>CM060921.1:282654654-287454654 GCA_030737875.1 Allium sativum
AATCCTGTACTATGTCCACTCTGCCCCATGGAGTCACAATGACCCCACTGCACTGACTCATAGTCTTACTATGCATCACTTTGCCCCTCAAGTCACAATGACTCTACTGCACTGATAACGTAGTCTTGCTACCATCACCTTGCCCCTCGAGTCGTAATGACTCTACTGCACTGATAAGTAGCCCATCATCCATTTTCAGTGGTGAATCGAAGTTATGAACGTCGACAACTCCCTAGCACACGTCCCGCAGCAAAGCCCAACCATGAAGTGAACTCATTGATCCCCCAACTGGATCCTGAGCTCTAACTTCCATTTGGACTACCTTTGCATTTCGGGTTATTGGTCATCACCGGATCGGTCTTCATTTGGTTCGTAATCGATATCTCTACAGCTCGCAGTCGTTCGGGATCGTGATGTGTCAATGGGTTGGTTTGCGACTCCCCTTTCTGCTCCGGATCGGTCGAGGCACTCCCACTGTTTCGGGTCGTGCTCCATAGCTCGGGGCGCTTCCCTTCGGTCGTGATGCTCCTCCCCCTTCAGATTGTGGATGCACATCGGTTCGGATCGTGAGCTTCTGAAGTGGATCGGGTCGGATCGAGATGGCATACGATCGGGTGCTCTAGCGCGTGAAGCGGTTCGAGTTCGAGCTCCTCCCACCATCGGATCGTGGTCTCCAGTCCGGGTCGTGGCACATAGGGGCGATTCGCGATCCGGTCCCTGTACAGCTTCCCTGCGACTTGTTTTACGCCATTCGACGGCGTTTTCGACCAATCTAACACTTCTAAAACAATCACAAAGCATACCATACAGTCATAGCAACATGTAGTCTCGAGCCCAAACACCAAAACATAAATCATAGCATGTGTAAAACGGATCAAACATAGCCAAAACCCCATATTTTCCCTTAAGCATGTTTAGGTGAAACTTATGATATGATTAGCAAAACTTAACCAAATTAACCCAAATTCATATCAGAGGTCTAAAACATCATTCCGAATTTTATAAACATTTTTCCAGGATTTTTATCATGTTTAAATTCGCTAATTAACAATAATTACCCTTAATTAGCCATAATTAGTAAGGAACTATGCAAATCACTCACCTTAGCCACAAATAAACTAAAATCTGAAATAAATCTCTGATTTGATGCAAATCCCAATGCTAAACAGCAGCTCCAATTGTTGATTTGGTGTAGATCTCCCTTGATTTGATGTTGCTAAGCTTAATCCTTGATCAAAAGATGATTTAGAGGTTGGAGGCCATTTTTAGGGTTTCTTGGAGATAAGTGGAGGCTAGAAAACTGAAATGGAATGGTTCTCTACCCCTTTTCAGCCTCCCCATAACCCTAATCCCGAAATGGGTTATGAGCCTATTCACTAATCACCCTATTTGGCCCGGTTAAGCAGTTTTTCACCTTCCAAACCATAATTCAGCCATATCTCCCAAACGGTAAGTCCGTTTGGCTATTATGACCACTCTAAGGAAAGGTAAACCATCAAACAAATCTAATGGAAGTGGTTTTAGGTCAAAATTCCTTTCCAATAAAAAGTTATGGCCGAAACAAGATCAGCTAGGGGCAAAACGGTCATTTAAAAATCAACAAAAATCATGAACATGGGAAATGAGTCTATTGGTTGTTTCCCAAAGTTACATGACCATACGACTTCATATGGGAAAGAAATAAATATTCTACGATCCTCCAATGCGTAGAATGCAGGTTGTTACATTCTCCCCCCCCCCCCCCCTTAAGAAATTTCGCCCCCGAAATTCCCTAACCAAAACACACAAAAAGGGTCCCGCATGCCAATCAATCATAAAACAACAATCAAACATGCAAAACAAGTAAAACAAGTCTATCCTAGCATGCGGAATAACTAAATTACGAAGTAAATCTTACCAGGCAAAGAGTTCTGGATACGTCTTTCTCATGCTCTCCTCTGTCTCCGAAGTACAATCATTCTCGTCCTCGCCCCACTGAACCTTGACTAGCTTCACCGCCTTCCTTCGAAGTTGCTTCGTATCGTGCCCCACAATACGAATCGGCTTGCAGTTCCCAACCGCCTCGGGTTCTACTTCGAAGTCCTCTAACTGATCAGGTGAAATAGTCATATCTGAGTCGTGAACGAACTTCCTTAGTTGGGAAACATGAAATACATTGCGAACTCCTGCCATCTTCTCTGGTAAGTCAACTCTATATGCCAAATTCCCGACTAGTTCAAGAACAGGGAATGGGCCAACAAATCTTGGTGCTAACTTGCCTCTCCTACCAAATCGTATCACACTTTTCAACGGAGAAATCTTGACAAACACCAAGTCACCAACGGAGAATTTTAAGTCTCTTCTCCTCTTATCAGCATAACTCTTCTACCTATCTTGGGCAGCCTTCATTCGTTGTTGAATGGTCTTAATCTTATCCGAAGTTTCCCTCACCACATATGGTCCAAGCATAAACTTCTCGCCAGTCTCTATCCAACATGATGGTGAGTTGCACGGTCTTCCGTACAAAGCTTCAAACGGAGCCATCCCGATACTGGATTGGTAGCTATTATTATATGCAAACTCTACTAGATGCAAATGGTCATCCCATGATCCGCCAAAATCCAATATACAAGCTCTCAAGAGATCTTCCAATATACGATTCACCCTCTCCGTCTGACCGTCGGTCTAAGGATGATATGCGGTACTGAGATGTAATTCTGACCCTAGAGCCTCCTGTAAGCTCTTCCAAAACCCACTAGTAAACAACGGGTCTCGGTCACTCACAATGCTTTTAGGTACTCCATGAAATCTCACTACCCATCTCATATACAATTCTGCTAACTTAGCTGCTGTTCTGGTCGATTTGACTGGTATAAATCTTGCGCTCTTAGTCAATCGATCCACAATTACCCAAATGCTATCATGTCCCGATCTAGTCCTTGGTAAACCATTGATGAAATCCATCTAGACTTGCTCCCATTTCCATTCGGGAATTTCTAATGGTTGCAACAACCCACTAGGCTTCTTTTGCTCGGCCTTAACTAGCTGGCAATTCATGCATTTGGATATAAACTTCCCAACGTCTCTTTTCATCCCTTCCCAGTAGTAAGTCTGTCTCATGTCTCGATACATCTTATTACCACCGGGATGTATAGTTAGTCTTGAGTGATGACATTCTCTAAGCACTTCATCTCTCAAGCCATTCACGTCGGGTACAACTAATTTTCCATTCTTTCGAAGCCATCCATCTCGATCAAGCCCATACACATTCATCTCCTCACCATCGATGTCCATCTCTAATTTGGAGATGATTTCCAATAGATTAGGATCGTCCCTCTGGCTGGAACCAATTCGCTCTATCAAAGTGGGTCTGATCGTCAAACTAGCTAGCATAACTGGATCCAATTCGCACTTTGGTCTGAAATCAAACCCCGCGATATACTCCAGTTGCTTCCGTTCAAGAAACATTGCCCCTAAACTGGCATGTCTCCTACTCAAGGCATCGGCTACCGTATTACCTTTCCCGGGTGTATATGCGATATCAAAATCATACGAAGCCAAGAACTCTAACCATCTCTGCTGATGGAGATTCAGATCTTTCTGAGAAAAGAGATACTTTAACGATTTATGATCGGTAAACAATTCAAATCTTTCTCCCAAGAGATAGTGTCTCCACATCTTCAATGCGAACACAATCGCTGCTAATTCCAAATCATTGGTATGATACTTCTTCTCATGCGGCTTTAGCTGCCGACTAGCATAAGCTACAACCCTACCTTCTTGCATCAATACAGCACCCAGTCCGGTACCACAAGCATCCGTGTATACCGTCATCTCTTCATTTCCCTTAGGAATGACTAACACTGGCGCACGCGTCAACTTCTCTTTTAGACTCTTGAATGCATTCTCACACACTCCGTCCCAGACGAAGGACTGATTCTTCTTAGTCAACTGAGTCAACGGTGCTGCTATCTTGGAGAAGTTCTGGATAAACTTACGATAATATCCAGCTAACCCCAAGAAACTTCTTACATCTGTTGCACTCTTGGGCGTAGGCCAATCCTGTACCGTAGCCACCTTCGCATGGTCCACGGCAATACCACTTTCTGAAACAACATGGCCCAAGAATCTCACTTCCCTTCTCCAAAAATGACACTTAGAGAATTTCGCTTTCAATTGGTGTTTCCTCAACACCTCCATCACTATCCACAAGTGTCCCTTGTGTTCCTCCTCTGTCCTTGAGTAAACAAGGATATCATCTACGAACACAAGAACAAACTTATTCAATTGATCTCTGAATACTCGATTCATAAGATCCACAAAGTAGGCTAGTGCATTGGTCAACCCAAATGGCATGACCAACCACTCATAAAATCCAGACGGCGTCCTAAATGCCGTTTTCAGAACTCTCTCATCTGCTACTCGAAGCTGATGAAATCCTGTCGCGAGGTCCAACTGGGAGAACACTCTTGCTCCTTCCAGTTGATCAACAAATCATCTATCCGCGGTAGAGGATACTTATTCTTCCTCGTTACCTTATTCAACTCGCGATAGTCCACACACAAACGAAGGGAACCATCTGCCTTAGTGGCAAACACAACTGGTGCTCCCCACTCGGAGTCACTCCTTCTAATAAATCCCTTCTTCAAAAGATTGCTGACTTGCACCCCGAGCTCTCGTTGCTCCCTTGGTGCCATACGACGAAGTGGCATCACTATAGGTCTGGCATCTTTCACTAAATCAATACGGAACTCAATCTCTCGGTGTGGTGGAAGCCCGGTCACCTCCTCGAAAACGTCCGGATACTGGCCAACCACGGGCACATCTGACAACTCATCCTGCGGGATGTCGAGGGAATTTACAAAACTAGCCATAACCCCATCACTAGGTAGACTACCAAACACTACCCTCCGCCCATCATCCGCCCTCACTGTCACCAAAAAGCCCTCACAGTCTACCACCACCCCGTATCTTTGGAGCCAATCGACTCCCAATATAATGCCATACCCAGTAAAGCCCAAAACAAAGCAATCACAAACAAACATACATCCATGACTCGATAAGACCAAATTCCTGCAAATCATACTAAGGCTAGTCGAACCACCAATCGGGTTCGTCACAACCAATGGTCTATCGACTATCTCGGGTTCCAGTCCCAACCTATCTACCAGGTCACTAGATATGAAGGAACGGGAAGCCCCAGTATCAAACAAAACTCGAACTGGTACATCATAAATAGAAAGCATACCTTGAATAACAACATTCTTTCCTTTCTCCGCCGCAGTTGGGGCATTTGATGAAGAAGGAACAACATCAATAGCATATGCTTTCACAATCTGCTTCTCCTTAAGAGGTTGTGGACGCTTATCCTTATGATGTCCCACTTGACCACAGTTGTAGCACTTCCTTTCCGCTGGCTTGGCCCGACATTCTTTAGCATAATGTCCCTACTTACCACAGCTGAAGCACTCAACATCTTTCTTGCTCTTTTTCTGGCCACCTTTAGATTGGTCCTACTTCCTCTTATTCTGAGAGTTATTCTTGCCTCCACCGCCTGCTTGCGGCTTTGGCCCTTCTGCAGATGCAGCCTCAGTCTTTGACTTAGGGTAAAGACTCTATGATCTCAAAGTTTTCCCCACAATCGATTCAAAAGTCTCATCGATGTGATTGATAAGCCTTTCCCCCAAGTATCCATCCAAACCAGTAATGAACTTCTCATTCTTCTTCTCATGAGTATCAATATGAGATAGCCCATACTTCGACAAAGTGTCGAACTCAACAATATAGTCAGAAACTGTAACGACCCGTATTCTACACATCATAGGATTGTAGAATATTTATTTCTTTCCGTGTGAAGTCGTATGGTCATGTAACTTTGGGAAACATCTATTAGAGTCATTTCCCATGCTTATGATTTTTGTCGATTTTTAAATGACCATTTTGCCCCTAGTTGGTACTGTTTTGGCCATAACTTTTGATTGGAAAGGAATTTTGACTTGAAACCACTTCCATTAAATTCGTTTGATGGTTTACCTTTCCGTAGAGTGGTCATAATAGCCAAACGGACTTACCGTTTGGGAGATATGGCTGAAACAAGGTTTGGAGGGTGAAAAACTGCTTAACCGGGCCAAATCGGGTGATTAGTGAGTAGGCCCATAACCCATTTCGGGATTAGGATTATGGGAGGGCTGAAATGAGATGGAGAATCATTCCATTTCAGTTTCCTAGCCTCCACTTATCACCAAGGATCCCTAAAAATGGCCTCTAACCTCTAAATCACCTCCAAATCATCTTTTGGTCAAGGATTTGGCTTAGCAACCCCTAATCAAGGAAGATCTTCACCAAATCAACATAGGAGCTGCTGTTGGCATTGAGGTTCACATCAAATCAGAGAATCATTTCAGATCTTAGTTTATTTTGTGGCTAAGGTGAGTGATTTGTATAGTTTTACACTAATTATGGTTAGTTAAGGGTAATTAGTGTTAATTAGCGAATTTATACACTAATAAATTCGGGAAAAATGTTCATAAATTCTTAAATGATGTTTTAGACCTCTGATATGAATTTGGGTTAGTTTGGTTAAGTTTTGCTAATCCTATTATTAGTTTCACCTAAACATGCTTAGGGGGAAATATGGGGTTTTGGGTATGTTTGATCCATTTCAACCTATCATGTTGATGTTTTGATGTTTGTGGTTGATTATGCATGTTGCTATGACTGTATGAAATGCTTTGTGATTGATTTCAATAGTTAGAATGGTCGAAAACGTCGTCGAATGGCGTAAACACTTGCTGTAATAGTTTCAGAAAATAGTGCAGGGTTCGGATCGGATCGGATAAGGGGGCTCGGATTGGATATGTTGAACTGAGCAAAGAATCTGATCGGATCGGAACCCAACACTTGGGAAAAGTGGCAAAAAGGAAGGCCACGCTAGCTGAACTGGGATCGGATCGGATAGAGGAAAACGGATCGGATCGAGACGGATCGGATCGGATCGAGGAGGATGGATCGGATCGGAAGCACGAAGACGAATCAGAGCAGGAGCACGGAAGCGGATCGGATAGGAGCATATGAAGGGAGCATGAAGACGGATCGAAAACGCGAACCAAGAAGGGACACCCGACCCGAAGGGAAGCACCCGACCCGACCCGAAGAGAAGCATCTGACTCGAACACAGAGGAAGACCCGACCCAAACCGCACCAGAAGGAGACCCGACCCGAACAGAGGAAGGATCCCCGACCCGAACCGATGGCTTGAGAAGGAACCCGACCCGACCCAGTATTGACCAATAACCCGAGATGCAAAGGTAGTCCAATATGGGAAGTTAGAGCTCAGGATCCCGGAACCAGTTGGGAACCAATGAGTTCACTTCATGGTTGGACTTTGCTGTGGGACGTGTGCTAAGGAGTTGTCGACATTCATAACTTCGATTCACCACTAAGAATGAATGATGGGCTACTTATCAGTGTAGTAGGGTCATTATGACCTGAGGGGCAAGGTGATGGTAGCAAGACTACGTTATCAGTGCAGTAGGGTCATTATGACCTGAGGGGCAAGGTGATGCGTAGTAAGACTATGAGCCAGCGCAGATGGGGTGAATAACTCCATGGGGCAAGTGGACATAGTAAGAATTGGTAAGACTATGAGCCAGTGTAGTGGGGTTCTTGTGACTCCATGGGGCAAAGTGGACATAGTAAAGATTAGTAAGGCTATGAGCCAGTGCAGTGGGGTTCTTGTGACTCCATGGGGCAAAGTGGACATAGCGAAGGATTTGTGGCTACGTTATCAGTGCAGTGAAGCCATTTATGACTTCATGGGGCAAAGTGATCGTAGCAAGGTATGCTGGGTGATCGAAGTGGTGAATATCGTATGCTTTACGCACTAAGTGAGAGATGTGAGGATGGATGCTATGTTTGATTGTTTGCCATCCCTATGACATGCACACCTCCCCCACCTCCGTATCTTATTGTTTGATATGATAACTTAGAGTGTTGTACAGTATGTAGTGCTAACTCTTTGGTTGCAGGTCCAGGTTCAGGTATGTTTTATTCTACCTGTTATTGCTCACTTTAGATGCTTATCGCTCATACCAGGCTTTATGTCTAACCCAGAGTTTTATGTCTCCTCTTATTACTCTGGGTGCTCACACGAGCAGACTAGAGACAGGTTAACTGGTGATGTGCGAGTAGCTGATTCGGAAGTGGGCAGGAGGTTTCCACGTATGATATATATATATATATATATATATATATATATACACACATTCTCCCTGTGTCGTTGGTGGTCGCTACTTGGGCATTAGTAGTGTACCTCATTTATCTTACTTTGGCTTTGAGACAGTTTGAAAGTTGTAATAAACTGTATTTTGGATTTCCGCTGCTATGATGTTTAGTTCTGATTTTCAGCTTATGCACTGTCTCTCCTGTTTTATGTCAAGTATGTTATTATTATATTTTGTTCTATGCGCTGTGAGACATTCTACAGGTTCTTTGTATGTTCATTTCCTTCTTCCTTTTCCTTCTGACGACCCGTTCCGTGCTAACTGGACATGTGTACAGCGCACCTTTGGCGTAAATGTCGGTTGGTGCAGGGCGGGCCGTCACACTTGGTATCAGAGCTCTAGGTTGCGTAGTTAACCTAGGGAAAGACACTCGGGAGAGTTAGTACGTATATGAGAGCGCGTATTTGTGATTACTTTGGTTTTCAAAAAGCTATGTATGTATATACTATTAGTAGTATAAGAATGAAGTCGCACTGCACTAGCACCACTATGGGGTCGTTAATCGTTTCCCTTTTTCATATTGACGATGAGCCGAGACACGAGGGGTGATGGTAGAGGGACCAACCAAGGGAATGCCGCTGACATGAGGGCGATGTTTACGAACCTCATGAGAGACATGCTTAGAGAAGTGCAAGGGGCAGTTCCCAATCCCGGAGTTGGTGTTGGCCCAGTAGTGCAGGCGCCTAGGGTCGATTTCGCCATGTTGTGCAAGGATTACACTAACCTTGGTGGAAAGCCGTTCCATGGAACGGAGTCGGCCACAGATGTTCAAGATTGGATGGATAGCTGTGATCGTATCTTTGATGACTTGGGTCTTGAGGATGCGATGAAGAGAAGGCTAGCGTCTCGTCAGCTGCAAGGGCGAGCGATGAATTGGTGGAATGCCATTAGAACAGCTACTCCAGAGGACCAGGTTACTTGGGTTCAGTTCAAGGCTCGCTTTAGCGAGAAGTTTATTCCAGCTGCCCAGAAGTCAGTATTGTTTAAGAGGTTCTTGGAACTCAAGCAGAATGGCAGGGCAGTTTCTGATTATATTGCCGAGTTCGACACTTTGTCGAAGTATGGACTGTCTCTTAACGATACTCCTGAGAAGAAGAATGAGAAGTTCATTACTGGTTTGGATGGATACTTGGGGGAAAATCTTATCAACCACATCGATGAGACTTTTGAATCGATTGTGGGGAAAGCTTTGAGATTAGAGAGTCTTTACCCTAAGTCAAAGACTGAGGCTGCATCTGCAGAAGGGCCAAAGCCGCAAGCAGGCGGTGGAGGCAAGAATAACTCTCAGAATAAGAGGAAGCAGGACCAATCTAAAGGTGGCCAGAAAAAGAGCAAGAAGGATGTTGAGTGCTTCAGCTGTGGAAAGAAGGGCCATTATGCTAAAGAATGTCGGGCCAAGCCAGCGGAAAGGAAGTGCTACAACTGTGGTCAAGTGGGACATCAGAAGGATAAGTGTCCGCAACCTCTTAGGGAGAAGCAGATTGTGAAAGCATATGCTCTTGATGCTATTCCTTCTTCGTCGAATGCCCCAACTGCAGCGGAGAAAGGAAAGAATGTTGTTATTCAAGGTATGCTTTCTATTTATGATGTACCAGTTCGAGTTTTGTTTGATATTGGGGCTTCCCGTTCCTTCATATCTAGTGACCTGGTAGATAGGTTGGGACTGGAACCCGAGATAGTCGATAGACCATTGGTTGTGACGAACCCGATTGGTGGTTCGACTAGCCTTAGTATGATTTGCAGGAATTTGGTCTTATCGAGTCATGGATGTATGTTTGTATGTGATTGCTTTGTTTTGGGCTTTACTGGGTATGGCATTATATTGGGAGTCGATTGGCTCCAAAGATACGGGGTGGTGGTAGACTGTGAGGGTTTTTTGGTGACAGTGAGGGAGGATGATGGGCGGAGGGTAGTGTTTGGTAGTCTACCTAGTGATGGGGTTATGGCTAGTTTTGTAAATTCCCTCGACATCCCGCAGGATGAGTTGTCAGATGTGCCCGTGGTTGGCCAGTATCCGGACGTCTTCGAGGAGGTGACCGGGCTTCCACCACACCAAGAGATTGAGTTCCGTATTGATTTAGTGAAAGATGCCAGACCTATAGTGATGCCACTTCGTCGTATGGCACCAAGGGAGCAGCGAGAGCTCGGGGTGCAAGTCAGCAATCTTTTGAAGAAGGGATTGATTAGAAGGAGTGTCTCCGAGTGGGGAGCACCAGTTGTGTTTTCCACTAAGGCAGATGGTTCCCTTCGTTTGTGTGTGGACTATCGCGAGTTGAATAAGGTAACGAGGAAGAATAAGTATCCTCTACCGCGGATAGATGATTTGTTTGATCAGCTGGAAGGAGCAAGAGTGTTCTCCCAGTTTGACCTCGCGACAGGATTTCATCAGCTTAGAGTAGCAGATGAGAGTGTTCCGAAAACGGCCTTTAGGACGCCGTCTGGATTTTATGAGTGGTTGGTCATGCCGTTTGGGTTGACCAATGCACCAGCCTATTTTGTGGATCTTATGAATCGAGTATTCAGAGATCAGTTGAATAAGTTTGTTCTTGTGTTCGTGGATGATATCCTTGTTGATTCAAGGACAGAGGAGGAACACAAGGGACACTTGAGAACAGTGATGGAGGTGTTGAGGGAACACCAATTGAAAGCGAAATTCTCTAAGTGTCATTTTTGGAGAAGGGAAGTAAGATTCTTGGGTCATGTTGTTTCAGATAGTGGTATTGCCATGGACCCTGCGAAGGTGGCTACGGTACAGGATTGGCCTACACCCAAGAATGTAACAGATGTGAGAAGTTTCTTGGGATTAGCTGGATATTATCGTAAGTTTATCCAGGACTTCTCCAAGATAGTAGCACCGTTGACTCAGTTGACTAAGAAGAATCAGTCCTTCGTCTGGGTCGGAGTGTGTGAGGATGCCTTCAAGAGTCTAAAGGAGAAGTTGACGCGTGCGCCAGTGTTAGTCATTCCTAAAGGGAATGAAGAGATGACGGTATACACGGATGCTTGTGGTACCGGACTAGGTGCAGTATTGATGCAAGGAGGTAGGGTTGTAGCTTATGCTAGTCGACGGTTAAAGCCGCATGAGAAGAAGTATCCTACCCATGATTTGGAATTGGCAGCGATTGTGTTCGCATTGAAGATGTGGAGACACTATCTCTTGGGAGAAAGATTTGAGTTGTTTACCGATCATAAATCGTTGAAGTATCTCTTCTCTCAAAAAGATCTGAATCTCCGTCAGCAGAGATGGTTAGAGTTCTTGGCTTCGTATGATTTTGATATCGCATACACACCTGGGAAGGGTAATGCGGTAGCCGATGCCTTGAGTAGGAGACATGCCAGCTTAGGGGCAATGTTTCTTGAATGGAAGCAACTGGAGTATATCACGGGGTTTGATTTCAGACCAAAGTGCGAATTGGATCCAGTTATGCTAGCTAGTTTGACGATCAGACCCACTTTGATAAAGCGGATTGGTTCTAGTCAGAGGGACGATCCTAACCTATTGGAAATCATCTCCAAGTTAGAGATGGGTATCGATGAGGAGATGAATGTGTATGGGCTTGATCGAGATGGATGGCTTCGAAAGAATGGGAGATTAGTTGTGCCCGACGTGAATGGTTTGAGAGATGAAGTGCTTAGAGAATGTCATCACTCAAAACAGACTATACATCCCGGTGGTAATAAGATGTATCGAGACATAAGACAGACTTACTACTGGGAAGGGGTGAAAAGAGACGTTGGGAAGTTTATATCCAAATGCATGAATTGTCAGCTAGTTAAAGCCGAGCAAAAGAAGCCTAGTGGGTTATTGCAACCATTAGAAATTCCCGAATGGAAATGGGAGCAAGTCTCGATGGATTTCATCGATGGTTTACCGAGGACTAGATCGGGATATGATAGCATTTGGGTAATTGCGGATCGATTGACTAAGAGTGCAAGATTTATACCAGTCAAATCAACCAGAACGGCAGCCAAGTTGGCAGAATTGTATATGAAATGGGTAGTGAGATTTCATGGAGTACCCAAAAGCATTGTGAGTGACCGAGACCCGTTGTTCACGAGTGGGTTTTGGAAAAGCTTACAAGAGGCCCTAGGGTCAGGATTACATCTCAGTACCGCATATCATCCTCAGACCGACGGTCAGACGGAGAGGGTGAATCGTATATTGGAAGATTTCTTGAGAGCTTGTATATTGGATTTTGGTGGATCATGGGATGACCATTTGCATCTAGTAGAGTTTGCATATAATAATAGCTACCAATCCAGTATCGGTATGGCTCCATATGAAGCTTTGTACGAAAGACCGTGCAACTCACCATCATGTTGGATAGAGACTGGCGAGAAGTTTGTACTTGGACCAGATGTGGTGAGAGAAACTTCGGATAAGATTAAGATCATTCAGCAACGAATGAAAGCTGCTCAAGATAGGCAGAAGAGTTATGCTGATAAGAGGAGAAGAGACTTGAAATTCTCCGTTGGTGACTTGGTGTTAGTCAAGATATCTCCGTTGAAAAGCGTGATACGATTTGGCAGGAGAGGCAAATTAGCACCAAGATTTGTTGGCCCATTCCCTGTTCTTGAACTAGTCGGGAATTTAGCATATAGAGTTGGCTTACCAGAGAAAATGGCGGGAGTTCACAATGTATTTCATGTTTCCCAACTAAGGAAGTTCATTCAGGACTCAAATGTGACTATTTCACCTGATCAGTTAGAGGACTTCGAAGTAGAACCTGAGGCGTTTGGGAACCGCAAGCCGATTCGTATTGTGGGGCACGATACGAAGCAACTTCGAAGGAAGGCGGTGAAGCTAGTCAAGGTTCATTGGGGCGAGGACGAGAATGATTGTACTTGGGAGACAGAGGAGAGCATTAGGGAGGCATATCCAGAACTCTTTGCCTGGTAAGATTTACTTTGCGATTTAGTTATTCCGCATGCTAGGATAGACTTATTTTACTTGTTTTGCATGTTGATGGTTGTTTTATGGTTGATAGGCATGCGGGACCTTTGTGTGTGTTTGGATTAGGGAATTTCGGGGGCGAAATATCTTAAGGGGGGGAGAGTGTAACGACCCGTATTCTACACATCATAGGATTGTAGAATATTTATTTCTTTCCCGTGTGAAGTCGTATGATCATGTAACTTTGGGAAACATCTATTAGAGTCATTTCCCATGCTTTTGATTTTTGTCGATTTTTAAATGACCATTTTGCCCCTAGTTGGTACTGTTTTGGCCATAACTTTTGATTGGAAAGGAATTTTGACTTGAAACCACTTCCATTAGATTCATTTGATGGTTTACCTTTCCGTAGAGTGGTCATAATAGCCAAACGGACTTACCGTTTGGGAGATATGGCTGAAACAAAGTTTGGAGGGTGAAAAACTGCTTAACCGGGCCAAATCGGGTGATTAGTGAGTAGGCCCATAACCCATTTCGGGATTAGGTTATGGGAGTGTTGAAATGAGATGGAGAATCATTCCATTTCAGTTTCCTAGCCTCCACTTATCACCAAGGATCCCTAAAAATGGCCTCTAACCTCTAAATCACCTCCAAATCATCTTTTGGTCAAGGATTTGGCTTAGCAACCCCTAATCAAGGAAGATCTTCACCAAATCAACATAGGAGCTGCTGTTGGCATTGAGATTCACATCAAATCAGAGAATCATTTCAGATCTTAGTTTATTTTGTGGCTAAGGTGAGTGATTTGCATAGTTTTACACTAATTATGGCTAATTAAGGGTAATTAGTGTTAATTAGCGAATTTATACACTAATAAATTCGGGAAAAATGTTCATAAATTCTTAAATGATGTTTTAGACCTCTGATATGAATTTGGGTTAATTTGGTTAAGTTTTGCTAATCCTATCATTAGTTTCACCTAAACATGCTTAGCGGGAAATATGGGGTTTTGGGTATGTTTGATCCATTTTAACCTATCATGTTGATGTTTTGATGTTTGTGGTTGATTATGCATGTTGCTATGACTGTATGAAATGCTTTGTGATTGATTTCAATAGTTAGAATGGTCGAAAACGTCGTCGAATGGCGTAAACACTTGCTGGAATAGTTTCAGAAAACAGTGCAGGGTTCGGATCGGATCGGATAAGGGGGCTCGGATCGGATATGTTGAACTGAGCAAAGAATCTGATCGGATCGGAACCCAACACTTGGGAAAAGTGGAAAAAAGGAAGGCCACGCTAGCTGAACTGGGATCGGATCGGATCGAGACGGATCGGATCGGATCGAGGAGGACGGATCGGATCGGAAGCACGAAAACGAATCAGAGCAGGAGCACGGAAGCGGATCAGATAGGAGCATATGAAGGGAGCATGAAGACGGATCGAAAACGCGAACCAAGAAGGGACACCCGACCCGACCCGAAGGGAAGCACCCGACCCGACCCGAAGAGAAGCATCTGACTCGAACACAGAGGAAGACCCGACCCGAACCGATGGCTTGAGAAGGAACACGACCCGACCCAGTATTGACCAATAACCCGAGATGCAAAGGTAGTCCAATATGGGAAGTTAGAGCTCAGGATCCCGGAACCAGTTGGGAACCAATGAGTTCACTTCATGGTTGGACTTTGCTGCGGGACGTGTTCTAAGGAGTTGTCGACATTCATAACTTCGATTCACCACTAAGAATGAATGATGGGCTACTTATCAGTGCAGTAGGGTCATTATGACCTGAGGGGCAAGGTGATGGTAGCAAGACTACGTTATCAGTGCAGTAGGGTCATTATGACCTGAGGGGCAAGGTGATGCGTAGTAAGACTATGAGCCAGCGCAGATGGGGTGAATAACTTCATGGGGCAAGTGGACATAGTAAGGATTGGTAAGACTATGAGCCAGTGCAGTGGGGTTCTTGTGACTCCATGGGGCAAAGTGGACATAGTAAAGATTAGTAAGGCTATGAGCCAGTGCAGTGGGGTTCTTGTGACTCCATGGGGCAAAGTGGACATAGCGAAGGATTTGTGGCTACGTTATCAGTGCAGTGAAGCCATTTATGACTTCATGGGGCAAAGTGATCGTAGCAAGGTATGTTGGGTGATCGAAGTGGTGAATATCGTATGCTTTACGCACTAAGTGAGAGATGTGAGGATGGATGCTATGTTTGATTGTTTGCCATCCCTATGACATGCACACCTCCCCCACCTCCGTATCTTATTGTTTGATATGATAACTTAGAGTGTTGTACAGTATGTAGTGCTAACTCTTTGGTTGCAGGTCCAGGTTTAGGTATGTTTTAGTCTACCTGTTATTGCTCACTTTAGATGCTTATCACTCATACCAGGCTTTATGTCTGACCCAGAGTTTTATGTCTCCTCTTTTTACTCTGGGTGCTCACACGAGCAGACTAGAGACAGGTTAGCTGGTGATGCGCGAGTAGCTGATTCGGAGGCAGGCAGGAGGCTTCCACGTATGATATATATATATATACACACATTCTCCCTGTGTCGTTGGTGGTCGCTACTTGGGCATTAGTAGTGTACCTCATTTATCTTACTTTGGCTTTGAGAGACTTTGAAAGTTGTAATAAGTTGTATTTTGGATTTCCGCTGCTATGATGTTTAGTTCTGATTTTCAGCTTATGCACTGTCTCTCCTGTTTTTTGTCAAGTATGTTATTATTATATTTTGTTCTATGCGCTGCGAGACATTCTACAGGTTCTTTGTATGTTCATTTCCTTCTTCCTTTTCCTTCTGACGACCCGTTCCGTGCTAACTGGACATGTGTACAGCGCACCTTTGGAGTAAATGTCGGTTGGTGCGGGGCAGGCCGTCACAGAAACTTCCCTACCACTCTGCTTGAGTTCCAAGAACCTCTTAAACAACACTGACTTCTGGGCAGCTGGAATGAACTTCTCGCTAAAGCGAGCCTTGAACTGATCCCAAGTAACCTGATCTTCTG
Source organism: Allium sativum (assembly GCA_030737875.1). NCBI lineage: Eukaryota > Viridiplantae > Streptophyta > Magnoliopsida > Asparagales > Amaryllidaceae > Allium > Allium sativum. The sequence continues at coordinate 282,670,824 of CM060921.1, forward strand.
GAGTAGCTGTTCTAATGGCATTCAACCAATTCATCGCTCGCCCTTGCAGCTGACGAGACGCTAGCCTTCTTTTCATTGCATCCTCAAGACCCAAGTCATCGAAGATACGATCACAGCTATCCATCCAGTCTTGAACATCTGTGGCCGACTCCGTCCCGTGGAACGGTTTCCACCAAGGTTAGTGTAGTCCTTGCACAACTTGGCGAAATCGGCCCTAGGCGACTGCACTACTGGACCAACACCAACTCCGGGATTGGGAACTGCCCCTTGCACTTCTCTAAGCATGTCTCTCATGAGGTTAGTAAACATCGCCCTCATGTCAGCGACATTCCCATTATTGGCTCCCCTACCAGCACCTCTAGCATATCGGCTCATCGTCAATCTGTAAAAGTGAAACGATTAACGACCCCATAGTGGTGCTAGTGCAGTGCGACTTCATTCTTATACTACTAATAGTATATTCATATATAGCTTTTGAAAACCAAAGTAATCACAAATACGCGCTCTCATATACGTACTATCTCTCCCTAGTGTCTTTCCCTAGGTTAACTACGCAACCTAGAGCTCTGATACCAAATGTGACGGCCCGCCCCGCACCAACCGACATTTACTCCAAAAGTGCGCTGTACACATGTCCAGTTAGCACGGGACGGTCGTCGGAAGAAAAAGTAAGAAGAGAATGAGCTAATCAAGGAACCTGTAGAATGTCTCACAGCGCATAGGATAAAATATAATAATAACATACTTGACATAAAACAGGTGAGACAGTGCATAAGCTGAAACAACTAACATAGCAACGGAAAATGTAAGTACTGCTTATGATCCAAAGTTAAACATTATTACAACTTTTCAAACTGTCTCAAAGCAAAAGCAAGATAAAGGAGGTACACTACTAATGCCCAAGTAGCGACCACCAACGACACAGGGAGAATATCTATATATCATACGTGGAAGCCTCCTGCCCGCCTCCGAATCAGCTACTCGCGCATCACCAGCTAACCTGTCTCTAGTCTGCTCGTGTGAGCACCCAGAATAATAAGAGGAGACATAAAACTCTGGGTCAGACATAAAGCCTGGTATGAGCGATAAGCATCTAAACAGAACAATAACAGGTAGACTAAAACATACCTGAACCTGGACCTGCAACCAAAGAGTTAGCACTACATACTGTACAACACTCTAAGGTGCCATATCAAACGGTGTAAAGATACGGAGGTGGGGGTGTGCATGTCATAGTGATGGCAAACAGTCAAACATAGCATCCATCCTCACATCTCTCACTCAGTGCGTAAAGCATACGATATTCACCACTTCGATCACCCAACATGCCTTGCTACGATCACTTTGCCCCCATGAAGTCATAAATGGCTTCACTGCACTGATAACGTAGCCACTAATCCTTCGCTATGTCCACTTGCCCCTTGGAGTTATTCACCCCATCTGCGCTGGCTCATAGCCTTACCAATCCTGTACTATGTCCACTCTGCCCCCATGAAGTCACAATGACCCCACTGCACTGGCTCATAGTCTTACTACGCATCACTTTGCCCCTCAAGTCACAATGACTCCACTGCACTGATAACGTAGTCTTGCTACCATCACCTTGCCCCTCAAGTCGTAATGACTCTACTGCACTGATAAGTAGCCCATCATCCATTTTCAGTGGTGAATCGAAGTTATGAACGTCGACAACTCCTTAGCACACGTCCCGCAGCAAAGCCCAACCATGAAGTGAACTCATTGATCCCCAACTGGATCCTGAGCTCTAACTTCCCTTTGGACTACCTTTGCATTTCGGGTTATTGGTCGTCACCGGATCGGTCTTCGTTTGGTTCGTAATCCATGTCTCTTCAGCTCGCAGTTGTTCGGATCGTGATGTGTCAATGGGTCGGTTCGCGACTCCCCTTTCTGCTCCGGATCGGATCGGTAGAGGCACTCCCACTGGTTCGGGTCGTGCTCCATAGCTTGGGGCGCTTCCCTTCGGTCGTGATGCTCCTCCCCCTTCAGATTGTGGATGCACATCGGTTCGGATTGTGAGCTTCTGAAGTGGATCGGGTCAGATCGGAGATGGCATACGATCGGGTGCTCTAGCGTGTGGCGCGGTTCGAGTTCGAGCTCCTCCCACCATCGGATCGTGGTCTCCAATCCAGGTCGTGGCACATAGGGGCGATTCGCGATCCGGTCCCTGCACAGCTTCCCTACGACTTGTTTTACGCCATTAGACGGTGTTTTCGACCAATCTAACACTTCTAAACAATCACAAAGCATACCGTACAGTCATAGCAACATGTAGTGTCGACCCCAAGCACCAAAACATAAATCATAGCATGTAAAATGGATCAAACATAGCCAAAACCCCATATTTTCCCTTAAGCATGTTTAGGTGAAACTTATGATATGATTAGCAAAACTTAACCAAATTAACCCAAATTCATATCAGAGGTCTAAAACATCATTCCAAATTTTATATACATTTTTCCAGAATTTTATCATGTTTAAATTCGCTAATTAACACTAATTACCCTTAATTAGCCATAATTAGTGAGGAACTATGCAAATCACTCACCTTAGCCACAAATAAACTAAAATCTGAAATAAATCTCCGATTTGATGCAAATCCCAATGCTAAACAGCAGATCCAATGTTGATTTGGTGTAGATCTCCCTTGATTTGATGTTGTTAAGCTTAATCCTTGATCAAAAGATGATTTGGAGGTGATTTAGAGGTTGGAGGCCATTTTTAGGGTTTCTTGGAGATAAGTGGAGGCTAGAAAACTAAAATGGAATGGTTCTCTACCCCTTTTCAGCCTCCCCATAACCGTAATCCCGAAATGGGTTGTGGGCCTATTCACTAATCACCCTATTTGGCCCGGTTAAGCAGTTTTTCACCTTCCAAACCTTAATTCAGCTATATCTCCCAAACGTTAAGTCTGTTTCGCTATTATGACCACTCTACGGAAAGTTAAACCATCAAACGAATCTAATGGAAGTGGTTTCAAGTCAAAATTCCTTTCCAATCAAAAGTTATGGCCGAAACAAGATCAGCTAGGGGCAAAACGGTCATTTAAAAATCGATAAAAATCATGAACATGGGAAATGAGCCTAATGGTTGTTTACCAAAGTTACATGACCATACGACTTCATATGGGAAAGAAATAAATATTCTACGATCCTCCGATGCGTAGAATGCGGTTTGTTACAGTTTTGATCCCGGCAGAGTAGCGATGCCTTTATTTTATTTATTTATTATAGAGGCAGAGTATAGGCAAAATGAAATTGTGTGGAGAGAAAGTGAGGTTTGGGGGTGTTTTTATAGGAGAATAGGGTGATTTAGAGCCTTCAGATCAGTCCAGAAGTCATCAGAACCACCCAGCTGGAAGACAAGTCATCCAGCCACTCAAAAGAAGACACGTCATCACAGAACACTTAGAATTCTGTGCTGGATCGGTATGGGCGCACTTGGCAGGTGCGCCAGTGTATTTTTGTACTGGCGCACTTCACAAGTGCGCCAGTGTATTCTGGCCCGTTTCCGGTTTTTCTGCCTAACTTCGTTCATCCATATCTTCTTCATACGGTATCCGTTTTACGCAAACTTGGACTCTATCTCAAGCAGAATTTCGAGACGAACGCAATGGCGCAACCCATTTCCCTAAATTCTTCTCCTAAAAATTAAGTATATTTTAATTTGTTACTTATACATTCACAGAAAATACGGGGTGTTACAGTCTTTTTGATCACTATAGGGTCCTTGACAGTTTGTGCTCGAACAAATCATTGTGTTGTGCACTGCGTGTTTAGCAGCCATATGCAGTTCAATTTACTTTTTGCTAGCTGTATATTTTCTGAGCATATATACAATAGTTAATGTGTCTCTTAATTGGACAAACCAATTTTGTTTACTAAAATAGAAATGCTGAAACCATTTTGTCCACTTAAATGAAATTGCTGAACCATGTTCTGTAACCATGCTCTTCATTCACATCATTGATTGAATTTTTATTTTTGTTGTTTACACTAAAATGGAAATTGTAGAATAGGTGTTCTTATTGGAAAACGGGATAAAAAGCCAAAGCAAAAGGTTAATGGACAAAATAATTAAGTTCCAAACTTTTTACAAATAGGAAATCAACCTACAGCTATAAACTTACAGTGAAAAACAAGTTGGGCAACTAGTTCTATAATTTGCTACGAGTGCATGTGGGATTTCTTCTTTATGTAAGCCATGTTCCCATGTGCTTCCTTCCTATCTTACTGCCACATTACATGTTGTATATAAGCTTGCTTTCCAAGATAAAAACACCACTTTTAACAAATAGGAATGTCAAGCTACTGAACTAATGTATTGTTGTTCCATCTAAGTTGAAACAAAGCATGGAAACTATTGAAAACAAAAGTGGGATTTTAGTTTCTTTGGCTTCTTTTTTAATTGGCATATAAAAAAAAGAATTTAGTGAGTAAACTGCGAATTTATTAGTCTGTTTGGTTAAAATCATTGTAGTTGGATCCATCATTAGTTTGTTTTGTAGATAAGGCCTAAGTCTGGACATACAGTTAAGTCTAAGCTCACATCCTTGTTTGTTTGTTTACGTTGATATTATAAAGGTATATTGACCAATCATTGTCTAGTTGGCCATAGTAATATATATTAGTCCCTTTCTCATCAGCATGTTTTGAACATGCGCCACGCAGTTCGAAATATTTTCATAGTACCCAAGTTTCAGTGTATGCATTACACTGTCATCACTATGCGGTGTGACCAGTTGTCTCTCTACCTGAAATGGTGCATTTTTCCACTGTTACACTGCCACCATGCCGATGTACTTGTTGTCCTTGTAGTTTAAATAGTATCGATCACTGTTGAGATGCACATGATATTTTTCCGTGCCTTTACTATGACATGGAGTCTTTGTTAAATATCTACATGCATTTCTTTGCTAGCCAAGTTGCATATACTATCTCATACTCCCTTGTGTGTTCTTGCTTACTGTAAGCATGGTTATAGCATTTATGTATGTGGTGGCCGATGTACACGTATGTATATATATACCATTGTATGTGTGTGTATATGTCATCGGCATACGTATATATATATATATATATATATATATAAATCCAATGTTGTCCTGCCTTGTTGCGTCCTAAGTCGATATGCTACATTTCAATAGTTTTCGTGAGATTAACTATTATATTTTAGTTTATATTGATATTAATTTACTTGAATGATGATTAATCACGACTTGAGTGTTTTATGTTTTTTTCCATGGAACGCTTGGGTCAGACCCGAGCAGTGATGATTTAAGGACAATGGCTTAGGATTCGAGGATTTACGAAGCTGGGGATTTCAGGAGATGCACATTTTGAAGATTTTCAAAATAGTAAATTTTTCTTTTGTGTTCAAACCGTATTTTTCAGATCCGCTGTATAGAAAAATTCTTGTATTAAAATTTCTGGTAAATAAATAAAAGTTATTTTGCTGTTTAATATTGTGTATCTATTTATTCTGTGTTTTTGTGTTGATTCTATCTTTTAAACTCTGTAAGCTAACAATGAATCTGTCAATTTGGACGTTTTAAGTTGGTTTAATTACCAATTTGAAGCGGTCAAAAAGGCGGGACGTTACAGTGGTATCAGAGCTTAGTTTATTCAAAGCATAGCTTATCGAGTTTAAATTGAGTGGGATCGACACTAGAAAAGCAGATTTTGAAAATAAAAAGATTTCAAAATATAATTTTGGAAAGTGAAATAATTTTAAATTAGATTTTTAAAGGGAAATTATTTTGATAATATTAAATATTTTGAAAACTAGTATTTTGAAACTAGTACAGCGGAAACAAAGGTATTATATCGAGATTTAAAATATTTCGGAATCCCCAGTCTTCGAATCCAAGACTGCGAGGGCTATTCTTCGATAAGTTCCCCTAGATTTGAATTTTGAATCCCTTACCGAATGGTATATAAGGAAAATAAGCATAATATGATTGATGAATTAATTTCTATGATTATCTTAGAAATCAAGATAACTGAAATTTATTGAAAACAAGAATTCTGATGGGGAATTTGAATAAAAAGGAAAAATTTGAAATCGTTTCAAAGACGAAACGATGGATTTTATTTTGACATCTTAATGTATAAATTAATGAAACAAAAAAATTGAAAAGGGTATAATTGGAATTCAATTGTGCCAAATTATGTAAATTTATTTGGCTTATCAAGAACTTCACCAGATAAATTATAACCGGTTTCCAATCAATGGTATATAATCGAATATAAATTCGATAGTAGGTAATGAACTTGTGAATCAATTAACAAGAAGTGAATTGTAAACAAGGACTATAAATGAAGCGATATATGAATAAAGATTGGGAAGAAATTTGAATCGATATTTGAATAATATCAAATTTTATTTGATGTGATGAGTTCAAATTTCGATAAGGGAATAATATTTACTTTTCAGAAGTAAATAACGTATGAAAAAATTGTGCAAATAGATTTGGGATAAAGGAAATGAAGTCGACCAATATGGTATCATTATTCTGAAGTTCAGAATATAAATCAAATGAGATATTTTCGAAGTTCGGAATATATTATCGGATAAGTGATTATTCAGAAAGGAGTATTTATGGAAGACAAATATGTCGAATTTCAGGAAAGTGCCATTTACTTTTAGTTTTTAATTAAAATTTGATATATTATTGATTAATTATTTATATATTTAGATTAAACAATAAAGTATATTTTAAATTTAAAATTTCGAAGGTGTGAATTATTGTCAACAATTATTGTAAAGGAAATAAATCCTTAACTAAAAATCAGAAATTTTGTGAATAAATGTTTTATTAGTGTTTGAAGTAGTGAATTTTATCTATTTCAAAGTTAATAATGTTGTTCACTTAAGGACTGAGAGGTAAATATGCATCAACTTTATTAACTTCATTATTGACAAAGAAATGTTTAAAGTTCGATTGCCAAAGTGGTTAAGTAGAGTAAGAAATGAGTGTTAGCAGTTAAGAGAAAATAGTGGTGTGTATTTAATATCTATTCTAGTCTAAATAATGAATTTATAAATATTCCCCCCTAAGAATAAAGTATATTTCTATTGAAATTAAGGATTTGCAAATATATGGAAATGTTTTTCAACGGGAACAGGAGATTTTCTAGAGTTATAGAAAGTGAATATGAATTGATTTTCAAGGGTGTGGGAAGTTAACAGGTTTTGACAAATCAAAATGGTGGGAACTGAAAATAATAATAGTAATAATAATAATAAAACACACGTCGAAAACGAAGGGCGGCAGAACGAAAGAGAAATGGAATTGTAATTTGAATCTGAGAATTTGGTATGCAATGATTCGATAAGAAATTAAAACGTGGACTTAAGGAATTTATAAATTGAGTGGAGATTAGTTAAGTTGAATAATTTCCTGGGTATTGATATGATGTTGGTTTCGGCCTTCGGGATTAATACTTAGGGAGTTGTTCGCTTACTGATTTATGGTTGATGGATGTAAATGTGAAAGATTGATAATGCATGAAGGAGAAATTTGTTGTAAGAAGAAAAAAAATCTAGAATTTTGGATAAAGATGTGAATGGAGTGATGAACTTAATAATTGGAGATCTGAAAGAAAATTTGGTTTATAACCGATGGATTGTAAACTTGAGTTTGGAAAAGATATCAGATATTTGAATTGATTAAGAAATCGAAACTGATATTTTTAAATTTGTATGGAATTTGAGGATATTCAATTTTAGGCAGTGGATACATAAGTTTTTAGAACTTATATGAAAAATGTATAATAATATAGCGAAGTCGAGAGCTACTAGATGGGAAGATAATCAATTAGAAATAGGATCTTATATAATAGAATTTATAAGAATGAAAGATTGAAAACCATGATTTGGAAAGTGTGTCAAGGAAATTTTATAACGAAATATGCAGAAGGTAACAGGAGTACTATATATATATAGTATTATATGTTTTCAAAGCAAAATAAGGAAAGTACCTTCCTTCTCCTTTGAATCTCGAGCTTAGTGAGATGTGCTGCTGGTGGCAGTAGATTGTCCGGACATAAAACTCATGAGTTGCCATAGAACACGATTGTGTAGCATAATTCATAGGGTTGTAGATGGCCTATGACGGACGGATGTTTCGTGGGGGAACCGAGCGTAACCATTGTGTCTGCTGCGATCTACAGTCGTGATAAGGGCGTAAACCGCAGAGCTGTGAAAGCTTACGGGTATGAATGTTTCCTGATGGCATCAGGCGTAATCATTGTGTACCTGTGGTCCCCACGGAATATCTGCAAGTGAAAGAGTTGTAACCACTAGAGTTACTAAAGGTAGAATGGATCCATGCGATGTTTGAGATATCTTAGCGATGTGGAGCCACTTAGTTGATGCAGCACTGTGTCTTTGTGACATGATATGTCTTCGTGGCTTGATTCGTCTTCGTGACATGATTGTCCTTATGACTTGATTGATCCTCTTGTCTTGATTTATTTTTCATAATTTGTTTTTGTGGCCTTGAGATAGAATATTCAATGCTCAATGATCTCAGATTTTCTTTCGATTCATAATATCTTCCACTGATCTGTCCATGACGAAATTCGCAGGAAAGTGATTTCCTACGGATACGAATGTTTTCTGGCAGATCCAAACGAAACCATTGTGTATCTGCGATTCATGAACAATCAACATATCAATATCACATAGGTACTTTCCGTATCTGTTTTTAAAATAATTTTTAAAATAATTTCACTGGGAGTTGAAACAAGGATATATAATACTTGGAGATTTTAGTCGTGCATCTAACCAGCGCATGCCTAACATCTGTAAGAACGACAATAGACTTGTCAAACTTCTAGTTATCAAATATTTTTAAATCTATAATTTGAAATTGAAAGATAGGTTAAGGAGTATTTCAAAGTATTTTCAGGTCGGTAGCTTTGGAGTAAAGATACAAATACTTTATGTATAAAAGTTATAGAAGATTTCATACTTTGGAAACTTTCAAGTTGAAAATTTATAACTTGAAAGGGAGATATTATATATGCTCTTCAATTAGTATTGAAAAAAAAAATTTGGATTGAATGTAAGAAGATGGGGTCAAAGTGTGAAAATGGATAAGTAAGCATTGGCTGATGTGGGTTATAAATAATTTTGGAATAATTTGAGACACATAATTCAACTTATGCGGAAATTAAAATTTAAAGAGAATAGTTTTGAAAGGAAGTTATATGATTTCAAATTTAAGAAGAATAGATGGAATGAAAATTTGGAAGATATCTCAAAATATTCTGAGACAGAAATTGATAGAATATAGAGTAAAAAGCACGAAAATAAATAAAATCCAATTAGGAAAATAATGAAAATCGTATTTGATCAAAATTGATTTTCGATTATCGAAAGGAAATTTGATTTTTATGTTAATTGAATATGATGGAGATACAAAGAGGAACAATGACTTAAATATCGATATTTAATTTAGTTGTGGGAAAATTTGACACAAATATGAAAATCTAATATACACTGGTATAACTCTAACAATCTATCCTTTTCGGGGACGAAAAATTTTAAAAGGGGGAAGATTGTAACATCCCAAAAATTTCGACAACTGTGATATAGATTTAATTATTAATAATAAAGGTATACGCGGGTTAGGAAATCAGATATATTGTTGCATTGAATTCGATATTTAATTTATTATGGTTGGTCAAGAATCAAATATTTGCTGTTGAATATATGGATTGAGTTTGGTTGAACATTCGAATTGGAATTGGAATTCGATGGAAAAATATCATTGTTTGAATTTAAAAATAAACATAGTTAACATTAAAGAATTTTTATTTGTTAAAATATATATTAGCTTGGATATGTGTATATTGGTATATAATGAAATTGGAGTTTAACGTTTCAAGTTTGGAATCAAACAAACTTGTTTTGTGAGCAAACGGAATAAAATCGGTTAATCAATAAATAATTTAAAAATAAATTAACATCGTATATAGACGAAGTCGAATTACAATCGATCTAATTTTATTGAGTTCAGAATGCGAAGTCAAAGAAGTACATATAAATTTTATTGCATTTAGGTATTGTGTTAGCGGTATGAATTTAGTATGCCCAGCGGTAATTCACGGTATAGTAAATATTTAATTAATCTCCAATATAACCTACACCAGTTGAAATTTTTGAAGATTAGGATCGAATTGCAATGGAACCAATTAAAATCAGAAACCCTAGTTGTGCAAATCGAACAAAATTAAATCAAAACAGGTACCTTTCTTCTTTGAATAGCAAGATCGAACGAAGCCCTAACTTTAATCGTTGAATCAAATTCCAGATCTGATCGAATCGAGTACTTGAATTCAAGCACCTCTATTGGAGATCCACAAGTGATGTATCGAGAACGACGATCGAAACTTGAAGGTGGAGATTCGGTAATAGCCGATGATCTGATTTGGATCTAGGGTTTTAAAATATCGATTTGGGATTTCTTAAAAGAATGGATTAAAAAAAAGTGCGGCCCTCTTATCCATTTATAAAGAAACCCTAATTGATATTTTCTTTTCCCTATAACCCGTTCAAAGGAGAACTTTTCCAAACCGACTTTGACTTCTCCTTTTAATTCAAATAGTATATCTCCATTTCCAACACTTATATGTGTGACCTTATAGGTTGTTGCAGCGTTGGCAACAATTTAAACACTTAAACTATAAACAGTGAGCGACACCTAGTAGTATATCACTGCTACCCAAGCTACAACAATATCAATGATTCGATATGACCTTTATGAATAGTGTATCAATATAATTTAGTCCTTTTAACCGTTATATCCAAGATTAAACTGGATCATGGATCGTATCATCCTCCTTATAGTTTAACCTGTTTTCTTGATCAATGAGTAGACTGTTTAAAACAAATCAATATTTGAGCACGGCCATGCATTTCACAGTCTCACTCAATCAAGAGGCCCATGGATATCACCACGAATATATCGTAGGGTTAAATTCCATCTAGATCATTCATAATTTTCATTCGACTCGAGATGTATCCAATAATCACCGTTATCGTTACTCTGTTACGAAATAACTTTAGATGATATCAAAACACAAATATACTCGAATAAAATTATAATGATTTCAGGTCTGAGGACCATTATATCACTATCACTATGAGAATAACTCATGATACTGTTAATTATATTCCATGGAGTTATCTACGGTGGGTCAGCCCAATACGCTATTCTACAATATGTATTTATATCTTGACTTTAATATCACATATATTAATGATCAATGAGATGTGATCATCAGTTAATCAATATACTGGTCTCAACGCTTTATTGTTGTCCTATGTAAACAATAAAACTCGACTGGGGACATTTAAGAATTATAATACTTATCATATTATATAATCTCAAGTTCAGTCTTACTCGAACTATATAATTCTGTATTATTATTCTAAGGACTTCTATTATATTATTATTTATATTACGCATTAAATATAATATAATAGAATAATATTTTATTCCAAATAAAATAGTAACATCAACAGTGTTATCAATCTCATCAAATGAGTTGCCTCTAGGGCACAAACTCTAACAATCTCCCACTTGCACTAGAGTCAATCATGTATGTATCGTATACTTATGTAACTAGTGTGACTATTAAACTTCTGCTGCGATAGAGTTTAATTCTGTGGGTCTGCAATATTACAACTTTTGTAACTTTACAGATATGTTTATTTCTTCTGTGAACAACTTCACATAAGAATTATATTTCTTAAAATATATGTTTGGATTGACGATGAGTTTAATGTTTTAGGCCTGAGCAACAACCATATTGTTATCGCAATGTATATCGTTCGATCAACAATGAATTAAGTTCATTCATGAACTTCTTAATCCAAACATTTTATTTCTTAGAATCAGTATATATATATTTCTTGTTTTTAAACTAACATTATTTACAATAATTAATGTGTTATCAAATAACATTTGAATTATTGTATCACTCCCACTCAATTTCTTGTCTATACAAGATTCAGTGGCATTTTGTGGTTGCGAAACGTTTCGAATTCCATTTCATTCTCATTGATATCTTAGAGACTAGCTCTCTTTTATAAGGATACCAATTCGAGTAATAAACATTTTATTCTCAGAGGATTTATAGAATTTATATCCATTTTCTTCTTTTGGATATTTCACAAAATATTTATTTGATTTGGGTCCGATCTTATCAGAGGAATGACGTTTAACAGGCGCCATACATCCCAAATCTGCGCATTTAGACATACTAGGACATTTCCTAATCTATATCTTATATGGCGTCTTAAGACTTGTTTTAGTAGGATTAATTTAATTGTTCTCAATTTAATTTATTGGAAGATCTATATGACTTATCTTGGTCATACCATATCTTATACGGTGTGATTACTCCTTTCAGACACATCATTTCAATATGGTGTTCTAGGTGGACAGAGTTGTGAAACAATTCCAAACTCATTCAGATAGTCATTAAATTTATTGGCTTAAATGTTCTCTTTCGAACTATTTTAAAAATATTTATTTTCTATGAAAATTGGTTTCTAACTTCACTTTGAATTCTTTGAACTTTTTAAAGGATTCTGATATGTATTTTATAAGATATATATATCTATATCTACTAATATCATTAGTAAATACAATGAAGTAATAAAACCTGCCTCTAGTTTATGTATTCATTGCTCCATATACATCATTATGTATGAGACCCAATACTTGTCATTTATTCACTGTGTCAAGTGAAAGATGATTAAATTATTTTGCCTAATAAACAAGATTTGCAATCTTCATATGATTCAGAATCAAATGATTCCATCATTATGGAGTTTTGATATACTTTTCTTGTTTATACGGGCTAACTGACAATGCTAGAGGTATGTTGGATTAAATAATAAAATTTAATCAACTTAATATTTATGTCAAGTACATAACAGTTAACGATTTATAAAGATCATTAACTATTCATGAAATTCCATACGATATTTCATTTAAATAAAATGAATAACAATTATTCTTTTATTACAAATGAAATTCAAATTTTGTCTGAACAAAATATATTGTAACATTTATTTTAAGTGGAATTTCGTAATAACAATTATTTTATTTATTAAATTAAGCCACTATATAGAACAAGAATCAACTTCCTATGGATAATCCAACAACATATGTTTTATTTCCAATCACAAGTCCATTTGTCCCTTTATCAGTTTTCTACTTATTCTGCAATTTCTTTAAATCAACATACATTTATGTGATTTATATCTAGTATCTAATACTAGGAATGTATAAGTAGATTATTATAACATTTATATCTAATTTAGTTGAAGTCATACTTTTACTTTTGTTTTATATCCTCTATATTTGTTAGAACAATTATGTTTTAATTTGTTTGAGGACAATCCTCAAATTTCAATGTCGGTCAAGAAATTTGATTTAATTCAATTTATCCTTCTCAAGGATTAATTTAACTTATTGGAGCTATTTTATTATTTAATATCTACAGTAGATAATAAATAATATATGATTCTTTAATGTTTATTTAATATAAACTTTGACAATCAAAATTTTATATTACCATAAATGTGAAATTTAAACTAAAATACGCTCCCACTCAAATTAACATCCCTCTGTTTATATATACATATCTTATATATATATAATGGTGTTCCAAGATCCATATCTAGTCATGTCTTGACCCTGCTTTGGCTGAACTCAAAACACAACCTTTTAGGTAGACATCTTATGTCAATTATATCGTGTATATAATTCCTGGATCGCATGATGAACATTTTGTTATGTATTATTCGTTTGCTCAAATATAGAATAATTCACGCTGTTGTCTCTAGGGCCATAATCGTATTATGCAGCCTAGTTAAGTCAGACCCAATAATAGGTTGGAGCACCACACTTTACTCCATTGCATATAACCAAAATAAAAGGTGCACAACGCTTTGGCGTTAGTTACAACCATTGATCTTGGACAGTGATGAGTATATTATTGGAAGACGTCACCATGACTTAATATAACAAAATAATTTGCTTTAAAGGGAATTTATAATTCGTAGTGGCGAACATTATTAAAGTCATTCACATATATCCAATATATGTATTCTACATTCGTAATATTAACTGAATTAAAATAATATATGTAAGAATCAAAGATTATCAAATCTCTTTGTCAGTTTACTAAGCGTCATACTCCATACAACAAAACAAAACCAAAATATATCGCATGACAAAATTAAATCAAGCACCAGATATATACTGGGTCAGACCCTGTTTCAAAATTAGAACATTATGCATTTCACTAATATATGCATATATGTAATCATTCCTTATGAACAACATGTGTTCATTATAATTTCAACTAGATACGTATAACAATTATACATACAGATCATCCCCTTAAACAAGTCATACTTGTTTGATTTTGTATCAATTATACAAAACATATATACATACATACACAAATAAGGGTCAGACCCCTTCCAGCATTACATTATTCAATAGGTTATCTACAAACTTGCTTTGTGATAATAGATGCTAGTACATATTATTAGGTATCTCAAACGAGTTCAAAAGCTTATACATATTAAACAAAATTTACAAATATAGCTTCTCACTGTCTTGTACAGTTTCAAATATATGTATCAACATCAAATGCTTACAACATATATATTTTCTTATTTGTATAGACGAACAAGAACAGTAAACTGAAATGTTTTCACTTCCATATTCCTGTTTTGAGTTGATCTTTGTGCTAACACAATTTCAGCATGAGTACAACCCCTGCAAGTATGAAACAATTTCAATCTTTGGGTTAGGCAAAGTTAAAGATATCAAATGTATTCAGTGTTTTGCATTCATTAATATATACATCAAATGTATATATATAACATCTATGTGTATTGAATCAATGGCTCATGTTTCGTCTCATCCCTTTCAGTTTGAGATTTTGTGTACATATTTGATCCAGGCAATTAGTTTACACTATCCCGATTTAAATATCAAATAGCATATATGGTATAAACCATATTGACACAGGTCATTATACATAAGGTATGATACCCTAATGTATAACAATAAACTTTGTTAATAACTCCGATCTATATCACCATACCAAAGTGTCATGATATCAGTATAACATGAGTGGCCAATTTTAGACTATGATATAATTAGTATCATGTAACAATAACTAACATAAGTAGCGTATAACTAAAAATAGGAAATTATATTTCATTCATATGAAATTACGTGTATTTATTGTATACTTATCATCATAAGTATACATAGTTTGTACAAGTGCATATGCAGTTTTACACAGCAGTTTAATTTCATATATGTCAACACATATATGTCAACACATATATGTCAACACATATATGTTAAATCTATACTAGTATAAAATACATCTTTTATGCATTTTACAGAGTATATACTATCATAATGCACTTGTTATGATCTTAAGCTGATCTTACATTATTATCTGTATAATGTAAGTGTAAAATTCAAGGAGCCTTAAGTGTTTTTTTTCAAATATAAAATATTTCAACAAAAGGATAATATCATTTTCAGATATCAAAATGAAATCTGGTTTCTGAATTTATCAGTTAGAGAAATATAAAATTTAACAATACTTGATTTCTTTAAATCAAATATTGTTAAAACTAAACCTGAAGGCTTAGACAACCAAAATTGCTTTTGATCAAAATCAAATACATGGTCAACTGAGCTATAACACTTAACCTTATATCAATTGAACATTTTAATTAAAAAAAATCAGGTAGGCAGGCTGATCCAATCAGCAATTTAAAACAAAATGTTAATACGCCTATCAAGATCTTAAAGGTTCAATATCCATGAATGTAGTATGTAAACATAAATCAATATCTTATATCAAATTATGTTTTTCAAATGAAACAATCTGATTTGATAAATAAAACTGTATCACAATCATATTAATCATCACTATAACAGATTGTATATGCATACTTATGGAATACATTAGGATCCATTTTGAAGATTCATCAAAACAGTTCTGACTTAATCATAGAAACTTATAGAACAGTTTGAAAAGAGTCCAGATTACTTATATCAGTTCAATATCAAATGGTGACTTATATAAAATGGGTGTAATGATATACTGGTAGATATCACAATTTTAAGTAAACAAGATTTGATATGTTTTAGCTCAAAACACTATACCCAGCAAACATTTTAGTATAAGTTAATGGTCAATCAGCCGAGGTCCAGATCAGCATATTATAAAACAAAGTAGATCTTGGATTTATCTCATAATATCCAACAGTAAATTACAGGGTGATAATATACATAAAAGATTTATTACATATGATAAACTGGAACATGGATCGTGAGAACCAGATCATAATCTGATGTGCTCACTGCTGTCCATCATATATACACATATATAAATAAAACAAGATTAATCAGAACATATCTGGTATGTTAATATCAGTTTCACTTATATATATATACATGAATGTAACATAGAAAAATAGTAAATCAGATCAGATCTAATTTTGTATTACAGTGTTACATATTTACATGTAACTGAAATATTAAAACAAGATAAAATCAGATCAAATCATATGTGTTTATATCAGTTAACTTGTATACATGTTACTGTGATATTAAACAGAATAAATCAGATCAAGCTTGATGTGTTTATAACTATTTTGCTTGACATAGATAACCAGATGCAATCTGATTAAATCATGACCTGTTTTTCTATGTTTAATCAACACATGTGTTCTTATATGTCAAATATATAATAGTTTGCTACATGGCAGCGTTGAATTTACTTATATATATGTATATATATATATTCCAGAGGTGAATAAACTATGGCCTTTTCTTATAAAGTCATTTATCACTATCTAAATAGCTAACTAACAGTATTACATACAAGAGAATTTAAAAGAGTCTTGTACCCAGTTTACTAAATTTATAGAAACATTTTTCTACCATTCATATAATCCTCAATATTAATTATTTACAATTGAATCTTAAATCACCAATATTTGAAAACTGGGGGAATATAAGGCTCAGTTCATATTATAATAGATCAACCTTTGATCATATGAATGAATTATCTTGTCACTACTATGAAGAAATATGATTATCCAATATTTCAGATCTGTAGTTCAACAACTAGGATTATCTAAAATTTCAGATTTGTAGTTCAACAACTAGGATTATCTAAAATTTCAGATCTGTAGTTCAACAACTAGGATTATCTAAAATTTCAGATCTGTAGTTCAACAACTAGGATTATCTAAAATTTCAGATCTGTAGTTGAATATCAAATAATAGTAACAGAGTAACAACTAACAACTTTAGGAGTTTAGCATGTAATCAAATCCAAACACATACTGATGTGTAAACTGTGTGTCATTTTAATCTCATTCATGGAATCCAACAGAGCACAACTTAAGTACATATAATAGATATGATTCAAAATCTATCAGTTATACATATTAAATTTTCTGTAGCAATTACAGAACAGAAATAGCATTTGTATTCCCTTTTAAGACAGATTCAAAACATAGGTTAAACCCAATTATGCTAACATAAGAATTGGAATTTCAGACATTCATAATTGAATTAATATCATATATTAATTTCAGATTCATCTAGATGTAGAAGACTGAATTTTGTTTGTCACAAAATAATTTCAGTTCTTAAATGAACGTTCATAAATTCCAGATCTTATCTTTTCGTTGTTCATAACATCGATTAGTATGTTACAGTAGTAATTTCAAGGCCTAACCAATATTTGAATCGACATAAGCCTTGCTCTGATACCATTTTGAAGATTAGGATCGAATTGCAGCGGAACCAATTAAAATCAGAAACCCTAGTTGTGCAAATCGAACAAAATTAAATCAAAACAGGTACCTTTCTTCTTTGAATAACAAGATCGAACGAAGCCCTAACTTTAATCGTTGAATCAAATTTCAGATCTGATCGAATCGAGTACTTGAATTCAAGCACCTCTATTAGAGATCCACATGTGATGTATCCAAGAACGACGATCAAAACTCGAAGGTGGAGATTCGGTAATAGCCGATGATCTGATTTGGATCTAGGGTTTTAAAATATCGATTTGGGATTTCTTAAAAGAATGGATTAAAAAAAAGTGCGGCCCTCTTATCCATTTATAAAGAAACCCTAATTGATATTTTCTTTTCCCTATAACCCGTTCAAAGGAGAACTTTTCCAAACCGACTTTGACTTCTCCTTTTGATTCAAATAGTATATCTCCATTTCTAACACTTATATGTGTGACCCTGTAGGTTGTTGCAGCGTTGGCAACAATTTAAACACTTAAACTATAAACAGTGAGCGGCACCTAGTAGTACATCACTACTACCCAAGCTACAACAATATCAATGATTCGATATGACCTTTATGAATAGTGTATCAATATAATTTAGTCCTTTTAACCGTTATTTCCAAGATTAAACTGGAGTCATGGATCGTATCATCCTCCTTATAGTTTAATCTATTTTCTTGATCAACGAGTAGATTGTTTAAAACAAATCAATATTTGAGCATGGCCATGCA
The DNA here is from genome assembly GCA_030737875.1 of Allium sativum. Classification (NCBI taxonomy): domain Eukaryota; kingdom Viridiplantae; phylum Streptophyta; class Magnoliopsida; order Asparagales; family Amaryllidaceae; genus Allium; species Allium sativum. Next base: position 282,689,452 of record CM060921.1, read on the forward strand.
TTTCACAGTCTCACTTAATCAAGAGGCCCATGGATATCACCACGAATATATCGTAGGGTTAAATTCCATCTAGATCATTCATAATTTTCATTCGACTCGAGATGTATCCAATAATCACCATTATCGTTACTCTGTTACGAAATAACTTTATATGATATCAAAACACAAATATACTCGAATAAAATTATAATGATTTCAGGTCTGAGGACCATTATATCACTATCACTATGAGAATAACTCATGATACTGTTAATTATATTCCATGGAGTTATCTCATGGTGGGTCTGCCCAATACGCTATTCTCCAATACGTATTTATATCTTGACTTTAATATCACGTATATTAATGATCAATAAGATGTGATCATCAGTCAATCAATATACTGGTCTCAACGCTTTATTGTTGTCCTATGTAAACAATAAAACTCGACTAGGGACATTTAAGAATTATAATACTTATCATATTATATAATCTCAAGTTCAGTCTTACTCGAACTATATAATTCTGTATTATTATTCTAAGGACTTCTATTATATTATTATTTATATTATGCATTAAATATAATATAATAGAAAAATATTTTATTCCAAATAAAATAATAACATCAACAGTGTTATTAATCTCATCAAATGAATTGCCTCTAGGGCACAAACTCTAACAGAAATCACATCAAAGTAGCTTCTGATATACGCCGCTACAGTGTACACTGATGGACGTCATTCTTATCCACATGATTTTTCTTCTATAAATCATAGCGTTGTTTCCATTGCTTCAGCAGAAATCCACATTCCTCTTAATAAAAATCCATTCTTTTTCCCCTAATTCAATTTTAATGGCGTCCTTCACAAATTGATCTTGTCCTCCGCCTTAATCAACTAAATTGCTCCTTCCTCTCGGCAACTATCAAAGCCGCAACAACTCTTTCCCCGATTCCATTCAACCAAAAGATCAGTTCTTTTTCTCTCTTCTGAATTTTAATGGCCGAAGCCAATTCTTTTCCCCAAATCCAGAAATGTTCCTCTTCAAATCGAAGTCTTTAGTTCCGCCTATGTTAGATCATCGCCGCTGCCTTGAATTCGTTCCATTACCACCAAGCTCGCACCAGAGAATCGTAACCACCACGCGAAATCGTCAAAGCCTGCTCCATCTCTCCGCTGCTGTGTAGGTGAGCATCTCACTCACAATTGAATCTCGTTTCAAGTAATTTGATTTCGGTATAATTAAAATAAATGGTTGATCCATTCTATGATTAGCCAATCTTCTTGCTGTTTTGAGTTGGTCGCATGTTTTTGTTTGAGTGCCTTTAACTAGAGTTGCCTACACTGTTGTTATATTAGGTTACTATACCACTGTCGTCCCGTTTAAACGTCATTGTTAGAACAAATGAACCCATTTTATGAATTCTGCATTTGTAAATTGCCTAAGGTTAACATTGGGTTCGGATTTTGGGTATTCTAAACTTTGATGTATGTGTATATATATATATAGGTTTGTCTTGCTATATCGTGGTCTGAAGTGTGTTGTTCTGTCTTTGTATGGATTACCATAAACACTTGGACTCACATTTTTGTGCATCTCTTAATTAGGATGCATGCTCATGATTTTACCCAATTTGTACCTATGTTTTTTTTGCTTCGGAATAGGAATTTGCATGTATTCATTTTCTTCTCTAACTTATTATAACCTGCCTAAGCACATTTGGCGTTTGACACATATTCAAGATTTTCACCTCCTATAAAGTGGGAAAATACTGTTGCCATAACTTGAAATACCCCGTCCAGTTTAGTATTATCATATCTGGCCTTTAAAAATCGGTTTGCCGTTACATTTTAATGCTTTTGCATTTGGTCTTTAAAAATGGGTTTGCTGTTATGTTTTAATACTTTTGGATTTGGCCTTTAAAAATGGATTTGCTATTGCATTTTATACTTAGACATCATGGCATGCATATGAAATATCATTTCAATAAAAATTAGTAATTTATATTAGTTATTAAAACTAGAAATACTAATTTTTGGACAATATGTACACCATGCAAAGTTATCTGAAAAACATAGTATGTTTTATTTTTCTTATTTTTGCCAGCATCATTTGTTCTGATTTTTAGAACATGCAAAAAGTAGTAGTGACACATATATAGGAATGAACATCTACAAATCCCTTTATTGTTTATAACATACAATATATGTGTTCATTGATGGTTATTGAGAGAATAGCACCATTTCAACTAAACCTGCATCTGAATATTACTGGAAACAATAACATATACCTGTGTATGTTTAACGTGGGTTATTACCTTTCGTGAAGTGCCAATTTGGATTCACTTGGTCCTCTATTCACTTATACATATATGCCCCATTTGTGTTCACATAAACATATTTATAAAGTTTTGATAATGACTTGCCACTTTTAAACTGATATATAAATTCCCATGGTGCCTCGTCAAGACAGTCACGTGTCGGTTTACCTTTTTAATCACTATAGGGTCCTTGATAGTTTGTGCTCGAACAAATCATTGTGTTGTGCACCGCGTGTTTAGCAGCCATATGTAGTTCAATTTACTTGTTGCTATCTGTATTTTTTCTGAGCATATATACAATAGTTAATGTGTCTCTTAATTGGACAACCATTTTGTTTACTAAAATAGAAAATGTTGAAACCATTTTGTCCACTTAAATGAAGTTGTTGAACCATGTTCTATAACCATGCTCTTCATTCACATCATTGATTGAATTTTTATTTTTGCTGTTTACACTAAAATGGAAACTATAGAATTGGTGTTCTTATTGGCAAATGGGATAAAAATCCAACATAAAAGGTTAGTGGAAAAAATAATTAAGTTCCAAACTTTTTACAAATAGGAAACCAACCTACAGTTATAAACTTACAGTGAAAAACAAGTTGGGCAAGTAGTTCTATAATTTGCTACAAGTTGCATGTGGGATTTCTTCTTTATGTAAGCCATGTTCCTATGTGCTTCCTTTCTATCTTACTGCCACATTACATATTGTATATAAGCTTGCTTTCCAAGATAAAAACACGACTTTTAACAAATAGGAATGTCAAACTACTGAACTAATGTACTCTTTTTGTTCCATCCAAGTCGAAACAAAACATGGAAACTATTGAAAACAAAAGCTGGATTTTAGTTTCTTGGGCTTCTTTGTTTAATTGGCATATAAATAAAAGAATTTAGTGAGTAAACTGCGAATTTATTAGTCTGTTTGGTTAAAATCATTGTAGTTGGATCCATCATTAGTTTGTTTTATAGATAAGGCCTGAGCCTGGACATGCAGTTAAGTCTAAGCTCACATCCTTGTTTGTTTGTTTACGTTGATATTATAAAGATATATTGACCAATCATTGTCTGGTTGGCCATAGTAATCTATATTAGTCCCTTTCTCATCAGCATGTTTTGAACATGCGCCACACAGTTCGAAATATTTTCATAGTACCCAAGTTTCAGTGTATGCATTACACTGTCATCACTATGCGGTGTGACCAGTTGTCTCTTTACCTGAAATGGTGCATTTTGCCACTGTTACACTGCCACCATGCCGATGTACTCGTTGTCCTTGTACTATAAGTAGTTTCGATCACTATTGAGATGCACATGATATTTTTGCGCGCCTTATACTATGACATAGAGTCTTTGTTAAATATCTACATGCATTTCTTTGCTAGCCAAGTTGCATATACTGTCTCATACTCCCTTGTGTGTTCTTGCTTATTGTAAGCATGGTTTTAGCATTTATGTATGTGGTGGCCGATGTACACATATGTATATATATACCATTGTATGTGTATATATATTTCATCGGCATACACATATATATAAATCTAATGTTGTCCTGCCTTGTTACGTCCCAAGTCGCTATGCTACATTTCAATAGTTTTCATGAGATTAACTATTATATTTTAGTTTATATTGAAATTAATTTACTTGAATGATGATTAATCCTGACTCGAGTGTTTTATGTTTTTTTTCCATAGAACGCTCGGGTCAGACCCAAGCAGTGCTGATTTAAGGACTATGGCTTAGGATTCGAGGATTTGCAAAGCTGGGGATTTCAGGAGATGCACATTTTGAAGATTTTCAAAATAGTAAATGGTTCTTTTTTATTCATACAGTATTTTTCAGATCCGCTGTACAGAAAAATTCTTGTATTAAAAATTCTGATAAATAAAAAAAAAGTATTTTGCTGTTTAATGCTGTGTATCTATTTATTCTATGTTTTTGTGTTGATTCTATTTTAACTCTGTAAGCTAATAATGAATCCGTCAATTTGGACGTTTTAAGTTGGTTTAATTACCAATTTGAAGCAATCAAAAAGGCGGGACGTTACACACAAGCTCCTAATCATAATGTTACTTTAGTTAATGGTTCCTCTTCAAACATTCAAGGGTTCGGAACGATAAGTCCAACCTATTCACCTTCTCTATCGATATCTGCCTTATTTTATTTTTTTTGAAAATTGGTTCACTTTATTGCTAAAACCAAAAAAAAACCTCCTTTATAAGCCTCATTAAAACCTGATATCCCCCTAACTTAAATGGGTGCCTTACAGGGAAAAAGAGTACTTATAAATTTGGTGTACATGATCTAACTCGAAAAACAAACAAGTCTCCAATACAGAAATAACAAAGAACTCAAACAAATGCAAAAAAAAAGAATTAAAACTAAAGAATAGTCCAGCTACTCAGCCTATCAGAAAGCCCATACTCTTTACGTCACTTCAAAATTCAAAAAACCTCCTGCTTTCATTATTCAGTATCATTTAATTCGTTCCCCTATCTCTCTAGAAATAGTTCATTTCTCCAGCTTCTAACTGACTTACTTCCATTATTTCGAGATAGGAAGATAATTTCCCTTTCAATTTTCATTAAAGTAGTTAGAGAATGGTTGATGCGTCCTTGAAAGATCCTTAAATTCCTTTCCCTCCATATGAAATAAATTGCAGTAGACAAAGCTACACAAGCTACATCCCTCAATTGGTCCTTTGAGCTGAAATTGGTATGAATTAATCTAGCTTCATCTTTCAGATCTGAGACGTTATCAAGCGGCAAAGACAATTTTTTCTTCAGAGATAACCAGATGAAGGCAGAATAATCACATTGAAAGAAGAGGTGTTGAATTGATTCTGGATGATTATCACATAAAGGGCATAGAGCATTTGTGATGTTACCAAAATGTTGTATTCTATCTTTCGTGTTCAATCTTCCCATAATTGCAAGGTATGGAATAAAACTCATTCTTTTGCAGTTTTTCCTATACCATACAATAGAGTAAATTGGATCAAAAATTTCATGTAATTGAATAAAGTACCAAGTTTTATGAAAAGAAAAACTTCCCCTTCACACCATTCGTATGCATCATGACTTCTATTAAGCTGGATTGAAATAGAATTAACTTCTTCAATTAACTCCCTTGTTGTAGGATGAACATCTGGTTGAAATGATTCATTTCTAATGATGTAATCAACTCTGTGACCTACTTGACCAATCATATGCAACCTATCATAGCCTAATAAATCAACCATGCATTGACAATTGATCCAAGGTTCAAACCATAGAGAGGTATCTTTTCCATTCACAATGATTTTATTGAAAAACTGCTTTGAATTTGATCTTAATCTTAAGATAGACTTCCAAGTACTTGAGGCATTGACATCGAAAGCCATAGACCAAAAATATTTTTGCTTGCAACATTTATTATGAATCACTTGCTCCAGAGAAAGGAATTTGATAAATAATTCCAAAGCAATTTGATACATGCTACTTTTTTAAGCAGATAAATTTTTTAAACCAATGCCCACTTCACTTTTTGGTTTGCAAACAGTTTTCCATGCCACTTTATGAGCAGTACCTCCCCAAGAAAAATTAGCACAAAGAGATTCCAGTTTATGAATTGTAAATTCTGGTATTTGATAAATGAATAGCCAATAAAGAATTATAGGAGTTATGATAGAGTTAATCAATTTAGCCCTACCAGCAAAACTAAGTAGTTTAGTTTCCCAACCTTGAATTTTTGATTGCACCCTTTGGATCAGAAAATTACATTCTGAATAATGTAAATAGTTTAAAGAAAGAGGAACTCCTAGATATTTTATTGGCACAGAACCTTGCTCAAATCCCAAAATGTTAATGATATATGTTGTATTTCGAGCTGAAGAACTAAAAAACACCTTAGTTTTTGATGCATTAACATTAAGACCTGCATATTTGCTTAAATTCTGAAAAATAGCCTTCAAAGCATTTGAATTCTAAGTTGATGACTTTCCAAAGATCATGAGGTCATCATCATATAATAAACGAGATATGATTGGATGAATATGACAAGTAGGTTGAAATAAGCAAGGCTGTGTTGCTTCATCCATTAAAAATGTAAAATACTGCATGGCCACAGCAAAAAGATGGGGGGAGAGGGGATACCTTTGTCTAATACCCCTAGTTGATGATATGAAACCCTTAGGAATGCCTTGAATAAGAATAGGAAAAGTATCTGAAGAGATACATTCATATATTAAGTTGACAAAGTGTGTAGGAAAGTTCATCTTAGCCATCACAAAACATATGAATTCCATGTTAACTTTGTCATAAGCCTTCTGAAGATCAACTTTCACACATAGTTTAGGCATTCCTTTTTTCTTAAAATCTCAAAAAAGTTCATGTGCAAACAAAATATTATCTCCTATGTATCTTTCCTGTAGGTAGGCACTCTGATTTGCTGAAATTAAATGTGCCAGGAATGGTTTTAGTCTATTGCACAGAACTTTTGAAAAAGTCTTGCAATAAACATTACAACATGAAATTGGTCGGTAGTGAGAGATTTCAGATGGTCTATCATTTTTTAGTATTAGAGTGATAAATGTATGATTAAGAGATTTTGGTAATTTACCAGACTTGAAAATATCAGTGGTAGCTTCCAAAAGCCCATACTTTATAAGTGAAATTTGAGAAATTTGGAGTTTATCCCATCTGGACCTGGACTAGACTCATCATGAATTGAGAATAGTGCATCATTAATTTCTGCTAATTCAACATTCCTTAGTAAAAACTGATGACCTTGCTCGGTGACAGTTGAAATAGGAATAAAATTAGGAAAGTCATTTGAATAAGCCCCATTAAACATATCAGTGTAGTATTTTATTGCCTTAGTTTCTATCTCTTTGGATTTAAACAGCAAATTTCCATCTTGGTCAATCAAAGCTCTGATGTGATTAAAAAATCTTCTATCTGACATTCGAGAATAGAATTTTTTTAATTTGTATACCCCTGTTGAAGCCCTGAAATTTTTGCTTGTTGTTTTAAACCACTAAAATATAAATTTTGAAGATTCTGAAAATCCTTCTTTGCCTGCAGGTAATTATCATAAAGTTGCAAATCTTCCGGATGGTGATCAACATCAATTTCTAACTCTGTAACTTTTTGTTTAGCCAATTTAAGGTTATTTGCATTTCTATCTCTCACCTTATTCCACTTTTTGAGCTCCTTTTTACAATTTTGAAGTATTTGTAAAAACTGGTAACTTTGAAAGCCCCAAACATTTGACATTAGACCTCTTTGAATTTCTTCATTATGTCTAGGAAGGTTACACCTATCATTTTTAAATCTGAATGGAAATCCTTTTACTTTTGGAGTTGGAATTAAATCTAACAGAATAGGACTATGATAATTGGAATTTTGAGAAAAAGTCAGAGCTTTCATATTTAAAAATTGATGCAAACAAGTATTATTTACCAGAACTTTATCAATGTGTGTAGCAATCCCTCTTCTTCTCCATGTAAATTTAAAACCCAAAGGTTTGATTTCAGTTAACACATTTTGGATTATAAACTTTTGAAACTCTCTAATATGTTGGTAGGGAATAGACAGTCCTCCTCTCTTATCATTAGGTGACAATGCATTATTAAAATCAACCATTAAGATCCAAGCATTAGAATAGTTATTAGACTCATTTACCAACATTTTCCAAAGAAGTTGTCTATCCTCAAAATAATTACTACCATAAAAAGTAGTAAATGTCATAGCAAAGCCACCTCTATTTAAAACATTTACTATCAAGTGTTGAGGAGAAAAAGTTACCAGAGACACATCCCATACATTAGTATCCAAAATAAGCAGAATTCTACCACTAGAAACTGGCGAGTTTTTCGTCAAAAATTTCCAAGAACATGGAAGTAAAGAGGAAAATAAAACTAGGTTGTTTTTTGATAACTTTGTTTCAACTAAACCAACCAAAGTTGATTTAGTTGTATTAAGGAGTTTGATCACATCCTTCACACGAAAAGATGTGTTCATACCCCTAGCATTCCAAGATAATAGAGTCATTTAATGGATGTAGAACTCCTCGTAGCCCTTTTAGAGAGTAGTGCATTAGAATCATAAACAACCTTGTTCTTATTTCCTTGCAAATAGTCTTTATTCTTGTCAATAAATGAAGAAGCATCAACCTGTTCACCCTTATCTTTCACTTTATCATTTTCTTCAATAACTTCTGCTATATTACTTAACTTGTCTGGCATAACATCTTCAAGTAGTTTGGGGTTTAGAAAATCAAGATTATCCACTATTACTGAAGAAGATTGGGCTGCTGAAATTGGATTAAGGTTCTCAGATCTATTTTCCTCACATGTTGAAGCAACAATCTCAGTATCTTTTTCCTTATGATTTGAAATATTATCCTCTGTTCCTTAAAAATCATAAGTTTCTGCATTCAAACCTTCTTGAGCTTCCGGGGGAATCCATCTAGCATCACAGTTACTAGCATGATAATCATCATAATGACCAAGAACATTACATTGTAAACATTTCATGGGGATAAATTCATATTCAACTGTAACTAAAAACCTTTGTCCATTATGTAATAAAACACAGATTTCAGTTTTTAATTCAGATTGAGTATCTATAGAGATTAATACTCTCGCATATTTTGTAAGTCATTTTTCAGCTGTGTTTTCATCTATCAAAATAGGATTTGATATAAAACTAGCAAGCATTTGAAAAGCTTACTTAGACCAAAGCTCCATGGGTAGATCTAACAATCTGATCCAGATCTGAGGTTTATTACACATTTTAGAGCTAGAATCATAACCTGGATGCCAAGCTTCAACATACATTAATCTCCCAAAATACGAATGAGTTGAGATTTCAGTGACGCGAGAAAAATCTTCTGTTCTTTCAAAATAGACTAAAAAATTGTAGCTAGGAGAAATATGGATATTAAAGCTACCCAAAGGTTTCTAGACTTTGGATATGTAGTCTTTCAGTTTAATCGATGGTAAATGAAAATGGACCGGAATCAATGCTACCGTGTTCTTCCATGATGATTTAGATATATTGAAAACTTCTTTTGGAATAAAGATGTATTCCAAATTCGGTTTTACAAAGTTAAGCTTTCTGATATTTAAATCGGATGAGATCGAATTAGGATTTGACGTGGGATTTGAAGAGGGTTTAGGTTGTGGATTAATTGATGTTGATGATGAAGGGTTTAAGGAAGAAGATAATGGTTGCGATCGAAGGAGAAAGAATGAGGAAGGTAATGCATGATTTTTTCCTGCCATTATAGAGGAAACCGTTAGAAAGGTGAAGTTTTTCTTAATACATCATATATATAAGTATATATATATATATATATATATATATATACAGACCTAAACTTGAATTCAGTCTACTTTCTGTCAGCCATATAACACAATAACTGAATTGTTCTATCTCATTTTTTTCATCCTATTGTATATTTCAGTATCTACAAAGGCAGACACTCACCGCGGTCACTTACTACCTAGAGGAAGCAAACCGAGACAGAGATTACCAAGCACATAATCAACAGAAATTTAATACTTCTTGTTTATAGAGAGGTGGCTACGCGATCACTTGATACCCTTTTAAGGGCGAATCTAGCTACTTAATACCTCTATCCTGAAGTAGGCATACATTTATAAATTATTTAAACTTTATTTTAGGAAATAATCCTTATTACGCATTTACCAATCATCTTGGGTTCCTATGGTTAATGATATCTCCATAGTTGTACATATATCCGACTATTGAAAAGTGCAGACTTCTATTGAATAAGGCAACTGACCTCACATCATTAACCTACTAATTCCAATCTTAATTCGTTATATTGTTAATCCTAGATTAACTAGAAATAGATAAGGAAAACTTATAACTTCCTATCTTAGGATGTTAATTTATTAATTTCCTGATTGGACTTAGTATTTACTGCGCCAATAAATCCCCATCAATTCCTTTCTATTCCTTTTATTGTTATTGATTAGGTACCTACCACTAATGACCATAACAGACATATTTCCTAATGCATCAATTAGCATATTTAATGCCATTTATGACACTAACGATCATATTTTCCTAAGGCATAAATTAACCTATTTATTTTAGTCCCTTTTTGAATTCTTATCTAACTATTGTAACTCGCAGATATTACTAAAATTTGATACCATTTAATTCTTATGTTACTATACATATAAGTTTGCTATCTATTTACTCCCTAGCTGGAGTTACAAATCCTTTATTCCTAAATACCAATTTAGTTATAAGCATTAAGGCATATTATCCTATTCAATGTATTTCCCCAAACAAATATGGCTACAATACTTATTACCTTATTCATGACCTCTTTATTTCAGCAACAAATTCCGTTGTGTTGATACAATAGTCACTGTTGATACAATAGTCACAAACGTTTAATTTCCGTTTGTTATGGGATTTAGTACTACACATTTATTCCCATAAGATGGAAACACTCTATATTCAAACATATATTAACATACAAGCATTTATATAACAATAGCGTCATTTATGTAGATTTGGACGGATAAAATTAATATGTATATTTATATTTATATTTAAATGGGAATTTAGCGTAGTTACTAATTTATATTTTCTTATTATTTATGTTCTGGTCCAAATAGTGACCAAAACTACCCTTTTTGTGTTTAATCTTCTTTTAAGATTTAAAATCTTATAAAAGGGTATTTACTATAGTTATTGTAAATTTTGCCCAAACTATTAAAAAGTGGAAAGTTGACATTATTCCAAATCACTAGGAAATAAGTTAATATTCTACTTAGAATTGTTGCTACAAACTAAATACAAAAATACGTAAATCTGCACATCTCTTTTTATTTGGTTTATTTATTCTCCTTGTAGATTTCAAGTAACGCCTTAAAAAAGGAAAAAAAGGCAAAATTTCAATAATCAAGTAAAACCACGAGCAATACCAGCCACAATAGGATTATTAATTATTTTAACCAGTGCTGCATACTTATAGTTCAACACCAAATTCTATGAATCTGGAATAAAACTTCAAATCTAAAAATGGTTTTGGGACTAATTTCCAAATCCAAGGTGTTTACAATAACCACAATAAATCTAAAACACAATTGTAGGCTATACAATAATATTTATGTAAAAAGGCCAACAAATCTATGTCCAAACTTCCAATATAATATTTCAAATTTGACAAGAACAAACAAATTTGATAAGCTTTTAGGCATATAATTCAAATTCAATACAAACAAATTATATAAGTTACTATAAACAACGTGTATAATTTCCTACTCACCTGAAAGCTATCCAAATCCAATTTGACACATCTCTTAGGTCTAAAATTCCCAAATTTTATAGATCTACAATTTATTTCAAAAACAGGATTGATAAACAAAGGTTTAGATTTGTAGACCTGGAAAAGAAATAGGAAAAGAAGAAGGATATTCGATAACTTAGATTACTAATTAGTATAACCAACTCTTTTTAATAGATATGAATCTATTATCGCTCTAATCTTGCAAATCTGATTTTTATATTTTATAACTTGTGTTTTAGAAGAGATAAGAGGATTGTAAATAGTAGGGCTTTGCTGCTGCCTTCAGAAAATATGATTAAGAGAAGGGAGTTTAGTCCTTTATTATAGGTGTAGAAATGACCCTGGACCATTAGTTTAATTTAATAAAGATTTGTCATTTATAATATATATATATATATACACACACACACACACACACCCCTACCCTTCACTTGCTGGAATCGACCAAGCGGTCGACCGCCTAGTTGACCTGGCAGCAGGTGTGGGAAAATATATTTATTACTATATATTAAAGATTCTGTTTTATTTGTTTTCCAACCATTTTCATATGTCATTAGTTACTTTTTCATTCAGACTCCGTTCGCAAAGTTCCAAACATGAAAGTTGATTAGAATTCCATCACGAATAGTACGTGCTAAATTTCATGGTCAGATTCCACCATGTGCAAAATTTCCATTTTGGGAACCTAATTAAATAACTAAATTAATTATCTCCAAAATTCCAGTTTGTTACGTTCTTCCCTCCTTAAAAGAAATTTTATCCCGAAATTTTACCGACGATGAAGTCTGGGTGTTGGCACCTAACTTTCCTGAACTACACAACCAATTTGTGTACATCCAATTTTTTGCAACCAATATGCGCACGTGCATTGTATGCATAATGAATTGCAACCACAAAATATACATGCATAATGATTCTAAATCAGATCCACATATATGTATGCATTTTGTTTTTGAAACACTTTTGGAAACATGATGCAAAACATCCTATAATTTACTAGCAGTTCTATATAAATGAAAATTTTGAAAACAAAAAATTCATCTATAACTCTCAGAAGACTACGAATAGAAGTGTGAAGTCTCCAATTTTGCATCCAAACCCTACCATCCAACACATCAACACATTTAAGTCATTTCCTATTAATTTCTTCTGAGCTGGAAAAAAGAGAACAAAATGGAGAAATTCAACGTTTTTCCCGCTTATAAATGTTCTAATTTCCGTCCCATAGTAGAATTTTTCCTTAATTGCCCCAAAATACACTAATAATTCCCAACTGCATATTGTAAAATAGGTTGAAGACAAGCTCTAATAAGTAAAACGAGTTAATTAATAACTCGTGCGCATCATCGATAAGGTGCAAACAATGTTTCCACACCTAAAACAACCTTTCCCTTGGTATCGTTCGCATTGTCGTCCTAAGTGCATAGCTGAAACGCACAAACAAATCATCCAAAGTCTTCTTTATGCTTTACATGTGACTATAAAAATCAAAATTTACCATAAAGGTAAATATTGTCTTTGAAATTTCTTTTGTAAAAATTGAAATTCCTTTACGATATTGTTTAACTTTCTTTATCAGATTTTCTTAAATTACAAAATTTTGGTAACGTGCGCTTTACAAAATTTAAACCATCTATTTTTATACAAAATAGATGTTTATACATACGTCAACTAACATACCAAAATTCATGTTTTTAGATAAATCAGTATTAAAAGATGGTGAATCTAAAAATGTAAATTTTCAAAAAGAATGTATTATTATATATATACGTATTCTTTTCCAACTAGCATTTGTAAAAAGTAAAAAAAATATGTTTTTGCGGAAACATGAATGACTCAAATCACATGTTCGCGTTGAAGGAAGTCGATCATATGAAAAAAATGCAAAAAAGAAAATACACATAAAACTCAAAAATAAATTTTATCTCAAAAAGGAACAAGCGACAAACAATAAATATACCCGTGACAAAACAACATAAATACATGTTTGTCGCTAAAATTTATCTAATATAGAATTCTGTACTTTCCAGCTCTAAGATAACTGTTTGTTTAGATAAGAAAATGAGATTTTATAACTAATTCAAAAACACTGAGCGTGAAAGACAAACACAACTAAAATCCCATTACATCGACGTGCAATTTAACCAGGACAACAAACACTAACAGTTACAAGCACGAACTACCACAAAGTCCAGAAATAAATGCTGGAAAGGGAAATAACAAAGACGATAACCAGACAACGACACCGAAACTCCAAAATATTACTTCTAAACAACGAGATGTCTTGCTCCGCGGTTGGAGCTCGAACCATTTACACGACCATTGACTAGTCATATCATGATAGCAAAATGATCAATATCGTCTTGCAGGCACTATTAGTGTTGTTGGAGGCTCCCACGTCACCATCACTTCTAAGAGAAAATTTGTGATGATAAGAGAAATCTACCACATAACTTCATGTCATGGAAATTCACCTAACATTATCTAAAGACAAAAATGGATAGGTGAAAATACAACAAGCAACTCTACAAAACTGCATACTAGGACAACAAGCTAAATCAAAGATGGTGCATAGTAAATGATGGTTACACCACCGGTCCAATAAAATATTGATTTCCATTTCATGAGACAAATCCAGTTGCAAGTTCCCATCTATGGAATAATGTACTAAATGAATCGCATATCTACGTAGATAGTTCGAACATATATTTCCAAACTTAAAAACCAACATTAAAAAAATGAGATTCGCTGTGAAATCTCCAAAATCGGTCAAATCAAAGATCATTCCAGTCCGTGTAAAATATGAATACCTCCAGAAAAATATCATCGAGGTTCTCCTTAGAAAACCCATCCAAAGACAACTCAATCTTCAGCTTCAAAATGATGGTTGCCTTCATCAAAATCTATTTCAACAAGATATTGCAAAGGTAGATGCAACACAAACAACAACTCTACAGAAGAAATTCAAAGCAAAGGGCTGGTGGAAGTCCAATTGCTTCGATTAATTCTCTTAGCCCCAAAGCGATGAAACCTTATGCTTAATCCGATCCAACCAAATGGTCTTTCCCCCTAAAAATGAGACTTAAATGGGACGAGAAAGACCCGGTAGTGCAAGTAGATATTATGGGCTAAGAAACGATCGGAGTGAAGAAATTGGGGTTAGAACTTAGAGTACTAGTAGGGCGAGATCTAACGCGCAAACTAGCACATAAAAGGAGGAGATGATGTGGCAACAAAGAAAGAGAAGAAGAATAAAACATGGTTGGCTAAATGAGGAAGGCAGGACGAAGGAAGTTTATGAAGGAAAATTTGGACATAACTTTTACGGCTGAGTCTTAGGTTCAGGTTGTACCAAAACTCATCAACTAGTTGACCACTCTAGGTATAACGTTAAACAGTCAATTGTAAAGAGGATGCGGACAAAGCTTGAATCTTAACATTATAGGGGTAAGATTATAATATCAATCATCCGACATCATCTCTTAAGATTTGGAGCGAAATCGAAAAATACTTGTCCTCTCACAGTAGTATCATAGACCACAATCAAACTCCAAACCATCTCATAAGATTCAAAGTAGTCTTAACAAAAGGTTGTGACCACACAACAATTGAACGAATTTCTAAAAAGAAAACTCAGCTAGAAATTTGAAATAAATTTAAAATGGATTTTCCCCCACTTAGCTGACAAATAACATGAATGATTTACGAAATCCAATACCCCAAGCTAAATAAAAATTTCCTTAGTCTTACTGTGACACCTACGTCCCTTAATGTCACCCATATGAGAATACATTATGTTCTGTGAAGCGCAGTAGGTATAAAATAATAACACAGAGACTAAATTCATAAGACAAAATATAAAATTCAGTGGAAAAAACTTATTATACTTTTATTATTCAACTCAAGTACACTACAACAAAATGACCCTATTACAACGGTGGAACACCGTTGTAATATACATTTTACAACGGTGGGCAAACCGTCGTGTATTAAGAAGTTGTAATAGACTCATATCTTTTACAACATTTTTACACTGTTGCAACACCGTTGTAATATGTATATTTTACAACTTTTTTCCACCGTTGTAGTAATACATATTACAACATTTTTGCACTGTTGTAGTAGTAATTCCTGCAACAATTAATTATAACAATACGATTTTTGTTTCGTTATACATTACATTTCATATAAAAATAAATATTTATATTGAATAAAATGATACTACACTGATCTGAAATAATCAATTAAATATTGTATTTCAATATTTGAATTAGTACAACTTTCCGATCCACTATCGTACAACTCACTTTTACATAATACAGTCATAACAATACATACATTCCTCACTACAAACTGATCACTCAATGCACTCAGTTACATACGCACTTTCGTATAAATATATATACACATTGACATACACCGAGTCTTTATGCTCCAGCATCCCCAATCTAAGCTTAAACTGTCACCGAATGTTTCTGCGTATGATTTTTCTCCCACTGCAATTATTGCGTACGAAATGTCTTCTTTGTTTTTCTTGATGAAGTGCATGTCTGGGCTTTCATTGTAGACTACTTTGGTAGATGGAGAAACTGTGGATTTAATTGCATCAATAATTCTTGTTCCTGCATAATATATATTCAAACTCAAAATTTAATTGCATCAACAACCATCATACCTCCTCATGCATATTCCCATTTCACTATAATCTGATTCCCATCACTGTCAATTTCTATTGGATATCAATGTGATCCGTTTCACGTCCAACTTAATGACCTGCAATCCTTCATAGGCTGGAACAAAAAAACAAATTAAATGGTTTTAGAAAAAACAGTCAATATTTTTTTTTAATAGGAATCAACTTAAATTTTATTCGTTTACAGTTTCTCATGTACACTAACTGTTATTTTAAGTAGTGTGGTTTCTGCAAGACCAGTTCTAGTTCAGATGTCTTCTTTTTCTAACCACTTCTCCAAAACCAAAGAACTGTCTTGTGTTGTTGGTTAGTTCTAAAGCCTAGCACAGTTAATATGGATACAGAGAACACATGCAGGTTGAACACTCCTAACATACTAAATCTGATGAGTTTGAACCAAATCCCCAATCTAGACTACAGACCTACAACAAAAATAGACCAGGATGACCTCGACGTCCACAAAATTATCGCAAGTCAACTAATTTTATCACCAATCCAGAAAATTAAACCCACAAAATTACTGAAATATTTCTCACCAATCAAAGTCGCTATCGATGCAAAGTACACCAGGACGACCTCGACATCCACCCAATCACCAGAACGACATCCGAACAACGCCAAGTTAGCTGAAATCGGTCTCGATAGGCGATTAAGGAGGATGAGAAGCTCGGCAAGGCGGCGATAAGGGAGACGCGGATGAAACTGCAGAGCGAACTGAATCAAAGCATGGACAGCTAGGAGGAAGGAGAAAAGCACGATAAGGAGGCGGAAGTGAGCAGAGGACGTATATGATTGGAAAAGAGATGGCGGCGCTGAAACCCTAGTTCCCATTAAAACGTATTTGCTGAGCGTGAGTTAATTATGACTTTGTCAGCGCAAGACCATACCAGTCCACTAAGTTTAGGGTTAATTTTTTTAAGATCCCGCTTAAATGAAATCATTTCCGCTGCTTCTCGTTTTTGGCGGGTTGGTGCTAAATTTTTGTGACGTGGCCAAAGTTCACCGAAAATTCTGAAAGACAATAGTTAGAAATTAGATTTCAGTACATACTGAAGCGGGCTAGAGAGGCAAAACGAAAATTTTAAGTACACAAAATGTACCGTATCGGACGGGGCGCTGCCCCCTGGACCCCCGCGACCTGACCGGGCAGGTCGAACCCCGTTAGCGGGGGCGTTGCCCCCGCACCCCCACCTAGGGGGGTTGCCACCCCCCTGGACCCCCCTCCGTAGGGGATCATATTCGACAAAAGGTTTTGGTAAAACTTTCAACATTATCAATTATAAATTAAGAGTATTTGGTATTATTTAGTATTATATTTTAATTACTGATTATTTTTATTATTTAACATTAATTTTCAACTTTGGTTAATATTTATTTTCAAACAATTTTTTTTTTAATTATTAGTTACTATTATTAATTACTTATCATTATCATTATCTAATAGTAATTACTATTGTTGTTGTTAATTATTTAATAATTTTATTTATATTGTAATTTAATTATAGTTACTTATGTATTATTCATGATTAGCATTAATTAGTATATTTTAATTATTAATTATTTAATAGTAATTATGTAATATTAACGATATTTTTTAATTATTCTTCTTAATTGCTAAGTATTAATAGTAATTATTAGTTATTAATTATAAATAATCAATATAAATGTAATTGTTTAATAATAATTGACTATTAATAGTAATTATTACTTATTAACTATTAATTATTTAATAATAATTGACAAATATAATTTATTCCTAAGTTAATTATTAATTATTATTATTAAGTATCAATATAATTAGTTATTAAATATAGATATTATAAACATGAAGTTTGCACTAGGCATCTCAATTACAACGAATAAAATGAAAAGTTGTGATCTATATGTTTATTACAACAGTGCGTTTTGCAAGGTTGTAAAAAAGGATCTATTACAACGGTGCCTTTGCACCGTTGTAAAATTAAAGTTGTAATATGGTAATATATATGTTCTTTACAACAGTGATTATTGCACCGTTGTAAAAAAGAATCTATTACAACGGTGCTTAATGCACCGTTGTAAATTAAAGTTGTGATATGGTAATATATATATGTTCTTTACAACAGTGATTATTTTACCGTTGTAAAAAACATTTATTACAACAGTGTGTTTTCCACCGTTGTAAAAAAGGATCTATTACAACGGTGCTTTCTGCACCGTTGTAAAATTAAAGTTGTAATATGGTGTTTTTGTTGTAGTGGTACAACATTTCAATTTTCGAATAACATAAAGTCATAACAATTAAACATCTACCTCGTGGAAACATAAGCCATCAGAGCATAAGTAAAAAGCCATATAAATCATGTGCCTCATGAGCCTTAACAATAAACATAGAACATAAACTGAAACAATACATCGAGTGAGAAATAATCCATGTCCAAGCTGAATCAAAGAATCACGGTAAATGCTGCATTCCACCGCCCTTACACTACAACAAAACAGACTTTTTACAACAGGCAGTGCGACCGTTGTATTAGCCCATGTACTAATAGGGCCCCTTTTACAACGGTCATTGCACATTGTAAAAAAACATTTTTACAACGGGCGATGACCGTTGTAAAAGGGGCCCTACTTGTACATGGGCTAATACAACGGCCGCCCTTCCCATTGCGAAAACCCTATTACAATAGGCAATGCCCATGGTAAAAAGTCTGTTTTATTGTAAAATGCTGAAACTTGAAAAGAGATCTGATTGTTGTACTCTAAAAAATTTGTTAAAATTAAATATCGAACTCAGAAATTCTTATTTTAATAAATATTTTGTTACACTTTTGAACAATACACAATTTTCTTTTTTTCTTTTACATAATCTATATAACAAAAAGCCTTGGTTGGTTATACAAAGACAAAGAGGGGCTAGGATTTATTTTCAGCATAGACAAAGGAAGGCTCAGATTTGTACACATATTGTTTCGCTCGCACGATGTTCCACTATCTCCCTTAACCGTTCCCAAGTATACGTAACCCACTTCCCAACCAATCATCCTCAACCCCAAACTCTTTCATCCCATTCAAACCGATTCTCCAAATAATTCACTTCCCTTTTCCCGATTTCTCTCCATTGCTGCTCCTTTCAACCATTGAATCGAGATCGTTCCACAGTTTTTCTCATTGCTATTACCGATACAGGTGGAGAGTTGCAAAAATAGTTGAGGTACTCTTTACATCGACGTTTGATTTCCAATTTAATTTCTTATTTTCTTTTCCAGACTTTGTATTCAATTTGTTTTTTTTTTTGTCTGTTTGGGTTCCACTGTTGATTGCTCTGATTACATCAAAATTTCCACTGGATTCGATAATTAGGGTTTGCTTGAGAGAAAACATTGTACCTTTATGACTACAGTTGATTTCATTTTACTTGATCGAGTTCAAAGTTATGGTGCCGCTGCTATAATTTCAATGTCATCGATAACCTGAACATCGTTCCTCTCATTTACGTTTTAATTTTTTCCTACTCTGATTTAGTTTACACAATTTCAGTTTTGGATATTCACACAACCGTTTGCTTTTAATCATGACGTCAAATTCACATGCCAAGCCACAACATATCATATTGAGATTCGGAAAAATTGATTCGGAAATGGGATGCCAGAACTCAGCAGTTCAGTGCGATCTATTACTGGATTCCGTACCGATTCAGTTTTAACAAACAGATACAGGTAAGATTCCCAATCCGTTCATGATATCTGGATTTTAAGGTTTCGAAGTATAAAGTGTTTATTGATTTCTACCTATAGATTATTCGTTGCTCTATGATTTGGGCGTGTGAGTTGTCAGTTGATACAAAACTACTTCATTTTATAGGGCTTTGGGTTGCAACGTTTTCGGCTTCTACAATTCATGGATTAACTGTTGGCATTAAAACAAAAAGGTTTCGCAGTATCAAGTGTTTATTGATTTCTATCCATAGATTATTCATTGCACTACGATTTGGGCGTATGAGTTGTCGGTTGATACAAAACTACTTCATTTTATACGGCTTCGGGTTGCAATTTTTTCGGCTTCTACAATTCATGGATTAACTGTTGGCATTAAAACAAAATGGTTATATGCTTATTAAGTTTGTCAATCAAATAAATCAAATCCATATCAGTTAAATTTAAACTAAAACCATTTTTTTATTGTATAAACTGATGTGGGTGTTACAAGCTAATTAATGCCATAAGCTAATTATGTATATGTGACTCTGTTCTTGATTGCAGCTGAACTATAATAATAGTTTCTTTATAATTATTGTCACATGTTCCTTTCTCGATAATATAGCAAGCTGCAGTCGTACCCTCATGTTAGAGAAAAACGTAAGCTACTGCTGACTGTGAAAAGGATTGAATGAAATGCTCCAATCAAATAGTTGAAATGTCCAAATTACTATCATGATTTTTTAGATCTTTTAACCCAGGATGTTGCTTGATGGTTACAGTCCACCGTTATCAGACATGAAGGATGCACTATATTCAAATTCTTTGGTAACTTCCTAAACTAATTCTAATACATGCAATATATTTGGTATTTGGTAGATGAACGTTGCTGAGATGGTTATCATGCAAATTCATATTATGGCCAATGTTGATTTGTCGTACCTGGTAATGAACATGAACATTGACTTACTTTTGACTGATCTGGAGGAAGATGACTGATTATGTGTACTACTTCACGGTCCGGGCTATTGTTCTAACCAATAAACTATGCAGTGCTCTGTGTGTGTTTATGATTGTTGAAAGGAGCAGCAATTAAAAATAGTTGATGTTGTTCATAAATTAAAAATTGTTGTTCTAACCAACAAACCATGCAGTACTCTGATTTAGCTTGGACATAATGACTACAGTGGATTTGTTTTTTTGCTTTGTAAATGCATAATTGATTCTAATACATTTATGACTTTTTTAAGTTACATGCTTTGGAATAAAGTGATTCATTATGTCCGAGCTAAATCAATTGACAATGTCACTTTAATAAAATAACCGACTGCTTTTAAAACTGGGTTTGACTTTATTAAGCTACTGCTGCTATTCCCACGATCAGCAAGCTTGCCTTCAAATACTCAAGTCTCTAAGCTTGAAGATGTGACTGACTACAGACTTTTGCTATCTATTATGATAATGACTAATGAAATTTTATTTTAAGTAGCTCAAGTTAGCTGCTACATTCCTTCTGCAATTTTTGTCCTGTGGTATTACTCAATAAACAATAATGCCACTTTTTTAAAATCTTAACGCTCTTTTATATTTCAGCTGCAATGAAGCTAACCAAATTATGCTTCCTTTTGATTACCAATTTTATCGTTCGTCCTACGCATTTTTTATATGTATTTATCCTTCTTTTTTAATTCTCTCACCCCACCAAAATTAATTTTTGATATGTATTTATCGTTCATTTCTATTTTTATTATTGACTATTTATAAAACATTGATATCAATAGGAGCGACCAAGTTGGGAGCGAATGTACAGACTATCAACTCCCCTTTCCTCTAACGATTGATAGATTGGATTCCAAACCAATAAAGCTTGGGTTGGTGGGTTTTTTCCTATTCAGTTTTAATTTCATTATTGATGTACTTTTTTTTCTCTGTTTTATTAGTTAATTTATTAGCATATTCGTAAACTTGATAACTTATTATGAAGATTACAGTTTGAAACCATTTACCTTTGGTAAAGCAGTTTTAGGTGATGAAGAAAGTGCTGCTAAGGCTGTGGTTGGAGATTTCACTGCATATGGTTTTTACCTTGGTTTGTTCGATTGTTACCGGACTGGGCCACTGTAATCAACTTTTTTTTAGGTATAAGAAGTAAGATGGGTAGAAATGAATGATAGTAGAACGTGGAATAGTGTAAATGGAGATGTAGTTGGGATAGTAGGTTATGAAGTGAATGAGAATAATTGTATAATTTAGCAATGGTTTTCAGTTTAGAGCAGCTATCTTTGATTAACAATTGGTTTGTGTTGCAGTCGATTCTTTGTCTGTACATGTATTTATTCTAAACTGCATTTCAATAATTTTGGATTAAGTAATTTGATTGACATATTAGTGTTGTTAAGTAGACATATTTGTCTGATTACATAAGATATATAGCTAACCATTTTAGTTAATAATCTATGAGCTGTAGTATTTAAAACACAATTTTTTTAGCATCTTAGACAGCAAGTTCTCAAATACCAAGTCTTAAGCGAATACGTAAATTGAGTTTGCTGGATAAATTCAATGTTTTTTACTACAAACCACAACGTTGAAATGAACAGATGTTATATGATGTAACAATAGATTACTCATTTATGGTATTCACGTGTTAATGTACTACATCAGAAACTAGAATAAAATTAGACATCATTGACTGCTTCATTTAGAAAGAAGGCACTCCTTTTTGCATGGGTTTTTTACATGTATCTTAAGTTTGGATAAATAATAAAATTGCTAAATTTCATAATAATGCCAAGTAAAGAGTTCCTTCTCTAAACATACATATGAATTTTCCTATAGGCATATTTTCTAATGCCAAATGAAATGCTGATGATTTCTTATGATTATATATAGGACATATTGGTAAATGGAGCAAATTGTTGTTTTATTTCATCTCATAAATTGATTGGTAGAACTTCAAAAATCCAAATCGATAAATCATGATTTTTCACAAGTTATCCATGAAGTATTTTTCGTTGCAATGCATGGACTTACATTCGCTGCTTTGGATGGTGAATCTAACGGATGAGAAGATGTTGGTAATACCAATAGAATTCTAAATGTCGTATAAGAGATTCTCACATTTTCTTCTCTCTATTTTTTCCTTTCACTTGATTAAATTTTTTTCCTTTTCATTTTGAAGCTCTATAAAATACAAATCCTAAAATCTCATGAATGTAAAAAGCCAACTTCCCATAAAAACCGACTATATAATACTTTATGTAGATTCTGCTTCACATTTATTAGCGCATAGCTTCACATTATTTTAAACTTCAAATTTCAAGGAGGTCTTATTTAAAGTTTAAACTTTTTGAAAAATAAATGCAGTGTCGAGATGTTAACTATTTAAATTAATTTTTGATTAGCGGTGTTAGGAAACCTATTTTCTTCTCTCTTTTTTTAAAATACTTTTTACAGCTTCTACTCAAATTTAATTTGTACGTTCGTCACGTACTTTTTCCTTTGCCATCATAGCATACCTAATGCCAATGATGAGATTTTATCTTCTATATGAACATGAGACGCATATATCACTTACATTATATATCTTGCTACTATCCAATATGTTCTCACCGCTTATTGATGAATGCAAACTAAAACACTCAGAAGTCTATGCTCCCGTACATCGCACGAGTTTCCACTCGTAATTGTACAAAATACTCATTTATACAAATATTGTCTTGCTACATACACTCAGTTACACTCACTCACATCCTCTCACACTCAATATCTTCATCTTCGGTGATCGATCGATCAATTTTATAACCAAACCATCTAAAGAGGACATAGCCTCATATGCCTTATGTCAATTCCTGCAAAAAATTAAATCCATTGAAATAATTGGATTATTAGAGTCATTACAACAAAAGCTTCCATTAAGCACTTGATTTCATTCAATAAGGATATAACTTGAGTTGGAATAATCCATAAAACCACATGGAAATTAAAACAAACAGTTTGTATGCATGGTTTACAATGGTTAAAAAAAATTGATATGACTGCATAAAACCAGAAGAAGGAAACTAATAGACGGTGAAACTGGAACGACTGATAGGTGATGGTGCACATACGTTGTTGATGGTCATGGCCAGTAGATGTGGCGATTGTTGGTATCATCATCATAAAATTTGCAGATTCCACAGCCAAAAAATTATCCTTCCCTCCAACTGGAAAATTTTCAGAGTCATCACAATGATACTGCCAGTCTGCCCTTGTGTAGTATCATCATCATAAAATTCGCAGACTTCACAAAAATACTCCCCCATGTTCACCCCACAATTTGTGCACACTTGTGTGACCTACAACCAATAAGAAAGGCTTAAATATCGATCTCTAACTAAAATGATTTTGTATGAGATAAACCACACAAACAAAACAAAACAACCACCAAGAAGAAGCAATGCCCAAATCAAGCCAAAGAAACAGAAACTGAAACAATAAGAATACCAGGCAGAACAATAATTATCCACACTGACCAAAAGCTACAAATCTCACCAACTAGCAAAGCTCTTCAAATAGACAGCAAAACTCTAAGTGGCCATTAGCAAACCCAGCCAAGCAACTAAGTTACAACTTCAACAAGGAAGATCAGACGGAACATAAACTGAAAAACCAATCCAGAGGCAAAACCAATGCAAAGCAACCGAACTTCATAAAAAAGTAAACAACAGCTACCAAACCCAATTACTAAGTAAACTCAAAACTAAAATCAACAGTAACATTTAAACACCAGTTTACCACAACAACCAAACTCCAAAACCACATAGCAACTAACACTACAACAATTACAAACCTCCAGATTCATATAAACAAAAGAAACAACTGAGATAAACTTACTTCTTCAAAATAGCACCATTTTGCAACATTATAAGTTTTCATGGAAGTAAGTTAAAATCAAATACTGATGTCGTACTTTCTTCACATCTTGACGGCAATTTTTGTGCTTCTGCAAAAAAATTTAAAATTTAGAAACAAAGCGAAATAAAATCACAATACAACATGACTCAAACAAAAAAAACTATAAAATTACAGAAGATTCATTGTGGAAATGGCGGCAATTAAAAATCTCGTTGCAGCAGGGATCCCAGATCTTGCGATGAATTTTAGGCTACTTGTTGTATGGAATTTGGAGGTGAGGGAGGGAAACCAGTATAACACGTATCCATACCATTTAATGTGTACATTGGTTACGGTGTAACGATCTGAATTATAAACATACATCCATTGGTTATGGTGTAACAATCAAATCATGTTCTTTAGGGTGTTGTAACTACATCCGTATCCCACTTTGTTAAACACCTGAACAACAACCACATCTAACGATCAAAGGTATAAGCCAAGTTATATTGCCTATGCATTAACAGCATTAAAATGAAAAGAAACCACCTGACTCCACATTGGCTAATCGCACTCACATAACCAGTGGTTGTTTGATCTGCCGATTATCAAAAACAACCATTATTGTTAGCAGTTCATCGATAATAAAGCCACAAATTGATTTAAACCTTAAGGATGGTGAGCATTAGCGATATAGCTTTGTATAGATCTAGATCTATAATTCTAGTCCCAAGGGCGTGAGCATAGTGGTGTTAGTTTGAATTGAAAGTCTTGTTTGTAAACACCAAATACACACATCTGGTTAAAATAAACATGAATTTGATTCTCAGGTCCTAGAATAAAACAAAAGCACAGATTATCCTTGGATTGGATTTGATCTGATGATGCCCTTATTTCGCTAATAAAGCAGAGGGCTATTTCATATAATGTATTTGTTTCCAGATCCCAAATAAAACTAAAGATAGATCTCAAAATCAAACTAACTTGCTGGAATCTAGACCCTTGACTCGATTGCATGATGAACAAAGCAAATCTGGTAGAGCTTTTGCTTGATTGTATCTCAATCAAGATTTTATAGGATATTAAAAAAAAATGGAAGTACAGAACCAGCCTCTGCCCATTATGCAGCTCCACAGTTGGAGCCATGCCACCGTTTACGCATTGCTTGTAAGCCATCTGGATCCTCCCTCCGTTCAACTTTGACTAGCCAAACCCAAAATATAGGGTCCAAATATTTTGTTGTTGTAGCTTGTTTGTGGAACCAAACCATATTTTGCTGCCGAATTTCATAGTTGCCTGTAGTGAGAAGTCGTGACCTACTGAAAAAACGAAAGAAAGTTACTGCTTTAAGATCTAAGAGCTTGAGTCTTTGCTGTGAAGTTTTGCTTTTGATGAGGTTTTTTGGTTATTTTGTTCTTCCTTATAAAAAAAGCAGCATAATGGATTGGCAAAAGCCATGCATGCGAGCCTTCCTCTTCCCTTTTGCCTGTAGCAACCACCTTGCCAAAACTTAGAATATTTTTTTCTCTTCCAAAAATATTATATAGAATGAAGTGGCATTTTGAAAAACTAGATTCGGTGCCTCAATCAACAACAAGGTAAAATATATACTTTTATTCGCCAATTTAGGCAGATTGATGATTGAGAGTTCAAGATTATTTGGGTTTATAAGTAATTAGGATATAGGCAGCAATAGGCGGCGAACGAAAGCAGAAATAGGAATTGAAAATTAAAGTGCGGGAACTTGATTTGCATTAAGACAAAGAGCTGGGGAATTGAACTATTTGCTAGAACATGATGGGAATGTTTAACATTGCACTTGAGTAGCGTTGGATTTATGGAATGCCGACTTTACATTCGCGTCTGCGTCAGACGCATCCGACAAGCTGATGTTGGACCCACCTCAATTGCCTCTTCCAAATGAAAGCTTTGAAACGAGCTGTTTGTTTGCCGGTTCAATTTTATCCAACATTACACCCATTTCCCCCTTTTGGATAAAATGCATTCCCCTTTCATCAATTTTCTTCTTTCCAATCCCTTTTAAATACCCTTTCCTGTTAAAAATCAAACATACCCTTAAACAAAAGAGAGAACTAACAAAATATTATCATAAGTTATTTGTGATTATTAATTATGAATAATTTATGAATAGTCAATTGTTATTGTAAATTATAAATGATTAGCAACATTCTATTACAATGGGCAGCCATTATAGAAAACATTATTTAAAACTTTCTTTTACAACTATTTGAGTAGACATTGTAAATATTGCTACTTTTACAATGATGTTATAAATAGTATAATAATATTGTTAATGATTATTATTAATGATTAATTATTAAATATAATATTGTTGATGATTAAATATTATATATTATTAAATAAAATGATATTATTAGTGATCAATAATTAGTTATTTAATATTATAATTAATAATTGGTAATATACGATTAATGATTAATTATTAAATAATAAAACATAATTATTACTAATTTTACGGAAGTATTGTAATGACCATTGTAAGACATCTATTACAATGGACATGTTGTGAACAATGTAAAATTGACATCTATTACAACAGCCTGAAATGACCATTGCAATAACACCCTATTACAACGTGCAGTTTTTACCCGTTGTAGAAAGAGCATTGTAAATGATATCTATTAAAACTGTCCACAAATGACCATTGTAATAGCATTTTATTACAACAGGCATTCTATGCCCGTTGTAAAAGGGTATATTGTACATCTTTTACAACGGTTCATAAAGTGACCGTTGTAAAATGAATGTTGTAATAAGATGTTTTTGTTGTAGTGAACCGGGAAATATAACATAGAGTTATATGATGCTTATTAATGAATTTGAACCTGCTAAGTTAAAACTGTTTTTATTAATAAGCTAAGAGGTTCCACATCTACTATAAATATATTTTGGCGGAACTCTTAAAATCCTTGTTTACTTAGGGGCATAAGCCTATGGGTGGCTTGTGTCAATCTGGTGTTTTCTTGGAATCCATATCAATTAGTACCCTCCTGTTATCAAACGAGCCCTGCACTAGGTAGGGACTAGGCATGCTTTACTAATGAATGATTGTAAGAGATTCAAATTCTGGAAGTGGGTACGGACGCGTTCCAGCGGAGTCATGAGCATGCATAGGTATGATGAGGGAAGATAAGACAATGTAACATCGACGGATAAGGTTGTGTCTTCTAAAGTTGATGGGTTCGGGATTGATATCTCCGACTGCCATGGCTGGCACAGGTTATTCGCATCTGTTAGGGAGCCGATCACTGGGTAGTAATTAAGGTAATACCTAGTCCTATTATTCTGATAGTTAGTAAATAAATTCTGTTCTGTGATATGAATGAGAAGCTTATCCGATCTTACCATATCTCATTTATTTCATACTTGTGTATTTTACTGTATTTTCATGTCTAGTATTATTGATCTGTCTTAATACTTCTTTACCTTATGCTTATGCTAAAAAACACTGGAACACGCCAGACTTTATGTCTGGCCTATTTTGTTTTTTCTTCCCTCTCTTCCTCTTCCCCCAAGGTTGTAAATGACATTTCTTAAATGTAGCAACCCATCTACAAATCATATAGGCACCTACTCAGATGTATATAGATTAAAGTGACATGTTTTACTTAACTTACATCTGATTCACAAATCTTTTCAGAACATGTTCTACTTAACGTAAAATTAAGTCAAATCTATTCAGATTTAACATGTTTATTATTCTTCCTTTATAATTTCCCAAATTATACCATCAATGATTCTCATATTCCAATATGCCCAGATCTTTTTTTATTGACATCACATTCTATTCCAATTTATCCTAATTTTATGCCATTCTACCAGAAAAGGCCTAGGCTCTCAATAGCCAAGGCTCAGCTCAAAATAAAAAGGAAAAGTGTGACACCCTACGTCCGTTAATGTCACTCACAAAGGGAATGCATTAAGTTTCGTGAAGCATTATAGTAAACAGAATAGCAATATTACAAGACAGACATATAAATTAACAGCGGAATAAAAACTTTATTTATCATAAAATACCATGGTCCGAAAACTCACATGTCTGAAAATACAAAAATCCATTACAATAACAAATCTTCTGTCTTGTACCATCAGAGTACATAAATACTCAAAAGAAAACATAATTCCCCCGATAAAAGAAACAAAGCCATAGCAAAGATAAGTACTTGAGTTATACTTCAAAAGCAGCTCCAACAAGATGATAACCGAGTCTCGACTAAGCCTGAAAATTCCCTCCCTACGAACCTGATGAGGGGGGGGGGGGTGAAAGAAAGAAGTGGAAACAAAAAGGGTCAGACATAAAGTCTGGCGAGTCCAGGTAATTTTAGCAAGTAAATAAATAAAAGTAGCACGACATGAATATAAAGTGGATAAGAGAGAGATAACTACATAAAAAGGCAGGTGTGATAAGGTAGACAAGATAAGGTGTATACGCTTCTAATGATTACTCTGCACTAATACTAGTATAACTGAAACCGAGATGATCCCCAACATGTATAAGATGTTAGACTTAGGCGTACTTTCTGGTGAGAGGTGGTAAACCCCATACAATCCACAGGTAGCCCCTAAAACGGACTCCTAACTTTACCAGAGTCTAGATGTACCCTAACTACTACCCTAGTTGATCAGCTCCCTACTCCGTAAATGCCCTGTGCTGGCCCCACAATAGGTTGTATAATTCCCTAAAGTGGCAACCCTTCATTCCCCGAATGTGCACAACCATATCTACTGATGTCACAACGTCTTATTTTCCCGAGCAGGAGGAGTCATGCACACACATGACCCCGTTGGAACGCGCCGTCATGACACCGTCCTCCATGTTTGGATCTCTTATAATCAGTTCAGTAAGCGTTCCCCACTCCGACCTAGTTCAGAGTACCTGTTTGATACCTATTTAAGGGTTACTGACTGAAATGGGTCCCACACAAGATGATGCAAGTTCTCCCCTTTGTCTTGCATCCCCACTACTAGGTTTTCCACCGGTTATGTTTACCTAACGGTGTTTTTAATTACATAACCCGAACAGGTTAAGTTTGTGGGCCTATATATACAAATATTACCCAACAACCCTAGATGTACTTAACCCTCCGACTGTTTCATTCAAATATTACTTAACCCCTAATCAAGTTGTCATGTTCATACAATCCCTATGGATTCAATTAGGTTAAGTATTACAGAATAACAGGTAATCCCCATTCACATTGACTTCTTTTCACTTGCCAAAATTCCACTTGCTTATTAATTTCATATAAATATAACTTTATCCATTTAAGTTCATTAATAAGCCATATTACATGTTATTCTTTAGATTGTAATTAACATAAGTAATCTTACAATCTTTCACCCCTGGATTGTAATTAGTGGAAGTAATCTTACAATCCCTTTGTATTATTTATTGTTTGATTCCATAGTTACAATAACAAGTTTTACTTAATATGTAATTAACTATACTTCGTCTCAGTTTACCTGTTTTCTGTTTAACATATTACTACAACTTGACGTTTTTTACTTATTAACTGGGTTTTCTTAACTAAGGTTTTCTAATAAGCTTCCTTTCCCTTTTTATTATAACATATGTTATAATTTCCACTTGTCCTTAGGACAAGCCTACCTATTATATAACATTCTTCATTAACGTAATTAATGATAATAGGTTACTATCCTTCCTTGTTTATTCCAATTCATTACCATGTCCATTTATGGTCATAATGGGCTAGACCTCCCACATTAGGCCTATAACTTGTGGATGCTGGATATGCCATTCGGGTCCAAGCAAACTTCTTCCACAAGTTGGGCATAACCTCGTGTCATAGCCCGTCTCGTATTTGCACACTTAGACCTCTCACATTAGGTTCAACATTTGTGGTTGCTAGATATGCTGGTCGGGTCCGGGCAGACTTCCACCACTAATGCAACCTGTCCTCGTGTCATAAGTGCTATTACAGGTTTCTAATTATTGTAAGTCTGGGCATTTTAATTATTAACCTATTAACTATACCTATGTGTTTATAGGTGTTCATGCCCATTTACTCAATTATATTCATAATGGATTATATGTCCAAATTCATATTTATCATTCAAGTTATGCCAATTCTAATGTTTTCCCCCGTTCCCTAACTAATGCATTCGCATATATTTAGCGTAATGCCTAGGCTAGAAAGTAGACTAGCCATAAACAATGAAAGGGGAAAGATGACAACAGTGATTGTTTTAACAAAAGTGACATAAACATGTAATTGGCATAGTGATAAGGTGGACACATAAAAATAGATCTAGTGAGCATGTGATAATAAAACTAGATCTAACATACTAAAGATGTCATAATAGGCATGAATAAATAAG
This sequence comes from Allium sativum, assembly GCA_030737875.1. Classification (NCBI taxonomy): domain Eukaryota; kingdom Viridiplantae; phylum Streptophyta; class Magnoliopsida; order Asparagales; family Amaryllidaceae; genus Allium; species Allium sativum. The sequence continues at coordinate 282,720,692 of CM060921.1, forward strand.
GATTCATATTTCCAATTAATGATAGATCTAAATTTATCACCACATGATAGGTAATGTTTAAGATCCATAAATGTGACGTGATAAATTAACCACAAACGAATTTGATCTATAAAGGTAGATCTAACATAACATGATAAATTAACCACAAACGAATTAGATCTATAAAGGTAGATCTAGCATGATAAGCACAAGGTGATAAAATAGATCTGATTAATAACTTAGATGTCCACATAATTCAGATCCGACAGTTAAAAGTAGATCTAACATAAATAAGATCAAGATCCACATCATAGAATGTCATATAGGTTACAGTAGATCTGATAAGATAAAGATTGAGATCCAAATCCTAACCAATTCAAAATATCATATATTCACAATTTACAATGGATCTGGTATAATCTGGTCATATGAACAAATCTAGACTATAGTCATATCACGTTTACTTTTAAATATTTAAATCTAAAAGAAACTAGGAACTCACGTGTTTGGATTAGAAAATAGAAGAAGAATGGATCTTGAATCTCTAACTGATTTGCTTAAGTTGATAGTTATAGAAGATAATTTGGTTCAGTTCAGTCACTAGAAGAATTTGGCCCTCATGGATTCTCAATGAAGAAAATAAGAGAAATGACAATGTATTTATAGCTTCCAGTCCCTCTGAAACCGACGACCACGTTAGCCCTAGGGGTGTCGGCACCCCTGTAGGTGGGTCGACCCCAGTGTCGACACCCCTCTAGGGGGTCGACCCCCAAGAGCGGGAAATTTGCCGCCAGACGGAATTCGATTTTTGAACACTTTTCTGGATAAGGTTCTGACTCATATGTATATATATAATTCTTCTGTGCATATACAAACTTAAAATCTTCATAACTTCTTCATACGGCGTCCGTTTTACGCAAACCAAATGTCTATCTTGACCAGAATTTCGAGACGGATGCAATGGCGCAATCTGTTTCCCTTAATTCCGAGTATTAAATTAATTATTATTTAATTTATCCTTTTTAGTGTTGTCAAAAATAAGGTGTGTTACATTCTCCCCTACTCAAAAGATTTCATCCCTGAAATCTCCAAGGTTTGAAGAATGCATATCCTACCATCCATTATCCATCTACTCATCCATCAATCACTAGTATCCATTGTCCTTAAAGATTTCTAATGCTTATATGAACATATGCAAAGGTGTGTGTATACTTCCCAATACTAATGCGAAGATCAGGCGGTCTACTGATTCAGTTGACCTTCTTAATGCAATGTATGTTAGTGCTGTGAATCCAATATGTATGCAAGTAGTCCTATTATAACATGTTAGTTCTATATGCATGCACGCTTATTCATCCAAATGCAACATCATATGCTAATACATCCATTTCCATCCATAAAAGAAAATTCACACACATCCATATGCAGTATGAGAGTGATTGAGCCGATCTAGTGCCTAATGTATGTGTATATGAATCCACAGGAAGCCACTAGCAAACACTTGCTTCCACTTGCATCCATCAACCATAACATGTCTCAACCACATGTTTACAATCATGGGACTCCTACCTAAAGGTCGAAGATTCGATTAATAGGATATACCTAAATGATAACAGCAAGTATGAATAAAACCTTTGGGTAAAGAAGTTAAGAACATAGTCCCAAAAAGGAAAGGGTACGAAACGTTGTCTTTGTCTTCAGTCACCCAAGTCGCATCCTTGCTATCTTCTCCGCATTGCACTTTTATTAACCTAATCTCTATGTTGCGCAGTTTCTTAACCTCTGATCCAAGTATGCAAGTCAAAACTCATCAAATCATTGTTTTCTTCTCTACTTTCACTTCCTCTCGCAAATTTGGCTCCACTATCTCGAACTCTATACATTTTATCGCCATTCGGATGAATAGTCCTCTTAGAATGATGAGCCTCCTCAAGGACTGTCTTCAATAGGTTTACCATCCCGATATGATTCACCTATCAAACCTCTTCTTAGGTAGCTCCCCTACTTGCTTATCAAGTTCCCTCTTTCCTTTTAGGAGTCACATGTCACACATGTAATGCAAATAGATTTGCATTGTCCACTAAGTATATGGTGAAACCAATCTCATGCCTTGGGGTAAACCCCGAACCCCATCAAAAACATCTGGATATTCACAACTATTGGTACCCATCGCAGATCATCAATAGATGCCTCAATAAATTCTACGAAACTAAGCATGACAGACCCTTGTGGGTCACAAGAAATCTCAAGGGTCCTTTCATGACAAGTCAGAAGCCTAACGACCCTTCTCTCACAATCCAGAATGGCACCATACATGTCCAGCCTATCCATCGTTAGAATCAAACCATAGCCCATAAACCCGAGCACATATGCGTCGCACTCAAATTTGATGCCTAAGACACATATTCTCAAACAACGACAAATCATGGACAAATGAGCCGAACCACCAATGGAGTTTGAGATAACAACGGGATCCTTTACCATACCAGTATTTAAGTGCAGAGATTAAACTACAGAACTAGATATAAATGAGTGTGAAGTGCCAGAGTAAAAAATAGTTCTAATACGGTAGTTTGAAAGAGAAATTAAACCTTCCACAAAAAATTTCCTTCCTTGATCAGAAGCACTGGCCACAAGAGCATTCGCTTTCCCTCCAGAGGATCCTTCCCTTTGACCTTGTCCTTGTTTCCTCGGGCAATCCTTAATAAGATGTGACACCCCATGCCCGTTAATGTCACTCACAAAGGGAATGCATTAAGTTTCTGAAGCGTTATAGGTAAACAGAACATAAATATTACAAGATAGATATAAAAGTAACAGCGGAATTTAAATTTTTTGTTTCAAACATAAATCATAGCATTGTGGTACAAAAAACCATATGTCTGAAAACTACATAAAACCCATTAGAATAATATGACTTATGTCTTGAGCCATCAGAGTACATAAATACTTAAAAGAAAACATAATTCCCCATAAAGAGACAAAGTCGTAGTAGAGATAAGAACTTGAGCCATACTTCGAAAGCAGCTCCTAGCAGATGATAATCGAGTCCTGGCTAAGCCTGAGTGTTCCCACCCTGAGAACCCGAGGGGGGGGGGGAGAACGGAAGATAGAAGAAGAAACAAAAAGGGTCAGACTTAAAGTCTGGCGAGTCTACTTACTTTTAGCAAGTAAATAAATAAAAGTAGCATGATAGGCATATAAAGTGGATAAGAGAGATATTACTACATAAAAGGCAGGTGTGACAAGGTAAACATGATAGAGTAGTACGCTTCTCTAAAGATTCCTCTACAGAATACCAGTATAACCAAGTACTTAACAGGATTACATACTTCCTAATTTCTTAACAGAAATAGGATGATCCCAACAGAAGTATAATGGTAGTTTTAGGTGTAATCTAATAACGGGTTTTAACCTAAACAGAATTAGCCGGTACCTAAATAGGAATAACAGGTGTTAGCCCCAACAGAAACACAGGTACCCCATATAAATAGACAAGACTAGATGTACCCTAGTCGGTCGGCTCCCTACTCTATAGATAGCCTATGCTGGCCCCACATAGGGTGTATCATTCCCTAAAGTGGCAACCCTTCATTTCCCGGATGTGCACAACCATATCTACTGACGTCACAACGTCTTATCTTCCCGAGCAGGCGGAGTCATGCACGCACATGACCCTGTTGGAACGCGCTGCCAACACCGCCTCCACGTTTGGATCTCTTACAATCATTCAGTAAGCATGCCCCTTCTCCGACTTTGTTCGGAGTTCTCTACTCGATACATACTCCAGGATACTGACTAAAACGGGTCCCACACAATATGATACAAGCTCTCCCCTTTGTCTTGTATCCCCCACTAGGTTTTCCATAGGTTATATTTTTCCCTAAAGGTGTCTTTAATTTTATATAACCCCAATCTTTCTATCGGTTATGCTTACCACTAGGTGTCTTTAATTACATAACCTTATCAAGCTAAGTTTGTGGGCCTATATACAAAAATATTACCCACCCCCTCAGGTTTACTTAACCCACCCACTGTCCAACCAATTTTACTTAACCCTAACTTCAGTTCACAATCATACAATACCTATGGATTAGATTTGGTTAAGTAGTCCAATTTATTACCATGTCCATTTATGGTTTACAATGGGCTAGATCTCCCATATTTGACCTAAAACTTATGGATGCTAGATATGTTGGTCGGGTCCGGACAGACTTCTTCCACAAGTTTGGCCTAACCTCGTGTCATAGCCCAATTTGTATTTGCGCACTTAAACCTCCCACATTAGGTTCAACATCAGTGGTTGCTGGATATGCCGGTCGGGTCCGGGCAAACTTCTACCACTAATGCAACCTAACCTCGTGCCACAAGTGCTATTAAAATTTCTAATTGTAATCCTAAGAATTTATTATTAATTATACCTATGTCAATTATAGGTTTTATGCCCCTTTTTCCCAATTATGTCCATAATTGGTTTTTATGCCAAATTTATTCATATTCATAACTCCAATTAATAACCAAAGATTCAAATTTCCAATTATGCCTAAATGTCCAATTATACTCATAATGGGTTATATGTCCAAATTCATATCAAGTTATGCCAAATCTAATATTTTTCTCCGTCCCCTAACTAACGCATTCACATATATTTGGCGGCATACCTAGGCTAGAAAGTAGCCTAGGCATATACAGTAAAAAGGGAAAGGTGATGGGCATATATACTGGCATAGACATGTTTTGTCATAATAATAAGGTGGACATAAAAATAGATCTAGTGAACATGCAATGATAAAACTAGATCTAACATAATTATAATGTGGACATAAAAGCAGATCTAGCATAATTAGGATGACATAGCAAGCATGTTTAGGTCTAAACAAAGATTTATATGTTCAAATAATGACATATCTAAGTTGGCCGCAATATGACATGTAAAAGATGACCTACATAAAGGATTAGATCTAAACAAGGTTTTAACTGTCCAAAAATGACAGATTTACATTAACCATAATATAGATATAAACCAAGATCCACAAAGGAGACGTAATAGATTAACCACAATTACATTAGATTTAGAAAAGTAGATCTTATCACGACATAGCTTAGGATCCAATAACAGTATAGATTCATAATTTACAAATTAATTTTATTCATTTAAACCAAAAAGTAACCAACTCACCGTGTTTTGATTTTTAATATGATAGATGATAAGTTGTAGGTGTTGAATCTATGCTTGAATCTCATAATTTGATTTGTAGAAGATGAATAGAATCAGGTTCAGTCTAGTCACTGACAGCGTTTGGCCTCCATTGCATTCCAGCACAGAAAACATTACAAATGGACCCTTATTTATAGCTGCAAGCCTCCAAATCGACTATGCCACATCAGCCCTAGGGGTTTCGACACCCTTGTGCATTGGTCGACCCTGGTGTCGACACCCCTTAAGGGGGGTCGACCCAGGTGTCGACACCCCTTAAGGGGGGTCGACCCCCTAGAGCGGGAAATTTTCCGCCTCCTGCCATTTTGATTTTTGAATGATCCTGGATAAGGTGCTGACTCATATCTGACTCATATATGACTCATATGTATATATTTATTTCTTCTACGCGTATACAAAATTAAAACCCTCATAACTTCTTCATACAGTGTCTGTTTTACGTAAACCAAATATCTATCTTGAACAGAATTTTGAGACGGACGCAATGGCGAAGTCCGTTTTCCTTAATTCTGAATATTAAATTAATTATTATTTAATTTATCCTATTTTAGTGTCATTAGAAATTCGGGGCGTTACATTCTCCCCTACTTAAAGGATTTCATCCTCGAAATCTCTGAGTTAAAAAGAATGTATCCTACCATCCATCGTCCATCTACTCATCCACCAATCACAGGCATTCATTGTCCTTAAAATTTTCTAATTCTTATCTGAACTTATGCAAAGTTGTGTGTATATGTCCCAACACTAATGCGAAATATCAAGCGGTCCACTGATTCAGTCGGCCTCCTTAATGCAATGTATGTTAGTGCCATGAGTCTAACATGTATGCAGATAATCCTATTATAGCACGTAAGTTCTATATGTGTGCACAATCGTCCGTCCAAATGCAACATCCATATGATGATACATCCATTTTCATCAATTAAAGAAAAGAAAAATGCACACACATCCATATGCAGTATGAGAGTGATTGACCTGATCTAGTGCCTAATGTGTATGTATATGCATCCACAGGCAACCACTAGCAAACACTTGCATCCACTTGCATCTATCAAACATAACATGTCTCAAAAACATGTTTACATCCATGGGTTCCCTACCTAAAGGTTGAAGATTCGATCGATAGGATACAGACGAATGATAGAAATAAGTACGAATAAAAAGATTTGGAAAAAGAAGTTAAGAACATAGTCCCAAAAAGGAAAGGGTATGAAGCGTGATCTTTATCTTCAATCTCCCAAGTCACATTCTTGCTGTCTTCTCCCTATTGCACTTTTATTAACCTAACTTCTCTATTGCGTAGTTTCTTGACTTCTGATCCAAGTATGCATGTCGAAACTCATCCAATCATTGCTTCCTTCTATGCTTTCATTTCCTTTTGCGAGTTTGGCTCCACTACCTCGAACTCTATACATTTTATCGTCGCTTGGATAAATATTCATCTTCGAATGAAGGGCTTCCTCAACGACTGTCTTCAATAGGTTTCCCATCCTAATATTATTCGCTTATCAAACCACTTCTCAAGTAGCTCCCCCACTTGCTTATTAAGTTCCCTCTTTTCTTTTACAAGTCACATGTCGCACAGGCATTAGAACTTGCTTTGCATTGTCCACCAAGTATATGTGGAAACCAATCTCATGCCTCAGGGTAAACCCCGAACCTCATCAAAACATCAAAATAATCTTGGACTACTGGAATAGATTGCAAATCATCAATAGATGCATCAAGAGACTCTAGGAAACTAAGCATAACCGACCCTTGTGGGTCACAAGAAATTTCGAGTGTCCTCCCATGACAAGTTAGAAGCTTAACGACCCTCCTCTCACAATATCGAATGGCACCATATGTGGCAAGCCTATCCATCCTTAGAATCAACCCATAGCCCATAAACCCGAGCACATATGCATCACATTTAAATTCGATGCCGAACACGGATATTCTCAAACTCCTACATATCATAGATAAATAAGTTGAACCACCAACGGGGTTCGAGACAACTACGGGATCCCATCCTTACTAGTAATTAAATGCAGAGATTCAACCATAGAACTAGATATAATTGAATGTCAAGCGCCAGAATCAAAAGTGTTCTAATATGATGATTTGAAAGAGAAATTAAATCTTCCACATAATTTTTTCTACCTCTATCAGGAGCATTGACTGCGAGAGCATGCACCTGCCCTTCCGAAGTTCCTGCCCTTTGACCTTGTCCTTGTTTCTTTGGGCAATCCTTAATAAGAGCCCCGACCTCTCCACAAACGAAGCAAGCATTCTTCCTTTTCCTGCAGTCGTTGGCCAAGTGACCCTCTCACCCACAACTATGGCACTTCCTCTTATCTTTAACCTTGTCATTCTTTTTGCCTTTCTTCTATTGTTGTTGTTGTACTTCTTGGGCCACACCTTCTCATTTTGCGTTTCTTTCTCAGCCTTTACTTCCTTCGTTCTCCCTTGTCTTCCTCTTGAATTAGGGCCATATCAACAAGCTTTTAAAAAGTGGCTCCCATTAGGATATGGGATATGGCTAATCCATAAAGGGGTTCATTTATCCCTTTAGCAAACCACAAAGCCTTCTTATGCGGATTGTCTACCAGTTCCAGTCCAAATCTTGCCAACTGGTCAAATTTGTTCACATACTCTTTAACAGTCAAGTTCCCTTGTTTGAGTGCTAAGAACCTCTCCATCTGCATGCTCTTCTCAGCTTGGAAAAGGAATTTCATCTCAAACCTCTGTCTAAAGTCATCCCAAGTTTCCACGGGACGGCCTGCTTGGGTTACCTTCTACCAAAATGGAGCTTTGTCCTTCAATATCCAAGCAGCTAACTGAATCTTTCTTCGATCCTCTACTTCAAAAATTACAAACAAGTCCTCGGTCTCCATGAGCTAGTTCCTAGCTTCCACAAACGTCCCGGTTCCACGGAACCGCTTCCCTCCCATACCACGTAAATCCTTGCAGATCATAGCAAAATTACCTGCTCTAAGAGGAGGAGGAATGACTGGTGCAGCTAGGGGAGGAACGTTTCCTTGGCCTTCGGTAGGCGCCGTAGCCTCCAGATACCTACGGAACCCGCTGGGTATCGTAACGCCCTCTGGAATATTTGATTCCCCAGACATGCTAAAAAGAAAAGGAAAGAGATTTAGACAGAGGATCAAAGGATATTACATATGGCTTCTTGGGGAACATCTTTCAAAACAGACTTTTCTTTCTGGAAATGTTTTCTTTAAAATCTTTTTTTGAAAATAACTTTCAAAATTTTTATCCAATATGGTAACCTTCAGCTTTGATACCAAGTGTGACACCCCACGTCCGTTAATATCACTCACAAAGGGAATGCATTAAGTTATGTGAAGCGTTATAGGCAAACAGAGCATAAATATTTCAAGACAAATATAAAAGCAACAATGGAATTTAAATTTTATTTCAAACATAAATCATAACATCGTGGTACAAAATACCATAAGTCTAAAAACTACATAAAACCCATTACAATAATATTACTTCTGTCTTGATCCATTAGAGTACATGAATAATTAAAAGAAAACATAATTCCCCAGAAAGAGACAAAGCCATAGTACAGATAAGAACTTGAGCCATACTTCGAAAGCAGCTCCTAGCAGATGATAACCGAGTCCTGACTAAGCCTGAGTGTTCCCACCTTGAGAACCTGGGGAAGGGGGGAACGGAAGAAAGAAGAAGAAACAAAATGGGTCAGACATAAAGTCTGACAAGTCTAGTTACTTTTAGCTAGTAAATAAATAAATGTAGCATGACAGACATATAAAGTGGATAAGAGAGAGATTACTACTTAAAAGGCAGGTGTGACAAGGTAAACATGATAGAGTGATATGCTTCTCTAAAGATTCCTCTACAGAATACTAGTATAACGAAGTACGTAACACGATTACATACTCCCTTATTTCTTAACAGAAATAGGATGATCCCAATAGAAATATAATGGTAGTTTTAGGTGTACTCTAGTAACGAGTTTTAACCCAAACAGAATTAGCCGGTACCTAAACAGGAATAACAGGTGTTAGACCCAACAGAAACACAGGTATCCCATAGAAACAGATAGGACTAGATGTACCCTATTTACTACCCTAGTCGATCGGCTCCCCACTCTATAGATACCCTGTGCCGGCCCCACAATAGGGTGTATCATTCCCTAAAGTGGCAACCCTTCATTTACCGGATGTGCACAACCATATCTACTGATGTCACAACGTCTTATCTTCCCAAGCAGGCGGAGTCATGCACGCACGTGACCCCGTTGGAATGCGCCGCCAACACCGCCTCCACGTTTGGATCTCTTACAATCAGTAAGTAAGCATGCCCCTTCTCCGACCTATTTCAGAGTTCTCTACTCGATACATACTCTAGGTTACTGGCTGAAATGGGTCCCACACAATATGATACAAGCTCTCCCATTTATCTTGTATCCCCCACTAGGTTTTCCACAGGTTATATTTTACCCTAAAGGTGTCTTTAATTTTATATAACCCTAGTCTTTCTACCGATTATGCTTACCACTAGGTGTCTTTAATTGCATAATTTATCGGGCTGAGTTTGTGGGCCTATATGTAAATATTACCCACCCCCTCAGATTTACTTAACCCACCCACTGTCCAACCAATTTTACTTTACCCTAACTTTAGTTCACAATCATACAATCCATATGGATTAGTTTTTGTTAAGTAGTCTAATTTATTACCATGTCCATTTATGGTTTATAATGGGCTAGACCTCCCACATTAGGCCTGCAACTTGTGGATGCTGGATATGCTGGTCGGGTATGGGCAGAATTCTTCCATAAGTTGGGCCTTACCTCGTGTCATAGCCCGATTCGTATTTGCGCACTTAGACCTCTAACATTAGGTTCAACATTAGTGATTGCTGGATATGCCGGTCGGGTCCGAGCAGACTTCCACCACTAATGCAACCTAACCTCGTGTCATAAGTGCCATTAAAATTTCTAATTGTATTGCTAGGAATTTATAATTAATTATACCAATGTCAATTATTGGTTTTATGCCCCTTTTCCCAATTATTTCTATAATTGATTTTATGCCAAATTTATTCATATTCATTACTCCAATTAATAACCAAATATTCAAATTTCCAATTATGCCTAAATGTCCAATTATACTCATAATGGGTTATATGCCCAAATTCATATCAAGTTATGCCAAATCTAATATTTTCCCCCGTCCCCTAACTAACCCATTAAAATATATTTGGCGGCATAGCTAGGCTTGAATGTAGCCTAGGCATATACAGTAAAAAGGGAAAGGTGATGGGAAAAATGACAATAGTGATCATTCTAACGAAGGTAACATGAACATATATACTGGCATAAACATGTTTTGGAATAATATTAAGGTGGACATAAAAATAGATCTAGTGAATAGGCAATGATAAAACTAGATCTAACATAATTATATTGTGGACGTTAAAACAGATCTAGCGTAATTGGGATGACATACCAAGCATGTTTAGGTCTAAACAAAGATTTATATGTCCAAATAATGATATATCTAAGTTGGCCACAATATGACAGGTAAAAGATGATCTACATAAAGGATTAGATCTAAAAAAGTTTTAACTGTCCAAAAATGAAAAATTTACATTAACCACAATATTGATATAAACCAAGTTCCATAAAGGTGACGTAATAGATTAACCACAATATTGATATAAACCAAGTTCCATAAAGGTCTAGAAAAGTAGATCTTATCTTGACATAGCTTAGGTTCCAATAACAGTATAGATTCATAATTTACAACATATCCAAATCACAGTCTTTCACAAATTTATTTTATTCATTTATACCTAAAAGTAACCAATTCACAGTGTTTGGATTGTTAATACGATAGAAGAGAAGTTGTAGGTGTTGAATCTATGCTTGAATCTTAGAATTTGATTTGCAGAAGATGAATAGAATTAGGTTTAGTTCAGTCACTAACAACATTTGGTCTCCATTGCATTCCAGGAAAAAAACATGAAAAATGGACCCTTATTTATAGCTGCCAGGCTCCAAACTGACTATTCCACATCAACCCTTGGGGTGTCGACACCTCTGTGGGTGGGTCGAGCCTAGTCTCGACACCCCTTAAGGGGGGTCGACCCCTGTGTCGACACCCCTCTAGGGGTGTCAACCCCCTAGAGCGGGAAATTTGCCGCCTTCTGCCATTTTGATTTTTGAACGATCCTGGATAAGGTGTTGACTCATATCTGACTCATATGTATATATTTATTTCTTCTACGCATATACAAACTTAAAACCCTCATAACTTCTTCAAACGATGTCAGTTTTAGGCAAATCAAATGTCTATCTTGACCAGAATTTCGAGACGAACACAATGGCGCATTCTATTTTCCTTAATTCTGAATATTAAATTCATTATTATTTAATTTATCCTCTTTTAGTGTCGTTAGAAATTCGGGGTGTTACATAAGATGCCCGACCTCTCCACAAACGAAGCAAGCATTCTTCCTTTTCCTGCAGTCCTTGGCCAAGTGACACTCTCGCCCACAACTATGGCACTTCCTCTTATCTTTAGCATTGTCATTCTTTCCGCCTATCTCCTGTTGTTGTTACTGTCCTTTCTTGGGCCATACCTTCTTGTTTTGAGTTGTTTCCTCAACTTTTACTTCCTTCTTTTCTCCCTTGTCTTCCTCGTGCATTAGGGCCATATCGAAAAGCTTTTCAAAAGTAGCTCCCATTGGAATATGAGACTAGGGATGGCAATTAGAACCGAGAACCGAAAACCCGAACCGAAAACCCGAACCGAACCGACCCGAAAAGACCCGAACCCGATGGGTCTCGGGTCGGGTCTGGATGATGAAAAATGCCATCAAGACCCGATCAAACCCGACCCGCATAGACCCGAATAAAAAGTATTGAAATATATGTATTTTTAGTGTTATTATTCAACCGAACCCGACCCGACCCGAACCGAGCTTCGACCCGACCCGAACCGAAGCTCAGGTCGGGTCGGGTCCAAATTTTTGAAATGTATAGTTTAGACCCGACTAAACCCGACCCGCCTAGAACCGAGACCCGACGGGTCAGGTCCAGGTCCATCGGGTCGGGTCTAACTGCCACCCCTATATGAGACATGGCTAACCCATGAAAGGGGTTTATTTAGTCCTTTAACAAATCGCAAAGCCTTCTTATGTGGCTTATCCACCAGTTCCAACCCGAACCTTGCTAGCTGGTTGAATTTGTTCATATATTCTTTAACAGTCATATTCCCTTGTTTGAGTGCCAAGAACCTCTCCATATACATGCTTTTCTCGGCTTGGGAAAGAAATTTCATTTCAAATATTTGTCTAAAATCTTCCCAAGTTTCCACTAGACGTCCAGCCTGGGTGACCTCCCACCAGAATGAGGCTTCATCTTTGAGTAGCCAAGCAACTATCTGAATCTTCCTTCTATCCTCGACTTCAATGATTACGAACAAGTCCTCAGTCTCCTTGAGCCAATTCCGTGCTTCTACAAATGTCTCGTTCCCATGGAATGGCTTCCCTCCCGTAGCACGGAAATCTTTGCAGATATTAGTGAAATTATCTTCTCTTGGAGGAGAAGGAGGAGGAATGACTGGTGCAGCTGGGGGAGGAAAGTTTCCTTGGCCTTCGGCAGGCGCCGTGGCCTCTAGATACCTACAGAACCATCCTGGTATCGTAACGCCCTCTGGGATATTAGGAATGTTAGGTTCCCCAGACATGCTGAAAAGAAAAGGAAAGAGATTCAGACAAAGGACCGAAGGATGTTACATATGGCTTTAGGGAAATATGTTTTTCAAAACAGACCTTTCTTTTTGAAAATGCATTCTTTTAAAACTCATTTTGAAAATAATTTCAAATACTTTTATCCAGTCTGGTAACCTTCAACTTTGATACCAAGTATGACACCCCACGTCCGTTAATGTCACTCACAAAGGGAATGCATTAAGTTTCGTGAAGCGTTATAGTAAACATAACATAAATATTACGAGGCAGACATATAAAATAACAGCAGAATAAAAAGTTTATTTGTCATAAAATAACGTAGTCCAAAAACTCACATGTTTGTAAATACAAAAACCCATTACAATAACATATCTTCTGTCTTGTACCACCAGAGTACATAAATACTTGAAAGAAAACATAACTCCCCAAATAAAAGAGACAAATCCATTGTAGAGATAAGAACTTGAGCTATACTTCAAAAGCAGCTCCAACAGGATGATAACTGAGTCTTGACTAAGCCTGAGAATTCCCTCCTGGCGAACCTAGGGAGGGGGGAACGAAAGAAAGAAGAGGAAACAAAAAGGGTCAGACATAAAGTCTGGCGAGTCCAGTTACTTTTAGCAAGTAAATAAATAAACGTACCATGACAGGCATATAAAGTGGATAAGAGAGAGATAACTACATAAAAGGCAGGTGTGACAAGGTAGATAGGATAAGGTGTATACGCTTCTAATGATTACTCTGTACTAATACTAGTATAACTTAAACCGAGATGATCCCCAACATGTATAAGATGGTAGACTTAGGCATACTTTCTGGTGAGAGGTGGTAAACCCCATACAATCCACAGGTAGCCCCTAGAACGAACTCCTAACTTTACCATAGTCTAGATGTACCCTAACTACTACCCCAGTCGATCGGCTTCCTACTCCGTAGATACCCTATGATGGCCCCACAGTAGGGTATATCATTCCCTAAAGTGGCAACCCTTCATTTCCCGGATGTGCACAGCCATATCTACTGATGTCATAGCGTCTTATTTTCCCGAGCTGGCAAAGTCATGCACGCACATGACTCTATTGAAATGCGCCGTCATAACACCATCCTTCACGTTTGGACATCTTATAATTAGTTCAGTAAGCATGCCCCACTCCGACCTAGTTCAGAGTACTCGTTTGATACCTATTTACGGGTTACTGACTGAATGGGTCCCACACAAGATGATGCAAGTTCTCCCCTTTGTCTTGCATCCCCACTACTAGGTTTTCCATCGGTTATGTTTACCTAATGGTGTTTTTAATTACGTAACCCTAACAGGTTAAGTTTGTGGGCCTATATATACAATATTACCCACCAACCCAAGATGTACTTAACCGTCCCACTGTTTCATTCAAATATTACTTAATCCCTAATCAAGTTGTCATGTTCATACAATCCCAATGGATTCAATTAGGCTAAGTATTACAGACTATCAGGTTATCCCCATTCACTTTGACTTCTTTTCACTTGCCAAAATTCCACTTGCTTATTAATTTCATATAAATATGACTTAACCCATTTAAGTTCATTAATACACCCCATTATATGTTATTCTTTAGATTGTAATTAACAAAAGTAATCTTACAACCTTTTACCCCTAGATTGTAATTAGTGGAAGTAATCTTTCAATCCCTTTGTATTATTCATTATCTGATTCCATAGTTACAATAACATGTTTTACTTAATATGTAATTAAGTATACTTCGTCTCAGTCACCTGTTTTCTGTTTAACATATTACTACAACTTGACATTGTTTACTTATTAACTTAGTTTTCTTAACAATGGTTTTCTAACAAGCTTCCTTTCCCTTTTTATTATAACATATGTTATAATTTCCACTTGTCCCTAGGACAAGCCTAACTATTATATAACATTCTTCATTAAAGTAATTAATGATAATAGGTTACTATCCTTCCTTGTATATTCCAATTCATTACCATGTCCATTTATGGTTATAATGGGCTAGACATCCCACATTAGGCCTACAACTTGTGGATGCTGGATATGCCGGTCGGGTCCGGGAAAACTTCTTTCTCAAGTTGGGCATAACGTCGTGTCATAGCCCGTCTCGTATTTGCGCACTTGGACCTCTCACTTAGGTTCAACATTAGTGGTTGCTAGATATGTCGGTCGGGTCTGGGCAGACTTCCACCACTAATGCAACCTAACCTCATGTCATAAGATTCGTTACAATTTTCTAATTACTGTAATTCTAGGCATTTTAATTATTAACCTATTAATTATACCTATGTCATTATAGGTGTTCATGCCCATTTACCTAATTATATTCATAATGGATTATATGTCCAAATTCATATTTATCATTCAAGTTATGCCAATTCTATTGTTTTTCCCCGTTCTGTTGGATTTTATGTGCGATCAGATCTAAAAAGGGTTACCTCATGACGATCTCTACTAGAGAATTCCAAAAATGCTTTTTCTTCTCTAAATTCGTCTTTTACCTCTCATACTTCCTAGTTTAACATTGATAACGTTAACAATGTCTCTGTTAATCCTTCTTTTAAGGATATTTTACTGCGGCCACCTGTAAAGCGTGTTTCAGATCCTAATATTTTAAAATAAATGGCCACCATCAAAACCGTCTCCTCATATCCATAACAACTATAATGAAATTCTTAGTAATATCAAATCAAAAAATGGCTGCTTTTAATGTGGATTGACAGATCACTAGGCAGAATCATGTCGAAATCCAGTTATTTGTTTCAAATGTCTTAAAACTGGCCATAAAGGCTTTAAGCGTAAAACCCATCCTATCCCCCCCCCCAAACAATGGATGAAAACAATTCTCTCACATAGATCTCCATAAATTTTTCCCTAAAATCCTTCAGTTGGGCAAGATCGATGGTTGTAATTTCTATTGTGAGAGGATCCTTCTCAATTCGACAGATCGAGGAGCTTTTGAAGGCCCAATTTGGTAACAAGGCCCTTTCTTGGAGCTGGAATGTCAAACGTATGGGCGATGAATTTATTGTTCGGTTTCCAACTTCCCTGTTGATGGAAAACTTCCAGTTTTCATACATTCTGACCAGAGGGACGCTCAGTTTGAAGAGGTGGAGGGCGCAATTTGGTCTTATGCCAAAGAAAAAGGGGACCTTTTGGATTATGTTAAAAACGCACCGGTGGTCTGTAGAAAGGTGGATGTTCTGAGGTCCGCCTTGGCTGACATTGGCTACATTGAGAGAGTGCAATATAGTGCTATATACATTATGGTTTATACTTGTTTGCGAGCCTTGTTGACGAGAGAGGAGGGGAAGCCGTTGCCGTCGTTTGTTGTAATTCCAATTGAACGCTTTCCTTACGAAGTTCAAATCCAAAGACGTAAAGAGGACTCGCCTCTCCAAATTAATGTTCAAATCTTCAAACTGAAGGTTTTTGCAACAAGGAGTGATGGCAAACTCAAAGTTTTGTGTAGCAAGGACGAGGGTGCTGATGTACATGTTGTTGATATTAACAATCCTGTTATTGTTTCCTCTGATAGTGTTAAGGGTGAAGGTGGTGGAGTCACTGTGGAAGGGGGAGGTAACAATGATAATTTTGCGGCTTGATTTGATGATGTAGTGGCGGTGGAGGTTGATGCTGAAGGGAATATTGTGGGTGTTGGAACTGATTCTAGAGGCATGGTTCCTGTTAACGAAGAAGATGGGATTGGTTTGAATGATCTGGAAGCTGGAGATGATGTGGATGGTGAAGATGATGCTATTAAGGAACAAGTTATGGACAATGACTCGCAGGATCTGAATTTGGCTGGAAATATGGCTATTACCCCATGCAGTTCTGGGGAACGCTCTACAACAAGTGGCAAAGGCAAGCTAGTTATGGACCAGGGTGGAATCGTTATGCTTCGCAGGAGTGCGAGAGGGATGGGTCACCCAATGGCAGGTAGCATTTTTGTTCCTGCTATTCTTAATTCTTTGTATAGTGACCAAATGCATGCTCTTGCAAGTAGTTCTGCTTTTGTGTTAAATGATGATGTTATACGTGATATTAAAAACAAAGAAATGGAGAGGGCTAATGGTCCACCATGATTATTGTCACATGGAATGTTAGAGGCTTATGCACCCTTGATAAGTGTCTTAGGGTTAAGAGCTATCTTAAATCTGTGAAGACGGACATAATTATGCTGTAAGAGACTAAAATTGAAAACCCCGAACTATTTATGTTTAAATGTTTGGAGGTGCGGTGTAATTGATGAATGGGCTAATATACCTGCTGTGGGGTCTCCTGGGGGAATGCTTACAGGTTGGTGCAATAACTCTTGGAATGCTAAGCAAGACATTAAAAAAACCTATTGTCTGCATGTTGCCCTTGAATGCAAGTAAACCAATGTTCTGTATTTCTTTTCTAACGTACATGGGCCAAATACTAGACGTGAATGATTGTTTTTCATAATCTTATGTATGGACCTTGGGTAATTGGCCGGGATTTCAATGTTACTAGATTTGATTTTGAAAGAAATGTTGGTTTTTGGAATAGGTGATATGAATGATTTCAGTGACTTTGTTGGTAATTGTGTCTAGATTGATTTACCCATGTCCAATAGAAAATTTAGGTGGAGTGAGGGTAGAACTCCCCAACATTGGTTCGTCTTGATCGCTTCCTTATTAACTCTTATTTCGAAGATTTACACCCCTGAACCTTCAAAAAGGTGTCATATCCCTCATTTCAGACCATTGCCCCGTTGTTTTGGACATTAATGCTGCTGTGAAGAGGAAAACTTTTTTTAGATTTGAAAACATGTGGTGTGTTGAGCCAAATTTTGATGATATGCTTTGCGAGAAATGGTTGGAGTTTCACAGCTTTGGTGACGCGACAAGTAATTTTTATCTTAAGATGAGACTCTTACATAAATTCCTATCCAAGTGGAATAGAGAGGTTTTTTGGTAATATTAGAATTAAGAAACAAAGAGTTGAAGCTGAGAATATGGAGCTAAATATTTTGGAGGAAGCAAGAAACTTGGATGCGGTTGAGCGTGCATTGTTAAAAACAAAGAAAAAGAGCTCCTTACAATGATTGATCAAGAGGAGATTTTTTTGGAAGCAGCGATCAAGAACTCAATGGCTAAAGTTAGGAGACAACAACCCGAGTTATTTTCATAAAGTTGCAATTGGTAGAAGAAGAACAAATACGATTTGAAGCATATAGATTGATGTGGAAGAGATTTGCGACCAACAGAAGATTGGAGAAGCATTTACTGATTATTACAAGGGTATTTTTGGAGAACAAAATGAAATTCATGCATCTGTAGACTGGAATAAGTTGTATCCCTCAAATATTGATTTAAGCGACATTGATTCTGAATTTTTAGAAGCAGATATTGTAGCAGCCTTGAACGAGATGCCGAGTGACAAGACACCCAGCCCCGATTTTTTTCCAAACTTTTTAAAAGAATTTCATCATGGTACTTTGAGGTTGGATGTGTTGGGGTACGCAGATGTAGTTTTGATATCCAAAAAAGAAGGAAATGTTTGTACTGCGGACTTACGACCGATTAGCCTTCTGAATAGCAGCTTCAAATTGGTCACTAAAGTCCTCACGAATAGGTTAAAAATTAAAATGGATGAACTTATCGACAAATCGCAGATTGCATTTATTAAAGGTCGATTCATCCTTGATGGTGCAGTGCTTGTGCAAGAAGTTATCTCCCACAGTGATCGGCATAGTGTTCCATGTGCAGTTTTTAAGCTGGCTTTCGCCAAAGCTTTTGACACTGTTGACTGGAGATTCATCGTAGATTTGCTTAGAGCGAGGGGTTTTCTTGCAAGATAGATAGATTGGATTCATAGTATTCTAGCATCCAGCAGATCAAATATTTGAGTAAATGGTATTGCGAGGAATACTATTATTTCCAAAAGAGGGTTGAGACAAGGGGACCCACTCTCCCCTTTATTATTCGACTTGGCAGTGGATGTTTTCTGTCGGATCCTTCAGGTGGCGAGTGATAGCGACATTATTCAAAGCTTTGGCAGAGATCATATTATCGAGGGCATTAACTCGTTGCAATTTGCTGATGATACTATCATATTTAGTAATCCAGAATGCAAATACATTGCTTCTCTAAATTTTTTGCTTTACGCTTTTGAAAGTTTACCTGGTTTAAAAATTAATTTTCATAAGAGTTGTGTTCACACTCTGGGTTGTAGTGTTGATGTGAACATGAGATGTGCTGAGATGCTCAATTGTAAGGCTGATTCAATTCCACTTAATTGTCTGGGAGCTTGCATCCGTCCAAAAAGATTGTCGACGAGAGATTGGCAGCTTGTTATTAATAAAGTAGATCGGAGACTGGCGATGTGGAAAGGGAATTATTTGTCTAAAGATGGAAGACTTGTGTTGATGATCTCAGTCCTTTCTGCAATCCCCTTATATTGGTTTTCTTTTTACCAATGCCCCGGGTGGGTGATTAAGAAGATATATGCATTTCGTTTGCAACTTTTTTTGGACCGGCATGAAAGATATGCGCAAAGTAAGTTGTCTTGTATCTTGGAATCAGGTTTGCAAATCCGAAGATCAGGGAGGATTGGGAGTTTTAAATTTGGAAAACATAAATTTGGCTCTACTTTGCAAATGGTTGTGGACAATGCTGAGTGACAGGAAAGTTTTCTGGAAAGATTGGATTATCAGCACTTGCTATGGAGGAAGATTTGACTGGAATGCAGATGTTTCTCATTGCTTGTTTTTTTGGCTTGGCATTATGAGTAACATTCATTGGATGAAAATTGGTGCGGGCATCGTTGTAAAAAGTGGGCTTAATGTTTCATTTTGGTATGATCATTGGCTTCTTCCCTTTCCTTTGAAATTTGAATTCGCTGATCTTTTTGACATTGCATGCAACAAGCACTTCACGTCTAAGGAAAGGTATGACGGGGATGCTGCCAATTTCAGATGGAGGCTATCTTTTTGTCAATTAGTTTCTAGCAATGCACTGATTCAGTTATGTTCTTTGATTCGAATGATTAAGGACATATGGCTATCTGATGCTGGAGATGAGGAATTTGTTTGGATGCTTAATGGAAACAACAAATCTTTTTGCGTTAGCCACCTTTATAAGATGATGAATTTCGTAGGAAGGAGGTACTTTGGTTTTGAGTGCATGTGGAATGTTAAAGCGATGCCTACCAAAGTCAAAATTCATATGTGGACGATCATGCATAACAAGCTTAATACGGTTAGCAAACTATGTACGGTGGTTGTGCATTCTGCAATGAATACGACGAGAATTATCTGCACTTGTTCGTTGGCTGTGTGTTTGCTTTCTATGTTTGGACAAAGTGATTAGTTTGCTTAAATATCACCTTTGATTGGACAGACTTCATCACTGATCAACATTACTTTTGGCACAACATTTATAATACCCTCCTTGATACGCCCATGCGTCATATGTTTGCTATTTTGAATTTTGCTTATGTTTAGATACTGTGGCATGAAAGAAACTCATGAAAATTTAGGTGTAAAATGAAAACGCCCAACTCACTTATTTATAGCATTCTTAAATTTTTCTCCCTATGGTCTGGAAATGACGAAGTGTAGTTTGTGGATACAATTTCAGCCAGAGTTGCGGATCATGCTCACGGCAGGAGGTTTTGATGTCGCAACAGCATGCTTTGATTCATTTTGTATGGGTACTTAGTTTCTATCGGTTGCACTATGTAAATATATCTCTTTTTTCTATGCTACTTCCATGCCTGCGTACATGTGAAATTTTTTGGAGCTGTGTATATTATTGTAAATATATGTAAGATGTACTAGACTTTATGCTGTAGTAGTACATTATGTTGAATTAATAGTAAGGCGTGAATCTCTCGCTTCACTACCTTTTGCATCAAAAAAATGTTTTCCCCATTCCCTACCTAACGCATTCACAAATATTTGGTGTCATGCCTAGGCTAGAAAGTAGACTAGCCATAAACAATAAAGGCGGGAAAGAAGATAATAGTGATTGTTTTAACAAAAGTGACATAAACATGTAATTGGCATAGTGATAGGGTAGACATATAAAAATAGATCTAGTGAGCATGTGATAATAAAACTAGATCTAACATACCAAGGATGTCATAATAGGCATGAATAAATAAGGATTCATATTTCCCATTCATGATAGATCTAAACTAATCACCAAATGATAGGTAAAGTTTAAATTCCACAAATGTGACGTGATAAATTAACCACAAACAAATTTGATCTATAAAGGTAGATCTAACATGACATAATAAATTAACCACAAACGAATTAGATCTATAAAGGTAGATCTAGCATGATAAGCACAAGGTGATAAACTAGATTTGATTAATAATTTAAATGTCCACATAATTTAGATCCAATAGTTAAAAGTAGATCTAACACAAATAAGATTAAGATCCACATCATAGAATGTCATATAGGTTACAATAGGTTCGATAAGATAAAGATTGAGATCCAAATCCAAACCAATTCGAAATGTCATATGTTCACAATTTACAATGGATCTGGTATAATCTGGTCATATGAACAAACCCAAACTTTATTCATATCACGTTTACTTTTAAATATTCAAATCTAAAAGCAACAAGGAACTTATAACATTTGGATTAGAAAATAGAAGAAGAATGGATCTTGAATCTCTAACTGATTTTCTTAAGTTGATAGTTGTAGAAGATAATTTGGTTCAGTTCAGTCACCGACAAAGTTTGGCCCCCATGGATTCCCAATGAAGAAAACATGAGAAACGACCATGTATTTATTGCTGCCATCCCTCTGAAACCGACTGCCATGTCAGCCCTAAGGGAGTCAACACCCTTGTAGGTGGGTCGACCCTGGTGTCAACACCCTTTTAGGGGCATCGACCCCGATATCGACACCCCTCTGGGGGGTCGACCCCCTAGAGCGGGAAATTTGCCGCCAGACGGAATTCGATTTTTGAACGCTTTTCTGGATAAGGTTCTGACTCATATGTATATATATAATTCTTCCGCGCGTATACAAACTTAAAACCTTCATAATTTCTTCATACGGTGTCCGTTTTACGTAAACCAAATGTCTATCTTGACCAGAATTTCGAGATGGACGCAATAGCACAGTCTGTTTCCCTTAATTCTGCATATTAAATTAATTATTATTTAATTTATCCTCTTTTAGTGTTGTAAAAAATACGGGGTGTTACAAAATGGGGAAATATAACCAAACTCAGATATGAACAACTGATGAAACATGCATGATAAGACTGCTAATAACACAGTAACAGATAGGCGATAAGGAAGGTAGATGTACATATAAACAGATAATAACTGAAAATGAACAAGTAATTGACAGTATTAAAGGAACAATAACATATAAGTAAACTTATAAATACTGATACTTTCGGATCCAATATGTATTTACTGTCAAAATCTTTCCTTTTATACTGAAAATATAAAAATAACATGAAACCAACAACGATTTGTACTAGATCCAGAAAAGGACTTCAAAATAGTTGTAGAAGAAGAATTAAACTTTGATCTATATTCTGACAACACCTCGACATTTTCTTAATTTTATTTCAAAACATAATTTAGAGGAGGAGGAAGATGAAGAAATATTTTTGCAAGAAAATTGTGATGTTGCTAGCCTATTTGTATTTATGTTAGGATAATATAAACCATAAGATATTAGGGTTTTAAATCAAACCGTAGAATAAACACCACTACCAAGTTAGCAAGGAATAAAACGCACAAAACAGTCAAGGTTCAGGCTTCAGCCTGGTTGAAAGTGGGCCGACCCACCTACTATCTGGGTCGACCCATGTAGGGTCATGTCGACTCATTACCATTGCTTCTGTTTGGATTTAATTATTGTGTTATTTTAATTTAGGTCAAACTTCTTTAGTTCATAACTTCTTCATACTTAGTCCGATTTATGAAAACCAATAGTCTACCTGAATCAGATTTCGTAATAAAACACAACAGTAAAGCCCGTTTTACTCAGTTTTGAGTATTTTATCAATCAATATTCATATTATTATCTTTTTCATGTAATAATGGTGTATTAAACTATAGGGTATTACATTTCCTCCTCCTTATTGGATTTTGTCCCTGAACTCTCCAAGTTTAGAAGAATGTTATCAACGTTATCAACTATTACTTACACCCATCTACTCATCCATCAACCACTGGCATCCAATATCCTTAAAATTTCTAATGCTTTTTATGAACATATTTAAAAGTGTTGTGTATATGTCCCTACACTAGTGCGAAAATCAGGCAGTCGACTGATTATTTGACCTCCTTAATGCAATTTATGTTTGTGTCATGTGTCCAATATATATGCAAAAAATCCCAATGGTGCATATAAATTCTATATGTCTACAATAAACATTCACCCAAAATGCAACATCAGTGTGATCATTCGACCATTTTCATCCATTGAAAATTAAAATGCGCACACATGCAAATGCAGTATGTAAGTGCTTGAGTTGATCAGGTGCCTAATGTGTGTGTATATGCATCCGCTGCATCCACAAACAAACACTTGCAACCATCAAACAAAACATGTATCAAACACATGTTTTCAACCATAGGCTTCTGACTAAGTATCAAGATTCAAACAATAGGAAAAACAAACTTGAATTCAAAAGTTTCGAAAGGAATTAAGAACGTAATCATAAAGAGAAAAGGATAAGAAGAGCAAATCTTATCTTCCAGTTCCCATGTCGCATTGTCGCAGTCTTCTCCCCATTGTACCTTTGATAACTTGATCTCCTTGTTGCATAGCTTCTTAACTTCCGATCCAAGAATACAGGTATGAACTTTTTTGACCAATGCCTCCTTTTCAATTTCAACGTCCTCAAGAGTACTTGGCTTTACAACCTATGCGGATTCATGTAGACACTTCCTCAAGTGGAAAACATGTAACACATCGTGAACTCCTGCCGGTCTCTCTAGTAGTTTAACCTTATCTTCTCATCTATGGGAAATAGCCCTGAAACCTTAGCGCCAACTTCCCTACAGAGCCAAAGCGAACAACATTCCTCAAAGGTGACCCTTTGACAAAGTACATATCTCTAACCTCAAACTCCAAGTCAGTCCTCCTCTGATTTACATATGACTTCTGCCGATCCTGATTTGCTTTCATCCGTCTATAAATAAGATTTATCTTCTCAGAAGTTTCTCTAACCATCTCAGGCCCAAGTAGAAGTCTGTCTGTAGACTCCCACCAACATGTAGGTGATTTGCAGGGTCATCCGTAAAGTGCCTTGAAGGGAGCCATACCATACTTGACTGATAACTATTATTGTAAGCGAACTCTACCAATGGAGATTCTCCTCTCAAGTACCTCCGAAGTCTAGGATACATAGTCTCAATAAATCCTTGAGAACTCTGTTGACCCTCTCGGTCTATCCATCGGTCTGAAAGTGATAGGCAGTGCTAAGTTGTAACTGTGTACCTAGTGCCTCCTGCATGGTCCTTCAAAACTCACTCGTAAAGATGGGGTCACGATTGCTAACTATACTAGAAGGTACCCTATAAAGTCGGACGGTCTCTCAAAGGTATACCGATGCTGGCCAAATTGATGTCCTCTTGCTCTTGATTGGGAGAAGGTGAGCTTTCTTAGTCAATTTGTCTATTATAACCCATATACTGGTGTTGCCCTTCCTCGATCTGGGAAAACCATCAATAAAACCCATATAGACGCTCTCTCATTTCCATTGTGGAATGTCTAAAGGCTGAAGCAATCCTCCAGGTTTCCACTGTGCATCCATAATTTGCTAGCAAGTCAAACATTGGTCCACAAACTCTACAACATCCTTCTTCATACTAGTCTAATGAAAAACTCTCTTCATGCTTCAACACATCTTGTCACCGCCCGGATGGATAGTCATCCGAAGGTGATGATCCTCTTCAAGAAGTGATCTTAGCAAATCTCCAACCATGGGAACACACAACCTACCATCTCGACGTAGCCACCCTCTCTCGTCCCAGAATATCTAGCTTGGTGACTACATGCGACACCCCACGTCCATTAATGTCACTCTTTATCAGAATGCATTAAGTTTCGTGAAGCGTTATAGGTAAAAAGAAACATAATCTTACAAGGTGGACATAAAAATAGCAGTGGAATTTAAAACTTCATTACTTAGCAGAAAAACATCGTAGTGTCAAAACCAGTTACAACATCAGGCTAAAATAATAAAACCAAATACATGAAACCAAATCTTCCGTCTTGCGGTAAAGCCATTAGAGTACAGAAATGTGAAATCATAATCCTCAATTATAGCCATAATAAAGTCGACAAGTAGTCGAAGCGATACATCAAAGAAGATCCGAATCCAAGCAGAAGCAGAAAAGAGAATCATAATCAAGCCCAAGCGTTCCCACCCTAAGAACCCGTTGGGGGGGGGGGGGAGGGAGGGAGAGAAAAGGAAACAAAACGATCAGACATAAAGTCTAGAAGTCCAGTGAATTTTAGCATATAAAGAAGTAAAAGTATCATGATAAGCATATAAATTGGATGAGAGATAACAGTATCATATAACAAGTATAAATAGACTGAACAGGATAAATAAAATAAACAGAGTAGGTTATGCTTCTCAAAAACTTTTCTCTGCACCAATACTAGCATAACATATAAGTGATAGGATTAGGTATCCCCTAATTACTTAACAGAAACAGAATGATCCCCATAGAAATATAATGGTAGGATTAGGTGTACTCTAGTAACAGGTTTTACCTAAACAAAAATAACGGGTAGCTCAACAGAAATAACGGGCGTTACCCCAAACACAAATAACAGGTACCTTAACATACAGGACTAGATGTATCTTAGTTACTACCCCCAAGAGATCGACTCCCTAACTTGTAAATACCCTGTGTCGGCCCTATAGTAGGGTGTATTACTTCCTAAAGTGGGAACCTACAGAATGACACATACCTATTTATTGGAGCTACATCGGCATTTGTACCCCCACAAACCGAACTCATACACGCACATGACTCCATTGGAACGCTCCCGTATACACTCACTTTCAGATAAACCTCATATAATCAGTTCAGTATGTGTGCCCTGACCCCTAACTAGTACGGGGTCCCCGTAAATATCAGAGTGGGTTACTGACTGATATGGGTCCCACACAGCAGTTGACACAAGCCAAACACCTAAATTTGTGTCCCCCAATTAACTAGGATTTTTAACTGGTTAAGCCCACAGATTAATAGGTTTGCCTAACCCCCACAAATTAGTAGGTTAAGTTTCACTTGTTAACAGGTTTATTTTACCCCAACAGATTAAACAGTTTTATATAACCCCAACAGATTAAGCAGGTTTACTTAACCCCAACAGATTAAACATGTCTACTTGTAGTTCCATTAACATGTTCTGCTTAATCTTTTAAATTTATCCTACAAATTTATATGCCCCCAAACCTCTAGTCATAATTCATAGTATAAAATATTCCCCCAAATTTTAGTCATATTCATAGTGCAAGATATTCCCCCAAATTATCATTCTCAATCGTTCCTAGTTTATCCCAATTTCGTTCATACGCATATTTTACGATATTGGCCTAGGCTCGAAGATAGCCTAGGCTATAAAATAAAAAAGGGAATGAGGGGGAAAGAAGAACAAAGATAGGAATATAATAAAAGAAATAGGAATATGATAACAGAAATAGGCATATGATAACAGAAATAGGCATATAAGAACTGAACAGTAGACCGGTATACAGAAGAATATATATAGTTATTCAAAACTGTTTAGGTAACATCTAATAAAAGAATTAATAGAAAATTTTGACATGGCGTCCTCCTTTTACACTTTTTTCTAGCTCATCCCAATTTATCTTCTCGTTTGTCCCCGTCCCAAATCAACAAACACCTATCTCCGCCGCCAATAATCAGACCTTCCCCCCTCCCCATTCTCCTCCTGAACCTCCCCCGTTTCCTGCCCATTTTCTACCACCTCCTCCTCTAACCCTAATTCTAAAAACCGCCCTCTCGACAAGAAATGGTCTTCCCTTTTCGAATTGAAACCCAGAAATGTTGGATCGTACCCGGCTCCACCTTTAAAACATACTTTTAAAGGTTAAGCTCTGCAACCTTCAGAAGAAATTTTCAAAGCTGCCGACGAGCGGTGGTCCAATTATCTCATAGGGCATTTCCTGGATAAGCCTCTTTTTAGTCTAATGTTATTGTGCGTTTGTCAAAGCTTTGGAACCCCTCTGGTGGGATAAGGTATGTTCTACGGGAAAGGTCTTCTTTTTCATCATTGAAAGGGTGGAAGACCGTGAAAAAATCTTGAAAGCTGACCCAGTTGTGATTCAAAACAAGTTGTTTATTGTCAGGCCTTGGAATTTTAGACTTGGAGATTTGACTAAATCTATTAAATCTATTCATGTCTAGATCAAGCTCACGAATTTGCCTCTAAATTGTTTGTCCATGCGTGGTATTAGTTGGTTTGCGTCGAGAGTGGGGAAGTTCCTATGTATGGATATAGCCACTGTAAGGCTAGATCTCCTCGAGTATTAAAAGGTTACTCTATATGATGAGCTACCTGATCATTTTTTTGCATTATTACCTGATGGCAGTGAGTAGAAGGTTTATGTAACATATTTGTGGCGACCTAAAATCTGTGTGGAGTGCAATTGTTTTTCTCATTCTACTCTAGATTGTGATAAACAAGTGACTGAAACAGCAGTGGAGACAGCCCAGTAGTGAAGAGCAAAGTTTACGCAAGAAACACTGCTTATGCTTTGCAGCTGAGGGAAAAGCCATCAACTTGTAATAGCTTGCATGCCAGTGTATCAAATGAATGGTTTAGGTGCTAGTTTAGTCAAGGGGAAAGAAGTGCAAGCTGTAAGTAATGTATGTAACTCCAAGTATTCTATCCTATTTGACTTGCAGGAAGACGAAAATGAAACTGAGTTTGTCGAGAAGTGCGAGGAAGGGGAGATACGTCAAGTTAGTGATATGCTATCGCGTGTATTTTCTGTAGGCACTGACAATGCTACTGCTAAATTGATCAACGCATGCATAGTTAGTACTTCTGCTGAAGACGCTGTGTATCAGATAAATAGAAGACATGACACCTTATTGAATATAAAGTCGGTTAATACTTTAGCATATACTGAGAAGCTTGTTCAAAATAAAAGCAAGGATGTGAGTTGGTGTAATGACGTTAGTATGAGTGATGTAAGTAAAGAATTTCAAGTAAGTGAAGCTAATGAAGGGGAGCTGGTCCAAGCTCTACTTGACACTTTCCTTCAATGCAACTTCAATTGCGTAGAAGTGAATGATGCAGTGAGCATTAAGCAGCAAGTATCTATGGCTGGGATAAACTTAGATCACTATGTTGAAAGCTTTCGGCAATCAATATAAACCTTTAGTCAAGAGATCACAAGTGGCGAACTCGACGACATGGTGTGTAGAGAGAAACCGAAACTCTTGGAGATTATGACGAATAACTACAACAACATCAATTCGAAAGCAGCAAATAGAAACTAGCAAGTCTACAAGACAAACGAGGATAAAAGTTCCAAGGCTTTGCTAGTGGCATTTAAACCAGGATTCCTCAATGCACACAAAGGTAAAATTAACAGACTTGCTGGAAGTAACAATCAGGTTTTTTCTACTTCCTTAGTTTCTAGTCCCTATGCTTCCTTGATTAAGAATAAGCAAAAAATGAATTGTAAGGCTAATCCATATGCCCCCTTACTCCACCGTCTGCGTTCAAACCACCACCACTAGATAGCTTCAACAACCCGCCACCTGATATCTCTTCTTCTGGTAGACCGCTGAGTAGTGCAACGATAACAAGAAGCAAGAAAATCGAGCTTCTAAAAGGACTGGATGATGACAAGGGCTGAAGTTTCATTGTTGGCCTCCTCATTCAAAAGTTAATATCAAGTTACGTGTTATGAAATGTAATATCCATGTAATTTTATTTATTAGGTTATTAGCATAAGCAAGTAGTGTTACACTTCCATCTATGGAAGTGTACATAGTTTATATGTCAAATGCATATCACCTAAACCATTTAAATGTACCTTTTATTTTATAATAAATAAAAAGTGTTACGGAACACTATAAAAACTGGCCAGTCTTGCAAAAAAAATGTTTAGGCATGAATTAGTTTCTTAACGAACGTAGGTTCAGATCCTAGTTTATAAACATGTCACAGTTACTGTTAAATTTTTATATCTAAATGTAACATGAACTCACAGAGATTGGATCGATGCACAAGAAATGTTTCCAATATATGTAAATAGGCCGATGTTGAAGAAGATAGTCTAATTCAATCCAAGAAGAGGCAGAATCTCATGGTCTTCATTGTTTTAGGTGTAGAAAAAAATATAGAAATGATGCCCTTTATATAACCTATCCTCAATGAACCCAATCAACAAACCCGTCCAAATTCAGAAAAATGCATCCGGCCAGATCTCAATTTGGTCAACCCATCCCCACTTGGGTCAACCCATGGGTCGAACCACTAGACCTTGGGTCGACACAGACCAAGCATGGGTCGACCCTTAACGGATCGATTTCCCGCATGTGCCCACCCATTTTTCCCACTTCGTATTTTGAACAAATTTGAATTCGGATTTGAATTATATATATATAAGTCTCTTATACGTATAAACTTCTAAGCTTTGTATCTTCCTTATAAGAATGTCCGTTTTACACAAACTCGAAATCTACCTTAACCAGAATTCCAAGACGAACGCAATGGTATAGTTCGTTTTCCTTAATTCCCAATGTTTAATCAAGGATTCTTTACTTTATTGTGGATAATGTATTTTAGAATTACGGGGTGTTACATACTACCCCACTTAAAGGATTTCGTTCTGGAAATCTCCAAGTTAAGAAGAATGTTTATTACATCGATCTACAATCATCTACTCATACATCATCCACTGACATCCGTTGTCCTTAAAAGAATTCTAATGCTTGCTTGATCATATGCGATGGTGTGCGTAAATGTCCCTATGCAACTGCGAAATATCTTGACGTCCACTGATTCAGTTGACCTCCTTAATGCAATGTGTGTTAGTTCCATGAATACAAGATGTATGCAAATAGTCCTAGTATATCACGTAAATGCTATATGTGTGCACAATCATCCATCCAAATACAATATCCATATGATGATACATCCACTTCCATCCATTAAAAAGAAAAACACACACATATCCATATGCAGTATGAAAGTGCTTTAAGCCAACCTAGAGCCTAGTATGTGTATATGCATCCACGAGCAATCACTAGCAAGAACTTGCATCCATCAAACATAACATGTCTCTAACACATGCTTACGTCCATTGGTTTCCTACCTAAAGGTCAAAAATTCGATCGATAAGATATGCTCAAATGACAGAAGCAAGTATGAATAAAAGCTTAGAAAAAGAAGTTAAGAACATACCCTTGAAAAGAAAAGGGTACAAAGAGCGAATCTTGTCCTCAGTCTCCCAAATTGCGTCCTCGCTGTCTTCTCCCCATTGTACTTTCATCTACCTGGCTTCTCTGTTGCGTAGTTTCTTAACCTCTGATCCAAGTATACTGGCAGGAACTCGTCTAACTGTCACTTCCCTTTCTACCTCTACTTCCTAAAGCATGCTCGGCTCCACAACCTCTGCTGTATCGTGCAAACATTTCCACAAATGAGAAACGTGGAAAACATCATGATCACCTGCAAGCACTTGCATCCATCAAACATAACATGTCTCAAACACATGTTTACGTCCATTGGTTTCCTACCTAAAGGTTGAAAATTTGATCCATAAGATATGCTCAAATGATAGAAGCAAGTATGAATAAAAGCTTAGAAAAAGAAGTTAAGAACATACCCTTGAAAAGAAAAGGGTACGAAGCGCAAATCTTGTCCTCAGTCTCCCAAATTGCATCCTCGCTGTCTTCTCTCCATTGTACTTTCATCTACCTGGCTTCTCTGTTGCGTAGTTTCTTAACCTCTGATCCAAGTATACCGGTAGGAACTCGTCTAACTGTCACTTCCTTTTCTACCTCTACTTCCTAAAGCATGCTCGGCTCCATAACCTCTGCTGTATCGTGCAGACATTTCCGCAAATGAGAAACATAGAAAACATCATGAACAGCTGTATCGTGCAGACTTTTCCACAAATGAGAAACGTGGAAAACAACATGAACACTTGCAAGCACTTGCATCCATCAAACATAACATGTCTCAAACACATGTTTACGTCCATTGGTTTCCTACCTAAAGGTCGAAAATTCGATCGATATGATATGCTCAAATGACAAAAGCAAGTATGAATAAAAGCTTAGAAAAAGAAGTTAAGAACATACCCTTGAAAAGAAAAGGGTACGAAGAGCGAATCTTGTCCTCAGTCTCCCAAATTGCATCCTCGGTGTCTTCTCCGCATTGTACTTTCATCTACCTGGCTTCTCTGTTGCATAGTTTCTTAACCTCTGATCCAAGTATACTGGCAGGAACTCGTCTAACTGTCACTTCCCTTTCTACCTCTACTTCCTAAAGCATGCTAGGCTCCACAACCTCTGTTTTATCGTGCAGACATTTCCACAAATGAGAAACGTGGAAAACATCATGAACACCTGCCACCTCTCTGGTAGTCTCACCCTATAGGCCATTTGACCTATCCTCTATGGGAAATGGCCCTACAAACCATGGCATTAATTTCCCTACAGATCCAAAGCGAACCACATTCCTCAAAGGTGATACATTAATGAAAACCATGTCTCCAGCCTTAAAATCAATATTAGTCCTTTTCTTATCTGTGTAGGACTTTTGACTGTCCTGAGCTGTCTTCATGCATCTGCAGAAAAGATCAATCTTTTCTGAAGTCCCTCCAATCATCTCAGGTCCAAGTAGAAGCCTATCCGTAGACTCCCACTAACAAGTTGGTGATATACAAGGTCATTCGTCCAGTGCCTCGAAGGCTGCCATGCCTATACTAGCCTGATAACTATTGTTGTAGGCGGACTCAACGAACGGGAAATGCTCTTCCCAAGTACCTCCGAAGTCTAGGATACATATCCTCAAAAGATCCTCAGAAATTCTACTCACCCTCTAGTCTACCCATCGGTCTGAGGGTGTTATGCGGTGCTCAAACATAACTGTGTACCTAATGCCTCTTGCATGATTTTCCAAAACTCACTTGTGAAGATGGGGTCATGATCACTCACTATGCTAAAGGGTACTCCATGTAGACGGACTATTTCACGAAGATAAACTGATGCCAACCATGCTGCCGTTTTCTTACTCTTAACAGGAATGAAATGTGCGCTCTTAGTAAGGCTGTCTACTATAACCCAGGTACTGGTGTTTACTTTCCACGATCTAGGCAAACCATTGATGAAATCCATATATACACTCTCCCACTTCCTCAGTGGGACCTCCAAAGGATGAAGCCAACCACTAGCCATTTTTTGTTCATCTTTAACTTGCTGGCAAACTAAACATCGAGAGACAAACTCCGCTACATCTTTCTTCATCCCAGTTGAAAAGAAAACCCTCTTCATATCTCTATACATCTTATCGCCGCCCGTATGGATAGTCATCCTAGAATGATGGGCTTCCTCAAGGACTGTCTTCAACAGATTTCCAACCTGAGAACACAAAGCTTCCTATCCCTTCGTAGCCACCCTCTGTCATCCGTGGAGTGTCTACTAAGGTGACTAGACATCTCCTCTCTACTAAGCCTATCCAAGATGTTTGTTATCTGTGGGTCCTCTCACTGCGAAGATCCTATCTGATCCATAAGAATAAGTCGCACCTCTATGGATGCCAACAAACTAGGTGTAAGATCCGTAAATGGCCTAAAATCGAAGGTCGATATGTACTCCAAACTCTGCCTCTCCACAAATAGAGGACTCAAAGTCATCCTCTTCCTAATCAACGCTTCCTCCACTATGTTACCCTTACCAGCTGTATAAGAAATCAAAATCATAGGATGCTTGGGATTCCACCTATCTCTACTTTCTCAAGTTGAGATCCTTCTGCAAGAACAGATACTTTAGCGACTTATGGTCCGTGTATAACTCGAACCTCTCTCCAAGCAGATAATGCTGCCAAGTCTTAAGTGCGAACATTATAGCAGCCAATTCCAAATCATGGGTAGGGTAGTTCTTCTCATGAATTCTCAACTATCTAACTCCGTAGCATACTACCCATCCCTCTTGCATCAAGACGACACCGATGCATGTACCACATGCATCGGTGTACACTGTGAACACATTATTCCTATCACGCAAAGTGAAAATTGGGGATGTTGTAAGAGCTTTCTTCAATCGCTAAAAGCATCCTCATAGTCAGTGCTCCAAGAAAAGGTCAAATTCTTCTTCGTCAGTCTGGTAAGTGGGGCTGATGTCTTTGCGAAGTCCATGATAAACTTTCTGTAATTGCCCGCTAAATCGAGAAAACTCCTCACCTCTGTTGTATTCTTTGGAGTCTTCAAATCTTGAACAAAAACTACTTCCATGGGACCCACCGCTATCCCATCCTTGGAGACCACTTGCCCTAGAGATCTTACTTCCTCTTTCCATAAGTGACATTTGGAGAATTTCACCTTAAGCTGGTATGCACGGAGAGTCCTCAAAACTCCCCCTAAATTTAGGGCATGCTCTTCCTCGCTCTTCAAGAAAATCAGAATGTTATCCACAAATACCACAACGAACTTATTCAGAAACTACCTGAACACCCTACTCATCAGATTCACAAAATATGTGGGTGCGTTCATCAACCCAAAAGGCATGACAAACAATTCAAAGAAACCATCAGGAGTTCTGAAAGTAGTTTTATTTATACCGTCCTCGGCCACCCTTAACTAATGAAATCCCGTGGCCAAGTCTAACTGCGAGAAAATAGATGCGCCAACAAGCTGGTTAAACAGATCGTTAATCCTTGGAAGTGGGTGCCTATATTTCTTGGTGAGCCTATTCAACTCTTTGTAATCTTAACATAGACGAAGTGAACCATCTGCCTTAGTAGCAAAGACGACTAGAGCACCACGATCTGATATACTTCACCTAATAAATCCCTACTCAAGTAGATCCCCTACTTGATTGCTAAGCCCCCTCCTTTTTCTAGGAGCCATGTGGCGCATGGGAAATGTGCTTGTCTTCGCATTATCCACTAAGTATATCTTTAAATCAATCTCACACCTCGAAGGTAAGCCCCTAACCTTATCAAAAACATTTGGATACTTATAGACTACTGGTAAAGATCGTAAATCATCGACAAAAGCATCAAGTGATTCTAGGAAAGTAAGCATGACAGACCCTTTTGGGTCATAGGAAATCTCGAGAGTCCTTCCTCAGCAAGTCAAAAGTCTAATGACCCTCCTCACACAGTCTAGAATGGCACCATACATGGATAGCCAATGCATCCCTAGAATCAAACCATAGCCCATAAAACCAAGTACATACGCGTCGCACTCAAACTCAAAGCCCAACAGATATCCTCAAACCTCAACATATCATTGACAGATGGGTCGTGCCCCAATAGGGTCTGAGACAATAACAGGATCAGAAACAACACTAGTACTGAGGTGTAGAGACTCAACGACAGAATCAGATATAAAAGAGTGAGAAGAACCAGAATAAAAAGGAGCCCTAACTGGATGACTGGAAAGAGAAATCAAACCTTCAACATAAACTTTCCTACCTTTGTCTGTTACACTGGCCTCGAGAGCTTGCACCTGCCTTCCAGAAGATCCTGCCCTTTGACCCTGTCCTTGCCTCTTCGGGCACTCCTTAGTATAATGTCCGACTTCACCATAGTTGAAGCAAGCATTCTTCCTTTTTCTGCAATCCTTGACTAAATGACCCAAGATCCCACAACCATGACACTTCTTCTTGCCATGAGCTTTGTCGTTCCTTCCACCATTCTTTTGTGGTTCTTTCTTGGGCCACACTTTCTTGTTTTGCGTCTATTCAGTCTTAGCCTCCTTTTTCTCGTCCTTACCGTCTTCATGCATCAATGCCATATCAACCAGTCTCTCAAAAGTAGCCCACATAGAAATGTGAGATAATGCCAATGCTTGAAGAGGTTGACTTAATGCTCTTGCAAACCTTAAAGCTTTCTTGTGCGGGGTATCACCAGCTCCAAACCAAACCTTGCCAACTGATTGAACATATTAACATAGTCTTTAATAGATATGCTTCCTCGCTTAAGTGCCATAATCTCTCCATCTGCATACTCTCTTTTGCCTAAAAGAGAAATTTCATCTCGAATCTCTGTAGAAAATCATCCAAAGTGTCAACTAGATGCCCTGCTTGTGTCACTTCCCACCAAAACGAAGCCTCGTCCTTAAGTTTTCATGCAACTAACTGTATCTTCCTACGGTTATCAACCTCAAAAAGCCAAAACAAGTTCTCCATCTCTTTTATTCAATTCCGTGCTTCCACAAAGTTCTCAGATCCCCGGAATGGCTTTCTTCTCGTAGCACAGAAATCTTTGCATATTCTAGAGAAATTATCCGCTCGCGAAGGAGGAGGAACAACAGCTGCTGCTGGGGGAGGGGCATCTCCTTGGCCTCTGGCAAGCGCCATAGCCTCAAGATACTTATGGAACTAAGCTGGTATTTGAACTCCCTTGGGAAGATTTGGTTCCCAAGACATGCTGAAAAGAAAAGGACAAAGGGATTCAGATAGAGAATCAAAATATATTTTGTATAGCTTTAGAGAATATGTTTTTCATAAACAAAATTTTCCATGAAAATACCTAACCCCAACAAATTAAACAGGTTTACTTAACCCCAACGGATTAAATAGGTTTACTTATAGTTTCATTAACATGTTCTTCTTAATCTTTTAAATTAAGCCTACAGATTTATATACCCCCAAACCTCTAGTCATAATTCATAGTATAAAATATGCCCCTAAATTTTAGTCATATTCATAGTGCAAGATATTCCCCCAAATTATCATTCCCAATTTATCCCAATTTCGTTCGTACACATATTTTAGCGATATTCTCCTAGGCTCGAAGGTAGCCTAGGCTATAAAATAGAAAGGGAATGAGGACGGAAGAAGAACAGAGATAGGCACATAATAACAAAATTAGGCATATGATAACAGAAATAGGCACATAATAACATAAATAGGCATATAAGAACTGAACAGCAGAACGGGTATGCAGAAGAATATATGTAGTTATACAGAACTGGTTAGGTATGAATTAGTT
This sequence comes from Allium sativum, assembly GCA_030737875.1. Classification (NCBI taxonomy): domain Eukaryota; kingdom Viridiplantae; phylum Streptophyta; class Magnoliopsida; order Asparagales; family Amaryllidaceae; genus Allium; species Allium sativum. Next base: position 282,756,800 of record CM060921.1, read on the forward strand.
TCTTCACAGGCAAAGGTTCAGATTCATGTTTATATATATGTCAGGATTAATGTTAATTTTTTATAGCTACATATAACATGAACTCATAGAGATTGGATCGATGCCCAAGAAATGTTTCTTATATGTGTATATAGGCTGATGTTGAAGAAGATATTCTAATTCAATCCAAGTAGAGGCAGCATCTCATCATCTCCATTTTTTTGAAAGTCTGGAACAAAATTTTATTACTACACTAGAGATTACAAGATAAACAACATCTAGCTATCACATAGCTGCCACTCACTCCTTGCAGATTTCAACATAACACTTAAAAAAGGAACACATGACTATATGTTCACTGTTAAACATTTAAGAAATAAAAACAAACAGTGATTTCCATTTGACACTTCCTCCTTAGAAAGCTTCAATACTGAGAAAGAAACATCCATGCTTATCACTACCTATATCTCATCGTCTCCATTGTTTTAGGTGTAGGAAAACAATAGAAATGTTGTCCTTTATATAGCCTATCCTCAACGAACCCCGTCTAGATTCAGAAAAATGCATCTAGACAGATCTCAATTGTGTCGACCCATCCCCACCTGGGTCGACCCAGACCAAGCATGGGTCGACTCTTAACAGGTTGATTTCCCGCCTGCGCCCACCCCTTTTTCTCGCTTCGTATTTTGAACAAATTTGAATTCCAGTTTTGAATTATGTATAAAAGTATCTTATATGTATATAAACTCCTAAGCTTTATATCTTCCATATACGATGTCCGCTTTACGTAAAATCGGATTTAACTTAACCAGAATTTCGAGACGAAAGCAATGGTACAATCTGCTTTACTATATTCCTAATATTTATATAAGTATTCTTTAGTTTATTATTAATAATTTCTTTTAGAATTATGGGGTGTTACACTACAGGTCTCTCCTCCATTGAGTCTAATCAAGATACCCTCTAACAGCTCGTCCTCACTCGTGGTTCCAATGTGCTCTATAAAAGAAGGTCGTACCTCCAATGGTGTCAACAAACCAGGCGTAAAATCCGTAGATGGTCTAAAATCAAGGGTTGAGATAAACTTCAAGCTCTGCATCTCTATGAATAAAGGACTCAAGTTAACCCTCTGTCTACAAAATGCATCCGCAATTGCATTCCCTTTGCCCGTGGTATAAGTTATCTTAAAATCATAGGATGCAAGAAACTCCATCCAACATTGCGGTCATATATTGAGATCTTTCTACAAGAACAAATACTTAAGCGACTTGTGATCTATGTAAAGCTCAATCCTTTCACCAAGTAAGTAGTGTCGCAAGACTTGAGTGCAAACATTATCATTGCTAACTCCAAATCATAGGTAGGGTGGTTCTTCTCAAGAACCCTCAATCGCCTGCTCCCGTGGTAGACTACTCTACCTTCTTGTATCAACACAGTACCTAAACCCGTGCCATAAGCATCCATATGGACCATAAATATCTTGGAATCATCAGTGATAGTTAGAACATAGGCTGATGTTAGAGCCCTCATTAACCTCTGGAATGCATCCTCGTAATCAATATCCCAAGCGAAAACAAAATCCTTCTTGGTTAGACGAGCGAGAAGAGCCGAGATCAATGCAAAGTCCTTAATGAACTTTCTATAGTAACCCGCCAACCCCAAGAAACTCATAACCTATATCGCATTCTTAGGGACCTTCCAATATTTGATTGCAACAACTTTAGCGGGGTCAACCGCTATTCCAACCTTTGAGACAACATGCCCTAAGAACATTAATTCCTTTCGCCAGAAATGACACTTAGAAAACTTAGCCTTAAGTTGATGCGATCTGAGAGTGTAGAGAACTTCTCCTAAGTGTACAACATGCTCTTCCACTCCTAAATAATTCCAGAAAATTGTCCACGAAAACCACTATGAATTTCTTCAAATATTCCCTAAATAACCATTGCATCAAATCCGCAAAGTACAGGGTGCATTAGTCAACCCAAAGGCTTGACCAGCCACTTAAAAAATCCATCTGTAGTCCTGAAAGCAGTCTTATCTATAATATCATCTACTACTCTCAGCTGATGAAATCCCGTGGCTAGATCCAACTATGAGAAAACCAAAGCGCCTACTAACTGGACAAACAACTCATCAATCCATGGGACTGGGTGCCTATTCTTCTTGATGAGCTTATTCAACTCCCTATAGTGCACGCATAGACGGACAGAGCAGTCTGCCTTGGTTGCAAAGATGACTGGATCTCCCCACTTAGAGATGCTCCGTCTAATGAATCCTTTCTCGAATAATTCACATACTTGCTTGTTGAGTTCCCTCCTCTCCCTAGGAACTAGTGGCACACTGGTAAAGTGACAGGTTTCACATTCTCCACCAAGTAAATCCGAAAATATATCTCTTGTCTATGAGGTAATCCTCTCACCTCATCAAATACATCCAGAAAATCTCTGACTACTGATACCGATTTATGTTTGTCAAAAAAATCATCAAGGGAATCCAGGAAACTGAGCATAACTGACTCTGTGGGTCACAAGAAATCTAAGAGTACTATAGTGGCACATTAGAAGTCTAACTACTCTTCTCTGACAATCTAGAATGGCACCATTCATGGCCAGCCAATCCATTCCTAGAATTAGCCCATTACCCATAAAGCCAAGAATATATGTGTCATACTCAAACTCGACACCCATAACAGAAAATCTCAAACCCCTACAAATCATAGAGAGGTGAGTCGTACTTCCTATGGGGTTTGAGACCATAACAGGATCAGAAACTATACAAGTATCTTGGTGCAGACTATCTACTACAGAATTGGATATGAATGAATGAGAAGCACCAGAATCAACAGATTCTAATAGGAGAGTCAAAAAGAGAAATCAAACCTTCTACGGTGACTTTCCTACCATGACCCAGTCTACCAGCCTGAGCTGCCTCTAGCGCATGAACTTTCCCAATAGATGATCTTGCCTTCTGACCTTGCTTATCAGGGAACTGCTTGGTATAATATCCAACTTGACCGCAACTGAAACAAGCATTCTTAGTCTTCCTACAGTCTCTAACAAAGTGCCCTAAATTTCCATAGCCATGACACTTAAGCTCTATCTTGATTTGTGTCTTATCAGGTTTTCCTCCCTTCATTGTTATTCCCTTCTTGAGACACCAGTTCTTCTTTGTCTTGGGTTATGCCTCTTCAGCTTTAACCTCTTTCTTCTCCTCTTTCCTATCCTCATACATTAAATCCATATCCATTAGTCCCTTAAAAGTCGCTTCCATAAGGATTTGTGTCAACTTTAGTTCTTGAAGAGGTTGATTCAACCCTCTCGCTAATCGTTAAACCTTTTTGTGAGGAGTGTTTACTAAATCCAAGCTAAATCATGCCAATTGTTAAAGCTATTGAGATATTCCTTTACTGCCATACTTCCTCTATACAGACTTAAAACCTTCTCCATTTTCATTCCTTCCTCAGCTTGCGATAAGAACTTCATCTCAATTTTATTCTTAAACTCATCCCAAGTGGCCACCATCTTCCCTGCCCGAGTCACCTCCCACCAACACGATGCTTCCTCTTTTAGTGGCCAAATGAATCTTCTTCTACTGCCTAGCTCCAATAAATTGAACACATTCTCCGTCTACCTAAGCCAATTACGTGCCTCTATGAAACTCTCCGTACCATGAAACGACATGCCTTCCATGCATAGAAATATTTACAAAGCTTAAAAAGGTTGACTATAGGATTAGGTTGAACTACCACGGCTGCAGCTAGGGTAGGACATTACCATGCACTTCAGCAGGTGCCGTAACCTCTACATATCTACAGAACCATGTCAGAATGGGAATGCCCTCGGGGAAACTAGAAGCTACAGATATGCTGAAAAGAGAAGAAATAAAGATTAGAAAAAGAGATGGAAGGAATATTGTAAATGATTTGAGGAGATTTTTTTTTCAAAAAATAGGTTTTGCTTGAAAATACTTTGCTTTGAAAGTACCTTTTCAAAAACTCTTTCTATGATATTGTAAGCTTAGGCTCTAATACCAAACGTGACACCCCATATCCCTTAATGTCACCCATATGAGGATGCATTAAGTTCGGTGAAGCGTAATAATTCACAAGACAGAATATAAAATGTAGTGTTTCTTTTTTAAACTTTTATTATTCAAACGAAGTACAACATTTTAGTTTTCAAATACCATAAAGTCATAACAAATAAAATATCTATCTTGTGGAAACATAAGCCATCAGAGTACAACTACAAAACCATAAAATCATATCATTCATGAGCCACAACAATAAACATAGAATAGGAACTGAGACAATACATCAAGAGAGAAATAATCTAGGTCCAAGTTGAATCAATGAATCAAGGTCAATGCTATAATCCACCACCTTGAGAACATGGGGGGAAAGGAAGAGGGAGAAGGAAAAAATAGGTCAGATATAAAGTCTGGCGAGTTCCGGTGATTTTTAGCATAAGCATAAGGTAAAGAAGTATCAAGACCGATACGTAATACTGGATATGAAATTATGGTAATAAATACAAGTACGAAATAAATGATATAAGTTAAGATCAGATAAGCTTCTCATTCATATCCCAAAACAGAATTTCTATACAAACTATCAGAATAATAGGATTAGGTTTTATCCTAATTACTACCTAATGATCAACTCCCTAACAAATGCAAATAACCTGTGCCAACCATGGCAGTCGGGGATATTAGTCCTGAACCCATCAACTTTAAAAGACACAGCCCTATCCATTGGTGTTACAACATCTTATCTTCCCCCATCGGACCCATGCACGCTTATGACTCCGTCGGAACGCGCCCGTACCCACCTCCAGAATTTAAGCCTCTTACAATCATCCATTAGTAAAGCGTGTCTAAATCCTTGCCTGGTGTGGGACTCGTTTGATAACAGTAGGGTACTGATTGATATGGATTCCAGGCAAACACCAGATTGACATAAGCCACCCCTAGGCGTGTGCCTCCAAGTAAACTAGGATTTCAAAAGTCCCCCGGTCCTAAATATATTAACAGTAGACGTGGAACCTCTTAGCTTATTAATCAAAATAGGTTTAACTTAGCGCTTTTAAGTTCATTAATAAGCATCATATAACCCTATGTTATATTCCCCGATTGTAAATGACATTTCTTAAACGTAACAACCCTTCCCGAAATCATACAAACACCTGCTCAGATGTATATAGATCAAAGTAACATATTTAACTTAATTTATGTCTGATTCACATATCTTTTCATAACATGTTCAACTTAATATAAAATTAAGTCCAACCTATTCAAACATGTTTATAATTCTTCCTTTATAATTATCCTAATCATACAGTCAATGATTCTCATATTCCAATATGTCCAAATCTCCTTTTTCTTGACATTACATTTTATTCCAATTTATCCTAATTTTACGCAATAATAATGGAAAATACCTAGAGTCTCGATTACGTAGGATCAGCGCAAAATAAAATGGAAAAGGAGATATAACAAAATTCAAATATGAACAACTGATAAAATAGGTATAATAAGACTGTAAATAATGCAGTAACAAAAAGGTGATTATTAAGATAAATGTATATATAAATGGATAATTACTGAAAATGAACAAGTACTTGACAGTATTAAAAGAAAAATAACATATAAGCATAAACTTATAAACACTAATACTTTTTAGATCCAATATATGTTTAATGTCAAAATCTTTTCTTTTAAACTGCAAATCTAAAAATAACGTGAAACTCACAATAATTTGTATTAAATCCAGAAAAGGTCTTTAAAATTGTTGTAAAAGAAGAAGAATTATCCTTTCAGTCTATATTACGATAACACCCTGAGATTTTGTTATTTTTTTCCAGAACATAACTTAGAAGAGGAAGAAGATGAAGAAATGTTTATGTAAGAAAATGGTGAGGTTTCTTGCCTATTTGTATATATGTTAGGATAATATAAACCATAGTATTTTAAGGTTTTAAATCAAACCATAAAATACACATCACTGCTGAGTCAGCAAGGAATAAAACACACAAAACAATCCAGGGTGGGTTAACCAACCCACTACCTTGGTCGACACTAGTATCGACCCACAGGTCGCCCGATTTAGGGTTAAGTCAACTCATTACCGTTGCTTCTGTTTGAATTTATTTATTAAATTATTTAATTTAGTTCAAACTTCTTTAGTTCATAACTTCTTCATACATAGTCCGATTTACAAAAACCAAGAGTATATCTGAATTAGAATTTCGTGACGAACACAATTGTAAAGTCTGTTTTACTCAGTTCTAAATATTTTATTAATTGTTATTCATTTTATTATCTTCTACATGTTATTATGTTCTGGATTATTGAGATATTAAATCTCTAAAAGATTATATGTGATACTTTCTATAAGTCATTCAAAATATTTGAAAGGAAGAATGTTAAAAATCATAAGGAATGGAAAATTATGGTTTCTTTATTTCGAGGCTTATTCTTTGTCATTTTCAAATTCCTTCTATTACCAAAATGGATTATTTATTTAAATTGCACAAAACTTAACGATCCAAACACGATTAGAATTAAATTTCTATGATCTACTTTATTTACTCAAATATCTTCTTATAAAACGATTTCTCTAATACCATACCTTAAATTTATAAACCTCTTTCTTATTTCAAAAACAATTTCAAAAATTGAAATCTCCCTGAATATTTAAGACTAAGGACTCAAAGGAGTATCTCTATCAAAAGAATATCCAGATTTACGAATGAATATTGTGATTTCCCTTTCAAGACCAAGAAAAGGTCATTGATTGGAACTCTCAAATGAAACCAAAACAAGAAATCATGACTACCTCAATTGTAGCTAGCTTTTCGTCTAGTCACCAAGCTCAAATCCATGGAATTCATCGCATGTCACCCTTATACTCTTCAAATATATATATATATATATATATATATATATATATATATCCAAATTCACTGTGGGAAATCGGGTTTGTGTAACACCCCGCATTTTTAATGTAATTAAATATATTTATATGCATGGATATATAAATAAAGGTGAAACGCAGTTTAGATTAATACATACGTTGAAGGGAAGAAAAATTTGTACGATAACAATGTATGTAACAGAAAAAGAATTAAAAAATAAAGGCATAGTTGGATACCATATTTGATAAGAACATGAGTGTAAGAAAACGTATGGTATTTATTTACATTAATAAATAATAGGCACTTAACCAAGATAAGACATGTGGTAAGACATGGGAATAATAAAGGGTTAAGTGGGTAACATGGGTAGCATGGATTATTCGTTAAATTGGAATACTTAACCTAATTAAATTTGTAGAGGTATTTCGAACCAGCAGAATTGAGCAAGGATTAAGTAAACTGGTTAAAGAAGTGAGAAGGGTTAAGTTAATCTTAATTAATGCCAAAATAGGGAATGATAATAACCTATTATGATGAACTTGAATAAGAAAAGGAAAGATAATAGGTAGGCTTGTCCTATGGACAAGTGGGAATTATAACTTATGTAATAAGGTAAGTTATAATGAAAGACAGGGGAAGATGGAATGACTTATGCAATAAAGTTGTACTTAATCGATTAAGTAATTAGCGAGAATAAGAATAAATCTACAAATGAGGATAACATAAGTTAAATGAATGAAAAGAGAAACTTATTAGTAAACCTTAGTTAAGAAAATTAAGTTTATAAGTAAATTATGAAAAATTGTAATGTCGGTGTAAGACGAGATTCTGATTAAATGAGAAAGAAGAAGGCAAACTTATGGAGATAAGTAAGTTGTATTTAATCATAAAAGTTGAATAACATGTAATAGAAAACATGTAAATTGAGATGCACTTAATTATAAATTTAGTAGAACATGTTATTGCAACCATGAGATGGGACAAAGAATAGTGTAAAGAGAATGAATTATGAATATTGAATAACAATATAGAGAATAACATGTTGTGGGCAAATTAATGAACTTAAATGAATTAAGTTATGAATGAGGTTAATAAGCAAGAGAAACTTAGTAACTTGAATAAGAAGTCAAAGGGAAACTGGGAACAACCAAGTTTACGGGAAATTTACTGAGGTGGAACAAGCGCGTAATTGATGATTAGACATAGGATCTAATGACACAGTAAACTGAGGCGCTTGGGATGGTTCGTATGTTAGAGGATGAATAACCAAATGGGGTAGATCCTCATGGTTTCATAAGGCATGAAGGGAGTGCACATACATTTGATTTGTTTGTTAGCTCCAACGGACTGGAAGGGGAAGCACGTGGCTTCCTGAGACGTTAAAGGTGCTCCTGATTGTCATTTGTGGTGGTTTAGCTTCGGGCTAGGATTACTGAGGTTGGGTCTGCGCGTAACTATCAGGTGGATGGGCCTTGACTGCACAAGTAGGGGCAGTCAGAATGCTGTGACGTGGTGACATTAAGGGTAGCCCGGCCGTGACAGCCCGCCCCGCACCAGCCTGCATTTCCTCCGAAAGTGCGCTGTACACATGCCCAACTAGCAGGGGACGGTCGTCGGGAGAAAGGAAAGAAGAAGATGAACTAATCAAGGAACCTGTAGAATGTCTCACAGCGCATGGGATAAAATATAATAATAACATACTTGATGTGACGGCAAAGAATTTCGCTCGGTCCGAACCAGTCGCTAAACCGATCCAGGCCGTTCGAAACGCCCTATCGTTTGAGAACACGACAAAATAGAACGCATACAGAAGAACATTTCATTGTTATTACAACAATGCATCAGATTACAAGAATATACAGAGTATGAATAAATATTACACAGAAATATCAGAGATTTAAATTACATTTAACTACATAGCAGCGGAAAATAATACAATACACAACTAGAAGGAGATATACGGATACAAAGCTTTCCGGATATCGTTCCAGCTGTAAACCAGGATCCTGTGAATATAAATCTGCAAAACCAAAACTACTAGCTGCCCGTGTCAAAATAAGGGCACCCAGAGTTTAGGTTAAAACAATAAACTCCAGGTCAGTCATGTGACTGGTGTGAGAACTAAAACAGTTAATCTTTATTTTCAAAGTTAGGTAAATCAAGGGACCACGCCGTATAACACGGAACGGGTTTCCTCCCAAGAATACCAGTGCATAAAACCAACAGCGCAATGCTAAATAAAGAAAAATGAAGCTGTTATAAGACCCAGGTCCCATCACACAATGCAACGCAGTCGAGGATAGGGTTTTCCCTTATAACAGCCAAAGAATGCTTGATACGTTTTAAAACAAATCATTTGATATTATTATAAGTGTATAAAACAACTTCAAATCATAAGTATCAATCATAGGCGGCATAAGCGCCCCATCCCACTATGTCGCCATATATAGGATTACAATTAAAACCGCAAAGGTCACGTATTTGGAAATTGGATTTCCGTCTATGAACCGAGGCAAAAGATAGTCCTCAACCGATTCGTGACTCTCTAGCCCGAGCCACAGGCAAGTACTCAGTCAAGCCTTGGAGCGACAGGGCCGGTCCACCGATGTGGATTAAAATGCCTGAACACTACGTTTCCCCACCCTATGGGGTGTAAGTCTGGTCCGTCAGCCGACCAGAATGCATCGGCCGAAACCGATATAACCGAGGCGCCTCGCAACAGCAACAACCACATAAGTCAAACTCGTCAGGGCGTGTAAAACCACTGACGCCACTTCTAACTAGAAAGAAACGCATGCCCTCCCTGAGGTCCGTCTCCCGTTTTTGATTCATACCGGGTGTGAAACTCGCGAATCAAACGTTACACGAAGCTACGCCACAAAGGCCGTGCTTCGATCATCAACCACAAGACTTTGCTTTTCAACAGAAGCCTCGATCAATTGCCACTTAGGCATGCCACACAGGCAATTCACTCCATGCGTTTGATATCCATCAATATATAACCCCTGAGCTCGTACGTCTCAGAGAAGGGCGTTAAGCAAGAGAATAAATTCTCCGCCGCCAAACAAATATATATTTAATAGAGATCAATCACACGGACTAAAATCCAATGTCAGACACACAGTCCATTTACAAGTCCGTTCTGGGTCTGAACGAAACCGGAGGCACCTAGTACCTCGCATATCCATCGATCTCCAAGTACGTCTGGACGATCACTAACTGTTTCCATCTTCTTGGGTGTACAGCCCAATCAAGATCATCAGTTATCACCCAAACGACGTGAAGACCTCCGGTCTTCGACCATCGTCTTCATCTTCGACTTATCGTCGTATCAGTTATTCAGAATGGGATAAACCCGGTCTTTCCGAATAACTCGCGTATATATTATAAAAGTGTTACACAAACACAACATACGCCTCATTCCAATTCATCAGTCACTAACCGTAAATTAATCAAGAGAATAATTCCCCAAATATTAACCCCGAAGGCCGAAACCAACATCAGATCAATATTCAGAAAACCATTCTGCTTAGCTAACCGACAGTTAGTTTCTGATTTCACATTCATAGGGAAAGATTCCCATTAATTTTATCAAAGATAAATTCCTTGAATTTATTCTTTAATCAACTTTTGAATATCAATTCAAACTAGTCGGGATTAGCGAACCTTACCGAAGTAATCATTTGTTTTAATTTCCCAATCCCAACCTATTCATCCCATGAAGTAAAACTGGTTATACTTCATATCTAACACCACGGTGTTATTGGTAAATTCAATTACCATTTCACGTTCAAATCTAATTAAAGATTTAACTATCGCCTGGAGCAAAACTGGTGATACTCCATTCTCGATCATTTCAATCTAATTAAAGATTCATTAAAACTCCACTTAGTCTTAATCTTCGACTGGGTTAAAGAATCAATGTCATTTAAAACACGGTTCACGATAAACCCAAAGTCACATTCATTAATTATCGGGTTAAAGAACAAGTGTTATTTAAAACACTGTTCACGATAAACCCAAAAATCAATATCAATTCAATTCCAATTAAATATTATTTAATTGGTACACTTCATTAAATCTAAATAAAAAGATTTAATCTTTTCTCAACTGGGTTCAAGAACAGTGTTAGTGAAGACACCATTCACGACAAACCCAAATCACATTCGATATTCAATACAAGGCTCTGAATAGAAAATATATCGGCTTATATTCAATATCGAATTCTACGACTAACAAATGTCGTATTGGAAATAACGATATAAATATATATCTTTCAAATTTCCATAACAACACCTGTATAATCACGAATTCCAACATCGAAATATTCCGAAGACAATTTCGATTCAAATCCACTCCAATGCAATCATTGGAATTTTGGTTACTTTTAAAACCCTTTTCAAATTCAATTTATTTATTTAAAAATAAATAGAATTATAATTCTAGTTCAAAACTAGTTCATTTCGATAAAAATCTATTTTTATCTTTTCAAATATGGAGTTTTTTCATCCCGATTCTTTCTAAATCATTTCTTATGATTTTACACAAATTATTACTATTTTTAATAATTTTATCAAGGCCCGTACAGTCGATTTCCATCAATGGCCATCGAACTGCACTTACAGCGACCTTTTTCGAATTTGATTTGGACATAATTCCAAATCCAACCGTTAGATTTCAAATTTCTAATCTTCGTTAGAAAACTCTTTTCGATACGAACCCAACGGTTCCGGTTTTAGGAGAATCCGACGGTCGGATCTCCCGTAATGCCCGTTTGAAATAAATGGTCGAAATTCGCGAACTGCCGCGGCGCGGCGCGTTCTATTCAGGCCATTATATTATATATAATATATATATATAATATATATATCGTCGATTTCTATTTAAAACGGATTATATAAATAGTTTTAAATTCGTTTCAAAAGCAATTTCAACTTCCATTTCAATTCAAATCAAAATTGAATTCTTCTTTATAAATTTGTTTCAAAATTCATTTCTATTCAATTCAAACTTCAATTCAATTTGAATTTATTTCACTTCGCTTTCAATTCAATTCGAATTCGTTTTCAATTCAATTCATTTCGAAATCGTTTTCAATTCAATTCATTTCGAAATCGTTTTCAATTCAATTCATTTCGAAATCGTTTTCAATTCAATTCATTTCGAAATCGTTTTCAATTCAATTCATTTCGAAATCGTTTTCAATTCAATTCATTTCAAAATTGTTTTCAATTCAATTCATTTCGAAATCGTTTTCAATTCAATTCATTTCGAAATCGTTTTCAATTCAATTCATTTCGAAATCACTTTTCAATATTCATTTTAAAATGAATAAAATCGATATAAATATCGTTCACGTCAAAATGGCGTCAATCTAATCCTCACGGCTTCACATATTTCTATTTTCAAATATTCTATTTCAAATATTTCTATTTCAAATATTTCTATTTCAAATATTTCTTTTTTTCGAAACTGGAATGAGGCCCAATCAATTACCATATAATGTTAATTATATGGATTTTCTACAACACATGTATATATCAACAACGATGAATAATCAACCATCAACCAAAGTGCAATACACTGTATAAGCATCAAATATAGACATTTAACGCTTATAGCAGCTTGTCAATCAATCGATCGACATATTTAATCAATCAGGATGAGTGAACTTCAAATTTCATCCTAACACCCGTGTGGGGTTTCAAACAATCAAACACAGATTTTATTTGTGCAATTGGGCGATGTGTAAAATTTATCGACCCAATCAATATCAGTCAAATCAGTGTATATACAAACAAATCGGCCGATTTGTTTATAACAATTCATTTATTCACATTCACGTTAAAAATTGTATTTTTAACGACAAAACATTTTATTTCAACCTATGAATTTCTATTCAATTCATTTACGCAATAAAATGATATTTTTATTTTCTAACATATTTTAGAAAATTTCGGCGGCATAACGGCACGATACTAGAAACGGGACGAGGCCTAGCCTTATCCCCGGTCTAGTGAAGGCCCACGCCATTCACTCATCAATCAAATCAATTTCATTATGCAAACCACAAAGTTTGGAGTAAGAGTCTAACCTAGCCTTACTCCTTCGCCTTATAACGGCGCACGTCTAATCCTAACCAATTTATCGATTCGATTTTTCACACCACAAACCACATTCAAACCAATATCGCAATCTATAACCAAACAGCCAAACAAACAAGTCCATGGTCTGTGGACGATTGTGTCGGGTGCTACTAAACACCGTCTGCATCCTAGTATATATATATAACTAGAAAATAAATTGAAGGGTGAGAAGTTCTCACATATAGCTATCCTAGCTCCACGGCACTTCTAATGCAGGAAATCTTCGCCAACTCGCCTTCGTTGCCCGTATTCTCTACATATGTAAAAATCGAATTTTTACTTCAAAGTTCAATATATAAAAATCGAATTTTTATTTCAAAGTTCAATATATAAAAATCGAATTTTTACTTCAAAGTTCAATATATAAAAATCGAATTTTTATTTCAAAGTTCAATATATAAAAATCGAATTTTTACTTCAAAGTTCAATATATAAAAATCGAATTTTTATTTCAAAGTTCAATATATAAAAATCGAATTTTTACTTCAAAGTTCAATATATAAAAATCGAATTTTTATTTCAAAGTTCAATATATAAAAATCGAATTTTTACTTCAAAGTTCAATATATAAAAATCGAATTTTTAGTTCAAAGTTCCATATATAAAAATATAATCTTTTTGCCTTTTAAAAATTTGTTCGAAAATTAAATATAAACAGTTTTTTTTTTTTTTTTACTTTTTAAAATCAGTTTCATACTTTAATTAAAATCAGTTTTAACTTAATTAAAATTTCAGTTTTTAACTTAAATAAAAAAACAGTTTTAACTTAAATAAAAAAACAGTTTATTTGCTTTTCAAAGATCAGTTCTTTTTAAAACAGAAATAAAATATAAAAACAGAAATCTTTAAATATAAAAACAGAAATAAAATATTAATAAATAAATAAAAAAAAATGAAAACTTACAGTCGAGGGGGGGGGGTGCTTCGTCGCCGAACATTGCAGGGGGGGGGGGGTTTCTCATCGGCCGCGGGTTCGTGAGGGAGGAGGGGTAGGCGGAGGGGTAGGCGGAGGGGTAGGCGACTCATCGGGGGGGGAGGGGGGGAAGGGGTTGTCGATCTGACGAGGAGGGGGAAGGGAGTTGCGACGCGACCGGAGGGAGGGGTTTTCGTCGAGGTGGAGGGCGACAGGGGGGGAGGAGGCTAAGGCGGCGGCGCCTGGATCCGGTTGCGCAACTGGATGAAGTGTTTTTTTTTTCTTTTTTTTTTTTTTGATCTGGTCAACGGTTGAAGGAGAGAGGGAATAAAAGGGGGAAAGGAATTATATATTTAATTTTATTATTTTAATTTAATTTTTTTTTCTTCAAAAAGTAACTTTAAAATTCGAACTCGAAATCAAGCCCACCGACTGTCGTCCATAGCGTTTTACCCCCATTCCGAACACAATGGGATGTGCATCGCAAGTTGATTTGATCGTTTGAATCAGTTTCGGTTAAATTTACATTTAAATCACTATATTGAATTTTAAACGTACATTTCAAATTACCGGGGTCACATACGAACTCTATAAATTGGAGAAAAATATTTTCCAGCTTCGTATTGACGATACGGTCCTAACAAAACTAGTTTCATCGAATTCTGAGACCGTTAGAAAAATGGCCAATTTCCAGTCGATTAAAATCAACTGAAACTGGTCAAAACACGTTTTCCTATGCCACGCTCACATATTGATTCAGAAAATTATGAAATTTGAAACCTAGCAATAATTTGACATCACGGACCCAACAAAACTGGTTTCGTCGAAATCCGAGGTCGTTTGCAAAATTGCTATTTTTAAGGGCCTTATATATATAAAAATATATATAAATTCCACAGCGACTATTTCTAATTTTCGACTGGACATATCTTATCAGTTCTAAGATGAAATCTCAGTTTGTTAACTTCGTTACAAAGATATAGTTATACAGATTCAAATATTTCTTGTTTCGTTCAATTCTGACTTATATTGAATTCTGTATATTCATTTGAAATTAGAAATCGAATTTTCGAACTACCGCGCCATTTTCAATTCCTTTTATAATTATATATAATTATAATATATTCTAACGGCGACGTATATAATATATACGTCGAATTATATTCAAACTAAATTTCTCGTCGATATTGTTTAAAATAATCTATTTTAAATATTCAAAATTCGCTAAAATTGCCAAAATAAAAATTTTAAACTGGCCCAGAATTTGCGGGTTGTTACAATCTCCCCCACTTAAAACTTTTCGTCCCCGAAAAGGAACAAAGTCGAAAGTAGTTTGATTATTCAGCTCTACGCTCGGTCTGGCTTTCGTTCTCCAACTTTTCAGTTTCTGAGAATTTTCAAAACTTCAAAAATTTGGCTAACACCCTAAATTTTCGAAAAATTTCGCCATAACCTCCCCTGCACCGGGAGCATCGGGGAATTTCAAATAGCTTCCCCGGTCCTTCAAATCTCAAAAAGAAAAAGAAAAAGCCAAGCGGCTAGCCAATAGGCTCACAAAATCATCATCACCCAAACAAAACAGGAAATTATGTAGTAAACATGTACCTATTTGTCGGGCAAACAAATTTTATTCTTCGGCTCTAGCCTCCTTGCTATGACCTGTTCAATGCAAGTATATGTATATGCAAGCAAACGCGACCAATTTTCAATATAACTCAATATTTGATTCAATTAGGCCTAATGGTTCAAAATTAGCAAACAAATGAACAAACAACACAAACATCCATCAATTAGTTGATTAGCTTTTCAAATTCATAATTTTAATACATATACAAAAATCATGTTTTTGATGCCAAATCACAACAATAGGTTCTAACTATATATAAGTTTTGGTTCTCACACCAGCCTAATGGAAATATATAGAAAATCACACCTTCAACACTCGAACACTAATTCTGATGATGTAGCTACAATCATCAGAATCATCTTCGGGCGACTAGAGTGTGAATCTATATCTATCCAGTATATTAAAACTTCGAATACACGTGGATCAGACGTATACCCAAAATCTTTATATACTGCATTGTCCAAATCAATATAAATAAATAATCAAATACGAATAGTTGATTTAAATTTTCAAAACAAAGAATGTTTTCATTTGAAAAATATACTCTTCACACTCGTTCTAGGATACTACTGATCCCATCTCTAACGAGTCATTCCCATTGGATTTTACTAACCCAATATCTGATGAATTCTTTCGTATGGTTCTAATGTGCCTCGTTCTCTGAGCTTTGTAAACCAAAGCTCTGATACCAACTGTGACGGCAAAGAATTTCGCTCGGTCCGAACCAGTCGCTAAACCGATCCAGGCCGTTCGAAACGCCCTATCGTTTGAGAACACGACAAAATAGAACGCATACAGAAGAACATTTCATTGTTATTACAACAATGCATCAGATTACAAGAATATACAGAGTATGAATAAATATTACACAGAAATATCAGAGATTTAAATTACATTTAACTACATAGCAGCGGAAAATAATACAATACACAACTAGAAGGAGATATACGGATACAAAGCTTTCCGGATATCGTTCCAGCTGTAAACCAGGATCCTGTGAATATAAATCTGCAAAACCAAAACTACTAGCTGCCCGTGTCAAAATAAGGGCACCCAGAGTTTAGGTTAAAACAATAAACTCCAGGTCAGTCATGTGACTGGTGTGAGAACTAAAACAGTTAATCTTTATTTTCAAAGTTAGGTAAATCAAGGGACCACGCCGTATAACACGGAACGGGTTTCCTCCCAAGAATACCAGTGCATAAAACCAACAGCGCAATGCTAAATAAAGAAAAATGAAGCTGTTATAAGACCCAGGTCCCATCACACAATGCAACGCAGTCGAGGATAGGGTTTTCCCTTATAACAGCCAAAGAATGCTTGATACGTTTTAAAACAAATCATTTGATATTATTATAAGTGTATAAAACAACTTCAAATCATAAGTATCAATCATAGGCGGCATAAGCGCCCCATCCCACTATGTCGCCATATATAGGATTACAATTAAAACCGCAAAGGTCACGTATTTGGAAATTGGATTTCCGTCTATGAACCGAGGCAAAAGATAGTCCTCAACCGATTCGTGACTCTCTAGCCCGAGCCACAGGCAAGTACTCAGTCAAGCCTTGGAGCGACAGGGCCGGTCCACCGATGTGGATTAAAATGCCTGAACACTACGTTTCCCCACCCTATGGGGTGTAAGTCTGGTCCGTCGGCCGACCAGAATGCATCGGCCGAAACCGATATAACCGAGGCGCCTCGCAACAGCAACAACCACATAAGTCAAACTCGTCAGGGCGTGTAAAACCACTGACGCCACTTCTAACTAGAAAGAAACGCATGCCCTCCCTGAGGTCCGTCTCCCGTTTTTGATTCATACCGGGTGTGAAACTCGCGAATCAAACGTTACACGAAGCTACGCCACAAAGGCCGTGCTTCGATCATCAACCACAAGACTTTGCTTTTCAACAGAAGCCTCGATCAATTGCCACTTAGGCATGCCACACAGGCAATTCACTCCATGCGTTTGATATCCATCAATATATAACCCCTGAGCTCGTACGTCTCAGAGAAGGGCGTTAAGCAAGAGAATAAATTCTCCGCCGCCAAACAAATATATATTTAATAGAGATCAATCACACGGACTAAAATCCAATGTCAGACACACAGTCCATTTACAAGTCCGTTCTGGGTCTGAACGAAACCGGAGGCACCTAGTACCTCGCATATCCATCGATCTCCAAGTACGTCTGGACGATCACTAACTGTTTCCATCTTCTTGGGTGTACAGCCCAATCAAGATCATCAGTTATCACCCAAACGACGTGAAGACCTCCGGTCTTCGACCATCGTCTTCATCTTCAACTTATCGTCGTATCAGTTATTCAGAATGGGATAAACCCGGTCTTTCCGAATAACTCGCGTATATATTATAAAAGTGTTACACAAACACAACATACGCCTCATTCCAATTCATCAGTCACTAACCGTAAATTAATCAAGAGAATAATTCCCCAAATATTAACCCCGAAGGCCGAAACCAACATCAGATCAATATTCAGAAAACCATTCTGCTTAGCTAACCGACAGTTAGTTTCTGATTTCACATTCATAGGGAAAGATTCCCATTAATTTTATCAAAGATAAATTCCTTGAATTTATTCTTTAATCAACTTTTGAATATCAATTCAAACTAGTCGGGATTAGCGAACCTTACCGAAGTAATCATTTGTTTTAATTTCCCAATCCCAACCTATTCATCCCATGAAGTAAAACTGGTTATACTTCATATCTAACACCACGGTGTTATTGGTAAATTCAATTACCATTTCACGTTCAAATCTAATTAAAGATTTAACTATCGCCTGGAGCAAAACTGGTGATACTCCATTCTCGATCATTTCAATCTAATTAAAGATTCATTAAAACTCCACTTAGTCTTAATCTTCGACTGGGTTAAAGAATCAGTGTCATTTAAAACACGGTTCACGATAAACCCAAAGTCACATTCATTAATTATCGGGTTAAAGAACAAGTGTTATTTAAAACACTGTTCACGATAAACCCAAAAATCAATATCAATTCAATTCCAATTAAATATTATTTAATTGGTACACTTCATTAAATCTAAATAAAAAGATTTAATCTTTTCTCAACTGGGTTCAAGAACAGTATTAGTGAAGACACCATTCACGACAAACCCAAATCACATTCGATATTCAATACAAGGCTCTGAATAGAAAATATATCGGCTTATATTCAATATCGAATTCTACGACTAACAAATGTCGTATTGGAAATAACGATATAAATATATATCTTTCAAATTTCCATAACAACACCTGTATAATCACGAATTCCAACATCGAAATATTCCGAAGACAATTTCGATTCAAATCCACTCCAATGCAATCATTGGAATTTTGGTTACTTTTAAAACCCTTTTCAAATTCAATTTATTTATTTAAAAATAAATAGAATTATAATTCTAGTTCAAAACTAGTTCATTTCGATAAAAATCTATTTTTATCTTTTCAAATATGGAGTTTTTTCATCCCGATTCTTTCTAAATCATTTCTTATGATTTTACACAAATTATTACTATTTTTAATAATTTTATCAAGGCCCGTACAGTCGATTTCCATCAATGGCCATCGAACTGCACTTACAGCGACCTTTTTCGAATTTGATTTGGACATAATTCCAAATCCAACCGTTAGATTTCAAATTTCTAATCTTCGTTAGAAAACTCTTTTCGATACGAACCCAACGGTTCCGGTTTTAGGAGAATCCGACGGTCGGATCTCCCGTAATGCCCGTTTGAAATAAATGGTCGAAATTCGCGAACTGCCGCGGCGCGGCGCGTTCTATTCAGGCCATTATATTATATATAATATATATATATATAATATATATATATAGTCGATTTCTATTTAAAACGGATTATATAAATAGTTTTAAATTCGTTTCAAAAGCAATTTCAACTTCCATTTCAATTCAAATCAAAATTGAATTCTTCTTTATAAATTTGTTTCAAAATTCATTTCTATTCAATTCAAACTTCAATTCAATTTGAATTTATTTCACTTCGCTTTCAATTCAATTCGAATTCGTTTTCAATTCAATTCATTTCGAAATCGTTTTCAATTCAATTCATTTCGAAATCGTTTTCAATTCAATTCATTTCGAAATCGTTTTCAATTCAATTCATTTCGAAATCGTTTTCAATTCAATTCATTTCGAAATCGTTTTCAATTCAATTCATTTCGAAATCGTTTTCAATTCAATTCATTTCGAAATCGTTTTCAATTCAATTCATTTCGAAATCGTTTTCAATTCAATTCATTTCGAAATCACTTTTCAATATTCATTTTAAAATGAATAAAATCGATATAAATATCGTTCACGTCAAAATGGCGTCAATCTAATCCTCACGGCTTCACATATTTCTATTTTCAAATATTCTATTTCAAATATTTCTATTTCAAATATTTCTATTTCAAATATTTCTTTTTTTCGAAACTGGAATGAGGCCCAATCAATTACCATATAATGTTAATTATATGGATTTTCTACAACACATGTATATATCAACAACGATGAATAATCAACCATCAACCAAAGTGCACTACACTGTATAAGCATCAAATATAGACATTTAACGCTTATAGCAGCTTGTCAATCAATCGATCGACATATTTAATCAATCAGGATGAGTGAACTTCAAATTTCATCCCAACACCCGTGTGGGGTTTCAAACAATCAAACACAGATTTTATTTGTGCAATTGGGCGATGTGTAAAATTTATCGACCCAATCAATATCAGTCAAATCAGTGTATATACAAACAAATCGGCCGATTTGTTTATAACAATTCATTTATTCACATTCACGTTAAAAATTGTATTTTTAACGACAAAACATTTTATTTCAACCTATGAATTTCTATTCAATTCATTTACACAATAAAATGATATTTTTATTTTCTAACATATTTTAGAAAATTTCGGCGGCATAACGGCACGATACTAGAAACGGGACGAGGCCTAGCCTTATCCCCGGTCTAGTGAAGGCCCACGCCATTCACTCATCAATCAAATCAATTTCATTATGCAAACCACAAAGTTTGGAGTAAGAGTCTAACCTAGCCTTACTCCTTCGCCTTATAACGGCGCACGTCTAATCCTAACCAATTTATCGATTCGATTTTTCACACCACAAACCACATTCAAACCAATATCGCAATCTATAACCAAACAGCCAAACAAACAAGTCCATGGTCTGTGGACGATTGTGTCGGGTGCTACTAAACACCGTCTGCATCCTAGTATATATATATAACTAGAAAATAAATTGAAGGGTGAGAAGTTCTCACATATAGCTATCCTAGCTCCACGGCACTTCTAATGCAGGAAATCTTCGCCAACTCGCCTTCGTTGCCCGTATTCTCTACATATGTAAAAATCGAATTTTTACTTCAAAGTTCAATATATAAAAATCAAATTTTTATTTCAAAGTTCAATATATAAAAATCGAATTTTTACTTCAAAGTTCAATATATAAAAATCGAATTTTTATTTCAAAGTTCAATATATAAAAATCGAATTTTTACTTCAAAGTTCAATATATAAAAATCGAATTTTTATTTCAAAGTTCAATATATAAAAATCGAATTTTTACTTCAAAGTTCAATATATAAAAATCGAATTTTTATTTCAAAGTTCAATATATAAAAATCAAATTTTTACTTCAAAGTTCAATATATAAAAATCGAATTTTTAGTTCAAAGTTCCATATATAAAAATATAATCTTTTTGCCTTTTAAAAATTTGTTCGAAAATTAAATATAAACAGTTTTTTTTTTTTTTACTTTTTAAAATCAGTTTCATACTTTAATTAAAATCAGTTTTAACTTAATTAAAATTTCAGTTTTTAACTTAAATAAAAAACAGTTTTAACTTAAATAAAAAAACAGTTTATTTGCTTTTCAAAGATCAGTTCTTTTTAAAACAGAAATAAAATATAAAAACAGAAATCTTTAAATATAAAAACAGAAATAAAATATTAATAAATAAATAAAAAAAAATGAAAACTTACAGTCGAGGGGGGGGGGGTGCTTCGTCGCCGAACATTGCAGGGGGGGGGGGGGGGTTTCTCATCGGCCGCGGGTTCGTGAGGGAGGAGGGGTAGGCGGAGGGGTAGGCGACTCATCGGGGGGGGGGGGGGGAAGGGGTTCTCGATCTGACGAGGAGGGGGAAGGGAGTTGCGACGCGACCGGAGGGAGGGGTTTTCGTCGAGGTGGAGGGCGACAGGGGGGGAGGAGGCTAAGGCGGCGGCGCCTAGATCCGGTTGCGCAACTGGATGAAGTGTTTTTTTTTTCTTTTTTTTTTTTTTTTGATCTGGTCAACGGTTGAAGGAGAGAGGGAATAAAAGGGGGAAAGGAA
This sequence comes from Allium sativum, assembly GCA_030737875.1. Classification (NCBI taxonomy): domain Eukaryota; kingdom Viridiplantae; phylum Streptophyta; class Magnoliopsida; order Asparagales; family Amaryllidaceae; genus Allium; species Allium sativum. The sequence continues at coordinate 282,778,768 of CM060921.1, forward strand.
TTATATATTTAATTTTATTATTTTAATTTAATTTTTTTTTCTTCAAAAAGTAACTTTAAAATTCGAACTCGAAATCAAGCCCACCGACTGTCGTCCATAGCGTTTTACCCCCATTCCGAACACAATGGGATGTGCATCGCAAGTTGATTTGATCGTTTGAATCAGTTTCGGTTAAATTTACATTTAAATCACTATATTGAATTTTAAACGTACATTTCAAATTACCGGGGTCACATACGAACTCTATAAATTGGAGAAAAATATTTTCCAGCTTCGTATTGACGATACGGTCCTAACAAAACTAGTTTCATCGAATTCTGAGACCGTTAGAAAAATGGCCAATTTCCAGTCGATTAAAATCAACTGAAACTGGTCAAAACACGTTTTCCTATGCCACGCTCACATATTGATTCAGAAAATTATGAAATTTGAAACCTAGCAATAATTTGACATCACGGACCCAACAAAACTGGTTTCGTCGAAATCCGAGGTCGTTTGCAAAATTGCTATTTTTAGGGCCTTATATATATAAAAATATATATAAATTCCACAGCGACTATTTCTAATTTTCGACTGGACATATCTTATCAGTTCTAAGATGAAATCTCAGTTTGTTAACTTCGTTACAAAGATATAGTTATACAGATTCAAATATTTCTTGTTTCGTTCAATTCTGACTTATATTGAATTCTGTATATTCATTTGAAATTAGAAATCGAATTTTCGAACTACCGCGCCATTTTCAATTCCTTTTATAATTATATATAATTATAATATATTCTAACGACGACGTATATAATATATACGTCGAATTATATTCAAACTAAATTTCTCGTCGATATTGTTTAAAATAATCTATTTTAAATATTCAAAATTCGCTAAAATTGCCAAAATAAAAATTTTAAACTGGCCCAGAATTTGCGGGTTGTTACACTTGACATAAAACAGGCGAGACAGTGCATAAGCTAATAACTAAAATCAACATCAATCACCAAAGCAGCGGAAATCCAAATACAGCTTATTAAAATTTTCCAAATTTACTGTCTCTAAACAAAAGAAAGCTGAAGTAGAAGATACACCAACAATGCCCAAGCAGTGATCTTCAACAACACAGGGAGAATACTATATATATTACGTGGAAGCCTCCTGCTCGTCTCCGGATCATCTACCCGTGCAACACCAGCTAACCTGTCTCTAGTCTGCTCGTGTGAGCACCCAGAGTAATAAGAGGAGACATAAAACTCTGGGTCAGACATAAAGCCTGGTATGAGCGATAAGCATCTAAACAGAATAATAACAGGTATACTAAACCATACCTGAACCTGGACCTGCAACCAAAGAGTTAGTACCACATACCGTACAATACTCCAAGGTGTCATAATAAATAGTGTAGGAATACGGGGGTGGGGTGTGCATGTCACAATGATAGCAAGCAAATCATCCATAGCAACCATCCTCACATCTCTCACTCAGTGCGTAAAGCATACGATATCTACCACTTTGGAACACTAGACAAACTGAGGTAACGACGAATCCCGACTTGTAGAAACCCTGCTGTGACCAAGCCAAACACTTTGAGTCATGACCAAACATTTCAATGACCCACTTCATTGGTCGTAGCCCTTGGTTCTACCGATGCCATAATGGCCCTGAATCCGCCTTCGTACCTCCTACCATAGTGGTCCAAAGCTATAGACGTCGATAACTCCTTGGCACGCGTCCCGCAGCAAAGCCCAACCATGAAGCGAACTCGTTGATTCCCATCTGAATCTTAAGCTCTAACTTCTCATTTGGACTTCCTTTGCATCTCGGGTTTTCAGTCATCACCGGATCGGTTCGGGTCTCCTCCTCTTGCTTCAGATCGGATCGTGTCCACTGGTCGTGCCATCAGCTCTTCAGTCCGGGTCGGATCGCACCATTCTGGTTCGGACCGGTATTGTTGAGCTTCCCCAGGTCGGGTCGGTTCGAGTTCCCCATCTCCATCGGATCGTGATCCTCAGGTCGTGGCGGCCCCCTCCAGTGCATAACTCCGGTTCGGGTCGTCTCGTGGTGCTCGGTTCGGTTCGAAAGTGACTACACGGGTCGGGTCGGAGTCTCCAAGTCGCATCGCCATCACTGGTTCGGGTCGCACTTTCTGGTCACGAGGGATTCGGATCGTGCAAGCGGGTCGGATCGTGGCGTGGTGCTACGATTCAAGATCTCCTTTGGTCATCATCTCGTGGAGGGGGTTCGGGTAGTATAGCCTCCATCGATTCGTGCTCACCATCTTTCAGCGAATCGGGTCGGAGTCCTTACATCGGTTCGGTTCGGGTCTCCCTTATCCGATCCGATCCGGTTAGATACCCTGCAGTTTTCTGCAACTTTCCAGCAACTGTTTATACGCCTCTCGACGGCGTTTTCGACCAATCTAACTATTGGAATCAATCACAAAGCATACCAAAGAGTCATAGCAACATATAACAGCAACCACAAGCAACAAACAACAATTTAAATGAATCAAAATGGATCAAAAGTGGCCAAAACCTCACATTTTCCTATAATCCCTCTTAATCATGTTTAAGCATACGATTAGCAAAACACATCGAAATTAACCCAAATTTCTAACAGAGCCTTAAAACATTATTTTAGAATTTTAAGAATTTTTCCAGAATTTATTTACGTATAAATTCGCTAATCTTCACTAATTACCCTTAATCACCGTAATTAGTGCAAAAACTATGCAAATCACTCACCTTGGCCACAAATGAAACACCAAATCTGAAATACTCTCTGTTTGGGTCGAATTCCTATGTATAGCAGCAGCTCCAACCTTGCTTTGTTGCTATTTGGCCTTGTTTTGATGTAGTTTAGGCTTAATCTTCACTAAAAATGTGTTTTGGGGTGGTTCTAGAGGATGTAAGCCATTACTAAGGTCTCAAGAAGGTTTGTGGCGGCTCAAAACTGAAATGAAAGTGATAACCTAACCCTAATCAGTCTTCCTATACCTCTAAACCCGAAATTCCCCTGTGGGCCTAGCTGCTAATCACCCGGTTAAGCCCAATTAAGCTGTTTTTCACCATCTGAAACTTGTTTCAGCCATATCTCCCAAACGGTGAGTCCGTTTGACTAATGTGACCACTCTACGAAAAGAGAAACCATCATCCGGAGCTAATGGAAGTGGTTTCAGGTCAAAATTCCTTTCCAGTCAAAAGTTATGGCCAAAACAGTGCTAACTAGGGGTAAAATGGTCATTTAAAAATCGGGAAAAATCATGAACATAGGAAATGACCACTATAGTCGTCTCCCAAAGTTACATGACCATACGACTTCGTATGTGACAGAAATAAATATCCTACGATCCTATGATGCGTAGAATGCGGGTCGTTACACTCTCCCCCCCTTAAGAAATTTCGCCCCCGAAATTCCTTAACCCAAAACATACAAAGGATCCCGCATGCCTAACAACCCCATACAACAATCAATCATGCAAAACAAGCAAACAAGCCTATCCTAGCATGCGGAAAACTAAATCGAAGTCAAAGTCTTACCAGACAAAGAGTTCTGGGTGTGTCTTCCTAATGTCCTCCTCTGTCTCCCAAGTACAATCACCCTCGTCCTCGCCCCACTGTACCTTGACTAGCTTCACCGCCTTCCTTCGAAGTTGCTTCATGTCGTGCTCGACAATATGGGCCGGCTTGCGGTTCCCAACCGCCTCGGTTTCTACTTCGAAGTCCTCTAACTGATCAGGTGAAATAGTCATATCTGAGTCGTGAACGAACTTCCTTAGTTGGGAAACATGAAATACGTTGTGAACTCCCGCCATCTTCTCCGGTAAGTCAATTCTGTATGCCAAATTCCCGACTGATTCAAGAACAGGGAATGGGCCAACAAATCTTGGTGCCAACTTGCCTCTCCTGCCAAATCGTATTACGTTCTTCAACGGAGAAATCTTGACAAACACCAAGTCGCCAACGGAGAATTTTAAGTCTCTTCTCCTCTTATCAGCATAACTTTTCTGCCTATCTTGGGCAGCCTTCATTCGTTGTTGAATGATCTTGATCTTATCTGAAGTTTCCCTCACCACATCTGGTCCAAGCATAAACTTCTCGCCAGTCTCTATCCAACATGATGGTGAGTTACACGGCCTTCCGTACAAAGCTTCAAACGGAGCCATACCGATACTGGATTGGTAACTATTATTATATGCAAACTCCACTAGATGCAAATGGTCATCCCATGATCCACCAAAATCCAATATACATGCTCTCAAGAGATCTTCCAAAATACGATTCACCCTTTCCGTCTGACCGTCGGTCTGAGGATGATATGCGGTACTGAGATGTAACTCTGACCCTAGAGCCTCTTGTAAGCTCTTCCAAAACCCACTAGTGAACAACGGGTCTCGGTCGCTCACAATGCTTTTAGGTACTCCATGAAATCTCACTATCCACTTCATATACAATTCTGCTAACTTAGCTGCCGTTCTGGTCGATTTGACTTGTATAAATCTTGCACTTTTAGTCAGTCGATCTACAATTACCCAAATGCTGTCATATCCCGATCTAGTCCTTGGTAAACCATCGATGAAATCCATCGAGACTTGCTCCCATTTCCATTCGGGAATTTCTAATGGTTGCAACAACCCACTAGGCTTCTTTTGCTCGGCTTTAACTAGCTGGCAATTCATGCATTTGGATATAAACTTCCCAACGTCTCTTTTCATTCCTTCCCAGTAGTAAGTCTGTTTCATATCTCGATACATCTTGTTACCTCCGGGGTGTATAGTTATCTTTGAGTGATGACATTCTCTAAGCACTTCATCCCTCAATCCATTGACATTGGGTACAACAAGCTTTCCATTCTTTCTAAGCCATCCATCTCGATCAAGCCCATACTTGTTCATCTCCTCATCGATACCCATCTCTAACTTGGAGATGATTTCCAATAGGTTAGGATCGTCCCTCTGACTAGAGCCGATCCGTTCAATCAAAGTGGGTCTGATCGTCAAACTTGCTAACATTTCTGGATCCAATTCACACTTTGGCCTGAAATCAAACCCCGCGATAAACTCCAGTTGCTTCCATTCAAGGAACATAGCCCCTAAGCTGGCATGTCTTCTACTCAATGCATCACCCACCGCATTGCCCTTTCCTGGTGTGTATGCGATGTCAAAATCATAGGAAGCTAAGAACTCTAACCATCTCTGCTGACGGAGATTCAGATCTTTCTGAGAGAAGAGATACTTTAACGACTTGTGATCCGTAAACAGCTCAAATCTTTCTCCCAAGAGATAGTGTCTCCACATCTTTAACGCGAACACGATTGCCACCAATTCTAAATCATGGGTAGGGTATCTTCTCTCGTGCGGTTTCAATTGCCGACTTGCGTAAGCTACAACCCTACCGCCTTGCATCAATACAGCACCCAATCCGGTACCACAGGCATCCGTGTATACCGTCATCTCTTCATCCCCCTTAGGAATGACTAACACTGGTGCGCTTGTCAACTTGTCCTTTAGACTTTTAAATGCATTCTCGCACCTTTCATCCCAGACAAAAGCTTGATTCTTTTTGGTCAACTGGGTCAATGGAGCTGCTATCTTGGAGAAACCTTGGATAAACTTACGATAATATTCCGCTAACCCCAAGAAACTTCTTACATCTGTTGCATTCTTGGGCGTAGGCCAATCTTGTACCGTAGCCACCTTCGCTGGGTCCACGGCAATACCATTCTCTAATACAACATGGCCCAAGAACCTCACTTCCCTCTTCCAGAAGTGACACTTAGAAAACTTTGCTTTCAATTGGTGTTTTCTCAACAACCTCCATCGCTACTCTTAAATGTTCCTTGTGTTCTTCCTCTGTCCTCGAATAGACCAAAATATCATCCACGAACACAAGAACATACTTATTCAACTGATCTCTGAATGCCCTATTCATAAGATCCACAAAATATGCCGGGGCATTAGTCAGCCCAAATGGCATAACCAACCATTCATAAAATCCAGACGGCGTTCGAAATGCCGTTTTAGCTATACTCTCAGCTTCCACTCTAAGCTGATGAAAACCTGTCGCGAGATCCAACTGAGAAAATATTCTCGCGCCACTCAACTGATCGAACAAATCATCTATCCGCGGTAGAGGATACTTGTTCTTCCTCGTCACTTTATTCAACTCGCGGTAGTCTACACACAAACAAAGGGAACCATCCGCCTTGGTAGCAAACACAACTGGTGCTCCCCATTCAGAAACACTCCTTCTGATAAATCCCTTCTTCAAAAGATCGCTGACTTGCACCTCGAGCTCTCGCTGCTCTCTTGGTGCCATACGACGAAGTGGCATCACTATAGGTCTGGCATCCTTTACCAAATCAATACGAAACTCAATCTCTCGGTGTGGTGGAAGTCCGGTCACTTCTTCGAAAACATCCGGATACTGGCCAACCACGGGCAAACCTGACAACTCACTATGCGGAATGTCGAGGGAGTTTAGAAAACTAGCCAATACCCCCTTGCTGGGTAGACCACCAAACATTATCCTCCGCCCATCTTCCGCTCTAGCTGTCACCAACAAGCCCTCACAGTCTACCACCACCCCGTATCTTTGGAGCCAATCTACTCCCAAAATAATGCCAAACCCAGTAAAGCCCAAAACAAAGCAATCACAAACAAACATGCATCCATGACTCGATAAGACCACATTACGACAAATCATGCTAAGGCTAGTCGAACCACCAATCGGGTTCGTCACTACTAAAGGTCTATCGACAATCTCGGGCTCCAATCCCAACCTATCTACCAGGTCACTAGATATGAAAGAACTGGAAGCTCCGGTATCAAACAAAACTCTAACAGGAACATCATAAACAGAAAGCATACCTTGAATGACGACATTCTTTCCCTTCTCCGCCGCAGTTGGGGCATTCGACGAAGAAGGAATAGCATTAAGGGCATATGCTTTCACAATTTGCTTTTCCTTAGGGGGCTGTGGACACTTGTCCTTGTGATGTCCCATTTGGCCACAGTTGAAGCACTTCCTATCCGCTGGCTTGGCCCGACAATTACTAGCATAATGGCCCTTCTTACCACAGCTGAAGCACTCCACATCTTGCTTATTCTTTTTCTTCTGGCCATCCTTAGTCTGATTCTGCTTTCTCTTATTCTGGGAACCACCCTTGCCTCCACCACTTGCTTGTGGCTTTGGCTCATCTGCTGATGCAACCTCAGTCTTCGGCTTAGGGTAGAGACTTTCCGATCTTAATGCTTTCCCCACAATCGATTCAAACGTCTCATCGATGTGGTTAATAAGTTTTTCCCCCAAGTACTGATCCAAACCAGTTATGAATTTCTCATTCTTTTTCTCGGCAGTGTCAATAAGAGATAACCCATATTTTGACAAAGTGTCAAATTCAGCAATATACTCCGAGACAGCTCTGCCATTCTGCTTGAGCTCCAAGAACTTCTTAAACAACATTGACTTCTGAGCAGCTGGAATGAACTTCTCACTAAAGCGAGCCTTAAACTGCTCCCAAGTAATCTGATCTTCGGGAGTAGCTGCCTTTATAGCATTCCACCAATTCATTGCCCGCCCTTGCAGCTGACGGGACGCTAGCTTTCTCTTCATCGCATCCTCGATACCCAAATCCTCGAAGATACGTTCGCAACTATCCATCCAATCCTGAACATCCGTGGCCGACTCCGTTCCGTGGAACGGCTTCCAACCAAGGCTAGTATAATCCTTATTCAGCTTGGCGAAGTCGACTCTTGGTGCCTGCACTATTGGACCACCACCATTTCCGCCATTGGGAGCTGCCCTCTGTACATCTCTAAGCATCTCTCTCATGAGGTCAGTAAACATCGTCCTCATGTCAGCAGCATTCCCATTATTGGCTCCCCTACCAGCACCTCTAGTATATCGGCTCATCGTCAATCTGAAAAAGGAAACGATTAACGACTCCATAGTGGTGCTAGTGCAGTACGACTTCATCCTTATACTACTAATAGTATATATATATATAGCTTTTAAAACCAAAGTAATCACAAATACGCTCTCTCGTATACGTGTATTATCTATCCCTGATAACTTCCCTAGGTTAACTACGCAACCTAGAGCTCTGATACCAAGTGTGACAGCCCGCCCCGCACCAGCCTGCATTTCCTCCGAAAGTGCGCTGTACACATGCCCAACTAGCACGGGACGGTCGTCGGGAGAAAGGAAAGAAGAAGATGAACTAATCAAGGAACCTGTAGAATGTCTCACAGCGCATGGGATAAAATATAATAATAACATACTTGACATAAAACAGGCGAGACAGTGCATAAGCTAATAACTAAAATCAACATCAATCACCAAAGCAGCGGAAATCCAAATACAGCTTATTAAAATTTTCCAAATTTACTGTCTCTAAACAAAAGAAAGCTGAAGTAGAAGATACACCAACAATGCCCAAGCAGTGATCTTCAACAACACAGGGAGAATACTATATATATTACGTGGAAGCCTCCTGCTCGTCTCCGGATCATCTACCCGTGCAACACCAGCTAACCTGTCTCTAGTCTGCTCGTGTGAGCACCCAGAGTAATAAGAGGAGACATAAAACTCTGGGTCAGACATAAAGCCTGGTATGAGCGATAAGCATCTAAACAGAATAATAACAGGTATACTAAACCATACCTGAACCTGGACCTGCAACCAAAGAGTTAGTACCACATACCATACAATACTCCAAGGTGTCATAATAAATAGTGTAGGAATACGGGGGTGGGGTGTGCATGTCACAATGATAGCAAGCAAATCATCCATAGCAACCATCCTCACATCTCTCACTCAGTGCGTAAAGCATACGATATCTACCACTTTGGAACACTAGACAAACTGAGGTAATGACGAATCCCGACTTGTAGAAACCCTGCTGTGACCAAGCCAAACACTTTGAGTCATGACCAAACATTTCAATGACCCACTTCATTGGTCGTAGCCCTTGGTTCTACCGATGCCATAATGGCCCTGAATCCGCCTTCGTACCTCCTACCATAGTGGTCCAAAGCTATAGACGTCGATAACTCCTTGGCACGCGTCCCGCAGCAAAGCCCAACCATGAAGCGAACTCGTTGATTCCCATCTGAATCTTAAGCTCTAACTTCTCATTTGGACTTCCTTTGCATCTCGGGTTTTCAGTCATCACCGGATCGGTTCGGGTCTCCTCCTCTTGCTTCAGATCGGATCGTGTCCACTGGTCGTGCCATCAGCTCTTCAGTCCGGGTCGGATCGCACCATTCTGGTTCGGACCGGTCGTGTTGAGCTTCCCCAGGTCGGGTCGGTTCGAGTTCCCCATCTCCATCGGATCGTGATCCTCAGGTCGTGGCGGCCCCCTCCAGTGCATAACTCCGGTTCGGGTCGTCTCGTGGTGCTCGGTTCGGTTCGAAAGTGACTACACGGGTCGAGTCGGAGTCTCCAAGTCGCATCGCCATCACTGGTTCGGGTCGCACTTTCTGGTCACGAGGGATTCGGATCGTGCAAGCGGGTCGGATCGTGGCGTGGTGCTACGATTCAAGTTCTCCTTTGGTCATCATCTCGTGGAGGGGGTTCGGGTAGTATAGCCTCCATCGATTCGTGCTCACCATCTTTCAGCGAATCGGGTCGGAGTCCTTACATCGGTTCGGTTCGGGTCTCCCTTATCCGATCCGATCCGGTTAGATACCCTGCAGTTTTCTGCAACTTTCCAGCAACTGTTTATACGCCTCTCGACGGCGTTTTCGACCAATCTAACTATTGGAATCAATCACAAAGCATACCAAAGAGTCATAGCAACATATAACAGCAACCACAAGCAACAAACAACAATTTAAATGAATCAAAATGGATCAAAAGTGGCCAAAACCTCACATTTTCCTATAATCCCTCTTAATCATGTTTAAGCATACGATTAGCAAAACACATCGAAATTAACCCAAATTTCTAACAGAGCCTTAAAACATTATTTTAGAATTTTAAGAATTTTTCCAGAATTTATTTACGTATAAATTCGCTAATCTTCACTAATTACCCTTAACCACCGTAATTAGTGCAAAAACTATGCAAATCACTCACCTTGGCCACAAATGAAACACCAAATCTGAAATACTCTCTGTTTGGGTCGAATTCCTATGTATAGCAGCAGCTCCAACCTTGCTATGTTGCTATTTGGCCTTGTTTTGATGTAGTTTAGGCTTAATCTTCACTAAAAATGTGTTTTGGGGTGGTTCTAGAGGATGGAAGCCATTACTAAGGTCTCAAGAAGGTTTGTGGCGGCTCAAAACTGAAATGAAAGTGATAACCTAACCCTAATCAGTCTTCCTATACCTCTAAACCCGAAATTCCCCTGTGGGCCTAGCTGCTAATCACCCGGTTAAGCCCAATTATGCTGTTTTTCACCATCTGAAACTTGTTTCAGCCATATCTCCCAAACGGTGAGTCCGTTTGACTAATGTGACCACTCTACGAAAAGAGAAACCATCATCCGGAGCTAATGGAAATGGTTTCAGGTCAAAATTCCTTTCCAGTCAAAAGTTATGGCCAAAACAGTGCTAACTAGGGGTAAAATGGTCATTTAAAAATCGGGAAAAATCATGAACATAGGAAATGACCACAATAGTCGTCTCCCAAAGTTACATGACCATACGACTTCGTATGTGACAGAAATAAATATCCTACGATCCTATGATGCGTAGAATGCGGGTCGTTACTCTCTCCCCCCCTTAAGAAATTTCGCCCCCGAAATTCCTTAACCCAAAACATACAAAGGATCCCGCATGCCTAACAACCACATACAACAATCAATCATGCAAAACAAGCAAACAAGCCTATCCTAGCATGCGGAAAACTAAATCGAAGTCAAAGTCTTACCAGACAAAGAGTTCTGGGTGTGTCTTCCTAATGTCCTCCTCTGTCTCCCAAGTACAATCACCCTCGTCCTCGCCCCACTGTACCTTGACTAGCTTCACCGCCTTCCTTCGAAGTTGCTTCATGTCGTGCTCGACAATATGGGCCGGCTTGCGGTTCCCAACCGCCTCGGTTTCTACTTCGAAGTCCTCTAACTGATCAGGTGAAATAGTCATATCTGAGTCGTGAACGAACTTCCTTAGTTGGGAAACATGAAATACGTTGTGAACTCCCGCCATCTTCTCCGGTAAGTCAATTCTGTATGCCAAATTCCCGACTAATTCAAGAACAGGGAATGGGCCAACAAATCTTGGTGCCAACTTGCCTCTCCTGCCAAATCGTATTACGTTCTTCAACGGAGAAATCTTGACAAACACCAAGTCGCCAACGGAGAATTTTAAGTCTCTTCTCCTCTTATCAGCATAACTTTTCTGCCTATCTTGGGCAGCCTTCATTCGTTGTTGAATGATCTTGATCTTATCTGAAGTTTCCCTCACCACATCTGGTCCAAGCATAAACTTCTCGCTAGTCTCTATCCAACATGATGGTGAGTTACACGGCCTTCCGTACAAAGCTTCAAACGGAGCCATACCGATACTGGATTGGTAACTATTATTATATGCAAACTCCACTAGATGCAAATGGTCATCCCATGATCCACCAAAATCCAATATACATGCTCTCAAGAGATCTTCCAAAATACGATTCACCCTTTCCGTCTGACCGTCGGTCTGAGGATGATATGCGGTACTGAGATGTAACTCTGACCCTAGAGCCTCTTGTAAGCTCTTCCAAAACCCACTAGTGAACAACGGGTCTCGGTCGCTCACAATGCTTTTAGGTACTCCATGAAATCTCACTATCCACTTCATATACAATTCTGCTAACTTAACTGCCGTTCTGGTCGATTTGACTGGTATAAATCTTGCACTTTTAGTCAGTCGATCTACAATTACCCAAATGCTGTCATATCCCGATCTAGTCCTTGGTAAACCATCGAGACTTGCTCCCATTTCCATTCGGGAATTTCTAATGGTTGCAACAACCCACTAGGCTTCTTTTGCTCGGCTTTAACTAGCTGGCAATTCATGCATTTGGATATAAACTTCCCAACGTCTCTTTTCATTCCTTCCCAGTAGTAAGTCTGTTTCATATCTCGATACATCTTGTTACCACCGGGGTGTATAGTTAGCTTTGAGTGATGACATTCTCTAAGCACTTCATCCCTCAATCCATTGACATTGGGTACAACAAGCTTTCCATTCTTTCTAAGCCATCCATCTCGATCAAGCCCATACTTGTTCATCTCCTCATCGATACCCATCTCTAACTTGGAGATGATTTCCAATAGGTTAGGATCGTCCCTCTGACTAGAGCCGATCCGTTCAATCAAAGTGGGTCTAATAGTCAAACTTGCTAACATTTCTGGATCCAATTCGCACTTTGGCCTGAAATCAAACCCCGCGATAAACTCCAGTTGCTTCCATTCAAGGAACATAGCCCCTAAGCTGGCATGTCTTCTACTCAATGCATCAGCCACCGCATTGCCCTTTCCTGGTGTGTATGCGATGTCAAAATCATAGGAAGCTAAGAACTCTAACCATCTCTGCTGACGGAGATTCAGATCTTTCTGAGAGAAGAGATACTTTAACGACTTGTGATCCGTAAACAGCTCAAATCTTTCTCCCAAGAGATAGTGTCTCCACATCTTTAACGCAAACACGATTGCCGCCAATTCTAAATCATGGGTAGGGTATCTTCTCTCGTGCGGTTTCAATTGCCGACTTGCGTAAGCTACAACCCTACCGCCTTGCATCAATACAGCACCCAATCCGGTACCACAGGCATCCGTGTATACCGTCATCTCTTCATCCCCCTTAGGAATGACTAACATTGGTGCGCTTGTCAACTTGTCCTTTAGACTTTTAAATGCATTCTCGCACCTTTCATCCCAGACAAAAGCTTGATTCTTTTTGGTCAACTGGGTCAATGGAGCTGCTATCTTGGAGAAACCTTGGATAAACTTACGATAATATCCCGCTAACCCCAAGAAACTTCTTACATCTGTTGCATTCTTGGGCGTAGGCCAATCTTGTACCGTAGCCACCTTCGCTGGGTCCACGGCAATACCATTCTCTGATACAACATGGCCCAAGAACCTCACTTCCCTCTTCCAGAAGTGACACTTAGAAAACTTTGCTTTCAATTGGTGTTTTCTCAACAACCTCCATCGCTACTCTTAAATGTTCCTTGTGTTCTTCCTCTGTCCTCGAATAGACCAAAATATCATCCACGAACACAAGAACAGACTTATTCAACTGATCTCTGAATACCCTATTCATAAGATCCACAAAATATGCCGGGGCATTAGTCAGCCCAAATGGCATAACCAACCATTCATAAAATCCAGACGGCGTTCGAAATGCCGTTTTAGCTATACTCTCAGCTTCCACTCTAAGCTGATGAAAACCTGTCGCGAGATCCAACTAAGAAAATATTCTCGCGCCACCCAACTGATCGAACAAATCATCTATCCGCGGTAGAGGATACTTGTTCTTCCTCGTCACTTTATTCAACTCGCGGTAGTCTACACACAAACGAAGGGAACCATCCGCCTTGGTAGCAAACACAACTGGTGCTCCCCATTCAGAAACACTCCTTCTGATAAATCCCTTCTTCAAAAGATCGCTGACTTGCACCTCGAGCTCTCGCTGCTCTCTTGGTGCCATACGACGAAGTGGCATCACTATAGGTCTGGCATCCTTTACCAAATCAATACGAAACTCAATCTCTCGGTGTGGTGGAAGTCCGGTCACTTCTTCGAAAACATCCGGATACTGGCCAACCACGGGCAAACCTGACAACTCACTATGCGGAATGTCGAGGGAGTTTAGAAAACTAGCCAATACCCCCTTACTGGGTAGACCACCAAACACTATCCTCCGCCCATCTTCCGCTCTAGCTGTCACCAACAAGCCCTCACAGTCTACCACCACCCCGTATCTTTGGAGCCAATCTACTCCCAAAATAATGCCAAACCCAGTAAAGCCCAAAACAAAGCAATCACAAACAAACATGCATCCATGACTCGATAAGACCACATTACGACAAATCATGCTAAGGCTAGTCGAACCACCAATCGGGTTCGTCACTACTAAAGGTCTATCGACAATCTCGGGCTCCAATCCCAACCTATCTACCAGGTCACTAGATATGAAAGAACTGGAAGCTCCGGTATCAAACAAAACTCTAACAGGAACATCATAAACAGAAAGCATACCTTGAATGACGACATTCTTTCCCTTCTCCGCCGCAGTTGGGGCATTCGACGAAGAAGGAATAGCATTAAGGGCATATGCTTTCACCATTTGCTTTTCCTTAGGGGGCTGTGGACACTTGTCCTTGTGATGTCCCATTTGGCCACAGTTGAAGCACTTCCTATCCGCTGGCTTGGCCCGACAATTACTAGCATAATGGCCCTTCTTACCACAGCTGAAGCACTCCACATCTTGCTTATTCTTTTTCTTCTGGCCATCCTTAGTCTGATTCTGCTTTCTCTTATTCTGGGAACCACCCTTGCCTCCACCACTTGCTTGTGGCTTTGGCTCATCTGCTGATGCAACCTCAGTCTTCGGCTTAGGGTAGAGACTTTCCGATCTTAATGCTTTCCCCACAATCGATTCAAACGTCTCATCGATGTGGTTAATAAGTTTTTCCCCCAAGTACTGATCCAAACCAGTTACGAATTTCTCATTCTTTTTCTCGGCAGTGTCAATAAGAGATAACCCATATTTTGACAAAGTGTCAAATTCAGCAATATACTCCGAGACAGCTCTGCCATTCTGCTTGAGCTCCAAGAACTTCTTAAACAACATTGACTTCTGAGCAGCTGGAATGAACTTCTCACTAAAGCGAGCCTTAAACTGCTCCCAAGTAATCTGATCTTCGGGAGTAGCTGCCTTTATAGCATTCCACCAATTCATTGCCCGCCCTTGCAGCTGACGGGACGCTAGCTTTCTCTTCATCGCATCCTCGATACCCAAATCCTCGAAGATACGTTCGCAACTATCCATCCAATCCTGAACATCCGTGGCCGACTCCGTTCCGTGGAACAGCTTCCCACCAAGGCTAGTATAATCCTTATTCAGCTTGGCGAAGTCGACTCTTGGTGCCTGCACTATTGGACCACCACCATTTCCGCCATTGGGAGCTGCCCTCTGTACATCTCTAAGTATCTCTCTCATGAGGTCAGTAAACATCGTCCTCATGTCAGCAGCATTCCCATTATTGGCTCCCCTACCAGCACCTCTAGTATATCGGCTCATCGTCAATATGAAAAAGGAAACGATTAACGACTCCATAGTGGTGCTAGTGCAGTACGACTTCATCCTTATACTACTAATAGTATATATATATAGCTTTTAAAACCAAAGTAATCACAAATACGCTCTCTCGTATACGTGTATTATCTCTCCCTGATAACTTCCCTAGGTTAACTACGCAACCTAGAGCTCTGATACCAAGTGTGACAGCCCGCCCCGCACCAGCCTGCATTTCCTCCGAAAGTGCGCTGTACACATGCCCAACTAGCACGGGACGGTCGTCGGGAGAAAGGAAAGAAGAAGATGAACTAATCAAGGAACCTGTAGAATGTCTCACAGCGCATGGGATAAAATATAATAATAACATACTTGACATAAAACAGGCGAGACAGTGCATAAGCTAATAACTAAAATCAACATCAATCACCAAAGCAGCGGAAATCCAAATACAGCTTATTAAAATTTTCCAAATTTACTGTCTCTAAACAAAAGAAAGCTGAAGTAGAAGATACACCAACAATGCCCAAGCAGTGATCTTCAACAACACAGGGAGAATACTATATATATTACGTGGAAGCCTCCTGCTCGTCTCCGGATCATCTACCCGTGCAACACCAGCTAACCTGTCTCTAGTCTGCTCGTGTGAGCACCCAGAGTAATAAGAGGAGACATAAAACTCTGGGTCAGACATAAAGCCTGGTATGAGCGATAAGCATCTAAACAGAATAATAACAGGTATACTAAACCATACCTGAACCTGGACCTGCAACCAAAGAGTTAGTACCACATACCGTACAATACTCCAAGGTGTCATAATAAATAGTGTAGGAATACGGGGGTGGGGTGTGCATGTCACAATGATAGCAAGCAAATCATCCATAGCAACCATCCTCACATCTCTCACTCAGTGCGTAAAGCATACGATATCTACCACTTTGGAACACTAGACAAACTGAGGTAACGACGAATCCCGACTTGTAGAAACCCTGCTGTGACCAAGCCAAACACTTTGAGTCATGACCAAACATTTCAATGACCCACTTCATTGGTCGTAGCCCTTGGTTCTACCGATGCCATAATGGCCCTGAATCCGCCTTCGTACCTCCTACCATAGTGGTCCAAAGCTATAGACGTCGATAACTCCTTGGCACGCGTCCCGCAGCAAAGCCCAACCATGAAGCGAACTCGTTGATTCCCATCTGAATCTTAAGCTCTAACTTCTCATTTGGACTTCCTTTGCATCTCGAGTTTTCAGTCATCACCGGATCGGTTCGGGTCTCCTCCTCTTGCTTCAGATCGGATCGTGTCCACTGGTCGTGCCATCAGCTCTTCAGTCCGGGTCGGATCGCACCATTCTGGTTCGGACCGGTCGTGTTGAGCTTCCCCAGGTCGGGTCGGTTCGAGTTCCCCATCTCCATCGGATCGTGATCCTCAGGTCGTGGCGGCCCCCTCCAGTGCATAACTCCGGTTCGGGTCGTCTCGTGGTGCTCGGTTCGGTTCGAAAGTGACTACACGGGTCGGGTCGGAGTCTCCAAGTCACATCGCCATCACTGGTTCGGGTCACACTTTCTGGTCACGAGGGATTCGGATCGTGCAAGCGGGTCGGATCGTGGCGTGGTGCTACGATTCAAGATCTCCTTTGGTCATCATCTCGTGGAGGGGGTTCGGGTAGTATAGCCTCCATCGATTCGTGCTCACCATCTTTCAGCGAATCGGGTCGGAGTCCTTACATCGGTTCGGTTCGGGTCTCCCTTATCCGATCCGATCCGATTAGATACCCTGCAGTTTTCTGCAACTTTCCAGCAACTGTTTATACGCCTCTCGACGACGTTTTCAACCAATCTAACTATTGGAATCAATCACAAAGCATACCAAAGAGTCATAGCAACATATAACAGCAACCACAAGCAACAAATAACAATTTAAATGAATCAAAATGGATCAAAAGTGGCCAAAACCTCACATTTTCCTATAATCCCTCTTAATCATGTTTAAGCATACGATTAGCAAAACACATCGAAATTAACCCAAATTTCTAACAGAGCCTTAAAACATTATTTTAGAATTTTAAGAATTTTTCCAGAATTTATTTATGTATAAATTCGCTAATCTTCACTAATTACCCTTAATCACCGTAATTAGTGCAAAAACTATGCAAATCACTCACCTTGGCCACAAATGAAACACCAAATCTGAAATACTCTCTGTTTGGGTCGAATTCCTATGTATAGCAGCAGCTCCAACCTTGCTTTGTTGCTATTTGGCCTTGTTTTGATGTAGTTTAGGCTTAATCTTCACTAAAAATGTGTTTTGGGGTGGTTTTAGAGGATGGAAGCCATTACTAAGGTCTCAAGAAGGTTTGTGGCGGCTCAAAACTGAAATGAAAGTGATAACCTAACCCTAATCAGTCTTCCTATACCTCTAAACCCGAAATTCCCCTGTGGGCCTAGCTGCTAATCACCCGGTTAAGCCCAATTAAGCTGTTTTTCACCATCTGAAACTTGTTTCAGCCATATCTCCCAAACGGTGAGTCCGTTTGACTAATGCGACCACTCTACGGAAAGAGAAACCATCATCCAGAGCTAATGGAAGTGGTTTCAGGTCAAAATTCCTTTCCAGTCAAAAGTTATGGCCAAAACAGTGCTAACTAGGGGTAAAATGGTCATTTAAAAATCGGGAAAAATCATGAACATAGGAAATGACCACAATAGTCGTCTCCCAAAGTTACATGACCATACGACTTCGTATGTGACAGAAATAAATATCCTACGATCCTATAATGCGTAGAATGCGGGTCGTTACACCGGCTGCTGCCTCACTTTGGAGGCGGAGGATTAGGACCAACAAAGATAGTATAGGTCGTCGAGAACCTGTCATCGGTAGTTGACGAAATGCAGAAATACTAGAGCTAAACCCAAGAGGCCATCGACCTTTCACTATCGAGGTGGTGGTTGAGGGTAGACGCCACGTTGATGTTTAGATTGTTTGCTTAGGGGCTTGTCGCTTAGCTCTTGTAGTCTTTACTAGTTAAGGGAGGGGCCGAGGTGGGGCCATAGCCACCATAGAAAAACATACCCTAGGGATATTTGTGTGAGAGGCTCTTAAAGGCGAGCCTGCATAAATATAAGGAAAGCTCCCGATCGAGTTCTGTGTGTAGCCCTACCATGGAACTTTGGAACTGTTTACACCATAATTGGTCTAAACACCCAAGGTACTAAAACCGTACTTCACCAATATGGTAAGAAATGAATGGAACTGTGTTTAATCAGATTTGAGAATGAAAAATATGAGAAAGGTAAAGTAGAGTGTAATAACCCGAAAATCTGGGCCAGTTTAAAATTTTTGTTTTGGCGATTTTAGCGAATTTTGAATATTTAAAATGAACTATTTTAAATAATATCGACGAGAAATTTATTTTGAATATGATTCGAACGTATATATTTATACGCGTCGTCGTTAGAATATAAATATTTATATATAATTATAAATAGAATTGAATATGGCGCGGTAGTTCGATAATTCGATTTCAAACATCAATTGAATGTACCGGGTGCAAAACAATCCGGATTTTAGTGAAACCAAAAAAATTAGGATCTATTTGATAGTATCTTTCCAACGAATCCGAAAAATCGAGATTTCATACTGGGAATCAAAAGATATGTCCAGTTGAAAATTCTGAATAGTCGCTATGGAATTTAGGCCCTTAAAAAGGGGAATTTTGCAACCGACCTCGGATTTCGACGAAACCACTTTTGTTGGATCCGCGATGTCAAATTATTGCTAGATTCCAAATTTCATAATTTTTCGAATCAATATGTGAGCGTGGCAAAGGAAAACGCGTTTGACCAGTTTCAGTTGATTTTAATCGACTGGAAAATGGCGATTTTTCCAACGGTCTCAGAATTCGACGAAACAAGTTTTGTTAGGACCGTATCGTCAATACGAAGCTAGAGAATATTTTTCTGGGATTTTTCTAGCTAGTATGTGACCCCGGTAAATTGAAATGCGCGTTCAAATTCAATATATAGAGTTATATGTTGATTTTGACGAAAACTGATCGAAACGATCAAATCAGCTTGCGATACACATCCCATTGTGTTCGGAATAGGGGTAAAACGCTTTGGACGACAGGCAGTGGGTTCGATTCTGAAGTCGATAGAAAAAGTTACTTTATGAGAATATAAATTAAAATTAAATAATAAAAAAAAGGGCAACCCTTCATCCCCTTAACCCGCTCTGGCCCCCCATCTCGTTTTCAATCGAAAAAAAAACCTAATCGGAGGCGATCGACGTCGCCACTGCGCCCCACCGCCCCCGACACCATCGCAGCTCCCTCCGCCTCCATCCGCCGACCCTCCTCGCGCCTCCGCCTCGATTCAATCTCCTCCCTCGCGTTCTGTTCTTCCTTCGAACCCCTTCCCAGATCCATTGCTGACCGACGTCGCCCACGCCAGGATCCGCCCCGACCACTACCAACTCCGACGCTGACCACCTGCGCGGGCCCCACTTCCGCCAAAGCCCGAACGCGAGCAACCACCAGTCGAAGGAGAAAACTCCGCAGCCACCGTACAACCCAAAACGCGCCGCCTTCTCCTACGCAGTACCCTCCCCCATTTCCGATGACCACCATTGGATCCTTCCCCCTCCACGCTGTAAGCAATAAATAGTTATTTTATTATTTTTCTTTCTTTTTCTTTCTTCTTTTCTTTGATTTTAGTTATATAAAAAAACTTATTTTAGTTATATATAAAAACTTATTTTATGATATAAAATAAATGATTTTTATTTAGATATAGTTTTGTAAATAAAAAGGTGTAATTTTTAGATATAAAAGGAAAGTTATATTTTTAGAATATAGAGTTTATAATGTAGAGATATTAACAATATAATTTTTATATCATAGAGATGTTAAAAATATGACCTTTATATAGTAGAAGATATAAAAATACTATTTTTATGTTAGTAGTGAATAGAAAAGATTAGATTTTTAAAATAGAAAAGATTAGATTTTTAAAATAGAAAAGATTAGATTTTTAAAACAGAAAAGGCGAAATTTTATATAGAAAATAACGATATAAAAATATAATCTTTATTATATGAATATCGTTGTAGAAATAGAATTTTTACCTATGTAGTAGCAAAGTAAAAATTCGATTTTTATATATTGAATAGCCTAGTAAAAATTCGATTTTATATATTGAATAGCATAGTAAAAATTCGATTTTTTTTTATATATTGAATAGCATAGTAAAAATTCGATTTTTTTTATATATTGAATAACATAGTAAAAATTCGATTTTGTTAATATATGAAGTGATTATAAAAATATGATTTTTAAATTGGAAGTGATTATAAAAATATGATTTTTAAATTGAAAGTGATTATAAAAATATGATTTTTAAATTGAAAGTGAACAAATAAAAATGTGATTTTTATATATGTAGCGACTACAAGCAGCGAAAGTGACAAAAGGCAAGAACGACAAGATTTTCTACATTAGAAGAGTCGTGGAATCGAGATAGCTATCGGTGAGAACTTCTCACCTTTCAATTTCATTTTCTAGTTATATATATACTAGGATGCAGACGGTGCTTAGTAGCACCCGACACAATCGTCCACAGACCATGGACTTGTTTGTTTGATTGCAAAAATTAGTTAGATTATTTGATTGAAATTGAATTGTTTGGTGAAATGAATGGATTTGATTGATGTGTGAATGGCGTGGGCCTTCACTAGACCGGGGATAAGGCTAGGCCTTGTCCCGTTTCTAGTATCGTGCCGTTATACCGCCAAAATTTTCTAAAACAAGTTAGAAAAATAAAGATATCATTTTATTTGATAAATGAACTGAACAAAATATTCAAAAGTTGAATAAAATAATTTGGTCGTTAAAAATATAATTTTTAACGTGAATGTGAATAAATAAATATTCATTTACAAACCAGACGGTTTGTTTATGTACACCGATTTGAAGGACATTGATTGGGACGATAAATTTTACACATCGCCCAACTGCACAAATAAAAATCTGTGTTTGATTGTTTGAAACCCCACACGGGTGTTGGGATGAAATTTGAAGTTCACTCATCCTGATTGATTAAATATGTCGATCGATTGATTGACAGGCTGTTGTAAGCGTTAGATATCTATACTTGATGCTTATACAGTGTAGTGCACTTTGGTTGATGGTTGATTATTTTTCAATGCTATTATTACGTGTGATGTATGAAAATCCATATAATTAACATTATATGGTGATTGATTGCGCCTCATTCCAATTTAGAAAATAAAGAATTATATAAAATAAAGGTTCATGTGTTGACTGTACTCATCCGTTGAGATTAGTCATGTGTTGAACGAAATATTTTAATAATAAAATTTACATCTTTATCAATATAAAATAAAGGTTCATGTGTTGACTGTACTCATCCGTTGAGATTAGTCATGTGTTGAACGAAATATTTTAATAATAAAATTACATTTTTATCAATATAAAATAAAGGTTCATGTGTTGACTGTACTCATCCGTTGAGATTAGTCATGTGTTGAACGAAATATTTTGATAATAACAAATATTTTGATAATAACAAATTTGATAATAGGAAATATTTGAAATAGAATATTTGAAAATAGAAATATATGAAGCCGTGTTGATTAGATTGACGCCATTTTGACGTGAACGATGTTTATATCGATTTTATTCATTTTAAAATGAATATTGAAAAGTGATTTCGAAATGAATTGAATATAAAACGATTTCGAAATGAATTGAATATAAAATGATTTCGAAATGAATTGAATATAAAATGATTTCGAAATGAATTGAATATTAAGTGATTTCGAAATGAATTGAATATAAAGTGATTTCGAAATGAATTGAATATAAAGTGATTTCGAAATGAATTGAATATAAAGTGATTTCGAAATGAATTGAATATAAAACGATTTAGAAATGAATTGAATATAAAACGATTTCGAAATGAATTGATTATAAAACGATTTCGAAATGAATTGAATATATAACGAATTTGATTTGAATTGAATAGAAAACCAATTTGAATTCGAATTGAATAGAAAACGAATTGAATTCAAATTGAATAGAAAACGAATTGAATTTGAATTGAATAGAAAATGAAATAAATGCGAATCGAATTAAAATCGATTTGAATTGAAATCAAATAGAAATGAAAGTAAAAAGGATTTATAATAGGAAATTCAATTTTGATTTGAATTTGAAGTAAAGGTTGAAAATGTTTTTGAAACGAATTCAAAACTATTTATAAAATTCATTTTAAATAGAAATCGACGAAATATATATTATATATATATATTATATTTATAATATAATGGCCTGGATAGAACGCGCCGCGCCGCGGCAGTTCGTGAATTTCGATCATTTATTTCAAACGGACATTACGGGAGATCCGACCGTCGGATTCTCCTAGAACCGGAACCGTTGGGTTCGTATCGAAAAAGGCTTTCTAACGTATATTAGAAATTCGAAATCTAACGGTTGGATTTGGAGATACGTCCAAATCAAATTCAGAAAAGGTCACTGTAAGTGCAGTTCGATGGCCGTTGATGGAAATCGACTGTACGGGCCTTGATAAAATTATTAAAAATATCAATAATTTGTGTAAAATCATAAGAAATGATTTGGGAAAAATTGGGATGAAAAACTCCATATTTGAAAAGATAAAAATAGATTTTTATCGAAATGAACTAGTTTTGAACTAAAATAACAACCCATTTATTTTTAAATAAATAAATTGGATTTGAAATGGGTTGTAAATAGAATTGATTCATGGGTTTATCGTGAACTGTGTTTTAAATAACACTAGTTCTTTAACCCGATAATAAATAGAATGTGATTTGGGTTTATCGTGAACTGTGTTTTAAATGACACTAGTTCTTTAACCCAGTAAAAGGAGTTTTAATGAATCTGAAATTAAATTGAAATGAGAATTGGTAATTTAAATTATCAAATTTAGAAAGTGAGCGAGGATGGAGTATTACCAGTTTTGCTCCAAAGCGATAGTTAAATCTTTAATTAGATTTGAACGTGAAACGGTAGTTAATTTTACCGATAGCACCGTGGTGTTAGATATGAAGTATTACCAGTTTTGCTTCATGGGATGAATAGGTTGGGATTGGGAAAGAAAATAAATAATTACTTCGGTGTGGTTCGCTAATCTCGACTACTTTGGAAAACCATAATTTGGTTTGAAATGACATCCAAAGGAAGATTAAAGGATAAATTCTAAAGGATTTATCTTGGATAAAATTAATGGGAACCTTTCCCTAAGAATTGAAATTTAGAAACTAGCTGTAGGTTAGTTAAGAAGAATGGTTTCCTGGATATTGATCTGATGTTGGTTTCGGCCTTCGGGGTTGATATTTGGGGAATTGTTCTCTTGCTAATTTACGGTTAGTGACTGATGAATTGGAATGAGGCGTATGTTGTGTTTGTGTAACATTTGTTTTTAATATACGCGGGTTGTTCGGAAAGGCCGGGTTTATACCCATTCTGAATAACCGATTCGACGATAAGTCGAAGATGAAGACGGTGGTTGAAGACCGGAAGTCTTCACATCGTTTGGGTGATTACTGATGATCTTGATTGGGCTGTATACCCAAGATGAGGGAATCAGTTAGTGGTCGTCCAGACGTACTTGGAGATGGATGGATATGCGAGGAAAGTGCCTCCGGTTTCGTTCAGACCCAGAACGAACTTGTAAATGGATTGTGTGTTTGACATTGGATTTTATTCTGAGTTGATTGATTTCTGTTAAATATATATCTGTTTGGCGGCGGAGAATTTATTCTCTTGCTTAACGCCCTTCTCTGAGACGTACGAGCTTAGAGGTTATATATCAATAGATATCAATCGCACGGCATGAATTGCCTGTGTGGCATGCTGAGTTGCATGGATCAAGGCTTCTGTTGAAAAGCAAAGTCTTGTGGTTGATGATAAAAGCACGGCATACGTGGCAGCTTTGTGTATAGCGTGAATTCACGAGCCTCACACCCCGGTATGAGTTAAAAACGGGATACGGACTGCAGGGAGAGCACGACGTTTCTTTCTAGCTATGGTGGTGTCAGTGATTTACCAGCCCTGACATTTATATCTATTTCTCACCTATGTGGTTGTTGGAATGCGAGGCGCCTCGATTGTAGGTCTGTAAGGACCGGGAAACGTGTGTTCAGGAATAACTAATCCTCTAACGTAAGTGAGGACCGGCCCTGAAGCATCCAGGATTGCCCAGAGTGTATAGTCCTGAGACATTTGCTAGAGTGTCTCGAACGCGGAGAGGAGCTTGCCCCTTGCCTCGACTCATGACGGAAATCCAATTTCCAATACGTGTATTTCGGCTTTATTTATAGAGCCTAGTATGGCGACATAGTAGCATGGGATGTTATACCGTCTATGATTTATATTTATGATTGAAATTGTTTTGACCTTATATACTTAGTATAGTATCAAATAATTTGTTTTAAACGTACCAAGCATGTTTGGCTATTATAAGGGAAAACCCTATTCTCCGGCTTGCGTTGCATTGTGTGATGGGACCTGGGTCTTATAATAGCTTCATTTTTCGAAAAAGCATTGCGTTATTTATCCTATGCACTGGTATTCTTGGGAGGAAACCCGTTCCGTGTTATACGGCGTGGTCCCTTGAATTACTCTCTTTTAAAGTAAAGCTTTAAATAACTGTTTTAGTTCTCACACCAGTCACATGACTGACCTGGAGTTTATTGTTTTAACCTAAACTCTAGGTGCCCCTATTTTCCGCACGGGCAGCTAGTAGTTTTGGTTTTGCAGATTTATATTCACAGGATCCTGGTTTACAGCTGGAATGATATCCGGAAAGCTCTGTATCCGTATATCACCTTCAGTTGTGCTTTGTATTATTTTCCGCTGCTATGTAATTTATTGTAATCTCTGATATTTATCGAATGTAATTTATTCATTTATACTCTGTATATTCTTGTATCTGATGGAATTGTTGTAATAGCAATGAAATGTTCTTCCGTCTGCGTAGGATGAGGGATGAGGGACTACGTATATTCCTGCGATGATACAGTGAGGACAGTGCGAGTGGGGTACCATGTGGTGTACCTTAATTTGAGGGTAGCTACATATACATTATATTAGGTTAATATACTAGGGAGTAGATGGGTACAATGAGTGTGTGTAAGCATGGAGCGTTGTTGACACCAATAACCTAATAAATAAGAAAAATATAACTGAATGGTATATGTAGGATTATTCAAATTTAAATTCATTCACATAGAACTTATGTTTTGACCCCTCCTCATAACACAGTTGCAGGTTAGGCTTGAGACAGAGATGTTATAGCTTAGATACTGGCTAGACAATATTATTATTGAGGTAAAGCTGCGTTTTGATTATATTATATTTAGTTCCTTCCACTATGAGATGTTTTCTGAACTCTGACTTGTTTTATGTCTTTGTCTTTTTCTGCAAGATACCAGAGCAAACCAACACAGGTTTTGATGGATTTGGTTTTTGAAAAAAAATTGATCTGTCGAGATCCGGGTTGTTACATCTGGTATCAAAGCTAATTAAAAAAATAGGAAATCTTTATAGAATAGTTAGGTAAAAATCCAAGTACAATTAGAAAAGGTACATAAAAGAAAAATGGAAGATGTGAATTTTTCCGTTTGATACCTTTTTGTAACTTAAGAAATCGAATTTGGAAAATTAGATTTTTCTAAATTTCTAATTTAATAAAGGTTGGTAGGGTTTTGGATGCAACAATTGGATGAACTATGCTCTTATTCCGTAAGAGTCTGGGAAATTTTAGGTGAAAAATGTTTTGATTTTTCAAAAATATTGCATTCACATAGAACTACAAGTATATTTAGGATGTGAGCATCATGTTTTGAAAGAGTTTTTAAAATTTTGCATATACACCAAATTAAGCATACATGCATTACTATGATGTATTTCACTTTGCACATGTCCATAATGTTTGCAAAAATTGGATGCACACATGATGGTTGGATATTATGCGAGGGATTATCTATTTTACCCCTATCGAATTTTGGGGACGAAATTATTTAAGGGTGGGAGAATGTAACACCCCGCATTTTTTATGTAATTAAATATATTTATATGAATGGATATATAAATAATGGTGATACACAGTTTAGATTAATACATACGTTGAAGAGAAGAAAAATTTGTATGATAACAGTGTATGTAATAGAAAAAAAATTAAAAAATAAAGGCATAGTTGGATACCATATTTGATAAGAAAACGAGTATAAGAAAATGTATGGTATTTATTTACATAAATAAATAATAGCATTTAACCAAGATAAGGCATGTGGTAAGACATGGGAATAATAAAGAGTTAAGTGGCTAACATGGGTAGCATGGATAATTCATTAAATTGGAATACTTAACCTAATTAAATTTGTAGTGGTGTTATGAGCCAGCTGAATTGAGTAGGGGTTAAGAAAACTGGTTAAAGAAGTGAGAAGGGTTAAGTTAATCTTAATTAATGCCAAAACAGGGAATCATAATAACCTATTACAAATGAACTTGAATAAGAAAAGGAAAGATAATAGGTAGGCTTGTCCTATGGACAAGTGGGAATTATAACTTATGTAATAAGGTAACTTATAATGAATGATAGGGGAAGATAAAATAACTTATGTAATAAAGTTGTACTTAACTGAAGATTAAGTAAATAGCGAGAATAAGAATAAATCTACAAATGAGGATAACATAAATTAAGTGAATGAAAAGAGAAACTTATTAGTAAACCTTAGTTAAGAAAACTAAGTTAATAAGTAAATTATGAAAAATTGTAATGATGGTGTAAGACGAGATTATGATTAAATGGGAAAGAAGAAGCCAAACTTATGGAGATAAGTAAGTTGTATTTAATCATAAAAGTTGAATGACATGTTAATAGAAAACATGTAAATTTAGATGCACTTAATTATAAATTAAGTAGAACATGTTATTGCAATGATGAGATGGGACAAAGAATAGTGTAAAGAGAATGAATTATGAATATTGAATTACAATATAGAGAATTACATGTTGTGGGCTTATTAATTAACTTAAATGAATGAGATTAATAATCAAGAGAAACTTGGTAACTTGAATAAGAAGTCAAGGGAAAATGGGAACAACCAAGTTAATGGGAAATCTATCGAGGTGGAGCAAGCGCGTAATTGATGATTAGACATAGGATCTAACGACACAGTAAACTGAGGCGCTTGGGACGGTTCGTATGTTAGAGTATGAATAACCAAACGGGGTAGATCATCATGGTGTCGTAAGGCACGAGGGGAGCGCACGTACATTTGATTAGTTTGTTAGCTTCAATGGACTAGAAGGGGAAGCACGCGGCTTCCTGAGACGTTAAATGTGCTCCTGATAGTCCTCTGTGGTGGTTTAGCTTCGGGCTAGGATTAAAAGGTTGGGTTTGTGCGCAACTATCATGTCGGTGGGCCTTGACTGCACAAGTAGGGGGAAGTCAGAATGCTGTGACGTGGTGACATTAAGGGTAGCTTGGCGGTTGCCTTACTTCGGAGGCAGAGGGTCTGGACCAACAAAGATACTATAGGTCATCGAGAACCTATCATCGGCAGCCAGCAAGATGCGGAAAGACTAGAGCTAAATCCAAGAGGCCATCGACCTTTCACTATCGAGGCGGTGGTTGAGGGTAGGCGCCACATGGATGTTTAGATTGTTTGCTTAGGGGCTTGTCGCTTAGCTCTTGTAGTCTTTACTAGTTAAGGGAGGGGCCGAGGTGGGACCATAGCCACCATAGAAAAACAGATCCTAGGGATATTTGTGTGAGAGGCTCTTAAAGGTGGGCCTGCACAGATGTAAGGAAAGCTCCCGATCGAGTTCCGTGTGTAGCCCTGCCACGGAACTCGGACATGCACACATGACAGGTGTGCGGGTTTGGTATCGAATATGTTTGGCGATACATACGTGGGAAAGTCTAGGTACACACATGTCTGCTCTGGGTGGTGTATCGTTGACTAGAGGGCATTATTCAATGATGGCAGTCATTACACCTACGTAATATAGTTATAGTGGTTCCATGCAGACGTAGCGTCGTTATATACAGAGATCAGTACGTCACTCAGACGTAGGATGGCGGACTGCGCATATTCCTGTGATGATACGGTGAGGACCGTGCGAGTTGGGTACCATGGAGTGTACCTTAATTTGGGGGTAGCTACATATACATTAAATTAGGTTAATATAATAGGGAGTAGATGGGTACAACAAGTGTGTTCAAGAGTGGAGCGCTGTTGACAACAATAACCTAATAAATAAGAAAATATAACTGAACGGTATATGTAGGATTATCCAAAGTGTGTACTTTAAATTCTTTCACACAGAACTTATGTTCTGACCCCCTCCTCATAACTCAGTTGTAGGTTAGGCTTGAGGCAGAGATATTATAGCTTGGATACTGGCTGGGCAGTATTATTATTAAGGTAAAGCTACGTTTTGATTATATTATATTTTGTTCCTTCCGCTATGAGATGTTTCCTGAACTCTGACATGTTTTATGTCTCTGTCTTTTCTGCAAGATATCAGAGCAAACCAACACGGGTTTCGATGGATTTGGTTTTTGAAAAAAAATCGGTCTGTCGAGATCCGGGTTGTTAAAGTTTGGTTGAATACTCAAACTCAGTATACTCCCAACTCATAGTCACTTAACACCTATCTTCATTAAATGGGTCCACAAATATCTCACCGTCTAAGTGATTTAAAGTCGGGTAAGAAAGACGAAAGAAAATAGAAAAGAAACTCGAGTACATTCTCTCACTATTACTAATTTATTAATTCCTCTGATCATCTAAACCTATGCTCTGATACCAAAATGTAACACCCCACATTTTTCCGATCCCAAATTTTGGCAAAAATTGAAACTCAAACCCAACCAAGAATGGAGAGTATAAATATGGTACCTTTAAATAATGAGCACGCGCATAATTAGAGTAAAATAAATTAACTCACAGCAGAAACATAATAAAATAACCAATACCAACTAAGGCGACTACATTAAAGCATATCGCCTTGTAAATTTCGAGCATGAGAGAATGAGAACCGAGAACCAAACTGAACATCTACTAAGACCTATCTTCCCCAAGATAAACCTAAGAGTTGTTATGGGGTGGGGAGTCAGAACTACCCCTACTGGTGAGTAAAAAATGTATAGCACTGTCTACAGTACACAAACGTATCCCATTTGGTAAGAAACAAAACACATGTCTAACAAGGCTAGTAATCCTAATCTTAACTTGTATAGATTTACGCATGGCGACTATCTACCAGACACGAGGTAGTAATCCCAAACAATAATGATATAGCAATACTAAGGTAGAACGTTTACACGTATACCAAAAACTAAGAGGTGGCCCTCAACTGCAATTATTCCATAAGGAGGTTACTTATTTATACATAGTTAAATAAGACCTCACTACCAACAACATGGTAGGGTGGATCCTTTTGATCACTTAAGACCCAACGTGCACCCATTGGTTACTTAATACCTTACTTGTGAAAGAGACGGTATATGACTTAAGCAGGATCGGTAATATGGATATGCGGAATGTATGTGGTAAACTAACTTGTATAATTACAATAGTTATGCAAATAAATATGAGATAGTGAAATATATTACAAATAAAAAGCATTAAAGTAAAGTAATAACACCAGAGCTTTTTATACTGGTTCGGAGCGCCGTCCTACGTCCAGTCCCAGATCTCTCTCTGGATTTTCGCTAACCAACCACCTCGCTTCACCCGGAGGAATAGGTTCACAATACTCGAACAGTCGAATGGGATTTCACGCCTCTCACAACACTAGGACTTCACAACTTGCCTCTCACAACACGAGGACTTCACGACTTGCCCCTCACAACACGAAGGACTTCACACAAGGTGATTAGACTTGTAACTTGACAATGTGTGTTCTTCATAACAAGAATTTTTCAATTCTTGTACACCCTTCCTATAATCTTATCCTCAAATTTGAATTTGTGAAGATTTGGAAGATGATATCGTGTTTGAATCAAAAGAATAATATATAGATTCTAGGATTCAACAATGATATAAGAAGATTACGAGCGTTTGAGTGCTTTGAAATGATCAAGAATGAAATCAACAATAGATAGAACAGATAGAAAGAAATTAGTTATTTGAATAGATGATTTCATGTTGTTTTTATAGAGGATAAAGAGTTGCAACCATTAGTAAAGAGAAGTATTGAAGAGAAATGATATTTGGTGAAAGGTAAAGGAAGCAACTTTTGATGAGAAGAGATATCTGTATGAAGAGTTGCTTTCAGTTCGAAAATCGGTCGACAAGTCAAAAATAACCAGAAGACTGAATTTTGAAATATATATATGTTACATATATGTGTGCACGTTTATTGTGCATTTTGTCCAGAAACGGTCGACCGCATATATTTGAACCGGACGACCGGTTTTTGGCAATATGCACAATAAATGTGCATTCATATATATACAAATATATATTCATAATATAGAGGAATATGATTATTTGAGGATAGATTTTAACATTTATAACACAGCTAAACCACTAAATAATCAACCTCTAACTTACGTTATCATTGATTCTCTTCTTTTTGTCGATCATGAAACTTCTCCTTGTCATTAATCAAAACGCTAAAAATTCCTTGACTCAACATTCTCCCCTTTTTTGATTGATGACAATATAGCTCTGAATATATTGCTAAACTCCCCCTGTATATGTACCCCGCCTGAAATATATATTAAAAATCTGCAAAAAATATTGTTAGTAGCATTTTTCTCCCCCTTTGTCATCGACAAAAAGGAGTAGTTAAGACATACATCCCATAAAACAGACATAAAATATTAGGATTGTAGCATACACTACAAACCATTCAAACCTAACCAAGTCATGTAGCTAAGAGTTAATATGTACAAACCCAAAATAAAATACAGCACTACTTATGTACAAATGCCGATTTAGGTCTTAATATAATGTTCATACTACCATAAACAATTGATAGAAAGAACTAGTGAGATGGTGAATTGGATTGAGTCATATCCCCTTCTTCTTCTTTGTCTCCTTCTTCTTCGTCGTCTTCTTCCTAAGTTTCAGTTGTTCCACGACCACGTCCAGTACTCGTTACTGAACTTGTGCCTTCCTCTGAAGTTGACCATGTAAAAGTAGGAGGCATTGGACATTTTCCTGGGTCTTGTATATGCATAGAGGAGGAAGATGTTCCACACGATATCACATTCCAAAGTATACCGAAGAAAGACTTGAGTTTGGAAAAGCGTTTGTCATGTTTTGTATTTAAATGATCAATTTTATTGTCCGTACGCTTAAGCCTTTCTTCAAGAAGAAATTGATTTCGTGCGATTTGTTCAAGCGAATCTTTTGTCGAGGAGGATGGTTGAAGAAGCCTAACCTCTTCTGGTTTCGGCCTAGCGGGCGGTGAACAAGTACCTTCTTGGTGACTTTGTTCCTGATAATGTTCGAAGGGCATAATACTTAAACACAGTTCAGGAAGCTTCATTCTCTTCTTCGTTGCTTTGTTGATACATTTTGGTTTAGAAACTTTTGATTCGGGAGATTTGAGACCACAATCCAGTATAAGTCGCATGATATATTCATTATGGAATAAATCTGGTCGATTACGTTCATTTACGAGTAAAATCTCATCAAAGACCATACTTATCCAATTGATTTGTATATCTCCATATAGAGCGTACAAAGCCTTAAAATTCTCCTTATATACCGCATCGAAGTTACCAACTCTTGGTAGTAAAGAATGCATAATAATATGATGTAGAATTCGAGCGGTAGGCCGTAAGTTGATTGCTTTTGTACTAAGCTTATGATCTTCAATAAAAAGACGACTCAACTTGTCTTGAGTATGAATAGTACAAAAATTGCTAGAGAACTTTCTTCCATTGTTATTTGAACCAGGTACCATTGCCATCCTTTCATTTGAAATAAATATATGCTTACCACATACAACTGACCATAGACAATGAGTAGAATTCTTGGGTTTATACTTCTCTAGGTTAAGATTAGCATAGAACAATTTAATCATGATATGATTAATTTCTATGTTGTTCTTATCAAAGTCAAGGAGATTTTGAATACGAGCTTTGATTGCTAATTCTTTAACATCATAGAGAATAAAATCGGAGAATTTGATGAAAGAACCTTCATGAATCGTATAATCTTTCATTTCATTCCATCACTTGATTGTTATTGGATCCATTAACCATTGTTTGATATTGGAATCAATGGGTTGTAGATGTGTAGAAGATGATTTCTTCGATTTCTTTTGAGGTGGAGCCATTGATTTTGAAGGAAATGAATTTGGGAATTTTAGGGTTGTTGAGGATTAGAGAGTTTGAATTAATAAAAGGATAAATGAGTAGTGTGTATGGGAACCGTCGGTTTTGAGTTTGAAATTTTAAAAATAGGAAAAGACAAGACCGGTCGACCGCTACTAATTTAATGGTCGACTGGTTTGAGACAGAGACTCAACCAGTCGACTGGTGTGTATCTAGAGGTCGACTGGTTGATAAATAATTTGTTTTTAACCCGAGACTTAACCGGTCGACTGGTCATATTGTACCGGTCGACTGGTTGATAAAAAAAATCATTTCAACCCGAAACTTGACCGGTTGACTGGTCATATTGTACCGGTCGACTGGTTTGTCTGAACCTTGTTTTTGCTGTTTTTCTTAGATTTTCCGAAGCTCCATTATTTGATAATATAAATTTATTCCAAAACTCAAATTAACCAACCAAAATACATGAAAATAAAAGAATCCCTCAAGATATGAATTCACTTATTAGAGCAACAAAATAAACCTCACGATATAAAATCAATGAGAAGTGGAGGTGTTGTTCTTGGAATCTTCTTTGATATTGGTAACTCTTGGTGTCCATGGCGACCAAGTTTCCTTAGCTCCTTCATTTCAACTATAATTCTTATCCCATGAATTAGGACTCCTTGATGATGAAGGAACATTAAGAATAGGTTGATAAACTCCATGTTTTTCGGTGCCACGGAAAAATGAGGTCATGTGTTCCAAAAGGGTTAAACGATCAGACGTAAGTTTTTGTTCGTAATGGAGTTGACGCTGGAGATCCATCTGATGTTTCTGATAGTGGTGAATCTCACTTATCTTTTCTCTAGTTCATGGGGAGAAAAATAATGCATTCTTTGCACGTTTGGATTTTGGTGTATGTCTGGGGGTATGAGTACATTTTGGTCTACTTTTTGGTGTCTCTGGAGAAAATATTCCTTCGGTTCAGAACTGGTGACCGAAATATGGGATCGCTGAGCGCATTCGTCGCAAATGTGAGCCATTTAGATAGAATTGAATCCGTTTAAGAGTAGTATGGACTCAAGGATAGGAGATGTAGAAAAGAGAGAATAAACTCATATATATATACAGATTTTTCTAAATAAAGAATAATGGTTGAAAACATTCAAAGCTTATATACCATAAAAAAATGTAAAGCTTATAACTTCTTACTAAAAATAGTGATAGGTACTTGATTACTACAATACGAAAAAAGAAAAACACCGGTTTCATAAATGAACTTGACAATTCAAGTATATATAACTTTAAAATTCATACATCAATTTCGGTTCTAGAAATAAATCCAAGCTCTCTGCACAAAGAAATAAAACTTGATTCAAGTAGAGGTTTAGTAAAAATGTCCGCTAGCTGATGTTCAGTCTGGACATATTTGAGACATATTGTTCCTTTTTCAATATTATCTCTTAAGAAATGATGTCGAACATCAATGTGCTTTGTTCGAGAACGATTTATTAGATTTTTTGATAAGTTGATCGCACTTGTGTTATCATTGTATATGATGGAGTTTGATAAATGAATATCAAAATCACGAAGTGTTTGTTGCATATATAGCACTTGAGTACAAGCAAGAGCTGCTGATATATACTCAGCTTTACAAGTCGAGAGTGAAGCGAAATTTTTTTTCTTACTAAACCAAGAAACAAGTGATTTTCCAATAAAATGGCATGTAGCACTTGTAATCTTTCTATCCATACGAGAGCCACCAAAATCAGCATCACTGTAGGACACTAATTCGAATGGACAATCTTTTGGGTAGAAAAGACCGAAATCTTTGGTATTATTAAGATAACGAATTATACGTTTTATAGCTCGTAAATTTGATTCTTTAGGATTGGCTTGAAACCTTGCACATAGACAAACACTCATCATTATATCCGGACGACTTGCGGTAAGATAAAGAAGAGAACCAATCATGCTTCGATATTACTTCTGGTCAACACTCTTACCATGTTCATCTTTCTCAAGATGTGTAGTTGTACTCATAGGAGTAGGTTTACCAGATGTATTTTCTGAACCGAAGCATTTGATAAGATTTCCACAGTATTTTCTTGATTAATAAAAATACCGTTTGAAAGTTGTTTGATTTGAAGACCAAGAAAATATGATAGTTCTCCCATATGAGACATTTCAAATTCTTTGGTCATAATATTTACAAACTCTTTGCAGAGTTTATCGTTTGTTGAACCAAAGATAATATTGTCTACATATATCTGGATAACCAATATATCTTTTCGAGAATGTTTGATGAATAAAGTCTGATCGACTTTACCCATTTGAAATCCTGAATTAGTAAGATAGCTTCGTAACCGTTCGTACCAAGCACGAAGTGCTTGTTTTAATCCGTATAAAGCTTTCTTAAGTTTATATACGTGATCAGGATGTTTTATATGTACGAACAAGGGAGGTTGTTCGACATATACATTCTCTTTGATAAATCCATTCAGAAAAGCACTTTTGACATCCATTTGATAAAGTTTGAAATTATGATGACAAGCGAAGGATAATAAGATTCTAATAGCTTCTAGTCGTGAAACTGGCGCGAAAGTTTCTTCGTAATCGATACCTTCTTCCTGATTGTATCCTTGTGCTACTAATCTTGCTTTATTTCTGGTTATATTTCCTTGTTCATCGGCTTTATTTTTATAGACCCATTTCGTACCAATGACTGACTGATCAGTTGGTCTTGGAACAAGTTCCCTGACATTATTGCGCTCGAACTGATTTAGTTCTTCTTGCATGGCAATGATCCAGTAATCATCATTAGCAGCTTCTTTTGGATTCTTAGGTTTGATATTTGAGAGAAACGCGACATGACCCATTTGATTGAGCTCACTTCTTGTTCGAATTTGTGATGTTACTTCTCCAATTACATTTTGAACTGGATGATCTCTTATAATTCTCGGAGGAGATCGAAATCTTGGTGGAGAAGGTATCACAACTGGCTGAGGAATATCCTTAAAAATTTCCGAGTCAGAGTCATTATTTGTGATGATAGGATTTTTAGTGACTATAATTTTGTCGTCATCTGATATGTTATGAGACGGTTTATAGAATTCATCAAATGAGACGTTAAGTGATTCTTCAATAGTTTTAGTTCTTTTGTTAAATATACGATAGGCCTTGCTTCGTTCCGAATATCCAACAAATATACCTTCATCGGATTTTGAATCAAAATTTCCAAGATGGTCTTTCGTATTTAAAATAAAGAACTTAGAACCAAAAACTTTGAAGTATGAAATATTTGGCTTCTTTGATTAAATAACTCATAAGGTGTATTCTTGGTGAGAGGTCGAATAGATACACGATTTAAAACATAACACGCAGTTGCTACAGCTTCTGCCCAAAAATGTTTTGGTAAAGTGGATCCATTTAATAATGTTCTTGCAAAATCTTGTAAAGTCCGATTTTTCTGTTCTACAACTCTGTTTTGTTGTAGAGTTCTAGGAAAGGAAAAATTATGATATATACCTTTCATTGCACAAAGATGTTCAAATTCATTATTGTCGAACTCTCCACCATGATCACTTTTTATGTTCTTAACTTTAATCCCTTTTAATTTTTGAATTATCTTGATGAACGATTTGAAATGATTGAAAGTGTCACTTTTGTTTTTCAAGAAAATTACCCAAGTATAAAGAGAGTAATCATCAACAATTACAAACACTTACCGATTATGATTTATTGACTGAACCTGTGTTGGTCCAAATAAATGCATATGTAATAGCTCAAGTGGTTGTAATGTTGATATGACTTTCTTGGATTTAAATGATGATTTAGTCAATTTTCCTAATTGACATGCATCACAAATATTGTCAACCATAAAGCTAATTTTGGGTAGTCCTTTAACCAGGTCATTTTTGGCTAGCTTGTCGATAGTTCTGAAGTTTATACGACAGAAACGTTTGTGCCATAGCCATGGATCATTATCATTTGCTACAAGACACATATCAGAATTATGATTGACATTCATATTCAGAATATAAATATTTCTATCTCTATATCCTTCGAAAACTAAACTTCGATCTTTATCTAAAATACTACATTTGTTATCCGAAAAAGAAATGGTAAAACCCTTGTCGCATAATTGATTGATACTGAGTAATTTGTGTTTCAAATTTTTAACTAGCATGACATTAGCAATAAGAGGTAAGTTAGATGTACCGCAATTGCTCACATCGCCTTTGCTGATGATGTAGCCTTTTGAATTATCTCCAAAAGTGACGGAGCCACCATTTGAATAAGTGATATTTGTCATTAAGCTTTTGTCTCCAGTCATATGCTTCGAGCAACCACTGTTCAATATCCACTTTCCTCTTTTCTTAAGTGGGACCTGCAAAAAATAAAATTAAGTCCATGGTACCCACTTTTTAATGGGGTCCTAAGAGTTAGGTCTTAGGAGTCCAAACCGATACGGGTCCAGTATCCCCTTTATATAGATAGTTGGAACTATGGTGCACAGTATTCAAAAAATTCTGAATATATTTGTTGCTAATCAAATTGTTATTTGTTTTAGGAACCCATATTGATAGTCTTGATATTTTTATTTTGAAACTTCACAACCGGTTTTAGTTTGGAATATAATAAACTAAGATTTTTCTTAGCTTCAATTTCTTGTACTATTTTATTTTTTTCTTTTTCTTTTATTGCCAAGATGTTTCTTGATATCTTGTTTTTTATACCCCAAACCTTGTTTATTCGAAGTAGATTGTGAATTTTCAATAATTTTTGTCAAGTTTTCTCAACCTTTATTGAAGTTAGAAACATTTTGAGTAATGTCGCCTAACTTAGTTTGTAAACTAGCTTTTTCTAGGTCTAGAATTTTGACTTTTGCCTTAAGCTCATGATTTCCAGTAGTAAGAGCATCATTTTTCTCTTTTTGAGTTTCATTTTCTTGACTTAAAAGAGATAATTGAGAAACAATATTAGATGATGAATCTTGAACTTTTTCAAGTTCCTCCTCTAATATTTTCTTCTCGTCCTTTAACATATCTTGTTCAAATTCTACTCTACTTAAATCTGCTTTGGCTTGTTTGCATTGTCGTTTCATATCTTTGAATTTAAAAATTAATTCAACATTAATATCAAGAACTTCTTCAAAAGTAGGAATTTGTAGCTCATCTTCTGTTGCCATGAAACATACATTAGCTTGTTCATTGTCTGAATCACTTTCACTATCAGATGAAGATGAGTTTGAATCATCCCATGTTACTAAGAATGCTCGTTTCTTTGACTTGTCTTTCTTGTATTTGATTTTGTCATTTTCTAACTTCTTCTTTTGCTCTGGACAATCCTTTTGCATATGCCCCTTTTTATGACAATTGAAGCATTCTATATTTGAAGAAGATGGTTTATTTGAACTGAACTTCTTTCTGTTGTATCGACTAGCCTTTCGTTGCTTTAAGAATTTCTTGAATCCTTTTGCAATGAATGCTAGATCTTCTTCTTCGGAATCTGAATTGTCCTCATCTTTTTCAGCATGAAAAGCTACATTTTTCTTTTCTTCTTTTTGTTCTTTTCTAGCCTGCAAGTTAGCTTCATAGGACACTAGATTTCCTATTAATTCATCTGGCTTCATGGTGGAAAGGTCTTTAGCTTCTTCAATGGCTAATACTTTTCCTTCTCATTCACTAGTCAGAGAATGTAGGATAGTCGAGACAACATCAAAATCAGAATATTTTTGCCCTAAACCAACAAGTGCATGATGAATAGCTTGAAACCGTGAATACATATCATTGATAGTCTCATTTGACTTCATTTTGAAATTTTGAAACTGACTTTTCAGCATGGCTATTTTGGCTTGTTTAACCTTGTTAGTACCTTAACGAGTGGTTTTTAGCGTTTGCCAAATTTGATAGGCAGTGGTGTAGATACTAATACGATTATATTCATTTTGAACTAATGCACAAAACAACATATTTATTGCTTTTGCATTTACGGCTGTTGCCGTTTTCTCAGCCGGTGTCCATTCTGAATACTCAGTTGTTGGGTTCACTATTTCTTTTTGTGTAGCATTCCAAGCATCATAATTAGTTGACTGCATGTAAAATGACATACGTGTTGCCCAATAACTATAGTTAAGGCCATTGAAGAATGGAGGTCTTTGTGTTGATTGACCTTCCGTATAAGTGGTGTTTTGAGTGCTAGAACTAGGGTTATTTGCCATATTACAAGTATATATCAAATAATCGTGTTACGGTTATAAGATGACCGTGCTCTAATACCAATTGAAAGAGTCGGTATACGACTTAAGCAGGATCAGTAATATGGATATGCAGAATGTATGTGATAAACTAACTTGTATATTTACAATAGTTATGCAAATAAATATGAGATAGTGAAATATATCACAAATAAAAAGTAGTAAAGTAAATTAATAACACCAGGACTTTTTATACTGGTTCGGAGCACCGTCCTACGTCCAGTCCCAGATCTCTCTATGGATTTTCACTAATCAACCACCTCGCTTCACCCGGAGGAACAGGTTCACAATACCTGAACAGCCGAACGGGATTTCACGCCTCTCACAACACGAGAACTTCACAACTTGCCTCTGACAACACGAGGACTTCACAACTTTCCCCTCACAACACGAAGGACTTCACACAAGATGAGTAGACTTGTAACTTGACAATGTGTGTTCTCAATAACACAAATTTGTCAATTCTTGTACACCCTTCCTATAATCTTATCCTCAAATAGAATTTGAATTTGTGAAAATTTGGAAGATGATATCGTGTTTGAATTAAAAGAATAATAAATAGATTCTATGATTCAACAGCGATATAAGAAGATTATGAGCGTTTGAGTGCTTTGAAATGAACAAGAATGAAATCAAAAATAGATAAAATAGATAGAAAGAAATTAGTTATTTGAATAAATGATTTCATGTTGTTTTTATAGAGGATAAAGAGTTGCAACCATTAGTGAAGAGAAGTATTGAAGAGAAATGATATTTGGTGAAAGGTAAAGGAAGCAACTTTTGATGAGAAGAGATATCTGTATGAAGAGTTGCTTTCAGTTCGAAAATCGGTCGACGGGCCAAAAATAACCAGTAGACTGAATTCTGAAATATATATACATTACATATATGTGTGCACGTTTATTGTGCATTCTGCCCAGAAATGGTTGACCGCCTATATTTGAACCGGTCGACCGGTTTCTGGCAATATGTATAATAATTGTGC
This sequence comes from Allium sativum, assembly GCA_030737875.1. NCBI lineage: Eukaryota > Viridiplantae > Streptophyta > Magnoliopsida > Asparagales > Amaryllidaceae > Allium > Allium sativum. Next base: position 282,818,583 of record CM060921.1, read on the forward strand.
ATTCATATATATATATACACACAAATATATATTCATAATATAGAGGTATATGATTATTTGAGGATAGATTTTAACATTTATAACGCGGCTAAACCACTAAATAATCAACCTCTAACTTACGTTATCATTGATTCTCTTCTTTTTGTTGATCATGAAACTTCTCCTTGTCATTAATCAAAATGCTATAAATTCCTTGACTCAACAACTTGATGTTTTACTCATTAGTATAAATTAGAGGACACTAGCTATAAGTCCTAATAATTTAAAGCTTTCATCTTTCACGCGTATTCCCATTCCCTACAAAAGGTGAGATATAGTAAGCAATCAGTTGTTACCTATAGGATAGGTAGATAACATCTCATCATTTATTAACTTCCCCCGGCGGACCTCCATGTTACAATCTAGCTTACCTTTTTAGATAATTCCCTAGCCACTTACTACTTCCTGTAGGATAGGAAGACTTGTACTACCTCTGTAGCGGTCATTCAGTACCTATTACCAAGGTGGACACTCACCCTAATCACTTAATACCTAGAGGTAGCGGACTAACACTGGAATTACCAAGTTCGTACCCAGTATGTGACACCCACGTCCGTTAATGTCACTCTTTAATAGAATGCATTAAGTTTCATGAAGCATTATAGGTAAATAGAAACAGAAACTTCACAAGACAGATATAAAATAACGACGGAATTTAAAACTTTATTTTCAAACAGAAAACATCGTGGTGCAAAATCCAGTTACAACATATGTCTGAAATATAGAAAACCCATTTAGCCAAATTAAAATATCTACCTTGTATTAAAATCATCAGAGTACAGTAATATAAAATCATAATCCCCAAAAATAGTCATAGTAAGGTAGACAGGTAATCAAAGTGGTACATCTAAGCAGCTCCAAGCAGAAACAAAAGGGAAAATCCTAATCCAACCTGAGTATTCCGACCTTGAGAACTAGGGGGAAAGAAGGAGAGAAAAGGAAACAAAACGGGTCAGACATAAAGTCTGGCGAGTTAATAACTTTTAGCATATAAATAAGTTAAAGCATCATGACAGGCATATAAACTGAATGAGAGAGATAACAATATCATAAGACATGTATAACAGACTGCGCAAGACAAACAGAATAGAATAGATTACATTTCCCTATTACTTTTCTCTGCACTAATATTAGTAGAACAGAAACAAAATGATCCCAACAGAAATAGAAAGGTAGACTTAGGTGTACTTCTAGTGATAGGTTTTACCCCCAATGATAATGACAGGCAACCCAACAGAAATGACAGATGTTACCCCAAACGATAATAACGAGCTCCTAAACAGGCAAGACTAGATGTACCCTAATTACTACCCTTATCAATCAGATCCCTATCCTGCAAATACCATGTGCCGACCCCATAGTAGGATGTATCACTTCCTAAAATGGAAACCCCTGATAGACACAACCGTATCTACTGATGCTATAGCGTCTTATTTTCCGGGGCAAACAGATCCATGCACGCACACGACTCCGTCAGAACGCGCCATCAGATACCTCCACCCATATGGACCTCTTAATATCAGCTTAGTAAGCGTGTCCTAACCGTTACCTAGTTTGGGGTCCCTTTTGATACCATTATGGAATACTGACTAATACGGGTCCCACACAACAAATGATACAAGCCACCCCTAGGCTTGCATCCCCACCACTAGGATTTTGATAGGTTACGCCTAACACATTTACAAGCCCGCATAACCCCAACATATAAAACAGGTTAAATTTGTCGGGTTCGTATAACCACTCATAGATTTAACAGATTCACTTAACCCCCCATTGATTCAAACAAGTTTACTTAAACCTTATACAATTTGACAAGTTCATATAATCCCCTTAGATTTAAACAAGTTAAGTATTACAGGTAAACAATGAATAAGCACAGTGGATCAGGTGTACATGTAATGACAGATCGGTTTAGGTATGAATCAGATTCTTAATGTGCATATGTTTAGATCCAGATTTATTTACATGTCAGGATTACTTGTTGAATGTTTATACCTAAAAATAACCTGAACTCACCGAGAGTGAATAAAACAATAGAAATGTTGTCCTGTTTATAGCCTACCGCCAACGAATCTCGTTCTAAAACACATTCAAATGTAGGGTAGGAATCTTGCCCGAATCTAGGGTGGGTCGACCTCGGAGTCGACACCCCCTTGTGTGTTTCGACCCTAGGGTCGACCCCTATAGGTGCGGGTCGACCCACAACGGGCCAGAATCCCACCTCGATTTCCCGCTCTGATTTTGAATTAATTTGAATTCGGGGCTTGATTTATTTATATATAATTCTCTTATACGTATACAAACTTCTAAGCTTAATGATTTCCTCGCACGATGTCCGTTTTAAGCAAACACGGAGTCTATCTTTAGCAGAATTTCGAGACGAGTGCAATGGTGCAGTCCGTTTTACTTGATTCCCAATATTTAATTAAGTATTCTTTTGTTTATCATAAATATTCTTTTAAAATTCCAAGGTGTTACATCCTGACATCCATCAACCATCTACCCATCCACCAATCACAAGCACCTATAGTCCTTAAAAGATTTCTAACACTTATACAAACATGTGCGAAGGTATGTGTATATGTCCTTATACTAATGCGAAAGATCAGGCGGTCGATTAATTCAGTTGACCTCCCTATTGAACTTTCATCAACTTGACCTCTTGGTTGTGAAGCATCTTAACCTCTGATCCAAGAATATGGGTAGGAACTCGTCTAACTGTCGCTTCCTGTTCCACCTCTACTTCCTCAAGCATACTCGGCTCAACTACCTCTGCTATATCATGCAGACATTTCTGCAAATGGGAAACATGAAAAATATCATGAACACCTGCCAGTATCTGTAACACCCCGAATTTTAGTTAATACTAAAATTCACTAATTATAGATAAATAATCTCAGATGTGGGAATTAGGGGAAAACAGGCTGCGTCATTGCGTTCGTCTCGGAAAAATACGCGAAATAGAGTCCGAGTTTTCGAAAATCGGAGTCCGTATGGCCCAGTTATGGCCCGATGAAGTTTGCAGAAAATTCAAAGCTAAAAACAGATTTAAAAATTTAAAATTCAGATTTTGGAATGGAACAAGCGGGGCCAGGCGGGAAAGTTCCCGCCCTAACCATGTCGACAGGGCTGTCGACAGGCCTGTCGACAGGGGTGTCGAATTGCCTATCGACTTGCCTGTCGACAGGGGCGCGGCGTCCAGAGAGCCTGGGTGCACCAGGTTGGGTTTTGGGCTGGCTTGGAGGGCTGGGTTCTAGAGGTTTCCTAAATCTGACGGTCCTAATCTAATCTAGGGTTAATCTAAGGGCCTAAAACACTACCTAATCCTATAAATAAGACCCCAACCCTACCCTAATTCATTCATAATTAGATCTTGTAACTAAACTATGGCAAAATGAAACTTGATCATGGCCTCCACAAATCAATAAAGAGGGTTGCGAGCTAATCAACCTCTAATCATCATCTTCTTCATATTTAGCAACTAGTCCTACTTCATAAGTTTGCTAATCTTGGTTTTGGTGAGTTCCTATAGCTTTAATAATCAATTGTTAAATTGATTATGGTAGGATATGATAAGACATGGCTATGTATGTGGATAAATGAGTTTATGCAAGTTTGTATGATATGTGATTTGCAAGTTTTATGCCATATGCAAGTTTAATGCCATGTTTTATGATGCAAAATACTAAGTTGAACATTTATGCATATGTAACATGTTATGCAAACTATATGAGAGAGTATATGCAAGTTATATGTAATAAGATATGCAAGTTATACATGGGGTTCTATGCATGCTAAGTGTTTGGTTTTATGCATGCTAAGTATTTGGTTTTGTGCATGCTAAGTATGTGGTTTTGTGCATGCTAAGTAATTGGTTTTATGCGTGCTAAGTGTTTGGTATTATGCATAAATCATGACATGCAAGTTTACGCTTTTAAATGTGATGCATACATATGCAAGATGACACCTTTATATGCTATGTATATATATATATATGTGTACGCTTGTTTACCCTCCTTTAGGAGGCAAGTCATATATGCAAGGTCAACATGTTATGTAAAGTTATGTGTATGCTTATATGCAAGCTCAACATGTCATGCAAGTCATGTGTATGCTTATATGCAAGTTCAACATGTTATGCAAGTTATGTGTATAATGTTATGCAAGTTATGTGTATGATGTTATGTAAGTTATGTGCATGTTGTTATGCAAGTTCATATGCAAGTTATGTGTATGATGTGATGCAAGTTATATGCATGATGTTATGCAAGTTATGTGTATGTTGATATGCAAGTTATGTTTATAATATTATGCAAGTTATGTGTATAATGTTATGCAAGTTAACATGTAACATGTTGTGCAAGTTCACACCTTTAAGACACATGCAAGTTCACCTTTGTAAAACCTATGAACACTTATGCAAGTTGCCTTTATATATGACATATGTATGTTCATGCAAGTTGGGTTATTTAGCAATGCTAGTTGGGTTAATATTATGATGTAAGTGGACACCTTTTAACCCATGTTAATGCTAATGTATGCTAAGTGAAACCCATGTTAAATGTGAAAGAATCTTCTCTTGGAAATATGTCGTGTTAGCATAAGTACATGGGGAAACGATGGGGTTAATAGACATGATTAATGAATGGTGTGAAATGGTTATGATTAAGCATACCATAAAATGAATAAGCATAAGTGGGAATTTACCTATTGAGTTAGGTCTACCCCATGGGAATTTACCTATTGAGTTAGGTCTACCCATGTTATGGAATTGGGAATTTACCTATTAAGTTAGGTCTACCCATATTCTTGTAAATGTGAATATTAATTAGGGATAATTAATAAATATGGGGGTGATTACTTAGGTGTAATTAATCGACTAAGACACGAGGTTGGACTCATTTGTAGTGTAAAACTGCCCGGACCCAACCGGCTTAACCAGTTGCTACAAATGTTAGCCCAATGTGAGAGGTCTTAGGCACAAACTAAATACGTGATTAACGTAAAGACACGAGGTTAGACTCGGTTATGACGTAAGGCTGCCCGGACCCAACCGGCTTAACCAGCGGTCATAAAAGATAGTCTAATGTGAGAGGTCTTTATGAGGATCACGGTCTTAATTAATTAAGAAACACTTAACCAAATTAGCATGTAGTGGGACATGAGGGTTAAGTGGGTGCCTTAGGTGGCATGTAGTAACTAGTGGGGGTGCCTCGGGTGGCATGAGGAAACTAGTGGGTTGCCTTGGATGGCAATAGAAAATACGATTAGAATACTTAACCAAAGTGGAACATGTAATTAACACATGGGTGAAGGGTTAAGTAAGTGCTTTGGGTGGCATGTGGAAATCTAGTGGGTGCCCTAAGTGGCAATTGAAATATGATTGATGACTTAACCAAATCTTAACATGTAAGTGGGCTGACTATATAAGGGGTTAAGTGGGATGCACTAGATAAAAGTAGCAAGCTTAAGTAGTAGCTTGTGGGGGCCCATTTCAACCAATATCCCAAACGTATCTTTGTGGGCTCGACTCTGGTCGGGTGACGGGACACGCATATTGGGCTTGACTATAAGTGGCCAAAACGGGTTAGCGGTGGCAACGCAGGATCAACGGGTTTCATATGCGTGTGTGGACCCGGGCTGGTTGGTAAGTCGTTGTTGCATCGTGTAGATATAAAGCCGTGCACCGTTGATATTATCTGGTGGCCACTTTGGGGAATGATACACCCCCTTTGTGGGACCAGCACGGGTATCTACGGTAGGGAGCCGATCGCTTGGGAGTAGTGGGTACACCTAGTAAAGATAGGGGCAGACGGCACCTGTGTAGGGGTACAAGAAACTACTGGGTAAAGAAAAATTACTAAGTACACTTAGTGGGATCAACCTTTAATTAGGAATTACCCTTGGTGGGTAGAACTGGTGTGGTGCAGTGTAAGAATTACCCTTGGGTGGGTAGATCTGGGGTGGTGTAAGCTAGTGATTATCCTTGGGTGGATAAATGCGTCTTTTCGGTTATCGTAGTACATCCGGTGTTTAGTTGGCTACTTAGTGTAGTCATTATCCCCAGAGGTACCGTACCTTGTTTATGTCATACCCTAATTACTTTAATAGTTGTATTGTTAGGGTTATAGGACTCACTCAGACTTATGTCTGACCCCGTTGTTTTTATCTTTTTCCCAACCCTCAGGTTATCAGAGTGGGCCCGGTACGAGTGGGCTTAGATCAGGCTGCTTTATTCTCTTTTGGAGCTTGGACCATAGATGTAGAGCTCAGCTTACCCTTTCTTTTATGGCTATCAGTTCATGTATTGGGATTATGTACTTTTATTTATCATGATGGATATTTTGTACTTGACTCTTATTATGGTTTTGTCATGTAACCAAACATGTTTTACTTTCCACTGCAATGAAATGATGTTTTAAGATTTTCAAGTATTACTTATATCTGTCTTGTTGTAATTTTTCTGTTCTATATTCACTTAAAATACTCCACCGATGTTATGGCATTCCCTTAGCGAGTGACCATAGCGGGTGTGGGGTGTTACACGTGGTATCAGAGCTTAAGGTTACCAGAACAGATAAAATTTTTAGAAAAACTATTTTCTAAGAATATTTTTGGAAAGGAGTATTTTCAAAAACATGTCTTTTAAGAGAAAAGTTTTTGAAAGAAAAGCATAATCCCCGATAGCCATATCTTTATCTTTCGAATTCTCCGTTTTGAATCTCTTCCTCTCTCGTTTTGAGTTTCCCCTCCGCGTATAGATGACCTTTCTGAGATAGATAAGAATGGAAAACCCCTTCAAGGGACTTAGACGATAATCAGATTAGAAGTTAGTTTAAGAAGGAGGAGGACTGGTAGGTATCTATTGGATAGACGATGGGAGGAAGGCTCAAATAGTTGTTTGGTTAATGAAGGACGAAACCTCATTGATGGGAGGTTACGAGTGGAGAATGGGAAGAAGAAGGCTGGTAGTTATCCTTTTGGGAGGAATAGGACACCTTATTAGGATTGTCCAAAGAAGCAAGGGAAAGGTATGGAATCTCCTGGAGGGTAGTTGTATTCCCTCACGGCTAGTGTACCAGATGGGGATAGGACCGTCTAGGTTGGAATTTGGATTTCTATATTATCTGGTTCAAACTTTATTTGATTATGATGCATCGAGTTCGTTTATCTCATCATTGTTAGTTGAGTCACTGCACTTAGACACCAGTTTGGTAGATGATCCCTTAGTTGTTTCAAACCCAATTGGGCTCCATGATGTGTTTGGGTTTGAAAGTTTCTATACTTAGCGTTGAGTTTAGGTGTGATGCTTGTTGGGCTTCACGGGCTATGGGTTAGTTTTGGGCATGGACTGTTTATCCAGTAATGATGCCGTTCTTATTGTGGAAGGAGAGTTGTTGGGCTTATGACCCGCTTGGGCAACACTCTCGAGATCTCTTGTAATCCCATAGAATCTGTTATGCTAAGTTATCTAGAATCGCTTGACATGCCGGTCTAAGGTTTGCGATCTGTTAGAGCGGTCCGGGAATACTCGGATGTGTGTGAGGAGGTGAAGGGCTTACCTCCGAAGCGGGAGATTGACTTCCGAATATATCTGGTGGATAATGCTAAACCAGTATCTTGGCTAGTGTGCCACATGGCTCCTCGTGAGAGGAGAGAACTCTATAAGTAAGTAGGCGATTTGCTTGAGAAGGGGTTCATAAGACGAAGTATATCGGAGTGGGGTGCTCCAGTAGTTTTTGCCGCGAAGGCGGGTGGGTCCCTCAGACTTTGTGTAGGCTAAAGAGAACTAAATAAACTCACAAAGAAGAATAGACACCCATTGCCAAGGATTGATGATCTCTTTGATCAGTTGGCTGGCGCCTCAGTATTTTTGTAGTAGGACTTAGCCACGGGATTTCATCAGTTGAGAGTGGCTGAGGATAGTATAGAGAAGACTGCCTTTAGGACTCCGGATGATTTTTTTTATGAATGGCTGGTGATGCCATTTGGTTTGACGAACGCCCCCGCATACTTTGTTGATTTGATGAGAAGGGTGTTCAGGGAGTACCTAAATAAGTTCGTGATGGTCTTTGTGGATGACATCTGGGTCTTTTCTAGGAAGCGAAATAAGTTTTCGTATGTGCTCAATGGGGTGAGCAAAGCCAGTTATGGGGAAAACGGTGGTTTTGGAGCGAGACTGGCGAGGACATCCAAAGTTGGTCAAAGGCTTAATTGATTAGCCATTTTTGCTAGTCTCATCTCACGTAGGTCGCCTGAACTCGAAGGAGATATCCCTTGGGTGTTTGTCTGATATTGGTTTAGGCCTTTGGGGCTTGCATTTGGGGGATGTCGAGTTCGACTAGGGTGGTCTGCGTGAGAGATGGACAGTTATGATGATTTTGGATGGGATTCTTAGCATCCTATGAGCTTGAGATAGCGTATACCCATGGCAAGGGAAACATGGTAGCGGACGCCTTAAGTAGAAAAAGGTTGTCCTTGAGTTCATTGTTCGTTGAACGACGGAGCTTAGAGTTTATTTCTATGTTTGACTTTAGACCTTCCGTTGACTTTGTACCCGGTTTGCTAGCCTCCTTGGAGGTTAGGCCTACTCTTTTGGGGCATATTGGTGGAGCACAGCGGGACGACCCTCAATTGGTTGAGTTAGTAAAGAAGCTCATGAGGGGAGGAGTCATCCAGCCATTTGAGTAGGTACACCCTAGATAGTAAGGGGTGGTTGCGTAGAGACGGTAGACTTTGTGTACCGCAAGACGAGGGTTTGAGGAAGGCTATACTTGATGATGCACATCGGTCGAAGATGACCATTCATCCCGGTAGGGACAAGATGTACCAAGACGTGAAGCGAGTTTTCTTTTGGGCCGGTATGAAGAAAGACGCGGCCGAGTATGTCGCTAGATGCTTGGTGTGCCAACAAGTAAAAGCGGAGCAAAAGAAACCAGGTGGGTTTCTTCACCCATTGGAAGTTCCGCAATGGAAGTGGGATAGCGTCTCGATGGATTTTATTGACGGGTTACCCAGATCAAGAAAGGGTAATACGGGAATTTGGGTGGTGGTAGACAGACTTAATAAGAGCGCCCATTTTATACCTGTGAAGAGCAAGAGGACCGCTCCATGGCTAGCTTCTGTATATCTTCGAGAGATAGTTCGATTGCATGGGGTACCCTCTAGCATAGTGAGTGATCGAGATCCTATCTTCACTAGCGAGTTCTGGAGAAGTTTGCAAGAAGCAGTGGGGACTCAATTGTGTCTGAGCACCGCATATCATCCTCAGACGGACGGCCAGACTGAGAGGGTGAATCGTGTCCTAGAAGACCTTTTGAGGCTTTGTATCTTAGATTTTGGAGGTACATGGGAAGAGCATCTTCCACTGGTGGAGTTCACATATAATAACAGCTTTCAGTCCAGTATTGGTATGGTACCTTTCGAAGCTCTTTATGGAAGGCCTTGTCGATCACCTACACGTTGGTGGGAATCTACGGATGAGATCTTGCTTGGTCCGATAAGGTTAGAAAGACTTCGGGAAAAGATTGATTTGATTTGAAGAAGGATGAAAGCGGCGCAAGATAAACAGAAATCTTATGCGGACAAGAGGAGAACAGAGCTTGAGTTTGATATTAGGACATGCTTTTTATCAAGGTATCTCCGTTACGGAATGTGGTTCACTTTGGAAGTGAGTACCATGGTTTGTTGGACCGTTTCCTATTAAGGAAAGGATTGGACAGATGACATATAGAGTGGAGTTGCCGACAGGCTTAGTGGTGTACATGATATATTCCATGTGTCACATTTGAGGAAGTTCCTACATGAGACCGCTGAGGTGGTAGAGCCGAGCTTGCTTAAAGAAGTAGAGATAGAGCATGGTGAGACGATTCGACGAGCTGCTACTCGCATCCTTGGGTCAGAGACTAGGAAGTTGAGGAGTCGAGAGGTTCAACTAGTCAAAGTGCAATGGGGAGAAGATGAGAGCAACGCTACCTTAGAGACGGAAGAGAAGATGCGTTCATTATACCTATTCCTTTTTAGGATATGTCTTTTAATTTCTCCTTTATCGTTTGACTAGTACTTATCTTATCTGTAGTATGTCCTCTCATTAGTACCTTTGACCTTTAGATAGGGTAAACCTATGGTTGAAACATGTGTTTGAGACATGTTATGGTTGATGGATGCAAGTGGATGCAAGTGTTTGCTAGTGGTTGCTCGTGGATGCATATACACACACTCTAGGCACTAGATCGGCTCAATCACTTCATATTGCATATTGCATATAATTGTGTGTAGGTAGCTATATTTATGGATGTATAATGATTGTGTTATCATATGGATGATGCATTTTGGTGAATGATTGTGCACTCATATAGATACTGTATGTGTCGATAGGGTTATCTCGCATACATATTGGATGCATGGCACTATCATGGTTTGCATATGTTCGTACATTTGATAGGGAACATATACACACACTTTTCGCAAAAGCTCATACATCATTAGAAATTGTTTTAAGGACAATGGATGCCCGTGTTTGATGGATTGAGTAGATGGCTGTTTGGATGGTAGGATATGCATTCTCCTTAGCTTAGAGATTTCGGGGACGAAATCCTTTAAGGAGGGGAGAATGTAACACCCCGAATTTTAGTTAATACTAAAATTCACTAATTACAGATAAATAATCTCAGATGTGGGAATTGGGGGAAAACGGGCTGCGTCATTGCGTTCGTCTCGGAAAAATACGCGAAATAGAGTCCGAGTTTTCGAAAATCGGAGTCCGTATGGCCCAGTTATGGCCCGATGAAGTTTGCAGAAAATTCAAAGCTAAAAACAGATTTAAAAATTTAAAATTCAGATTTTGGAATGGAACAAGCGGGGTCAGGCGGGAAAGTTCCCGCCCTAACCATGTCGACAGGGCTGTCGACAGGCCTGTCGACAGGGGTGTCGACTTGCCTGTCGACAGGGGCGCGGCGTCCAGAGAGCCTGGGTGCACCAGGTTGGGTTTTGGGCTGGCTTGGAGGGCTGGGTTCTAGAGGTTTCCTAAATCTGACGGTCCTAATCTAATCTAGGGTTAATCTAAGGGCCTAAAACACTACCTAATCCTATAAATAAGACCCCAACCCTACCCTAATTCATTCATAATTAGATCTTGTAACTAAACTATGGCAAAATGAAACTTGATCATGGCCTCCACAAATCAATGAAGAGGGTTGCAAGCTAATCAACCTCTAATCATCATCTTCTTCATATTTAGCAACTAGTCCTACTTCATAAGTTTGCTAATCTTGGTTTTGGTGAGTTCCTATAGCTTTAATAATCAATTGTTAAATTGATTATGGTAGGATGTGATAAGACATGGCTATGTTTGTGGATAAATGAGTTTATGCAAGTTTGTATGATATGTGATTTGCAAGTTTTATGCCATATGCAAGTTTAATGCCATGTTTTATGATGCAAAATACTAAGTTGAACATTTATGCATATGTAACATGTTATGCAAACTATATGAGAGAGTATATGCAAGTTATATGTAATAAGATATGCAAGTTATACATGGGGTTCTATGCATGCTAAGTGTTTGGTTTTATGCATGCTAAGTATTTGGTTTTGTGCATGCTAAGTATGTGGTTTTGTGCATGCTAAGTAATTGGTTTTATGCGTGCTAAGTGTTTGGTATTATGCATAAATCATGACATGCAAGTTTACCCTTTTAAATGTGATGCATACATATGCAAGATGACACCTTTATATGCTATGTATATATATATGTGTGTATGCATGTTTACCCTCCTTTAGGAGGCAAGTCATATATGCAAGTTCAACATGTTATGTAAAGTTATGTGTATGCTTATATGCAAGCTCAACATGTCATGCAAGTCATGTGTATGCTTATATGCAAGTTCAACATGTTATGCAAGTTATGTGTATAATGTTATGCAAGTTATGTGTATGATGTTATGTAAGTTATGTGCATGTTGTTATGCAAGTTCATATGCAAGTTATGTGTATGATGTGATGCAAGTTATATGCATAATGTTATGCAAGTTATGTGTATGTTGATATGCAAGTTATGTTTATAATATTATGCAAGTTATGTGTATAATGTTATGCAAGTTAACATGTAACATGTTGTGCAAGTTCACACCTTTAAGACACATGCAAGTTCACCTTTGTAAAACATATGAACACTTATGCAAGTTGCCTTTATATATGACATATGTATGTTCATGCAAGTTGGGTTATTTATCAATGCTAGTTGGGTTAATATTATGATGTAAGTGGACACCTTTTAACCCATGTTAATGCTAATGTATGCTATGTGAAACCCATGTTAAATGTGAAAGAATCTTCTCTTGGAAATATGTCGTGTTAGCATAAGTATGTGGGGAAACGATGGGGTTAATAGACATGATTAATGAATGGTGTGAAATGGTTATGATTAAGCATACCATAAAATGAATAAGCATAAGTGGGAATTTACCTATTGAGTTAGGTCTACCCCATGGGAATTTACCTATTGAGTTAGGTCTACCCATGTTATGGAATTGGGAATTTACCTATTAAGTTAGGTCTACCCATATTCTTGTAAATGTGAATATTAATTAGGGATAATTAATAAATATGGGGGTGATTACTTAGGTGTAATTAATCGACTAAGACACGAGGTTGGACTCATTTGTAGTGTAAAACTGCCCGGACCCAACCGGCTTAACCAGTTGCTACAAATGTTAGCCCAATGTGAGAGGTCTTAGGCACAAACTAAATACGTGATTAACGTAAAGACACGAGGTTAGACTCGGTTATGACGTAAGGCTGCCCGGACCCAACCGGCTTAACCAGCGGTCATAAAAGATAGTCTAATGTGAGAGGTCTTTATGAGGATCACGGTCTTAATTAATTAAGAAACACTTAACCAAATTAGCATGTAGTGGGACATGAGGGATAAGTGGGTGCCTTGGGTGGCATGTAGTAACTAGTGGGGGTGCCTCGGGTGGCATGAGGAAACTAGTGGGTTGCCTTGGGTGGCAATAGAAAATACGATTAGAATACTTAACCAAAGTGGAACATGTAATTAACACATGGGTGAAGGGTTAAGTAAGTGCTTTGGGTGGCATGTGGAAATCTAGTGGGTGCCCTAAGTGGCAATTGAAATATGATTGATGACTTAACCAAATCTTAACATGTAAGTGGGCATGACTATATAAGGGGTTAAGTGGGATGCACTAGATAAAAGTAGCAAGCTTAAGTAGTAGCTTGTGGGGGCCCATTTCAACCAATATCCCAAACGTATCTTTGTGGGCTCGACTCTAGTTGGGTGACGGGACACGCATATTGGGCTTGACTATAAGTGGCCAAAACGGGTTAGCGGTGGCAACGCAGGATCAACGGGTTTCATATGCGTGTGTGGACCCGGGCTGGTTGGTAAGTCGTTGTTGCATCGTGTAGATATAAAGCCGTGCACCGTTGATATTATCTGGTAGCCACTTTGGGGAATGATACACCCCCTTTGTGGGACCAGCACGGGTATCTACGGTAGGGAGCCGATCGCTTGGGAGTAGTGGGTACACCTAGTAAAGATAGGGGCAGACGGCACCTGTGTAGGGGTATAAGAAACTAATGGGTAAAGAAAAATTACTAAGTACACTTAGTGGGATCAACCTTTAATTAGGAATTACCCTTGGTGGGTAGAACTGGTGTGGTGCAGTGTAAGAATTACCCTTGGGTGGGTAGATCTGGGGTGGTGTAAGCTAGTGATTATCCTTGGGTGGATAAATGCGTCTTTTCGGTTATCGTAGTACATCCGGTGTTTAGTTGGCTACTTAGTGTAGTCATTATCCCCAGAGGTACCGTACCTTGTTTATGTCATACCCTAATTACTTTAATAGTTGTATTGTTAGGGTTATAGGACTCACTCAGACTTATGTCTGACCCCGTTGTTTTTATCTTTTTCCCAACCCTCAGGTTATCAGAGTGGGCCCGGTACGAGTGGGCTTAGATCAGGCTGCTTTATTCTCTTTTGGAGCTTGGACCATAGATGTAGAGCTCAGCTTACCCTTTCTTTTATGGCTATCAGTTCATGTATTGGGATTATGTACTTTTATTTATCATGATGGATATTTTGTACTTGACTCTTATTATGGTTTTGTGATGTAACCAAACATGTTTTACTTTCCACTGCAATGAAATGATGTTTTAAGATTTTCAAGTATTACTTATATCTGTCTTGTTGTAATTTTTCTGTTCTATATTCACTTAAAATACTCCACCGATGTTATGGCATTCCCTTAGCGAGTGACCATAGCGGGTGTGGGGTGTTACAGTATCTCTGGTCCTTCACCCTATAAGCCACTTGGCTAATCTTTTCTCTTATGGGAAATGGCCCTACAAACCTTAGCACCCATTTCCCTACAGACCTAAAGTGAACCACATTCCTCAAAGGTGATACCTTGATGAAAACCATGTCTCCTACCTCAAACTCAATATCAGTCCTTCCCTTATATGCGTAGGACTTCTGCCTGTCCTGAGCTGTCTTCATGCATATGTGGATGGGATCAATCTTCTCTGAAGTTTCTCTAATCATCTTAGGTCCTAGTAGAAGCCTATCTGTAGTCTCCCACCAACAATTCGGTAATCTACAAAGTCGACCGTACAATGCCTCGAAGGGTGCCATGCCTATACTATCTTGATAACTGTTGTTGTAGGAGAACTCTACTAAAAGAAGATGCTCCTCCCATGTCCGTCCGAAGTCTAGGATACACAGTCTTAAAAGATCCTCAAGAACTCTATTCACCATCTCTGTCTGGCCATCGTTATGAGGGTGATAAGCGGTGTTCAAACACGACTGTGTACCTAATGCCTTTTGCAAGCTCCTATTAAACTCACTGGTGAATATGGGGTCATAATCACTCACTATACTGGAAGGTACTCCACGTAGACGGACTATCTCATGAAGATAATCCGATGCCAACCATGCTGTCATTCTCTAACTCTTAACAGGGTTGAAATGGGGGCTTTTAGTAAGCCTGTCAACTACAACCCAAATACTCGTGTTGTCTTTCCTCTATCTAGGTAAACCATCAATTAAATCCATAAAGACACTCTCCTACTTCCACTGTGGGACCTCCAAGGGATGAAGTAAACCCCCGGCTTACTTTGCTTAGCTTTGACTTGTTGGAAAATCAAACATCGAGAAACAAACTCCGCTACATCTTTCTTCATCCTAGCCCAAAAATAAACCCTCTTCTTGTCTATATACATATTATCACCTACTGGATGGATAGTCGTCCTAGAATGATGGGCTCCCTCAAGGACTGTCTTCAACAGACTCCCAACTCAGGTACACAAAGCCTTCCGTCTCGTCACAACCACCCTCTATCATCCATGGAATATCTACTGAGGTTACTAGAAGTCTCCCCTCTATTGAGCGTATCCAAGATGTCTACTATCTATGTGTCCTCACATTGCGAAGTTCTTATCTGATCCATAAGAGTAGGTCGCACCTCTAAAGATGCCAACAAATCAGGTATAAGATCCGTAGTCATTCTCTACGTACTTGATGCATTCCTTACCACATTACCTTTGCTAGGGGTAAAAGAAATCTCGAAATCATAAGATGCTACGAACTCCATCCATCTCTGTTGCCTTAAATTGGGATCCTTCTGCGAGAACAAATACTTGAGAGATTTATGATCAGTATACAACTTGATCTTCTCTCCAAGTAGATAATGACGCTAAGTCTTAAGAGTGAATACTATGGCAGTCATCTCAAAATCATGGGTAGAGTAGTTCTTCTCATGAACTCTCAACTGTCTACCACCGTAACATACTACCCTTCCTCTTGCATTAAAACAACACCAAGCCCTGTGCCACATGCATCACTGTATACTGTGAACACCTTGTTCACGTCAGACAAAGTCAAGACAGGGTATGTTGTCAGATCCCTCTTCAATCGCTGAAAAGCATACTCGCAATTAATATCCCAAGAAAAGCAAAAAAAATCTTTGTTAGTCTGGTGAGTGGTGCAGATATCTTTGCGAAGTCCATAATGAACTTCCTATAGTAGCTCACTAAACCAAGAAAACTCTATACCTCCGTTGCATTCTTTGGAATCTTCCAATCTTGAACTACAACTACTTTCGCGGGATCCACTGCTATCCGATCCTTGGAAACCCACATGCCCTAGAACTCTCACTTCTTTTCTCCAAAAATGACATTTGGATAATTTCGTATTAAGCTGGTGCATTCGGAGAGCCTTCAAAATCTCCCTTAAATGTAGGGCATGCTCTTCCTCGCTCTTCAAGAAGATCAGAATGTCATCCATAAAGACCACAACGAACTTATTCAGACTCCTGAAACAACATACTCATCATATCCACAAAATAGGCGGGTGCATTCGTCAACTCAAAAGGCATGATGAGCCACTCGAAGAAACCATTTGGAGTTCTAAAAGCGTCTTGTCTATATGGTCCTCGGTCACCCTCAATTGATGAAACCTCATGGACAAAGTCTAAGTGGGTTCCTATTCTTCTTAGTGAGCTTATTCGACTCCCTGTAATCCACACATAAGCGGAGAGAGCCATCCGCCTTAGTTGCGAATTCGACTGGAGCACCGCGATTCAGATATGCTTTACCTAATAAATCCCTTCTCAAGTAGCTCCCCCTACTTCCTTGTTGAGCTCCCTCCGTTCCCTAGGAGCCATTTGGCGCACAGGCAATGCGAATGGCTTTGCATTGTCCACCAAGTATATCCAAAAATAGATCTCGTGCCTTGGAGGTAAGCCCTTAACCTCCTCAAAAACATCCAAACACTCACAAACTACTGGTACAGATCGTAAATCATCAACAGAAGCATCAAGCGATTCAAGGAAACTATGCATGACAGACCCCTTAGTTCATAAGAAATCTCGAGAGTCCTCCCATGGAAAGTCAAAAGCCTAACGACACTCCTCTCACGGTCTAGATTGGCACCAGCCTCCCGCTCACTTTGCTCGCCTCATGCTTTGGTCTACTTCGGATTGAGTTGCGAAAACTTCTGGATATGTATCCTGCATCTGAAATGAATTCTTTTTGGTTAAAGAATCTCTTTCTAGTTGTGCCCCTTTCCCACGCCACCAATCGACGAATGCTGAGGAAGGAGTGAATCAACTGATGTAACCAACCACAATATAATACACCACCCGAGCAGCTATCTAACACCCAAAAAAGTTCAAGTCGAGTCCGTATAGCCCTAACACATTCCACTTTTTTTTTCGTTTTGATTGAAAAAAAAAAGTGGAAATGGCAATCATTGGTAGAGCTTATTCATGATTTTGTGCCGCTCTGCTCAGTAGTTCCGTAGCCATTTTTTTCGGACGTTTTCTAGGATCAGAAGGAACCGCTATAATGACCACCACGTGCGTTTTTAGAGTGTGCTTTGGAATACTGGAAGAGTCGATATTATTCCTTATTGTTTTTTTCCTATCTTCATCCCTTTTCGAACAAAATCAGAGGAATGTGTGATTATAATTTTTATAGCCAATCTGTCCCTAAAATCAAACCATAACCCATGAAACCAAGACAATGCGTCGCATTCAAACTCGACACCCAACACAGATATCCTGAAACCCTGACAAATCATAGAAAAATGAGTCTTGCCCCTAATGGGGTTTGAGACAACAGCGGGATCCAAAACCATACTAGTACTAAGGTGCAGAGACTCAACCACAGAATCAGATATAAAAGAGTGAGAAGCACCAGAATCAAAAAGAGTCCTAACTAGATGACCGGAAAGAGAAATCATACCTTCAACAGAAACTTTCTTACCTCTGTCCGGTGCACTAGCCTCGAGATCATGCACCTGCCCTTTAGAAGATCCTACATTTGGCCTTGTCCTTGCCTCTTCGGACACACCTTAGTATAGTGTTCGAACTCTCCACAATAAAAATAAGCATTCTTCCTTTTTTTGCACTCTTTTCTCAAATGACCCGCGCGTCCACAACTATGGCATTTCCTCTTGTCTCGAGCTTTGTTGTTCTTTCCGCCCTTCTTTTGTTGTTGTTGTTCTTTCTTGGGCCACACTTTCTTGTTTTGTGTCTCACAAATCTTAGCCTCTTTCTTTTCGCCTTTATCTCCTTAGTGCATCAATGCCATATCAACGAGTTTCTCAAAAGTCCCCCCCATAAGAATATGAGACATAGCCAACCCATGAAGAGGTTCATTTAACCCTCTTGCAAACCTCAAATCTTTCTCGTGCAGGATATTCACTAGCTCAAAAACAAACCTCGCCACCAATTGATTGAACCTATTGACATACTCTTTGACAGACATGCCTCCTTCCTTAAGTGCCAGCAACCTTTCCATTTGCATACTTTATTCTGTCTGAGAAAGGAACTTTATCTCGAATCTCTATTGGAAATCACCCCATGTCTTAACTAGACACTCTACTTGCGTCACTTCCCACCAGATTGAAGCCTCATCCTTCAGTTGCCAAACGACCAATTGGATCTTCCTATGGTCGTCAACTTCAAAAATCCCAAATAAATCCTCCATCTCTTTAAGCCAATTTATTGCTTCTACAAATGTCTTAGTTCGTCGGAAAGGCTTTCCGCCCATCGCACAGAAATATTGCATATCTTGGATAAATTATCCACTGGCGGAGGAGGAGGGAAAGTGGTTGCAGCTGGGGAAGGGGCGTTTGCTTGCCCTTCGGCTGGTGCCGTAACCTCGAGATATCTACAGAACCAAGCCGGTATCTGAACGCCCTCAAGAATATTCGATTCTCCAGACATGTTGAAAAGAAAAGGTAAACGGATTCAAATAGAGAATCGAAAGATAGTTCGTATGGCTTTGGGGAATATGTTTTCAAAAACAAACCTTTTCTTTGAAAACACTTTCTTTTTGAAACCTTTTGAAAACAGTTTTCAATATTTGATCTTGTAACCTTCGGCTCTGATACCAAATGTGACACCCCACATTCGTTAATTTCTCTATTTTACAGAATGCATTAAGTTTCATGAAGCGTTATAGCTAAACAGAAATAGAAACATCACAAGACAGATATAAAATAGCAGCAGAATTTAAAACTTTATTTTCAAGCAAAAAACATCGTGATCCAAAATCCAGTTACAACATAAGTCTGAAATACAGAAAACCCATTACATCAAATTAAAATATTTGTCTTGTACTAAAATCATCAGAGAACAGTAATATAACATCATAATCCCCAAAAACAGCCATGGCAACGTTGACTGGTAATCAAAGCGGTACATCTAAGCAGCTATAAGTAGAAACTAAATAGCTCCAAGCAGAAACAGAAGGCAAAATCCTAATCAAGCCAGAGTATTCCTTCCTTGATAAACTAGGGGAGGGGGAAAGGAAGAGAGAAAAGGAAACAAAGTGGGTCAAACATAAAGTCTGGCGTGTCCAGTAACTTTTAGCATATAAATAAGTAAAAAGCATCATGACAGGCATATAAATTGGATGAGAAAGATAACAGTATCAAAAAACAGGCATACCAGATTGAGCAGGATAAACAAAACGGGATAGATTGCGCCTTCCAAATACTTTTCTCTACACCAGTACGAGTATAATAGAAACAGAATGATCCTAACATAAACATAATGGTAGACTTAGGTGTACTTCTAGTGACGGTTTTTACCCCCAACGATAATGACAGTCAGACCAATAGAAATGATAGGTGTTACTCCAAATGATAATAATGGGCTCCTAAACAGGCAGGACTAGATGTACCCTAATCACTACCCCAATCGATCGGCTCCTTATCCTGTAAATACCCTGTGCCGTCCCCATAGTAGGATATATCATTTCCTAAAATGGCAACCCCCAATAGACACAGCCATATCTACTAGTGCTATAGCGTCTTATTTTCCCGAGCAGGCGGATCCACGCACGCACATGACTCTGTCGAAACGCGCCATCAGACACCTCCACCTATATGGACCTCTTGTAATCAGCTCAGTAAGAATGCCCTGACCCCTACCTAGTTCGGGTCCCCCTTTTGATACAAGTATGGGTTACTAACTAGTACGGGTCCTATGCAATAGATGATATAAGCCACCACCTAGGCTTACATCCCGACTACTAGGAATTTGAAAGGTTATGCCTAATAGATTTACAAGACCGCATAACCCCAACATATAAAACCGGTTAAGTTTGTCGGGTTTGTATAAGCCCTCATAGATAACAGATTTACTTAACCCCCCATTGATTCAAACAAGTTTACTTAACCCTTGTACATTTTAACATGTTCATATAATCCCCATAGATTAAACAGGTTAATTATTATAGGGTAATAGGTTATTATCATTCTTCGTTCATGTATATTAATGCACCGGACCTCTCTCATTAAGTTGACTACTTATGGATGCTGGATATGTCGGGTGATTCCGGATAGACTTCTACCACAAGTTGGACTTAACCTCATGACTTAGAACCACTACATGTACATATACACATTAGACCCCTCACATTAGATTAACTACTGGTGGATGGTGGATTTGTCGGGTGGTTCTTGGCAGACTTCAACCAGAAGTCGAATTTAACCTCGCTTCTGAGTGCGGTTATAGTTACATTTTCTATTTACTGTAAATTTAGGCCTTTTCATTTTAAAACAATTATTCATTTCATCATAGGTTATGCCCCCAAATCCCAGTCCTGATTCACGATACAAGTTATGTCCTAATCTATCTTTCCCAACTGTTCCCAATTTCGTTCGTTCGCATATTTCAGCGATAGGCCTAGGCTCGAAGGTATCCTAAGATATAAAAATAAAAAGCGAAAGAGGGAGAGAAGAGAACATAATTAGGCATAATAACTTAACAGGCATATGATGACAGAAATAGCCATAATAACAGAATAGGCATATGATGACAAAAATGGGCATTATAACAGAATAGGCATATAATGACAGAAATAGGTATATTAGGAATAGGCATATGATGACAGTAATTGGTATATTAGGAATAGGCATATATTGATAGAAATGGGCATAATAACAGAATAGGCATATAAGAATTGAGCAGTAGATCAGGTATACACGTAATGACAGATCGGTTTAGGTATGAATCAGATTCTTAACAGACGTAGGTTTAGATCCAGATTTATTTATATGTCACGATTACTTGTTAAATGTTTATACCTAAAAATAACATGAACTCACCGAGACTGTATCTAAAGGATAGAATAAAGAATGTTGATGTTGAAGCAGAGATTCTTGAATACGTATAAGTCGTTGTTGCAGAAGAATAGGCTAATTCAATCCAAGTTGGGGCAACATCTCGGTGTCTCCATTGTTTTGGGTGAATAAAACAATAGAAATGTTGTCCTATTTATAGCATACCACCAACGAATCTCATTCAGAAACACATCCAAGTGCTAGGTAGGAATCTGGCCCGCATATGGGGTGGGTCGACCCTAGGGTAGACACCCCCTTGTGTGGGTCGACCTTAGGGTCGGCCCTCATGGGGTGCGGGTCGACCCCCAAGGGGACGGAGTCCCGCCTCGATTCCCTCTCTGATTTTTGAATTATTCTAAACTCTGGCTTTATTTGTCTATATATAATTATTTTATACATATACAAACTTCTTCACCCAACAACTTCCTCATAGATGTCCGTTTTACACAAACTTAGAGTCTAACTTAAGCAGAATCCCAAGATGAACGCAATGGTGTAGTCCAATTTACTTAATTCCCAATATTTAATTCAGTATTCTTTGATTTATCATTAAAGTATTCTTTTAAAATTATGGCATGTTACACGATTGCCATTTAATACTTCTTGTTTATCGGGAGGTAAGCTGCGCGATCGCTTAGTACCCTTTTAAGGGCGTATTTGACTACTTAATACCTCTATCCCGAAGTAGGTTTACATTTATAAATTATTTCGTTTCTAAGGTTGCCTTTTTTGGTACGGGAGGCTAGCCTACCAATAGCGCACACTTGAGATGAACCTTATCTTAGGAAATATTCTTTGTTAAGAATTTAACTATCGTCGTGGGTTCCTATAGCTAATGATATCTCACATAAGTTAGACTACGACTGCTAGAAAGTGCAGATTTCTATCGAATAAGGCAACTGACCTCACATCATTAACCTACAAAATACAATCTCTATTCCTGATTATATCAGTTCTAGATTAACTAGAAACAGATGAGGAAAACTTATAACTTCCTATCCTAGGATGCTTATTTATTAATTTCCTTATTGGACTTAGTATTTGCTATGCCAATCATTCCTCATTAGTTTCTTTCTATTCCTTTTAATGTTATTAATTAGATTACTGGCCACTAATGACCATAACAACCATATTTTCTAAGGCATTAATTAACCCATTTAATTCCAATTATGACACTAATGACCAGATTTTACTAAGGCATCAATTAACCTATTTATCTCAGTCCCTTTTTGAATTCTAATCTAACTATTGTAACTCCAAAATATTACTATAAATTTAATTCTTACGTAAATATATATAAGTTTGTTATTTATTTACTTCCTAGTTGGAGTTACAAATCCTTTACTCCTGAATACCAATTTAATTGTGAACATTAAGGAATATTATCTTATTCAGTGTATTTCCCAAACAAATATGGTTGCTATACTTATTACCCTATTCATTACCTCTTTATTTTGGCAACAAATTCTGTATTGATTGCTGCAATGTTCAGAAACATTTAATTTCCATTTATTATGGGATTTGTTACTATAAATTTATTCCCATAAGATGGAAACACTTCAAATTCAAACACATATTAACACACAAACATTTATTTAATAATAGAGTCATTTACGTAGACTTGGACGAACAAGATTAATCTATAAATTTATATTTATATTTATATGCAAAGTTAACGTAGTCACTAATTTATATTTTCTTATTATTTATTATTTATGTTTAGGTCCAAACTAGAGACCAAAATAACTCTTTTTGTGTTTAATCTTGTTTTAAGATTCAAAAATCTCATAAAAGGTTATTTTCTGTAATTATTGTAGATTTTCCCAAACTATTTAAAGAAGAAAGTTGACATTATTCCAAATCACAAGAAAAAAAATTAATATTCTATTTAGAATAGTTGTTGCATACAACATATAAAAATATGCGAATTTGCACATCTCTTCTAATTTCGTTTATTTAATTTCCTTGTAGATTTCAAATAACGCCTTTTTGTACAAAAAGAACAAAAAGGATAAAATTACAATAATCAAGTAAAACCATAAACAATACCAAACAGAATAGAATTATTTATTATTTTAACCAATACTGCATAAATACGATTCAACACCCAATTCTGTGAATCTGGATTATAACAACAAATCTAACAATAGTTTAGGGAATGATTTCCATATCTAAAGTGTTTACAATAACAACAACAAATCTAAAACACAATTATAGGCTAAACATTGATATTTATTTAAATAGGTCTACAATTCTATGTCCAAACTTCTAACATAATATTGCATATTTGATTAGGCATATATTTATAATTCAATGCAAACGAATAATATACTATAAACAATGTGTATAATTTCCCACTCACTTGAAAGCTATCCAAATCCAATCTGACAAAGCTTTTATGTCTAAAATTCTCAAATCCTTCAGATCTACAATTTATTTCAAAAATGGGACAAACAAAGGTTTAGATTTGTAGATCTAGAAAAGAAATAGGAAAAGAAGAAGGATATTCAATAACTTAGAATACTTATTCGTAGAATCATATTTTTTCATAGATCTGATTCTAATCTCACCAATCTTGCAAATCTTATTTGTATATGTTTACAATTTGTGATTTAGAAGAGACTGAAGGATTGGAAATGGAAGAGCTTCGCTGCTGCCTTTAAAAAATATGAAGATGAGAATCTAGCCCTTTGTTTATTGGTATAGAAATGACCTTGGGCTGTTTGATTAGTTTAATAAAGATCTGTCTGTTTGTGTATACAAATGTATAAACCTAGCAGCCTCCTGCTGGAATCGACCAAGCGATCGATCAAACAATCGACTGCCCTAGTCGTTAGCCCGGTCGATCGCTTTGGTCGTCTTAGCAGCAGGCAGGGGCAAATATATTTATTACTATATATATATTAAAGATTATGTTTATTTATTTTTCGTCCATTTTTGTATTTCATCCGCAACTTTTTCATACGGACTCTGTTTGCGAAGTTCCAAACATGAAAGTTGACCAGAATTCCATCATGAATGCAACAATGTGAGTTTCGAGTTCAAATTCCACAATTTGCAAAAATTCTATTTTCAATACCTAATTATAAACTTGATTAAATATTTCCAAAATTCTGGGTTGTTACAGATTGTGTATGCCTACTCTACATGTCGTCATGCTTACCTTAGAGCTAGGTGGTCCCTCTTGAAACTGACCTATGCCACAGCCTGATCTATGGTAGAGAATGCAACACCCAAACTTGCGTCAGGTCTCACCAAAATTCATCAATCGTTACACTTCTTCTGCGTCGATCCCAAAATAATCATCCCTTTGTTCATCTCCATGCTATGCTCCTGAAAAACCAAGCCCTAATATTGACCTAAGAATGTCAATCTACGACATCAGGATCAAACCCGTGAATATGGAGAGGGGTATGAAGAGATTCGTGATATGAGATCATTGTGGTAAATCTTGTGATTTTTACCAGATTGACCACCTCAATTAGGATTTTTGAAAGAAAATAAGAAGGAGCGACAATCAGACTGATGCAACAGTAAAAAGGAAAGTATGGAAGAAGAGCGAGCAGTAAAATTTGCCAATTAGATCTAAGGATTTGAATAATATAAATAATATTATATTCAACACACTCAAATCCTTAATATGAGATCGAACACGCATTTTATTCTCACATTATCAAACGATAGGCCCTTTGCCATGACCTTGACGGTGTGCATCGTTATAATGATGCAGTACCAATAGTTTGAGTTTCGTCGAAATCCAACATTATACTTGTATTTCAAGACAGTTTTGTCCTTCAAAAACGTCCAATCTCGAAATACAACAACTAATATACTTTTATCCATGTAACAAACAACTTGAGATTAGCGAACTAGTCTCGACTCCTGATTTGATTTTTTGTTAAAAATCACCTTCGGAACCATCATTCAATTAATTAACAATCAATATTTAAATATCCAATCACTAAAACACAGCAGATAGTTGCAAAAAATATGGAACTCAAGGCTTAAGGGGGTGTTGAATGATGTTATCACTATTTTATGAGTTTTTTGGAATTTTCGTTACTAAATGCAAACTTTTGATTATAGAAGCAAAAATAAACTAATGTGAATGATGTAAAAATAAAAAGTAAATAATTGGAGATATCGCGCAATGAATTTTTATACTAGTTCAAAGTAAACCGACATCCACTCTTGTGCAACTATTTGAACAAATTTATTTTCGATTAAAAGGGTTCCAATGCAATTTGATTACAAGCTCGTGGGACACATCTTCCAGTGTGAATCTCCACCGCAAAACCCATAATAACAATGGATATTTATGATTATTATCGCTTGCTAATACATAGTACACGGAATCATAGAGCAAAATATATACAGTGGAAGAATAAGGTATAAGATATGATTAATACAAGATGCAATCTACAAAATGGTGGGACTCAAGACGATTAACATAATATATACAGGTATTGCTTCCCATGACAATAATACATAAACAAGATGAATTTGCGCTCGATAAGAGATACATGTACTACATGAATATACACAAAAATGTGCTAATAACATGAAAAACTGTATAGCTGGAATGAGATCCTCTCTAAGGCAATTAAACTAAGGCACTAAAATATCTCGGTTTGACCTAAGTATTATATATTAACAAACATGTCAATTTGGAGTATGGTGAATAAGATAAATGTGATAAAGGATGAATGAAATAGAATAGACCTCAATAGTAATCGCGTTACTGGCATAGGCAAACACAAGGGTATCTCAATAATCTCCATGAATGTAACCACCAAAAATATCTAAAATATGAAGATTTACAAAAATCAAAACCCTTAAAAACAGTTGGTGAAAAAATTAAGTCACATATAATCTGGAAATCACTAACAAAAATTCAGTAATTGTATATAAAAGGGGAGATTTACTCGATTTTGGACCAAACAGTTTTAGTGAATGTAGATAACTCATATGAACTCCGATTCTCATGGAATATTAAATGAAACTTAAAAGATGTAAAGGAAGAGATAAAAGGAAGATGAGTCATTTTACCAAGCCTATTAGGTTTGTTGCCGACCTTAACACATTGTGGGAGATGAACCGTTCATGATGGACCCCATAACCTGTGATCTATAGAGCGATTCCCATATACCTCTGAAATACACCCAATTTTTTTGCATCAATCGAATAAGTGTCGAGTGTGTTATGAATGAATTTGCTCTCAACTAAGCCAGTTTGATGAATAGGATCTGATACATAAGGAGCGACCCCTATGATATAAGACTCATTACATAGGGTCTCCTACTCATCTACATTTCATGTTGAAGTTTCATATGGCTTGGTTAAGTATTTAGATAATTATGGATGGATCTTCCTTCTTTTTTAATCATAGATAACCCATAATAGTCTATTTAGATGGGTTGTTACTAATCCACCTACCATGAATTGGTACCGACCCATAAATATTAGGTGCAATCCATCAAAAGTCACTACATTATGATACATATTACTTCTTTAGACTACTATCCAAGTTTGGTGGAATTCCATTGTCCCTAGATTAATTTATTAGTGAATCATCTAAGTCAAAATCTAGTTTAACAAAACATTAGTATGAAATCTTGGAAAACGAAGTCCAAAAGGTTTGAAAGTTTGTAGAAAGCAGTAAAAGAAGATAAGAATGCTAACAAAATATTTTCGACTTCATACGACTAAGATTATGGGCTGACACTGATCCATCTTCTATGGATCGATAGCAAATCCATAAATATTAATCATATTAAGTTGAACTTCTAGGTTTTTCTTTCTACCTCTAATATAGGCCTCCTAGTGCAAATAGCTTAACCCGGCTCGTCTCTGAACTCCTATAAATATAATCTACTTGGAACAAAAATGGATTGGATTGCTCCTTGTCACTACATTATTTAAATTTATCTTTAATTTTACCCTCTTACACAAAATCATTGAATGGTTATTGTGATTTACTCCAATCATCCCTTGTACTTGTGATTCATCTTTGTTCATTCAGTTGTAAGACAAATGACTTGTAATTGGAAGAAGGAGAATAAAACAAACTTATAAATTGGACGTAAGCTTAGTTAACAACCAAGCCACTATAAAGTTGTGTCTTCAATCTCTTTATTTTCTATTTTACTTATTTTTCTTAAATGTTATAAGATCTGCATAATAACATCTGAATTGTCTACATTGATTAAACGCTCATCTCCTATCAGCACTTATACAATTTTTGATCTTTGTATTTGGAGCAATCATTTAGAACTCAAATGTAGGAGCAAATCTAAGCTATTTACTATAAAATATATATCCATAAATTAGATATACTGGGCTATAGAAAGTCTCATACTACTTCCAGTATAGAGAGAAGATATACTTCAGAGAAAGAAAATAGCTCCCCAGAAAAAAAATGAGATCAGATTTGCCCTAAAATTCACTGATGAACTTAGAGAAGGATAAGAAGCAAACTTGGAAATTTTAATGGAAATGTCACTAAGTCTGTGGCCGCTAGTAATCCATTCCCTATGGATCAGTACCAAGCAACATAGGCATACATGATGACTTATATAACTACATTACTAAGCTCGTCGAACCAACTGCATTCCATGCAAAAAAGAGAATCGTATGGAAATACTCTAAGTACTTACATCGACAATGATCTACGCATATAGGTTGGTACCAACCTAAATAAACTTAAAAAATCTCCAATTATTTCTAGTTTCTAAGCATCCAAACTTGTATCGCAACGCAGTGCTAAGCGATGCTTATTTGAAATTCAAACTTGACGGTTATGTTTAAATAGCTAATCAGAGAAATTCTTCATTACAAGGGAAGTGAATAAGTTACTTCCCTGAATCATGGTCCTTTCACAAATGTTCCCAATATTCCTTGAAGGAATAACAATTGTTCATTTATGCGACTACCATCATGAGCTAACTTTTTATTTTTATGAATGGTGAGGAGATTTTTTAATTAATTTTGAAGGGTGCATGACCAGTTCAGAGATTATTAATTAACATGTGGGAGATCTTACCCTGTGCAGTTAAAGAGCTCAGTGGATCCAATGCGGTGGAGGTGCATAAAGTTACAGTGGGGATAAAGCAAGGAAATAGCGGGATATAACATATGAGTTTAAAGTAGCTTATAAAAATCATATTCAATGGTTTTAAAAATATATAAATAACAAATAAATGGAAAATCGACATTTAAATTAATTATAACTAGTGCATCCTTATTTTTGAACAAAGCCATAAGCGAATGTATTTAAATAAATGTAAATTTTTACTTACCTTGATTAAACTTAATAGAATATTATATTATTTTATATAATGAAAATTATATGCTAAAAATGATTTAAAAAACGAATTTTATAATGTATAAATGTCATTTTCAAATTCATTTATTTTATAGAAAATAAAGTGGAAATAGCGAAATATAGCCGTAAAAATAGGATACATTGGGAATATCGGAATATAGCGGGACTTAAAGCAGAAAGGCTATTTCAGAGGCTATTTGGAAATAGTGTAGCAGTAAAAATCCGCTACGTGATATAGCGGAAACATTGCGGGGTAATAGTCGAGCATTAACTTCATAGATCTTACCTAATGGTATAGGATGACGTAGTAGTTGAAATATGAAATCAAGAAAATCCCAAGATGTCTTTTGTGTAGGATATTATCGCTAGATAGCAACTTGATAAGCAAGTCAATAGTAGCAACTACTAAAATCAAGGAATGAAATTGCCTAAAAAAACTTCGATAAATAAAATGCATGTCCCGTTTAATATCTAACCTTGGAATTAAGGTGGAGATGGAAGAGAGCAGGAAAGAAAGGGAAGAAGAACCGAAGTTCGTGCCAAACTAAGCTCTATTCCTTGGTGAAGCTTAAAACAAAGAATATCCAAAGAAGTGTACTATACCAATTATGTCTTCCTACAATGGTACAACTGACCTGAAATTGTTTCCTTTTTATAGATACGACGGACGTATGGATAGAGCGACGTATGAATAGAGCAAAGGAGACTAATGCAATCCACTATAGGATCCTTTGGAATCATTAAAGAATGGAACAACCTACTGGTTTGGATGAGTTTCATAACAAGGTTGACTGATCTTAAAGGTGGATAGTAGCTCAATCGCTTGAAACTTTCCTTAACTCATGGAAAGAAAATTTCATGGTTCGATTTTTGTAGGTGCTTTCTTCATATTAATCATCCTTTCAAAAGAGATAAGACAAACTTTACAACTAGTAGACTAAGACTTTACGATCACCAACGTTTTGCTCAAGAGAAGATATATATACGAACTTGTAAAGGGTTATCAAAAAATAAATAAACCAGAGAAGAAATTTAAATTCAATGTAAATCAACAATTCATAATTGGCGTAAACAAAGTACAATTTGGGAGTTTCCTAGTTGAAAAAGTCTCTTGGTTCATCATAATATTGACCTAATGCATAATGAGAAAAACATGTTTTATAATTTGTTTGATACATTTTTTACTATTAACAGGAAGACGAATGATGATTTGAAATCAAAACGTGATATAAAAGTAATATGTAATCGTCCTAAGTTTCATATTATGCCAAATGACATAGAAAAACTAATATCATAGTATGACCTAGACAATAATCAAGTCAAAATACTTTTAAAATGGGTGGATGGATCTTGATTTTTGGATGACATTTCTTCTAATCTTCGTAGATGTGTCGACTATAAGAATAACAAATTTAGTGGGATGGAAACGTATGATTGACATATTATGATGGAAAACTTTTATCCATCACTTTGAAAGAACAGTCACCTGTAAAAGTTTAGATGGTTATAACAAAACTTCATCTTTTTTATAAAGAGATTTGTTCACTATGTTAAAAGTCGATCATATATGTAAACTTGAGGAAGAAGTCCCTATACCACTTTATAAATTGGAGAAAATATCACTCTAGGGTTCTTTAATGTAATAATGCTCTTGCTAGTTCATCTTCTATCTGAAGCATGACTTTGAGGGCTTACACAATATGGATGGATGTATCCCGTTGAAAGATGTTAATATTTATTACATTAAATATAAATTTAAATATTAATTTAATTAAACACATAAATAAATTTCAATTTGAAACAATTCTTAGTAGGTACTTAAATCATTTAAAAAAGTGAGATAGAAAGCATGAGTATATGGTTTGATTTGCAAATCATATAACAAAGGAGAAGCTTCATTTTTTCTCTCATTATTGTAGTGACCATGTGAACTTATCATTTGAAAGTGCTATGCGTAATGATAAAGGCATTGACCAAAATGATTGTCAAGCAACTTTATATATTGATAAAAAACATGGTCAACCTATTGGTAAATGTTTGGAAGCATGGCTGGATGATAGAGATTAATGTGTGGCACACACGTATATTCTTCCCAATTGTACTGAAGTTGCAGAATTTATTAGGTAATATAAATATATTCTTCTTAATGCATTATATCATCTAATATGCATGTATATAAATATGTACATGTGTATATTAATTATTAATACAATATTTCTTCTATAATTGCAATGTTTACGAATCATAACATCTGAACAGGAACATCAATAAAGATTAACTACTTAGTTTAGAATTTATGTTTTTTATATGACAAACTATGTGGTTGACGAAGGATTGAAACTTTAGCTATGGGACCAAAAAGGAAAGTCTGTACCTATCTAATATTCTTCGGCATTAGATAATAATTTAACACCAAGGAATACGATGCTAAAAATTTAACTAAAAGTACCTGTGTATTTATTAAATTTAGTGGTGATCCAAATGATCATATAAATAAATGATTTTTAATGGTGTTTTTACTTAATTTTTGCAACTGATATATGTCACAAGACCTACAAAATAAATATTATCTAAAGGCAACTGGTTCAGCGATTTTTCAAGTTCTCTAATCAACATGAACTCGAAATAGAAATAAAGCATACTTCACGTTATTATAGGTAAATTCATTTTATACTTTCCAAACAAGCTTTTACAGTTTATTAAGCTCCATACCCATCTCAAAGAAGAGATAAAACAGATTGGACGATTATTTATAAAACAAAGGCAATGTATACATTTGATGGACATAATATTTTGAATGAACAAGCTTACCAAGTTGATATCGAAGAAAATATTGGAGTAATAATACTAACAATCAAACCGATTACGGACCTCTAATTAATGAATCAAATGCATTAATGGAAGCATTTAAGTTATCGATGAAAAACGGACCCTGAATCAGTATGCAACGATGACCGATTAGTAATCTACATTTTGAGAGAAAGTAATTTATATGTTTATTTATATTACATTTTTCTCATTAACACTGATATGTTTTGTCGTAAACTTTTTCACATAATCCTTTTACGTTATGCAATAATACATGTTTCATAAAATTAAATAATATGTTTATTATATATGATATATATGTCTATATCAGGTAATATGTCTTGTATTTTGTAGACATAGCTCTTCCCATTCAAGATCTCCCTCTTCTTCTCATTAAGGGACTAGTGCTCCAATTGGTGATGCAATGGCCAATTATAAGGGGAAGCGTGAACCGTGGCCTGGTTGTAGCCCAAAGTAAATGGATTGTAAGTATTAACTTTATTTCAGCCATAGTTTTCTTTTATGTACGCTCCATTGCATATTAGTCATGATTTATCAAAGGATTATTTCTTTTTACCATAGCAACTTTGAGCTCGATCCATCAAGTACATTGCTCTTTATCTCTTGACAAACATATATGATCGTATGACCATAGTTTGTTAAAGTGGGGCATGATACCAGATAATGTCGAAGAGAGCATTTGGTAGGACTTATTGGTAAGTGTAAATTCATATTTTGCATTTTATGTTGCACAATCATCCTAGACAAATTTAATAATTGTAAACTATTTAAAAAATGAATAAATTTCATTTTCTCAACCTATAGGGCGCCGAAGACCTCTAGGAGACTGATCTTTTCCTAGTGAAATGCCATTGGGACATCATATTTACAAAAAACTTATAGGGAAATAGTGTCTGCAATGGGAAAAGTGGCGAAGAAACCAAATTGGATAAGCGCTAACATGTGGGATGCTTGGATCAGATGGTGGTTGTAATGACCCGAAAAGTTCCGATCCTGATTATGACAATAATACGTTTCTCATATCACATATCGACTAATCAACCATCAGAAATTACCAGATCGTTAATAGAAAGAAGTTAGAAGGTGAGAAATAGAAAGAAAGAAAGTTAGAATAGAAGAAAAAGAAGAACCGAACATAATAGAATCAGAGTATAATGAATCTCACATCAGAACTAAATAAGATATAATATATACCGTCTTGAAACACAAAATTTCATTTGAACTTACATCATCAGGGTACAACATAAATATAGCACAGCGGAAATAATTCTATATATCTAATGTTGGAACCTTCTGCACCAAGCTTCTTCAGGTGAATCTGTAAAATCCTGAAACTACTTGACTGCCCGTACAAATTTGGGCACCCAAGAGTTTGGGGAAAACACGTAAAAATAAATTCTGGGTCAGTCATGGGACTGGTGTGATTAAATGATTTTAAAACAGATTGATTTAACGTTCAAAAACCCTTTTGAAATAAATGATAATCGTAAGACCGATCCACACATAAACACGGATGGTTTTTACCTTACGATAAACCAAAGCATTTTTGAAATCATATCCATTTGTGATATTATAAGTAATGTCTAATTACAAATAAATATCTATGTAGCGGAACGCTTGCATCTCACGCTCCACGTTTATAGTATACAAACAAAACCTTGGGCGCTTATTGGAGATTGGATTCCGACTATGACAAGGTATGGAACCACCTGCCGATAGTGTATCTCTAAAGGTGAACACACTAGGTTCAACAAGAACGTCTTGTAACCTGGCCCACACATAACCGACCACTCATTTCGCTTGAGTGTATCGAATGTATATCACCAATGGTTGGGCTTAAACCACCGTTTCCCGAAAAGGGTCAGCATCGAAATAGATTAAAGAAGGAAATAGAATTTCTCTAGATAGTTGATAAAACACCCTAATGGGAGCGACCCACATAGCCATGCTGCCTTCCCGATCTCTGTCATTTCCCAATTGATGAGGTTTGAGGTTAGAATTTACCCTTAGAACATCTGGACACCATTTACTTTGAATGTCACATTGTCAAATCCGTCAAATCACTAATTGACGTCCATAAAAATATTCTGCAGATGATAGAAGTACGTTTGTAAAAATCAATGCACGCGATTCTTAAGAAATACTCTGTCAGACATTCGTCCATACAAGTCATCCGGGGACAGGATGAAACGAAGGCACTCTCCTACTGCATCCAATATAGGAACCACCCCATGGATCAGTAGCGAGTAGTCCTAGCAAAAACTGGAGAATTCCCTCTCGACAAAATCACTGCAGAGATATCTCTGGGAGCTAACCATAGAATTCCAACAAGTAGTTCTTCCGTTTATGAAGATCTACGCTGTTCTACTCTTTAAATCATATAATCGTCCCTGCAAGTTAATTTACGTAAAGTTGGTTCGAAGTGGTTTTGGGTCCAGTTCCCATCCCGATCTCTTCAAACCAACACGCAAGGAATGTTAATTTGATAATTGGTGTTTTTAATTATCAAATTTAGACAATGTAGATAAATAAAACTATTTACTCAGTTTATAATTTTAACTAAAATTTCCATGACCTACCTATCCAACATAATGTACTTGTGCAAATATCCATTCTGATTTATGAACAATAATCTCTATATGATGACAAAAGTATCATAGACAACCGTGTTATCATTTTTATTTAACTACTTTAGATATGTTGGGTATAGCACAACATATAAATAACAATAATTATTTATCACAACATCAACAACCAACAATTATTCGACATTTATTAATAGTTCGAGATATGGGATCTCGGATAATAACTAATTATATTAATTTCCATTCTTTGAAATTAAATACATCGACTTTATTTAAACATATCTATTTTGTTTTAATTATTAATATATATTTAGTTGTCTTCGAAACCAAAACATCACCCGACGATGTCTATTCCACGATATAACTTCACCATCCTTTCCTCTTATTATTTATATAATTATCTACTTAGTGTTATATATTTATTTATTTACACTTTACATTAAAATTTGGTTTAGTTCAAGCCTAGTATTTAAAACAATTTTCGTCTCCTCTTTAATTTATAGATCTAATGTTTTTAGTGGTTCAACCATAGGATTTAAAACAACCCCATTTCTTTTTATTGACTTCAGGTCCAAACTCATGGTCCATCAAAAAGCCCACCCATTTATTATTATTTTATTTTCTTGTCATCCCAATTTGGCCAAGTCTAGTTTTGAAACAAACTAAACAACTCAGACAACCATTCTGTTTCGTTAGTTCCATCTTTGGCAAATGAACTAAACATTAATCAATTCATCGGGATCATTTTAAAACTCAACAAAATTTCAGTGCTGGCAACCAATTTATATGGATCATCTCGAAGTGATCAAATTTTCTTTTCCCATCCATCTTTTCTTCTTCTTCTCCACTGTTTCCACCCGGCATGTGCACGTCTTCAAAAGATCATCTCGCACCGCCATCTCCTTTGATTGTTTACCTTCAAACTCCATCATTGTGAAGCGGATGCCAAACCGCACCACCACCCTGAAAATAGTCACACTTGTCGCAACCACCACCGTCCCGTTTATCTTCAAAAACACCATATTTAAATCGCTCCTAAAAACCTAAATCCACTCCATACTCTCGATTTAACCTATGGAAAAATCATTTACGATTTTTCCTATGATCCACGTTTGCTATTGCTTCTCCATCCCAAAAATTAAGGACTCCAATCAACTGGACTGCCAGGAAAAGCCACTAATTCCATTTTCTGATCAACTACGATTTCCCATTTTCTAGGCTATCAGAAATCATGATTTTGGTATTAAAAATCGTGGTTTGCTATGACAAATTCATATATACACCTGAACTAGAAGATACTCATGTTTGACATTTTTTCCTTTTTTTGTGAATTTCTATCTTACTGTAATTTGATGTTTTCAGACGGTACGGGTAATTGTTTGAATTGAAACTAATTTTAGTGTATCCTTAAACCATAACCAAACAATTTTCACTTTGTACATAATCACTAAATAAATTAGAATTTATACAGTTGATTTTTTTGAATCAAAAGAAGGATATTTTTAGTGCCCAGTTTTTAACCAATTACTACTTACAGTAATGACTTCCATATCAAACTTCCTGATATTTCAGTTCTTCTAAGATGATAACACAGCCAAGTATACATATATATATGTTTATATAGTTGAACACAATAGCAGTAGCATATGAATTGTGAACAGAAAGGAAGTGAGGGGTTCTATTCTCAGTACATATATTTATATTCCTGTGTTTGGTTCTCTGTCTTTGTTTTTGTTATAGTATTTACAGAGACTTTATTCTTTTCAATGTATGATCAAAGATCAATCCTATTCAGATATTAACAATCATAAAACTTAGAAAAGAAAGGAGAGGTGTAAGAACCCATTACTTCCCCGTGAAGGAAAGAGCGGATACTTTGAGAACAACACAAAAATGAATGCAGACGGAAGAACATTTCATTGTTATTACAACAATTCCATCAGATACAAGAATATACAGAGTATAAATGAATAAATTACATTCGATAAATATCAGAGATTACAATAAATTACATAGCAGCGGAAAATAATACAAAAGCACAACTAGAAATAATGCACGGATACAGAGCTTTCCGAGCATCGTTCCAGCTGTAAATCAGGATCCTGTGAATATAAATCTGCAAAACCGAAACTACTAGCTGCCCGTGTAGAAAATAGGGGCACCCAGAGTTTAGGTTAAAACAATAAACTCCAGATCAGTCATGTGACTGTTGTGAGAACTAAAACAGTTATTTAAAACTTTACTTTAAAAGAGAGTAATTCAAGGGACCACGCCGTATAACACGGAACGGGTTTCCTCCCAAGAATACCAATGCATAGAATAAACAACGCAATGCTTTTTCGAAAAATGAAGCTATTATAAGACCCAGGTCCCATCACACAATGCAACGCAAGCCGGAGGATAGGGTTTTCCCTTATAATAGCCAAACATGCTTGGTACGTTTAAAACAAATCATTTGATACTATAATAAGTGTATAGTGTCAAAACAATTTCAATCATAAATATCAATCATAGACGGCATAGCATCCCATGCTACTATGTCGCCATACTAGGCTCTATAAATAAAACCGCAATATCACGTATTGGAAATTGGATTTCCGTCATGAGTCGAGGCAAGGGGCAAGCTCCTCTCCGCTTCGAGACACTCTAGCAAATGCCTCGGGACTACACACTCTGGGTAATCCCTGGGATCCTCCAAGACCGGTCCTCTCTTACGTTTGAGGATTAGTTATTCCTGAACACACGTTTCCCGGCCCTATAGGACCTATAATCGAGGCGCCTCGCATCCAAACCACAAAGGTGAAAAGTATATAAATGTCAGGGCTAGTAAGTCACTGACACCACCCTTAGCTAGAAAGAAACGTCGTGCACTCCTTGGGTCCTCATCACGTTTTTGACTCATACCGAGGTGTGAGGCTCGCGAATCCACGCTATACACAAAGCTGCCACGTAGGCCATGCTTTGATCATCAACCACAAGGCTTTGCTTTTCAACAGAAGCCTTGATCCATGCAACTCAGCGTGCCACACAGGCAATTCATGCCATGCAATTGATATCTATCGATATATAACCTCTAAGCTCGTACGTCTCAGAGAAGGGCGTTAAGCAAGAGAATAAATTCTCCGCCGCCAAACAGATATATATTTAACATAAATCAATCAACACAGAATAAAATCCAATGTCAGACACACAATCCATTTACAAGTTCGTTCTGGGTCTGAACGAAACCGGAGGCAATTTCCTCACATATCCATCCATCTCCAAGTACGTCTGGACGATCACCAACTGTTTCCCTCATCTTGGGTGTACAGCCCAATCAAGATCATCAGTAATCACCCAAACGATGTGAAGACTTCCGGTCTTCAACCACCGTCTTCATCTTCGACATATCGTCGAATCGGTTATTCAGAATGGGTATAAACCCGGCCTTTCCGAACAACCCGCGTATATTAAAAACAAATGTTACACAAACAGAACATATGCCTCATTCCAATTCAGCAGTCACTAACCGCAAATTAGCAAGAGAACAATTTCCCAAATATTAACCCCGAAGGCCGAAACCAACATCAGATCAATATCCAGGAAACCATTCTTCTTAACTAACCTATAGCTAGTTTCTAAATTTCATATTCTTAGGGAAAGGTTCCCATTAATTTTATCCAAGATAAATTCTTCAAAATTTATCCTTTAATCTTCCTTTGGATGTCATTTCAAACCAAATTATGGTTTTCCAAACTAGTCGAATTAGCAAACCACACCGAAGTAATTATTTATTTTATTTCCCAATCCCAACCTATTCATCCCATGTAGGAAAACTAGTAATACTCCATATCTAACACCGTGGTGTTATCGGTAAAATTAATTACCATTTCATGTTCAAATCTAATTAAAGATTTAACTATCGCTTTGGAGCAAAACTGGTAATACTCCATTCCCGCTCAATTTCTACATTTGATAATTTAGATTATCAATCCCCATTTCAATCTAATTGCATATTCATCAAAACTCCCTTTACTGGGTTAAAGAACTAATGTCATTTAAAACACAGTTCACGACAAACCCAAATCACATTCTATTTATTATCGGGTTAAAGAACAAATGTTATTTAAAACACCATTCACGATAAACCCACAAATCAATTCTGTATAAAACCCATTTCAAATCCAGTTTATTTATTTAAAAATAAACGGGTTTAATTTTAGTTCAAAACTAGTTCATTTCGATAAAAATCTATTTTTATCTTTTCAAATATGGAGTTTTTCATCCCAATTTTTACCAAATCATTTCTTATTATTTTACACAAATTATTACTGTTTTTAATAATTTTATCAAGGCCCGTACAGTCGATTTCCAACAACGGCCATCGAACTGCACTTACAGCGACCTTTTTCAAATTTGATTTGGACGTATCCCCAAATCCAACCGTTAGATTTCAAATTTCTAATATTCGTTAGAAAGCTCTTTTCGATAAGAACCCAATGGTTCCGGTTTTTAGGAGAATCCGACGGTCATAACTCCCGTAATGTCCGTTCGAAGTCAATGGTCGAAATTTACGAACTGCCGCGGCGCGGCGCGTTCTATCCAGGCCATTATATTATATGTAATATATATATATAATATATATATTACGTCGATTTCTATTTAAAACTAACTTTATAAATAGTTTTAAATTCATTTCAAAAACATTTCAACTTACATTTCCAATTCAAATCAAAATTGAATTTTTCCTTATAGATTCGTTTTAAAATTCTTTTAAATTCAATTCAAATTTCAAATTCGCTTTCTATTCAATTCAATTCAAATTCGTTAGTTTTCTATTCAATTCAATTCAAATTCAAATTCGTTTTCTATTCAAAATATCAGATTTTGAAATCACTTTCGATGTTCATTATAAATTGGATAAAATCGATATAAATATCGTTCGCGTCAAAATAGCGCATCTCTAATCAACACGGCTTTATATATTTCAATAATACCGTTATTCTATTCAACAAATGAATATTTATTCTATTCAGTACGTGAATCTATATTTTTGTCAACACATGACTAATCTCAACGAATGAGTACTGTCCACGTGTGACTATTTTTGTTATTTAATATATTTTATTGTTAAAATACTTCGTTCAACACATGACTAATCTCAACGGATGAGTACTGTCAACACATGAACCTTTATTTTATAATGATAAAGATATAAATTTTATTATTAAAATATTTCGTTCAACACATGACTAATCTCAACGGATGAGTACTGTCAACACATGAACCTTTATTTTATAATATTCTTTATTTTCCCAATTGGAATGAGGCCCAATCAATTACCATATAAAGTTAATTATATGAATTCCATACAACACATGTATATAATAGCAACGATAAACAATAAACCATCATCCAAAGTGCACTACACTGTATAAGCATCAAATATAGATATCTAACGCTTATAACAGCCTGTCAATCAATCGATCGACATACAACTAATTATTGGGATTAGTGTATGCCGTATTTTATCCCAATACCCGTGTGGGGTTTCAAACAATCAAACACAGATTTTATTTGTGCAGTTGGGCGATGTGTAAAATTTATCGTCCCAATCAATGTCCTTCAAATAGGTGTACATAAACAAACCGTCCGGTTTGTAAATGAATATTTATTTATTCACGTTCACTATATTCATATTCATGTTAAAAATTATATTTTTAACGATAAAATATTTTATTTTAAGACATGAATTTCTATTCAGTTCATTTGCAAAGTAAAAATGATATTTTTATTTTTCTAACTTATTTTAGAAAATTTCGGCGGCATAACGGCACGATACTAGAAACGGGACAAGGCCTAGCCTTATCCCCGGTCTAGTGATGGCCCACGCCATACACATATCAATCAAACCAATTTCAATTCACCAAACAACCAACTCCAAATCAAATAATCTAACTAATCTATGCAACCAAACAAACAAGTCCATGGTCTGTGGACAGTGGTGTCGGGTGCTACTAAACACCGTCTGCATCCTAGTATATATATATATATATATATATATATATAACAAGAAAAAGAAATTTAGAGTGAGAAGTTCTCACCGATAGCTAATCCAATCATCTCGACTCTTCTTAAGTAGAAGTCTTCGTCTTTCTCGCCTTTTGTCACTTTCGTCGCCCGTAGCCACTACATGTATAAAAATCACATTTTTATTATCTATATTATATAAAAATCTTATCTTTATATCTTCTATAAGTTAAAAATCGGATTTTTATCCTCTCTATAATATAAAGATCATATTTTTATTTACTTTATATGTCAAAAATTGTAGAAGCTTTAAAATGGAGAAAACTCACTTTTTTCTAACGCCCGGATTCGCTGTTCGGGTTCCAGAATTTGCAAACGAGCTTTAATCTTCACACCATTTTTTCGCTAGCTTAAATGCGCTATTCCGGATAACTTTTGCCTAAGGGTCTTTTTGTCGAAGATGCTCCAATTCGCCAGAATTCGCGAAAGTACACGAATTATACCGCTTTTGAACAGCAGACTTCGAACGCGTTTTCCTAGTAGCTCCGAACTCCAAAATACGACTTCCATATAGCCAAATCGAAGAGAATTTTGTGCTCTACAACTTTGGTCTAGAGGGACTTTAGCCAAAAGCGCACCGTTTGAGAGATATAGGCCAAAACAGTCCGGGGTGTTTTGTGCAAAACGGGAATTTTGGTGAAAATGAGCTTTTGAGTGTAGCAGGGCCCACGGCCGGAATTGGGTGGTGCTGAGGGGGGGTGCCGGCCTGACTGACGTGGGGGAGGGGCTGAGGTGCGGCGGTGGGATCCACGGAGGCGGGTGGTGGTGATATGGGGCTTAGGGTTTGCAAATGGAGAGAGGAGAGAGAGGAGGAGGAAGAGGAGGAGGAGGGGAAGAGGAGGTGTGGCGGCTCGAGGTGGTGCGGCATCGGGGAGGAGGGCGGTGGCATCGGGTTTGGGGAGGAGGAGGCCATTTTTGAGTTTTTGTGAAGAAAGAGGAAGAGGAAGAAAGTGAAGAAGAAAAGGAAGTAAAAGTGTTTATATGCTAGTTTCTCGCGTATCGCCTAAACGCTAACGATCTACAATCGCCGCGGATTTCGGACACGAGATAGTAGACGTGAAGACGAGTCCAAATTCATTCGTATGCAAAATTTGACTTTTTGGGCCATGTATAGTTTACATAGCGACTATTCCGAATTTTCAACTGGGCATAACTTTTGATTCCCGCTATGAAATTTTGATTTTTCGGATTCGTTGGAAAGATATTATCAAATAGATCCTATTATTTTTGGTTTCACTAAAATCCGGTTTATTTTGCACCCGGTACATTTAATTGAAGTTTGAAATCGAATTATCGAACTACCGCGCCATTTTACTTCCTTTTATAATTATATATAATTATTTATATTCTAACGACGACGCGTATAAATATATACATTCGAATTATATTCAAAATAAATTTCTCGTCGATATTATTTAAAATAATTCATTTTAAATGTTCAAAATTCATTAAAATTGCCAAAATAAAAAAAATTAACTGGCTCAGAATTTCCGGGTTATTACAAGAGGGGAATGTTTACTCACTTTCTTTTTCTTTTAAATTCTGTTCTTTCTATTTTCTTTTTTCCAAGTTTCCACTTAGTTCATTTCAACATTTAACAACATGATGATTTGTCCATCGATGATAAAAACGCAAACTAGAAGTATATATGTATCTATAGCAGTTTAGATCATAAGCGATATAGATCCTAAGTAAGCTTAAAAAGGGAATAACTTGAGTTTACTCACATTTGTATTGCTATTCTTTCCTTGTTTTCTTCACTGCTTTTTGCTTTAGTTTTTCACTTCCCTTTCAAGCTTTGATTCCATTTTTCACTATCCTATAGTTGCCATTCTTTCCAGTTTTGCTCCACGTTTCAAAGTTCTAACAAAGTTGTTCCAGATTTGGTTCTCTGTTTTGCTCCTTTAGTTTCTCACTGCTTTCATTTGCTTCCATAGACTAGTGTGTGTGAATTGTGTGAACTCTACCATTATTTATAGATGATAAGTGAGAGGTTTTAATTCGGGAAGGTGCTATGTATGCAACTGTATATGGATGTTGATTTTACAAGCCTCTACTGTCATCAATCCTTACTCCTAAACACCATAGCCTGGCCATATTTCTTGCTGCTAGTATCCACCTATGTGTACCTTATATACATTTACAATTCAAGCTTGGCCCTTAAGCAACTATGTTTATTAATGTGCTTCGGATTTTCTACTGAATCTCGTGTACTTTGGCTAGCATTTGTTTTATTTTATTTTTATTGGCTAAGACATCTCATCTTTCCTTTCAGCTCTTTGCTTTCTATTCTTTCTAAGTGCCTAGGTCTGGGCTGCACATGTTTGTAGTGTCCAGGCTTTCATCTCAAATAAAAGCAAATGTTTCCTCTTGTCAACATTAGTACACTAGTAGGTTATTTCTTTCATTTCCTTTTTCACAAGCTAGGTTTAGGCTTGTCCTATGATTTTGCCGCTTTGATTTGCATACTTGCAACTTTGTTCCTTCATGTCACATTTTCATTCTTTTCATATTTTCTTAGATTTTCCTTTTAATTATTTCTCATTTTAATAACTAGAGGTATATATTTTGATGTATATGTAATGTATACAAGTTGATTTCATACATGTCCCATTTATTATACATATATATAAATATAAATTTACATACATATTCTGCACAAAACAAGCTTGATTGACATTTATTATATATCATTTTCTTCGATCAATATGCAATATAAAATATACAAAACATTTTTAAATTCTAAAATTTTACTTAAGGGAACTTACATACATATGTATATTTCACATATATTTCACTTATTCTTTAATTAGTTAAAATGTTATAAGTCGCTTGTTTTAGTTCTACATGATTTGATTCGTAGTTTTAATAGCTTTCTTGTAAAATAATGAATTCCAAAGTAACAATACTACAAGAAAAGTTTTTAAGAAAAAATTATTTTTATTTGTTACTAAAGTTCTATGATGAACATTAATAATAACAATAGTTGGATTTTATTCGGTTTATAATACAAATCCCAAGTTTTACATGTTTATATACTTATACACGGATGAATAAAATAGATTTGAATATTCACTTAGCCAACTACATAATAATTGTTTACCCCGGATTTCTGTAGTACTTAAATCCATTTGAATTCAATTAATAGTATAATCTATGAATTATAGATTATAAAAATAGTCCAAAAACTAGGTCATTACAATCTACCTCCCTTATATGAATTTCGTCCCCGAAATTAAAGAGTAATGAGGAGATTCCAATTATATTCAAAATCTTTAGACTTATATCAACACAAACATGGGTCATCCCCCCATAATCTGACCAACCAAGGCATCCAAAACATAGAATTTATCTACCTAAAATATTTCACTGCAATTAATGCATCATCAATTAGCTATAAATCACAGTCATATTCATAACATATGAATATTTGTTAGTTGGAAAACATTTCCATTCCATATTCACGCCTTACTATTCTTCAATATTTATTAGGTCCTAACTATAAACCGGTAAGAAAATAATCCCCTAAGTATCAATCCCGAAGACCGGAATGAACATCAGATCAACACTAAGAATACTATTTATCTTAACCAATCCCCAGCTAGGTTCCAATTTCTCGACTCCATATCTCAATTCCCGATCAACCCATATTACAATATTTCCTTATTTTAAGAAAATACTCCTGATTATATTTGGGAAAATAATCCTAATACTTACTTCACTAGTTTGGACCAAATTTATTTAGATATATACATCTGCTTCAAATTCTCCTTTTTAAACTCTAATCCAATTTAACTGACCAGTCCAACTCTACCTAACTTAACCTCAGTCAGCTCTAGTCCAATCAATTCAATCCACTTTACTTATTCTATTTAAATTTCCAAGTTCCTGAAACCGAATCCCAGTTTTATTTCAAATTAGTTTGAATATAGTTTGGAATTACGCT
Source organism: Allium sativum (assembly GCA_030737875.1). NCBI lineage: Eukaryota > Viridiplantae > Streptophyta > Magnoliopsida > Asparagales > Amaryllidaceae > Allium > Allium sativum. Next base: position 282,862,532 of record CM060921.1, read on the forward strand.
TTCTTATTTTCAAAACCTTTGAATTTCCCACGACAATCTATTTTTCCAAACAGCTTGCATCAAAAATCCTTCTATCTTCCGGGATTTCAAGTTGAAATTTGTTTTGGTTCGTTTCATTTGTATAATTTATTCTTATAAAATTTTAATTTGGTTATATCTAAATATCTCAAGATTATAATCTATTACCAGATCATAATAGTAATCACCTGTAATGACCCGCAAATCCATAACATCAGAGTTGACTATATACATCATACGTCCAACCCAAATATCAAGCAAATACGAAACATTTTTTTAGAAGAAAAAGGCAGAAGAAGAACAGAAACAACAACACAGAATATCACATCGCAGCGGAATAAAATATAATATATCATAACTTTTGAAATACAAAATTTCAACTGTATAACATACACTTATCAGAGTACAACACTTACAACACAGTGGAACAAAACTCTATAAAACTAACGCTGAAGCCTCCTGCTCCAAGCTCCTTTAGGTAGATCTGTAAAATCCTGAACTACTTGACTGCCCGTACAAATTTAGGCACCCAAGAGTTTAGGTAGAACAAAACAAAATAAACTCCGGGTCAGTCATGGGACTGGTATGAGTAAACAGTTTAAAACAGTTTCAGAAAACTAAATGATATCTCATAAGACCACGCCGTATAACACAGAATGGGATTCCATTGCCGTTGTTGTTTTTAATCTTCTTTTCGAGATGTCGAAGTCTTTGATTTAGGGATTCCATTGTGAATTGATTCGAATATCACTAAGGAAGCCATCGGTTTTCCTTAGTTCCTGAAGGGAATGAATAGGAAAACAGAAAATAGAAAGAAGATAGGGAGTGTAGTCGCGATTATATAAGGGAAAGGTGTGGTTCTAATTTTAACTGCATGGCCATTTATTTACCAAGGAAATTGCTTGAGTATCTGAATGAATGAAAGAAGGCCACGCCTTGTTTATTTTGTGGTGAAGAAAAGGCCAACAAGCATATTTTTATTTATTTAATTTTATTTTATTTTTAAACGGATATCAAATTTAAATTATCACATTTATTCCGAACTCCTATTTGAGTCCAACAAAAGGTATTCCTAAGGTTATACCCCTATTTCAGACACACTGGGATAGGTCACGAAGTCCAATTCAGTCATCTGTAGTTGATATAAATTTAAGCTGATATAAATTAATTTCAAACTGATAAATTCTTCAATAATAATATCATTATTATTATCGTTTATATTTGAATTAGAATTTCCATAGATCATTTGAATTATCTTGGTTAAGCTCTAACTTCGAATTTATTTATTGTTTTCATATTCGTCAATTTAATATATTCGATATTAAATCGAAATCGATTATTAAATTGATAACTTAATATAAAATTCCATTTATATTATCCACCCAATATTTAAATCCGTATTAAATATTTAAAATTAACCCATAAGAATCTGGGTCATTACAATCTTCCCCACTTAAAATAATTTCGTCCTCGAAATTGCTAAGGTAGAAGAAGTGCTATAAACCCATTTATCTTTTCAAAACTTATTTATGTTGATACTCAACATTTCAAACTTCCTTACGTAACTCTCGTTTCGAATAAATCCCTATTCGATAACTCCTCCCTTCGAATAACTATATTCGATAATCTATCTTTCGAATAACTAGATTAGAAAACCTTTCTTTGAATAAACTATATTCGATTTACTCTGTTCAATTTAATCTCATCAATTAACTCTATTGGATTTAACTCTTATGGATTAATCCTATTTGATTAGCTATTTTCACTTAACACCTTCCGAATAAGCTATATTCGATAACTCTTTTAACTCTATTCGAATAAACTATATTCGATAACTCCTTTTATTCTATTCGAATAACTAATATTCGATAACTCCTTTAATTCTATTCGAATAAACTATATTTGATTTAACTACATTCGCCTGGCTCTAGATCGCAGCGATCACAATGGTTACGCCTGATTCCCTCAGGAAAAATCCGACTGCTCTAGGCTATCTGCAGCCCTGCGAATTACGCTAGCAGTCATACGAAATGGCAACTTATCCTGAGTAACTTTCTTTGACTAACTCTGTCTCAATAACTATATTCGATCAACTTTAACTGAATAACTAATATTCAATTAAATCGTAATTCGATTAACTATGTTCAATTAACTCTATCTGGTTAACTCTTAATTTGAATAACAAATATTCGATAAATTCTAATTGAATAACTAATATTCAATTAACTCTACGGATTAACCCTAACTGATTAACTCTAACTGGTTAATTCTTACTCTAATCGATTTATTCTAACTCTAATCGATTATTTCTAACTCTAATCGACTTCTCCTATTCGAATAACACCTATTAGATAACGTTTATTCATTTATAAAGATTTACTTTTAGTAACGGTTCTTCACTTTATAAATGTTCTCTTTAATAACGTTACTTCACTTATACAAGTGTTGTGTACCCCTTCTATATAAAACTATCGGTGTTAAAAACCAATATCTCTTCTCTATATAAGTTCAGACTTATATATTCCATTTATCGAATCATAAATATTTAATTTAATTTATAAACTATCATTTATAAATTAATATTTTCTATTTATCTGTTAAAAACAGATTTCCATTTTTTATTCATCTTCTAAATATTCCTTTGATTAAATTCTATTTATTTAACAAATAAATATCTCATTTATAACATTCTATTTATTTTCTATAAATAAATATTTCCATTTAATCTATTTGTAAATGTTTTACAAATATTTCTCCTTCTATTTGTTTGCACATAACTTCCTTTGTATTTGTTTTACAAATATTTCCTTTATATTTGTTTTACAAATATATTTTCTTTTTAACTCTTTTGGTTTTTCCTTTATTCACACCCAATTCATATTTCATTCACATTGATTTTACTCAATTTATTCATTTCGATCCATTTAACTTACTTAAGTTAAATTTAATTTCAATCATTCACATTCCCAGGGTTTTATTTCAAAACTCCTTTAAAGCAATATAAATATATACATATATTTATATCCATCTCAAATTCAAAACATTTGAATTTTCAAACAACTTGTTTTCTTTCCAAACAAATTTCCATCTAAATCTTTTCTAAGGAAGCAATTCATCACTTAGAAACTCGAAAATGAACACTGATGATGTTGCGACCATCATCAGAATTATTTCCCAGCCACTGAAGTGAGTTCAGTGATTTATCATATTCAAAATCCATTCAAATGATTTTTATTCAAAAATCCTTCCAAAATAAAGATATATTATTTTAATAAAATTCGGAAAATATTTTCCAACCTCCCAGGATTTTAAATTCAGAATTCTGGTTGGAATTCAATTTCAATTTATCACTTTTGTATATTTGATTTCATATACAAATTCCATTGGTTATATATAACTATTTCAGTTTTTATAATCTAATTTGATTATAATTCTAACAATCAACTCAACCATTTAAAACAATATTGTGTCCAATCTTCTGTTCAAGTGTTTATAAACTCCTATCGACATCGTGGCGTCCCACGATTCGATCAGAATTCATAATTCACTCAACAGACTAGTCAACACAATATAAAACAGTTTATATATCAAATAACAAATACGCTCTCTCGTATATATGTACACTCAACTCATTCTAGGGTATTACTGACCCTATCTCTAATGAGCACATTCCAACAAGCCTAGGTATTCACTCAACCTGGCTCTGATACCAAATGTAATGACCCGCAAATCCATAAAATCAGAGTTGACTATATACATCATACGTCCAACCCAAATATCACGAAAATACGAAACATTTTGTTTAGAAGAAAAAGGTAGAAGAAGAACAGAAACAACAACACAGAATCTCACATCGCAGCGGAACAAAATATAATATATCATAACTTTTGAAATACAAAATTTCAACTGTATAACATACACTTATAAGTGTAACACCCCGCCTCCGCCATGGTGACTCTTGCAAGCACTCTGACTTTGGAGGGGCGTTTGAATCAGGTAAACATGCATAATGATATATCAAGGCAGAACAAGAACATATGTATGTAATCAGAGTAAATAACATAGATAAAACAGCGGAAGATTTTCAAACCATTTCAAACACAAGTCTAGTACATCATAATGTCAATTTTCCAAATAAATAAGTCTAGTACATAAAACAACATCATCTGAAACTGAAAAGAAGAACATAAAGTAGCTATCCACAAAGTGGAAAAACCATAGCGAGCTCAAGTCCAAAGCATACATGAGCTATCCAAGAAAAGCAGGTAAAATCCAAGCTAAGCTCCTGTATTCCCTCCCTGAGAACCTGGGGGGGGGGGGAAACGGAAGAAAAGAGGCGAAAGAAAACAGGTCAGTCAAAAAGACTGAGTAAGCCCTACTACAATCAATGTAAACTGATAAAGTTAACTGTCATGAGCAGCAGGTATGAACATAGGGATAACAACATACTAACATGTTGATTAACTAACAAGGCAGATAAAGGTGTCATCGCATAACTCGGTTTAAGGTTTTGTACCACAGGTGTACTAACATTCTAACATGTCATGAATAATCCAGAATTTATCCCTTGGCCCAAACTTGGCCCATTATCAGGTATTTGACTCAAACCAAGATCTGACTTCTTGGTACTAATTCTAGTATAACAGGATTAGGTGTTACCCCAACGTTCACATCGAAACAGGTCGGAACAGAAGGGTCCATGCAGAAATAGAGTTTGGGAAAAATGGGCTTTTACCATCCCAACAGATAAAGTACAGAAACGGAATACTAACTATAATGGGCCTTTACCACCCCAACAGATAGAGTACAGAAACAGAATGCTAACAAAAATGGGCCTTTACCACCCTAACAGAACGGTACCACGCAGAAACAGACGGGTGTTGCCACCCAACAAAACAGACGGTACCGACAGAATCAGACAGAACTAAGTGTACCCTAAATCCTACCCAAGCGATCAGCTCCCTAATACCTAAATACCCTGTGTCGGCCCCACGATAGGGTGTATCACTCCCTAAAGTGGCAACCAATTGGCACAGGCATATTTACAGATGTCACGGTGTCTTACATCCTCAGAGGCAGACCGGGATCCATGCACGCACATGACCCGGTTGGAACGCACCATCAACACCCATCGCCATTATCAGAATGAACCACTTATAATTAGTTCAGTAAGCGTGCCCGGACCCTACCTACGGTTGGGTCAAAGTTTTGATACCAGAAAGGGTTACTGACTAATATGGGTCCCAAACAACAGATGACACAAGTATTCCCCCTTGTATCCCCAGACTATCAAATTCAGATTAACTTATTAACAGAGTTCAGACATACCAGATTCAGATGGTCAGTTTTCAGACTAACGGATCAGATAACAGATTTACAAACTTGCCTAACTTGGTGTGGGTCCTACAGATCCGCAAAACAGGTTCGTTTAATTTATCAATCAAGTTAGTTTATCCAGACCAGGTATCAAATTGGTCCTCAGTCTTACCAAATTACTGAGTTGGATTGGTTAAGTATAGTTCAACTTAACCCCGTTAAATTACCGAGTTCAGATTGGTTAAGTGTAGGTTAACTTAACCCCGTTAATTTACCGAGTTCAGATTGGTTAAGTGTTGGTTAACTTAACCCCGTTACTTTACCGAGTTCAGATTGGTTAAGTGTTGGTTAACTTAACCCCGTTACTTTACCGAGTTCAGATTGGTTAAGTGTCATAAGTCAGATTTCCTTAACCTTATCATATAGCATTAATTAATTAATTAATGCGCCTTAACCTCTCACATTAGACTTTGTTGCGGTTACTAGTTAAGCCGGTCGGTTCCGGGTAGTTTTACACCACAACTTGGCCTAACCTCGGGTTCAAGGTACAACATGACCAACTTCTCACATTGGGTCCTATTGTTTGTAGCAACTAGTTAGGCCGGTCGGTTCCGGGTAGGTTTACGCTACAAACTCAACCCAACCTCGAGTTGGTCACACTTATCTTTTCTAAGTGTCATGTCCATCATGTTTCCAAAACATGTTACAAATTTTCAAGCAATTGGGTAGACCTAACTTAATAGGTAAATTCCCAATGGGTAGACCTAACTTAATAGGTAAATTCCCAAGCTCATGTTTTTTTTTATGTCTTTTAAGTTTACCCAACCCCAAACGCAATCCCATCGCTTACATATCGCAATAGCGCATAAAGGATAGAAAGAGGGGACTTGACATAATCATGACATAAAGGTGTTGAAGCCACAAGTTCAACATGGTGGCATATGAAATGTACATATGTTCATATACTTGCATTAGGCCTCAAAAGCATGCATAACATGATGGCATGAACAAAATGTTCAACCCAAACTTGCATAACATACTTGCATACCATAACATGACATACTTGCCTATAAACTGGCATATTACAACATGATAAACTTGCATATCAACTTGCATATTACAACATGATAAACTTGCATATCAAACTTGCATACAAAACTTGCATAACACATGACAACTTGCATATCATACTTGCATAATAAAACTTGCATGACATATGACAACTTGCATATCATACTTGCATAATAAAACTTGCATGACATATGACAACTTGCATATCATACTTGCATAATAAAACTTGCATAACATATGACAACTTGCATATCATACTTGCATAGCATAACTTGCATATCATATGACAACTTACATATCAAACTTGCATAGTATAACTTGCATATCATATGACAACTTGCAAACCAAACTTGCATAGTATAACTTGCATATCATATGACAACTTGCAAACCAAACTTGCATAACAAAACTTGCATAACATATGATAACTTGCAAACCAAACTTGCATAACATATGATAACTTGCAAACCAAACTTGCATAACAAAACTTGCATAGCATATGATAACTTACAAACCAAACTTGCACAACAAAACTTGCATAACATATGATAACTTGCATATAAACTTGCATATCATACATTTAACTTTAAAAGTTAAAGTATGAAAGGAATAGGGCTTACAATGCTTATGCGAACTCAAATGAGTATAGCAAATGTAAGAAACCCCTTATGCAACTAAAAACCCCAAAAATGCAAGCAAACTTGATCAAGACTCCTCCTTTATGATGCAAATATAAGAACTAGACTTTAATGCAAGCTAAAGAGGATCATACAAGCCTAAATACACTTGTATGCATGGAAATCTCTTAGAAATTGATTTAGGAATTGTATGAAGAGAGTGGAGGCCATGAGAGGTTTGATTTTGACATAGTTTAGTTGCTAGAATGAATAATGAGTGATTTAGGGTAGGTTAGGGTCCTATTTATAGATTAGGCTAGTGATTTAGACCATAGGATTAAACCCTAGTTGAATTAGGTCCATCAGATTTCGGAATTCTCCAGAACCAAGCCACACAACCAAGCCCAGATCAGAAATGGTGCGCCAGGCAAAACTGCCCGGCCACCCCGTGTCGACAGGGCTGTCGACAGGGCAGTCGACACCCTTAGACCCCTGTCGACATGCCTGTCGACTTGGGGGTCCTGGCGGGAGTTTTCCCGCCTGACGCCAGTTGTGCCCTAACCCTTGTTTTTAACTTATTTTAAATCTGTTTTTACTTAGGAATTTTCTGAAAACTATCGTCGGGCCTTAATTGGGTCATAAAGACTCCGATTTTCGAAAACTCGGACTCTATTTCACGTATTTTTCCAAGACGAACGCAATGTCATAGCCTGTCTCCCTTGATTCAGATTTTAGAATTAAATTCTGCCTCGATTTACAATATAACATATTATCAGAAATACGGGTTGTTACATTCTCCCCTCCTTAAAGGATTTCGTCCTCGAAATCTTCAAGTTAGGAAGAACGCATCCTACCATCCATCATCCATCTACTCAAATCATCATTCACGAGCAATCATTGTCCTTAAATTCTAATGCGGTATGAACATATGCAAAAGGTGTGTGTATATGTTCTTATCTAATGCAAAGATCAGCAATGCAGAGTATGTTAGTGAAATGAATCCATCATGTATGCAAATAGTCCTAATCACATAATACTATATGTGTGCACAACCATTCGTCCATATGCAACATCCATGTGCTGAATTAACCATCTTGCAACCATAAGAATCGAAAATGTACACACGTCCATATGCAATATGAGAGTGCATTTCAAGCCGATCTAGTGCCTAGTGTGTGTTTATGCATCCACGAGCAACCACTAGCAACCACTTGCATCCACTTGCAACCATCAAACATAACATGTCTCAAACACATGTTTACATCCATAGGATTCCTATCTCCACCAGATATAGTCGAGTGATGGAAGCGAGTATAGATAAAACAAAAACTTGGTACATATACTTACAGACTACTAGTACCGATCAGATTTTCCCCAAATGATTCTTAGGAAACTAAGCATGGTAAAAACCCAGAATGTACTCGTCATAGTCACAGATACTCTCAAATCCCAATTTATCACAAACAGATGAGTTATAACTCTCAGGGAGTTTGAGACCATTACCAGATCAGAAGCAAGACTAGCATTAAAGCACTGAGTTTCCATTACAGAATCGAAATACCAGAAAAAGAGTTTCATACTGAAAATCAGACAAAGAGAATTAAACATCCTCCAGACAAATTATTCTAGCCCAAATCTATTCGCCCGCCATGCGAGTATTCATCGTTCCTTCCGATGTAGTCCCTTTCTTCTTCGGGCAGTCCCTAGTGAAGTGCCCCATCTCTACACAGTTAAAGCAAGTGCCCTTTCTCTTTTTGCAATCCTTGTTTAGATGAGTTGAGCTTCCACAAGTAAAGCACTTCTTTTCCTTCTTATCTTCAGACTTCTCCTCCTTCTTTTGCATTTCCTTTTTGGGTCCCGTTTTCTTGTTTTGAGACTCATTCGCCTTGACCTCCTTCTTTGCACTCTTGTTCTCTTCATGGAGTAGGGCCATATCTACCAAACTCTCAAACGTGGCCCCCATGGGCACATGGGACATAGCTAACTCCTGTAACGGCTCATTCAATCCTCTAGCAAAACGAAGAGCCTTCTTCTGAGTAGTACTCACTATATCCAAGCCAAAACGAGCTAACTGGTTGAACTTGTTCACATATTCTTTGACAGACATGTCTCCTTGCTTCAAAGCAATAAACCTTTCCATTTGCAGATTCTCTTCAGTAGAAGATAGAAACTTAAGTCCGAATCTTGTCCTGAAATCGGCCCAAGTCTCAACGGGCCTAGTCGCGGTGGTGATCTCCCACCAATAAGCAGCCTCATCCTTCATGAGCCAAACCGCCGACAAGATCTTTCTCTGATCATCTATTCCAAAGATAGCGAATAAATCCTCGGTCTCTTTCAGCCAATTCCGAGCCTCTACAAAAGTCTCGGTACCTAGAAAGTTCTTGCCACCCATTGCTTTGAAGTCTTTGCAAATCTTCGTGAACTCTACTGGAGGATTCTGAGGGGGAGGAGGAGGAACCTCAGCGGCAGGAGGAGGAGGAACATTAACCAACGGAGGAGGAGTAACATTTGCGGGGCCGGCTTCGGTCGCCCTAGCCTCTATAAGTCTCCTATACCAAACAGGAACTTGCACTCCCTCTGGGATAACAAAGTTATCGGCCATACTGAAAAGACGGAAAAGATAGATTCAGAACGAGGAAACTAAGAATAGATAACTAAGGATTGTGCTAATGGCTTTTGGGGAATAGCCTTTTAAAATAAACTAGACTTTTCTTTGGAAAATACTTTATACTTGGTTTTGAAGATAGTTTTCCAAAAGTTTTAAAAACCTTTTTGTTCCTTCTCGTAAACCATATGCTCTGATACCAAATGTAACACCCCGCCTCCGCCAGGGTGACTCTTGCAAGCACTCTGACTTTGGAGGGGCGTTTGAATCAGGTAAACATGCATAATGATATATCAAGGCAGAACAAGAACATATGTATGTAATCAGAGTAAATAACATAGATAAAACAGCGGAAGATTTTCAAACCATTTCAAACACAAGTCTAGTACATCATAATGTCAATTTTCCAAATAAATAAGTCTAGTACATAAAACAACATCATCTGAAACTGAAAAGAAGAACATAAAGTAGCTATCCCCAAAGTGGAAAAACCATAGCGAGCTCAAGTCCAAAGCATACATGAGCTATCCAAGAAAAGCAGGTAAAATCCAAGCTAAGCTCCTGTATTCCCTCCCTGAGAACCTGGGGGGGGGGGAAACGGAAGAAAAGAGGCGAAAGAAAACAGGTCAGTCAAAAAGACTGAGTAAGCCCTACTACAATCAATGTAAACTGATAAAGTTAACTGTCATGAGCAGCAGGTATGAACATAGGGATAACAACATACTAACATGTTGATTAACTAACAAGGCAGATAAAGGTGTCATCGCATAACCCGGTTTAAGGTTTTGTACCACAGGTGTACTAACATTCTAACATGTCATGAATAATCCAGAATTTATCCCTTGGCCCAAACTTGGCCCAGTATCAGGTATTTGACTCAAACCAAGATCTGACTTCTTGGTACTAATTCTAGTATAACAGGATTAGGTGTTACCCCAACGTTCACATCGAAACAGGTCAGAACAGAAGGGTCCATGTAGAAATAGAGTTTGGGAAAAATGGGCTTTTACCATCCCAACAGATAAAGTACAGAAACAGAATACTAACTATAATGGGCCTTTACCACCCCAACAGATGGAGTACAGAAACATAATGCTAACAAAAATGGGCCTTTACCACCCTAACAGAACGGTACCACGCAGAAACAGACGGGTGTTGCCACCCAACAAAACAGACGGTACCGACAGAATCAGACAGAACTAAGTGTACCCTGAATCCTACCCAAGCGATCGGCTCCCTAATACATAAATACCCTGTGTCGGCCCCACGATAGGGTGTATCACTCCCTAAAGTGGCAACCAATTGGCACAGGCATATTTACAGATGTCACGGTGTCTTACATCCTCAGAGGCAGACCGGGATCCATGCACGCACATGACCCGGTTGGAACGCACCATCAACACCCATCGCCATTATCGGAATGAACCACTTATAATTAGTTCAGTAAGCGTGCCCGGACCCTACCTACGGTTGGGTCAAAGTTTTGATACCAGAAAGGGTTACTGACTAATATGGGTCCCAAACAACAGATGACACAAGTATTCCCCCTTGTATCCCCAGACTATCAAATTCAGATTAACTTATTAACAGAGTTCAGACATACCAGATTCAGATGGTCAGTTTTCAGACTAACGGATCAGATAACAGATTTACAAACTTGCCTAACTTGGTGTGGGTCCTACAGATCCGCAAAACAGGTTCGTTTAATTTATCAATCAAGTTAGTTTATCCAGACCAGGTATCAAATTGGTCCTCAGTCTTACCAAATTACTGAGTTGGATTGGTTAAGTATAGTTCAACTTAACCCCGTTAAATTACCGAGTTCAGATTGATTAAGTGTAGGTTAACTTAACCCCGTTAATTTACCGAGTTCAGATTGGTTAAGTGTTGGTTAACTTAACCCCGTTACTTTACCGAGTTCAGATTGGTTAAGTGTTGGTTAACTTAACCCCGTTACTTTACCGAGTTCAGATTGGTTAAGTGTCATAAGTCAGATTTCCTTAACCTTATCATATAGCATTAATTAATTAATTAATGTGCCTTAACCTCTCACATTAGACTTTGTTGCGGTTACTAGTTAAGCCGGTCGGTTCCGGGTAGTTTTACACCACAACTTGGCCTAACCTCGGGTTCAAGGTACAACATGACCAACTTCTCACATTGGGTCCTATTGTTTGTAGCAACTAGTTAGGCCGGTCGGTTCCGGGTAGGTTTACGCTACAAACTCAACCCAACCTCGAGTTGGTCACACTTATCTTTTCTAAGTGTCATGTCCATCATGTTTCCAAAACATGTTACAAATTTTCAAGCAATTGGGTAGACCTAACTTAATAGGTAAATTCCCAATGGGTAGACCTAACTTAATAGGTAAATTCCCAAGCTCATGTTTTTTTTTTATGTCTTTTAAGTTTACCCAACCCCAAACGCAATCCCATCGCTTACATATCGCAATAGCGCATAAAGGATAGAAAGAGGGGACTTGACATAATCATGACATAAAGGTGTTGAAGCCACAAGTTCAACATGGTGGCATATGAAATGTACATATGTTCATATACTTGCATTAGGCCTCAAAAGCATGCATAACATGATAGCATGAACAAAATGTTCAACCCAAACTTGCATAACATACTTGCATACCATAACATGACATACTTGCCTATAAACTGGCATATTACAACATGATAAACTTGCATATCAACTTGCATATTACAACATGATAAACTTGCATATCAAACTTGCATACAAAACTTGCATAACACATGACAACTTGCATATCATACTTGCATAATAAAACTTGCATGACATATGACAACTTGCATATCATACTTGCATAATAAAACTTGCATGACATATGACAACTTGCATATCATACTTGCATAATAAAACTTGCATAACATATGACAACTTGCATATCATACTTGCATAGCATAACTTGCATATCATATGACAACTTACATATCAAACTTGCATAGTATAACTTGCATATCATATGACAACTTGCAAACCAAACTTGCATAGTATAACTTGCATATCATATGACAACTTGCAAACCAAACTTGCATAACAAAACTTGCATAACATATGATAACTTGCAAACCAAACTTGCATAACAAAACTTGCATAACATATGATAACTTGCAAACCAAACTTGCATAACAAAACTTGCATAACATATGATAACTTACAAACCAAACTTGCACAACAAAACTTGCATAACATATGATAACTTGCATATAAACTTGCATATCATACATTTAACTTTAAAAGTTCAAGTATGAAAGGAATAGGGCTTACAATGCTTATGCGAACTCAAATGAGTATAGCAAATGTAAGAAACCCCTTATGCAACTAAAAACCCCAAAAATGCAAGCAAACTTGATCAAGACTCCTCCTTTATGATGCAAATATAAGAACTAGACTTTAATGCAAGCTAAAGAGGATCATACAAGCCTAAATACACTTGTATGCATGGAAATCTCTTAGAAATTGATTTAGGAATTGTATGAAGAGAGTGGAGGCCATGAGAGGTTTGATTTTGACATAGTTTAGTTGCTAGAATGAATAATGAGTGATTTAGGGTAGGTTAGGGTCTTATTTATAGATTAGGCTAGTGATTTAGACCATAGGATTAAACCCTAGTTGAATTAGGTCCATCAGATTTCGGAATTCTCCAGAACCAAGCCACACAACCAAGCCCAGATCAGAAATGGTGCGCCAGGCAAAACTGCCCGGCCACCCCGTGTCGACAGGGCTGTCGACAGGGCAGTCGACACCCTTAGACCCCTGTCGACATGCCTGTCGACTTGGGGGTCCTGGCGGGAGTTTCCCCGCCTGACGCCAGTTGTGCCCTAACCCTTGTTTTTAACTTATTTTAAATCTGTTTTTACTTAGGAATTTTCTGAAAACTATCGTCGGGCCTTAATTGGGTCATACGGACTCCGATTTTCGAAAACTCGGACTCTATTTCGCGTATTTTTCCGAGACGAACGCAATGGCATAGCCCGTCTCCCTTGATTCAGATTTTAGAATTAAATTCTGCCTCGATTTACAATATAACATATTATCAGAAATACGGGTTGTTACAATAAGAGTACAACACTTACAACACAGCGGAACAAAACTCTATATAACTAATGCTGAAGCCTCCTGCTCCTAGCTCCTTTAGATAGATCTGTAAAATCCTGAACTACTTGACTGCCCGTACAAATTTAGGCACCCAAGAATTTAGGTAGAACAAAACAAAATAAACTCCGGGTCAGTCATGGGGTTGGTATGAGTAAACAGTTTAAAACAGTTTCAGAAAACTAAATGATATCTCATAAGACCACGCCGTATAACACGGAACGGGTTTTTCCCTTATGAGAATCCAAACACTTGACTTAACTTTCCAAAATCCTTTTGAAAGGAACGATAATCTTTATGTCAAAACTCTTTTGATATTATAATAGTGTCTAAATCAAGTAAATAACAATCTAGTGGAATGTTTGCATCTCACGTTCCACATATATAATATACAATCAAAACTGCAAGCACTTATTGGGTAATGGATTTCCAACTATGACAAGGTATGGAACCACCTGCCGCTAGTATATCTCTAGAGGAGAATACACCGAGTTCAACAAGAACATCTTGCAACTCAGCCATACATGACCGACCACTCATTTCGCTTGAGTGTATCGAATGTATATCACCAACGGTTGGGATCAGCAACCGTTTCTCGAATGGGACAGCATGGACAATAGATTTTTAGAAGTAAATGAAACTCTAGATCAGGTGATTATACACCCTAATAGGTGCGACCTACATCGCCATGCTGCCTGCCCGATTTCTGTCATTTACCGGTTGATGAGGCTTGAGGTTACGCTTTATCATCACATCAGATTCACATCGAATGCCACATTGTCAGATCCATCGAAAATCACTAGTTGATGTCTACAACAGTACATTACGTGTTAGCTAAAGAAGTTTCCTTCTCCACTTCCACTCTTGGTACGGTTGAAGAAATTAATGTACATGACCTTTCTGGAATTACTCTGTCAGACATTTATCCATACAAGTTATCCAGGAACAGGATGAACCGAAGGCACTATTCAGTACATCCATCTTAGGCACTGTTATCTAAGACTTATACAATAGCCCTTGCACTTTACTCCGTCTTCAATTTTCTTTGGCATATATGATTCGCAACGCTTATGCCAATACAGAGTGGTTCTTTGGATAATAATCCAACCGGTCTCTCCATATTGACAGCGATGGTCAAAACTTCGATAGTCTGTGATTTAACTATCGAATAAAAATAAGTGTTTCGATAGTCGATGATTTAACTACTGAAGGAAACAAGTGTTCATCCAATTATCAGACAATCACTGAGCCCTTAATTAATATTCCATTAATTAAATCACTTCTCTATTTCTTTATCAATATTTGTTAACCAAATATTTTCAATAACCAAATTGCCCTTTTACGTTATTTGGAAAACATTTCCAAATATCGTCTTCCTTTATTTTCTAAACTTTAGAAAATATTTGCTATTTATAATTGGAAAATATTCCAATTACTTATCTCTATTCCGATCTCATTTATTTCTATACGTAGGAAATATTCTTTATTTTCTTTCCAAGCTTATACTTATTTGGGTTAAAACAGATGTTGTGTAAAACATCGTTACGACAACCCAAATACTATATTCAACTAACTCTTATCCAACATTGATCTTCGAGCCTGAAATCTTACTATTTATTTGTTAATAATGAAATCAATCAAGTTGGGGTATAACTACCTCTAAGACCTTGACTGAATAACATTTATAACGTCAAAACAGATATGACTACTTACTCGAATGATCAATACCATACAACTACTTCTTCACTTTTAAACACAAATACACTTTATCTTTCTATTCTTACTAGATTTTATTCTAGACTTCCTTTTTGATTTACTATTCTATTTCTAAGTTCGTTTCCTTATTGACTTCTATATATATTGATATATAGATTCTAGTTATCAGATTTTCTTAAAAATATTCAAACTCCTTAAATTTCCGGAAAAATTCGCCTTAACCTCCTTTGTACCGGGAGCATCGGGATATTTCAAATAGCCTCCCATGGCCCTTACCAATCCAAAAAGAAAAAGAAAACCCAAGCGGTTAGCCGATACGGCGCATAAAATCTCATATGTGAATTAAATACATACCTTTTGTCGAGAATTCTAATATATATCTTCATTAACTTCATTCCAAACCTGTTCAACATATTTGTCTATACCTGTCCAATTTATTTCCAACTATACCCGATCGTTTAACTAAATTCGTTAATTAATTTGTTATTTAACTCTTTAGTCTATTTTACTTTTATGTTTGAACATAACATGTTCAAATAAATTTTATCTTACTTATAAACCAAAACTAATTCTATTTTTAAGCTCGTTTCCTTATTGACTTCTATATTCAAATTCCAATTCAATTCTATTTGAATTCTCTTTTCAAACTCCATATTCAATTCTATTTGAATTCTCTTTTCAAATTTCATATTCAATTCTATTTGAATTCTCTTTTCAAATTCTATATTCAATTCTATTTGAATTCTCTTTATTCTATTTATTCAAATTCTATATCCAAATCTATTTGAATTTTCTTTATTTAAATTTCAATTCAATTCTATTCCAAATCTATTTGAATTTTCTTTATTTAAATTTCAATTCAATTCTATTTAAATCTTCTATATTCAAATTTCAAATTCAATTCTATTTGAATTCCAAATATTCAAACTCCATTTAAATTCTATTTCAATTCCCTTATTCAAATTCTATTTGAATTTCTCTTTTTTTCCAAATTCTATTGTTTAAATTCCATTTGAATTCTATATTCAAATTCTATATTTAAATCCCATTTCACTTTCGATATTCAAATTCTATATTTAAATTCCATTGGATTTTTTATATTCAAACTCTATTTGAATTTCTATATTCAATTTCTATTTGAATTCTATTTCAAACTTTCTTTATTCATTCTTTAAACAAATCTCGATTTCAATTCCTTTTGAAATCGATATTTCTACTTTTGGAAAATAGATTTCCCTTTTCAATTTCACACTTGTATGTTTATTTCTGAGTTATCCAATGATAATTCTTTTCACTTCATTTATAAACTTCGTTTATAAAAGAACTATTTATAAATTTCGTTTATAAAGGAACTTCTTGTTTTATTTCTTTAGAACAAGAATATTTCAAATCTATTTATAAATTCAATTCTATTTTAGATAAAAATAGAATTTCCCTTTTAAATCTCAAATATCCCTTTCAGGATATTTTTATAAATTATCACTTAGGCCCAGTGATATTTAAACACACAAAGCAACCCATTATTTATTTTTCTAACTCATCATATATGACAGTATATATGCAAATAAATAAACAAACAGATAATATATTTTTGAGGAATCCTGTTGGATTCCTCCAACTTGTTTTTCCTGCATCCACAGACGTTAGTCGACATAGTAATACCCATCCTGCTTCGAGCCAGGATATCGCGGTATGAAGGTCATCCACTAATATATATTTGTGGGGCGCATAGGGAAATCATCCGCTATGAAACTGCGGGCATCCGCTAATGAGACTGCGGGAATCCAACCAATTGTGACGGCAAGGAATCTCGCTCGGTCCGAACCAGTCGCTAAAACCGATCCAGGCCGTTCGAAACGCCCTATCGTTTGAGAACACGACAAAACAGAACGCATACAGAAGAACATTTCACTGTATATTACAACAATGCATCAGATTACAAGAATATACAGAGTATAAATGAATATACACAGAAATATCAGAGATTTAAATTACATTTAAATACATAGCAGCGGAAAATAATACAATACACAACTAGAAGGAGATATACGGATACAAAGCTTTCCGGATATCGTTCCAGCTGTAAACCAGGATCCTGTGAATATAAATCTGCAAAACCAAAACTACTAGCTGCCCGTGCGGAAAATAGGGGCACCCAGAGTTTAGGTTAAAACAATAAACTCCAGGTCAGTCATGGGACTGGTGTGAGAACTAAAACAGTTATAATTCTTTATTTTAAAAGTTAGGTAAATCAAGGGACCACGCCGTATAACACGGAACGGGTTTCCTCCCAAGAATACCAGTGCATAAAACAACAGCGCAATGCTAAATAAAGAAAAATGAAGCTGTTATAAGACCCAGGTCCTATCACACAATGCAATCGCAAGCCGGGGGATAGGGTTTTCCCTTATAACAGCTAAAGAATGCTTGATACGTTTAAAACAAATCATTTGATACTATTATAAGTGCATAGTGTATAAAACAACTTCAAATCATAAGTATCAATCATAGGCGGCATGAATGCCCCATACCACTATGTCGCCATATATAGGTTTACAAATAAAACCGCAAATGGCACGTATTTGGAAATTGGATTTCTGTCTATGAACCGAGGCAAAAGATAGTCCTCAACCGATTCGTGACTCTCTAGCCCGAGCCACAGGATCAGAGCTCGAGTGACCCTTGGAGCGACAGGGCCGGTCCACCGATGTGGATTAAAATGCCTGAACACTACGTTTCCCCACCCTATGGGGTGTAAGTCTGGTCCGTCAGCCGACCAGAATGCATTCGGCCGAAACCGATATAACCGAGGCGCCTCGCAACAGCAACAACCACATAAGTCAAACTCGTCAGGGCGTGTAAAACCACTGACGCCACTTCTAACTAGAAAGAAACGCAAGTCCTCCCTGAGGTCCGTCTCCCGTTTTTGGTTCATACCTGGTGTGAAACACGCGAGGTAAACGTTACACAAAGCTACGCCACAAAGGCCGTGCTTTGATCATCAACCACAAGACTTTGCTTTTCAACAGAAGCCTTGATCATTTGCATCTTAGCATGCCACACAGGCAAACCATCCTATGCAACCAATATCAGTCACACAGAATGAAATCCGATGTCAGACACACAGTCCATTTACAAGTCCGTTCTGGGTCTGAACGAAACCGGAGGCACCTAGTACCCCGCATATCCATCGATCTCCAAGTACGTCTGGACGATCACCAACTGTTTCCATCTTCTTGGGTGTACAGCCCAATCAAGATCATCAGTTATCACCCAAACGACGTGAAGACTTCCGGTCTTCGACCATCGTCTTCATCTTCGACTTATCGTCGTATCAGTTATTCAGAATGGGATAAACCCGGTCTTTCCGAATAACTCGCGTATATATTATAAAAGTGTTACACAAACACAACATACGCCTCATTCCAATTCATTAGTCACTAACCGTAAATTAATCAAGAGAATAATTCCCCAAATATTAACCCCGAAGGCCGAAACCAACATCAGATCAATATCCAGAAAACCATTCTGCTTGGCTAACCGACAGTTAGTTTCTAAATTTCACGTTCAAATCTAATTAAAGATTTATCTATCGCCTGGAGCAAAACTGGTGATACTCCATTCTCGATCTTTTCAATCTAATTAAAGATTCATTAAAACTCCACTTAGTTTTAATCATTATCTGGGTTAAAGAATCAGTGTCATTTAAAACACGATTCACGATAAACCCAAAATCACATTCCATTAATTATCGGGTTAAAGAACAAGTGTTATTTAAAACACTGTTCACGATAAACCCAAAAATCAATACCAATTCAATTCCAATTAAATATCATTTAATTGGTACACTTCATTAAATCTAAATAAAAAGATTTAATCCTTTCTCAACTGGGTTCAAGAACAGTGTTAGTGAAGACACCATTCACGACAAACCCAAATCACATTCCATTAATTATCGGGTTAAAGAACAAGTGTTATTTAAAACACTGTTCACGATAAACCCAAAAATCAATACCAATTCAATTCCAATTAAATATCATTTAATTGGTACACTTCATTAAATCTAAATAAAAAGATTTAATCTTTTCTCAACTGGGTTCAAGAACAGTGTTAGTGAAGACACCATTCACGACAAACCCAAATCACATTCGATATTCAATACAAGGCTCTGAATAGAAAATATATCGGCTTATATTCAATATCGAATTCTACGACTAACAAATGTCGTATTGGAAATAACGATATAAATATATATCTTTCAAATTTCCATAACAACACCTGTATAATCACGAATTCCAACATCGAAATATTCCGAAGACAATTTCGATTCAAATCCACTCCAATGCAATCATTGGAAATTTTGGTTATTTTCAAAACCATTTCAAATTCAATTTATTTATTTAAAAATAAATAGAATTATAATTCTAGTTCAAAACTAGTTCATTTCGATAAAAATCTATTTTTATCTTTTCAAATATGGAGTTTTTCATCCCAAACTTTCACAAATCATTTCTTATGATTTTACACAAATTATTACTATTTTTAATAATTTTATCAAGGCCCGTACAGTCGATTTCCAACAACGGCCATCGAACTGCACTTACAGCGACCTTTTTCGAATTTGATTTGGACGTATCTCCAAATCCAACCGTTAGATTTCAAATTTCTAACATTCATTAGAAAGCTCTTTTCGATACGAACCCAACGGTTCCGGTTTTAGGAGAATCCGACGGTCGGATCTCCCGTAATGTCCGCTTGAAATAAATGGTCGAAATTCGCGAACTGCCGCGACGCGGCGCGTTCTATTCAGGCCATTATATTATATATATAATATATATAATATATACTTCGTCGATTTCTATTTAAAACGAATTATATAAATAGTTTTGAATTCGTTTCAAAAACAATTTCAACTTCCTTTTCAATTCAAATCAAAATTGAATTCTTCTTTATAAATTCGTTTTAAAATTCATTTCTATTCAATTCAAATTTCAATTCAATTTGAATTCATTTCAATTTGTTTTCAATTCAATTCGAAATCGTTTTCAATTCAATTCAAAATCGTTTTCAATTCAATTCATTTCGAAATCGTTTTCAATTCAATTCATTTCGAAATCGTTTTCAATTCAATTCATTTCGAAATCGTTTTCAATTCAATTCATTTCGAAATCGTTTTAAAATTGATATAAATATCGTTCACGTCAAAATGGCGTCAATCTAATCAACTCGGCTTCATATATTCCTTTATTTTTAAATATTCTATTTCAAATATTTCTTTTTCAAATATTTCTTTTTCAAAACTGGAATGAGGCCCAATCAATTACCATATAAAATTAATTATATGGATTTTCATACAACACATGTATATAATGGCATTGAAAATAATCAACCATCAACCAAAGTGCACTACACTGTATAAGCATCAAATATAGATATTCAACGCTTATAACAGCCTGTCAATCAATCGATCGACATATTTAATCAATCAGGATGAGTGAACTTCAAATTTCATCCTAACACCCGTGTGGGGTTTCAATCAATCAAACACATATTTTATTTGTGCTGTTGGGCGATGTGTGGAATTTATCGTCCCAATCAATGTCATTCAAATAGGTGTACATAAACAAACCGTCTGGTTTGTAAATGAATATTTATTTATTCACATTCACGTTAAAAATTATATTTTTAACGATAAAACATTTTATTTTAACATATGAATTTCTATTCAGTTCATTCTTTAAATAAAATGCTATTTTTATTTTTCTAACTTATTTTAGAAAATTTCGGCGGCATAACGGCACGATACTAGAAACGGGACAAGGCCTAGCCTTATCCCCGGTCTAGTGAAGGCCCACGCCATTCACACATCAATCAAATCAATTCGTTATGCAAACCACAAAATTTGGAGTAAGAGTCTAACCTAGCCTTACTCCTTCGCCTTATAACGGCGCACGTCTAATCCTAACCAATTTATCGATTCGATTTTTCACACCACAAATCACATTCAAACCAATATCGCAATCAATCACCAAACAATCAAACAAACAAGTCCATGGTCTGTGGACGATTGTGTCGGGTGCTACTAAGCACCGTCTGCATCCTAGTATATATATAACTAGAAAATAAATTTGAAAGGTGAGAAATTCTCACTTATAGCTATCCTAGCTCCACGGCTCTTCTTTTGCAGAAGTCTTCGTCGTTTCGCCTTTTTGTCACCTTCGTTGCTCGCTTTCACTACATATGTAAAATCATATTTTTACTTCGCTATTCAATATATAAAAATCGAATTTTTACTTCGGTGCTCCATATATAAAATTCTATTTTTCTATCGAAGTTCAATATATAAAAATCATATTTTTCTTAAAGCTTAAATTATTTACCTTTCAAAATTCAAATCTTTTACCTTTTAAAAATAAAAATCTTTTTAAACCCTTTAAAAATAAAAGTCTTTTTAAACCTTTTTTTTTAAAATAAAAGTCTTTTTAAACCTTTTAAAAATAAAAGTCTTTTTAAACCTTTTAAAAATAAAAGTCTTTTTAAACCTTTTAAAAATAAAAGTCTTTTTAAACCTTTTAAAAATAAAAGTCTTTTTAAACCTTTTAAAAATAAAAGTCTTTTTAAACCTTTTAAAAATAAAAGTCTTTTTAAACCTTTTAAAAATAAAAGAATCAGTTTCAAAATCCCTTTTAAAATCAGTTTTTTTTTTTTTTTTTACTTATGACAAAATCAGTTTTTATTAATGAATAACTAAATCAGTTTTTATTTTAAAAAGAAAATCAGTTTTTACTTTTCTTTCAAAAAATCCAGTTTTTATTTTCTTTTAAAAAATCCAGTTTTTAAATTCATATAAATCAGTTTTAAACAACTTTTAAAAATCAGAATTAAAATAAAAATAAAATAAATAAATAAATAAAATAAATAAATAAAAAACTTACAGAAAAAGGAGGGGGCGTGGGTGCTGCGTCGACGCAAGATGGAGGGGATGGGCGGCTCGCTAGGGGTTCGAAGGGGGAAGGGAGGGCGAAGCTACGGGCGCTGGAAGGTGGTGCTGGCGTCGGTGGAGTTTTTGGGTGTGGTGGCTGATTTGGGGCTTCGAGCTCACGCTCGTGATGGGGGTTAGGCGGAGGAGGGGGTGTGCGGTCTAGGGAGGGGAGGCGCTCCACCTGGAGCGGCGGTGGTAGCGATCCGTCGAGGTCGCCATTCTTTTTTTTTTTTTTTTTATTTATTTCAGTGATGATCGAGAATGAAAGGAAGGGGGGGGCCAGAACGATTTTAAGGGGAGAGAAGTATATATATATTTTTTTTTTTATTTAATTATTATATTTGGCTAAAAGGTTGAGTTTTACATATGACCTCGAAACGAGGCCCACCGCCTGTCGTCCATAGCGTTTAACCCCCATTCCGAACACAATGGGATATGAATCACAAGCTGATTTGATCGTTACAATCAGTTTCCTTTTGAATTTTCATTTAAATCACTATACTGAATTTTAAACGCACATTTCAAATTACCGGGGCTACATACGAACACGAAAAATTCCAGAAAAATATTTTCTAGCTTCATATGGACGATACGGTCCTAATAAAACTAGTTTCGTCGAATTCTGAGACCGTTTGAAAAATGAC
Organism: Allium sativum; assembly: GCA_030737875.1. NCBI lineage: Eukaryota > Viridiplantae > Streptophyta > Magnoliopsida > Asparagales > Amaryllidaceae > Allium > Allium sativum. The sequence continues at coordinate 282,885,626 of CM060921.1, forward strand.
CAATTTCCAGTCGATTAAAATCAACTGAAACCGGTCAAACACGTTTTCCTTTGCCACGCTCACATATTGATTTGAAAAATTATGAAATTTGAAACCTAGCAATAACTTGACATGACGGACCCAACAAAACTGGTTTCGTCGAAATCCGAGGTCGTTTGCAAAATGTCCATTTTTAAGGGCCTTATATATATAAAAATATATATAAATTCCACAGCGACTATTTCTAATTTTCAACTGGACATATCTCTCAATTTTTAAAGTGAAATCTCAGTTTCTTACATCCGTTAGAAAGATATTATCAATCAGATCCTAATGTTTTTGGTTTCACTAAAATCCGGATTGTTTTGCACCCGGTACATTCAATTGAAGTTTTGAAATCGAATTATCGAACTACCGCGCCATTTTCAATTCCTTTAATAATTATATATAATTATTATATATTCTAACGACGACGTATATAATATATACGTTCTAATTATATTCAAAATAGATTTCTCGTCGATATTATTTAAAATAATCTATTTTAAATATTCAAAATTCGCTAAAATTGCCAAAATAAAAATTTCAAACTGGCCCAGATTTTCCGGGTTGTTACAATCTCCCCCACTTAAAACTTTTCGTCCCCGAAAAGGAACAAAGTCGAAAGTGGTTTGATTATTCCACTCTACGTTCGATCTGACTTCCATTCTCCAACTCTTTAGTTTCTGAGAATTTTCAAAATTTCAAAAATTTGGCTAACACCCTAAATTTTCGAAAAATTTCGCCATAACCTCCCCTGCACCGGGAGCATCGGGGAATTTCAAATAGCTTCCCCGGTCCTTCAGATCTCAAAAAGAAAAAGAAAAAAGCCAAGCGGCTAGCCAATAGGCTCACAAAATCATCATCACCCAAACAAAACAGGAAATTATGTAGTAAACATGTACCTATTTGTCGGGCAAACAAATTTTATTCTCTGGCTCTAGCCTCCTTGCTATGACCTGCTCAATATAAGTATATGTATATGCAAGCAAATGCGACCAATTTTCAATATAATCCAATATTTGATTCAATTAGGCTAAATGGTTTAAAATTAGCAAACAAATGAACAAACAACACAAACATCAATCAATTAGTGAATTTAACGTTTCGAATTCATAATTTTGATATATATACTGAAAATCTTGTTTTTGATGTCAATTCACAACAAAGTGTTCTAGCTATATAAGATTTGGTTCTCACACCAGCCTAATGGAAATATATAGATATCACACTTTCGTTACTCGAAAATAAATGCTGGTGATGGTATACTTCATCATCAGGACCATGTCCGGGCGACTAGAGTGCGACTCTATATCTATCCAATATATTAAAACTTCGAATACACGCGGATCAGACGTATACGCAAAATCTATATATACTGGATTGTCCACATCAATTTAAATAGATAATCAAATACGAATAATTGATTAAATTTTCAAAACAAAAATTTGTTTTCATTTTTAAAAATATACTCTTCACACTCGTTCTAGGATACTACTGATCCCATCTCTAACGAGTCATTCTCGTTGGATATTACTAATCCAATTTCTGATGAATTCTTTCGTACGGTTCTAATGTGTCTTGTTCTCTGCTTTGTAAACCAAAGCTCTGATACCAACTGTGACGGCAAGGAATCTCGCTCGGTCCGAACCAGTCGCTAAAACCGATCCAGGCCGTTCGAAACGCCCTATCGTTTGAGAACACGACAAAACAGAACGCATACAGAAGAACATTTCACTGTATATTACAACAATGCATCAGATTACAAGAATATACAGAGTATAAATGAATATACACAGAAATATCAGAGATTTAAATTACATTTAAATACATAGCAGCGGAAAATAATACAATACACAACTAGAAGGAGATATACGGATACAAAGCTTTCCGGATATCGTTCCAGCTGTAAACCAGGATCCTGTGAATATAAATCTGCAAAACCAAAACTACTAGCTGCCCGTGCGGAAAATAGGGGCACCCAGAGTTTAGGTTAAAACAATAAACTCCAGGTCAGTCATGGGACTGGTGTGAGAACTAAAACAGTTATAATTCTTTATTTTAAAAGTTAGGTAAATCAAGGGACCACGCCGTATAACACGGAACGGGTTTCCTCCCAAGAATACCAGTGCATAAAACAACAGCGCAATGCTAAATAAAGAAAAATGAAGCTGTTATAAGACCCAGGTCCTATCACACAATGCAATCGCAAGCCGGGGGATAGGGTTTTCCCTTATAACAGCTAAAGAATGCTTGATACGTTTAAAACAAATCATTTGATACTATTATAAGTGCATAGTGTATAAAACAACTTCAAATCATAAGTATCAATCATAGGCGGCATGAATGCCCCATACCACTATGTCGCCATATATAGGTTTACAAATAAAACCGCAAATGGCACGTATTTGGAAATTGGATTTCTGTCTATGAACCGAGGCAAAAGATAGTCCTCAACCGATTCGTGACTCTCTAGCCCGAGCCACAGGATCAGAGCTCGAGTGACCCTTGGAGCGACAGGGCCGGTCCACCGATGTGGATTAAAATGCCTGAACACTACGTTTCCCCACCCTATGGGGTGTAAGTCTGGTCCGTCAGCCGACCAGAATGCATTCGGCCGAAACCGATATAACCGAGGCGCCTCGCAACAGCAACAACCACATAAGTCAAACTCGTCAGGGCGTGTAAAACCACTGACGCCACTTCTAACTAGAAAGAAACGCAAGTCCTCCCTGAGGTCCGTCTCCCGTTTTTGGTTCATACCTGGTGTGAAACACGCGAGGTAAACGTTACACAAAGCTACGCCACAAAGGCCGTGCTTTGATCATCAACCACAAGACTTTGCTTTTCAACAGAAGCCTTGATCATTTGCATCTTAGCATGCCACACAGGCAAACCATCCTATGCAACCAATATCAGTCACACAGAATGAAATCCGATGTCAGACACACAGTCCATTTACAAGTCCGTTCTGGGTCTGAACGAAACCGGAGGCACCTAGTACCCCGCATATCCATCGATCTCCAAGTACGTCTGGACGATCACCAACTGTTTCCATCTTCTTGGGTGTACAGCCCAATCAAGATCATCAGTTATCACCCAAACGACGTGAAGACTTCCGGTCTTCGACCATCGTCTTCATCTTCGACTTATCGTCGTATCAGTTATTCAGAATGGGATAAACCCGGTCTTTCCGAATAACTCGCGTATATATTATAAAAGTGTTACACAAACACAACATACGCCTCATTCCAATTCATTAGTCACTAACCGTAAATTAATCAAGAGAATAATTCCCCAAATATTAACCCCGAAGGCCGAAACCAACATCAGATCAATATCCAGAAAACCATTCTGCTTGGCTAACCGACAGTTAGTTTCTAAATTTCACGTTCAAATCTAATTAAAGATTTATCTATCGCCTGGAGCAAAACTGGTGATACTCCATTCTCGATCTTTTCAATCTAATTAAAGATTCATTAAAACTCCACTTAGTTTTAATCATTATCTGGGTTAAAGAATCAGTGTCATTTAAAACACGATTCACGATAAACCCAAAATCACATTCCATTAATTATCGGGTTAAAGAACAAGTGTTATTTAAAACACTGTTCACGATAAACCCAAAAATCAATACCAATTCAATTCCAATTAAATATCATTTAATTGGTACACTTCATTAAATCTAAATAAAAAGATTTAATCCTTTCTCAACTGGGTTCAAGAACAGTGTTAGTGAAGACACCATTCACGACAAACCCAAATCACATTCCATTAATTATCGGGTTAAAGAACAAGTGTTATTTAAAACACTGTTCACGATAAACCCAAAAATCAATACCAATTCAATTCCAATTAAATATCATTTAATTGGTACACTTCATTAAATCTAAATAAAAAGATTTAATCTTTTCTCAACTGGGTTCAAGAACAGTGTTAGTGAAGACACCATTCACGACAAACCCAAATCACATTCGATATTCAATACAAGGCTCTGAATAGAAAATATATCGGCTTATATTCAATATCGAATTCTACGACTAACAAATGTCGTATTGGAAATAACGATATAAATATATATCTTTCAAATTTCCATAACAACACCTGTATAATCACGAATTCCAACATCGAAATATTCCGAAGACAATTTCGATTCAAATCCACTCCAATGCAATCATTGGAAATTTTGGTTATTTTCAAAACCATTTCAAATTCAATTTATTTATTTAAAAATAAATAGAATTATAATTCTAGTTCAAAACTAGTTCATTTCGATAAAAATCTATTTTTATCTTTTCAAATATGGAGTTTTTCATCCCAAACTTTCACAAATCATTTCTTATGATTTTACACAAATTATTACTATTTTTAATAATTTTATCAAGGCCCGTACAGTCGATTTCCAACAACGGCCATCGAACTGCACTTACAGCGACCTTTTTCGAATTTGATTTGGACGTATCTCCAAATCCAACCGTTAGATTTCAAATTTCTAACATTCATTAGAAAGCTCTTTTCGATACGAACCCAACGGTTCCGGTTTTAGGAGAATCCGACGGTCGGATCTCCCGTAATGTCCGCTTGAAATAAATGGTCGAAATTCGCGAACTGCCGCGACGCGGCGCGTTCTATTCAGGCCATTATATTATATATATAATATATATAATATATACTTCGTCGATTTCTATTTAAAACGAATTATATAAATAGTTTTGAATTCGTTTCAAAAACAATTTCAACTTCCTTTTCAATTCAAATCAAAATTGAATTCTTCTTTATAAATTCGTTTTAAAATTCATTTCTATTCAATTCAAATTTCAATTCAATTTGAATTCATTTCAATTTGTTTTCAATTCAATTCGAAATCGTTTTCAATTCAATTCAAAATCGTTTTCAATTCAATTCATTTCGAAATCGTTTTCAATTCAATTCATTTCGAAATCGTTTTCAATTCAATTCATTTCGAAATCGTTTTCAATTCAATTCATTTCGAAATCGTTTTAAAATTGATATAAATATCGTTCACGTCAAAATGGCGTCAATCTAATCAACTCGGCTTCATATATTCCTTTATTTTTAAATATTCTATTTCAAATATTTCTTTTTCAAATATTTCTTTTTCAAAACTGGAATGAGGCCCAATCAATTACCATATAAAATTAATTATATGGATTTTCATACAACACATGTATATAATGGCATTGAAAATAATCAACCATCAACCAAAGTGCACTACACTGTATAAGCATCAAATATAGATATTCAACGCTTATAACAGCCTGTCAATCAATCGATCGACATATTTAATCAATCAGGATGAGTGAACTTCAAATTTCATCCTAACACCCGTGTGGGGTTTCAATCAATCAAACACATATTTTATTTGTGCTGTTGGGCGATGTGTGGAATTTATCGTCCCAATCAATGTCATTCAAATAGGTGTACATAAACAAACCGTCTGGTTTGTAAATGAATATTTATTTATTCACATTCACGTTAAAAATTATATTTTTAACGATAAAACATTTTATTTTAACATATGAATTTCTATTCAGTTCATTCTTTAAATAAAATGCTATTTTTATTTTTCTAACTTATTTTAGAAAATTTCGGCGGCATAACGGCACGATACTAGAAACGGGACAAGGCCTAGCCTTATCCCCGGTCTAGTGAAGGCCCACGCCATTCACACATCAATCAAATCAATTCGTTATGCAAACCACAAAATTTGGAGTAAGAGTCTAACCTAGCCTTACTCCTTCGCCTTATAACGGCGCACGTCTAATCCTAACCAATTTATCGATTCGATTTTTCACACCACAAATCACATTCAAACCAATATCGCAATCAATCACCAAACAATCAAACAAACAAGTCCATGGTCTGTGGACGATTGTGTCGGGTGCTACTAAGCACCGTCTGCATCCTAGTATATATATAACTAGAAAATAAATTTGAAAGGTGAGAAATTCTCACTTATAGCTATCCTAGCTCCACGGCTCTTCTTTTGCAGAAGTCTTCGTCGTTTCGCCTTTTTGTCACCTTCGTTGCTCGCTTTCACTACATATGTAAAATCATATTTTTACTTCGCTATTCAATATATAAAAATCGAATTTTTACTTCGGTGCTCCATATATAAAATTCTATTTTTCTATCGAAGTTCAATATATAAAAATCATATTTTTCTTAAAGCTTAAATTATTTACCTTTCAAAATTCAAATCTTTTACCTTTTAAAAATAAAAATCTTTTTAAACCCTTTAAAAATAAAAGTCTTTTTAAACCTTTTTTTTTAAAATAAAAGTCTTTTTAAACCTTTTAAAAATAAAAGTCTTTTTAAACCTTTTAAAAATAAAAGTCTTTTTAAACCTTTTAAAAATAAAAGTCTTTTTAAACCTTTTAAAAATAAAAGTCTTTTTAAACCTTTTAAAAATAAAAGTCTTTTTAAACCTTTTAAAAATAAAAGTCTTTTTAAACCTTTTAAAAATAAAAGAATCAGTTTCAAAATCCCTTTTAAAATCAGTTTTTTTTTTTTTTTTACTTATGACAAAATCAGTTTTTATTAATGAATAACTAAATCAGTTTTTATTTTAAAAAGAAAATCAGTTTTTACTTTTCTTTCAAAAAATCCAGTTTTTATTTTCTTTTAAAAAATCCAGTTTTTAAATTCATATAAATCAGTTTTAAACAACTTTTAAAAATCAGAATTAAAATAAAAATAAAATAAATAAATAAATAAAATAAATAAATAAAAAACTTACAGAAAAAGGAGGGGGCGTGGGTGCTGCGTCGACGCAAGATGGAGGGGATGGGCGGCTCGCTAGGGGTTCGAAGGGGGAAGGGAGGGCGAAGCTACGGGCGCTGGAAGGTGGTGCTGGCGTCGGTGGAGTTTTTGGGTGTGGTGGCTGATTTGGGGCTTCGAGCTCACGCTCGTGATGGGGGTTAGGCGGAGGAGGGGGTGTGCGGTCTAGGGAGGGGAGGCGCTCCACCTGGAGCGGCGGTGGTAGCGATCCGTCGAGGTCGCCATTCTTTTTTTTTTTTTTTTTTTTTATTTCAGTGATGATCGAGAATGAAAGGAAGGGGGGGGCCAGAACGATTTTAAGGGGAGAGAAGTATATATATATTTTTTTTTTTATTTAATTATTATATTTGGCTAAAAGGTTGAGTTTTACATATGACCTCGAAACGAGGCCCACCGCCTGTCGTCCATAGCGTTTAACCCCCATTCCGAACACAATGGGATATGAATCACAAGCTGATTTGATCGTTACAATCAGTTTCCTTTTGAATTTTCATTTAAATCACTATACTGAATTTTAAACGCACATTTCAAATTACCGGGGCTACATACGAACACGAAAAATTCCAGAAAAATATTTTCTAGCTTCATATGGACGATACGGTCCTAATAAAACTAGTTTCGTCGAATTCTGAGACCGTTTGAAAAATGACCAATTTCCAGTCGATTAAAATCAACTGAAACCGGTCAAACACGTTTTCCTTTGCCACGCTCACATATTGATTTGAAAAATTATGAAATTTGAAACCTAGCAATAACTTGACATGACGGACCCAACAAAACTGGTTTCGTCGAAATCCGAGGTCGTTTGCAAAATGTCCATTTTTAAGGGCCTTATATATATAAAAATATATATAAATTCCACAGCGACTATTTCTAATTTTCAACTGGACATATCTCTCAATTTTTAAAGTGAAATCTCAGTTTCTTACATCCGTTAGAAAGATATTATCAATCAGATCCTAATGTTTTTGGTTTCACTAAAATCCGGATTGTTTTGCACCCGGTACATTCAATTGAAGTTTTGAAATCGAATTATCGAACTACCGCGCCATTTTCAATTCCTTTAATAATTATATATAATTATTATATATTCTAACGACGACGTATATAATATATACGTTCTAATTATATTCAAAATAGATTTCTCGTCGATATTATTTAAAATAATCTATTTTAAATATTCAAAATTCGCTAAAATTGCCAAAATAAAAATTTCAAACTGGCCCAGATTTTCCGGGTTGTTACACCAATCACCAAACCAATATATATATATATATATATATATAATAGCAAGCCTATATAACTATATATATTTTTAGCAGGCACAGTAATATTTTCAATGCATCTAACAAGCAACACACAATTATTTTTAACAGATAAAAGTAATTCTAAATGAAGGTGAGTGAGATTTACTCACCGAAATTGCAGTTGTTAAATATCCTGTTTATTTCCAAATTATCGGCTACTGATCTTCTCGAATGAATTCGCTCCTGCGATAATTTTATTTGAATTTACTGATTAAACATTTATTCGTTTAAATTAACTATTTAAACGAATAAATAACCTTCTCTAGAATTTCTCCTTCTTCTTAATGGTTATTGACTGAAATTTTACTTAACAAATAAAAATTAAACTAACCTACGTATTTTTAAACACCAAACCATATATATATCATATATACGAAATGTTTAGTTAAATAAATAAATATCAAATTTTAAATTATTATTTCTCCATTTTTATTTATGAGTCTTGACATAAATCGAACTAATAAAAGAAACATAACTAAACTAATTTATTAATAAATTTACTTTTATTACCTTAATCAATAATTTGTCGTGCTTAACCCTTAACCACCACCAAATCCCAGATGCTGACCATCCACTATACATCGCATCCACTTCACCATTGCAAATTCAAACCAGTATGCTTCCTTCTAACCCAACTACCTCACAAAATCCATTATTGAATCCACCTAAAATCCAACAAACCCATCACGAGCACACAGCCTCAACTCACCTAGCATTGACCGCCCTTTTGACCGTCAACATCCACCACCCTGACTGCTTACAAATACTGCAACCACCACCATCGACTTCAGAACAAGATCACACTTTCTAACCCAATATCGCACCCTTCACAACTGCGCACAACTCTACATCGGAACCCTCCCCAAAGCCATGTATCCTCCGCCTGAATCCAAACCTCGAGTCTTATACTGTTCGAACCACTGTCGAGCTCGAGTAAACCAAATTGCGTCCCTCAAGTGGATCGAGTTTTAGGGCTGTACAAAAAACGAAATCGCGATTTTATTCTTCCATCAGTGATGTCTCCTCGTCGCTCCACCCTCCTATCTTCGAATTTGAAATCGAATTCCATTGTCGTTGTTGTTTTTAATCTTCTTTTCGAGATACCGAAGTCTTTGATTTAGGGATTCCATTGTGAATTGATTCGAATATCACTAAGGAAGCCATCGGTTTTCCTTAGTTCCTGAAGGGAATGAACAAGAAAACAAAAAATAGAAAGAAGTTAGGGAGTGCAGTCGCGATTATATAAGGGAAAGGTGTGGTTCTAATTTTAACTGCATGGCCATTTATTTACCAATGAAATTGCTTGAGTATCTGAATGGATGAAAGAAGGCCATAGCCTTGTTTATTTTGTGGTGAAGAAAAGGCCAACAAGCATATTTTATTTATTTTATTTAATTTGATTTTTAAACGGATATCAAATTTAAATTATCACGTTTATTCTGAACTCGTATTTGAGTCCAACAAAAAGTATTCCTAGGGTTATACCCCTATTTCGAACACATTGGGATAGGTCGCGAAGTCCAATTCGATCATCTGTAGTTGATATAAATTTAAGCTGATATAAATTAATTTCAAACTGATAAATTCTTCAATAATAATATCATTATTATTATCGTTTATATTCGAATTAGAATTTCCATAGATCATCTGAATTATCTTGATTAAGCTCTAACTTCGAATTTATTTATTGTTTTCGTATTCGTCAATTTAATATATTCGATATTAAATCGAAATCGATTATTAAATTGATAACTTAATATAAAATTCCATTTATATTTTCCACCCAATATTTAAATCCGTATTAAATATTTAAAATTAACCCATAAGAAACCGGGTCATTACATCACCACATCCATAATTCTTAGAAAATTATTTCTTTATATCAAAATAATGTTTTAGGTAAAATTATTTCATTTACCCAACTTTTAAAACAATATTGTGTCGGATTATTCTCTTCAAGAGTTTATAAAAACTTCTCGATACAATTTGTAATCCGTTTTGATCATAATTCATAATCTACTCGACAAACCAATCAACACAATATAAAACAGTTTTTATATCAATTTACAAATACGCGCTAATAAATATACACTCAAACTCAATCCAGGGTATTACTAACCCCATATCTATTGAGTTACGCCACAAAGCCAAGGTTATTACTAAACTATTGCTCTAATACCAATTGTAACGACCGGAAAATTTCCGATTCTGATTATCAATACTAATACATTTCTCATATCACATATCGACTAATCAACCATCAGAAATTTCCAGATCATTAATAGAAATAAGTTAGAAGGTGAGAAATAGAAAGAAAGAAAGTTAGAATAGAAGAAAAAGAAGAACCGAATATAATAGAATAAGATTATAACGAATCTCACAGCAGAACTAAATAAGATATAATATATACCATCTTGAAATACAAAATTTCATTTGAACTTACATCATCAGGATAGAACATAAATAAAAAACAGCGGAAATAACTCTATATATCTAATTTGGGAACCTCCTGCTCCAAGATCCTTCAGGTGAATCTGTAAAATCCTGAAACTACTTGACTGCCCGTACAAATTTGGGCATCCAAGAGTCTAGGGAAAACGCATAAAAATAAACTCTGGGTCAGTCGTGGGACTGTTGTGAGTAAATGATTTTAAAATAGATTGATTTAACGTTCAAAAACTCTTTTGGAATAAATGATAAGCGTAAGACCGATCCACACATAAACACGGATGGTTTTTACCTTACGATAACCCAAATCATTTTTGAAATCATATTTATTTGTGATATTATAATATTGTCTAATTACAAATAAATATCAATCTAGCGCGGCGCTTGCATCTTAGGCTCCACATATATAGCATACAAACAAAACCGCGAGCGCTTATTGAAGATTGGATTCCGACTATGACAAGGTATGGAACCACCCGTCGATAGTGTATCTCTAGAGGTGAATACACTGGGTTCAATAGGAATGTCTTGCAATCCGGCCCACACATGACCGACCACTCATTTCGCTTGAGTGTATCGAATGTATATTGCCAACGGTTGGGCTCAAACCACCGTTTCCCGAAAAGGGTCAGCATCGAAATAGATTAAAGAAGGAAATAGAATTTCTCTATATAGGTGATTATACACCCTAATGGAAGCGACCCACATAGCCATGTTGCCTGCCCGATTTCTGTCATTTCCCAGTTGATGAGGTTTGAGGTTAGAATTTTACCTTAGAACATCTAGCCAACATTTACTTTGAATGTCACATTGTCAGATCCGTCAAATCACTAATTGACATCCACAAAAATATTCTGCAGCTGACAGAAGTATGTTTGTAAAAATCAATGTACGTGATTCTTAAGAAATACTCTGTCAGACAATTGTCCATACAAGTCATCCGGGGACAGGATGAACCGAAGGCGCTCTCCTACTGCATCCAATATAGGAATCACCCCGTGGATCAGTAGCGAGTAGTCCTTGCAAAAACCGGAGATTTCCCTCATGATAGAATCACTGCTGAGATATCTCTGGGAGCTAACCAGATAATTCCAACAAGTAGTTCTTCCATTTATGAAGATCTACGGTCTTCAACTCTTTAAATCGTATAATCGTCCCTGCAAGTTAGTTTACGTAAAGTTGGTTCGAAGTGGTTTTTGGTCCAGTTCCCATCCTGGTCTCTTCAAACTAACGCGAAAGGAATGTTAATTTGATAATTGGTGTTTTTAATTATCAAATTTAAACCATGTAGATAAATAAAACTGTTTACTTAGATTATAAATTTAACTAAAATTTCCATTACCTATCTATCCAACATAATGTACTTGTGCAAATATCCATTCTGATTTATGAACAATAATATCTATATGATGATAAAAGTATCATAGACAACCGTGTTATCATTTTTATTTAACTACTTTAGATTTGTTTGGTATATCACAACAATAATTGACAATAATTATTTATCACAACATCAACGGCCAACAATGATTCGACATTTATTAATAGTTTGAGATATGGGATCTCGGATTATAACTAATTATATTAATTTCCATTCTTTGAAATTAAATACATCGACTTTATTTAAACATTTCTATTTTGTTTTAATTATTAATATATATTTAGTTGTCTTTGAAACCAAAACTTCACCCGACGAAGTCTGTTCTACGATATAACTTCACGATCCTTTCCTCTTATTATTTATATAATTATCTACTTAGTTATATATTTATTTATTTACACTTTACACAAATGTTTGGATTAGTTCAGCTCTAGTATTTAAAACGATTTTCTCTTCTCCTCTTTAATTTATAGATCTAATGTTTTTAGTGGTTGAACCATAGGATTTAAAACAACCCCATTTCTTTCTATTGACTTCGGATCCAAACTCATGGTCCATCAAAAAGCCCACCCACTTATTATTATCTTCTTGTCTTGTCAACCTAATTTGGCTCAGTATGGTTTTGCAACAAACAAAACAACTCAGGCAAACATTCTGTTTCGTTAGATCCATCTTTGGCAGATGAACTAATCATTTATCAATTCATCGGGATCATTTTAAAACTCAACAAAATTTCCGTGCTGGCAACCAAATTATATGGATTATCTCGAAGTGATCGAATTTTCTTTTCCCATCCATCTTTTCTTCTTCTTCTCCACTATTTCCACCTGTCATGTGCACGCCGTGCATTGTACACATGCATCATCCTCTCCTCCACCATCTCGCCTCCCTGATAGCTGCTACCAATGTCATCTTCGCCACTTAGTTCATTCCAGAACCCAAAAACCCCATTTATCATTTCAGTCAAAATCCACACCTTCCACCCATATTTCACCAAGAGCTTCTTCAAAAGATCATCTTGCACTGCCATCTCCTTCGATTGTTTACCTTCAAACTCCATCATAGTGAAGCGGATGCCAAACCGCACCACCACTCTGAAAATAGTCACACTCGATGCCACCACCATCGTCTCCTTTATCTTCAAAAACACCCTATTTAAACCGCTCCTAAAAAGCTAAATCCACACCATACTCTCGATTTAACCTATGGAAAAATCATTTACGATTTTTCCTATGATCCACGTTTGCTACTGCTTCTCTATCCCAAAAATTATGGGCTCCGATCAACTGGACTGCCGGGAAAAGCCAAAAATTCCATTTTCTAATCAACTACGATTTCCCATTTCCTAGGCTATTAGAAATCAGGATTTTGGTATTAAAAATCGTAGTTTGCTATGACAAATTCTTATATACACCTGAACTAGAAGATACTCATGTTTTACATTTTTTTTCCTTTTTTTGTGAATTTCTATCTTATTGTAATTTGATGTTTTCAGATGGTATGGGTAATTGTTTGAATTGAATCTAATTTTAGTGTATCCATAAACCATAACCAAATAATTTTCACTTTGTACATAATCACAAAATAAACTAGAATTTGTACAGTTGAATTTTTTGAATCAACAAAAGGATATTTTTGGTGCCCAGTTTTTAACCAATTACTACTTACAGTAATGACTTCCATGTCAAACTTCCTGATATTTCAGTTCTTCTAAGATGATAACACAACCAGATATACATATCTATGTTTATATAGTTGAACACAATAGCAGTAGCTCATGAATTGTGAACAGAAAGGAAGTGAGGGGTTCTATTCTCAGTATATATATTTATATTCCAGTGTTTGGTTCTCTGTATTTGTTTTTGTTCATAATATTTATAGAGACTTTATTCTTTTCAATGTATGATCAATGATAAATCCTATTTAGATATAAACAATCATAAAACATAGAAAAGAAAGGAGGAGGGAATATTTACTCACTTTCCTTTTCTTTTAAATTCTGTTCTTCCTGGTTTTCTTTTTCCTAATTTCCACTTAGTTCATTTCAACATTTAACAACATGATGATTTGTCCGTCGATGATAAAAACGCACACTAGAAGTGTATATGTATCTATAGTAGTTTAGATCATAAGCGATTGAGATATTGAGTAAGCTTAAAAGGGGAATAACTTGAGTTTACTCGCAATTGTATTGCTGTTCTTTCCTTGTTTTCTTCACATCTATTTTGCTTTAATTTTTCACTTCCCTTTCAAGCTTTGATTCCTGTTTTCACTATCCTATAGTTGCCATTCTTTCCAGTTTTGCTCCACCTTTCAAAGTTCTAACATAGTTTTGTTCCAGATTTGGTTCTCTATTTTACTCCTTTAGTTTCTCACTGTTTTCATTTGTTTCCATAGACTAGTGTGAGTGTGATTTGTGTGAACTCTATGGTTATTTATAGATGATAAGTGAGAGGTTTTAAGTCGGGAAGGTGCTATGTATGTAGCTGTATATGGATGTTGATTTTACAAGCCTCTATGGTCATCAATCCTTACCCCTAAACACCATAGCCTGGCTATGTTTCTTGCTGCTAGTATCGACCTATGTGTACCCTATAAACATTTACAATTCAAGCTTGGCCCTTAAGCAACTATGTTTATTAATGCTATACGGATTTTCTATTGAATCTCGTGTACTTTAGCTAGCATCTCTTTTATTTATTTTTTATTGACTAAGACCTCTCGTCTTTCCTTTCAGCTCTTTGCTTTGTTTTCTTTCTAAATGCCTAGGTCTAGGCTGCACATGTTCGTAGCATCCAGGCTTTCATCTCAAATAAATGCAAATGTTTCCTCTTGTCAACATTAGTGCACTAGCAGGTTATTTCTTTCATTTCCTTTTTCACAAGCTAGGTTTAGGCTTGTTATATGATTTTGCCTCTTTGATTTGCATACTTGCAGCTTTGTTCCTTCATGTCACATTTTCATTCTTTTCATATTTTCTTAGATTTTCCTTTTTATTCTTTCTCATTTTAATAACTACAAGTATATATTTTGATGTATATGTAATGTATATACGTTGAATTCATACATGCCCCATTTATTATACGCATATATAAATATAAATTTACATACTTATTTTGCATGAAACAAGCTTGATTGACATTTATTATATATAACATTTTCTTCGATCAATATGCAATATAAAATATACAAAACATTTTTAAATTCTAAACTTTTACTTAAGGGAACTCACATATATATATATATATATTTCACATATATTTCACTTATCCTTTAATTAGTTCAAATGTTATAAGTTGCTTGTTTTAGTTCTACATGATGTGATTCGTTGTTTTAATAGCTTTCTTGTAAAAAAGTGAATTCCAAAGTAACATTACTACAAGAAAAGTTTTTAAGTAAATCTTATTTTTATATGTTACTAAAGTTCTACAATGAACACTAATAGTAACAATAGTTGGATTTTATCTGGTTCATAACATAAATCCCAAGTTTTACTTGTTTATATACTTATACACTGATGAATAAAATAGATTTGAATATACACTTAGACAACTATATAATAATTGTTTACCCTGGATTTCTATGGCATTTAAATCCATTTCAGTATAATCTATGAATTATAGATTATAAAAATTGTCCAAAAACTAGGTCGTTACAGTGGTTTACAATATGCTACTTAAATTGTCCAAGTTAGTTTACAATATACTACTTAAATTGTCCCATATATTTGTTATAAACTTTAGAATTATAACATTATTTTTAATTTCAATTTGCAAAGGAAGTTAAAGAGAAATTCTGCGAATAGAAACAAGGATCCCGTCACACATCGTAGTGGTGTCATGTCATTACGATATAACTATAAAGACTTGGTAGATTATCGATTAAGAGAACAAACTGTTGTTATATTTTAAGTTATTAATTGTTAATAGATAGTTAATAAAACAAAATATAATATATATTTACATATTCATATTTCAGTAAAGAGCACGTAGGACTCTTATTTCATATTCAGATGGTTTTCCACATACCTATGCTGTAACACCCCACGTCTCGCTAAGGGAATGCAATAACTTTCATGGAGTATTATAAGAGTATAGAATAGAATATCACAAGACAGATATATAAATGGTACTTAAGAAAATTCAAACTTTATTCACTGCAGTGGAAAAGCCAAACACATTTGATTACAACATCAAAACCACATACTACAGTCAAGTACATAAATATCCATATTGGACAAAATTATTATCAGAGTACATAAAAGTAAAATCAAAATCCCACTCGAAATAGCCATAATGTAAAGAGATAAAGCTGAGCATTACTCTCAACACTTCCAAGCACTTCAAGAAGAAAGAAATCGAACTCAAGCTTTAGTGTTTCCTCCCTGAGAACCTGGGGGGGAGGGAACGGAAGAAAAGGAGGCGAAAACAAAAGGGTCAGACATAAAGCTTGGCGAGTCCAGCTAATTTTAGCATGAAAATAAGTAAAGCAATATGATAGGAATAAACAGGATGGAAAGTATAACCATGAAATAAGGTAAAGCTGGATAACTGGATGAATATAAAGGAATGTCTGGTGCGCTGTAACACCCCGAACTTTCTGTTAACTGTAAATTAACAAATTAAAGTATAATTAATTCTAGATGACAAAATTAAGGGAAACCGGTTACGCCGTTGCGTTCGTCTCAGAATTCTGCTTGAGATGAGTCCGAGTTTGCGTGAATCGGACTCTGTATGAAGGAGTTATGACCTCCGGAAGTTTCAGAATTCAAATTAAAAATTCAAACAGTTCAAAATTTGAATTCAGACCCAAACTAGACTGGGCGGGAAAATTCCCGGCCAGGCACCAGGTCGACCATAGGGTCGACCTGGGGGTAGACCTGGGTGACCAGGTCGACCATAGGGTCGACCTGGGGGTCGACCTGCCCAGTCGACCTGGTTTGGCCCTGGTTGGCCTGGTCGGGTTCTGGTCGATTTCTGAGGCTTGGCTGTGTCACTAGGGCTGACATGTCGCATATTGGTTGGCTCCTCTCGAAGTGAGTGGTCTAGATTCGTCTGTGCTCATCTGACGGCTCAAATCAATCTGAAATTCTATAAATATAACTCAACACTCTAACCTAAATTCACATAAGAAATAAGAGACATAGCCGCCATGCTGTCGGGTGAAGACTAGGAGGAGCCTCCACTTGTAGAAAAGCTTATAGACGAGCCAAATTAAAGTTAAATCAATAATCAAATCAACGTTAGTCTACCCAAAGGAAAGCAATTCAAATTCAGAACTCAGAAATGAGAAAACAACACCGTCGTTTGTTGTTAGTATAGTGATTTTTCCGATGTGAATAAAAGTTTGGATTTGATTCGATGTAAAATGGAAATGGAATTGTGTTATTATGTAACAACGATGTTAATTCACATCTATGTATTGAAATGATTGTGGTATTGTGATATTTGTGGTATAGTTGAGTTGATATTGATCCTATTGTACATATAGAATCACATGCAAGTTGTATAGTTCATATTGTAATTGACACCTATATGTTTATGTGATTATATAGGTTGTATGTGATTGAGATTTCATATATATGCTAGAACCTTTATGCCTAAACGATTATGTTCACATACATGCTAGTATATTTGTAAGGAAGTTGCAAGTTCAAAAAGTGGATCCATGTCAAGATCCACTTTAATATGTGTTTCATGTTGTAATTAGACATATGATTGGATCTAGTTCACACCCTTGTCATAAAATTATGAAATTATCATATTCTTGTCGTATGCTAGTTATGTTCGATGTTATGCCTAGATTCAAGAACAAGTTTAGGCTTATGTTATCTAAATCATATGCTAATTTATGTGACACCTATTTGGTTAGATACTTATTTCAATGCAAGTTCACATATATGTTGATTTAGGCTATGTTGCAAGTTTACCTTCATGTTGACTATTTTGCATGTTCACCCCTATGATGTTCATATTGACTATGCCAAAAATGCCAAGTTTACATCTATGTCATGTTCATGTTTATGAGTTCCCTTATGTTAGTTTTGTGTGCGCTAAATTAGGCTAAGTTTTTTAGCCTAATATTATATGTTAAAAACTATGCAAATGAAAATTAGGCTAAGATTGTTAGCCTAATGTTTAAAATGGGGTAACGTTGGGAATATTAGTAAAACTTGACATAAAAATATATGAAATTGGCATGTTTGTTACATGCCAAAATTGGTGGCGTTTAAACGGTATAAATTCTTATACCAAAAAGGATGAACTTGGAAAGTGGGCCATAATATTAAATTTACATATATTAAGTAATAAAGACAAATATGTAAATTTAGAAAATACGAGTATGCTTAACACGAGGTTGGATTGAGTTGTGATGTAAACCTGCCCGGACCCGCCCGGCTGTCCAGTAGTCACAATAATACCTATCCAATGTGGGTGGTTAAGCATGGAGCCTAATAAGGACCCGAGGTTAGGCTGAGTTACGGTGTAAATTTTCCCGGAACCGACCGGCACATCCAGTAACCGTAACAATACATGTCTAATGTGATTGGTCGGTGCTTTAAAAAGCTAAGGACAGACTGTCACGATGGTAGGGTTAAGTTAACTAAACACTTAACCAATTCAACATGTCAATGAAATTGATGGTTGGGGTTAGGTAAATACAGACACTTAACCACTTAACATGTTTGACTAGAAAACCCTATTAACGGGGACCTATTTCAGCAGTAACCTAATTAGGTATCATGGTACCCTGAAACTAGGCAGGGTGGGGCACGATTACTGGGCTGATTGTAAGCGGTCAAAAGCGATAGCGGTGGGTGCAACAGTGTGGGTTCTAACAGAGTGCGGGCGTGCACACACTTCGGAGCAGATAAACAGGACACTGCGGGCACCAGTAGTATAACCTACGCATTTCTAAGGATTGTGTCGGGTCGCCACCATGGGACTTGATACACCTCATGGTGGGGCCAGCATAGGTATCTACAATCTTTGGGGGCCGTAAGACACAGATGATTATGCGAGTAGGAGCCGATCTTTAGAAAAAGGGGATCACTTTACCTCCAGCATGGGGTTCCAGTTAAGACAATACAAGTAGGTGCAGAGATATAGTATGGGGTGCGATAGTATATTCGATTCAAACTGCTTTGCCTTAGTTTATGACACTCTCCTATTTCCAGTTTATACTTATCATGCCCTTATTCTTATTCTCATACCGAAGAGTCACTAGACTTACCAGGCTTTATGTCTGACCCTATTTTCTTTTGTCTTATTTTCTTCCGTCCCCCCCCCCCCCAGGTCCACATGGAGGAAACAACTCAGCTTAGTCAGTCGCTTTGCAAGCTTCAAGATATTAGATGTACGGTTTGGACTCTCTCTCCTTGGCTATGGCGGTTGGGCACAATCATGGGGATTTATGCAATTTTAATCATGTTTTATGTTTCTTTATTTAATAACCAAGATAGAAATGATGTTGTAATGTTTTGGAAGTTGTTATGAGACAATTGTGGAGATGTTTTGTATGAACAAGTATTTTATGAAATAAAAGTCTATTTGTTTCCGCTGCTTATGTACATGTGTTTATATCTGTCTTGTGTTTTATCTGTGACTTTTACTTACAAACCTCCACCAAAGTTAAGGCAGTCCCTTGTGAGTGACCTTAATGAAGGGTGGGGTGTTTCACTTGGTATCAGAGCATAGATTTACCAGACTAGATAAAAGTTTTTGAAACTATTTTCAAAAGAAGTTTAAAGAAGCATTCTTTTTCAAGAAAAAGTCTTGTTTTCGAAAGGCATAAATTCCCCAAAGCCATACGCACTATCTCTCTCTATTCTTTGTTTTGAATACTTTCCTTTTTGTTCCAGCATGTCTGGAGGTCTTAACCTTCCGGAAGGAGTACCAATACCTGGTTGGTTCCGAAGGTACCTAGAGGCTAGGGCCAATGGTGCGGGCCCAGCAGACATTCCTCCTCCAACAGTGGCAGCGGTTCCTCCACCTCCTCCTCTTCCTCGTGAAATACTTTCGCTAAGATATGTAGAGACTTCAAAGCTATGGGTGGAAAGGACTTTTATGGAACTGAATCCTTTGTAGTAGCAAGGAACTGGCTGAAGGAGACCAAGGACTTGTTCGTCATCTTCGAAGTTGATGACAGGCAAAAGATACAGCTAGCAGTGTGGTTTCTTAAGGATGAAGCTTCCTATTGGTGGGAAGTTACACATGCCGAGAGGCCAGTGGAGACTTGGGAAGATTTCAGGATGAGGTTTGAGATGAAAATCCTCTCCCAAGCTGAAAGAACCCTACAAATGGAGAAGTTCCTAACTCTTAAACAAGGAAGTATGACAATCAAGGAGTATGTAAGTCAGTTTAATCAGCTGGCCAGATTTGGGCTGGATTTGGTAAACACCCAACACAAGAAGGCCCTTCGCTTCGTCAAAGGTCTGAATGAGCCTCTACACAGCCTTGCAATGACCCATATACCCATGGGGGCAACTTATGAAAGCTTGGTGGACATGGCGCTGCTACACGAGGAAGATAAAGACATGTATGAGGCAAAGGTGGAAGTGCCTCAAGAAAAGAAAGAAGGTTTATAGGCTTAGAAGACAAACTTCAAGAAAGGCGGGAAGAACAACAAATCCCGTGAAAAGAGAAAGTGCAATTTCTGTGGCATTGTGGGGCATATAGCAAAAGACTGCAGGAAGAAGAAAGTAAAGATGAATGGGGGTTGTTTCCATTGTGGAGAGAACGGACACTTGGCTAAGGACTGCCCAAAGAAGCGGGGGCAGGGACAGCGGACTAGATCCACCTCAGGAGGACAGGTTCACGCGCTGACGGCACCTCCACAGGAACGAGGTAGAAATATTTCTGTAGAAAGCTTAGTATATATATTTGATCATCCAATTCGCACTCTCTTTGATTCTGGTGCATCACATTCCTTTATTTTGTCTGCTTTAGTAGAATCTCTGCACCTAGACACTAGTATGGTAGAAGATCCCTTGGTTGTTTCGAATCCAATTGGGGGCTCGGCTTATTTGTCGATGGTTTGCTTGGATTTGAAAATCTCTATTCTAAGTGTTGAATTTAGATGTAGTGCCTTTGTTTTGGGCTTCTCGGGATATGGATTGATCTTAGGCATGGACTGGTTATCCAGTAATGGTGCCGTTCTTGATTGTGAGAAAAGAGTGGTTAGACTCTTGACTCGGCTCGGTAACACTCTAGAAATTTCTTGTAATCCCTTGAATGTTGTTATGCTTAGTTATCTATAGTCGCTTGACGCTTCTGTTGAGAATTTGCAGTCGGTTAGAGTGGTCCAGGAATATTCAGATGTCTTTGAAGAGGTGAAAGGCTTACCTCTGAAGCGGGAAATAGACTTCCGCATATATTTTGTTGATAATGCAAAGCCTATAGCTCTGCCTGTTAGGCACATGGCTCCAAAGGAGAGAAAGGAGCTCAATAAGCAAGTTAAGGAGCTTCTCGAGAAGGGGTTAATAAGGAGAAGTATCTCAGAATGGGGTGCTCCAATGGTGTTCGCCAGCAAAGCAGATGGTCCACTACGTCTTTGTGTGGACTATAGGGAGATAAATAAGCTGACTAAAAATAATAGACACCCGCTTCCCAGAATAGACGATTTGTTTGATCAGCTTGTAGGTGCGTTGGTCTTCTCCAAACTTGATCTGGCTACTAGGTTCCATCAGCTAAGGGTAGCTGATGATAGTATTGACAAAACGGCGTTCAGAACCCCAGACGGTTTCTTCGAGTGGCTTGTCATGCCTTTCGGTTTGACAAACGCACCCGCTTATTTCGTGAACCTAATGAGCAGTGTGTTCAGAGAATTCCTCAATAAGTTCGTGGTGGTCTTTATAGACGATATTTTGATCTTCTCAAAGAATGAGGAAGAACATGCTCGGCATCTGAAAGAAATCATGGATACTCTCCGTGCACATCAGCTAAAAGCCAAATTCTCCAAAGGCCACTTTTGGAGAGAAGAAGTAAGATTTCTTGGATATATAGTGTCCAAAGAGGGATTAGCTGTGGACCCCACGAAAGTGGTGGCAGTGCAAGATTGGAAGACACCAAGAAATGCAACTGAAGTCTGAAGCTTTCTTGGGCTAGCTGGTTTTTACCGAAAGTTCATTAGGGATTTCGCGAAAATCTCAGCTCCACTCACAAGGCTAACAAAGAAGAATCTGCCATTCACTTGGGATTTAGACTGTGATATTGCTTTCCAACGCCTAAAAAGGGCTCTCACAACAGCCCCAGTTCTAACTTTGCCAGATGGAAGCAAGATGTTCACAGTATACGCGGATGCTTGTAGTACGGGACTAGGCGCCATTCTGATGCAAGAAGGGAGAGTAATAGCTTATGGTGGAAGACAACTAAGAGTTCATGAAAAGAACTACCCAACCCACGATCTTGAGTTGGCCGCCATTCTCTTTGCGCTTAAGTCTTGGCGCCATTATCTCCTAGGTGAGAAATTCGAATTATATACTAACCATAAATCGTTGAAGTATCTTTTCTCGTAGAAAGATCTTAACATGAGGCAGCAAAGATGGATGGAGTTCCTTTCCTCGTATGATTTTGAGATTTCCTATACTCCTGGCAAAGGCAACGTAGTAGCAGACACGTTGAGCAGAAAGAGGCTGACCCTAAGCCCTCTCTTTGTGGAAAGGCAAAGCTTGGAATATATAGCCAGTTTCGACTTTAAGCCCTCCTCAGATTTTATACCTGGTTTATTGGCATCCCTAGAAGTATGGCCCACTCTTTTAAACTCAATAGGGGCCGCACAACGTGAAGACCCTCAGCTTGTGGATGTGATTGATAAGCTAATTAGGGGTGAAACTTCCAGTCACCTCAATAGGTACTCCATAGATGATAAGGGTTGGCTGAGGCGAGATGGAAGACTATGCGTCCCTCAAGCAAGGGATTTCGTAAAGAAGGTTCTCGAGGAAGCACATCATTCCAAAATGACAATACACCCAGGCGGGGACAAGATGTACAAGGATGTAAAGAGAGTTTTCTTTTGGAGCGGCATGAAGAAGGACGTGGCAGATTTTGTTTCTAAGTGCGTGACATGCCAACAGGTCAAGGCAGAACAAAAGAAACCTGGGGGACTGCTTCATCCTCTAGAAGTCCCGCAATGGAAGTGCGATAGCATTTCAATGGACTTCATTGACGGGTTGCCTAGGTCAAGAAGAGGCAATACTAGCATATGGGTAATAGTGGACAGGCTTACTAAAAGCGCCCACTTTATACCTATCGAGAGTAGAAGGACTGCTTCGTCTCTAGCTTCTCTTTATCTCAAGGAAATAGTTCGACTCCATGGAATACCCTCCAGTATAGTGAGTGACAGAGATCCCATCTTTACGAGTGAATTTTGGCGGAGTCTGCAAGAAGCTGTAGGCACACAGTTATGCTTGAGCACGGCCTATCACCCTCAAACTGATGGTCAGACATAACGGGTGAATAGGGTATTAGAAGATCTTTTGAGACTATGCGTTCTTGAGTTTGGAGGGACATGGGAGGATCATCTTCCATTAGTGGAATTCACCTACAACAACAGTTACCAGGTCACTATTGGTATGGCGCCCTTCGAAGCTTTGTATGGAAGACCGTGCCGATCACCAACTTGTTGGTGGGAGTATAATGACAAACTTATACTTGGGCCAGACATGATTCGAGAGACTTCAGAAAAAGTTGACTTGATACGAAGGAGAATGAAGACAGCCCAAGACAGACATAAATCCTACGCCGACAAAAGAAGGACCGACCTTGAGTTTGAGGTTGGGGACAAGGTTTTCCTTAAGGTATCTTCTTTAAGGAACGTCATTCGCTTTGGATCCGCGGGAAAGCTAGCACCAAGATTTGTAGGATCGTTCCCTATCATCGAGAAGAATGGGAAAATGGCTTATAGAGTAGAGCTGCCCGAAAGGTTGGCTGGAATTCACAACGTCTTTCACGTTTCTCATCTTCGAAAATGTCTACATGAATCCGCGGAAGTGGTGGAGCCAAGCAATCTAGAAGAAGACGAAGTGGAACGCGAAGCAACTGTAAGGAGAGCTCCAACTCGAACCATAGGAATTGAAGTGAAAAAGTTACGCAACCGCGAAGTCAAGCTCGTCAAAGTTCAGTGGAGCGACGCCGAGGAAGACACGACTTGGGAAACTGAGGATAGAATACGCGCAGCCCACCCTTTTCTTTTTGAGGGTATATCTTTGATCTCTCTTTTGCCTTAAGTCATGCTAATATCTATCTTTAGGTATATTTCCTCGATATTATCCTTTATCCTTAGGTAGAAACCACTTTTGGATGTAAACATGTATTTGAAACATGTTATGGTTGATGGCTGCAAGTGGTTGCTAGTGGTTGCTCGTGGATGCATATACACACACAACCTAGGTTTTAGATCGGCTCATTCACTTCATAATTGCATATGCATATGTGTATTCATATTTGTATGTGTTTGAAAATTTGATATGTTGTCATATGGATGTCGCATTTATATGAATGGTTGCACACTCGTGTAGAATTTTGAGTAGGGAAATTTTTGCATACATAATGGATTCATGGCACTTACATGATTCGCATTAAGGAGGTCAACTGAATCAGTAGACCGCCTGATTTTGCATTAGATAAGGACATGTACACACACTGTGCATATGATCATGAAGCACTAGAAGTCTTTTAAGGACAATGGATGCCTGTGTTTGATGGTTGAGTAGATGGACGAATGGATGTTAGGACTTACGTTCTCCTAGGCTTGAAGATTTCGGGGACGAAATCCTTTAAGGAGGGGAGAATGTAACAACCCGAACTTTCTATTTACTGTAAATTAACAAATTAAAGTATAATTAATTCTAGATGAGAGAATTAAGGGAAACGGGTTACGCCGTTGCGTTCGTCTCGGAATTCTGCTTGAGATAGAGTCCGAGTTTACGTGAATCAGACTCCGTATAAAGGAGTTATGACCTCCGGAAGTTTAATAATTCAAATTAAAAATTCAAACTGTTCAAAACGAAGTTCAAAATTCGAATTCAGCCCCAAACTGGACTGGGCGGCAAAATTCCCGCCCAGGCACCAGGTAGACCATAGGGTCGACCTGGGGGTCGACCTGGGTGACCAGGTCGACCATAGGTTCGACCTGGGGGTCGACCTGCCCAGTCGACCTGGTTTGGCCCTGGCTGGCCTGGTCGGGTTCTGGTCGATTTCTGAGGCTTGGCTGTGTCACTAGGGCTGACATGTCGCATTTTGGTTGGCTCCTCTCGAAGTGAATGGTCTAGATTCGTCTGTGATCATCTGACGGCTCAAATCAATCTGAAATTCTATAAATATAACTCAACACTCTAACCTGAATTCACATAAGAAATTAGAGATATAGCCGCCATGCTGTCGGGTGAAGACTAGGAGGAGCCTCCACTTGTAGAAAACCTTAGAGACGAGCCAAATTAAAGTTAAATCAATAATCAAATCAACGCTAGTCTACCCAAGGGAAAGCAATTCAAATTCAGAACTCAGAAATCATAAAACAAGACCGTCATTTGTTGTAAGTATAGTGATTTTTCCGATGTGAATAAAAGTTTGGATTTGATTCGATGTAAAATGGAAATGGAATTGTGTTATTATGTAACAACGATGTTAATTCACATCTATGTATTGAAATGATTGTGGTATTTTGATATATATTGTATAGTTGAGTTGATATTGATCTTATTGTACATATAGAATCACATGCAAGTTGTATAGTTCATATTTTAATCGACACCTATATGTTTATGTGATTATATAAGTTGTATGTGATTGAGATTTCATATATATGCTAGAACCTTTATGCCTAAACGATTATGTTCACATACATGCTAGTATGTTTGTAAGGAAGTTGCAAGTTCAAAAATTTGATCCATGTCAAGATCCACTTTAATATGTGTTTCATGTTGTAATTAGATATATGATTGGATCTAGTTCACACCCTTGTCATAAAATTATGAAATTATCATATTCTTGTCATATGCTAGTTATGCTCGATGTTATGCCTAGATTCAAGAACAAGTTCAGGCTTATGTTATCTAAACCATATGCTAATTTATGTGACACCTATTTGGTTAGATACCTATTTCAATGCAAGTTCACATATATGTTGATTTGGGCTATGTTGCAAGTTCACCTTCATGTTGACTATTTTGCAAGTTCACACCTATGATGTTCATATTGAATATTCCAAAAATGCCAAGTTTACACATATGTCATGTTCATGTTTATGAGTTCCCTTATGTCAGTTTTGTGTGCGCTAAATTAGGCTAAGTTTTTTAGCCTAATATTATATGTTAAAAACTATGCGAACGAAAATTAGGCTAAGATTGTTAGCCTTATGTTTAAAACGGGGCAACGTTGGGAATATTAGTAAAACTTGACATAAAAATATATGAAATTGGCATGTTTGTCACATGCCAAAATTGGTGGCGTTTAAATGGTATAAATTCTTATACCAAAAAGGATGAACTTGGAAAGTGGGCCATAACATTAAATTTACATATATTAAGTGATAAAGACAAATATGTAAATTTAGAAAATACGAGTATGCTTAACACGAGGTTGGATTGAGTTGTGATGTAAACCCGCCCAGACCCGCCCGGCTGTCTAGTAGTCACAACAATACCTATCCAATGTGGGCGGTTAAGCATGGAGCCCAATAAGGACCCGAGGTTAGTCTGAGTTACGGTGTAAATCCGCCCGGAACTGACCGGCACATCCAGTAACCATAACAATACCTGTCTAATGTGAGTGGTCGGTGCTTTAAAAAGCTAAGGACAGACTATCAGGATGGTGGGGTTAAGTTAACTAAAACACTTAACCAATTCAACATGTTAATGAAATTGATGGGTGGGGTTAGGTAAATACGGACACTTAACCACTTAACATGTTTGACTAGAAAACCCTAGTAACGGGGACCCATTTCAAAAGTAACCCAATTAGGTATCATGGTACCCTGAAACTAGGCAGGGCGGGGCACGATTACTGGGCTGATTGTAAGCGGTCAAAAGCGACGGCAGTGGGTGCAACAGTGTGGGTTCTAACGGAGTGCGGGCATGCACACACTTCAGAGCAGACAAACAGGGCACTGGGGGCACCAGTAGTATAACCTATGCATTTCTAAGGATTGTGTCGGGTCGCCACCATGGGACTTGATACACCCCATGGTAGGGCCAGCATAGGTATCTACAATCTTTGGGGGCCATCAGACACAGATGATTATGCGAGTAGGAGCCGATCTTTAGAAAAAAGGGATCACTTTACCTCCAGCATGGGGTGCCAGTTAAGACAATACAAGTAGGTACAGAGATATAGTATGGGGTGCGATAGTATATTCGATTCAAACCGCTTTGCCTTAGTTTATGACACACTCCTATTTCCAGTTTATACTTATCATGCCCTTATTCTTATTCTCATACTGAAGAGTCACTAGATTTACCAGGCTTTATCTCTGACCCTATTTTCTTTCGTCTTCTTTTCTTCCGTTTCCCCCCAGGTCCACAGGGAGGAAACAACTCAGCTTAGTCTGACTCTTTGCAAGCTTCAAGATATTAGATGTATGGTTTGGACTCTCTCTCCTTGGCTATGGAGGTTGGGCACAATAATGGGGATTTATACAGTTTTAATCATGTTTTATGCTTCTTTATTTAATAACCAAGACAGAAATGATGTTGTAATGTTTTGGAAGTTGTTATGAGACAATTATGGAAATGTTTAGTATGAACAAGTATTTTATGAAATAAAAGTTTGTTTGTTTCCGCTGCTTATATACATGTGTTTATATCTTTCTTGTGTTTTATCTATGACTTTAACTTACAAACCTCCACCAAAGTTAAGGCAGTCCCTTGCGAGTGGCCTTAATGGATGGTGGGCTGTTTCATGCGCTTCCCAGATTTCTTACTTGATTTAAATTCTCTGCACCACCTACTAGTAGTTCTTATCGAAATGATCCCAATCCCGCAATTGGTAGCCCTTAGGCGTAACATCTAGGAAGAGGTATCCACCCCATACAATCCTTGACAGCCTACTTGCCCATAATAGATACTAGATGTCCCCACACTACCCCTAATCGATCGGCTTCTAACTTGTAGATACCTGTGCGGGTCCCAGCTTAGGGTGTATCACTCCTTAAGTGGCAACCCTTTGTTGCACAACTTTATACCTACTGGTGTATAGTGGCTAAAACTACCAATGCGGGGAACATCTTTTTGCACGCTTAACGAACCCGTCGGAACCTGCACTGCTACACCCTCGCTCCTATTTGACCGCTTATAATCGGCCCAGTAAGCATGCCCCAACCCTGCTCAGGGTTACCCATACATCTAAGTGGGTTACTATCTAAAAAGGGTCTCTACCGCTATTAGGGTTTTTCTTAGGGTTTATCCTAACCCGACTTATATTGGTTAAATGTTGTCTATCCTCCCAGTTGACTTAAACCCATCCATTTATCAAATCAATATGTATTATTGGTTAAGCTTGCCTTAACCCTATCCACTTTGTTCATGTAATATTGGTTAAGTTGTCATCTTACACAGGTTAACTTAACCCCACCCACCTAAGATGTTTCAGATATCATATTCATCCTTAATCATCATTAATTAGTTATTAATGCACAAACCTCTCACGTTAGGTCGATTGCTTGTGGCTGCTGGATGTGCCGGGCGGTTCCGGACAGACTTTTGCCACAAGCCAGACCTAACCTTATATCTAAGCATCTTTTAGTTATGCCTACGACCTCTCACATTAGACTGACCATTTGCGTTTGCTGGTTAGGCCAGTTGGTTCCGGGCCTTCTTCTACCGCAAACGGAGTCCAACCTCATGTCTCAGCTTGCTTATCTTAGCCAATTTATTCATTTGCCATTTATGCGAATTTCAGGTTAATTATGTCAATTACCCAAAATCCTCAATTTCATATCATGCCCAAAATTTAACATTTGTCATGCCCAAATCAACCCAACACATATTATGCCAAATTTAACATTTGTCATGTTCAAATCAAACCAATTATATTATGCCAATTTTCCCAACATTCCTTAAATTACCATTCGTACGTTCATCTCTTATGAGATTTGGCCTAGGCTCGAAGTAGCCTGGCTATAAAAACCAAAAATGGAAAGAGGAAAGGACTAGATAAAGAACATGCACAATAATAACAATAAAATAGGCATAAGTATGAACTAATCAGAAAGATAAAACTGATAAAACTGATGATAACGTCAACATGGGAATATAAGAATCACAGATCTGATGTATAGGCTAATGACATATAAGAATCACGAATTTGATGTATAGGCTAAGATATAACTGATGAGATCCAATCTTATTATCATGTTTAATTACCAAACCTAATTAATTAAACCTAATTTACGACATGTTAGAATTGCTTTAGCATTATTTTAATTTAAAAAAAATCAATGAACTCACAAAGATTGGGTTAAGGAAGAGAATTAGGCGTTGTTGTTGATGTAGATCCATTCCCCTTTACCCAATTCCTTTACTTTGATTTGTTGAAGAAGAGAGACCAGTTTTAGTTTAGGTTGAGGCAGCATGGAGGCGCCATAGATTTGTGTGATGAAATTAAGATTAGGTCTAGGTGTGTTTATATAGGTGTATTAGGTGAATTAGGGCCTTTAGATAAAACACATCACCCAACAAATCAGAGAACGCCACATAAGCCCTAATTCTCCAAAATTCGTCACTGCCCAGATCTGGCCGATGGGGTCGACTCCTATAAGGGGGGTAAATACCAATGTCGACACCCCTATAGGGGGGGTCGACACCTTCGAGCGGGATAATTCCTGCCCATCCCGCTTCTTGCTGATCTGAATTTCAAATTTTGATTTTAATTATTATTTTAATTCTGGTTTAAACTGAAATCTTCTAAGCTTCATAACTTCTTTATACTGTATCCGTTTTATGCAAACTCGGACTCTATCTCAAGCAGAATTCCAAGACGAATGCAATGGCATAACCTGTTTCCCTTAATTCTTCTTCTAAAAATTAAGTATTCTTTAATTTGTCAATTTTGGTATTATAAAACTACGGGGTGTTACATTCTCCCTTCCTTAAAGGATTTCGTCCACGAAATCTTCAAGTCAAATGAATGTATCCTACCATCCAATCATCCATCATCCACAAGCATCCGTAGTCCTTATGAGATTTCTTATGCTATATGAACATATGCAAAAGTGTTTGTATATGTTCCTTATCTATTGCAAAGATCAGGCTGTCTACTGATTCAGTTGACCTCCTTAGTGCAAATTACATCAGTGCCATGAGTCCAACATGTATGCAATTATTCCTAATGCACTTTATAACTTCTATACGAGTGCATAATCATTCACTCAAATGCAACATCCACATGATAACACATAAATCAATAAACAAATACATGCAATATGCAATATGAAAGTGACTGAGCCGATCTTAGTGCCTAAAGTGTGTGTAAATGCATCCACGAGCAACCACTAGCAACCACTTACATCCACTAAACATAACATGTTTCAAACACATGTTTACAACCATAAGATTTTCTACCTAATGATCGAAGATATAATCGAGAGGATACACTAAACAGTGGAGCATGTATAAACAAAGTGGTAGAAAAAGGAGAAGTTAAGAACATACCCTCAAAAAGGAAAGGGTACGATGCACTTATCTTATCTTCCGTTTCCTAAGTCGCGTCTCCTTTATCATCTCCCTAACGGACTTTAACCAACTTGACCTCTCTGTTGCATAACTTCTTGACCTTCGATCCAAGTATGGATGTAGGAGCTCGTCTAATCGTGGCATCTTGCTCTACTTCCACTTCTCTAAGCATGCTCGGCTCTACTACTTCCGCAGTATCATGTAAAAACTTCCTTAAATGCGACACATGAAACACGTCATGCACACCACTAAGCTTCTCGGGCAACTTCACTCTGTAGGCCATCTGTCCAATTCACTTTGTAATGGGGAATGGCCCTACGAACCTTGGTGCCAATTTCCCTACAGCTCCAAAGCGAACTACATTCCTCAACAGTGATACTTTAACAAAGACCATGTCTCCAACATCGATCTCAAGATCGGTCCTTCTCTTATCAGCATATGACTTTTACCGGTCCTGTTCCATCTTTATGCGTCTTCGAATTAAGTCTATCTTCTCCAAAGTTTCTCTAAGCATATCGAGCCCAAGCAAAATTTTATCTGTAGATTCCCACCAACAAGTAGGTGATCCACAAGGTTGTCCATATAGAGCTTCAAAAGGTGCCATGCCAATACTAGTCTAATAGCTGGTGTTGTAGGCAAACTCTACTAATGGAAGATGTTCCTCTCATGTTCCTCCAAAGTCCAAGATACATAACCTCAAAAGATCTTCTAGAATTCGATTCACTCTTTCTGTCGGGCCGTCCGTTTGAGGGTGATAATTGAGTTCCTACCGCCTCTTGCAAGCATTTCCAAAACTCACTAGTGAAAATGGGATCTCTATCGCTCACAATACTAGAAGGTATGCTGTGTAGACGAACTTTCTCTCGGAGATAAACAGATGCTAACCATGTCGTTGTTCTTTTGCTATTAACAGGAATGAAATGGGCGCTCTTGGTAAGTCTATCCACTAATACCCAAATCCCCATATTACCCTTCCTTGACCTCGGCAACCCATCGACGAAATCCATTGAAGCACTTTCCCATTTCGACTGTGGAACCTCTAAAGGGTGAAGCAAACGACCAGGCTTCTTTTGCTTAGCCTTGACTTGCGGGCACACTCAGCATCTAGAAACAAACTCAGCCACATCCTTCTTCATTCCAGCCCAAAAGAAAACTCGCTTCATGTCCCTATACATATTGTCTCCACCGAGATGTATGGTCAGCTTAGAATGATGTGTTTCTTCAACGATTGTCTTTCTCAAACTCTCGCCTTGAGATACACAAGGTCTTCCATCCCTATGCAACCAACCTCTCTCATCTATAGTATACCTACTAAGATGGCTCGAAGAATCCCCTCTTATGAGCTTGTCTACTATCTCCAACAACTGTGGGTCATCTCACTGTGCCGCACCTATCTATCCAAAAAGCGTAGGTCACACAACTAATGATGCCAAAAAACTGGGTACGTAATCAATAGAGGGTATAACGTTAAGGGTAGAGATATACTCTAAGCTCTGCCGCTCGACAAACAAAGGACTCAAAGTCAACTTCTTTCTACTCAAGGCATCCACTACAACGTTACCCTTGCCAAGGGTATATGCAATCTCAAAATTGTAGGATGCTAAGACCTCCATCCACCTCTATTGCCTTAAGTTTAGATCTTTTTGAGAGAACAAGTATTTAAGCGACTTATGGTTTGTATACAACTCAAACCTCTCTCCAAGCAAATAGTGACGCCTTAAGCGCAAAAACTATGACCGCTAACTCCAAGTCGTGGGTTGGGTAATTATTCTCATGGACCTTCAACTGTCTTCCACGATAGCATATCACCCTTCCCTCTTTCATCAAAACTGCGCCAAGCCCTATCCCGCAATCATCGGTATACACTGTGAATGGTTTAATCCCATTCGGCAAAACTAAAAGTGGAGTTGTTGTCAATGCCCTCTTCAAACGTTGGAAAGCATCGCCATAGTCAACATCCGAATAAAAGGCTAAATTCTTTTATGTCAATCAAGTAAGTGGGGATGATATCTTAGCAAAGTCCTTAATGAACTTTCTATAATAGTCCGCCAAACCAAGAAAACTTCTTACTTCTGTTGCATTCTTAGGAATCTTCCAATCTTGGATTGCCACTACCTTCGCGGGATCCACAGTTATCCCTTCCTTAGAGACCACGTGCCCTAAGAGTCTCACTTCCTTCCTCCAAAAATGACATTGCAAGAACTTAGCTTTGAGTTGATGTGCTCGAAGGGTCTCTAATTCTTCCCTAAGATGTAGGGCATGCTCTTCCTCGCTCCTAGAGAATATCGAAATATCATTCACAAAGAACACGAACTTGTTTAGAAACTCTTTAAACACCCTACTCATCAAGTCTACAAAATATGCAGGTGCATTTGTCAAACCGAATGGCATGACTAGCCATTCAAAGAAACCGTCGGGGGTCCTAAAAGCAGTCTTATCTATACTATCCTCAGCTACCCTCAACTGATGAAATCCTGTAGCTAAGTCCAACTGTACGAAAACCGAAGAACCAACCAACTGATCAAAAAAATCATCTATCCTCGGTAATGGGTGTCAGTTATTCTTCGTGAGCTTATTCAGCTCTCACTAGTCCGCGCATAATCTAAGCAAACCATCAGCCTTCGTAGTAAAAACAACTGGAGCACCCCCACTCCGAGATACTTCTTCTTATGAACCCCTTCTCAAGCAACTCTTTCACTTGCTTACTAAGGTCCCTCCTTTCTCTTGGATGCATGTGGCGCACGAGAAATGCAACTGGCTTTGCATTGTCCAACAAGTATATACGGAAATCTATCTCGTGTTTTGGAGGTAAGCTCCTAACCTCCTCAAAGACATCTGCATACTCATGGACTATTCGAACAGATTGCAAATCATCGATAGATGTGTCAAGAGATTATAGGTAGCTAAGCAAAACAGAACCCTTAGGGTCGCAGGAGATATCGAGAGTATTACCCAAAATAGTCAACAGTCTAACCACCCTCCTTTCACAGTCGAGGATGGCATAATATTTGGCTAGCCAGTCCATTCCAAGAATCAACCCATAGCCTGTGAAACCAAGCACATAAGCGTTGCATTCGAACTCAGTACCATATAAAAAATTCTCAAACCCCGACATAACATAGAAAGATGAGCAGTACCCCAATAGGATTTGAGACACTAACGGGATCCTCTACTATAGTAGTATCTAGGTGTAGAGGCTCAACAATATAAGCAGATATGAACGAATGTGAAGCACCAGAATCAAACAACGTACGAACAAGATGATCAAAAAGGAAAATCAAACTTTCAAAAGAAATGTTTCTACCTCTCTCTTGCATAGGTGCCATGAGAGCATGAACCTGCCCTCCAGAAGTAGATACTGTCCTCTTCCCTTGCCCTTGCCCTTGCCTCCTTGGGTAGTCGTTAATCATATGTCATGCCTTACCACATTGGAAGCTACCAGTCTTTTTTGCCTTCTTCTTTCTATAATCTTTAGATATATGACCTAGTATACCACAGAAATGGCACCTCCTTTTATCTCGAGATTTCCCATTCTTCTTAGGATCCACCTTCTTGTCCTATGCCTTATCTACCTTAGCACCTTTCTCCTCTTCATGCATCAGCGCCATGTCAACAAGTTTCTCGAAAGTAGCCCCCATAGGAATGTAGGATGTAGCCAACCCGTGTAATGGTTCATTCCGACCCTTGGCAAATCTCAAGGCCTTCTTATGTGGTGTATTAACTAATTCCATACCAAATCTTGTTAACTGGTTAAACTTGTTGACGTACTCCTTCACAGATAACTTCCCTTGTTTCAAAGCCGAGAACCTTTACATGTATAAACTCTCGTCCGCTTGTGAAAGAAATTTCAACTCGAACCTTCGTCTAAAGTCTATACACGTCTGCATGGGCGTCCTCCATTAGTTACTTCCCACCAAAAAGAAGCTTCGTCCTTGATCAACCAAGCGGCTATCTGAACTTTCCTTCCATCGTCTATTTCAAAGATACCAAACAAGTCCTCTACTTCCTTGAGCCAATTCCGAGCCTTAACAAATGTCTCACTCCCATGAAACTGTTTTCCGCCCATTGCACGGAAGTCTTTGCATATCTTAGAAAAAGCGTCTACACGTGGAGGAGGAGGAGGAGCTGCAGCTTGGGGAGGAGGAACGTCTGCTAGGCCTACGGCATTAGCCCTAGCCTCCAGATACCTTCTAAATCAGCCTGGTATCTATACGCCCCTAGGTATAACGGGTTCGCTAGACATGCTGATAAGAAAAAGGAAGAGATTCAAAATAGAGAATCAAAAGTTAGATATATGGCTTTTGGGATTATGTTTTCCATATTAAACTTTTCTCTTGAAAATACTCTCTTTAAAACATGGTTTTGGAAAATGCTTCTCTTAAGAATGCTTTTGAAAACAGTTTTCAAATTCTTTTATCTGTTCTTGTAACCTTCAGCTCTGATACCATACGTAACACCCCACGTCCATTAATGTCACTCACTAAGGGAATGCATTAACTTTCATGGAGTATTATAAGGGTATAGAACAGAATCACTACAACAAAAACACCATATTACAAGTTTAATTTTACAACTGTGGACAAAGCACAGTTGTAGTAAATGTTTATTACAACTGTGGGAAAAGCACAATTGTAATAAACGTTTTTTTACAACTGTCAGCTCTCTAAAGTTGTAATTAACATAGTTTTAACAGCTTTTCATTTTATTAGTTGTAATAGATGTTGTTACAAACTTCTTGTTTATAATATCTATTTTTGATAACTAATTAAATTAATATTTAGTAATAATATTTAATAACAAAATTAGAATAGTAATATTTAACAATTATTATAAAATAATTAATAGTTAATAAGTAGTAATTTATTTTTAATAGTTAATGTATGTTAACTACTTAGTAATAACCGGTATTAGTAATTAATATATTTAATGAGAAATTAATAACTGGTAATTAATATTTAATATTTAACAAGTAATTAATATTTATTATTTAATAAGTAGTTAATATTTAATATTTGATAATTAGTACTAGTAAATATAATTAATTAATAATTAGTAGTTAATAATTAGGTATTAATTTATTATTAATAATAAATAAACTAGTAGTAAATACCTAATTAATAAATTATAATCTACAATTTATAAATAACTCACTATTGAATGCTATAATTTATAATTAATTACAAAATTTTATAAACAATGTTGGTTAATCGAACGATAATTAAATAATAATAGTTAAAATTAAATTTTAATATTAGAAATGATAAAAATAATAATATGTATTAAGATATTTTACTTATATAAAATAATAAATGACAATAACTTTATCTATTAAATTACTCGAAAAACTAAGTATAATTCAAGTTGTATTCAAATAAACAATCATCGGATGCGTGTGTGACCATATCCGTATTTCTTTTTCCAAAACCATATAACTTTTATTTTTCGAATACGAATACGTTTCAATTTTGAACTTCCTAAAATATTTATTATAGAATGTTATATGGTGGAGTATACAAATTCTCTTTTCTTTTGGCTCCAAGTCCAAATTTCTCTACCTCCACAATGAAAATTTTGGGCTCCAAAACAAATTTTTTGGCTCCAGACCAATATTTTCTCGTCTCTCTCCTGTCTCCCTTTCCAAAGCTCTTTCACCAAATCCAAAGCTCCAAAACAAAAATCCAAAGCTCTTTCGCCAAATCCAAACCCGCTAAAAAACAAAACCGATGTCGTTCTTGCCCAAAAATTGAAAATCCACGGACATTGTTCAGCGTGCCACAAATTCGCCCCTCTAAATTGATCCCATCGACCGCCACTGTCCTCACCATTCGCTGTCAAAGACTCTGCCTCCTTTCATTTTGTCAGAACTAGAAAATCCCCATCAGCCTCTTTTCTTCTGCCTTGACGTAAGCCTCACCGAGACCTACGCACATGGGATTGAACCTCCTCCTTCTGTTGCAGCACCTCGAGACCATGTCAAAACCGCTTGCTCAACAACCGCTGCAAGTCGAAGCCGAACCTGAACCACCTTAACCGAAGCCATCTCCTTTGTCGCCTTCCTACTGCGTTTATGGTGAATACCCTCTCACGATTTTCTTTATTCAAATAATCCAATTTCAGTACGAACTGAAATATGATAGTCAGGTTACGGTTGTTGATACTGCTTGTTGCTATTCTGATTTGCCCATTTCAGAATTTTGTTCACCATGACTGTTTCTCATGCTTCTAAAATTGTGAATGTAGCCGAAAATTGTAACAGGTTGCCTTGCTAAAAATTTCACTACTTTAGTTCACGCAGTCTAGTTTTTCCCGGATTTGTCTTGACCTTGAGTAGGATCGTTTGAGATATTACTTGTTAGATGGCTAGGTTGTTTTGTGACCATAAACTCCATGTTCTTGGAAACGTGAAACACTTATACTTGGTGCTGCATTAGTTTTGATGCATGGAAACTGTTAACCACCCTTAAATCATACAAGTTGATGTTCCTGCTGCTTTTATTTTATTCTCATTTTGTGTTGCATCTCCTCCTTGTACACTGCAAATGTCCATTTCACTAGTGTTGTTATATGGCTTAATACTCAACTAATTGCTGAACAGAACCATTATTGCATGATATATATCTTTATAAATGTGTGTTTCACTTGCAAGTTTGCATGCCATATTATACATATCATTTGGGCTCAGTATGGCTTAGGTATCGAAATTTTCCTTTCCGTTAAATTATCTTACTAACACATGTCCTAGTATATTCACTTGAGTATGAAATATATATGTTCTGCTCTGTTCTAGAACTATATTTTTATGATGTGATGTGAAATTTAACCAACTAGAATATGTATTTTGAACCATTTGGGGTCTATGCTGTTACTTCCTTCTTTGAGTTATGCTATTCCCATATCATTAAATTATGGCTACATTGTTAGTCTCTTTTGATTGTAAGCTTACATAATTGAATGCTTTCTAACCATTTCATGTTGTACTGGCGTAAAAGAAGGAAGGCACTATCATGTTTAACCATGAAACTGATGCCATGTTTAGCCTTAATTCATATTATATAGGTAACCAGTTTTGCATGCTACTTTTGTACCTGAAAATATTTTAGTTTAGTATACCACATTAGTCCTACCATATAAATATGCTACCAAGGATAGTATGTAACACCCCACACCCGCTACGGTCACTCACTAAGGGAATGCCATAACATCGATGGAGTATTTTAAGTGAATATAGAACAGAAAAATTACAACAAGACAGATATAAGTAATACTTGAGAATTTAAAACATCATTTCATTGCAGCGGAAAGTAAAACATGTTTGGTTACACCAAAACCATAAACAAGAGTCAAGTACATAATATCCATCCTGATAAAACAAAAGTACATAATCCCACTACATAACTTAATAGCCATAATAGAAAAGATAAACTGAGCTTTACATCCACGGTCCAAGCTCCAAAAGATAGATAAAGCAGTCCGATCAAAGCCCACTAGTGCTAGGCCCACTCTTAAAACCTGAGGGTTGGGAAAAAGAAAAAAAACAACGGGGTCAGACATAAGTCTGAGCGAGTCCTATAACCTTAACAATACAATCATTAAAGTAATTAGGGTATGATATAAACAAGGTACGGTACCTCTGGGGATAATGACTACACTAAGTAGCCAACTAAACACAGGATGTACTAAGATAACCGAAAAGACGCATTTACCCACCCAAGGATAATTACTACACTGCACCACCCCAGATCTACCCACCCAAGGGTAATTCCTACACTGCACCACACCAGTTCTACCCACCCAAGGGTAATTCCTACTTAAGGTTGATCCCACTAAGTGTACTTAGTAATTTTTAATAGTAGTTTTGTGTACCCCTAGCTGACTACATAGGTGCCGTCTGCCCCTATCTCCACTAGGTGTACCCACTACTCCCCAAGCGATCGGCTCCCTAACGTAGATACCCGTGCTGGCCCCACAGTGGGGTGTATCATTCCCCAAAGTGGCAACCTGATAATATCAACGGTGCACGGCTTATACCTACACGATGCAACAACGTCTTACTTACCAGCCCGGGTCCACACACGCATATGAAACCCGTTGGACTTGCGTTGCCACCGCTAACCCGTTTTGGCCTCTTACAGTCAAGCCCAATATGCGTGTCCCGTCCTCGACTTGGGTCGAGCCCACAAAGATACGTTTGGGATATTGGTTGAAATGGGACCCCACAAGCTACCCACCTAAGCTTGTCATTTCTAGTGAATCCCACTTAACCCTTTAACCATGTCCACTTACATGTTATAAATTTTGATTAAGTCTTTTAATCATATTTTAATTGCCACTCAAGGCACCCACTAGATTT
The DNA here is from genome assembly GCA_030737875.1 of Allium sativum. Classification (NCBI taxonomy): domain Eukaryota; kingdom Viridiplantae; phylum Streptophyta; class Magnoliopsida; order Asparagales; family Amaryllidaceae; genus Allium; species Allium sativum. The sequence continues at coordinate 282,924,598 of CM060921.1, forward strand.
CCACATGCCACCCAAGGCACTTACTTGATTCCCATATGCCACCCAAGGCACTTACTTAACCCTTTAATCATGTTTAATTACATGTTCCACTTTGGTTAAGTATTCTAATCGTATTTTCTATTGCCACCCAAGGCAACCCACTAGTTTCCTCATGCCACCCAAGGCACCCCCACTAGTTACTACATGCCACCCAAGGCACCCACTTAACCCCTCATGCCCCACTACATGCTAATTTGGTTAAGTGTTTCTTAATTAATTAAGATCGTAACCTTTGTAAAGACCTCTCACATTAGACTGTCTTTTATGGCAGCTGGATATGCCGGTTGGTTCCGGGCAGCCTTACACCATAACAGAGTCTAACCTCGTGTCTTTACACTTGTCACGTATTTAGTTTATGACTAAGACCTCTCACATTGGGCCAATCATTTGTAGCCGCTGGATTTGCCGGTTGGTTCCGGGCAGTCTTATGCTACAAAAGGGTCCAACCTCGTGTCTTAGTCGATTAATTACACCTAATTAATCACCCCCATAATTTGTATTAATTATCCCTAATTAATTACCAATTTCAAGAATATGGGTAGACCTAACTCAATAGGTAAATTCCCAATTCCATAATATGGGTAGACCTAACTTAATAGGTAAATTCCCAATTCCATAATATGGGTAGACCTAACTTAATAGGTAAATTCCCAATTATGTCCATTTACTTTATGTTATGCTTAAGCATACCCATTTCACACCATTTTATTAACATGCATATTAACCCCATCGTTCCCCACGTAATTCGTTCTCATAACATGACATAATAAAGGGAAGATTCGTCACAAATGCCATGGGTTTAACCAATCATAGCATATAACTTTATCATTGGTTTAAAAGGTGTCAACTTGCATATATGAGCATACATTAAACCCAACTAGCATTTAACCCAAACTTGCATGAAGCACATATGTCACAAAGGGGGTAACTTGCATATGATTCTTATGTCATACAAAGGTGTGAACTTGCATAGCATGTCACATGTTAACTTGAATATAACCAAACACATAACTTGCATAACATGTTACATATGAACTTGCATATAATCATGCACATAACTTGCATATAACCAAACACATAACTTGCATAACATGTTACATATGAACTTGCATATAATCATGCACATAACTTGAATATAACCAAACACATAACTTGCATAACATGTTACATATGAACTTGCATATAATCATGCACATAACTTGCATTACATGTTACATATGAACTTGCATATAATCTCACATATAGCTTGCATAACATGTTACATATGAATCAATGTTCAACATAGTGTTTTGCATAATGAGCATCATAAAACATAGCATTAAACTTGCATAACATATAGCATAAAACTCGCAAAACACACAACATACACTATACTAAACTTGCATAAACACATTGATCCACAAACATAGCCATATCTTATCATATCCTGTCATAATCAATTTAACAATTGATTATTAAGGCTATAGAAACTCACCACTAAACTCCAATAAGCGAACCCTTGCCAAAAATCACCCAAAAACTCTAGCCTTGAAAATAAAGCTTGCAACTTGATGATGAATGCAAGCTAATGATCACTCATACAACTTAAAAATGCTTGTATGAACATGAAAGCCTTCATAGAAATAGTTTAGAAAGAGGATGGAGGCTAGGGTTTTGAGTGGAGGCCATGATCATAGAAAATTTTGGCATAGTTTAGTTAGAGGATAGGATTATGATCATTTAGGGCTAGCTTAGGGTCTTATTTATAGGATTAGGATGTGTTTTAGACCCTTAGATTAACCCTAGGTTAGTTTAGGTCCGTCAGATTTCGTCCCAAGCCCTCCAACCCAGCCCAAAACTCAACCAGGTGCACCCAGGCCAGAATCAGCCGACAGGGCAAGTCGACAGCCCTGTCGACTGCCAAGTCGACAGGCAAGTCGACAGCCCTGTCGACAGCCAAGTCGACTTGGCTGGGCAGGAGTTTTCCCGCCTGGCCCCCATTTCTGCATGTTTCGAAATTCAAATTTCCCGAAAACTTCTTTGGGCCTTAACCGGGTCATACGGACTCCGATTTACAAAATTTCGGACTCTATTTCGCGTATTTTTCCGAGACGAACACAATGACATAACCCGTTTCCCCTGATTCTCACATCTGAGATTATTAATTCTGTAATTAGTGAATATCAGTGTTAACTGAAATTCAGGGTGTTACATTCTCCCCTCCTTAAAGGATTTCGTCCCCGAAATCTCCAAGTTAAGGAGAATGCATATCCTACCGTCCAAACAACCATCTACTCAATCCATCAAACACGAGCATCCATTGTCCTTAAAACAATTTCTACTAATGTATGAGCATATGCAAAAAGTGTGTGTATATGTTCCCTATCTAATGTATGAACATATGCAAACCGTGATAGTGCCATGCATCCAATATGTATGCGAAAGAACCCTATCGACACATACTATATCTACATGAGTGCACAATCATTCACCAAAATGCATCATCCATATGATAACACAACCATTATACATCCATAAATATAGCTACCTACACACAATTATATGCAATATGAAGTGATTGAGCCGATCTAGTGTCTAGAGTGTGTGTATATGCATCCACGAGCAACCACTAGCAAACACCTGCATCCACATGCATCCATCAATCATAACATGTCTCAAACACATGTTTCAACCATAGGTTTACCCTATCTAACGGTCAAAGGCACTAACAAGAGGACATACTAAAGATAAGATAAGTACTAGACAAACGATAAAGGAGAAGTTAAAAGACATACCCTCAAAAAGGAATGGGTATAATGAACGCATTTTCGCTTCCGTCTCCCAAGTAGCATTGCTCTCATCTTCTCCCCATTGCACTTTGACTTGTTGAACCTCCCTGTTTCTCAACCTCTTAATCTCTTACCCAAGGATGCGTGTAGGCGCTCGTCGAATAGTCGCATCACGCTCTATCTCTACTTCTCTAAGCAAGCTCGGTCTACCACCTCTGCGGTCTCATGTAGGCACTTCCTCAAATGTGACACATGGAATACATCATGTACACCACTAAGTCTGTCGGGCAACTCCACTCTATATGCCATCTGTCCAACCCTTTCCTTAATAGGAAACGGTCCAACAAACCTTGGTGCTAACTTCCCAACAGATCCAAAGCGAACCACATTCCATAACGGAGATACTTTAACAAAGACCATGTCCCCAACATCAAACTCAAGCTCTGTTCTCCTCTTGTCCGCATAAGATTTCTGTCTGTCTTGCGCCGCTTTCATCCTTCTTCGAATCAAATCAATCTTTTCCGAAGTCTTCCTAACCATATCGGGCCCAAGCAAGATCTTATCCGTAGATTCCGACCAACATGTAGGTGATCGACAAGGCCTTCCATAAAAAGCTTCGAAAGGAGCCATGCCAATACTAGACTGAAAGCTGTTATTATATGCGAACTCCACCAATGGAAGATGCTCTTCTCATGTACCTCCAAAATCTAAGATACATAGCCTCAAAAGGTCTTCTAAAATGCGATTCACCCTCCCGGTCTGGCCGTCCGTCTGAGGATGATTTGCAGTGCTCAAACACAGCTGAGTCCCTACCGCCTCTTTCAAACTCTTCCAAAACTCGCTAGTGAAGATAGGATCTCGATCACTCACTATGCTGGAAGGTACACCATGCAATCTAACAATCTCTCGAATGTAGATTGAAGCTAGCCATTGAGCAGTCCTCTTACTCTTCACGGGTATAAAATGGGCACTCTTAGTAAGTTTGTCTACCCCAACCCAAATTCCCGTATTACCCTTCCTCGATCTTGGTAATCCATTGACGAAATCCATCGAGACACTATCCCACTTCCATAGCGGAACCTCCAATGGGTGAAGCAACCCACCGGGTTTCTTTTGCTCCGCTTTTACGTGTTGGCACACCAAGCATCTCGCGACATACTCGGTCGCGTCTTTCTTCATACCGGCCCAAATGAAAACTCGCTTCATGTCTTGGTACATCTTGTCCCTACCGGGATGAATGGTCATCTTCGAACGATGTGCATCATCAAGTATAGCCTTCCTCAAACCCTCGTCTTGCGGTACACATAGTCTACCGTCTCTACGCAACCACCCCTTACCATCTAGGGTGTACCTACTCAAATGGCTGGACGACTCCCCCTCCTCATGAGCTTCTCTACTAACTCAACCAACTATGGGTCGTCTCGCTGCGCTCCGCCAATCCGCCCCAAAAGAGTAGGCCTAACCTCCAAGGATGCTAGCAAACCGGGTACAAAGTCAACGGAAGGTCTAAAGTCAAACATAGAAATAAACTCTAAGCTCCGTCGTTCAACGAACAATGAACTCAAGGACAACCTTTTTCTACTTAAGGCGTCCGCTACCATGTTACCCTTGCCATGGGTATACGCTATCTCAAACTCATAGGATGCTAAGAATCCCATCCACTTTTGTTGTCCTAAGACTATGCGCTCGAAGAGTCTCCAACACTTCCCTAAGATGTAGGGCATGCTCTTCTCCACTTTTAGAGAAAACCAGGATATTACCCCATCCAAAATCATCACAACTATCCATCTCTCACGCAGACCACCCTAGTCGAACTCGACATCCCCCAAATGCAAGCCCCAAAGGCCTAAACCAATATCAGACAAACACCCAAGGGATACCTCCTTCGAATTCAGACGACCTACGTGAGATGATACTAGTAAAAACGGCTAAATAATTAAGCCCTTGTCCAACTCTGGATGTCCTCGCCAGTCTCGCTCCAAAACCACCGTTTATCCCATAACTGGCTTTGCTCAACCTATTGAGCACATACGAAAACTTATTTCGCTCCTAGAAAAGACCAAGATGTCATTTACAAAGACCATCACGAACTTATTTAGGTACTCCCTGAACACCCTTCTCATCAAATCAACAAAGTATGCGGGGGCGTTCGTCAAACCAAATGGCATCACCAGCCACTCATAAAAACCATCCGGAGTCCTAAAGGTAGTCTTCTCTATACTATCCTCAGCCACTCTCAATTGATGAAACCCCGTGGCTAAGTCCTACTACGAAAACACTGAGGCGCCAACCAACTGATCAAAGAGATCATCAATCCTCGGCAATGGGTGTCTATTCTTCTTTGTTATCTTGTTAAACTCCCTATAATCTACACAAAGTCTGAGGGACCCATCCGCCTTCATAGCAAAAACTACTGGAGCACCCCACTCCGATATACTTCGTCTTCTAAACCCCTTCTCAAGTAAATCGCCTACTTGCTTATGGAGTTCCCTCCTCTCACGAGGAGCCATGTGGCACACTGGCCAAGATACTGGTTTGGCATTGTCTACCGGATATATTCGGAAGTCAATCTCCCGCTCCGGAGGTAAGCCCTTCACCTCCTCAAACACATCCGAGTATTCCCGGACATTCTAACAGATCGCAAACTCTAGACCGACGTGTCAAGCGATTCTAGATAACTTAGCATAACAGATTCCATGGGATTACAAGAGATCTCGAGAGTGTTACCCAAGCGGGTCGTAAGCCTAACAACTCTCCTTCCACAAACAAGAACGACACCATTACTGGATAACCAGTCCATGCCCAAAACTAACCCATAGCCCGTGAAGCCCAAGAAGCATCACATCTAAACTCAACGCTAAGTATAGAAACTTTCAAACCCAAACACATCATGGAGCCCCCAATTGGGTTTGAAACAACTAAGGGATCATCTACTAAACTGGTGTCTAAGTGCAGTGACTCAACTAACAACGATTAGATAAACGAACTCGATCCGTCAGAATCAAATAAAGTTCGAACCGGATAATAAAGAAATCCAAATTCCAACCTAGACGGTCTTATCCCCATCTGGTACACTAGCCGTGAGGGAATACAACTACCCTCCAGAAGATTCCATACCTTGCCCTTGCCCCTTTGGACAACCCTAATAAGGTGTCCTATTCCTCCCAAAAGGATAACTACTCGCCTTCTTCTTCCCATTCTCCACTCGTAACCTCCCACCAATGAGGTTTCATCCTTCATTAACCAAACAACTATTTGAGCCTTCCTCCCATCGTCTATCCAATATGTACCTACCAGTCCTCCTCCTTCTTGAACCAGCTTCTAATCCGACTAACGTCTAAGTCCCTTGAAGTGGTTTTCTATTCTTATCTATCTTAGAAAGATCATCTATACACGGAGGGGAAACTCAAAACGAGAGAGGAAGAGATTCAAAACGGAGAATTCGAAAGATAAAGATATGGCTATCGGGGATTATGCTTTTCTTTCAAAAACTTTTCTCTTAAAAGACATGTTTTTGAAAATACTCCTTTCAAAAATATTCTTAGAAAATAGTTTTTCTAAAAAAATTATCTGTTCTGGTAACCTTAAGCTCTGATACCACGTGTAACACCCCACACCCGCTACGGTCACTCACTAAGGGAATGCCATAACATCGGTGGAGTATTTTAAGTGAATATAGAACAGAAAAATTACAACAAGACAGATATAAGTAATACTTGAGAATTTAAAACATCATTTCATTGCAGCGGAAAGTAAAACGTGTTTGGTTACACCAAAACCATAAACAAGAGTCAAGTACATAATATCCATCCTGATAAAACAAAAGTACATAATCCCACTACATAACTTAATAGCCATAATAGAAAAGATAAACTGAGCTTTACATCCACGGTCCAAGCTCCAAAAGATAGATAAAGCAGTCTGATCAAAGCCCACTAGTGCTAGGCCCACTCTTAAAACCTGAGGGTTGGGAAAAAGAAAAAAAACAACGGGGTCAGACATAAGTCTGAGCGAGTCCTATAACCTTAACAATACAATCATTAAAGTAATTAGGGTATGATATAAACAAGGTACGGTACCTCTGGGGATAATGACTACACTAAGTAGCCAACTAAACACAGGATGTACTAAGATAACCGAAAAGACGCATTTACCCACCCAAGGATAATTACTACACTGCACCACCCCAGATCTACCCACCCAAGGGTAATTCGTACACTGCACCACACCAGTTCTACCCACCCAAGGGTAATTCCTACTTAAGGTTGATCCCACTAAGTGTACTTAGTAATTTTTAATAGTAGTTTCGTGTACCCCTAGCTGACTACATAGGTGCCGTCTGCCCCTATCTCCACTAGGTGTACCCACTACTCCCCAAGCGATCGGCTCCCTAACGTAGATACTCGTGCTGGCCCCACAGTGGGGTGTATCATTCCCCAAAGTGGCAACCTGATAATATCAACGGTGCACGGCTTATACCTACACGATGCAACAACGTCTTACTTACCAGCCCGGGTCCACACACGCATATGAAACCCATTGGACTTGCGTTGCCACCGCTAACCCGTTTTGGCCTCTTACAGTCAAGCCCAATATGCGTGTCCCGTCCTCGACTTGGGTCGAGCCCACAAAGATACGTTTGGGATATTGGTTGAAATGGGCCCCCACAAGCTACCCACCTAAGCTTGTCATTTCTAGTGAATCCCACTTAACCCTTTAACCATGTCCACTTACATGTTATAAATTTTGGTTAAGTCTTTTATTCATATTTTAATTGCCACTCAAGGCACCCACTAGATTTCCACATGCCACCCAAGGCACTTACTTGATTCCCACATGCCACCCAAGGCACTTACTTAACCCTTTAATCATGTTTAATTACATGTTCCACTTTGGTTAAGTATTCTAATCGTATTTTCTATTGCCACCCAAGGCAACCCACTAGTTTCCTCATGCCACCCAAGGCACCCCCACTAGTTACTACATGCCACCCAAGGCACCCACTTAACCCCTCATGCCCCACTACATGCTAATTTGGTTAAGTGTTTCTTAATTAATTAAGATCGTAACCTTTGTAAAGACCTCTCACATTAGACTGTCTTTTATGGCAGCTGGATATGCCGGTTGGTTCCGGGCAGCCTTACACCATAACAGAGTCTAACCTCGTGTCTTTACACTTGTCACCGCTAACCCGTTTCCCCTGATTCTCACATCTGAGATTATTAATTCTGTAATTAGTGAATATTAGTGTTAACTGAAATTTGGGGTGTTACATAGTAGGCCTCACATGCTTTAAATGGGTGACTTTACACATGCTTTTCTTTGTAAAAATTTGTATAAACTCTAAATTTTGTATAAGAAAATTCCGATGTTATTTATTCTATGTCTGTGATTCTGTGTAAATTATTCTGTTAAACCCGATAAGAAATAACGATTTTCCATTTTTAGCGTCTAGAGTCGGTTTAATTATTGATTCGAGACATTAAAATAGCAAGTCGTCACACCCTACCTACTCGAGCTACTACTTCCGCTTGCTTGCATCGCTCCCCCTAATCGTCTACCAGAGCCGCCCTTGTCTGCTCCGTACTGTCGTCGCCGCTGTTTCTTACTTTTTATAGGTATCACAAAATAGTTCTTGTTCACTCTTACATTTGAAGCGCATTACAATCACATCCAAATTTGGTAGGAAATTGCTTGCTTTTGTACTAAACAGAACTAATACGTATATACTAGTGGTAACTGATGTTTACCCTATTTTATTCTTAGGTAATACTTGGAGAGGAAGTTGTTATGTCAAAACTCACCATTATTGACATTACAAAACAAATTTGTGATGTAGTCCAAGAAAGAGTTGAACAAGGTAGGTTATTTTATTATGTCTTTAGCATATAGTTATGTTATACTTATGGCTTTTGTATCTTTGTTTCAGACAAAAATCATGGTGTTGTCCTCATCCCTAAAGGAGTATTCCAGAATTATATGCACTACTGCAGGTTTTTCCTCTTATTTTGTTTTCTACATGGTCCATCTGTATCATCGTATTGTTATTTATTTCAATCTTATAATAATTATTATATATCGGAGCCTTGTTAGAATTTGATTTATTTTTATTTTGACTTACCAGGAAATTCATAGTCTTCATCTTCAAGGTGTTTTCGTTGATAACATTTCAACTTTCACCTAGGTATCTGTGCTCTTTGATTTTTTGCCTCTTTTCATAAGGAAACAGGTTTTTTTTGACATCCCACTTTTTTCAATTGTTAGTTGAACTAGTTTGTTTCCGGTCCATACATCATACACGGTTTACATGTAAAAGTAGTTCACCATTCAACATATATTACGAGGACGTATTTTATCTCTTTTTGTTATCCTTTATGTTTGAGTTTGGTTATATATATTTTATTTGAATATATTTTGTGGACGCTGACAACTATATTCGAGTTACGATGGTAGTGGAACTTGGATATGATACTAATATAACCATGTCAAATATGTGTTCAACATTTTGAGGTCATGCAAACTTATTTGCTTCTAGACCCATTACGTAAATATTTGTTTCTAATGTAACATAAGTAACCAGCATATATTAAGACAAATAAAACTCATGAATTTCATTTGGAACATTACTAGTACATTTGGATAAAACTCGGTTCCTAGCACAAGCTAAGCATGATCTTTTCTATCAGACCACCTTCCATTTCTAGTACATTTTGAACATCTCATTTGATATCATATGTTCTGCACATAGATCCACATTTTCATAGTTTTGTGAATGTTCAATTTGAAAATATAGGGAGTTGGGAAAAAACAATAGTAAAATGCATGGATTTTAAGTTTATTCACTATGATATCATTTCATCGTGTTATAATTCATTAGTAGCATCAATGATTACTCCAACATTCTGATTTTTACGTTTTTGTGAGTGACGTAATTGGCTTGATTGATATGGCGGCGGATCCAGAAGCTTTCTTGTGGAAGCAGAATTCCGAAATGACTACCATTGGAGAAGCTGTTGGATCAATTGGGTCTTGGAATAAAAATTACGTTGCCTTCAGCTAGAGTGCTTTTATAGGGTATGCTTAAGTATCTTTTGTGGACAAAACTTTTGTTTTATGTATCTTTTGTGTTAGATCGATGTATGTATTTTGAAACGTTTATGTGTTTTTTGACGGGTTTAATTGGTGATGTACTATGTGTATGTTGATCGAATATTATGTTAATTAATATATATGAATGATCCTGTATAGTTAAATTTGTTGCATTGAAATATGAATCATATTATTATTAATATATATAAATTCTTTTTATTAGTAAGGTGTATATAAGTTACAACAGTAAAAAAAAGTTGTAATAAATTATTTTACAACTGTGTGAAAGAGTTGTAATATTCTGAAAGTTACAACGGTAATCATCAGTTGTCATACCTATGATATTATGATACTTAAATGTCTACAACAATGGGGAATAAAAGTTGTAATAAAATTTATTGCAACTGTGAGTAAAAGTTGTAAAATATCCTAATTCACAACGGTGCTGCAATGGTGCAGAAATGTTGTAAAAGATATAAGTATATTACAACTTCTTAATACACAACGGTGGCTCCACCATTGTAAAAACTTTTTACAACGTTTTTGCACCGTTGTATTATGGTGTATTTGTTGTAGTGAATGTCAAAAGATAGATATATAAATGGTACTTAAGAAAATTCAAACTTTATTCATTGCAGCGGAAAAGCAAAACATGTTTGATTACAACATCAAACCACATACTAGAGTCAAGTACATAAATATCCATCTTAAACAAAATTATTATCAGAGTACATAAATGTAAAATCATAATCCCACTCCAAATAGCCATAATATAAAGAGACAAAGTTGAGCATTACTCTCAACACTTCCAAGCACTTCAAGAAGAAAGAAATCCAAGTCAAGCTTCAGTGTTTCCTCCCTGAGAACCTGGGGGGGGGGAATGGAAGAAAAAGAGGTGAAAACAAAAAGGTCAGACATAAAGCCTGGCGAGTCCAGCTACTTTTAGCATGAAAATAAGTAAAGTAATATGACAAGAATAAATAGGACGGAAAGTATAACCATGACATAAGGTAAAGCTGGATAACATGATGAATATAAAGGAATGCCTAATGTGCTTCCCAGATTTCTCACTTAATTTAATTCTCTACACCACCTACTTGTATTTCTTATCCAAATGATCCCAATCCCGCAATTAGTAGCCCTCAGGCATAACATCTAGTAAGAGGTATCCACCCCATACAATCCCTGACAGCCTACTTTCCCATAATAGATACTAGATGTCCCCACACTATCCCTAATCGATCGGCTTCTAACTTGTAGATACATGTGCCGGTCCCAGCTTAGGGTGTATCACTCCCTAAGTGGCAACCCTTTGTTGCATAACTTTATACCTATTGGTGTACAGTGGCTAAATCTTCCGGTGCCGAGAACACCTTATTGCACGCTTAACGAACCCGCCGGAGCCTGCACTGCTACACCCTTGCTTTTATTTGACCGCTTATAATCAGCCCATTAAGCGTGCCCCAACCCTGCCTAGCTCTGGGTTACCGATACCTCTAAGTGGGTTACTATCTGAAAAGGGTCCCTATTGCTACTACTGTTTTTCTCAGGGTTTATCCTAACCTGACTTATATTGGTTAAGTGTTGTCTATCCGCGTTGACTTAACCCCATCCACTTATCAAATCAATATTATTATTGGTTAAGCTTGCCTTAACCATATCCACTTTGTTCATGTAATATTGGTTAAGTTGTCATCTTACACATGTTAACTTAACCACACCCACCTAAGATGCTTTAGGTATCATATTCATCTTTGATCAGCATTAATTAGTTACTAATGCACAAACCTCTCACATTAGATTGATTGCTTGTGGTCGCTGGATGTGTCGGGCGGTTCCGGGCAGACATCTGCCACAAGCCAGACCTAACTTCATGTCTAAGCATCTTTTAGTTATGCCTACGACCTCTCACATTAGACTGACCGTTTGCGTTTGCTTGTTAGGCCGGTTGCTTCCGGGCAGGCTTCTACTGCAAACGGAGTCTAACCTCGTGTCTCTGCATGCTTATCTTAGCCAATTTATTCATTTGCCATTTATGCCAATTTCAGGCTAATTATGTCAATTACCCAAAATCCTCAATTTCATATCATGCCCCAAATTTAACATTTGTCATGCTCAAATCAACCCAACACATATTATGCCAAAATTAACATTTTTCATGTTCAAATAAACTAATTATATTATGCCAATTTTCGCAACGTTCCCTAAATTACCTTTCGCACATTCATCTCTTATGAGATTTGGCATAGGCTTGAAGTAGACCGGCTATAAAAACCAAAAAGGGAAAGAGGAAAGGACTGGATAAAGAACAGGCATAATAATAACAATAAAATGGGCATAAGTATGAACTGATCATAAAGATAAAACAAATAAAACTAATGATAACATCAATATGCGCATATAAGAATCACTAATCTGATGTATAGGCTAATGACATATAAGAATCACGAATCTAATGTATAGGCTAAGATGTAACTGATGAGATCTAAACTTATTATCATGTTTAATTCCCAAATCCAATTTACAACATGTCAGAATTGCTTTTGCATTATTTTAATCTAAAAATAATCAACGAACACACAAAGATTGGATTAAGGAAGAGAATTAGGCATTGTTGCTGATGTAGATACGTTCCCATTTACCCAATTCCTTTACTTTGATTTGTTGAAGAAGAGAGACAGGTTTTAGTTTAGGTTGAGGCAGCATGGAGGCACCACAGATTTGTGTAATGAAATTAGGGTTAGGTCTAGGTGTGTTTATATAGGTGTATTAGGTGAATTAGGGCCTTTAGATTAGGTTAGGATCAATCTAAACCATCCAAACGAGAAAACCACATCACCCAGCAAATCAGAGAACGCCACATAATCCATAATTCTCCAAATTTCGTCACTGCCCAGATCTGGCCGATGGGGCCAACCCCTACAGGGGGGTCGACACCTATGTCGACACCCCTGTAGGGGGGTTGACACCTATGTCGACTCCCCTAGGGGGGTCGACACCTTAGAGCGCGATAATTCCTGCCCATCCCACTTCTTGCTAATTTGAATTTCGAATTTTGATTTTAATTATTATTCTAATTTTGGTTAAAAATGAAATCTTCTAAGCTTCATAACTTCTTCATATTGTATCTGTTTTACGCGAACTTGGACTCTTTCTCAAGCAGAATTCCGAGACGAACACAATGGCATAACCGGTTTTCTTTAATTCTTCTTCAAAAAATTAAGTATTCTTTAATTTGTTAATTTTAATATTATAAAATTACGTTGTGTTACATATGCCTTAAGGCAGACCAATGATGTGGGCATAACTGTATACTCCTGGGAGCATGATGATAAATTATTGTTGCATATGTAAGTACAATAAAAAAGTTATAAGTTAATTAAGTACATACCTATATATATTTTGATCAGTGTTATTTATACCTGTGACCATTCAAACTTTTTATTATTTATAGTGACCTAAAAATGATTAGTTTAATAAATTAGTTATAAAGAGTTAAAATAATGTTGTGTAAAATTCAATTGTATTTTGCATTACAAAAAAAATTCCAACAAGCATGGGCACAACTACTGGAGGACACAAGACAAGATGAGTAGACTACTGAAGAGAAGGGCTCTATTTTTTATTCTGTCATGCATCCACTATCCTGGAGCAGGCGCTATGGATTTGGGAACCAAGCGGTAATTTTCAAAAAATAAACTAAATTCAAATATTGCATATTTTTCAATTAAAGTTATGTCAATTATGTTTATGATGATTGAGGCATTATAACACTTTATTTTATTTTGTCGGCAAAGTCATCTCAGAATACGTGTCAGAGGGCTCGAGAAAAGTCGGAAATTGCAGAGCTACGAGCTTAGATTGCCAAACTGTAGGAGCACAATCGCCATCGTGATGTGTAGATGGAATAGCCAGACTAGCAGTTTACGGAGTATATGGAGCAGTATGGGAGGTTCACTATGTCAAGGGGTTTTGTAGGGGATGATGAGTGATAAAAGGCATGTTTTATTATGTTTTTTGTATGATGCGCTTTGAGTGGTTATGGATGTGGTTGATACATTTTGATGGATTAGATATTGTTTTAATTGGATTTGGATTTGTTTATGGAGTTGTTGAATGTTGATTGTTGGTTAGGAGATGATTGTAGTTAATATTTTGGATTATGTTGTGTATATTGGATTCTCGGTGGATGGTATGGTAAAATATTGTGTTTGGTTATATATTTGTTGATTACTATTTTTGTATATATGCTTGAAACAGAGCAGTTGTAACAACCCGTATTTTTGAATAACATGTTATAACATAAATCAAGCAAGAATTAAACTGAAAAATCTGAATCAAGGGAAACGGGCTGTGCCATTGCGTTCGTCTCGGAAAAATACGCGAAATAGAGTCCGAGTTTTCGAAAAACGGAGTCCGTATGACCAAGTTATGGCATAATGAAGTTTTCAGAAAATTCCAAGCCCGAAAACAGTTCAAATTCGAATTCAGATTTAAATTTCAACCAAGGCAGAATGGGCGGGAATTTTCGCGCCCTAGGCAGGGTCGACACCAGTGTCGAGCCCCCCCAATGGGTTGACACCCATGTCGACCAATGGGTCGACACCCATGTCGACCCAGGGGTCGACCCCCCCGGTCGGACCAGTTTTTCTGGTGCACCATTTGTGATGTGTTGAGTCTGCTCTAGAAGCTTCTAACGAGATTTGACGGACCTGATGTGTTTTAGGGTTAATCCTATGGTCTAAACTAACCTAATCACCTATAAATAGGCCCCTAGACCTAGCCTAAACCCTCATTAATCATTCCTACAACTAAACTATGTCAAAATGTTTCTCAATCATGGCCTCCACCTTCTTCATGAAAGCATTAGTGTCTCAAATCAATCTATGTCATAAAAGAGTCATCTTTCTTAAGTAAATGAGCCTCCTTTCTTTGTCTTTGGGGTTATTACTTCTTGTTTCAAGGCGTTTAAGTGGAGCTTATTATTTTCTTTGCGGATTTTGCTTGTGGCTTCGTCTCAATCTTTATATATATTGATCTAGATCGCATAACCGCTCACTGTAAGCCCTATACTACTCTTAGATTCTAACTATGAAGTTAAATGTGATATGTTGCAAGTTGAGTTTGGGCCTAAGCATGATATATGCTTTGATCTTATCATGTTATGCATGAATATATTTTATGCATGTTTGAAAACCTATCACCTTGACCTTGTGGGCTAAAAGCTATAAGCTTTATGTTGAAATGTTGCATTATATAACATGAGAACTCTTATAACCTTTATGAGAACTTGCATATAATGCTATATGCGAACTTTTAGCCATCATCCTATGTCATTCATAATCATGTTTCACCTATTTTCTTAAGTTGATGTTATGCATGTTTTGAGGCCTATGATGTAATATGCAAGCTTATGAACCTATTTATGCCTCATATGCCACCATGTTTAACTTGTGGCCAACCTTATTACCTTATGCCCCTTTTTGTCATGCTTTTGCCAAGTTCCCCCTTTTTGATCTATGTTATGTTATGCGAAACGTACATGCGATGGGAATACGTTGGGTTGGGTAATATTAATGACATGAAACATGATTTTAAAATATGACATGAACATTGACTTGTGATTGTGTTTGTAAACATAATGGTGGACATGACACTTAGAAAACATGAGTGTGGCCAACTCGAGGTTGGGTTGAGTTTGTAGCATAAATCTACCCGGAACCGACCGGCTTAACTAGTGGCTACAAGCAATAGGACCCAATGTGAGTAGTTGGTCATGTTGTACTAGAAACCCGAGGTTAGACCAAGTTGTGGTGTAAAGCTACCCGGACCCGCCCGGCTTAACTAGTAACCACAACAAAGTCTAATGTGAGAGGTTAGGTGCATTAAAATAATTGATGCCACATGATAGGGTTAAGTCATGGACCACTTGAATACTTAACCAATTAAACATGATGGGTTGACGAGGTTAAGTCATGAACCTTTTTAGGAACACTTAACCAGCTTGATACATGGTTTGGATGGGGTTAACCACACTTAGCCCACTAGAAAACCCTAGTTACGCGGTCCTTCTCAGCAGTAACCCACTAGGGAGTATCGGATACCGTAGGGACTAGGCTAGGGTGGGGCACGATTACTGGGCTGGACTGTAAGCGACCAAAAAGACGACAAAAGTAGGTGCGCCATAGTAGATTCCGACGGACCATGGTCGTGCACATTGTCCGGGGATGAAAGACAGACTTGGGCACCAGTAGGTTTTGACTGTGCGTGCTTGTTTCGTGTCAGTGGTTGACACCCTAGGGCCGGATTCACCCTAGGGTGAACCTAGCACAGTCGACTACATTTCATGTTTGGACCGTATGACACCGATACACGACGAGTTAGGCTTATAGGGAGCCGATCGACTAGACCGAGTAGTTGGACCTTGATTTAGGTCATTTCATGATGTAGGCCAGCTTTGGGCCAAGGGATCATTTCTTGATTATACTTGACATGGATTGGAATACTAGTACACTCCTGGTGCAACTTAACCTTGTATATGCGATGCCACACTTGATCTATCTTGTTAACTTTTCACCATGCCAGTTACCACCCTACATCTCGTCCCTGTTTTACATGTTCAGTTAACTTTATTAGTTTTAATACTAATAGTAGATAGGACTTACTAGTCTTTTTGACTGACCCGTTTTCTTTTGCCTCTTTTCTTCCGTTCCCCCCCCCCCCACCCCCAAGGTTTACAGGGTGGGAACACTGGTACCTAGCTTGGATCTTTAGCTGCTTTTCTGGATAGCTCATGTACGGTTTGGACTTGAGCTCGCTTTGACTTTATTCTACCTTGGGGATAGTTACTTTATGTTATTTCCAGTTTTTAGTTTATGTTTCCAGACTATGTTTTGTGGAAAATAATGACCAAGTACTTTGATGTAACTTGACCTCGGTTTTGAAATGTTAGTTTTATCTGCTGCTTTATTTACTCTGTTTTACTTATATGTTCTATCTTGTGATATATGCATACATGATTACCTCGTTTAACGCCCCTCCAAAGCTAATGTCCTTGCAAGAGTGGCATTGGCGGAGGTGGGGTGTTACATTTGGTATCAGAGCATAAGGTTTACAAGATTTGAGAAAAAGGTTTTTAAAACTTACCTTTTGAAAAACTATTTTTCAAAACCAATTAAGTATTTTCCAAGAAAAGTCTAGTTTATTTTAAATGGCTATTCTCCAAAAGCCATTAGCACTATCCTTCGTTTCCTTGTTCTAAATCTATCTTTTCCTTTTTCAGTATGGCCGATCTTAACCTTCCCGAGGGAGTGACCATTCCCGGATGTTTCCGGAGGTACTTGGAAGCTAGGGCCAACAATGTGGGCCCAGCAACCACCCCCACCGTAACTGAGGTTCCTCCTCCTCCTCCTCAGAATCTACAAGCAGATTTCGCTAAGATTTGCAAAGACTTTAAGGCGATGGGTGGCAAGAATTTTATTGGGACGGAGACTTTTGTGGAGGCAAAAAATTGGTTGAAAGAAACTGAGGATCTCTTCGCTATCTTTGATGTGGAAGATCATAGAAAGATTTTATTGGCAGCATGGTTATTAAAAGAAGAAGCTGCTTATTGGTGGGAGGTCACCAATGCTACGAGGCCTATAGAGACTTGGGCCGACTTTAGGACAAGATTTGGGCTTAAGTTTCTATCATCAGCTGAGGCGAATCTGCAATTAGAGAATTTTATATCTTTGAAGCAAGGGGACATGACAGTGAGGGAGTATGTGAATAAGTTTAATCAGCTTGCTCGATTTGGTTTGGACATGGTTAATACCCCCCATAAGAAGGCTTTACGCTTTGCACGAGGGTTGAATGAGCCATTACAAGGTTTAGCCCTATCTCATATACCCATGGGGGCCACTTTTGAAGGACTAGTAGACATGGCATTGCTTCAAGGAGATGATAAGAACGGCAAGAAGGAAGTCAAGACTAGTGAGACTCAAGCCAAGAAGACAGACTCCAAGCGGGGAGGAAATCAGAGCAATCAGAACAACAAGAACAACAAGGCCAAGGCAAAGGACCCAAGAAAATGCAACTTCTGTGGGATTGTTGGGCACATAGCCAAGGATTGCAGAAAGAAGAAGAGGAAGCGGGGTGAATGCTTTCATTGTGGGGATACTGGACACTTTAGCAAAGATTGCCCCAAGAAGCAAGGACAAGGGCAAGGGCAGAATCAGCGTGCAGGACCTTCTGGAGGGAAAGTACATGCTCTCAACACTGCTCCAGTTCAGGACCGAGGTAGTATTTCTGTAGAAAGCCTTGTTTATATTTCTGATTATTCTGTTCGCACCTTATTTGATTCTGGCGCATCGCATAGTTTTATTTCTTCTGTCATTGTTGAAAGTTTGCACCTAAGTACTAGTCTAGTTGAGGATCCCGTTAGTGTTTCAATTCCAATTGGGGGTTCCTCCCATCTATCTATGATTTGTGTGGATTCGATGATTTCTATCCTGACCGTAGAATTCACGTGTAATGCTTATGTACTCGGGTTCACGGGATACGGGTTGATCTTGGGCATGGATTGGTTGTCTAGTTATGGAGCCATTCTCGATTGTGAGCATAGGGTGGTGAGGCTCATGACTCGCCTCGGTAATACCCTAGAAATTTTTTGTAACCCTAGAGGTCCCGTCATGTTATGTTATCTTGAATCTCTTGACTCGTCCATCGATGATCTGCAATCTGTAAGGGTGGTCCGAGACTATCCTGATGTCTTTGAAGAAGTTAAGGGGTTACCCCCTAAATGAGAGATAGATTTCCGCATTTATCTAGTCGATAATGTAAAGCCAGTATCATTGCCCGTTAGGCACATGGCCCCACGAGAATGAAGAGAGCTCAGTAAGCAAATCAAGGAGCTGCTTGAGAAGAATTTTATTAGACGAAGCATTTCTGAATGGGGTGCTCCGGTGGTATTCACTACTAAGGCGGATGGTTCGCTTCGTCTATGTGTTGATTATCGAGAGTTGAACAAGTTGACAAATAAGAATAGGCACCCTTTACCGAGGATTGATGATCTCTTTGACCAGCTGGTTGGTGCTTCTGTTTTCTCTCAGCTCGATCTAGCCACCGGATTCCATCAGCTTAGAGTAGCTGAGGATAGCATTGATAAAACTGCGTTTAGGACTCTAGATGAATTTTTTGAATGGCTTGTCATGCCATTCGGTTTGACTAATGCACCCGCCTACTTCGTAGATTTGATGAGTAGGGTGTTCAGGGAGTTCCTTAACAAGTTTGTTGTTGTCTTCGTGGATGATATTCTGATCTTCTCAAAGGATGAGGAAGAACATGCCAGACACCTCAAGGAAGTGATGGATACGCTTAGAGCGCATCAGTTGAAAGCCAAGTTCTCCAAATGTCATTTTTGGAGAAGAGAAGTTCAGTTTCTTGGACATATAGTTTCTAAGCAAGGTATAGCGGTGGATCCCGCGAAAGTGGTTGTGGTTCAAGACTGGAAGATTCCTAGGAATGCAACCGAAGTAAGAAGCTTTCTCGGTCTGGCAGGCTACTATAGGAAGTTCATCAGGGACTTCGCTAAGATTTCGGCCCCTCTTACTAAGTTAACGAAGAAGAACTTAGCCTTTGCATGGGACTTAGAGTGTGAGCTTGCTTTTCAAAGGCTCAAGAGGGCCCTTACCACAGCTCCAGTTTTGGCATTACCCGATGGCTGTAAGATGTTTACCGTGTATACCGATGCATGTTGTATGGGGTTAGGTGATGTTCTAATGCAAGAGGGAAGAGTGATATGTTATGGGGGTAGGCAACTTAAAGTTCATGAGAAGAACTATCCCACTCATGATTTGGAGTTGGCGGCGATTGTCTTTGCACTCAAATCCTGGCGCCACTATCTTCTAGGCGAAAGGTTTGAGTTGTATACTGATCACAAGTCACTCAAGTACCTCTTCTCGCAGAAAGATTTGAATTTAAGGCAACAGAGGTGGATGGAATTCTTGGCATCATATGACGTCGAGATAGCTTATACCCCTGGCAAGGGTAATGTCGTGGCAGACGCACTAAGCAGAAGGAGGTTGACTTTGATTCCCTTGTTTATTGAGATGAAGAACTTAGAGTTCTTAGCAACCTTTGATTTCACGACGGCTGTTGAGTCGATGACGGGTTCATTAGCATCCCTTGAGCTTAGACCCACACTTCTCGATCAGGTTGGGGCTTCGCAGAAGGAAGATCCACAGATAGTTGAAGTTATGGACAAACTGATTCGTGGTGAGACGTCTAGTCACCTTGCTAGATATACTATTGATGATAAAGGTTGGCTAAGGCGTGATGGAAGGCTATGCGTTCCACAAGTAGGAGGCTTGGTGCATAAAGTTCTTGAAGAAGCACATCACTCGAAGATGACTATACATCCGGGAGGAGATAAGATGTATAGAGATATGAAGCGCATTTTCTTTTGGCCCGGAATGGAGAGAGATGTGGCAGAGTATGTTTCAAAGTGCATGGTGTGCCAACAAGTGAAAGCCGAGTCAAAGAAACCAGGTGGGCTATTACATCCATTGGAGGTCCCGCAATGGAAGTGGGAGAGTATTTCTATGGATTTTGTGGATGGATTGCCTAGGTCAAGAAAAGGGAACACGAGCATATGGGTCATAGTTGATAGACTTACGAAGAGTGCTCATTTCATTCCTGTAAAGAGCAAGAGGACCGCATCATGGCTAGCATCTATTTATCTCCGAGAGAAAGTGCGGTTGCATGGAGTTCCTTCTAGCATAGTTAGCGATCGTGACCCAATCTTCACTAGCCAATTCTGGAATAGTTTGCAAGAAGCGATGGGTACGCGATCGAATCTGAGTACAGCCTATCACCCCCAGACGGATGGCCAAACCGAAAGGGTGAATAGAGTGCTAGAAGATCTTTTGAGACTTTGTGTTCTTGACTTTGGTGGTACTTGGGAAGACCACCTTCCTCTTGTAGAGTTTGCTTATAATAATAGCTATCAAGCCAGCATAGGGATGGCACCATTTGAAGCTTTGTATGGGAGGCCGTGTAGGTCACCATCTTGTTGGTGGGAGACAACAGATAGGCTTATACTTGGGCCCGATATGATACGGGACACATCCGAGAAAGTTGAATTGGTGAGAAGACGAATGAAAGCGGCCCAAGATAGACAGAAATCCTATGCTGACAAGCGAAGGGCAGATTTGGAATTCGAAGTGGGAGACAGGGTTTTCGTGAAGGTTTCCCCTTTGCGTAATGTGGTACGTTTTCGAGCAAATGGGAAGCTGGCACCAAGGTTCGTAGGGCCCTTCCCTATCATAGAGAGAATTGGAAAGATGGCCTATAAGGTGGAATTGCCCGAGAAGCTAGCCGGAGTACATAATGTCTTTCATGCCTCGCATCTCCGAAAGTGCCTGCATGAATCCGCTGAGTTGGTTGAACCAAGCATTCTAGAAGACATTGAGGTAGAGAAAGAGGCAACCTTGAGAAGAGCTCTGATTCGTATTTTGGGAACAGAGATCATGAAGTTAAGGAATCAAGAAGTCAAATAGGTTAAAGTTCAGTGGAGTGAAGTCGATGAAGATGCAACTTGGGAAACCGAGGAGAAGATGCGTGGGCTTTATCCATTCCTTTTTGAGGGTACATTCTCAATTTCCTTTCCTAAGTAGCATATCTTTCTTTTTGCTATCCGTGTTTACCCTGTTATCTCGTTAACCTTGTCATGAGAAACTTAGGTATAAACCCTTTGGATGAAACATGTATTTGAAACATGTTATGCTTGATGGTTGCAAGTGGTTGCAAGTGTTTGCACGTGGATACTCGTGGATGCATGATACACATTAGGCACTAAGACCGGCTCACACACTTTCATGTTGCATATGCATGAGTGCTTATACTTATTCATGGATGAAACTTGTTATGCTATCACGTGGATGTTGCATATGGATGAATGTTATGTGCACTCATGTAGAGATTATAAATTATGTTAGGAATTTGCATACATATGGACTCATTTCACTAACATGTTTTGCATTAAGGGGGTTTTCCTGAATCAGTAACCTCCTGATTCTCGCATTAGATAAGTACATATACACACACCTTTGCATATGATCATACAACATTTAGAATCCTTTAAGGACAATGACTGCACGTGGATGCTGTTTTGAGTAGATGGATGATGGATGGTAGGATACGTTCTTCCTAACTTGGAGATTTCGGGGACGAAATCCTTTAAGGAGGGGAGAATGTAACAACCCGTATTTTTGAATAACTTGTTATAACATAAATCAAAGCAGAATTAAACTGAAAATCTGAATCAAGGGAAACGGGCTGTGCCATTGCGTTCATCTCGGAAAAATACGCGAAATAGAGTCCGAGTTTTCGAAAAACGGAGTCCGTATGACCAAGTTATGGCCCAATGAAGTTTTCAGAAAATTCCAAGCCCGAAAACAGTTCAAATTCGAATTCATATTTAAATTTCAATCAAGGCAGAATGGGCGGGAATTTTCCCGCCCCATGCAGGGTCGACATAGGGGTCGACACCTGTGTCGACCCCCCCCCCCACAATGGGTCGACACCCATGTCGACCCATGGGTCGACACCCATGTCGACCCAGGGGTCGACCCCCCCGGTCGGACCAGTTTTTCTGGTGAACCATTTGTGACGTTTTGAGTCTGCTCTAGAAGCTTCTGACGAGATTTGTCGGACCTGATGTGTTTTAGGGTTAATCCTATGGTCTAAACTAACCTAATCACCTATAAAAAGGCCCCTAGACCTAGCCTAAACCCTCATTAATCATTCCTACAACTAAACTATGTCAAAATGTTTCTCAATCATGGCCTCCACCTTCTTCATGAAAGCATGAGTGTCTCAAATCAATCTATGTCATAAAAGAGTCATCTTTCTTAAGTAAAAGAGCCTCCTTTCTTTGTCTTTGGGGTTATTACTTCTTGTTTCAAGGCGTTTAAGTGGAGCTTATTATTTTCTTTGTGGATTTTGCTTGTGGCTTCGTCTCAATCTTTATATATATTGATCTAGATCACATAACCGCTCATTGTAAGCCCTATACTACTCTTAGATTATAACTATGAAGTTAAATGTGATATGTTGCAAGTTGAGTTTGGGCCTAAGTATGATATATGCTTTGATCTTATCATGTTATGCATGAATATATTTTATGCATGTTTGAAAACCTATCACCTTGACCTTGTGGGCTAAAAGCTATAAGCTTTATGTTGAAATGTTGCATTATATAACATGAGAACTCTTATAACCTTTATGAGAACTTGCATATAATGCTATATGCGAACTTTTAGCCATCATCCTATGTCATTCATAATCATGTTTCACCTATTTGCTTAAGTTGATGTTATGCATGTTTTGAGGCATATGATGTAATATGCAAGCTTATGAACCTATTTATGCCTCATATGCCACCATGTTTAACTTGTGGCCAACCTTATTACCATATGCCCCTTTTTGTCATGCTTTTGCCAAGTTCCCCCTTTTTGATCTATGTTATGTTATGCGAAACGTACATGCGATGGGAATACGTTGGGTTGGGTAATATTAATGACATGAAACATGATTTTAAAATATGACATGAACATTGACTTGTGATTGTGTTTGTAAACATAATGGTGGACATGACACTTAGAAAACATGAATGTGGCCAACTCGAGGTTGGGTTGAGTTTGTAGCATAAATCTACCCGGAACAGACCGGCTTAACTAGTGGCTACAAGCAATAGGACCCAATGTGAGTAGTTGGTCATGTTGCACTAGAAACCCGAGGTTAGACCAAGTTGTGGTGTAAAGCTACCCAGACCCGCCCGGCTTAACTAGTAACCACAACAAAGTCTAATGTGAGAGGTTGGGTACATTAAAATAATTGATGCCACATGATAGGGTTAAGTCATGGACCACTTGAATACTTAACCAATTAAACATGATGGGTTGACGAGGTTAAGTCATGAACCTTTTTAGGAACACTTAACCAGCTTGATACATGGTTTGGATGGGGTTAACCACACTTAACCCACTAGAAAACCCTAGTTACGCGGTCCTTCTCAGCAGTAACCCACTAGGGAGTATCGGATACCCTAGGGACTAGGCTAGGGTGGGGCACGATTACTGGGCTGGAGTGTAAGCGACCAAAAAGACGGCAAAAGTAGGTGCGCCATAGTAGATTCCGACGGACCATGGTCGTGCACATTGTCCGGGGATGAAAGACAGACTTGGGAACCAGTAGGTTTTGACTGTGCGTGCTTATTTCGTGCCAGTGGTTGACACCCTATGGCCGGATACACCCTAGGGTGGACCTGGCACAGTCGACTACATTTCATGTTTGGACCGTATGACACCGATACACGACGAGTTAGGCTTATAGGGAGCCGATCGACTAGACCGAATAGTTGGACCTTGATTTAGGTTATTTCATGATGTGGGCCAGCTTTGGGCCAAGGGATCATTTCTTGATTATACTTGACATGGATTGGAATACTAGTACACTCCTGGTGCAACTTAACCTTGTATATGCGATGCCACACTTGATCTATCTTGTTAACTTTTCACCATGCCAGTTACCCCCCTACATCTCATCCCTGTTTTACATGTTCAGTTAACTTTATTAGTTTTTATACTAATAGTAGATAGGACTTACCAGTCTTTTTGACTGACCCGTTTTCTTTCGCCTCTTTTCTTCCGTTTCCCCCCTGGTTTACAGGGTGGGAACATTGGTACCTAGCTTGGATCTTTAGCTGCTTTTCTGGATAGCTCATGTACGGTTTGGACTTGAGCTCACTATGGCTTTATTCTACCTTGGGGATTGTTACTTTATGTTATTTCCAGTTTTTAGTTTATGTTTCCAGACTATGTTTTGTGGAAAATAATGACCAAGTACTTTGATGTAACTTGACCTCGGTTTTGAAATGTTAGTTTTATCCGCTGCTTTATTTACTCTGTTTTACTTATATGTTCTGTCTTGTGATATATGCATACATGATTACCTCGTTTAACGCCCCTCCAAAGCTAATGTCCTTGCAAGAGTGGCATTGGCGGAGGTGGGGTGTTACAGCAGTTATCTTTATTAATGGATGTGTGGTGGATGGAACATAGCAGGCTTAAAAGCAAAAACAAAATATATTTAGATTTCCAATGGCTGGTAACGACTACCAATGACTTATTGGTTGTCTCACTGATGGCTTCCAATATTAAATTCTTATGTATTCACGGGATTTAGATGACAATATTGCCACCATATGCACTGATGGCTATTAGCAATTTCACAAGATGAAACGGGCTTGCCCTGCATCATAGTGTGCACAAGCGGAGTGACTGCGAACTGAAGTTGATTATAAAAACTAGAATGGAGATTTGTAGCAGGAAGAAGAAAGAAAAACAAAAGAAAATTTTGAGTGAGTAATCCCGTTTTCTGATTGTCTTTCTATAGACGGAGGAGGTGCCTATTCAGATTTGCCGCGACAGTTGAAAAGGTTGCAACACTTTAACTAACAATGGTGACCATTGCGTGCATGCACCTATTCAAAAAAATGCTCATCTAGTCCAGCTCGCGACTAACCGCCGAAGCTTATTCAGTTACAAGACTGTAAGAGCCCTAAGGCCCGATCTTTGACACTTTAATTTTTAATGTTTAATATTAAAGCCTTCAAACATTCTCTTGCCACATTATCCTAATTCTTTCATGTCCCCATTTCATTTTGACAAAGTATGTTAGGGACTTTTTTCCACACTTTATTTCAGTAATATCGAATACAAATCTCTCTTTCCCGATACACTACTTCATTCATTTTCTAACAATCCCCCGCCTGAATGAGTAGTTGTTCGTAGTTTCACGAGATGTTTATCGTATCGCTTTAAAGTAACACATGGGCTTCGAACTTTCCTAGTGATTACCTATTTGAAGTATGGGAGAATCAGTAGACTTAGAACGTCCTTGAACTATAAGCCTTTTTGTAATTCTAAAATAGATAACACATGATAAATGTTTCTTATAATCCTTCGTTCTCTGTTTTTTTTTTTCATTTTTGCCTCAAACACCTGTCTTATCTCATAAGTGCTTAGAGAATTTGGCCACATAATGTAACATAATAGAGGCACGAGTTTGCTCCAATATGGAATGTCTTCCAAGAAACTTCAAAGCCAGTCTGCTTCTTCCACGATTTTGTCTAGGGTAATAAACTCTGACTCCATCGTTGATCTAGCTATACAAGTCTATTTGGATGATTTACATGAAATTACTCTATTTCCTAATGTGAAAAAATATCCACTTGTAGACTTTGTATCATGGGATTGAAATATCCAATTTGCATCACTGTATCCTTCAATCACTGAAGAATAATTTGTGTAGTGCAAACCATAGTTTGCTGTATGCTCTAGGTATCCTAGAACATTGATTATCACTTTCCAATGATGTTTACTAGGATTGTTGGTAAATCTACTTAGCTTACTTATAGCGTATGCGATATCTGGTCCAGTGCAATTCATAACATACATGATACTTCCTAGTATACAAGATTATTCAACCTGATATATATCATCATCGGTATTCTTTATCCAACTTTATTTCATATCTACTGGTGATTTTGCAATATTTATATTATATTTCTTGAATTTCTTAAGTATCTTGGCTATGTAATGTGATTGGGATAATTCATATCCCTTTGGTCTTCTCAAAATTTTGGCGTCTAATATAACATCAGTCAGTCCTAGGTCTTTCATATCGAATATGGAGGATAGAATATCCTTTGTTGATGTTATTATGGTCTTATATTACCTTGGATCAATATGTCATTAGCATAAAGACAAACAATGACATACAAAAATATGTGTGTATTTTATGTAGACACATTTATCTAATTCATTTATTTTGAATCCATTTGATAACATAGTTTCATCAAATTTCTTATGCCGTTGTTTTGGAACTTGTTTTAGGACATAAAGTGGTTTTACTAATTTGCACTCTTTATCCTCATTTATGGAGCTCATAACCCCTTCATGTTGCTTCTTATATATTTGTTCTTCAAGTTCACCATTTAAAAATGTTGTTTTTATATCCATTTGATGTATTTTTAAATCAAGTATAGATGTGATTGCAATAAACATTCTAATATATGTTATTCTTGTGACTTGTGAGTATGTTTCAAAATGGCCAAACTTTTGTCTGAATCCTTGGACCAAAGGACAAGCTTTATGCTTGTCTATTGTACCATCTAGTCTTGATTTCTTTTTAAATATCCATTTATTACTTAAGGTGTTACATACTTGAGTTAAATCCACTAACTCCCATTTGCTGTTAGCCATAACAAATTTGCTTTCATTATTAATGGCCTTCTTCCATTAAGGGGCATCGCTAGAGGATATAGATTATTTGTATGTTAATGGATCATCTTCTAACTTAAAAGTGTTGAAATTTGGTACAAATGTTCTTGAGGTCCTTTACCTTTTACTCCTTGGTTCCTCCACTGGTTGATTAACACTGGCTTGCTAAAAGTTATCTTCACCTTGTTCAGCATCCTCAAGAGAATTAGGGATTTCATGTTCACTAGGTCTCTTCGAAGTATAATTTCTGGTACCCTGTTCCGAAGGGAACACATGTTCAAAAAATCTAGCATTTGTTGACTCAATAATGGTATTTTCATGAATATCATCAATTTCATTCTTGTGCACTAAAAATCGACAGGTGACACGGTTTTGCGCATATCTAATGAATATACAATCAATAGTTTTTGATTCAATTTTAAATTTCTTTAGTTTAGACATCTCTTCTTTTGCAAGACACCCCCATGCATTTATGCATTTGTGGGATGGATATCTATTCTTCCAAAGTTCATGAGGAGACATAGATGTTTTGTTCTATGGTATTTTATTTAAATGTAGGTTTGTCGAAATATTAGCTTCTCCCCAAAAGTTATCTAGTAAGCCAGAAATGATTAATAAAGCATTCATCATTTCTTTAAGAGTTCGAATTTTTCATTCGGCTAAACCGTTACATTAAGGTGAATATGGTGTTGCAATTTGGTGTATAATTCCATGCACAGTGTAGAATTCCTTAAAGGGAAATTCATATTTTCCTCCTTTGTCAATTCCTAAAGCTTTAATTTTCTTATTAAGTTGATTCTCAACTTTCACTTTATATTGTTTAAACATGTTGAATTATTCATCCTTGCTTCTAAGGAGAAACACATGACAGTATCTAGTAAATTCATCAATGAAGGTAATGAAATACCTTTTTCCACCTCTAGTTTGACATACTTTTAAATCACATACATTGTATCTATTAATTCTAGAGGTTTAGTTTCTTGTTCGACATGGTGAAACGAGGTTCTTGTTAGTTTTGCTTATACACAAATTTTCCATTTATAGTTGGAGTCTATGGTACATTTTGGTATAAAATCTAGATTAATCAATTTTTGCAATGTTTCAAAATTTACATGACCTAATCTAGAATGCCATGTATTAGAAGAGTCAACAATGTAAGCAGAAGATTCACTTTTTATATCATTATTTTGTACAATAGTGGTTATATTTTCTTTAAATAAGCCATCATCGACATATCCTCCTCCTATACACAATCATTTCTTTGATAATACAAACTTGTCGGCCCCAAAGATTAATTTGAAACCATGCTTTCTAAATAAGGACCTTGAAATCAAGTGCTTGTGATTTTCAAAAAATGAAAAACATCACTCAAGATAAGCTCTTTTTCAAATGTTAGTTTCAACAAAACATTTCCCATGCCTTTTTCCTAAATTGCGGACGAATTTTTAATGAAAACTGGATCATCATCAATTGCAGTTTTATAGGTTGTAAACATCCAACTTTTAACGCATATGTGTCGAGTTGTTCTTGTGTCTCCAAACCATTCTTTTGAGTTACCAACATGGTTGCATTCTGATAGTACTTCACATAAATCCATATCAATAACACCATCTAAAGCTTCAGTCATATTTGCTTCTGACTTTTTTTTTAGTGTGAGACATTCGGTTTCTTTGGGCCCCTTCTTTCCATAGTCATGACAAGAACCCTAAAATTTCTTTGTCTTTTACTGAGCATTATTTAGTTTCCTCTTATTAGGTTTGTATGGCCCAAATACATTTGCTTTGGCAGCCATATTCTGAGAATAATTTTTCTCATAATTCTTATGGTCTTCTTCAATTCTTAGCCGAACTATGAATTCTTCCATTGTCATTTTCTTAGTCATTTCCTAATGCTTGTGATCAAGGCAATTTTTGAAGTCATTCCAAGATGTAGGAAATTTCTCAGTGGTTGTAGTAATGTAGAAAGATTCGCTCTCCCATCTTCTAGTTGATGAACGATTAGTCGTAGTCTTTGTGTCGGTTTGATCACTGTTTTTGAATCTACCATAATGAAGTCGAGAAAATTTCCAGTGATGAATTTCTTCATTCTAGCATCTTCAGTTTGGCAATTTTTATCCAAAGCCGACAAAAGTTGTTTGGATGCTACTATAGAACAATATACATTGTAGAGGGAATTATCCAGATCATTCAAAATGTAATTTTTACACATAAAATCTGAGTTTTTCCAGATATCATGTACCTCTACTTTGGTTGCATTGGGTTCGAGTTCGCCAACACGGGATCATCTTCAGTCAGAAACTTGGTGAGTTCCAATTTTTTCAGATAAAACAAAATTTTCTATTTCCAACGCTTGAAGTCTGTGTCGTTGAACTTCTTTGGATTTTCTCCATGAGACAGAGCCATTGTTGAGATCATAAGCATAGGCTGTGCGTTGGTCACCGTCCATGTTGGTGTAGAATTTACATTGTTGTTTAAAGACATCGTTGTCTTCAACAATCGATATTGTTTCAAGACTGTTATTCATAACTACCTAAATGTGTTACGAAAGTGAAAGCAACTACAAAAAGTGTTACAAACTATACATAATTATTTATGGTAGAAAACCGAGAAAAAACTGTACAGTGAATTAAAAAACAACAACAAAGAAAAGCATGTCAAAATTTATGGGGAATTTATTACCACTACTTCTATCAATAATGCAGTAGTATAGACTGTATTACCTATGAAGCCGTCCAAGTCTATTGTTTAATACTGCTTCCTTGAAATAATATTCTCGCCGTATGCACTGACGGCTATTAGTAATGTTTACACCAAAAATGGTCTAATTACCCAAGGTACTAAACTGAACTTTACCAATTCGGTAAGAAATAAATGGAACCCTGTTCGGTTAGCAACAAACAGTAGAAAATACGAGAAAAAGTAAAGTAGAGTCGAGATTTAGAGTGGTTCAGCCGTTAACGAGGCCTATGTCCACTGTGAAGGCGATTTCCTGTATCACAATAAGAATTACAAAGTACATCAATTCTCTGACCTCATACATCTTTATATCAACACAATATACCCTCGTTTATATGTTTTGATCTAGAGAATTATACAAGACAATAATAGAGTTTGAGGAGAAGAAGGATGGATGAATGATTGAGAGAGAAGATGCCTTCACTCTAAAATGGTACTTGACGCCATGGCCAGATCTGTGGTTAAGTCTGAAGTTTAGCAGCGCTTCGTGGTTTTTCCATAAAGCCCCCTTTAAATGTGCATAGCCATCGTGTATTTATAGGTGAACTCCTCTTGGTAAATGATCTGGAATCTATTTATCCTGATTGTGGGTCGTTCATTCTGCTAATTACAACCATGCCACTGGACAGCTGTAGCCAGCTGTCTATATCATATTCAATGTTATGCACGGACGACTTGCTGAGTGTCTCAAATAGCTGAGCGGGTCCTTAAGTGCAGGTGTGGATGCTTTGGGAGATTTCGTAAGAGCGGAGTGTGGAGCTGAGATCGATCCTCCTTTGTTCCTTGCGCGATCGCCCTTCTTGAACCAAGGGCGCTCGTCCTCTTGTTGCCTTTGCATGGTGCCGCTTGGCTTTATGGTTATACTACGAGGTTGCTCTAGCTCGTGCAAAGCAGGTGACCTATCTTATTTTAGCGCCTGAGCAGTTCTCTTGATGTGCAACCTTCATTTTTGTCGAGTCGCGCTTCTCATGGCTCGGTCGCACCGATAGACTTGACCTGCATTGGGCTCAATATTTGGATCCTGCTTAGTGCAGTTGTGTTATGTACGGCCGACGCTGATAGGACCCACCTTGTACCACTCTGCCCAATGTGTGTATGGTTTTTAGGGACTAATACTGGCCACTTGAAGTCCGTGATTTCTTTTTGGTAAGGAATTATGGGCTTCGATATATTTGATCGCACATTGGGTGGTAGGTTTATCCTGACTTGGTGAGAAGCCGTTCGTGCAAGGGCTGGGGCCCCTTTGTTGTAGCTGACTGGCATTGTCTTTTTCTGTGGGCGAGAGGCTCGTTGTACTTTCTTGATTACTGTGTGAATGGCTGAATCTTAGGATGCCAATTGGGACTTGATGAGACACTTTTGTGTAGTCAGATACTAGGCTGACGTGGCGTAAATTCTCTGGATGAATGCCCTTAGGTCTCCCTTATTCACCTTTAACTTGCTTTATTTCATTTTTGCATCTCAAAAGAAATCTTTGGTCATGGCTGCGCTTCCTTGAGGGTTTTTAATCAGGTAATCTACGCCTGACATTTCTGCCTTGATTCTTCCTCAAAAGGCTTTAGCTTTCTCATTTTACCATTTTGCTCTTTGCCTGCAGTAGCATCTGTTTATCTTGAGTGATCTTCTCCGAGAAGCCATGATCCTTCTAGGTAAAAATTTATAAAGCGCGAATACCCTTTTGTACCTATCTTCAAAAGACAAGGGCCATCCAGCGCTTTTCTTTGGAATATCGATGCTTGGTATTTGTTCATAAATTGTTTGGCGAAATGCCCCAGGTTTCTCTGGTTGGAACATTTCATCTATGCTTGAGTCTGACAAGTTGTTTCTCTTTCCGTAGCTATTATTTGTGTTCATACTGACCTTTTCTGAAGCAAGTCACCCAAGGATGGAATTTCTTATGTCTAGGAAGCTCAGGAAGAAAACAGGGAGGAGGGCTGGTAGTAAAAAGATGTCCTGAGGTAAGGAGATCTTTAGTGCGAAAGGTGCTCATAGTTATTGTTCGCTGAACGGACTTTCTGAATCAGATATGCAGACTGCTGTTAGTTGCATGGTCTCTTCATCCATCATGTTAGATCCTGCATCTGTACCAGAGCCTCTTCCTGTTCCCAACCCTTGTCATCCTGATCTTGCAGAGGACTTTGTGGCCCAGCGTCCAGCTAATTCGCGCTCTAGTGTGTACATAGACCCCTTTGACAGATGGATTATTGCAGGTAAGATGGATGTCATGAAGGATACCGTATTTGCCAAATTCAATCAGTTGGAACCACGTCCGCATCTGGTTAGAGGTCTCATCGTGACAATCATAGACTGCATTATGGAGCAAATGGGTGGTTGGCACTCCCTGGTCGAAGACCTTCAACAGTCAAATAGGGAGAATCTTGAACGACTTCATGCTTTGGAGGAAGATAGGCACAGACTTGTCGAGGCCCTGGAGTCTAGCGATAGCATCATTTCCTATCTTATCTGAGTATTTGTGGCCTGCCAATACTTCACCTGTTTTGATTTTGATTTTCAGATTATACTTTTTAGTCTGGCTTGTATATGCGGGAGCCAGCCTCGCTTATGCTCATACATTTTAGTTCGCGACTCTTTTAGTTTTTTTTTTTTTGGACTTTATCGTACTATAGTTTTCTGCTATGGAATTTGTTTATCTAGGGCGCGGGTGCGTCGTACGTTGTACCTTTGTTTTTTGATTTACACATTCGCCCGGGCACTTTGTTAATCGTTCGGTTGCGCCCGATTTTCTATTGTTATTATTACGGTTAGGAGATTAGTTATCTTTTTAGGTTTGTCGCTTATCGAAGGCTGTTACGCATTTGTGTTATTATAAGCGCATTTGGTGTCTTTTATTTATTAGTATCCAGTCCCGAGATTGGTTTTGAATACGTGCCCCGGGGAAGGGTTTGGGTTAAAAAAATTCGATCCATTTTAGGCCCCATTTGATTGTCTTAGTTATTCAAATGGGTCCAAGAAAGGATACCCCCGCATGGTTAGGATCTCTGATACCCCCTTTCGGCTAGGATTTCTACTGTTGTAGTCCATCCTTGGCCTTGTTTGATTTGGTTAATCAACAAAGAACAAAGATGGTCACCGTCCTTTCGGTCGGGTTTTTGTTTTGTGCTGGTCCTTCCAGCATGTTTAATCCTTCCCCATTTTATCCTTCATTCGAGGAACGGACACTAATTCATCTCATCGAGCTTTCGACTCGGAGGGAAGAATTCGTGTTTTTACCTACCATGGTAGGCGCCCTTTGAAATCGGCAATTTTTCCGTTTTGGTACATGTCTGTTTTTCCGACTTTTTTCCTTACCTTAGGACACAGACATTTATTTACCTTATTGAGTTTTTTTCTCAAGTTGGAAACTCGTGTCCAGCACCTAGGAAGGTCACCTAAGAAGGTGCTTCTTTGGTGGGCTTAGCAATTTTAACCACGGGACATTTTGAGTTGCTCCCCCTTCAGTGTTGATTCCTAGGAGATGGGCATCAATCCTTGCTACTGGATTTAACTCTGGCTTTAAGGAATTCATGTCCTGTTCCTAGGAGAAAACCTCTTTGGGATTAGCAACTTCATCCGAGGGACAGATTTGGTGATTTTTCTGTATCTTCATAGAGGTCTGGTGGCAGCCCTTTGAATGAGTGTTTGCCAAGTATTCAGCATATTCCATAATAAGGGGCGCATTCCTTCGACTGTTTGTCTCAGAACGACTGGTTCCCTTTGAGGCAATGAACCTATTCCTCTTGTTTGACTTTGCTTCACGTTTGCGATTCCCGAACTGCTTCGTTTAGTGCATGACCTGGGATTTTGTGCTACAGCCCCGCTGTGTATGGCAGATTGCTCCTACTTCACCTATATTTCGAGGAATTATTCTTCCTTTAGCATAGATTAATAAGTATGTCATTCAAGTAGGCACATAATTAATTTCTGATGCACACAGTTTTTGTAGGTAAACCATTGCTCAACATGGACATAGTGATCAATAAAGTAAGTTAAAAATGTTTCGATAACAAGATAAAATCAGGGAAATGAGGTAAGATAATGAGAGCTTTAGTTTAACGCTTGATTGTTGAAGTATTAGTGGTTGGTCCCTCTGATGAACATCCTCCTTGAATTGGTCTAGGCCCTTTCCTTTCTAAGGTGTGCTGCCCCTTGTCTGAGAAGAGTCTGGACAACTCTTATGATCTCGCACATATTATTGCAACCGACCCTTCCGAATCAACCCCACAATTACCGATTTTAAGTGCCTGCATTCATCAGTATCGTGCCCTGGCTGTTTGTGGAAATAACAAAATTTTCTTGACTTCATGGCGGCATTTCTGACGGGTCTTTGTTTCGAGACCGGATATCTTTCAGTGCCTCTAGTTGCCATGAATATATTCCCATGGAATCGTTAAGGGGGGTGAATTCAGAGTTCTTGAAAAAGCGTAGCTTCTTCCTTGCTCGACCGTCTTCTTCTTCGTTGCTCCTTTTTTGATTTTCTGAGTTGCCTTAGACATTTCCATTCTTCTCTGCATGTGCTTTTCTCTCTTCAATACTTGCATATTTTTCGGCTTTGCTAAGTAACGTTCAAGTGTACTTGGTTTATTTTTCTTGATCCATCGTCCTAACTTGGTTTTCCTGCATATGCCATTTTTGAGAGCCATTAAGGTCATGCTAGGTTCGGGATCCTTGACTTTAGCCAATGCAACATCAAAGCGAGTGAGAAAAACTCTGATGGGCTCTCCTGGTCTTTGATGTTGTCCGTTCACCTCCGTAGCATCCTGAGCTTCTAACACCTGAGATCTGAACTGCTCATTGAATAGCCTAGCCAACGTCACGAAATTGTCCACAGACTGCGGTGGCAGCTTTGTGAACCAAAGATAAGCCACTTCTTCTAGGTAAGTTGGAAAATATAGGCATTTGATTTCTTCAGTAGCGCATGCTCTATTCATGTACTGGTCATATTTACACAGAAATATATCGAGGTCAGTGGTCCCGTCGTAAGGCTGCAACAATGGAGGTTCGAACCTTCGTCGGTATACAGTTTTCTTAATCCTCTTAGTGAGTGGGGTTTTAGCTGGGAAAGATTCCCATTCTTTCTAGTCATCCTTCCTCCTCAGGCTTTCTTCCACAATTTCTTGCACCATTCCTGAGATCTACTCTCGCTTGTTGGTCGGATCCATGAGTTGACCAACATTTCACCATCAACCCTCGATCTAGATGCGCCTTCATGGACTAGGGATAAGGAATCTGGGCATCCTTCTGGCAGGGACGTCTTAATGGCAGCAGGACTGTCTTCCTGCTTCGCGATTGCATCATCAAAGTAATCGTTCGCAGGTGCTTTGCCCCCCTCGTAGTTCGGATTGGTGTGACGCGCAACTCTTGGAATGGAATCCCGCTATCTTGAGTGTAAAGCGGGGAATTCTGTTTCTGATCTGTGATTCGTTCGAGTCAGCGAGCAACAAGTGGCACTTAGAGCGGCTTTTGCGGTAGCAGCTTGGATAGTGAGTATCGACTCGAGTTTCTTCATCATCGCATTGCTTACGATAGTTATCTGACTCGTTAATCCTGTCACCGCTTCCTCCAACTTTTCCCTGGTTACAATCTCTTTGATTTCCGGTAGCTCCCCTTCATCGGAGTCTCCATCCAGTGGCATGACGGTGTTGATGCCGCTGCTGCGGTTGTTGGCTTCATTGGCGGTTCTCCTTAGCATGCTCATGATTGTAAGCACGATGCCTCTTAGAAAATCTTGTCAGATCTGAAATGGAAAAAGGCAAAACACGGCCCCATGGTGGGCGCCAAAATGTTTACACAAAAATGGTCTAAACACCCAAGGTACTAAACTGTACTTCACCAATTTGGTAAGAAATAAATGGAACCGTGTTCGGTTAGTGATAAACAATAGAAATGTGAGAAAAAGTAAAGTAGAGACAAGATTTAGAGTGGTTTAGCTGTTAACAAGGGCTACGTCCACTGTGAAGGCGATTTCCTGTCTCATAATGAGAATTACAAAGTACATAAATTATCTGACCTCATACATCTTTATATCTACTTAATATACCCTCGTTTATATGTTTTGATCTAAAGAATTATGCAGGAGAGTAATAGAGTTTGAGGAGAAGAAGGATGGATGAACGATTGAGAGAGAAGATGCCTTCACTCTAAAATGGTACTTGACGCCATGGCTAGATCTGTGGTTGAGTCTGAAGTTTAGCAGCCCTTCGTGGTTATTCCAAAAAGCCCCCTTTAAACATGGGTAGCCATCGTGTATGTATAGGTGAACTCCTCTTGGTAAATGATCTGGAATCTGTTTATCCTGAATGTGGGTCGTTCATTCTGCTAATTACAACCATGCCACTGGACAGCTGTAGCCAGCTGTCTATATCATATTCAGTGTTATGCACGGACGACTTGCTGAGTGTCTCGAATAGCTGAGCGGGTCCTTAAGTGCGGGCGCGGATGCTTTGGGAGATTTCTCAAGAGCGGAGTGTAGAGCTGATATCGATCCTCCTTTGTTCCTTGTGCGATCTCCCTTCTTGAACCAAGGACGCTCGTCCTCTTGTTGCCTTTGCATGGTGCTGCTTGGCTTTATGGTTATACTAGAGGTTGCTCTAGATCATGCAAAGTGGGTGACCTATCTTATTTTAGCACCTGAGCGCTTCTCTTGATGTGCAGCCTTCATTTTTGTCGAGTCGCGCTTCTCATCGCTCGGTCGCACTGATAGACTTGACCTGCATTCGGCTTGATATTTGGATCCTGCTTCGTGCTGCTGTGTTATGTACGGCCGACGCTGATAGGACCCACCTTGTACCCCTCTGCCCAATGTGTGTATGGTTTTTAGGGGTTAACAAGCAATTTGTTTCCCAAGATGAAACGGATCAACCATGTAGCGTAATCTGCAAAAGCGGAGTGGTGATGAATTGAAGTTGATTATAAAAACTAGAATAAAGATTAGTAGATGGAAGATGAAAGAAAAACAAGAGATAAAATTGAGTGAGTAGTCTCATTTTCTAGTTGGCTTTTTATAGGCCGGAGGAGGTACCTATTCGGAGTGATTGAGACTGTTGGAAAGGTTGCGACTATGCAACCAAAAGCGGTGATCATTACGTGCGCACACATATTTGAAAAAAAAATGCATCCGGTCTAGTCCGCAACTAGCTACCGAAGCTCATTTAGTCACTCAACCCCAAGAGTCCCAAGGCTTAAGGTCCAATCTTTGACTTTTTAATACTTATTATGAAATCCTTATAGCCTTCTTGTGTCATTCCCCCATTTATTTCATGTCCTCATTCCATTTTGACATAATATGTTAGGGTATTGTATATATAAAGGAGTTCATATAAATATTCCCCGATGTGGGACTTTGTTTCCATACTTTGTTTCAACCATACCCAACACTAATGACCCTTCACACTACTTCATTCATTTTCTAACAATCCCCCTTATGAATGAGTAGTTGTCTATAGTTTCACGAGACATTTATCGTATTGGTTTAAAGTATCACATTTGCTTCGAACTTTTCTAATGATAACTTATTTGAATTGTGGGCGAATCAATGGACTTAGAATGTCCTTGAATAGTAAGCCTTTTGTGTAATTCTAAAATAGATAACACATGATAAATGTTTATCATTCATTCTCTTTTTATGTTCATATTTGCCTTGAAGACTTTCTTGGTCTCATAAGTGCTTAAGTAATTTGGCCCTAAAATTCTCTTTGAAGCGACGAGTTCGCAGTTACGTAGGTGATTCTATAAGGGGTATTTGTTACTCCTCAAGTACAATCATTATTAAAGTATCAATACCCATCCTATTTTCCAACAAATTACGCACTGACTTATCGTAGGAAAGGTTTATTTGTAACAGTTCTATAATGCTTCTCTCATATTTAATTATCCCTTTGAACCTAAAACATTGGATCTATAGTCAATTAGGTGGGGTTTCTACTTTTAAAAAAACTTTTACTTTACAGGCCTTAACCTTAGTTCCATCGACAAACTTTTAACTTTCTCTTGGTAGGCCTTTTGTTAGTGGATCCATTAGGTTATCCATTGATCGTATATAGTCTATAGTGATTACTCCATTTGAGAGAAGTTGTCTTATTGTTTTATGTCCACGACGGATGTGTCTAGATTCCATTGTAAAGCACATTATGTCCTCTTCCAAAAAATGATTGACTACAACAATGTATGCATATTGGAGGCACGGGTTTGCTCCAATATGGAATGTCTTCCAAGAAACTTTAAAGCCGGACTGCTTCTTCTGCAGTTTAATCTAGGGTAATAAACTCTGATTCCATCATTGATCTAGCTACACAAGTCTTTTTGTATGATTTCCATGAAATTACTCCATTTCCTAATGTGAACACATATCCACTTATAGACATTGCATCATGTGATCCAGTTATCTAGTTTGCATTATTGTATCCTTCCACTAATGAAGAACAATATGTATAGTGCATACCATAGTTTGGTGTATGCTTCAAGTATCCCAGAACTTTGATTATCTCTTTCTAGTGATGTTTACTAGGATTGTTGGTAAATCTACTTAGCTTACTTATAGTGTATGTAATATCTGGTCTAGTGCAGTTCATAATACACATGACACTTCCTAGTATACGAGAGTATTCAAGCTGATATATATTATCACCAGTATTCTTTACCCAATTTTAGTTCATATCTACTGGTGATTTTGCAATACTTATATTATATTGCTTGAATTTTTCAAGTATCTTGGCGATGTAATGTGATTGCGATAATGCATATCCTTGTAGTGTTCTCAAAATTTTGATGCCTAATATCACACCATTCAATCCTAGGTCTTTCATATCTAATCAGGAGGATAACATATCCTTTGTTAATGTTATTATGGACTTATTATTAACTAGAATTAGTAAGTCATCAACATTAAAACAAACAATGACATATCCACTATATGTGTATTTTATGTAAACGAATTTATCTGATTCATTTATTATGAATCCATTTGATAGCATAGTTTCATCAAATTTCTTATGCCATTGTTTTGGAGCTTGTTTAAGGCCATAAAGTGAATTTACTAATTTGCACACTTTATCCTCATTTCTTGAGCTCATAAATCCTTTGGGTTACTTCATATATATTTCTTCCTCTAGTTCTTCATTCAAAAATCTACTTTTACATCCATTTGATGTATTTCTAAATCAAGTATAGATGCGATTGCAATAAGCATCCTAATAATGATGTTATTCTCGTCACTGGTGAGTATTTGTGAAAATAGTCCAGATATTCCTTTTTTCCGAATCCTTGGACCACAAGACAAGCTTTGTTTTTGTCTATTGAACTATCTGGTTTTACTTTTTTTTTTTTTTCAATTTTTACCTTCTTTGGTTTAGGTATCTCTATAGTAATGCAATAATAAAAAAGTGTTACTAAACAATATGGAATTAGTCACAGTAGCTAACCGAGATTAGTCTGTCCAGTAAATTAAAAACCAACAACAAAGCAAAGCATGGAAAAATTTATGGGGCATTTGTTAAGACTGGTTCTATCAGTAATGCAGTAAGTACATATTTTACTACCTTTCAAACCGCCTGAGTCCAATGTATGAAATTGTTTCCTTGAAAAAATATTATCACCGTATGCGCTGATGGCTATTCGCAATTTTTTCCCAGGATGAAACGAACCAGTCTTCTATCGTAGTGCGCGAAGGAAGAGCAATGATGAACTAAACTGGATTATAGAAATTAGAACAAAGAACTGCAGCTGGAAGAAGAAAGAAAAATGAAAGAAAATTTTGGCGTGATAATCTTTTTTTCTGGTTGTCTTTTTATCGACTATAGGAGGTGCCTATTTGGGGGCGGTCGTGACCGTCGGAAAGGTTGCGACCCTTTAACCAACAACGGTAACCGTTGCTTGTGTGGGACTATTCGAATAAAATGTGCATCTGGTCCATCCGCAACTAGTCACCGAAGCCCATCTAGTCACGAGACCCCAAGAGTCCTAAGGCTTAAGGTTTTATCTTTGATTTTTTAATATTTAATATGAAAGTCTTCAATCCTTCTTCCTGATTCCCCCAATTCTTTCATGTCCTCATTCCATTTTGACATAGTATGTTAGGGTATTTATATATAGATGAGTTCGTACAAATACTCTCCAATGTTGGACTTTGTTTCCATAATTTGTTTCGACCATACCCAATACAAATATCTCTTCCCCATTACACTGCTTCGTTCATTTGCTAAAAATGCCCCACATGAAAGAGTAGTTGTTCATAGTTTCACTAGACATTTATTGTTTCAGATTAAAGTAGCACATAGGCCTTGAACATTCCTAGTGATTAACTATTTGAATTATAGGCGAATCAGTACACCTAGAATGTCCTTAAACTCTAAGCCTTTCGTGTAATTCTGAAATAGATAGCACATGATAAACATTTCTTATAATCATTCACGTTCTCTATTTGTGTTCATTTTTGCCTTGAACACCTGCCTGATCTCATAAGTGCTTAGAGAATTTAGCCATATAATTCCCTTTATAGCTGCACCTTCGCACATAAGTAGGTAATTCTGTAAGGGGTATTCGTGATTCCTCAAGTACAGACATCTTTGAAAGTATCAATATTTATCTTACTTTCCAACTAATAATGCATCGACTTATCATAGGAACTGTTTGTGTGTAATAGTGCTATCAAGGTTCTCTCAAACTTAGTTGTCCCTTTGAATCCAGATCTTGTGGTTTTCGGTCAATTAGGTGGGGCTTCCATTAAAATAACTTTTAGTTTATAGGCCTTAACCCCATTCCCATTGATAAGGTTTGAACTCTCTCTTGGAAAGCATTTTTTAGTGGATCTGCTATGTTATCTATTGTCGTATATAGTCTATAATGATAACTCCATTAAAGAGGAGTAGTCTTATTATTTTATATTTACAGCATATATGCCTAGATTTACCATTAAATACTGTAATATTAGTCTTCTAGTAGCTAATTGACTATCACAATATATACATATTGGAGGCACGGGTTTACCATGGGTCGGAATGTCTTCCAAGAAATTTGGAAGTTAGTCTGATTCTTCAACGATTTTATCTAGGACAATAAACTTTAATTCCAGCGTTGGTCGAGCTATACAAGTCCGTTTGGATGATTCCCATGAAAATTGCTCCATTTACTAACGTGAACACATATCCACTTATAGACTTTGTATTATGTGATTCGGTTATCCAATTTGCATCACTATATCCTTCAACTACTGAAGGATAGTTTGTATAGTGCAAACCATAGTTCTGGGTATACTTTCGGTATCCTAAACTTTGATTATCGCTTTCAATAATGTTTACCAGAATTACTGGTAAATTTATTTAGCTTACTTACAGTGTATGTGATAACTGGTCTAGTGCATTTCATAACATACATGATACTTCCTAGCTTACGAGAGTATTCAAGCTGGTATATACCATCACTAGTATTCTTTACCCAAATTTGGTTCATATCTACTGGTGATTTTGTAATAGTCATATTATATTACTTGAAATTTCGAAGTATCTTGGCGATGTAATGTGATTGGAATAATGCATATCCTTGTGGTGTTCTCAAAATTTTGACCTCTAACATCACATCAGTCAGTCCTAAGTCTTTTATATTGAATGTAGAGGATAACAAATCCTTTGTTGATATTATTATGGTATTTTTATTCGTAGGATATAACAACCATTTTTTTAATTTTCGTGTGGAACCGAAGACTTTACTCAAGACATTGCTTTTCGGCCCTAGTAAACCCCACGGATAGTGTATACCTTATTTACAACGTCTCCACACCACATAGATAGTCACCCTAGAAATTAGCAGATGCGACCCTCGAACATGAGACTTATGTCTCATCCCGATTTGCCCGACTCTAACCAACTGAGCTAGGAGTGTCGGGTGTAACAACTAATTTTTTTAATAAACATATATAAATAAAAGGTTAACAAAATAAAAATTAATCAGAAAAATATTGGGAAATGGGCAATAAGGTTTGGACCGTTGAGTCTGTTACGGAATTCTGTCTAAGATAGGTATTTGGTTAGCTAAAATTCAAATTAAGACGAAAAACATATTAAAGAAAGATGTTTGAAATTCGAATTTAAAACAACAATAAACATTGAGTTAAACAGAATTATTTCCAGCATTAATCATGGACG
Source organism: Allium sativum (assembly GCA_030737875.1). Classification (NCBI taxonomy): domain Eukaryota; kingdom Viridiplantae; phylum Streptophyta; class Magnoliopsida; order Asparagales; family Amaryllidaceae; genus Allium; species Allium sativum. The sequence continues at coordinate 282,966,687 of CM060921.1, forward strand.
ACCCAACCCTTAGTTGGGTCGACCCGGGGGTCGACCTATACCCTATATGGATAGACCTAGGGGTCGACCCCCTAGGCAATGTGCACAACCTGGTACACACATCTCCGATCATTTTGGCTAGCTTTTGGGTGCGTTCTTTTGGAGAATTCTTTGATCTTATGGCCTAAAAATCTTTATCAAAAATCCAACCATATAAAACACCCTAGCTCTATTATGAATATGCACCAAAACTAACTTAATTCTAACTACTCCATTCTCTGCCTCCATCTCAAATAACCTCTTCTCAAATATTTCTAATGGAGTATTGAGGCTTGGGCATGCATATATTTTAGATAATATTCATAGATAGATATTTTCCTATCGGGGCTGAATTGGATTGCTTTAAAAATTGTGAGTAATTTCGGTAATTGCAAGATTCAGTACAAAATTGAATCTTTCCTTGACATTATAATAAGTTATAGATTCCTTCGGATTTCTATTTTCCTTTCTTTAAATAATTTATGTAGTCTAACTGTTGTTCTACCCTTTCTTCTTTTTGGTTCAGTAATCTATTATATTACTATAGTTTTACTCAGTTCATCTATACCCCTTTTTCTTCGTATGCAATTTCATTATGGTTCAATCTTAACCCTATTTTATTTCATATTTGTTGTTATTTATCTGAGCCTAGGCTATTATTCTTTTTATTTTGTCATTGAGTTTACGCCTTCAAGATCCTAAACCATTTATTTCTTCTTGTTTATGTGCTGGTTGGGTTAACATATGAAATTGACAATAAAGGCGCAATTGAGAAAAATATGAAATATGTATAAAAAAGATAAATTGGGCTTACTGAAATTATGCAATAAGGATGATTGAACTCTAACTTTGGTAAACTGAATAAATGACATTTGAATAGATGCTAATGAGAGGGGTTGGGTTGTACAATGAAATTAAACAAAAGAGATGTTTATAGACAGCATGTAAATTCTAGTTTATGATATAATAAAAATTACATGAAGAAGTTGTCTTGTTAATGAATCTAAGATTGGAGTTAAGTTTAAAATTAACAAATTAATTAGCATGTGTAGTAAGGGTTCGCTCCGACAACGATGGCTGAATAAAGAAAATAAGAGGCTCGTAGTATTGGTCCGTTCTGACAGTAAGGGTAGGCTGATTTTGGAAAATAAAAGGACAATTAAAATAATTATCGGGGACTAAATCTAGGGATGATTTATGTCAATTTGCACCTTTGATTGGGGATTTGTATCAGTTAGTATTCCTTATTATCACACAACAACGAGGTCTGACTAAGTGGCGGAGGCACGCTTATACTGAATTGGGTAGTAAGGGGTGCAAACGTGGTGGGTATGGGCATGTTCCGACTAGGCGGTGAGCGTGCATCGCACCGATTAGGGAAGATAAGACATTGTAACACCAGTGATTTAAGCTATGTCCTTAGAGCTTATAGGGCGGGTCTGATAAACCAAGGACCATAGTAGGCATAGATTATCACAATTAGGAGCCGATCGATGGGTAGAATCAGGTTATTTCCTAATTTAAAAGTTGTTGCAATTAGTGCGAAAATTGAATGATTTGATAATCGACTATACTCATGGAAGTATGCTTTTGTTCTTATTTACGATGTTGAGCTTCAATTTATTATCCTGTCCAGATTTCCTCTTTTATCACTCAAGCTAGTAATTCTATTCTGAACTCACCAGGCTTTATGTCTAACAAGTTTTCTTTTTTGCTTCTTCCTTCATTTTTTCCTCAAGTTCTCAGGGCGAGGATCTAGTTCTTGAGATAGCTTTGACCTAGCTCTGTCCTTTGGAGATTCTCATTTATCTTGTTCTTTGTGCTTACATGCACCTTTCCACATTTGGTTTATTTTCCATACTTGATGTTGAGGGACATTTTTTATTTTGTACTCTGATTAGTTGTTTTATGAGATAGCTATGGTTTTATGACTTATGATGTATAACACTTCTTGTTTTGCTTTATATGAAATTTCAAATTCCACTTTATTTTATATATGTTATTTTGTGAATTTTAGCTTCTGTGATGTTGTTTTATACCTATATGCTTCATTTTCTTAATGATATCCTTATATGGGTAACATTAAAAAATGTGGGGTGTTATATTTGGTATTAGAACATAGTGTTACAAGATCAGTAAAAAGTTTCTGTTTTTAAAAGAAAAATTCTTTTAAAGAAAAGTGTTTTCAAAATAAAATGGTTGTTTTTGAAAAATATCTTCTCAAGTTACTTACAATATTCCCTTAATTTCATTCATGAATCCTTCTATTTTATCCATTCGCAGCATGTCCGGGGCTCCTAATTTGTCGGAGGGTATTCCTATTCCAATTTGATTTTGTAGGTACTTTGAAGCTACGTTGCCAACTGGAGGGTATAAGAATGCCCAGGCTCCCGCTCCAGCCATGGTGGCTCCTCTTAACCCACCACCAGTGGCTAATTTTTCTAAGCTTTGCAAGGATTTCACTACTTTTGGTAGCAAGATTTTTCTTGGCTTGGAGGATTTTATCGAGGCCTAAGCTTGGCTCAGGAACATCGAGCATGCATATTTGGATTTTTGGAGCTTAATGATAGAAGAAGAGTTCAACTAGATGCATGGCAACTAAAGGTAGAAGCTTTGTTTTGGTGGGAGATGGCCGAGGCAGAGCTTGGTTTTGAAACTTGGGATGACTATACGGTGAGGTTTGGAAGGAAGTTTATATCTCTAGTGGAACAGGGTATGCAACTGGAGGAGTTTTAATTTTGAGACAGGATGATCTTTTGGTGAAGGAATACGTTAATTAGTTCAATGAGCTTGCTAGATTTGAAATGGATATGGTGGATACGCCTAGTTGTGAGGGTTGCTAAGGGTTTTAATTAACCACAATAGGGATTGGATATGATTCATATTTGATAGGTGCTACATTTGAGAATCTGGTTGATATAGCGCTTATGCATGAGGATGGGAAAGATGATCTTGTGGAAGTAAAGTACAGGTAGCTAAGGATAATTTCAGGAAAAAGGAATAGTGGCACAAGAAAGTTAATAAGAAGCCGGAAAAAGCATAAATTAAGAAAGATGTTAAGTGCCATGGATGCGACATGACTGGCCATTTTGTGAAGGATTGCAGGAAGACTGTTAAGAAAGGAAGCTGGTTTAATTGTGGATAGCAAGGTCATTACAGTAAGTAGTGTCCTAAGAAGCAAGGCAAGGAGCTGGTTCATGTAGAGCGCAAATGCATGCATTGGAGGCGACTCATACTAAGTTGGTCATGATTGGAGTAGGAAGGTCGCAGTTGAATGTTTTATCTCTCTTTATGACTTTTCGGTTCGGACCTTTTTTGATTATGGTGCTTCACATTCGTTCATTTCTAGCTCATTAGTCGATTGTATGCATCTTAGTATATCTCTTATTTCTGATCCAGTAGTAGTTTCAAACCCTATAGGAGGTTCGGCCCATTTATTTATGATGTGCAAGAGTTTGAGACTTTCTATTTTAGGAATTGAGTTTGATTGTGATGCCTATGAATTAGGGTTCTCGGGGTACCGTATTATTCTAGGATGGATTGGCTGGCCATGTATGGTGCCATTCTTGATTGTGAGAGGAAGGTAGTGAAATTGATGACTTGTCAAGGTAGTGCCCTCAAGATATTTTGCGACCCACGATGGTCGGTCATGTAGAGCTTCATAAATCCGTAGATACTTCTATAAATGATCTTGGCTTGGTACTTGCGGTGATAGATTTTTCAGACTTATTTGAGGAGATGAGAGGACAACCTCCGAGGCAGGATATCGACATCTAGATTTATTTTACAGAGAATGCTAAGCTTGTTGCATTGCCTGTATGTCATATGGCTCCAAAGGAAAGGAGAGAGATAAGTAAGCAAGTGGGCGACTTATTAGAGAAAGACTTTATAAGACAGAGTATATTTGGGTAGGGAGCATGTGATGACCGCTTAAAACTCCCGCACATAAAAAGGGAAATAATGCGCTGAAAGGCGTGCCAGAAAAATATAGACGATCATCAAGGTAAGATAACACATTTGAACCTGTCGTATAATTCACAATCGAAGGATAAAATATAATAGAACATATACAACAAACAATAATAGTGAAGCATTTTTTGAGTTGAAACTTGAACTTTCATAACAACTAGAAAGAATATCCATACATATTTGGATTATAATATAAGTGTCTGTACAAATTCGCCTCACTACAACACTCTGAGTCAATCATCACACAACGGAAAATAATAGATACTATATAGTAAAAAGCAATACGCTAGCCTTCTGCTCGCCAACGCGTAACATCCTTGCCTCACTAAGCTACCTGTAACATGTCACTCGGTCTGCCATCACATCAGGATGAACAACCCAAGGTAATAAGAGGGAAACATAAAACCTTGAGTCAGACAACAGTCTTAGTGAGCGATAAAATAACTATGTAACATCATCAATAAAGTATATGAGAATATATAGATTAACCAATCAATCTACCAAAACACCAAAGAAGAACTCAACCCCATCTTCCTCACATCGGACAGTGATAGCCTTTACAAAAAAGCATTTTCAAACAACTATACATTCATGGCAATTAGAGCGACTGTTCATACAAGGAAAACAGAAGTAACAAAGCCACATTAATCATGGAAACTATTTAAATATCTCACTTAAACCATCCTAATCGTGTTCAATATCCCTCAAACACAAGCCCTAAAGGCCTAAACCAACACCAGACAAGCACCCAAGAAATATCTCCTTTGACATCAAACAATCTATGTGAGACAGTACAAGCAAAACAATCAACATTCATGACTGACTCTGGCTATCACTGCCAATCCTGCTTTGAAACCATCGTTAATCATATGACTGGCAAACACACTGCCATCAACTGTCAAGGGCTAATGGTAAATCCCGGTTCTAGCAAAAACTCCATATGCCTTTCAACAATACGTATCTAGGCATTTCAGCGATACCCATGGTACTCGACCATGCAACCGATCTTTTAGATGTCTCTATTATACCCTTTCTTTGATCCCGCTGGAAACTATGACAACGATAATCTCTCAGCCTTCAATATCTATATTCATCCAACCTAAAGACCATTCATAGCTTAAGTAACCCCTCAAGCAACCATTATCCGTTAACTCATCACTTTGAGTCAACTTCACATTCGTTGCATTTCAACAATCAACGAACGCACTAAATAGCTTCAAACATTCCTGTCTGAATTCACGTCGAAGCTATAACCATCGTCGACTCAAAAACAAGCTTTGTTTGTTCAATACTGCATTTCATAGCATTTCAAGCTTTTTTGCTATGAAAAACTGACCACAATGTCAAAACAGCCTTTTGCAGCATTTCTGAAATGTTATTATATCTCTTGGTTCAATTCTTCCTCAACCCGGTGTGAAAACAAAGCAAAACTGGCTTTCGTAGCGTAACTGGATTGTTATTATATGCCCAATCCATGCGCTGAAATTGCCAAACTTCGACTAATTTTTACGCTTGCACACAACTCGACTCCATACTCAAAGACTAATCAAACTCCAACTTTTCAACATCGATTCGATCAATTTAACAACAACAAATCACACAATCGTAAGTGAACATTCAAACAACTATTTAATAATTAATCAAATCATTAAATGGATCTAAACATATAATTTACATATGATTTTACCGTTTATAAGTTGCTAGATTAGATCCTATGGTGATTTGAGATTGAAATCATATTTACGTCGATTAGAACTATATGAAAACAACTTGAAATAATGAACATATGATCATACAACCTATATACTTGATTGAATCCGCGTGAGAGATGCTTATCATTCACCAATTCTTCGAATTAACAATAAATCGCGAAATTCTCAATCCGGACATCGAACAATGTACTTCAAATCTCTTGATTTGATGCGATCTCTCTTTACTTGACGTAGATCTAGCTTCAAATGATGTAGATCTTCGATTCTCTTATGTAGATCTAAAATTTTAATGGTGGAAAGGTGTATTTGATTGAGCAAGGAGGATCATGATCTCAACCAAATGAGAGAATAATGAAAGTAAACTATTCTCAATTCCTCTAACCCCCTATTTATTGCCTCCCACCAGCCCACTAATGGGCCACTCCAAATCATCCCATTATGGCTAGCCAAACCTGAACAGAAATTATGAAACACTAAAACAACGATTTTTCCAAAACCGCTGAACCAGATCTTTAATGTGACCTCTGTACGGAATTGGAAAAACCATTTCCTTTCTAATGAGACCAATCTTAGCACCTGATTTCATCCCAATCAATACTTATACCCTGTACAAGACTGATAGGGGCAAATTGGTCATAATTAAAATTGGTAAAAGTTATGGACATGTCTCACATTTCCATAACTAACATATCAAAATATGAGAATGATCCAACCCTTAGGGAATTATATAAAAATATTTTATGATCCTCTGATACATAAAATGCGGCTGTTACATTCACAATCCCTAGGAATTTCACCCCCGAAATCCCAACAACCATATGCAACCAAAACATTTCTGCATGCGTACCATCCATGAGCAGCCAATTCTATCACCCAAACTAGCAGCCATCAAACCATACATCCATATCCTTGTCCTAGCACATGGAATTCTAAGAACAATAGTACGAGTTACGATAATGTAATTTGACACGATATCAATGGTTCATACCGATGAAGAGTTCTGGATGGGTCGCCTTCATACTCTCTTCCGTCTCCGACGTACAATCGTCATCATCCTCACTCCATTGTACCCTTTCCAACTTAACCGTCTTCGTCCTAAGTTGTTTCGTTTCATTCCCCATTACACGTAGTGGCTTATGAGATTTCATAACTGTGGTCTCGAATTCTAGTTCCTCGTACTACCCTGGAAATACCACCACATTCGAATCATGCATGCACTTCCATAGAAATATCACATGGAAAACATTATGCACACTCGACATCTTCTCGGGTAACTCCAATCTATATGCGAGCTTTCCAATTCGCTCGACTAACGGAAATGGTCCAACAAACCTAAGAGCTAACTTTCCTTTGCTTCCGAACCGAACCACACGCTTCAATGGCGAATCTTCACGGAAACCATGTCACCCATGTCGAATTCAAAAAAAATTCGACATTTATTAGCATAGCTCTTACGATGATCTTGAGCTGCCTTCATTCATAGATGAACGATCTCGATACAATCCGAGGTCTCTCTGATCATCTCAGGTCCAAGTATCAACTTATCTCCAGTTTCTAACCAAAATTCTGGAGAATTACATGGCCACCTATAAAATTCCTCGTATGGTGTCATCCCAATTCTCGATTGGTAGCTATTATTATACGCAAACTCAAATAATGTAGATGGTCTTCCCACGATCCTCGGAAGTCTAATACACAAGCCCTCAGGAGATCTTCAAATACTCTATTGACCCTCTCGGTTTGACTATTAGTTTGGGGATGATAAGCCGTACTCAAACACAACTCGGTTCCCAAAGAATCTAGCAAACTCTTCCAAAATCTGCTCATGAGTAGTGGATCTCGATCATTCACTATGATCATTCAGATATCATGGAATCGAAGTATCCATTTAATATAAACCTCAGACAACTTCGATGCTGTCCTAGTTGATCTGAGATGAATGAACCTTGAACTTTGGGTCAAACAATCCACGACGACCCAAATCCCTTTGTTTCCTGTCCTGGTTCTAGGTAGTCTATCAATAAAATCCATCGACATCTGCTCCCACTTCCACGTAGGAACTTCTAGCGGCTGAAGCAAACTACTCTGGTTCTTCTGTTCATCCTGCACCAACTGACAGTTCATGCACTTGGAACTGAACTTTCCAATATCTCTTTTCATCCCTTCCTAGTAGTATGCTCGCTTCATGTCTAAGTACATCTTATTACCACCAGGATGAATCGTCAACTTTGAGTAACGACATTCCCTCAGAACCTCATCCCTCAATCCATCGATATCGGGAAGAACTAGTCGTCCTTGCTTTCGAAGCTGACGTTCTCGATCGACCTCAAACTTTTTATCCTTCGATTCCAACTTCTGGATAATCTCGACAAGCTTTGCATCACACTTTTGGCTTTCACCAATCCTTTTGATGAGAGTAGGTCTTATCAATAAGCTTGCCAATATTTTAGGTTCCAACTCACACCGTGGCTTGAAATCAAATCCATCCTAATATTCGAGGCTACTCTATTTCGAAAAAATCGCTCCCAAACTTGAGTGTCTTCGACTCAACACATCTGCAACTATGTTACCATTACCAGGAGTACATGCTATATCAAAATCATACAATTCCAGAAACTCTAACCATCGTTGTTTACTAACATTCAGATCCTTTTAGGAGAAAAGATACTTCAACAACTTATGATCTGTAAACAAATCGAATCGAACTCCCAACAGGTAATTACTCCACAAGCCAACTCCAAATCATGAGCTGGATCCTCTCATGTAGATTCAGTTATCGACTTGCATAAGCCACAACCTTATCTTTCTACATCAGCGCTGCTCTAAGTCTAGTGCCACATGGATCGGTTTATAACACCATCTCCTCATTCCCACTTGGAATCATCAAAACAGGAGCATTTGTTAGTCTTTCTTTCATGATTCCACAAGCTTTCTTTTATTTTACATCCCATGTGAATACTTGGTTCTTCCTTATCAATCATGTTAATGGTGCAACTATCGTGGAAAAATCCTTGTTAAACCGGCGATAATATCTTGCCAACCAAAGGAAACACCTAACATTCGTCACATTCTTAGGTTTATCCCACTCCTGGATTGCTGCCACCTTAGAGGGGACAACCACTATTACATTTCCAGAAACTACATGGCCCAAAAACCTAACTTCGCTCTTCTAAAAGTGAAACTTCAAAAACTTAGCCTTCGGGTGATGCTTTCGCAAGATTTCCAAAACAACTCGCAAGTGCGTCTTGTTCTCTTCCTCATTCCGAGAGTAAACTAGAATATCATCCACAAACACAAGCACGGACTTGTTCAACTAATCTCTGAAAACCCTATTCGTAAGATCCACAAAATACGATGGCGTGTTAGTCAACCCGAATGGCATCACCAACCCTTCGAAGAAACCAGATGGTGTCCTAAAAGCTGTCTTCGATACACTATCTTCTTCCACTCTCAACTGGTGAAATCCCATGGCCAAATCCATTTGAGAAAACACTTTGCCTCGTGAAGCTGATCAAACAAGTCATTTATTCTCGGCAATAGAAACTTGTTCTTCTTGGTCACCTTATTCAGCTCACGATAGTCCATACTCAATCTCAATGAGCCATCATCCTTTGTTGCAAACACAACTGGTGCACCCCATTCAGATGCACTTCTCCGAATGAATCTTTTTCCTAAAAGGTCACGAACTTGCACCTCTAGCTCTCAATGTTCCTTAGGCGCCATCTGCCTAAGGGGCATAACAATAGGTTTAACACCCTCGACCAAAACGATTCTAAACTCAATCTCGCGATGCAGCGACAAACTTTTGATTTCTTCAAAGACGTCCTTAAACTCATTAGCAATAAGCACAGATGACAAGTCTTCCTATGGAATTACAAGAGAATATAAATAGCTCACGAAGACACCGTCTTCGGGCTTACATCGAATCAAAATCTTTCCCCCTTCCGCATTCCCAACTCTCACCTCAAGCTTCTCGCAATTCACTCTTTGCCACATGCCTCTTGAACCAATTCATGCCCAAGATGATCCAAATCCCAGGAAGTTCAAAACAAAGCAATCACACTCAAAGGAGCAACCATGACTCGCCAACACTAGACCACGACAAATCATACATAAACTGGATAAACCACTGATTGGATTAGTCACATTAAATGGTCTATCACAAATCTCGGGTTCCAAACCCAACGACACACAAGCTCATGACGAACTTCTTGTTCTTCTGGTAAGGAATCTCAATATATGAATGAGCATACTTGGAACAAGCTTCAAAATCAGAAACATAATCCAACACTGATTGACATTTTGCTATCTTTAACAGAATAGACCTCTTAAAGGTAGAAATAAACTTCGTCTAATTCCCATGAAATCTCATCTTCTAGAGTCTCTAGAATGACAGAGTTCCACCAATCCACAGCTCTGCCTTCTATCTATCTTGATGCAAGCTTCCTCTTAGTCGCATCCTCAATTCGCAAGTTTCCAAGATACGAATATAAGTATCTAGCTACCCTTGAATCTCAACTGCCAAATTTGTTCCCTTAAACGACTTCCCTCCTAGATTAGTGAAGTCTTTGCATATCTTCGCGAGGTCCACCCCTTTAGGCACCTGCGCTTGAACCCCTACATTAACCATGGCTGCTCCTGGAGCGGGCACCCTCCTCATGTTCGCTGCCGTCATAGGATCGAACATAGCTGGGGAATCTGGTATACCGCCGTCACTCCCTCCAAGAACATTTTTTCCCTTAGCAGTGTGTCTCGATGATTGACGACTCATTCTAAATCTGAAAATAGAATGATTAGTCCACTCATGAGAAAACTACAAACGGAGTACGAACGCTATTAAACTATACACTAGTATATAGTATACATCCATCATAAATCTACAAATATGTCTCTCATACATAAATACATCCTCGAATTTTGGCTAAAATTGATAATCAAAGCTCTAATACCAAATGTGACGACCACCCATAACTCCCGCAATTAACAAGGGAAATAATGTGTTGAAAGACATGCTAGGCAGCTATAGACAATCATCAAGGTAAGATAACACATGTGGAACCTGTAGTATAACTCACATCACAAGGATAAAATATAATAGAACATATACAATAGGCAATAATAGTGAAGCATATTTGAGCAGAAACTTGAACTTTCATAACAACTTGAAAGAATACAAATAAATCTTTAGATTACAACATAAGTGTCTGTACAAATTCAGCTCACTACAACACTCAGAGTCAATCAATATACAACGAAAAACAACAAATACTATATAGTAAAAAGTAATACGCTAGCCTCCTACTCGCCATCGCACAACATCCTTGCCTCACTAAGCTTTGCTATTCATAACTAGTTACTCAGTCTACCCGTCCACATTAGGATGAACATTTGTAACATCTGGCATTTTTAATGCAATTAAAAATATAAAAATATGCATATATGTATATATATTATATGCATATATATATATATATATTTAAAGGGAAAATTAACTAATAATATAATTGCATGTAATAAGTTCATGTAGTGAAATGAAGAAAAAGATTAATAAAAGAAATTATGCAATACATGAAATGAGAAGAAATGCAATGCAATGCAATTGAAATTGCATGCGAACATTTAAAAAGAAATAAAAAGGAAAATTTGAAGAGCTTCCAGAATTTGGTAACGAAATTAGCGTCATTGCGTTCATGGCAGTTTTCTGGTCAATTCAGACCTATAGTTTACAGAAAACTGATTTAAAATGAAAGATATATCTTTAAATTAATTATTGCAACAAAACATGAAAAAAAAAGGATTGAGAAAAGAATAATGTCTAGCACTGTTCTAAGCCTTATTAACAAAAGATCAAGTAGCTCAGTTGGTTGGAACATGCAACTTGCATACAAAAGGTTCAGAGTTCGATCCCCACCAGTGCCATATTTTTTTTAAGGGAATGGCTAAAAAGTGGCTTAGTGTGAAAGTAGTTAAAAAGTGGCTTTGTGGGAAGGCGGTTTAATTAAACAGCGGTTCAGTATGAAAAGTGTTAATAAGAGGTTTAATTGGGAGAATGTTTCAAAAGATATATATATATATATATATATATATATACTCATACATATTAACTGGTTTGAGATAAATAATCGTTCACATACAAAAGATTAACATACGCATAAGAGTTGAGTACAAATGAACAGAATTCAAATTAAGGTTTGCGCGCGAACAAAGAAGCAAACAAAGAAGGAATGTTTGAAATTTGATTTATATGCAAGAAGATTACATGTATTATAAATAAATCAAATTTCAAATAAAAAAGATATATATATATATATATATGTATATACGCCAGGGGTGTCGACACCACCATAGGGGTGTCGACACATATGTCGACACCCAAGCAGGGGTGTCAACCCTTGCACATCATTCAACGCACGTGACGTGTTTTGATTGGTGAACGTTTGTTTTTGTTGTGACGTGGCCATTTCTTATTGCTCGTATGACGTGGTTAGCTCTGACAGAGTTTTATTTAAATCTAAGTGTCCTGGTTGCTCCATACTCTTATAAATAAGACCTTAGACCTAACGCTAAACCATAGAATTTGGGGGCTACGCTGGAGCTCTGCTATGGCTCTCTCTTTCTCTCTTCTCAAATTTATTCTGAAATTAAAATATTAGCATAGAAAGTTATGAATCCACATCTGGAGGAGAGGATCAATATTAAGAAAAGATTATTCAAAGTAAGGTTGTGAATCTAATCAAATGGAAAAGGGGAAACCATGGATTATTGAACAGATCGGGTCCAAAAATTGGGGAAATCTTAAAGGTGAGTGGGTTTAAATTGTAGCCTTTAGATAATGTTATGACTATCGTTTAGCATTCCCCTTTTTATAAATTGTGAAATTGCCAGTTTAATTATAGATTGCAGTTATAACAAGTTGGGGCATTAATACGAACAGATCAGGAAATTCATATGTTTAATCTATTAAATTATTGGAATGATTACATGTTGGAAAAAAACAACTTGTTATAAATGGTTAAAACATGGGCAATAACTATTGTTGTTACAATTATATGTTTCACTTGCGGCATATTGTAGAATAAATGACATGTTTAGATTGATGGATTTGAATAATTAACCGATTGAATGTTTACATGTCAAAATAGGATCAAAATATGTTAAAAAGGACATACGATAAAATATAGACAAAATTTGGATGACATGCAAAATTAGGTTACTGTAAACTAGATTACAGTAAAAAGGATAGTATGCCTAAAGTTTTCATGAAATGGGAATGAATTGTAATGGAATTTTTGGAACATAGCATATATTATGTTTTGAGGCTTTAATTTGGGAGTGCAATTTTGATATGAACATTAATGATTGAATAATGATGAATATGCCTAGGATTTCAATTAGAAATTGTAACTGCACGTATGGCACGAGGTTATGTTGCATTAGTGGCGGAAGTCTGCCCGGACCTGACCGGCATATCCAGCAACCACTAATATTGAACGTAATATGAGAGGCCTAAGAGATTTTTTTTAAAATGTAATGGTGCTAAGACACGAGGTTAAGTATACATGTGGTAGAAGTCTGCCCGGACCCACCCAGCAAATCCAGCATCCACAAGTGTAGGCTTAATGTGAGCGGTCTAGTGCTTATATATATAAATATATGTGTATAAAAAGATATGAATAATTGGAAATAATGGTAATTAAATGTATAACTTAGAAAATAAGAAAGGAAGGGATGTAATGAACTGAGTTAGTGTGATACGAAGGAAAAGTGATGTATTTCCCTAAATGAACTATTTCTGAGATCGTGGTTGCAAGTAGGCCACAGTAACTAAAGTAAGAAGAGTAAAGAAATTACTTTCTACCACGGATTTAGATGGGAATACGTTATGAAAATAAATCACTGATTACTTCTATCAAACTGATAAGGTGCATGAAGTGTTTTCCTTAATTAAATAAGGAATATATATGTTACAGTGAATGAAGGGTACTGGAATACAACAATAAAAGAGAATGGTTTAAAATGGGAATGATAATAACCTATTATAAATAAATAACATTAATGAAAATGTTGTATAATAGGTACAATTGTCCTAGGGACAAGAGAATATTATAACTTAGGTTACAATAAACTAGTAAGAGGATGGGATAACTGGTGAATTGAGTTAAGGAATGCTTAATTGTAAATTAAGTAATCAGTAAAGGGTGAAACCTGAAACCTGTTAAGAAAAGGGGGAAAATATATTGTACTTTATTATAAATTAAGTGGTCTGTAAACTTGGAAGTCTTAAACCTATTGATAAGAATGTTTTAGGGACAAGAGGAAATTATAACATAAGTTATAATAAACGGGTAGAGAAACTTATTAATGGGCCTTAGTTAACAAAACTAAGTTAATAAGTAAACAACGATAAGTTGTACTGACAACGTAAAATGGAATTATGATTAAATGAGAAAGAAGGAGGAAAATTTATAAAATAAAATAAGTTATATTTAATTGTATATGGTAGGTGACATGATAATTAGAAAACAAGTGAATTGGACATACTTAATTACATATTAAGTAAAACATGTTATTGTGGTGATGAAATCAAATAAGAATATAAAAGAGATTGTATATTACAGACCATGGGCCACAATCTAGAGAATAACATGTTGGGGCTTATTAATAAACATAATTGAATTAAGTTGTATAACTGAAATTAATAAGCAAGAGAAACTTGGTAATTTGAATAAGAATTCAATATGAATGGGAATAACCAAGTAAACTGGTAACCTGGTGAGGTGAGGTAAGTGCATAAAAGAATGTTTAGACATAGGGTCTAATAACATATTAAAGTGAGGCGCTTGAACCAGTCCGTACGTTTGAGGGTGAATAACCCAATAGGGTAGATCATCGTGGTGTTATAAGGCACGAGGAAGAGCGCATATTCATCTGATTGTTCTGACGGCTACGAAGGACTGGAAGGGGAAGCACGCGGCTTCCTGAGGTACGTAAGGTGCTCCTAGTAGTCTTTCGTGCGGAGGCAGATGTCTGAGGCTGTGTCCGCAGTGGTTGGGTCTGCACGTAACCACTAGGTGGGTGGGCCTTGACTGTAGATGTTGCTATGCAGTCATAATGCTATGACGAGGTAACACAAGGGTGGTTCAGCGGTTGCCTCACGAGGAGGCATAGAGGGTCAGGACCAATAAGGATAGTAGACCGTCGGACACCCGTTATCGGCAGCCGGTGGGATGCGGAAAGACTCAAGCTAAACCTAAGATACCATTTCACCCTTCACTATCGGGGTGCAAGGTTGAGGGAAGACGACACATGGATGTTTAGATTGTTTGCGTTGGGGCGGTCGCTTAGCTCTGGTAGTCTTTACTAGTTGAGGGAGGGGCCGAGGTGGGGCCATAACCACCACGAAAACAGACCCTAGGTATATCTATAGAGGTTCTTTAGAGAGGGGCCCTTACAGATATGGAAAAGCTCCCGACCGAATTCCGTGTTTCCTATGTCGCCCTGCCACGGAACTCTGTGCACATCAGAGGACGTGCGACTGAGGCATCGAGCTACAAATGAAGATATGTATGGTGGACAGTCTAGATGCACGCATATCGGCTCTTGGTGGTGTATCGTAGACTAGAGGGCATTACTCCATTATGGAGTCTTGTAACAACCCTGAATTTTGGGGTAAATTTAAAAATTTATTTTAGGTAATTTTAATGAGTTTATGGTATTTAAAATAATTTATTTTAAATGATAATGATTAAAAATTGATTTAAATCGAAGTTAGAATGTATAATTTAATTTTAATTATAAAAAATGTTAGAAATAGAGCGGTAGTTTGAAAAGTCAAACTTGAACTTTGACTGACCGTATAGGATGCAAAATTTAACGGATTTTAGTGAAGCCAAAAATATTAGAATCTATTTAAAATTATCTTTCTAACGAATCCGAAAAATTGAAATTTCATATCGGGAATCAAAAGTTATGTCAAAATTAAAATTTAGAAAGGTCGCTACGTAATTTACAAAGGACAAAAATGCTACTTTTTGCATACGAAGGAATTTGAACTCGAAACCACTTCCATTGAGTTCAGAATGATGTTTCTACATTGAAAAACAGTAAACACTTATATATTTCGAGTTTCAGAAATTATTTTTTAAAAATGTATTTTTAATGTTTAATATATACGCCTTGAAAATAGCCGTTTTACAAATGACCTATGTTTTCGACGAAACCACTTTTGTTGGATTCTGAATGTCAAAATATGGCTAAGTTTCATTTTTCATAATTTTTTGAATTAATTTGTGGCCGTAGCAAAAAGATTTCAGTTTGGTCAATTTTGGTCAATTTTAATCGATTTGAAAAATGCCATTTTTCAAATGGGCTCAGAATTGAACGAAATTAATTTTTCTATGTCCACAGCGTTAAAACATAGCTAAATATATTTTTCGGGAATTTTGAAATTAATTTGTGACCCCGGTGAATTTTTCCGTATGATTGAATTAAAAATAAAAGAAAATATTTTAAATTAAAGAAAACTGGGTCAAGACAGTCGTTTGGGCCCGCGGAACATAGCTAGATGAGTCCAGAATGGGGGTTAATGGGTAAGAACGACTGTCGTTGGGCCTAATTCTGAGTTCGGGTCAAATCGGGCCTTAATTGTGTAATTAATTAATATAATAATATAAATATACACCTTAATCCTCAACCCTAATCCTTCCCTACCAAAACACAGCCGCCACCTACATTTTCCATGGCCTAGAATGGCCGAAACTTCCCTCCTCAATATCTTCCAATCCGCTCAATGAAAATCAACAAACCATATACCAAATCGAAGCTCTCTTCCTCCTCTTCGATTCCATATGAATATGATTGAATTTGATGAAGTATGTTGGCTGGAATCCCCTCCTCAACCCGCAGCCAAACAGCCCCCACCACGCCCTGTAGGCCCCACCACACCCCCACCACTTCCGGCGCACGTAGCCCTCTCCTCCCTCTTCGATTTTCCACCTTCCGATCGACTTCTAGTTTCACCAATTTCGAGAAAAGTGGAAACCTAATTTGGAACAAAATGGGTTGAAATAAAAAAGGAAACGGCTTGGAACGTGATGGAGGAGGAAGGAGGAAAGGTTGACTTTTTCAACCTTTGATTATTTAATTAATTTAATTCAAAATTTTACCAATCTTAATTTAACCATATCTCACTCATACGAACTCGGATTCGAACGATTTCAGGTGTGCCACGATCGTGAGACCGAGATCTACGCGATAACACTAACCGGACCTGATTCTGAGCAAGTTGAAATTTGGCTATTTTTTGGATCTGAACGGCTCAGAAATTCAAACGATGTGAGATTTCTTATTTAAGTAATTAAAAATAATTTAATTATTTTTGTGTGTAGTGACCCTTACATGTTCGTGATTTGATTTAAACTGTTTTATGCTATTGGTTGATCAGTTGATTGATGGAATATTTTGGTTGTATTGGATTCGACAAAAATGAGATGCCGTAGAATTGTCAAATAAAATATTATTTTGTTGAGATAGATTTATATGAGAACAAAAACATCATTTGTGTTAAAATAGGTTTGTTTAAAAATTATATATCATTTATATTAGAATAATGTCATGTCATGTAAAATATGTTTAAAAAAAACATAATTTGTAATAAAATATGTCTTGTATGTTTTAAAAACATAATTAGATTAAAAATAACATTTTTGCATTAAAAATGTTTATTGTAATCAAGTATGTCATTTTTGATAAAAAGATTTCATTAGAATAAAAATGTCAATTTTGTTAAACATGACATATTAGAATAAACATGCCGTTTTGTTAGACATGTTTAATTAGGAGAAAAATGTCACTTTCATTGGTAATGAAATATTTGAATAAAAGTCATTTTGTTATAAAATGAACATGAGAAATAAAAGTCATTTTGTTATAAAATGAACATGAGAAATAAAAGTCATTTTGTTATAAAATGATACATTAGAAGTAAAAGTCAATTTGTTGTAAAATGATGTATTAGGAATAAAAGAATTTCATGTTAAAAAAAATACATGTTTCACATTAAAAGCCATTTTTAATGTTAGATTAGAAATATAAGAAAAACATGTTAATGCATGTTGTTCATTTAAAAAGTCATTTTCTTTTGTCATTAGAACTGTAAACGTAGATTTTTTTTTTATGTTATGTCAAATTAGTACTGCCATCATAAACATATCATTCTTATTTGTTATAGTAAACGAGAACTGTATACAAAATGAAATAGACATTTTTATTTGTCATAAAAATACCATTTATGTTATAATAATGTCACTTTCTAATTTATTAGAATTAGGAAGAAAGAAATGTCACTTTTTATTTTATTAGAATCAACAATGTAAAATAGTCACTTTGTTAGCATTGATACAACAAAAAAAATAATCTTGTTATGTTAATATGAAGTGTTAGAGTTGATGTAACATAAAAATATTATTTTTATGTTAATATGAATGGTTAGAATCGTTAAACATTAAGAATATTCTTTTCATTGTTTACATGTAATGTTAGAAAAGTTTCATATGTTGAAAACATTATTTTCAACATGCTTATATAGAAAGGAAAGAAAATTTGTTAGAAAAGGATAAGTATGTTAAAACATTATTTTTAACATTGCTAGAAGAACATGTTAGAAAATATAAAAGGTTAAAAACCATATTCTTATCTTGATAGAAAATACATGTTAGAAAATATTTATATGTTAAAAACATTAATTTTAACATGCTGAAAAGAGGAAAAGGAAACACATATAAAATTATGTGAGTACATTAAAATATTCTTTTTAATGTAAATATAACTCAGGAAAATAAACGGTCTTTTATTTGTGTTCTCTAACACAAATATAACATAGAAAATAAAATTCCCTTTTTATTTTGCATTTCACAATGCAATTATGACATAGAAGAATATGTACATCTTTTATTTATGTTCTCTAATGTAAATAAAACTAAGAAGTAAGAGCTCACCTTTTTATTTGCATTCCACAATGCAAATACGATATGGAAATAAAAGTGCATCCTTTTTATTTGTGTCTTCCAATGTAAAAAAAAAAGGAATTAGAGAATTTATGTTTTTTAATGTAAATAAAAAGGAATTAAAGAATTTATGTTTTTCAATGTAAACAAAGGAATTTACATTTTATATGTAAATAAAAAGTTTGATAGGAATGCACATTTTATATGTAAATGAAAGATTAAATAGAAATTTACATTTTATATGTAAATAAAGGATGAAATAAAAGTTACACTTTTATATGTAAATAAAATGTGAAATAGACATTTACATTCTCAATATAAAATAAAAGAATGATTAGAAATAAAGTTTACATTTTTAATGTAAATAAGATCAAAAAGACGAAAGTTACATTTTTATTGTAAAAAGAAAAGTTTACATTTTAATATGAATAAGAGAAGGAGAAAATTACATTTTCATGTAAGTAGAACTTAAAGAAGAAGATTTACATTTTAATCAATTGAATTTTTATCAAAAAGGACAACGGTGTGAAATTTACATATTCATGTAAAAGAATTTCAGTAAAGATTATAACGATGAAATTTATATTTTAATGAATTAGATTTTCATTAAAAGATTAAAGATATGAAATTTACATTTTCATGTGTAAAGATTAAAGCAAGAATATCATTTTGCTTGTGAAGAAAAGAATGCCACAAAATAATCATTTTTGTTGAATTAGAAATGACACACAAGAAATTGCATGTTTGTATAGATTAAAAATAGTAAAAAAAATATACATTGCATGTTTAGGTTGTATATGTGAATTAAAATAAACATTCTTGTGTGTTATGTTATATATCTTTACTTGTCAGGTTTACCACAATAATGAAATGGCCGAAGAAATTGTATGTATATATATAAACAAATTCCAATTGAACAAATCGAGCGTGGTAGTTCACTTTATAGAGTTGTACTTTTAGTTGATTATCCCGAAATATCCAACCGTCGGATTTTCCCAAATCTGTAACCGTTAGGTTCGCCTTGGGAAGTTCTTTCCAACGTTATGAATTGTGTTAAATTCCAACGGTTAGATTTAGAGAAATGTGTAAAACAAATTTGGGTGAAAACAGCGCCAAGGTCATCCTTTTGACTTGAAGCGTCGTTAAATGGAATTTAATTATTTTTATATAAATAAAAATAAAGGTTGATCATTATAAATTAATATCAACGATATAAACTGATTTTTAAATATATATATGCGAGGATCATTTGAAAAGTCCGAGTTCAATCTCATTTCAACTGATCATACGACGATTGAAAGTCGAAGAGTTGAAGACAGTGATTAAAGACTGGCGATCTTCACATCGAATGGACGACGACTGCTGATGCCCGTGATTGGAGTAGCTACCTTGAAGGGGCTACAGTGATGGTCGTCCGGACGTAGTGTTGATTTGTACGGATTTGGCTTTCGCTCAGACCTAGAGCACAGGCTTATAAATGGAATATGTGTCCGACATTGTACTCCTTTATATTATATTTATTGATTTTCTGTCGAATGTATGAATGTTTGGTGGCGGAGAATTTATTCTCTTGCTTAACACCCTTTCATATATTTCGGCAAAGGGTTGGTAGTGTGATATGGAGTGACAGTGTGGCATACTAAGATGCAATGATCAAGGTTCCTTGTTGAAAAGCAGAACCTTGTGGGATGATCATAGCCTGTTTAGGCATAGCTTTGTGTATGGCGTGACTTCGCAAGCCTCGTAACCCGGTTGGAGTCTAAAACGGGAGAAGGGAACGCAGGGAGAGCATCACGTTTCTTTCTAGCTAGAAGTGGTGTTTGGGTTTAAACACGGCCTGACATTTTACTTATGTGAATGATGGAATGAGGCGCCTCGGATGTTAGGTCATATAGGACTGGGAAACGTGTGTTCAGGAATTGCCAATCCACAAACCGCAAGTGTGGACCGGCCCTGCAGCTATCCAAGGGTTCTCTGCGGGGGATCCTAAGACATTAGCTAGAGTGTCTCGAGTCGGTTAGGAGCTCCTCCCTAGCCTTGACTCATGATGGAAACCCAATTTCCAATACGACCTCATGCGGTTTTGATTGTATTACTAGTATGGCGACATGGTAGGATGGGGTACTATGTCGTCTAGGATTGATACATTATGATTGAAATTGTTTTTGAAATATATATTTACTAATAATAATATCAAATCCGTTCTATCGTATCAAGCATCTTTTGACCATTATAAGGTTAAACTCTATCCTCCGGTTTGCGTTGCATTGTGTGATGGGACTTGAGTCTAATAATGGTTTCATTTTTCTAAAAAGCATTGCGTTGTTTAACGATTTACTTTTAATTATGCACCGGCAATCCATCGGAGTAAACCCGTTCCGCGTTAGCGGCGTGGTTCTTGGATTTGCCTTATTGCTATTAGTTATATTAGTTAAGAATTCTCACACCAGTCCCATGACTGACTCGTAGTTTGTTTCACTTTGCAAACTCGGGTGCCCTCTTTTCCACACGGGCAGTCGAGTAGTTTGTCTATAGGTCCTTATCTCGAGCAAGATTCTGGATTGAAGCCTAAAGCTGTGTCCAGAGCATAGAAGTCTTCCGCTGTTTATTGTATTTAATTTATTGTAATTTATCTTCCGCTGTAATTTTATTCATTGTACTCTAATATGTTATGTACTCTGATATAACATTGTTGTAATGTTTATAAAAGTCTGCTGTTATTGTTTTGATGTGTTGTATTCCCAGAGTTAAAGTATTCGGAGATTTCCAACTTTTGGATCAGACCTGTGTGGTTTATGGTCGATTCAAGGGGTGGGAATTTTCGGGTCTTTACAGTTGGTATCAGAGCTTTGGTTAGCTCAAATCTTTGGGATACAACTCATTAGAACTGAACAAAAGACTCATCAGAGATTGGATTAGTAATATCCAATAAGAATACTTATTAGAGATAGATCAGCAGTATCCTAGAATGAGAAAACTCATTAGAGATAGGGTTAGTAATTCCCTAGAATGAGTTCAGAGTGCCCAGTTTATAATTAACGTATTTTGATTATATATATAATCCGATCTTTGAAAATATGATTTTGAATATATAAAAGTTATAAATATTTAAAAAGCCAATCAACAAATTAATTGATGGTTGTGTAGTGTAATTATTAGTTCAACTAATAAAATTATAGAAACC
Organism: Allium sativum; assembly: GCA_030737875.1. NCBI lineage: Eukaryota > Viridiplantae > Streptophyta > Magnoliopsida > Asparagales > Amaryllidaceae > Allium > Allium sativum. The sequence continues at coordinate 282,988,574 of CM060921.1, forward strand.
AATTGAGAATAAAATAAAAGATGAGTTAGTTAATTAAACACTTTTTAGTTTCGTTCCTTTTCGAGGACGAAAAGTTCTTAAATGGGTGAGACTGTAACAATCCTGAATTTTGGGGTAAATTTAAAAATTTATTTTAGGTAATTTTAATGAATTTATGGTACTTAAAATAATTTATTTTAAATGATAATGATTAAAAATTGATTTAAATCGAAGTTAGAATGAATAATTTAATTTTAATTATAAAAAGAGTTAGAAATAGAGCGGTAGTTTGAAAAGTCAAACTTGAACTTTGACTGACCGTACAGGATGCAAAATTTAATGGATTTTAGTGAAATCAAAAATATTAGAATCTATTTAAAAATATCTTTCTAACGAATCTGAAAAATTGAAATTTCATAGCGGGAATCAAAAGTTATGTCAAAATTAAAATTTAGAAAGGTCGCTATGTAATTTACAAAGGACAAAATTGCTACTTTTTGCATATGAAGGAATTTGAACTCGAAACCACTTCCATTGAGTTCAGAATGATGTTTCTACATTGAAAAACAGTAAACACTTATATATTTTGAGTTTTAGAAATTATTTGTTTAAAAATGTATTTTTAATGTTTAATATATACGCCTTGAAAATAGCCATTTTACAAACGACCTCTGTTTTCGATGAAACCACTTTAGTTGGATTTGGAATGTCAAAATATGGATTAGTTTAATTTTTCATAATTTTTCGAATTAATTTGTGGTCGTGACAAAAAGATTTCAGTTCAGTCAATTTTAATCGATTTGAAAAATGCCATTTTTCAAATGGGCTCAGAATTGAACGAAATTAATTTTCCTATGTCCGCAGCATCAAAACATAGTTAAATATATTTTTCGGGAATTTTTGAAATTAATTTGTGACCCCGGTGAATTTTTCCGTACGATTGAATTTCAAATAAAAGAAAATATTTTAAATTAAAGAAAACTGGGTCAAGACAGTCGTTTGGGCCTGCGGTACATAGCTAGATGAGTCCGAAATGGGGGTTAATGGGTAAGAACGACAGTCATTGGGCCTAATTCTGAGTTCGGGTCAAATCGGGCCTTAATTGGGTAATTAATTAATATAATAATATAAATATACACCTTAATCCTCAACCCTAATCCTTCCCTACCAAAACACAGCCGCCACCTACATTTTCCATGGCCTAGAATGGCCGAAACTTCCCTCCTCAATATCTTCCAATCCGCTCAATGAAAATCAACAAACCATATACCAAATCGAAGCTCTCTTCCTCCTCTTTGATTCCATATTGATATGATTGACTTTCATGAAGTATTTTGGCCGGAATACCCCCTTAACCCGCGGCCAAACAACCCCCACCGCGCCCTGTAGGCCCCATCGCACCCCCACCACTTCCGGCGCACGTAGCCCTCTCCCCCCTCTTCGATTTACCACCTTCCGATCGACTTCTAGTTTCACCAATTTCGAGAAAAGTGGAAACCTAATTTGGAACAAAATGGGTTCAAATAAAAAAGGAAACGGCTTGGAACATGATGGAGGAGGAAGGAGGAAAGGTTGACTTTTTCAACCTTTGATTATTTAATTAATTTAATTCAAAATTTTACCAATCTTAATTTAACCATATCTCCCTCAATCGAACTCGGATTCGAACGATTTCAGGTGTGCCACGATCGTGAGACCGAGATCTACGCGATGACACTAACCAGACCTGATTCTGAGCAAGTCGAAATTTGGCCAATTTTTGGATCTGAACGGCTCAGAAATTCAAACGATGTGAGATTTCTTATTTAAGTAATTAAAAATAAATTAATTATTTTTGTGTGTAGTGACCCTTTCATGTTCGTGATTTGATTTAAACTGTTTGATGCAATTGGTTGATCATTTGATTGATGAAATATTTTGGTTGTATTGGATTCGACAAAAATGAGATGTCATAGAATTGTCAAATAAATATTATTTTGTTGAGATAGATTTATATGAGAACAAAAACATCATTTGTGTAAAATAGGTTTGTATAAAAATTATATATCATTTATATTAGAATAATGTCATGTCATGTAAAATATATTTTTATGTTTTAATAAAAAACATAATTAGTAATAAAATATGTCTTGTATGTTTTAAAAACATAATTAGATTAAAAATAACATTTTTGCATTAAAAATGTTTATTGTAATCAAGTATGTCATTTTTGATAAAAAGATTTCATTAGAATAAAAATGTCAATTTTGTTAAACATGACATATTAGAATAAACATGCCGTTTTGTTAGACATGTTTAATTAGGAGAAAAATGTCACTTTCATTGGTAATGAAATATTTGAATAAAAGTCATTTTGTTATAAAATGAACATGAGAAATAAAAGTCATTTTGTTATAAAATGAACATGAGAAATAAAAGTCATTTTGTTATAAAACGATACATTAGAAGTAATAGTCAATTTGTTGTAAAATGATGTATTAGGAATAAAAGAATTTCATGTTAAAAAAATACATGTTTCACATTAAAAGCCATTTTTAATGTTAGATTAGAAATATAAGAAAAACATGTTAATTCATGTTGTTCATTTAAAAAGTCATTTTCTTATGTCATTAGAACTGTAAACATAGAAATATTTTTTTTTTATGTTATGTTAAATTAGTACTGCCATCATAAACATATCATTCTTATTTGTTATAGTAAACGAGAACTGTATACAAAATGAAATAGACATTTTTATTTGTCATAAAAATACCATTTATGTTATAATAATGTCACTTTCTAATTTAATAGAATTGGGAAGAAAGAAATGTCACTTTTTATTTTATTAGAATCAACAATGTAAAATAGTCACTTTGTTAGCATTGATTCAACAAAAAATATATTCTTGTTATGTTAATATGAAGTGTTAGAGTTGATGTAACATAAAAATATTATTTTTATGTTAATATGAATGGTTAGAATTGTTAAACATTAAGAATATTCTTTTCATTGTTTACATGTAATGTTAGAAAAGTTTCATATGTTGAAAACATTACTTTCAACATGCTTATATAGAAAGGAAAGAAAATTTGTTAGAAAAGGGTAAGTATGTTAAAAACATTATTTTTAACATTGCTAGAAGAACATGTTAGAAAATATAAAAGTTTAAAAACCATATTCTTAACATGATATTTATATGTTAAAAACATTAATTTTAACATGCTGAAAAGAGGAAAAGGAAACACATATAAAAATATGTGAGTACATTAAAATATTCTTTTTAATGTAAATATAACTCAGGAAAATAAACGGTCTTTTATTTGTGTTCTCTAACACAAATATAACACAGAAAATAAAATTCCCTTTTTATTTTGCATTTCACAATGCAATTATGACATAGAAGAATATGTACATCTTTTATTTATGTTCTCTAATGTAAATAAAACTTAGAAGTAAGAGCTCACCTTTTTATTTGCATTCCACAATGCAAATACGATATGGAAATAAAAGTGCATCCTTTTTATTTGTGTCTTCCAATGTAAAAAAAAGGAATTAGAGAATTTTTTTTAATGTAAATAAAAAGGAATTAAAGAATTTATGTTTTTCAATGTAAATAAAGGCATTTACATTTTATACGTAAATAAAAAGGTTTGATAGGAATGCACATTTTATATGTAAATGAAAGATTAAATAAAAATTTACATTTTATATGTAAATAAAGGGTGAAATAAAAGTTACACTTTTATATGTAAATAAAATGTGAAATAGACATTTACATTCTCAATATAAAATAAAAGAATGATTAGAAATAAAGTTTACATTTTTAATGTAAACAAGATCAAAAAGATGAAAGTTACATTTTTAATGTAAAAAGAAAAGTTTACATTTTAATGTGAATAAGAGAAGGAGAAAATTACATTTTCATGTAAGTAGAACTTAAAGAAGAAGATTTACATTTTAATCAATTGAATTTTTATTAAAAAGGACAACGGTGTGGTAAAAGAATTTCAGTAAAGATTACAACGATGAAATTTATATTTTAATGAATTAGATTTTCATTAAAAGATTAAAGATATGAAATTTACATTTTCATGTGTAAAGATTAAAGCAAGAATATCATTTTGCTTGTGAAGAAAAGAATGGCACAAAATAATCATTTTTGTTGAATTAGAAATGACACATAAGAAATTGCATGTTTGTATAGATTAAAAATAGTAAAAAAAAATATACATTGCATGTTTAGGTTGTATATGTGAATTAAAATAAACATTCTTGTGTGTTATGTTATATATCTTTACTTGTCAGGTTTACCACAATAATGAAATGGCCGAAGAAATTGTATGTATATATATAATCATATATATAAACAAATTCCAATTGAACAAATCGAGCGTGGTAGTTCACTTTACAGAATTGTACTTTTAGTTGATTATCCCGAAATATCCGACTGTCGGATTTTCCCAAATCTGTAACCGTTAGGTTCGCCTTGGGAAGATCTTTCCAACGTTATGAATTGTGTTAAATTCCAACGGTTAGATTTAGAGAAATGTGTAAAACAAATTTGGGTGAAAACAGCGCCAAGGTCGTCCTTTTGACTTGAAGCGTCGTTAAATGGAATTTAATTATTTTTATACAAATAAAAATAAAGGTTGATCGTTATAAATTAATATCAATGATATAAACTGATTTTTAAATATATATATGCGAGGATCATTTGAAAAGTGCGAGTTCGATCTCATTTCAAATGATCATACGACGAATGAAAGTCGAAGAGTTGAAGACGGTGATTGAAGACCGACGATCTTCACATCGAATGGACGACGACTGCTGATGCCCGTGATTGGAGTAGCTACCTTGAAGGGGCTACAGTGATGGTCGTCCGGACGTAATGCTGATTTGTACGGATTTGGCTTTCGCTCAGACCCAGAGCATAGGCTTATATATGGAATGTGTGTCCGACATTGTACTCCTTTATATTGTATTTATTGATTTTCTGTCGAATGTATGAATGTTTGGTGGCGGAGAATTTATTCTCTTGCTTAACACCCTTTCATATATTTCGGCAAAGGATTGGTAGTGTGATATGGAGTGACAGTGTGGCATACTAAGATGCAATGATCAAGGTTCCTTGTTGAAAAGCAGAACCTTGTGGGATGATCAAAGCATAGCCTGTTTGGGCATAGCTTTATGTATGGCGTGACTTCGTGAGCCTCACAACCCGGTTGGAGTCTAAAACTGGAGAAGGGAACGCAGGGAGAGAAGCACTTTCTTTCTAGCTAGAAGTGGTATTTGGGTTTTAACACGGCCTGGCATTTAACTTATGTCGATGATGGAATGAGGCGCCTCGGATGTTAGGTCCTATAGGACCGGGAAACGTGTGTTCAGGAATTGCCAATCCACAAACCGCAAGTGTGGACCGGCCCTGCAGCTATCCAAGGGTTCTCTGCGAGGGATCCTGAGACATTAGCTAGAGTGTCTCGAATCGGTAAGGAGCTCCTCCATAGCCTTGACTCATGATGGAAACCCAATTTCCAATACGACCTCATGCGGTTTTGATTGTATTACTAGTATGGCGACATAGTAAGATGGGGTAATATGTCGTCTAGGATTGATACATTATGATTGAAATTGTTTTTGAAATATATATTTACTAATAATAATATCAAATCTGTTTTATCGCATCAAGCATCTTTTGACCATTATAAGGTAAAACTCTATCCTCCGGTTTGCGTTGCATTGTGTGATGGGACTTGAGTCTTATAATGGTTTCATTTTTCTAAAAGCATTGCGTTGTTTAACGATTTACTTTTAATTATGCACCGGCAATCCATCGAAGTAAACCCGTTCCGTGTTAGCGGTGTTGTCCTTGGATTTGCCTTATTGCTATTAGTTATATTAGTTAAGAATTCTCACACTAGTCCCATGACTGACTCGTAGTTTGTTTCACTTTGCAAACCCCGGTGTACTCTTTTCCACACGGGCAGTCGAATAGTTTGTCTAGAGGTCCTTATCTCGAGCAGGATTCTAGATTGAAGCCTAAAGCTGTGTCCAGAGCATAGAAATCTTCCGCTGTTTATTGTATTTAATTTATTGTAATTTATCTTCCGTAGTAATTTTAGTCGCTGTACTCTGATATGTTCTGTACTCTGATGTAACAATATTGTAATGTTTATAAAAGTCTGTTGTTATTATTTTGATGTGTTGTATTCCCAGAGTTAAAGTATTCGGAGATTTCCATCTTTTGGATCAGACCTTTGTGGTTTATGGTCGATTCAAGGGGCGGGAATTTTCGGGTCTTTACAAGTCTAATTCGAACAAAGGTGGTTGTCCTTACGTTTGCGCAGCACAGTAAAGATAGATATATGCAGAACGTAATATTGTTATCCGTAAGTCACTACGGCATAGGATGAGGGACTGCGTATACTGCGATAGTGTTACGGTGGAGACCGTGCGAGTAGGGTTCCATGGGGTGCACCTCGATGTTGGGGGTAACTACACATACACTCTATTAGGTTAGTTCACTGGGAAGTAAATGGGTATGACGTTTGTGTAAGCCTTGAGTGATGTTAACCCCGGTAACATAATAAATAAGATAATTTGATTAAACGGTATATGTAGGATTTTCCAAAGTGTATAGTTTGAATCCAGTCACCAGAACTTGTGTTCTGACCCCCTCCACATAACATACTCACAGGTTAGATTTGTGGCAGGGACATGAGTCATTATAGCTTTGGATACTGGCTAGGCAGTATTATTAATATAGCAAGGCTATACTTTGATTTATATTATATTTTATCCATTCCGTTGTGAGATGTTTTCTAAGCTCTGACATATTTTATGTCTCTGTCTTTTCTACAGGAAACCAGAGCAAACCAATCCGAGTTTCGATATATTGGAATTTTGAAGGGAAAAAAACCGGTCTGTCGAAATTGGGGTTATCACATCTGGTATCAGAGCTTAGGTTTAGGATTTCTATATAAGTAGTGAGTGAACGTATTTGTATTTTTAAAAATATAAATATATATTATATACCTAAATCCATAGAGAGACCCACTAAATAGAAAGAGCGTAATATGATTAGAAATGGGATGTTGTTTTTTACACTGAAGGAATGAATATGGAAATTCGAGACCTTTAGGTAAATTGGATAGAGAGTGTACAATATACTTTATACAGAGGGAAGGTGAATCCCATATGATTAGTATTTTGGGTTAGTGGGCTTGAAAACCTTATAAATTAGAAAAGGTTAAAAAGAGAAAAATGAATTAGGAATATATATATATTTGAGGGAACTGACCTTGGGGGTGTCTAGGAAAGCATAGAAGAAAATTGGAAACCCGCTTTGAGTCTAACCCCCATTGTTAACTCTTAAGAACTTGAAACTATAAAAGTTTTGGAAAAAAGGTTTATTGTGTTTTCAAGTTTTAATCTTAAAAGTTATAGTTTTAAAATATATAAAGAAGTAAATATTGAGTTTTAAAGGGAAATTCTCTTAGTAAAAAGGTGCATATTATAGAGCATGTATAGCTCACTAGTTTTCTTGTTACATTTCATACAAGAATTTTTAATAAAGAAAGATTTGAAAGCTCTATTCTTATGACAACCCTTTTTGATAAACTATTTTAAGATAATTCTGTGGATGGACAAAATAAGTTGTAGAAAATAAGAATAGAGTGGATGTTGGCACCTTGTAGTAAGAGACTAAACCGACCTTATAGGTAAGAACAAATCATAATCCTGATTGAGAAAAGATGAATAAGAATGGAAAATTTCCAAGATAATATGAAGAGAAGATCTGTAAAAAAAAATAATTCTTATGTGGATTGTGCTTGGATAGGAAAATAGGGATTTTTTATAAATAGTTACATAAAATACCCAAGTACGATTAGAAAAAGGTTGGAAAAAAAAATGAAGGATGCAGAGTTTTCCATTTTCCACCTTTTTGTAACATAAGAAATCATATTTAGAAAATTAGATTTTTTTGAAATTCGAAAAATAAAGTTGGTTGGTAGGATTATGGATGCAACAATTGGATGAACTATGCTCTTACTCAGTAAGAGTGTGGGAAAATTTGGATAAAAAAAAGATTTTGATTTTAAAAATATTGCATTCATATAGAACTGCCAGTATATTTAGGATGTGAGCATCATGTTTTAAAAGGATTTTTGAAAAATGTTTTAAAAGGATTTTTGAAAAAAATGCATACATATAGGAGGTACCACTTAGGCATACATGCATTACTATGATGTATTACACTTTGCACATGTGCACTATGTTTGCAAAATATGGATGCACACATGATGGGTGGATATTATGCGAGGGATTATTTATTTTACCCTTATAAAATTTCGGGGATAAAATTTCCTAAGGGTGGGATTTGTAACACCCTGCATTTTTAATGCAATTAAAAATATAAAAAAAGCATATATGTGTATATATATATTATATGCATAGATATATTTAAAGGAAAAATTAGCTAATAATATAATTGCATGTAATAAGTTCATGCAGTGAAATGAAGAAAAAGATTAATAAAAGAAATTACATGCAATACATGAAATGAGAAGAAATGTAATGCAATGCAATTGAAATTGCATGTAAACATTTAAAAAGAAATAAAAAGGAAAATTTGAAGACTTCCAGAATTTGATCACGAAATTAGCATCATTGCATTCATGGCGATTTTTTGGTCAATTTAGACCTATAGTTTACAGAAAACTGATTTAAAATGAAAGAGATGTCTTTAAATTAATTATTGCAATAAACATGTAAAAAAGGACTAAGAAAGGAATAATGTCTAGCACTGTTCTAAGCCTTATTAAAAAAGAACCAAGTAGCTCAGTTGGTTGGAACATGTGACTTGCATACAAAAGGTTTAGAGTTCGATCCCCGCCACTGCCAAATTTTTTAAGGGAATGGCTAAAAAGTGGCTTAGTGTTAAAGCACTTAAAAAGTGGCTTAGTGGGAAGGCGTTTAATTAAACAGCGGTTCAGTATGAAAAGAGTTAATAAGAGGTTTAATTGGGAGAATGTTTCAAAAGAGGAATATATATATATATACATATACATATATATATATATATATATATAAATTGGTTTGAGATACATAATTGTTTACATATAAAAGATTAGCATGCGCATAAGATTTGAATACAAATGAACATAATTCAAATAAATGGTTGCGCGCGAACAAAGAAGCAAACAAAGAAGGAATGTTTGAAATTTTATTTATATGCAAGAAGTTACATGTATTACAAATAAATCAAATTTCAAATAAACTATATATAAATATACACAGACACAAATGTCAGGGGTGTCGACACCACCATAGGGGTGTCGACACATGTGTCAACACCCAAGCAGGGGTGTCAGCCCTTGCACATCATTCAGCACACGTGGCGCATTTTGATTGGTGAACATTTTTTTTGTTGCAACGTGGCCATTTCCTATTGGTAATATGACGTGGTTAGCTTTGATTGAGTTTTATTTAAATCTAAGGGTCCTGGTTGCTCCATACTTCTATAAATAAGACCTTAAACCTAACCCTAAACCATATAATTTGGCGACTACGCTGGAGCTCTGCCATGGATCTGTCTCTCTCTTTTCAAATCTATTCTGAAATTAAAATATTAGCCTAGAAAGTTATGAATCCACATCTGGAGGAGAGGATCAACGTTAATAAGAGATTATTGAAAGCAAGGTTGGGAATCTAATCAAAGGGAAAAGGGGAAACCCTGGATGATGGAATGGATCGGATCCAAAAATTGGGGAAAGCTTAAAGGTGAGTGGTTTAAATTGTAGCATTTAGATAATGTTATGACTATCATTTAGCATTCAACTTTTAATAAATTATGAAATTGGCAGTTTAATTATAACTTGCTATTATATCACCTTGGGACGTTAATATGAATAGATCACAAAATTTATATGTTAAATCTATTAAATTATTGGAATGATTACATATTGAAAAAAAATGACTTGTTAGAAATGGTTAAAACATGGGCAATAACTGTTGTTGTTATAATTATATGTTTCACTTGCGGCATACTATTAAATAAATGACATCTTTAGATTGATGGATTTGAATAATTAACCGATTTAATGTTTACATGTCAAAATAGGATTAAACATATGTTAAAAAGGACATGCGGTGAAATATAGACAAAATTTGGTCGACATGCAAAATTAGATTAAACTAGATTACAGTAAAAAAGATAATATGCCTAAAATTTTAATGAAATGGGAATGAATTGTAATGGAAATTTTGGAACATAGCATATATTATGTTTTGAGACTTTAATTTGGGAGTGCAATTTTGATATGAACATTAATGATTAAATAAAGATGAATATGCCTAGGATTCCAATTAGAAATTATAGCCGCACTTATGGCACGAGGTTATGTTGCATTAGTGGCGGAAGTCTGCCCGGACCCGACCTACATATCCAACAACCACTAATGTTGAACCTAATATGAGAGTCATAAGTGCAAAAAATAAAATAAAAATATGTAATGGTGCTAAGACACGAGGTTAAGTGGTAGGAGTTTGCCTGGACCCACCCGACAAATCCAGCATCCACAAGTGTAGGCTTAATGTGAGAGGTCTAGTGCTTATATATATGTATAAATATATGTGTATAACAAGATATGAATAAATAGCAATAATGGTAGTTAAATGACTAACTCAGAAAGTAAGAGAGGAAGGGATGTAATGAATTGAGTTAGTGTGATACGAAGGAAAAGTGATGTATTTCCCGAAATGACCTATTTCTGAGAACGTGGTTGCAAGTAGGCAACAATAACTAAAGTAAGAAGAGTAAAGAAATTACTTGCTACCACGGATTTAGATGGGAATACATTATGAAAATAAATCACTGATTCCTTCTATCAAACTGATAAGGTGCATGAAGTGTTTTCGTTAATTAAAATAAGGAATATATATATTATAGTGAATGAAGGATACTGAAATACAACAGTAAAAGAAAATGGTTTAAAAGGGGAATGATAATAACCCATTATAAATAAATAACATTAATGAAAATGTCGCATAATAGGTATACTTGTCCTAGGGACAAGTGAGTATTATAACTTAGGTTATAATAAACTAGTAAGAGGATAGGATAACTGGTGAATTGAGTTAAGGAACGCTTAATTGTAAATTAAGTAATCAGTAAAGGGGGAAACCTGAAACCAGTTAAGAAAAGGGGGAAAATATATTGTACTTAATTATAAATTAAGTGGCCTATAAGCTTGGAAGTCTGAAACCTGTTGATAAGAATGTTTTAGGGACAAGAGGAAATTATAGCATAGGTTATAATAAACGGGTAGAGAAACTTATTAATGGGCCTTAGTTAATAGAACTTAGTTAATAAGTAAACAACGATAAGTTGTATTGACAATGTAAAATGGAATTATGATTAAATGAGAAAGGAGGAAAACTTATGAAATAAACTAAGTTATATTTAATCATAAATGTTAAGTGACATGTAATTAGAAAACATGTGAATTAGACATACTTAGTTACATATTAAGTAAAACATTTTATTGTAATGATGAAATCAGACAAGAATATAAATGAGATGTAGATTACCGACCTTGGGCCACAATCTAGAGAATAACATGTTGGGGCTTATTAGTAAACTTAAATGGATTAAGTTGTATGACTGAAATTAATAAGCAATAGAAACTTGGTAATTTGAATAAGAATTCAATATGAATGGGAATAACCAAGTAAACTGGAAACCAGATGAGGTGAGGTAAACGCATAAAAGAATGTTTGGACATAAGGTCTAATAACATGTTAAAAGCGAGGCGCTTGAACCAATCCGCACATTTGAGGGTGAATAACCCAACGGGGTAGATCATCGTGGTGTTATATGGCACGAGGAAGAGCGCACATTCATCTGATTGTTCTGATGGCTCCGAAGGACTGGAAGGGGAAGCACGCGGCTTCCTGAGGTATGTAAGGTGCTCCTAGTAGTCCTCTGTGTAGCGACAGATGTCTTAGGCTATGTCTGCAGAGGTTGGGTCTGCGCGTAACTACTAGGTGGGTGGGCCTTGACTGTAGATATTTCTATGCAGTCAGAATGCTATGATGAGGTGACACAAGGGTGGTTCGACGGTCGCCTCACAAGGAGGCAGAGGGTCAGGACCAACAAGGATAGTAGACCGTCGGACACCCGTCATCGGCAGCCAGTGGGATGCGGAAAGACTCGAGCTAAACCTAAGATACCATTTCACCCTTCACTATCGAGGTACGGGGTTGAGGGGAGATGACACATGGATGTTTAGATTGTTTGCATAGGGGCGGTCACTTAGCTATGGTACTCTTTAATAGTTGAAGGAGGGGCCGAGGTGGGGCCATAACCACCATGAAAATAGACCCTAGGTATATCTATAGAGGCTCTTTAGAGATGGGCCCGTACAGATATGGAAAGGTTCCTGACCGGGTTTCGATTTTCTTGTATCGCCCTGCCACTGAACTCGGTGCACATTAGGGGGCGTGCGATTTAGGCATCAGGCTACAACTGAAGATACGTATGGTGGACAATTTAGATACATGCATATCGGTCCATGGTGATGTATCGTAGACTTGAGGACATTACTCCATTATGGAGTCTGATTTGAATAAGGTGGCAGTCCGTATGTTTTCATAGCATAATAAAGATAGATATCTGTGGAACATAATATTGTTATCCGTACGTCACTACGACGTAGGATGAGGGACTGCGCACACTGCGATAGTGTTATGGTGGAGACCGTGCAAGTGGGGTTCCATGGGGTGTACGTCGATATTGGTGGTAGCTACACATATATTGTATTAGGTTAGTTCACTGGGAAGTAAATGGGTACGACGTTTGTGTAAGCCTTGAGTGCTATTATCCCAAGTTACCTAATAAATAAGATAATATGGTTAAACGATATATGTAGGATTATCCTATGTACATAGTTTAAATCCAGTCACCAGAACTTGTGTTCTGACCCCCTCCTCAAAACATACTCGCAGGTTAGATTTGTGGCAAGGACATAAGACATTATAGCTTTGGATAGTGGTTAGGCAGTATTATTAATACGGTAAGGCTATACTTTGGTTTATATTATAGTTTATCCATTCTGCTGTGAGTTGTTTCTTAGCTCTGACCTATTTTATGTCTCTGTCTTTTCTGCAGGATACCAGAGCAAACCAATCCGAGTTTTGATAGATTGGAATTTTGAGAAAAAAAATCAATCTGTCGAAATTGGGGTTGTCACAATAGCCCAAGGTAATAAGAGGGAAACATAAAACCTTGATTCATACAACAGTCTTAGTGAGAGATAACACAACTATCTAATATCATCGATAAACTATATAAGAATAGATAGATTAACCAGTCAATCTACCAAAACAACAAAGAAGAACTCAACCCCATCTTCCCCACATCAGACAGTGATAGCCTTTACAAACAAGCATTTGGAAACAACTATATATTCATGGCAATCAGAGCAACTATTCATTCATGGCAGTCAGAAGTAACCAAGAAACAGTGATCACGGCAATCAATTATATATCTCACATAAACCATCCTAATCGTGCTCAACATCCCTCATGCACAAGCCTCGAAGGCCTAAACCAACATCAGACAAGCACCCAAAAAACGTCTTTTCGACACGTCAGGCAGCCTATATGAGATGGTACAAGTAAGACAATCAACATTCATGAATGACTCTAGCTATCACCGCCAATACTGCTTTGAAACCATTGTTAATCATATGACTAGCTAAACACCATAGCATCAACTATCAAGGGATAATGGTAAACCCTGATTCTAGCAAAAACTCCATACGCCTTTCAACGATCTGTATCTAGGCCTTTCAATGATACCTAGGGTACTCGTCCATACTACCGGTCTTTTAGACGTCTCTATTATACCTTGCTTTGAGTCGCTAGAACCAACGACAACGATAATCTCTCAGCCTTCAATATCTCTAGTCATTCAACCTGATGACTGTTCATAACTTAAGTAATCTCCTAGAGAAACCATTATCCGTCAACTCATCACTTTGAGTCATCTTCACATTCGTTGCATTTCAATGATCAACGAACACATTACAACACTTCGAACATTATTGTTTGAATTCAAGTCGAAGCTATAAACATCGTCGAGTCAAAAAACAAGCTTCGTTTGGTTGATACTACATTTCATCGGATTTCCATCTTTTTCGCTATGAAAAACTGGCCATAATGGAAAAACAGCCTATTACAGCGTTTCTAAAATGATACTATATCTCCTGGTTCTATTCTACCTCAATCCGGTGTGAAAACTAAGCATAATATCAAAACCGACTTTCATAGCGTTTCTAGAATGCTATTATATGTCCTGGTTCAATTCTGGCATTCTCTAGCACTTGGCACTGTCATCTGGTACTCTGGCACTTGGTAATTTGGCATTTAGCCCGATCCACACCATAACATTTTGTGCAATCCATGCTACTTCAATTTTGCATGATCCATTTGTTTATCCTTTAAGGATCATGTATGCATTAAAGAATTAAGTCCATAATAGAACCATAGAACCAACATTCTCAAGGTCCATGCACACATGCCTCACCCAAGGTCATTCGTACATAGCAGGGTCCGACATGCACCATAGCTCGAGCAAGGAGGCAGTGGTTGGTCATAAAGTGTGGCATGATTATACAGAGAGGTCGCACACCAAAAACGGAAATGCCTAAGGACTGTAAGGCCCGCACTCCTATAGAGAAGGGAACTGATTGTCACATGATCCGTTCTGCAGTCATCCATCCAAGAACCATGCATGGATCCCTTTCCGTTTGTTCCCTGATCTACCGCTAGTATTACAATCCAGGGAACCACACGTATATCAGCTTTACAAGTTTTATTCAGTCTCCCGTCTACCATCAGATATAAACGCTCCAATCAAGCGGTATATGAAAGAGAAGTTATGAAAGGCTTAAACATGAAGATGTGTCATTCAATCTTGCACAACCACTCGCTTCTATGAAGTCGCTCACGCAGGACAGCTGGAAATAGCTGCTGCCACGGCTAAGCAGGGGCATGATCGTAATTAAAAAGCTAGGCAATCTGTAGCCTACAAAGAGGAACTCCAATTCATTTCTTCGGGGGAGGATGGCCTATAAATAGGCCATGAATGCCACTGAAAAGGGGGGACCTCCGGCCACCACGAAGTGCTGCTAAATTCCGTCCTTAGCCATTCCTTAAACATTTTTTAACCATGATCATCATTATCACCCGAAGATCTTTCATCTATTTGTCCATGGCGTCCGTTAAATTTTATAAGTACAAAAGACTGAAGACATCTTCCCCCTCCATCGCCTATCCTCCCTTCTTCATCATAAATCTTGCCATTCCTCCATTGAATCTCGTGAATCTAAGCGAGATTTGTATGTAAAAGTGAGATTATAGAGAATAAGAAGATGTATAAAGAACAAGAGTTGCTATGTCTTGTAATCATCATCATGAGAATGAAAACTTCATTTACAGTGGATGTAGGCCTAACAGAAGGCTGAACCACTCTAAACCTAGTCTCCATTTTGTTTACTTTGAATTTTTGTCTTTCAATTGTTGTTGAGTGCGGCTCCATTTATTTTCTAACCACATTAGTGAAGTGCAATCCTTGTACACTTCGGTGTCTGAAACAATTTTGGTGATAACATTTGGCACCCACTGTGGGGCCGTATTTGCACCTTCCCTGTTGAAATTCAATGAGATCTTCTCAGAAACTTTGCTTGGAATCATGGGTATACCAAAGGAAACCATTCGTGAAGTCAATGACCCCACCGACAATACTAATATTGTTACATCGCACACCACTCATCTCGAGACAGGAGAATCATGAAGAGTCGCGGTCGTTATAACCAAGATGGAATTGGAAGAAGCGATAGCAGGACAGACAAGTCAGATAACCATTGCAAATAGCGCAATGATGAAGAAACTTGAGTCGATGTTCGCTATTCAAGCCGCTACTACAAAAGCCACGCTAAGTGCCATTTGTTTTTTACCTTCTCGAACAAGTCAAGCCTACGATACAGAATCCTCTGGTTCAAGTGAGAAACAGGGAAATTCTATTCAAGAAGTTACATATCATGCTAATCTGGACCACGGAAAGGCTAAAGCACCTATGTGCAATTATTCTGATGGCACAACCTCTCAACGATCAGATGATCCTATATAAGGGGCACTCCTCTCAAAGGAAACCCCATATTCCCTGTATCCATATTGTAATTACGTGCATGGGAAAGAAGTTGGCAAGGAAGAAGTCGCTCATTCCATGGGTCGGAACAAAAAGCAGGAATATATTTCAGAAATGACATGTGAAATTGTGATAGAGAGCTTGAAACAAGTGGAAAATCGAAAGGAGTGGGGATTTTTCCTACTAAGACCCCACTTACCAAAAGAATCAAAATGGCTATATATCCGTAGGAATTTAAGCCTCCAACACTGCAATCATATGAAGGAACAAGCGACCCTAATGTATTACTGTGCAAATATGACCAGCATATGGACGGGGAGTGTGCCACCGACGAGATCAAATGCTATACTTTCTAACTTATCTAGAGGGGGTGGCCTACCTCTGGTTCACAAAGCTACCGTCGAATTCTGTGGACAACATCGCTACCTTAGCCAAATTATTCAATAAGCCATTCAGATTCCAAGCAGCTAGAATCCGAGATGTCATGGAGCTAAGTTAAAAACAACAAAGACCAGGAGAGTCCGACTAAAATTTTCTCACCCGCTTTAATGTGGCAGTGTTTAAAGTTGAAAATTATAAGTCCCGACTAGTTCTGATGGCTTTAAAAGGGGCCATATGTAAAAAGACCAAGTTAGGACGATGGATTAAGATAAAGATGCCAAGTACACTCGAATAGATACTCAACAAAGCTGAAAAATATATGAGCATTGAAGAGAACTTAGTATGTAAATAGCTAAAAAAGGAAAGTTAGTGCGCAAGGTAGTTTTGATGGTCGGAAGAGGAGCAACGAAAGAAAAGATAATCGGGCTAAGAAAATGTTACGCTTCTTTAAGAACTCTGAGCTCACTTCTCTCAATGACACCATAGGGAACATTTTCACTGCAAATAAGGATACGCAGAATTATCCAATCTCAAAACAAATGCAGGTTAAAGATGTCTCTCTAAGGTCAGGAAGGTTTTGTCAGTTTCATAACCAGCCAGGGCACGACATAGATAACTGTAGGCATTTAAAATCATTAATCGAAGAGCTGGTCAGGAAGAATCATTTACAACAATACGTACAAATCCATGAACACTGCTCCAACTTTCCACATGCAATGAGTAATGAGTAGATCGCTCAAGCCGATCCAATGCCAACATTTACTAGAGGATCAGTAGTCAGCGTCCTAGTTATGGCGGTTCTAAGAAAGCGACCTCCATTACTTTACTTTGCTTTACTACTTAAGAACTGGTGGTTGTTTTACTCTACTCTTATACTCGCAATACTTTTAGCAGATGATTAGCTTATGTTGTATTAAACAAAAGTCGTATGAATCAAAAGTTTTGTGCTTGCCTAAATGACATGATTGTAAGACCATACTAAAGGCCAATTTCTTAATTCCAGGCACAATGGAAGCAATCGCTCATCTCCAATTAAACAATAAAAGAAAGCTTCCCAGAGCACATTCCAAGCAAAGCAACTTGAAGACCGGAAACATCATGCTAAATAAACATATCTCTTCAAGAGGATAAGCTGCTCTGGGGCAGATAGTGAAAAGCATGGTAAACAAAAAGCAAGTTCAGAAGCTGCACTTTTCATTATGAAACACGCCAAACTCTTAGGAAGCATCCATACAAGGGGTTGGCGTCAAGCTTTGAGGAAAATACAAAGATAGTATCAAATTTGTCCCACAGATTTAAATTTTTTTTGTCAATCCCAAAAGAGGCACCTTGTTATGTGCGGGACATGAATTCTTCAAATCGAACAAAAAATCGATAAGAGGAACTAGTGTCCACCTCCCGGGATGAAGCACAAAGATTTTAAAAAAAATCTAGGCTGGAAGCACCAGTCCTAGTGCTGGAAGGACCAAAACAAACAGAAATCCTAGCCGAAAGAATGTATAAGAAATCGTAGCCAAAAGGGGGTATCCAACAAGGTCTTTTCGTCTCTAGAGAAATCAGAACAAAGAAGACCAAACTTGGATCGAAAATTGAAACCCAAGACCTCCCATGGGGGCACACCCAAAAAAAAAAAACTTTGCGTACTTAAAAATATAATCCCCAAAGAGCTTGTACTACCAAGTTGGTGGGAAATACGTTTGAGTACAAACCTAATAACTACGAACTAACCGACCAAAGATAAAGTCGCGGTTATAACCGTGAAAATTCATGAAAAATTGGTCGGTTCACAAGATCTCTACAACATTACAACGAAGGTCGAACGCCAGATAGAATCATTCTAACCAAATCGAATCCCCATAAGATATAGTCTTTCGTAAAAACAAATGGCGAAACCATTATAATACCAAACGTCACAACGTAAGTGTAGCACGCAAAATATTAGGCGAGGACCGGCACTTGCATATACAACCGGCCTAAGTACACGATAATAAGAGAGTGAATTGAAATTGAAACATAAAGATCACAAATGCTACTTCCTAACAGAGAAAGGGGAAGATGAACCAACTATTTAACATCTATCTTTTGTTCTTTTGTCTACGCAAGGACTATTAGGAGAGGTCAAGTTAATAATTCCTGGGCTATTTGCAATGAACTTCCTTCTGCGTGCCAGAGCAAACACAACACTAGTTTTCCAAGTTGCATCCTCGTCTTCTAGATCAGACATGTTAAGCAGTGTTAGGTTGCCTGGTAAAGGTGTGGTGCATGGGCTAATGTTAATTGACACTAAAACAGAACAACAGTGGGAGTTTGAGCAGCAGTATCGCTAGCAGACAAAAGAGGTGGCGAGGGCGGACCTAGTGCAAATGAATAACAAGCACAAAATTCAGCAAACCCATGTGAAGAGGTAAGATAATCCAAATCCGATGCAGGAAGATAGATATCAATTTTACCTTGGGTTACTGGATATGTAAAGTCGATCCCGTGATTATTTAAAGGAATATCATCATGACTCACGCGTTGTTTAAGAACATCCTCTTGAATGATGCGTTCCCTAATGGGTCAAATTCCAGCAGCATCTTGGATAGGATAATTTGCAGGGGGAGTTCGATAGCTTGAAACTTCAATATCAATAAGATTAGATGGGTTACAAGTGGAGGTAACATTCAGGGTTTTCTCCCTAGAGGATCGAGCTTGCTCATCTGCCAATATCTTCCTGCCTCCAACCAAAGCTTTATGATCTTCTTCTTCCAAATGGTTTTCCTGTAGGTATTCATCGTCGAAACCACCAAAGTATGAGAGCACTTGTTCCCAAACGAGAGCCAAAGTCCGTGGAAATTCCTTTTTCAGATAGCTTAAACTTCCGCGACTCATGACATTGTAAACATAAAACTGGAACAGATTATTGTCAGCCTTATTCTTGGCTTCATCAAATTCTTTGCACAGCTTGATCTTGCTTTCTTTCAGAAACCTAAGAGTCTCATTTTGAGAATTATTCCTACCCTCAAGAACTGTTTTTTCATGTTGGTAAGAGGCCGAAGCCCGCCTTTCTAAAGCCAATTGACATTCAGCAAGTTCTTGGGCCGATCGAGCTTACTGAAGCTCTCCCCCTGCAGCCTCGAGCTTCCTTTTGAGTTCCTCATTTCTAGCCTCTAAGTTGTTCACTTTAACACTCCCACTCTTTAAAGAGGCAATTTTAGATTCCTGAAACCTGATCAAGTGAACTAATCCAGCTTTGTCATTTTCCAAGATGTCAATATGGTCAAGATACCAGGCATTTTACCTCTTGAACTCATACCCAAACTTGGCCCTATGTTCTAATTACCTATCAACATTGCTCATGGCTAGATTCAACCGTGTTTCAAGTTGACTCCTGGCGGTATTAAACTGGGTAATCATGCAGTTTTTTATAGTTCTCAGACCTTCAACAACATTTCGTCTATCGTTCAGTTGCAGATCTAAGTCAAAATGCATTCCTCTTAAACCCCAACCTCCGAAACGATCCTTAAGTATCAAGTTACCAAGTGAAACCTTATAAGAAGGTCGATTGAGAATTATTTGAATCCGAGCAGAAGTTGGAATGATGGATCGCTCAAGGAAAGTAGGAGCAGCAAGTTCCAGAAAGTCAGATGATAAGGAATGTTTGTGAATCTCACTTTTGCCATGGTTTTTCTTGCTCCTTTTCTTCTTCTCTTCTTCTGCAATGTACCCACTTTCATTGCCCTTATCTAATGCTCCTACATAATCGGATCCTTCCTTCCCTAAAGAACCAGTCAACGGAAGTTCGAGAATGTGTTGAGGCTGAGAACATGTGGATGATTGGGAGCACTTCAAATGACGGGAAAGATGAGATTGTAATAGACTTTGTGGATCAATAGTGCCAGCTTGCTGAAAGAAACTATCTGATAATGTGTGTGGCATAACCATACCCGGCCAAGGGAACGAAGCATAATTTTAGTAGGCACAAAAAAAAAGATTTGCAGGAAAGCATAAAGTGTCCATAATAGTTATTTTAGTACACACCCAACAATGGACCAATGTAAAAGGGAGCCTCTGAGTCAAATGCTTTCCAAGGCCGCTGAGCAGGTTTTTGGGTTTTCTCCATGAAAGACATAACAGGATCAGAAGTCATAGTATCATCCTGACTAAGATAACTGACGGTATCTAAATCTCCCAAGCCTCTGAAAGTCCCTGTAGAATTCTCTTCTTGAGTAAAAAGGGGAACATGATTTTCAGTAATCTTTTCAGAAATTATATCACCTCTTGCACCATCTTTGTGTTCACTCACACTTTTATCACTCCCTTTAATAGCTGAAAACAAGGGTGATTCTGGAGAAGATTGGCTGCTATCACCCATGACTAGGCGCTTCTTTTTGGTAAAGGTTTTGCCCATGGCACTTTGTGTATAAGCCTAGGTTTTCTTAATAGATCTTGAAGGATGGAGTAGCTGATATTTACGAAGGTTTTCTTCTGAAAGAAACACTTGTCCACTTCTTTCAGTCTTGTCAATCGCAACTAAAGAGTCAAGAAGAGCTTGGTCAAGGACAAAGCCTTCATTGGAAGGAATTGCTGCCAAATAGATAGGTAATCAAAAAAAATTAAAAAAAGAAGAAGAAATTCAAGGCAAAAGGCAGTTACCTCCTTCCATCCACCGCCCATAAAAGCTCACAGGACATCAAACATAAAAATATAGATCTGGAAACCCTTTGACACCGTTTGTTAGACTAGTAATAATTCTGCAATATCTGCCCTCAATGGAAATGAAAGCGAGACCGTCTGCCTCCTTTCTTCTGAAAGCATATAAGGAACAAATATCCTGAAACATAGGTGCTCGTTGCTTGACTTTCATAAAAAGTATTTATAGCCTTAGTAAAATGTGATACCTGTTGGGATGCAATTAATGTGGGGAAATACCCAAACATCGCAAAACATACTCTAAGTAGGAGATAAAAGGAGGAACCCCTCCACTGGACAACATACGATGATTGACTGATACATACCCAACAGGAGGACGATCAGCTGAATCATCTTTCCTTGAAAATCTAGTTTCATCCTTCGTAAATCCGAAACCAGCACACATTTGTTGGTATAAGTCATATTGGAGCGTCGATTTAAGACTAGCAGAAGGCACCCACTCAAGGAGACGGGTTTGAGGATAAACTTGACCAACAGAGCCAGCAATTAGGGCAACCTCAGCCACCTGACTAGAACCTCTGGCCTCTTCAGACATAGTACCCTCCTTGAATCTTTGACTAGGTTGGTTTTTAGTTTGCATTTCTACATGGATAGATATGTTTGGGAAATAAGCCACAGCCAAGTTGCTAATAATAAAGAAAAATCAACTTTTGAGCAAATATGCTCTTCAAACCAAGCATTTCATCAAACATACCTCCCTAAAATTTACTAACAATATGAACAAGCCCAAAAGCATTTGGTGAGACTTGCCATTATGGGTTAAACATTATAAGGAAAGTTCAGCCAACAAAAAACAAACCAGATTTGGTTGGTCGCTCGTGACCCCTGCATATATAAAGGTTCTGGCCAAGTCGATTATCAATAACTATTAGTCGCACATAGAAAATAAATGTTGCCAGTAGAAAGCAGAACATAAAGCCATGACATCAATGTCAAAATTATGTGACACAGGCATTTCGTCAAGCATATAGCGAAGTCATGGTAAATTAAGAACGACGTTTCAAAGACATGCTAACAAGTAATCTGTAAACATTTGGTTGCAATCAAAAAACAAGAGGGGCTTATGTGCAAATCGGGTTTGTCAAATGATTATGTTCAAACTCCAGAACATACTAAGTCAAAGTTGGTGAAAATTTCGATATACAGTCAAATAATTCAGTTTTCACCAATCAAGAACTTTTATGAGGCAAGGTTGGATTAACTCAAGAAGCAAAGTTAAAGAAGAAATTTACTTACATTTAAACAAGTGAGTTTGATTTTGGAAGATAAGGCGCTCTAACCAAATTTGAAATTAAAGGAATTCAGTCTGAAAGGATCAGGCGAAATGGCAATTTAGAGAAGGTAATATGATCAGGAGTAATCAAAGGCAGAAGGAAACCTTCTACAGCAGAGCCGCCATTAAAGCGAGATTTTCAGAAAAAGCAAAATACATAAGAAGCAGGAAAATGAAGAGACAATATTTAAAGAATACTAAAAGGCCTTTTCAAATTAAAGTGACGTGACGGCTTTGAAAGGCCCAGATAAAATGCTCACCTATCCCAGAGAACAACCCCTCAGAACCAGTCAGCAAATAGCTATGTCTATGCATGAACGACTATAAAAGATATTCAATAAGCATGAAACGTTAGTAAGGGTGCCTGCCTTACAAGAAATTGACTTAAATTCATCAACTGATATTACATTCCATTATTTCGAAGCATGCAATCTTCTGAAGTTGAGAATTACAAGCTTCGAGAGGCAAATGTTTATCCCTTAAGGATCATGTATGCATTAAAGAATTAAGTCCGTAATAGAACCATAGAACCAGCATTCTCAAGGTCCGTGCATGCATACCTCACCCACGGTCGTTCGTACACAGCAGGGTCCAACATGGACCATGGCTCGAGCAAGGAGGCAGGGGTTGGTCATAAAGTGCGGCACGATTATACGGAGAGGTCGCGCACCAAAAACAGTAATACCTAAGGACTGTAAGGCCCGCACATCCTACAGAGACCGCCCGTATTAGAAATTCGTTTATTCTTGCATCGAAGAAATCGGTCGCACAAGGCAAAGAAGGGGAACTGATTCCAATCACATGATCCGTTCTGCAGTCTTCCATCCACAGAACCACACATGGATCCCTTGTCGTTCGTTCCGTGATCTACCGCTAGTATTACAATCCAGGGAATCGCGTGCATATCAGCCTTATAAGTTTTATTCAGTCGCCCATCTACCATCATATATAAATGCTCTAATCAAGAAGTATATTCAAGAGAAGTTATGAAAGGCTTAAACATGAAGATGTGTCATTCGATCTTGCACAACCACTTGCTTCTATGAAGTCGCTCGCGCAGGACAGCTGGAAATAGCCGTCGCCAGTTGGCTACAGCTAAGCAGGGGCATGATCGTAACTAAAAAACTAGGCGATCTGTAGCCTACAAAGAGGAACTCCACTTCATTTGTTCAGGGGAGGCTGGCCTATAAATAGGCCATGAATGCCACTGAAAAGGGGGGACCTCCGGCCACCACGAAGTGCTGCTAAATTCCATCCTTAGCCATTCCTTAAACTTTTTTTAACCATGATCATCATTATCACCCGAAGATCTTTCATCCATTTGGCCATGGCTTCCATTAAAATCTTATAAGTACAGAAGATTGAAGACATCTTCCTCCTCCATCACCTATACGCCCTTCTTCATCGTAGATCCTGCCATTCCTCCATTGAATCTCATGAATCTGAGCGAGATTTGTATGTAAAAGTGGGAATATATTGAGAGAATAAGAAGATATACAAATCCATGAGTTGATGTATCCTGTAATCGTCATCAAGAGAATGAAAACTTCATTTACAGTGGACGTAGGCCTAACACAAGGCTGAACCACTCTAAACCTCGTCTCCATTTTGTTTCCTTAGCATTTTTTACTTTCAATTATTGTTGAGTGCGGCTCCATTTAATTTCTAACCACATTGGTGAAGTGCAATCCTTGTACACTTTACTGTTTGAACCATTTTTTTGTGAAAACACCATCACCCGATCCACACCACCATCCCAACTTTGCATAATCCATCCCCCGGATTCCGTGTGATCCATCCCCGTGGATTCCGTGGGGTCCATCCACATGGATTCTGCATGATCCATCCCCATGGATTCTGCAAGATCCATCCCTATGGATTCTATGCGATCCATGGCTAATATTTTTCCCAATCCATGCGCTGAAATTGCCAAACTTCGACTAATCTTCACGCTTGCGCATAACTTGATTCTATACTAAAATTCTAATCAAATTATTCTAATCAAATTCCAACTTTTTCAACAATGATTCAATCAATATAACAACAACAAATCACAAAATCATTAATGAACATTAAAATAATGATTTAACAATTAATCAAATCATTAGATGGACCTAAATATATAACTAACATATGATTTTACCGTTTATCAGCTGCTAAGTTGTACCCTATAGTGATTTGAGATTGAAATCATACTAACATCGATTATATCTATATGAAAACAACTTGAAATGATGAATATATGATCATACAACCCATATACTTGATTGAATCCGTGTGAGAGATGCTTATCACTCACTAATTCTTCGAATTAATTCGAAATCGCTGAATTCTCAATTCGAACAATGAAGATTATGCTTCAAATCCCTAGATTTGATGTGATCTCTCTTCACTTGACGTAGATCTAGCCTCAAACGATGTAGATCTTCATTCTCTTATGTGAATTTAGAACTATAATGGTGGAAAGGTGTATTTGATTGAGCAAAGAGGATCACGAGCTTAACAAATGAGAGAATGAAGAAAGTAAACTATTCTCCATGCCTCTACCCCCCTATTTGTAGCATCCCATCAGCCCGCCAATGGGCCACTCCAAATCAGCCTATTACGGCGAGCCAAACCTGAATAGAAATTGTGAAACACTAAAACAGTGATTTCTCCCAAACTGCTAAACCAAATCTTTAATGTGGCTACTCTACGGAATTGGCAACACCATTTCCTTTCCAATGAGATCAATCTTAGCACCTGATTCGATCTCAGTCAAAAGTTATCCCCTGTACAAGGCTGATAGGGGAAAAATGGTCATAATTAAATTTGGTAAAAATTATGGACATGTCACATCCTCAAAACCAAAATATCAAAATATGAGAACGATCCAACCCTCAGGGAATTAAATAAAAATATTGTACGATCCTCCGATACGTAAAATGCAGGCTGTTACAGAGCACCAGTCGTATTTGCTACTAAGGCAAATGGCTCTCTTCATAAATATGTGGATTATAAAGAATTAAACGAGCTCAGAAAGAAGAACCAACACCCATTCCCTTGGATAAATGATTTATTTAATCAGCTGGTGGGTGCATCCATTTTCTCTTTGTTAGATTTGGCGATTGGTTTTCATCTGCTTCGAGTTACGGATGATAGTTTGGATAAGATTGCTTTTAGGACTCCTTTTCGAGTGGATAGTTATGCTCTTTGGGCTAACCAATGCACCGACTTATTTTTTTGATTTGATGAGCCGCGTGTTTAGGGAGGTCCTAAATAAGTTTGTGGTAGTGTTCATGGATGACATCTTGATATTCTCGAGGGATGAGGATGAGCATGCATTGCATTTGGAAGAGGTACTCCGTACTCTTATTACCCATCAGTTGAAGGAAAAGTATTTAAAGTGCCACTTTTAGTATAAGGAAGTGAGGTTATAGGGGCATATAGTTTCGGGAGATGGTATAGCGGTGGATCCAACTAAAGTGGTTGCTGTGCAAGATAAGAAGGTCCCCAAAAGTGCGACTGAGGTGAGGAGCTTTCTAGGCTTGGGGGGTTTTGTTAGAAATATATTAAGGACTTTACACGAATTTCAGATCTGCTTACTCGCCTTACTAAAATGAACTTTGTACTCTCATGGGACATGGAATACTAGGATTCTTTTGTAAGACTGAAGAAGGCTGTCGCGACTGCTTCAGTGTTGTCTCTTCCAGATGAGCTAAGAGTTTACAGTATTTACAGATGGATGTGGTACAGGATTGGGCGTAGTCCTTATGCAGAAGGGTAAGGTTGTTTGTTA
Source organism: Allium sativum (assembly GCA_030737875.1). NCBI lineage: Eukaryota > Viridiplantae > Streptophyta > Magnoliopsida > Asparagales > Amaryllidaceae > Allium > Allium sativum. Next base: position 283,014,866 of record CM060921.1, read on the forward strand.
CAGGAGCAAATAACTCGGTTGCATTAGAAGAATTATCATACCTATGATTTAGGGCTAGTGGCTATTGTTTTTCCCTAAGTCATGGAGGAATTACTTATTGGGCGAGAGGTTTGAGTTATATACGGATCATAAGTCTCTCAAGTATTTATTCTTGCAAAAGGATCTTAACTTGAGGCAGCAACATTGAATGGACTATCTAGCATTCTACGAATTCGAGATTTCTTATACCCATGGGAAGGGGAATGTAGTAGCGGAATCTTTAAGTAGGCAGAGGATGAATTTGAGTCCATTGTTCGAAAACGGGAAGAGTTTAGAGCTTATCTCATTTTTGATATCAGACCATTTACGGATTATGCACCATGATTATTAGCATCGCTTGAGGTTCAACCTACTCTAATGGAACGGATTGGATCCAGATAACGTGACGATCAATGTCTAGCATATATTACGGATTGACTAGATAGAGGTTAGACCTCTATATACCTTTCTTAATACTCAGTGGATGAGAGGGGATGACTACGCCGTGATGGCAGTTTACGTGTACCCCGCACGGGAGATGTGACGAGTGTGACATTCTCGAAGGCCTATCACTCTCAAATGACCATCCATCCGAGAGGAAACAAGATGTATAAGGATATGAAGAGGGTCTTCTATTAGAAAGGATGAAAAAATACATGGCAGATTTTGTAGCTAGGTGTATATCATGTTAGACTGTTAATGCCGAGCAAAAGAAACTAGGTGGATTATTTTATCCCTTAGATGTGCAACAGTGGAAATGGGAGAGCATCTCAATGGATTATATAGATGGCTTTCCTAGATCGAGTAAAGACAATACTAGTATTTGGGAGATCATGGGTAGATTAACCAAGAGCACCCATTTCATCCAAGCCAAAAATAAGAGGACCGCAGCTTGGTTGGCTTCGATATATTTAAAGGAGATCATTTGGCTTCACAGAGTCCCGGCGAGTATCATTAGTGATAGAGACTCCATCTTCACTAGCGAGTTTTAGAGGAGCCTTCAGGTGGCGTTAGGGACACAGCTAAGACTTAGTACTTCATATCACCCTCTGACAGATAGACAGACTGAGAGGATTAATCAGATTCTTGAGGATTTATTGTGCTTGTGCATTTTAGACTTCGGAGGGAGTTGGGAGGAGCATCTTCCCTTGGTTGAGTTTTCTTATAATGATAGCTACCAGGCAAGTTTTTGCATGGCGCCTTTCGAAGCTTTATGTGGATGGCCTTGCAGATAACTATCTTGTTGTTGGGAGACTACCGATAGGCTTCTTCTTAGACCAAATATGATCAAAGAGACATCATACTAGATTGACTTAATTCGTAAACAGATGAAGGCGAATCAAAACATAAATAAATCTTATGCGGACACGAGGAGGTCAGATCTTGAGTTTAGTGTGGGGGACATGGTTTTCATTAAAGTATCTCCTTTAGGAACATGGTGTAGTTTGGTTCAGTTGGTAAATTAGCACCGAGGCTCAAGGGACCATTCTTGATGGTAGAGAGGAAAGGCCAGATGGCCTATAGAGTTTAGCTACTAGAGAGACTCTCAGTGGTTCACGATGTATTTCGCGTCTCGCATTTGAGGAAATGTCTACATGATTCTACGGTGATAATAGAACCGAGCACTATAGAGAAGGTTGAGGTCAAGAAGGAGGTTTCTGCCAGAGGTGTACCTACATGGACTCTGGACTCTGAAATAACGAAGTTGAGAAACAAGGAAATTAAACAAGTCAAAGTTCAGTGGGGAGAGGATAGTAGAGAAGTAACATGGGAAACAGATGAGAAGATTCATACATCTTTTCCATTCCTTTTTGGTACTACGTATGCTCTCAATCCTTTTTTAGTTTTGAATTTGAACTTTATCCGTTTCCTGTCTTTTGAATTAGTGGGTCTTGTGAAATCCTATGGATGGTTTAAACATGTTGTCAGGACATGTTAATTTTGACGAATTCAAGTGAAAGCAAGTGTTTGCTAGTGGATACAATGGATACATATACACACACTAAGTACTATTTAGTTATCGGCAACTAGAACACTAACATAATTGCATATGAATGTGTGTGCACTTTTAGTTCACCTATAATTTATAGATGAAAATTTTGTGTTTATCATATGAATGTTGCATTTTCTTGATTGTGGTTGTAGCATACATATAGAACCTTATGTACCATTAGGCTTCCCTTGCATACATTTTGGACATACGACACTGACATAAATTGCTAAGAAAAGTAGGTTGTCTGAATTAGTGGACTTCCTAATTTCTTGCATTAGTTCGGGACATATACACTACAATATTGCATTTGTCCATGAAAAGCAATATAAATCCAAAGGACAATGGATACCTGTGATTAGTGGATGACTAGATGGATGTAGATGATGTTGTAATAACATTTATGACATTCCTCTAGTCTTGGAGATTTCGGGGACGAATCCTTTAAGGAGGGGAGAATGTAACAACCCAAAAATTTAATAAACAAATATAAGTAAAAGGTTAATAAAATGAATATGAATTAGAAAAATATTGGGAATGGGGAACGGAGTTGCGCCTTGAGTCCTTTACGAATTCTGGCTAAGATAGACATTTGGTTTGCTGCATCAAACTTAAGACGAAAAGGATATTAAAGAAAGAAGTTTAAAATTCGAACTTGAAGCAACAATAAACTTCGAATCAAACAAAATTAATTTCAGCATATCGATTTAAAGTAGCACATGAGCATTTAACTTTCTTAGTGATTACCTATTGAATTATTGGCAAGTCAGTAGACTTAGAATGTCCTTCAACTGTAAGCCTTTGTGTAATTCTAAAATAGATAACACACGATAAATGTTTCTTGTAATCCTTTATTCTCTATTTCTGTTCGTTTTTGTCTTGAACACTTACCAAGTCTCATAAGTTTGTAAAGATTTTGGCCTTGTAATTCCCTCTGAAGTGGCGCCTTCGCACTTACGTAGGTGATTTTATAAGGGGTATTCATAATTCCTTAAGTACAGATATCATAAAAAGTATCGATAATTTTCCTATTTTCCAACAAATAATATACTGACTTATCATAGGAATGGGTTTTATGTAACAATACTATAAAATTTCTCTAAAACTTAGTAGTCCCTTTGATCCTAGATCTTGGGATCACCAATCAACTACGTTCAGGTTTCCGTTTTTAAAAAAAATTTGTTTGTAGGCCTTAACCCTATTCTCATCGATAAGGTTTGAATGCTTTCTCTTGGCAATGTTATCCTTTTACCATATATAGTCTATAGTGATAACTCGATTCAAGAGAAGTTTGTCTTATTGTTTTATGTCTACGACGAATATGCCCGGATTTACCATTGTATAGTGTAATATAAGCTCTTCCAATAGCTTATTGAATATCACAATGTATACATATTAGGGGAACAGTTTGCTCCAATTTGGAATGTCTTCCAAGAAACTTCAAAGCCAATCTGCTTCTTCTACAGTTTTATCTAAGGCAGAAAAATCAGATTCCATCGTTGATTTAGCTATAAGAATCTATTTTGATGATTTCCATAAAATGGCTCCATGTCCTAATGTGAACACATATCCACCTATAGACTTGTATTATGTGATTCAATTATCCAATTTTCATAACTATATCCTTCCACTACTAAAGGATAGTTTGAATAGTGCACACCAAGTTTCTGCATAAATTTTAGTTATCCTAGAACCCTGATTATCGCTTTCCGATGATGTTTACCAGGATTGCTGGTAAATATTCTTAGCTTACTTACAGCTTATGCGATATCTGATCTAACATAGTTCATAATATACATTATACTTTCTAGTATAAAAGAGTATTCAAGCTGATATATACCATCATTAGTATTCCTTACCCAATTTTGGTTCATATCTAATGGCGATTTTGCAATAATTATATTATATTACTTGAATTTTTCTAGTGTCTTAGTGATGTAATGTGATTGGGATAATGCATATCCCTATGGTGTTCTCAAAATTTTGATACATAATATCACATTAGTCGGTCCTAGGTCTTTCATATCGAATCTGGAGGATAACATATCCTTTGTTGATGTTATTATGGTTTTATTATTACCCAGCATTAGTAAGTCATCAACATAAAAACAAATAATGACATATCCAATTTGTGTATTTTATGTAGACCTATTTGTCTAATTAATTCATTGTCAGTCCATTTGATAACATAGTTTCGTCAAATTTCTTGTGCCTTTGTTTTTGAGCTTGTTTAAGCTCATAAATTGATTTTACTAATTTGCGCTCTTTAACTCATTTCCTGAGATCATGAACCATTCAGTTGCTTTATATATATTTCTTCCTCTGCTAAGCCATAACTTATTAATGAAGCATTCATCGTTTCTTTAAGAGTTCGATTTCTCCATTTGGCTATACTGTTGGATTGAGGTGAATATGGTGTTGTAGTTTGCTGTATAATTCCATTCTCAGCGCAGAATTCCTCGAAGGGAAATTTGTATTCTCATCAAATATCACTTTTTAAAGCTTTATTTTTCCTATTGAGTTAGTTCTCAACTTCCTCTTTATACTAATTAAACATGTCAAATTCTTCATCCTTATTTCTAAGGAGATACACATGACAGTACCTAGTACAATCAACAATGAATGTAATGAAATACCTTTTTCGACCTATCATTTGACACATTTTTGAATCATATACATCTGTATGTATTAGGTCTAGAGGTTTAGTTTCTCGTACAACATAGTGAAACAAGATTCTTTCCAATTTTGCTTTTGCACAAATTTGACACTTATAATTGGAGTTTATGGTACATTTTTGTATAAAATCTGGATTAATCAATTTTTGCAATTTATCAAAATTTACATGCCCTAATTTAGAATGCCAAATACTAGAACAGTCAACAATGTAAGCAAAAGATTCACTTTTATTCATGTCATTGTTTAGTGCAATGGTGGTTACATTTTCTTTAAACAAGCCATCAAATACATATTCTCATCCTACATACACTCCATTCTTTGTGATTACAAACTTGTCAGCCACAAAGGTTAATCGGAAACCACATCTGCTAAGAAAGGACCCTGAAATCAAGTTCTTGCGAATTTATGAAATGTGAAGAACATCACTTAAGGCAAGCTCTTTCCCAGAGGTTAGTTTCATTGAAACTTTTCCCTTACTTCTACCTTTGATGTAGATGAATTTATCATGAAAATTTGTTCATCGTCTGCTGCAGTTTCATAGGTTATAAACATCCATTTAGCGCATATGTGCCGAGTGGCTCCCATGTCTACAATCCATTCCTTTGAGTTACCAACAAGGTTGCATTCTGATATTACTGCACATAAATCCTTATCAGTAGCACCAACTGAAGCTTCGACCGTATTTTCTTCTATTTTCTTCTTTTTGGGTGCACGACATTCGGCTATTTTGTTCCCCTTCTTTCCACATTTATGACAAGAACCCTGAAATTTCTTCAATTTTTTCTAACATTATCTTGCCTCCTCCCATTAGGTTTGTTTGACTCAACTACATTTGCTTTGGTAGCCATATTCTGAGAATTACATTTCTCAAAATTCCTGCTGTCTTCCTCGGTTCTTAATCGAACTATGAGTTCTTCCATTGTCATTTCCATACACTTGTGCTTAAGGTAATTCTTGAAGTTCTTCCAAGATGGTGGCAGTTTCTCTATGATTGAGGCAACCTAGAAAGGTTCACTAAGATTCATCCGTTAATCTTCTAGTTGACTGATGATTAGTTGTATATCTTGAGTCTGGTTGATCATTGTTTTTGAATCAAACATTTTGAAGTCGTTAAATTTTCGAACGATGAGTTTTTTCATTCCATCGTCATTACTTTTGTACTTTTTTGCCCAAAGTTAACCAATGTTGCTTCGATGTTGCTACAGTACAGTTTACATTGTTGGGACTATTATCTAGAACATTCAGAATGTAGTTTTTACACATAAAATCCAAGTTTGTCCAAATATCAAGTGCATCTAATTTGGTTGCATCGAGTTCGAGTTCACCAAATACAGGAGCATCTTCAGTCATAAACTTGGCAAATCCCGTTGTTGTTAGATATAACAACAATTTCTGTTGCCAACGCATGAAGTCCGTGTTTTTGATTTTCTCTGATTTTTCTCCATGAGACAGAGCCATTGTTTGAATCACAGGCGCAGGCTGAGCATTGATCACCGTCCGTATTGGTGCAAAACTATTATTGCAGTTTTTCGACATAGTCATCTATAGAAATCGATATTATTTCAAGATTATTATTCACAACAACCTAAATGTGTTATGAAAGTGATAACCACTACAAAAAGTAGTACTAAACTATAAGCAATTAGTTACGGTAGAAAACTAAGACTAATCTTTACTAGTAAAATGGAAAACAAAAATAGAACAATGCATGACAAAATTAATGGGGAATTTGTTACGACTAATTTTGTTAGTATTGCAGTAAGCACATATTGTAATACGTATCAAACCGTTCGAGTCTAGTTTATGATATTGTTTCCTTGAAAATTTATTGTCACCGTTTGCACTCATGGCTATTAACAATTTGTGTCCCAAGATGAATTGGACCAACCCCGCAGCTAGTGCGCGGAATAGGAGTGACGATGAACTGAAGTTGATTAGAGAAAATAGCAGAAAGAAGAAAGAGAAACATGAGAAAATTTTGAGTGAGTAATCTCGTTTTCTGGCTGTCCTTTTACATGCCGGAGGAGGTGCCTATTTGAAGCGATCGCGGCTGTTGGATAAGTTGCAACACTATGACCAACATTGGTGAACATTGCATGTGCACGCCTATTCGAAAAAAACGCGCGCCTGGCCCAGCCCAACCAGCCGGGAAGCTCATTTAATAACAAGAAATGAAGAGCCCGAAGGCCCAAGGCCTAATCTATAAATTTTTAATACTTTATATGAAAGCCGTCAAGCCTTCTTGCCTCATTCCCCCAATTCCTTCGTGTCCTCATCCCATTTTGACATAGATTGTTAGAGTATTGTATTTATAGATGAGTTGGTACAAATATTCCCCGATGTGGGACTTTGTTTCCACACTTTGTTTCAACAATCCTCAATATGAGTCTCACTTTCCTAATACACTACTTCATTCATTTTCTAACAATCGCCCATGTGAATAAGTAGTTGTTCGTTGTTTCACAAGACATTTTCGTATCTATTTAAAGTGGCGCATGGGCCTTGAACTTTCGTAGTGATTACCTATTTGAATTACATGCGAATCAATAGACTTAAAATGTCCTTAAATTGTAAGTCTTTTGTGTAAGTCTAAAATATATAACACACGATAAATGTTTCTTATAACCCTTTGTTCTCTGTTTGCGTTCATTTTTTCCTTGAACACCTGCCTGGTCTCATAGGTGCTTAGAGAATTTGGCCATATAATTCTCTTTGAGGTGTCACCTTTGCACTTACGTAGGTGATTCTGTAAAGGGTATTCGTAATTCCTCAAGTATAGACATCATTGAAAATATCAATACATATCCTATTTTCCAACAAATAATGCATTGTCTTATCATAGGAATGGTTTGTTTGTAACAGTGCTATCGGGTTTCTCTCAAACTTAGTTGTCCCTTTGAATCTAGATCTTGGAATCCACAGTCAACTAGGAGGGGTTTCCATTTTTAGAAAAACTTTTAGTTTATAGGCCTTAACCCTATACTTATCGATATGGCTCTCTCTCTCTTGGCAAACCTTTAGTTAGTGGATCCTCTTTGTTATTCTTTGACCATATATAATATATATTGATAACTCCATTAGAGAGAAGTTGTCTTATTGTTTTATGTTTACGACAAATATGCCAAGATTTACCATTGTATAGCGTACTATTAGCTCTTCCAATAGCTAATTGACTATTACAATGTATACACATTGGAGGCACAGGTTTACTCCAATTTGGAATGTCTTCCATGAAACTTTGAAGCCAGTCTTCTTCTTCTACAATTTTATCTAAGGAAGTAGACTCTGATTCCATAGTTGATCTAGTTATAAAAATATGTTTGGATGATTCCCATGAATATAACAACCCGCATTTTACGTACCGGAGGATCGTAAAATATTTTTATTTAATTCCCTAAGGGTTGGATCATTCTCGTATTTTAATATGTTGATTACGGGGATGTGAGACATGTCCATAATTTTTACCAATTTTATTTCTCACCATTTTCCCCTTATCAATTTTGTACAGGGTATAACTTTTGACTAGGATCAAATCAAGTGTTAGGATTGACTTCGTTGGAAAGGAAATGATGTTTCCAATTTCGTAGAGTGGTCACGTTAAAGATTTGGTTTAACGATTTTGCAAGTACCAAGTACTGTGTGTCAGGACGTACTACACACGATGAAATTCGTGATTTGCCAAGGTGTGCACTGGTGATTTACACTATTTTCAGATACCAAGTGCCAAAATAGAACCATGGGATATGACAGAATTCCAGAAATGCTTCAAAAAGCTGTTTGGACGCTATGGTCAGTTTTTCATAGCGAAAATGTTGGGAATGCTATGAAATGCAGTATCAACCAATCGAAGCTTGCTTCTGAATTGACGATGGATCTAGCTTCAAAGCGAGTTGAAGGAGGAATGTTTCAAGTATCATGAAGTGTTCATTGATTGTTGTAATGCAGCGAATATGAAGATGACTCAAGGGTGTATAGTTGTAGGAAATGGTTGCTCGAGATGGTGTTGAGCTGTGAATAGTCTCGGGGTTGATGACTAGAGTTAGTGAAGGCTGAGAGATTATCATTATCGTAGGTTCTTGCGGACTCAAAGAAGGGGTATAATAGGTATGCCTGAAAGACCGGTTGAATGGTCGAGTAACCTTGGTAGTTATGATGGGCCTAGAGGTACGAGTCACGATGGCGTATGGAGTTTTTCCTGGAACCGGGGTTTACCATTAGCCCTTGACAAATGACATGTCGTAGCCGTCATACGATTAGCGATGGTTTCAAATCAAGTTTGGCGGTGATAGCCAGAGTCATGGATGATGATTGTTTTGCATGTATCGTCTTGTGTAAATTATTCGACGTCGAAGGAGATATCTCTTGGGTGCTTGTCTGATATTGTTTTAGGCCTTCGGGGCTTGTGCTTGGGAGATGTTGATATCAATTAGGATGGTCTACACTTGATAACTGACTGCTATGAATGTATTGCTTGTTTCTACTTTATTGTTGTAAAGGCTATCACCGTCCAACGTAGGGAAGATGGGTTTGGGTTCTTCTCTGTTGGTGTTGGTAGATTAGTTGATTAATACGCCTATTCTCATATAGTTTATTGATGATGTTAGATAGCTGTTTTATCTCTCACTGAGACTGCTGTCTGATTTAAGGTTTTATGTCTCCCTCTTATTACTTTGGGATGTTCATCTGGTTGTGGATGTGCAGACTGAGTAGCAGATGACAAGTGATATATCTTGGTGAGGACGATGCTGCTGAAGGATGACGGGCAGGAGGCTGGCGTATTGTTTTATACTATCTAGTATTTGTTCTTTTCGATGTTTTATGTATTCTCTGAGTGTTTGTAGTGAGGCTTATTGTACATACTTTTAAAGTGTAATCCAATGTTGTATGGGTATTTCATGGTGATACGAATTAGTTTAAGATTCCGCTCAATTCTGCTTCACTATTATACCCTGTCGTATGTGTTCTATTATATTTTATCCTTGTGTTGTGAGTTATACGACAGGTTCTGCATATGTTTACTTACCTCGATGATTGTCTATAGGTTCCATTCACGTCTTTCATCGCTTTATTCCCCTTGTTAAGTGCAGGAGTTATGGGCGGTCGTCACAATGAAATTGCTCCATTTCCTAATGTGAACACATATCCACTTACAGACATTGTATCACGTGACCAGTTATCACTACTAGAAAAGTAGGCTACACCATTAGTGCTTTAACATAGATTTCGAAAACCATTGATGTTAAATGAATTTTTAACATCGATATTTTTTTTATCGGTGTTAAAAATTTTCATGGGCATCACTTGTTAAGATAGCCGTTATCTATTACTCTGTTAGATATTATATTTTAGTAGTCCTCCCATTTTACAATTAATCTTTCCCAAAATTTTAGTTTCCCTCTTCCATAACCCTAATCTTAGTCTTCCTTCCTCATCATTATTTCCCACGCCTCTTCTCTTTATTTCCCAAATCAGATCAAAAGGAAAAATGGCAATCTTGACAACCAAATCTCCCACCGCCCTCGTTAGTTCAAACTCCGCCGCCATCTCAATCTGGATAAAGAACACTAATCGAGCCCAAAGCTTCCACCATTGGCCACAAGAACCCGAATTGAACCCTAATCGAGCTTGCTGCTACTATGTCAATGCGAATCTTTTTGTTTTCGGTGGCCACCAGAAGCCTTATCTTAGATGCTGCAGATTTGGGACCGGTCGTGGAAAGCTATCTCGATTTTGGGACAACAACCCTAATCGATTTGACACTTGTATCGATTTGAAATGACTTGATCTTATTTAGAGATATTGCTCGAATTTTTTAGTATGTGATTCAACTTTGTGCCTTTTTTTGGTTTTATTTACTCAATCTTCTATGATTTGAGTTTTGGTTTTATTATGAATAATTTAAGATAATATTAACTGTCTTTGCTCGTACTCGAATCGCAATTATGCCGATGATGAAAATGAGTTATAGGATTTAAAAGCTTATATATTCGTCTGCTTTTGATTTGTAAAATGGACCGATTCCATTCTCTTGACATTTTCATTGTGATAAACTTGACTTCGTATTCCACTTACTGCACCACTATTTTATTCAGCTAATTCACCTTGTTCTCATATGAATTTTCCTTATTCTTGCATGCGGCTGTAACTTTTTACTCATGGCTATGTTGCCAATGCTTTAGTTCCACTTCATTTTGCTATTTATTGCTACCTATTGCACTCTTACCTTTCCTAATTTACTATGACTAAGTTTTGTACATGCTTACATATGTATGTATATGTGTGAAATGTATTTATATATGTCTCCACATTTCTACTTCATTGATTTAACACTTGGCTATTTCTCACTTTCAGTTTGTTGCTTGTACAAGTTCCTATGTTTGTGCACTTCCACATGAGTGCTTACATTCTAACACTTGTATTTATGCTTATCCAGAATTATGTGCATAATCCTTATGAAGTTATGAACTGCCCTTCTTGATTTTATCAATCCATGTACACTTGACTTTTTGATTGCATTGATTACTCATAAGCCTTGTACTTTGTTGATTGTAGCTACTTGGTGTTTTGTCATATGTTTTATTTAGTTTCACTTGCTACCATTATGCTCTGCACATTTGCAAGTTACCATGTCTTTATTGCTTAATACACATACACATAAATATATATTCATCATATGTCTCTGTGCACATCGTGGATATACTTGATGTTTGTGTTACTACAAATTGACATCTGGCACATTTACATGCTTTACACTGCGTGTACCTTCTTGAACCATCGATTAGTTCCATGCTTTGTTATGCTTTCTGCCTTATGCTATTCGAGCTGCATTATTTTATGCTGGCATTCGACACTTTGTTGTGCATACTCAACACGGAGGGAAGCCTCAGTTATGCCAAAACCGAGGAATGTTGCCTTAGTTCGAACCAAAATGAGGAACCTGTGAAAGGCTACACTTTTATTTCTATCACAATGTGCACTTGTCCAACTGCTGATGCACTTTGTATATGTATTATGTTTTGTTGCACCTACGTGTGTATACATATATAATCTAGTGCATGTATATACAAATCATTAGCATACGTACAATACATGCTACCACGAAACTATGCACTGCTTTAACACTTGAGCTTGCTCTAGTTCATTTCTTATGCACACTGCATTTTGTTCTTGTGATCCGCATGTCCGTGAGAACACTAATATAAACATATATTATACTAGATATTAGCTAATTAGACAAATACTACACTTAGTCAAAAATTAGAAGAACAAATAATATAGAATCAAAAGATGATGACAGACAACCCAAATACCTTAGGAAACAATATTGAGAATATATTATTTTTGGTTCAAGTTAAATTTTATTTTCTAGATTACTGCTTTTTTAATTTGTGCGATAGATAATGAAGACTGGACACAAGCTAGAAGATAGACTCAAGGGTATGTGTGTGTGAGAGAGAGTGTGTTTATAACAGATGAGATGTAAAAAATAAATATGAAATGTATGTCTGTATGAACTGAATGCGTACAAATAATAGAAATTGAACTGTATACTCTTTATGTAATAGATATTTGTTCAAATAAGATACTTATTTTTTATTCATATTCTTGTTTAAAATTTATTTGAAATAGATAGACCGTATACTCAATAGTTATGTTTAAACAAATTGATGTAATAAGGAGCTTATCGCATCAGACGTCCAAAAAAAGTGATGTAATAGACCATCTATTACATAGATGGTTAAAAGAAACCGGTGTAAAATATGGTCCATTATATTAGTTGCGTAAAGAAAACGTTGTATAAAGCAATCTTATACATAAACCAAAAACCGATGTGAAAGATCCTAACCTTTCATTACACTCGCAAAAACTTCGATCGTAAAACACACACACATTGGCCAAAAATCGATATTGCAGCTTATTGTTCTAGTTGTGTACCCAATTTGCATCACTGTATCCTTCCACTACTGAAGGATAGTTTGTATAGTGCAAACCATAGTTTTGCATATATTTTAGGTGTCCTAGAACTCTGATTACTACTTTCCAATGATGTTTACTAGGATTGTTGGTAAATCAACTTCTTACAACGTATGCGATATCTTGTGTGACGGCCGGGAATTTCGCTCGATCCGAATCAGTCGTTAAACCGATCTAGACCGTTCGAAACCCCTGATCGTTTGAGAACAGGACAAATCAGAACACAGACGGAAGAACCTTTCATTGCTGTTACAACAATTCCATCAGATACAAGAATATACAGAGTATAATTGAATAAATTACATTTGATAAATATCAGAGATTACAATAAATTACATAGCAGCGGAAAAAGAAATACAAAGCACAACTGAAGGTGATATACGGATACAGAGCTTTCCGGATATCATTCCAGCTGTAAACTAGGATCCTGCGAATATAAATCTGCAAAACCAAAACTACTAGCTGCCCGTGCGGAAAATAGGGGCACCCAGAGTTTAGGTTAAAACAATAAACTCCAGGTCAGTCATGTGACTGGTGTGAAAACTAAAACAGTTATTTAAAACTTTACTTTAAAAGAGAGTAATTCAAGGGACCACGCCGTATAACACGGAACGGGTTTCCTCCCAAGAATACTAGTGCATAGAATAAACAACGCAATGCTTTTTCAAAAAAATGAAGCTATTATAAGACCCAGGTCCCATCACACAATGCAACGCAAGCCGGAGGATAGGGTTTTACCTTATAACAGCCAAACATGCTTGGTATGTTTAAAACAAATCATTTGATACTATAATAAGTGTATAGTGTCAAAACAATTTCAATCATAAATATAAATCATAGACGGCATAGCATCCCATGCTACTATGTCGCCATACTAGGCTCTACAAATAAAGCCGAAATATCTCGTATTGGAAATTGGATTTCCGTCATGAGTCGAGGCAAGGGGCAAGCTCCTCTCTGCGTTCGAGACACTCTAGCAAATGTCCCAGGGCTACGCACTCTGGGCAACCCTTGGATGCTTCAGGGCCGGTCCTCACTTACGTTAGAGGATTAGTATTCCTGAACACACGTTTCCCGGTCCTTACAGACCTAAAATCGAGGCGCCTCATCCAACAACCACAAAGGTGAAAAGTATATATATGTCAGGGCTGGTAAGTTACTGACACCACCAAAGCTAGAAAGAAACGTCGTGCTCTCCCTGTAGTCCGTATCCCGTTTTTAACTCATACCGAGGTGTGAGGCTCGCGAATTCACGTTATACACAAAGCTGCCACGTAGGCCGTGCTTTGATCATCAACCACAAGACTCTGCTTTTCAACAAAAGCCTTGATCATTGCATCTTAGCGTGCCACACAGGCAATTCATGCCATGCGACTGATGTCCATCGATATACAACCTCTGAGCTCGTACGTCTCAGAGAAGGGCGTTAAGCAAAAGAATAAATTCTCCGCCGCCAAACAGATGTATATTTAATAGAAATCAATCAACACAGAATAAAATCCAATGTCAGACACACAATCCATTTACAAATCTGTTCTGGGTCTGAACGAAACCGGAGGCACTTTCCTCGCATATCCATCCATCTCCAAGTACGTCTGGACAACCACCAACTATTTCCATCCTCTTGGGTGTACAGCCCAATCAGGATCGTCAGTAATTGCCCAAACGATGTGAAGACTTCTGGTCTTCGACCACCGTCTTCATCTTCGACTTGTCGTCGAATCGGTTATTCAAAATGGGTATAAACCCGGCCTTTCCGAACAAACCGCGTATATTAAAAACAAATGTTACACAAACTCAACATACGCCTCATTCCAATTCATTAGTCACTAACCGCAAATTAGCAAGAGAACAATTTCCCAAACATTAACCCCGAAGGCCGAAACCAACATCAAATCAATACCCAGGAAACCATTCTTCTTAGTCAACCTACAACTAGTTTCTAAATTCCACATTCTTAGGGAAAGGTTCCCATTAATTTTATCCAAGATAAATTCTTTAAAATTTATCTTGTAATCTTCCTTTGGATGTCGTTTCAAACCAAATTATGGTTTTTCTAAACTAGTCGAGATTAGCGAACCACACCGAAGTAATTATTTATTTTATTTCCCAATCCCAAACTATTCATCCCATGAAGCAAAACTGGCAATACTCCATATCTAGCACCACAGTGTTATCGGTAAAATTAATTACCATTTCACGTTCAAATCTAATTAAAGATTTAACTATCGCTTTGGAGCAAAACTGGTGATACTCCATTCTCGCTCGTTTTCTAAATTTGATAATTTAAATTATCAATTCACATTTTAATCTAATTGCAGATTCATTAAAACTCCTTTTACTGGGTTAAAGAACTAGGTGTTATTTAAAACACAGCTCACGACAAACCCAAATCACATTCTATTTATTATCGGGTTAAAGAACTAGTGCTATTTAAAAAACAGTTCACGACAAACCCACAAATCAATTCTATTTCAATTCAAATCAAATATATTAGGAATTCCGATTATTTAAAACCCATTTTTAAATCTAATTTATTTATTTAAAAATAAAAACCCGGGTTTTAAATTGAGTTCAAACTAGTTCATTTCGATAAAAATCAATTTTTATCTTTTTAAATATGGAGTTTTTCATCCCAATTTTTCTCAAATCACCTCTTATGATTTTACACAAATTATTGATATTTTTAATAATTTTATCAAGGCCCGTACAGTCGATTTCCAACAATGGCCATCGAACTGCACTTACAACGACCCTTTTCAAATTTGATTTGGACGTAACTCCAAATCCAACCGTTAGATTTCAGATTTCAAATATTTGTTAGAAAGCTCTTTTCGATACGAACCCAACGGTTCCAGTTTTAGGAGAATCCGACGGTCGGATCTCCCGTAATGTCCGTTTGAAATAAATGGTCGAAATTCGCGAACTACCGCGACGCGGCGCGTTCTATTCAGGCCATTATATTATATATATATATAATATATATAATATATATTTCGTCGATTTTTATTTAAAACGAATTATATAAATAGTTTTGAATTCGTTTCAAGAACCATTTCAACTTTCATCTCAATTCAAATCAAAATTGAATTCTTCCTTATAAATTCGTTTTAAAATTCATTCCTATTCAATTCAATTTGAATTCATTTCAATTCGTTTTCAATTAAATTCGAATTCGTTTTCTATTCAATTCAATTCAAATTGGTTTTCTATTCGATTCAATTCAAATTGGTTTTCTATTCAATTCGATTCAAATTGGTTTTCTATTCAATTCGATTCAAATTGGTTTTCTATTCAATTCGATTCAAATGGGTTTTCTATTCGATTCAATTCAAATTGGTTTTCTATTCAATTCATTTCGAAATCGTTTTCAATTCAATTCATTTCGAAATCGTTTTCAATTCAATTCATTTCGAAATCGTTTTCAATTCAATTCATTTCGAAATCGTTTTCAATTCATTTCAAATTGTTTTCAATTCAATTCATTTCGAAATGAATAAAATCGATATAAATATCGTTCACGTCAAAATGGCGTCAATCTAATCAACACGGCTTCATATATTTCTATTCTCAAATATTCTATTTCAAATATTTCTATTTTCAAATATTTTATTTCAAATATTTCTATTTCAACAAATGACTATTAATTTCTGTCAACACACGACTAATCTCAATGAATGAGTACTGTCCACGTGTGACTATTTTTGTTTAGATATTTCGTTCAACACATGACTAATCTCAACGGATGAGTACAGTCAACACATGAACCTTTATATTATATTAATAAAGATGTAAATTTTATTGTTAAAATATTCGTTCAACACATGACTAATCTCAACGGATGAGTACAGTCAACACATGAACATTTATATTTTAATATTCATTATTTTCTAAATTGGAATGAGGCCCAATCAATCACCATATAATGTTAATTATATGGATTTTCATACATCACACGTATATAATAGCATTGAAAAATAATCAACCATCAACCAAAGTGCACTACACTGTATAAGCATCAAAAATAGATACCTAACGCTTATAACAGCCTGTCAATCAATCGATCGACATATTTAATCAATCAGGATGAATGAACTTCACATTTCATCCCAACACCCGTGCGGGGTTTCAAACAATCAAACACAGATTTTATTTGTGCAGTTGGGCGATGTGTGAAATTTATCGTCCCAATCAATGTCAGTCAAATCAGTGTACATAAACAAACCGTCTGGTTTGTAAATGAATATTTTATTTTATTCACTATCACGTTAAAAATTATATTTTTAACGATAAAACATTTTATTCCAACATATGAATTTCTATTCAGTTCATTCTTTAAATAAAATGATAGTTTTATTTTTCTAATTTATTTTAGAAAATTTCGGCGGCATAACGACACGATACTAGAAACGGGACGAGGCCTAGCCTTATCCCTGGTCTAGTGAAGGCCCACATCATTCACACATCAATCAAATCAATTTCAATTCACCAAAAATTTCAATTCAACCCAAATCATCTAACTACTTTATGCAACCAAACAAACAAGTCCATGGTCTGTGGACGATTGTGTCGGGTGCTACTAAGCACCGTCTGCATCCTAGTATATATATATGACTAGAAAAAGAAATGGAAGAGTGAGGAATTCTCACCGATAGCTATCCAAACATCTTGACTCTTCTTTGATAAACATCTTCATCGTTATCGCCCTTTTTGTCACCTTCGTTGCCCGTAGCCACTACATATATAAAAATCACACATTTTTATATTTTGATGTCTTTGAAATAAAAAATCACATTTTTATTTATTCACTTTCAATTTAAAAATCATATTTTTATAAACGCCTCATACATTTAAAAATCGAATTTTCACTTCGCTATTCAATATATAAAAATCGAATTTTTATTATGCTATTCAATATATAAAAATCGAATTTTTATTATGTTATTCAATATATAAAAATCGAATTTTTATTATGCTATATGGATAAAATTTCTATTTTTACATCGTTATCATATAGATAAAAATTCTATTTTTACATCGTTATCATATATATAAAGATCTCGCCTTTTCAACTATAAAGATTTCTCCTTTTCAAATATAAAGACTTCACCTTTTCAATTCCATCACTATAAAAATCACATTTTTATTTCAACGTATAAATAATAAAAATCAGATTTTTATTTCTCTACATATACATGGATGATATTTTTAATTCTCTACATAAACAAAAATCATATTTCTACCTCTTCTATATAGTAAAGATTATATTTTTAATACTTTAAAAATATAAAAATCATATTTTTAATTCTTTACATAAACAAAAATCATATTTTCTACCTTCTACGCTTCCATATGATTTTTAATCTTTATAAAAATCGCATTTTTATGAACTAAAATCATTCTTTTTATTTCCAAAAATAATATCTTTTTACTTCTATTTCCTATAAAAGAAAAATCAGATTTGTAAAACAAAATTATATATATATATAAATACTTACTGCTTTTTTTCTTTCTAGGGTTCGCTGTGTCGGTGAACTGGAAAGGGGGAGGCGCAGGCGTTAGGCGGTCGGAGTTGGGGTCTGCAGCGGTTTGAGGTGGCTGCCTTTGGGTTGGGGGTGCTCGCCGGAGGAGTCGTCGCTGGTGGGGTCGGCTAGAGTATGGATCGACGCTGGGAGGGGGCGTGAAGGTGGAAGAGGAGGAGGAGCAGGCGCGGGGAGAAGGAGGGGGTGAAGCGGCGTGAGGAGGAGGAAGAAAAGGGGAGGCGCGGTGGTGACCCCCGATGGTGCGCGTCGATGATGGGCGGGGCTGAGCTACCGTCGCCCTCTTCTTCTTTTTTTTTATCTGATTCTCGATCGAATTGAAAACGAGAAAAAAAGGGGGCCAGAAAGATAAAGGGAGAGAGTGGAGGGTTTTAAATTTCAATTTATTTAATTTATTATTTTAATTACAAAAGTTGACTTTTACATACGACCTCTAAACGAGGCCCACCGCCTGTCGTCCATAGTGTTTTACCCCCATTCCGAACACAATGGGATATGTATCGTAGGTTGATTCGATCGTTTCGATCAGTTTCTGTCAAAATCAACATATAACTCTATATATTGAATTTGAACACGCATTTCAATTTACTGGGGTCACATACTAACTCTAAAAATTCCTGAAAAAATATTTTCTAGCTTTGTATTGACGATACGGTCCTAACAAAACTAGTTTCATCGAATTCTGAGACCATTTGAAAAATGGCCATTTTCCAGTCGATTAAAATCAACTGAAACTGGTCAAACGCGTTTTCCTTTGCCACGCCCTCATATTGAATCGAAAAATTATGAAATTTGGAATCTAGCAATAACTTGACACTGCGGATCCAACAAAACTGGTTTCGTCGAAATCCGAGGTCTTTTGCAAAATTTCCATTTTTAAGGGCCTGAATTCCATAGCGACTATTCAGAATTTTCAACTGGACATATCTTTTGATTCCCGCTATGAAATTTTGATTTGTTGGATTCGTTGGAAAGATATTCACGATTAGATCCTAATGTTTTTGGTTTCACTAAAATCCGGATTGTTTTGCACCCGGTACATTCAATTGAAGTTTGAAATCGAATTATCGAACTACCGCGCCATTTTCAATTCTATTTATAATTATATATAATTATTTATATTCTAACGACGCCGTATATAATATATACGTTCGAATTATATTCAAATTAAATTTCTCGTCGAATTTATTTAAAATAATTCATTTTAAATACTCAAAATTCGTTAAAATTGCCAAAATAAAATTTTTAAACTGGCCTAGAATTTCCGGGTTATTACAATCTCCCCCACTTAAAACTTTTCGTCCCTGAAAAGGAACAAAGTCGAAAGTGGTTTGATTATTCAACTCTACGTTCGATCTGGCTTGCATTCTCCAACTTTTCAGTTTCTGAGAATTTTCAAATTTTCAAAAATTTTGGCTAACATCCTAAATTTTCGACATAACCTCCCCTGCACCGGGAGCATCGGGGAATTTCAAATAGCTTCCCCCGTCCTTCTAATCTCAAAAAGAAAAAGAAAAAGCCAAGCGGCTAGCCAATAGGCTCATAAAATCATCATAACCCAAACAAAACAGTAAATTATGTAGTAAACATGTACCTATTTGTCGGGCAAACAAATTTTATTCTCTGCTCTAGCCTCCTTGCTATGACCTGTTCAATGTAAGTATTTGTATATGCAAGCAAATGCGACTAATTTTCAATACAGTTCAATATTTGATTCAATTAGGCATAATGGTTCAAAATTATCAAACAAATAAACAAACAACACAAACATCAATCAATTAGTGGATTAGAGTTTTCAAATTCATATTTTTGATATATATACTGAAAATCTTGTTTTGATGCCAATTCACAACAAAGTGTTCTAACTATATAAGTTTTGGTTCTCACACCAGTCTAATGGAAATATATAGAAATCACACCTTCGTCTCACAAATATAAATTCTGACGACGAGTACTCAGCCATCAGAATCATCTTCGGGCCACTAGAGCATGATTCTATATCTATCCAGTATATTAAAACTTCGAATATACGTTCATGACGCGTATATGCAAAACCTTTATATACTAGATTGTCCAAATTCAAAATAAATAAATAATCAAATACGTGTTAAACGATTTAATTTTTTTTTTTAAACAAAATTGTTTTCATTTGAAAAAAAATATACTCTTCACACTCGTTCTAGGATACTACTAATCCCATCTCTAACGAGTCATTCTAATTGGATATTACTAATCCAATATCTGATGAATTCTTTCGTATGGTTCTAATGTGTCTTGTTCTCGAGCTCTGTAAACCAAAGCTCTAATACCAAATGTGACGGCCGGGAATTTCGCTCGATCTGAATCAGTCGTTAAACCGATCTAGACCGTTCGAAATCCCTGATCGTTTGAGAACAGGACAAATCAGAACGCAGACGGAAGAACCTTTCATTGCTGTTACAACAATTCCATCAGATACAAGAATATACAGAGTATAATTGAATAAATTACATTTGATAAATATCAGAGATTACAATAAATTACATAGCAGCAGAAAAAGAAATACAAAGCACAACTGAAGGTGATATACGGATACAGAGCTTTCTGGATATCATTCCAGCTGTAAACCAGGATCCTGCGAATATAAATCTGCAAAACCAAAACTACTAGCTGCCCGTGCGGAAAATAGGGGCACCCAGAGTTTAGGTTAAAACAATAAACTCCAGGTCAGTCATGTGACTGGTGTGAGAACTAAAACAGTTATTTAAAACTTTACTTTAAAAGAAAGTAATTCAAGGGACCACGCCGTATAACACGGAACGGGTTTCCTCCCAAGAATACCAGTGCATAGAATAAACAACGCAATGCTTTTTCGAAAAATGAAGCTATTATAAGACCCAGGTTCCATCACACAATGCAACGCAAGCCGGAGGATAGGGTTTTACCTTATAACAGCCAAACATGCTTGGTACGTTTAAAACAAATCATTTGATACTATAATAAGTGTATAGTGTCAAAACAATTTCAATCATAAATATAAATCATAGACGGCATAGCATCCCATGCTACTATGTCGCCATACTAGGCTCTACAAATAAAGCCGAAATATCTCGTATTGGAAATTGGATTTCCGTCATGAGTCGAGGCAAGGGGCAAGCTCCTCTCCGCGTTCGAGACACTCTAGCAAATGTCCCAGGGCTACGCACTCTGGGCAACCCTTGGATGCTTCAGGGCCGGTCCTTACTTACGTTAGAGGATTAGTATTCCTGAACACACGTTTCCCGGTCCTTACAGACCTAAAATCGAGGCGCCTCATCCAACAACCACAAAGGTGAAAAGTATATATATGTCAGGGCTGGTAAGTCACTGACACCACCAAATCTAGAAAGGAACGTCGTGCTCTACCTGCAGTCCGTATCCCGTTTTTAACTCATACCGAAGTGTGAGGCTCGCGAATTCACGTTATACACAAAGCTGCCACGTAGGCCGTGCTTTGATCATCAACCACAAGACTCTGCTTTTCAACAAAAGCCTTGATCATTGCATCTTAGCGTGCCACACAGGCAATTCATGCCATGCGACTGATGTCCATCGATATACAACCTCTGAGCTCGTACGTCTCAGAGAAGGGCGTTAAGCAAAAGAATAAATTCTCCGCCGCCAAACAGATGTATATTTAATAGAAATCAATCAACACAGAATAAAATCCAATGTCAGACACACAATCCATTTACAAGTCCGTTCTGGGTCAGAACGAAACCGGAGGCACTTTCCTCGCATATCCATCCATCTCCAAGTACGTCTGGACGACCACCAACTATTTCCATCCTCTTGGGTGTACAGCCGAATCAAGATCGTCAGTAATTGCCCAAACGATGTGAAGACTTCCGGTCTTCGACCACCGTCTTCATCTTCGACTTGTCGTCGAATCAGTTATTCAGAATGGGTATAAACCCGGCCTTTTCGAAAAACCCGCGTATATTAAAAACAAATGTTACACAAACTCAACATACGCCTCATTCCAATTCATTAGTCACTAACCGCAAATTAGCAAGAGAACAATTTCCCAAACATTAACCCCGAAGGCCGAAACCAACATAAGATCAATACCCAGGAAACCATTCTTCTTAGCCAACTTACAGCTAGTTTCTAAATTCCACATTCTTAGGGAAAGGTTCCCATTAATTTTATCCAAGATAAATTCTTTAAAATTTATCCTGTAATCTTCCTTTGGATGTCGTTTCAAACCAAATTATGGTTTTTTCTAAACTAGTCGAGATTAGCGAACCACACCGAAGTAATTATTTATTTTATTTCCCAATCCCAAACTATTCATCCCATGAAGCAAAACTGGCAATACTCCATATTTAGCACCACAGTGTTATCGGTAAAATTAATTACCATTTCACGTTCAAATCTAATTAAAGATTTAACTATCGCTTTGGAGCAAAACTGGTGATACTCCATTCTCGCTCATTTTCTAAATTTGATAATTTAAATTATCAATTCACATTTTAATCTAATTGCAGATTCATTAAAACTCCTTTTACTGGGTTAAAGAACTAGGTGTTATTTAAAACACAGCTCACGACAAACCCAAATCACATTCTATTTATTATCGGGTTAAAGAACTAGTGCTATTTAAAACACAGTTCACGACAAACCCACAAATCAATTCTATTTCAATTCAAATCAAATATATTAGGAATTCCGATTATTTAAAACCCAGTTTTAAATCTAATTTATTTATTTAAAAATAAAAACCCGGGTTTTAAATTGAGTTCAAACTAGTTCATTTCGATAAAAATCAATTTTTATCTTTTTAAATATGGAGTTTTTCATCCCAATTTTTCTCAAATCACCTCTTATGATTTTACACAAATTATTGATATTTTTAATAATTTTATCAAGGCCCGTACAGTCGATTTCCAACAATGGCCATCGAACTGCACTTACAGCGACCCTTTTCAAATTTGATTTGGACGTAACTCCAAATCCAACCGTTAGATTTTAGATTTCAAATATTCGTTAGAAAGCTCTTTTCGATACGACCCCAACGGTTCCAGTTTTAGGAGAATCCGACGGTCGGATCTCCCGTAATGTCCATTTGAAATAAATGGTCGAAATTCGCGAACTGCCGCGACGCGGCGCGTTCTATTCAAGCCATTATATTATATATATAATATATATTTCGTCGATTTTTATTTAAAACGAATTATATAAATAGTTTTGAATTCGTTTCAAGAACCATTTCAACTTCCATCTCAATTCAAATCAAAATTGAATTCTTCCTTATAAATTCGTTTTACAATTCATTCCTATTCAATTTAATTTGAATTCATTTCAATTCGTTTTCAATTCAATTCGAATTCGTTTTCTATTCAATTCAAATTGGTTTTCTATTCGATTCAATTCAAATTGGTTTTCTATTCAATTCGATTCATATTGGTTTTCTATTCAATTCGATTCAAATTGGTTTTCTATTCAATTCGATTCAAATGGGTTTTCTATTCGATTCAATTCAAATTGGTTTTCAATTCAATTCATTTCGAAATCGTTTTCAATTCAATTCATTTCGAAATCGTTTTCAATTCAATTCATTTCGAAATCGTTTTCAATTCAATTCATTTCAAATTGTTTTCAATTCAATTCATTTCGAAATGAATAAAATCGATATAAATATCGTTCACGTCAAAATGGCGTCAATCTAATCAACACGGCTTCATATATTTCTATTCTCAAATATTCTATTTCAAATATTTCTATTTTCAAATATTTCTATTTCAACAAATGACTATTAATTTCTGTCAACACACGACTAATCTCAACGAATGTGTACTGTCCACGTGTGACTATTTTTGTTAAGATATTTCGTTCAACACATGACTAATCTCAACGGATGAGTACAGTCAACACATGAACCTTTATATTATATTAATAAAGATGTAAATTTTATTGTTAAAATATTTGTTCAACACATGACTAATCTCAACGGATGAGTACAGTCAACACATGAACATTTATATTTTAATATTCATTATTTTCTAAATTGGAATGAGGCCCAATCAATCACCATATAATGTTAATTATATGGATTTTCATACATCACACGTATATAATAGCATTGAAAAATAATCAACCATCAACCAAAGTGCACTACACTGTATAAGCATCAAATATAGATACCTAACGCTTATAACAGCCTGTCAATCAATCGATCGACATATTTAATCAATCAGGATGAATGAACTTCACAATTCATCCCAACACCCGTGCGGGGTTTCAAACAATCAAACACAGATTTTATTTGTGCAGTTGGGCGATGTGTGAAATTTATCGTCCCAATCAATGTCAGTCAAATCAGTGTACATAAACAAACCGTCTGGTTTGTAAATGAATATTTTATTTTATTCACTTTCACGTTAAAAATTATATTTTTAACGATAAAACATTTTATTCCAACATATGAATTTCTATTCAGTTCATTCTTTAAATAAAATGATAGTTTTATTTTTCTAATTTATTTTAGAAAATTTCGGCGGCATAACAGCACGATACTAGAAACGGGACGAGGCCTAGCCTTATCCCCGGTCTAGTGAAGGCCCACATCATTCACACATCAATCAAATCAATTTCAATTCACCAAACAATTCAATTCAACCCAAATCATCTAACTACTTTATGCAACCAAACAAACAAGTCCATGGTCTGTGGACGATTGTGTCGGGTGCTACTAAGCACCGTCTGCATCCTAGTATATATATGACTAGAAAAAGAAATGGAAGAGTGAGGAATTATCACCGATAGCTATCCAAACATCTTGACTCTTCTTTGATAAACATCTTCATCGTTATCGCCCTTTTTGTCACCTTCGTTGCCCGTAGCCACTACATATATAAAAATCACACATTTTTATATTTTGATGTCTTTGAAATAAAAAATCACATTTTTATTTATTCACTTTCATTTAAAAATCATATTTTTATAAACGCCTCATACATTTAAAAATCGAATTTTCACTTCGCTATTCAATATATAAAAATCGAATTTTTATTATGCTATTCAATATATAAAAATCGAATTTTTATTATGCTATTCAATATATAAAAATCGAATTTTTATTATGCTATATGGATAAAATTTCTATTTTTACATCGTTATCATATAGATAAAAATTCTATTTTTACATCGTTATCATATATATAAAGATCTCGCCTTTTCAACTATAAAGATTTCTCCTTTTCAAATATAAAGACTTCACCTTTTCAAATATAAAGACTTCACCTTTTCAATTCCATCACTATAAAAATCACATTTTTATTTCAACATATATATAATAAAAATCAGATTTTTATTTCTCTACATATACAAGGATGATATTTTTAATTCTGTACATAAACAAAAATCATATTTCTACCTCTTCTATATAGTAAAGATTATATTTTTAATACTTTAAAAATATAAAAATCATATTTTTAATTCTTTACATAAACAAAAATCATATTTTCTACCTTCTACGCTTCCATATGATATTTAATCTTTATAAAAATCACATTTTTATGAACTAAAATCATTCTTTTTATTTCTAAAAATAATATCTTTTTACTTCTATTTCCTATAAAAGAAAAATCAGATTTGTAAAACAAAATTATATACATATATAAATACTTACAGCTTTTTTTCTTTCTAGGGTTCACTGTGTCGGTGAACTGGAAAGGGGGAGGCGTAGGCGTTAGGCGGTCGGAGTTGGGGTCTGCAGCGGTTTGAGGTGGCTGCCTTTGGGTTGGGGGTGCTCGCCGGAGGAGACGTCGCTGGTGGGGTCGGCTAGGGTATGGATCGAAGATGGGAGGGGGCGTGAAGGTGGAAGAGGAGGAGGAGCAGGCGCGGGGAGAAGGAGGGGGAGAAGCGGCGTGAGGAGGAGGAAGAAAAGGGGAGGCGCGGCGGTGACCCCCGTTGGCGCGCGTCGACGATGGGCGGGGCTGAGCTACCATCGCCCTCTTCTTCTTCTTTTTTTATCTGATTCTCGATCGAATTGAAAACAAGAAAAAAGGGGGCCAGAAAGATAAAGGGAGAGAGCGGAGGGTTTTAAATTTCAATTTATTTAATTTATTATTTTAATTACAAAAAGTTGACTTTTCCATACGACCTCTAAACGAGGCCCACCGCCTGTCGTCCATAGCGTTTTACCCCCATTCCGAACACAATGGGATATGTATCGTAGGTTGATTCGATCGTTTCGATCAGTTTCTATCAAAATCAACATATAACTCTATATATTGAATTTGAACGCGCATTTCAATTTACTGGGGTCACATACTAACTCTAAAAATTCCTGAAAAAATATTTTCTAGCTTCGTATTGACGATACGGTCCTAACAAAACTTGTTTCGTCGAATTCTGAGACCATTTGAAAAATGGCCATTTTCCAGTCGATTAAAATCAACTGAAACTGGTCAAACGCGTTTTTCTTTGCCACACCCTCATATTGAATCGAAAAATTATGAAATTTGGAATCTAGCAATAACTTGACACTGCGGATCCAACAAAACTAGTTTCGTCGAAATCCGAGGTCTTTTGCAAAATTTCCATTTTTAAGGGCCTGAATTCCATAGCGACTATTCATAATTTTCAACTGGACATATCTTTCGATTCCCGCATGAAATTTTGATTTGTTGGATTCGTTGGAAAGATATTCACGATTAGATCCTAATGTTTTTGGTTTCACTAAAATCCGGATTGTTTTGCACCCGGTACATTCAATTGAAGTTTGAAATCGAATTATCGAACTACCGCGCCATTTTCAATTCTATTTATAATTATATATAATTATTTATATTCTAACGACGCCGTATATAATATATACGTTCGAATTATATTCAAATTAAATTTCTCGTCGAATTTATTTAAAATAATTCATTTTAAATACTCAAAATTCGTTAAAATTGCCAAAATAAAAATTTTAAACTGGCGCAGAATTTCCGGGTTATTACATCTTGTCTAGTGCAGTTCATAACATACATGATATTTCCAAGCATACAAGAGCACTCAATCTAATATATACCATCACCAATATTCTTTACCAATTTAAGTTTATATCCACTGGTGATTTTGCAATAGTTATATTATATCACTTGAATTTTCAAGTGTCTTGGCGATGTAATGTTATTAGGATAATGCATATCCTTGTGGTGTTCTCAAAATTTTAATGCTTAATCTCACATCAATCAGTCCTAGATCTTTATATTGAATCTGGAGGATAACTCATCCTTTATTGATGTTCTTATGGTCTTATTATTATCAAGGATCAGTAAATCATCAACATAAAGACAAACAGTGACATATCCAATATGTGTATATTTTATGTAGACACGTTTGTTTGATTCACTTATTGTGAATCCATTTGATAACATAGTATCATCAAATTTCGTGTGCTATTGTTTTGGAGCTTGATTAAGGCCATAAAGTGATTTTACTAATTTGCATGCTTTATCCTCATTTTCTGAGATAATAAACCCTTCCGGTTGCTTCAAATATATTTATTCCTCTAGTTCACCATTCAAAAATGTTGCTTTTACATCCATTTGATGTATTTCTATATAAAGTACAAATGCAATTGCAATAAGCATCATAATTTATGTTTTCTCGTCACTAGAGAGTATGTGTCAAAATAATCTAGATCTTCCTTTTGTCAGAATCCTTGGACCACAAGAGGAGCTTTATACTTATCTATTGAACCATCTGATTTTAATTTTGTTAGCCTGCTTTGTGACCAGGCCACCCAAAGCCAAGGACTTGATTATAAGTAGGCATTCATTGGCAATCTCATGGATGATGTGGCAAAAGGTTGGAAAAACTTAGCATTTTGATGAATAGAATCTTCTTATTGGATTCCGAGCTTCGGGTCAGATCTCGGCATTTGGTTTTTTACATCGACAAGGAAGTGGTTTGGCACGACCCTTCGAGTCGGATCGAGGGGAATGGGTCGGATGGAAAGGACCCGACTCGATTCTATTTTGCACTTTGGAATGACTTGACACTTGAAGTCCTAACATGCAAGTACCTCCAGATCAGATCGAGCTAGATGAACCTGATCCCACATCAACTACATGCACTAGATGGTCTTTGGAAATACCATTGGATCGGTTCGAGGATAAACATATCCATCCTGCCTGGGATTGTGATTGCACATTATTATGTTGACCTATTCTCTTGCCTATTTCATCGGATCGATCTACACTTGGCAAGACCCAAACCAAAGACCATCTCTCCACTCACCCACGTTCAGATCCGAAATTGACTAGATGGGTGATACGTGGCATCTGACCCACACCCCTTCCATGCCTATAAATACAGCATATATATAAAGACATTTTCAAGGTACTTTTGGCCATATGAAGCTCCGCATTCCTTATCCATGGCTACTAACTATCTTCCATTTCAAAATATGAGTGATGAGTACGATTGTATTCGAGAGACTAAGTGGCTATAATCATTGTAGATGTAATTCCCTATCGAATTAAAGAACTATAAAGTGGACATAGATTCATTAACGCCGAAACACTATAAATCTGGTGTATCTGGTTTCTTTTCTCTGTTTTAGCTTATAATTCTTCATTATTCTCTACAAAATCTAGTCCGTTGGGTTTCTAATCCATTGGGTGTTAGTGACATTTTTTGGTCTCGCATTTTGGTGCTTTCAGTGAGAAATGAAGTTTCTTGGCGTTTAAGGATTTTCCAATCTACTTATTGGATCACCAATTCCGATGAGGAAATCTCATGAATTCTATATTGACTTTGCAATCGTGGAGATCACAGACGTGAAGCTGCCTCCATGCCATCTAGCATCAATTACCAAAGATCATAGACAAAGTATTGAAAAACTCAGTTTATGCATGTTTGAAGACACTGGGTTGATTGAAAGCTTTAGGTCAGATCGAAATTCTTGGCTTGAATGAAGGCAACATTCCTTCATCACTTTGTCATCGGATCGCCCTACTTGAGTTGGATTCCCCAGACTAAATCCGATCTGATCCCGTATCAACCACGCATGAATTCTGGAACGCTCTCACCACAACAGCTCGGGTCACATTCGACCCAACCCCACGTCACTATGCACCAATATGCATCGGTGATTCAGCACCTTCATTTTGGGTCTAACAATCATAAACCCGACCTAGAGACGTATCTGAACCATGACCTGAACACGTGAACCAAACCGACTTAAACACAAAATTTGACACGTCACAATATAGTGTTTTTTGGGAAAAAAAAAATACAATTTTGTGATCGTTTCAAAGAAGACTCCTCTTCTGAAATCAAATGAATCGGGTCATGCCCACCGGGACTGTGTGGGCCCGGGCACCGGACCCCCATCGGTGCTGCGATCAGACCCACTTATGGGCCAACTGACTCGTCATATGGGCCAACAGTAGTTGTCAAATCTTGTCAATCAAGATTAAGAGGATAGTCTGAGAATACCACCGGCAAAATGACAACGACTGGGAATCTTCCAAGATCCATGACCTCTATTTACTGACTTTACTCAACATGGGGAGTTCCTGAGTGGATTCAGTATGCTAATTATGACAATATATGAGGGAAAAATTGTTTCCTGGAAGCATCCCTTTCTAGGGTTCCGGTGGTGTATAGACTTCACTAATGCAAATGATGTTGTTACTGAATGAGTAGTGACCATCATGTTTACACAACTTAAACTTGTTCGACCAATGGAATCATGAATGACATTAACTGGGAGTTGTCCTAGCACTATTCTGAAGAGGACTTGGATGATCTTAACAATGATGGTTCTCAATGACGGGATTTCAGAAAGAGACTTAGGATCCAAATACTACAAAGCTTCACTTGTATGATTTGATGAAAGACATATGTCTTGCGGTTTACTCTCTTAAGAGCTTAGCAAACCTTTGCAATATCTATTTCTATCAACTGCATCGATGACGATTGATTTCCACCTGATAAGGGTTAAATAACCATACTTTGGTGCCCAAATTCGGGTAGCAGTTGAGCCATTGGAGGCCATGATTGGACATATGGATCCTTACCCAAATGATAGCAACTTGGCTGCTAATCAGCTACCATGTGACCTCGGCATAGAGATGAGTGCCCAACATGAATCAACCATTAGGTCTCTACTTTATACTTCTGTTGTGACCGAACACATGGACATTACATGAAGCCTCACAAGCCATGATACTGTCCAAATCATTGTTTAGGCAACTGGCTACTACGGCGGGTCCTGTAGCAACCTGAGACATCTGGAAGATTGCTCAAACAGAAAATCGAGGTAAGTCAATTTGATCTCAATTTCCATCCAAGGAAGTTTATATGGAGGCGAGTATTAGATGACTTCGACGCTGAATTCACTACTCCTGTAGAGGATTTGTTAAATGAAGAAGATTGCCCCATGGAACAAAATACGGAATCGAGTACTTGAAAGTTTTATACAGACGGTGCTCGAAATTATCTACGGTCCAACGACGAAGTCGTGTTGATAACTCCTAAAAGGACGGTCAATAAAATAAGTTTTACCAGTGGGTTTCCCCGCTGCTAACAATGATTCCGAGTACGAAGCCTTGATTGTCGGGATGAAACTTGCTAAGGAATTAAGGGTTGCTACATTGATACCTTTTATGACTCTTAGATTGTCGTTCTCTAAGTTCGAAAGGAGCTTCAAGAAAAGGTACCGTGACTTGTAACTTACCCAGTAAAGCTCGAGGAGCTGTTGAACGGCTTGGAACACTATACCATCTTCCATATTCCCCAAATGGAAATTAGAAGGTGGAAAAAATAGCCAAGTTGCCAAGCTTCGACAACCCAGGAGAGATGGAAATGGTCCCAATCGAGATACTAGAAACCCCGAGCTTTAATCAGATGGGAGTTGACCTAGTGTTGGAGATCGAACCTGAGAGTGAGTCATGGATAATCCCCATAGAGAACTTCCTGTAGCATGGGACGCTTCCGACAAGAAAATGTGATAGGCATACCATCATTCGTAAAGCCCTAAAGATACGACATGCAAGGCGACATTGCTCACTTCCCTTTGAAAGTCATCCCGAGATAAACATCAGCGAATCTCGTTGTTGAATTCACTGCCTTGAATGATTCGACAAAAGCACTTACCGACCTCCTGCTTGATTGAACATGTACATGAGTGAGACTTTTAGCAATTAACATTTTGACAATAGAACGTGAAGATTCACAATTTAACTACCTTCATTGACCATTCATTGATTGACTCATGCCCTAGACATAGGGGGAAACTCAAAAATCTAATCATGGATTGCTCATGATCCCTCTATCCACTCCCAAGCTGGTGCAACATTACCTTGCATGACTGACTGCCTCAGTCTTGCCCGAAGATTGGCAAGTTAATGGTTTGGAACACTTAGGCTTGGATGTTGATTGATTGTACACACATCAGCTCTTATTCCCGATATGGGGTTAAAGATAGGTGCGGATGGATGAGGCATATATATCTTCATAGCCCCCGCATCCACTTGCTGACATGGAAAGGGGTAAGATTCTACAAGCATGGATTCCTTTTTAGACATATGCCACTTGCTAGCATGGAAAGAGCAAAGTTTTTATAAGCATGGAGTCCTTACTCTCCTACCGATTTTCATCGGAGCACCGACAAGATGAGATGCTACAATTAGTGGTTTTGATCTGATTATCAGACCCTCATTCCTTGCCCTTGACGTAGGGGAAATAAGGCGATTCAAAGGAGATGTGACCCCATCATTCGATCATCAGAGTCCACCCAACAACATTTGTCATTCCAAGACCCCGGTCAAGGTCTATTTATTCTAGGGACTACCACCCCACAATAATTTGAAAAGATATCCTTCATAAGTTAAAGACTTTTGCAGTCGTCCCCTGGCATAGACAAGACGCGGAAAAATGGACATGAAAAGAACATCCAATGCCATTTTTTCTTAGAATGATATTCATTCCTTTAATAAGATTATTCTTCAACCATGTCTCTTATCTTTGCATATTTTTCGAGTTATAGATGTAATTAACTCAGATGAATTTATATGTGGATGGTGCAGGTACTCAGGATCTGGTACCGATCATACTTCTAACATCTGCATGCAGAGTTATGAAGCACTGCCATAACGAGCCCAACTGAACTACTCATTAAGAAAGCCATGCTCTCTGTTTGAGGAAATTTGTATAGCTTAAGTGGACCTGATATGACTATCTAATCCTTGGTGCATGCAAGGCAAACCTTAAGATAATTGTGCAGCGATTTTGCATTTCAAAGTCTAAAACCAACTCAAAATGGGCGTGGTTTGACCATCTACATGGCCCAATGCAATGCTCGACACAACTAGATTACATGAATCCAAATAAAGGAGGTAGCACTGCCCCTTGGTATGCTTACTTTTCAATCATGCAATTTACTTTTACATGCTTCCGGAGTTATTGACATGACAAACTCATGTGATATGAAGGATGCAGGTACCTGATGTTCGGTGCCAATAAGTCCTCCAGTAGATTTATCGGAGGAACGCAAAGCTTTGACGAACGTGACCGACTGTTTGCCCGACTAACTCTGATTCTCAGTGCTTGGATAGGAGTATAAATCTTGGACGAGTTTGATAGGCATGCCAAGATTAAGAACCAATTGATCCCTGACTCTAGCCAAAACTGACTTTGGGTGAGTACAAAGGACAAACAACGACGTCCATCCCTGACTCTAACTCTCATGACTTGAGAAAGAGTATAAAAAATACTATGACGTTTTCCCAAACTTCATCCGACGAATCGATGGGATGAGAGATACTTGATTATTGCAAATGGCCACCTCTATCCACGAATAGGGGATTAAAAGGTAGCGCCTTGGCAAGCGTGACTCGACCACTTGTCCGAAAAACTCCATTCGCTAGAGTGAACTGTGCAGTATGAATTAAAATCGAGTTCGAAAACGACACTCGAGTTGACAAAATCCCACTCTTTGAATTCGAACGTAGAAGGAATGTTGAGGCGAATGATGCGACCGTTCGCCTGATCAACTCAAACTCTATCGATTCGAGAGTGAGTATAAACATAGAAGTGATTGGTGCACCACGATTCGGGACCACCTTAACCACACTCTAACTAGGGCATACTGTAACAACTCGGAATTTTGACAATAAATAGTTATTTAATTAAAAGCTCAAAAATAGGGATTTCTGCAAACGATGGAATTTAACCATGAAACGTTAACTTTGTGTTCGTCTCGGAATCCTGGGCAACTTTCATGTTCGGAGTTTTGCGAACGGAGTCCATATGAAAATGTTACGGACAAATTAAATATGAAAACAGACGGAAAATATAGATAAAATAGAATATTATGTATATAGTATTACCCAGCCATCTCACACATGACGACTTGTTTTTAAGGGGTATTCTTGTTATATTTTATAAAACGGATGGACGGATGACAA
Organism: Allium sativum; assembly: GCA_030737875.1. Taxonomy (NCBI): domain Eukaryota; kingdom Viridiplantae; phylum Streptophyta; class Magnoliopsida; order Asparagales; family Amaryllidaceae; genus Allium; species Allium sativum. Next base: position 283,048,495 of record CM060921.1, read on the forward strand.
TTAAAATATATCTAATGGTTCAAGGCCTTTTACACCCCTATAAATAAAGGGGTAGGGACTAACCCTTTTTTCATTCAAATCTATGAAGGCAGCGGAGCTCTACCATTTTTCTTCCTCTTCTAACCTAATTTGTAAACAAAAAAATATTCATACATGTACCAAATCAAATCAAATTCATATAGAATTGGGAAGATTAATAGATTCAATGGAAGAGGGTGCCAAACGATAGATTTCTTTGCTTTTTTTTCGTTTTTCTTACATTTCTATAGATATAGAATTTTCCCCTTTCAAGATAAACTGCAGATTTGTAAGAATTTGGGGATTGTAAGCTTAAAAATATTCAAAATCCAGAAATTGGAAGTTATAAGGTGAGTGGGAAATTTACTAGTGCAGATATAATTATTTATCTATTTCGTTCGAATCCAACCTATGTTTTATGCCTATCAGATTTATTATTTAAAAAATTGTAAATTGTGATAACCATCAGATCTGATTATGAATATGTTTGAAATCGGTAAATGAGAAAATTGTGATTATGTACAGATATGAATTGCAGGATTTTTATATATATTCCCACGTATTACTACAAGTTATGTCACGAATTATGAAATATATTGTTTATACCGCATAGCACTGTGGATCTGGAAATTTGTCCCATTAAATATAAATTTGTTGTAGTTATGTTCCAAATCTTTAGTTCAGTGCTGAAATATGAAACATGTGAATTTCAGTAAAAAAGATGAAAATTGTGTATTATATGATGTTAAGAATAAAATGAAAAATTCCTTGTTTACATTAAATTTTGTTGGGTTTTGGCTTAAGCATTGTAAATTTTGCCGTTTTACTCATTTTTGAATAAAGAGGCATTATTTTTGAATCACAAGTAGTATGACAAAAATAATTAACAAGGGAAAAAGTGGTGTAAAGGTACATATAAAAATATATACATATTTTTGTATGTAATTTGCATTGATTGTTCGAAAATGAAAATACATTACATATATTTCTTGTGATTTAGAGATATGTAAATTCTACAAAATAGGCATGATTTACAATAATTTTTTCTAATGGTCAATGTGAGACTTGAAACCTTTTTGGCAAGATTGAATGTAAAAGGGGAATGATTGGTTAATTAATTAGACCAAATCATTAATTTAAATATAAGAATAAAAATAAAAATAATAATAACTGCATTGACCGCATGCAAACATAGAAATAAATATATACATATTATCCGTCCAAATCAGCGTGAAATGGTAAAAATATGCAATGTATTAAATGTAGATTGGTATTCATTTATGGATTCATACATGTAAATTTTATTTCATACTTAATTAATATATTTATGGTGACCGATGTAGTAATTAGTGTAATTGATTGCTATAAATGAGTCCATAAATAAATAATTAACAATTGTGACAAATGTTAAATTTTTGGATAAGGTTCAATGGTGGAATTATATGTAAATATAATTCATATTGAATTAATATATTTGTGAAGACCGTTTGTAGCTGTCAATGTAATTAACTGCTATAAATGAGACCGCAAATAAAGAAATAACCATTGTAATCAATATTGATTAGGGAAAATAAACGTGAATAGGAAAATGGTTACAGTTCCTAAAATCAATTAGGATATTTACTATGGGCCTCAATTAGGAAATTTAAATTATAACCGCATTTGGGCACGAGGTTAAACTCAACTAGTGGTGTAAGCCTCCCCTGAACCGACCGACAAATCCAGCAACCACGGGTAGTTTATTTAATGTGAGGGGTCTAATGCATAAAAATCAATGTATCAAGGCACGAGGTTAAGTTCATTTATGGTAGAAGTCTGCCCGGAACTGACCGACAAATCCAGCATCCATAGGTAGTCAACTTAATGTAAGGGCCCTAGTGCATATATATATATATATATGTATGTAACAACCAATAAACAAATAAATAGAAATAAAAAATAAGAATAGTAATTGCCTATTGGGGTACAACAAATAAATAAATTCATACTGATAAATAGTTTCCTTAGGAAAATATGACCGTTAGAGTCATAAAGGGCAACAAATAGGAAATAAAAAGAAATAGGTCTCAAAAAGAGGATTAATGGATAATGATTTCCATTTAAATACTAAGTCCAAATTAGGGAATAAATTAAATAAATATCGTAGGGAAAGTGCCATTTAATATTCCCTTTTATGTCAATAAAACTTATAATTAAAAAATAGTTGGACTTAGTAGATTAATAATGTATGACATTATTAACCATATAAACCCGTGATACAAATAAAACAGTATTTCCGTACAAAGTAATTAAATAGGAATGACTTGAAAACGTAGCCTACTTTATCTCAAAAAGGTCAGGTGTTAAAGGCAAATGGGGGAAGAATGAATAACCTTCGCGTATAGTCTTCTTCCTCGGTCCTAAAAGGCTAAGAGACTAGGGTTAAAGAGTCCACTTAGGCATTGGTTTTTCAGTATAGGGGTGTTAAATGGCAGGTGTGTGTTGGCCTACCCATATCTAGAAATTAAAAGGGTCGGATATGGCCTCCTATCCTATAGGAAGTAGTAAGTGACTAAGGAGGTTATCTAATAAAGCCAACTAGAACGTATAAAGAATGATAAAATACCTACTCTCACCTTATGTGGGGTAAGGGTTTATGCGTAAATGACGGAAGCCTTAATTAGTAGGGCCCGTAACTAGTGCTCTCTAGTTTTATGTAAATATTTAGTATATTATCGAGGTTTAATAAGTGACCAATAGATCTGCCTAGGGTCTTAAGTGATATGGGAGAATCCACCCTATCTACCATTGATAGTGAGGCATTAAATAATAAATGATAGAGAATGAGGATATAGAAAGAAACCCTCAAATTAGGGGCCCACTCTGGATATAATAAACCAGTTAAACTCTGGTATAAAGGCTTCACAAAAATGTGTGTGAATGTCCTATCTTGGTAATATAATTTGGGAGTACTGCTTTGGGCCGAATATTAAAGTCGTTCATAAATATTAACTGGGTTGGGCTAGAATCACTAACCCGGTTAGGAATACAGCTGGGGTTGAACCAAACAGAACATATCTGTGTTATAGATTGTGTTGTACATTTCTTAATCACCATAACTAGTTATTATGACCCCCGTACTCATTACAACCTCCATATTCATAGAGAAGGTCGGGTTCTCACAGATGATTAAGTTTGGCTTTTAGTTCTCGCTTTCTCTCATGCTCGGTATTGGCAAAGTGACTTACTTTGAAAAAGGTAGTTACTTGATTAATACTGGTTATCCTATTTTGTTTCTGCTATGAGTTTATTTATCATACTCTGATATGATCATGCTCATTTATTACAGGTACCAGATATACGCTCTACACTAGGATGTGTTCAAGTTTTTATTTTTGTCAATACTTGGGTGCAGAAAAGTGTGGTGTGGTATATTTGTTATCAAAGCTTAGGTTAAACGATCAGAGGATTTAGTTAAATTTGGAATCGTGAGAGAACATAATTCGATTTTCTTTTCTATTTTTCTTCGTCTTTCTAACTCAACTTTAATTTATTTCAACTATAAAGCTAGTCGTGGGCCTAAGTATACATATTGGGCTTTGAGCGATTAAGGGTAAAGATACGTTGAGATAGGGTTTCCAGCCAATTCTGTCTTACCCCACAGTACAATGGAAATCTTGTCGTGAAGAGCATGAGGACGACATATGGTGGATTCCGTTGATTCGAGATTTGGAAACTGGAATAAAATCTATATGTTAATATAAAAAGCTAGTTAAAATCGAGATAGTCATAAGTTTCTGGATTTGGTTTTGTCAGTTGCTCCAGTTAAGACTATTACTCGATCCAAAATGGGGAAAAACCAACGTTAATACATTGTATCCATTTCGGAATTATAATTACGAGGTTTATCCATTTGTTACTTTGTTGAAAATCTGAATCTACCTTTATTGAGATATCCAATTGTATTCTGAGCCTTATATTCGAGGAAATTTATTTTTAAAACTATTTGAAAAATAAAAATTTATTTCAACAGTTTTGAAATATGGTTTCGGAAAGTAGTTTGTGAAGATATGGTTTTTAAATTTTTAATCTATTCGTGTTTCAAAATTTTAGAGTTATTGTGTAATTTTAATAAATATAGTCTGATTGATAGGAAGGATGGAGTTAGAAATGACAAGGAATATGCCACTAAACTTGAAATAATAATTATCTATCCATTGTAATTTGTAGTGTCCCTCTTCTTATATATATTGGATAATTTATTGAAATTACCACAATTAACCCTTAAGATTCTAAGGCTCTAACATCTTTGAACATGAAATGGTTTTTCCGGTTGAAATATAAAACTGGAATATAAATAATAATAATAAAATGGATTTATAAACACGAAACCATTAGTTTATAAATAAATTCCATGTTTTAAAAAAGTTTAAATTATTCTTCGAAAAGGCTAAGGAAAATCCTTCATCTTGATTGTTAGGATATTTGATTTCGTGAATCGTCTGTTTGTTGTCAGCTAGGTAATGGGAAATCACTTTTAAATTATATTATGGATTTCTAGCTGAATTTTTGGAATTCATTTGTTCGTTGTGTAGTTGCAGCATTGCGTTGAGACTATAAATACTTGGAGTTGGTTCAAAGTTTTACTACGGTCTTTAAATACAACGGTGATGACGATAACTATTTCGAATCGCATCAAATCTTAAAAGATAACGCGGGAAGATTAATATTCTAATCTGGCCTAATAAGGTCAAGGTCCATCCTCTATCTATAGCTTATTTGGTAGTTGATCGTTTAGTGCTATACTAGGACGATCAATTAGTTAATGAGTTTTGGTACAACTTGGTCCAAGGACTCAACCATAAAAGTTGCGTCCAAATTACCCCCTTAACTTCTTTCGTCCTCCCTTCCTCATCTAGACGAACCATGTCTCTATCCTTCTTTCCTTTTGTTCTTGCCGCCTCGTCTCCTCATTTTCCGTGCTTGTTTGTGCATTAGATCTTGCCTCACTAATACTCCAAGATTTAATTTCTTCTCTTAGACTATTTCTTGGCCTATAATACCTGGTTTCAATATTCGATCCTACTCCCACCATTAAAGTCTCCTTCTTAGGTAGAGATCATTTGGTTGGATCGGAATGAGAAAAAACGTCTCACCGTATAGGGTTAAGAAAACTTGTCATGGCAGTTGGACATGCACCGGTCCATTGCTCGAGATCTTAGAATAAGGTTGTTGTTTTTGTTGCATCCACCTTTGCTATACCTTGTTTGAATAAGTTCTTTCGAAGGTGATCGTTCATTTTGGAGATGAAGATAAGCCGTCTCTGGATGGTCTTTCTAAGGAGAATCTCGATAGAAGTTTTAGAGGCATCCGTGTTTTACACGGACTTCTATGTTCTTTTGTTTGACCGACTTTGGGGATTTTGCAGCAAATCTCTTTTTCTTAATGTCAGTTTTTGTGTTTGGGAATCTATGTTCGAACTGCCCATGTAGGCGTGTGAGCCATTTAACACATTGCTCTATAGATGGGAAGTTATGACTAGATTTGTCTCATGATGCGGAAATCAATTTTTTCCTTGATCGGTGGCGTAACCATCGTTCAGTGTCACATTATATTCGATTCAGCTTGTGTTCTTGTGTATTTTCTCATGGAATTTCTCTCTGTAAATTCACTTATCCATTTTGTCTTTAGACAATATTAGGTGGGTTTCCATGAGAAGCAGTTTTGTGGTAGGTTTCTTTTCTCATCATAAATTCCCTCTTGGAAGAAATGGTGGTGTGGGAACCTCCAACTACACCAACAGTGTTTGTGACACGAGATTGGGAATTTTGCTACCATAATATGGTTAATTAATGATCATAGAAAGAGGTTTGAGCTCCAACCGCGGAGTAAGGCATCTCGTTGTTTATAGCCATTGTTTTGGGAGTTTTGGTGTTGTTTTGTTGTTTTCCCATTCCAGCAACGGGTTCTTGGTTACGGTGATTTATGCTTGTAACTGTTAGTGTTGTTAAAATCATACGACTTAGGATAATGAGATTTCTGTATTTGGAGATGTTCATGTCATTCACGTGTTCCTGTTTGAATGAAACTTTATTTTCATATCTAAACTAACAGTTGTCCTAGAGCTGGAAAGAATATAATTCTGCATTAGATAAATTTTACCAAAGGACCGGTTTTGCGTTGTTTTCGTCATGGGTATATAAATAAATAAACACTGTTCCTTATTAGAGCTAAAATTTGTTTCGGTTTCTTTTGTATATGATTTCAGTTTTCACATTTTTGGTGTGACTGACTTCCTTTTTGCCAACATGTGACTTGAATCGTTTAAAGTTTCGCAATTTTCAATTTTTAAAGTTTTTAGAAAATGCTTTTTTAAAACAAAAACAGTTTTTATCATTTTCTTATTTTATAGGAAAGTTAAACGGTTTTGAAAGGAACTTTTAAAAAAAATAAATGTGACAAGTTTTTAAGTGGAAATTTATTTTTGTGAAAAAACTCGATTTTTGGTTACATGAATAGTGTAAGAAAGATGTTTGGATGCTTTGTGTGCACATCTCGGCGGTACAATAGACGATACGATAAAAGCGTTAACGACAACAAGGAAAAGGCTGTTTTGGCCTTGGGAACGCCATTCCCATACCTTGTCAACGATGCGCATGGGTTATTAATTAACTCGTTTTACGTTGGATCTTGTTTTAAGCCTCCTTTACAGTCTATAGATGAAAATATTTGCAGTATTTTGGGTAATTGAGGAGAAAATTCCACTGCAGGGCGGGAAATGGAATATTAGTATGCAGGAACAATGTAAAAATTCTTCGTTTTGTTTTCCGTTTTCCAGTTTAGGAGAAATTAAATAGGAAACAATTAGATTGCGTACATTCTGGACGGTAGGGTGTGGATGCAAAATTGGTTGCTTCATACTTTTATTTGTAATTATGTGAAGGTTATGGATAAAAGAGAATTTTCAAAATTTGCATTCACATAGAACTGCCAGTATATTTAGGATGTTTTGCGTCATGTTTTTGAAAGTATTTTAAAAATCTCAATGCATACATAAAGAGGGCCCACTTCAGAATCATCTTGCATGCATGTCTTATGGTTGAAATGCATTATGTACACCATGCACATATACACATGGTTGCAAAATGGATGTACACAAATTAGTAGTGTAGTGTAGGATAACTAGGTGTCAGAATTTCGGGAGGAAATTCCTTTTAATGGGTGAAGAATGTAAGAACCCGGAATTTTGACAATAAATAGTTATTTAATTAAAAGCTCAAAAATAGGAATTTATGCAAATTATGGAATTTGACAATGAAGCTTCAACCGTTGCGTTCGTCTCGGAATTCTAGTCAACTTTCATGTTTGGAGTTTTGCGAGTAGAGTCCGTATGAAAAAATTACGGACGAAATACGAAAACAGATGAAAAATAAATAAATTAGAATATTATATATATAATAATATATAATTACCTAGCCACCTCACCAATGACGACTAGGTTTTTATGAGTATTCTTGTTACATTTTATAAAATGAATCGACGAATGACAATTAAAATAGATTAAATGGTCCAAGGCCATTTACACCCCTATAAATAAAGGGGTAGAGCCTCACTCTTTTTCCATTCAAATCAATGAGGGTAGCGAAGCTTTGCCATTTTTCTTCCTCTTCTAACCTAATTTCTAAATAAAATATATTCATACATATACAAAATAAAATCAAATTCATGTGGAATTGGGAAGATTAATTGATTCAATGGAAGAGGGTGCTTAACGATACATTTTGTAACACCCCATAATTTTAAAATATTAAAATTAACAAATTTAAGAACACTTAATTTTTAAAACAAGAATTAAGGGAAGCGGGTTACGCCATTGTGTTCGTCTCGGAATTCTGCTTGAGATAGAGTCCGAGTTTGCGTAAATTGGGCTCCGTATGAAGAAGTTATGGAGCTTAGAAGATTTAAGTTTAAATCAGAATTAAATAAATAATTAATAAATCAAAATTCAAATTCAAACCAGCAAAAAGAAGTGGGCGGGAAAATTCCTGCCAGAGGGTGTCGACCCCCTTAAGGGGTGTTGACACTAGTGTCGACCCAAATATAGGGGTGTCGACATAGGTGTCGACCCCCCTGTAGGGGTTGACCCCTGCTGACTGTTCTTGACAGTGACAGTTTTCTGAGTCGTAGGGCTACGTGGCGACTTCTGATTGGCTTGATGACGCATTTTCTTGGACTGGATGGTTTGGATGGATCCTAGGTTGATCTAAAGGATCAAATTAATCCTGTACTTCTATATAATCACATCAAACCTAAACCCTAATCAAAACTAAATTGATTCTTGAGCCACCATGCTGCTGCATCCCAAACTAATCTAGGCTCCACCTTAACTAATCAAATTCAAGATTAAAGATAAAGATCAAAACCTACATCAATGGATTAGCTTATCAATTTCAGAATTCCGATTCCAGATCTTCTCTTCTTTCTTAATCTCTGTGAGTTCATGTATTTTTCACAAGATAATTAAACTAAAGTAATTATGATAAGTTATAAATTGTGATCATATGATTATGCATATAATGGATCTTATCAAATTTGCAAGTTGTCATCTTTTTTGATTCATAGCCTATGCTTTTCTGATCAATTCTACCAGTTCATGCCTGTTCATGCTCGTATATTTATGCCTATTTTGATACCATGATTCTCTTACCTCTTCCTTTTTCCTTTTTCTTTTTTTATGAGTTAGGCTAACTTCGAGCCTAACATATTATGCGAAATTCGCGCACGTATAATGCTTGAATGATAGGGAAAAAGTTTGGGAAATGTTGAATAACATGTGATTTATAAAAAGGCATAAATTGATGATGGCTATGGTTTGGGAAAAATTGTATATAATAAGCAAACATGAGACTTGACGTAAATGGGTTTGGGTGTAAACTTGTGATAATTTGGTAAGTTCAGTTATTTCTCAAATTTGGAACATGTAATAGGAATCATGACTTGTAATGAATCAAATCTAGAACTATGCCTAGTTGTAAGATAATCAATTCTGATTCATGCTTATCCTTTTTATCACAATTGAATTACCTATGCCTATGAGACTGTTGTGACGGAACCTATCATGTTGTACACCAAATTGGTGATTCTTTTATGTTCAATTCTATCGAATATTTATGCCTATGATGTAAATTGCTTAGTTTAGCCATACTTATTGTTAATGTACAACATGTTTGTTGGAAACATGATTCTTGAGTAGGGTACACCTTTGCATGCCTATTTTGTTCCTTATGTCAATTCTTGTGTTTCTCCTCTATCCTTCTCTGTTTTATTTCTGGACCTTGTTGTACGTGCGATTGAAACGCGGGGAATTGGGTATAACTTAATTAAGTAATTTTGGGCATAAGAAGTAAATGTGGCATAGCTTGAATTGACCACAATTATGGATAATTTACATATAAATCAAGACTTGGACAGTAAATATGTAAATTGGCTAAAAGATGAACTCCTAAGACACGAGGTTAGACTTGGTTTGCGGTATAAGACCGCCCGGAACCGCCCGGCATATTCAGCAACCGCAAACGGCAGTCTAATGTGAGAGTTCAAAGGCATAAATTAGATGCTTAGACACGAGGTTAAGTCTGGCTTGTTGTTGAAGTCTTCCCGGAACCGCCCGGCATATCCAGCGGCCACAAGTGATCGAGTTAATGTGAGAGGTTTGTGCATTAATAACTAATTAATGCTTAATATAATACCTAAACGAGTTAGGTGGGTAGGGTTAAGTTAACATGGGTAAGAAGACAACTTAACCAATATTACATGAACAAAGTGGATAGGGTTAAAGCAAGCTTAACCAATAATACATATGGACTTGATAAGTGAAAGGGTTAATTAAATCTTGGTTAGGTGGGTAATATTAGCATATATAGGCCCACAAACTTAACCGTTAAATAAACATGTGTGAATTAGTGGGAAGGTTAAGTGACATATGGATTGGCGACACTTAACCAATACAACATGTTAATTAGACAAATGGGTGGGGTTAGGTTAAATTGAGAACACTTAACCGTTATAACTTGTTGGTTTGGAAACCCTAGTATCGGGCACACATTTCAACAGTAACCGATATAGATGTATCACGGTACCTAGAACTAGGAAGGGTGGGGCACGATTACTGGGCTGATTATAAGCGGTCAAAATAGCGGCGGGTGGTGCGTCAGTGTAGGTTCCGACTGAGTACAGGTGTGCACGTACTCCGGAGTGGAAAAAGCAGGCAATGGGCATCAGTAGTCATACACTGTGCATCTTAAATTGTATCGGGTTGCCATCATAGCGATTGATACACCCCATGGTGGGATCATCACAGGTATCTACAAACAAGCGGGGCCGAATGAGACAAGTAATGAATACATACGAGTTAAGGAGCCTATCGATTAAGCGATAAGGGGGTAGTGTGGGGACATCTAGTATTTAGTAGGCTGTTAAAGATTGTATGGGGTGGATACCTCTTACTAGATTTTACATCTGAGGGCTACCAATTGTGGGGTTGGGATCAACTTTCAGTACGAAACTAGTAACGATGCATATATTTACATTAGTGTAGTGTAGTAATTACCCTATAGTGATTAGAAGCGCAATAAACGTTTATCTTATTCATCTTGCCTGCCTTGTCGCGCATGCTTATGTCTAGTCATTTCTTACTTTCCAATTTATGTTCTTATCCTGTTACTTTAATGATTATATTGTTAAAGTTACTGGACTCAGCAGACTAACGTCTGACCTAGTTTGTTTCGCCTCTTTTCTTCCGTTCCCCCTTCACCCAAGTTCTCAGGGAGGAAATACTCAAGCTTAGTTCAGATGTCTCTTTCTTCCAGCTTGAAGTTGAAAGATGTATTGCTTGGCTTTGATTCTGCTTATGGAATTTTCTGTTGGGGATTATGGCTTTAAAATTTTGTACTCTGAAGGCTTTTGTACAAGACTAATATTATGTACTTGGTTTTGTTGTTTTGAAGGTGTAATCAAACCTATTTCTGTTTTCACTGCAATAAAGTCATAAAATTTTTAAGTACCACTTTATCCGTCTTGTAATATTCCGTTCTGTTTACTTATAACGCTCCACGAAACTTAATGCATTCCCTTTGTGAGTGACATTAACGGACATAGGCTTCCCTTTTTTTTACATTTCTACAGATCTAGAATTTCCCTCTTTCTAGATAAACTGTAGATTTGTAAGAATTTGGGGATTGTAAGCTTAAAAAGGTTCAAATTTCAGAAATTGGAAGCTATAAGGTGAGTGGGAAATTTACTAATATAGATATAATGATTTATCTATTTCATTTGAATCCAATCTATGTTTTATGCCTATCAGATATGTTATTTAAAAAAATTGTAAATTGTGATAACCATGAGATTTGATTATGAATATGTTTGAAATTGGTAAATGAGAAAGTTGTGATTTTGTATAAATATGAATTGTAGGATTTTTATATATATTGCCACATATTCCTACAATTTATGTCATGAATTATGAAATATGTCTTTTATGCCACATAGAACCGTGGATCTGGCAATCAGTCCCATTAAACATAAATTTGTTGTAGTTATGTTCCAGATCTTTAGTTTAGTGCAAAAATATGAAATATGTGAATTTGGGTAAAAATATGAAAATTTTGTATTATGTGATGTAAAGAATAAAAGAATTATTCCTTGTTTACATTCAATTTTGTTAGGTTTTTGGCTAAAGCATTGTAAATTATGTCGTTTTACTTATTTTTAAATAAAGAGGCAGTATTCTAGAATCACAAGAAGTATGATGAATTAAAAACGGGAAAAGTGGTGCAAAGGTACATATAAAAATAAATACATATTTTTGTATGTAATTTGCATGGACTATTCCAAAATAAAAATACATTACATATATTTCTTGTGATTTGGAGATATGTCAATTCCACAAAATAGGCATGATTTATAATGATTTTGGCTAATGACCCTTGTGAGACTTGAAACCTTTTTGGCAAGATTGAATATAAAAAGGAATGATTGGTTAATTTATTAGACCAAATCATTAGTTTAAATTTAAGAATAATAATAATAATAACTACGATGACCGCACACAAAACAGAAATAAATATGTACATATTATCAATCGAAATCAGCGTAAAACGATAAAAATATGCATTGTATTAAATGTTGAATGGTATTCATTTATGGAATCATACACGTAAATTTATATTCCATACTTAATGAACATATTTATGGTGACCGATGTAGCAATTAATGTAACCGATTGTTATAAACGAGGCCATAAATAAATAATTAACAATTATGACAAATGTTGAATGTTTGGATAAGGTTCAATGGTGGAATTATATATAAATATAATATATATTGAATTAATATATTTGTGGAGACCGTTTGTAGCTATCAATGTACTTAACTGCTATAAATGAGCCCGCAAATAAAGAAATAACCATTGCAACCAATATTGATTGAGAAAAATAAATGTGAATAGGAAAATGGTTACAATTCCTAAAATAAATTAGGAGAATTATTATGGACCCCAATTAGGAAATTTAAATTATAACCACATTTAGACCCAAGGAAACTCAACTTGTGGTGTGAGCCAACCGGAACCGACAAACAAATCCAGCAACCACAGGTAGTCAGTTTAATGTGAGGGTTCTAATGCATAAAAATAAATTTACTAAGGCATGAGGTTAAGTTCACTTCTGGTAGAAGTCTCCCAGAACCGACCGACAAATCCAGCATCCATAGGTAGTCAACTTAATGTGAGGGGCCTAGTGCATAAATATATATATATATACACATAAAAACCAATAAGCAAATAAAAAATAAGAATAATAATTTCCTGTTGGGGTTAAACAAATAAATAACTTGGGATTGATAAATAGTTGGCTTAGAAAAATATAACCGTAAGAGTAATAAAGGGCAACAAATAGGAAATAAAAAGGAACGGGTGTCAAAAAGGGGATTAATGGATATTGATTGTCGTTTAAATACTAAGTCCAAATTAGGGAACAAATAAAATAAATATCCTAGAGAAAATGGAATATAATATTCCATATGTAACACCCCACTTCCGTTAAGGTCACTCGCAAAGGGAATGCCTTAACTTCGGTGGAACGTTATAAGTAGTACTTGAAAATTTTATAACTTTATTACAATAGAAACAGAATTGAGTTTAGTTACATCTTTCAAAAACCACAATATCGAAATTCAAGTACATAAATATCGGTCTTGTACAAAAGCCTTCAGAATGCATAGTTTTTAAAGCCATAATCCCCAACATAAACTGCCATGGAAAGATAGAACCAAAGACAAGCAATACTTCGAACACTTCAAGCAGAGAGAATCTAAATCAAACTCCTATGTTTTCACCCTGAGAACCTGGGGGGAGAAACGGAAAGAAAAGAGGCGAAACAAACTAGGTCAGACATAAGTCTAGTGAGTCCAGTGACTTCCAGCATATAAACAGATAATATTATCATGACATGTAAATAAAGATGGATGAGAGATTATATCAACAGGAATAACAGATATACTTTAAGATAACAGAAGAAACAGAATGATGTAAACCAAGTTATGTTCCTTACTTACATCTTACTTCTCTGCACTAATACTACTATAATAGGGTTAGGTGTTACCCTAATGTCTAAATTGAAATAGAATCGAAACAGAATGCTAGTAATAGACCTTCACCACCCCAACAGACAGAAGGTAAAGAAGCAGAATACTAATAATGGGCCTTTACCACCCCAACTACAGAAGGTACGGAAACAGAATACTAATAATGGGCCTTTACCACCCAACTAATGGGCCTTTATCACCACAACATGCAGAATGTATGGAAATAGAATCGGAAACGGAATCAGAGACGGAAACGGAATAATCACTACGGAAACAAAATGTTATAATTAGGTGTACACTAGTAATGGGTCTTTACCACCCCTACAGATGGTACCACGCAGAAACAGACAGGTGTTACCACCCAACAGAAACAGACTGTACCAATAGAAACAGATAGAACTAAGTGTACTCTAGGTCCTAGCCTAAGCGATCGGCTCCCTAATACATAAATACGTCGTGTCAGCCCCACAGTAGGGTGTATCACTCCCTAAATTGGCAACCTATTGGCACATACCTATTTACAGATGTCACGGTGTCTTACATCCTCAGAGCAGACCGGATCCATGCATGCACATGACCCGGTTGGAACGCACCATCAACACCCCTCGCCATTATCAGAATGAACCGCTTACAATTAGTTCAATAAGCGTGCCCGGACACCTACATGGCGTAGGGTCAATGTTTTTGATACCAGAAAGGGTTATGACTAATATGAGTCCCAAACAACAGATGACACAAGTATTTTCCCTCATAACCTTGTGTCCCAGGCTAATAGATTTCAGATTAACTTGTTTACAAGTTTCAGACATACAGTGTTCAGATTTACTAGTTCACAGATCAGATAATCAAGTTAACAAATTTTCAGACTAACGGATCAGATGTACAGTTTTAATAGACTTACAGATTGTCTAACTTTGTATTGGGCCTACAGATTCACGAAATGGGTTTGTTAAATTCATCAGTCCAGTTGGTTTAACTCTATCCACCCAACACGTTTTTAGACACCACATTTCTCTTAAATTTGCATTAATTAAATATTAATGCATAGACATCTCACATTAGGTCGGTAGCTTGTGGCCGCTGGATGTGCCGGGTGGTTCCGGGCAGACTTCTGCCACAGGCCACACATAACCTTGTGTCTAAGCTCTCACATTAGACTGACAGTTTGCGGTTGCTAGTTAAGCCGGTTGGTTCCGGGCAGGCTTCTACCGCAAGTGGAGTCTAACCTCGTGTCATAGCCAATTTATTCCAATACAGATTATACAGATATCAGACTAATTATGTCCATTTAACAGATTAAATTTCTTTATAGGTTACAGCAGATTAATCAAATTTCCATGTTTTACTCAATCTTAGATCGAGCTTACGGATTTTCATACCCAAATTACAATTATTCAGCTTTCAATAGATTAAACAATTCAACAGACAACAGATCTAGCAGATTAGACGATTCAATAGATTTAGCAGATTAGGCAATTCAATAGATTAAACATTTCTAAAATTCTATTTACATATCTTGCCTAATCATAAATTAAGTCTAAACTTACACGCTTAACTCATGGTCATAATTCATAATACAAAATATGCCCAAATTTTTAGTTAAACTTTGCATAGTACAGATTATTCTCTAAAAGCCCCAAATTATGATATAAAATATGAATTATGCCAAATTATAGCCTTTAATGCCAATACCCAAAAATCCATTTTTAGGCGCATTCACATTAATAGTTATCCTATTTTAATATAGGTCTTTACGCCTAAGTCACATATTCCTTTTTCAAGTCATGAATCGTTATATAAAAATATGCCCAAGAATCTAGATCTTTAATTTATAACATCTCAAAATCTGTCCTTAATTTTAAACATGCGTTATGTCCCTAAGTTTCAAGTCATATGTTAACATACAATGGTTCCTCTTCTACCAATTCATAGAGTATGCACAGATCAAGATCTAATTTACAACATATGTCCATTTTCTCAAATCAGTCACAGATCAGTCATGTACAATTATGCATTATTCATTATTTGTCCCAAAATTTAGTATTCGTGCGTTAATCTCTTATGAGATTTGGCTCAGGCTCGTGGTAGCCTGGCTATAGAGCAGAAAGAAGAAAGAGATATAGAATAGTCACAGAAAAACAGATCTGACAAATAAGAATATGCATAACCTCAGATTCAGATTTATAACTAAGTCAAGATCATAATTAAAGTTCATATCTGAAAATAACTGTACTTGCAAAAATGAACGATTCTTTTATTCTGGAATCTATATTCTGAAACTTAAATGCTCGCCTTTGATGTAGACTAATCGTTTTAGATTTGATTCTCTTTTAATTCTATTCAGATTGGAAGAAGATGCATTAATCCTAGTTTTGATTCCAACAGATTAGTGACGCCATTTTTATTTTTAATTAGAATAGAGGCAGAGTATAGGCAGAATGAAATTGTGTGGAGAGAAGGCTAGGTTTGGGGGTGTTTAAATAGCATAGGGGTCACGAATCTGGTCAGAACGGGCGTCTAAATACAGAAAAATGCATCTGTCCATGGATCTGGAAATAGGGGGGAGGTCAACCCTAAGGTCGACCCTAGTGTCGATCTGTTTACCCAGGTACCCCCAGGTCGACGCTATCGACCTGGATCCTGGGTGAGAATTTTCCCGCCCAACCCGGGTGTCTGTTTTGAATTTCGAAATCCGAATTTTTGAATTTCGGGCTGGTTTTTATTAAAACTTCTGAAGGCCATATCTTCTTCATACGGAGTCCGATTTACGCAAACTTGGACTCTATTCCAAGCAGAATTTCGAGATGAACGCAATGGCATAACCCGTTTCCCTTATTTATTATGTTACAATTTAATTATTCTCTGGTTTGTTACTCTTATGTTCACAGAAAATACAAGGTATTACACTCTATTTATGTCAATAAAACTTATAATTAAAATATAGTTGGACTTAGTAGGTTAGTAATGCAAGACATTATTATGCATATAAACCCATGATACAAATAAATGGTGTGAATATAGTATTTCCGTATAAAGGGAATGACTTAATAACATAGCCTACTTTCTCCCAAAAAGGGAAAGGTGTTAAAGGCAAATGGGGGACGAACGAATAACCTTTGCGTAGAGTCTACTTCCTGGGTCCTAAAAGGTTAAGAGACTAGGGTCAAAGTGTCCACTTCGCGTAGGTCTTTCAGTATAGTGGTCTTAAATGGTAGTTGTGTTTTGTCCTACCAAAACCTAGAAATTAAAAGGGACATATATGGCCGCCTATCCTATGGGAAGTAGTAAGTGACTAAGGGGGTTATCTAATAAGGTCAGCTAGAAGGTATAACGAATGATAAGATACCTACTCTCACCTTATGCGTGGTAAGGGTTTATGCGTGAATGACTGAAGCCTTAACTAGTAGGGCCCGTAGCTAGTGCTCTCTTGTTTTATGTAAACATTTAGTATATTATCGAGGGTTAATAAGTGACCAATAGGTCCTCCTGGGGTCTTAAGTGATCAGGGAGAATCCACGCTATCTATCATTGCTAGTGAGGCATTAAATAATAAAGGATAGGGAATGAGGATATAAAAAGAAACCCTGGAATTAGGGCCCACTCTGGATATAATTAACCAGTTAAACTCTGGTATAAAGGTCTACAAAAGTGTGTGTAAATGTCCTATCTTGGTAATATAATTTGGGAATACTGCTTTGGGCCGAATAGTAAAGTCATGCATAAATATTTATTGCGTTGGGCGATAATCACTAACCCGGTTAGGCATACAGCTTGGGCTGAAACAAACGGAATAAATTTGTGTTATAGACTGTGTTGTACATTTCTTAGTCACCAGAACAAGTAGTTCTACCCCCACCTTATTACAACCTCCTGGTTCATAGAGAAGGTCGGATTCCCGCAGATGAATAAATTTGGCTTTCGATTCTCATTCTATCTCATGCTTGGTATTGGAAAAGTGACTTACTTTGAAAAAGGTAGTTTCTTGAGTTCATACTGGTTATCCTATTTTGTTTTTGCTATGAGTTTATTTATCATACTCGGATTATGCTCATGCTCATTTATTACAGGTACCATATATATGCTCTACACTGGATGTGTTTAAGATTTGATTATTGTCAAAATTTGGGTGTAGAAAAGTGTGGTACCCCACTGAAGGATTAGAGGAAATACTGAAAGCTGGGCCCGAGTTCTAACCTGGGCATACGACAGGAGAGCATAAAGGCTCCGAGATCAAGTGCCAAAGGAAATTGGTTCCAATTCATTGAAGGATTATGGACATGACTGAAAGCTTAGCCCGAATTCCTCACAGACGGATTGGGGACATGTGAATATTGCTACTAATCAATCCCGAACAAGCCCTGGCCAGGCAGTTTATTCAAGATTGATTGGGGGAATACACACACACTTCACATCCTTGTTGCTTATTACTTATTTTAGTAATAATTTTTTATTGCAGGAATTTTTGTTTGCAGGGATGCTGGATTGTGATGTGATTTATTGTTTATCACTTAGATTAATAATGTTTTGACAATAAGTATATTTGATTGAAATATATGAAAAACTTGCAAACATATGACATTGTAAGAATACTACTTCATTTATGGAATGCAGATGTATTCAAGATAAAAGGACAAGAATACCGGGGTCGCACTCACAACAACCACAAAAGGCCAGTGGAAAACAAGAAAAAGGCCCCGTCCAGAAGGGTGGCGCTGATGCCTAATGCAAAACTTCCCATGCGACTCAAGGTAACGACCAAAAGTAGGCCTTGAGAGTGGATCGTTTAATGATGTGTCACACAACTTTGGGAAACTACCGAAAGGAGGCCCTAAGAGTGATACATCAAATCAACATATACACCCACATGTGACTGACCATATCCCAAGTGCAACGACGAGTGTTACCTTGCAAGTATATTGAATGGAAAATGCAATGGATCTAGCACTCAGATAATGCAATCACTGAAATTTTGAAAGCAATGTATCTTTTCCATGCATAGACATCCAGATTTGAAAGGCAGCTTGAGGACCATGAAACGAATGCAGAGTGAACATCCATGTGTTAGTCCTAACCGACTTCCCGATTGGATGGATCACATAAGACTGGACGTGGATTGACTGTCCTACGACCTCTCTCTTGATGCATGGGGCAAGCAAGAGCACTTAAGGTGACTACAATCTGACTTTTCGTCACTTGACTCCAATCATCAGCGTTTGGATGGGAGACTAGAGATTAGCAAGAGCTGAATACCAACAAATCATTTTGTATACAACTTTAACTCACGACTTGATGAGGATGTATGAATTCAGAGAAGACATGGATTTGATGCTCACCACTCAGCAAAATCTTCATGGATGCGGGCACGGGATAAGAGCTTCGAGCATCATGATTCGAATCCTTGATGATTCTATGCACATTTACTATCCTTGGAGTTCTGCAAGATCCCAGACTACAACCAAAAGAATGACTCCTCACGATTAACCCGAATACATCTAAGCAACAGATCATCACCTAAAATTAAATGACAGAAGCCTTATTGACACCTATTGCATATGCGGAGCCAAGAAGCCCAAGATTGGCTTCCACTCACTTTAGGACTTACTGATCGGGGCACCAATGCTTGATGGGATAATTGTCGACAACTTCTCAAATACAGAGGTCATATTTCCAACATTGTTCGATGCTTCACCAGAGATGGAACATCTCACCTTTCCACATGAGACATCAGAGATTTCTACAATCCCCCAGATTTCAAAATACCATCTCTGGAGGCTTACAACGACAAGATTGATCCTACCGTGCATCTGATATGCTGAATGCGCCGTGTAGAAGTGGTATTGGAATCAGATAACGTCATGGTTAAGTGATTCCCTCCAATCTTGACTTACACTGTTGCTATACAATTTTTGGTAGCTTGCATCTGAATTGATCAACCGTAGGAATGCATTGGTCACCTGCTTCATTGAACAATCAAAAGTCCACACCTCTCGTCCCGAGAATGTCATGTTGCTCCCTTCAATCAAACAATGGTCCAGTGAGACCCTGCATTCATTCCTGGAAAAAATCAATGCCATAGCGGCATCGGTAGATCAATCTGAACCATCTATGGTGTTGATTGCAGCAGTATCCGGCATTTTGGATAACTCAAACTTCAAAATCTCTCTACATTGAGATTTCCATGGAAATCTTGGTGGACTCACCCCTGAGGCAGACAGATTCCTGCAACAGGAGGACACTAACATTGGGATGGATGATCTCAATGTTTTCATGACAAAGGATGAAGGACCGTCCGACTCTTGAAATGATAAGGGCAACGGCAGCACCTAGAAAAGAATAATAGGACTATGCGATTCTAGAGAGAGCCAATTTTATTGATCAAGTTAGAAATCTTATTTGTTAAGCTCAATGGAATCGAGTTGGAGAAATACAATAAAAAAGACTGTGATAGCTATTCCAGACTATGCTGAAACATGAACGAAGGGACTGAACTAACTCCTTAGTGGCATTCATTCATTTGCATTTTGATGAACTTACTCAACTCTGGGAATGATCCGATGAGATTAGCTGAATTCGCTTATGCACGATAAGGCAATCCTCATTTTTTTGATTAAAGTGAAGGGAAGACACCAAAATGAATGCGATTTAACCATTCGCATGTACAACTCCAACTCTTGCTGACTTGAGAAAGAGTACAGGCTGACATAGGTCGACTAAGATTGTTGAACTTGTAGATTTAACCCGATGCAACAATGGAAGGTATAAAGGTCAGGAGACCAGATGTTCGCTTGACTTGGCCCAACCCCTACAGACGTTGGGGGCATGAGCACTGACTTCGCTTGTCCTCCACCGACGCTGGGAGCACGAGCTTCAACTCACAGTCTGACTTTGAACATGACCCTGACTTGGTGCACGATTCAAAGCATATACACTATATCTTTGGAGTATGACATGACTTGGCTTACCTGTTCCAGCTAGCCATCTTATGGGTCAAGTGTAACTTCAATGACTTAATTCGCAACTACATAGAATGGAGATTGTGATAAACATCTCTCGTACTTAACGATTGTGATGATCATACCAAACACTGGCTCACATATTTCAGAATCTCGTACTGATTTGTATGTGATCATCAGATAATGAAACGATCCAGAGCAATCATGGGTTCCTTTAAGTATGGTCTGATACGAGCATGGATTTCTAGTTCTCTATCTAATTTGATCCGAAGTTATCATGGTTTTCTGACTTCTCATTGTGATGATTCGATGTGATCATGGAGTCCTAGATTAATATCCTGATATCGAGATAGTCTAAAGCCAAGTACAAATGACAGATTCATGGACCAATTCTGACGTGCTCTATCACAATGGTCCAGATGCTAGCTCAAAGCCTGAAGATTCTTATACTACCCCATGGACAACTACTTCATGCATCGACTTGTATGTAAAAAAAAGTCTGACTCGACAATACGCTTGACTTGCGTAGGAATACAACATCGTTGGGCAATGATTTATGCATGTGTGATCATATTTAGGAGCCAATGACCCAGCGCAACTTTTGGTGAAAGAATTTTACCTCTTGATTTGATGAGGTTTAGATGATTACTTGATCATCTTGACTATTCCAGCCATAGAATTTGGCCTGATGAGCACCTATGGAAGCGACATGATATATGACAAACCGTCTATACAACGAAGAGTCAAAATATTAGAACTACTCGAGAGGACAAAATAATTTGATAGAGCCTTCCCAAGAATGGATAACGTTCCAGAAAGATTCAGCTCGACCTATTCAAAGCATATCACATCAACGATAAGACATATACTGAAGGGAAAAATGTCAGCCTACTTTGTGACCAGGCCACCCAAAGCCAAGGACTTGAGTATAGGAAGGCATTGGTTGGCAGTCACTTGGATGAAGTGGCAAAAGATTGGAAAATTTTAGCATTTTCATGAATAGAAGACTCGGACCAGATTCCGACCTTCGGGTTAGATCTCGGCGTTTGGTTTTTTACGTCAACAAGGAAGTGGATTGGCACGACCCTTCAGATCGGATCGAGGGGAATGGGTCGGATGGAAAGGACCCAACCCGGTCCTATTCTACACGATGGAATGGCTTGATACTTGAAGTCCTAGCATGTGAGTACCTTCAAAACAGATCAAGCTAGATGAAATCGATCCTATGTCACGAGATGGTCTTGGAAAATACCATCAGATCGGGTTGAGGATAGACATATCTGAACCGCTTGGGATTGTGACTGCACAATATTGTGTTGACCTATTCTCTTGCCTATTTCATCGGATCGATCTATACTTGGAAAGACCTGAACCAAAGACCATCTCTTCACTCACCTATGTTCAGATCCGAGATTGACTTGATGGGTGCCATGTGGCATTCGACCCGCGCCCCTTCCCTAGACATGGCTGCCAACTATCTTTCATTTTGAAGTATGAGTGATAAATATGACTTTTTTTCGAGAGAATGAGTGTCTATAATCATTGTACGTGTAATTCTTTATCGAATTAAAGAACTATAAAGTGAATGTAGGCTCGTTAATGCCGAACCACTATAAATCTCGTGTGTCTGATTGCTTTTCTCTGTTTTTAGCTTATAAGTCTTCATCATTTTCTAACAAATTTAGTCAATGGGTGTTAGTGCCATTTTCTGGTCTAACAAATTTCTTTTTAAATATCCATTTATTACCTAAGGTCTTACATCCTTGATTTAGTCAACTAACTCCGATGTGTGGTTAGTCATAATGGATTCAATTTCATTACTAATGGCCTCCTCCCAGTAAAGGCATCGCTGGAGGACATAGTTTGCTTGTATGTTAATGGATCGTCTTCCAAATGTAGAAATCTAGTCCAAATTTTTTTGAGATCCTTGACCTTTTACTCCTTCGTGGTTCCTCCACTTATTATCAACACTGGTTTGCTGGAGGTTATCTTTATCTTGTTTAACATCCTCAAGGGAATTGGGAATTTAATCTTTTCTTGGTTTCTTAAGAGTATAATTTTTAGTATTCTATTTGGGAATATATATTCAGAAAATCTAGCATTTCTCGACTCAACGATGGTGTTTTTATGACTATCACCAATTTCAGACTTGTGTCCTAAAAATCGATAAGCGGAACTGTTTTGTGCATATCCAATGAATGCACAATCAATAGTTTTTGGTCTAACTTTTACCTTTTGTCGGCTTACCTTGTGACTAGGCCACACAAAGTCTAGATGTTCGCAATCAAATAATTGACAAAGCAAAGAACTACTCTTTATGGATAAGAGAGCCGGTTCGGATTGTGACAGTTCGCCCCGCACCAACCGACATTTACTCCAAAAGTGCGTTGTACACATGTCCAGTTAGCACGGAACGGGTCGTCAGAAGGAAAAGGAAGAAGGAAATGAACATACAAAGAACCTGTAGAATGTCTCACAGCGCATAGAATAAAATATAATAATAACATACTTGACATAAAACAGGAGAGACAGTGCATAAGCTAAAACCCAGAACTAAGCATCGTAGCAGCAGAAATCCAAAATATTGCTTATTACAACTTTTCAAACTGTCTCAAAGCAAAAGCAAGATAAAAGAGGTACACTACTAATGCCCAAGTAGCGATCACCAACGACATAGGAAGAATATATATATATATCATACGTGGGAGCCTCCTGCCCGCCTCCGAATCAGCTACTCGCTCATCACCAGCTAACCTGTCTCTAGTCTGCTCGTGTGAGCACCCAGAGTAATAAGAAGAGACATAAAACTCTGGGTCAGACATAAAGCCTGGTATGAGCGATAAGCATCTAAAGTGAATAATAATAGGTAGACTAAACATACCTGAACCTGGACCTGCAACCAAAGAGTTAGCACTACATACTGTACAACACTCTAAGGTGCCATATCAAACGGTGTAAAGATACGGAGGTGGGGGTGTGCATGTCATAATGATGGCAAACAATCAAACATAGCATCCATCCTCACATCTCTCACTCAGTGTATAAAGCATACGATATTCACCACTTCGATCACCCATCCTTGCTACGATCACTTTGCCCCATGAAGTCATAAATGGCTTCACTGCACTGATAACGTAGCCACTAATCCTTCGCTATGTCCACTTGCCCCATGGAGTTACTCACCCCATCTGCGCTGGCTCATAGCCTTACCAATCCTTACTATGTCCACTTGCCCCATGGAGTTATTCACCCCATCTGCGCTGGCTCATAGTCTTACTACGCATCACCTTGCCCCTCAAGTCATAATGACTCTACTGCACTGATAACGTAGTCTTGCTACCATCACCTTGCCCCTCGAGTCGCAATGACTCTACTGCACTGATAAGTAGCCCATCATCCATTTTTAGTGGTGAATCGAAGTTATGAATGTCGACAACTCCTTAGCACACGTCCCTCAGCAAAGCCCAACCATGAAGTGAACTCATCGGTTCCCAACTGGATCCTGAGCTCTAACTTCCCATATTGGACTACCTTTGCCTCTCGGGTTATTGGTTAATACTGGGTCGGTTCGGATCAGAATGCTCCTTCTTCACTGGATCGGGTCGGGTCGTCATCACCCCTGGCGGATCGGGTCGAGGTCTCCAGCTTGCCACGGTTCGGGTCGGGTGCTCTCTTTAGATCGGTTCATGGCGCCTTCGACTCGTGGGTGGGCATTCGGGTCGGAGCATTCAAGTACAATTGGGATCGTGGATGCTGCCTCCCTCTGTCGGATCGGGGTACGAAACACGAGCGGATCGGGTACGAGAGGCAGTTCACGGTTGATGTTCGTGGACCTTTCGCAGATGGTTCGGCTCGGAGGAGATGACTTGACTCGTGGTGATGTCCCACGATCCCATAAGGCGATCCGATCGACCCTCAATCCCCATACGATCCGAATTCCTGCACCTTGTCCAGCGAGTTGTTTACGCCCCTCAGCGGCGTTTTCGACCATTCCAACTATTCTAAGCAATCACAAAGCATACCATACAGTCATAGAAACATATATAATCAACCACAAGCATCAAAACAACAATATGATAGGTTAAAATGGATCAAACATAGCCAAAACCCATATTTTCCCTTAAGCATGTTTAGGTGAAACTTATGATATGATTAGCAAAACTTAACCAAATTAACCCAAATTCATATCAGAGTTCTAAAACATCATTTAGGAATTTATGAACATTTTTTCCGAATTTACTAGTGTATAAATTCGCTAATTAACACTAATTACCCTTAACTAGCCCTAATTAGTGTAAAACTATGCAAATCACTCACCTTAGCCACAAATAAACTAAGATCTGAAATAAATCTCTGATTTGATGTGAATCCCAATGCTAAACAGCAGCTCCAATGTTGCTTTGGTGTAGATCTTCCTTGATTAGAGGTTGCTAAGCCAAATCCTTGACCAAAAGGTTATTTGGAGGTGATTTAGAGATTGGAGGCCATTTTTAGGGTTTCTTGGTGATAAGTGGAGGCTAGAAAACTGAAATGGAATGATTCTCTATCTCATTTCAGCTTTCCCATAACCCTAATCCCGAAATGGGTTATGGGCCTACTCACTAATCACCCGATTTGGCCCGGTTAAGCAGTTTTTCACCATCCAAACCTTAATTCAGCCATATCTCCCAAACGGTAAGTCCGTTTGGCTATTGTGACCACTCTACGGAAAGGTAAACAATCAAACGAGTCTAATGGGTTTGGTTTCAGGTCAAAATTCCTTTCCAATCAAAAGTTATGGCCAAAACAGTACCAATTAGGGGCAAAATGGTCATTTAAAAATCGACAAAAATCATAAGCATGGGAAATGACTCTAACAGATGTTTCCCAAAGTTACATGACCATACGAGAAAGAAATAAATATTCTACGATCCTCCGATGCGTAGAATGCGGGTTGTTACATTCTCCCCCCCCCCCCCTTAAGAAATTTCGCCCCCGAAATTCCCTAATCAAAATACACAAAAGGGTCCCGCAAGCCTATAACCAAAAAACAACAATCAAACATACAAAACAAGCAAAACAAATCTATCCTAGCATGCGGAATAACTAAATTATGAAGTAAATCTTACCAGGCAAAGATTTCTGGATACGTCTTTCTAATACTCTCCTCTGTCTCCCAAGTACAATCATTCTCGTTCTCGCCCCACTGAAGCTTGACTAGCTTCACCGCCTTCCTTCGAAGTTGCTTCGTATCGTGCCCCACAATACGAATCGGCTTGCGGTTCCCAACCGCCTCGGGTTCTACTTCGAAGTCCTCTAAATGGTCAGGTGAAATAGTCACATCCGAATTGTGAACGAACTTCCTTAGTTGGGAAACATGAAATACATTATGAACTCCCGCCATCTTTTCTGGTAAGCCAACTCTATATGCCAAATTCCCGACTAGTTCAAGAACAGGGAATGGGCCAACAAATCTTGGTGCCAACTTGCCTCTCCTGCCAAATCGAATCACGCTCTTTAACGGAGAGATCTTGACAAACACCAAGTCACCAACGGAGAATTTCAAGTCTCTTCTCCTCTTATCAGCATAACTCTTCTGCCTATCTTGGGCAGCCTTCATTCGTTGTTGAATGATCTTAATCTTATCCGAAGTTTCTCTCACCACATCTGGTCCAAGCATAAACTTCTCGCCAGTCTCTATCCAACATGATAGTGAGTTGCACGGTCTTCCGTACAAAGCTTCATATGGAGACATACTGATACTGGATTGGTAGCTATTATTATATGCAAACTCTACTAGATGCAAATGGTCACCCCATGATCCACTGAAATCCAATATACAAGCTCTCAAGAGATCCTCCAATATACGATTCACCCTCTCCGTCTGACCGTCGGTCTGAGGATGATATGCGGTACTGAGATGTAACTCTGACCCTAGAGCCTCTTGTAAGCTCTTCCAAAACCCACTAGTGAACAACGGGTCTCGGTCGCTCACAATGCTTTTGGGTACTCCATGAAATCTCACTACCCACTTCATATACAATTCTGCCAACTTGGCTGCCGTTCTGGTCGATTTGACTGGTATAAATCTAGCAATCTTAGTCAATTGATCCACAATTACCCAAATGCTATCATATCCCGATCTAGTCCTTGGTAAACCATCGATGAAATCCATCGAGACTTGCTCCCATTTCCATTCGGGAATTTCTAATGGTTGCAACAACCCACTAGGCTTCTTTTGCTCGGCCTTAACTAGTTGGCAATTCATGCATTTGGATATAAACTTCCCAACGTCTCTTTTCATCCCTTCCCAGTAGTAAGTCTGCTTCATGTCTCGATACATTTTATTACCACCAGGATGTATAGTCAGTTTTGAGTGATGACATTCTCTAAGCACCTCATCTCTCAAACCATTCATGTTGGGCACAACTAGTCTTCCATTCTTTCGAAGCCATCCATCTCGATCAAGCCCATACACATTCATCTCCTCATCGATACCCATCTCTAACTTGGAGGTAATTTCCAATAGGTTAGGATCGTTCCTTTGGGTGGAACCAATCCGCTCTATCAAAGTGGGTCTGATCGTCAAACTAGCTAGCATAACTGGATCCAATTCGCACCTTGGTCTGAAATCAAACCCCGCGATATACTCCAGTTGCTTCCACTCAAGAAACATTGCCCCTAAACTGGCATGTATCCTACTCAAGGCATCGACTACCACATTACCTTTCCCAAGTGTGTATGCGATATCAAAATCATATGAAGCCAAGAACTCTAACCATCTTTGCTGACGGAGATTCAGATCTTTTTGGGAGAAGAGATACTTTAACGATTTATGATCGGTAAACAACTCAAATCGTTCTCCCAAGAGATAATGTCTCCACATCTTCAATGCGAACACAATCGCTGCTAGTTCCAAATCATGGGTAGGATACTTCTTCTCATGCGGCTTTAGCTGTCGACTAGCGTAAGCTACAACCCTACCTCCTTGCATCAATACAGCACCCAGTCCGGTACCACAAGCATCTGTGTATACCGTCATCTCTTCATTCCCCTTAGGAATGACTAACACTGGCGCACGCGTCAACCTTTCCTTTAGACTCTTGAATGCATTCTCACACACTCCGTCCCAGACGATGGACTGATTCTTCTTAGTCAATTGAGTCAACGGTGCTGCTATCTTGAAGAAGTCCTGGATAAACTTATGATAATATCCAGCTAACCCTAAGAAACTCCTTACGTCTGTTGCATTCTTGGGTGTAGGCCAATCCTGTACCGTAGCCACCTTCGCAGGGTCCACGGCAATACCACTCTCGGAAACAACATGACCCAAGAATCTCACTTCCCTTCTCCAAAAGCGACACTTAGAGAATTTCGCTTTCAATTGGTGTTTCCTCAACACCTCCATCACTATCCTCAAGTGCCCCTTGTGTTCCTCCTCTGTCCTTGAGTAAACAAGGATGTCATCCACGAACACAAGAACAAACTTATTCAACTGATCTCTGAATACTCGATTCATAAGATCCACAAAATAAGCTGGTGCATTGGTCAACCCAAATGGCATGACCAACCACTCATAGAATCCAGACGGCGTCCTAAATGCCGTTTTCGGAACACTCTCATCTGCTACTCGAAGCTGATGAAATCCTGTCGCGAGGTCCAACTGGGAGAACACTCTTGCTCCTTCCAGCTGATCAAACAAATCATCTATCTGTGGTAGAGGATACTTATTCTTCCTCGTCACCTTATTCAACTCGCGATAGTCCACACACAAACGAAGGGAACCATCTGCCTTAGTGGCAAACACAACGGGTGCTCCCCACTCGGAGACACTCCTTCTAATAAATCCCTTCTTCAAAAGATTGCTGACTTGCACCCCGAGCTCTCGTTGCTCCCTTGGTACCATACGACGAAGTGGCATCACTATAGGTCTGGCATCTTTCACTAAATCAATACGGAACTCAATCTCTCGGTGTGGTGGAAGTCCGGTCACCTCCTCGAAGACGTCCGGATACTGGCCAACCACGGGCACATCTGACAACTCATCCTGCGGGATGTCGAGGGAATTTACAAAACTAGCCATAACCCCATCACTAGGTAGACTACCAAACACTACCCTCCGCCCATCATCCGCCCTCACTGTCACCAAAAAGCCCTCACAGTCTACCACCACCCCGTATCTTTGGAGCCAATCGACTCCCAATATAATGCCATACCCAGTAAAGCCCAAAACAAAGCAATCACAAACAAACATACATCCATGGCTCGATAAGACCAAATTCCTGCAAATCATACTAAGGCTAGTCGAACCACCAATCGGGTTCGTCACAACCAATGGTCTATCGACTATCTCGGATTCCAGTCCCAACCTATCTACCAGGTCACTAGATATGAAGGAACGGGAAGCCCCAGTATCAAACAAAACTCGAACTGGTATATCATAAATAGAAAGCATACCTTGAATAACAACATTCTTTCCTTTCTCCGCCGCAGTTGGGGCATTCGACGAAGAAGGAACAGCATCAATAGCATATGCTTTCACAATCTGCTTCTCCTTAAGAGGCTGCGGACACTTATCCTTGAAATGTCCCACTTGACCACAGTTGAAGCACTTCTTATCTGCTGGCTTGGCCCGAAAATCTTTAGCATAATGGCCCTTCTTACCACAGCTGAAGCACTCAACATCCTTCTTGCTCTTTTTCTGGCCACCTTTAGATTGGTCCTGCTTCCTCTTATTCTGAGAGTTATTCTTGCCTCCACCGCCTGCTTGCGGCTTTGGCCCTTCTGCAGATGCAGCCTCAGTCTTTGACTTGGGGTAAAGACTCTCTGATCTCAAAGCCTTCCCTACAATCGATTCAAAAGTCTCATCGATGTGGTTGATAAGCCTATCCCCCAAGTATCCATCCAAACCAGTGATGAACTTCTCATTCTTCTTCTCAGGAGTATCGATAAGAGATAGTCCATACTTTGAAAAAGTGTCGAACTCAGCAATATAGTCAGAAACTGCCCTTCCGTTCTGCTTGAGTTCCAAGAACCTCTTGAACAACACTGACTTCTGGGCAGCTGGAATAAACTTCTCGCTAAAGCGAGCCTTAAACTGATCCCAAGTAACCTGATCTTCTGGAGTAGCTGTTCTAATGGCATTCCACCAATTCATCGCTCGCCCTTGCAGCTGACGAGACGCCAACCTCCTCTTCATCGCATCCTCAAGACCCAAATCATCGAAGATACGGTCACAGCTATCCATCCAGTCCTGAACATCCGTGGCCGACTCCGTTCCGTGGAACGGCTTTCCGCCAAGGTTAGTGTAATCCTTGCATAACTTGGCGAAATCGACCCTAGGCGCATGCACTACTGGGCCAACACCAACTCCGGGATTGGGAACTGGCCCTTGCACTTCTCTAAGCATGTCTCTCATGAGGTTAGTAAACATTGCCCTCATGTCAGCGGCATTCCCTTGGTTGGTCCCTCTACCAGCACCCCTCGTATCTCGGCTCATCGTCAATCTGAAAAAAAGAAACGATTAACGACCCCATAGTGGTGCTAGTGCAGTGCGACTTCACTCTTATACTACTAATAGTATATATATAGCTTTTGAAAACCAAAGTAATCACAAATACGCACTCTCATATACGTACTATCTCTCCCTAGTGTCTTTCCCTAGGTTAACTACGCAACCTAGAGCTCTGATACCAAGTGTGACGGCCCGCCCCGCACCAACCGGCATTTACTCCAAAAGTGCGTTGTACACATGTCCAGTTAGCACGGAACGGGTCGTCAGAAGGAAAAGGAAGAAGGAAATGAACATACAAAGAACCTGTAGAATGTCTCACAGCGCATAG
Source organism: Allium sativum (assembly GCA_030737875.1). Classification (NCBI taxonomy): domain Eukaryota; kingdom Viridiplantae; phylum Streptophyta; class Magnoliopsida; order Asparagales; family Amaryllidaceae; genus Allium; species Allium sativum. The sequence goes on from CM060921.1 coordinate 283,078,907, forward strand.
AATAAAATATAATAATAACATACTTGACATAAAACAGGAGAGACAATGCATAAGCTAAAAACCAGAACTAAGCATCATAGCAGCGGAAATCCAAAATATAGCTTATTACAACTTTTCAAACTGTCTCAAAGCAAAAGCAAGATAAAAGAGGTACACTACTAATGCCCAAGTAGCGACCACCAACGACACAGGGAGAATATATATATATATATATCATACGTGGGAGCCTCCTGCCCGCCTCCGAATCAGCTACTCGCGCATCACCAGCTAACCTATCTCTAGTCTGCACGTGTGAGCACCCAGAGTAATAAGAGGAGACATAAAACTCTGGGTCAGACATAAAGCCTGGTATGAGCGATAAGCATCTAAAGTGAATAATAACAGGTAGACTAAACATACCTGAACCTGGACCTGCAACCAAAGAGTTAGCACTACATACTGTACAACACTCTATGGTGCCATATCAAATGGTGTAAAGATACGGAGGTGAGGGTGTGCATGTCATAATGATGGCAAACAATCAAATATAACATCCATCCTCACATCTCTCACTCAGTGCGTAAAGCATACGATATTCACCACTTTGATCACCCATCCTTGCTACGATCACTTTGCCCCATGAAGTCATAAATGGCTTCACTGCACTGATAACGTAGCCACTAATCCTTCGCTATGTCCACTTGCCCCCATGGAGTTACTCACCCCATCTGCGCTGGCTCATAGCCTTACCAATCCTTACTATGTCCACTTGCCCCATGGAGTTATTCACCCCATCTGCGCTGGCTCATAGTCTTACTACGCATCACCTTGCCCCTCAAGTCATAATGACTCTATTGCACTGATAATGTAGTCTTGCTACCATCACCTTGCCCCTCGAGTCGCAATGACTCTACTGCACTGATAAGTAGCCCATCATCCATTTTTAGTGGTGAATCGAAGTTATGAATGTCGACAACTCCTTAGCACACGTACCGCAGCAAAGCCCAACCATGAAGTGAACTCATCGGTTCCCAACTAGATCCTGAGCTCTAACTTCGCATATTGGACTACCTTTGCCTCTCGGGTTATTGGTTAATACTGGGTCGGTTCGGATCAGAATGCTCCTTCTTCACTGGATCGGGTCGGGTCGTCATCACCCCTGGCGGATCGGGTCGAGGTCTCCAGCTTGCCACGGTTCGGGTCGGGTGCTCTCTTCAGATCGGTTCATGGCGCCTTCGACTCGTGGGTGGGCATTCGGGTCGGAGCGTTCAAGTACAATTGGGATCGTGGATGCTGCCTCCCTCTGTCGGATCGGGGTACGAAACACGAGCGGATCGGGTACGAGAGGCAGTTCACGGTTGATGTTCGTGGACCTTGTGCAGATGGTTCGGCTCGGAGGAGATGACTTGACTCGTGGTGATGTCCCACGATCCCATAGGGCGATCCGATCGACCCTCAATCCCCATCCGATCCGAATTCCTACACCTTGTCCAGCGAGTTGTTTACGCCCCTCTGCGGCATTTTCGACCATTCCAACTATTCTAAGCAATCACAAAGCATACCATACAGTCATAGAAACATATATAATCAACCACAAGCATCAAAACAACAATATGATAGGTTAAAATGGATCAAACATAGCCAAAACCCATATTTTCCCTTAAGCATGTTTAGGTGAAACTTATGATATGATTAGCAAAACTTAACCAAATTAACCCAAATTCATATCAAAGGTCTAAAACATCATTTAGGAATTTATGAACATTTTTCCCGAATTTACTAGTGTATAAATTCGCTAATTAACACTAATTACCCTTAACTAGCCATAATTAGTGTAAAACTATGCAAATCACTCACCTTAGCCACAAATAAACTAAGATCTGAAATAAATCTCTGATTTGATGTGAATCCCAATGCTAAACAGCAGCTCCAATGTTGCTTTGGTGTAGATCTTCCTTGATTAGAGGTTGCTAAGCCAAATCCTCGACCAAAAGGTGATTTGGAGGTGATTAGAGGTTGGAGGCCATTTTTAGGATTTCTTGGTGATAAGTGGAGGCTAGAAAACTGAAATGGAATGATTCTCTATCTCATTTCAGCCTTCCCATAACCCTAATCCCGAAATGGGTTATGGGCCTACTCACTAATCACCCGATTTGGCCCGGTTAAGTAGTTTTTAACCCTCCAAACCTTAATTCAGCCATATCTCCCAAACGATAAGTCCGTTTGGCTATTGTGTCCACTCTACGGAAAGGTAAACCATCAAACGAGTCTAATGGAAGTGGTTTCAGGTCAAAATTCCTTTCCAATCAAAAGTTATGGCCAAAACAGTACCAACTAGGGGCAAAATGGTCATTTAAAAATCGACAAAAATCATAAGCATGGGAAATGACTCTAACAGATGTTTCCCAAAGTTACATGACCATACGACTTCATATCAGAAAGAAATAAATATTCTACGATCCTCCGATGCGTAGAATGCGGGTTGTTACACGGATTCCAAACAGTGCTTTGGATTGGAAGAACGTGTTCTACGATTCAAGGATTTTGAGGTCGAATCGAGTATACGCAACCCGATCCACTTGTGTTCAAATAGCTGGCGCCTCATCATCCTCAGCTCGGGTCGCACAAAGACCTACCTGATCCGCTTATGCCATGGAAATGACCAATGAAGACTTTCGCCTCGGATCGCATGAATGACGACCCGATCATGTAAGCTAAAGCAGTTACCTATTCAAACAAGGACCTGTTCTCAAGGCTCAAAATATGGATCGTCTACCCACGATCCGAAGCTAGTCACTCCACTCGATCCATTATCAACCCGAGATCGCCTCCACAACCGCCACATGGCATTCGACCCAATGGCTTTCCATACCTATAAATACCTACCATGGTGACATTTTGAAGCATCTTTTTGGCACTCTAGAGATTCAAGTTCCACCTTACCAATATTTCTCCTCTTTATTAAAACTGTGCTCTAAATATTTTGAGTATAAATTTACAGAAACCGAGAGATATTCCATTGTGCTTGTGAGGTTGAGTGATTATCTACATTGTACTTGTAATCATTTAATCAGTCAGTGAGCTATAAAGTGGACATAGGCTCGTTAACGCCGAACCACTATAAATCTTGTGTGTTGATTACTTTTTCTCTACTTTTAGACTGTAATTCTCTATTATTCTCCATGAATACTACTCAATTGGGTGTTAGTGCTATTTTTGGTCTAACATTTAGGTGCTTTCACTGAGAAATCTGAATTCTCAGCTTTCTAGATTGTCATTCTACTGTTTGGATAACCATTTCCGAAGAGATAATCCATATATTAATCACTTTCAAAGTTTCAGTCAGTTTCAACGAACTTGAATTCCGTTGTTCCAAGGAAAGGCAAAGAACCACAAACCTATCGAGCAAATGAACCTGATAAAGATCAACAGAACGGTTCATAAGCTCTCACTACCACCGGCTCTAAGAGGACCCACTCGGGTCCGATCCGACCCGAGGGATCTCCTGCGATCCGACCGGAGGGATCGCCTACGACCCCACTCGGAGACACCTCCATGATTCGACGCAATGTAGGAATCATGACCCGATCCATGAACCCTACAGTTGTTGAAGCTTCCACTAGGATTCAACCCGAAGGGGGCGACCCGAACTGCCCTAACAATGTTGATTTCCCCATCCAACCCGATTCAAATGTTCTAACTCCAGCTGCAACAACCAGCTATCAACTTCCTGCTTCTACACGTGTTTCACAAACGGATTTTTGATGCCTGCTTACCTTGATGAAGAAAACTAACAAGGCTGGACGTAATAGTGTCGCAATCTAAGAAAACACGAATGCAATGAACATGCCGATGGATGAACTTCGCAAGAAGAGAATACCTTCTCTAACTCACCGCCTTATAATAGACTATTCATCTTCTTCAGATGAAAACGAAAGGCACCTACATCAAAGAAGACCTCTCGAGAGACCTAAGAATCTCGAACAAATCCAACTTGGCTCGCAAGGTTCTTGTGAGGATGTAGCTCGTTGCCTGGGCCCTAACGACCCTAGTTTGGCAGAGCCTAAGCTACTACCGATGCGTGGGTCTCATGTCCTTCCAAGGGACCCAAACATTAGCAATCCTACTCAAGGTCAACTTGTGACGACTCATCCCGAACCAGCCGACATTTCCCTTGAAATGCGTAGTGCCAATGTCTAACTAGCACGGGACTACCCTCAAAAGAAAGGAATTTGATACTATGAATCATCCAAAACCTGTAGTATATCTCATAGCACATGGAATAAAATATAATAATAACATAACTTGACATAAAACAGGTGAGATAGCGCATAAGCTGGAAACTAAACCATCATAGCAGTGGAATCCAAAATACAGCTTATGATCCAAACCATTATTACATCTTCAAAATACTGTCTCTAAAGAAAAAGAAAAATGGTACACTACTAATGCCCAAAATAGTGACTAGCAACAACACAGGGAGAATATATATATAGTACGTGGAAGCCTCTTGTTCATCTCCAGACAGCTGCTCACCTAACCAGTCTCTAGTCTACTTGTTTAGGAGCACCTAGAGTAATAAGAAGAGAAATAAAACTCTGGGTCAGACAAAAGTCTGGTATGAGCGATAGCAGCAAAGTAAAACAATAATAGGTATAAATAATCATACCTGAACCTGGACCTGCAACCAAAGAGTTAACACAATAAGATGTACAATACTCTAAGGTAACAGTAAAATATAGTGTAAAAATGAGGGTGTGTGTCATAGTGATAAAAAACATCAAACATAGCAATGATCCTCACCTCTCTCACTTAGTATGTAAAGCATATGATATCCATCGCTTTGATCATCAAATCTATTGGGGCCGTGATGGCAAATCCGTATAACTATTGCTATGACCATACTTCCCTAGTCTATAGTCAATATCCCTACCCAGTCCACACATCCCTGGCTCTAGGTTCAGGGCCAACTAGTCCATACTTCCCTGGCTCTGGTTGTCTACATGCGCCCTCTCTTCAATGGTGAACCAAAGTTATTGATATCGATAACCCCTTTACATACGTCCTGCAGCAAAGCCCAACTCATGAAATTAACTCGTTAGTTCCCATATGGATCCTGAGTAATAACTTCCCATTTGGACTTCCTTTGCATCTCAGATTTTTAGTCTCCTCCGGTTCGGTTTGGTTCTTCCAACTTACTTCATTTCGGTTCGATGATCTTCCAAAAGCAGTTCGGTTCTTGACCATCTCTAGTGGATTGGGTCGATTCGTGACCATCTCTAGTGGGTCGGGTCAGTTCGTGACCACCTCTGGTGGGTAGGTTCGGTTCCTAAGCTCCTTCTCATGGCGGTTCATGATGCTCAAGCTCCTCGGTTCGGTTCGTGAATCAAGTCCTTCCACCGATTGGTTCGGGGTGCTTTCAGGGTCGCGTTTCGTGGGATCTATGTCACGAACGCGTCGGTTCGTGGATGGCACTCTGGGTCGCGTCGTGGATGGCACTCCGGGTCGGTTCGTGGATGACACTCTGGGTCGGTTCGAGAGGTGCTTCATAAGTGGAGGGGGCGATCCGATCCTGTCCCATTTCCTGCACTTCTTACAACAAGCTATTTACGCCATACGATGGCATTTTCTACCATTCTAACTTTCCTATGCAACCAAAAATCATACCAAATAGTAGTAGCAACATATAGGGTCAATCAAAAACATTAAAACATCAATTATATAGGCTATGGTAGATCAAACATACCAAAAACCATGATTTTCCCCTTTACCATGTTTAACTATATCTAGCAATTGGATTAGCAAACTTAACCCAAATTAGCCAAAAAAAATACCAGCGACATAAAGTAATATTTTAGAATTTTCACATATTTTTCCTGATTTTTATGATGCATAATTTTTCTAATTATCACTAGTCACCTCTAATTAGCTGTAATTAGTGAATAAAAGTGCAAATCACTAACCTTAGCCACAAATGAATCTTAGATCTAAAACTATGACTAATATGGTATGAATTCCAATGTATAACATCAGCTCTATCTCTGATTTGATGCTAATTTCTCTTGATTTGATGTTGTTCTGGTTAACAAGCGATTAGGAAGCGTTTAGAACGAGATTTGGAGGATGGAGGCCATTACTAGTGTTAGAGAAATGTTTGTGGCGGCTGAAAAGTGAAAAGGAATGTTTCTCTAAACCCTTTCAGCCCTCCCATAACCCTAATCCCAAAATGGGTTATGGGCTTAGCTACTAATCACCCGATTAAACCCAATTATGCTGTTTTTCATCTTCCAAACCTTATTTCAGCCATATCTCCCAAAGGGGAAGTCCGTTTGATTAATGTGACCAATTTATGGAAAGGTAATCCATCATCTAAATCCAATGGAAGTGATTTCAAGTTAAAACTCCTTAGCAATCAAAATTTATAGGCGAAACAAGATTCATCAGGGGCAAAACGATCATTTAAAATTTGGCAAAAATCGTGCACATGGTAAATGACCCCTATAGTCATTTCCCAAAGTCACACAACCATACGACTTCATATGTGAATGAAATAAATATTCTATGATCCTTTGATACGTAGAATGCGGGTCGTTACACTGTCCCCCATTAAGAAATTTCGCCCTCGGAATTCCTTAACCGAAACATAAATGGTGGCTCGCATGCCTATCAATCATTTACAAACAATAAAACATATATAATAACATCAGAAGCCTATCCTAGCATGCGGTTTACTAATAAGGGAATAACTATATTTCAATTAAAGTCTTACCAAGCAAAGAGCTCTGGATATGACTTCCTCATGCTCTCCTCAATTTCCCAAGTACAGTCATCCTCGTTATCACCCCATTGGACCTTAACCAATTTAAACGTCATTCTTCGAGGTTGCTTCGTATCATGTCCGACAGTACGAATTGTTTTGTGGCTCCCAACTGCCTCAGATTCCACTTTGATATCATCCGACTGATTTGGTGAAATAGTCGTATCAGAATCATGCACGAACTTCCTTAAATGCAAAACATGAAATACGTCGTGCACTCCCTTCATTTTGTCTAGTAATCCAACTTTGTATGCTGAATTCCCAACTTGTTCGAGAACTGGAAATGGACCATCAAACCTTGGTGTTAATTTACCTCTTCTACCAAACCGAATCACACACTTCAACAAGGAAATCTTGACAAATACCAAGTCGCCAAGTGAGAATTTCAAATCTCTTCGCCTTTTGTCAGCATACTCTTCTACCTATCTTGGGCAACCTTCATTTGCTGTTGAATAACCTTGATCTTATTTGAAGTTTCTCTCATTACATCTGGCCCAAGCACAAATTTCTCATTGATCTCCAACCAACATGATGATCAGTCGCACGGTCTTCCATACAAAGCTTCAAATGGAGCCATACCAATACTGGATTGATAACTGTTATTATATGCGAATTCAACCAGATGTAAATGATCATCCCGTGATCCCCAAAAGTCCAATATACAAGCTCTTAAGAGATCCTCTAATACATGATTGATTCTCTCTGTTTGACCATCGGTTTGAGGATGGTACGCTGTACTGAGATGTAATTCTGATCCTAAAGCCTCTTCTAAGCTCTTCCAAAACCCAATAGTAAATAACAGATCTCAGACACTCACAATACCTATAGGTACTCCATGAAATCTCACTACTCACTTCATATACAGTTCCGCTAACTTAGCCGCCATTCTATTCGACTTGACTAATATAAACCTTGCACTTTTGGTCAATCGATCCACAATCACCCAAATACTATCATGACCCGATCTAGTCCTTGGTAAACCATCAATGAAATCCATTGAAACTTGTTTCCATTTCCATTTGGGAATTCCCAGTTGTTGTAACAAACCATTAGGCTTCTTTTGCACGGCTTTAACTAGTTGGCAGTTCATGCACTTGGATATAAACTTCCCAACGTGTATCTTCATCCCTTCCCAATAGTAGGTCTTCTTCATGTCTCGATACATTTTGTTACCACCGGGATGTATAGTCAGTTTCGAGTGATGACACTCTCTAAGAATTTGATCTCTCAATCCATTGACATTGGCTACAACCAGTCTCCCATTCTTTCGAAGCCATCCTTCTCGTTCAAGACCATGCTTGTTCATTCTCTCGCCGTCAATACCCATCTCCACCTCGGAGATGATTTCCAATAGATTAGGGTCGTCCCTTTGAATGGAGCCAACCCACTCAATCAAAGTCGGTCTGATCATCAATCTAGCTAACATTTCTGGATCCAATTCACGCTTAGGTCGGAAATCATATCCTGCAATATACTCCAGTTTTTCCCATTCCAAAAACATAGCCCCCAAGATGGCATGTCTCCTACTCAATGCATCATCTACCGCATTGCCCTTCCGGAGTTTGTATGCGATATTGAAATCATATGAAGCCAAGAACTCTAACCATCTCTGCTGACGAAGATTTAAATCCCTCTAAGAGAAAAGATACTTTAATGACTTATGGTCAGAAACAACTTGAATCTTTCTCCTAAGAGAAAGTATCTCCACATCTTTAATGCGAACACGATCGCTGCCAATTCCAAATCATGGGTAGGATATCTTTTCTCATGTGGTTTCAGTTGTCGACTAGCATAAGCTACAACCCTACATCCTTGCATCAGTACAACACCTAGTCCGGTACCACAGGCATCCGTGTATACAGTCATCTCTTCATTCCCTTTAGGAATAACTAACACTGGTGCGCACAATCACTTTTCCTTTAGGCTCTTAAATGCATTCTCACACCTTTCATCCCAAATGAAAAGCTTGATTCTTCTTGGTCAACTGAGGTAACGATGCTGCTATCTTGGAGAAGTCTTGGATAAACATACGATAGTATCTAGCTAACCCTAAGAGACTGACTTCTCATGTCCGTTACATTCTCAGGCGTAGAACAATCTTGTACCGTAGCCACCTTCGCAGGATCCACAGTAAATACCATTCGCTGAGACAACATGGCCCAAGAATCTCACTTCCCTCCTTCAGAAGTGACAGTTAGAAATTTTTGCTTTCAGTTGGTGTTTCCTCAACACCTCCATCACTATCCTCAAATATTCCTTGTGTTCTTCCTATGTCCTTGAGTAAACTACGATAACGTCCATGAACATAAGAATTTGTTTATTAAATTGATCTCTGAAAATTCTATTCATAAATCCACAAAATATGCGGGTGCATTGGTCATCCCGAATGGCATGACCAACCACTCATAGAATCCAGATGGCGTCCGAAATGTCGTTTTAGGTATATTCACAACCACTACTTGGAGCTAATGAAAACCTATCACGAGATCCAACTAGGAGAACACTCTTGCTCCATTTAGTTGATCAAATAAATAATTTATCCATGTAAGATGATACTTATTCTTCCTAGTCACCTTGTTCAGCCCACGGTAGTCTACACATAAGCGAAGGGAACCATCGGCCTTGGTAGCAAGTACAACGGGTGCTCCCCACTTGGAAACACTCCTTTGGATAAATCCCTTCTTCAAAATATTGCCTACTTGCACCTCGATCTCTCGCTGATCCTTTAGCGCCATACGATGAAGAGGCATCACTATAGGTCCGACATCTTTCACTAAATCAATTTGAAACTCGATCTCTTGGTGTTGTGGAAGTCCGGTCACTTCCTCGAAGATGTCCGAACATTCGCCAGCAATAGGCACATCTGATAACTCATCCTACCTGTTTTCAAGGGAATGTAGAAAACTAGCTATTACCTCATCACTAGGTAGGCAACCCAGTACCACCCTCCGCCCATTATCCGCTCTAACGTTTACCGAAGACCCCTCACAGCCTACCACTACCCCATATCTTTGGAGCCAATCGACTAACGAAATAATATCAAACCCAATAAATCCCAAAACAAAGCAATCACAACCAAACATACATCCATGACTCGATAAGACCAAATTACGGCAAATCATACAAAGGTTAGTCGAACCACCGACCGGGTTCATCATAACTAAAGGTCTATTGACTCTCTTGGGTTCCAATTCCAAACTATCTACCAGGTCACTAGATACAAAGGAATGAGAAACCTTGATATCAAACAATACTCGAACAAAAACATCATAAATAGAAAGCATACCTTGAACAAAGAATCCTTTTCCCTTCTGTGCCACAGTTGGGGCATTCGACGAAGAAGGAATAGCGTTGATGGCATATGCTTTCACGATTTGCTTCTTCTTAGGGGGTTGTGGACATTTATCCTTGAAATGTCCCACTTGGTCACAGTTGAAGAACTTCTATTCCCCCTGTTTTGCCCGACAATTACTGGCATAGTGGCCCTTCTTGCCATAGCTAAAGCACTCGATATCTTTCTTATTCTTCTTTTTCTGACAATCCTTGGTTTGATTCTGCTTCCTCTCATTCTGGGAATTATTCTTGCCTCTACTGCTTACCTGCAGATTTGGGTCCTCTACAGATGTAACAGCAACCTCGGTCTTCGACTTAGGTTAAAGGCTCCCAGATATCAATACTTTTCCCACAATAGATTCTAAAGTCTCATCGATATGGTTTATGAGTCTTTCACCCAATTACTCATCTAAGCCAGTTATGAACTTCTCGTTCTTCTTCTCGATAGTATCGATAAGAGATAATCCATATTTCAATAAGGTATCAAATTCAGCAATATACTCCGAGACTGCCCTACCATTCTACTTAAGCTCCAAAAATTTCCTAAACAATTCTAACTTCTAAGTAGCTGGAATAAACTTGTCACTGAAGTGGGTCTTAAACTGATACCAAGTAACTTGATCCTCAGGAGTAGCTGCATTAATGGCATTCCACCAATTCAATTCCCGTCCTTGAAGCTGACGCGATACTAGCTTCCTCTTCATTGCATCATCGATCCCCAAATCCTTGAAGATGAGCTCACAACTATCAAGCCAATCTTGAACCTCCGTAACCGATTCCGTTCCATGGAATGACTTCCCACCAAGACTAGTATAATCCTTGCACTGCTTGGCGAAATCGACTCTAGGCGCCTGTGCTACCGCACCACCACCAGTAGCAGCATTAGGAAGTGCTCCATGAACATCCCTAAACATCTCTCACATGAAGGTAGTAAACATCGTCCTCCTATCAGGGACATTCCTATCATTGGCCCTTGAACCCGTACACCTCATATTTCGGCTCATCGTCTAATCTGTAAAGAGAAAATGATTAACCATCTCCTTAGAGGTGAAAGTGCAATGCGACTTCATCCTTAGATATACAAATAGTATATATACAGTTTTTGAAAACCAAAATATCACAAATACGTGCTCTCATTTACATATACTACCTCTCCCTGGTGTCTTCCCCTAGGTTAACTACGCAACTTAGCTCTGGTACCAAGTGTGACGGGCTGCCCCGAACCAGCCGACATTTTCCTTGAAATGCGTTGTGCCAATGTCCAACCGGCATGGGACAGTTTCTCACTGCGCATGTAATAAATTATAATAATAACAAAACCTTACATAAAACAGGTGAGACAGTGCATAAGCTGAAAACTAAACCAGCATAGCAGCGGAATCCAAAATACAGCTTATGATCCAAACCATAATTACAACATCAAAATACCGTCTCTAAAGCAAAATAGAAAAGGCACACTACTAATGACCAAAGTAGTGACTAGCAAAAACACAGGGAGAATATATGTATATAGTACATGGGAGCCTACTGCTCGTCTCCGGACAACTACTCATGCATAACCACCTAACTTGTCTCTAGTCTGCTCGTTTAGGAGCACCCAGAGTAATAAGAAGAGACATAAAACTTTTGGTTAGACAAAAGTCTGGTATGAGAGATAGTAGCAACGTAAAACAATAATAGGTATAAATAATCATACCTGAACCTGCAACCAAAGAGTTAGCACAACAAGATGTACAATACTCTAAGGTAACACTAACATATAGTGTCAAAAAGGGTGTGTGTGTCAATGTGATAGCAAATGTCAAACATAGTAATCAACCTCACGTTTCTCACTCAGTGCGTAATGCATACGATATCCATTGCTTTGATCACTAAATCTATTGGGGCCATGACTGCAACTCTGTTCAACTATTACTATGACCATACTTCTCTGGTCTATAGTCAATAACCCTACCTAGTCCACACATCCCTGGCTCTAGGTTAATGGCCAACCAGTCAACACTTCCCTGGCTCTGGTTCGTCTACATGCCCCCTCTCTTCAATGGTGAACCAAAGTTATAAATATTGATAACTCCTTTGGAAACATCCCGTAACAAAGCCCAACTCATGAAGTTAACTCATTGGTTCCCATCTGTATCCTGGGTTATAACTTCCCATTTGGACTTCTTTTGCATCTCGGGTTTTTAGTATGCTCCGGTTCATTCGGTTCGGTTCTTCCATCTTACTACATTAAGATTCGATGTTCTTCCTGAAGCGGTTCGGTTCGTAACCATCTCTAGCGGGTCGGGTCGGTTCGTGACCATCTCTAGTGGGTCGGGTCAGTTCGTAGGTTGCTGCTCATGGCGGTTCATGATGCTCAAGCTCCTCGGTTCGGTTCGTGAATCAAGTCCTTCCACCGATTGGTTCAAGGTGCTTTCAAAGTTGTAGTTCATGGGGTCTATGTCTCAATTGGTTCGGTTCGTGGATGGCACTCTGGGTCAGTTCGAAAGGTGCTTCATGAGTGGAGGGGGCGATCCGATCCGGTCCTATTTTCTGCACTTCTTATAGCAAGCTATTTACGCTATACGATGGTGTTTTCTACCATTCTAACTTTCCTATGCGATCACAAATCATACCAAACAGTAGTAGCAACATATAGGGTCAATCAAAAATATTAAAACATCAATTACATAGGCTATGGTAGATTCAACATACCTAAAACCATGATTTTCCCCTTAACCATGTTTAACTATATCTAGCAATAGGATTAGCAATCTTAACCCAAATTTACCCAAATTTTTACCAGTGACATAAAATAATATTTTAGAAATTTAACATATTTTTTAAGATTTTATGATGCATAATTTTGCTAATTATCACTAATCACCTCTAATTAGCCGTAATTAGTGAATAAAATGCAAATCACTCACCTTAGCCACAAATGAATCTTAGATCTGAAACTATGACTGATATGGCACAAATTTCAATGTATAGCAGCATCTCTATCTCTGATTTGATGCTAATTTCTCTTTATTTGATGTAGTTTTTTCTTTAATTAGCGATTAGGAAGCGATTAGAATGAGATTTGGAGGATGGAGGCCAATAACAGGGTTAGAGAAATGTTTGCGGTGGGTGAAAAACGTGAAAAGGAATGTTTCTCCAGACCCTATCAGCCTTCCATAACCGTAATCCCGAAATGGGTTACGGACTTAGCTGCTAATCACCCGATTAAGCCCAATTATGCTGTTTTTCATCTTTCAAACCTTATTTTAGCCATATCTCACAAACGGTAAGTATGTTTGATTAATGTGACCAATCTACGGAAATATAAACCATAATCCAAATCCAATGGAAGTGGTTTCAGGTCAAAACTCCTTACCAATCAAAAGTTATAAGCGAAACAAGATTCTCCAGGGGTAAAACGGTCATTTAAAATTCGGCAAAAATCGTGGATATGGGAGATGACCCCAATAGTCATTTCCCAAAGTCACACGACCATACGACTTCGTATGTGAATGAAATAAATATTGTACGATCCTCTGATGCATAGAATGCGGGTTGTTACACAACTCCTTCAACCCACTCGTTCCATGAATGACAACGAATGCAGGGGGCAAGGGAACATTGCTCACGCAAAAAACCAAAAGATGCCACCTGACGTAGCAGTTGGAAGTGCTAGAAGAGCGAGAAGTGCTGAAACCAAGCCTGCTTTAACCATTGTTGAAGTGGAAGCTATGTTATGTCAAATTATGGCTGATAGCTGAGGCTATAATAATGAAGATTATGGAATTGACCGCAACCATATGCCTTTCATCGACGACATATTGGATGTCCAGTTCCCGAGGCGAGTCAACCTGCCTACCATGAACTGTTATGGAGGAAGAACCGGTCTAAGGTAGCATTTGATGAGATACTCGTGATATATGAATGCCGCAGCGGCCCTAGATGTCGTTAAGTGCAAAGATTTTTCGAATACCTCAAAGATGTTGTAATGATGAGGTTTACTTGGCTTCCACCACGATCGATTTCCAGCTTCTAAGAGCTAAGCGGAGAGATTCCTGAATCGGTTTCGGCTTTATGTCCAAAAGTCCAAGAATGTCATAGAGCTTTCTGTAGTCAAGCAAGCCCGGGGGAAACTCTAAAATAATACTTGGATCATTTCAGTTTAGCCGTTACAAAAGTGAGTGACACCCGCAAATAGACTGTTTTGATGGTGCTAATAGATGAAGTTGATAAAGACACTTAATTCAAGAAGTACCTGTTCGAAAAACTGTAGTTGACTAGTGAGTTGTTTTACGAAAAGACTGATATTCACCTACACAAGAAAAGGTGTATGCTAGCCGGAAATGGAAATCCAACGATGTCACAAGAGAGGATATCCAAAGCAACGTCACCGTTAAACCGTATGGTGACAGTGCAGGGAAAGTTGAAGTCAATGTTGATAACCAGAGCAAAGGAAACAACCACCAAGGTGGGAATTACAACAAGAGAAGCAGGAATCGAAGGAATGACCCTAACCTCGATTCTAGCCCTTTGAGATGTACATGCCACTAAAAGACACCTTGGAAACATTTATCTGGAATCCTTCAATGTTATCCAATCAAGAAGCCTCCACAAAGAGACTCAACCGAAAAGGAGCATGAGACCGGGAAGTTATGTTTGTTCCACGAAACTTATGGTCATTCCACGAACGAATGTCGTCACCTAAGAGATGATGCGAAAAAATTTCTTCGAGCAGGGAAGTTTGACGAATATAAGGTTTCCCATAAAGGCAGGGGCAAGGAGGCTCGACTCCAAATTAGAGCCAACCATCCCCTTGACCTACTTCCCAATAGAAAGAAAAGGGAATAGTCATCATTTTCGTGGTTGGAGGATCGCATCCAGCTGGATTCAGCAGCAGAGCCATGGAGCAATAAAGTAACGCTGCTAAGCATCAAGAAGTAGGAGAATGTAGTGCACCTGAGGATACTAGTCCTGCAAAGTAGCAAAGAACAATGGCCGATAATATTGTTTTTTGAGATAGAGAAAGTATAGTAGTAGAAACTCCAAGTATCGACCCATTTGTAATAACTACTATCATCGGCCTAGCCCTTGTACGGAAAGTCCTTGTTGATTGCGAGAGTTCCTCTAATGTTTTTTTTGAAGAAAGCATTTGACCAGTTGAAGTTGGAAGCTAAAGATTTGAAGCCATGCACTAGATGGATACGTAGCTTTAACGGCTCAACAACAACTCCAATGGAGTAGTGGATTCATCTGTTGAACTTGGGGAAGGAGATCACAAGAGAGTATGAATCCTTCCATTTTTCGCTATGAATATTGATTCGCCATATAACGCCTTTTTGGGTCGACCGACTCTCACAAAATTCAGAGCCTACATTGCAACTTGATGTATGTTTCTAAAGTTTCCAACCGAGGCTGGAATAGGAATGGTCCATGGTGACCAAGTCAATGGTAGAGCCTGCTATATGGCCGAATGGAAGATGTTATGCAATGGAGATTGCATAGAACCAATGAATACCTCTCTCCTACGAAGGAGGCGTCAGCATAGCAAGTAAAGGGAACATCGCAGAAGGAGTCACTAGATGATCTTCCCTAAGACATAAATCCTAGAGAGGATGAAGATTCAGGATATAGAAGAGCGACGCCTAATGAAACAACTTTAGATATTCCAATTGTTGGCGATGACCCGGCAAAGGTCTTGAAGATCGGATCTCACTTGGACAGCCTCCGAACGAGGGAATTAACTGAATTTCTACGAGCAAATCTAGATGTATTCGCTTGGACCCATAATGATATGTGTGGAATTTCATCATCGATTATGAGTCACGCGCTAAGCATAAACCCGAAGTATCCTCTTGTTAAGAAAAGAAATGTATGTCAGGCCCGAAGAGGTCGGCAGCCTTAAAGGAAGAAGTGGAGAAGCCAAGAGGAAATGGTTTCATATGAGATGCCACGTATCCCAATTGGATATCAAATCTTGTCCTTATCATAAAGGATGACGGAATGTGGCGTACGTGCATCGATTTTTCAGATTTGAATAAAGCTTGGCCAAAAGGAAGCATCCTTTTACCCAGAATCAATTAGTTAGTGGATTCAACTGGAGGACACGATCTTCTTTCTTTTATGAATGTGTACTCCGGTTACAACCAGATCCCCATGCATGTGCCTGATCAAGAACATACCAGTTTTATCATTGACCTTGGATTATACTACTACGTGATGATTCCATTCGGACTGAAGAACGCTAGGGCAATGTACCAGTGCTTTGTGGATCATATGTTCTACAATCAACTTGAGAAATCTATGGAAGTTTATGTGGATGATATGCTTTTGAAATCCAAGTGGTTATCCGATCATACAGCAGATTTAGCAGTGATGTTTGGTATCCACCGATGCTATGGAATGAATTTTACCCCATTGAAATGTTCTTTTGGTGTCTCATCAGGAAAGTTCCTTAGCTTTGTCATCATCTCACGAGGAACGAAATCAATCCCAATCAAATTACAGCAATCAGGAATATTAGTGAGCAGCGGAAGATCAGAGACGTTCGAAGATTGACGAAAAAGGTGGTAGCTCTGATTAGACTCATTTCCAAGGCCACCGATAAATGCATTTCTTTCTTCGATCTGATAAAGCGAGGGAAACGCAACTTCACGTGGACCCCGGATTGCATTGAAGCCTTCCAGAACCTACTGAATCACTTAGAGAGGCCTACTATATTGTCAAAGCTGGTGGATCATGAAGATATAATCATACACTTGGCGGTATCATCACAAGCAATTAGTTCAGCGCTTGTCCGTGAGGAGGACACGATTCAGAGACTGGTGTATTATGTGAGCAAGAAGTTAACAGCAGTGGAGCGCAACTACGCAAAG
Source organism: Allium sativum (assembly GCA_030737875.1). Classification (NCBI taxonomy): domain Eukaryota; kingdom Viridiplantae; phylum Streptophyta; class Magnoliopsida; order Asparagales; family Amaryllidaceae; genus Allium; species Allium sativum. Next base: position 283,095,890 of record CM060921.1, read on the forward strand.
ATCGAAAAGCTCACTTACAGATTGTTAATTTCCTCAAGAAAGCTTCACCATTACTTCCAGGCTCATCCGATCATTATATAAACTGATCATCCACTTTGACAAGTTATGCAACGACCTGAGGCATCCACAAGACTGCTCAAACGGAACATCGATCTAAGTCAGTTTGACCTTAACTTCCTTCCTAGAAAGCCTATACGGGCCAATCCCTAGCTGACTTCATCGCTGAATTCACAATTCCTAATGAGGATGTATTAGAAAAAGAAGATGGCCCCTCGGGACATGAATTGGAACCAAGCTCCTGGAAGCTATACACCGACGGAGCTAAGAATGATCGACAGTCCAGCGCCGGAGTTTTATTAATAACTCCCGAAGGACGGTCAATTTACTAGGCCTTAATGTCCGAATTTTCTGTTATTAAAGACGATTCCAAATACGAGACCCTGATTGCCGGGTTGAAACTCGCTAAGGAGTTTGGAGTAACAACCTAGATATCTTTTGCGACTCTTAGACTGTTGTTTTCCAGGTTCGGAAGGAGTTCCAAACAGTAGAACTACTATTCGCGGCTTACCCAGAAAGGGTTAAGGAGCTATTGGATAGCCTATAATACTACAGCATATCCCGTGAGCAGGGAACCAAACGACGGATAAATTGGCCAAGTTAGTAAGCTCCAACAATCCAGAGGTGATAGAAATGGTCCTAATTGAAACATTAGAGACTCCAAGCATTGATCAGATGGACGTCGATCTAGTGTTGGAGACCAAACCGGAGAGAGTCATGGATGACCCCTATAAGGAATTTCCCTTAGAATGGAACGCTAAAAAAAAAGAGTTAGAGGCGTGCCATCATATAAAAGGTTTCAAGATATGTTATGCAAGGTGATGTTCTCTACCAACAGCGATTTTTAGTCCTGTTACTCCGGTGTATAGCACATACCGACGTCAAGAGTGTGTTGAGAGAAGTGCACGAAGGAAAGTGTTGAAATCACATCAAAGGACATACATTGACCAAGAAGATATTATGGTAGAAATCTTCTGGCCTAACGTAAACCGGGACGTAACTGATTTTCCATGACTTTCTGATGAATGCCATCAATTTGCAAAGATTCCCAGAGCACTTCCCAGCCAGCTCACCTCATTGAAGATCCCGCGGCTGTTCATGGTATAGGGGACTGACATCATTGGAAGCCTTTCAATTGCTAGGTGGAGCAAAGTATGTGGTCGTGGCCATAGATTACTTTACAAAATGGGAAGAAGATGAGTCATTGTCCATGATCACGGCGAAGCGGGTGATTAACTTCATTATCAGAAATATCATTTGCTGATATGGGATTCCCAAAGGTACGATAACTGACAACGGAACCCAGTTTAATAGCGCAGAGTTTAGAGATTTCTGCCGGAAATATCGCATCGAGAAAAGATACACCGCTATGGCACATCCAATCAAATAGACAAGTAGAAGATGTCAGTAAAATAATCAAGTCCATTCTAAAGAAGCAATTAGAATGAGCAAATGCTATGTGGGTCGATGAGTTGCCCTTAGTCCTATGGACCTATAGAACGACCTTTAAGATGGCAACCGTCCATAATCCCTTCTCACTCTCACTCAGATCAGAAGCCATCATTCTGATGGAATTGGAAGTGCCATATAATAGAATGACTTACTATGATCCGATGACAATCAAAGCGCTTCTCCTTGAATCCTTGGACATGATTGAGGAAAAGAGAGATGAAGCGGACTTGCGTGCTTTAAGGCATAGACATCGAGTTGCTCGTTACTACAACAGAAAGGTTCGAACCTGGAAACTTGGTTCTGAAATGCGTCTTCCCATCCCCCGTCTTCTTGGGTCCGAAATGGGAAGGACCCTATGTCATCTAGCGGAAGCTTGATAAGGGAGATTTCAAGCTAGCAACCGTCGATGGCAATGGTATACCCAGAGCATGGAATGCCCGGTATCTGCGACACTACCTGAATTGAGATTGTATTAACTCTTTTGTTTTCTAAACTATGTCAAAAACACGATTTGCCTAGAGCAGTCCAGTTGATATAAACAAAAGATTATAAAGTGGACGTAGGCAATGATTTGGCTGAAACACTATAAAAATATCGTGTGTTATTTACCCTTCATGCATTTACTTTTCCATGTGTTGTGAATGTATTGATCTTTGATTTTATGCTGTGATGTGATTGGTTAATGTTGGACTCACGGGAAAAAATGATTCACCCCTTTATGAGGCTCGCAACTCCACTTAGCTAAGTGGAATTAAATTTATGGCTGATCGAAGTTTGACTAGCTAACTTTGATCTCAATATCAACACCTAACACAGTGATTTTCACTTTGTGAATCAAAATGAGGATGCGACACCCAAACATCATGCCCTCTCCATCCCATGATCCGACTGGAAGAAAGAGACTTGATCATGAAAAAAAGGGTACTATACCCTTGAATCGGGATTACGGGGTAGTGCTTTGGCAGATGTGATATGACCCCTTGCCAAACAAGCTCCATACATCAGAGTGAAGCATGGGGTATAGATCAAAATCGAGTTCGAGAACGACACTCGAACCGGCAGAATCCCACTCTTGGAAGTAGAGTACAGAAGGAAAACATGAGTGAATGACATAATCGCTCGCCTAATCGACTCAAACTCTCCCTATTTGAGTGTGAGCACAAAGGTAGGCGTGAGGGTGCACCACGATTAAAGACCGTCTTAGCCACACTCTAAACTGGGCATACGATAGGAGAGTATAAAGGCACCAAGACCAAGTGCCGAAGGAAATGGGGTCCTACCCCACTGAAGGATTGGGAGGAAAACTGAAAGCTGAGTCCGCACTCCCCACAGAAGGATTGGGGATAATATTATATCGCTTCTAATCAATCCCGGACAAGCCCTAGCCAGCCACTTTATTCATGATTGATTGGGGGCATGCACATATCACACCCTTACTTTAATTGCAATGTGACATGTTGTTTATTACTTAGTTTAGTATTAATTCCTTGATTGCATAAATTTTGATTTTTGATTTGTAGGGATGCTAAATAGGAGTCATGATTCGATATGTGATACGATTTATTATTTATTACTTAGCATAGTATTGTTTCGATTACAACTACATTTGATTGAAATGGATTTTAAAATTGCAACTATATGATATTGCATGGAAACTACTTTATTAAGAACGTGCAGATTTACATAGACAACTGGTCCAAAATGCTAGGGCCGCACACGCAACAACAACAGCAGCAGCAGCAGGCCAACGGAAAACAGAAAGAAATTGAGACAACCCTCTACTTAGGCTTGGGAGAAGGCTTGACTTTCTCGGCTTCCTTGAGTTTCTACTTCTCCTCCTTTACAGTGTTGGTGAGAGTTCGTTTTTTGTTTTTCTTATTAGAGGGAGTATCTATCGGATTAACGACAGACTTGGAAGCCAATTCTCCAGTAATCGATCGAGATGGAATCTTGATGGCTATTTTACCTCCAGGAGGAACTACTTAGAGAGGATCAACCCAAATAGGCTCTTCTTCTTTCCTTGCCTACAAGAGTGCCTCAGTTCTTGCTTTAACCTGAGCAAGTTCCAAGTTTACGGTCTCATCGGTTGCTTTAGTGTCAGTGACTTCCACATCCTCTTCATCCTCCTTGCCATAGATATCCTTTAAGGAATCATTCATTTCTCCACCTTAGAGAGCTTCAGCACTCAAGGGTACTATAGCCTTGTCAGAGGCTTCTTCCTGTTCTCTTCAGTCTCTTTAGTCTCTTCAATAGGCTTTGTACCTAAAGAACGGGAAGCAACAGTTACTACCCCTAGAGAAAACATAGGACCTTCGATTATTTGCTCCACGATGCGACGACACACTATAATAACCTTAACAAATTATGGAAAAAAGGCAGAGATACCTTTGGTCGATTTGTCCCCAAGAGTAGCTGGAGTAACTGCTTTAGTAATAGGAGATAGGAGAGCCGTCTTGGGAATCTCTGGATGATCAGGATCATACCCCTTAGTCTCTACAGATCTGGGCATGGCGAAAGAAGAACCGGAGCAAACTTCAATTATATTCTTTCCCTTTGCTTGGCGCTTGTCCTCCTCTATAGCTTCATGAATTAATTTCCTCCCTTCGGCCAAGCACTCTGGTTCTTCGCCCTTCAAGTATGTTTTCATCAGCTCCTCATTGTTGATGGTCTCAACCTTTAACTGCTTCCTCTCTTCATGGACAATTTGATCCTATACATCGACCAAAGTTTTCGGATAATGTTGAATCTAAGAAATATCCTGATTCTGAATCACTTGGGCGAAGAAAGATAACATGAGATCCCCATATTCATCTAACTCTTTTCGAGCTTCAATAAGCTGTGCATTTGACTCAGAGGCAGATTTGAGAGTAATATTGGCGTTTCCCTCAGCCAACACCATCCTCTCTTCAAAATTCGCCAATTTAGGTTTTATACTGGCGATCTCTTTTTCTAACTCTTCCTTTTCTTGTTCAAGGCAAGTACAAGATAACTTCAGCCCGGTGCTCTCTGACTTAGCATCCTCAACTTGTTTTTTCAAGGTTATGCGCTTTTTACTGTGAGGATCGAGCTCGGTATAATAATGCTATTGCAGTTCATCGTACTATTTCTTATAACTTTCTGCATCACGCTGGGTATGAAGGCAAGTGTAACAACCCTGATTTTTGGAACCAATCTAAAATTTACTTTTAATTGATTTTAATGAAAACTAAATATTTAAGCGACTTATTTTGAGAATAAAAGACTTAAAATTAATTTAAAATGAAGTTAGAATGTATAGATTCATACTAATTATAAACAAGCTCATAATTGCGCGATAGTTTGAAAATTTAGTTTTAGCCTTTAAACTAGTATACAGAATTCGTTATAGATCAGAATTTGATTAAACGAGAAACGTTAGAATCTATTTAACTATATATTTGTAGCGAATGTAAGAAATTGAGATTTCAAGTTATAAATTGTGAGTTATATCCAAATTATTATTAAATGAGTCGCTATGAAATTGTTTATAAATTATAATAATTTATTAAATTAAATAAAAGGATTTTTCTCGTAAATTGAGCACCGTATGACTTGAAAGTTGTCATATTGAGTTATAAACTCAAGTACGTTTATTTTACATTTGTATGATATTTCATTTGGATATATACATATGATAATAATAATTATTATATTATTAATTTGAATAATTTTGGAATTTAATAATATTATTTTAATATTACATAGCCCTTAAAGAATAGACATTTTGCAAAAGACCACCGTTTTCGACGAAATCAATTTTACTAGATCTAAAATGTCAAATTATATCAGGTTTAAAATTTCAAGTCAATTGGTATTAGTATGTAAGCATGGTAAATTTAAACGCATGTTGAATTTCAGTTAAAATTCAACAGGCTAGAAAATAGGCCATTTTCAAACATTCTCCGAATTTCACGAAAGCAGGTCCATTAGAACCGTATTAATGAAATATGGCCAGATTTCAAAATTCATAATTTTTAGAGTTAACATATGGTGGTGGTAAATTAAAACGTATGTTCAAATTTAATATTTAAAGTTATAATGACATATATTTTAATTTTGAGAAAACCAATTGAAGTGATTAAATTATCTCCCAAAACATATCTTATTGTGTCTGAAACGGGGGTATTTGGTTTGGACGATAGTCGTTGGGTACGTTTAGAGTTCAAACACAAAATTTCGATTTTTGGAAATAATAAGATTAAAACATTAATTAATTAAGTGGTATAAATACTCATTTTCAGCCCAAAACCCTAGCCGTCACTTTGATTTTAGTGGCTGAAATGATCAGTATTTTCCCTTCTTTACTCTCAATCCATCACAAATTAAAATATGGTTTCTACATGAAAGTTGCAGAGATTCACATGCTCTACAAATCCATACGTTAAGATAATGTTTTGGGTGGTATTCTTCTCGATTTTCATGGCCAAGGGGAGCTTATATTTAAAGCTATTCACTGTGAAGATGGAAGAAGAAACAAACTTCGATGTGGTGTATTTGGATCGGATCTGGAAGGCTTGGAATTAGGTGAGATTTTCTACATGCGTGATCTGCTTAGGAGCAATGGGAACGTGAGGGGGAGGAGAGAAAATAGGGGAAGGAGTAAGTAATTAAGGTGGTTAATTATCTTAAGTTTATTACTTGTGAAATTAAATGTTTAAAATCCATAACTTTTGCATATGTAAACAGAATTCGATGATTTCAGATCCCTTGGAACTATGACGATGAAGGCTTCGCAATGAAACCAATTTGGACAAGATTGGAAGCGGTTAGAATTTTTGGTTAATTAAAACATCATGTTTAATTTAACTAAAACAATTGTTATTTAACTATTTCAAAACCGACCAACGAGAAAATTCTTTAACTCAATTATTTTTTTATGTTATTTGTAACAACCCGAATTTCGGCAGACCGATTGTTTTTTTTTTTAATTCTAATATATCGAGACTCATGTTGGTTTGCTCTAGTACCCTGCAGAAAAGACATAGATATAAAATATAACAGAGCTTAGAAAAACATCTCATAGCGGAATGGATAAAATATAATGTAATCAAAATATAGCCTTACCGTAGGAATAATACTGCCTGACCAGTATCCAAAGCTGTCATATCGCTGCCACAAATCTAACATGTGGGTATGTTATGAGAAGGGGGTTAGAAAACAAGTTTTGGTGGCTGGATTAAAACTGCACATTTTAGATAATCCTACATATACCGTTCAATTACATTTTCTTGTTTATTAGGTTACTTGGGTTAACATCACCCAAGGCTTACACATACGTCGTACCCATCTACTTCCCAATGGATTAATCTAATACAGTATATATGTAGCTACCCCAAATATTGAAGTACATCCATGGTACCCTAATCGCACGGTCTCCCCCATAATGCCTCAGAATTGTACGTAGTCTCTCATTCTATGCCGGAGTGGCGTAGGATCTCTATATAACAATGTTACGTTCCGCATATATCTGACATCGCCATGCTATGAAAGCGTACGGACTGCCACCTTTGATCGAATCATAACATAGAGTAATGCCCCAGATTCTACGATACACCACCCAGAGCAGACATGCATGTATCTAGACTTTTTCACGTATGTATCGTCAATTGTACTCGATGCTTTAACCGTACATATCCTCTACTGTGCACCGAGTTCTGTTGTAAGACTGTACTACAAACACGGAACTAGGTCGGGAGCTTTTCCATATCTGTACAGGCCCGTCTTTAAGAGCCATAAAATAAAGATATCCTTCAGGTCTATTTTTCCTGGTGGCTATGGCCCCATCTCGGCCCCTCCCTCAACTAGTAAAGACTACAAGAGCTAAGAGACTTGCCCCTAACAAACAATCTAAACATCCAGTTGGCGTCTCCCCTCAACCAACGTGCCTCGATAGTGAAAGGTGGATGGCGTCTTGGGTTTAGCTCTAGTCTTTTCGCATCCCACTGGCTACCGATGATGGCTACCCGACGATCTACTATCCTTGTTGGTCATGACCCCTGCCTCCCTATTGAGGCAACCACCGAATCACCCTAGTATCACCTCATCATAGCTTTCTGACTACAAAGCTACTTTTGCAGACCTGGCTTACAGACCGGGTAGTTACGCGCAGACCAAACCAGTGTGAGCACAGCCCGAACACTGCACCATCACAGAGGACTACCAGGAGCACCATCCACGTCACAGGAAGCCACGTGCTTCCCCTTGTAGTCCTTCGGAGCTGATAGAATAATCAGATGAACGTACGCTCCCCTCATGCCTTATGACACCACGATGATCTATCCCCTTGGGTTATTGACCCTTAAACGTACGGACTAGTCCAAGCGCTTCAGTTTAATGTGTTACTAGACCCTATGTCTAAACATTCAATTATGCGCTTTCTTTACCATATCGAGTTTCCATTTAACTTGGTTATTCCCATTCATATTGATATCTTATTCAAGTTACCAAGTTTCTCTTGCTTATTAATTTCAGTCATATAACTTAATGCATTTAAGTTTATTAATAAGCCCACAACATGTTATTCTCTCGATTGTGATCCAAGGTCTGTAATCCACAATCTCTTTATATTCTTGTTTGATTTCATAATAACAATAACATGTTCTACTTAAAATGTAATTAAGTATATCTCAATTCACATGTTTTCTGTTAACATATCACTTATTATTTATGATTAAATATAACTTATTTTATAAGTTTGCCTCATTCTTTCTTATTTACTCATAATTCCATCTTATAAGGTTTACTAATAAGTTTCTCTTCCCATAAATATAACTTATGTTGTCCTCATCCATAGATTTCCAATTCTCGTTCTTACAAATAACTTAATTTACAATTAAGTAGAACTTATCTCCATACATAATTTATTCCACTCCCTTTAGCTTTTATTATAACCTAAATTATAATTTCCACTTGTCCCTAGGACAAACCTACCTATTATATAACATTCTCATTAATGTAATTTATTTATAATAGGTTATTATCATTCCCCGTTCATTCCAATCCTTTAACAGTTGTAACTTTCATTCAATTCCATTATTTACAATTAATGCCATTTATTTCTATCTTTTTATATTCATATATTTATATATATGCTTATGTACTAGACCTCTCACATTAAGCCCACTACTTGTGGATGCTGGATATGCCGGGCGGTTCTGGGAAGACATCTTCCACAAGTTGACTTAACATTGTGTCTTAGCACTGTTACATGTTTTATTTATGCACTAGACCTCTCACGTTAAATTAACAACTTGTGGATGCTGGATTTGTCGGGCGGTTCTGGGCAGACTTCAACCGCAGGTTGAATTTAACCTCGTGTCTAGATGCATTATAGTTTTCTATTTACTGTTAATTTAGGCATTTTATTCATTTTTACCGTAAGCTATTTTACATGTCGTCATATTAAGCCCATTTTGTGTCGTATGTTCTTCCTAACATAATTAATTTCATCTCAAAATAACATGTGATCGTCAAATCATGCAATTATTCTAATTTAACATGTAATTATTCCCATTTCTACAAGTAAGGGTTCAAGTACACAAATATCACAAGTTAACAAGTAATTAGAATAACAGTAATCGCAACACATATTTTTAACATGTTTACATTTCAATAGGTTAACATTTTAGAATGTTAAGCATTTCAACGCATGAATTTTCCAACATATTAATATTTTAACATATTAATATTTCAACATGCCATATTAGCATTTCAACACTTTAAATCATTCCAGCAGATTAACATTGCATATTAACGAGGATTGTCAAATGATAATATACCATTATCAAAACTGATATAACTTAAATCCACTTACCTAATTTTCTTTCCAAATCCTGAATCTGGTCCAGATCTTGCATTCCATGGTTTCCCATAACTGGATTTAGAACCTAACAACCATGGATCCACAATTCTTACTAAAAGAAAGAGGGTATAAAAAGGAGAAAATTGAATAGACCAGATCCAAGAATTTACCTTACTTCTAATAAGATTCTGAACACCTTCTTGTTAATATTCATTCTTTTCCTCCAGATCTTGAACCAGAATTTTCCTAAACTAATTATTCTATTTTTTTTTTGAAGAGATTTGAGGAGGAGGAAGAATGGCAGAGTATAGACGTTGTCTCAGAAATATGATATTTAGGCTTGGCTTTACAAGCTTATTTATAGGTGTTTAACAACGAAATGGGACTAGAAAACAGTCCACGTTCACGCCTAGGAATCGGTCCAGATCTGTGGGCGGTCGACCATGGGTCGACACCCCCATATAGGGTCGACCCAGTGGTCGATAACCAAGGGCAGGGGTAGTTGATTTTAATTTTCTAATTTATTCACTTGCTTATACATACATATATGAGACTTGTGTGTTTATAAACTTCTAATGCTCATAACTTCTTGATACATTATCCGTTTTACGCAAACTTGGGGTCCATTTAAACTAGAATTCCAAGATGAACGCAATGGTGATACCGGTTCCGCTTAATTCTAAATATCTAATTTGGTTATCCTTATTTTATTATCTTTAACTAAAAATACGGGGGGTTACATTATTATAATTATATATTAATTGTCTATGCTGATTTTTATCTGATTAATTGATCGAAAACGCTATCTAGCATATGGTAGCTCACATCACTGTTGTTTGAAAACCCATGGATGAATTGTTGATTTCTTGTGTTATGTTGTGATTGTGAATTTGAGATATTTATCATGTCAAAATGATGTTAATATACTAGTTGTAGTAGAAGTTGGATATAAATATCCAATTATAATTTGAACGGTAAAATTAATATTACCTGTTTAAGTAAAATTTGTTAGTTAGAAAAATAATTAAATTGAGCTAGCAATGATTAAATTCATGAATCGGTGTTGATTTAAATTGTCTATTTGCTGGTTGAAAACCTCACATGGGTATCCGTATGATATTTGACTTACACATCTCCCTATTATTAAGTTGTATGTCAATCAGTTGATTAACATACCGTTATAAGCATTATTTAATTATATAATGCTTATATAGTTGTAGATGCACTCTGGATGTGAATTGGATGTTTACTAATTTGGTATAGTAGAAGTTTTCTTACTAGATAATAGAGTTTTACGCATAATAAACAACACAGCGCTAAACCAAAGAAAATCTAAAGCATAGGTTTTCTACATCAAAGTAAAACACAAGCCCTACTATCATAAAGTAGATATAAAACACATATTTTACTACAATATGGTAAAACTAAGATAGTCAAGATCTGGCACATGCGGTCTAGAAGATCACCACTAGAATGGAGGCCTGGGACCCTTCCTAAAGAAACCATGAATGAGAGAATCCAATCCACCTAATGTATCCTCCACTCTACCTAGACGCTCCTCTTATCGTCTAGTCCCGTTTCTAACCTCTAGCTACAGGTCCCGCATATCGGCCTGCATCTGATCAAACCACTGTTGTGCGGATTAGATCTCCTGTAAGCACTGTTGTTGTGTCTGGGCAGCCTCTATCTGTGCTCGAATCATCTCTTGTTGTTCCTGCAAGATGTCCTGATGCTCCCTACCTAGCCGAGTCTGTCTATCTGAGATGGTCCTAACCTTAGCTCTCAGGCCCCCCCGTTCAGCTGACCTTCATCTTCCCCAACATCCTCTAGGGACTCGTCCCCTCTATCTCCCCCGCCTACTCTTTCCCCTTGGTCATGCTCCATTGGTAGTGGGTCCAGTGTCAGTAACTCTTGAAACTCAATCTACGTCCTAGTCAACATGCTTCGGTCTGTAACATATCCCGGATGTGATATCTGATTTTCTCTTGCTAAGGGAACTTGTGACTGTACACAAAACTGTCGTCCAAAGATGTCCGAAAGGAATGTTAGTTTGTATCACTTCCCTGGAGGTGCTACAATGCTGTATGACCAAGAGGGCCCTATTCACCTCGAGTCCAGCAAAAAATACATAGGTAGCAATCTTAATCGTTTGAAAAATCTTATCAAAACCGCCTATCTTGGCAATTAGGTTATATTGTAGTAGGCATATGACTACTTTGGCTAACCGGCGTAGATGTGTCATATCCCAATGTCTTTGATCTTCATTTATAAAAATTCTATGCAAAACTATTAGGTTTCACATCTTCAAATCCTCTAAATTTTGGCCCTATCCCCGTATACTCAACGTGGCCCCAAACTGAGCATGAGTAACAGATATGCACCACTTTTACCTCAGACTCATAAACTATCATATCATATTCTTCACTAACTACCAAGTTGGCATCAAAAAGATGTACTAACCTTGGAAAAGCCCTTCTCTCAACAATGTTGTGGTCCAAAATGTTGTCCATACATATTGTATTGAACAATGCCCCCGAATTGGTGGCTACAAAGTCTCCAAACTTGACCGGTCTTCCAAGTAGAATACCATGTCCTACAGTACTTGCGTATGCCTCTACTTTGCTTCTCCAATTGTTGCACCAAGAAATTTCTTCAGGGGTTAATTGAGAGAAGCGGCGGCAAGGGAAGGTTTCGGTTGCATGGCGATTTTTCTTCAAATTGAAGGGAAACTCTAGTAGATCCGGGTAAAGAGTGTCAAGAGCTTCGATTTGGCACCAACGCAAAAAGGTGGAGATTTAAGGTGATGGTGGGGTTCGGAAGTGGGGGAAGATGGTGGGTCTCGGTGGCTGAGTGGGGATCGAAAAGGGGACGAAGCTTCAGCCTTGTCTCCTTTTATTTTTTTTGATCCATCGTTGGGGTGTCGACCCCTTGCCTGGTGCATCGACCCTTAGGTCGACACATGGGTCGACCCGACCTTTTTTTTTTTGCTCGAACCATGAGAGAGGAAAAAAGCCGGTGAACTGCTCAATTATTCTGAAATGCCTACCTCTGCTACCATGTAGCTTTAAAAATCCTTCAAATTCCAATTGTTTGATTAGGACCACTTTCTCCTTTCTATCTTATGAAGTGCCAAAATATCAATGGTCTAACCTTCCTACTTGTACATATATATTTCTACTTCATTTAGCCTTTCATGGTAAGGTTTTACTACCGAACCCACTATCCCAAAATACTATCATATGGGATTCACCTTACTTCCATACAAAGCGTATTGTATACTTTCCACCCAAATTACTCCCAGGTCTCAGATTTCCATATTCATTCCTTTATTGTAAAAAAACAGACATCCCAACTCCTACCTCATTATATTTTTTTTAAAATACAAATACGTTCACTCACTATCTGTATAGGAATCCCAAACCTAAGCTTTGATACTAGATGTAACAAACCGAATTTCGACAGACTGGTTTTTTTTCAAAATTCTAATCTATCAAAACTCATGTTGGTTTGCTCTGGTATCCTGCAGAAAAGACAGAGATATAAAATATATCAGAGCTCAGAAAAACATCTTACAGTGGAATGGATAAAATATAATGTACCATATTAATAATATTGCCTAACCAGTATCTAAAGCTATCATATCTCTGTCACAAATCTAACATGCGAGTATGATATGTAGAGGGGGTCAGAACACAAGTTCTGGTGACTAGATTTAAACTACATATTTTGGATAATCCTACATATGTCGTTCAGTTACATTTTCTTGTTTATTAGGTAACTTGGGTTAATAGCACCCAAGGCTTACACATACATCATACCCATCTACTTTCCAGTGGATTAACCTAATCCAATATATATGTAGCTACCCCCAATATTTAGGTACACCCCATGGTACCCTACTCGCACGGTCTCCCACGTAATTCCTCAGAATTGTACGTAGTCCCTCATCCTATGCCAGAGTGGCGTACGGATCCCTACATAACAATGTTATGTTCCACATATATCTGCCATCGCCATGCTATGTAAGCATTCGGACTACCAGCTTTGAACGAATTAGAACACAGAGTAATGCCCTAGAGTCTACGATACACCACTTGGATCAGACATGCATGCATCTAGACTTTCCCACGTACGTATCGTCAATCGTACTCGATGCCTTAACCGCACATATCCTTTACTACGCACCGAGTTCCATGGAAAGGATGTACTAGAAACACGGAACTCGGTCGGGAGCTTTTCCATATCTGTAAAGGCCCACATTTAAGGGCCTCAAAATACAAATATCCTTCAGGTTTGTTTTTGGTGGTGGCTATGGCCCCTACCTCGACCCTCCCTCAACTAGTAAAGACTACAAGAGCTAAGTGACTTGCCTCTAACAAACAATCTAAAGATCCAGTTGGCATCTCCTCTCAACCGCCGTGCCTCGATAGAAAGGTGGATGGCGTCTTGGGTTAACTCTAGTCTTTTCGCATCCCACTGGCTGCCGATGATGGGTACCCGATGATCTACTATCCTTATTGGTCGTGAACCCTGCCTCCTTGTTGAGGCGACCGCCGAATCGCCCTAGTGTCACCTCGTCATAGCTTTCTGACTTCAAAGCTATTTTTGCAGTCAAGGCTTACTCACCGGGTAGTTACGCGCAGACCCAACCTCTGTGAGCACAGCCCGAACACCATCACAGAGGACTACCAGGAGCACCTTCCACGTCCAAGGAAGGTGCATGCTTCCTCTTCCAGTCCTTCGGAGCTGAAAGAGTAATTAGATGAACGTACGCTCCCCTCGTGCCTCATGAAACCATGATGATCTATCCCGTTGGGTTGTTCACCCTTAAACGTACGGACTGGTCCAAGCGCTTCAGTTTAATGTGTTATTCAGACCCTATGTCTAAACATTCAATTATCCTCTTGCTTTACCTTATCGGGTTTCCATTTAACTGTTGAAAACAAGATTTTGATTAATGTCAACAATGAGAGTGCATTGGAAATTATGTCATAGAGATAAGGCTTTAAATATTTGTACATTGAGTCATGTTAGAATTATGTTAAAATCTTCCCTTAAGCGTAACACTAGTTTAAAACAAAGCTTAAATATATATACATATTCAAAATGACATGAAACAGTCTGACTGGGCAAAAATGCCTGAACTAATCGAGTGGTCCAATACCAACCAGTCGACTAGTCAAGAAATTTTGCTCCAGTAACAGATAGTTTCTGAATACTTTAAATATATATGATTTCATACTTCTTTAACCAATCGACTGATGATTTTTAACCAGTCAACTGATTCGAAACAGAACATATTTTCTGAAATGTTGTCTACTTCTATGAAGAGAAATCTCTTCATTTCTGAAAGGAAATGGAAGCTTCTTTGGGTTAAACCTCATCATAAAGAATTGCAACCTTTCTATCATTTATATACACTTCAATTATGATTTCCATATCACCTTATCATTCTATTTCTTATCTAATTTCTGAATTGCATTTCTATACTTTTGCAATACAAAAGCTTTCCCAAATTCAAATACTTTTTGAATCCTTGAGTTGATTTAATATCACTTGATTCAACAAGCAATTTTCTTCCTTAAATCTTTGCATTTAAATCATATACTCGAGGATAAGATTATAGGAAGGGTGTACTTAAACCATTGAGTATCCGTGTTGATTCAAGAACACAAAGCAGAAGTCAAAACACTTGTATTTGTTGAAGTCCTGTGTAGTTGATCAAGCGAGAGGCATCCTTGTTGGGGCTCGAGTGTACTGACATATTCCTTTGGGTTAAGAAAGGGCGTGATAGTGAATTCCGAAGAGGAGCTTTGGGACTGGACATAGGGCAGGAAGTCCAAACCAGTATAAAATTCCTGGTGTCATTTCTTATTGCATTTACTTTTGTCTATTGCTTAGATTTTACCTGCGTAATTATTGTATATTAGCTAGTTAGTATATCATCTATATTTCCGCTAGGTCCATATAGATCTTGCTTAAGTCATATGCCTCGACTTTTTAAATTGGTATCAGAGTAAGGCCATCATTTAACCGTAAAACCGCTATCTAATATTTAGACAATACGGATAATAACAATAGTACTAGCATTAATAACAGATATACTGAAGGCCAATCAACTGCTAGACCACCTTTCTTTAATGGCATGAACTATAGTTATTGGGCTACACGAATTAGGATTTATATGTAAGCAAATAGTTATGATGCATGGAATATCACATAAAATGAGTACACACAACCTACTACTCTATTTACAGAATGGTCTGCATCTGAAAAAGCAGAGGCTACTGCTAATACTAAAGCTATGAAAATGCTGCATTGCTTTAGATAGAAACGAGTTTAACCGGATCTGTATGTGCAACACAACATATAAAATTTGGAGAACACTCAAAATTACTCATGATGGAAATAACAAGGTTAAACAGAGCAAAATATCTATGCTTAAGAATCAGTTTCAAAATTTTAAGACGAATGAAAATGAATCCATAAATGATATGTTTCACGTTTCCAAAACATTTACCACTCCTTTTTCGGATTAGGAGAAAAATATTCTGATTCCGATGTAGTGTCGAAAATTTTGAACTCATTAATGGACGAATGGGAGTGAAAACTGTTAGTAATTGAAGAAGCTAGTGATCTCACTGCCATGAAACCAGAAGAGTTGATCAGTAATGTAATGTCTTATGAAGTAAATTTGCAGGCAAAGAAAGCATAGGTACGAGATAAGAAAATTTTAGCTTTTTATGCTGAGAAAGAAGATTCTAATTCAGATGAAGAAGATATTGCTTTCGTAGCAAAGAATTTCATAAAATTTCTAAATTACAGAAAAGGTCAAAGCAAAAATATGAAAAAGAATTCATCAAAAGTGCCTAACCCTACACTAGTAGAATGCTTCAACTGTCACAAGACTGGGCATTATCAAAAGAATTGTCCAGAATTGAAGAAAAATCGCAAAAAGGAAAAATCAAAGAGATGAGCATTTTTAGTCACTAGGACAACTCAGATTCATCTTCTGAAAGTGACAGCGACAGTGAGCAGGCAAATGTATGCTTCATGGCTAAGGATAATGATGTAAGTGATTTTACTTTTGATGAATTAGTAGAAATTAATATTGAAATCTTAGAGTCTAGAAAAATGTTTAAGCAAAAGTTTAAACAAGCTAATAAAGGTAAAAATAAAGAAGAATTTGAGAGAGATCCTTTAAAAGATGAGAAAGAAATTTTAGAAAATAAAATTAGAAAATTACGAGAATTTCTTTTAGTAGCACATTATCAAATTTCTATGTTAAGTCAAGAAATTGAGACTCAAAAGAATAAACATGATTTATTAGCTTCTGAAAATCATGATTTGAATACTAAAGTTAAAATTATAGAATTGGAAAATTCTATTTTAAAAATTAAGTTAGAAAACATTTCTGAAAATGTTAATAACTTTAACAAAGGTAGAGAGAATTTATCTAAAATATTAGAAAATTCTTAACCGGTTTTTTGTTAGAAAAGACTTAGGTATGATAAAAAAAAATTGAAATCAAAAAGGAAATCCAATTCTAAGAACTCTAATATTAATCCAGAAATTTCTAGTAGTAAATTAAATATTTCTACAAAGAAAAACTTTTGGGAAATATTAGTATATGGATTCCGAAGACAAATAATGTTCTTATTAGGAACAAATATATTAAAAAGAATTTAGATTCCGTTCATCATAATGATAATTACTTTTTCAAAAAGGATCCTTAACCCTCTTGGGTTTGGTTTCCAAAGACTTAACCCTTAGGACCCTAACGGAGGAAGTAGGTATCATTTTAATTATTATTTTTTGCAGGTGCCGCAAATATTCTTGTTTCAAACTAGCTCGACCAAAAAGAAATTCTCAAAACCTTACTCATTTATATAAGTTATTTTTTAATATATGCTTCTAAGAAATGCTATTGTTTGTTTATATATAGTTTACTTAATATAGTTGCTGCTAAACTAAATTATACATACTATATTTTAGCATTTTATCTGACGCACAAACCATTCATTAAAACATATATAATACCTAGTTTTTACCAAAATTTATTCTTATTTTTAAAGGAATGGTTAACATTAGTCTTGGCATTCATTTGATATGCTATATTTAGTATATACTTTTGTATAAATTCTAGAGAAAAAGTGTTTAATTTTAAAACTAATAAAGAAACGATAACAAAAAATCTTTGTGTATCATGTCAACGATCTCTAAAATTCGATCACTTTGTGTTTATGATGTCTTAATTTCTTTTTAATAAATGACAAAGGGGGAGAAATATCTCTTTTATGATTCCATCCTACTGAAATATATGTGCTAACTTTTTTTTTGTAGGAATCCAATGGTAAGTTTATAAATTTCTTGTTTGAACTAACAAAATATTGCAGAAATTCAGGGGGAGCTTAACATTCAGGGGGAGAAAATCAGAAGTGTTGTCATCAATCAAAAAGGGGGAGAATGTTGAAAACAAGATTTTGATTAATGTCAACAACGAGAGCGCATTGGAAATCATGTCATAGAGATAAAGCTTTTTATATATATATATAATATATATATACACACATTGAGTCATGTTAGAATTATGTTAAAATATATCCTCAAGTATAACACGAGTTTAAAACAAAGCTTATATATATATATACATTCAAAATGACATGAAACAGTCTGACTGAGCAAAAATGCCTAAACCAGTCGACTGGTCCAAAACCAACCAGTCGACTGGTCAAGCAATTTTGCTCCAGTAACGGCTAGTTTCTAAATACTTTAAATATATACGATTTCATACTTTTTTAACTAGTCGATTAATGATTTTTAACCAGTCAACTGATTCAAAACAACATATATTTTCTGAAAGGCTGTCTTCTTTTATGAAGAGAAATCACTTCATTTCTAAAAGGAAATGGATGCTTCTTTTGGTTAAAACTCGTTATGAAGAATTGCTATCTTTCTATTATAATATATACAATTTAGTTATGATTTCCCAATCACCGAATCATTCTATTTCTTATCTAATTTCTGAATTGCATTTCTGTACTCTTGCAATACAAATGCTTTCCCAAATTCAAATACTTGTTGAATCCTTGAATTGTACAACGACCCTAACTTCCCTGGTAAGAAAAGCACGGATTGCTTTGAGAACAACATACATCGGAACACAAACGGAAGAACATTTCATTGTTTATTACAACAATTCCATCAGAATACAAGAATATACAGAGTATGAATAAATATTACACATTTGACAGATATCAGAGATTTAAATTACAATTACATTCATCACAGCGGAAAATAATACAAAACACAACTAGAAGTAATACACGGACACAGAGCTTTCCGAGTATCGTTCCAGCTGTAAATCAGGATCCTATGAATATAAATCTGCAAAAACCCAACTACTAGCTGCCCGTGTCGAAAATAAGGGCACCCAGAGTTTAGGTCAAAACAATAAACTCCAGGTCAGTCATGTGACTGGTGTGAGAACTAAACAGTTATTTAAAACTTTACTTCAAAAGAGAGTAATTCAAGGGATCACGCCGTATAACACAGAAAGGGTTTCCTCCCAAGAACACTAGTGCATTTAACAAAACAGCGTAATGCTTTTTTGGAAAAATGAAGCTATTATAAGACCCAGGTCCCATCATATAATGCAACGCAAGCCGGAGGATAGGTTTTCCCTTATAATAGCCAAACATGCTTGGTACCTTTAAAACAAATCATTTGATACTAATATAGCGTCAAAACAATTTCAATAATAAATATCAATCCTAAGCGGCATGGGTACCATCTATCATGTCGCCATACTAGGTTCTACAAATAAAACCGAATTATCACGTATTGGAAATTGGATTCCATCATGAGTCGAGGCAAGGGGCAAGCTCCTCTCCGTTCGAGACACTCTAGCAAAAGTCTCAGGACCACACAAAGCGATCCTTGGAATCGGTTGGGCCGGTCCTCTCTTACTTTTGAGGATTAGTTATTCCTGAACACACGTTTCCCGGTCCTATAGGACCTATATAATAATGGTCTGTACGTCGGCTCACATAGTGCCAGTTATCGACCATATATTCGAGGCGCCTCGCATTCCAATAATCACACAGGTAAAAAGTATAGAAATTTTAGGACTGGTAGGTCACTGACATCATCCATAGCTAGAAAGAAACGTCATGTTCTCCCAACGGTCCGTATCCCGTTTTTGACTCATACCGAGGTGTGAGGATCGCGAATTCACGTTATACACAAAGCTATGCTACACAAGCTGTGCTTTGATCATCAACTACAAGACTTTGCTTTTCATCAGAAGCCTTGATCATTTGCCACTTAGGCATGTCACACAGGCAATTCACTCCATGCGATTGATGTCCATCGATATCTAAACTCTAAGCTCGTACATCTCAGAGAAGGGCGTTAAGAAAGAGAATAAATTCTCCGCCGCCAAACAGATGTATATTTAATAGAGATCAATAACCACAGAATAAAATCCAATGTCAGACACACAGTCCATTTACAAGTTCGTTCTGGGTCTGAACGAAACCGGAGGCACTTTCCTCGCATATCCATCGATCTCCAAGTACGTCTGGACGATCACCAACTGATTCCCTCCTCTTGGGTGTACAGCCCAATCAAGATCATCAATAATCATCCAAACGATGTGAAGACTTCCGGTCTTCAACCACCGTCTTCATCTTCGACATATTGTCGAATCGGCTATTCAAGAATGGATATAAACCCGACCTTTCCGAATAACCCGCGTATATAATTAACAAATGTTACACAAACACAACATATGCCTCATTCCAATTCAGAATATTCTTTTATTCAAATTTTCACACTCTTAGGGATAGGTTCCCATTAATTTTATCAAAGATAAATTCTTCTAAATTTATTTTTTAATCTTCCTTTGGATATCATTTCTAACCATGTTAAGGTCTTCCAAACTAGTCGGGATTAGCGAACCACACCGAAGTAATTATTTATTTTATTTTCCAATCCCAACCTATTCATCCCATGGAGCAAAACTGGTAATACTCCATATCTGACACCATGGTGTCATCGGTAAATATTAATTACCATTTCACGTTCAAATCTAATCAAAAATTTAACTATCGCTTTGGAGCGAAACTGGTGATACTCCATTCTCGATCACCTTTCAATCTAATTAAAGATAAACCAAAACTCCACTTAGTTTTAATCTTCTCAAAAATCAATATCCTGTCTTTAACTGGGTTAAAGAACCAATTTCACCTAAAACACGATTCACGATAAACCCAAAATCACATTCTATTGTTAATCGGGTTAAAGAACATGTGTTATTCAAAACACCGCTCACGATAAACCCCAAAAAACTAATTCAAACTCAATTCCAATTAAATACTAATTAACTAGACAATTTCACTAAATCTTAATTAAAAGATTTATTCTTTTCTAAACTGGGTTCAAGAACAGTGTTATTCGAGACACCATTCACGACGAACCCAAAATCCCATTTGATATTAAATACAAGGCTCTGAATAGAAAATATACCGGCTTATATTCAATATCGAATTCTGAAACCAACAAATATCGTATTGGAAATAACGATATAAAAGATATCTTTCAAATTTCCTCAACCATATCTGTATAATCACGAAATCCAACATCGAAGTGTTCCGATGATAATTTCGATTCAAATCCATTCCAATTCACGCATTGGAAATTCTGATTATTTTCAAAACCATTTCAAATCTAGTTCAAAACTAGTTCATTTCGATAAAAATATATTTTTATCCTTTCAAATGTGGAATTTTTCATCCCAATTCATTCCTTATGATTTTACACAAATTATTACTATTTTTAATAATTTTATCAAGGCCCGTATAGTCGATTTCCATGAACGGCCATCGAAATGCACTTACAGCGACCTTTTCCAAAATTGAGTTGGACATAAATCCAAATCCAACCATTAGATTTCAAATTTCTAATATTCATTCTAAATGAATTTTCGATACGAACCCAACGGTTTCGGTTTCAGGAGAATCCGACGGTCGGATCTCCCGTAATGTCCATTCGAAGTCAATGGTCGAAATTCACGAACTGCCGCGGCGTGACGCGTTCTATTCAGGCCATTATATATATAATATATATATTATATATATTTCATCGATTTCCTTTTAAAACGTATTTTATAAATCGTTTTAAATTCATTTTCGAAACGATTTCAACTTCATATTCAATTTTGAATCAAAATTGAATATTCCACATCATCGATATACAAATGATAATATTTTCAAAACATTATATTTTGAAATCACTTCCTTTTCTATATTCATTATAAAAACGAATATAATCGATTTAAATATCGTTCGCGTCAAAATGGCGCATCTCTAATCAACACGGTTTTATATATTTCAATAACTTCGTTATTCTATTCAACAAACGAATATTTATTCTATTCAACACATGAATATTTATTCTATTCAACCCATGAATCTTTATTTTATAATATTCTTTATTTTCCCAATTGGAATGAGGCCCAATCAATTACTATATAATGTTAATTACATGGATTTCAATACCACACATGTATGTAATAGCAACGATAAATAATCGACCATCATCCAAAGTGCACCACACAACTGCATAAGCATTAAATGTAACTAATTAATGCTCATACAGTCTGTCAATCAAACGATCGACATGCCACTAAACAATTGGGATTAGTGTGCGTCAAATATCATCCCAACACCCGTGTGGGGTTTTAATCCACAAACACCGAATATTATTTGTGCAGTTGGGCGACGTGTAAAATTTATCGTCCCAATCAATATCCTTCAAATAGGTGTACATAAACAAACCGTCCGGTTTGTAAAAGAATATTTATTTATTCACATTCACGTTAAAAATTATATTTTTAACGATAATTAATTTATTTCAACACATGAATGTTTTATTATCCATTTCACATCAACATCACAAACAAATTTCACAACACATCAAACAAGCATAAAAGTCGTCCATGGTCTGTGGACGACGGGTGTCGGGTGCTGCTAAGCACCGTCTGCATCCTAGTATATATTTTAACTAGAAAATGAAATTTAAAGTGAGAAGTTCTCACCAACATGCTATACCAACCGCCATGACTCTTTATATGTAGAAATCTTCATCGTGCTCGCATTTTGTCCATTTCATTGTCCGCAGCCACTACATACATAAGAATCACATTTTTATATAGAATCACATTTTTATAATCACTCTATATGGATAAAAATTCTATTTTTATATCTCTACTATATAGATAAAAATTCTATTTTTATATTGCTACTATATAGATAAAAATTCTATTTTTCTCTCTATATAAAAATCACATTTTTATATATAGAGATCGTATTTTTTTTATATTTCTACAACCTATGTAAAAATCAAATTTTTATTAACTATAAATTATAAAAATCATATTTTTATTTCAAATTTCAACACATAAAAATCATATTTTTCCAAAATAAAAATCCTTATTTTCATGACATAAAAATTGTAACTTTATCATCATAAAAATCACGTCTTTCCCTAATCAAAATTGAAGCTTTATAATCATAAAAATCTAATCTTGGTTTCAATAAAAACCTTCATCATATTTCATATAAAAAGCTAAATCAGAAAATAATAATAAAAAAACTTACAGTATCATTCAAAAGGGGGGATTGTTGTGCATTGCTGAAGGGGGAGGAGGGGATGGAGTCGCGGTGGTCGGGTATGGGGGTCGGCGCGAGGTGGTCTGCTGAGGCGTTGGGGGGCTGCGCGCGACTGGAAAGAGGGAAGGATGGGGGGCTGCGTCGATCAACTGGAGGAGGAGGGGAGTGGTCGAGGTGGGGCGCCGCTGCGCGACGGCGCAGTGGCCAGAGGGTGGCGCGATCGTGTGCCCTTTTTTTTTCGTTTCGATCTGGAAAACGGATGGGGGGGGAAGTGGTTGACTAAGGAGAAAGGTAAGGGGTGAGGTGTTTTATAATATATTATTTAATTATTTAATTATTTCAAAAAGGTACCTTTTTATTTTAACCTCGAAACGAGACCCACCGCCTATCTTCCATAGCTAATTACCCCCATTCCGAACCCAATGGGATATGTATCATAATCTGATTTGATCGTTTCGATCAGTTTTCCTCAAAATCAACATATAACTCTATATGTTGAATTTGAACACACATTTCAATTTACCGGGGCCACATACTGACTCTAAAAATTCCTGAAAAATATTTTCTAGCTTCGTATTGACGATAAGGTCCTAACAAAACTAATTTCATCAAATTCTGAGACCATTTGAAAAATGGCCATTTTCTAGTCGATTAAAATCGACTGAAACTGGTCAATCGCGTTTTCCTTTGCCACGCCCATATATTGATTCAAAAAATTACGAATTTTGGAATCTAGCAATAACTTAACATCACGGATCCAACAAAAGTGGTTTCGTCGAATTCTGAGGTCATTCGCAAAATTTCTATTTTTAAGGGCCAGAATTCCATAGCGACTATTCTGAAATTTCAATTGGACGTAACTTTAGAATCCCGCTATGAAATTTCAATTTTTCAGATTCGTTGGAAAGATATTTTCAAATAGATTCTAATATTTTTTGTTTCACTAAAATCCGGTCTATTTTGCACCTGGTATATTCCTTTGAACTTTGAAATCGAATTTTTAAACTACCGCGTCATTTTCAGTTCCTTTTTTAATTATAAATAATTATTTATATTCTAACGTCGATCTATATACCTATGTACGTTCGAATTCTATTCAAAATAAATTTCTCGTCGATATTATTTAAAATAATTCATTTTAAATATTCAAAATTCATTAAAATAGCCGAAATAAAAATTTTAAATTGGCTCACAATTTCTGGGTTATTACAATCTCCCCCACTTAAAACTTTTCGTCCCCATAAAGGAACAAAGTCGAAAGTTGTTTTACAAACCAACTCAACTTCCATTATTTTCTTTACGGCTTAAGTTCTTCAACTTTTCAGTTTCTAAGAACTTTTCAATTTTTTCAAAAATTTGGCTAACACCCTAAATTTCCGAAAAATTTCGCCATAACTTCACCTGCACCGGGGACTTCAGGATATTTCAAATAGCCTACCATGGCCCTCATCAATCCAAAATGAAAAAGAAACAGCCAAGTGGCTTGCCAATCGGCTCATAAAATCATCCAAACCCAATAAATACAATAAACATGTACCTATTTGTCGGGCAAACAATTTTATTCTTCTGCTCTAGCCTCCTTGCTATGACCTGTTCAAGGTAAGCACATGTATATGCATGCAATTGTAATCATTTTTCAATACAGTTCAATATTCGGTTCAATTTGGCCTAAATGGTTCAACATATCAAACAAACAAACAACACAACCATCAATCAATTAGTGGATTATCATTTCAAATTCATAACTTTGATATATATATACAGAAAATCATGTTTTTGATGCCAAATCACAACAATAAACCTATCTAGTTTTGGTTCTCACACCAGTCTAATGGAAATATATAGATATCACACTTTCGAAACACGAAAATAATTACTGATGATGACGCGTCAATCATCAGAATCAGGTTCGAGCGATTAGAGTGTGGTCCTATATCTATCCAGTATATTAAAACTTCGAATATACGTTCATGATGCGTATATGCAAAATCTTTATATACTCGATTGTCCAAATTCAATATAAATAAAATATTCAAATACGAATAAAACGATTTAAATTTCAAAACAAAATTTGTCTTCATTTTAAAAATATACTCTTCAACTCGTTCTAGGATACTACTGATCCCATCTCTAACGAGTCATTCGAATTGGATATTACTAATCCAACATCTGATGAATTCATTCGTATGGTTCTAATGTGTCTTGTTCTCGAGCTCTGTAAACCAAAGCTCTGATGCCACTCTATAACGACCCTAACTTCCCCGGTAAGGAAAACACGGATTGATTTGAGAACAACACACATCGGAACACAAACAGAAGAACATTTCATTGTTTATTACAACAATTCCATCAGAATACAAGAATATACAGAGTATGAATAAATATTACACATTTGATAGATATCAGAGATTTAAATTACATTTACATTCATCGCAGTAGAAAATAATACAAAACACAACTAGAAGTAATACACGGATACAGAGCTTTACGAGTATCGTTCCAGCTGTAATCAGGATCCTGTGAATATAAATCTGCAAAACCCAACTACTAGCTGCCCATGTCGAAAATAAGGGCACCCAGAGTTTAGGTTAAAACAATAAACTCCAGGTCAGTCATGTGACTGGTGTGAGAACTAAAACAGTTATTTAAAACTTTACTTTAAAAGAGAGTAATTTAAGGGACCACGCCGTATAACACGGAACAGGTTTCCTCCCAAGAACACTAGTGCATATAACAAAAAAACGCAATGATTTTTGAAAAAATGAAGCTATTATAAGACCTAGGTCCCATCATACAATGCAACGCAAGCCAGAGGATAGGGTTTTCCCTTATAATAGCCAAACATGCTTGGTACGTTTTAAAAAAATCATTTGATACTATTATAAGTGTATAGTGTCAAAACAATTTCAATCATAAATATCAATCCTAGGCGGCATGGGTAACATCTATCATGTTGCCATACTAGGTTCTACAAATAAAACTGAATTATCACGTATTGGAAATTGGATTCCATCATGAGTCGAGGCAAGGGGCAAGCTTCTCTCCGTTTGAGGCACTCTAGCAAAAGTCTAAGGACCACACACAGCGATCCTTGGAATCGGTTGGGCCGGTCCTCTCTTACTTTTGAGGATTAGTTATTCCTGAACACACGTTTCCCGGTCCTATAGGACCTATATAATAATGGTATGTACGTCGGCTCACATAGTGCCAGTTATCGACCATATATTCGAGGCGCCTCACATTCCAACAATCACACAGGTAAAAAGTATAGAAATGTTAGGACTGGTAGGTCACTGACATCACCCATAGCTAGAAAGAAATGTCATGTTCTCCCAACGGTCCGTATCCCGTTTTTGACTCATACCGAGGTGTGAGGATCGCGAATTCACGTTATACACAAAGCTATGCTACACAAGCTGTGCTTTGATCATCAACCACAAGACTTTGCTTTTCATCAGAAGCCTTGATCATTTGCCACTTAGGCATGCCACACAGGCAATTCACTCCATGCGATTGATGTTCATCGATATCCAACCTCTGAGCTCGTATGTCTCAGAGAAGGGCGTTAAGTAAGAGAATAAAATCTCCGCCGCCAAACATATGTATATTTAATAGAGATCAATCAACACAGAATAAAATCCAATGTCAGACACATAGTTCATTTACAAGTTCTTTCTATGTAACAACCCGTATTTTTATAACATGTTATAACCATAAATCAAGGCAAAATTAAATTTTAGTCTAAGAACCAAGGGAAACGAGTTGCGACATTGTGTTCGTCTCGAAATTCTACATGAAATCGAGTCCGAGTTTTCGAAAATCGGAGTTCGTATGACCAAGTTATGACCTTCAGAAGTTTCAGGAATTTGAATAAAATAAAACAGCTCGAAAATAAAGCCAGAAAATTCGAAATTCAAACCCAGAGAAGGCTGGCGGGAAAATTCCCGACAATATACCCAGGTCGACTGGGGAGTCGACCTCCCCCCAACCAGGTCGACTGGGGAGTCGACTAGGGAGTCGATTGGGGTGTCGACCTCCCCATGACCAGGTCGATTGGGGAGTCGACCTGGGGGTCGACCTGCCTCCCGAACCTATTTCCTGAACCAGATGCATTCTGATGTATTTAGACTTGTTTCGTGACCAGATTCTTGACTCTAATCCTATATAAACTCACCCCTAGCCTCATTCTCTCCACACCATTTCATTTTGTCCTTATGCTGCTTCTGAAATAATTAAATTAAAGAGAGAATGGCTACTTCTTCTTCGTCAAGACAATATCTAGGAATTGCAAATTGGGGGTTTTCAACAAGAACAAGACTAAACAAATAGAGATTCAACAACTGCAACAACCGTTTCTAGAACCAAATCTTTGCACTCTAATTCTCGATCCGTGCTCTGTAAGTTCTAGTTACTTTGAGATTGAAACTTGTTAAATTTGATATGGACATGGAATAAAATGAAATTGGACCTAAGCTTGATTATCTATTTGGATCTGTTCTTGTCTCTTCTTGAATCTATGATTTTGGGATTATTTCTTATCGACTGAATCATGCCCATTCATGTTGTTGGACCTAGTTTATTATTCAAACGCTAGATTGTAACATAAATTCATGGATCTTGACTTGTGGGAATATTTCTGTTTGGGGCCTATTCATGTTGTAAATCAAATTCTTTCATGTCTATAACCTTAATATGCCTATGACTATGACGATGGACATAAGACTATGCCTATAACTAAGAACATAAGACTATGCCTATGCCTATGACTAAGAACATAAGACTATGCCTATGACTGTGAACATAAGACTATGCCTATGACTATGACGAGGACAATTGTGGCTAATCACCTATGACTCTTGACTATGAGAATTATTACCTATGATTATGAACATAAGGCCATTATCTATGACCATGACTTTGAAACTATTACTGTTAATTGCCTATGACTATTTGCCTAGAACTATTTTTGATAATTATCCATGATTATTGTGATGAGTCGCTTATGATTCATAACTATGAGATTTCTACCTATGACTATTGGGGTTAATTGCCTAAGACTATTATTGTTGATTGTTCATGCTCATAACACTATAGTTGAAAACCATGTTGTGCACCGAATTGGCATTTTGTTGGATCGTATACCTAAGGTGTGACTTGCTTAGTTTATTCGTTATTATGTACACCAAAGCCATTGGATCCATTATCCTTGTATTTGGCTTGCTTTTGCATGCCTATTCTTTTATGTCAGTGTTTACCATGACTATCGCCTTATCTTGCTAGATTTGGAATCCTATATACCAGTGATGTTGCAACCAATTTATGTCAAGCTAGTCTTGTAACCCCTTTTATCGCTTTATGCTCGTCCCTCTTGTCTATCATAGTTTTGATGTTATTCTGAGATTTGGATTTATTTGTAGTATGGATTGATCACGTTTACATGCGATGGGAACACGATTTGGGTAGAATAGGCAAAACATGAATTGGTTATGAACATGAATTATGAACTAGATAAAAGGCAAAATTTGAAACATGAACGCTGTTATAACCTGAACCTGGATATGGACATGAAACTCGCCAAGAAACTTGACACGAACTTGACATAAAACTTGAACATGGACATGACACTAAGAATGAACTTGAAAATGGCCAACTCGAGGTTGGGTTAAGTTTGCAGTGTAATTCTGCCCGGAACCGCCCGGCAAATCCAGTTACTACAAACAATAGGATCCAATGTGGGTAGTTGGTCATATCGCACTTGAAAACCCGAGGTCAGACTGGGTTGTGGTGTAATTCTGCCTGGAACCGCCCGGCATATCCAGTGACCACAACAACAGGTCTGATGTGAGAGGTTGGGGTGCATTAATGAATTAATGCCACATGATAGGGTTAAGTAATGAACCGCTTGAATATACTTAACCGATTTGACATGATGATTTGATAGGGTTAAGTCATGAACCGCTTGAATATACTTAACCAATTTGACATGATAATTTGATAGGGTTAAGTCATGAACCGCTTGAATATACTTAACCAATTTGACACGATGATTTGATAGGGTTAAGTCATGAACCGCTTGAATATACTTAACCAACTTGACACATGATTTGTAGGGCTAATTCATGAACTTGAACGACAACACTTAGCCAATTTGACATGACACGTAGGCAGGTTAAGTCACGAACTTGAATGACAACACTTAACCAACTTGACATGCTAGACTGATGGGGTTAAGTCTCGAATTTAAATGACAACACTTAACCTACTGGACGAAAACCCTAGTTACGCGGTCCTTTTCAGCAGTAACCCACTAGATGTATCACGGTACCCTGGAACTAGGCAGGGTAGGGCACGATCACTAGGCTGATTGTAAGCGACCAGAACGACGGCTGAGATGGTGCGCCATTGTAGGTTCAGGCGGACAATGGTCATGCACGTAGTCCGGAGTTGGAAAAGCAGGCATTGGGCACCAGTAGGTTTACACTGTGCGTGCTTGATTCGTGTCGGTGGTTGGCACCCTAGGGATTGATACACCCTATGGTGGATCTAGCACAGGTGACTACATTTCTTGATTGGGCCATATGACAGACACATGAACGAGCTAGGACTTGTAGGGAGCCGATCAATTAATAGATCGTACGTGGAAAAAGGGTGTTGTTCGTTAGGTAGCATAATCCCTAGTGGTCCTAGGTGGCATAAACCCTAATCGAATCTAGAAAACGTTCAATAGGTAGCATAATCCCTAGTGGTCCTAGGTGGCATAAATCCTAGTTGAACACGCGATAGTTCATGATAAGGAAACCTAGCCAGAACAAGGGTGGCAGTCCAACCGATTTCAGGAATGGTGGTACTACGTTGAAGTAGTATAGAATTACGTGATGAAAACCATACGATATACGGCATGGGACTGTAGATATACATGGAAAGGATGATACGGGTTGGGGTACTAGTACAGTTGGTGCAGAGAATGTTAAACATGTGATGCTATACGTAGCTTATCTTGTTACCTTAGTTTATCTTGTTACCGTAGTTTATCTTGTTATCTCAGTTCAACTGACCTATCTTGTCATCATCCTTATGTTTACTTTCAGTTTATACATGTCATGTTAGCTTTACTTGTTTCTATGCTGAAAGTCACTAGGACTTACCAGTCTGTATGACTGACCCGTTTTGTTTTGCCTCTTTTTCTTCCGCCCCCCCCCCCCCCCCCCCAGATTCTCAGGGAGGAAGCACTACTACTTAGTTTGGACTTCTTTCTGCTTCAAGATCATCATATATGGCTTGGAACTTTCTTGGCTATGGCTGCTTTACTGTTTTACTTGGGGATTGATTTATGACTATGGTTTTATGCTTCTTTACTATTGCAAGATAGATTTCGATGTGATGGATTTAATGGCATTCTGATGTAAATGGCTTTAGACCTTACTGGATTTTAAAGAAATGAAAATTGGATTTTCTTCCGCTATTTTATGTATGTTCTGTCTTGTAATATTTCTGTGTATGTTTACCTAGATAATGCTCCACCAAAGCTAGTGCATTCCCATGTGAGTGACCCTAGTGGAGGTGTGGTGTTACATTTGGTATCAGAGCAGAAGGTTACCAGACTGGGCAAAAGCTTTTAAAAAAAAACCTTCTGAAATTATTTTCGTAACGTTTACAAAGAAGCATTTTTTTAAGAAAAGTTTTGTTTATTTTAAAGGCATATTCCCCAAAGCCATATGCACTATCTTTTGATTCTCTCCTTGAGTCTCTTCTCTCTTTCTTTTTCATCATAGTTTGTAGGCATATGACACTTGTCGGAGGGCAAAGGAGTGCCCAACCTCCATCAGTAGCCGCAGTAGTTCCATCTGCGCCTAATATTATTTCAAGCTTTGTAGGGTTGTCGTGCGATGGAGGTAGATTTCGAGAAACTTGTCAACAAGCTATACAAGGATAGTAAGAATGAGGATAAAAGAACACAAGCCTAAGGATAAGAAACTTTTTGATATGGCTTAATCCAAGAAGGAGGAAAAAGTGAAAAGGAAGAGGCCAAAGTGAAAGAATAATAAAACCCATGACAAGAAAGAGTATCGTTACTATGGTAAAAAGGGACATGTAGTTAAGTGTTATAGGACAGGGACAAGGGCAAAGAACAAGATCGTCGAGAGGGCAATTGTATGCTCTCATTAATAGCATACCTAAGGGAGGTGGTAACGTTTCTATTGAAGGTTTAGTTTTATCCCATTAGAACTTTGTTTTTGTTCATCGCATCCTTTTCCACTTCGATAGTTGAGTCTCTGCACCTTAGTACTAGCGAAGTAAAGGATCCCATTTTTGTGTCTCAAACTCTGTTGGGGAATCGGCCCATTTATTCATGACTTGTTTGGATTTGAGAATGTCTATGCTAAGTGTATATTCATGACTTGTATGTACTAGAGTCATGGTAGTTAGACTCTTGACTTGCCTTGGTAATCCCCTCGAAGTCTAGTGTAACCCTTAGGGTTTTGTCATGCTTAGTTACCTAGAATCTCTTGATACATTTGTTGATCCGCTCGAGTAGTGTTCGCCACTAAGGCGGATAGTTCATTTCGCTTATGCATGAGTTATAGGAAATTACCTTAGTAAGTTCATTCGGCAACATGGTTGGCATTTGTTTATTTTCAAGAGATAATTCATTTTGGAATACCTTCTAGTAAGTGAATGAGTTCCAAGATTCACTAGTGAATTTTGGAGAGCTTGCACGAAACCATGAGTAAGCAGTTATGTTTAAGCTGAGTGTACTAGAAAAAGAATAAGTGAAAGTGGAACGAGAGGCGACAGTAAAATGAGTTCCAACTCATATTTTAGAAATAGGAATTAAGAAGCTATGAAATGTGAAGTTAAATACGATCAAAGAACAATGGAGTTAAGCTCAAGGAAATGCGACTTAGAAGATTGAAGACTAGAGACACGCATTATATCTCTTTTTAAGAGTACATCCTTGATCCCTCTTTTCCTGTAGAGCTTATTTGCATGCTATCTTTTAAGTATAACCTCTCGGTCCTATTCTCAATCCTATTTCTGTTGCAAAACCCCATTGGGATCATCTGTTAGTAATACATGTTGGGGCTTGAGGGTGTCCGCTAGGTTGAGTAATTCTTTGGGTGTCAGCCTGATGTTGATTTCGGTCTTCGGGCTGGTGCCTAGGGAGTTCTTCTCCTAATCAGTATTTATGTGACATAGATTTCCAGTTTTGACATTGCCTAATGGGCACAAAGTTTTTACTTTCTCCTATCGTTCGACTATATCTTTAGGTAGGAACAATTGGGTATAAACATGTGTTTGAGACATGTTATGGTTGATGTTTGCAAATGGTTGCAAGTGGTTGCAAGTGGTTGCTCGTGGTTACATAACACACATTAGGCACTAGATCGCCTAAGTCAAAATTTCATATTGCATATGCATGAATGTTTATACTTGTACATTGATGGAAACTTGATATGATCTCATTTGGATGTGGCATATGAATGAATGTTTGAGCACTCATGTAGAAATTGTGAAATGTAATAGGAATTTGCATACATGTTGGACTCATCGCACTAGCATACTTTGCATTAAGGAGGTTTACTGAATCATTAACCGCCTGATCTTTTGCATTAGATAAGTACATATACACACACTTTCCGCATATATACATACAGCATTAGGAATCTTTTAAGGACAAAGATTGCTTGTAGATGATGTTTTGAGTAGATGGATGACGAATGGTAGGATACATCCTTCCTAACTTAGAGATTTCGGGGACGAAATCCTTTGAGGAGGGGAGAATGTAACAACCCGTATTTTTATAACATGTTATAACCATAAATCAAGGCAAAATTAAATTTTAAAGTAAGAACTAAGGGAAACGGGTTGCGCCATTGCGTTCGTCTCGAAATTCTGCATGAAATCGAGTCAGGGTTTTCGAAAATCGGAGTTCGTATGACCAAGTTATGACCTTCAGAAGTTTCAGGAATTGGAATAAAATAAAACAGCTAGAAAATAAGGCCAGAAAATTCGAAATTCAAACCCAGAGAAGGCTGGTGGGAAAATTCCCGCCCATATACCCAAGTCGACTGGGGAGTCGACCTCCCCACAACCAGGTCGACTGGGGTGTCGACCTCCCCATGACCAGGTCGATTGGGGAGTCGACCTAGGGGTCGACCTGCCTCCCGAACCTATTTCCTGAACTAGATGCATTCTGATGTATTTAGACTTGTTTCGTGACCAGATTCGTGACTCTAATCGAATATAAACTCACCCCTAGCCTCATTTTCTCCACACCATTTCATTTTGTCCTTATGCTGCTTCTGAAATAATTAAATTAAAGAGAGAATGGCTACTTCTTCTTCGTCAAGACAATATCTAGGAATTGCAAATTGGGGGTTTTCAACAAGAACAAGACTAAACAAATAGAGATTCAACAACTGCAACAACCGTTTCTAGAACCAAATCTTTGCACTCTAATTCTCGATCCGCGCTCTGTAAGTTCTAGTTACTTTGAGATTGAAACTTGTTAAATTTGATATGGACATGGAATAAAATGAAATTGGACCTAAGCTTGATTATCTATTTGGATCTGTTCTTGTCTCTTCTTGAATCTATGATTTTGGGATTATTTCTTATCGACTGAATCATGCCCATTCATGTTGTTGGACCTAGTTTATTATTCAAACGCTAGATTGTAACATAAATTCATGGATCTTGACTTGTGGGAATATTTCTGTTTGGGGCCTATTCATGTTGTAAATCAAATTCTTTCATGTCTATAACCTTAATATTCCTATGACTATGACGATGGACATAAGACTATGCCTATGCCTATGACTAAGAACATTAGACTATGCCTATGCCTATGACTAAGAACATAAGACTATGCCTATGACTGTGAACATAAGACTATGCCTATGACTATGACGAGGACAATTGTGGCTAATCACCTATGACTCTTGACTATGAGAATTATTACCTATGATTATGAACATAAGGCCATTATCTATGACCATGACTTTGAAACTATTACTGTTAATTGCCTATGACTATTTGCCTAGAACTATTTTTGATAATTATCCATGATTATTGTGATGAGTCGCTTATGATTCATAACTATGAGATTTCTACCTATGACTATTGGGTTTAATTGCCTAAGACTATTATAGTTGATTGTTCATGCCCATAACACTATAGTTGAAAACTATGTTGGGCACCGAATTGGCATTTTGTTAGATCATATACCTAGGGTGTGACTTGCTTAGTGTATTCGCTATTATGTACACCAAAACAATTGGATCCATTAACCTTGTATTTGGCTTGCTTTTGCATGCCTATTCTTTTATGTTAGTGTTTACCATGACTATCGCCTTATCTTGCTAGATTTGGAATCCTATATGCCAGTGATGTTGTAACCAATTTATGTCATGCTAGTCTTGTAAACCCTTTTATCGCTTTATGCTCGTCCCTCTTGCGTATCATAGTTTTGATGTTATTCTGAGATTTGGATTTATTTGTAGTATGGATTGATCACGTTTACATGCGATGGGAACACGATTTGGGTAGAATAGGCAAAACATGAATTGGTTATGAACATGAATTATGAACTAGATAAAAGGCAAAATTTGAAACATGAACGCTGTTATAACCTGAACCTGGATATGGACATGAAACTCGCCATGAAACTTGACACGAACTTGACATAAAACTTAAACATGGACATGACACTTAGAATGAACTTGAAAATGGCCAACTCGAGGTTGGGTTAAGTTTGCAGTGTAATTCTGCCCGGAACCACCCGGCAAATCCAGTTACTGCAAACAATAGGTTCCAATGTGGGTAGTTGGTCATATCGCACTTGAAAACCCGAGGTCAGACTGAGTTGTGGTGTAATTCTGCCCGGAACCGACTGGCATATCCAGTGACCACAATAACAGGTCTGATGTGAGAGGTTGGGGTGCATTAATGAACTAATGCCACATGATAGGGTTAAGTCATGAACCGCTTGAATATACTTAACCAATTTGACATGATGATTTGATAGGGTTAAGTCATGAACCGCTTGAATATACTTAACCAATTTGACATGATGATTTGATAGGGTTAAGTCATGAACCGCTTGAATATACTTAACCAATTTGACACGATGATTTGATAGGGTTAAGTCATGAACCGCTTGAATATACTTAACCAATTTGACACGATGATTTGATAGGGTTAAGTCATGAACCGCTTGAATATACTTAACCAACTTGCCACATGATTCGTAGGGCTAAGTCATGAACTTGAACGACAACACTTAGCCAATTTGACATGACACGTAGGCAGGTTAAGTCACGAACTTGAATGACAACACTTAACCAACTTGACATGCTAGACTGATGGGGTTAAGTCTCGAATTTAAATGACAACACTTAACCTACTGGACGAAAACCCTAGTTACGCGGTCCTTTTCAATAGTAACCCACTAGATGTATCACGGTACCCTGGAACTAGGCAGGGTGGGGCACGATTACTGGGCTGATTGAAAGCGACCAGAATGACGGCTGAGTTGGTGCGCCATTGTAGGTTCAGGCGGACTATGGTCGTGCATGTAGTCCGGAGTTGAAAAAGCAGGCATTGGGCACCGGTAGGTTTACACTGTGTGTGCTTGATTCGTGTCGGTGGTTGGCACCCTATGGCTTGATACACCCTATGGTGGACCTAGCACAGGTGACTACATTTTGTGATTGGGCCGTATGACACAGACACATGAACGAGCTAGGACTTGTAGGGAGCCGATCGATTAATAGATCGTACGTGGAAAAAGGGTGTTGTTCGTTAGGTAGCATAATCCATAGTGGTCCTAGGTGGCATAAACCCTAATCGAATCTAGAAAACGTTCAATAGGCAGCATAATCCCTAGTGGTCCTAGGTGGCATAAATCCTAGTTGAACACGCGATAGTTCATGATAAGGAAACCTAGCCAGAACAAGGGTGGCAGTCCAAACGATTTCAGGAATGGTGGTACTACGTTGAAGTAGTATAGAATTACGTGATGAAACCGGTACGATATACGGCAAGGGACTGTACATATACATGGAAAGGATGATACGGGTTGGGGTACTAGTACAGTTGGTTCAGAGAATGTTAAACATGCGATGCTATACATAGCTTATCTTGTTACCTTAGTTTATCTTGTTACCGTAGTTTATCTTGTTATCTCAGTTCAACTGACCTATCTTGTCATCATCCTTATGTTTACTTTCAGTTTATACATGTCATGTTAGCTTTACTTGTTTCTATGCTAAAAGTCACTAGGACTTAACTGACCCATTTTGTTTCACCTCTTTTTCTTCCGTTCCCTCCCCCCCTCCCCCCCCCCCCCCAGATTCTCAGGGAGGAAGCACTACTACTTTGTTTGGGCTTCTCTGCTTCAAGATCATCATATATGGCTTGGACCTTTCTTGGCTATGGCTGCTTTACTGTTTTACTTGGGGAATGATTTATGACTATGGTTTTATGCTTATTTACTATTGCAAGACAGATATCGATGTAATGGATTTAATTGCATTTTGATGTAAAAGGCTTTAGACCTTACTGGATTTTAAATAAATGAAATTTGGTTTTTCTTCTGCTGTTTTACATATGTTCTGTCTTGTAATATTTCTATGTATGTTTACCTAGATAATGCTCCACCAAAGCTAGTGCATTCTAGGTCTAAACGAAACCAGAGGCACTTTCCTCGCATATCCATCGATGTCCAAGTACGTCTGGACGATCACCAACTGATTCCCTCCTCTTGGGTATACAACCCAATCAAGATCATCAATAATCATCCAAACGATGTGAAGACTTCCGGTCTTCAACCATCGTCTTCATCTTCGACATATCGTCGAATCGGTTATTCAGAATGGGTATATACCCGACCTTTCCGAATAACCCGCATATAGAATAAACAAATGTTACACAAACACAACATACGCCTCATTCCAATTCAGAATATTCTTTTATTCAAATTTTCACACTCTCAGGGAAAGGTTCCCATTAATTTTATCAAAGAAAAATTCTTCTAAATTTATTCTTTAATCTTCCTTTGGATATCATTTCAAACCGTGTTAAGGTCTTCCAAACTAGTCGGGATTAGCGAACTACACCGAAGTAATTATTTATTTTATTTCCCAATCCCAACCTATTCATCCCATGGATCAAAACTGGTAATACTCCATATCTGACACCGCGGTGTCATCGGTAAATATTAATTACCATTTCATGTTAAAATCTAATCAAAGATTTAACTAACTGGTGATACTCCATTCTCGATCACCTTTCAATCTAATTAAAGATTAATTAAAACACCACTTAGTTTTAATCTTCTCAAAAATCAATATCCTGTCTTTAACTGGGTTAAAAAACCAATGTCACCTAAAACACGATTCATGATAAACCCAAAATCACATTCTATTGTTAATCAGGTTAAAGAACCGGTGTTATTCAAAACACCACTCACGATAAACCTCAAAAAACCAATTCAAATTCAATTCCAATTAAATACTAATGAACTGGACAATTTCACTAAATCTTAATTAAAAGATTTATTCTTTTCTAAACTGGGTTCAAGAATAGTGTTATTCGAGACACCATTCACGACGAACCTAAAATCCCATTTGATATTAAATACAAGGCTCTGAATACAAAATATACCGGCTTATATTCAATATCAAATTCTGAAACCAACATATATCGTATTGGAAATAACGATATAAAATATATCTTTCAAATTTCCACAACCATATCTGTATAATCGCGAAATCCAACATCGAAGTATTCCGAAGATAATTTCGATTCAAATCCATTCCAATTCACGTATTGGAAATTCTGATTATTTTCAAAACCATTTCAAATCTAGTTCAAAACTAGTTCATTTTGATAAAAATATATTTTTATCATTTCAAATGTGGAATTTTTCATCCCAGTTCTTCCTAATTCATTCCTTATGATTTTACACAAATTATTATTATTTTTAATAATTTTATCAAGGCCCGTACAGTCGATTTCCATCAACGGCCATCGAACTGCACTTACATCGACCGCTTCCAAATTTGATTTGGACATAATTCCAAATCCAACCATTAGATTTCAAATTTCTAATATTCATTGGAAATCATTTTTCGATACGAACCCAACATTTCCGGTTTCAGGAGAATCCGAATGTCGGATCTCCCGTAATGTCCAATCGAAGTCAATGGTCGAAATTCATGAACTGCCGCGGCGCGACGCGTTCTATTCAGGCCATTATATAATATATATATATATATATATATGTTATATTTCATCAATTTCCTTTTAAAACGTATTTTATAAATCGTTTTAAATTAGTTTTCGAAACGATTTCAACTTCATATTAAATTTCGAATCAAAATTGAATATTCCACATCATCGATATACAAATGATAATATTTTCAAAACGTTATATTTTGAAATCACTTCCTTTTCTGTATTCATTATAAAAACGAATATAATCGATATAAATATCGTTCGCGTCAAAATGGCGCATCTCTAATCAACACGGCTTTATATATTTCAATAACTTCATTATTCTATTCGGTAAATGAATATTTATTCTATTCAACACTTGAATATTTATTCTATTCAACCTAAGAATCTTTATAGTATAATATTCTTTATTTTCCCAATTGGAATGAGGCCCAATCAATTACCATATAATGTTAATTATATGAATTTCCATACCACACATGTATATAGTAACAACGATAAATAATCGACCATCATCCAAAGTGCACCACACAACTGCATAAGCATTAAATATAACTAATTAACGCTCATACAGTCTGTCAATCAAACGATCGACATACCACTAAACAATTGGGATTAGTGTACGTCAAATATCATCCCAACACCCGTATGGGGTTTCAATCCACAAACACCGAATATTATTTGTGCACTTGGGCGATGTGTAAAATTTATCGTCCCAATCAATATCCTTCAAATAGGTGTACATAAACAAACCGTCCGATTTGTAAATGAATATTTATTTATTCACATTCACTTTAAAAATTATATTTTTAACGATAATTAATTTATTTCAACACATGAATGTTTTATTATCCATTTCACATCAACATCACAAACAAATTTCACAACACATCAAACAAGCATACAAGTCGTCCATGGTCTGTGGACAACGGGTGTCGGGTGCTGCTAAGCACCGTCTGCATCCTAGTATATATTTTAACTAGAAAATGAAATTTAAAGTGGGAAGTTCTCACCGACAAGCTATACCACCCGCCACGACTCTTTATATGTAGAAATCTTCGTTGTGCTCGCCTTTTTTCAATTTCATTGTCCGTAGCCACTACATACATAAAAATCACATTTTTATATTGTTGCTGTGTATATAAAAATCACATTTTTATAATCACTCTATATGGATAAAAATTCTATTTTTATATCGCTACTATATAGATAAAAATTCTATTTTTATAAATTCTATTTTTCTCTCGCCATTCTCTATATAAAAATCACATTTTTATATACAGAGATCATATTTTTTATATATTTCTACTACCTATGTAAAAATCAAATTTTTATTAACTATGTATTATAAAAATCATATTTTTATTTCAAATTTCCTCACATAAAAATCATATTTTTCCAAAATAAAAATCCTTATTTTCATGACATAAAAATTGTAAATTTATCATCATAAAAATCACGTCTTTCCCTAATCAAAATTGTAGCTTTATAATCATAAAAATCTAATCTTGGTTTCAATAAAAATCTACATCAGATTTCATATAAAAAGCTAAATCAGAAAATAATAAAATAAATATAAAAAACTTATAGTATCGTTCAAAAGGGGGGATTGTTGTGCATCGCTGAAGGGGGAGGAGGGGATGGAGTCGCGGTGGTCGGGTATGGGGGTCGGCGCGAGGTGGTTTGCTGAGGCGTCGTGGGGCTGCGCGCGACTGGAAAGAGGGAAGGATGGGGGGCTGCGTCGATCAATTGAAGGGGGAGGGGAGCGGTCGAGGTGGGGCGCCGCTGCGCGATGGCGCGGTGGCCAGAGGGTGGCGCAATCGTGCGCCCCTTTTTTTTCGTTTCGATCTGGAAAACGGAGGGGGGGAAGTGGTTGACTAAGGAGAAAGGTAAGGGTTGAGGTATTATATAATATATTATTTAATTATTTCAAAAAGGTACTTTTTTATTTTAACCTCGAAACGAGACCTACTGCATGTCGTCCATAGCTAATTACCCCTATTCCGAACACAATGGGATATGTATCGTAAGTTGATTCGATCGTTTCAATCAGTTTTCGTCAAAATCAACATATAACTCTTTATATTGAATTTGAATGCACATTTCAATTTACCGGCGCTACATACTGACTCTAAAAATTCCCAAAAAATATTTTCTAGCTTCGTATTGACGATACGGTCCTAACAAAACTAATTTCGTCAAATTCTGAGACCGTTTGAAAAATGGCCATTTTCCAGTCGATTAAAATCAACGGAAACTGGTCAATCGCGTTTTCCTTTGCCACGCCCAAATATTGATTCGAAAAATTACGAATTTTGGAATCTAGCAATAACTTGACACCACGGATCCAACAAAAGTGGTTTCATCGAATTCTGAGGTCGTTCGCAAAATTTCTATTTTTAAGGGCCAGAATTCCACAACGACTATTCTGAAATTTCAATTGGATGTTACTTTTGATTCCCGCTATGAAATTTCAATTTTTCGGATTCGTTGGAAAGATATTTTCAAATAGATTCTATTATTTTTGGCTTCACTAAAATCAGGCTATTTTGCACCTGGTATATTCCTTTGAACTTTGAAATCGAATTTTCGAACTACCACGCCATTTTCAATTCCTTTTTTAATTATAAATAATTATTTATATTCTAACTCCGATCTATATAACTATGTACATTCGAATTCTATTCAAAATAAATTTCTCGTCGATATTATTTAAAATAATTCATTTTAAATATTCAAAATTCATTAAAATAGCCAAAATAAAAAATTTAAATTGGCTCACAATTTCCGGGTTATTACAAATTGATTCAATATCACTTGATTCAATAAACAATTTTCTTCCTTAAATCTTCGCATTCAAATCATATACTTGAGGATAAGATTATATGAAGGGTGTACTTAAATCGTTGACTATCCGTGTTGATTCAAGAACACAAAGTAGAAGTCAAAACACTTGAATTTGTTGAAGTCCTATGTAG
Organism: Allium sativum; assembly: GCA_030737875.1. Lineage (NCBI taxonomy): Eukaryota > Viridiplantae > Streptophyta > Magnoliopsida > Asparagales > Amaryllidaceae > Allium > Allium sativum. The sequence continues at coordinate 283,137,109 of CM060921.1, forward strand.
TTGCTCAAGCAAGGGGCATTCTTGTTGGGGATTAGGTGTATTGACCTATTCCTCTGGGTTAAGAGTAGGCGTGATAGTGAATTCCGAAGAGGAGCTTGGGACTGGACGTAGGGCGGAAGTCCGAACAAGTATAATATTCCTAGTGTCATTTTTTATTGCATTTACTTTTGATATATTTCTATTGCTTAGATTTTACCTGCGTAACTATTGTATATTAGCTATTTTGTATATCATCTATGTTTCCACTATATCCATATAGATCCTGCTTAAGTCATATACATCAACTTTTTCATTAACTTGGTTGTTCTCATTCATATTAACTTCTTATTCCAATTACCAAGTTTCTCTTGTTTATAAATTTCAGTCATATAAATTAACCCATTTAAGTTTTTTTATTGTGATCCAAGGTCCGTAATCCACAATCTCTTTATATTCTTGTTTGATTTCATAATTACAATAACATGTTCTACTTATTATGTAATTAAGTATATCTCAATTCGCATGTTTTTTGTTAACATATCACTTATTATTTATGATTAAATATAACTTATTTTATAAGTTTTCCTCGTTCTTTCTTATTTAATCATAATTCTATCTTATACTGTCACTACCACTTATCGTTGTTTACTTCTTAACTTATTTGTCTTAACTTAGGTTTACTTATAAGTTTCTCTTCCCATAAATATAACTTATGTTGTCCTCATCCATAGATTTCCAATTCTCGTTCTTACAGATAACTTAATTTAAAATTAAGTACAACTTATCTCCTTACATAAGTTACTCCATTCCCTTTATCTTTTATTATAACCTAAGTTATAATTTCCACTTGTCCTTAGGACAAGCCTACCTATTATATAACATTCACATTAATGTAATTTATTTATAAAAGGTTATTATCATTCCCCGTTCGTTACAATCCTTTTACAATTGTAACTTATTTATTTCTATTCTTCTATATTCTTAAATATATATATATGTGCTTATTTAATAGACCTCTCACATTTAGCCTACCACTTGTGGATGCTGGATTTGCCGGGCGGTTTCGGGCAGACTTCTTCCATATGTTGATTTAACCTTGTGTCCTAGCACCGTTACATGTTTTATTTACGCGCTAGACCCCTCACATAAAATTAACGACTTGTGGATGCTGGATTTGACGGGCAATTCTAGGCAGACTTCTACCACAAGTTGAATTTAACCTCGTGTCTAGGCGCATTACAGTTTTCTATTTACTGTAAATTTAGGCATATTATTCTTTCCAAATTTTTACTGCAACTTATTTACATGTCATCATATTAAGCTTATTTTATGTCCCTTACATATAATTAATTTCATCTCAAAATAACATGTAATCGTCAAATCATGTAATTATTCTAATTTAACATGTAATTATTCCCATTTCTACAATTAAGGGTTCAAGTACATAAATGTCACAAGTTAACACGCAATTAGAACAACAGTAATCACTACACATATTTTTAACAAGTTTACATTTCAATATTTGAACATTTTAGCACATTAAGCATTTCAACATATGAATTTTCCAACATTTAATATTTTAGCATATTAATATTTCAACAAGTCAAATTAGCATTTCAACACTTTTAATCATTCTAGCAGATTAACATTGCATATTAAACGGGAATGTCAAAAAATAATATACCATTATCAAAAATGATATAAATTAAATCCACTTACCTAATTTGCTTTCCAAATCTTGAATCTGGTCCAGATATAGGATTCCATGGTTTCCCCTAACTGGACTTAGAACCTAATAACCATGGATCCACAATTCCTACTAAAAGGAAGAGGGAAGAAAAAGGAGAAAATTGAATAGACCAGATTCAAGAATTTCCCTTACTTCAAATAAGATTCTGAACACCTTCTTGTTAATATTCATTCTTTTCCTCCAGAACCTGAATCAGAATTTCCCTAAACTAATTATTTTATTTTTCTAAAGAGATTTAATTAGGAAGAAGAATGGCAGAGTACAGACGTCGTCTCAGAAATATGATATTTAGGCTTGGCTCTACAAGCTTATTAATAGGTGTTTAGCAATGAATTTGGAATAGAAAACAATCCATGTTCACGCTTAGGAATCTATCTAGATCGGTGGGGGGTTGACCACGGGGTCGACGCATGGGTCGACACCCGCCTTATGGGGTCGACCCAGGGGTTGGCACCCAAGGGCAGGGGTAGTTGATTTTAGTTTTCTGATTTATTTATTTTCTTATATATACATATATGAGCCTTGTATGTATATAAACTTCTAATTCTCATAACTTCTTCATACGTTATCTGTTTTATGCAAACTTTGGGTCCATTTAAACTAGAATTCCTAGACGAGATGCCAGTTCCTCTTAATTCTAAATATATAATCAAGTTATCCTTATTTTATTATCTTTAACTAAAAATATAGGGTGTTACATTATTATAATTATGCATTGATTATCTATGTTAATTTTTATCTGATTAATTGATCGAAAATGTTATCTGGTATATGGCAACTCGCATCACTATTGTTTGAAAACCCATGGATAAATTGTTGATTTCTTGTGTTATGTTGTGATTGTGAATTTGAGATATTTAACATGTCAAAATAATGTTAGTATACTAGTGGTAGTTGAAATTGGATATAAATATCCAATTATAATTTGAACAGTAAAATTATTATTACCTGTTTAAGTAAAATTTGTTAGTTAGAAAATAATTAAATTGAACTAGTAATGGTTAAATTCTTGAATCGGTGTTGATTTAAATTGTCTGTTTGCTAGTTGAAAACCCCAATTGGGTATCGGAATGATATTTGACTTACACATCTCCTTGGTATTAAGTTGTATGTCAATCAGTTGACTGACAGACCGTTATAAGCATTATTTAATTATTTAATGCTTCTATAGTAGTAGTTGCACTCTGGATGTGAATTGGATGTTTAATAATTGTTTATAAATTTTGTTGTTTACATGTGATGGATGAAATACATATATTGAAATTATATGGTGATTGATTGAAGCTCCTTTCAATCCGAAATAAAATTAATATTTTAGTATAATATTCAGTTAATAGTTAAAGTTTGGTTTTGACGTTCGATTTTGGATGGATGCAAAAATATTAAAATACCAATGAATACTTATAATGGAAACGAATGGATTTGAATAAATTTTCATTTAATTATATTTTATTCTAGTTTATTTTGAAAGGAATGGTATTTCCAAAATATGAAGCCGAGTTAAGTATATAAACATTATTTTAACTGGAACAAATTTTTCTATTGATTTTATTCATTTTTATAATGAATATAGAGGAAATGGGATTTCAAAATGTGACATTTTGAAAATATTATTATTTTGAGATTATAATAGTACAAGATGTTCAATTTTGATTTAAAATTGGAATGGAAGTTAAAATCATTTTAAACGAATTTATAAATGTTTTATAAAATACATTTTGAATGGAAATCGACAAAATATATTATATGTGTGTGTGTGTATATATATATAATTGGCTTGAATAGAACGTGTCGCGTAGTGACCATTCGCGAATTTCAACCATTAACTTCGAATCGATGTAACGAGGGAGCCAATCGTCGGATACTCCTAAAACTAGAACCGTTATGTTCGTATCGAAAAGATATTTCCAATGAATACAAGAGGTTTAAATTTTAGCTGCTAAATTTTTAAATATATCCAAATCAATTTCAGAAAAGGTCATTATGGATGCAGTTCGGTGGCCGATATTGGGAACCGCCTGTGACGGCCTTAATAAAATTATTAATAATATAAATAAATTATGTAGAATCATAATAAATGATTTGGAAAGATTTTGGATGTAATATTCCAAATTTGAAAAGATAAAAGATATTTTGTGTGAATGAACTAGTTAACAACTAGAGTAGTAATCCGATTATTTTAAATTAATAAATTAGATGCTAAATGGTTTTAATATAACCAACTTTTCCAATGAATAAATTGGAATGGATTTGAATGGAAATTATCTTCCGATATTTCAATATTGGATTCCATGACTATACGAGTATCGTTGAGGAATTTGGAAGATATTGATATCATTATTTCAAAATGATATCTGTTGGTTTTAGGATTTGATATTGAATGAAAGTTGACATGATTTCCAATTAAGACATTATATTTAATATCAAATTGGATTTGGGTTTGTTGTGAATGGTGGCTTAAATACTGTTGTTCTTAAACCGTATTAAAATGTAAGTTATGGAAGAAATCTTTTAGTTAATATTTAATGGAATTTTCCAGTTTAATAAATTAAATTGGAATTAAATGAAAGCTGATTTGGGTTGTTGTGAATGATATCTTAAATAATGTTGTTCTTAAACCCAATTGAAAAAGAATAAATCTTTTAATTAAGATTTAATAAAGTTTTTTAGTTTATTCAATTAAATTGGGATTGAATGGAATTCAATCCATAATAATCGGAATGAGCTTCTGTAAAGGAATGGCTTTGCTATTTATGGAATTTAAAAGGCTTCTCTATTATTTCATTTATAGTATTAGTCCGACACGGAAATTTATTTTGATTATAAATTGTTCAGATTTCCATGAAGATACCATATTAATGGAAGATGATTTTGGGTTTATCGTGAGTAGTGTTTTGAATGAAATTTGTTCTTTAACCCAGTTAAAGAGAGGATTAACTTCCTAAGTTTAATAATCCTTAAATAATGATTTTTGAAAATTAAAACTAAGTTGCAGTTTTGATGAATCTTTAATTAGATTGAAATGTGAGTAGGATAATTAAATTTATCAAACCCGAGAAGTGCTTGATAATAAAGTACCACCAGTTTTACTCCATGCGATAGTTAAATCTTTAATTAGATTTGAATGTTAAATGGTAATTAAATTTACTGATAACACTATGGGTGTTGAATATGGAGTACCACCAGTTTTGCTTCATGGGATGAATAGGTTGGAATTGGGAATAATAAAATTGATTATTACTTCAGTAAGGCTCGATAATCCCAACTAGTTTTATAAACCTTAATTTGGTTTAACTTGTGAAAAGATAAAATAAAATCTTTTGAAAATGATATCCAAAGGAATATTAAACTATAAGCGTAAAAGAATTTATCTTTGGTAAAATTAATGGGAACCTTTCCCAAAAGATATGAATATTTGAATAAAAGAATATTCTGGACTGGAATGACATGTGTGCCACCTTTGTGTATTTATCACATGATTATAAAGATGCATCAGTTATTCAAAAAGACTGGGTTTAACCCATTCTGAATAACTATTACGACAATTAAAAGTCAAAGAATGAAGACAGTGGTTGAAGATCGGAGATCTTCACATCGTTTGGGCTATTGCTGATGTCTCACTTGGAAAGTACACCCAAAAAGAGGTAATAATTGGTGGTCATCCAAACATACTTGGAAATCAACCGGATATGTGAGGACCACTCTCCTGTATTGGACATATGAGATGAGGAATAAGGTGCCTCTGGTTTCATTCAGACCCAGAACATACTTGTAAATGGATTGTATGTCTGACATTTTACTTTGTGTATTATCCATTGATCTCTGCTTAATATATATCAGTTTAGTGGAGGGGAATTTATTCTCTTGCTTAACACCCTTCTCTAAAATGTACGAGCTTAAAGGTTATATATTGGTGGAAATCAATGGTATTGTATGGATAAACAATGTGTCATGCTAGGATGCAATGATCAAGGCTTCTGCTGAAAAGCAGAGCCTTGTTGATGATGATCAAAGCACGACTTCACTTAGCACAATTTTGTGTATAGCACTAATTTGCGAGCTTCACACCTCGGTATAAATCAAAAAAGGTATTAGGGACAATAGGGAGAATATGCGTTTCTTTCTAGTTAGAAGTGGTGTCATGCTATGGAGCCCAGACATTTTTACTTTTGTAGATGATGGATATCAAAGCGCCTCGGAAATGGCCACACAAGGCCAAGATGGACAACGTACTAACCAAATACTAGGTCCAACAAGGCCTGGAAACATATGATTTAGGCAAAATAATCAGTAACGTAGTGACTGACCAGCTATACAGATCCAAGGGAACTTGCGTGCAACCCTGGGCATCCCGCTAGAGATGACCCGAAACCGATGAGGAAGATCCCTTGCCTCAACTCATAGAAGGAATTCAATTTCCAATACGTGACTTTTTGGTTTTAGCTGTAAACCTATATGGTGACATAGTAAGATGGGGTACTATGCCGTCTATGATTGATACATTTATATTCGAAGTTGTCTTATACACTATGCACTTATAGTAATGTCAAAAATATTTGTTTTAAAGTGCACCAAGCATGTTTGGCTATTATAAGGTACAACACTATCCTTTGGCTTGCGTTGTATTGCACGATGGGACCTGAGTATTATAATAGCTTCATTTTCCAATAAATTATAGTGTTGTTCGTTATTCATTTCAAGTTTTAATATTCACATTGAGTAAACCCGTTCCATGACATACAGCATGATCGCTTGATATTCCCTATTCTTTTAAGTAACTTTTTAATAACTCACAACAGTCATATGACTGCCTCAGAGTTTATTGTTTCCACTTAAATTCTGGGTGCCCATATTTTCCACACGAGCAGTCGGTAGTTTTGGGTTTTGCAGATTCTTTTATTTTACAGATCCTAGATTACAGCTGGAGCAATATCCGAAAAGCTATGTAACAATGTATTTCCTTCAACTGTGTTTGTTGATTTTTTTCCGCTGCATTGTATTTACATTATATTCATATATAACATTTCCGTTGTTATGTAATTTATTTATTCTCCGACAATCGTGTTTCTATTGTGTATTTATTTTCCATGCCTTGATATTCTCGTATTTTGATGTAAATTGTTGTAATAGCAATGAAAAGTTCTCTTGTTCTATGTTCTGATGCATTGTGTTCTCGAAGCAACCGTCTTCTCGTTTGGTCTAGGATGGCTAGGGATCTCATGTCGTGTTAGCAAGCTTGGTATGTGTGTCCTCAAGATCTTTCTCTACGGAATCTTTGTCCTTTAAGTCATATTCAGCCATTTTCTTCAAGTTATACACATCCGCCAACAGATCGTTGATGGTCTTGGAAAGTTTTGGGCGAATTTACTTGTTTCCTAGTATTGTTTATCCACAAAGTCTATTTGAGCTTTGATTTATGTCGCCCAATCTGAAGGTACCGAGTTGCGATTCAGAACAAAGTGCATGTTCCCGAAATTATAATCTGGAAATTGCTCCCTCAAAAATCTTTAACTTGGCCTTGTTCTCGGAATCAAGTATTACGGGACATGTTGTGGCAATGTCGATGTTCCGGCGTTTCGCGAGCATAATCGCCACACTAATTTTTCTCTTCTCCTTATCCAGATCTTTTGTCTTATCTTTGGGATCGGAGTATCTCTTCTACAGCTTCTCCTGAGAGTGAGAGTCTTTGGAGGGACTAGATTTTCAAGAGGGTGTTTATCTGCCATGTGTTGGCTGCGATAGCCCTTATAATTCTCTAAATATAAACGGGTTGGAGACCTAGAGTAGGAAGATTGATGGTGCTAAGAATGATAAGGAATCCTATAGTCTCTTCCGTGGCTTTCCCATCGATCTTGTTCAGTATCAGAGTCATACCCAGGAATGCTGGCACGAACGTCCCTGAGATCATATCTGCAGTGAGTCATCTCTCCTAAAAGTCAATAGAAACCGATATTAGAGCCAAGAAGTAATGTAACACATGAAAGTTATGACTTGCAGTGTTAGTGTGGTATGTGTGTCCTGAGTGATCCCCCCGACGGACCAGATCCTGGAGTAAGGCTTGTCTACGTAGTTTCCCCGGCCATTACAGGAGTAACTTCCTCCTCAAAGGTAAGGTAAAACGAACCCGTGCCACTGTCTTTGGGAGTATAAATCTTGTCAAGCAAAGGAAGCTTAGCCAAGTCTCTGAATATGGGATCATCTACCTGGGAGTCATCGACGAGAGACTTGACTGGAGACGGTGTCCTGGGAGGGGGCTGCTCTTTAGTGATAGAGGCACTCTTTGGGTTAATATCCCGGGGTTGCTCCCCAACTTGCCTATTCAGGACTTCATCAACTTGGGCGGGATTGGGGAAGGACTTCTTAGATAAGTAGTTGGATCTCGCTCGAGAGTTGTCTCTTTTTCTACCAACTATGGTTCTCAATCAGAACCCGTAACATCTTTGCATCTTGAACCCTCTCCCGCAAAAGTTGTAGTTGTGGCTTAGCTTTCGACTGGTGCACCGCTGGTTTCTGTGGAAGCGGGAGGAGCTTGAGATGGGGGAACATATGTGTAACCCTGACCTCCATGGAAAATACTTTGAGTTATATCAAGTAGACGACGCCTAACCAAAACCTCATCCACTGAGTATTTTCTGACATTTGAGAAATTCGGGTTGCCATTCAACAAACGTCTCAAGCAGTGTAAGTATAGTTGGCCCTGCTCTCTTTTTGGGTTAGGAACTACAAATAGGGAAGAAAATTCAGTGCATTTACTAGTATGATTGAAATGGGAATGTTGGAACTTGAAGTTTACTTGAATGTAGCCATCTTCTAGGGCACCCAGCCTGGTGCTTGGTTTAGAACGACTCGGGCTTTACTTCCCTCACGTTGTTGTATCCTTCATTAATTTTTTTTCTATTTGGCACGGGTTAAAGAAAATGAAGGAAGGAGTTCCCTTTGAACGATGCTTGAAATGGTAAAAGAAGTTCAAATCCTCGAAAGTAGACTCTATATCTAAGATTTTCACATATGTTATATATAACGTGTACAGGTAAACTCAAGCATTAGGATGGAGTTGCATGGGAGCGATCTGCATTCATCTTAAAACCTCAATGATGATTGGCAAAAATAGAGGAGTTGTCCCCATGGTACACATCAACCGACCGATAGCCATATACCCCTTCAGAGGATTATAGGGTTTTTCCACACCAGTGGCGACTAAAACTTCTTCCCTAGGATTCCCATGTCTTAGACATATCTGCCTAAGTTTAGCATCATCGATTGTCGAGGCCACCGAATCACTAGGTGCATCTAGAATGGTCGCACTCCCAAATTCAATGGGAGCCCAGTTGTCACCTACTCCCTCTTCTTATTCATCTACTGAAACCTCTCCTCCATACGATTCTGCAGTCTCATGAAGCTCAAACTTGAAGTCGAAACCTTTACTATCCCACCTAAATCTGATGTTAATGAAATAACATCAACATTGGGATGGCTAGATGATTCTGGAGCTTTACTCTTGTCCGACTGTGAGTATCTCGTCTGATATGTCATTGACATACTAATTGTACTATTGAAGAAACATTAAGAATTAAAGTATAGTTGCATGTACCTCCCTCTGTGTGTGTTAATATGTGCCAGTGTGTGTAGTGCTGATATGAGAAGACATAAAGTAAGTACAAAAAACAAGCAGTTAATCATTGTGTCTTGAAAGATCGAGCTGTCTTATATTCGTTAACTCTTTAAAATTCTATTCTGAAGGCTCTGTCGTAACGGTCCGCGAATTCATAAGTTGTGACTAACTTTAATTGAGTGATATACAAGGGTGCATTACGGGTTCACAATGTCAAAATCCTTGAATTAGTCAAGTTCGATATGTGCAGAGGTAAACAAGTACTGAGGCATGTATAAAAGGGATCGGGTCAGGGTTTCTTGAATGAACGCAGCGGATCGGGTCGAACCTACTCGACACACCCAACCTTGGTGAAATTTGCACTTCCTCCCCACTCATACATCCCTGACTATGTTGGCTCCTTCAACCCCCAATGTCAGTCCCTTCAAGCCACCATCTTCTTTCTTTTTCAACTTCATCAAAGACTGCGTCCCTATCTCCTTCTTTCCACTGAAATAAAAAGGAAAACTCCACTCCATTATGCTCCTTAATGCCGAGCATAAACTATCAAAACCGCCACTAGGAGGCAGCGGCGACGTCGCCAGTGGCGGCGGCAGGCCAGAGAGCCCTAGTATCAACGCGACGGTGGGCAATAGTGGAGTTCAACTCAAATTTTGGATGGGATCTAAACAAAGATAGAGATTCAAATCATGAATTAGCTGATACCAAATCCGTACCCATGAATTAAATCCAAAGTTCTAGCTAGATCACGATATTTTGAAACTAGGGTTTAACTGGTTTATCTCGGGGGCAACAGTAAAAATGAGAAAGAAAGAGAGGGCACTAGTTTATATACATGGGTTGACAGGCCATTTGTATTCTCATGATTGATAGCCCAGTGGGACCCATTACAGCTACCACTATATACAAAACAAACTCTTCTGGATCAGATGAAAGGGAGGGTCGCATAAAACCGATCTGACCCGTGGAGCAAATCCCGATTCAATGGCTCGAACATGAAACCGTGTATAAAACAGAACAAGAGAAATTAAACGAAATTGATAAGCATGTAAAAAAATTTAACAAAGCAAAGTGATCCAATTAAATAATTCAAGCATTTTTTTATTTAATTGGAGAAAGGTTGAAGGATTTACCTAGAGACTTATCCATATTCCAGTCGGAAGTAGGATTTTGTCGAACATAGCAAAAGTAATTGGAGACCAGACCTTGTATTTATGCTTGATGCAGAAATCGAGAAACATGGTTTTTCGAAGCGTCATAACTTTAGAAATTGACATGACTATTGACTATTACCAATTCGGGAACAGATATGTTGGCAATTTGAAAGCATGCTTCACCTTCGATAAGACATACTCCAAGGGGGAAAATGTTGACCTACATTATGACTAGGCCACGCAAAGTCTAGATGTTCTCAATCAAATGCAGGACAAAGCAAAGAACAACTCTTTAAGGGCAAGAGAGATGGTTCGGATTCCGAACAGTGCTTCGTTGCGGGAAGAACGTGTACTATGATTCAAGGATTTTGAGGTTGGATCAAGTATATGCGACCCGATCCACTTGTGTTCAGATAGCTAGCGCCTCATCATCATCAGCTCGGCTCGCACAAAGACCTACCCGATCTGCTTACGCCATGGAACTGACCAATGAAGATTTTCTCCTCGGATCGCATGAAGGACAACCCGATCCTGTAAGATGAAACATTTACCTATTTAAATAAGGCCCTGTTCTCGAGGCTTGAAATATGGATCAACTACCCATGATCCGAAGCCAGACACTCCACTCGGTCCATTATCATCCCGATATCGCCTCCATAGCTGCCACATGGCATCCAACACGATGGCTCTCCACCCATATAAATACCCACCTTGGTGACATTTTGAAGCAACTTTTTGGCACTCTAAAGACTCAAGCTCCACCATTACCGATATTTCTCCTCTTTATTCAAATTGTACTCTAGACTTTTGAGTATAATTTTACGGAATCAGAGAGATATTCGATTGTACTTGTGAGGTTGAGTGATTATCTATGTTGTACTTGTAGTCAATTAATTTATCAAGGAACTATAAAATGGACGTATGTGTTGATTACTTTTTCTCTGCTTTTAGATCATATTTCTCCATTATTCTCCACGAATTCTGGTCAATTGGGTGTTAATGCCCTTTTTTGGTCTAACATCTTCTTTGGTTTACGTATCTCTACTTTTGCAGGACACCCCTACACTTTTAAGTATTTCTGGGATGGAGGTCAATTCTTCCAAAGTTAATGAGGAGACATAAATGTTTTCTTTCATGGTATTTTATTTAAATGTGCTTTGCTAAAAGAATAGCTTCTCCCCAAAAGTTAGTAATTAAGCCAGAACTGATTAATAACGCATTCATCATTTCTTTAGGAGTTTCTATTCGGCTATACCGTTGGATTTATGTGATTATGGTGCTATAGTTTGGTGTATAATTCCATTTTCAGTGTAGCATTCCTTGAAGGGAAATTCATAATCTCTTCCTCTGTCGCTTCTAAAAGATTTAATTTTCTTATTGAGTTGATTCTCAACTTCCACTTTATATTGTTTAAACATGTCGAATTCTTCATCCTTACTTCTAAGGAGATACACATGACAATACCTAGTATGCTCATTAATGATGGTAATGAAATACTTTTTTCCACCTCTAGTTTGACACATTTTTAAATCACATACATCTGCATGTATTAGGTCTAGAGGTTCGGTTTCTCGTTCGACGTTGTGAAACAAGATTCTTGTCAATTTGGCTTCTGCACAAATTTAACATTTATAGTTGGAGTCTATGGTACATTTTGGCATAAAATCTAGACTAATCAATTTTCACAATGTATCAAAATTTACATGCCATAATCTAGAATGCCATATATTATAAGAGTCAACAATGTAAGCAGAAGATTCGCTTTTATTCATATTATTGTTTAGTATAATAGTGGTTACATTTTATTTAAATAAGCCATCACACACATATCCTCTTCCTATATACATCCCTTCTTCGATAATACAAACTTGTCAGTGACAAAGGTTAATTTGAAACCATGCTTGCTAAGAAAGGACCTTGAAATCAAGTTCTTGCGAAATTACGGAATGTGAAGAACATCACCCAGGGTAAGCTCTTTCCTAGAAGTTAGTTTCAACACAACTTTTCCCGTGCCTTCTACCTCTGATGCAGATGAATTACCCATGAAAAGTTGTCCATCATCAGTTGCAGTTTCATAGGTTGTAAACATCCACTTATTAGCATATATGTGTCAACTGGCTCCTGTTTCTATAAACCATTCCTTTGAGTTACCAACAAGGTTTTATTCTGGTATTACTGCACATTAATACATATCCCTATCGCCATTGAAGCTTCAATCGTTTTTGCTTCCGACTTCTTCTTTTTTGGGTGCATAACATTTGGCTGCTTTGTTCCCCTTCTTTCCACAGTTATGTCAAGAACCCTAATATTTCTTTGACTTTTTCTAAGCATTTTCTTATTTCCTCTTATTAGGTTTGTCCGATTCAACTACATTTTCTTTGACAGCCATATTCTGAGAATTTTTTCTCAAAATTCAAGTTGTCTTCCTCAAATCTTAGCCAAACTATGAGTTTTTCCATTATCATTTGCTTATGCTTGTGCTTAGGATAATTCTTGAAGTCCTCCCAAGATGGAGGCAGTTTCTCAATGGTGGTGGCTACTTGGAAAGATTCGCTAAGAGTCATCCATTAATCTTATAGTCGATGGATGATTAGTTGTAGTTCATGAGTCTAGTTGATCAAAGTTTTTGAATATACCATTTTGAAGTCGAGAAATTTTCCTATAATGAATTTCTTCATTCCAACATCTTCCATTTTGTACTTTTTTTCTAAAGCTGACCAAAGTTGCTTGGATGTAGCTACAGTACAGTATACGATGTGAAGGATATCATTTAGACCATTTGGAATGTAGTTTTTGCACATAAAATCTGAGTTTTTCCTAATATCAAGTGCCATTACTTTTGTTGCACTTGGTTTGAGTTCGCCAAATGTAGGAGCATCTACGTTTAGGAACTTGGCAAGTCCAATGTTGTATGATAAAATAACTTTTTTTGTTGCCAACAGTTGAAGTCTGTGCTGTTGAACTTCCCAGCTTTTCTCCATGAGACAGGGCCATTGTTGGAATCACAGGTGTAGGCTGACAGTTGATCACAGCCCATGTTGGTGCAGAATCAATATTTCTTTTTTGTGACATCGTCATCTACAACAATCAATATTGTTTCAAGATATTATTCGCAACTACCAAAATGTGTTACGAAAGTGATATCAACTACAAAAAGTGTTACTAAACTATATGGAATCAATCATGGTAGAAAACCGAGACTAATCTGTATAGTAAATCAAAAAATAACAATAGAGCAAAGCATGACAAATTTTGTGGGGGAATTTGTTACAACTAATTCTGTCAGTAATGCAGTAAGTAGAGATTGTATAACCTATCAAAAATCCAGGTCCAGTGTATGATACAATTTCCTTGAAACCATATTGTCACTGTATGCATTGATGGCTTGTAACACCCCTACGTCCCACATCATGGAAGCCTATGTGAAGTGGGTTCTTATATGGTACAACCCATCTCTTACTAACGCCGAGGTCTTTTGAGGAACAAAAACCCACACCTATACGGTGGCCAAGTTGGGGAAAATATCTTGCGTGAACGGAGGTGCGGCTTGTTATAGTGGTATCACAGCCAATACCCAGCCGGAATTATGGCTCCTGTGTGGACCACAGCGCCTGGGTGAGGTGCTTGTGTGCCAATGGGGACGTTGGGCTCTGTAGGAGGGGAGAATGTAACACCCCGAAGTCCCATATCATGGAAGCCTAGGTGAAGTGGGTACTTATATAGTACAGCCCATATCTTACTTATGTCGAGGCCTTTTGAGGAACAAAACCCCGCACCTATACGATGGCTATGTTAGGGACAATATCTTGCATAAACGAAGGTGCGGGCTGTTACATGGCTATTAACAATTTGTTTCTCATGATGAATCGTACTAGCCTCGTAGCATAGTGCATGCAAGCGGAGCGATAACGAACTAAAGTTGGTTATAGAAACTAGAATGAAGATATTTAGCAGGAAGAAAAAAGAATAAATAGAGAAAATTCGAGTGAGTAATCTCGTTTTATGGCAGACTTTTTATAGGTCGGAAGAGGTGCCTACTCGGAGCTGCCGCGACCATTGGAAAGGTTATGACCATTTAACTAATAAGGGTGGTCATTACGTGTGTGAAAAAATGTGCATCTGCTCCAGCCCAGAATGAACGGCCAAAGCCTATTTAGTCATGAGACCCGAAGAGCCCCAAGGCCCAATCTTTGACTTTTTAATATCTAATATGAAATCCTTCAAGCCTTTTTGCCTCATACCCCCAATTCTTTCATGTCCTCAATTCATTTTGACTTAGTATGTTAGGATATTGTATACATAAAGGAATGAGGAATGGGTACAATTATTCCTCGATGTGGGGGCTTTGTTTCAATAATACCCAATACAAACCTTTCTTCCCCAATACACTACTTCGTTCGTTTTCCCCAATACACTACTTCATTCGTTTTCTAACAATCCCCTACATGAATGAGTAGTTGTCCATAGTTTCACGAGACATTTATCGTATCGGTTTAAAGCAGTACATGGGCCTTGAACTTTCCTAGTGATTACCTAGTTAAATTGTAGTAGAATCAGTAGACTTAGAATGTCCTTGAACTATAAGCCTATTGTGTGATTCTAAAATAGATAGCACACCATCAATATTTCTTATAATCCTTCATTTTCTATTTTTGTTCGTTTTTCCTTGAACACCTGCCTGGTCTCATAAGTGCTTAGAGAATTTGGCTTATAATTCTCTTTGAAGTGATGCCTTCACACTTGCATAGGTGATTCTATAAGGGGTATTCGTAATTCCTTGGGTATAGACATTATTATGTATCAATACTTGTCCTATTTTCCAAAAATTAATGCACTGGCTTGTCATAGGAATGGTTTGCTTGTAACAGTGCTATGAAGTTTCTCTCAAACTTAGTTGAACCTTTGAACGAATATCTTGAGATCTCCAGTCAACAAGGTAGGGTTCCGTTTTAAAAAAAAAGTTTTAGTTTATAGGCCTTAACCCCATTCCCATCAATAAGGTTTGATCTCTCTCTCTCTCTTTTAGCAAGTCTTTTGTTAGTTGATCTGTTATGTTATCCTTTGACTGTGTATAGTCTGTAGTGACAACTCCATTAGAGAGAAGTTGTCATATTGTTTTATGTCTATGATGAATATGCCGAGGTTTACCATTTTATAGTGTACTATTAGCTCTTCCAATAGCTGATTGACTAACACAATGTATACATATTGAAGGCATGAGTTTGCTCCAATTTGGAATGTCTTCCACGAAACTTCAAAGCTGGTTTTCTTCTTATGCGGTTTTATCTAGGGTAATGAACTCTGATTCCATCATTGATCAAGATGTGCAAATTTGTTTAGATTATTTCCACGACATCATTCCTTTTCCTAATGTGAACGCATATCCACTTGTAGGATTTGTATCATATGATCCAGTTATCCAATTCGCATTATTATATCCTCCCACTACTGAAGGATGATTTTTATAGTGCAAAACATAGTTCAACATATATTTTAGGTATCATGGAACTTTGGTTATTGCTTTCCAATGATGTCTACCGGTATTGCTGGTAAATTTACTTAGCTTACTTACAATGTAGTGATATCTGATCTAGTGTAGTTCATGACATACATGATACTTCCTAGTATACAAGAGTATTCAAGCTTTTATTTACCATCAACAATATTCTTTACTCGGTTTTGGTTCAAATCCACTGGTGATTTTGCAATAGTTATAAAATATTGCTTGAATTTCTCAAGTATCTTGGCGATGTAATGTGATTGGAATAATGCATATCCCTGTGGTGTTCTCAAAATTATGATGTTTAATATTGCATCAATCAGTCCTAGATCTTTCATATCTAATCTAGAGGATAACATATCATTTGTTGATGTTATTATGGTCATATTATTACCTAGAAGTAGTAAGTCATCAACATAAAGACAAATAATGACATATCCAATGCGTGTGTATTTTATGTAGACACATTTATATGATTCATTAATTGACAATCTGTTTGATAACACAGTTTCATCCAAGTTCTTGTACTATTGTTTTGGAGCTTGTTTAAGATCATAAAGTGACTTTAATAATTTGTGCACTTTATCCTTATTTCTTGAGCTCAAGAACCCTTTAGGTAACTTCATATATATTTCTTCCTCTAGTTCACCATTCAAAATGCTGCTTTACGTCCAATTAATGTATTTCTAAATCAAGTATAGATGCGATAGAAATAATCATCCTAATAGATGTTATTTTTGTTACAGGTGAGTATGTGCCAAAATAGTGTAGATCTTCCTTTTGTTTGAATCTTCGGACCACACAACGAGCTTTATACTTGTCTATTGAACCATATGATTTAAATTTCTTTAAAATATCCATTTATTACCTAAGTTCTTACAATCCTTGAGATAAATCAACTAGCTCCTATGTATGGTTAGCCATAAAAGATTTGATTTCATAATTAACGGCCTCCTTGTAGTAAGGAGCATAGCTGCAGGACATAACTTTTTTTTATGTTAACGGATCATCTTCTAACATAAAAGTGTGGAAATCTGGCCTAAATTTTCTTGAGGTCTTAGAACGTTTACTCCTTCTTGGTTCCTCCACTTTTAATCAGCACTAGTTTACTAAAGTTTGTCTTTATGTTGTTTAGCATCCACAAGAGAATTAGGGATTTCATCTTCCCTTGATCTCTTAAGAGGATAATTTTCAGTACCCTTTTTCAAAGGGGGTATATGTTCGAAAAATCAAGCATTTCTCAACTTAATGATGGTATTTTCATGAATATCTTCAATTTCAGACTTGGGTACTAAAATCGATAAGCGGTAATGTTTTTTGCATATCAAATGAGTATATAATCAATAGTTTTTGGTAAAATTTTGACCTTATTTGGTTCAGGTATCTTTACTTTTGCAAGACACCCCATACTTTTAAGTATTTGCAGGATGGAGGTCCACTCTTCCAAAGTTTATGAGGAGACTCAGATGTTTTCTTTCATTATATTTTATTAAAAATGTGGTTTGCCGAAAGAATAGCTTCTGCCCAATTTTTATCTGGTAAGCCAGAACATATTAATAAAGCATTCATTATTTCTTTAAGAGTTTGATTTTTCCATTCAACTATGCAGTTGGATTGAGATGAATATGGTGTATGATTCTATTCTCAACACAAAATTCATTGAAGGGAATTCATGTTCTCCTCCTCTGTCACTAAGCTTTAATTTTCTTATTGTGTTGATTCTCAACTTCCACTTATATTGTTTAAACATGTTGAATACTTCATCCTTGCTTCTAAGGTGATACACATGACACTGCCTAGTACAATCATCAATGAAGGTAATGAAATACTTTCTTTTATTTCTAGTTTGACGCATTTTTAAATTACAAACATCTTATTGTATTAGATCTAGAGCTTCGGTTTCTCGTTCGACACGGTGAAGCAAGGCTTTTGTCAATTTTGCTTTTGCACAAATTTGACATTTATAGTTGGAGTTTATGGTACATTTTGGTATAAAAACTAGATTAATCAATTTTCATAATGTATCATAATTTACATGCCCTAATCCAGAATGTCATATATTAGAAGATTCAACCATGTAAGCAGAAGATTCACTTTTATTCATATCATTGTTTGGTACAATAGTGGTTGCATTTACTTTAAATAAGTCATTGCACATATGTCATCTTTCTACATACACTCCATCCTTTTTTAATACAAACTTGTCAGACCAAAAGATCAATTTGAAACCTTGTTTGCTAAGCAAGGACCCTAAAATTAACTGCTTGCAAATTTCCAAAATGTGAAGAGCATCACTCAAGATAAGCTCTTTTCCAGAAGTTAGTTTCAACACAAGTTTTCCCTTGTCTTCTACCTTTGTTGTAGATGAATTACCCATAAAAAGTTTCCATAATAAGTTGTAGTTTTATAGGTCGTAAACATCCACTTATTAGCACATATGTGTGGAGTTGCTCCTTTTTCTACAAACCAATCATTTGAGTTACCAACAAGATTGCATTCTGATAATGCTGCACAAAAATCCATATCAGCAATGCCACTTGAAGCTTCAACCGTATTTACTTCTGACTTCTTCTTTTTGGGTGCGCGATATTCGGTTGCTTTGTGCCCCTTCTTTCCACAGTTATGACAAACACCCTAAAATTTCGTAGACCTTTCCTGAGCACTATCGTGTTTCCTCTTATTAGGTTCGTTTGAGTAAACTACATTTTCTTTGGCAGCCATATTCTAAGATTTTTTTTCTCGGAATTCCAGTTGTCTTCGTTTATTCTTAGCCAAACAATGAGTTCTTCCATTATTATTTCCTTACTCTTATGCTAAATGAAATTCTTGAAGTCCATCCGAGATGGAGGCAATTTCTCAATGGATGCGGCAATTTGGAAAGATTCGCCAAGAGTCAACCGTTCGTCTTCTAGTTGAAGGATAATTAGTTGTAGTTCTTGTGTCTGGTTGATCACAACTTTTGAATCTACCATTTTGAAGTTGGGAAACTTTCCAAAGACAAATTTCTTTATTTTAGCTTCTTTAGTTTAATACTTTTTGTCCAAAGCCGACTGAAGATGTTTGGATTTTGCTACATTACAGTATACATTGTATAGGCTATTATGCAGAACATTCAGAACGTAGTTTTTACGCCTAAAATATGATTTTTTTTCATATATCAAGTGACTTTACTATGGTTGCATTGGGTTTGAGTTCGCCAACCGCAAGAGCATCTCTAGTCAGAAATTTGATGAATCCCAATGTTATCAGATAAAACAACATTTTCTATTGTGAACACTTAAAGTCCATGCCAACTAATATTGTTTCAAGATTGTTATTTGCAACCGCCTAAACATGTTAGGAATGTGATAGCCACTACAAAAAGTGTTACTAAAATTTAGCCCAAAGGGCTAGAGACCCATTATTGAACTTTTTAATATATTATTATGATAGCCTTTATGTTAGATCCAAAAATGGCTCTAACACCTAAATCAGAAATAATTCTAGTGAAACGAAATTCAAAACAAAAAAGAAACACATGGTTTATAGTGGTTCGGCATTAAAGAGCCTACGCCCACTTTCTACTCTTTGAATTGATGACTTAAATACAAGTACAACAATGGTTCTCACTAAATTTCACTCATACAATGCATGAATTCACTCAGTCTCTTCTAAAATGTGCTTTAAAAGATAATGGTAATCTGAATATCTTAATGAAATTCAGTTTGTAAAGGAGTATAAGTTCTGAAAGTGTCAAAATATCCCTGAAATGAGCTTTGGAGGTTTATCTATAGGTGGAAAACCTCCCTGGGGCAGTTCCGGTTCGGGTATATGTGGCCTCCATCCCATAAAAGTCGGGTTCAGATAGGATAAGATAGTGACAACACATCTGGTTAGTGGGTAAACATGGGGAGAACATGGGCATAACCACTCCGCCTTTTCAGAAATCATGCGTTGTAACTCTTGTTGCTCCTCGTTCTTCGATTCGGATCGGGATCTGCATAAAGGATTCGGATCAGTATCCTCCGGTCCAATCTGGTCGTGCTTTCAATCATGTATCATTTTGACTCATCTATAACATAGCCAAAGGGTTCGGGTTGGACCCCTCTGACCCGATCCGAATTTCTGACATAAATTCTTTCTTTAAACTTCCTCATTGAGCAGTCTCTTAGCTTTGGGTAGCCCGATTACAAAGCGGGCTAACATTTTGCCACCTCAAGTACGTTTTTATCGGAGATGAAGCATGCTTTGAAATAATCTGTCTGTTGAGTTCTGGACTGGTATCATTGGATAGCTGCATCTATTCACTTGTAGAGATGTGCTGCTTCACCGAGTTGCATCTCTTATTGTCTATAAATATACGATACAAATGCACAAATTGTTTCCATTGTTCAAAATAACTTGGATAACTTTATTTGCCATCCGAGTAGCTACTCAAGGTAATTTTTGATAATGCGTACTTATCCAATTATTCCTTCTTATTTTGGATTATCTTTGTAAGTTAACATGTCCTTTTGATCTCGCATTTATCCAGTCCAACTCAAAATGAGCCCGCACAGCATCACAAAGCTGAAGGAGTAAGGGCTTCTTTCGCAATGGGTCGGCCCAATCGTTGGGGGCCCCACGAGGAATACAAATTGCCCCATCGTTTTATATTAATTTGCTGAAACCCTCTTTTCTCTTTATTTTACAACGCCTCCTTCTTTGTTGCTTATCACGAACCATAGCCCCCTAAATTTCATAATTCTTTCTAATTTTCCCATCTAATTGATAGGTGGGATCTAAAATCTTTAATTGACTCCATTTTAATCGATTTAGATCTAACTTTAGGAGTAAACTTAAGTAATTTCACCTGTCAGTCATGTCAATTTCAATGTTGAACTTCCCATTCCCTCACCGTCGTCTCTGGTGGTTTCGTCGCCACCTCGAGATGACTTGTGGAGGAAGTCGGAGCTGGTGTTGGGTATACTAATTCATGGGAGCTTTTTTGCGATGGAGGAATGGTTAAAGCAGGGAAGAAGAAGAAAGAAGGGATGGGTTCTGTTTGAGGTGGGAAACAAAGAAAAGGAGAAGTAGCATATTTATTCAACTGGGTCGGGTCGGTGGAACTGATGGCAATCGCAAAGAGAAAGTTGAATTAGGAGGATGAGCTTGAAAGCATAAGGGAAGTTCGGTTCGGAGTCAACCGAAGTGGTCATAATCACCTTCTCTAAAACTCCTCCGATCCGATCTGTTGCCGTGAAATATTCGAACTTGTCTACTAATGATCTGGGCACTCGATCCGATCCCACAACACCCAGGACGTCCGACCCTATCCGATTTTAACACAGAAAAGGGGACTTGATCCGACCAGATCACAACGTGCACACCTGAACTGACCCGAAGCTATTTCCATTTAACTTTCGAACCAATCCAAGAGGGCTTGTTAGAAATAATTCAGTTAACTTAACCAATGTTGGCCGTAGTCGATGAATTTATGGACAGTTAAGATAGAGCCTCTCTGACTTGACTTTTGGACTGCTTATAAATATCTCACTGCATTGTTCATCATTGTGTTGCACTTGTTTATTTACCTAACTCATGTTATTGCATACACGCTTGTACACTTTAGCTCACACACATGCAGAGGGGAACACGGGTAGCTTTACTCTAACTCCCACTATTGCTTCTTTAATAGCTTAGCAACCATAGTAGAAAGATGCTCGTCTAGATTAGAGGAAAGGAGAGATGCTGCAAGGTCATCTGAAAATCCACTTGTCGAGGATGTATCTTCCACCTCAGATTCAGGATGGAATAGTGAAGGTCCAGACTATGAGATGGAAGTTCTTAATAGTGAAGCATCTTCTGGAGGTGACGTCTCTCTCGGTGAGAAAGAAGAAGGAGGGGTATGAGATAACCGTGCTCACGACGAATTCAGGGATGCAGTCATCTTGGAGTCGCCCAAAGACTCGGTCGAATCGACGATTGATAATGACAGACTTGCCAGGATATGTTTAAAACACGGGATTCTCCAAAGAGATACTGAGGTGCCATCCAAAACAGATCGTCCTCATAATCCACCAGAGGGGTAGATGGCCATTACCAGATTAATGTGCCTTGTCGGAGAAATACCTCCATTCCCACCATTTATCGTCGACTTCTTGAGACAATTAAGGATTGCCCCCATCCAGCTTCTTCCCAACTCAAGCCTATTTGTACACTCTATATATAGCTTATAAGGAAATTCTTGGTCATGAAGAGTTGACTTTCGAAGACGTTCATTTCTTTTACAACTTCAAGCATCGAAATAACGACACCCTATCTTTTGTATATTTTGAATTGGTGCCGAAAAGGAAAATTATCACCGTCTCGTTTAGTAATAGTGTTGGGGATCCAAAACCCGAATGGTTTTATATCAAGCAACAACCCTGGTGTGCCAGAAGATGGATTAAATCAAGTAGGGACTCATATTTTTTCGGGTTTCAGTTCAAGCTTTTATCTTACATCTATTAAGCGCTGCTTGTTTTCTCTTTGCAGTTCCTAATCCTCCACAAGAGAAGCTTCCAATACAATTTGATCGTCTGAATCGATTACTTAATGGTGACCAAAAATTATTGACCGTTGTTGACCCACTTTTTGGTAAAAGCTGTCACACTGAATATCTGGATAACATCGCGCTCGGATATGGAGAACATCGTCAGAAGACAGGCAGCGACTTGGTCAAAGTCGCATCACGAACAAAGAAAGGCCCGAAACTCCTATTAGACGGCCTCTTTTGGTCCCGAAAACAGTAATTACAAAGATGAGTTTGGTAACTCTTGTAGATATCTGAATTAGCTTTAGTTTGAGCTTTAGTTCGGCTCAATCAGATTTACGGTTTGAAAGTTATGCCCATTTCTGTAAACTGGTGTAATCTGGCAATTTCCTAGATAAAGCGACGAAGCAGCACACGATCAGAGTATGGCTCATGCACCCTCGGTTCGTAGCTCATCGGATCGCCCCCCTCGACTCGTGGTATAGCTTCAGATCGCGACCCACTCATAGTACACACGGAGACCATTACTAGATCGCCAGCACTTCACTCCAGCTCACAACCAGACCCGGATCGTGATAGCCATATCACAATCCGACCCATGACAACGAACCGTTCTCCAGACTTGCAGATATGCACACTATTTTGAACTATTCTTAAGGCTACTCCTTCTCCTATTTTTACGGATCGGGTGCCACGTACCCCATCACGAACCGGTCTTCCAAGAAGCACCTCTACGCCTATAAATACACCATTTGAAGGCATATTCAAGGATATTTTGGCTCTAACTCCTCCCATCTTCCACCATTGCTCTCTGCAAAACATTTTCAGCAGCAAAGGAGCCAAATTCCATATCATAACATGAGGATTTCGTGTATATTCTTATGATTTCTTACCTCTTTTCATTATAAACAAGAGGATTTCGTGTCTAAACCGATAGAATTGTACTTGTAACTTCTTAGGATTTAAGAAGAGGTAAAGTGGATGTAGGCTTGGTTTGATCCGAACCACTATAAAAACTTCGTGTGTCTCCTCTTTATTTACTTTTTTCTGCATTCTGTGATTTGTGATCTGCATTTGGGTGTTAGGCCCAGATTTTGGTCTAACATTTTGGCGTGCCTGGTAGGGGGCACACGACAACCTCAATTTCTAGCTTGAAAGGAGACTCAATGGTGAATAAAAGGAAGAAAACTGGAACTTCCGCTCATGCTGATGATGCAGATGCTAAAGACACAAGGAACAAGGCAAGTTAAGAAGCTTGACCAGAGACGAGATGGACGGAGTTCTCACTGAACTGAGAGATCAGATGGCACAACAAGATGATCTCCTCTGGAAACAACAGAAAATGATCAACCAATTCTTCGCCCGGATGGATGGAAGGCCGAGCAACGCTCAAGTCACTAGAAACGAAGCCATTGAAGTGGCTCGAGTATCACCCGGACTCAGGGGCAACCCTCCCATTCAACAACATCAACCATCTCATGATACACCTCTAGATCGCGATCCGGATCGTGGTGCACCACCAAGCTCACAAGCTAATCCCAGCAACTCGCTCCCGTTTGCTCAACAACAACCGGTTCGTGACCTACCTCCAGGACCCAGTCGGATCGGCCCCCGCTTCACAAACCTACCTCACGAACCGACCCCCTCGAACCGGGTCGGGTCCCCACCCTCGATCCGCGATCCACAAGCCGCGATCCCCAGGCAACAGCTCACCAACAGCTTCCATTCTCTCCTGCACTCAATGCTGGGGGCACCAGCTCTGATCTTGGCAATTTACAGCAACTTTTTGAAGGAAATCGATTCGCTGATCTGATTCAATGCCTCTCGAGAGTCCGCACTTATCAAATGATGTGGATGACGTCAACCACAACCCGTTCACTCAGGAAATCAAGAATTCTCGCAATCCCCTAGATTTCAAACTCCCACAACTGGAGCCATACAACGGCAGGACAGATCCTACCGTGCACTTGATGCACTACAAACGACATATGGTAGTTCAATCGGCGTAGGAAAACGTCATGGCTAAGTGTTTCCCCCTCTTTCTGACTGATATAGTAGCCATGTGGATTCGGAAGCTAGAAACGGAATCGATCAACAGCTGGAATATGTTGGTCGCTCGCTTCCTTGAACAGTTTCGGTCCACATCGCATGACCCAAGAACGTCATGTCACTCACCACAATCAAGAAGAGGCATAGAGAAACATTGCGTTCATTTCTGGAAAGATTCAATGTTGCAGCAGCATCAGTTGATCGCCCTGAACAATCGATGGTACCGATGGCAGCAGTATCTGGTGTTATGGATAACACGGAATTCAAAAAATCTTTGTACTAAGATCCACCGCGAAATCTCGACAAATTCTACCTTGAAGCAGACAGATTTCTATGCGAAGAAGATGCAACCTCTGAGAAGAAAGTTCTCGATGTCAACATGCTTAAAGACGGAGAACCATCTGATTCTGAAAATGGCAAAGGAAGAGCCGCCATCAAGAATGACCGCAACACTTAGCCCCGGAGAGGGCCCAGATATGAAAAATACACTGAACTCAATGCTTCATTATCTGACATCTACATACACACAAACGGCGTTGTCTCTTACCCAAAGCCTCCCAGGAGGGAGCCATTGCAAAGAGAACACGATTCTGGAAAGCGCTGCTTATTCCACGATATAGACGGACATGACACGAATGAGTGCAGATGTCATCGTGATTTGATTGAGAAACGGGTAAGATGTGGAGATCTGCCCGAGTATGTGAAACTACCAACGGCACCGACGCTTCCATCTCCTGCTCCCCGGAGAGGGAATGACCTTGGATCAAGCTCTCGTGGGCTCATCATCAACTGATCTGGATGAGATCAGCTTTCATTTTCTGCATTTCTTAGGCTTTTAGATTTGTTTTTCCTTTCATTAGGTTTTCCGATTGGTTGAATCGGAGTACACACGTACGGGGTTAGGATGTCGCCCCAAAGCGTGCTATGGACTCGGTGTCAAATCAATCAGGATCTGCTTTGGTTTTGCATTTTGAACTGAATAAGGACTTTCCAAGCATGGATTAGGCTTGGAGAATTTAAGTATCTTGTCAGGATGTGGCAGGATCCTCAACTTCGGTTAAAGTATGGCTTATACTTATTATGGAACTCTAGGTATGGATTATGCCTAGGGACGAACTATCTTGTCAGGTTGTGGCAAGCATAGCTCTACTTCAGGTCTGAGTATGGTTTACACTCACTTTGGAATCTTAAGTATGGATTATACTTAGGAACAACAAATGGTTTTGTCAGGATGTGACAAAAGAAATTGGGTATGGATTATACTCGGTTTGAACTCCAGGGTATGGATTATGCCCTGCAAACGGTCTTGGAAGGATGTGACAAAAGAAATCGCATATGGATTATACTCGATTTGGACTTCTGGGTGTGGATTATGCCAGGAAATGTTGGCCCTTGCCAGGATTTGGCAGGATGACTCAAACGTCCCATGAGTATGGTTTATGCTCATTAGATGACGAAGCATGGTTTATGCTCAGAAAATTTGAACAACATTGCCAAGATTTGGCACGATTTTTTTTCCTTTATCTCTTTACATGTATGGATTATATCTGTAGCTGGAAGACCCGACAAGGTCATGGCATTATCGAATTTCTATGCCTTATAGATTTCCTGGACTATCCAGAACACATCTTCCTTCAACCAGCAAGATATGTTCTGGGGGGCAAAATTGTTGACACACATTTTGGTAAAAGCTATCACACTGAATATCTGGATAACATCGCGCTCGGATATGGAGATCATCGTCAGAAGACAGGAAGCGACTTGGTCAAAGTCGCATCACGAACAAAGAAAGGCCCAAAACCCCTGTTAGATGGCCTCTTTTGGGCCCGAAAACAGCAATTACTAAGTGGATCTTGGAAACTCTTGTATATCTCTGAATTAGCTTTAGTTTGAGCTTTGGTGCAGCTCAATCGGACTTACGGTTTGAAAGTTATGCCAGTTTCCGTAAACTGGTGTAATTTGGCAATTTCCTAGATAAAGCGACGAAGCAGCACACGATCGGAGTATGGCTCATGCACCCTCGGTTCACCGCTCATCGGATCTCCCCCCTCGGCTCGTGGTATACCTTTAGATCGCGACCCACTCGTAGTACACTTGGAGACCACGACCCGATCGACAACACTTCACTCTAGCTCGCAACCAGACCCGGATCGTGATACCCATATCAAGATCTGACCCATGACCACGAACCGATCTCCAGACCTGCAGATACATGCACTGTTTTGACCTATTCTTAAGGCTACTGCTGCTCCTAATTTACTGGATCGGGTGCCACGTACCCCATCATGAACCGGTCTTCCTAGAAGCTCCTCTATGCCTATAAATACACCATTTGAAGGCATTTTCAAGGATCTTTTGGCTCTAACTCCTCGCTTCGTCAACCATTGCTCTCTGCAAAACATTTTCAGCAGCAAAGGAGCCAAACTCCATGTCATAACATGAGGATTTCATGTATATTCTTATGATTTCTTACCTCTTTTCATTGTAAACACGAGGATTTCGTGTCTAAACCGAGAGAATTGTACTTGTAACTTCTTAGGATTTAAGAAGAGATAAAGTGGATGTAGGCTTGGTTTGAGCCGAACCACTATAAAAACTTCGTGTGTCTCCTCATTATTTACTTTTTTCTGCATTCTATGATTTGTGATCTGCATTTGGGTGTTAGGCCTAGATTTTGGTCAAACAACCATCAAGGATTGTTTGGTAGATGAATATCTGCATCGGCACCGTCTGCTTGCCATAACCCGTAGCATAGGGCATGGAGAAGGCCCTTATGTGTACATACCCCCAGTTGATATTATTCTTGAGATGGGAGATAGATCGAAAAATCCTATAGTACCTCTTAGGGACTCTCCTTCTCCTCCTTCGACTCAGGATGACGAACTGGCAAACATAGCTAAAAAGGACAGAGATAAATATATCACTCCTTAAGACATAGCTACCCCTGAAAGGCAAATTTCTCCAAAGGAGTTACCATCAGTCATTCCTTTAGGGGATAAGACTACATTTGATAACTCTATATATAGTGATTTAGGAAACCTTCCCTTGCCCGAGACCTTTTATACTGCATATGACTTTAGGACCAATCCTCTTTCTTTCACTTCTGAAGAAGAAGTTACCCCCAGAAAAGTCCAAGGAGACTACTTATACTGGCCTTAGTCTGGGCTCTGGTCTGTCTGAGGGGGGATCACCACTTTAGGAAACACACTACACTCTAGTATCGCACGTCACAGCACTTGAGTTTTATGTTAACATTGACTCTAATATTCCTTTATTTCTTCTTATAGGTCAAATAGGGAGGCAGAGATATGCGAGATGTTCGTTCGAGTATGCCCCTAATAGATCCCGATGAGAAGCATGATCGGCATGAGAGTAGGGGTAGAGACGACAGGAGGGATCAACTTCCAAAGTCTTATCAACCGTCCCGTTCTCTATACCCATACCACAAAGGTTCAGAAAAACAAAAGAGCCATCCTCCACATCAAGAGAAAGATAAGTACAGCGTTAAGCCTCCTGCTCCATCTAAGGGCACGACTCCTCAAGATGATACCTCAAGAAAGGTTCCTGATCCAAAAGGGAAACAACCAGAATCGGGGAAGGATGCAGGAAAGAATCGACCCACTACGAAGCTATCTCTTCGCACTGTTGACATAACTACCACAAGGCCGATTATTCTCAATGACGAGAACCAGGCTAGACTGGAGAATCTGAGGCAGCAATTTCCCGAACACTATTTCGAGCAAATACATTTTGTTCCAAAACTCCAACCAATAAAATCTGATTGTGCCAACGATGTCAAGGCTACTTTAGATTTCGTGAATGAACAATATAAAGAAATGAAGAAGTATGCGAATACTCTCTCTAAAATCATTAGTGATCTGATGGCAAATGTAAAAACCATGGCCGACACTGCTGAGTATGATGCGAGGGCCACTAAAAACTCTGAGAAAGATCTGGAGGATGCCCATGCTAAAATTGCTCTTGTACAACGCGACACGGATAATTATAAGAAGCAGCTCGAGGAATTACAAAAGCTCTATCATTCCGAGCTTGAATCCCATAGTCAGGAGCGGATAGATTTAAAGAAGGAGGTTGAGCATGCCAAATTTGAGAATACTCATTTCGCTCAAGAGAAAGAAAATTTATCCAAAAAGATCGCAGAGCTTGAGACTAAATTATTGAAGGCTGAAACGAGGGCTGCTCTTGCTGAAAAAAATGTAAATACATCTTTGCAGCAAGTTGAGGAAGTCAACGAAAAGCTCAAAGATTCTCAAAGGGAGATTGACGAGAGTGGTGAAACCATGGTCGGATTCTTTGCTCAAGTGATCCGTCACCGAGACCTTGCTTGGCTTAAGGACTATCCCACTCCCCTTGTGTATGCATGGGACCAGCTGGTCGAATGGGAGAAAGCAGAACTCAAAGTGGATTCGATTGACGAAAATAAGCTTATGGAGACATTCCTTAGGGTTGAGGAATCATTGCGCTTGGCCGAGGGGCGTAGACTTATTGCTGCTTCCATGGAGGAAGAGAAGCGTCAGGCCAAAGGAAAAAGTATCATCGAAGCCGGCTCCTCTTCTGCTACAGCTGAGGTCATTTGAGTAGAGGGATATGACCCGGAAATCCAGGAATTCCTGAGGCTTCTCTTTTGTATCCTATAATCGAGTCTACCTCCGAAGTTATTGCCACTCAAGTCGAGAATTCTGTTGAATTTATTTCTACCTTTTCGCCTCAATTCATCAAAGCTATTTCAACCTTTGGTCATGTTATCAGACAGACAATTGAAGGCCTTATGTTTTCTCCTGAGTTAATAACTATTCCTTCTCGATCTGAAGGTACTAAGCCGGTTGAGAGGACCGACGATTCGCAAAAGACGTCTCCGGGTAAAAAGTCTATTGGAGAGACCAGGGGGAAACGGTATGAAGTCGCTGCTACAGAACCTGGAAAGGATAACGAGGACGAGAGAGAGGAGGTCATCGACAAGGCTCCCGTACCTCCTAACACCGAAACTCCTCACAATGATGAAATAATAGCAGCTTTGAAAGATGACGGTGGTAATGACGGGCATGATGATGATCCCGATGTTACTATAACTAGGGATGTAGGGAATGCCGATGATCTGACTTTGGCCGAGATGAAGGTCAAGCAAGATAAGCATATGCAGTTGAAAGTTGAGGATGTAGATCATGCAAATCTTAAGCCTCTTGCGACAGTACCTCCTGGGTCAAGGTTAGTAGTTAAACTTTCAACTAGGTCGATCACTGAGGAACTTGAAAAAAAAATTCTATTGATCCCAGTGTCATAGTCCCGGGGAAGAAGAAACCAAAGCGCATTTTCGTTTAGACTGAGAAAGAAGAGAAGGAAAAGCTCAAGGATTCCAAGTAGGCAAAGTCTACCCCGAAGTCCAAGTGAAAGCGCATTTTATCCTTTGTTTTGATATTCCACCACTCCGTTATTGTTATAGCGAGCGCGACCCTCGCATCTTTTGCTTAGTTTTTCTATATAAACTCATATGTTTATGAATAAAGTAGTTTATTCCCTGCAATGTCAAGTATTTGTAAATTCATCATTTAAATAAAAATGCAGATAAACAACATGTCATATCACAGTTAAACAATAAGGTCATGATCAAGGGAATATGTGTGTATATATGCCCCCAATCAATCTTGAATAGACTGAATAACTAAGACTTATTCGAGATTGATTAGATTCAACATTCAGTTGCCTCCGACTCTCTGGCACGGCTAAATTTCTTTTGTCATTGATGCTTACTCTTCTAGCATCTTTATGCTCTCCTACCTCAAAATCAGGTTAGAGTACTATGGAGGCGGTCTCTTATCAGGGTGCACCTTCACGCATCAAGGGACGTCGCCTTCCCATCCTTTATACTCTCTCTCGATTCATGGGAGTTAGAGTTAGGAATGTCGTCTTCCCATTCCTTCTATCTTATTATGCAAACAGTCATTTCATTTGCTTTTGCACACAAATTATCTCCAATGTTTCAAGTTTAATTTAATGTTTTGTGTTTCATAATCATGATAGAATAATTACTGAAGATAAAAATAATGCAGGAAAGCAAATGACACACGATATTTTTATAGTCGTTCAGCTAAGTCGTAGCCTACATCCACTTCACAATTCATCATTCATATAAACAGACTTTTTAAGGCAAGTCATGTATTTTTACATAGCCTATAAAGACAAAAAACATATCACATATCTAGCTCAGGTATCGCTGCAAGTGCTGAGCATTCCAAGCTCTGGGAATCTCCTCTCCATCCACAGTCGTTAGCTTGAAGGCTCATGTATCAAGCTTTCGTTGGATGGCATACGGTCCTTCACACTTTGGACCCAATTGGGTTGAAGGCGGGAAGATTCGTTTTAACACTAAGTCCCCTAGTTCGAAAGTCCTGAAGTGAACCTTCCAGTCATAATAACGTGCTACTTGGTGTCGATGTCTTGAGGCACACAAGTCAGCTTCATCTCTTTTCTCTTCAACCATGTCAAGAGACTCTAGAAGGAGTGCTCTATTCGTCATTGGGTCATAGTATGTTACCCTATGAGAGGGGACTTCGAGCTCCACCAGAATCACTAAATCTGATTCGAAGGAGAGTGAAAAGGGAGTATGTCCAGTTGCCGTCTTAGAGGTTGTTCTATAGGCCCACAAAGCAAGCAGCAGCTCATCCACCCACTTGGCTTTGGCCCATTCCAACCGTTTCTTAAGAATAGATTTAATGATTTTGTTTATTGTTTTGACCTGCCCATTTGTCTATGGTTGAGCTACAGCGGTATATCATTTATCGATCTTGAATTTCTAACAAAAGTTTCTGAATTCGGCGCTGTCAAACTGTGTCCCATTATCAGTTATAATGGTCTTCGGTATCCCAAATCAGCAGATAATGTTTCTGACCACAAAACTTATCAACTTCCTTGTCGTGATCGTGGTTAAGGGTTCGACTTCCACCCACTTCGTGAAATAATCCACGGTGACGATCGCGTACTTAGCTCCTCCTTTGGCGATGGGTAACACTCCAATAATATCAATTCCCCACATAGAAAATGACCATGTACTTACCATTGACTTAAGCTAGGTTGGAGGTGCTCTGGGAATTTTGGTGAACCTTTGACATTTGTCGCAGCGTCTTGAATAATCAGCCGCGTCTTTATTCACGTTAGGCCAAAAATATCCATACCGCAATACTTTCTTTGCTAGGGTTTGGCCCCCGGTATGGTCCCCACACTCACCTTCGTGTACTTCTTGAAGTACACGTTTGATGTCGTCGTATGCGATACACCATAGTAGGGCATGGAAAACGCTTGACTATAAAGGACGTCGTCCTGTAAAACGTATCTTGCAGCCTTACGTGTTACAGCTCGTCTTTCGCTTTTCTTCAATGGGAGAATTCCGCTCTTGAGGAAGTTCTTGACTGGTGTCCTCCATGACTCCCTCTCTGGATCGACTTCTAGGGCTAGTTCCAATTCCATTAGGTCGAAACCTGGTGACTCCAATATCTCTATTGGGACCATTTTAGTTTCTTTGGGGTTATCAAAACTTGTTAGTTTTGTCAAACGGTCTGCTTTCTGATTCTCTGCTCTTGGAATGTGTGTTATGCTACAACGTTCCAAATTGTCTAATAACTCCTTTACTTTTCTAAGATAAGTAACAAGCCGAGGTCCTTTAGTAACAAACTCCTCTCGGACCTGGCAGACAACTATTTTGGAGTCACGGCATATATCCAGTGTTTTTACTCCTAATTCCTTGGCGAGCTTTAGCCCGACAATCAGGGCTTCATACTCGGAATCGTTATTGGTAGCAGGAAATTCCAATAGCAGGGCGTAGTAAATAGATCTTCCTTTAGGAGTGATTAAAACAACTCCGGCGCCGGATCTTCGATCATTCTTGGCCCCGTTCGTATATAACTTCCACGGACTAAGCTCTAGCTTGTGTTCAGAAGCAACAACCTTGTCATCCGCCGTTTCTTCTGCGAGTATCGTGAATTCTGCTTTTAAATCGACTAAGGCATGCCCCTTTATTGATTTCCACGGTTGAAAATTCAAATTAAATTGGCTCAACTCGATATTCCATTTAAGTTATCGCCTTGATGCTTTGGGTCTTTGTAACACTTGCCTTAAAGGTTGATTAGTGAATACAACTATCGGGTGAGCTTGAAAGTAATGGCGGAGCTTTCGGGAAGCAATCAGGAGGCTATAAGCAAGCTTCTCTATTCTTGGATAATTACGCTCTGCGGCAGCTAGCTTCTTGCTTATGTAGTATATAGGCTTCTGGACCTTGTCTTTTTCACGCACCAATGATGTGCTGACAACATGAGACGATACCGCCAGGTAGACGAATAAATCCTCATGTTCCACAGGTTTTGACAATATTAGAGGCTTCTCTAATAAGTCTAATAGATTCTGGAAAGCCTCCACACAATCAGGAGTCGACTAAAAGTTACGTTTCAGCCGTTTTACCAAATCGAAGAAAGGAACACACTTATCTGTAGCTTTGGAGATAAACCTGCTTAATGCAATAACTTTTCCCACCAGGCTTTGAACATCCTTAATCTTTCGTGGTTCTTCAATATTATTTATTGCTGCTATCTAACTGGGATTTACCTTAATCCCTTGAGTACTCATGATGAACTCAAGGAATTTCCCAGATGCGACCCCAAACGAGCATTTTAGTGGGTTCAACTTCATCCCATATCTTCGCAGAATGCCAAACATCTCTGCTAAGTCTTTTGTATGATCGAAAGACTGTCTAGACTTCACGAGCATGTCGTCCACATAAACCTCTATGGTTTTTCCAATTTGATTATAAAACATGCGGTTGACTAAGCGTTGATATGCGGCTCCTGCATTCTTTAATCCAAATGGAATTACCACATAGCAATATAACCCTAAGTCTATGATGAAACTTATGTGCTCCTGATCTGGTATTTACATGGGAATTTGATTGTATCCCGAATAGGCATCCATAAAGGATAGGATCTCATGCCCGGCTGTTGAGTCCACTAGTTGATCAATCCTGGGAAGAGGAAAGCTATCTTTCGGGCAAGCCTTGTTCAAGTCAGAGAAGTCAATGCACGTACGCCACTTCCCGTTAGATTTTTTTGACCAGGACAGGATTCGATATCCAATCGGGATATTTCGAGCCCTTGATGAATCCATTATCCTTCAGTTTTCCCACTTCTTCCTTTAAGGCTGCCGACCGCTCCGGGACTAACATCCGCCTCTTCTGCTTGACCGGTGGGTGTTTTGGGTTGATACTCAAAGAATGGCTCATAATAGCAGGCGAAATCCCATACATGTCAGCATGAGTCTAGGCAAACACATCTAAATTTGCCATCAAAAAGTCAGTTAACTCTTTTGCTCGAATTGGATCTAACTGCGATCCAATCTACAATACCTTTGTCGAATCCGCATTATTAGTGGAAATGTCCACTGTCGTTTCATTGGGAGTCGCCTTTCAGTCCTCTGGTTCCCTATCCTCTCTGGGATCTATATCCTCGAGTGCATCTCCAGGCGACTCTATTGAAGCTGGACCCCTTAATTGCTATGCTGATTTTTCCTTTGAAGGGGGAGAAACGTCCTTGGGTTCTATATCCAACCCCTTCATTAGCATCTTCAGCTCTGTCATGTAGCAAGCTCATCCCATAGCTTGATTACCTCTCATCACTCCTACTCCGGTGTCAGTCGGTAATTTGAGCAGTAGACACCAAGGTGCAATACATGCCCTAAACTCCGCAAGGGCCGGTCGGCCCAAGAAGGCATTGTAGGGTGACTCAACATTCAAAACAAATGGTAGGATTCTCACTCTCTGGTGATCTCCTTGTCCTAACATCACTGGTAATTCTACATAGCCCATCGAAGCCATTGATGCCCAATTAAAGCCCCGTATCCATCCTTCGCAGGGCTTTAAGTCTTTTGCTTTGAGCCTCATTTGTTCAAAGGCTTTCTTAAAGAGGATATTAACCGAGCTTCCGTTATCCACCAACACCTTATGGACTAAAGCGGGGCCGATGGCTATGGTAATTACCAACGGGTCTTCAGTAGGTGATTGAATTCCAGTATCATCTCTACCATGGATTATGACGTCGTCTGACATTGTCCTTTGTTGTTTCACTGGAGTGGTGTCTTCGAGGTTAATGCATTCTCCTAACTCAAAGTGCTTGGCGGCATTAACGTACTGATCTATTGCTTTGAAACTATGGCTAGCTACATGGGGCCCGCCTATAATGGTATTGATAACGATCCCTTTACCTTTCTGTTGGGCTGTGGGTTTGGAAGTATGCTGATTTTGGTTCGAGGTTTGCCCTCCTTGCCCCCTGTACCGTGGGGCAACCTTATACTTGTCTAGCTTCCCTTCCCGCAGCAATTTCTCAACTACTTCTCTCAAATAACGTCATTCGTTGGTATAATGGTCGTGGGTTCCATGGAACAAACATAACTTTCCCGTAGCGATCTCTTTTTCGGTTGAGTCTCTGGGTGGCGGCGTTTTATATTGCAATACGTTGTATGTATCCAGGTAAATGTTTTCCAGTGTGTCACTCAACGACGAATAGTTCTCCAAAGCTTGGAATCGAGGCCTTTTGCTGGCGTTGTTCCCTCGATTTATATTCCTTCTATTGTCGTTGCCATTTCTGTTGTTATTACCTCCGTTCTGGTTGCCGACGTTCACCTCAACCTTCCCCGAACTATCACCGGATTGCTTCACAGCAACATTGCTTTGGATGCCTTCCCTTGAGGCCCTTTCATACTTTCTCTTTCTATTTGCATGAGCTTCCTCTTGCCTTAATGAATATTGGCCTTTTCGTAGAACAATTCCCTAGTGGGGGTGGTTTCCCGCATAGATAATCCCCGAATTCTGTGTCCGGGTCGACTCCTTCTATTAAGGCCATCAAAATAGTAGGCTCATGAGGGTCACTGACTTCGGTGACAGCCAGGTTGAAGCGGTCTAAATACGATTTCAAAGATTCACCCGGAGCCTGCTTAATCCTTGACAATTCAATGACGCTTTTAGATTTTCGATCATGAAGCCGAAACTGGTTCATAAAGCATTCACTCAATTCTTTAAAAGTTGATATCGACTATGGAGGGAGTTGGGTGAACCACATTAATGCCACGTTTTCTAGATAAATCGGGAAGGCCTTGCATTTTATAGCGTATGGAGCTGCTGCGGTATCTATGAACCCTGCATACCTCATCAGATGTTGTCCTGGATTGGTTCTCCCTGAATACCGATCCATCTGTGGCAACTTAAATTGCCGAGGGAACTGGAAGTCCAATATATCATCTGTGAAGGGGGTGTGACTTCGCTCAATGCCCCAATCATCATTGGTGTAGTGTCGGCTTTCAGACATGATTTGGCGCACCATCGCCCATGCATCAGCATTTGTTAATGTTTTCTCAGGTTCTCTAGCCCTAATATTCGGATTACCCCTATGCTCCTTATTAGGGGATATCCTCCTGTTTCTAGCGGTAGCTTCTCTACTCTGTTCCCTCCACTCTCGGTCATTCACGGGAGGAAGGGGTTGGAGAATTTGTTGCATAGGATTAGTAATATTAGGATTCCTGGGTAGAATGAGGGATCCACGCATGGGAAGCAACATAGGTTCTTTCAGGCTCGGGTCATCAGGTCCTAATACACGAGCAGCATCTTCACGGGATCCAAAGTTCAATTGATCAAGATTTTGGGGTTGCTCAAGCGGCCTTCTTTCATGAGGACGTTCTTCATCCAAAGGAGATGAATAGTCTACACCAAGGCAGCGTGTTGGAGAAGGTGTATTTTGCCTCCGGAGCTCACTAAGTTCCCTATTACTGGTGATCATGTTCTCTTGCATGCAAAGATTGTCACTTTTATGGGCTTCCAACGCATTTCTAGTACTCTCAAGCATGTCAAGAAAACGCGAAAAATTTCTATGCGTGATGGGTGCAGATGGAGCAGGTTGATCTCCAGTCGTCGCGGCCGGCATCGGAGCACTGGTGCGTTCTCGAGTTGATGTATCAGTTTCAGCCGCAATCGGTTCGGATCGGAGTAGGGCATTGGAGTCGGATCGGTTTGGAGAGGGGTCTATGCAGCTCCATAGATTCCGGGCCGGTTTGGGATTTCTTGATCAGTTCGGTTCGGAACATCCGGTTCGGATCGGATCGTTCCAGAACTCTGTCCCCACGACCTCGTCAAGATAATGGCTTGTTGATCTTCTCTAGCATCATTCTCCCGAGCGTCTTGCACTTATTTTCCTTTTCATTTAGCCATAATGTCCAATTTTTCAGTAATTGATCAACAAATACTTGAAAATGTCGGAAACAAAGGATTAACTTCTTTGAACTTGAAGGTCCAAACATTAGAATGATAATCCCAAAAAGCGGAGAATTTAAAGATTTCTCAGCGAAAGCACCATAATGTTAGATCCAAAAATGGATCTAACACCCAAATTAGAAATAATTCTAGTGAAATGAAATTGAAAACAAAAAAGAAACACACGGTTTATAGTGGTTCGGCGTTAAAGAGTCTACGTCCACTTTCTACTCTTTGAATTGATGACTTGAATACGAGTACAACAATGGTTCTCACTCAATTTCACTCATACGATGCATGAATTCACTCAATCTCTTCTAAAATGTGCTTTAAAAGATAGTCGTAATATGAATATCTTAATGAAATTCGGTTTGTAAAGGAGTATGAGTTCTGAAAGAGTCAACAGATCCCTTGAAATGAGCTTTGGAGTAGTATTTATAGGTGGAAAATCTCCCTAGGGCGGTTCCGGTTCGGGTATACGTGGCCTCCATCCCATAAATGTCGGGTTCGGATAGGATAAGATAGTGACAAGACATCTGGTTGGTGGGTAAACATGGGGAGAATGTGGGCATAACCGCTTTGCCTTTTCAGAGAACTTGCGCTGTAACTCCTGCTGCTCCTCGTTCTTCGATTCGGATCAGGATCTGTATAGAGGATTCAGATCGGCATCCTCCGGTCTGGCTTTCAATCATGTATCATTTTGACTCATCTATAACATAGCCAAAGGGTTCAGGTTGGACCCCTCCGACCCTGTAACACCCTACACCCGCTAAGGTCACTCACAAAGGGAATGCCTTAGCTTCGGTGGAGTATTTAAGTGAATATAGAACTGAAAAATTACAACAAGACAGATATAAGTAATACTTGAAATTTAAAACATCATTTCATTGCAGCAAAAGGTAAACATGTTTGGTTACATCTCAAAAACCAACAAGAGTCAAGTACAAAATATCCATCTCGTTAAAACATAAGTACATAATCCCACTACATACTAATAGCCATAATAGAAAAGATAACCGAGCTTTTCTTCAAGAGTCCAAGCTCCAAAAGATAGACAAAGCAGTCTGATCAAAGCCCACTAGTGCTAGGCCCACTCTGAGAACCTGAGGGTTGGGGAAAAAGATAAAAACAACTGGGTCAGACATAAGTCTGAGTGAGCCCTATAACCTTAACAATACAATCATTAAAGTAATTAGGTTATGATATAAACCTGGTACGGTACGCCTGGGGATAAATGACTACACTAAGCAGCCAACTAGACTTAGGATAAACTAAGACAACGGTAAAGACGCGCCTATCCACGTAAGGATAAATACTACACTGCACCACCCCAGATCTACCCAACCAAGGGTAATTCCTACACTGCACCACACCAGTTCTACCCACCCAAGGGTAATTCCTACTTAAAGGTTGATCCCACTAAGTGTACTTAGTAATTTTTAATAGTAGTTTCGTGTACCCGTAGCTGACTACATAGGTGCCATCTGCCCCTATCTCCACTAGGTGTACCCACAACTTAG
This sequence comes from Allium sativum, assembly GCA_030737875.1. Taxonomy (NCBI): domain Eukaryota; kingdom Viridiplantae; phylum Streptophyta; class Magnoliopsida; order Asparagales; family Amaryllidaceae; genus Allium; species Allium sativum. Next base: position 283,175,464 of record CM060921.1, read on the forward strand.
TAATTTTATTAGTAGTCTCGTGTACCCCTAGCTGACTACATAGGTGCCGTCTGCCCCTATCTCCACTAGGTGTACCCATTACTCCCATTCGATCGGCTCCCTAACGTAGATACCCGTGCTGACCCCACAGTGGGGTGTATCACTCCCCAAAGTGGCAACCCGATACAATCAATGGTGCACGGCTTATACCTACACGATGCAACAACGTCTTACCTACCAGCGCGGGTCCACACACGCATATGAAACCCGTTGGACTTGCGTTGCCACCGCTAACCCGTTTTGGCCTCTTATAATCAAGCCCAGTACGCGTGTCCCGTCCTCGACATGGGTCGAGCCCAATAAGATACATATGGGTTACTGGGTGAAATGGGCCCCCCACAAGCTACTACCTAAGCTTGTCATTTTTTTCTAGTGCATCCCACTTAACCCTTTTTAATAATCATGTCCACTTACATGTTCAAAGTTTGGTTAAGTCATCTACTCATATTTCAATTGCCACTCAAGGCACCCACTAGATTTCCCCATGCCACCCAAGGCACTTACTTGATTTCCACATGCCACCCAAGGCACTTACTTAACCCTTTAATCATGTTTAATTACATGTTCCACTTTGGTTAAGTATTTTAATCTTATCTTCCATTGCCACCCAAGGCAACCACTAGATTTTCCCCATGCCACCCAAGGCACTTACTTAACCCTTTAATCATGTTTAATTACATGTTCCACTTTGGTTAAGTATTTTAATCTTATCTTCCATTGCCACCCAAGGCAACCACTAGATTTTCCCCATGCCACCCAAGGCACTTACTTAACCCTTTAATCATGTTTAATTACATGTTCCACTTTGGTTAAGTATTCTAATCGTATTTTCTATTGCCACCCAAGGCAATCACTAGATTTTTCCACATGCCACCCAAGGCACCCACTTAACCCCTCATGTCCCTCTACATGCTAATATGGTTAAGTGTTTCTTAATTGATTAAGAACGTAACCGTTGTAAAGACCTCTCACATTAGACTATCTTTTATGGCAGCTGGATTTGCCGGTCGGGTCCGGGCAGCCTTACGCCATAACCGAGTCTAACCTCGTGTCTATACACTTGTCACGTATTTAGTTTGTGCCTAAGACCTCTCACATTGGGCTAATCATTTGTAGCCGCTGGATTTGTCGGTCGGTTCCGGGCAGTCTTATGCTACAAAAGGGTCCAACCTCGTGTCTTAGTCGATTAATTACACCTAATTAATCACCCTCATATTTCAAATTAATTTTCCCTAATTAATTCCAATTTTAACTATGTACATAATTGACTCAATTATGTCCATCTACTTTATGGTATGCATAATCATACCAACTTCACACCATTTCATTAACATGTATATTAACCCTATCGTTCCCCACGTAATTCGCCAACATGACATAAAAGGGAAGATTCATCACAAATACAATGGGTTCAACTTGCATAACATTAGCATCAACATGGGTTTAAAGGTGTCAACATGCATATAGAATCAACCCAACTAGCATAAATAATCAACCCAAACATGCATGAATCACATATGTCATAAAGAGGTTAACTTGCATAAGTTATTTATGTCATACAAAGGGGTAAACTTGCATATGTATGTATGACATACAAAGGGGTTAACTTGCATATGTATGCATATCATACTAAGGTGTAAACTTGCACATGTTACTTGCATATAATCAAACACCTAACTTTCATAACATGTCATATATGAACTTGCATATAATCATACACCAAACTTGCATAACATATCATGTATGAACTAGCATATAATCATACACCAAACTTGCATATCATGGTGTCATAATGGATCAGTGTTTCTCGTATGACTTGCATATCTTGCATAACATCATAAACACATAGCATATGACTTGCATAACTTGCATAACATCATAATCACATAGCATATGACTTGCATAACTTGCATAACATCATGAACATGTATCACATGACTTGCATAACACCACAAACACATAGCATATGACTTGCATAACTTGCATAACATCATAATCACATAGCATATGACTTGCATAACTTGCATAACATCATGAACATGTATCATATGACTTGCATAACTTGCATAACTTCATGAACATATAGCACATAACTTGCATAACTTGCATAACATCACAAACACATAGCATATGATAACATAATCTTGCATTGATCCACATTCATAGCCATAACCTCATTATATCCTAACATAATCATTTCAACAATTGGTTATTAAGGCTATAGAAAACTCACAACTTGTTGATTAGCACTTCTAAGAAGAAGATTAAGTTGCTAGAGTTGATTAGAAGTTGATTTGAGATACTATCTTCTTCTACAATTTGATGGAGGCTCCTTCAAGTTGCATTTTGATGGCATGACGACATTGTTTCCATTTTTAGTATGAATTAGGGTAGTCTTAGGGTGTATTTATAGAGTAGTTAGGTGTTTTAGGCCATTAGATTAACCCTAAATCAGATTAGAGCCGTCAGATCTCGTCCTAGCCACCAAAACACAGCCAAAAAGCCAAACTGGTGCACCCAGGTCACCTGGGCTCGACCAGGGAGGTCGACCCCCAGGTCGACACTAGGGTCGACTCCCCAGTCGACCAGGTGGGCAGGTCGACTCCCCAGTCGACCCCCAGGTCGACCCCCTAGGTCTGGCGGGAATTTTCCCGCCACTTCTGAAATTTGAAATTTCTGTTTTTAAATCTGTTTTTCAAATTTTCTGGAACTTCTTCGGGCCATATCTGGGTCATACGGACTCCGATTTTCGAAAACTCGGACTCTATTTCGCGTATTTTTACGAGACGAACGCAATGGCATAGCCCGTTTCCCCTGATTCAGATTTTAAAATTTAATTCTGCCCTGTTTTATATTATAGTAAGTTATTCAACATACGGGGTGTTACATTCTCCCCTACTTAAAGGATTTCGTCCCCGAAATCTCTAAGTCAAGAAGAACGTATCCTACCAACCAAACAACCATCTACTCAAACCATCAAACACTGGCATCCATTGTCCTTAGAGTTTCTAATGCTATATGAACATATGCAAAAAGTGTGTGTATATGTTCCCTGTCTAATGCAAAATCAGGCGGTCCACTGATTCAGTTGACCTCCTTAATGCAAATCATGATAGTGCCATGCATCCAATATGTATGCGAAAAAACCCTATCTACACATACCATTTCTACATGTGTGCACAACCATTCACCAAAATGCATCATCCATGTGATAACACAACCATTATACATCCATTAATATATCTACCTACACACAATTATATGCAATATGCAATACGAAGTGATTGAGCCGATCTAGTGCCTAGAGTGTGTGTATATGCATCCACGAGCAACCACTAGCAACCACTTGCATCCACACGCATCCATCAATCATAACATGTCTCAAACACATGTTTCAACCATAGGTTTTACCCTATCTAAAGGTCAAAGATACTAATGAGAGGACATACTAAAGATAAGATAAGCACTAGACAAACGATAAAGGAGAAGTTAAAAGATATCCCCTCAAAAAGGAATGGGTATAGTGAACGCATCTTCACATCTGTCTCCCAAATAGCATTGCTCTCATCCTCTCCCCATTGTACTTTGACTAGTCGAACCTCTCAGTTTCTCAACTTTCTAATCTCTGACCCAAGGATGCGGGTAGGAGCTCGTCGAATAGTCGCATCACGCTCTACCTCCACTTCTCTAAGCAAGCTCGGCTCTACCACCTCTGCGGTCTCATGTAGGCACTTCCTCAAATGTGACACATGGAATACGTCATGTTCCTTATGCAACTGAATTATCTCTCGAAGATAAACCGAAGTTAGCCATGGGACAGTCCTCTTGCTCTTCACGGGTATGAAATGGGCGCTCTTAGTAAGTCTGTCTACCACAACCCAAATTCCCGTATTACCCTTCCTTGATCTCGGTAATCCATCAATAAAATCCATCGAGACTCTATCCCACTTCAATTGCGGAACTTCCAATGGGTGAAGCAACCCACCTGGTTCCTTTTGCTCCGCTTTCACTTGTTGGCACACCAAGCATCTAGCGACATACTCGGCCACATCTTTCTTCATACCGGCCCAAAAGAAAACTCGCTTCATGTCTTGGTATATCTTGTCCCCACCGGGATGAATGGTCATCCTAGAACGGTGTGCATCATCAAGAATAGCCTTCCTCAAACCCTCGTCTTGCGGTACACAAAGTCTACCATCTCTACGCAAGCACCCCCTATCGTCTAGGGTGTACCTACTCAAATGGCTGGACGACTCCCTCCTTATGAGCCTCTCTACCAACTCAACCAACTGTGGGTCGTCCCGCTGTGCCTCGCCAATCCGTCTCAAAAGAGTAGGTCTGACCTCCAAGGATGCTAGCAAACCGGGTATATATAGTCAACGGAAGGTCTGAAACCAAACATCGAGATAAATTCCAAGCTTCATCGTTCCACGAACAATGGACTCAAGGACAACCTTTTTCGGCTCCAGGCGTCCGTCACCACGTTACCCTTGCCAGGGGTATACGCTATCTCGAAATCATAGGATGCTAAGAACTCCATCCACCTTTTCTATCTCAAGACTATGCGCTCGAAGAGTCTCCAACACTTCCCTAAGATGTAGGGCATGCTTTTCTCCACTTCTGGAGAAAACCAGGATATTCTCCCATACAAAATCATCACAACTATCCATCTCTCACGCATACCATCCTAGTCGAACTCGACATCCCCCCATGTGCAAGCCCCAAAGGCCTAAACCAATATCAGACAAACACCCAAGGGATACCTCCTTCGAATTCAGATGACCTACGTGAGATGATACTAGTAAAAACGGCTAAATAATTAAGCCCTTGTCCAACTCTGGATGTCCTTGCCAATCTCGCCCCAAAACCACCGTTGATCAAATAACTGGCTTTGCTTAACCTATTAAGCACACACGAAAACTTATTTCGCTCTTTAGAAAAGACCAAGATGTCATCCACAAAGACCACTACGAAGTTATTTAGGTACTCCCTGAACACCCTACTCATCAAATCAACAAAGTATGCGGGGGCGTTCGTCAAACCAAATGGCATCACCAGCCACTCATAGAAACCATCCGGAGCCCTAAAGGCGGTCTTCTCTATACTATCCTCAGTCACACCCAACTGATGAAACCCCGTGGCTAAGTCCAATTGTGAAATACTGAGGCGCCAACCAACGGATCAAAAAGATCATCAATCCTTGGCAATGGGTGTCTATTCTTCTTTGTGAGCTTGTTGAGTTCTCTTATAGTCTACACAAAGTCCGAGGGACCCATCTGCCTTCGTGGCAAAAACTACTGGAGCACCCCACTCCGATATACTTCATCTTATGAACCCCTTCTCAAGCAACTCCCATAGTTGCTTATGGAGTTCCCTCCTCTCACGAGGATCCATGCGGCGCACTGACACAGATGCTGGTTTAGCATCGTCTACCAGATATATTCGGAGGTCTATCTCCCACTCCGGAGGTAAGCCCTTCACCTCCTCAAACACATCCGAGTATTCCCGGACCACTCTAACAGATCGCAAACTCTCGACCGAAGCGTCAAGCGATTCAAGATAACTTAGCATAACAGAATCCATGGGATTACAAGAGATCTCGAGAGTGTTACCCAAGCGGGTCATGAGCCTAACAACTCTCCTTTCGCAATCAAGAACGACACCATTACTGGATAACCAGTCCATGCCCAAAATCAACCCATAGCCCGTGAAGCCCAAAACAAAGGCATCACCTCTAAACTCAACGCTAAGTATGGAAATCTTCAAACCCAAACATACCATGGACAAATAAGTGGAGCCCCTAATTGGGTTTGAAACAACCACGGGATTATCTACTAAACTGGTGTCTATGTGCAGTGACTCAACTAATGATGATGAGATAAACGAATGTGATGCGCCAGAATCGAATAAAGTTCGAACATGATGATCGAGAGAACCAAATTTCAACTTAGACGGTCCTACCCCCATCAGGTATACCCGTCGTGAGGGAATGCATCTACCCTCCAGAAGATCATGTACTTCGTCCTTACCTCTTTGGACAACCTTAAGGTGTCCTATTTCTCCAAAACAACTGGCCTTCCCCTTCTCATTCTTTTTTCGTGGCTTTCTTACCACGATAAGGTTTCGTCCTTTATTTACCTAACAGTTATTTGAACCTTCCTCTCTCGTCCATCTTAAAGGTACCCATAACCCCTCCCCCTCCTTGGACTAACTTCTTAGCCCGGCAAACGTCTTAGTCCCTTGAAGTGGTTCTTCCGACCTTCATACGGAAGTCCTTATTTATCTTAAAAAGACATTTGTACACGGAGGGGAAATTAAAAAAGAGAAAGAGGAAGAGATTCAAAACGGAGAATCGAAGGAAGGATATATGGCTCTTGGGGATTATGTTCTTTTCTTTCAAAAACTTTTCTCTCAAAAACATGTTTTTGAAAATACTTCTTCCAAAAATGTTTTTAGAAAAATAATTTTCTAAAAGTTTTATCTGTTCTGGTAACCTTAAGCTCTGATACCACGTGTAACACCCCACACCCGCTAAGGTTACTCACAATGGGAATGCCTTAGCTTCGGTGGAGTATTTAAGTGAATATAGAACTGAAAAATTACAACAAGACAGATATAAGTAATACTTGAAATTTAAAACATCATTTCATTGCAGCAGAAGGTAAACATGTTTGGTTACATCTCAAAAACCAACAAGAGTCAAGTACAAAATATCCATCTCGTTAAAACATAAGTACATAATCCCACTACATACTAATAGCCATAATAGAAAAGATAACCGAGCTTTTCTTCAAGAGTCCAAGCTCCAAAAGATAGACAAAGCAGTTTGATTAAAGACCACTAGTGCTAGGCCCACTCTGAGAACCTGAGGGTTGGGGAAAAAGATAAAAACAACGGGGTCAGACATAAGTCTGAGTGAGCCCTATAACCTTAACAATACAATCATTAAAGTAATTAGGTTATGATATAAACCTGGTACGGAACGCCTGGGGATAAATGACTACACTAAGCAGCCAACTAGACTTAGGATAAACTAAGACAACGGTAAAGACGCGCCTATCCACCTAAGGATAAATACTACACTGCACCACCCCAGATCTACCCACCCAAGGGTAATTCCTACACTGCACCACACCAGTTCTACCCACCCAAGGGTAATTCCTACTTAAAGGTTGATCCCACTAAGTGTACTTAGTAATTTTTAATAGTAGTTTCGTGTACCCCTAGCTGACTACATAGGTGCCATCTGCCCCTATCTCCACTAGGTGTACCCACAACTTAGTAATTTTATTAGTAGTCTCGTGTACCCCTAGCTGACTACATAGGTGCCGTCTGCCCCTATCTCCACTAGGTGTACCCATTACTCCCATTCGATCGGCTCCCTAACGTAGATACCCGTGCTGGCCCCACAGTGGGGTGTATCACTCCCCAAAGTGGCAACCCGATACAATCAATGGTGCACGGCTTATACCTACACGATGCAACAACGTCTTACCTACCAGCCCGGGTCCACACACGCATATGAAACCCGTTGGACTTGCGTTGCCACCGCTAACCCGTTTTGGCCTCTTATAATCAAGCCCAGTACGCATGTCCCGTCCTCGACATGGGTCGAGCCCAATAAGATACATATGGGTTACTGGGTGAAATGGGCCCCCCACAAGCTACTACCTAAGCTTGTCATTTTTTTTCTAGTGCATCCCACTTAACCCTTTTTAATAATCATGTCCACTTACATGTTCAAAGTTTGGTTAAGTCATCTACTCATATTTCAATTGCCACTCAAGGCACCCACTAGATTTCCCCATGCCACCCAAGGCACTTACTTGATTTCCACATGCCACCCAAGGCACTTACTTAACCCTTTAATCATGTTTAATTACATGTTCCACTTTGGTTAAGTATTTTAATCTTATCTTCCATTGCCACCCAAGGCAACCACTAGATTTTCCCCATGCCACCCAAGGCACTTACTTAACCCTTTAATCATGTTTAATTACATGTTCCACTTTGGTTAAGTATTTTAATCTTATCTTCCATTGCCACCCAAGGCAACCACTAGATTTTCCCCATGCCACCCAAGGCACTTACTTAACCCTTTAATCATGTTTAATTACATGTTCCACTTTGGTTAAGTATTCTAATCGTATTTTCTATTGCCACCCAAGGCAATCACTAGATTTTTCCACATGCCACCCAAGGCACCCACTTAACCCCTCATGTCCCTCTACATGCTAATATGGTTAAGTGTTTCTTAATTGATTAAGAACGTAACCGTTGTAAAGACCTCTCACATTAGACTATCTTTTATGGCAGCTGGATTTAACGGTCGGGTCCGGGCAGCCTTACGTCATAACCGAGTCTAACCTCGTGTCTATACACTTGTCACGTATTTAGTTTGTGCCTAAGACCTCTCACATTGGGCCAATCATTTGTAGCCGCTGGATTTGCCGGTCGGTTCCGGGCAGTCTTATGCTACAAAAGGGTCCAACCTCGTGTCTTAGTCGATTAATTACACCTAATTAATCACCCCCATATTTCGAATTAATTTTCCCTAATTAATTCCAATTTTAACGATGTACATAATTGACTCAATTATGTCCATCTACTTTATGGTATGCATAATCATACCAACTTCACACCATTTCATTAACATGTATATTAACCCCATCGTTCCCCACGTAATTCGCCAACATGACATAAAAGGGAAGATTCATCACAAATACAATGGGTTCAACTTGCATAACATTAGCATCAACATGGGTTTAAAGGTGTCAACATGCATATAGCATCAACCCAACTAGCATAAATAATCAACCCAAACTTGCATGAATCACATATGTCATAAAGAGGTTAACTTGCATAAGTTATTTATGTCATACAAAGGGGTAAACTTGCATATGTATGTATGACATACAAAGGGGTTAACTTGCATATGTATGCATATCATACTAAGGTGTAAACTTGCACATGTTACTTGCATATAATCAAACACCTAACTTGCATAACATGTCATATATGAACTTGCATATAATCATACACCAAACTTGCATAACATATCATGTATGAACTAGCATATAATCATACACCAAACTTGCATATCATGGTGTCATAATGGATCAATGTTTCTCGTATGACTTGCATATCTTGCATAACATCATAAACACATAGCATATGACATGCATAACTTGCATAACATCATAATCACATAGCATATGACTTGCATAACTTGCATAACATCATGAACATGTATCATATGACTTGCATAACTTGCATAACACCACAAACACATAGCATATGACTTGCATAACTTGCATAACATCATAATCACATAGCATATGACTTGCATAACTTGCATAACATCATGAACATGTATCATATGACTTGCATAACTTGCATAACTTCATGAATATATAGCACATAACTTGCATAACATCACAAACACATAGCATATGATAACATAATCTTGCATTGATCCACATTCATAGCCATAACCTCATTATATCCTATCATAATCATTTCAACAATTGGTTATTAAGGCTATAGAAAACTCACAACTTGTTGATTAGCACTCCTAAGAAGAAGATTAAGTTGCTAGAGTTGATTAGAAGTTGATTTGAGATACTATCTTCTTCTACAATTTGATGGAGGCTCCTTCAAGTTGCATTTTGACGGCATGACGGCATTGTTTCCATTTTTAGTATGAATTAGGGTAGTTTTAGGGTGTATTTATAGAGTAGTTAGGTGTTTTAGGCCATTAGATTAACCCTAAATCAGATTAGAGCTGTCAGATCTCGTCCTAGCCACCAAAACACAGCCAAAAAGCCAAACTGGTGCACCCAGGTCACCTGGGCTCGACCAGGGAGGTCGACCCCCAGGTCGACACTAGGGTCGACTCCCCAGTCGGCCTGGTGGGCAGGTCGACTCCCCAGTCGACCCCCAGGTCGACCCCCTGGGTCTGGCGGGAATTTTCCCGCCACTTCTGAAATTTGAAATTTCTGTTTTTAAATATGTTTTTTTTCTGAAACTTCTTCGGGCCATATCTGGGTCATACGGACTCCGATTTTCGAAAACTCGGACTCTATTTCGCGTATTTTTCCGAGACGAACGCAATGGCATAGCCCGTTTCCCCTGATTCAGATTTTAAAATTTAATTCTGCCCTGTTTTATATTATAGTAAGTTATTCAACATACGGGGTGTTACAGACCCGATCCGAATTTCTAACATAAATTCTTTCTTCAAACTTCCTCGTTGAGGAGTCTCTTAGCTTTGGATAGCACGACTACAAAGCGGGCTAACACTTTATATGGCTCCTTGCCTCATACCCTTCGTTTTTCATGTCCTTCTCCCGTTTTCGCATGGTGCGTTAAGGTATTGTATATATAGAGGAGTTGGTAGAAATATTCCGTCATGTGGGACTTTGTTTCCACATTTTGTTACAATAATACCCAATACAAATCTCTCTTCCCCAATACACTACTTCGTTCATTTTCTAACAAATTATGCCATTGTCTTATCTTTTGCTTCAACCTTTGGAAATAATTGTTTACATATAATTTGAAATGTGACCCTATAAAGCTCACCTATCCTATTTATCCCAATATATGTTTTACCACTCAATGTGTTTGATAAGCCCTGGACATGAATTTAATGGCTAAATATTACCACAACTTAATAAGCAATTATTAAATAACCAGCTAACTTAAAGAGATTTCATGTATGAAGGAGCCGTCAGTGTCTTATATATGAGATGATCTATCAGTAAGATATATTTATATATCTAATTAACAAAATAGAGCTTGATGCATTTTACGATCACTTTTAACATCTTGGCCGGCCATATTAGTATATATTTAGATGATGAAGTGTAACTGTCCAGGTTCAATTAGCCTTTGCATAATATTTTGAAGAAAATAATATTATGCATAATTACTGTTTTTCGTTTATTAACAGTTAAAAGTGGAAACAATTGTAAACATAGGAGAAGTGGATAAAGGAGCTATGAATTTAACTTTAGTACACGATCAAACTGGTAAAGGAGCTATGAATTTCAAATATAGTATGCATGATAATGCTTATAAGAAGTGGATAAAAGTCCGATCATTCATTGTTATTCAACAATTTAATGGAGTTGCGTTTGAATAAATTTGTAGCAAATAAAATTCTTTTAATTTTAGAAATTACTAGAGTAATCAATAATAAATAAATAGAAATAGTATCTGATTACTTAGGTTCAAACAAAGATTAATTCTTTCATGTTTGAAATTATGAACCTAACTGTTATGCGTATAACCATTTTCTTATTGCATTTTTTTCTATCGGCTATACTTTTTGTAGTTAACATAAGACATAGTATAAATAAAAAATGGGACTTCGATATTCTTCTACTGAAGATGGATAAAATAAACGCAGAACCAGAAAAAGTGGGTGAAGACAAAAGAATTTTTGTAGTGTTTCATCTATTAATGAGGCATTTGCTTATTTTATAAGTTACTTTTTATGATTTAACGCCTTTACAAGACTAATTTGATAACAAAATTAATATAGGTGGTCGATTCATAAGTGCAAAGGTTAAATTAAGAATCACAGTATCATAGCTGATGACTAATGTGTGAGAGACAGGTATTGAAGAATGATCAACAATCTACAACAGCTAGTCCGAAAGATGCTATCTATGTTTTAGTTGATCTTGTATATACAGAGTTTGAGAATGAACCGGACCGTATATGCAGACCAAGATCATTCCAAAATGATGAAGATGACCCAAGTCATCTACTCGACTTGATGCCAACTGATTTATATGATTCGATCCTGAGTCATAAACTGCACATTTTTTAGTGTGTTTCTTCTTGTGTTAATTTACTTCCTTCATCTTAGTGGCTCTTCTGAAACTTATAGCTTGTTAACACAGACAAAGCTGGCACTGTGCTGACTAGGCCATCGCATAGGGCATCACAACAAGTAGGTCATCAAATTAAATGGAAAGCATCGATAAAATGAGTTTCAGACCAAAGCTTAACCAAGACGCATACAAAATAAGAAATAAAAAAGAAGATAATTGCATGCGTACAAAGAAAGATTTCTTGAGGTGGAAGAAGGAAGCGAATAGCAACAACGAGTGAAAGAAACTGCAGTCTAAAGTTTGAAGAAAATGATTAATTTAAGGGCTTTCAATTTTTAGAGTAAGTAACCTGATTTTTAAGTTGTCATATTTTAGATTTTGTATTAATCCATTTTCTTTAAGTAATTTTGGAAAGAAAGAGAAAACAGGTGTAAGGAAGGAACTTGTCTTCTGGTTGATTTCAAATAAAAAAGGAGTGAAAGTAGTCTAGTTTCTACATATTAGGAATTGGAAGAAGAACATTTATCTAGTTATAGATGTTTGGATTTCTAAATGCTAGTTATGTTAAAATGACAATTTGTGTTTATGACTTTGTTATAATTTAATAAGCAGTGAATTTTAACAAATCCTACGATTTTATTGTATTTTCAGATTGAAGATATAACAGTTATATATAATGTTTTCTTCAAGGCAAGCGTCTAAAGGTTTTAATAGAGAGAAAAAGAAATGAACGTGTATGACTCTTAACAAATATTTTTTCAAAAAGACAAGTTATGCATAATATCATAATTTGCAAACATATGAATTGTTAAGTGTATCAAATGCTACAACTAAAGCAAGTGATGATTTTACTAGTTGAAGCACTCCATGTTATCAATGTTAAATTTTTTCATATTAGAACATGTCATTGATAAACTTTTGCATCACAACCATATTATTTTTATTTATCTTTCTTGTAATGTTAGCTCACAATAGTGGTATTAGATTTTCAAAATTAATTATGATTCATTACAAATAAGAATTCTATTCAATGTTGTCATGGTTTTTTTTTCCACAACATGGGGCATCTTTTAGTGAATCGCACTGGGCATGTCAATCTCCAGAACTGGCTCTGAACACGGATGACCTTTCATATATGAGTTAGTTTAAATGAAAGTTTTGATCTGATAATCATCATTTACTTGAACTAGTTCAATGTAATGCCGCCAAATTTGATAAGTAATCTAATAATAAGTAGTCAGTATTCACGGAGAAGGATAGGTTGACTCACAACCTACTAATATGACTTTGTACTGGGTCATAGGGATAGCCCGGAGTCGGGTCATATTCTTAGCGTATGCTTAGCGCATTTTTCATAAGGTTCTTTCTTGTATTCTTTTGAGTATTTTGGTTTTCAAGTCAATCTGGCTTAAAATCGATGATCTAACTTTTTTAATTTACCCTTAGGTAAAAAAACACTATTAACATTTACCTCTAGAGTATGCCTTCATAGAAAACAAGGCATTCCCTGTAATTAATTGTTTATGGACTGCTATCATTAGAAATTTGGTTGCTCATAATGAGCTATCTATAGAGGTTATAACTAACCTGTTGGCTGGCTATCGAGTTTTTGATTTGAGTTTCGATTACCAACGTTAATAATGAACTTTTAGTTCCATAATTTCCAAAGTGCTTTAGAAAGGTGAGTAGATCGTGCAAGCAAAGTTGGAGCTGGATTGGATGAGATACGGCTTAGTACTGAGTTTTTGTTATGACTCGGTTCTGAGGTACATATGGGAAAAATACCTAACAACTTTAGATCTTAATATCATTCCTATTTGATTGTTCCATCTCATTTTTCATTATATTATTCACAACCGACCCAATCCTTAGAAAGCCCTTGCCGATCAATTCTTCAACACCATTCAAACCACCATCGTTCAACTTCCACCGTTAAGGTCTGTTGCTGCCATAAGGAGAATGACATGACAATAAAGAACTTTAACTTGTTGAATTTTTCATTCTTTGACTTAATGGAGTTTGAATCTGGATCAGAATGATTATTTTTAGGAACACTTAGTTGGTGTTGGACTTAGGTTTTCTGTAACACCCCGTATTTTCTGTGAACTTCAAAGTAACAAATTAAAGTATACTTAATTTTTAAGAGAAGAATTAAGGGAAATGGGTTATGCCATTGCGTTCGTCTCGGAATTTTGCTAGAGAAAGAGTCCGAGTATGCGTAAATCGAACTCCGTATGAAGAAGTTATAACCTTCAGAAGTTTCAGAGATTTAAATAAAACAACTCAGGTTTGAAATTCGAAATTCAAATCACACACCCGGGCTGGGCGGGAAATTTCCCGCCCAGGACCCAGGTCAACCAGGGGGTCGACCTCCCCCCTATTTCCAGATCCGAGGACAGGTGCATTTTTCTGCATTTGGACGCCCGTTCTGACCAGATTCGTTGATCCCTATGCTACATAAACATCCCTAAGGCTACGGTTTTCTCTACACAACTTCATTTTTCCTATACTTTACCCTAATTCATATCAAATAAATTAAAGACGGGGTTATGCTGCTCAAATCCTTCGTAGAATCAAGTTAGAATTCAAGTAGAGATTTAAAGGCTAATTCAACGACTTCAACAACTATTTCTAAAAATCAAATCTAAATTAAAAGAACAAGTAGTCTACTTCAAGGGAGAGCTATTCAGTTTCAGAATATAGATTCCAGAATTCAAGCCCTTTCTGTAATTTGTAAGTTCACGTTACTTTCAGAAATAAGGGTTAATTGTGATTCTGACATTGTAATAAATCTGGATCTGAGATTATGCCTATTTCTATCTGTCTTTCTATATCCTTTGGATCTATCTCATTGATAATATCACGTCCATTCTTTGTCTCTTCTTTCCTTCTTCCCTTTTTGTTTTATAGTCAGGCTACTGCGAACCTGAGCCAAATCTCGTAAGAGATGAACGTACGTTGGAAATAAAATCGGGCATAATATATGATTTGGACATGACTAGCGCCAAAAATTGGGAAAAGTATTAAATTGTGTATAACTGGGCATAATTGAGTTGTAACTGATTTGAGGACATAACACATGTTGTATTCAAAACATAAAGTGTATCGAACATATGACTTGGGATTTGAGGCATAAAGTATTGGACATATGACTTGATACTTGAGGCATAAAGTATTGGACATATGACTTGAGATTTGAGGTATAAAGTATTGGACATATGACTTGAGATTTGGGACATAAAGTATTGGACATATGACTTGGGATTTGGGGCATAAATTGAACTGTAAACATAAGGCATGGTACATGTTGTGGTTTAAGATCTAAAATTGGGGCAAATATATATATATATATATATATATATATATATATATATATGATAGTTTATGATTTGGAAGAAGAAGATTAGGGTGTATAGTGATGTATGGCTTAGGCATGAAAACAAGATTTTCCTTTGTTTTGTAAGTTAATCACTTTTTAGATTTGAACACCTAAATCTAATTGTGACATGTAATAAAATGGATATGAGAATATGCCCGATGTAAGCTATCCTTTCATTGAAATCTGTGCTTGAGTATATATATCTTTGGGAATCATTTTTGACTACGAAACTGGTCCAATCATATCTATCCTTGTTGTATATCGGAATTGTAATCCTTTTTAGGTTCATGATATAATTCTTATCATATCTATATGCTTGTGATGTATTCCTTGCAAAACTTGTCTTTTTAGTACATCAAGTTTATTTGACCAGTAGTTCTTATCATCATAAGACTATGCCAATCCTTACGATGTTCCATCTTGCTTCTCCCCTTATATTATGAATCTTGAATTGAATCTCGAAATATGTACGTTATGAATGCATGGGAAATTGGGTATAACATGAAATTGACATTATTTGGCATAATTTGGAACATGTAATATGGCATAACTGTTAAGATGCAATTTGGGGTAATTTGACATGAATTGTAGAATATGTAATTTGACATATTGAACCTAGAATTGGCATGAACGACAAAGTATGAAGTTGGCATATAAATCAAGTTTTAGGCAAAATTGTATTGTTGTGAATTTGAGGTAACTTGAGCATTAAATCTAGATTGGGTGTAAAATGTAACATGACTAGTTTTGGTGAATTTGGTAATTAGCATGTAAAATCTAGATTTGGGTATATAGCGTAAATGTGTAGATTAAAGATGAACAAGCCTAACCCGAGGTTAGATTGAGTTATGGTGTAAAACTGCCTGAAAACGCCCAGCACGTCCAGTAACCACAATAACACCTATCTAATGTGAGAGGTTAGTGCATCATGCCCAAGAAAAACCCGAGATTAGATTGAGTTATGGTGTAAAACTGCCCGGAATCGCCCGGCACATCCAGTAACCGCAACAACACATATCAAATGTGAGAGTTTGGTGCATTAATAAATCAATTAATGCTAATGAACAAGATGAACGAGTAGGGTTAAGTTCATAGGAACACTTAACCAATATAATAGGGATGACTAGGGTTAAGTAATGAGAAACACTTAACCAATATGACAAGATGGATGACTAGGGTTAAGTTAATAGGAAACACTTAATTAGTATAGCACGATAAATGGAAAGGGTTAAGTTAACACTTAACCAATATAACTTGATTTGTGGTAGGGTTAAGTTAACACAAGAAGGCAACACTTAACCAAAGTAACATGATATGATGAGTAGGTGGGTTAAGTTAACTTGAATTGACTGACGACACTTAACCAATACAACAAGACGAACACGTGGGGTCAAGTAACAAGAAACACTTGACCAATATAACTTGATGAACGAACGGGGTTAAGTTAATAGGAAACACTTAACCAATCAAACATGATAAGTGAGAAGGGTTAAGTTAATAAGAAACACTTAACCAACATGACACGATGAATGGGTGGGTTAATTTAACATGAATGGACAACACTTAACCAATATGACATAATGTGCGGGAGGGCTAAGTACATATCGGGTTGGTGGGTAATATTAGTACCATTACAACAAAAACACCATATTACAACTTTATATTTACAACTGTGTTAAAACCACCATTGTAATAAATGTTTTTTTTACAACTTTTTTCCAGAAAAGTTGTAATAAACTTATTTTTAACAATTGTGTTATTTTGGCAGTTGTAATAAAAGCCTATCACAACTTTTATTTTTTGACTGTTGTGATATATGACTATATTTTAATATAACTAACAACTAATAATTAATATTTAATACATTTATATTGATTATTTATAATTAACAACTAATAATTACTATTAATAATCAATTAGGAAGTAATAATTAATAATCAATCTATAATATTTAATACTTAGCAATTAAGAAGAATAATTAAAAAATATAGTTAATATTACATAATTATTATTATTTATTAATATTTGATAATGATTAATGATAAGAATTTCTAATAAAAATGAATACAAAATAATATATACTCAATATTAATACTTAAGAGTCATAATTAATCAAAACAATAATACTTTTGAAGTGATTTTTAGTGTTTAATAATTATTTTTGAATGATTAATATTTAAAATTAATAATTAATTACTAATCAATAACTAATAAAATATTTTATAATTTATAATTAACAAGAGATATTAACAATTAAGAAGTAACATTTTGTATTTAGTATTTCATAATTATATTTAGCAATTGTGTGAGAACCCAAATTTTGTGACTCAAAAATAATATTAATTATAATTAAATATATATTTGGGGTGAATGAATAAATAATAGATCATTCGTGTGTATATAATGAATATATACAAATTTGTACATGGTTACAATTGTTGACAAAATATACACGTCTATTGCTTATTTTGTATAACATGGAAATGGATCTAAATGTTGTAAAATGGGTTAAGTGTTGTATGGAGCTAATAAAGAAAAACCCGAGGGGGAAAAGTTGGAATTAGCAAGATCGCAACCCTAATAACTTAACCAAGAAAACAATCGGCCGACCCTCAATTCATTTCTCTTGTTCATTACAAAACAAAACAAAAAATGGCCGAAGTCCTATCCGATAAAAATTGGGGGGAAATCGATCAATCCACCATCTCGCATCAAATAGAACAGATTCGTGAAAGAAATGAATTCTAGAGGGAAGCGGCGGTAGGTCTACGGAGATCGAAGCCTAAATCGAGGAACCACAGAGATAAATCGAAGCCTGGAAGCACGAAACCGAAATTAATGTGAGTGTATTTCACTTTTCGTTGGCATTAAGACCTTTAAAGGAACCTGAATCGATTTCATCTTTTAATCAATTTGATGTCTAGTTACTGCTAGGGCTGTCAATGGGTCGTGTCAGGTCGGGTTCGGGTCGGGTCAAGTCGGGTTCGGGTTGATTTATAAACGGGTCGGGTCAACCCGTTTATTAAACGGGTCATATTTTCTCAACCCTAACCCGACCCGTTAATAAACGGGTTGACCCGACCCGACCCGCGTAACCCATTTAACTAAATGGGTCGTGTTAGGTCATGTTGGGTCGGGTTTACCTGTTTGACCCATTAATAGATATTGCCTATTAATATAAGCAACAAAAGAGCTAAATCATCAACATGCACACTGTTATATAATCACCAACATGCAATAAGTTGCAAAGTCACCAACAGACAACACATATATAAAGCATGAAATCCCCATATTCAAAATCATTTTCTATACATAAGTATATATTCCCATACTGCATAAATTAAAGACTACCAGTATGGAAGAGATACAGTTGTTATAAGTAAAATATAACTAACAACATATAAGAATAAATTAGTAAAATATAATGGCTTACATATACGAGCATACTGATTATTGTATACATAAAAGACTAACACTAATAGTATACATAAAAGACTAACAATATGGAAGAGATACAATATATAATCGGGTTTGGCGGGTCAAAATCGGGTTAGCGAGTCAACCCTAAACCCACCCGTTTATAAACGGGTCAAATTCGGGTTGACCCGAAAATGACCCGCTAACTAAACGGGTCGGGTTAACCTGCTAATTTCCGTGCGGGTTTCGGGTCGGGTCACGGGTCGGATAGGAAATTGACAGCCCTAGTTACTGCTGCCGAAATTTAACTCTTTTTTCTTTGTTATGCAAATATATAGCCTGGTTGCTAAGATTGGCATCGCCGTTGATTTGAAATTGAGTGCTGTTTGTCGCTCGTGGATCTGATGTTGTCATTCCAGTTTTATTTGTCATAATTTGTATGCAGATCAACTAAAAGACGATGGTAAGTACGAAGATGGCGAATGTGAAGATGCGGTTGTATTTAAGGAAGAGGAGGCAAGGAAAATCAGTGTTATTTGATATCTTAACAAGGAATTCTCTATTCCAGTCTGAACATCTAGTGTATGGTTAAAAATCTATTTTTTTTCAATCTTTTTTTAGGAGGAGGTGGGGTTGGTTGGTGTGTGAGGGTTAGCACGTGGGAAGGGCACATCTGTGTTTGCATGGTTCCAAAAAGTAATCCTGCAGATTACATATGATGTAACACCCCGTAATTTTAAAACATTAAAATTCACAAATTAAAGTATACTTAATTTTTAGAAAAGAATTAAGTGAAATGGGTTGCGCAGAGAAATATATATATTGATATATATATATATAAAAATTAAAAATTAAATATGCGAAAAAGTTCAAAACAGAGAATTGGGAGGGGAAATAACCGAACCGGCCCATTTTTGAGGTCGACCCAAGCCCCGCTGGGTCGACTAGGGGTTAATCCAGGGTGTTTGGCTGTCAACCCGTGGGCCGATTCGCTCAAATGCAGATTTTTCATTTGATTGGTTCTCATGGTTCAGGGTTAATCTAATGGTCCTAAATAACTTTCTACACCTATAAATACATCCTAATGCTAACCCTAAACCTAATTAAAATAGAATAGTTACCGTCATACCATCGCCATGGAAATCAATGGAACCGCCGCCAACTAAGAAAGAAGAAAAGAAAATTCAATTCTAATTTTCTCAACCCTAAAGCAAAGCAAAACTCTCTCTTTTCTTCTCTAAATTGTGAGTATGATGATCTTAACAAGATTATTATCAATTTAATTAGGTTGAGTTATGAATGGATTATGATTAGATGATGTGAATTATCATATATGTTGTTGTAAACCCCTTTTGCTGTCATGTATATTGTAAATCCAATGTTATGTGATGATGATATCTTATATGTTGTAAATCATGCTATGATGATGTTATGTATGTTGAAAGTTTCTATGATAAGTTGTGATGAATCATACATGGTAAAAAGGCCATGATGTTACCATCTATGCTAGTTAGTTCATATTAATTAAATCATCATGTTTGGGTTATGTTGATCTATATGACAAGTCACATATGCAAGTTAGAATGATTAGAAATGTTATGAACATATGCCAAGACATCTATTATGACATCTAGAATTATGCTATGACATATGTGATATCCTATGCTAGTTCACACCATCATTATGTTGCCTAAAAACCCCATATGCAAGTTTATGTATAGATTTGGGCTATGATCATATCATGTAAATTGAGACATTTAACATGTTGACACCTTTTGATCTTTAACATGTGTAGTTTATGCAAGTTTCACCCCTATTATGATTAGATTTATTTTAATTGTCTATATGTTGTGACAATTTATCTTTGTGCTAGGTGTTAGACTACACAAGTCTAGCCTATATTATGCGTTGAATAAGCGAACGTATAAACGTGGGGTAGGGGTAATATTAAGGATTTAAAATTAAAAAGTTGGGGTGCAATTGATATGATTTTGCATGCCATAAGTGGATGGCCATAATTGAGTCAATTATGGACATCATTAAAAGTTGACTTAATTAATAATTTGAATAGGGAATTATTAAAACAGGGGTAAAAGATTTTAAGTGTTAATCAATGCTTAGGACACGAGGTTGGACTCGTTTGTGACGTAAACCTGCCCGGATCCGCCCGGCAAATCCAGTGGTCACAAATGTCAGCCCAATGTGAGAGGTCCTAGTCCTAAACTAAAGCATAACGGTTGTAAAGACACGAGGTTAGACTCTTTTATGGTGTAAGACTGCCCGGACCCGCCCAGCAAATCCAGCTGCCATAAATGCCAGTCTAATGTGAGAGGTCTTTATGAGGTTATGGCCTGAATGAATTAAGAAATAATTAACCATATAAACATGTAAGGTGGGACATGGGGGTTAAGTAGGTGCCTTGGGTGGCATGAGGAATCTATGGGGTGCCTTTAGTGGCATGTGAAATACGATTAGTAAGACTTAACCAAACACACATGTAAATGAACATGACTAAGAGGGTTAAGTGGGATATACTAGTAACAAGCTCAGGTGGGTAGCTTGTGGGGGCCCATTTCGACCAGTATCCCAAATGTATCTTTGTGGGCTCCACCCAAGTCGAGGACGGGACACGCATGCTGGGTTCGACTGTAAGAGGCCAAAACGGGGAGCGGTGGCAACGCAAGTCCAACGGGTTTCGTATGTGTGTGTGGACCCGGGCTGGTAGGTAAGACGTTGTTGCATCGTGTAGGTATAAGCCGTGCATTCTCAAGTTGTATCGGGTTGCCACTTTAGGGGAGTGATACACCCCACTGTGGGGCCAGCACGGGTATCTACGAGTAGGGAGCCAATCGAAAGTGAGTAGTGGGGGTACACCTAGTGGAGATAGGGGCAGACGGCACCTATGTAGTCAGCAGGGGTACGTAAGGCTATTTATAAAGTTTCTGTGTGAAGCAAGTGGGATCAAACAATAGGGTGACTGGTGTGGTGCAGTGTAGTAATGTGCGGTGCAGTGTTGTAATCATTCGTTAGTAATTAGGTGTGCCTTTACCGTTATCTTTAACGTTATCTTAAACGCTATCTTTATCTTCCTAAGAGTTCATAGACATTTACTTGTCTTCCAGCTTATGCCTTAGTCTAGTTATTTTGATAATAGTATTGTTAGAATTATCATACTCGCCAGACTTTATGTCTGACCCCCTCTATTTCTATCCTTTTTCCCCCTCCAGGTCCTCAGGTTGGGCCCAGCTCTAGTGGAGTTTGATTGAATTGCTTCATCTCTCTTTGGAAAGCTTGGGCCGTTGAAGTAAAGTCCAACTTGTTATCTTTTAATGGCTATTTATGTAATGGGATTATGTATTTTGTTTTTATGAAGATGGATATTGTACTTGGTTATGATCTATGGTTTTATGATGTAACAAACATGTTTAATTTCCGCTGCAATAAAATGAAGTTTTAGATTTCCAAGTACTATTTACTATCTGTCTTGTTGTAAATTTTCTGTTCTATATTCACATATAACCTCCATGGAAGTTAATGCATTCCCTTCGTGAGTGACATTAATGGACGTGGGGTGTTACACGTGGTATCAGAGCTTAAGGTTACCAGAACAGATAAAAATACTTTAGAAAAATAGTTATTTTTGGAAGAAGTGATTTCAAAAACATGTTTTAATGAGAAATTTAAAGAGAAAAGTTTTTAAGGAAAAAAACATAATCCCCAATAGCCCATATCTTTATCTTTCGAATTCTCCATTCTGAATCTTTCCTTTTTCGTTTCAGCATGGCTGAAGATCTTAATCTACCCGACGGTGTAACGATACCAGGATGGTATAGGAGGTTATTAGAGGCTAAGGCCGCTGCAGGTCCAGCGAATGTTCCTCCACCACCAGTTGCACCCGTTCCTCCTCCTCCTCCTCCTCCTCGCGTAGATACTTTTGCAAAGACGTGCAAGGAATTCAAGGCTATGGGTGGAAAACCATTTCAAGTGTCAGAAACGTTTGTGGTAGCTAGAGATTGGCTTAAGGAGGTGGAAGAATTGCTAGAAATCTTTGAAGTAGAAGAAGGGAGGAGAGTTTGATTAGCAGCTTGGTTGATGAAGGGAGAGGCCTCGTTTTGGTGGGAGGTCACTAATGGGGAGCGTCCTGTTGACTCTTGGGCGGATTTCAGACGTAGGTTCGAGGCGAAGTTTCTCTCAAGGGCGGAAGAAAATCTATATATGGAAAGGTTCTTGACATTGAAGCAAGGAAGCTCATCAGTGAAAGAATATGTCAATAAATTTAATCAGTTAGCAAGGTTTGGCTTGGACTTAGTGAACACGCCGGAGAAGAAGGCGCTGAGGTTCATGAATGGCTTGAATGAACCATTGCAAGGGTTGGCTATGACCCACATCCCTATGGGGGCCACCTTTGAGAAGTTAGTAGAAATGGCTCTTATGCATGAGGAGAAAAGCGCTAAAGCTGATAAGGCACCTGAGAAGAAGGGGGATCAGAAGAAACCACAACAGCAAAACAAGAAGGGTGGTAAAGACAATAACGGCAAGGGAAAGAAGAAATGTTTTAACTGTGGGACACCAGGCCATCTCAGCAAGGATTGCCGAAAGAAAAAGAAGACAGGCTGTTTTCATTGTGGTGATGCGGGACATTTAGTGAAGGACTGCCCAAAGAAGGGGCAGAGGGCAGGAGCTACCTCGAGAGGACAGGTGCAGGCTCTTATGGCACCAGGGCAGGCTAGGGGACAAGTTTAGGCTCTCGCGGTCCCAGCGCTGCAAGAACGAGGTAGAACCATTTCTGTTGAAAGCTTAGTTTTTCTGTTTGATCATCCTGTCCGTACCTTATTCGATTCAGGCGCATCGCATTCGTTTATCTCTACATCATTAGTTGAATCACTGCACTTAAACACCAATTTAATAGAGGATCCCTTAGTTGTTTCGAATCCAATTGGGGGCTCATCTTATTTGTCTATGATGTGTTTGGATTTGAAAATTTCCATACTTAGTGTTGAATTTAGATGTGATGCTTATGTGTTGGGCTTCACGGGCTATGGGCTAATTTTAGGAATGGATTGGTTATCCAGAAATGGGGTCGTTCTTGATTGTGAAAGGAGAGTAGTTAGGCTCGTGGCTCGCCTTGGCAGCACTCTCGAAATCTTTTGTAATCCCATAAATTCGGTTATGCTAAGTTATCTAGAATGGCTTGACGCGTCTGAGGAAAATCTACGATCTGTTAGAGTGGTCCGAGAATATTCGGATGTGTTTGAGGAGGTGAAGGGCTTGCCTTCGAAGCGGGAGATAGATTTTCGAATATATCTTGTGGATAATGCGAAACCAGTATCTTTGCCAGTACGCCACATGGCTCCACGTGAAAGGAGGGAACTCAGTAAGCAAGTGAAGGAGTTGCTTGAGAAGGGGTTCATAAGAAGAAGTATTTCAGAGTGGGGTGCTCCAGTAGTATTTGCCACGAAGGCGGATGGGTCCCTTAGACTTTGTGTGGACTATAAAGAACTTAATAAGCTTACTAAGAAGAACAGACACCCACTGCCGAGGATTTACGATCTCTTCGATCAGTTAGTTGGCGCCTCAGTGTTTTCGCAGTTGGACTTAGCCACTGGTTTCCATCAGTTGAGAGTGGCTGAGGATAGCATTGACAAGACTGCCTTTAGGACTCCGGACGGTTTCTATGAATGGCTTGTGATGCCCTTCGGTTTGACAAACGCCCCCGCATACTTTGTTGATTTGATGAGTAGGGTGTTTAGGGAGTACCTTAACAAATTTGTGGTAGTCTTTGTAGATGACATCTTGATCTTTTCTAAGGATGAAGAAGAGCATGCCCTACATCTTAGGGAAGTGTTGGAGACTCTTCGAGCGCATAAGCTTAAAGCTAAATTTTCTAAGTGTCACTTTTGGAGGAAGGAAGTACGGTTCTTAGGACACGTGGTTTCCAAAGAAGGGATAGCTCTAGATCCCGCGAAGGTGGTGGTCATCCAAGATTGGAAGGTTCCTAAAAATGCTACCGAAGTGAGAAGTTTCTTGGGGTTGGTTGGCTAATATAGGAAGTTTATCAAAGACTTCGCAAAGATATCAGCTCCATTGACACGCTTGACGAAGAAGAACCTAGTTTTCACATGGGACGTAGATTGTAATGATGCGTTCCAACGTTTGAAGAGAGCTTTGACTTCAGCCCCAGTCTTAGTATTGCCAGACGGGAGTAAGCCGTTTACCGTTTATACTGACGCTTGTGGGACAGGACTAGGCGCAGTCTTAATGCAAGAGGGTAGGGTAATAGCCTATGGTGGAAGGCAGTTGAGAGCGCATGAAAAGAATTACCCCACGCATGACCTAGAGTTGGCCGCTATCGTTTTCGCGCTTAAGTCTTGGCGTCATTATCTTCTTGGCGAGAAATTTGAACTATTCACTGACCACAAATCTTTAAAATACCTATTCTCTCAAAAGGACTTGAACTTAAGGCAGTAAAGGTGGATGGAGTTCTTAGCGTCCTACGACTTTGAGATAGCATATACCCCTGGCAAGGGTAACGTGGTGGCCGATGCCTTAAGTAGAAAAAGATTATCCTTAAGTCCTTTGTTTGTTGAGGGGCAAAGTTTAGAATTCATTTCGATGTTTGACTTTAGACCTTCCATTGACTTCGTACCCGGTTTGCTAGCATCCTTGGAGGTCAGACCTACGCTTTTGGGACGGATTGGCGAGGCACAGCGAGACGACCCACAGTTAGTTGAGTTAGTAGAAAACCTCAAAGGAGGGGAGTCATCAAGCTATCTCCGTAGGTATACCCTAGATGATAAGGGTTGGTTACGTAGGGACGGTAGACTTTGTGTACCAAAAGACGATGACCTAAGGAAGACTATTCTTGACGAAGCACATCGTTCGAAGATGACCATTCATCCCGGCGGGGACAAGATGTACAAAGACATGAAGAGAGTTTACTTTTGGGCCGGCATGAAGAAAGACGTGGCCGAGTATGTCGCTAGATGCTTGGTGTGCCAACAAGTAAAAGCGGAGCAAAAGAAACCCGGTGGGTTGCTTCACCCATTGGAGGTTCCACTATGGAAATGGGAAAGCATCTCGATGGATTTTGTGGATAGATTACCGCGATCGAGGAAGGGTAATACGGGAATTTGGGTTATAGTAGATAGACTTACTAAGAGCGCCCATTTTATTTCCGTGAAGAGTAAGAGGACTACTCCATGGTTAGCTTCTGTATACGTTCGAGAGATAGTTCGTTTGCACGGTGTTCCTTCTAGCATAGTGAGCGACCGCGATCCTATTTTCACTAGCGAATTTTGGAGAAGCTTACAAGAGGCGGTAGGGACTCAGTTATGTTTGAGCACCGCATATCATCCTCAGATGGACGGCCAGACTGAGAGGGTGAATCGCATTCTAGAGGATCTGTTGAGGCTATGTATCCTAGACTTTGGGGGTACATGGGAAGAGCATCTTCCATTGGTTGAGTACGCATATAATAATAGCTTTCAGTCCAGCATTGGTATGGCACCATTCGAAGCTCTATATGGACGACCTTGTCGTTCACCTACATGTTGGTGGGAATCTACGGATAAGATCTTACTTGGGCCCGATATGATTAGGGAGACTTCGGAGAAGATCAACTTGATTCGAAGGAGGATGAAAGCAGCGCAAGATAGGCAGAAATCTTATGCGGATAAGAGGAGGACAGATCTCGAGTTTGAAGTTGGGGACATGGTCTTTGTCAAAGTGTCTCCATTACGAAACGCTGTTCGCTTTGGGTCCGTTGGGAAATTAGTACCAAGGCTTGTAGGGCCATTTCCTATTAAGGAGAGGATTGGACGGATGGCGTATAGAGTGGAGCTGCCCGAGAGACTTAGTGGTGTACATGACGTATTCCATGTGTCACATTTGAGGAAGTGCTTGCACGAGACCGCAGAAGTGGTAGAGCCGAGCTTGCTTAGAGAGGTGGAGATAGAGCGTGATGTGACAATTCGACGAGCTCCTACGCGCATTCTTGGGTCGGAGGTCAAGATGTTGAGGAATCGAGAGGTCAGACTAGTCAAAGTGCAATGGGGAGATGATTAGAGCAACGCTACTTGGGAGATAGAAGAGAAGATCCGTTCACGATACCCTTTTCTTTTTTAGGGTATGTCCTTTAATTTCCCCTTTATCGCTTAGCTTGTACTTATCTTATCTTTAGTATATCCTCTCGCTAGTATCCTTGACCTTTAGTTAGGATAATCCTATGGTTGAAACATGTGTTTGAGACATGTTATGTATGGTGAATGCAAAGTAGATGCAAGTGTTTGCTAGTGGTTGCACGTGGATGCATATACACACACTATTAGGCACCAGATCGGCTCAGTCACATCATATTGCATATTGCATATATATGGATGTATTTAGTAAAATGGATGTATAATGGTTGTATTATCATATAGTTGCTGCATTCGGGTGGATGGTTGTGCACGCATATAGAATTAATATGTATCATTAGGAATCTCTTGCATACATATTGGACGCATGGCACTATCATGAATTGCACTAAGGAGGTCGACTGAATCAGTAGACCGCCTAATTTTGCATTAGATATGGACATAAACACACACTGTGCATATAAACATTAAGGCATTAGAAGTCTTTTAAGGACAATGGATGCTGGTGTTTGATGATCGAGTAGATGGACGATTAGATGGTAGGATATACATTCTTCTTGACTTGGAGATTTCGGGAACGAAATCCTTTAAGGAGAGGAGAATGTAACACCCCGTAATTTTATAACATTAAAATTCACAAATTAAAGTATTCTTAATTTTTAGAAAAGAAATAAGTGAAATGGGTTGCGTAGAGAAATATATATATTGATATATATATATATTAAAATTAAATATTAAATAAATAAATATGCGAAAAAGTTCAAAACAACGAATTGGGAGGGTAAATAACCGAACCGGCCCATTTTTGAGGTCGACCCGAGCCTTGCTGGGTCGACTAGGGGTTAATCCAGGGTGTTTGGCTGTCAACCCGTGGGCCGGTTCGCTCAAATGCAGATTTTGCATTTGATTGGTTCTCATGGTTCAGGGTTAATCTAATGGTCCTAAATAACTTTCTACACCTATAAATACATCCTAATGCTAACCCTAAACCTAATTAAAATAGAATAGTTACCGTCATACCATCGCCATGGAAATCAATGGAACCGCCGCCAACTAAGAAAGAAGAAAAGCAAATTCAATTCTAATGTCTCAACCCTAAAGCAAAGCAAAACTCTCTCTTTTCTTCTCTAAATTGTGAGTATGATGATCTTAACAAGATTATTATCATTTTAATTAGGTTGAGTTATGAATGGATTATGAGTAGATGATGTGAATTATCATATATGTTGTTGTAAACCCCTTTTGCTGTCATGTATATTGTAAATCCAATGTTATGTGATGATGATATCTTATATGTTGTAAATCATGCTATGATGATGTTATGTATGTTGAAAGTTTCTATGCTAAGTTGTGATGAATCATACATGGTAAAAAGGCCATGATGTTACCATCTATGCTAGTTTGTTCATATTAATTAAATCATCATGTTTGGGTTATGTTGATCTATATGACAAGTCACATATGCAAGTTAGATTGATTAGAAAAGTTATGAACATATGCCAAGACATCTATTATGACATCTAGAATTATGCTATGACATATGTGATATCCTATGCTAGTTCACACTATCATTATGTTGCCTAAAAACCCCATATGCAAGTTTATGTATAGATTTGGGCTATGATCATATCATGTAAATTGAGACATTTAACAAGTTGACACCTTTTGATCCTTAACATGTGTAGTTTATGCAAGTTTCACCCCTATTATGATTAGATTTATTTTAATTGTCTATATGTTGTGATAATTTATCTTTGTGCTAGGTGTTAGACTATACAAGTCTAGCCTATATTATGCGTTGAATAAGCGAACGTATAAACGTGGGGTAGCGGTAATATTAAGGATTTAATATTAAAAAGTTGGGGTGCAATTGATATGATTTTGCATGCCATAAGTGGATAGCCATAATTGAGTCAATTATGGACATCATTAAAAGTTGAATTAATTAATAATTTGAATAGGGAATTATTAAAACTGGGGTAAAAGATTTTAAGTGTTAATCAATGCTTAGGACACGAGGTTGGACCCGTTTGTGACGTAAACCTGCCCGGACCCGCCCGGCAAATCCAGTGGTCACAAATGTCAGCCCAATGTGAGAGGTCCTAGGCCTAAACTAAAGCATAATGGTTGTAAAGACACGAGGTTAGACTCTTTTATGGTGTAAGACAGCCCTGACCCGCCCGGCAAATCCAGCTGCCATAAATGCCAGTCTAATGTGAGAGGTCTTTATGAGGTTATGGCCTGAATGAATTAAGAAATACTTAACCAGATAAACATGTAAGGTGGGACATGAGGGTTAAGTAGGTGCCTTGGGTGGCATGAGGAATCTTGGGGGTGCCTTTAGTGGCATGTGAAATACGATTAGTAAGACTTAACCAAACACACATGTAAATGAACATGACTAATAGGTTTAAGTGGGATATACTAGTAACAAGCTTAGGTGGGTAGTTTGTGGGGGCCCATTTTGACCAGTATCCCAAACGTATCTTTATGGGCTCGACCCAAGTCGAGGACGGGACACGCATGCTGGGTTTGACAGTAAGAGGCCAAAACGGGGAGCGGTGGCAATGCAAGTCCAACGGGTTTCATATGCGTGTGTGGACCTGGGATGGTAGGTAAGACGTTGTTGCATCGTGTAGGTATAAGCCATGCATTCTCAAGTTGTATCGGGTTGCCACTTTAGGGGATTGATACATCCCACTGTGGGGTCAGCACGGGTATCTACGAGTAGGGAGCCGATCGAAAGTGGGTAGTGGGGTACACCTAGTGGAGATAGGGGCAGACGGCACCTATGTAGTCAGCTAGGGGTACGTAAGACTATTTATAAAGTTTCTGTGTGAAGCAAGTGGGATCAAACAATAGGGTGACTGGTGTGGTGCAGTGTAGTAATGTGCGGTGCAGTGTAGTAATCATTCGTTAGTAATTAGGTGTGCCTTTACCGTTATCTTTAACGTTATCTTAAACGCTATCTTTATCTTCCTAAGAGTTCATAGATATTTACTTGTCTTCCAGCTTATGCCTTAGTCTAGTTATTTTGATAATAGTATTGTTAGAATTATCATACTCACCAGACTTTATGTCTGACCCCCTCTATTTCTATCCTTTTTCCCCCTCCAGATCCTCAGGTTGGGCCCAGCTCTAGTGGAGTTTGATTGAATTGCTTCATCTCTCTTTGGAAAGCTTGGACCATTGAAGTAAAGTCCAACTTGTTATCTTTTTAATGGCTATTTATGTAATGGGATTATGTATTTTGTTTTTATGAAGATGGATATTGTACTTGGTTATGATCTATGGTTTTATGATGTAACAAACATGTTTAATTTCCGCTGCAATAAAATGAAGTTTTAGATTTCCAAGTACTATTTACTATCTGTCTTGTTGTAATTTTTCTGTTCTATATTCACTTATAACCTCCATGGAAGTTAATGCATTCCCTTCGTGAGTGACATTAATGGACGTGGGGTGTTACATATGTTCTAAGAAGATGGATATGGTATGTATCGTAAATGTGGTCTACTTCAATAG
The DNA here is from genome assembly GCA_030737875.1 of Allium sativum. NCBI lineage: Eukaryota > Viridiplantae > Streptophyta > Magnoliopsida > Asparagales > Amaryllidaceae > Allium > Allium sativum. Next base: position 283,205,802 of record CM060921.1, read on the forward strand.
CAGTATATTTATTTTTGGATACTTTGAAATAATGGTTTCCGTTTGTGCAGTGTTTGTATTTAGATATGTTCTCCCTATTCATGTGAACTTGTCATTGATACCTATCTTCTTTCTCACATATTTCAAAATCATTTTTTCCCTCATGCACCGGTTATTGCAAATAGAGCAACTGAGATACTTGGCCATAAACGTGGGGAAATTTTGTACACCCTGATGATCATGTCAACCGAGCTCAGTCGTCCAATGACACGTTCCCGACGGTATGTTTTTAATTAACATCTACACCCATCTGACTCAACGCCTTTTTAGTTCGAATGCATAATCCAGCTGAATCTATGAAACTCAATTTTCAAACTTAGGACAAGGTGTTGAATGAGCATGCTAGGGTGTTCTATCTATGATGATTAAATGCTAACAGTTATCTGTTGTGTGCTGGGATTCTTGCTGTATAAGTGTCATGTGTATCACACTGGCGTCCTTTTCTTTTTCTTTATTTTTAATTTTATTTTTAATTTCCTCTTGCGCTAACAACATGCTGACGTTTGTGGTTATAATTATGGTTGGCTGATGCTATTTTCTTTAAACTTGGTACATGCCATTGCAAACTAGATCTTCTGTACTATGGGGATCTATGTTTTGTAAGATGTGGATCCTGTAAGACATGTGGATCCGAAATGTAAAATCAACCTACCACACCACCATGTAATTTTACTTGGTGTAATATATACCATAAAAACTGAAACTGAACCAACACAGAGTAATAAAAATAGGAAACCATAATATTCTCTTATAGTAAATAAAAATTGTGGCAATTTTGTTGACTAAACTAGGAAAATTGGTAGCAAAAATCTGCGCAAGTAGTCAGATCTTCCTAGATATGTGTTATGTATGTATGTGTCCACATATATAGATTTCCAACTCTGACTGAACTATCTACGTGTTCGCAGAGTGTAACTGTTGTTTGATGTACCCTTTTTGAAAGGAACGAGAACCCTGGAAAATTAGATATTAAATGTTATCTGGGTTTTTAACTTGGAACAAAGGTGAAGTCAATACACTGGTTCGTAAGCTTTAGCAAAAAGCAAATGGTTTATGTTGAATAGTCCATTTTGTCAAGCTAATTATGGTCCTCCACATTTTTTTTCTTTTTTTATTGGATAAATTTGAGAATCCAACATGTTGAATAGTCTATGTTGGAATGGTAATATCATTTCCAGTACAGTAACATGGAAAGAGGCATTCCAAATTCAGTTCGGTATATGCTGCTTTTACTTTTGAAATCGTTTCTCTTTTGATTTTCCAATGTTCAATCCATGCGTGTTTATATGAATTTGACTTTTCTACACAAAAAGCAAATGGTTAGATAAAGGGAAGAATGAGTTTAGTTATTTTAATCTTGTTAAGCTGTGTGGACATTATTTTGCATTGTTTTATCTTCAGAGATAAAGAATTCAAGCATGAGAGTGGAAGCAGCCATCATGGAAGCTATATGGCATTCAAGCCTAACATTGATGAACTGGAGATGTTATTAGAGGCTTATTTTGGCTCAGATAGTATGTAATAATGCATGAAATGTTGTCTATGTAATACTGAATATTTGAGTATTTTAATAAATTAGTTTGCAAATAATTGTAATATCTGATTTGCTTATGGAGTATTGCTATATTTAGTGTATTGTTCTTTTCAATTGCAAAAGGTGTTTATTTTTTTTTAAACCCAAATGTCAATCACAACGGTGCATAACAGTTGTAGTAGATATTATTACAACGGTGCATAACTATTGCAATGAAGTTTATTACAACGGTGGAAAAAAATTGTAAAATATACATATTACAACGGTGTTGCAACGGTGCAAAAACGTTGTTAAAGATATTAGTCTATTACAACTTCTTAATACACGACGGTTAGCCCACCGTTGTAAAATGTATATTACAATGGTGTTCCACTGTTGTAATAGGGTCATTTTGTTGTGTACAAATAGGCCCACAAAACTTAACCGTTAAATAAACATGCTTGAATCGATGAGAGGGTTAAGTACATCTTGTGTAGGTGAGTAATATTAGTACATATAGGCCCACAAACTTGACCGTTAAGTAAACATGCTAGAATCTGTGGGAGGGTTAAGTATATCTCGTGTAGGTGGGTAATATTTGTATATATAGGCCCACAAACTTGACCGTTAAGTAAACATGCTAGAATCTGTGGGAGGGTTAAGTATATCTCGTGAAGGTGGGTAATATTTGTATATATCGGCCCACAAACTTAACCAATAAGAAACCCTAGTAACGGGGACACATTTCAGCAGTAACCCACATAGATGTATCATGGTACCCTGAAATTAGGCAGGGTGTGGCATGATTACTGGGCTGATTATAAGCGGTCAAAACAGTGGCAGGGGGTACGTCAGTGTAGGTTCCGACGGTTTACGGACGTGCATGTACACCGGAGTGGGAAAAAGCAGGCACTGGGTACCAGTAGTTATACACTGTGCATCTTGAATCGTGTCGGATCTCTATCATAAGGATTGATACAACTTATGGTGGGACCAGCACAGGGTATCTACACGCAAGAGAGGGCCGATTTACACAGACACATGGACCATGAATACAAGTAAGGGAGCCGATCGATAGGGTAGTAAGGGTACATCTAACTCATTCATGGCAATTAGGCAGATTGAGGTGGAATCCTCATAATAGATGTACACCCGAAGGCTACCACAATTGTGGGGATTGGGATCACGTTATCATTTTATACAGATTACTAGTTGGGACACTATTAAGGTGCTGCAGAGATAGATATAGAAATCAGAATAACCAAGTAGTAGCGAAGTAGAGAAAGAGTAGAAGCGCATTCAGTTTATCTTGCCTTATCATACCTTATGCTTATCCTATATTATCTTGTTATCCCTGTTATCATGGTATTGTCTTATATTCAGTTTATTCATGTCATGATGCTTTTTCCTTTTTATATGCTGAAATTCACTGGACTTACCAGACTCATATCTGACCTACTTTTGTTTCACCTCTTTTCTTCCGTTCTCCCCCCCCCCCCCCCTCCAGGTTCACAGGGAGGAAATGTTATCACTTAGCTCAGTTTTCTTTCCAAGCTCGAAGATAGTCGATGTATTGTTTTGGACTCTCTCTTCCACTGCTATGGCTGGTTCACGCTTTATTGGGGAATTTCATTGTTATTTTTATGCTTCTTTTATACTTGGAAGTTTTTGAATCAAGACATAATTTATATGTATTACTTTTAAGTATGATTGAGACATTTGTTGTAAAATCTTAACTGAATTAAGTTGTTTATAAAATGACTTTATTTTCCGCTGTTTATTTGTCTATCTTGTAATTTATCTGCATCTTTTACCTAAAATGCTCCACTAAAGTTAAGGCATTCCCTTTGTGAGTGACCTTAACAGAGGTGGGGTGTTTCATTTTCTGCCAAAATTAAGTGTTTGATTTTAAGAATGACCGAATTCACGAATTTAACCTTTCTTTTTCCATATATTTAACTTTATCTGAATTATTGCATAAAACATAACCAAAAATAAAATTATCGGCAAGTTCATCACCTTTCCATATTGCTTTCGCACATCCGATGACCTAGAAAAGAAGATCTTTCTGTGCCACTAGAAACAACAAATGCGTTATTGTTTACTATACCAATGATGAGTATGTACTAAGAAAAGGTAGAAAATGATACATGCCGATTTTCTGGTGCAAGTGAATTATCTACTTAGGATGACTCGTTCTTGGTGCTCGAAACACATTACATGCAATTCACATGGACTACATATTGTATTTCCTCGATCAACGCTTAGTATACGATTGGCTAACACACACCAGTTTCCTTTAGAATCAAAGCACTTTCATTTGAGGAACCACTTAAAAATAAGATTACCTATGTTGTACACATTTGATATATAAAATGGCATGCAAATTTCCTAGATTTAAGTCTAGCGGAGAAAATTTAAGCACTCCATCCTAAAAGGATCGTCAATAGTAACGCCTAAGCCTACAATTCCGACTGGATCTTTGATTTCGGCTACCTTAGCATGATATGGGGAGATGATTCCAGTTAGTGATGTTATCAATCGAATGCCCCTTTATAGGAGAACTATTATTGATCCTCCGTAGAGAACCGTTACAACGGTGATGGCTAAGATACCCCAAAGTTTCATTTTGCAATTTGTCATCTCTAAGGATAATGTCCTTCTACCTTCAAGGGAAGACATTGTCCATAAGCCACCTCTTGAATATATGACATTTCATTGCTATTTAATATACATGGCTTGTCCTATTCCAACTCATCCTAACAATATGCTCCCCTAAGCTACATATATGCCTTATCCATGCAGAGGCTCAAGAGCCTACCAAACTTCGATGAATTAAGACATATATTGTTGTTTAATAAGAACAAGATTTTTCTTCTTTTTTTATCATAAAATCCTATAGAAACCGAAAAGCTATATTAAGCTACATACGAGTCCTCAAGATTTAAGAATTAATACTACTTTCTTTATTATCCAAAAGGATTCAACTATTTCTAGGCATTAAGGGGAAAGTCTTTAAATTTCAACTTGAATTCAATTAGAACATTATGAATTTAGAACATTATGAATTTATGACTCGTCTTATGCTCTTTGCGGTTATTCAAGCCTAAAATAAGGATGCAACACACGAGGTTGTTTTTAATGGTGCACATGCAATCTCCATCAATAAACATATGGCTGAGTCCCTTTTAACGAATAAGACCCTTAGTCATTAAAGATAGCAAATTACATACTGGGAGGTCCATCATAGCTACCGAAGTCCCATCCTATGTTCCTTCCAGAGTTCGAACTCGATCTACTCCCACATCTAGTGGCTCGGGCAAGGGCAGTCATATAGAAGGAGAAAGCATAGATGGGGAAACATACGAAGAGTTTTATAAAGGAAACGAGATTCATATGGGGACCAGTGACCAATCCCTATGATGCAAGAGGAAGATGAGGAAAATTTAATTCACTGTGTGCGACACCCCACGTCCTTTAATGTCACTCTTTATCAGAATGCATTAAGTTTTGTGAAGCGTTATAGGTAAATAGAAACATTACAAGACAGATATAAAATAATAGCGAAATTAAAAACTTTATTAAATAGAAAAGCTTTGTGGTTCAAACCCAATTACATAATGAGTCTGGAATACTGAAAACATAAAACTTCTACCTTGTACAAAATCATCATCAGATTACAATAACACGTAAAAAGTGCATAATCCATAAAACATTGCCATAGTAGAGCAAAACTGAAAATGAGCAATACATCTAAGCAGCTCCAGGTAGAAAAGAAGAATCCTGGTCAAGCTTGAATATTCCCACCCTGAGAACCTTTAGGGGGAAAGGAAGAGAAAGAAGAGAAAACAAAATGGGTCTGACATAAAGTCTAGTGAATCCAGTTACTTTTAGCATATAAATAAGTAAAAGCATCATGACAAGCATATAAGTTGGAGGGAGAGATAACAGTGTCATAAGACAGGTATAACAAGGTAAACATGATAAACATGATATAATATATTATGCTTATTGAATACTTCTTTGCACCAATACTAGTTTAACAAAAACAAGATGATCCCAACAAGTACAAGATGGTAGGCTTAGGTGTACTTCTAGTGAGAGGTTTTTACCCCATACAATAACTAGTAGCCTAATAGAACTGACAGGTGTTAAACCCAAATGACAATAACGGGCTCCTAAACAAGCAAGACTAGATGTACCCTAATTATTACCCCCAATCGATCGACTCCCTAACTCGTAGATACCCTGTGCTGGCCCCACAGTAGGATGTATCATTTCCTAAAGTGGCGACCCTTTGTTTACAAGATGTGTGCACAAACCATATCTACAGGTGTCACGGCGTCTTAACCTCCCTGGTCTGGACCCATGCATGCACATGACCCCGTCAGAATGTGTCGCCCACACCATCCCTTCCTTTGGACCTCTTACAACCAACTCAGTAAGCGTGCCCTGACCCCGATCTACTTCGAGGTACTCCGTTTGATACCGATATAGGTTACTGACTAATACGAGTCCCCCACACCAGATGATACAAGCTTCCCACTAGGCTTGCACCCCCACTACTAGGATTTCAACAGGTTATGCCTAACAGTTTAACAAGATTGCATAACCCCAACAGGTTAAGTTTATGGGCCTATACATATAAATATTAACCCATAAGATTTACTTAACCCCTCCTTTGGTTCAAACAAGTTTACTTAACCCCTACTTAAGTTGATAGTTTCATGTAAACCCCATAGATTTAAATAGGTTAAGTATTACAGATTAATAGGTTATCCCCATTCACATTTACTTCTTTTCAAGTTATCAAGTTCCACTTGCTTATTAATTTCATATATATATATATATATATATATCACTTAATCCATTTAAGTTTGTTAATTAGCCCATCACATGTTATTCTCTAGATTGTAATTAATGAAAGTAATATACAATCCCTTTATATTATTTATTGTTTGATTCCATATTTACAATAACATGTTTTACTTAATATGTAATTAAATATACTTCATCTCAGTTCACCTATTTTCTATTTAACATGTCACTACAGCTTGTCGTTATTTACTTATTGACTTGGTTCTCTTAACTAAGGTTTACTAATAAGTTTCCTTTCCTTTTATTATAACTTATGTTATAATTTCCACTTGTCCCTAGCACAAGCTTACCTATTATATAGCATTTTCATTAATGTAATTAGTTATAATAGGTTATTATCATGCCCCGTTTGTTCCAATTCATTTCCATTAATCATAATTAGTTCCATTTATTTCTATCCTTTTATATACATATATTCATGTATATGTTTATGCACTAGACCTCTCACATTAAGCTGACACTTGTGGATGTTGAATTTGCCGGGCGGTTCTGGGAAGACTTCCATCACAAGCTGGACTTAAACTTGTGTCTTAGCACCATTACATGCATATTTATGCACTCAACCCCTCACATTAGATTAATCACTTGTGGACGCTATATTTGTCGGGCAGTTCCGGGCAGACTTCTACCACAGGTGTAATCTAACCTCATGTCCAAGTGCGGTTACGGTTTCTAATTACTGTAAATCTAGGCATATTCATTCTCAAACAATTATTCATGTTCATCGTAGGTTTTTCAATTATAGTATCCAGTTTCAACAAATTTCAGCATATTTGCCATTTAATAGATTAAACATCTGTGCTAGTTACAACAGGTTACTCAGAGTTTTATTATCATGTTTTGCTAAATCTTAAATTAAGCCTACAGATTTGTGTACCCAAATTATGGTCGTGATTTACAATATAGAATTTGCCCCAAGTTTTAGTCAAATTGTATAGTGTAGGTTACGCTCCCAAAGAAAACCACAATCATGATTCGTAATATAAGTTATGCCCAAATTATAGCTTTAGATCAATGTATAGATTATGCCCCCAAATATCGAAATACAAGTTATGCCCCGATTTAGATCAAGATATAGATTATTCCCCAAATCCCAAGTTTGAGCTCAAGGTACAAATTATGCCTAAAATCCCAATCTTATTTTTGCAATATTAATTACGCCCCCGAATTTATAATTCCCAATTTTGCGCGTTCGCATATTTCAGCGATAGGCCTAGGCTCGAAGGTAGCCTGGCTATAAAAATAAAAAGGGAAAGAGGGAGAGAAGAGAATAAGAATAGACATAGCAAATAAAACGGGCATAAGATGATAGAATTGATCATACTAAAAGAATATGCGTAGCGACATGATTAAGCAAACTAACAGAATAGGAATATGGTGACATGATTATGACAAACTAGCAAAATAGGGATATCGTAAACATGCATGATGAGGTCTAAACAGTGAATTAGATATACAATAATGGCATATCCGTTATGATTTCAGATTACTAATATGCATATGCTTAGATCCAAACTTATAGGCATATCAAGATTACATTTTAGGTGTTTATATCTAAAAATAACATAGACTCACTGTGATTGGATCTACAAAACAGGGAATTGACGGAAGCATGGGTCTTTGAATATGAATAACTTTTTGTTGAAGAAGAATAGATGAGAACAAACTACAATGGGGCAGCACCTCGTTGTCACCATTGATTTAGATGAATAAAACAATGGGATTAAGATTCTTTGTATAGCCTAGGATTCACGAATCTGGTCAGAAAACAAGTCCACGTATGCAAGAATGAATCTAGTTCAGATCTAGGGGGTGTTGACATGGGTGTCGATACCCCTATTGTGGTGTCGACCCATGGGTCGACACCCTTAAGGTGGAGTCGACCCCCAACAGTCCGAACTACCACCCTAACCCGCGTCTTCTGATTTTGAATTGTTTCGATTTCTGGAATAGATTTGTTTATATATAGAACCCTTATATGTTTATAAACTCCAAACCTTAATGTCTTCTTCATACGGTGTCCTTTTTATGCAAACTTGGAGTCTATCTTAAGCATAATTCCGAGACAAACGCAATGGCATAGCCCGTTTTACTTAATTCCAAAAATTTAATTATGTATTCCTTAGTTTATTTGTGACACCCCACGTTCGTTATTGTCAATCATTAAGAGAATGCATTAACTTTTGTGAAGCATTATAGGTAAATAGAGATAGAAATATTACAAGACAGATATAAAATAATAGCGGAATTTAAAACTTTATTAAGCAGAAAACATCGTGGTTCAAAACATAGATACATCATGAGTTTGAAATACATAAAACCCTGTACATCAATTTAAAATTTCTGTCTTGTACTAAAATCATCAGAGTACAATAAACATGAAAAGAGCATAATCCCCAAAAGCATAGCCATAGTAGAAAAGATACGAAATCAAGTAGTACATCTAAGCAGCTCTAATGAGAAGGAAAGAAGAATCCTGATCAGGCTTGAGTATTCCCACCCTGAGAAGCTTGGAAGGGGAGAAAAGGAAGAAAGAAGGGGAAACAAAATAGGTCAGACATAAAGTATGGCAAGCCCAGTTACTTTTGGCATATAAATAAGTAAAAGCATCATGACAGACATATAAGCTAGATAAGACGTATAACGGCATATAAGGCAGTATGACAAGGTAAACAGAATAAACAGGATAGAATAAATAGCACTTCCCTAACACTTTTCTTTCTCTGCACCCATACTAGTATCACTAGAATGAGATGATCCCCAACAAGTACAAGATGGTAGACTTAGGCGTACTTTTATTGAGAGGTTTAACCCCATACAATAATAAGCAGCCCAACTAAACGTACTGGAGTTACCCCTAAGGATGATAACGGGCTCCCAAACATACCGGTGTCTAGTTGTACACTAATTACTACCCTAATCGATCGGCTCCCTACTCTGTGGATACCCTGTGCTGGCCCCACTATAGGATGTATCACTCCATAAAGTGGCAACTCTTCGTTTACTGCATGTGCACAATAATATCTACAGATGTCACGGCGTCTTAGTCTCCCTTGTCCGGACCCATGCACGCACACGACCCCATCGGAATGCGCCACCCACACCGCCCCTTCGTTGTGGATCTCTTACAAGTAGCCCAGTAAGCGTGCCCTGATTCCAACCTAGTTCAGAGTACTCGTTCGATACCTATATAATGGTTACTGACTGAAACAGGTCCTACACACAAGATGATACAAGCTTCCCCCTAGGCTTGCATCCCCACTACTAGGATTTCCACAGGTTATGGCAAACCAGTGTAAAAAGACTGCATAACCCCATATGTTAAGTTTGTGGGCCTATATATATTACCCATCACCCCAAGATTTACTTAACCCTCCCACTATTTCAAGCAAGTTTACTTAACCCCTACTCAAGTTAATAGGTTCATGAAATCCTTATGGGTTCAAATAGGTTAAGTATTACATGTTAACAGGTTATCCCCATTCACACTGACTTCTTTACAAATTACCAAGTTCCACTGCTTATTAATTTCATATATATATATATATACACACACACACACACACACACACATCTTAATACATTTAAACTTATTAATAAGCCCATCACATGTTATTCTCTAGATTGTAATCCAAGATATGTAATCCACAATCTATTATCCTCGAAATTTAATTAATGAAAGTAATCCACAATTACTCATTGTCTGATTCCATATTTACAATAACATGTTTTACTTAATATGTAATTAAGTATACTTCATCTCAGTTCGCCCGTTTTCTGTCTAACATGTCACTACAACTTATTGTTGTTTTCTTATTAACTTAGTTCTCTTAACTAGGGGTTACTGATAAGTTTTCCTTCCTTTTATTATAACTTATGTTATAATTTCCACTTGTCCGTAGGACAAGCCTACCTATTATATAACCTTCTCATTAATATAATTAATTATAATTAGTTACTACCATTCCCCTATTTATTCCAATTCATTTCCATTAATCACAATTTGTGCCATTTGTTCCTATCTTTTTATATACATATATTCATATATATGTTTATGCATTAGACCTCTCACATTAAGTCTACAACTCATGGATGTTGGATATATTAGTTGGGTCTGGGCAGACTTCTTCCACAAGTCGAACTTAACCTTTTGTCTTAGCACCGTTATGTGTTTATGCACTTAGACCCCTCACATTAGGTTCACCACCTGTGGTTGCTGGATATGCCGGGTGGGTCCGGGAAGACTTCTACCTCAAGTGTAATCTAACCTCGTGTCTAAATGCAGTTACAGTTTCTAATTATTGTAATTCTAGGCATTTCGTTCTTTGACAATTATTCCTATTTCATTATAGGTTTTCATGCCCCTTATTCAAGTCATATTCATCATGAACCATATGCCCCAAGTTAAGATCTAAATCACATTTTGATTTATGCCCCCAAATCCATATTTATGTATTTAATTCAAGTTATGGCCAAATTTTCCATTACAAGTTATACCCCAATTATAACATTTTTCCCCCTCGTTCCCAATTTCACTCGTTCGCATATTTCAGCGGTATGCCTAGCTCGAAGGTAGCCTGCCTATAAAATAAAAAGGGAAAATAAAGCGGGAAGTGGATAGAAATAAACATAATAACAAGATTGATGTCTGGTGGCAGGAATATGTATAGCAACTAATAAACATAGAATGACAGAATTGGGCATAATGACAAGATAGTCATAAGGGAACAGATCTGATGAACATGTGATAATAGATCTGGTTAGGCGTAGTGTCATGATTGTAAACAGGCAAGATGAGATATAATCAATGAATTAGATATACGAATAATGGCAGATTTGACATGATAAATAGTCATTGGCTTAGATGCAATTTGTAGTCATGCCATAATAACTTAGATACTCAGGTTATGGCAGATCTGATATGATCTAATTAGTCATAGGCTTAGATCCAATTCATAAAAAGCCAAGATTAACTTTTAAGTATTTATATCTATGAATAAAATAGACTTATAGAGAATGGATCTAAGAAAACTAAGGAAAGCATGTTGATGTGGAATCAACGATCTTTGAATATATATGAATCCTTGTTGCTGAAGAAAAAGCTAATTTAACCTGAGTTGGAGCAGCATCTAACCATTGCCATTAATTTAGATGAATAAAATAGTGGGTTTATGGTCTTATTTATAGCCATCAGCTGACGAATATTGCACATAAATCATTCCACGTTCGGATGCAAGGATCTTCCCACATCCGTATGGGGGTCGACCCCCTTGGTGCCTCGACCCAGGGGTCGACATAGGGGTCGACACGCCTTTGATCGGGTCGACCCATGGGTCGACACCCATGTGTGGAAATTTTCCCAATCCCTCATGCTGCTTCGTTTTGAAATATTTTGAATTTTTGGAAGGGTTTATTCACATATAATTAGCTTATATATGCGTAAACTTCAAACGTTAATATCTTCTTCATACGATGTCTATTTTACGCAAAGTCGAAGTCTATCTTAAGTAGAATTCCGAGATGAACGCAATGGCACAGTCCGTTTTACTAAATTCTCAATATTTATTTGAGTATTCCTTAGTTTATCATCTTTTAGGGTTGTTAAAATTACAGGGTGTTACATTCTCCCGTACTTAAAGGATTTCGTCCCCAAAATCTCCAAGTTAAGAAGGATGTATATCCCAACATCCATCATCCATCTACTCATCCACCAATCACAAGCATCCATTTCCTTCAAAGATTACTAATGCTTATATGAATATATGCAACGGTGTGTGTGTATATGTCCTTATACTAATGCGAAAGATCTGGCGGTCTACTAATTCAGTCGACCACCTTAATGCAATGTACGTTAGTGCCATGAATCCAACATGTATGCAAATAACCCTATTATAACATGTAAGTTCTGTATGCATGCGCAGTCATTATCCAAATGTGACATCCATATGATGATACACCCATTTTCATCCATTAAAAGAAGAAAAATGCACACACATCCATATGCAATATGAGAGTGATTGAGCCGATCTAGTGCCTAATGTGTGTATATGCATCCACGAGCAACCACTAGAAAACACTTGCATCCACTTACATCTATCAATCATAACATGTCTCAAACACATGTTTACATTCATGGGATTCCTGCCTAAGAGTCGAAGATTCGATTGATAGGATATACTTTAAATGATAGAAACAAGCATGAATAAAAGCTTTGGAAAGGAAGTTAAGAAAATACCCTTGAAAAGAGAAGGATATAAAGCGAGAATCTTGTCTTCAGTCTCCCAAGTTGTGTCCTCATGGTTATCTCCCCAGTGAACCTTCATGAATTGACCTCTCGGTTGCGTAGCTTCTTAACCTCTGATCCAAGAATGTGGGTATGAACTTGCCTAACCGACGTCTCCCGTTCCACCTCTACTCCCTCAAGCATACTCGGCTCAACTACTTCTGCTATGTCGTGCAAAAATTTCTGCAAATGAATATTTGCTAATATCTCTGGTAGCTTTACCCTATAAGCCATTTGAATTCTTTCCATTATGGGAAATGGTCCTACAAACATTGGTGAAACCATGTCTCCTACCTCAACTCAATATCAGTTCTTCCTTTATCTGTGTATGACTTCTTCTTGTCCTGAGTTATTTTCTTGCTCCGGCGGATAAGATCAATCTTTTCTAAAGTTTCTATAATCGTCTCAGTTCCAAGTAGAAGCTTATCTCTGTTGCCTCAATTTGAGATCCGAGAACAGAAACCTATGGTCCACGTATAACTCGAACCATTATCCAAGCAGATATTGCCGTCAAGTCTTAAGCGTGAATACTATTGCAGCTAATTCCAAAACATGGGTCGGGTTGCTCTTCTCATGAACTCTTAACTGTCTACCTTCATAACATATACCCTTCCCTCTTGCATCTGAACCGTAGCAAGCACTATACCACATGTATAAGTGTATACTGTGAACAATTTGTTCCCGTCAGGCAAAGTCAAGACTAGGGTTGTTGTTAGAGCCCTCTTCAATCGCTGGAAAGCATCATCACAATTTACATCCCAAGAGAATGTCAGATTATTCTTCGTCGTCCTAGTGAGTGGGGCTGATATCTTTGCGAAGTCCTTAATGAACCCCCTATAATAGCCTGCCAATCAAAGGAAACTTCTCACCTCCATTGCATACTTTGGGATTCGCCAATCTTGAACTGCAGCTACCTTTGCCGGATCCAATGTTATCCTATCTTTAGAGATTACATGCCCTAGAAATCTCACTTCTTTTCTCCAAAAATGACATTTGGAGAATTTAGCTTTAAGCTGGCGTGCACGGAGAGTTTTCATAACCTCCCTCAAATGTACGCCATGCTCTTCTTCTCTCTTCGAGGAAATCAACATATCATCAATAAAGACCACGACAAACTTGTTTAGAAACTCCCGAAACACCCTACTCAACAAAATACGCAGGTGCATTCGTTAATCCAAAAGGCATGACGAGCCACTTAAAGAAACCATCTGGAGTTCTAGAAGCGGTCTTATCTATGCTGTCCTCGGCCACCCTCAACTGATGAAACCCGGTGGCTAAGTCTAACTGAGAGAAAACAGATGCATCAACAAGCTAGTCAAATAGATCATCTATCCTTCGAAGTGGGTGCATATTCTTTTTAGTGAGCCTATTTAACTCCTTATAATCCACACATAAGAAAAGCGAACCATCCACCTTAGTTGTGAACACTACTGGAGCACCCCATTTAGATATGCTTCGCCTAATAAACCCTTTCTCAAGTAGCTCCCATACTTGTTTGCTAAGCTCCCTTCTTTCCCTTGGAGCCATATTGCATACAAGCAATGCAACTGGCTTTGCATTGTCCACCAAGTTTATCCGGAAATCAATCTCACGCCTCGAGGGTATGCCCCGAACCTTATCAAAAACATCGGAATACTCACATACTACTGGTATAGATCGCATATCATCGAAAGATGCATCAAGTGACTCAAGGAAACTAACCATGACAGACCCTTTTGGGTCACAAGAAATCTCAAGTGTCCTCCCATGGCTAGTCAAAAGTCTAACGACCCTCCTCTCACAATCCATAATGGCACCATACATGGCTAGCCAATCCATCTCAAGAATCAAACCACAGCCCATGAAACCAAGCACATATACGTTGCACTCAAACTCGACGCCCAACACGGATATTCTCAAACCACGACAAATCATAGACAAATGAACTATACCATCAATGGGGTATGAGATAATAATGGGATCCAAAACCATACTAGTTCTAAGGTGTAGAGACTCAACCACAGAATCAGATATAAAAGAATGTGAAGCGCCCGAATCAAAAAGTGTTCTAACAAGATGATTGGAAAGAGAAATCAATCCTTCAACGGAAAATTTCCTACCTCTGTTTGGCGCACCAGCCATGAGAGCATGCACCTGCCCTTCCGAAGATCCTGCCCTTTGCCTTGCCCTTGCTTCTGCGGGAACTCCTTAGAAAAGTGTCCGACCTCTCCACAATTGAAACAAGCATTCTTATTTCTTTTGCAGTCCTTGATGAAATGACCCTCGCGTCTGCAATTATGACACTTCCTCTTATCTTTAGCCTTATCATTCTTTCCGCCTTTCTTTTGTAGTAGTTGTCCTTTCTTTGGCCACACTTTATTGTTTAGTGTTTCCTCAACCTTAGCTTCTTTCTTTTCACCTTTATCTCCCTCATGCATCAATGCCATATCAACGATCCTTTCAAAAGTTGCTCCCATCAGAATATGAGACATAGCTAACCTATGGAGGGGTTCATTCAATCCTCTAGCAAATTGCAAAGCTTTCTTATGCGAGGTATCTTCTAGCTCTAAACCAAACCTCACTAGTTGGTTGAACTTGTTAACATACTCTTTGATAGTCATGCTGCCTTACTTGAGCGCCAGAAATCTTTCCATTTGCGTACTTTTTTAAGCTTAAGAAAGAAACTTCATCTCAAATCTCTATCGAAAATCATCTCAAGTCTCCACTGGATGCCCTGCTTGCGTCACTTCCCACCAGAATGAAGCCTCATCTTTCAGCAGCTAAGCGGCTAACTGAATCTTCCTACGATCGTTAACTTCAAAAATTCCAAACAAGCCCTCCATCTCTTTAAGCTAATTCCTCGCTTCTACGAAAGTTTCGGTTCCTCGGAATGGATTTCCACCCATAACACAGAAATCTTTGTAGATCTTAGAGAAATTATCTGCTCGTGGAGGAGGAGGATGAGGAATAGCGGGTGTTGTTGGGGGAGGAACGTCTGATTGACCACTGGTAGGTGTCGTGGCCTCTAGACACCTACGGAACCAACCCGGTATCGTAACGCCCTCAGGAATATTAAGTTCCCGAGACATGTTGATAAGAAAAGGAAAAGGGATTCAAACAGAGAATCGAAGGATATTACATATGGCTTTGGGGAATATGTTTTTCAAAACAGACTTTTCTTTTGAAAATGCTTTCTTTTAAAACCTTTTTGAAAACAATTTTCAAAATCTTTTATCCGATCTGGTAACCTTCAGCTCTGATACCAAGTGTGACACCCCTCATCCGTTAATGTCACTCATTAAGAGAATGCATTAAGCTTCGTGAAGCATTATAGGTAAACAGAAATATTACAAGACATATATAAAATAATAGCGGAATTTAAAACTTTGTTAAGCAGAAAACATCGTGGTTCAAAACATAGTTACATCATGAGTCTCAAATACATAAAACCCAATATATAAACTTAAAATTTCTGTCTTGTACTAAAATCATCAGAGTACAATAAACATGAAAAGTGCATAGTCCCCAAAAGTATAGCCATAGGAGAAAAGGTACGAAATCAAGCAGTGCATCTAAGCAGCTCCAAGTAGAAGGAAAGAAGAATCCTGATCAAGCTTGAGTTTTCCCACCCTGAGAACCTTGGAGGGGGGAACGAAAGAGAAAGAAGAGGAAACAAAATAGGTTAGACATAAAGTCTGGCGGTTCCAGTTACTTTCAGCATATAAATAAGTAAAAGCATCATGACAAACATATAAGCTGGATAATAGGTATAACAACATATAAGGAAGGTATGACAAGGTAAACATGATAAATAGGATGGAATAAATAGCGCTTCCCTAACACTTTTCTATCTCTGCACCCATACTAGTATCACTAGAACAAGATGATCCCAAATAAGTATAAGACGGTAGAATTAGGTGTACTATTAGTGATAGGTTGAACCCCATACAACAATAGAAAGCCTAACTAAACATACCAGAGTTACCCCTAGGGATAATAACGGGCTCCTAAACATACCGGAGTCTAGATGTACCCTAATCACTACCCCCATTAGATCGGCTTCCTACTCCATAGATACCTTGTGCTGGCCCCACGGTAGGATGTATCACTCCCTAAAGTGGAAACCCTTCGCTTACAGGATGTGCACAACAATATCTACTAATATGACAGCATCTTAGCCTCCATTGTCCGGACACATGAACGCACATGACCCCGTCGGAATGCATCGTCCATAGTGCCCCTTCGTTTTGGATCTCTTACAATCAGCCCAGTTAGCGTTCCTCGACTACGACCTAACTCGGAGTACTTGTTTGATACCTATATATGGGTTACTGGCTTAAACAGGTACCACACACAAGATGATACAAGCTTCCCCTAGGCTTGCATCCCCACTACTAGTATTTCCGCAGATTATGTCATACTAGTGTAAAAAGATAGCATAACCCCACAAGTTAAGTTTGTGGGCCTTTATATATAAATATCAACCACCGCCCCTAAGATTTACTTAACCATCCCACTGTTTCAACCAAGTTTACTTTACCCCTACTCAAGTTAACAGGTTCATGTAATCCTTATGGATTCAAATATGTTAAGTATTACAGGAGTATTACAGGTTAACAGGTTATCCCCATTCACACTGACTTCTTTTCAAATTACCAAGTTCCACTTGCTTATTAATTTCATATATATATATATATATATATATATAGCTCAATCCATTTAAGCTTATTAATAAGCCCATCACATGTTATTCTCTAGATTGTAATACAAGATCTATAATCTACACTCTCTTATCCCTGGATTTTAATTAACAAAATTAATCCATAATACTCATTGTCTGATTCCATAGTTACGAAAACAAGTTTTACTTAATATGTAATTAAGTATACTTCATCTCAATTCACCCATTTTCTGTCTAACATGTCACTACAACTTGTCGTTGTTTACTTATTAACTTAGTTCTCTTAACTAAGGTTTACTGATAAGTTTTCTTTCCTTCTATTATAACTTATGTTATAATTTCCACTTGTCCCTAGGACAAGCCTACCTATTATATAACCTTCTCATTAATGTAATTAATTATAATAGGTTACTACCATTCCCCTGTTTATTCCAATTCATTTCCATTAATCACAATTTGTGCCATTTATTCCTGTCTTTTTATATACATATATTCAAATATATGTTTATGCATTAGACCTCTCATATTAAGTCTATAACTCGTGGATGCTGGATATGCCGGTTGGGTCTGGGTAGACTTCTTCCACAAGTCGGACTTAACCTCGTGTCTTAGCACCGTTACATGTTTATGCACTTAGACCCCTCACATTAGATTCACAACTTGCGGTTGCTGGGTATGCCAGGCGGGTCCGGGAAGACTTCTACCATAAGTGTAATATAACCTCGTGTCTAAGCGCGGTTACAGTTTCTATTTATTATAATTCTAGGCATTTCATTCTTTAATAATTATCCCTATTTCATTATAGGTTTTCATGCCCTTTATTCAAGTCATATTCATCATGTAGCCCCAAATTAAGATCTAAACCACATTTTGACTTATGCCCCAAATCCATATTCATGTATTTAATTCAAGTTGTGCCCAAATTTTCCAATACAAGTTATTACCTAATTATAACGTTTTCCCCCTCATTCCCAATTTCATGTGTTTACATATTTCAGCGGTATGCCTAGGCTCGAAGGTAGCCTGGCTATGAAATAAAAAGGGAAAAGAGGGAGGGAAGAGGACAGAAATAAACATAATAACAAGATTGACATATGATGGTAGGAATAGGCATAGCAACTAATAAACATATGGTGACAAAATTGGACATAATGACAAGATAGGCATAAGGGAATATATCTGATGAACATGTGATAATAGAACTGATTAGGCATTGTGTCATGATCATAAGCAGGCATAATGAGATCTAATCAATGAATTAGATGTACAAATAATGGCACATCTGACATGGTAAGTAGGCATAGGCTTAGATCCAATTCATAGTCATGTTAAAATAACTTAGATGCTCAGGTTATGACAGATCTAATATGATTCAATTAGTCACAGGATTAGATCCAATTCATAACATGTCAAGATTAACTTTTAATTACTCTTATCTAAAAATAATGTAGACTCATAGAGAATGGATATAAGAAAACCGAGGAAAGCATGTTGATGTTGAATCAGCGATCTTTGAATACATATGAATCATTGTTGCTGAAGAAAAGGCTAATTTAATCTGAGTTGGAGCGGCATCTCACCATCTCCATTGATTTAAATGAATAAACAATAGGTATAGGGTCTTATTTATAACCATCAGCTGATGAATCTTGCAAAGAAATCAGTCCACGTTCGGAAGCAGGGATCTACCCAGATCCGTATGGGGTCGACCCCCCTTGGTGTGTCGACCCAGGGGTCGACACTGGGGTTGACACCCCCTTGATGGGGTCCACTCACATGGGCGGGAATTTTCCCGCTCCCTCCCGCTGCTTTGTTTTGAAATATTTTGAATTTTTGGAAGGGTTTATTTATATATAATTAGCTTATATATGTGTAAATTTTAAACCTTACTATCTTCTTTATACGGTGTCTGTTTTATGCAAACTCGGAGTCTATCTCAAGAAGAATTCCGAGATGAACACAATTGCGCAGTCCGTTTTACTTAATTCCCAATATTTAATTTAGTATTCCTTATTTTAACATCTTTTAGTGTTTTTAAAATAATGGGGTGTTACATTACTATTATTGTGTTCTTAAAATTACGGGGTGTTACATTCTCCCCTACATAAAGGATTTTGTCCCCGAAATCTCCAAGTTAAGAAGAATGCATAATCTAACATCCATCACCCATCTACTCATCCATCAATCACAGACATTCATTGTCCTTAAATATTTTCAGTGCTTTTATGAACATATGCATAGGTGTGTGTGTATGTCCCTATACTAATGAGAGAAATCCGAAGGTCTACTGATTTAGTTGACCTCCTTAATGCAATTTATGTTCGTGCCATGCAACCAAAAGGTATGCAAAAAGTCCTATAACATGTATGTTCTACATGATATAGGTAAAAAGAAATAGAAACATTACAAGACAAATATAAAATAACAACAGAATTAAAAACTTTATTAAATAGAAAAGCTTTGTGGTTCAAACCCAATTACATAATAAGTCTAAAATACTGAAAACATAAAACTTATGCCTTGTACAAAATCATCATCAGAGTACAATAACACATAAAAAGAGCAAAATCCCCAAAACATAGCCATAGTAGAGCAAAAGTGAAAATGTGCAATACATCTAAGCAACTCCAAGCAGAAAAGAAGAATCCTGGTTGGGCATGAGTATTCCCAGCCCGAGAACCTGGAGGGGGAACGGAAGAGAAAGAAAAGAAAACAAAATGGGTTAGACATAAAGTCTAGCGAGTCCAGTTACTTTTAGCATATAAATAATTAAAAGCATCATGATAGGCATATAAGTTGGAGAGAGGGATACAGTGTCATAAGGCAGGTATAACAAGGTAAACATGATAAACATGATAGAATATATTGCGCTTTTGTAATATTTTTCTCAGCACTAATACTAGTTTAACAAGAACAAGATGATCCCAACAAGTACTAGATGGTAGACTTAGGTGTACTTCTAGTAAGAGGGTTTTACCCCATGCAATAACTGGTAGCCAAACAGAACTGCTGGTGTCAACCCCCCAACGACAATAACGAGATCCTAAACAAGCAAGACTAGATGTAAACTAATTACTACCACCAATCGATCGGCTCCCTAACTCGTAGATACCTTATGCTAGCCCCACAGTAGGATATGTCACTTATTAAAGTGGAAACCCTTTGTTTACAAGATGTGCACAAACCAAATCTACAGGTGTCACGACGTATTAATCTCCCTAGTATGGGCCCATGCACGCACATGACCCCGTCGGATTGTGCTACCCACACTGTCCCTTCCTTTGGACCTCTTACATCCAACTCAGTAAGCGTGTCCTGACCCCGACCTAGTTTGAGGTACTCCGTTTGATACCGAAATAGGTTACTGACTGATACAGGTCCCATACACCAGATGATACAAGCTTCCCCTTGGCTTGCATCCCCACTACTAGGATTTCAATAGGTTATTCCTACCCGTTTAACAAGATTGCATAACCCTAACCGGTTAAATTTGTGAGCCTATATATAAATAGTACCCACTGCCACAAGATTTACTTAAACCCTCCTTTGGTTCAAACAAGTTTACTTAACCCCTACTTAAGTTGATAGGTTCATGTAACCCCCATAGATTTAAATAGGTTAAGTATTACATATTAACAGGTTATCCCCATTCACATTGACTTCTTTTCAAGTTATCAAGTTCCACTTGCTTATTAATTTCATATATATATATATATATATATATATATATATATAACTTAATCCATTTAAGTTTATTGATAAGCCCATCACATGTTATTCTCTAGATTGTAATTAACAAAAGTAATCTGTAGTCCCTTCATATTATTTATTGTCTGATTCCATAGTTACAATAACAAGTTTTACTTAATATGTAGTTAAGTATACTTCATCTTAGTTCACCTGTTTTCTGTTTAACATGTCGCTACAGCTTGTAGTTGTTTACTTATTAACTTAGTTCTCTTAACTAAGGTTTACTAATAAGTTTCCTTTCCTTTTATTGTAACTTACGGTATAATTTCCACTTGTCCCTAGCACAAGCTTACCTATTATATAGCATTTTCATTAATGTAATTAACTATAATAGGTTATTATTATTCCCCGTTTGCTCCAATTCATTTCCATTAATCACAATTAGTGTCATTTATTTCTATCCTTTTATATACATATATTCGTATATATGTTTATGCACTAGACCTCTCACATTAAGCCGACCACTTGTGGATGTTGGATTCGCCGGGCGGTTCTGGGCAGACTTCCACCACAAGCTGGACTTAACCTCGTGTCTTAGCACCGTTACATGTATATTTACACACTCGACCCCTCATATTAGATTAACCACTTCTGGACGCTGGATTTGCCGGGCAGTTCTGGGCAAACTTCTTCCACAAGTGTAATCTAACCTCATGTCTAAGTGCAGTTATGGTTTCTAATTACCGTAAATCTAAGCATATTCATTCTCAAACAATTATTCATGTTCATCGTAGGTTTTTCAATTATAATATCCAGTTTCAACAAATTTCAATAGATTTGTCATTTAATGGATTAAACTTCTCCTCCAGTTACAGCAGGTTACTCGCAGTTTTATTATCATGTTCTGCTAATTCTTAAATTAAGCCTACAAATTTATATACCCTAAATTACGGTCATAATTCACAGTATAGCATTTTTCCCCCAAGTTTTAGTCAAATTGTACAGTATAGGTTACGTCCCCAAAGAAAACCCCAATCATGATTCATAATATAAGTCATGCCCAAATTAAACCTTTAGATCAAATTATAGATTATTCCCCTGAAAATCCCAATACAATTTATGCCCCAATTTAGATCAAGATATAGATTATGCCCCAAATCCAAATTTTTGGCTCAAGGTACAAATTATGCCTAAAATTCTCAATCTTGTTTTACAATATGAATTATGCCCCAAATTTATAATTCCCAATCATTCCCAATTTCGTGCATTTGCATATTTCAGAAATAGGCCTAGGCTCGAAGGTAGCCTGGGTATAAAAACAAAAAGGGAAAGAGGGAGAGAAGAGAACAAGAATAGGCATAGCAAATAAAATGGGCATAAGATGATAGAACTGATTGTACTAACAGAATCGGCGTAGTGACATGATTAGGTAAAAACACATAATAGGCATACGGTGACATGATTATGAAAAAATAGCAAAACAGGGATATCAAAAACAGGGATAATGAGATCTAAATAGTGAATTAGATATACAATAATGGTAGATTTGTTATAATTTCAGATTACTAATAGGCATAGGCTAAGATCCAAACTTATAGGCATGCCAAGATTACATTTTACATGTTTTTATCTAAAAATAACATAGACTCACTGTGATTGGATCTAAAGAACAGGGAATTGACTGAAGCACAAATCACTGAATATGAATTACTTATTGTTGAAGAAGAGAATAGGCTATATCAAACTATGTTGGGACAACATCTCGTTGTCGCCATTGATTTAGGTGAATAAAACAATGGGATTGAGGTCCTTTATATAGCCTAGGGTTCACGAATCTGGTTAGAAAACAAGTCCACGTATGCAGGAATGAATCAGGTTCGGATCTAGGGTGTGTCAACATAGATGTCGACACCCTTGTTGTGGTGTCGATGCATGGGTCGACACCCCTAGGGTGGGGTCGACCACCAACGGTCCGAACTCCCGCCCTAGCCCGCATCTTCTGATTATGAATTGTTTTGATTTCTAGAATAGATTTATTTATACATAGAACCCTTATATGTTTATAAACTTCAAACCATAATATCTTCTTCATACGGTGTCCGTTTTACGTAAACTCGGAGCCTATCTTAAGCAGAATTCCGAGACAAATGCAATTGTGTAGCCCATTTTACTTATTTCCAAATATTTAATTAAGTATTCCATAGTTTATAATTATTGTGTTCTCAGAACTATAGTGACAGTTGAAAAGGAAGAAAGAGATAAGTAGTGGTGATGATGACTTCCTTTTATTGACGAGAGGAATAGACCAAGCTCCAACGAGTATCATAACAGATCTTGTTATGAAGCATTAGTGATGAGCCCCGATCACATGATTTGGAGTCCTATAAGGATACTATTACAAATTCCCATATTATTTCTAAGCACCTATAGAGTTTTTCGACAAAAGTTTTGGCGATTTGAGTGACATTCATGCCACTATAGGTGTAATAACCCGGAAATTCTGAACCAGTTTAAAATTTTTATTTTGGCAATTTTAGCGAATTTTGAACATTTAAAATAAATTATTTTAAATAATATCGACAAGAAAATTTATTTTGAATATAATTCGAACATATATATTTATACGCGTCGTCATTAGAATATAAATAATTATATATAATTATAAATAGAATTGAAAATGGCGCGGTAGTTCGATAATTCGATTTCAAACTTCAATTGAACATACCGGGTGCAAAACAATCCGGATTTTAGCGAAACCAAAAACATTAGGATCTAATTTATGATATCTTTCCAAAGAATCTGAAAAATCGAAATTTCATAGCGGGGATCAAAAGATATGTCCAGTTGAAAATACTGAATAGTCGCTATGGAATTCAGGCCCTTAAAAATGGGAATTTTGCAAACGACCTCGGATTTCGACGAAACCAGTTTTGTTGGGTCCGTGATGTCAAATTATTGCTAGGTTTCAAATTTCATAATTTTTCGAATCAATATGTGAGAGTGGCATAGGAAAATGCGTTTGACCAGTTTCAGTTGATTTTAATCGACTGGAAAATGGCCATTTTTCCAACGGTCTCGGAATCCGACAAAACTAGTTTTGTTAGGACCGTATCGTCAATACGAAGCTAGAAAATATTTTTCGGGAATTTTTAGAGTCCGTATATGACCCCGGTAATTTGAAAGGTACGTTTAAAATTCAATATAGCGATTTAAATGTAAATTCGACGGAAACTGATCGAAATGATCGAATCAACCTACGATACATATCCCATTGTGTTCGGAATGGGGGTAAAACGCTATAGACGACAGGCGGTGGGCCTCGTTTAGAGGTCGTATGTAAAAGTCAACTTTTTCATAATTAAACAATTAATAAATTAAAAATAAAATCTCTCCTTCCTTTATCTGCCCCCCCCCCCTCTTCAAATTCGATCAGAAAAAAAAGAAAAAAAAAGAAGAAAAAAAACAAATCGCAGCCACCGCCGCCCTCCGATCTGCCACGCAGCTCGCCCTGGCGCTGCCTCGAGCCTCGCGCGACCCCCCCTCCGTTTCCAGCTCCTCCCCTTTTGCCTCCTCCTCCTCTAAACCGAACCCCGACTAACCGCGAAGACCCCAAACCCTAGAAACCCGTGCCGCTACCTCCTTGGCCCCACGCGCGGCCGTCGCAACCACCCACGGCCACCTGCGAACTCCGCTCCCATGCCTCCGATTGCCACCTGCACCGCCCGAGTCAAGAGAAGACGCCGATGTTCCATTTTCAGATCGGAGGAAGGAAGAAAAATGGGGTAACGATTTTAAACTCAGTTTTTAATAAATATAAAAGTGTTTTTAAATTTCAGATTTGAATATAAATTAGCATGGAATTTTATTTTCTGATTTTATGTATAAAAATATACCATTGTTTTATAGGATAAAGATATTTGGTTTCGATCATGAAGTAGCAAACACAAAGATTAGATTTTGATATAGTGGTGATAATGAAAACATCATATTTATATTGTAGAAGGATAAAAATATGATTTTTATATTTTTAAAGAATTAAAAATATGATTTTTATATTTTTAAAGTATTAAAAATATAATCTTTATTATGTAGAAGAGGTAAAAGTTTGATTTTTGTTTAGGTAGAGAAATAAAAATATAATTTTTATGTGATAGGAATATAGAAATATCATCTTTATATTGTAGAAGGATAAAAATATGATTTTTATATAGTGGGAACTATAAAAATATAATCTTTATAGGATAGAGAATATGAAAATATCATCTTTATATATGTAGCGAAATAAAAATCTGATTTTTATTATATATACGTTGAAATAAAGAGATGATTTTTATAGTGATGAAATCTTTACATTTGAAAAGGCGAAATCTTTTTATATATTAAATAGCGAAGTAAAAATGTGATTTTTATATATATAGTGGCTACGGGCAACGAAAGTGATAAGAGACGAGAACAGTGAAGATTTCCTGTATTGGAAGTGCCGTGGAAGTTGGATAGCTATCGGTGAGAATTTCTCACTCTAAATTTCTATTCTAGTTATATATATACATATATATATATATACTAGGATGCAGACGGTGTTTAGTAGCACCCGACACAATCGTCCACAGACCATGGACTTGTTTGTGTGGCTATGTTGTTAGTTAGATTGTTTGGGTTGAATTGAATTGTTGGGTGAAATGAATGGATTTGATTGATGTGTGAATGGCGTGGGCCTTCACTAGACCGGGGATAAGGCTAGGCCTCGTCCCGTTTCTAGTATCGTGCCGTTATGCCGCCAAAATTTTCTAAAATAAGTTAGAAAAATAAAAATATCATTTTGTTTAAAGAATGAACTGAATAGAATATTTTCATAGGTTGAATAAAATGTTTTTATCGTTAAAAATATAATTTTTAACGTGAATATGAATATAGTGAATGTGAATAAATAAATATTCATTTACAAACCGGACAGTTTGTTTATGTACACCTATTTGAAGGACATTGATTGGGTCGATAAATTTTACACATTGCCCAACTGCACAACTAAAATCTGTGTTTGATTGTTTGAAACCCCACACGGGTGTTGGGATGAAATTTGAAGTTCACTCCTCCTGATTGATTAAATATGTCGATCGATTGATTGACAGGCTGTTATAAGCGTTAGATATCTATATTTGATGCTTATACAGTGTAGTGCACTTTGGTTGATGGTTGATTATTTTTCAATGTTATTATATACATGTGTTATATGGAATCCATATAGTTAACGCTATATGGTAATTGATTGGGCCTCATTCCAATTTAGAAGATAAAGAATATTATAAAGTAAAGGTTCATGTGTTGACTGTACTCATCTGTTGAGATTAGTCATGTGTTGAACGAAATATTTTAACAATAAAATTTAAATCTTTATCACTATAAAGTAAAGGTTCATGTGTTGACTGTACTCATCCGTTGAGATTAGTCATGTGTTGAACGAAATATTTTAACAATAAAATTTATATCTTTATCACTATAAAGTAAAGGTTCATGTGTTGACTGTACTCATCCGTTGAGATTAGTCATGTGTTGAACGAAATATTTTAACAATAAAATTTATATCTTTATCACTATAAAGTAAAGGTTCATGTGTTGACTGTACTCATCCGTTGAGATTAGTCATGTGTTGAACGAAATAATTTAACAAAAATAGTCACACGTGAACAGTACTCATTCGTTGAGATTAGTCGTGTGTTGACAAAAATAAATATTCATTTGTTGAATAGAATATTTGAAAATAGAAATATATGAAGTCGTGTTGGTTAGATTGACGCCATTTTGACGTGAACGATATTTATATCGATTTTATTCATTTTAAAATGAATATTGAAAAGTGATTTCGAAATCGCATATTTTGAAATGAAATTTGAATCAAATCGAATAGAAAACGAATTCGAATTGAATATATAACGAATTGAATATATAACGAATTGAATTCGAATTGAATATAAAACGAATTTGATTTCAATTAAATATATAATGAATTTGATTCAAATAGAAAACGGAAATGAATGGAATATAAAACTATTTCGAAATGAATTGAATATAAAACGATTTCGAAATAAATTGAATATAAAACGATTTCGAAATGAATTGAATATAAAACGATTTCGAATTAAATTGAATAGAAAACAAATTGAATTCAAATGGATTAGAAAACGAATTTGATTTAAATTGATTAGAAAACGAATTTGATTTAAGTCGAATAGAAAACCAATTTGATTTAAGTCGAATAGAAAACCAATTTGAATTGAATCAAATAGAAAACGACTTTGAAATTGAATTGAATTGAAAACGAATTCAAATTGAATTGAAAGCGAATTGAAATGAATTCAAATTGAATTGGAAGTTGAATTGAATAGAAATGAATTTTAAAATGAATTTATAAAGAAGAATTCAATTTTGCTTTGGATTGAAATGGAAGTTGAAATTGTTTTTGAAACGAATTCAAAACTATTTATAAAATTCGTTTTAAATAGAAATCGACGAAATATATATTATATATATAATATAATGGCCTGAATAGAACGCGCCGCGGTAGTTCTTGAATTTCGACCATTTATTTCAAACGGACATTACGAGAGATCCGACCGTCGAATTCTCCTAAAATCGGAACCGTTGGGTTCGTATCGAAAAGAGCTTTCTAATGAATATTAGAAATTTGAAATCTAACGGTTGAATTTGGAGTTACGTCCAAATAAAATTTGAAAAAGGTCGCTGTAAGTGCAGTTCGATGGCCATTGTAGGAAATCGACTGTACGGGCCTTAATAAAATTATTAAAAATAGTAATAATTTGTGTAAAATCATAAGAAATGATTTGGGAAAAATTGGGGTGAAAAACTCCATATTTGAAAAGATTAAAATGGATTTTTATCGAAATGAAATAATTTTGAACTAAATTTAAAACCCAATTATTTTTAAATAAATAAATTAGATTTAAAAAGGGGTTTTAAATAATCGGAATTTCTAATATATTTGATTGGATTTGAAATGGGTTTATCGTGAACGGTGTTTTAAATAACACTAGTTCTTTAACCCGATAATAAATAGAATGTGATTTGGGTTTGTCGTGAACTGTGTTTTAAATAACACCTAGTTCTTTAACCCAGTAAAAGGAGTCTTATTGAATCTGCAATTAGATTGAAATGTGCATTGATAATCTAAATTATCAAATTTAGAAATGAGCGAGAATGGAGTATCACCAGTTTTTCTCCAAAGCGATAGTTAAATCTTTAATTAGATTTGAACGTGAAATGGTAATTAATTTTACCGATAACACCGTGGTGTTAGATATGGAGTATTACCAATTTTGCTTCATGGGATGAATAGGTTGGGATTGGGAAATAAAATAAATAATTACTTCGGTGTGGTTCGCTAATCTCGACTAGTTTGGAAAACCATAATTTGGTTTGAAATGACATCCAAAGGAAGGTTATAGGATAAATTTCAAAGAATTTATCTTGGATAAAATTAATAGGAACCTTTCCCAAAAAATGAGATTTTGTGAATAAAAGAATATTCTGAATTGGAATGAGGCGTTTGTTGTGTTTGTGTAACATTTGTTTTTAATATACGCGGGTTGTTCGGAAAGTCCGGGTTTATACCCATTCTGAATAACCGATTCGACGATAAGTCGAAGATGAAGACGGTGGTTGAAGACCGGAAGTCTTCACATCGTTTGGGTGATTACTGATGATCTTGATTGGGATGTACACCCAAGAAGAGGGAATCAGTTGGTTGTCGTCCAGACGTACTTGGAGATGGATGGATATGCGAGGAAAGTGCCTCCGGTTTCGTTCAGACCCAGAACGAACTTGTAAATGGATTGTGTGTCTGACATTGGATTTTATTCTGTGTTGATTGATTTCTGTTAAATATATATCTGTTTGGAGGCGGAGAATTTATTCTCTTGCTTAACGCCCTTCTCTGAGACGTACGAGCTTAGAGGTTATATATCGATAGATATCAATCGCATGGCATGAATTGCCTGTGTGGCATGCTGAGTTGCATGGATCAAGGCTTCTGTTGAAAAGCAAAGTCTTGTGGTTGATGATCAAAGCACGGCCTACGTGGCAGCTTTGTGTATAGCGTGGATTCGCGAGCCTCACACCTCGGTATGAGTTAAAAACGGGATACGGACCGCTGGGAGAACACGACGTTTCTTTCTAGCTTTGGTGGTGTCAGTGACTTACCAGCCCTGACATTTATATACTTTTCACCTTTGTGGTTGTTGGAACGAGGCGCCTCGATTATAGGTCTGTAAGGACCGGGAAACGTGTGTTCAGGCATAATTAATCCTCTAACGTAAGTGAGGACCGGCCCAGCCGAATCCGGGGTTACCCAGAGTGTGTAGTCCCGAGGCATTTGCTAGAGTGTCTTGAAGCGGAGAGGAGCTTGCCCCTTGCCTCGACTCATGACGAAAATCCAATTTCCAATACGTGTATTTTGGCTTTAATTGTAGAACTAGTATGGCGACATAGTGGTATGGGGCACTTATGCCGTCTATGATTTATACTTATGATTGAAATTGTTTTGACACTATACACTTATTATAGTATCAAATGATTTGTTTTAAACGTACCAAGCATATTTGGCTGTTATAAGGTAAAACCCTATCCTCCGGCTTGCGTTGCATTGTGTGATGGGACCTGGGTCTTATAATAGCTTCATTTTTCGAAAAAGCATTGCGCTGTTTATTCTATGCACTGGTATTCTTGGGAGGAAACCCGTTCCGTGTTATACGGCGTGGTCCCTTGAATTACTCTCTTTTAAAATAAAGCTTTAAATAACTGTTTTAGTTCTCACACCAGTCACATGACTGACCTGGAGTTTATTGTTTTAACCTAAACTCTGGGAGCCCCTATTTTCCGCACGGGCAGCTAGTAGTTTTGGTTTTGCAGATTTATATTCACAGGATCCTGGTTTACAGCTGCAATGATATCCGGAAAGCTCTGTATCCATATATCACCTTCGGTTGTGCTTTGTATTATTTTCCGCTGCTATGTATTTTATTGTAATCTCTGATATTTATCGAATGTAATTTATTCATTTATACTCTATATATTCTTGTATCTGATGGAATTGTTGTAATAACAATGAAATGTTCTTCCGTCTGCGTTCTGTTTTGTCTTGTCCTCACAGTAATTCGTTCTTTCTCATCTCTTCGGAGACCGGGGAAGTTCGGGTCGCTACATTTGGTATCAGAGCTTTGGTTTACAGAGCTCGAGAACAAGACACATTAGAACCATACGAAAGAATTCATCAGATATTGGATTAGTAATATCCAATTAGAATGACTCGTTAGAGATGGGATCAGTAGTATCCTAGAACGAGTGTGAAGAGTATATTTTTCAAATGAAAACAAATTTGTTTTGAAATTTAAATCGTTTTAAACGTATTTGATTATTTATTTATTTTGAATATGGACAATCTATTATATAAAGGTTTTGCATATACGCGTCATGAACGTATATTTGAAGTTTTAATATACTAGATAGATATAGAATCACATTCTAGTCGCCCGGACCTGATTCTGATGATTGACGCATCATCATCAGTAATTATTTTCGTGTTTCGAAGGTGTGATTTCTATATATTTCCATTAGACTGGTGTGAGAACCAAAACTAATATAGCTAGAACACATTGTTGTGAATTGGCATCAAAAACAAGATTTTCAGTATATATATCAAAGTTATGAATTTGAAACTCTAATTCACTAATTGATTGTTGTTTGTGTTGTTTGTTTATTGGTTTGATAATTTTGAACCATTATGCCTAATTGAATCAAATATTGAATTGTATTGAAAATTAGTTGCATTTGCTTGCATATACATATATATCATTGAACAGGTCATAGCAAGGAGGCTAGAGCAGAGAATAAAATTTGTTTGCCCGACAAATAGGTACATGTTTACTATAATTTACTGTTTTGTTTGGGTGATGATGATTTTATGAGTCTATTGGCTAGCCGCTTGGCTTTTTCTTTTTCTTTTTGAGATCAGAAGGCCTATATGGAAATTTCGGGATTTTCCCGTGGCTCCCGGTGTAGGGGAGGTTATGGCGAAATTTTTCGAAAATTTAGGGTGTTAGCCAAATTTTTGAAATTTTGAAAATTCTCAGAAACTGAAAAGTTGGAGAATGGACGCCAGATCGAACGTAGAGTTGATTAATCAAACCACTTTCGACTTTGTTCCTTTTCGGGGACGAAAAGTTTTAAGTGGGGGAGATTGTAATAACCCGGAAATTCTGAACCAGTTTAAAATTTTTATTTTGGCAATTTTAGCGAATTTTGAACATTTAAAATAAATTATTTTAAATAATATCGACGATAAAATTTATTTTGAATATAATTCGAACATATATATTTATACGCGTCGTCATTAGAATATAAATAATTATATATAATTATAAATAGAATTGAAAATGGCGCGGTAGTTCGATAATTCGATTTCAAACTTCAATTGAACATACCGGGTGCAAAACAATCCGGATTTTAGCGAAACCAAAAACATTAGGATCTAATTTATGATATCTTTCCAACGAATCCGAAAAATCGAAATTTCATAGCGGGGATCAAAAGATATGTCCAGTTGAAAATACTGAATAGTCGCTATGGAATTCAGGCCCTTAAAAATGGGAATTTTGCAAACGACCTCGGATTTCGACGAAACAAGTTTTGTTGGGTCCGTGATGTCAAATTATTGCTAGGTTTCAAATTTCATAATTTTTCGAATCAATATGTGAGAGTGGCATAGGAAAATGCGTTTGACCAGTTTTAGTTGATTTTAATCGACTGGAAAATGGCCGTTTTTCCATCGGTCTCGGAATCCGACGAAACTAGTTTTGTTAGGACCGTATCGTCAATACGAAGCTAGAAAATATTTTTCGGGAATTTTTAGAGTCCGTATGTGACCCTGGTAATTTGAAAGGTACGTTTAAAATTCAATATAGCGATTTAAATGTAAATTCGACGGAAACTGATCGAAATGATCGAATCAACCTACGATACATATCCCATTGTGTTCGGAATGGGGGTAAAACGCTATAGACGACAGGCGGTGGGCCTCGTTTAGAGGTCGTATGTAAAAGTCAACTTTTTCATAATTAAATAATTAATAAATTAAAAATAAAATCTCTCCTTCCTTTATCTGCCCCCCCCCCCCTTCTTCAAATTCGATCAGAAAAAAAATCAAATCGCAGCCACCGCCGCCCTCCGATCTGCCACGCCGCTCGCCCTGGCGCTGCCACGAGCCTCGCGCGACCCCCCCTCCGTTTCCAGCTCCTCCCCCTTTGCATCCTCCTCCTCTAAACCGAACCCCGACTAACCGCGAAGACCCCAAACCCTAGAAACCCGTGCTGCTACCTCCTTGGCCCCACGCGCGGCCGTCGCAATCACCCACGGCCACCTGCGAACTCCGCTCCCATGCCTCCGATTGCCACCTGCACCGCCCGAGTTAAGAGAAGACGCCGTTGTTCCATTTTCAGATCGGAGGAAGGAAAAAAAATGGGGTAACGATTTTAAACTCAGTTTTTAATAAATATAAAAGTGTTTTTAAATTTCAGATTTGAATATAAATTAGCATGGAATTTTATTTTCTGATTTTATGTATAAAAATATACCATTGTTTTATAGGATAAAGATATTTGGTTTCGATCATGAAGTAGCAAACACAAAGATTAGATTTTGATATAGTGGTGATAATGAAAACATCATCTTTATATTGTAGAAGGATAAAAATATGATTTTTATATTTTTAAAGAATTAAAAATATGATTTTTATATTTTTAAAGTATTAAAAATATAATCTTTATTATGTAGAAGAGGTAAAAGTTTGATTTTTGTTTAGGTAGAGAAATAAAAATATAATTTTTACGTGATAGGAATATTAGAAATATCATCTTTATATTGTAGAAGGATAAAAATATGATTTTTATATAGTGGGAACTATAAAAATATAATCTTTATAGGATAGAGAATATAAAAATATCATCTTTTTATATGTAGCGAAATAAAAATCTGATTTTTATTATATATACGTTGAAATAAAGAGATGATTTTTATAGTGATGTAATCTTTACATTTGAAAAGGTGAAATCTTTTTATATATTAAATAGCGAAGTAAAAATGTGATTTTTATATATATAGTGACTACGGGCAACGAAAGTGATAAGAGACGAAACAGTGAAGATTTCCTGCATTGGAAGTGCCGTGGAAGTTGGATAGCTATCGGTGAGAATTTCTCACTCTAAATTTCTTTTCTAGTTATATATATATACTAGGATGCAGACGGTGTTTAGTAGCACCCGACACAATCGTCCACAGACCATGGACTTGTTTGTTTGGCTGTGTTGTTAGTTAGATTGTTTGGTTTGAATTGAATTGTTGGGTGAAATGAATGGATTTGATTGATATGTGAATGGCGTGGGCCTTCACTAGACTGGGGATAAGGCTAGGCCTCGTCCCGTTTCTAGTATCGTGTCGTTATGCCGCCAAAATTTTCTAAAATAAGTTAGAAAAATAAAAATATCATTTTGTTTAAAGAATGAACTGAATAGAATATTTTCATAGGTTGAATAAAATGTTTTTATCGTTAAAAATATAATTTTTAACGTGAATATGAATATAGTGAATGTGAATAAATAAATATTCATTTACAAACCGGACGGTTTGTTTATGTACACCTATTTGAAGGACATTGATTGGGTCGATAAATTTTACACATCGCCCAACTGCACAACTAAAATCTGTGTTTGATTGTTTGAAACCCCACACGGGTGTTGGGATGAAATTTGAAGTTCACTCCTCCTGATTGATTAAATATGTCGATCGATTGATTGACAGGCTGTTATAAGCGTTAGATATCTATATTTGATGCTTATACAGTGTAGTGCACTTTGGTTGATGGTTGATTATTTTTCAATGTAATTATATACATGTGTTGTATGGAATCCATATAGTTAACGCTATATGGTAATTGATTGGGCCTCATTCCAATTTAGAAGATAAAGAATATTATAAATTAAAGGTTCATGTGTTGACTGTACTCATCCGTTGAGATTAGTCATGTGTCGAACGAAATATTTTAACAATAAAATTTATATCTTTATCACTATAAAGTAAAGGTTCATGTGTTGACTGTACTCATCCGTTGAGATTAGTCATGTGTTGAACGAAATATTTTAACAATAAAATTTATATCTTTATCACTATAAAGTAAAGGTTCATGTGTTGACTGTACTCATCCGTTGAGATTAGTCATGTGTTGAACGAAATATTTTAACAATAAAATTTATATCTTTATCACTATAAAGTAAAGGTTCATGTGTTGACTGTACTCATCCGTTGAGATTAGTCATGTGTTGAACGAAATAATTTAACAAAAATAGTCACACGTGAACAATATTCATTCGTTGAGATTACTCGTGTGTTGACAAAAATAAATATTCATTTGTTGAATAGAATATTTGAAAATAGAAATATATGAAGTCGTGTTGGTTAGATTGAAGCCATTTTGACGTAAACGATATTTATATCGATTTTATTCATTTTAAAATGAATATTGAAAAGTGATTTCGAAATCGCATATTTTGAAATGAAATTTGAATCAAATCGAATAGAAAACGAATTCGAATTGAATATATAACGAATTGAATTCGAATTGAATATAAAACGAATTTGATTTCAATTGAATATATAATGAATTTGATTCAAATAGAAAACGGAAATGAATGGAATATAAAACGATTTCGAAATGAATTGAATATAAAACGGTTTCGAAATGAATTGAATATAAAACGATTTCGAAATGAATTGAATATAAAACGATTTCGAATTAAATTGAATAGAAAACAAATTGAATTCAAATGGATTAGAAAACGAATTTGATTTAAATTGATTAGAAAACGAATTTGATTTAAGTCGAATAGAAAACCAATTTGATTTAAGTCGAATAGAAAACCAATTTGAATTGAATCAAATAGAAAACGACTTTGAAATTGAATTGAATTGAAAACGAATTCAAATTGAATTGAAAGCGATTTGAAATGAATTCAAATTGAATTGGAAGTTGAATTGAATAGAAATGAATTTTAAAACGAATTTATAAAGAAGAATTCAATTTTGCTTTGGATTGAAATGGAAGTTGAAATTGTTTTTTAAACGAATTCAAAACTATTTATAAAATTCGTTTTAAATAGAAATCGACGAAATATATATTATATATATAATATAATGGCCTGAATAGAACGCGCCGCGCCGCGGCAGTTCGTGAATTTCGACCATTTATTTCAAACGGACATTACGGGAGATCCGACCGTCGGATTCTCCTAAAACCGGAACCGTTGGGTTCGTATCGAAAAGAGCTTTCTAATGAATATTAGAAATTTGAAATCTAACGGTTGGATTTGGAGTTACGTCCAAATCAAATTTGAAAAAGGTCGTTGTAAGTGCAGTTCGATGGCCATTGTAGGAAATCGACTGTACGGGCCTTAATAAAATTATTAAAAATAGTAATAATTTGTGTAAAATCATAAGAAATGATTTGGGAAAAATTGGGGTGAAAAACTCCATATTTGAAAAGATAAAAATGGATTTTTATCGAAATGAACTAGTTTTGAACTAAATTTAAAACCCAATTATTTTTAAATAAATAAATTAGATTTAAAAAGGGGTTTTAAATAATCGGAATTTCTAATATATTTGATTGGATTTGAAATGGGTTTATCGTGAACGGTGTTTAAAATAACACTAGTTCTTTAACCCGATAATAAATAGAATGTGATTTGGGTTTGTCGTGAACTGTGTTTTAAATAACACCTAGTTCTTTAACCCAGTAAAAGGAGTCTTATTGAATCTGCAATTAGATTGAAATGTGCATTGATAATCTAAATTATCAAATTTAGAAATGAGCGAGAATGGAGTATCACCAGTTTTTCTCCAAAGCGATAGTTAAATCTTTAATTAGATTTGAACGTGAAATGGTAATTAATTTTACCGATAACACCGTGGTGTTAGATATGGAGTATTACCAGTTTTGCTTCATGGGATGAATAGGTTGGGATTGGGAAATAAAATAAATAATTACTTCGGTGTGGTTCGCTAATCTCGACTAGTTTGGAAAACCATAATTTGGTTTGAAATGACATCCAAAGGAAGGTTATAGGATAAATTTCAAAGAATTTATCTTGGATAAAATTAATGGGAACCTTTCCCTAAAAATGAGATTTAGTGAATAAAATAATATTTTGAATTGGAATGAGGCGTTTGTTGTGTTTGTGTAACATTTGTTTTTAATATACGCGGGTTGTTCGGAAAGTCCGGGTTTATACCCATTCTGAATAACCGATTCGACGATAAGTCGAAGATGAAGACGGTGGTTGAAGACCGGAAGTCTTCACATCGTTTGGGTGATTACTGATGATCTTGATTGGACTGTACACCCAAGATGAGGGAATTAGTTGGTTGTCGTCCAGACGTACTTGGAGATGGATGAATATGCGAGGAAAGTGCCTCCGGTTTCGTTCAGACCCAGAACGAACTTGTAAAAGGATTGTGTGTCTGACATTGGATTTTATTCTGTGTTAATTGATTTCTGTTAAATATATATCTGTTTGGCGGCGGAGAATTTATTCTCTTGCTTAACGCCCTTCTCTGAGACGTACGAGCTTAGAGGTTATATATCGATAGATATCAATCGCATGGCATGAATTGCCTGTGTGGCATGCTGAGTTGCATGGATCAAGGCTTCTGTTGAAAAGCAAAGTCTTGTGGTTGATGATCAAAGCACGGCCTACGTGGCAGCTTTGTGTATAGCGTGGATTCGCGAGCCTCACACCTCGGTATGAGTTAAAAACGGGATACGGACCGCTGGGAGAACACGACGTTTCTTTCTAGCTTTGGTGGTGTCAGTGACTTACCAGCCCTGACATTTATATACTTTTCACCTTTGTGGTTGTTGGAACGAGGCGCCTCGATTATAGGTCTGTAAGGACCGGGAAACGTGTGTTCAGGCATAATTAATCCTCTAACGTAAGTGAGGACCGGCCCAGCCGAATCCGGGGTTGCCCAGAGTGTGTAGTCCCGAGGCATTTGCTAGAGTGTCTCGAAGCGGAGAGGAGCTTGCCCCTTGCCTCGACTCATGACGGAAATCCAATTTCCAATACATGTATTTTGGCTTTAATTGTAGAACTAGT
This sequence comes from Allium sativum, assembly GCA_030737875.1. Lineage (NCBI taxonomy): Eukaryota > Viridiplantae > Streptophyta > Magnoliopsida > Asparagales > Amaryllidaceae > Allium > Allium sativum. The sequence goes on from CM060921.1 coordinate 283,243,079, forward strand.
ATGGCGACATAGTGGTATGGGGCACTTATGCCGTCTATGATTTATACTTATGATTGAAATTGTTTTGACACTATACACTTATTATAGTATCAAATGATTTGTTTTAAACGTACCAAGCATATTTGGCTGTTATAAGGTAAAACCCTATCCTCCGGCTTGCGTTGCATTGTGTGATGGGACCTGGGTCTTATAATAGCTTCATTTTTCGAAAAAGCATTGCGCTGTTTATTCTATGCACTGGTATTCTTGGGAGGAAACCCGTTCCGTGTTATACGGCGTGGTCCCTTGAATTACTCTCTTTTAAAATAAAGCTTTAAATAACTGTTTTAGTTCTCACACAAGTCACATGATTGACCTGGAGTTTATTGTTTTAACCTAAACTCTGGGTGCCCCTATTTTCCGCACGGGCAGCTAGTAGTTTTGGTTTTGCAGATTTATATTCACAGGATCCTGGTTTACAGCTGGAATGATATCCGGAAAGCTCTGTATCCGTATATCACCTTCAGTTGTGCTTTGTATTATTTTCCGCTGCTATGTAATTTATTGTAATCTCTGATATTTATCGAATGTAATTTATTCATTTATACTCTATATATTCTTGTATCTGATGGAATTGTTGTAATAACAATGAAATGTTCTTCCGTCTGCGTTCTGTTTTGTCTTGTCCTCACAGTAATTCGTTCTTTCTCATCTCTTCGGAGACCGGGGAAGTTCGGGTCGCTACAATAGGTGAACTTATTGATCGTGATTTCATTCCTCCAAAGTTTATATTCCACCCTGAGCATGATACTTCTTAAGGACACGGAATTTGAACACTATTAGCTTTCCAACATGGTTTATGAAGCTCTCAGAAATCCAAACACATGTCTCTGGTCTAATGTCATGAGCACTCACACTAGCACCGTTCCACTTCTTAAATTCACACATATTAAGTTATTCCATTTCCTGTTTCATGCACCATAGGTTGTGGCCTCTAGGATGATTTTGTTCATGTTTGTATGAAGGAAATTTGAAAGAACTATGCTCTTAATTACCATTCGCATCAAGAAATGGAAGCATCAAGGAAAGGAAGTAAGGATAAAAAGGCAGAGGAAGAAAGAACAAGAAAGGATAGAGAGGCACGGAAAGATATGAGAGAGAGGGATAGATTACTAATTTAAAACCCTCCATTTTTAAATTAAATAATAAAATAAAAATTTGTAAAATTTTCCGAATTTGGTCATGGAACTAGTATCGTTGCGTCTATGATGATTTTCTGATCAATTTAGACCTATGGTTTATAGAAAATAGATTTAAAATGAAAAGATACCTTTTAACGAAGTTTTAGAACAAACATGAAAAAGAAGATATAAGAAAACCAAAAATATAACAATAGCTACCAATGTTTTAGTTTTGCAAATAGAAAGTTAAGTTAGGTGAGTTAGTAGAGCTTGCACTTGCTAAAGTGGAGGTCAGGAGTTCAAATTCTACCAATATAATGTTTTAAATTTTAAGAAGACCAACTAAAAGGATGCATGTTCTAAGATATATATATACATACATATGAGTATATACAAGGGAAAAAATTATATATATATATATGTATATGTATATGTATATATAAGTGTGTGTGTGTATGTATGTATAAACGTGTGTGAACACATGTTAAAAAGATAGAAAATAGTTAAATAGACTAGAAAGAAATTTGGCAAGGGAATAATGTTAATAATAACATTTATTATGCAGCTATTAACGAATGAAGTTTAGGAAATTATGCACGAATATATACGCACAATTTGAAATTTGAAATCTACAACGTGCATTATAAATGGAAGAATTAATATAAAGAAGAATATTAGGGAAGAAAAAGAACGTTGAGTGTAATGTTAAACGAAAATTTAATATAAAAAAATTAAATTCGTGACCTAGTGCCAGGTAAGGAGAAATTGATTTAATGTTTTAAATGGCTCTGACTTTACTTATTTCAATCCAACGGACGAGGTCCTTCTATGCATCCATAAATAGACCAGCCGGTCCTAGACTCTAAGTCATATTTTTTGAGAGGGCGCCAGAGCTCTGGCAATTCTTTTCTCTTCCAAATTTTTTAGAAAACAAATATATTAGTTTTAAGATTTCTGATTCAAGATTTGAAGATAAAGATTATAGATTTAAGTTATAGATGCTCAGATCCTCCGTCCAGACAAATCAACAATTCTGAATTAAAAAGAAAGCAGCACAGATCCAAATCGGATCCAAAATATTAGAGTGCAAATATCAGGTGAGTGGATTAAATTATTTCTTTCGATAATATTATTTTTGTATCATTTGATTCCTACTAAAATTTACAATATGTTTTTTTTGCTTCTCCCCTCTTCTACGCCAAAATATACCATTTATGTCAAATTTTGGTTATGCGTGAAAATTGAATAAATTAGGGTTATGTGTAAATTTGATAATTGAATTATGGATAAGCGCAAGATTATTTAATTGTAGCTATATCCAATTTAATATAAATTATAAACAGAAAAGTGGAAATTTAGTGATTTTGTGCTGTTAGAACATAGTGTGTCAATATTGTAATAAATGAAGAATTTGTGAATTTACATATTATTTGTGAGAAATCCATTTTCACATTTAGATGGAAATATTGTAGAAATTGTGAGGATTGAACGAAAAAGAAGGGTAAATCAAATTGTGTCAAATTTTATTGTAATTGCGCAAAACAAGTTAGAGACAGTAACTAATAGTTAATACATATTAAACAAATCTAAAAGTTAGTTGTAGTCTAGATTGATTGGTTAGGAAAGAAGAAGGAATGTATTTTCATAGTTTGGTAAATAAAGAAAAATAGGAAACACGATTGCAAACTGAAATTGTGAATAAACGGAGATTAATGTGAAAGAGGGAATAAACTATATTGCACAATAATTTGTTGACTTCAAAAATAAGAGAAGAAATGTTTTACAATCATGAGTTTCTCTTACAGTAACTACCTGAAACTATGGAAACTGATTTTTATTACAGTTCTGGTAACCAATCAATTTGGAATAGGCCTAACTTTCTAAAAAGTGAATTGTAAAGATAAGAAAGAAGGGTAACATAATTGAAAGAGGTTATGAAAAGGAAATGAGATATAAAAGGTTTATTGTGTAAACTAATAAAGACTGTAAATAGATTAATGTCATAAGGAATGTAATCTATTATAATAGATTATATCAGATGAGAATGTAATATAATATGTAGACTTATCATACGGAAAAGTGAAACGCATAGATTATAATTAAAAGATGAAATGTGAGGTAAGAGGCTTATTATAAATAAACTTAGACAATTAGGAATAAGTTTAATAAGCGACCAACTAAGGCTAATAAACAAATAATTTGGATGTAGAATAAACAAATTAATGTTTAAGTTTATTAGCAATGCAGTAAGTAAAACAAGCACATAGTTGAAGATTATACATAGGGTCTAACAATGTATTAACGAGATGCACTTGGACCAGTCCGTACGTTTTTGGGATGAAGAGCTCAACGGGGAAGATCATCGTGGGTGTTTGGAGACATGAGGGAAGCACGTCCAACTTATTCGACGGGATTATAAGGAAGTACAGGACTACTATGGGACGTAAGAATAATCCGTTATAGCTCTCTATGGTAGGCATAATAAAGTTGTACCCATAAAGGCGTAGTCTGTACGGTTCCATCTGATGAGTATGCCTTGGCTGCATCTTGAATGATAGACAACCTAAAGGATGATCTTAGGATGATTCAGTAGCTGACTCAAGGAGGAATGCTTCGTGGTCAGGATCCAACTAAAGATAGTAGGTCGTCGAATACATGTCATCGTCAGTCGGAGCATGTGCAGGAAAACCTGGAGATAACCCAATAGGCTAATTATCTTTACTATTGGGTCATTGGATTAGGGACCACATGTTTGTTTAGATTGATGGTAGGGAGGTCATTTAGCTCTTTTGAATAGTCTTTCATTAGATTGGGGGTAGGCTAGAGTAGGGCCTTGGAGAACCACCGAAGAGACAGACCTAAATTTGAATATTTATATTATATGCCTAATGAGGCTATCTTTTACAGTATGAGCCCCAGACTGAACTTTGTGGAGAAACATAAGGATTAAAGTGCCCTTATGGCCTAGAGACAGAGACTTATTCGCTTTCATAGCGTTACGTTGGAGACTTGGTATGCCTTCATAGCATAGTTTAGTACACTTTCGTAGAGTGGAGATAAAGATCTAGTACATTTTTCATAGTACAATGATGCAGACCACTCAAGGAGGGTACTGTGGGAAGTACCTCGATATTAGGTATATAGCTACACACAAACACACGCACATGTATATATATACACTATTTATTAGGTTAATATACTGGGGAGTAGATGAGTACAAGTTATGCGGAAAAATCAAAAATGTATTGTGAAATAAGCTCGAATGAATTAATAAATATAAACCAGTGATAGAACGATATATGTAGTGTTATTTGTAGAAGGTATAATTTATCCATTCACTAGAACTTTTGTTCTGGCCCATCCTCATAGCAAACCCGCATGTTGGATAAGTGGTTGAGATTCTATAGCTTAGAGACATTTGTTAGATAGTGTCATCATATTGGTGAGTATTTACTTACTATTATATTTTATTCCCTTCCGCTGTGAGATTTCTATTATACGCTCTGATATATTTATCTTTGATCTTCTATAGGATACAAATAAACCAGTTCGGGTATTTGAAAAAAAAAAACCAATCTGTCAAAATTGGGGTTGTAATAGCTAAATAGAGCCACCATACTGAAATTTGCGCATGGAAAAAGCTAAGGTTTTTCAGAAGATGAAAAATCCCTAGTCTTCGAACGAATCCTCCAAAAGGCCAAAAGTAAATTATGATCTCTTTGAAATCCATATGAATTCAAACCGTCCATTTGGCTATGGAGTCATGGTTTCAAATTCAACTACTCTACTTACCACAACTATTTAAACTACTACTAGCAAGGTTATTGCTACTATTTCTTTTTTTTTTCTTAATCGTATGTCTGCCTCTATCGGCTGAACTGATAATGTGGCTTTTGAAGGAAGTTGTGCTTGATTGAGACATAATACTCGTCCCAAAAGAATCTTATACATTGCATTTTCAAGCGCTTGAAAGTGATTCGGACAAGCTTAGAGGATGGTAGAAGATATGCAAAGAACTTGCGGGCGCGAAATTGACTAATTGTTAAAAATTCTACCAGTCGAGTTTGAGAAGAAAGATTATCACAAGAAGGTTGGCGAGAATGATGAAGAGATTTTATAACTAAAGAAAGATAAAGATGCCTCTGCTGAGGAGAAAAAGAAAAGTGCTAGCCTGCTTTAGGAAGTGATTGACAAGAAAATTGTAATAACCTAAATTTAGTTACTGGAATTTAAATATTTAAACAGTTGGATTTTTGGAATTTAATAACTCAAATTCTTTTTTAGAGATTATTTAAATATTTGATTTATAAGTTTTGAATCAATTATTATTAAATGGATATAATCATTTTATTTGATTCCTTTAACTGATAAATAAAAACAGTAAATACTTATTGTAAATTTACATACACTGATAAGACAATTAATTAAATAATAATAAAATAAAATACTAATGCTACTACTTGATTTTATGATTTTTTATTAATTTGGTTTTTTTTTGCTTTTCCCATAATTTTAAATTTGGAAAATACTCAAATTTATCGTTTGACGATTTACCAACAAGCAATGATGTTTTTGTGATTTTTCAAAACATAATAACCATTGTCTATTATAATTGTTTTGAAATCATGTCTTCATTTTGAGTGTGGTTACAATTTTGTTTTGTTGTTCAAAGTTCATATGTAAACAAAATAATGTTCGGCAAAACACTTTGAATTGTAAAATTAGTATAACAACAGTCACCATTAATATAAGTATTTCTCTTCCCTCGTTATTTTTCTTCGATTCTTGTTCATTCGATAAAGAGAAAAAAAATGTAAATGGTCTAACTTCAAAAAATCATTTATCATGATTTATTCAACGAAATTTAGCAAAACAAGAATCTTTAAGTTTGTTGAGTTGAGATCTTATGGTTGACAATGGTTACATGTGGGTTATGGTATTTGGTACATTTAAAGCAGTGAGAATGAAAGCTAAGGATTGAGTTTTTGCTCAAGTTAAGCGGGGATCGACGTTTTAATACTTGGATTTTGGTTTTCCGAGGCTTGGTGCACTTGCGGTTGGCTTACTATGGTCTTCAATCATGATTTCACTGTGCGATAGTCAAGGCTGGCTCAAATAGTTGGGTTATTCTAGACAGATTTAAACTTACGTTCGGGAAGAAAACAGAAAGTTGGGTTTCTCTAGACAGGTCGAAATTTAAGTGCTGGGAGAAAATAGATATATGTTGCCCCCCGTGTAGTAAAAAGCTCTTGGTGGATTCAATGCGGAAGAGGTCTAAAAAGTCGTGGCTGGGATAAAGCAAGAAAATAGCATGGTGCAGCAGATGACTCTAAAATAGCACATGTAACACGTTCGTGATGTTTTTATGAATGTAAAACAATAATTAAATGAAAAAATAGCTCTTAGTTTATCTACAATTAGTGCATTCTTAATTTTAAACAAAACCATGTGCAAATCTGTAAATTTCTATTCAACTTAATTAAATTTTATAGAATATAGAGTATTTTTGTTTCTAAAAATATATATTCAAAAAACTCAATTATAAAAACCTAACTCCATAATTTGTATAAGTCATATATGTCATTTTTCAGTTCGTTTCTTTCATCAAATTATAACGGGAATATCGTAGTGTAGCAGAAATAACGGGATATATTGGGAATAGCGGAATATAGCGAGACTTAAAGCGGGGAGGCTATATCAGTGGCTATTTGGAAAAAGTGTAGCGGTGGTAATCCGCTGCAGGATATAGTGGGGTTATAGCGGGATAATAGCGGGGCATTAACTACACAACTTGCCCTTAGGTTTGATTTGATGACCTCATTCATACTAATCACATGTGCTACCATTACATCAACTACCCCTTATGACACAACCATGTGGCAACATCTTTCTACATTTTCTTTTGATGGTCTTTTTCGAGTACAACCTTGCCTGTCATTTGCTCCTATCAGAGGGTTGCCTTAGGCGGTCATCTGTTTAGCCTTGGGCTAGAATTGGTCTTGGCAATAGTTTGAACATTCAATTTGTGATCCTAAGTCATGTTTTTAGCAGGGTTTTGGTTCTTTGTGGTCGTAATGGTGTGGAGAGGAGGTGGTTGGGAGTTCGTCGACAACCTCAGTTGTTGATATCGTCGAGTGTTGGAGGAGTAGTGGTAGTTAATTGGAGGTATATGGCTTCAACAATGGTGGGTTATGTTTTAAAATAAAAAAGACGTATTATGTTAATTATGGGTAATTAATATATTAATTATGGTTGTTTATGTAAATTAGGCGATGAATTTAATAAAAATATTAAAAATTGAATAACTTTTTTGGACGGGGTCAGATTCGAATTTGGCCTGTTACGGTTAAGTCGTATTTACATCCTCTACAAGATGGGGTTGACTTACTTTCATTTAGAGCTAATGATAATTTTGACTATAATTCGATTTATGTTTGATTTTCATATAAAACAAAATGCTTTGGTGATAAGTTAAAACTCCAATCCCCAAACTTATTACATATTTCTTGCTGCTAGAAATTACCACTAAATGCTTATTTGGAATATAATGTTATTGTTGGAATTTTCTGTTTGGATTTAATTTCTCATTTGTGAACAGATGCCATAAATAGCCTTTGTTATATGAGAAAAAATAAGAAGGAAATCGTGGTGTATGTAGCAAATAGGCCATGACATTACACTCGATGATTGTCATATTTTTTGTGATTTACATAGGATTTTCACTAGCCTACTTATATTTGTATGTTTCTGATGCTTATTAGCTTCATTTATCCCTTCGTATTCATATGTTGTTTTCATTTAATTCATTCATTTTCATGTCCTGCTTTATTTATCCAGTCGTATTGATATAACATCCTTATTTAATTACTTACTCTTATATGTGGCTTATGTGGCCACTGTTTGAAATAAATTGTGCCATATCTTTTGACTTATGCATGAGTTTGCGTAAAAATAAATGTTTGAATTCAATTCATTTTAAATACTAAAATCCAGAATCCATTAATCAACATAATTATTCATTTTAAATTAATAATAATTAAATTTAATTATTTATTTAACAAATGAAATTGGAACTCAATTGCTTATTTTAATAAATGATAATTGAATCTATCTTGTAGAATCTAGTATTGTATAATCAAATAAGAAATTTCTATTGCAACATGAAATGAAACAGACAATATAAAGGGTGTGAGTAGGAGGAGCCCCCCTTGGCTTGATCTACGGCCCTAAACTGCGGGATAAAAAACGATCTACACCAACCTCAAGGTCCCACTTATGGGGTGGAATTATCTTGTATATAAAATTATATTAGGTCGAGTGGTTTCTTGGGCCTCCGCTGGTACTTCTGGATTCAAAGGCACAAGAAGGGGAACAACATATGCTGCGCAAGCAGCCGCTTTAGATGCTATTCGTACTGTAGTAGATCAAGGTATGCAACGAGCAGAAGTTATGATAAAAGGTCCTGGTCTCGGAAGAGATGCAGCATTACGGGCTATTCGTAGAAGTGGTATACTATTAAGTTTCGTACGTGTTGTGACACCTATGCCACATAATGGATGTAGACCTCCCAAAAAAAGACGTGTGTAAAAAAAAGAATTAAATGGATTTCAAGAGAAATAAACGATTCAATGATCTGATCAAATAATAATATTAGTATGGTTCGAGAGGAAATAGCAGGATCCACTCGAACACTACAGTGGAAATGTGTTGAATCAAGAGTAGACTGTACGTGTCTTTATTATGGTCATTTCACTGTTTATTTTAGTAAATAAATTTAGATTTAAAATGATTAATTATTCTGAATTTGATTAATCGTTTTAATTAATGATGTTAAAATTAATTAATCATTTTAACTAAAGATGTGTGCATTTGAAAATTACTGATGCAAAATCATCTATCATTTAATATTTTGAATATAATTCGCAAGATAATTCATTATGTACTTGAAATGTATTTTCGAGAAGTGGTTTGTTATTTTGGATACAAAAAATAAGGTGGTTTATGTAACACCCCACGTCCATTAATGTCACTCACGAAGGGAATGCATTAACTTCCATGGAGGTTATAAGTGAATATAGAACAGAAAAATTACAACAAGACAGATAGTAAATAGTACTTGGAAATCTAAAACTTCATTTTATTGCAGCGGAAATTAAACATGTTTGTTACAACATAAAACCATAGATCATAACCAAGTACAATATCCATCTTCATAAAAACAAAATACATAATCCCATTACATAAATAGACATTAAAAAGATAACAAGCTGGACTTTACTTCAACGGTCCAAGCTTTCCAAAGAGAGATGAAGCAATTCAATCAAACTCCACTAGAGCTGGGCCCAACCTGAGGACCTGGAGGGGGAAAAGGATAGAAATAGAGGGGATCAGACATAAAGTCTGGCGAGTATGATAATCTAACAATACTATTATCAAAATAACTAGACTAAGGCATAAGCTGGAAGACAAGTAAATGTCTATGAACTCTTAGGAAGATAAAGATAGCGTTTAAGATAACGTTAAAGATAACGGTAAAGGCACACCTAATTACTAACGAATGATTACTACACTGCACCACACCAGTCACCCTATTGTTTGATCCCACTTGCTTCACACAGAAACTTTATAAATAGCCTTACGTACCCCTAGCTGACTACATAGGTGTCGTCTGCCCCTATCTCCACTAGGTGTACCCCACTACCCACTTTCGATCGGCTCCCTACTCGTAGATACCCGTGCTGGCCCCACAGTGGGGTGTATCACTCCCCTAAAGTGGCAACCCGATACAACTTGAGAATGCACGGCTTATACCTAAAGTGGCCCCATTTCTGGATAACCAATCCATTCCTAAAATTAGCCCATAGCCCGTGAAGCCCAACACATAAGCATCACATCTAAATTCAACGCTAAGTATGGAAATTTTCAAATCCAAACACATCATGGACAAATAAGCTGAGCCCCCTACTGGATTCGAAACAACTAAGGGATCCTCTACTAAACTAGTGTTTAAGTGCAGTGATTCAACTAATGATGTAGAGATAAACGAATGTGAGGCGCCCGAATCGAATAAGGTACGGACAAGATGATCAAACAGAAAAACTAAGCTTTCAACAGAAATGGTTCTACCTCGTTCTTGCAGCGGTGGGACCGCGAGAGCCTGAACTTGTCCCCTTGCCTGTCCTGGTGCTATAAGAGCCTGCACCTGTCCTCCTGAGGTAGCTCCTGCCCTCTACCCCTTCTTTGGGCAGTCCTTCACTAAATGTCCCGCGTCGCCACAATGAAAACAACCTGTCTTCTTTTTCTTTTGGCAATCGTTGCTGAGATGGCCTGGGGTTCCACAGTTAAAGCACTTCTTCTTTCCCTTGCCATTATTGTCTTTTCCACCCTTCTTGTTTTGCTGTTGTGGTTTCTTCTGATCCCCGTTCTTCTTGGGTGCCTTATCAGCTTTAGCGCTTTTCTCCTCATGCAAGAGTGCCATTTCTACTAACTTCTCAAAGGTGGCCCCCATCGGGATGTGGGTCATAGCCAACCCTTGCAATGGTTCATTCAAGCCATTCACGAACCTCAGCGCCTTCTTCTCCGGCGTGTTCACTAGTCCAAGCCAAACCTTGCTAACTGATTAAATTTATTGACATATTCTTTCACTGATGAGCTTCCTTGCTTCAATGTCAAGAACCTTTCCATATATAGATTTTCTTCCGCCCTTGAGAGAAACTTCGCCTCGAACCTACGTCTGTAATCCGCCCAAGAGTCAATAGGACGCTCCCCATTAGTGACCTCCCACCAAAACGAGGCCTCTCCCTTCATCAACCAAGCTGCTAATCGAACTCTCTTCCCTTCTTCTACTTCAAAGATTTCTAGCAATTCTTCCACCTCCTTAAGCCAATCTCTAGCTTCCACAAACGTTTCTGACCCTTGAAATGGTTTTCCACCCATAGCCTTGAATTCCTTGCACGTCTTTGCAAAAGTATCTACGCGAGGAGGAGGAGGAACGGGTGCAACTGGTGGTGGAGGAACATTGGCTGGACCTGCAGCGGCCCTAGCCTCTAATAACCTCCTATACCATCCTGGTATCGTTACACCGTCGAGAAGATTAAGATCTTCAGCCATGCTGAAACGAAAAAGGAAAGATTCAGAATGGAGAATTCGAAAGATAAAGATATGGGCTATTGGGGATTATGTTTTTTTTTTTCTTAAAAACTTTTCTCTTTAAATTTCTCATTATAACATGTTTTTGAAAGCACTTCTTCCAAAAATAACTATTTTTCTAAAGCATTTTTATCTGTTCTGGTAACCTTAAGCTCTGATACCACGTGTAACACCCCACGTCCATTAATGTCACTCACGAAGGGAATGCATTAACTTCCATGGAGGTTATAAGTGAATATAGAACAGAAAAATTACAATAAGACAGATAGTAAATAGTACTTGGAAATCTAAAACTTCATTTTATTGCAGCGGAAATTAAACATGTTTGTTACATCATAAAACCATAGATCATAGCCAAGTACAATATCCATCTTCATAAAAACAAAATGCATAATACCATTACATAAATAGCCATTAAAAAGATAACAAGCTGGACTTTACTTCAACGGTCCAAGCTTTCCAAAGAGAGATGAAGCAATTCAATCAAACTCCACTAGAGATGGGCCCAACCTGAGGACCTGGAGGGGGGAAAAAGGATAGAAATAGAGGGGGTCAGACATAAGTCTGGCGAGTATGATAATTCTAACAATACTATTATCAAAATAACTAGACTAAGGCATAAGCTGGAAGACAAGTAAATGTCTATGAACTCTTAGGAAGATAAAGATAGCGTTTAAGATAACGTTAAAGATAACGGTAAAGGCACACCTAATTACTAACGAATGATTACTACACTGCACCACACCAGTCACCCTATTGTTTGATCCCACTTGCTTCACACAGAAACTTTATAAATAGCCTTACGTACCCCTAGCTGACTACATAGGTGCCGTCTGCCCCTATCTCCACTAGGTGTACCCCACTACCCACTTTCGATCGGCTCCCTACTCGTAGATACCCGTGCTGGCCCCATAGTGGGGTGTATCACTCCCCTAAAGTGGCAACTCGATACAACTTGAGAATGCACGGCTTATACCTACATGATGCAACAACGTCTTATCTACCAGCCCGGGTCCACACACGCATATGAAACCCGTTGGACTTGCGTTGCCACCGCTCCCCGTTTTGGCCTCTTACAGTCGAACCCAGCATGCGTGTCCCATCCTCGACTTGGGTCAAGCCCACAAAGATACTTTTGGGATACTGGTCGAAATGGGCCCCCACAAGCTACCCACCTAAGCTTTTCACTAGTATATCCCACTTAACCCTCTTAGTCATGTTCATTTACATGTGTGTTTGGTTAAGTCTTACTAATCGTATTTCACATGCCACTAAGGGCACCCCCTAGATTCTTCATGCCACCCAAGGCACCTACTTAACCCCCATGTCCCACCTTACATGTTTATCTGGTTAAGTATTTCTTAATTCATTCAGGCCATAACCTCATAAAGACCTCTCACATTAGACTGGCATTTATGGCAGCTGGATTTGCCGGGCGGGTCCGGGCAGTCTTACACCATAAAAGAGTCTAACCTCGTGTCTTTATAACCGTTATGCTTTAGTTTAGGCCTAGGACCTCTCACATTGGGCTGACATTTGTGACCACTGGATTTGCCGGCCAGGTCCGGGCAGGTTTATGTCACAAACGAGTCCAACCTCGTGTCCTAAGCATTAATTAACACTTAAAATCTTTTACCCCAGTTTTAAAAATTCCCTATTCAAATTATTAATTAAGTCAACTTTTAATGATGTCTGTAATTGACTCAATTATGGCCATCCACTTATGGCATGCAAAATCATATCAATTGCACCCCAACTTTTTAATATTAAATCCTTAATATTACCCCTACCCCACGTTTATACGTTCGCTTATTCAACGCATAATATAGGCTAGACTTGTATAGTCTAACACCTAGCACAAAGATAAATTATCACAACATATAGACAATTAAAATAAATCTAATCATAATAGGGGTGAAACTTGCATAAACTACACATGTTAAGGATCAAAAGGTGTCAACTTGTTAAATGTCTCAATTTATATGATATGATCATAACCCAAATCTATACATAAACTTGCATATGGGGTTTTTAGGCAACATAATGATGGTGTGAACTAGCATAGGATATCACATATGTCATAGCATAATTCTAGATGTCATAATAGATGTCTTGGCATATGTTCATAACTTTTCTAATCAATCTAACTTGCATATGTGACTTGTCATATAGATCAACATAACCCAAACATGATGATTTAATTAATATGAACTAACTAGCATAGATGGTAACATCATGGCCTTTTTAACATGTATGATTCATCACAACTTAGCATAGAAACTTTCAACATACATAACATCATCATAGCATGATTTACAACATATAAGATATCATCATCACATAACATTGGATTTACAATATACATGATAGCAAAAGGGGTTTACAACAACATATATGATAATTCACATCATCTAATCATAATCCATTCATAACTCAACCTAATTAAAATGATAATAATCTTGTTAAGATCATCATACTCACAATTTAGAGAAGAAAAGAGAGAGTTTTGCTTTGCTTTAGGGTTGAGAGAATTAGAATTGAATTTGCTTTTCTTCTTTCTTAGTTGGCGGCGGCTCCATTGATTTCCATTGCGACGGTAACTATTCTATTTTAATTAGGTTTAGAGTTAGCATTATGATGTATTTATAGGTGTAGGAAGTTATTTAGGACCATTAGATTAACCCTGAACCATGAGAACCAATCAAATGCAAAATCTGCATTTGAGCGAATCGGCCCACGGGTTGACAGCCAAACACCCTGGATTAACCCCTAGTCGACCCAGCGAGGCTCGAGTCGATCTCAAAAATGGGCTGGTTCGGTTATTCCCCCTCCCAATTCGCTGTTTTGAACTTTTTCGCATATTTATTTATTTATTTATTTATATATATATATATATATATATATATATATATCAATATATATATATATTTCTCTGCGCAACCCATTTCACTTAATTCTTTTCTAAAAATTAAGCATACTTTAATTTGTGAATTTTAATGTTAAAAAATTACGGGGTGTTACAGTCTACTCATAATATAAGAATATGAAAATTCAGAAAGCACACATGTTAAGAAAAATTTTCTTAAATAATTTAAAGCTATATATGTTAAAGACATTTATTATTTTGATTAAATTGAAACCTTGACCAATTGCACTACTGAACTTATGTGTTAGTCTATAAGTATTACTAGCAGGATAAGATATATATACAAAAAGGAAACATGTGTAGAGAGAACAGTGGATAGCGTTGGCGAGGTAGTTTTTCTCATAATTACTATTATAGTTGTTAATGTACACTGAAAAATCAGAAGTCTGTTTGCACCTGTAACCATATCCAAAATATCAAAAATTATCTAATATTTTAAAATGGATATGAATGCAGATATGTTCATATTTACATCCGATAATATCCATTCGCGTTGTCATATGCATTTGGAAAGTTTGTCAATGATATTGCTATGAATTAGCACTCATGAATTCATTGGATATCAACTTTTTGTCGTCTGATTTTTTTTGTTTAACTTGTGCATTAATTGGTTAATTAGTACACCGGATGGATATTTTATTGCTTTAGTTTTACACTAATTTTGGACTAATGATTACAAATTTAGATAAAAAGCTCCTTATTATTTGCTTTTTCATTTATTTTCATGTTATATGTGATCAGATTTAATTTAGAATTTCTTGGCAACATCAATCATTTAGAAACATTTGAAAACAATGGTAATGTATATTGTTGTTCTCTTGGTATGTGACTATGGATTTTGATACAACATATGGAGTGAATATTCTATATGGTCAATTCTGTTTGAATTCAAGTATTATCTCTTATAATACTTAATATTATTAGAGTTCTATAAGAAAATGATTATTCGTAAAGCTATGATAAATCTGTAGCAAAACAAAATTTTCTTTCAAATATATTACCCGTTTTTAATGGATGATTGTTTCTACTGCTTTCCAGATCTAGGATGTGACTATGCGTATTATTAGTTCGTCAATCTACATCATCTTTGCATGAGCTAGCTCTAACATCAAATATAGATTGACCCCTTGAAAATTTGAAGCTAATTTTAATTTCTACATATAATGTTTAAGTGAATTTGATTTTTTCTTCAATGATAAGAGTAATACTATTCGATAAGGTTATGCATAAAAATGAAATAATATTTATTGGTTATTTCAAACAATCAATCAAACTGAAACGACATGTTGCAACAAATTAACGTTCAAATTTGTCGAAATGGCTATAATTTTCTGTATCTACTTTAAATGTTAATTTGGTTGTTCATGTATATATTTTATTATCATTTAACTAACGTAATTTCACATAATACTCTGCTCATGTTAACATATCATGCACATAACTACAACCTTGGATGATAGTAATAAACCATACAGTTGTTATCATGCATATACGAGGACTTAAAAGAGATTCTCTTTTTTCTTTTTTTAAATAGGTGATAACAATTCTATTTAATGGCATAAACTCTTTATTTTCTTATCCACATTTTTTTTACATTTTCTAATCTATGAAAATAACAATAGATTGAGATCAGGATCCAACAAATGCCTTTGTTGAAGAAATTATATTAGTACCATTTTCTTTTAAAATTTTGTTTTTCTTCACTATATTTAAGTTTTTTATTTCATTTATGTGCATATTGCTTCATTGATCTATATTTTGGAAATGACCTTTTTCATTGTACATGATTAAAGGTATCAAAATGGAAACTCTAGATTTACTCCATCCATTTCACAAAATGACTAAGAAATTTGGAATGATCTTATTATAATGAATGATAGATAGATCAGGATAATATTAACTAAGAGATATATATTAAAACTGAGTAGTTTTGATTTGTTATATTGCATATCCCATTCATAATTGCTAATGTTCTGTATCATTTGCTTATTTCGTTTTAATATATATGTTGGGGATGTTACTTTTAGATTTGGAACATTTAAAATAGATCCCTTCTAATGAAAGAGAGAAACACGTTATGTAACACCCCGTAATTCTTTTAATATTAATATTCACAAATTAAAGAATAACTAATCTCAGACGTGAGAATTGTGGGAAACGGGTTGCGCCATTGTGTTCGTCTCAGAATTATGGTTGAAATAGAGTTCGAGTTTGCGTGAATTGGACTTCGTATGAAGAAGTTATGGCCATCGGAAGTTTCAGAAAATTCAAAAAAGATTTCAGAAATTTAAAATTCAAAATTCGAAGTCAAACAGGCTAGGCGGGAAAATTCCCGCCCAGCACCCCAGGTCGACTGGGGAGTCGACACCCCCCCAGGTCGACTGGGGAGTCGACTGGGCAGTCAACCTGGGTGTCGACCTGTCCAGGCGGCTAGGGTTTGACTGAGCCCAATCTTGAGCTGCTGATGTGTCTTTAGGGCTGAGTTGGCAAATTAAACGGTTCAGTTTAGTTCTGAATTGATCTGACGGTCTAAATAAATCCTAAACTCTATAAATAACTAGGTAGTCTCTCACTCTAATTCACATGAAAAATAGAATAGCCACCGTCATACCGCCGCCATGGAACTCAGTGTAGCCGCCGCCAACTAAGAAGGAAGAAAGCTAATCAAAACCCTAATCCTACTCAACTCTAAAGCAAATCAGGACTCTCTTTCTCTTCTAATTGTGAGTATGATGATCTTAACAAGATTATTGTTAAACTAATTAGATTAAGTCATGAATGGATTATAAGTGAATGATGTGGATTGTCATATATGTTGTTGTAAAACTTATGCTATCATGTATGTTGTAAATCCTATGTTATGTGATGATGATATCCTATACGTTGTAAATCTTGCTATGATGATATTGTATAGGTTGTAATTTTCTATGCTAAGTTGTGATAAATCATACATGTTATAAAGTCATGATGTTATTATCTATGCTAATTAGTTCATGTTAATCAAATCATGATGTTGATATTACTTGGGCTATATCGATCTATATGACAAATCACATATGCAAGTTTAGATTGATTAGTAAAGATTATGAACATATGCCATGACATCTATTTAGATCTAGAGTTATGACATCTAGAATTATGCTATGACATATGTGAATTCTATGTATTAGATGCTAGTTCACACCATCATTATGTTGCCTAAACCATATATGCTACTCCATACATGAATTTGGATTATGATCATATTATGTGAATTGTAACATTTTACCAAACAAGTTGACACCTTTAGATCCATGACATGTGTAGTTTCATGCAAGTTTCACCCCTATTATGATTAGATTATTTTATTTGTCTATATGTTGTGATAATTTATCTTTGTGCTATGAGTTAGACTATTCGATTCTAACGTATATTCTGCGTTGAATAAGCGAACGTATAACGTGGGGTAGGGGTAATATTAAGGATTTAATAATAAGAAGTTGGGGTGCAATTGATATGATTTTGCATGCCATGAGTGGATGGCCATAATTTAGTCAATTATGGACATCATTAAAATTGGAGTTAATTAATAATTTGAATAGGGAATTATTAAAACTGGGGTAAAAGATTATAAGTGATAATCAATGCTTAGGACACGAGGTTGGACTCGTTTGTGACGTAAACCTGCCCGGACCCGCCCGGCAAATCCAGTGGTCACAAATGTCAGCCCAATATGAGAGGTCCTAGGCTCAAACTAAAGCATAACAGTTGTAAAGACACGAGGTTAGACTCTTTTATGTTGTAAGACTGTCCGGACCCGCCCGGCAAATCCAGCTACCATAAATGCCAGTCTAATGTGAGAGGTCTTTATGAGGTTATGGCCTGAATGAATTAAGAAATACTTAACCAGATAAACATGTAAGGTGGGACATGGGGGTTAAGTAGGTGCCTTGGGTGGCATGAGGAATCTAGTGGTTGCCTTTAGTGGCATTTGAAATACGATTAGTAAGACTTAACCAAACACACATGTAAATGAACATGACTAAGAGGGTTAAGTGGGATATACTAGTGGTGACAAGCTTAGGTGGGTAGCTTGTGGGGGGCCATTTCAACCAGTAACCCAAACGTATCTTTGTGGGCTCGACCCAAGTCGAGGACGGGACACACATACTGGGTTTGACTATAAGAGGCCAAAACGGGGTAGCGGTGGCAACGCAAGTCCAACGGGTTTCATATGCGTGTGTGGACCCGGGCTGGTAGGTAAGACGTTGTTGCATCGTGTAGGCATAAGCCGTGCATTCTCAAGTTGTATCGGGTTGCCACTTTAGGGGAGTGATACACCCCACTATGGGGCCAGCACGGGTATCTACGAGTAGGGAGCCGATCGAAAGTGGGTAGTGGGGTACACCTAGTGGAGATAGGGGCAGACGGCACCTATGTAGTCAGCTAGGGGTACACAAGGCTATTTATATAGTTTCTGTGTGAAGCAAGTGGGATCAACTTTGAGGGTGACTGGTGTGGTGCAGTGTAGAAATTATTCGTTAGTAATTAGGTGTGCCTTTAACGTTATCTTATCTGCTCTTCCATACCCAATAGTTCATAGACATTTCCTTGTTTTCCAGCTTATGCCTTAGTCTAGTTATTTTGGTAATAGTATTGTTAGAATTATCGTACTCGCCATACTTTATGTCTGACCCCCTCCATTTCTATCCTTTTTCCCTCTCCAGGTCCTCAGGTTGGGCCCAGCTCTAGCGGAGTTTGATTGGATTGCTTTATCTCTCTTTTGGAAAGCTTGGACTGCTGAAGTAAAGTCCGTCTTGTTATTTTCTTTAATGGCTATTTATGTAATGGGGTTATGTATTTTGTTTTATCAAGATGGATATTGTACTTGACTCTGATTTATGGTTTTATGATGTAACAAACATGTTTAATTTCCGCTGCAATAAAATGAAGTTTTAAATTTCCAAGTACTACTTATTATCTGTCTTGTTGTAATTTTTTTGTTCTATATTCACTTAAAACCTCCATGGAAGTTAATGCATTCCCTTTGTGAGTGACATTAATGGACGTGGGGTGTTACACGTGGTATCAGAGCTTAAGGTTACCAGAACAGATATTTTTTTAGAAAAACTAGTTTTCTAAAGTATTTTTGGAAGAAGTGTTTTCAAAAACATGTCTTAATGAGTAATTTAAAGAGGAAAGTTTTTAAGAAAAACATAATCCCCAATAGCCATATATCTTTATCCTTCGAATTCTCCATTTTGAATCTTTCCTTTTTCGTTTTAGCATGGCTAAAGATCTTAACCTTCCGGACGGTGTAACGATACCCGGATGGTATAGGAGGTTATTAGAGGCTAGGGCCGCTGCAGGTCCAGCCAATGTTCCTCCACCACCAGTTACACCCGCTCCTTCTCCTCCTCGCGTTGATACTTTTGCAAAGACGTGCAAGGAATTTAAGGCTATGGGTGGAAAACCTTTTCAAGGGTCAGAAACGTTTGTGGAAGCTAGAGATTGGCTTAGGGAGGTAGAAGAATTGCTAGAAATCTTTGAAGTGGAAGAAGGGAGGAAAGTCAAATTAGCAGCTTGGTTAATGAAGGGAGAGGCCTCGTTTTGGTGGGAGGTCACTAATGGGGAGCGTCCTGTTGATTCTTGGGCGGATTTCAGACGTAGGTTTGAGGCGAAGTTTCTCTCAAGGGCAGAAGAGAATCTATATATGGAAAGGTTCTTGACATTAAAGCAAGGAAGCTCATCAGTGAAAGAATACATCAACAAATTTAATCAGTTAGCAAGGTTTGGCTTGGACTTAGTGAACACGCCGGAGAAGAAGGCTCCGAGGTTCGTTAATGGATTGAATGAACCGTTGCAAGGGTTGGCTATGAACCACATCCCTATAGGGGCCCCCTTTGAGAAGCTAGTAGACATGGCACTCATGCACGAGGAGAAAGGCACTAAAGCTGATAAGGCACCCGAGAAGAAAGGGGATCAGAAGAAACCACAACAGCAAAACAAGAAGGGTGGTAAAGACAATAATGGCAAGGGAAAGAAGAAATGCTTTAACTGTGGGACACCAGGCCATCTCAGCAAGGATTGCCGAAAGAAAAAGAAGACTGGCTGTTTTCGTTGTGGCGAAGCGGGACATCTAGTGAAGGACTGCCCAAAGAAGGGGCAGAGGGCAGGGTCTACCTCGGGAGGACAGGTGCGGGCTCTCATGGCACCGGGGCAGGCAAGGGGACAAGTTCAGGCTCTCGCGGTCCCACCGCTGCAAGAACGAGGTAGAACCATTTCTGTTGAAAGCTTAGTTTTTCTGTTTGATCATCATGTCCGTACCTTATTCGATTCGGGCGCATCGCATTCGTTTATCTCTATATCATTAGTTGAATCACTGCACTTAAACCCCAGTTTAGTAGAGGATCCCTTAGTTGTTTCGAATCCAATTGGGGGCTCAGCTTATTTGTCCATGATGTGTTTGGATTTGAAAATTTCTATACTTAGCGTTGAGTTTAGATGTGATGCGTATGTTTTGGGCTTCACGGGCTATGGGCTAATTTTAGGAATGGATTGGTTATCCAGAAATGGGGCCGTTCTTGATTGTGAAAGGAGAGTAGTTAGGCTCGTGACTCGCCTTGGCAACACTCTCGAAATCTTTTGTAATCCCATAAATTCCGTTATGCTAAGTTATTTAGAATCGCTTGACGCGTCGGTGGAAAATCTACGATCTGTTAGAGTAGTCTGAGAGTACTCGGATGTGTTTGAGGAGGTGAAGGGCTTACCTCCGAAGTGGGAGATAGATTTTCGAATATATCTTGTGGATAATGTGAAACCAGTATCTTTGCCAGTACGCCACATGGCTCCTCGTGAAAGGTGGGAACTAGATAAGCAAGTGAAGGAGTTACTTGAGAAGGGGTTCATAAGACGAAGTATATCGGAGTGGGGTGCTCCAGTGGTATTTTCCACGAAGGCGGATGGGTCCCTTAGACTTTGTGTTGACTATAGAGAAATTAATAAACTTACTAAGAAAAACAGACACCCACTGCCGAGGATTGACGATCTCTTCGATCAGTTAGTTGGCGCCTCAGTGTTTTCGCAGTTGGACTTAGCCACTGGTTTCCATCAGTTGAGAGTGGCTGAGGATAGCATAGACAAGACTGCTTTTAGGACTCCAGACGGTTTCTATGAATGGCTAGTGATGCCCTTCGGTTTAACAAACGCCCCCACATACTTTGTTGATTTGATGAGTAGGGTGTTTAGGGAGTACCTTACCAAATTCGTGGTAGTCTTTGTAGACGACATCTTGATCTTTTCTAAGGATGAAGAAGAGCATGCCCTACATCTTAGGGAAGTGTTGGAGACCCTACGAGCGCATAATCTTAAAGATAAATTTTCTAAGTGTCACTTCTGGAGGAAGGAAGTACGATTCTTAGGGCACGTGGTTTCCAAAGAAGGGATAGCTGTGGATCCCGCGAAGGTGGTGGCCATCCAAGATTTGAAGGTCCCTAAAAATGCTACCGAAGTGAGAAGTTTCTTGGGGTTGGCTGGCTACTATAGGAAGTTTATCAAAGACTTCGCAAAGACATCAGCTCCATTAACACACTTGACGAAGAAGAACCTAGTTTTCACATGGGACGTAGATTGTGATGATGCGTTCCAACGTTTAAAGAGAGCTTTGACCTCAGCCCCAGTCTTAGTGCTGCCAGATGGGAGTAAGACATTTACTGTTTATACCGATGCTTGTGGGACAGGTCTAGGCGCAGTCCTAATGCAAGAGGGAATGGTAATAGCCTATGGTGGAAGGCAGTTGAGAGCGCATGAGAAAAATTACCCTACACATGACCTAGAGTTGGCCGCTATTGTTTTCGCGCTTAAGTCTTGGCGTCATTATCTTCTTGGCGAGAAATTCGAATTATTCACTGACCACAAATCGCTAAAATACTTGTTCTCTCAGAAGGACTTGAACTTAAGGCAGCAAAGGTGGATGGAGTTTTTAGCGTCCTACGATTTCGAAATAGCATATACCCCTGGCAAGGGTAACGTGGTGGCGGACGTCTTAAGTAGGAAAAAGCTGTCCTTGAGTCCGTTGTTCGTTGAACGGCGAAACTTAGAATTCATCTCTATGTTTGATTTTAGACCTTCCGTTGACTTTGTACCCGGTTTGCTAGCATCCTTGGAGGTCAGACCTACGCTTTTGGGACGGATTGGCGAGGCACAGCGAGACGACCCACAATTGGTTGAGTTAGTAGAAAAGCTCAAAAGAGGGGAGTCATCAATCCATCTCCGTAGGTATACCCTAGATGATAAGGTTTGGTTACGTAGGGACGGTAGACTTTGTATACCAAAAGACGATGACCTAAGGAAGACTATTCTTGACGAAGCACATCGTTCGAAGATGACCATTCATCCTGGCGGGGACAAGATGTACAAAGACATGAAGCGAGTTTTCTTTTGGGACAGTATGAAGAGGGATGTGGCCGAGTATGTCGCTAGATGCTTGTTGTGCCAACAAGTAAAAGCGGAGCAAAAGAAACCCGGTGGGTTGCTTCACCCATTGGAAGTTCCACTATGGAAATGGGTAAGTGTCTCGATGGATTTTGTGGATGGATTACCAAGATCAAGGAAGGGTAATACGGGAATTTGGGTTATAGTAGATAGACTTACTAAAAGCACCCATTTTATTCCCGTGAAGAGTAAGAGGACTGCTCCATGGTTAGCCTCCGTATACATTCGAGAAATAGTTCGTTTGCATGGTGTTCCTTCTAGCATAGTAAGCGACCGCGATCCTATCTTCACTAGCGAATTTTGGAAGAGCTTGCAAGAGGCGGTAGGGACTCAGTTATGTTTGAGCACCGCGTATCATCCTCAGACGGATGGCCAGACCGAGAGGGTGAATTGCATTCTAGGGGATCTTTTGAGGCTATGTATCCTAGACTTTGGGGGTACATGGGAAGAGCATCTTCCTTTGGTAGAGTTCGCATATAATAACAGCTTTCAGTCCAGCATCGGCATGGCACATTTCGAAGCTCTTTATGGACGACCTTGTCGTTCACCTACATGTTGGTGGGAATCTACGGATAAGATCTTACTTAGGACCGATATGATTAGAGAGACTTCTGAAAAGATCGACTTGATTCGAAGGAGGATGAAGACGGCGCAAGATAGGCAGAAATCTTATGCGGATAAGAGGAGGACAGATCTTGAGTTTGAAGTTGGGGACATGGTCTTTATCAAAGTGTCTCCATTACAGAACGTTGTTCGCTTTGGATCCGTTGGGAAGTTAGCACCAAGGTTCGTAGGGTCGTTTCCTATTAAGGAGAAGATTGGACAGATGGCGTATTGTAACAACCCGCATTTTACGTATCGGAAGATCGTAAAATATTTTTATTTTATTCCCTGAGGGTTGGATCATTCTCATCTTTTGATATGTTGCTTATGGGGATGTGTGACATGTCCATAATTTTTACCGATTTTGTTTGTGACCATTTTGCCCCTGTCAGTCTTGTACTGGGCATAACTTTTGACTCAGGTCGAATTAGAGGGTGAGACCTGTGCCATTGGAAAGGAATTGATGATTCCCTTTCCGTAGAGTGGTTACATTAAGGATTTGGTTCAGCGGTTTGGGAGAAATCGTTGTTTTAAGGTTTTTCAGTTGGCTGTTCAGGTTTTGGAAGGCTAATGGGCTGATTTAGAGAAGGCCCACTAGAGGGTGGGTGGAGACTATAAATAGGGGGTAAGGGGTATGGAGAAAGGCTGGCATTTTCCATTCTCTTATGGGGAGGCTTTGATCTCCTTCTTCCTCTAACATCTTTCCACCATTAAAATTCCAAAATCCAAGGAGGGAAATCGAAGATCTACACCATAAGAGGCTAGATCTACATCGTCTCAAGGGCGAATTCATCGGATTGAAGAGTTTGATTCGAAGTGTTCGCTGTCCGGATTGCGTTTTCATTGCTTTTGCTTAGATTTAGATAATTGGTGAGTGATTTACATCTCTCATTCGGATTCATGCAAGTATATGGGTTTTAGGATGTTAATTTCATCATTTCCATGTTATTTTCCTTAGATCCACACCATGCTAAGTCCATTTTATATATGAATCACCTTAGGATCTGATCTAGATAATTTAAATGGTTAATTTTATGATTTTTCTCAAGATTATGCAAGTTAGATCCGTTTTTATGTTCATATGATTTACTTATCATGTTTTGGGAAATTTATGTGTTTTGATGGAAATTGTTAGATTGATGATATTGTTGGTTGCATAACATGTTTGTGATTGCGTTTGGATGAATCGGATAAGCTGGTTTCGTCGTTTGGCGAAGTTTTGGTCGAAATCGGAGTCGAATTGGAGATGTGCAGGTTTTTGGTCGGTTTTGGAGGAGCAGAGAAGATTCTGGTCGGTTCTGGAGCAGCTGGTCGGTTTTAGCTTGGTCGTTCTGGAGCAGCTGGTTGGTTTTAGCTTGGTCGCTCTGGAGCAGCTGGTCGGTTTCAGCCTGGTCGCTCTGGAGAAGCTGGTCGCTCTGGAGAAGCTGGTCGATCTGGAGGAGCTGGTCGATCTGGTGGAGCTGGTCGGTTTCACCTGGTCGGTCTGAAGGAGCTGGTTGGTCAGATGGATGCAAATCCTGGTCGGTCAGATGGAAGCATATCCTGGTCGGTTTTGACGGGGTCGGTCCAAAGCTGGTCGGTCCCAAGGAGGCGGGTCGGTCTTGGAGCTGGTCTGGTCGGTCAAGCAAGGCTGGTCGGTCACAGGGTCGTTTTCTGAAAAAGTACGTTTTCCGGTACGACTCGGGTACAAACCAAAAAGGTCTGAAAAAATATTTTTTCGGGGGCAACCCCCCGAACCCTAGCCGCAGCGCAGTGATGTGTTTTGGTTCGGTGATGGCGTGACTTCGAGGTGATTCAAGTAGGAAGACTCGAAGTGATGAATGTGTTCGTTGATCAAGGTGGAACAACGAATGCGGAGACAACTCCAAGGTCGTGAGTTGGTGGATAATGGCTGCTCGAGAAGGTTGCTTGAGCTATGAAACATCGTCAAGGTTGGACGATTAGAGATGCGAAGGCCGAGAAGTCATCGTTGTCGTAAGTTCTAGCAGGCTCAAAGCAGGGGTACGATGGGTATCGTTGAAAGGCCCAAAAGACCGGTTGTTGGTCGAGTACCCTGGGTCTTTCTGGTTGGGGAAAGGCCTAGTGTCAAGGTTGGACATTGCCAAGGTTGGGCATATGGAGTTCATGCTAGAACTGGGGTTATCATTAGCCCTTGACATATGGCAAGGTTGGCCGTCATACGACAATGATGGTTTCGAAGCAGGATTGGCGGTGATAGCCAGAGTCGGTTATGGATGATTGTTTGTTCTGTTTGTACTATCTCACATAGATTATCCAAAGTCGAGGGAGATGTTCTTTGAGTGCTTAAGTGATATTGGTTTAGGCCTCTGGCGAGGGTACTTGAGGAATGTTAAACTCGATTAGGGTTGTCTGTGTGAGACTTATATAATCTGGATGTTATGTGTGTTCTCTATGATTGAATGGGTGTTCTGGTTTCTATGGATGAATGGTTGAAATGCTTGGTGTAAAGGCTATCACTGTCCGATGTGGGGAAGATAAGGTTGAGTTCTTCTCTGGTGATGTGGGTAGATAAGTTGTTCATTTACCCATTCTCATATGCTTTCTTGTTGAAGTTTGTTAGCTGTATTATCGCTCACTAAGACTATTGTCCAACTCAAGGTTTTATGTCTCCTCTTATTACCTTGGGCTGTTCATCCGGTTGTGGATGGACAGACTAAGTAGCAGGTTACAGGTAATGGAGCTTAGTGATACGAGGAAGCTGAGCGATGACGAGCAGGAGGCTGGCGTACCAGTTTTATTCTATCTAGTATTTCTGTTTCCGCTGTTTGAGTTGCTTGAGAGTTGTAGTGAGGCCTTATGTACAAACTTGGATATCAGTTGGATAATCTTTCTGGATGTTGAAAGAGTTTCAAAAGTTTGCTATATGATACCTCATTACTATCACCTGTTGTATATGTTCTATTATATTTTATCCTTGCGCTGTGAGTTCTACGACAGGTTTCGATGTGTTCACTTACTATGATGATCGTCCATAGCAGCCTGGCACGCCTTTCAGCGCATTATTCCTCTTGTTTAGTGCGGGGGTTATGGGCGGTCGTCACATTTGGTATCAGAGCTCTGGTCAACGATTTTGGCCAAAGTTCAAAGACGTAATTGCGTATGAGGGACGTATTTGTAGATTTCAGTTGGATGTTACTATATATATTAGCATATATAGTAGTAGCGGTTGTATTCTTTTAGCAGATTTCTTGGAATTGGCTAACTATTCTAAATTTCAGATTTAGAATGAGTAGACGACCATCAAGGCACGCTGCTAGGAGAGCTAATACTGGAAGGGAAAATGGTGGTGAGCCAGATTACCCGGCCATGTTTGAAGCCATGGCAGAAGCAATTATGCGAAGGGTACCCGCTCCAGTGGCGGCCACGGTAGATGTAGGGGTGCGAGTTCCTAGAATATATTTTGCAAAGATGTGCAAGGACTTTATATCTCTAGGAGGGAAACCATTCAAGGGAACTGAACCAGCTGAAGAGGTTCAGAGGTGGATGGATTCATGTGTTCGAATCTTTGGAGACTTGGGTATTGAAGATGCAATGAAGAGAAAGCTTGCATCAAGGCAACTTCAGAGCAGGGCCATGGAATGGTGGAATTCTGTCATACTCGAGACTCCGGAAGAGGAGATTTCATGGGAGCAATTCCAAGCTAAGTTTGAAGCAAAATTTATCTCCACTGCTCAGAAGTCCGTTCTCTTCAAGAAGTTCATAGAGTTGAAGCAGAAAGGCAGATCAGTGCTTGACTACATTTCTGATTTTGAAGCTTTATCTAGATATGCTCGTTCATACATTGATACACCCTATCAGAAGAATGAGAAATTTGTCTTGGGTTTGGATGCTCATATTGGAAAACCACTTGTGGACCATCTTGATGATTCATTTGAAAAAGATCGTGGAAAAAGCTATTCGCCATGAGAGCTTGTTTCCCAAGGAAGCAAATGTTGTCGCTGCAACCAAGGAAGCTCAGAAACCACAGCAGGGTGGTAATAATAAAAAGAGGAAGCAGCAACAACAGAAAGGAAAGGATGGCCAAAAGAAACCCAAGAGTGAGGTGGTTTGCTTTAACTGCCAACAGAAGGGTCATTATTCAAATGAGTGCAAGAATCCCAAAGCTGAGAAGAAGTGCTTCAAGTGTGGAAAGCCTGGGCATGAGAGGAAAGATTGTCCAGAATCAGCTAAGGGCAAGTAGATTGTGAAGGCATATGCTTTGGACGCTGTGCCATCTTCTTCAAGAGCTCCTACTGCGGAAGAGAAGGGAAAGGGTGTCGTGGTGCAAGGTACTTTTTCCGTTAATGGTGTTTCAGTTCGAGTTTTGTTTGATACTGGAGCATCACATTCATTCATCTGCAATGAGCTTGTTTGTCGCTTGGGTTTGGAACCCGAGATTTGTGATAGGCCATTGATCGTGACAAATCCAGTTGGGGGTTCGTCCAGTTTGTGCATGATTTGCCGTGGTCTATTATTATCGAGTCATGGTTGCTCTTTTATGTGTGATTGCTTTGTTCTTAACTTCGCTGGGTATGGGATCATCTTGGGCATGGATTGGCTCAAGAGATATGCGGCAAGGGTGAATTGCGAGAAGCTAGAGGAGAGGGTCGGTGATGTGGAAGGGCGAAAGGTGTTGATTAGATGTAAGCGCGAAGACGGGGTCTTCGTGAGTTATCTATATTCGCTTGGGATTCCACAGGAAGACCTATCATCAGTGCTGATCGCTAATGAGTATGTGGATGTCTTTGACGAGGTCAAAGGGTTGCCGCCGCATCGTGAGATCGAGTTTAGGATCGATTTGGTCGAGGGTGCGAGACCAATTGTTATGCCACTTAGGCGGATGGCGCCTAAGGAACAGCGAGAGTTGGAGGTGCAAGTTAGAGACCTTTTGGGAAAAGGTTTCATTCGGAGGAGTGTTTCCGAGTGGGGTGCACCAGTCGTGTTTGCAACTAAAGCAGATGGCTCGTTAAGGTTGTGTGTGGACTATCGTGAGCTGAACAAGGTGACTAAGAAGAACAAGTATCCGTTGCCAAGGATTGATGACTTGTTCGATCAGCTTCACGAAGCCAAAGTGTTTTCTCAGATGGATTTGGCAACGGGATTTCACCAGTTGAGAGTAGCTAAGGATAGTGTGCCAAAGACTGCTTTTAGGACACCGTCCAGATTTTTCGAGTGGTTGGTGATGCCATTCGGGTTGACTAACACGCCCGCGTATTTTGTGGATCTTATGAATAGAGTGTTCAGAGATCAGTTGAATAAGTTCGTGCTTGTGTTCGTGGATGATATATTGGTTTACTCCAGAAATGTGGAAGAACATAAGACGCACTTGAGAGTTGTGTTAGAGATCTTGCGAAAGCATCAGCTTAAAGCTAAGTTCTCAAAGTGTCACTTCTGGAAGGATGAAGTGAGGTTCTTAGGTCATGTTGTTTCTGGAAAGGGTAAAGCGGTTGACCCCGCTAAAGTTGCAGCAATCCAGGACTGGGATAGACCTAAGAATGCAACGGATGTTCGGAGTTTCCTTGGATTGGCTGGTTATTACCGAAGGTTTGTCAAGGATTTCTCTAAGATGGCTGCACCATTAACAGGATTGACGAAGAAGAACCAAGTGTTCGCATGGGATGCGAAGTGTGAACAAGCGTTCGAAATCTTGAAGGAGAGATTGACGAGTGCACCTGTGTTGACCATTCCAAGTGGGAATGAAGAGATGGTGGTATATACTGATGCATGTGGTACTGGACTTGGAGCAGTGCTAATGCAGAAGGATAAAGTAGTGGCTTACGCAAGTCGACAGCTAAAGCCACATGAGAGAAACTATCCAACTCATGATTTGGAGTTGGCAGCGATTGTGTTTGCTCTGAAGATGTGGAGACATTACCTGTTGGGAGTACGATTCGAGTTGTTTACGGATCACAAGTCGTTGAAGTATCTTTTCTCCCAAAAGGATTTGAATCTTCGGCAGCAACGATGGTTAGAGTTTCTGGCATCGTATGATTTTGGGATAGCCTATACTCCTGGCAAAGGCAATGCAGTTGCAGATGCATTGAGTCGAAGACACGCAAGTTTGGGAGCGATGTTTTCGGAATGGAAGGGCCTCGAGTATTTGGCAAGGTTCGATTTCAGGCCAAGGTGTGAGTTGGAACCTGAAATATTGGCAAGCTTGTCGATAAGGCCTACTCTTATCAAAAGGATTGGCGAGGGCCAAAAGAAAGATGCGAAGCTTGTCGAGTCCATTCAGAAACTGAAACCAGAGGATAAGGAGTTCGAGGTCAACCGAGAAGGCTGGCTTCGAAAGCAAGGACGATTAGTTGTTCCTGATGTCATCGGATTGAGGGATGAGGTTTTGAGAGAATGTCATCACTCGAAGCTAACGATTCATCCCGGTGGTAATAAAATGTATCAGGACATGAAGCGAGTCTACTACTGGGAAGGGATGAAAAGAGATATTGGAAAATTCATTTCTAAGTGTATGAACTGTCAGTTAGTGAAAGCTGAACAGAAGAAGCCGAGTGGTTTACTTCAGCCATTAGAGGTTCCTACGTGGAAGTGGGAGCAGATATCGATGGATTTTATCGATGGACTACCTAGAACTAGGGCAGGGAATGAAGGGATTTGGGTCATTGTGGATCGTTTGACCAAAAGTGCGAGATTTATTCCTGTCAAGACGACTAGGACAACGTCAAAATTGGCTGAGCTTTATGTGAAATGGATAGTTCGATTCCATGGTGTCCCAAAGAGTATAGTAAGTGACCGAGATCCATTGTTCACGAGTGGATTTTGGAAAAGTTTGCAAGAAGCTTTGGGAACCGAGTTGTGCTTAAGTACGGCATACCATCCCCAAACTGATGGTCAGACCGAGAGAGTCAACCGAGTTTTAGAAGATCTCCTGAGGGCTTGTGTGTTAGACTTCGGAGGATCATGGGAGGACCATCTACATTTAGTCGAATTTGCATATAATAATAGCTACCAGTCGAGTATTGGGATGGCACCATATGAGGCGTTGTATGGAAGGCCGTGCAATTCTCCATCTTGTTGGTTAGAAACTGGAGATAAGTTGATACTTGGGCCTGAGATGATAAGAGAAACCTCGGATTGTATCGAGATAATTCGGCAACGAATGAAGGCGGCCCAAGATCATCAGAAAAGTTACGCCGATAAGCGTCGTAAGGATTTGGAGTTCGACGTAGGTGATATGGTTTTCATAAAGATTTCACCGTTGAAGCAAGTGGTTCGATTCGGAAGTAAAGGAAAGTTGGCTCCTAGGTTTGTTGGACCATTTCCGATAGTCGAGCGAATAGGAAAGCTCGCATATAGGTTGGAGTTACCTGAGAAGATGTCGAGGGTGCATAATGTTTTCCATGTGTCGTTTCTACGAAAGTTTGTGCACGACTCGAATGTGGTGGTATCTCCAGAACAGTATGAAGATTTAGAAGTTGAGACCGCAGTTGTGAAAACTCGCAAGCCACTTCGTGTTGTGGGGAATGACATGAAACAGCTTAGGAGGAAGACGGTTAAGCTAGTCAAGGTACAATGGAGTGAATATGGCGATGATTGTACATGGGAGACGGAAGAGAGCATGAAGACGACTCATCCAGAACTTTTCATCGGTAGGACCCTTTGATTGTATCATCGTTATATCGTTATATCTTGTTGTTGTTTGATAGAATTCTGCGTGTTAGGATAAGGCTATGGATGTATGGCTTGATGGTTGCTAGTTTGGATGATAGGATTGGCTTCTCATGAATGATAGGCATGCGGAATTGTTGTGGTTGCTTGTGTTTGCTTGGAATTTCGGGGGCGAAATTCTTAAGGGGGGGAGAATGTAACAACCCGCATTTTACGTATCGGAAGATCGTAAAATATTTTTATTTTATTCCCTGAGGGTTGGATCATTCTCATCTTTTGATATGTTGCTTATGGGGATGTGTGACATGTCCATAATTTTTACCGATTTTGTTTGTGACCATTTTGCCCCTGTCTGTCTTGTACTGGGCATAACTTTTGACTCAGGTCGAATTAGAGGGTGAGACCTGTGCCATTGGAAAGGAATTGATGATTCCCTTTCCGTAGAGTGGTTACATTAAGGATTTGGTTCAGCGGTTTGGGAGAAATCGCTGTTTTAAGGTTTTTCAGTTGGCTGTTCAGGTTTTGGAAGGCTAATGGGCTGATTTGGAGAAGGCCCACTAGAGGGTGGGTGGAGACTATAAATAGGGGGTAAGGGGTATGGAGAAAGGTTGGCATTTTCCATTCTCTTATGGGGAGGCTTTGATCTCCTTCTTCCTCTAACATCTTTCCACCATTAAAATTCCAAAATCCAAGGAGGGAAATCGAAGATCTACACCATAAGAGGCTAGATCTACATCGTCTCAAGGGCGAATTCATCGGATTGAAGAGTTTGATTCGAAGTGTTCGCTGTCCGGATTGCGTTTTCATTGCTTTTGCTTAGATTTGGATAATTGGTGAGTGATTTACATCTCTCATTCGGATTCATGCAAGTATATGGGTTTTAGGATGTTAATTTCATCATTTCCATGTTATTTTCCTTAGATCCACACCATGCTAAGTCCATTTTATATATGAATCACCTTAGGATCTGATCTAGATAATTTAAATGGTTAATTTTATGATTTTTCTCAAGATTATGCAAGTTAGATCCGTTTTTATGTTCATATGATTTACTTATCATGTTTTGGGAAATTTATGTGTTTTGATGGAAATTGTTAGATTGATGATATTGTTGGTTGCATAACATGTTTGTGATTGCGTTTGGATGAATCAGATAAGCTGGTTTCGTCGTTTGGCGAAGTTTTGGTCGAAATCGGAGTCGAATTGGAGATGTGCAGGTTTTTGGTCGGTTTTGGAGGAGCAGAGAAGATTCTGGTCGGTTCTGGAGCAGATGGTCGGTTTTAGCTTGGTCGTTCTGGAGCAGCTGGTTGGTTTTAGCTTGGTCGCTCTGGAGCAGCTGGTCGGTTTCAGCCTGGTCGCTCTGGAGAAGCTGGTCGCTCTGGAGAAGCTGGTCGATCTGGAGGAGCTGGTCGATCTGGTGGAGCTGGTCGGTTTCACCTGGTCGGTCTGAAGGAGCTGGTTGGTCAGATGGATGCAAATCCTGGTCGGTCAGATGGAAGCATATCCTGGTCGGTTTTGACGGGGTCGGTCCAAAGTTGGTCGGTCCCAAGGAGGCGGGTCGGTCCAAAGCTGCAAGGAGGCGGGTCGGTCTTGGAGCTGGTCTGGTCGGTCAAGCAAGGCTGGTCGGTCACAGGGTCGTTTTCTGAAAAAGTACGTTTTCCGGTACGACTCGGGTACAAACCAAAAAGGTCTGAAAAAAATATTTTTTCGGGGGCAACCCCCCGAACCCTAGCCGCAGCGCAGTGATGTGTTTTGGTTCGGTGATGGCGTGACTTCGAGGTGATTCAAGTAGGAAGACTCGAAGTGATGAATGTGTTCGTTGATCAAGGTGGAACAACGAATGCGGAGACAACTCCAAGGTCGTGAGTTGGTGGATAATGGCTGCTCGAGAAGGTTGCTTGAGCTATGAAACATCGTCAAGGTTGGACGATTAGAGATGCGAAGGCCGAGAAGTCATCGTTGTCGTAAGTTCTAGCAGGCTCAAAGCAGGGGTACGATGGGTATCGTTAAAAGGCCCAAAAGACCGGTTGTTGGTCGAGTACCCTGGGTCTTTCTGGTTGGGGAAAGGCCTAGTGTCAAGGTTGGACATTGCCAAGGTTGGGCATATGGAGTTCATGCTAGAACTGGGGTTATCATTAGCCCTTGACATATAGCAAGGTTGGCTATCATACGACAATGATGGTTTCGAAGCAGGATTGGCGGTGATAGCCAGAGTCGGTTATGGATGATTGTTTGTTCTGTTTGTACTATCTCACATAGATTATCCAAAGTCGAGGGAGATGTTCTTTGAGTGCTTAAGTGATATTGGTTTAAGCCTCTGGCGAGGGTACTTGAGGAATGTTAAAATCGATTAGGGTTGTCTGTGTGAGACTTATATAATCTGGATGTTATGTGTGTTCTCTATGATTGAATGGGTGTTCTGGTTTCTATGGATGAATGGTTGAAATGCTTGGTGTAAAGGCTATCACTGTCCGATGTGGGGAAGATAAGGTTGAGTTCTTCTCTGGTGATGTGGGTAGATAAGTTGTTCATTTACCCATTCTCATATGCTTTCTTGTTGAAGTTTGTTAGCTGTATTATCGCTCACTAAGACTATTGTCCGACTCAAGTTTTTATGTCTCCTCTTATTACCTTGGGCTGTTCATCCGGTTGTGGATGGGCAGACTAAGTAGCAGGTTACAGGTAATGGAGCTTAGTGATACGAGGAAGCTGAGCGATGACGAGCAGGAGGCTGGCGTACCAGTTTTATTCTATCTAGTATTTCTGTTTCCGCTGTTTGAGTTGCTTGAGAGTTGTAGTGAGGCCTTATGTACAAACTTGGATATCAGTTGGATAATCTTTCTGGATGTTGAAAGAGTTTCAAAAGTTTGCTATATGATACCTCATTACTATCACCTGTTGTATATGTTCTATTATATTTTATCCTTACGCTGTGAGTTCTACGACAGGTTTCGATGTGTTCACTTACTATGATGATCGTCCATAGCAGCCTGGCACGCCTTTCAGCGCATTATTCCTCTTGTTTAGTGCGGGGATTATGGGCGGTCGTCACACGTATAGAGTGGAGTTGCTTGAGAGACTTAGTGGTGTACACGACGTATTCCATGTGTCACATTTGAGGAAGTGCTTGCACGAGACCGCGAAAGTGGTAGAGCCGAACTTGCTTAGAGAGGTGGAGATAGAGCGTGATGCGACGATTCGACGATCTCCTACATGCATTCTTGGGTCGGAGATCAAGAAGCTGAGAAATCGAGAGGTCAGACTAGTCAAAGTGCAATGGGGAGATGATGAGAGCATCGCTACTTGGGAGACAGAAGAGAAGATGCGTTCAAGATACCCTTTTCTTTTTGAGGGTATGTCCTTTAATTTCTCCTTTATCGCTTAGCTTGTACTTATCTTACCTTTAGAGTATCCTCTCGCTAGTATCCTTGACCTTTAGTTAGGATAATCATATGGTTGAAACATGTGTTTGAGACACGTTATGTATGATGGATGCAAAGTGGATGCAAGTGTTTGCTAGTGGTTGCTCGTGGACGCATATACACACACTATTAGGCACTAGATCGGCTCAGTCACTTCATATTGCATATTGCATATAAATGGCTGTATTTAGTAAAATGGATGTATGATGATTGTTTTATCATATGGATGCTGCATTCAGATGATGATTGTGCATGCATATAGAGATAATATGTAGCATTAAGGAACTTTTGCATACATAATGGATGCATGGCACTATCATGATTTGCATTAAGGAGGTCAACTGAATCAGTGGACCGCCTGATTTTGCATTAGATATGGACATATACACACACTGTGCATTTAAACATGAAAGCATTAGAAGTCTATAAGGACAATGGATGCCTGTGTTTGATGGTTGAGTAGATGGATGATTGGATGTTAGGATATACATTCTTCTTGACTTGAAGATTTCGGGGTCGAAACCCTTTAAGGAGGGGAGAATGTAACACCCCGTAATTCTGTTAATATTAATATTCACAAATTAGAGAATAACTAATCTCAGACGTGAGAATTGTGGGAAACGGGTTGCTCCATTGTGTTCGTCTCGAAATTCTGGTTGAAATAGAGTCCGAGTTTGCGTGAATTGGACTTCGTATGAAGAAGTTATGGCCATCGGAAGTTTCAGAAAATTCAAAACAGATTTCAGAAATTTAAAATTTAAAATTCGAAGTCAAACAGGCTAGGCGGGAAAATTCCCGCCCAACACCCAGGTCGACTGGGGAGTCGACACCCCCCCCCCCCCAGACCGACTGGGGAGTCGACCTGGGTATCGACCTGTCCAGGCGGCTAGGGTTTGACTGAGCCCAATCTTGAGCTGCTGATGTGTCTTTAGGGCTGAGTTGGCAAATTAAACGGTTCAGTTTAGTTCTGAGTTGATCTGACAGTTTAAATAAATCCTAAACTCTATAAATACCTAGGTAGTCTCTCACTCTAATTCACATGAAAAATAGAATAGCCACCGTCATAACGCCGCCATGGAACTCAGTGTAGCCGCCGCCAACTAAGAAGGAAGAAAGCTAATCAAAACACTAATCCTACTCAACTCTAAAGCAAATCAAGACTCTCTTTCTCTTCTAATTGTGAGTATGATGATCTTAACAAGATTATTGTTAAACTATTTAGATTAAGTCATGAATGGATTATAAGTGAATGATGTGGATTGTCATATATGTTATTGTAAACCTTATGCTATCATGTATGTTGTAAATCCTATGTTATGTGATGATGATATCCTATATGTTGTAAATCATGCTATGATGATATTGTATAGGTTGTAATTTTCTATGCTAAGTTGTGATAAATCATACATGTTATAAAGTCGTGATGTTGTTATCTATGCTAATTAGTTCATGTTAATCAAATCATGATGTTGATATTACTTGGGCTATATCGATCTATATGACAAATCACATATGCAAGTTTAGATTGATTAGTAAAGATTATGAACATATGCCATGACATCTATTTAGAACTAGAATTATGACATCTAGAATTATGCTATGACATATGTGAATTCTATGTATTAGATGCTAGTTCACACCATCATTATGTTGCCTAAACCATATATGCTAGTCCATACATGAATTTGGATTATGATCATATTATGTGAATTGTGACATTTTACCAAACAAGTTGACACCTTTGGATCCATGACATGTGTAGTTTCATGCAAGTTTCACCCCTATTATGATTAGATTATTTTATTTGTCTATATGTTGTGATAATTTATCTTTGTGCTATGAGTTAGACTATTCGAGTCTAACGTATATTCTGCGTTGAATAAGCGAACGTAAAACATGGGGTAGGGGTAATATTAAGGATTTAATAATAAGAAGTTGGGGTGCAATTGATATGATTTTGCATGCCATGAGTGGATGGCCATAATTGAGTCAATTATGGACATCATTAAAATTGGAGTTAATTAACAATTTGAATAGGGAATCATTAAAACTGGGGTAAAAGATTATAAGTGATAATCAATGCTTAGGACACAAGGTTGGACTCGTTTGTAACGTAAACTTGCCCGGACCCGCCCGGCAAATCCAGTGGTCACAAATGTCAGCCCAATGTGAGAGGTCCTAGGCCCAAACTAAAGCATAACAGTTGTAAAGACACGAGGTTAGACTCTTTTATGGTGTAAGACTGCCCGGACCCGCCCGACAAATCCAGCTGCCATAAATG
Source organism: Allium sativum (assembly GCA_030737875.1). Taxonomy (NCBI): domain Eukaryota; kingdom Viridiplantae; phylum Streptophyta; class Magnoliopsida; order Asparagales; family Amaryllidaceae; genus Allium; species Allium sativum. Next base: position 283,279,715 of record CM060921.1, read on the forward strand.
CCAGTCTAATATGAGAGGTCTTTATGAGGTTATGGCCTGAATGATTAAGAAATACTTAACCAGATAAACATGTAAGGTGGGACATGGGGGTTAAGTAGGTGCCTTGGGTGGCATGAGGAATCTAGTGGTTGCCTTTAGTGGCATTTGAAATACGATTAGTAAGACTTAACCAAACACACATGTAAATGAACATGACTAAGAGGGTTAAGTGGGATATACTAGTGGTGACAAGCTTAGGTGGGTAGCTTGTGGGGGCCCATTTCAACCAGTAACCCAAACGTATCTTTGTGGGCTCGACCCAAGTCGAGGACGGGACACGCATACTGGGTTTGACTATAAGAGGCCAAAACGGGGTAGCGGTGGCAACGCAAGTCCAACGGGTTTCATATGCGTGTGTGGACCCGGGATGGTAGGTAAGACGTTGCATCGTGTAGGTATAAGCCGTGCATTCTCAAGTTGTATCTGGTTGCCACTTTAGGGGAGTGATACACCCCACTGTGGGGCCAGCACGGGTATCTACGAGTAGGGAGCCGATCGAAAGTGGGTAGTGGGGTACACCTAGTGGAGATAGGGGCAGACGGCACCTATGTAGTCAGCTAGGGGTACGCAAGGCTATTTATATAGTTTCTGTGTGAAGCAAGTGGGATCAACTTTGAGGGTGACTAGTGTGGTGCAGTGTAGAAATTATTCGTTAGTAATTAGGTGTGCCTTTAACGTTATCTTATCTGCTCTTCCATACCCAATAGTTCATAGACATTTCCTTGTTTTCCAGCTTATGCCTTTGTCTAGTTATTTTGGTAATAGTGTTGTTAGAATTATCATACTCGCCAGACTTTTTGTCTGACCCCCTCCATTTCTATCCTTTTTCCCCCTCCAAGTCCTCAGGTTGGGCCCAGCTCTGGTGGAGTTTGATTGGATTGCTTTATCTCTCTTTTGGAAAGCTTGGACTGCTGAAGTAAAGTCCGGCTTGTTATTTTCTTTAATGGCTATTTATGTAATGGGGTTATGTATTTTGTTTTATCAAGATGGATATTGTACATGACTCTGATTTATGGTTTTATGATGTAAGAAACATGTTTAATTTCCGCTGCAATAAAATGAAGTTTTAGATTTCCAAGTACTACTTATTATCTGTCTTGTTGTAATTTTTTTGTTCTAAATTCACTTAAAACCTCCATGGAAGTTAATGCATTCCCTTTGTGAGTGACGTTAATGGACGTGGGGTGTTACACGTTATAACAAGCATTTCACTTTTTACTCAAGTTATAGCTTTAAATTCTTTTTGTGTAATATCTTGCTTTGTCTCTCCAACACGTGTTCACAATATGTAGTATAAATTAAATTAAGTGTGGTGCTAGGGGCACCCCAATATCCTATTCCTAATACCGCGATTACAAAAATAAAACTCATTAAATTTTGTATGCTTCCTAATACCGCATTTCGTTTCCATTTTAATCTCTCACTCAACCAGTATTTTTTGAACTAATCACATAGTCAGCCCTTATCTGAAAACGATAATCAATAACAATCATTGTCTACTTCATCTTTCCCATGGGAAAATTCATTTTTTTTACTCTTTGCAGCCCTAAACTTACATAATTGAGTTGACTAGGGTAGAGACAATGATGTATCTGCAGCTCTCTTCTTTCTTGGCATTGCTGCAACATCGAACAATTTATCGATGAACGATCAGTTGCAGAACTAGGGTTTCAGAACGGAATGAAAGAGAAACGAATAAGAGACTAGAAGGAAATAAGGTAACGATGGTGTGGTAGCCGCTATTCTTTACGTGAGGTATTAAAAAGAGTGTAATGATAATTTTTGTGGTATTTTTTTTGTAGCGGTAATATAAAAAGTAAATTGGGTGCCTTTAGCACGACACAAAATTAATATTTACAAACTTACTATTGTTATGTAACAACAGTCGAAATAAAGCCCCATTCCTTCCACATAGGTCGCACGCATATGAATTGGCACACACATCCTTATAATAAAAGAAATCCCTGATGTTACGTGTCTACCAACTCATATTTGTACTCCACTCCTATAATGTATTCCGTGATGTGAGACTATTTATTCAAACCTTCCATTTCTTCTTAACCAAAATGTGAGGCAATGTAATACCTCAAAATATAATAAAGTATAACCATGATAAATATTTGGAATTAACTAAAACCGACTTTACCATTTCGTTCGTCTCGGAATTCTAGTTCAGATAGACCTCAAATTTACGTAAAACGGACAACGTATAAAGAAGTTATGGGCTCTAGAAGTTAGTATACATATATGAATCTTATGTATAAACAAATTAAACTAGAATAAGTCAAAATATTTCAAACAAGTGAGAAGGAAAAAGAAGCGGTAGAGAGACTCGTTATGGGTCGACCCTCACTGGCCTAGGTCGACCCAATAGGGGTTGGGCCGACCCTAGGGTCGACCCAGTTGTAGGTTGGTCGACCCATAATAGATCCGGTTGAATTCTGAGATCTATACCTAGATGATTTTGTGTCTCTGTTCATGCTGATTCAGCATGACATGTACGATTAAGATTTAAAACATATATATAAAGATTGGTGTTGATTCCGTAACTCTATAAATAGATAGCCTCCTCTATAGCCTATTCACATAAATTCTTCACCTCTTACTCTGCCTCTAGATTATTCTGAAAAATATATGCATAATGGGAGAATGCTGCTAGAGACTAGATTAAACAGAAGCAACATCAAACAAGTTTTGCATACAACTTGGATCTGATTTGGACTGGAATTGATGTAGCCTTGTGTTATATACATATTTATCTTCACCAAGACTCATTGTGAGTTATAGTTACAGATCTGATTTTCTTAGGCCTTGAACATGACAGTTAAATGAAACTGTCCAGGATTTATAGTAAAATAAATACACCTGGTTCACAGCTATCACCTATGCCATCTATATGTATGTATCATTGTTGGTTAAACAAACTATACACATGCCTATGATGTTAATAAAACAAGTCATACATACTTTTGATGCTTAAATAAGTTATATACATGCCTGTGATGTTTTAACAAGTTATATACATGCACGTAATGTTATTTAGACAAGTTATATACATGCCTGTGATGTTGGATAAATAACAAGTAAAACGTATTTATCTTCATTTTCCCATTCTTCTATGTTTATTTCCAGTCTTATATGCCTATGTGATTTTTCTCCTTCTGTTTTCTTTTTATTTTACGCCAAGCCTAGGCCTTTAGAAGCTTAGGCTACACCCAAGTAGGGTATACGTATAATTGGGGCAATAATGAAAAGACTTGAAAAGAAAATTCGACATATTGATTAATTTGGAATGATTGAATAAACACATATTAGACTTGCGGTAATATGTATGCAGTTTAACTTGGTAAGCCTTTGTGTGTTGTAAATTGGGGAAAAAGGATAAGTATACATGTGTAGACTTGTTATAGACACTTGCTATAAACGGACCTTATGCATGAACCTGTAACTTGGGAATGTAGTTAATAATATGTATAAGGAATAGACTGTTAACTTTGACATAAACGGACATTAAATAAATGACATGTTAAGAATAGGGTTGTATACACATAGTAACATTACAACCATGCTTATTAATAAAACCTGAATCTGCTAAGTTGAATATAAGTACCCCATCTTTTGTTGTATCGGGCTTTGGGGACTCTTAAATCCTAGATTTGGGGACACAAGTTTAGGGTTTTTTGGCTTGTGTCAATCTGCTGTTTGGAACCCATATCAGTCAGTATCCTAGTTTGGCATCTTATTAGAAGGGGCCTCGCACTTGGCAGGGCCAGGGAACGCTTTACTGAACTTGATAATAAGAGGTTTACATGTGGGTGGTTACGGGCGCGTTCCGGCGGAGTCACGAGCGTGCATGAGTCCGACTAGGGAAAATAAGATGCTACAACACCTACGGATATTTTTGTGTTCTATAAGTCGTTGGATTAGGGAGTGATACTCCCTACTATCGGGGATGTAACAGGATATTCGGGTAATAGGGAGTCGATCGCTTAGGTAGTAATTAGGGTACACCAAATCCTGCTGTTATGTAATTAGGCTAACACCCAATCCGATTATGTTATTAGGGCGCACCTAATCCTGCTGTTATTCTAGCTGTTAATCCAGTTGTTATTCCTACTGTTATTATTCTTGTTGTTAATCCTGTAATACATAGTCCGTTTAAACTTTCATACTAGTATTGGTGAAGACTAGGAATTGGAATATGAAATGTGTATGTTCAGACATATATGTCCAGACAATTAACCGTTTTAGATATAAAAGTGAAGCCTTAACCGATCACAAGTTTATTTTTGTTATCCTGTCCATCCTGTTATTCTATTTAGATTATCTATCGTAAAACTATACCTTTCTTATCCAATTTTATTTACCTGTCTTGTCATTCTAAATCATGCGTAATTGTAAATCACTGGAACTCACCAGACTTTATGACTAACCTTTTTCTTTCGCCTCTTTCTTCCCTTTTCCCTACAGGTTCCCAAGGTGGTGGTACTCAGCAGTAACTCGGGTATCGCTTCAGCTTGGACTTGACTTGAAATGTATCACTTTGATCTGCTTTCCACTTTCGTTTGGCTTATGTTATGGGATATGACTTTATGTACTTTGGTATTTTATTTTCTATATTGTCTTAAAAGACAGCTTTGAAACAGTTTGTTGGTTGTCACTAGTTTCAACATATTTCTGAGACTATGCTTTACTTCTATTATAATGAAGTTTAAAAATTTACCGCTGCTTATTTTATCTGTCATGTATATTCCCTATAATGATTGCCTGTTGCGCTTCACGGAACTTAACGCGTTTTCATATGAGTGACATTAACGGATGTGGGGTGTCATAGGAAATCCTAACAGTCTCCCCCTTAACTCGCATTCCCTTCGAGTATTTTGAGAGCACTGCCTTGCCTGCATGACCCAGTCCGTAACTTTCGGCTCTGATGCCACTGCTATATACCGATGGTCCAAATAAAGCACCTTTCGTTTTATATAGGGCGCACACATATGAGTTGGCATACACATCTTTGTAACAAAAGTAATACCTTATGTTACGTGCCTACCAACTCATATTTGTACTCCACTCCTTCAATTTATTCTGTGATGTGATATTATTTATTCAAACCCGCCATTCCTTCTTAACAAACATGCGAGGCAATCCTAACAACTATATGGTTTATAAATGATGTATGATTTATTAGTTTTAATTATCCTTTCCTCTTTCATAATTTGTCCCATCCCAGTTCATAGTATTAACCTCCATACAGCGAATAAATTGACACGTTAATCCAGTGTGATAGGAGATGGTGATCTTCCTTACATAATATCCATCGACTCGCTAATTTCTTCGACTTTAATTCGGATCGAGTTTCTCTCTAGTTCAATTAGATGTTTCAATCCATGTTGAATATTAAATGCTCAATTGAGGAGAATGTTGCGCATCTCGATCGAACATACATACATGTGTGTGCATATGGTAACTATAGTGCCTTCATAATTATATACACCATGACTCATCTTTAAAAGCATATATTCCTTATTCCCTAACATGCGTTAAAAATAAACAAATGAATTTATTGAAACAGAGGATAGTGTATTTAAATGATCTTCTAAATTTATTTTAGCACCTTTATCTTATGGTGTAACACCCTAATCGAAAACCTAGTATAAAAAAGTTTCTAGAAATTTTGAATAGACTAATTCAAACATTCAAGTATAATGAATACATACATATATATATATATGAGTATATATAACATATAGCTTATAACTAAAAATAAGTGGTGTATATATAAACACACATTTCAAAAAATATATAAGAAAGGTGGCATGAAATGGCGAAAACACATGGCATAAAATGAACCATGCAGATGTCATTGGGTTAAATGAAATAAAGACACATAAACACATTAGGTGTCCAGATGTAGAAACATCGATCCTGAGACAACTACTGCAGGCATGTGTCTACATCCTAAGGCTTGCACAAATATAAGATGGACAAGTGTCCAATACCGAAGTACTAAACTAGCCTTAAGGAATGCTATAAATAGGGTGGAAATGTTCATTTGATTTCATACATTCACAAAAAAAACAAAGATAAGTAGGAGAAGATTAGAAGAAGCCAAGGGAACAAATACAAGTCCAAGCTAAAATTATAAGGTAAGAAAAACTATTTGGGTATATGTATTCATTTCATACTTTGAAGAAGAGATTTTATTTTAAGAATGAATGATACGGCTCGGACCAACTAAAATGGTGCTCGGTAATTCAACCATAACCTTTTCATTTCTTATTGAAAATTTGATTTTTTTTTTAATGTTCTGGAAAGCTAACTAAAGGACTTACAACTTTCATGTTGGATGCCTTTTCAAATTCAAAGGTTTGGGTACCAAATCTAGATGCAAGGTCGAGTAAAAATATGGTCGAAATGGACATGTAAAAAATGCCTCGTATTGTTGAATTTTATATATTAAATTGATAATGATTTTAAGGGTTCTTTTCATGGTAATTAAGTAGACTAGGAAAGCAACTTACTGTAGAAAATTTGGAATCAAAAACTATATTTATCATAGAAAAATAAAATCAAACATTTTGCACAAAAATTAGTCAAAAACACGAGTTTTGATATTAGTAACACCTTTGAAATTTGCAACACTTTTTAACCATTACGACTTGTAACATAAACTGAAGTGCTTTTAACTTGCCATAAACTTTCCGTAGCACCTCATAAACTCTATATTTTCTATTTGGACTTTAAAATCGTTATACTGTAATTATAAATGCAACCATAGTTTCGAAGTCTTTTTTGACATATGTTGGAATATTTCTGAAGTGGTTTCGGGTTTTCCTTAAACACTTAAAAGTATGAATTTGAAAAAATAATTAAGAATACTTTTGGAAAACATTTCCTTAATTATATTTCTTCGGTGGTGCGGTATAAGACAATAGATTTTGGGTAGTGCACTATTACTCTATGTGGGTATTGAGCCGAGTAAAGTACATCCCTACTTAGTGACAGGATGTCGACCGAAATAGGATAACATATCCTAGAATCTAAACTAAATTGAGGGTGTGGTTTGGATTCATTAGTGTATTATGATAAATCATGGGTTGTGGTGGAATGAATATTATTATAAACTTTCTTGATTTAATATCTCGAAGTCTTCCTTATTTATTACTTTAAACTTTGGATTGATGAAACCTGTAAATAAGAGAATTATACTAAAACTATAATACAACCCATTAAGATATGACTTGAAAACTATGTCTTAAATAGCTATTTCACTTCTCATATGTATAACTATTTGAGGGTTAAAGTATTGAATCTTTGTAACCATGTTATATGATGAGATGATTGTATAATAACTCTTCCATTTAAAATCATGTACTTAAAATTTTATATTCCGATACACTTTTGTTAATTTTTGATAGTATTCTATTAGCACCTTGACTAATATGTAGCATCACCACTTCTGGATAAGTATACCAGAGCGGAGTTGTTACAATACCTGGTATCGTAGCCTAGGTTTGAGTGGTGCTTTTGGAAAACAATATAGTATCACAATTTAATTTGTCGAAACAGGAAGTTCATACAATTATTGACATCTTTATGACTATGTCCAATTATAAGTTATGGCAAATAACAGAACTTGGTGTACAAGGGATTCATGGGGTGGTGTAAAGTGCACCATAATATTAAACGAACGATTAATTGCTGTAAGCCACACGATGGAAAGACATGGGCTTATAAGGAAAGCAAAGAATATTCTCCTTGATGAGACATATGAAGTTTATTATAGAGCCAACGATTATTAAGAACGTTTAAAAAGAAATCTTGTTCTTTACCATTTACATCGGAAGATGAAACCATTTGAGATGGCAATTTATATGGCGGAAAAGACTGACTATGGAGAAGCTTAGGAATTTATATGGCAAAAAAGAGCACTATCACCATAGCGGTGTAAATAGGTCAGATCGGACCGGACAAAGGTGTGTTTAGTTTCTATCCTAAAAAAATCGGATGAACACGGACCGGATGAAGTTTTTTCTCGAACAAATTTTATTGTCCTTATTCGTCTCCTAAATAAAATTGGTTGGACACGGACACATGTTTTTCGGACATGGACACGAAAGGACCCGGTCAGACATGGCTTTTTATATCACATTTTATACTTTTTATTATATTTTCTCTCAATTATATACCGAATTCCTAGAAATTCGGACGAATTCGAACGAACATGGACCAGACATGATTTTTTTCTCGTACAGATTTTGTTGTCCTAAATGAGAATCGGGCGAACTCGGATGGACGTATTTCGGTCACAGACGCGAACGGACGTCAGACATTCATATAAAATTTACAGCCCTATTTCACCACAAGGAGGGGATGTGAGATGTAAAAGATTTCCAAACAAGATAGCTGAAATGTATGATGAAGAGGAGTCTGAGTCTGTTGGCTCAAATGACTACTCTTAAGAAGTTACTGGACCTCCTCGAGTAATGAATGACAAAAGGGTCCTTCTCCATCAAATGAATTGATACTGATAGATAAAAAGAAAACTAGATAGGAAGTTAAATATTAGTTAATATATCAAGTAAGTGTGACTGTTTAAATTTTGGGGAGGTTGTAAATGAAAACCCAAATTTTGTTTGTAAATAAAGGTTAAAGTAAAATAAAATGTTTTTGTGTTCATGACGTGTTATTCATTAGATATTCTTTATAATTGAAGATGTATTTCATCTACGACCATAACTAGATATATTATTTAATGAAGGTCACGGAAAATCAAAATAACTTGACAAGTCAAAGTCAAGAGGCCCAGTCCTCCGCACAGACAGATGATATGGAATTGTTCGTATCTTTTATCATGCAGATGGAGAAAATTTCTTCAACATCTTCACAAACAGCCTTTTAACCCATTTTAAAAGCCTGAAAGCAAAGAAATTTGTTGGAGACGTTGATCCATTTAAGGCAGAGCAATGGATTCAACATCAAGAGGATATATTCCAAGTTTAAAAATGTAGTGAAGTAGATAAAAGGAAGTTGGTGGTCTTTTAACTATCGAAGCAAGCTCAAAATTGGTAGGTACAAGTTCGAACAACAACTAGTCCAGATGAGATAAACAAGTGACATGGGAAGAATCTAAGAAAAATCTCTTGGATAAGTATTTCCCAGAGAATGAGAGAGAGAAGATGGAAACAAAATGTAATGACCCAGAATTTTTACACATCACTGACACAGATAATAGAATATCATAAGTACATGTTTATAAATACGGGTTAAATTCATACTTTAAAAATTCTAAAACATGCTAATACATGTATGATAGCATTTGTATAAGCATGTAGCACAACACTTACAAAAAAATCCATTTTTGCACATTCATGTATGACAGCATAAATTTGTTAGCGTTTGTTTAATTTGATTCTTATACATGTATATGAAAAACAACACTTTTTAATAGCAGGTTTTGATGCCATTTTATTTACATGTTTGTTCATTATTTTCAAAGTATTTAAGAATTGAGTGTTTGCAAATTTTTTATTGAAAACTTTTAACTCTTGAATTTAAAACATGCCAAAAACCATTTTCTTATCAAAAGCAAGTTCAAAAGCATGTATTAAAACAAGTTTAAATTCTCATTTACTTGTACCTCAGCAAAACATGAGAATACCATTTGTTTGCAAGCATGTTTTCATTTATATATATGTATGCATTTGAGAAAAACAACCTACACTAGTACTAGCTAGAAAAGAGGATCTAGAGAGATATTTGTTCACATGGCAAGGATATTTTTGTATAATATATTTTCAGTTTTCATATCTTTCACTTTTGTCACAAGATTTCTTGAAATTGACATTTTCATTTGCATTTGCAAGAGCATGTTACTTTGTCATAAACACATGTGCCTAGATATTCACAAAATCTTGCACATACACCTAGAATATTGCCTACGCTAGTTAAACACTAAAGCATATAGATTTTTCAAGATTTTCATGTCAAAATCATCATGCCAGGATCCTTTTTGATGCAAGGTATTTTCAGATTTTGCAAACCCTTGCAAGGCAAGTAAATTTCATTTTATATTTGTTGTTAAATCAAAATATCATGAAAGATTTTGGGGTGGAAACCCAATATAAAAACTGAGCTTGTATAGTACAAGAGAATAATGCTCATACCAAGGAAGATTTGTGAAAGATCATAAGCGTCTAGTTATGAAAATTCATGAGAACCAATAGGGAGGAAAGGGTGTTTGCATAGGGGATTTTCAGGTGGAGATTTGCTGAAGTAGGCCATGTGATTATTGGGGGTGTTTCCTTGATTTGAAAGTAAGAAAAGATTTTTTTTCATTTGAGTTGTCAAAACAAAAATCTAAAAAAAAAACACTTTTTAATACACCAATATTTTATGAATTCCACCACTATATAAAGGCACAAGCACACTCATCTCACTCACACAAACATAAGAACAATTGAGTTAGATCAGTAGAAGAAAAGCCAAAGAAGTTTCAAGCTTTCCTTGTGAGTAAACCTGCATTCCATTTTCTGTTTTTAATTACTGTAGTTTTGGTGTTTGAACTATGAAGTGATCTTGGATTATCTTTATGATCTTATACAAGTAACCTATCATGTATTGTTTGTGTTAGACATGAAGTAGGAACCATTGATTTGTATATGAAAACCCTTAAGTATCATATGTTGAAAAAGAGTGCATTTCCTGTTTTCTTTTACCAGACCCTGTTAAGTTGGTGTAAAACGTGACAAATCTAAGTAGATCAGTAGTTGAAGGGATTTAAAATGAGGTGCCATACTTATTTAACAACTTTAACATAACCATATAAGTGTTTAAAATAAAACAAAACCTTACCAAAACTCTTACTTTTATTTACAAAACAAAACACAGGAGCCCTCTGTTTCAATATCTCAAAGTGGATTTTCTAACCATTTAAAAACAAGTTTTGATTACATAATCATGTTGAGACAACAAAGTGATGATTTTTAAAACAAAAATCAAGATTTTTAAAACAAAAATCAAAATTTTTAATGAAGGGAATCAAGAGAAAAATAAATATTTCCAAAAATGGCAATCATGGCCTTTGCCAATGATCTGCCCAATAGTTGATGATGAAGGTTGGTGGGTAGGGGCGGAAGGATCTCTAGGTCATAGGAAAAATACAAGAAAATTTTTCTAATGTATAGTTTTTGAGTTGGAACGATTTAAAGGGTTTTTTTTTCGTTTTGATCGACGCAAGTTGAAGCCAAACTGCACCTCATCAGAGGCGACTGGATGTTGCGCGCCGGTGGGGATCGATGGCGATGGACATCGTCAGGAGGCGGCCAGAAGGGCTGGGGTTCCGGTGGCCTGAGGTGAGAGTTGGACGAGGTTTCTTGGATCAAGTTTTAGCGGTCTAGGTTGGCAAGGATTGGCAAGGGATCGGGAACGAGTTTTGTAAGGGATCAGGGGGTTAGCACATGGTGACTTTGGAAGTGTTACTTTGGCAAGGTTGGCACTTTGGCAAATGATTGGGCAAAGGGTTGGCACGGTGACTGGAGTGGATCAGCGAGGGAAACCACAGTGTTTCTGGACCTGGTACTTTGAAAATCGAAAGTACAACCTGGTACTTTGGCTGAGGTAAAAACTATGGTTGTGGCAAGGAAAAGAAAAAAAAGTGCTGAAGCACGGTGTCTGAACATGGTAGTTTGGCAAGGGAAGGGGAAATGATCGGGAATGGGATTTTTGCCATGATCTGGGCAGTTTTCCCATGCGCACACACCATATTTAAAAACTGGTACTTGGTACTTTGATCAAACATTTTTAAAAAAAAGAGGATTTTGAATATAAATTTAAATTAGTTTTAAATTAAATAATGGTTTAATTAAAATAGGAAAAATAAATATTTAAATAAAAATAACATTTTTATTTAATTCGCAAGAGAAAAAGAGGAAGTGAATCAGGATTAAAACACCATTTTTTTGTCAAGGACTGAAAATAAAATATAGAAACTGTAATTTAAATTAAATTTTAAATTTAATTTATAATGAGGATTAGAGATGATTTTTAAAAGGAAATATTCAAACTGTAAATAAAAAGAAAATCGATCAAGTGTGAAAGATCAGACGTTGTTTTGACAGAAGTCGGGAAGTCAGCACAAAAGCTGTTATTTTAGTTAAATTATAAATTTATTTTATAATTTAAATTAGAGTTTATTTTCTAATGAGATATTCAAAATTTTAAACAGAAAAGGTAAAGAAACCGTATGTAATGCATACGTTAAAATTGTCAGTTTTAAACTGTAATCGAAATTACCGGATACAAGCAACCTGTCGTCTACAGTTCTGTATCTTATAAAATAAGAATTATATAGCATATTTTAATCGTGTTAGATTGATAAATAAAGGGGGGAACTTTATCAGTATAGAAGAAGAATAAGTAAATCAAGAATGAAGGATCAAAGGGAAAATTTGACGAGGAAAATACCAAGTGTAAAATTGTAAAATAAATGATTAAATCATAATTTAAATCATTTATGAGTGATCAGATTGATGAATAATGATGAGTAATATTTTTCTACAGAAAAATAAAGTAAGTATTCATTTTAAAGGTGATGAACAAAATGAAAAGAAAAATCGTGTGCGACGCACACACTAAAATTGGTCGTTTTGGAAAGATGATCAAAATACCAGATATAGACAAGATGATCACATACTGTGTAGTTTGACGGTAATTATATATGCAGATTTGACTGTAACCATGATAGATCAATAATTTAAAAAGAAAATGTTTGTTAATCATTTCAAAGAGATCGGAATTAACATTCCACTTTGATTTGATTATACGCCGCGCGTCAGAGATTTTTAATTGAAGACGACAATATACAAGGACTATTTTTGAATAGTGCTTTCGGTTTGTCGAGTCCCAGGACAACTTGTATGGACGAATGTCTGACAGAGTATTTCCAAAAGAATCATGTACGTTGTTTTCTTCAAACGTACCAGTTGCTGGCACAGAAGGGAAACTTCTTTAGCCTGTCAACCAGAGTATTTTTGTGGAATTCAATTAGTGTTTCCCGATGGATTTGGCGATGTGGCATTCAAAGAAATTAAATAGTGATGAGGAAGAAAGGTAAGTCTAGCCTCAAGCCTCACACCCAGGAAATGACAAAAATCGGGCCGGCAGCATGGCTATGTGGGTCGCTCCCATTAGGGTGTAGCATTACCTATCTAGAGAAATTCCTTTTGTTTCTTAACCTATCAATTCTGCCCATTCGGGAACGGTTGCTGATCCCAACCGTTGGTGATATACATTCAATACACTCAAGCGAAATGAGTGGTCAGTCATGTAAGGGCTGGGTTGCAAGACGTTCTTGTTGAACCCAGGTGTATTTGCCTCTAGAGATACATCATCGGAAGGTGGTCCCATACCTTGTCATTGTTGGAAATCAAATTTCCCTAAGCGCCAAGCGCTTTGATTTGTATACTATGTAGGAGAATGTGAGATGCAAGCATTCTTCTAGATTCTAATTTATTTGTAAAAAACACCTAGATACTATGATAATATCTTATTTTAAGTATACAAAGTGTTTTGATCTCATAAGGTAAAAACCCGTTCCGTATTTACGGCATGGTCTTATGAGATATTTTATTTGTTTTAAACTGTTTACTCATACCAGTCCCCTGACTGACCCAGAGTTTATTTTTCTGTGTTTCCCTTAAACTCTTGGGTATTCATAACACTTGTTTTGAATAGACAAGTGAATCAGGATTTGACAAAACTTATGAAGCTGGATGAAGATTATCTGTGTGCTGATCTACCTACCTTATCTACTGTATAATTACGTCGGCAAGTTTGATCATCAATGATACGTATAATTAATGATGTACTATGGAATGGCTTGTATCACTAGTTCAGTGTGCTCTAATGTAATATATTCCGCTGTGTAATATTGTAAAGTATTATCTTTTGTGAAAAATTCCGCTGTGAGATTCTGATGTTCTGTGATTTTATCTTCTATCTATTCTTATTCTTATTAATGGCACGTCTTCCGATGTGTTCGAAACTTGGGTCGTTACAGTTGGTATCAGAGCTTAGGTTACTGATTACCTAGGCTTTGGTTGAGTGTGAGAGAGCGTATTTTTATAATAAATTTAAAATTTAAAATAAACCAACTTGGATGATATACCTAAGTTATTTATATCCAATCAAGTCTTGATTATCGACCTGTCGTATTCAGGGAATTAAGTATGAATACCCGTGCACGAAGAGGTCGAGCTAGAGGATCTTCCCTAATTACTGATCGTACCACTGGATCCCAAGACCATGGTGAAACAGTGGAGGAAGTTGCTCCAGTCCAACAGGATAAGAGCTTTGCGACTATTTGTAAGAAGTATACGACTCTGGGAGGAAAAGTTTTCAAAGGGACGGAATCTTTCATTGAAGTCCAAGCATGGTTGAGGTCCTGTGAAAGGATTTTCAAGGGACTTAAATTGAATGATGAGCAGAAGCATATCTTAGCTTCGTGGCAACTTCAAGAAGCTGCTGCTATTTGGTGGGATGCTCAGACCATAAATATTCCTGAGGAAGAATTCACTTGGGAAAAATTTAAAGAAGCTTTTGAAGCACAATTTCTACCTGTAGCCGGAAAGACTAGAATGTATCGGGAATTCATTGATCTCAAGCAAGGGAACATGAAAGTATCCGAATATGAGAACAAGTTCAATTCACTTTCTTGTTTCGGGCCAGAACTGATCAATACCCCACTCAAGAAGAATGAAATGTTTATAGCAGGATTAACGGATAGTCTGCAAGTTCAGATGATTGGACATCTCAAGATTCCATTCGTTGATCTAGTTGATATAGCAGTTCGTTATGAGGCACTCGAGGGTAAGAAGTCAGTTGCTAAAGCAGCACAGACGGGAGGACCTAGTGGTGAAAATCCAAACAAAAGGAAATTCAACCCGAACTGGAACAACAACAACAAGGGAGTGCCTAAGATGGGAGAAAAGGCCAAAGAACGATTCAAAGACACCAAATGCCACAACTGTTTGCAGAAAGGACATATTGCCAAGTTCTGCACCAAACCAGCAGCGGAAAAGCCACAACAAACTCAGCAACCAGAGTAGCCTCAACAAAAACCAAAGGGAACAAATGATTTTATTCACCAAAAGTTTGCATGCTACAACTGTCATCAGCCTAGGCACTTGGTTAAGGACTATCCACTTATGAAAAAGGCACAGCAACCAAAGGTCTATGCTTTAATAGATAAGTTGTCAACTTCTGAGGATGTGAAAATGGAAGGAGCTTCAGAAGGTACTTTACTCTTTTCAGATGAGAGGAGTTAATTAACTAGGGTCAGCCTTAAGATAAATTAAATATGGTTGGAATAAACTAAAATAATATCCAATCATATTAATACCGGAAATCGAGTTAGAATTTTAGCTAAATTTTGGTCCTGAAATTAAAGCTGGACTTAAGTATTTATTGGATATGAACTTAGGCAATGTGAATTGGTCGATTTGTGAGATAAAATCATATTTGTGAGTCCCGAAATGGAGATCATTAACTAAGTAAACGAAGATTGTGGGAAATGCTTAACAAAGTTAAGTAAATGGACCGATGAGTTAAAGAAGGAATTTAGATAGATATTTTTGGTTTGAATAGGATATTTCTGATGTATGCTTATATATATAAGTTGATAACGCTAATCTACCGTTTACAAATTTCAGGGACGAAATTTTTATAAGGGGTAGAATGTAATGACCCGGACTTTTTACACATCACTGACACAGATAATAGATTATTATAAGTACGTGTTTATAAATATGGGTTAAATTCGTACTTTAAAAATTCTAAAACATGTTAACACATGTATGATAGCATTTTTATAAGCGTGTAGCACGGCACATACAAAAAATAATAATCCATTTTTGCACATTCATGTATGACAGCATAAATTTGTTAGCGTTTGTTTAATTTGATTTTTATACATGTATATGAAAAACAATAGTTTTTAATAGCAAGTTTTGATGCCATTTTATTTACATGTTTTTTCATTATTTTCAAAGTATTTAAGAATTGAGTGTTTGCAAATTTTTGATTAAAAACTTTTAACTCTTGAATTTAAAACATGCCAAAAACCATTTTCTTGTCAAAAGCAAGTTCAAAAGCATGTATTAAAACAAGTTTAAATTCTCATTTACTTGTACCTCAGCAAAACATGATAATACCATTTGTTTGCAAGCATGTTTTCATTTATATATATGTATGCATTTGAGAAAAACAACCTACACTAGTACTAGTTAGAAAAGAGGGAGGATCTAGAGAGATATTTGTTCACATGGCAAGGACATTTTTTTATAATATATTTCCAGTTTTCATATCTTTCCCTTTTGTCACAAGATTTCTTGAAATTGACATTTTCATTTGCATTTGCAAGAGCATGTTACTTTGTCATAAACACATGTGCCTAGAGATTATAAAATCTTGCACATACACCTAGAATATTGCCTACACTAGTTAAACACTAAAGCATATAGATTTTTCAAGATTTTCATGTCAAAATCATCATGCCAAGATCCTTTTTGATGCAAGGTATTTTCAGATTTTGCAAACCCTTGCAAGGAAAGTAAATTCTTTTTATATTTGCTGTTAAATCAAAATATCATGAAAGATTTTGGGGTAGAAACCCAATATAAAAACTGAGCTTGTATGGTATAAGAGAATGATGGTCGTATCAAGGAAGATTTGCGAAAGATCATAAGCGTTTAGTTATGATAATTCATGAGAACCAATAGGGATGAAATGGTGTTTGCATAGGGGATTTTCAGGTGGAGATTTGCTGAAGTAGGCCATGTGATTATTGGGGGTGTTGCCTTGATTTGAAAGTAAGAAAAGATATTTTCTTTCTTTGAGTTATCAAAACAAAATTAAAAAAACACCATTTTTTAATGCACCAATATTTTATGAATTCCACCACTATATAAAGGCACAAGCACACTCATCTCACTCACACAAACACAAGAACAATTGAGTTAGATCAGTAGAAGAAAAGCCAAAGAAGTTTCAAGCTTTGCTTGTGAGCAAACATGCATTCCATTTTTTATTTTTAATTACTGCAGTTTTGGTGTTTGAACTATGAAGTGATCTTGGATTATCTTTATGATCTTATACAAGTAACCTATCATGTAGTGTTTGCTGTTAGACATGAATTAGGAACCATTGATTTGTATATGAAAACCCTTAAGTATCATATGTTGAAAAAGAGTGCATTTTCTGTTTGCTTTTACCAGACCCTGTTAAGTTGGTGTAAAACTTGAAAAATCTAAGTAGATCAGTAGATCTAGTTGAAGGGATTTAAAATGAGGTGCCATACTTGTTTAAAAACTTTAACATAACCATATATGTGTTTAAAATAAAACAAACCTTACCAAAACTCTTACTGTTATTTACAAAACAAAACACAGGCGCCCTCTATTTCAAGATCTCAGAGTGGATTTTCAAACCATTTAAAAACAAATTTTGATTACATAATCATGTTGAGACAACAAAGTTATGATTTTTAAAACAAAAATCAAGATTTTTAATGAGGGGAATCAATAGAAAAATAAATATTGTCGGAAATGGCAATCATGGCCTTTGCCGATGATCTACCCAATAGTTGATAATGAAGGTTGGTCGGTAGGGGCGGAAGGATCTCTAGGTCATAGGAAAAATACAAGAAAATTTTCTAATGTTTAGTTTTTGAGTTGGAATGATTTAGAGGGGGGGTTTCGTTTTGACCGACGCAAGTTGAAGCCAAACTGCTCCTCGTCGGAGGAGACTGGATGTTGCACGCCGGTGGGGATCGATGGCGATGGACATCGTCAGGAGACGGCCAGAAGGGCTGGGGTTCCGGTGGCCTAATGTGAGAGCTGGACGAGGTTTCTTGGATCAAGGTTTAGCGGTCTGGGTTGGCAAGGATTCGCAAGGGATCGGGCACGAGTTTTGTAAGGGATCAAGGGGTTGGCACATGGTGACTTTGGAAGTGGTACTTTGGCAAGGTTGGCACATTGGCAAATGATTGGGCAAAGGGTTGGCATGGTGACTGGAGTGGATCGGCAAGGGAAACTACAGTGTTTCTGGACCTGGTACTTTGAAAATCGGCAAGGGAAACTACAGTGTTGCTGGAGCACGGTGCTGAATATGGTAGTGTGGCAAGGGAAGGGGAAATGACCGGGAACGGGATTTTTGCCGTGATCTGGGCAGTTTCCCTGTAACACCCCGTATGTTGAATAACTTGTTATAATATAAATCGGGGCAGAATTAAATTTTAAGATCTGAATCAGGGGAAACGGGCTATGCCATTGCGTTCGTCTCGGAAAAATACGCGAAATAGAGTCCGAGTTTTCGAAAATCGGAGTCCGTATGACCCAGTTAAGGCCCGAAGAAGTTTTCAGAAAATTCAAATTTCGAAAAACAGATTTCAAAGGCAGAAATGGAGCTAGGCGGGAAAATTCCCGCCAGCTACCCCAAGTCGACTGGGGAGTCGACTTGGGAGTCGACACAGCTAGACCCAAGTCGACTGCCCTGTCGACTTGGGAGTCGACACAGGTGGCCGGGCAGTTTTGCCTGGTGCACCATTTGAGTGAGTTGATCAGGTTTTGGGCTGTGTTTGGTGGCTTGTGACGAGATCTGATGGCTCTAAACTATCCTAGGGTTAATCCTATGGCCTAAAACACTTAACTAATCTATAAATACACCTTAAGACTACCCTAATCCATACTAAAAATAGATACAATGCCATCATGCCGTCAAAATGCAACTTAGAAGGAGCCTCCACAAATTAAAGAGGAAGATAGCTTCTCAAATCAACTTCTAATCAACTCTAGCAACTTAATCTTCTTCATAGGAGTGCTAATCAACAAGTTGTGAGTTTCTATGCCTTTAGCAAGCAATTGCTAAACTAATTATGATAGGATATAATGAGGTTATGGTTATGTATGTGGATCAATGCAAGTTATGTTATCATATGCTATGTGTTCATGATGCTAGTTATGCAAGTTTTATGTTGTATGTTCATGATGCTAGTTATGCAAGTTTTATGCTATGTGTTCATGATGCTAGTTATGCAAATCACTATGATAAACATTGATCCATTATGACACCATGTTATGCAAGTTTGGTGTTTGATTATATGCAAGTTCATATATGACATGTTATGCAAGTTTGGTGTTTGATTATATGCAAGTTCATATATGACATGGTATGCAAGTTTGGTGTTTGATTATATGCAAGTTCATATATGACATGTTATGCAAGTTTGGTGTTTGATTATATGCAAGTAACATGTGCAAGTTTACACCTTTGTATGATATGCATACATATGCAAGTTTACCCCTTTGTATGTCATGCATATATATGCATGTTTACCCCTTTTTATGATGTGAGTAACATATGCAAGTTCATCCCTTTTTAGACCTACGACATGTATGCAAGTTTATCCCTTTATGATGGGTCTATGACATGAACATCTATGCAAGTTACCCTTTTTATGACATATGTGAATCATGCAAGTTTGGGTTGGTTATTTATGCTAGTTGGGTTTGATGCTATGGTCATATATGCAAGTTGACACCTTTAAAACCCATGTTGATGCTAATGTTATGCTAAGTTGAACCCATTGTATTTGTGATGAATCTTCCCTTTTAAGTATGTCATGTTAGCGTATTACGTGGGGAACGATGGGGTTAATATTCATGTTAACAAAATTGTGGTGATGGTATGATGTGGCATACCATAAGTGGATGGACATAATTGAGTCAATTATGTACATCATTAAATTGGAATTAATTAGGGAAAATTAATTCAAAATATGGGGGGTGATTAATTAGGTGTAATTAATCGACTAAGACACGAGGTTGGACCCTTTTGTAGCATAAGACTGCCCAGACCCAACCGGCAAATCCAGCGGCTACAAATGATTGGCCCAATGTGAGAGGTCTTAGGCATAAACTAAATACGCGACAAGTGTAAAGACACGAGGTTAGACTCTGTTATGGCGTAAGGCTGCCCGGACCCGACCGGCAAATCCAGCTGCCATAAAAGACAGTCTAATGTGAGAGGTCTTTACAAAGGTTACGTTCTTAATCAATTAAGAAACACTTAACCAGATAAGCATGTAGTGGGGCATGAGGGGTTAAGTGGGTGCCTTGGGTGGCATGTGGAAATCAAGTAAGTGCCTTGGGTGGCATGTGGAAATCTAGTGGGTTGCCTTGGGTGGCAATAGAAAATACGATTAGAATACTTAACCAAGTGGAAACATGTAATTAAATATGCTTAAAGGGTTAAGTGGGATGCACTAGAAAGGGACAAGCTTAGGTGGGTAGCTTGTGGGGGCCCATTTCAACCAGTAACCCAAAACGTATCTTTGTGGGCTTGACCCATGTCGAGGATGGGACACGCGTACTGGGTTTGACTATAAGAGGCCAAAACGGGTTAGCGGTGGCAACGCAAGTCCAACGGGTTTCATATGCGTTTGTGGGCCCGGGCTGGTAGGTAAGACGTTGCTGCATCGTGTAGGTATAAGCCGTGCACCGTTGGTTGTATCGGGTTGCCACGTTGGGGAGTGATACACCCCACTGTGGGGCCAGCACGGGTATCTACGTTAGGGAGCCGATCACTTGGGGAGTAGTGGGTACTCCTAGTGGAGATAGGGGCAGACGGCACCTATGTGGTCAGCTCGGGGTACATGAAACTGCTAGTTAAATTTTCTAAGTCCTTGGGTGGGATCAACCTTTAAGTAGGAATGACTGGTGTGGTGCAGTTTAGTAATTATCCTTGGGTGGGTAGATGCGTCTTTACCGATATCTTGGTTCATCCTATGTCTAGTTGGCTGCTTAGTGTAGTCATTTATCCCCAGTCATTACCGTACCAAGTTTATATCATACCCTAATTACTTTAATGATTGTATTGTTAAAGTTATAAGACTCGCTCAGACTTATGTCTAACCCCGTTGTTTCTATTTTTTTTCCCAACCCTCAGGTTCTCAGAGTGGGCCTAGCACTAGTGGGCTTTGATCAGATTGCTTTATCTATCTTTTGGAGCTTGGACCGTTGATGTAAAGCTCAGCTTATATTTTCTATTATGGCTATTAGTTATGTAGTGGGATTATGTACTTATGTTTTTATCAGGATGGATATTTAGTACTTGACTCTTGTTTTAGTTGGTTTTGGTACTGTAACCAAACATGTTTATCTTCTGCTGCAATGGAATGATGTTTTAGATTTTCAAGTATTATTTATATCTGTCTTGTTGTAATTTTTCTGTTCTATATTCACTTAAAATACTCCACCGAAGTTAAGGCATTCCCTTAGTGAGTGACCTTAGCGGGTGTGGGGTGTTACATTCCCCGTGCGCACACATAGTTTTAAAAACTGGAACTGGGTACTTTGATCAAACATTTTTTTAAAAAAAAAGAGGATTTTGAATATAAATTTAAATTTAAATTAGTTTTAAATTAAATAATGGTTTAATAAAAATAGGAAAAATAAATATTTAAATAAAAATAACATTTTTATTTAATTCGCAGGAGAAAAAGAGGAAGTGAATCAGGATTAAAACACCGTTTTTGTCAAGGACTGAAAATAAAATACAGAAGCTGTAATTTAAATTAAATTTTAAATTTAATTTATAATGAGGATTAGAGATGATTTTTAAAAGGAAATATTCAAACTGTAAATAAAAAGAAAATCGATCAAGTGTGAAAGATAAGATGTTGTTTTGACAGAAGTCGGGAAGTCAGCACAGAAGCTGTTATTTTAGTTAAATTATAAATTTAGTTTATAATTTAAATTAGAGTTTATTTTCTAATGAGATATTAAAAATTTTATACAAAAAAGGTAAAGAAACCGTATGTAACACATACGTTAAAATTATCAATTTTAAACTATAATCGAAATTACCGGATACAAGCAACCCGTCGTGTACAGTTCTGTATCTTATAAAATAAGAACTGTATATCATATTTTAATCGTGTTAGACTGATAAATAAAGGGGGGAGGGGACTTTATCAGTATAGAAGAAGAATAAGTAAATCAAGAATGAAGGATCAAAGGGAAAATTTGACGAGGAAAATACCAAGTGTAAAATTCCTTTTAGAGTGTAGCATCACCTATCTAGAGAAATTCCTTTTGTTTCTTAAACTATCGATTCTGCCCATTCGGGAACAGTTGCTCATCCCAACCGTTGGTGATATACATTCGATACACTCAAGCGAAATGAGTGGTCAGTCATGTGAGGGCTGAGTTGCAAGATGTTCTTGTTGAACCCAGGTGTATTTGCCTCTAGAGATACATCATCGAAAGGTGGTCCCATACCTTGTCATAGTTAGAAATCAAATTTCCTTAAGCGCCAAGCGCTTTGGATTTGTATACTATGTAGGAGAATGTGAGATGTAAGCATTCTTCTAGATTCTAATTTGTTTGTGAAAAACACCTAGGTACTATGATAATATCTGATTTCAAGTATACAAAGTGTTTTGATCTCATAAGGTAAAAACCCGTTCCGTATTTACGGGGTGGTCTTATGAGATATTTTATTTGTTTTAAATTGTTTACTCATACCAGTCCCCTGACTGACCCAAAGTTTATTTTTCTGTGTTTCCCTTAAACTCTTGGGTATTCATAACACTTGTTATGAATAGACAAGTGAATCAGGATTTGACAAAACTTATGAAGCTTGATGAACATTATCTGTGTGCTGGTCTACCTACCTTATCTACTGTATAATTAAGTCTGCAAGTTTGATCATTAATGATATGTATAATTAATGATGTACTACGGAACGGCTTGTATCACTAGTTCAGTATGCTCTGATGTAATATATTCCGCTGTGTAATATTATGAAGTATTATCTTTTGTGAAAAATTCTGCTTAGAGATTCTGATGTTTTGTGATTTTATCTTCTATCTATTCTTATTCTTATTAATGGCACGACTTCCGATGTGTTCGAAAGTTGGGTCGTTACACAAAATTCCAAAATCTTGCCTAAGAAGGTATGTTAGTAACTCTATATGAAAATAAGTTTGAAGCACTATACCAATTTAGAAATCATTTAATTAATACACCTATAAAGCATGTTAAATGACTTGCGAAGGGATTAATTCGTCCTTTAAGAACACATGTTATTTGTGATAGATGTAAATCTTATTAGATGATAGTAGGTGAAGCTTTAAATCTGGAAGAAGATTATCTTGAGTTTCAGCAAGAAAGGAAGGCTTCAAATAAAAGGAAACCAGATGAGAAAATGAAGAAATTAAAGGACCAACGTGACGAGAAAAGGGTCCTGACAAAGCAAGAAGATGTGATCGGTGCAGTGAAATAGGACATATTGCTCCAAACTGTATAAAGACAATCGTGTGTTACAATTGTAATAAATCTGGGAACATTAGTAGGTTTGCAAGAAGCCAAGGAAAGACAGTAGGAGGCAACAAGGATGAGTATATGCAGTTGTTTCTAAATAGGCTCAAGTAGAAGGTACCATGTTTCTTTTCGGCTTTCAAGCTAGAATTTCATTTGATACCGGTGTCTTACATTCTCTTATGTCTAAAATATTTGCTACTGAGATAGGATTACCTATTGAGCAACTATCGAACCCTTTGATAATAGACAGTTTAGTAGGAGGAAGGACTAAACTTGTGAGTATGTGTAGGAACCGTATCCCTAACTTCAAAGGTAAGGATATGGTGGCTAATTTAATTATCTTCCTAATGGAACGTTTTGATATCTTCCTTGGGATGGATTGGCTTTCAAAATGTCAAGCCATCTTGAATTGTACAACAAGACCATAAGTTTGGAAAATCAATAACACGAACCTTTGTTTACTCATGTGATAAAGTTGAAAGAAGATTTTATAACTGGATATATTGCCAATATCAATATTGAGTATAGGGGTCGAATGGTGGAACAAATCCAGATAGTAAAGGAATTTAAAGAAGTTTTCAGGAAGTGCCGGGATTACCACCAAAAAGAGAAATTGATTTTAGTATCGACTTTATCCCTAGTACCACTCCTATTGCTAAAGCAGCTTATTATATGTCTCCTACCGAAAAGCAAGAATTAATGAAACAAGTTAACGAGAAGGAGGATCAAGGATTTATTAGACATGGTAAATCCCCTTAAGGAGCACCAGTGTCCTTTGTAAAGAAGCATGATGGAAAGTTTCACTTATGCACCAAGAGCTTAATAAGGCAACAGTTAAGAAAAAATACCCATTATCTTGGATTGATGTAACAAACCGAAAATCTGGGCCAGTTTAAATTTTTTATTTTGGCAATTTTAGCGAATTTTGATTATTTAAAATGAATTATTTTAAATAATATCGACGAGAAATTTATTTTGAATATAATTCGAACGTATATATTATATACGTCGTCGTTAGAATATAAATAATTATATATAATTATAAATAGATTTGAAAATGGCGCGGTAGTTCGATAATTCGATTTCAAACTTCAATTGAACATACCGGGTGCAAAAGGATTTGAATCGAAATTGCCTTCGGAATATTTCGATGTTGGATTTCGTGACTATACAGATGTTGTTATGGAAATTTGAAAGATATAGATAAATATATCGTTACTTCCAATACGATATTTGTTGGTCGTGGAATTTGATATTAAATATAAGCCGGGATATTTTCTATTCAGAGCCTTGTATTTAATATCAAATGTGATTTGGGTTTGTCGTGAATGGTGTCTTGACTAACACTGTTCTTGAACCCAGTGGAGAAAAGATTAAATCTTTTTATTTAGATTTAATGAAGTGTACCAATTAAATAATATTTAATTGGAATTGAATTGATATTGATTTTTGGGTTTATCGTGAACCGTGTTTTAAATGACACTGATTCTTTAACCCAGTTAACGATTAAAACTAAGTGGAGTTTTAATGAATCTTTAATTAGATTGAAAAGATCGAGAATGGAGTATCACCAGTTTTACTCCAGACGATAGTTAAATCTTGAATTAGATTTGAACGTAAAATGGTAATTGAATTTACCGACAACACCGTGGTGTTAGATATGAAGTATTACCAGTTTAACTTCATGGGATGAATAGGTTGGGATTGGGAAATTAAAACAAATGATTACTTCGGTAAGGTTCGCTAATCCCGACTAGTTTGAATTGATATTCAAAAATAGATTAAAGAATAAATTAAAGAATTTATCTTTGATAAAATTAATGGGAACCTTTCCCTATGAATGTGAAATTTAGAAACTAACCGTCAGTTAGCTAAGCAGAGTTGTTTTCTGGATATTGATCTGATGTTGGTTTCGGCCTTCGGGGTTAATATTTGGGGGATTATTCTCTTGACTAATTTACGGTTAGTGACTGATGAATTGGAATGAGGCGTATGTTGTGTCTGTGTAACACTTATTTAAAATATTCGCGAGTTATTCGGGAAGACCGGGTTTATCCCATTCTGAATAACTGATACGACGATAAGTCGAAGATGAAGACGATGGTTGAAGACCGGAAGTCTTCACATCGTTTGGGTGATTACTGATGATCTTGATTGGGCTGTACACCCAAGATGATGGAATTAATCGGTGGTCGTCCAGATGTGCTTGGAGATCGATGGATATGCGAGGGAAGTGCCTCCGGTTTCGTTCAGACCTAGAACGGACTTGTAAATGGACTGAGTGTCTAACATTGGATTTCATTCTGTATGACTGATATCCGTTGCATAGAGTGGTTTGCCTGTGTGGCATGCTAAGATGCAATTGATCGAGGCTTCTGTTGAAAAGCAAAGTCTTATGGTGATGATCAAAGCACAGCCTGTGTGGCACAGCTTTGTGTAACGTGAATTCGCGAGCCTCACACCCCGGTTGTGAACCAGAAACGGGAGAGGACCTCAGGGAGGGCATGCGTTTCTTTCTAGCTAGGCTAGTGTCAGTGACCTACCAGCCCTGACATTTATATACTTTTCACCTGTGTGGTTGTTGCTGTTGCGAGGCGCCTCGGTTAGATCGGACGATCCGGGTCCGATGGAGCCATTCATTGGCTCATTTACGCCCCAAAGGGCGTGGAAACGCAGTGTTCAGGCATTTTAATCCACATCGGTGGACCGGCCGTGTCGCTCCAAGGGTCGATGCGCTCTGACCCTGAGGCTCAGGCTAGAGAGTCTCGAAGACGGTGAGGACGATGTAACAACCCGTATTTCTGATAACCTGTTATATCGTAAATCGAGGCAGAATTTAATTTATAAATCTGAATCAAGGGAAACGGGCTATGTCATTGCGTTCATCTCGGAAAAATACGCGAAATAGAGTCCGGGTTTTCGAAAATCGGAGTCCGTATGACCCGATTAAGGCCCAACGAAGTTTTCTGAAAATTCAAAGTTCAAAACATATTTAAAATTCAGGTTCAAATTTCGAAATTGGGGCCATTGGGCGCAGGTGGGAAAAATTCCCGCCTAGCTACCCCAGTCGACAGGCCTGTCGACTGGGCAGTCGACTTGGCTAGGACCAAGTCGACAGCCCTGTCGACTTGGGTGTCGACAGGGGGTGCTCGGCCAGTTTGGCCTGATGCACCATTTTTGGGTTTGGCTGTGTTTTGGGGCTGTTTTCTGGAAGCTTCCGAAATCTGATGGTCATAATCTAACCTAGGGTTAATCTAAGGGTCTAAAACACATCCTAATCCTATAAATAAGCCCCTAACCTAACCCTAAATCATCATTATTCATTCAAGTAACTAAACTATGGCAAAATCATTTCTCTTATGGCCTCCACTCTCTTCATAAAATTCCTAAATAGATTTCTATGAGAGATTTTCCATGCATACAAGTGTTTTCAAGCTTGTATGAGCATCATTAGCTTGCATTCAAGTCAAGTTTCTATATTTGCATTATAAAGCAAGGGTTTTGATCATTTTGGCTCAAGGGATTTTCTATTAGACCTTGCATTTTAGGTCTATTTGATTGCATAAGGGATTTGTCATATTTTTGTGTCTTCATAAGCATTGTAAGCCCTATTCTACTTTCATACTTAAACTCTAAAGTTAAATGTATGATATGCAAGTTTGATATGTTATGATATGCAAGTTTATGAGGTTATGTTATGCAAGTATGCCATGTTATGATATGCAAGTTTATGATGTTATGTTATGCAAGTATGCCATGTTATGATATGCAAGTTTATGATGTTATGTTATGCAAGTATGCCATGTTATGATATGCAAGTTTATGATGTTATGTTATGCAAGTATGCCATGTTATGATATGAAAGTTTACCATGTTATGCTATGCAAGTTTGCCATGTTGTGATATGCAAGTTTATCATATTATGTTATGCAAGTTTGATATGCAAGTTTGTCATATATGCAAGTTATGTTAGGCAAGTTTGGGTTGATCATTTTGTTCGTATTATCATGTTATGCAAGCTTATCTTGGGTTTATGAACATAAAGCTTCAAGCTTTATGCTAAAGGTTGCATTTTGGCAACATGTAAGTTATCATATCTCTTATGATAACTTGCATGTGAGACTAAATGCGAACTTATGGCCATTTCTACATGTCATTTATCACCATGTATCACCAATATGCTAAGTTTGGTTTTATGCATGCTTTTGAGGCCTAAAAATGTAATATGCAAGTATATGAACACATGTACACTTCATATGCCACCATGTTGAACTTGTGGCTTCAACACCTTTAAGTCATGATTATGCCAAGTTCCCTCTTTCTATCCTTTATGCGCTATTGCGATATGTAAGCGATGGGATTGCGTTTGGGGTTGAGTAAACTTAAAAGACATAAAAACATAAGCTTGGGAATTTACCTATTAAGTTAGGTCTACCCTTTGGGAATTTACCTATTAAGTTAGGTCTACCCAAATGCTTGAAAACTTGTAACATGTTTTGGAAACATGATGGACATGACACTTAGAAAAGATAAGTGTGACCAACTCGAGGTTGGGTTGAGTTTGTAGCGTAAACCTACCCGGAACCGACCGGCTTAACTAGTTGCTACAAACAATAGGACCCAATGTGAGAAGTTGGTCATGTTGTACCTTGAACCCGAGGTTAGACCAAGTTGTGGTGTAAAGCTACCCGGACCCGCCCGGCTTAACTAGTAACCACAACGAGGTCTAATGTGAGAGGTTAAGGTGCATTAAATTAATTAATGTTACATGATAAGGTTAAGTGAATTTGATTTATGACACTTAACCAATTTGACATGAATGGGTAGGTTAAGTGAAACCGGGCTTGATTTCTTAATGACACTTAACCGAAAAATACGACTAGTGGTTAGGGTTAAGTTAACCTACACTTAACCAATCTGAACTCGGTAATTTAACGGGGTTAAGTTGAACTATACTTAGCCAATCCAACTCAGTAATTTGATAAGGCTGAGAACCGATTGGATACCTGGTCTAGATAAACTAACTTGATTGATAAATTAAACGAACCTGTTTTGCGGATCTGTAGGACCCACACCAAGTTACGCAAGTTTGTAAATCTGTTATCTGATCCGTTAGTCTGAAAACTGATCGTCTGAACCTGGTATGTCTGAACTCTGTTAATAAGATAATCTGAATCTGATAGTCTAGGGACACAAGGGGGAATACTTGTGTCATCTGTTGTTTGGGACCCATATTAGTCAGTAACCCTTTCTGGTATCAAAACTTTGACCCAACTGTAGGTAGGGTCCGGGCACGCTTACTGAACTAATTATAAGTGGTTCATTCTGATAATGGCGATGGGTGTTGATGGTGCGTTCCAACCGGGTCATGTGCGTGCATGGATCCCGGTCTGCCTCTGAGGATGTAAGACGCCGTGACATCTGTAAATATGCCTGTGCCAATTGGTTGCCACTTTAGGGAGTGATACACCCTATCGTGGGGCCGACATAGGGTATTTATGTATTAGGGAGCCGATCGCTTGGGTAGGATTTAGGGTACACTTAGCTCTGTCTGATTCTGTTGGCACCGTCTGTTTTGTTGGGTGGTAACACCCGTCTATTTCTGCGTGGTACCGTCTGTTAGGGTGGTAAAGGCCCACTACTAGTGTACACCTAATTGTAGTATTCCGTTTCTGTACTTTATCTATTAGGGTGGTAAAGGCCCATTATTGTTAGCATTCCGTTTCTGTACTTTATCTGTTAGGGTGGTAAAGGCCCATTATTGTTAGCATTCCGTTTCTGTACTTTATCTGTTAGGGTGGTAAAAGCCCATTTTTCCCGAACTCTATCTATGGGCCATTCTGTTCCGTCTTGTTTCGATGTAGACATTAGGGTAACACCTAATCCTGTTATACTAGTATTGGTACTAAGAAGTTGGATCTTGACTTAGGTCAACACCTGATATTGGGCCAAGTTTAGGCCAAGGGATAAATTCTTGTTTATACATGACATGTTAGAATGCTGGTACACCTGTGGTGAAAAACTTCACCTTGATTATGTGATGACTCCTTTGAATTATCTGTTAGATATTCACCATGCTAGTATGTAATTATCCTTATGTTCATCCCTGCTTCTCATGCCAGTTAACTTTATCAGTTTACATTGATTGTAGTAGGGCTTACTCAGTCTTTTTGACTGACCTGTTTTTCTTTCGCCTCTTTTCTTCCGTTCCCCCCCCCCAGGTTCTCAGGGTGGGAATATTGGAGCTTAGCTTGGATTTCTGATCGCTTGCTTGTGGGACTTTAGCTCATGTACGGTCTTGACATGAAGCTAGCTATGGTTATCACTTATTTTGGGGATAGTACTTATGTATTTCAGTTTTTCAGAAATGTTGTTTTTATCTAGACTTGTGTATTTGGAAAGTTGACATTATGTTGTACCAGACTTGTTTTGAAATAGTTTGAAATCTTCCGCTGTTTTATTTATCTTATTTACTCTGTTTACATATATACATATGTTCTTGTTCTGCCTTGATATATCATTATGCATGTTTACCTGATTCAAACACCCCTCCAAAGTCAGAGTGCTTGCAAGAGTCACCCTGGAGGAGGTGGGGTGTTACATTTGGTATCAGAGCATATGGTTTACGAGAAGGAACAAAAAGGTTTTTAAAACTTTTGGAAAACTATTTTCAAAACCAAGTATAAAGTATTTTCCAAAGAAAAGTCTAGTTTATTTTAAAGGCTATTCCCCAAAAAGCCATTAGCACAATCCTTAGTCATCTATTCTTAGTTCCCTCGTTCTGAACCTATCTTTTCCTTCGTTTTAGTATGACAGATAACTTTGTTATCCCAGAGGGAGTGCAAGTTCCTGTTTGGTATAGGAGACTTATGGAGGCTAGGGCGACCGAAGCCGGCCCCGCAAATGTTACTCCTCCTCCGGTGGTTAATGTTCCTCCTCCTCCTGTCGCTGAGGTTCCTCCTCCTCCTCCCCCTCAGTATCCTACAGTAGAGTTCACGAAGATTTGCAAGGACTTCCAAGCAATGGGTGGCAAGAACTTTCTAGGTACCGAGACTTTTGTAGAGGCCCGGAATTGGTTGAAAGAGACCGAGGATTTATTCGCTATCTTTGGATTAGATGATCAGAGAAAGATCTTGTTGGCGGTTTGGCTTATGAGAGATGAAGCCGCTTATTGGTGGGAAGTCACCAATGGTACTAGATCCGTTGAGACTTGGGCCGATTTCAGGACAAGATTCGGGCTTAAGTTTCTGTCTTCTGCTGAAGAGAATTTGCAAATGGAGAGGTTTATTGCTTTGAAGCAAGGAGACATGTCTGTCAAAGAATATGTGAACAAGTTCAATCAGTTAGCTCGTTTTGGCTTGGATATGGTGAGTACTACTCAGAAGAAGGCTCTTCGTTTTGCTAGAGGATTGAATGAGCCGTTACAGGAGTTAGCTATGTCTCATGTGCCCATGGGGGCCACGTTTGAGAGTTTGGTAGATATGGCCCTACTCAATGAAGAGAACAAGAGTGCAAAGAAGGAGGTCAAGGTGAATGAGTCTCAAAACAAGAAAACGGGGCCCAAAAAGGAAATGCAAAAGAAGGAGGAGAAGTCTGAGGATAAGAAGGAAAAGAAGTGCTTTACTTGTGGAAGCTCAACTCATCTAAACAAGGATTGCAGAAAGAGGAAGTGCACTTGCTTTAACTGTGGAGAGATGGGACACTTCACTAGGGACTGCCCGAAGAAGAAAGGGACTACATCGGAAGGAACAGTGAATACTCGCATGGCGAGTGAATAGATTAGGGCTTTTGTCTGTAGGATGTTTAATTTTCCTTGTCTGATTTTTAGTTTGAAACTCTTTTTCTGGTATTTTGATTCTGTAATAGAAACTCGGTACTTTAATGCTAGTCTTGCTTCTGATCTGGTAATAGTCTCAAACTCCCTGAGAGTTATAACTCATCTGTTTGTGATAAATTGGGGTTTGAGAGTATCTGTGTTGGGCATGAGGGTGACTATGACGAATACATTCTGGGTTTCTACCATGCTTAGTTTCCTAAGAATCATTTGGGGAAATCTGATCTGTAATAGTAGTCTGTAAGTATATGTACCAAGTTTTTGTTTTATCTGTACTCGCTTCCATCACTCGACTGTATCTTGTTGAGATAGGAATCCTATGGATGTAAACATGTGTTAGAGACATGTTATGTTTGATGGTTGCAAGTGGATGCAAGTGGTTGCTAGTGGTTGCTCGTGGATGCATAAACACACACTAGGCACTAGATCGGCTTGAAATACACTCTCATATTGCATATGGACGTGTGTACATTTTCAATTCTTATGGTTGCAAGATGGTTAATTCGGCACATGGATGTTGCATATGGACGAATGTTTGTGCACACATATAGTATTATATGATTAGGACTATTTGCATACATAATGGATTAATTTCACTAACATACTTTGCATTGAGGATCTTTGCATTAGATAAGAACATATACACACACCTTTTGCATATGTTCATACCGCATTAGAATCTTTAAGGACAATGATTGCTCGTGAATGATGATTTGAGTAGATGGATGATGGATGGTAGGATGCGTTCTTCCTAACT
Source organism: Allium sativum (assembly GCA_030737875.1). Lineage (NCBI taxonomy): Eukaryota > Viridiplantae > Streptophyta > Magnoliopsida > Asparagales > Amaryllidaceae > Allium > Allium sativum. The sequence continues at coordinate 283,311,726 of CM060921.1, forward strand.
TGAAGATTTCGAGGAAGAAATCCTTTAAGGAGGGGAGAATGTAACAACCCGTATTTCTGATAACCTGTTATATCGTAAATCGAGGCAGAATTTAATTTATAAATCTGAATCAAGGGAAACGGGCTATGTCATTGCGTTCGTCTCGGAAAAATACGCGAAATAGAGTCCGAGTTTTCGAAAATCGGAGTCCGTATGACCCGATTAAGGCCCAACGAAGTTTTCTGAAAATTCAAAGTTCAAAACAGATTTAAAATTCAGGTTCAAATTTCGAAATTGGGGCCATTGGGCGTAGGTGGGAAAAATTCCCGCCTAGCTACCCCAGTCGACAGGCCTGTCGACTGGGCAGTCGACTTGGCTAGGACCAAGTCGACAGCCCTGTCGACTTGGGTGTCGACAGGGGGTGCTCGGCCAGTTTGGCCTGATGCACCATATTTGGGTTTGGCTGTGTTTTGGGGCTGTTTTCTGGAAGCTTCCGAGATCTGATGGTCCTAATCTAACCTAGGGTTAATCTAAGGGTCTAAAACACATCCTAATCCTATAAATAAGCCCCTAACCTAACCCTAAATCATCATTATTCATTCAAGTAACTAAACTATGGCAAAATCATTTCTCTTATGGCCTCCACTCTCTTCATAAAATTCCTAAATAGATTTTTATGAGAGATTTTCCATGCATACAAGTGTTTTCAAGCTTGTATGAGCATCATTAGCTTGCATTCAAGTCAAGTTTCTATATTTGCATCATAAAGCAAGGGTTTTGATCATTTTGGCTCAAGGGATTTTCTATTAGACCTTGCATTTTGGGTCTATTTGATTGCATAAGGGCTTTGTCATATTTTTGTGTCTTCATAAGCATTGTAAGCCCTATTCTACTTTCATACTTAAACTCTAAAGTTAAATGTATGATATGCAAGTTTGATATGTTATGATATGCAAGTTTATGAGGTTATGTTATGCAAGTATGCCATGTTATGATATGCAAGTTTATGATGTTATGTTATGCAAGTATGCCATGTTATGATATGCAAGTTTATGATGTTATGTTATGCAAGTATGCCATGTTATGATATGCAAGTTTATGATGTTATGTTATGCAAGTATGCCATGTTATGATATGCAAGTTTACCATGTTATGCTATGCAAGTTTGCCATGTTGTGATATGCAAGTTTATCATATTATGTTATGCAAGTTTGATATGCAAGTTTGTCATATATGCAAGTTATGTTAGGCAAGTTTGGGTTGATCATTTTGTTCATATTATCATGTTATGCAAGCTTATCTTGGGTTTATGAACATAAAGCTTCAAGCTTTATGCTAAAGGTTGCATTTTGGCAACATGTAAGTTATCATATCTCTTATGATAACTTGCATGTGAGGCTAAATGCGAACTTATGGCCATTTCTACATGTCATTTATCACCATGTATCACCAATATGCTAAGTTTGGTTTTATGCATGCTTTTGAGGCCTAAAAATGTAATATGCAAGTATATGAACACATGTACACTTCATATGCCACCATGTTGAACTTGTGGCTTCAACACCTTTATGTCATGATTATGCCAAGTTCCCTCTTTCTATCCTTTATGCGCTATTGCGATATGTAAGCGATGGGATTGCGTTTGGGGTTGAGTAAACTTAAAAGACATAAAAACATAAGCTTGGGAATTTACCTATTAAGTTAGGTCTACCCTTTGGGAATTTACCTATTAAGTTAGGTCTACCCAAATGCTTGAAAACTTGTAACATGTTTTGGAAACATGATGGACATGACACTTAGAAAAGATAAGTGTGACCAACTCGAGGTTGGGTTGAGTTTGTAGCGTAAACCTACCCGGAACCGACCGGCTTAACTAGTTGCTACAAACAATAGGACCCAATGTGAGAATTTGGTCATGTTGTACCTTGAACCCGAGGTTAGACCAAGTTGTGGTGTAAAGCTACCCGGACCCGCCCGGCTTAACTAGTAACCACAACGAGGTCTAATGTGAGAGGTTAAGGTGCATTAAATTAATTAATGTTACATGATAAGGTTAAGTGAATTTGATTTATGACACTTAACCAATTTGACATGAATGGGTAGGTTAAGTGAAACCGGGCTTGATTTCTTAATGACACTTAACCGAAAAATACAACTAGTGGTTAGGGTTAAGTTAACCTACACTTAACCAATCTGAACTCGGTAATTTAATGGGGTTAAGTTGAACTATACTTAGCCAATCCAACTCAGTAATTTGATAAGGCTGAGAACCGATTGGATACCTGGTCTGGATAAACTAACTTGATTGATAAATTAAACGAACCTGTTTTGCGGATCTGTAGGACCCACACCAAGTTAGGCAAGTTTGTAAATCTGTTATCTGATCCGTTAGTCTGAAAACTGATCGTCTGAACCTGGTATGTCTGAACTCTGTTAATAAGTTAATCTGAATCTGATAGTCTGGGGACACAAGGGGGAATACTTGTGTCATCTGTTGTTTGGGACCCATATTAGTCAGTAACCCTTTCTGGTATCAAAACTTTGACCCAACTGTAGGTAGGGTCCGGGCACGCTTACTGAACTAATTATAAGTGGTTCATTCTGATAATGGCGATGGGTGTTGATGGTGCGTTCCAACCGGGTCATGTGCGTGCATGGATCCCGGTCTGCCTCTGAGGATGTAAGACGCCGTGACATCTGTAAATATGCCTGTGCCAATTGGTTGCCACTTTCGGGAGTGATACACCCTATCGTGGGGCCAACATAGGGTACTTATGTATTAGGGAGCCGATCGCTTGGGTAGGATTTAGGGTACACTTAGCTCTGTCTGATTCTGTTGGCACCGTCTGTTTTGTTGGGTGGTAACACCCGTCTATTTCTGCGTGGTACCGTCTGTTAGGGTGGTAAAGGCCCACTACTAGTGTACACCTAATTGTAGTATTCCCTTTCTGTACTTTATCTGTTAGGGTGGTAAAGGCCCATTATTGTTAGCATTCCGTTTCTGTACTTTATCTGTTAGGGTGGTAAAGGCCCATTATTGTTAGCATTCCGTTTCTGTACTTTATCTGTTAGGGTGGTAAAAGCCCATTTTTCCCGAACTCTATCTATGGGCCATTCTGTTCCGTCCTGTTTCGATGTAGACATTAGGGTAACACCTAATCCTGTTATACTAGTATTGGTACTAAGAAGTTGGATCTTGACTTAGGTCAACACCTGATATTGGGCCAAGTTTAGGCCAAGGGATAAATTCTTGTTTATACATGACATGTTAGAATGCTGGTACACCTGTGGTGAAAAACTTCACCTTGATTATGTGATGACTCCTTTGAATTATCTGTTAGATATTCACCATGCTAGTATGTAATTATCCTTATGTTCATCCCTGCTTCTCATGCCAGTTAACTTTATCAGTTTACATTGATTGTAGTAGGGCTTACTCAGTCTTTTTGACTGACCTGTTTTTCTTTCGCCTCTTTTCTTCCGTTCCCCCCCCCCCCCCAGGTTCTCAGGGTGGGAATATTGGAGCTTAGCTTGGATTTCTGATCGCTTGCTTGTGGGACTTTAGCTCATGTACGGTCTTGACATGAAGCTAGCTATGGTTATCACTTATTTTGGGGATAGTACTTATGTATTTCAGTTTTTCAGAAATGTTGTTTTTATCTAGACTTGTGTATTTGGAAAGTTGACATTATGTTGTACCAGACTTGTTTTGAAATAGTTTGAAATCTTCCGCTGTTTTATTTATCTTATTTACTCTGTTTACATATATACATATGTTCTTGTTCTGCCTTGATATATCATTATGCATGTTTACCTGATTCAAACACCCCTCCAACGTCAGAGTGCTTGCAAGAGTCACCCTGGCGGAGGTGGGGTGTTACAGACGATCCCTAGCCTCAGTTCATAGACGGAAATCCAATTTTCAAATACGTGACATTTGCGGTTTTATTTGTAGAGCCTAGTATGGCGACATAGTGGGATGGGGCACTTATGCCGCCTATGATTGATACTTATGATTTGAAGTTGTTTATACACTATGCACTTATAATAGTATCAAATGATTTGTTTTAAACGTATCAAACATTCTTGGCTATTATAAGGTAAAAACCCTACCCTCCGGCTTGCGTTGCATTGTGTGATGGGAACTGGGTCTTATAATAGCTTCATTTTTCTTTATTTTGCATCGCGCTGTTTGTTTTATGCACTGGTATTCTTGGGAGGAAACCCGTTCCGTGTTATACGGCGTGGTCCCTGGATTTACCTAACTTTGAAATAAAAATTAATAACTGTTTTCGTTCTCACACCAGTCCCATGACTGACCTGGAGTTTATTGTTTTAACCTAAACTCTGGGTGCCCTTATTTTGACACGGGCAGCTAGTAGTTTTGGTTTTGCAGATTTATATTCACAGGATCCTGATTTACAGCTGGAACGATATCCGGAAAGCTTTGTATCCGTATATCTCTTCTAATTGTGTATTGTGTTATTTTCCGCTGCTATGTATTTAAATGTAATTTAAATCTCTGATATTTCTGTGTTTATTCATTTATACTCTGTATATTCTTGTAATCTGATGGTATTGTTGTAATATACAACGAAATGTTCTCCCGTCTGCGTTCTATTTTGTGGCTTGTTCTCGAACAATCCGCGCTTTCCCTTCTCTTCGGAGACCGGGGAGTTCGGGTCGTCTCATCGTGGTATCAGAGCTTTGGTTTACAAAGCTTAGAGAATAAGGCACATTAGAACCATACGAAAGAATTCATCAGATATTGGATTAGCAATATCCATTGAGAATGACTCGTTAGAGATGGGATCAGCAGTATCCTAGAACGAGTGTGAAGAGTATATTTTTAAAATAAAAACAATTTTTGTTTTGAAAATTTAAATCAATTATTCGTATTTGATTATTTATTCTATATTGATCAGGACAATTCGGTATATAAAGATTTGCATATATGTCTTGCAAACGTGTATTCAAAGTTTTAATATACTGGATAGTTATAGAATCATACTCTAGTGCCCGGGGATAATTCTGGTAACGGGGCACCGTCGCCATTTATCTTCGAGTTTCGAAAGTGAGATTCCTATAAATTTCCAATTGACTGGTGTGAGAACCAAAATTAGATAGGGCCTATTGTTGTGGTTTGGCATCAAAAATCAGATTTTTGACTATATATCAAAGTTATGCATTTGAAATGATAATCAACTAATTGATTGATGGTTGTGTTGTTTGTTTATTTGTTTGATAATTTGAACCATTTAGTCAAATTGAACCAAAAAGTGAATTGTATTGAAAATTTATCGCATTTTCTTGCATATACTTGTACTTACATTGAACAGGTCATAGCAAGGAGGCTAGAGCAGAGAATAAAATTTGTTTGCCCGACAAATAGGTACATGTTTACTATATAATTTACTGTTTTGTTTGGGTGATGATGATTTTATGAGCCTATTGGCTAGCCGCTTGGCTTTTTCTTTTTCTTTTTGAGATCAGAAGGCCTGTATGGCAATTTCGGGATTTTCCCGTGGCTCCCGGTGCAGGGGAGGTTATGGTGAAATTTTTCGCAAATTTAGGGTGTTAGCCAAATTTTTGAAAAATTTGAAAAGTTCTTAGAAACTGAAAAGTTGAAGAACTTAAGCCATAATAAAAATAATGGAAGTTGAGTTGATTTATGAAACAACTTTCGGCTTTGTTCCTTTTCGGGGACGAAAAGTTTTAAGTGGGGGAGATTGTAACAACCCGAAAATCTGGGCCAGTTTAAAATTTTTATTTTGGCAATTTTAGCGAATTTTGATTATTTAAAATGAATTATTTTAAATAATATCGACGAGAAATTTATTTTGAATATAATTCGAATGTATATATTATATATGTCGTCGTTAGAATATAAATAAATATATATAATTATAAATAGAATTGAAAATGGCGCGGTAGTTCGATAATTCGATTTCAAACTTCAATTGAACATACCGGGTGCAAAATAAACCAGATTTTAGTGAAACCAAAAATAATGGCATCTAATTGGGAATATCTTTCCAACGAATCCGAAAAATTGAAATTTCATAACGGGAATCAAAATATATGTCCAGTTGAAAATTCTGAATAGTCGCTATGGAATTCAGGCCCTTAAAAATGGAAATTTTGCAAACGACCTCGGATTTCGACGAAACCACTTTTGCTGGTTCCGGGATATAAAGTTATTGCTAGGTTCCAAATTTCATAATTTTTCGAATCAATATGTGAGCGTGGCAAAGGAAAACGTGTTTGACCAGTTTAAGTTGATTTTAATCGACTGGAAAATGGCCATTTTTCAAACGGTCTCAGAATTCGATGAAATTAGTTTTGTTAGGACCGTATCGTCAATACGAAGCTAGAAAATATTTTTCGGGAATTTTTAGAGTTCGTATGTGGGCCCGGTAAATTGAAATGTGCGTTCAAATTCAATATATAGAGTTATATGTTGATTTTAACGGAAACTGATTGAAACGGTCGAATCAGCTTACGATACATATCCCATTGTGTTCGGAATGAGGGTAAAACGCTATGGACGACAGGCGGTAGGCCTCATTTAGAGGTCGAAGAAAAAAGTCAACCTTTTTGAATTTAAAATTAATAAAAAAATATAATAACCTATCTCTCTCTCTCCTCTCCTTTATTTCCTTTGCCCCCCCCCCCGTTTGATTAAAATCAGAATTCAGAAGAAAAGAAAAAAAACCCGTCCCTGCTCAGATCAAGCCGCCGCCCATCGGGCGTCCACCGCGCCGCCTCCCCCTCGTCGCCCCGACCACCCAGTGCCTCCGCCTCCGCTTCGACGCCGCCCTCGCTTCCAATTGAACCGAAGACCCACAAAGCCGCTGGAGACCGCTCCAGCACTCCATCGACGCCGCGCCACCACCGGACCACGAGCCCAGACCACCGCAGTCCCCCCTCCTGCCACCATCCGCGGTCTGCGCCGCCGTTACCCCCCTTTTTTCCGACCAGATTTCCGGCCACCAGTGAGTTTTTATTCGTTTTCTTTGTTTTACTATTTTTAGTTATTAAAAATAGGGTTTTGAAGTTATTAAAAATATAATTTTGCTATACAAACGATGTTATGAAAGATATGATTTTTCTTTAGAGAAAATATTAGTTTATTTACATTTAAAAGATTTGATGCATATGATGGTAGGAATACGATCTTTATTATGAAGCTAGCATAAAGAAGATTTGATTTTTTACAATAAAGATTCGATTTTTATAAATAGAGAAGACGAGATTTTTAGTTATAGAAAGTTTAGATTTTTTAAAAATCGATAAAGATTAGATTTTCACTCTAATAAAAATATAATTTTTATAATATGGAAAGGTTAAAAATATAATTTTTATACTAGTGGCATATTAAACATTCGATTTTTATATATTGAATAGCGAAGTAAAAATTCGATTTTTATATATTTTATAGCGAAGTAAAAATTCAATTTTTATATATTGAATAGCGAAGTAAAAATTCGATTTTATATATTGAATAGCGAAGTAAAAATTCGATTTTTATATATTGGATAGCGAAGTAAAAATTCGATTCTTATATATTGAATAGCGAAGTAAAAAAATTCGATTTTTATATATTGGATAGCGAAGTAAAAATTCGATTTTTATATATTGAATAGCGAAGTAAAAATTCGATTTTTATATATTGAATAGCGAAGTAAAAATGTGATTTTTATATATGTAGAGAATACGGGCAGTGAAAAGTGACAAGAGACAAGAACGGCGAAGATTTTCTACAAAGAAGAGTCGTGGCGTTGGATTAGCTATTCTGTGAGAATTTCTCACTCTAAATTTCTTTTTCTAGTTATATATATACTAGGATGCAGACGGTGTTTAGTAGCACCCGACACCCGTCGTCCACAGACCATGGACGGCTTGTATGCTTGTTTGTTCGATTTTGATGTGTAGTTGATTGTGTGATGTGAAATGAAATAAAATATTTATATAGTGGAAAATATTTTATAGTTAAAAAAATAGAATTTTTAACATGTATATAAAATGAAATAAAAATAAACAAATCGGACGATTTGTTTATATACACACATTTGACTGATATTGATTGGGACGATAAATTTTACACATCGCCCAACTGCACAAATAAAATCTGTGTTTGATTATTTGAAACCCCACACGGGTATTGGGATGATATTTGACGTACACTAATCCCGATATTTAATTGTATGTCGATCAATTGATTGACAGGCTGCTATAAGCGTTGAATATCTATATTTGATGCTTATACAGTGTAGAATGCACTTTGAATGATGGTTGATTATTCATCTTTGTTGATATATACATGCGTTGTAGAAATTCCATATAATTAACATTATATGGTAATTGATTGGGCCTCATTCCAGTTTTTGAAAAAGAAAGTTTTGAATAGAAACATTTGAATAGAAATATTTGAAAAAGAAATATTTGAAAAAGAATATTTGAAAATATGAATATATGAAGCCGTGTTGATTAGATTTACGCCATTTTGACGTGAACGATATTTATGTCGATTTTATTCATTTTATAACGAATATCGAAAGTGATTTCAAAATATGAAATTTTGAAAAGAATTGAAATTCGAATTAAATTGAATAGAAGTGAATTCGAATTGAAAGTGAATAGAAATGAATTCAAATTGAAATAGAATAGAAATGAATTCGAATTGAAATTGAAAGTGAACTGAATTGAAAACGAACAGAAATTGAATTATAAATAAATTTGAATTAAATCAATTCGAAATGAAATGAAAATGAATTTATGTTGGAAAATTCGATTTTGATTTGAAGTTGAAATAGAAGTTGAAATCGTTTTGAAAACGAATTTAAAACGATTTATAAAATACGTTTTGAAAGGGAATCGACGAAGTATATATTATATATATTATATATATAATATAATGGCCTGAATAGAACGCACCGCGCCGCGGCAGTTCGCGAATTTCGACCATTGACTTCGAATGGATATTGCGGGAGATCCGACCGTCGGATTCTCCTAAAACCGGAACCGTTGGGTTCGTATCGAAAAGATCTTTCTAACGAATATTAGAAATTTGAAATCTAACGGTTGGATTGGGAATTATGTCCAAATCAAATTTGAAAAAGGTCGCTGTAAGTGCAGTTCGATGGCCGTTGATGGAAATCGACTGTACGGGCCTTGATAAAATTATTAAAAATAGTAATAATTTGTGTAAAATCATAAGAAATGATTTAGAAAGGATTGGGATGAAAAACTCCATATTTGAAAAGGTAAAAATAGATTTTTATCGAAATGAACTAGTTTTGAACTAGAATTATAATTCTATTTAATTTTAAATAAATAAATTGAATTTGAAATGGTTTTGAAAATAACCAGAATTTCCAATGATTACATTGGAATGGATTTGAATCGAAATTGCCTTCGGAATATTTCAATGTTGGATTTCGTGACTATACAGATGTTGTTATGGAAATTTGAAAGATATAGATATATATATCGTTACTTCCAATACGATATTTGTTGGTCGTGGAATTTGATATTGAATATAAGCCGGGATATTTTCTATTCAGAGCCTTGTATTTAATATCAAATGTGATTTGGGTTTGTCGTGAATGGTGTCTTGACTAACACTGTTCTTGAACCCAGTGGAGAAAAGATTAAATCTTTTTATTTAGATTTAATGAAGTGTACCAATTAAATAATATTTAATTGGAATTGAATTGATATTGATTTTTGGGTTTATCGTGAACCGTGTTTTAAATGACACTGATTCTTTAACCCAGTTAACGATTAAAACTAAGTGGAGTTTTAATGAATCTTTAATTAGATTGAAAAGATCGAGAATGGAGTATCACCAGTTTTACTCCAGGCGATAGTTAAATCTTGAATTAGATTTGAACGTAAAATGGTAATTGAATTTACCGACAACACCGTGGTGTTAGATATGAAGTATTACCAGTTTTACTTCATGGGATGAATAGGTTGGGATTGGGAAATTAAAACAAATGATTACTTCGGTAAGGTTCGCTAATCCCGATTAGTTTGAATTGATATTCAAAAAATAGATTAAAGAATAAATTAAAGAATTTATCTTTGATAAAATTAATAGGAACCTTTCCCTATGAATGTGAAATTTAGAAACTAACTGTTAGTTAGCTAAGCAGAGTGGTTTTCTGGATATTGATCTGATGTTGGTTTCGGCCTTCGGGGTTAATATTTGGGGGATTATTCTCTTGATTAATTTACGGTTAGTGACTGATGAATTGGAATGAGGCATATGTTGTGTCTGTGTAACACTTATTTAAAATATTCGCGAGTTATTCGGAAAGACCGGGTTTATCCCATTCTGAATAACTGATACGACGATAAGTCGAAGATGAAGACGGTGGTTGAAGACCGGAAGTCTTCACATCGTTTGGGTGATTACTGATGATCTTGATTGGACTGTACACCCAAGATGAGGGAATTAATCGGTGGTCGTCCAGATGTGCTTGGAGATCGATGGATATGCGAGGAAAGTGCCTCCGGTTTCGTTCAGACCCAGAACGGACTTGTAAATGGACTGTGTGTCTGACATTGGATTTCATTCTGTGTGACTGATATCGGTTGCATAGAGTGGTTTGCCTGTGTGGCATGCTAAGATGCAATTGATCGAGGCTTCTGTTGAAAAGCAAAGTCTTGTGGTGATGATCAAAGCACAGCCTGTGTGGCACAATTTTGTGTAATGTGAATTCGCGAGCCTCACACCCCGGTTGTGAACCAGAAACGGGAGAGGACCTGTGGGAGGGCATGCGTTTCTTTCTAGCTAGGGTGGTGTCAGTGACCTACCAGCCCTGACATTTATATACTTTTCACCTGTGTGGTTGTTGCTGTTGCGAGGCGCCTCGGTTAGATCGGACGAGCCGGGTCCGATGGAGCCATTCATTGGCTCATTTACGCCCCAAAGGGCGGGGAAACGCAGTGTTCAGGCATTTTAATCCACATCGGTGGACCGGCCCTGTCGCTCCAAGGGTCGATGCGCTCTGACCCTGAGGCTCGGGCTAGAGAGTCTTGAAGACGGTGAGGACGATCCCTAGCCTCAGTTCACAGACGGAAATCCAATTTTCAAATACGTGACATTTGCGGTTTTATTTGTAGAGCCTAGTATGGCGACATAGTGGGATGGGGCACTTATGCCGCCTATGATTGATACTTATGATTTGAAGTTGTTTATACACTATGCACTTATAATAGTATCAAATGATTTGTTTTAAACGTATCAAGCATTCTTGGCTATTATAAGGTAAAAACCCTATCCTCCGGCTTGCGTTGCATTGTGTGATGGGAACTGGGTCTTATAATAGCTTCATTTTTCTTTATTTAGCATCGCGCTGTTTGTTTTATGCACTGGTATTCTTGGGAGGAAACCCGTTCCGTGTTATACGGCGTGGTCCCTTGATTTCCCTAACTTTGAAATAAAAATTAATAACTGTTTTCGTTCTCACAACAGTCCCATGACTGACCTGGAGTTTATTGTTTTAACCTAAACTCTGGGTGCCCTTATTTTGACACGGGCAGCTAGTAGTTTTGGTTTTGCAGATTTATATTCACAGGATCCTGATTTACAGCTGGAACGATATCCGGAAAGCTTTGTATCCGTATATCTCTTCTAGTTGTGTATTGTATTATTTTCTACTGCTATGTATTTAAATGTAATTTAAATCTCTGATATTTCTGTGTTTATTCATTTATACTCTGTATATTCTTGTAATCTGATGGTATTGTTGTAATATACAATGAAATGTTCTCCCGTCTGCGTTCTATTTTGTGGCTTGTTCTCGAACAATCCGCGCTTTCCCTTCTCTTCGGAGACCGGGGAGTTCGGGTCGTCTCAATTGATGACTTATTTAATCAACTCCAAGGAGATACGGTATTTTCGATGACTTAAGATTCGGGTATCATATATTAAGAATAAAAGAAGAAGATGTTCCAAAGACAGCTTTCCAAACAGGGTACGGAAACTATGAATTATTGGTGATGCCTTTTGGCCTTACCAATGCTCCAATAGTATTCATGGATTTAATGAATCTTGTGTTCCATCCATATCTCGATCATTTTGTTATTGTGTTTATTGATGATATACTTATCTATTCTAAGACAAAGTAGGAATATGAATTCCATTTGCATTTATGTCTCTAAACACTAAAAGAACAACAACTATATGAAAAATTAAGTAAATGTGAATTTTGGTTGGAGGAAGTAAAATTACTGGGACATGTTGTCTCAAAGAATGGAATAAGAGTAGACCCATCAAAGGTTGAGGCGGTGTTGAAATGGAACCCTCTGACAACACCAACAGAAGTTCGAAGTTTTCTAGAATTAGTCGGTTGTTAACGAAGATTTATTCAAGATTTCTCAAAGATAGCATCTCCATTAATGAAATAAACACGTCAAGAAACCAATTTTATTTGGAATGAAAAATGTAAGGCAACATTTTGAAACCTTAAAAAAAAGATTGACCGAGGCACCAATTCTGTCCATGCCAAGGAATGGAGTTCCATATAAAGTATATTCCGATGCATGCAGACAAGGATCAGGATGTAATAACCCGGATTTTTGGATGGGGTTTGTAATAGCTTAGAAAATTTTGGCATTTGAAAAAATAAATTGAATTAGGATTTAAACGTTGAAATTAAATGTTTGTAATTGGGGTTTAGATGTCGATCCATTTTTGAACGTAGTATTTACTTTTATAAATGGAAATGCTTTTGTAACCTCATTATAAACATTTTGCCAAAGTTAACAAATACTAGTTTGGAACCCATGCTCCGCACACAGATCAATATTGAAAGCAGTGCGAACGTTTGTCAAAGTCGGCAGATAATTGATTCTTATGTCAAAGTTTATTTTCAATTCCATTCTTAATCTTTTTGTAAGTGTGAATTTAAATTTTATATTTAATTCAAAATCTGTTTTGTTAAATTTTTACGATAATAATATTTTATACTAATTTAAATTATATTGTTGAGAAATTATAAATTTGAAAATATAAATTAATTTGAGAATTTTAATCTAATGGATTTAATTTGATAGTTTTTGAAGGGAGATTTTTTTTTTTTTTTACATTTGTTCAATTTGAGTGGAAGAACGATAACGCGTGTCCATTATCCAGAAATTTCCGCTGCTCCATATATTTTTGGGGGACTCTTCAATTTGGGGGTTTAGGTTTTTTCTGCTGGATTTTCCCTTAAATGTTTCTGTTTTCTCCAAAGTTAAATCATGTCCTCTGATTGAATAATTGCTTCATCGCCAAATCACCCATTGTTCTTTGACCGTCGCCTAAGGTGTAACTCCTCTCCGTTGGACCTCGCACATGCCTCAGTGCCCCCCTCTCTTTGGGAAATTCGAAGTCAGATTTCATTCCAAATCCCATCATCAAAGGTTGCCGCGTCGGTCACTGCAAGGTGTTGTAACCTCGTCGCCTCCAATTGCCCATTTTTTGTACCCATCCGTCCGTGCTTCTCCGTGAACCTTAGCTCATCGTTGTAACCGAAGAAATCTGAGCCACCGCCTTCGTCGCTTTCCACTGCCGTGACCAAACTGCAGTCTTCAAGTTAGAGGCACATGAAAAGCCCGAGTGTCAATTGAAGCAACGTTTCAAACATCACGGTGGCAGCAGAAGCTCTCTTTTCAAACACCATGATGGAAGGTTTGAAAGTTGAGCCTTTGGATTCCTATTTTTGTTGATTATATATGCTGTTTTCTCTTTGTTTTGTTGAAAATTGATGCTCTGGTTGGTTCCCATTCTTGACACCAAAATTGCGAACAATACAACCTTCACAGGTTAGAACATTATCTGTAGATGCCATAAGACAAAAGTTATTCCATTAGTTTTTGTAAGTGTTAAACAACCAAACATATTTAGAGCCAAAACTCACAAAGGCGGTCGCAAGTCTATCTTAGTCTCCATACTCATACTGTCAACCTGCTAATAGAATTGTTTGTAAGCTTATGATTGACTTTGTTTCCAAGTATTTAACTTTACATAATATTGAGTATAGAAATAGAATTGTAGTTGACTGGGGTTGGCTAAGTATTGGTATCTTTATTGCTCTGACTTTTTCCGTTTTTGTAGCTGGCCTCTTATGCTACATGCACTTGTTCCAATCACTGTAATTCACTGTAACCAATACCTAGTAGTAAACTAACAAACCGTATAACCTGTTTGTTAACCAAATTATTATGTTAATCTAGTTTTTGAGACTGTCGATCATGTAAAATCAATTCTGATGCATCGTCTAACATGAGACCGTCAACCAGTCATATAAATTCCAATCTGACACTTGATTCATATTTTTGTTAATTGCGGGTTTGCAGTCAAATTTGGTGTGTATGTATACATTGTTATCATAGTAGGAATAGTGTGGCCCTTTCCTTTGAATTGCTGTTATTTCGACTTGGGGTTTGAGTGTTTAGAAAGTGTAAAGAACGAGGTTCTTATGAGTGCTCTTGTTCTTTAACTGAGGCAGTAAATTAATGCTCTTACTACATGTTTAACACCATCGGTATATTGATTGCAGCCGATAGTGTGTTTTGGGATTTAGTAATTTTTGTGAAGAATATGTACTTTTAAAACTTTATATAGTCAGTTGTGACATCCGCATATAGTGCAAGCACTGATAAGCTAAAAGTTATAGTAAGGACATCACCATAGAATTCAAGTCGTAACATTCATATTTTGAATATGATGGATTGAAAGGGTGTAAAATCTTCAATGATCAAGTCTATTTCAAAAACATTAGTCTGCGCTCTTATAATCACTAAATACAGTTGTAAATAGTTTAGTTCACAATTCTTCATCTCAACAAATTCAATATAACATGTAGGATATATTAAAGTTTTACAATTGTTTATAAAACTACTATTTTTCTCTGTCTATGTACATATTATATTCTAGTTTATATAATAAAAGGTGGAAGTATAAAGAGCATAACTAAATGTTTTTCCCTTGCGGAGCTAAATACAATTGTGAGATAATTTTGTACACATGAACTTTACTTGTATCCCATGCTGGTACTTTCTTAATGAGATGCTCTTGTACACTACAACTACTCCACAATTTACACATGATATCCACCTTTGTTGGATGCAATCAGCATAGCGCACATTGCCAAATCACATGTTCAGATTGCATGAGCAATCAGCGCCAGTGGAAATGGACTAGTGTTAACATTCTTTTATCACAGTTTGAGAAGTAATGGTTTCAAATTCAAATGGGGAGTCATCCTCTCATGTTTGCTGAGAATAGTGTCAGACGTTTTAATTGGAGCCATCCTCTCATTTATATTTCCTGGTCATCTTAAATTGTAATTGTACTGGAAAAGGATAAAATATTTTTATATGATCTCTCACTATGTAGAGGCTTAAAGATGCTTAAATAGTATATTTTTCCACTTTGGTTCTAAATTATATTTTGGCGTTTTCTTTTTATCTTCCTATATTGGTGAATTACCATATGATGCATTAATATGTTGATTTAACAGTATAAAAAGAATTCTTATGTAATCGTTGGCTGAGTATTAAAGGTCTAAACAAAATCCAAAGGAAGCTAAAGATTCAATAGATAAAGTGGTGTTTGATAGCCTCCAATTTAGCCTTAAAGGTTAGCATGTTTTATTCACATTTTTATTATATTTCCAACTTTAAAGTTGTTCATAAGATCTGCTTGGAAGGATTTGTATAAGTTGTGAATAGAAGATTGTTTTTCTCAGAAACGGAATGTATTCTCAATAGTGGTGCACAGTGAGTGTGTGTGTTGTGTATATATAAACAAAAGGGATCAAATTTCTATATTGCACGATATAAAGTGCAGTCCTGATTTGATCCTGCTTTAATCTGAAGTTTCCATTATACTACAGTTAAGATCAAATTCTCAGCATACCACCATATCATCTAGCTTCGATATATTATGCATTTCTTAAATAATTTAGACATTCCATTGTGCTACAGTTAAGAATTTCAATCAGGTTCAGCTGTTACAAATACAAGGATTTTAGCCCTTGAAGAGGAGAGGAACGTGAAGACGCGTAGGCGCGCAAAGCTCGACATAAACTGTTGTTAGAAATCAGATAAGGAAGAGTGGAAACTAGAAATGCTTTGATGCGTATCAATGGAGCGACACTTTTCTTAAAAAGTTATTCGCCCTCACTCAAATGAGTTTGCTGAAGAATTTCAGCGAATACTTTTCCTAGGATACAACAAAGCAAAGAAGAGGAATGCAGACAACAATTTCTGAATTCCTCGGATCAGAAATTATTTTTTAGAGGAGAGAAAAGTTAATTTTCGGAAGGAAGAAGAGGCAGCATATATAGAGAACCAGATATCCGTTCATATGGTCATGACTGTTGAAAACGAACAGATATTACTTTTGAATTTAAAAAGCAACGGCCACATCTTTTCGAAACAGTAATAGTCGTGTGGACCAAAACGAAATTTACCTGGCAGGAACTAGGCCCACGAAGGTCCAAAGCCCGTAGCCGCGCGGGTGCGTGCGAAGTGCATGATAAGTGTGTATTGAAATCACGTGCGCTCACGCGCATTCCAGGCCAAGCCCATATTATTCATGCCATGCTTTTTATTCAACTAATATGCAACTTAAGTATTAGTATATATACTTCTCATAAGATGGAATTTTAGGCAATGTGGGACTAAGATGGAATTTAACTTTGCTCATTGTACATTTAAATACTCAACAACCCCCCACTTTAATTGTACAATTACTCCATTTAAATTTTATCTTGATCCTAGGAATGATCCATCTCCTGAAACATAATTTAATATCACATGGATACAAGAAGGTGTTTATGACTTAAACCTTCAATTAGTATAAATATACCAAAGTTTTATTAGAGTAATAGGTAGCCTTGGCTTTTAACTTATCACTCTTTATAATAATACCGGATATATTAAATACACATGTGATATTTATTTTAAAATAATTCCTGGATATTTCTTAGCACTATTATGGCCATATGCTTTCTTCTTGGTTTCATGAATGATCCAAAGAGTAAACCTAAAAACTCTAGTGAGGAGCGGCACTACTCCTACATTCATATTGGTGAAGCTTTATATATGCCCCAACTACTTGGACATTTACTAACTTCATTAAGAACGCTTTCAACCTCCTAACCGTAGTGTGTTTAATGCTAACTCAGTCTTGGCAATTTTATTAGCATATTGCAATCACTTTTGGACAACTTGTTATTACCCTTTAAACCTTGTACTATAGAATTTTAGTTTGAGGTTGGGTTGCCATTGTCTGTGATTTTATTTATAGGTTTTAATCCCATTTCTATCGATGTCCCTTTCACCACATCTCTAGGTAGGCCTTTTGTGAAAGGGTCTGCCAAGTTCTTACTAGTCCTTACATACATTATTGTGATAATTCCATCCTTAATCAATTGTCTTACATACTCATGTCTTAAGCTTATATGTCTGGATTTTCCATTATAAGTATTACTGTAAGCCCTAGACAGAGTAACTTGACTATCACAATGTAAGGAAACAGGAGACATGGGTTTAGGATATATCTTTATATCTAACAATAAATCCCGAATCCACTCAGCCTCATTACCTGCAGCAGCTAATGCTATAAATTCTGATTCCATAGTCGAATGTGATATACAAGTTTGTTTCTTGGAAGCCCATGATATAGCACCTCCTCCAAGAAGAAACAACCAACCAGATGTGGACAAGTTGTCTTTTGCATCATTAATCCAACTAGCGTCTGTGTATCCTTCTAAAGTTGCTGGAAAATCATTGTAAAATAAGGCAAATCCTATGGTTTTCTTAAGATAACCAAATACTCTACTAATCGCCTTCCAATGTTCTCCGCTAGGATTGCTAGTGAACCTGCTCAACTTACATACTGCATAAGCTATATCTGGCCTAGTGCAATGCATAAGGTACATTAGGTTGCCAATTGCCCTAGCACACTCAAGTTGTGCAATTGACCTTCCATCATTTTTGGCCAATTTAACACTTGAGTAAAAAGGCGTATTATATTCCTTAAATTTTAAATGCTCGAATTTTGATAACATCTTTTCTATGTAGCGTGCTTGACACAAGGCGTATCCATGAGAGTGTTTTACACTTTGAGTCCAAGGATGGTATCTACTTCACCAAGATCTTTCATTTTAAAAATTGAAGATAAATATTCCTTGGTCTCTAAGATGCCTGTCATATTTGATCCAAATATGAGCATATCATCAATATATAAACACACCATGACACTATACTCCTTTGTAAACTTTGAGTAAACACATCTATCAGCGCTATTGTGAACAAATCCAAAAGATAGTATGGATGAGCCAAATTTCTCATGCCATTGTTTTGGAGCTTGTTTCAAGCCAAAAAAAGATTTATTCAATTTGCAAACTTCCCTCTCATTCCCAGGAAGAACAAATCCTTCTGGTTGCTCCATATACAATTCTTCATTCACATCTCCATTTATAAAAGCAGTTTTCACATCCATTTGATGAATGTGTAAATTATATATGGAAGCCAATGCTATTAGAATTCGAATTGAACTCACTCGTGCTACTGGAGCATAAGTGTCAAAATAATCAACACCCTCTTTTTGTCTAGACCGTTTAGCAACTAGTCTTGCTTTAAAAGTATGTACAATATTGTTCGATCCATATTTCTTTTTAAAAACCCATTTACACCCTATTGGCTTAAAGTCAGGTGGCAGATCAACCAAAGTCCAATTATGGAGTCCATCTCATCATTTATTGCTTCCCTCCAAAAGGCAACATCTCTTGAGTTGATTGCTTCGCTGTAAGTCTTAGGTTCATCTTCAATGTCTAGGACAATGGGTGTTTTGTTGGTCATATTTTCTCTATTTCCATTAGCTAAAAAAATTAGAGCTTGTGAAGATATAAAATCGGGACATAACTCTTTCACTTTTCTTTGCCTTTTAGATTTTCTTGGTCCTTCGTCACATGGATTTGTATTTGTATTGGTTTGAGAATTGTTTTCTGAACAGGGCTGTTTTCCACCAACACTATTGCCATTAGAAGGATTATCAATAATTTTAGAATCTTTGTAAAACTTATTCTCAAAGAATTCTACATCACGGGATTCAACAATGGTATTAGAGCTTAAATCGAGAAGTCTGTATGTCTTACTATGTTCAGCATATCCAACAAAGACACTCCTTTGTGCCCTTCGGCCTAATTTAGTTCTTTTAGGATCGAGAACTTTATAATAAGCCAAACACCCCCATATTTTCAGATATGACAAATTCGGCTTTCTATTTTTCCAAAGTTCATAGGGGCATAATTTGTCTTTCTCGACACAATTCTATTATGTAAATAACATGCTGTATTTAAGGCTTCACCCCATAGATTAAGGGGTAACATAGATTTTACTAGTATGCAATTTACCATTTCTACTAGCGTTCGATTTTTCCTCCCTGCTATACCGTTTTGTTGTGGAGTATAGGGTGTTGTTCTATCATGAATGATTCCATTCTTTTCACAGAAATCATCTAATTTAGTAGAAAAATATTCTAGCCCTTTATCACTCCTAAAAACTTTAATTTGCTTACTTATTTGGTTTTCGACTTCGACTTTGTAAATCTGAAATTTGTCAAATGCTTCATTCTTATTTTTCATAAGATATACATAGGTGTTCTTTGAGTAATCATCTATAAATGTAATGAAATATCTTTTCCCTCCACGAGTAAAAGTACCATTTAGTTCACATATATCAGAATGTACTAAATCTAAAATTTCAGAATTTCGGTTTACACCAGTGAAAGGTTTCTTAGTGATCTGGGCTTGTGCACATATCTCACATTTGTCACAGCTGGATCCACTAGAATTAATTAAACCGAGTTTGCACATATTTGTAATGGATTTGAAGTTTAAATTTGCTAATCTATTATGCCACAAATTGAATGACTCAATGGTATAAGTAGAAGCAACACATTTATTAATACTTAGTTTATACATTCCATTACATCTATATCCCTTTCCTACAAACATTCCATTTTTTGTAATTATGACTTTATCAGATTCAAATACAACTTGAAATCCTCTCTTGCATACAAGGTCCAATGAAACCAGGTTCTTCCTAATGTTTGGCACATGAAGAACATTGATAAGCGTGACAACTTTTCCAGAAGTAAAATCTAGAGTGATACTTCCTTTTCCAACAACCTGGCTCGACTATGTTCCTCCATCTGAACTTCTTGGCCATCACTGATGACTTCATAGGTTTTGAATAACGACTTGCCCTTGCATACATGAACAGTTGCTCCAGAATCAAACCACCAGCCATCCGATGTATCAGCCATATTAATTTCGGTAACCATGGCTACAAGTTCTTTTTCTACCATATTGGCAGCTTTCTTTTGGGCACGACATTCTCTAGCATAATGTCCCTTTTTGCCACAGTTGTAGCATTTCCCATTTTTCTTGTTCTTTTTGTTATTAGCAGGTGGCTTTTCATCAGAATTGCGCTTTTTACTGGTATTAGTACTCTGGTTTCCCTTTTCCACAACCTGAACATCACTTTTGGACAGATTTCCTATATTTTCTCGATTACGAGATTCCTCTTCGATTCAAAGATGTTTCTGAATCTGTTCCAAAGTGTAGTCTTCTGTTTTATGGAAAAGCATTTTCCTGTAATTGCTCCAAGTCGAAGGTAGTTTTGCAATTATTGCACCAACTTGGAACAATTCGGGAAGTTTGATATTGAGAGTAGCCAGTTTGTGAACAATGCCTTGCAACTCATGAACTTGACTGAGTATTGGTTTACTATCATCCATTTGAAAATCAAAGTATTCAGCAATAAGAAATTTGTTTGTACCTTCTTTTTGCACCTTATATTTATTTTCCAGAGCATTCCAGATTTCAAGTGGTGTCTTCATCTCCTTGTAGAAATCATATAAACGTTCTGAGAGAGCGTTCAAGATGTGGCCTCGACAAAGCAGCGTGTGTTCAGTGCGTTTAGCGCACTCCTTTTTTACATTATCAGTATTTGCTGCAGTTGGCGGAGGAAGCGGAGGCAGATTTGAATCAAGTAGATAAGAAAGTCCGAGTGCAGTGAGCAGAAAAGTCATCTTGTCTTGCCATCTCGTGAAATTATTGCCATCAAACTGGTCAAGTTTGATCATGTCTTGATTCATAAGTTTGATGGATGTCATATTAGTCTGGGATTCCATAGTTGTAGGAATAACTTTTTAAGATTGTTAGAAATCAGATAAGGAAGAGTGGAAACTAGAAATGCTTTAAGGCGTATCAATGGAGCGACACTTTCCTTAAAAAGTTATTCGCCCTCACTCAAATGAGTTTGCTGAAGAATTTCAGCGAACACTTTTCCCAGGATACAACAAAGCGAAGAAGAGGAATGCAGACAGCAATTTCTGAATTCCTCGGATCAGAAATTATTTTTTAGAGGAGAGAAAAGTTAATTTTCGGGAGGAAGAAGTGGCAGCATATATAGAGAACCAGATATCGTTCAAATGGTCATGACTGTTGAAAACGAACAGTTATTACTTTTGAATTTAAAAAGCAACGGCCACATCTGTTCGAAACAGTAATAGTCGTGCGGACCAAAACGAAATTGGCCTGGCAGGAACTAGGCCCACGAAGGTCCAAAGCCCATAGCCGCGCGGGTGCATGCGAAGTGCGTGATAAGTGCATTTGGAAATCATGCGCGCTCATACGCATTCCAGGCCAATCCCATATTATTCATGCCATGCTTTTTATTCAACTAATATGCAACTTAAGTATTAGTATATATACTTCTCATAAGATGGAATTTTAGGCAATGTGGGACTAAGATAGAATTTAACTTTGCTCATTATACATTTAAATACTCAACAACTGTAAATCTTGTTTTGAGAAATTTATGTATAAATTTATATTTCTGCTCTATACAAAATATTGTAAACTCAAATATTTGAATAAAAATTTATTCCACTGTAAATATTGTGCACCGTGACTCTGTGTCATTTCTGTTAAAACCCTGTAAGCCAATAAAAGTCCGTCGTTTTGAACACTTTGAGTTGGTTTAATTACCGGCTTGGGGCGGTCAAAATGGCAGGCCATTACATTTGGTATCAGAGCTATGGTTTTCCTAAAACTTGGCTTATTGGGTTTACAACTCATTAGGGATAGGGTGGAAATACCCTAGAATGAGCGGAATTGACACTAGAATTGCTCCGGAGAGAGCGCTTTTTGGGAAGAAAAAAATATTTTAATGAGATTTTGGTGAAAAATAAATAAACATAAGTTGTTATTTTAAGAAATTTTGAAGATATATGTATATATATATATATTTCAAGGGAAATAGTTTCAAAATAAAAGCTTATTGGGATTCCCATTTGGAAGCCCTTTGCGATGAGAATTTTTGAAGTATACCATCTAGGAAAATATATAAGTGATTTTAAAAAGGGAGTTTTGGTTGAAAATCGAGATAAATAAATATGGATTTTTGAAGAAATTGAAACTTGGCAAATCGGAACTCGAACGATGTTCGATTTGAGAATGGTACTTGAAACAAGAATTGGATCAATTTTGAAATTGATTTGGATCGGTATTGAAATAAGTAAAAATATCGATGAAAAATAAGAACAATCAAGAGTAAATTATTTACTTTTTTTTTGATGGATATAGTTTAAATTGAACATAATTTTCGGTGAGATTTATGCGAAATTCTGTATGATGAGGATTTTGAGTAAATGGGTTAGGAATACCAAATGGTATGGGACGTTTGGTAATATTTTTATGATTACTCTCTTGACTTTTCATATGGAACGATTGTTTGTTGGTGCGATTTGCTTCCTTATTATAAATATTTAAGTAACACAATGTGATATAGGAAACTTATGTTGTATTTAAATAATTAATATTGGAAGTATCTGTTAATTTCTGAATTGACATATTTTGGGACATTTTTAGTTGACATGCATTTATGTCATTTGTTTGATGATTTGGTGTTTTTGATGATTTGGTGCTTTCGATGATTTGGTGTTTTCGATGTTTTCAATTGCGAAACTGATAAGCAGCTAGTGAACCAATAGTTAGAACGTGTGTTATGGGACACATTGTTACCACTACTCGGGTTACGAACTATGAGTTAGTGACGCATATTGTGTTTGGTAAGCCAGTACTTTGCTTCGGGGGGGGGGGGGGGAAGCCAAGACTCGGGGGAATTAGTCACATATACGTATTCACTTGACCGGGGGGAGGGGGGGTCAAGATACACTTGACCGGGGAAGGGGGTCAAGATACACTCAATCGGGGGAGGGGGGTCGTAGTGAAATCCAAGACTCGGGGGTGGGGGGGGGGGTGTCACATATTCACTTGACCGGGGGGTCAAGATATACTCGATCAGGGGGGTCGTAGTGACAGGCGCCTAATTTGAATACATATAAGTACTTAGCTAAGCTCGGGGGGAGCTATATCATCATATGGTTGCACATGCATGATTATTTCTAATGGATCCACACTGTGATGATACTTTGTGATTTGATCTATACGGTCATACATTGAAGATTATTTGGTTTTAAAATTTACATAAACATTTTGTGATTTCTTATATTGGAGTGTGATGCTCCTTTCGTGTTATTTGACTCATTCGAGTTATATGATGATTTTTATTTGATAATACATGGATATTGCTTGGGATGAGCAATACTATAGCTCGGGATGGGCTTTATTATTATTGCATGCGCACATTTATAATTTCTTTTATAATTTGGGTTTGATTATTTTAACTCGATCGGGATGATCGTACATTGCAGAGTGCATTTGGATTTCTAATCCATCATATTGTGAGATTTAAACATTTTGGAGTAAGGTACTCCCTTTATTGATCATATTGGTTTATATATGATATCTTGACTAACTTTATCATATTTTCAAAAAAAAAAAAAAAATATTACTGTTAGGATCATATTAATTTATATACGATACCTTTATATTGAAAATTGGGAGTAGGTGTCCTAAATTGTGCATTTTATTTGGGATAAGAGTTGAAATTTCAAAAAAAATTAGTAATCAAAGTCTGAAATCTTCTGATCTAAATTAGTTGGAAGGAAGTTAGATGCAATGTTGGAATTTCATAATATTATATATATCAGCCCAAATAAATTGCGAGGACACAATTTCTTTAAGGAGGGAAGTCTGTAACAACCCGGATTTTTGGATGGGGGTTATAATAGCTCAGAAAATTTTGGCGTTCGAAAAATAAATTAAATTAAGATTTAACCGTTGAAATTAAATGTTTGTAATTGGGGTTTAGACGTCGATCCATTTTTGAACGTAGTATTTACTTTTATAAATGGAAATGCTTTTGTAACCTCATTATAAACGTTTTGCCAAAGTTAACAAATACTAGTTTGGAACCCGTGCTCCGCACATGGGTCAATATTAAAAGCAGTGCGAACATTTGTCAGAGTTGGCAGATAATCGATTCTTATGTCAAAGTTTATTTTCAATTCCATTCTGAATCTTTTTGTAAGTGTGAATTTAAATTTTATATTTAATACTAAATCTGTTTTGTTGAATTTTTACGGTAATAATATTTTAAGCTAATTTAAATTATATTGTTGAGAAATTATAAATTTGAAAATATAAATTAATTTGAGAATTTTAATCTAATGGATTTAATTTGTAATATAGTTTACGAAGGGAGATATTTTTTTACGTTTGTTCAATTTGAGTGGAAGAATGATAATTGATAATGCGTGTCCATTATCCAGAAATTTCCACCGCTCCATATACTTTTGGAGGCCTCTTCATTTTGGGGGTTTAGATTCTTTCTGCCGAATTTTCCCCTAAATGTTTCTGTTTTCTCCACAGTTAAATCATGTCCTCTGATTGAATATTTGCTTCATCGCCAAATCACCCATTGTTCTTTGACCGTCTCCTAAGATGCAACCCATCTCCGTTGGACCTCGCACACAAGGTGTTGTAACCCCGTTGCCTCCAATTGCCGATTTGTTGTACCCATCCGTCTGTGCTTCTCCGTGAACCTTAGCTCATCGTTGTAACCGAAGAAATCTGAGCCACCGCCTACGTCGCTTTCCACTGCCGTCTTCTGTGCAAGGCTCGACTAAACTACAGTCTTCAAGTTAAAGGCGCATGAAAAGCCTGAGTGTCAATTGAAGCTATGTTTCAAACATCACGGTGGTAGCAGAAGCTCTCTTTTTAAACACCATGATGGAAGGTTTGAAAGTTGAGCCTTTGGATTCCTATTTTGGTTGATTATATATGCCGTTTTCTATTTGTTTTGTTGAAAATTAATGCTCTGGTTGGATCCCATTCTTGACACCGAAATTGCGAACAATACAACCTTCACAGTTTAGAACATTATATGTCGATGCCAAAGACAAAAGTTATTCCATTAGTTTTGGTAAGTGTTAAACAATCAAACATATTTAGGGCCAAAACTCACAAGGGCGGTCGCAAGTCTATCTTAGTCTCCATACTCATACTGTCAACCTGCTAATAGAATTGTTTGTAAGCTTATGATTGACTTTGTTTCCAAGTATTTAACTTTACATAATATTAGGTATAAAAATAGAATTGTAGTTGACTGGGGTTGGCTGAGTATTGGTATCTTTATTGCCCTGACTTTTGCCATGTTTGTAGCTGGCCTCTTATGCTACATGCACTTGTTCCAGTCACTGTAATTCACTGTAACCCATACCCAGTAGTATACAAACAAGCCATATAACCTGCTTGTTAACCAAATTATTATGTTAATCTGGTTTTTGAGACTGTCGATTATGTAAAATCAGTTCTGATGCATCGTTTAACATGAGACCGTCAGCCAGTCATATAAATTCCAGTCTGACACTTGATTCTTGTTTTTGTTAGTTGAAGGTTTGCAGTCAAATTTGGTGTGTATGTATACATTGTTATCATAGTAGGAATAGTGTGGCCCTTTTCTTTGAATTTCTGTTAGTTTGACTTGGGGTTTGAGTGTTTATAAAGTTTGAAGAACGAGGTTCTTATGAGTGCTCCTGTTCTTTAACTGAGGCAGTAAATTGATGCTCTTACAACATGTTTAACACCATCGGTATATTGATTGCAACCGATAGTGTGTTTTGGGATTTAGTAATTTTTATGAAGTATATGTACTTTTAAAGCTTTATATAGTCAGTTGTGACATCCGCTTGTAGTGCAGACTCTGATAAACTAAATGTTAGAGTAAAGACATCACCATAGAATTCAAGCCGTAACATTCATATTTTGAATATGATGGATTGAAAGGGTGTAAAATCTTCAATGATTAATTCTATTTCAGGAACATTAGTCTGCGCTCTTATAATCTCTAAACACAGTTGTAAATAGTTTAGTGCACAATTTCTTTGTCTCGACAATTTCAATATAACATGCAGGATATATTAAAGTTTTACAATTGTTTATAAAACTACTATTTTTCTCTATCTATGTACATATTATATTCTAGTATATATAATAAAAGGTGGAAGTATAAAGAGTATAACTAAATGTTTTTCCCTTGAGGAGCTGAATAGAATTGTTAGATAATTTTGTATATATGAACTTTACTTATATTCCATGTTGTTACTTGCTTAATGGGAAGCTCTTGTACACTACAACTACTCCACAATTTACACATGATATCCACCTTTGTTGGATGCATTAGCGCACATTGCCAAATCACTTGTTCAGATTGCATGAGCAATCAATGCCAGTGGAAATGGACTAGTGTTAACATTCATTTGTGACAGTTTGACAAGTAATGGCTTCAATTCAAATGGGGAGTCATCCTCTTATGTTTGCTGAGAATAGTGTCAGACTTTTTAGTTGGAGCCATCCTCTCATTTATATCTCCTAGTCATCTTAAACTGTAATTGTACTAGAAAAGGATAAAATATATCTATTTGAGCTCTCACTATGTAGAGGCTTAAAGATGCTTAAATAATATATATTTTTCACATTGGTTCTAAATTATGTTTTGGCATTTTCTTGTTATCTTCCTATATTGATGAATTACCATATGATACATTAATATGTTGATTTAATGGTATAAAAGGAATTCTTATGTAATTGTTGGCTGAGTATTAAAATTCTAAACAAAATCCAAAGGAACCTAAAGATTCAATAGAGAAAGTGGTGTTTGATAGCCTTCAATTTAGCCTTAAAGGTTTGCATGTTTTATTCACGTTTTTATTATATTTCCAACTTTAAAGTTGTTCATAAGATATGCTTGAAGGGATTTGTATAAGTTGTGAAAGAAGATTGTTTTTCTTAGAAACGGAATGTATTCTCAAAAGTGGTACACGGTTTTTTTATATATATATATATATATATATATATATATATATATATATATATCGCAAAAAATCAGTTACTCACATTATACCATTTTGTTAGTCATAAAAACTTCCTGTCTAAAGTTGGAAAAAATAAAAGTGCTCTCTCCTTTCAGCCATGGTTGCACCTAAACCTCTCGCAAAACCTCTTCTTGATGACAATCCTAATCCCAATGGGAACAATCTCCCTCCCTCTTCTTCTTTCTCTCCTCCTTCCTCTTGTTCTCCTCCAACTCTTAATTCCAGCCATAAACCAATTCATCC
Source organism: Allium sativum (assembly GCA_030737875.1). Classification (NCBI taxonomy): domain Eukaryota; kingdom Viridiplantae; phylum Streptophyta; class Magnoliopsida; order Asparagales; family Amaryllidaceae; genus Allium; species Allium sativum. Next base: position 283,339,303 of record CM060921.1, read on the forward strand.
TTCCACTGTTTTTGTAGAGGATGAAGATGGGTTCACGGTGAGAAATCGTAGATCTAATGCTCGTTTGAATCAAAGCCTGAATAATCCTTACCAATTCAGCAAGGGTAAAGGCAAAAATCAAGAAAACCCAATTAGGGTAAATAAGAAACCATACCCAGCCTCTAATGGATTCAAACCCCAGGCCAAGAAACCTATGGATAATGTCCGCAATAATGGGACCTCAACAAGAATTGAAGCTCCCATGGAAAAAGCGACTTCCACTTGGGCGGATCTAGTCAAAAAAGGGGGGCCAAGATTTAGACTTGGACCTGTCATATATTGCCCCGACTTCTACCATTGGGAAGGAAAACATAGTTATTGTTGATAAGGAAGTAAGTAATCGGACAGAATTCAAATGGGGATTTTCTATTGTTGCGTATGTGTTTGGTAAGCGACCATCATATTTTCACTTCAGAGCATTTGTGGCTAGGACATGGAATCCTAGTGGTTCTTTCGAGATATTCACAAGAGAAAACGGGTTCTTTATCATCCGCTTCACTAATATTGAGGATTGTGAAAAACTGCTAAGAGGAGGTCCCTATTTCATTAACGGTAAGCTCATAATCTTGACAAAGTGGAATAAAAAAACTGTTCTTGACCGAGATATTCTGAGTACGATGCCTATATGGATAAGGTTATCTGATCTAAGTCTAAGGCTATGGGATAAGAAAGCATTTAGTGCAATTGCTAGTGTGGTAGGAGTACCATTAAAACTTGATGAACAAACAGCAAAAGAAACTCGTTTGAGTTACGCAAGAATTTTGGTGGAAATTACGGCGGATGCAGATCTACCTAATGAGGCGACTATCTACCTACATGATGGCGAAATCATAAAACAACCTATTACGTATGAGCAAATTCCAAACAGATGCAGATATTGCAAATACTTTGGGCACTCGACTATAGACTGTGCAAGCAACAAGAATGTAGAGGAACTGCCCAAAGAATTTACAAATCTTGATACTATAGGAAAAGAAGTCAATGATATTCACTCACACGAGACTCATACTATTTACTCTGTTCTTTCACAGCCTTTAGTACTTCCTGAGGATGACTTTATGAATCTGGATACTCAAGCTGTATCAGAAAATGACATCAACAGCTTAAATACTAGTTCAAAACCTCATCAAGTTACTGGAGAAAATGTGGAAAAGAAGCAATTAGATGTGGCTCTTAACAAATCTGAGGGTACTATGAAAACAGTACACACAGAGATGGAGGAGCAAAACAGAATTAAAACTCATTCAGACATGAAATCAGATGAGAAGATCAATAAACAGGTCATTGGATCCTCCATTCTTCTAAAGGATCCAAGTATAATTACAAAATTGGGAATTAATAGTCCAAATCCTTTGGATTTAGAGAGATGCTCCAATCTGCTTGCTGCAGACCCAATTTACACTAATTCTGATTTGATTTCTGGTAACCTTGCTCCTTCAAGTGCTCCAGTCTCTGAAGAGGATATCCAGAAAGCTGTCAATAAATCCATGGCTTCTCCAAAAGCTCCTCCTAAACCTGTTTCACAGAAAAAGAAAAAGAACAGAACCAAAAGTCTATCTGATATAACTGCTACTGAAGAGGTGGAGGACAAAAAAGATCATGACTTCAGGAGCAAATTCATTTCAAAAAATTCTAACGGGGGAATGCAATTGAAAGCTACTGACAAAACTAGCTTTAAAAAGAGTGGTAAGCAGTCTGTGTTGAAGGGAGATAACTATAAACACAGTGATCCACTGTAGCTTGCATTATATCCTTTATGGTATCCTTCCTTTATATTTTTTATTAATTTTTTTATGGATATTATAGCTTGGAGCATTAGAGGCCTAAATTCCCCAGGCAGAAAATTAGACCTGCTTAATTTCTTAAGCAAGCATAAGCCTAGCCTTATTGGTTTGATGGAGCACAAGCTCAATGATCACAATATTGCTAACTTTCATAATAGTTTCCTATCTAATTGGCATATGATTAACAACAATCGAATGGGGGGTAAGGGTAGAATTATGGTCCTTCATAACCCCAATATTTGGTCTTTGGATAGTTTCTTTGTAGATTTTCAATATATCCACTGTAGTTTTATAAATAAAGGGGGTTTACTTTAAAAGTCACCTTTATTTATGCATCTAATCTTGAAACAGATAGAAATAATCTGTGGAACAGTATTGAGCTTTTTAGTTTAAATATTAATTCTCCATGGATTGTGCTGGGTGATTTCAGCACTGTTTTTCATGCCTTTGAGAAAGGGGTGGGGGGGGGGGGGGGGGGTAATCCTATACCATTTAACAAACTTGCGAAAATCGCTAATTTCATTATAAGGTCTGGCCTGATTGAACCATCTATTGGTGGTAATAAATTCACCTGGAAATCAGGTGAATTCAGAAATATACACTGCAAATTAGACAGAGTTTTATTTAATCAACATTTTGTTAGCACTTTCTCTAAAGTTTGTTATTGTACCCTCCCTCAAAATTCCAGTGACCACACTCCTATTCAAGTCACTTTTAATAAAGAAGACAAGGGGGTTTCTAAAGCTCCTTTTAGGTTTGTTAATGGATGGATCTATGAAGAAGGATATAAAGAGATTGTCTCTAACAATCTTAACAATAGCCTTTTTGGTACTGCCCAATATAAATTTAACAAATCTCTTCAAATTATTAAAGGTAACCTGAAAAATTGGAATTGCACTAGGAATAAAACTGATGTTAAATTCAGTAAGGATGAATGTGAGAGACTTCAAAATGCTTTAGATAATAATAGCTCAGACTTAAACATTGCATCTCAATTTTTTGATGCTCAAGCCAAATTGGTCAAATATCTGCACATTCATTCTGTTAATATCAGAAGGCCAATATAGACTGGTTAACTACAGGTGATCAAGCTAGTAAATTTTATATGCTAGAATGACTAGTAGGAAGAATAGAAATGATATTGGTAAATTAATAAATGCTGATGGTAAAATAATTAATGAAGCTTCTCTTCTTGAAGAAAAGGCTATTAATTATTTCAACTCTCTTTATAACTCTAATGACATATCCAACATGTTCCCAAATATCATTTTTAAATATTCTGTTAATCATAACAATTCTAATCTTTTACTTGCTCATGTTAAAGAAGATGAGGTTAAGAATATCATATTTAATGCTAAGAATGACAAAAGTCCAGGTCCAGATGGTTTTGGTGCTTTATTTTATAAAAAGCACTGGACTGATATTAAAACCCCTTTGGTTGACTCTATTAAAGAATTTTTTAGCTCTGGTAAGATTTTAAAAAATTCTAATCACACCTATATCACCTTTGTCCCTAAGGTGGCAGCACCTGATAGATTAGAGGATTACAGACCAATAGCCTGTTGCAATTTTGTTTACAAAATTATTTCCTCCATTCTATGTAACAGAGCTAAAAGTTTTCTTAAGTTCCTTATTTTTGAAAATCAGAGTGCCTTTATCCCTGATTGGCTTATCTCTTAAAATACTTTGCTTGCACATGAGCTTATAAGAGATTTTAATAAAAAAGGCAAAAATATTATGTGTATTAAAGTTGATCTTCAAAAAGCCTTTGATAATATCAACAGGAGCTTTATTATTCATGTTATGAACCAAATGGGGTTTGATAGCAAATTCTGTGATTTAATTAAAGAATGCATTAACAATGTTACCTTTTCTGTAATGATTAATGGCTCTCCCAAAGGATTTATTCATAGCAATAGAGGAATAAGGCAAGGAGATCCTTTGTCTCCCTACCTATTCACCATTGTTATGGAATATTTTTCAGTTCAAATGGAGTCTGAATTACTCAAAGGCAACATAAAACCTATCTGTAGAAATAAGCCACATATCACTCATCTGCTATATGCATATGATATGCTTATTTTTATCAAAGCTGATAGGAATAGTGCTTCTTCAATTTAAAATATTTTGGACAATATGGACAAATATGCTGGTCTTAAAGTTAATAAGGATAAGAGTAAAATTTATTTCGGTAAAGATTCTTCTTATAAATATGATATCCTTAACCTCTTAAATTTTAAGGAAGGAAAGTTACCAGTCAAATATCTTGGCCTGCCTCTTAGTATTAACCAAATTCAGGAAAGGGACTGTACCAAGCTTCTAGATATTATTTATGATAAACTAGAAGGTTGGTCCGGTAAGCTCCTATCTATGGCTGGAAGAATGGAGCTAACTCACACAGTCATCACTGCTATTATTATCTATTGGGTCCAAACCCACAACATCCCTATTAATGTGATTCAAAAAATTGAGAAAATTTGTGCTAATTTCATTTGGAAAGGTAATTATCACAATGTTTCTTGGGACATTGTCTGTAAGCCCAAAAAATATCGTGGTTTGGGTCTTGGAAATATCAGAGATTTAAATGAGGTTTGCAAATTAAAACTATTTTGGAAATTCTTGGATGGTAAATCATTATGGGCCAGGTGGTCGAAGGCCAAGAACCTCAAATCTAATAATTTTTGGACCGCAAAAAAAGAAAATCATCACTCTTACGTCCGGAAAAATATTTTGGACTGTAGAGACATAGGAAAAAATTAATAGAGAGAAAACTGAAAGATGGCAGTCAAACCAGTTTATGGTTTGACCCATGGTAATTTGGCAACTCTCTTATTAATCTTTTAGGTTGGAATAACTTGCATTTACTTGGAGGTGCAAGGGATACAGTTCAATTATTCTAAATAATTGTTGGTCCTTAAATAGTAGTCTAGCAGCTTCCATATATAAATCAGCCATTTACAAAATTACTATAGATAGTCATTGTTTCAAGGATCACTGGACTTGGAAGTTGAATTCCAAGGAAAAGTTCTCCTTCAAAAAAACATGGGAATTTATTATTGGCAAGAAGCTAGAGGTAAATTGGCATAGGGTTATATGGTGCTATGCAGTTAAAGCCCCGCTAAATCCCCGCAATATCCCCGTTATAGCCCGTAGCGCCCTTCAACCGCTACGCTATTTCAATTTAGCACTGATGAATAGTAGACCCGCTTGTAGCCCCGATATTTCCTGCTGCATCCGCTAAATGAACGCTTTTTACCATCCGCTTTAGCAATATTAATATATGAAGGTTGATTTGACTAATTCTCTTTTAAAAAATATCAATAAAGTTAGTGTAAAGAGCAAATTTTAAGGCATTAGCGTCCAATATATTCCGGAAATCTATTATAATCATCAAATCTAATGTGTGTAACCATGATATTCTTTGATTCTACTATATATAATTAATTAATGTTAGTTTCTTCTACACATATAATGTGAAAATGATAATTAATTAATTTTAAATATTTGGTTTCATATTTTATGAACCTTTTTGCGTCTCCGCTATATCTCCGCTATTTCCCCGCTTTATCCCCGCTACACCTTTTTGCACCTCCACCGCTATGGAACCGCTGAGCGCTTTAACTGCCCAGATATGGTGCAAATCAAATTGCCCGAAAATGGTTCATTGTGCCTACTTTACTATTCTTAATAAACTTCCTACTAGGGACAAATGTATTAAATGGAATAAGAATTCTGAAATTAATTGTCTCCTATGTAGGAAGGATTTGGAAACTGCTAGCCACCTATTCTTTGATTGTCCCTACTCTTAGTTCATTTGGTTTAATGCCAAATGCAATTTGAATTTCAATTTAAATATTCCTACTCTGAATATTAGGGATAGTGTCTCATATATCATGAATAATTTTAAACCCAAGTCTCTGCCTTTTATTAGGGCTTGTGTCCTATTAATTACTGTGATTTGCCACATTTGGAGAGAGAGAAATCAAAGACTTCACACTCTCAAAGAAGTCACTTGTAACCAACTTTGGAATAACATTGTTTTAGATAGCTAGATTATTATTAAAAAAGCTAATAGGCATAATATTAATCAAAATTCTTATCAGACTACTCTTAACAATGAAGATTTTCAAGTTGAGAATTTTTTACTCAATGAGAAGCTAAATCTGAGTAATCCCAAAGATCACCAGTACACTCCCAGAGAAGGATCAATTGCTGGTAATCAAGAGAATGTTCATCACTTTAACTATGCTGGTGGTTGCAACCCCAACCTCATTACCAGTTCAACTTGCAAGGGAAGAGAAACATTAGTCAATAACAATGCTTATTCTAGCTTTAATATGGACAATAATACTTCTATTCTACCTGATGCAAGCAATGATAGTATCCATCCTACCAATACATTTAACAAAGCTGGGAAAAGTCAAGCTTTTAGCATGATGATTAACAACAAGAAAGCTGTTAAGGCCTCTGGTTTCCTTCCTGAAGATAGCAGTCCTAATCTTTACATCAAATATCTAAAGGGAAGTGAACAGGTTAATAAGATAAAGTGCGATTAATGACTAACAATCTAAAATTTAATCATTTTCTTCTACCTGATGCAGAGACTAGGGTTCTGCCCTCCTCCAGTAGTGATTCAGAGCAAGTTTCCAATCTAAAGATAAGGAAATAAGATAAAGATCGCATCTTTCTCAATAAAGTGGACTACAATCACTTTAAAAGCGAGATTAGTGAGCAAATCTATCACTTATCTTGCTGGAAAATGGGAGAGAGCAGCGGTAGCAAGAGCTCTGAGGATGTTCGTAGCTTAAAGAGGCAAAGAGCTAGCTTATGGAGTTCATGGAGTATGAAGAAAGACAGATCTGATGAAATCAAGAGCTTCGATGGAAGGGATGGCAAAATTCTCCCAAGCCCTAATTTCTCCAGTGACATCACTAAGAAGAATGAAGACTTCATATAGCAGCCGCCATGAATTCACTGATGTGGCTGAAAGAATTTGGTGGTTTTCTAATGGAGTCCGCCATTTTTTCATGGTTTTAGATAGTCTCGTATGAGAGCTTTCGTTTGTTAGGCGGCTAGGGTTTCTTCCTTTAGCGTGTTGTTGTAATTCAGGTTTAACCGTTTTTATTGGGCCTTGGGCTCTAACCATCTTTTTTTATTAGTTTCAATATATATATATATGTGTGTGTGTATATATATATATATATATATATATATATATATATAAATAAAAGGGATCAAATTTCAATATTGCACGATATAAAGTGTGGTCCTGACTTGATCCTGCTTTAATCTGAAGTTTCAATTATACTACAGTTAAGATCAAATTCCTAACATACCACCATATCATCTAGCGACGATATATTTTGCATTTCTGAAATAATTTGGACATTCCACTATACTACAGTTAATAATTTCAATCAGGTTCAGCTGTTACAAATACAAGGATTTTAGCTCTTAAAGAGGAACGTGAAGACGTGCAGGCGCACAAAGCTCGACATAAACTGTAAATCTTGTTTTAAGAAATTTATGTATAAATTTATATTTTTGCGCTGTACAAAATATTATTAACTCAAATATTTGAATAAAAATTTGTTCCACTGTAAATATTGTGGACCGTGATTCTGTGTCATTTCTGTTTAAACCCTGTAAGCCAATAACAGTCCGTCGTTTTGAACGCTTCGAGTTAGTTTAATTACCATCTTGGGGTGGTCAAAATGGCAGGCCGTTACACAGGATGAGTACCAATCCAGGAGGACAAAGTTATTGCCTAAGGTTCTCGTCAATTAAAGCCACATGAAGCCAATTATCTAACTCATAGCTTAGAATTGGATGCGATTGTGTTTTCCTTAAAAATTTGGAGGCATTACCTTTATAGGGGAACAATTCCATGTTTACTCTGACCATTAGAGTTTAAAATATTTTTTCTCTCAAAAGAATTAAATATGAGACAAAGAAGTTGGATGGATTTTTTAAAAGATTATGATTCTAATTGCTTATCTAGCAAGAAAGGAAAATATAGTTGTGGATGCATTAAGTTGAAAAACCTACGGCATAGTAGCCTATTTAATGATAAGAGAATGGAGGGCTCTAGAGACTCTTGCAAATATGAACAAATATGAACGCTTGCACAAGGATAATTAATGAAGATATGGTTAACAAAGAAGCAATTCTATTTAATATTGTTATTCAGCCAACTCTAGTAAGTAGAATATTGAAAGCGCAAGAAGAAGATAAGGAATTAAAGGAGTTATTTACTATGATGAAGGATAAGGAACTTACAGATTGGAACATTGGTTAAGATGGTGGTTATAGATTCAAAAATCGACTTTGTGTTCGAAATCAAACTAAACTGAAAAATGAAATTCTTAGTGAAGCACATCACTTAAGGCTTATGGTGCATCCAGGAAGCACAAAAATGTTTAAGGATCTTAAACGTCGGTTTTGGTGGAATGGAATAAATAAGGATGTCACTGGATTTGCGGAAAAATGTTTCACATGCCAACAAATTAAAGTTGAGCAACAACGACCAACAGGACTTCTACAACCACTTCCTATTGATGAATCGAAATGGGAGCATGTAACAATGGATTTTATAATTGGATTACCAATGACAAAACAAGGTCATGACACAATATGGGTAGTGGTGGATCGCTTGACAATATCAACATATTTCATACCTTATAACATGACCCACTTAATGGAGAAATTGAGTAGATTATATCTGTTAATGTCAAAATTTGGTCTTATGATGATCAACCCCCAATGTGTGTTGAGTACACACGAAAAATAATCATAGAGATGCAAGAAAAGGTAAATGAACAAGGGAGACACAATATTTTATAGTGGTTCGGCTTATATCAGTGCCTATGGTCACTTATAATCTTTGTTTTTACTGTTAATTACAGGTTACAGTGGTTTTTGAGTGGAAGAAAGTAGAGATTACACAAAATCCTTGTGTTCTTTGAAGGGTTCGGCTGATGTTTATCAGTATGTCGAGTATGAGTTGGTGGAGAATTCAACCTGTCTTTCCATTTTCAACAATGGTGTGTTTATAGGTAAAGTAGGTGAGCTGAGCCATGTGCCACGTGGCTTGCCTCTTTTTTAGAGTTCAAAAATGTTGAGCTCGATCCACTAAAGTAGTTGTAGGGCTTTCCTCTTTTTCAGAGTTCAGACATGTGGAGCTCGATCCACTAAAGTAGTTGTGGCAGAGGGACCCAGTCTACGACTAATGAATAGTTCTCCTTGGAAATTGCTGTCGATGTGGAGCTTAATATTTGGCGTATAAAAAGGAGAGATAGTTAAAAGCTAATCTGATTTCAGCAACTTCGGGAGTAGGATTTTGTCTGGTATCGCATAACTTGCTTTGATCCGATTCTGCAGGAGATAATTTTTACTAAATACTACCGCTTTGAGATTCCAGCTCGATTCGATCTTTTAGGGAATAGGTCGATCAGTCTATTGACAACTCGACCGACTGGTTTAATCTCGAGGGTGTTGCCTTTGCTTGTTATTTATTCTAGGGTCGATCCGAGGTTGATCGACCTAAGGTGATAATTTTCCCTTGAGGTCTGTAATGGTCCGATATCTGACAGTAGGCTTTGGCTTAAAGTTGGGATGACTTTTTTCAAAAAGTTGGTCAATACTTTGCCCATCGGAACACATCTTTTTTGGAGAAGGAAGATGTGTTCTAGATCTTTCGAAGAACATCGAACTACAGGAATCCAGGAAACCACGGTAGCGCTGAACCATATTAAGGCCGAAAAATCGATGATCGATGACTGTATTAAGTCTGGAAAATCGACGACTGTTGAGGAACGTATTAAGGCCAGAAAATCGATAATCATCTGAATGAGCGTACTAAGTCCAGAAGCTTGTGAATGAGAGTGAGTTGATCTTCGGTAGAAGCAAAAGAATCGGTATCCCGCTTATTAGATGATACCTACAAGGATTTGAAGTATGAGCATAAACCATGCTCAGTTTGTGAAGCGGGATATAATCCATATCCGGAGGACGAGGACAATCCATACTTGGTTTTGCTTGGTGAGACGATGTAGTCTGTTGTTCCAGGGTTTTTTGAGGTCGAATGTTAACCTTGTTCGTGGAATGATCAGAGGGTTTGAACATAAACCGTGATTATACTAGAAAAAGGAGTTTGTCGTGTCTGACAATTGGAATATTAATGCTCGTATTAACATCATTCGGGGGACGAGCATAAGCCATGCTCGGCTTTGGGAGCATAAACCATGCTCGGCTTGGTAAAAAAGGGAGCGAGTACTAGTTGTAATCGCCTTATAAGTTTTTGGCAAGTACTAACCGTATTCTCCATAAAGAGGTGGCCAGTATTATCCATACTCGGCTTATGGATTTGGTCTGATATGGTGGCGGGCATCAACCATACTCGGTCTAGAGATGGTGGCTAGCACTGACCATATTTGGGTTGGCGAGGATCAATCATGCTTGGTTTAAATCGTTCAAACATAATCCATGTTTGAAAAAGGAAGTTTATTGTTGTTAAGGAGCTATTACAGAAAAATGAAGACAAATTCTAAGAGGTGACAGTTGAATCCAGAGCATGCCTAGGAGCTAAATCCTAACTGTGACGGCCCGCCCCGCACCAGCTGACATTTCCTTCAAAAGTGCGTTGTTCACATGCCCGACTAGCACGGAACGGTCGCCAAAGGAAGGAAAGAATGGAATGAACTAATCGGAAATCCTGTAGAATGTCTCATAGCACATGGAACAAAATATAATAATAATGTACTTGACATAAAACATGTGAGACAGTGCATAAGCTGATAACTAAAACCAACATCAACATCATCATCAGAGTAGCGGAAATCCAAATACAACTTATTACGACTTTCCAAATTACTGTCTCTAAACAAAAGAAAGAAAGGTACACCACTAATACCCAAAGTAGTGACCGCAACAACACATAGAGAATGTCTATATATATCTATCATACGTAGAAGCTTCCTGTTCATCTCCAGTACAGCTACTCATGCATACCACCTAACATGTCTTTAGTCTGCTCGAGAGAACACCCAGAGTAATAAGAAGAGACATAAAACTCTGGGTCAGACAAAAAGTCTGGTATGAGCGATAAGCAGCTAAACAGAACAATAACATGTATACTAAACCATACCTGAACCTGGACCTGCAACCAAAGAGTTAGCACTACATACCATACAATACTCTAAGTTGCCACTAAACAGATGGTGTAAAGAGTACGGGGGTGGGGGTGTGCATGTCATAGTGATGGCAAACTAATCAAACATAGAAACCATCCTCACATCTCTCACTCAGTGCGTAAAGCATACGATATCCATCACTTTGATCACTAGACCTATCGAAGTAGTGATGGAGTTCGACTTGTACAACTACTACTACTACCAAGCTCATCTCATGGAGTCATGACCAAATCTTTACAAATGACCCCACTTCATTGGTCTATAGCTCTTTAGTCGTACCTAGGCCACTGTGGCCCTGAATCCGTTCACGCAGTCCCTACACATAGTGATCCAAAGTTACGGACATCGACGACCCCTTAGCACACGTCCCGCAGCAAAGCCCAATCATGAAGTTCACTCATTAGTTCCCATCTGGATTCTGAGTCAAAACTACTTATTTGGACTACCTTTACATCTCGGGTTTTGGCCACCATCTCCGGATCGGTCTTCATTCAGTTCGTGATCATCATCTAGGCTCGGGTTCATACCGGTTCGTAGTACCATCTCCAAATCGGTTCGGATCGTAGTGAACTTCATCTAGTGGTTCGGATCGAGGTCCACACCTCCTGGCTTCGTGGAAAACTCCTCTGGTTCGGTCCTTCTTCCCAAGCACTCCGGATTGGTTCGGTTCTCTCAAGCTTCTCCATGGTGCATCGGTTCGGGTCGGAATGGCACACGAGAGGCGGATCGGGTCGTGGGTTCGGGTCCAGATCGTCTCGTGGATACAATAGCTTGGAGGGGCGGTTCGGTTCGTGGAGAGGTCTCCTAGTCGGTTCGGTTCGGGCTCCTTCCTCCGATCCGATCCGGATCGACCAAATTCCTGCACTTCTTTCCGGCGACTATTTACGCCATTCGACGGCGTTTTCGACCAATCTAACTATTCTAAACAATCACTGTTTCATACCAAACAGTCATAGGAACATATAACATCAACCACAAACATTAAAACAATAACTTGATAGGTTAAAATTGATAAAACATAGCCAAAACCCCATATTTTCCCTTAAGCATGCTTAAGAAAAACCAATGATAGGATTAACAAAACTTAACCAAATTAGCTAAATTTTCTAACAGAGGTCTAAAAAAATATTTCCGAATTTATGAATATTTTTCCAGAATTTTATCATGTCTAATTTCGTTAATCTTCACTAATTACCCTTAATTAACTGTAATTAGTGCAAAACTATGCAAATCACTCACCTTGGCCATAACCTTTAGAATTGAAACTCTATTGTTTGGGCGTGAATACCAATGCAACACAGCAGCTCTACCTCGATTCTTGTGCTGATCCGCCTTGATTCGATGTTGCTAAGTCTAGTCCTTGATTAGAAAGTGATTTGGAGGTGTTTTAGAGGTTAGAGGCCATTGTTAGGGTTTCTAAGCACTAAGTGGTGGCTATAAAACTGAAATAGAATGAAAACCTAACTCATTTCAGCCTCCCATAGCCCTAATCCCAAAATGGTTTATGGGCCCATTCACTAATCACCCTATTTGGCCCGATTAAACAGTTTTTCACCTTCCAAACCTTATTTCAACCATATCTCCCAAATGGTAAGTCCGTTTTTCACATGTGACCATCTACGGAAAGGTAAACCATCATCCGAAGCCAATGGAAGTGGTTTCAGGTCAAAACTTCTTTCCAATCAAAAGTTATGGCCAAAACAAGATCATATAGGGGGCAAAACGATCATTTAAAAATCGGCAAAAATCATGAATATGGGAATAACCCCAATAGTCGTCTCCAAAAGTTACATGACTATACGACTCCGTATGTGAAAGGAATAAATATCCTACGATCCTATGATGCATAGAATGCGGGTCGTTACACTCTCCCCCCTTAAGAAATTTCGTCCCCGAAATTCCTTAACCCAAAACATACAAAGGATCTCGCATGCCTACCAGCCACATACAAAAATCAAACATGCAAAACAAACAAACAAGCCTATCCTAGCATGCGGAAAGACTAAATCGAAGTTAAAAACATACCAGGCGAAGAGTTCTTGATATGTCTTCCTAATGCTCTCCTCTATCTCCTAAGTACAGTCATTCTCATTCTCGCCCCACTGAACTTTGACTAATTTCACCGCTTTCCTTCGAAGTTGCTTCATATCGTTCCCAACAATACGCATAGGCTTGCGGTTCCCAACCGCCTCGGGTTCAACATCGATATCATCCAATTGATCAGGTGAAATAGTCACATTTGGGTCATGTGCGAACTTTCTTAACTGGGAAACATGAAATACATTTTGAATGCCTGCCATCTTCTCTGGTAATTCAACTTTGTAAGCCAAATTCCCAATTTGCTCAATAACTGGGAATGGACCAACAAATCTTGGTGCTAACTTGCCTCTCCTGCCAAATCGTATCATGCTCTTCAACGGAGAAATCTTGACAAACACTAAGTCGCCAATGGAGAACTTTAATTCTCTTCTCCTCTTATCAGCATAACTCTTCTGTCTATCTTGGGCAGCCTTCATTCGCTGTTGGATAATCTTAATCTTAGTTGAAGTTTCTCTTATCATGTCGGGTCCAAGTACAAACTTCTCACCAGCTTCTACCCAACATGACGGTGAGTTGCATGGTCTTCCATACAAAGCTTTAAATGGAGCCATACTGATACTGGATTGATAGCTATTATTATATGCAAACTCTACTAGATGCAAATGGTCATCCCATGATCCACCAAAATCCAATACACAAGCTCTCAAGAGGTCTTCTAACACTCGATTCACCCTCTCTGTCTGTCCATCAGTTTGAGGATGATACGCGGTACTGAGATGTTATTCTGATCCTAACGCCTCTTGTAACCTCTTCCAAAATCCACTAGTGAACAACGGATCTCGGTCACTCATAATGCCTTTGGGTATTCCATGAAATCTCACTACCCACTTTACATATAGTTCAGCTAACTTAGCTATCGTTCTATTCGACTTGACGGGTATAAATCTTGCACTTTTGGTCAATCGGTCCACAATCACACAAATGTTATCATGGCCTGATCTAGTCCTTGGTAATCCATCAATGAAATCCATTGACACTTGTTCCCATTTCCATTTTGGAATTTCTAATGGTTGTAACAAACCACTAGGCTTCTTTTGCTTAGCTTTAACTAGCTGGCAGTTCATGCATTTGGATATAAACCTCCCAATGTCTCTTTTCATCCCTTCCCAGTAGTAGGTCTGCTTCATGTCTCAATACATCTTGTTACCACCGGGGTGTATAGTCAGTTTTGAGTGATGACATTCTCTAAGCACTTCATCTCTCAATCCATTGACATTGGGTACAACTAGTCTTCCATTCTTTCTAAGCCATGCATCCATCTCGATCAAGCCCATACTTATTCATCTCTCTGTCGATTCCCATCTTTAACTTTGAGATGATTTCCAATAGGTTAGGATCGTTCCTCTGACTGGAACCATTCCTCTCAATCAAAGTGGGTCTGATCGTCAAACTTGTTAACATTTCTGGATCCAATTCGCATTTTGGTCTGAAATCATACCCAGCGATGTACTCCAGTTGCTCCCATTCTAGAAACATAGCCCCTAAACTGGCATGTCTCCTACTCAATGCATCAGCTACCGCATTGCCCTTTCCCGGTGTGTATCGAAATCATAGGAAGCTAAGAATTCTAACCACCTTTGTTGTCAGAGATTTAGATCCTTTTGAGAGAAAAGATACTTTAACGATTTATGATTGGTAAACAACTCGAATCTTTCTCCCAAGAGATAATGTCTCCACATCTTCTATGCAAACATGATCGCTGCCAATTCCAAATCATGGGTAGGGTATCTTTTCTCGTGCGGTTTCAGTTGCCGTCTTGCATAAGCTACAACCCTACCTCCTTGCATCAATACACCACCTAGCCATGTGCCACATGCATCCATATATAGTGTCATCTCTTCATTCCCCTTAAGAATGACTAACACTGGTGCACATGTCAAGTTTTCTTTTAGGCTCTTGAATGCATTCTCGCACTTTTCGTCCCAGACAAAAGCTTGATTCTTCTTGGTCAACTAAGTCAACGATGCTGCTATCTTGGAGAAGTCTTGGATAAACTTACGATAATATCTAGCTAACCCCAAGAAACTTCTTATGTCCATTGCATTCTTGGGCGTAGACCAATCTTGTACCGTAGCCACCTTCGCAGGATCCACGACAATACCATTCTCTGAAACAACATGGCCCAAGAATCTCACTTCCCTCCTCCAGAAGTGACACTTAGAAAACTTTGCTTTCAATTGGTGTTTTCTCAACACCTCTATCACTATTATTAAATGTTCCTTGTGTTCTTCCTCTGTCCTCGAATAGACCAAAGTATCATCCACGAACACAAGGACAAACTTATTCAACTGATCTCTGAATACTCTATTCATAAGATCCACAAAATATGCTGGGGCATTGGTCAGCTCGAATGGCATGACCAACCACTCATAAAATCAAGGCATCGTCCGAAATGCCGTTTTAGCTATACTCTCAGCTTCCACTCTAAGCTGATGAAAACCTGTCGCGAGATCCAACTGAGAGAATACTCTCGAGCCACACAACTGATCAAACAAATCATATATCCGCGACACAGGATACTTATTCTTCCTCGTCACTTTATTCAACTTGCGGTAGTCTACACTCAAACGAAGGGAACCATCCGCCTTGGTAGCAAACACAACTGGTGCTCCCCATTCAGAAACACTCCTTCTGATAAATCCCTTCTTCAAAAGATCGCTGACTTACACCCCGAGCTCTCGCTGCTCCCTTTGTGCCATATGACAAAGTGGCATCACTATAGGTCTGACATCTTTTACTAAATCAATACGGAACTCAATCTCTCGGTGTAGTGGAAGCCCGGTCACTTCCTCGAAAACGTCCGGATACTGGCCAACCACGGGCAAACCTGACAACTCACTATGCTGAATGTTGAGGGAATTCAAAAAACTAGCCATTACCACATCACCGGGTAGACCACCAAACACTACCCTTTGCCCATCCTTCACTCTAGTTGTCACCAAAAAGTCCTCACAGTCTACCACCACCCCGTATCTTTGGAACCAATCGACTCCCAAAATAATGCTAAACCCAGTAAAGTCCAAAACAAAGCAATCACAAACAAACATGCATCCATGACCCGATAAGACCACATTACGACAAATCATGCTAAGGTTAGTCGAACCACCAATCGGGTTCGTCACTACGAAAGGTCTGTCGACAATCTCGGGCTCCAATCCCAACCTATCTACCAGGTCACTAGATATGAAAGAACTGGAAGCCCCGGTATCAAACAAAACTCTAACAAGAACATCATAAACAGAAAGCATACCTGTAACAACAACATTCTTTCCTTTCTCCGTCGCAGTTGGGGCATTCAACGAAGAAGGAATAGCATTAAGGACATATGCTTTCACCACCTGCTTTTCTTTAGGGGGTTGCGGACAATTGTCATTGTGATGTCCCACTTGGCCACAGTTGAAGCACTTCCTATCCGCTGGCTTGGCCCGACAATTACTAGCATAATGGCCCTTCTTACCACTGCTGAAGCACTCAACATCTTTCTTATTCTTTTTCTGACCATCCTTATTTTGGTTTTGCTTCCTCTTATTCTGAGTACCACTCTTGCTTCCACCACTTGCTTGTGGTTTTGGCTCCTCTGCATATGCAACCTTATTCTTCGACTTAGGGTAAAGACTCTCGGACCTCAATGCTTTTCCCGCAATCGACTCAAACGTCTCATCAATGTGGTTAATAAGCCTTTCCCCCAAGTATCCATCCAAGCCAGTTATGAACTTCTCATTCTTCTTCTCGGCGGTATCAATAAGAGATAGTCCATACTTCGATATAGTATCGAATTCTGCAATATACTCCGAGACAGCTCTGCCATTCTACTTGAGCTCCAAGAATTTCTTAAACAGCACTGACTTTTGAGCAGCTGGAATGAACTTATCGCTATAGCGAGCCTTAAACTTCTCCCTAGTAATCTGATCCTCGGGAGTAGCTGCCTTTATAGCATTCCACCAATTCATTGCTCGTCCTTGCAGCTGAGGGGATGCTAGCCTTCTCTTCATCGCATCCTCGATACCCAAGTCTTCGAAGATACGCTCGCAACTATCCAACCAATCCTGAACATCCGTACCCGACTCCGTTCCGTGGAACGGCTTCCCACCAAGACTAGTGTAATCCTTGTTCATCTTGGCGAAATCGGCCCTAGGCGCCTGCACTATTGGACCACCACCATTACCATTATTGGGAGCTGCCCTTTGCACATCCCTAAGCATCTCTCTCATGAGGTCAGTAAACATCGTCGTAATGTCAGTAGCATTCCCATTATTGGCTCCTCTACCGGCACCTCCTGCGTATCGGCTCATTGTTCTATCTGTAAAGAGAAAACGATTAACCATCTCCATAGTTGTGCTAGTGCAGTGCGACTTCATCCTTAGCTATACTAATAGTATATATATAGCTTTTGAAAACCAAAATAATCACAAATACGCGCTCTCATATATGTATACTATCTCTCCCTAATGACTTCCCCAGGTTAACTACGCGACCTAGAGCTCTGACACAAAGTGTGATGGCCCGCCCCGCACCAGCCAGCATTTCCTCCGAAAGTGCGTTGTACACATGCCTGACTAGCACGGAACGGTCACCAAAGGAAGGAAAGAATGGAATGAACTAATCGGAAATCCTGTAGAATGTCTCACAGCGCATGGAACAAAATATAATAATAATGTACATGACATAAAACAGGTGAGACAGTGCATAAGCTGATAACTAAAACCAACATCAACATCATCATCAGAGTAGCGGAAATCAAAATACAGCTTATTACAACTTTCCAAAATACTGTCTCTAAACAGAAGAAAGAAAGGTACACCACTAATGCCCAAAGTAGTGACCATAACAACACAGGGAGAATGTCTATATATATATATATCATACGTGGAAGCCTCCTGCTCGTCTCCAGTACAGCCACTCCTGCATACCACCAAACCTGTCTCTAGTCTGCTCGAGATAGCACCCAGAGTAATAAGAAGAGACATAAAACTCTGGGTCAGACAAAAAGTCTAGTATGAGCGCTAAGAAGCTAAACAGAATAATAACAGGTATACTAAACCATACCTGAACATGGACCTGCAACCAAAGAGTTGGCACTGCATACAGTACAATACTCTAAGGTGCCACTAAACAGACGGTGTAAAGAGTACGGGGGTGGGGGTGTTCATGTCATAATGATGGCAAACAAATCAAACATAGCAACCATCCTCACATCTCTCACTCAGTGCGTAAAGCATACGATATTCATCACTTTGATCACTAGACCCATTGAAGTAGTGACGGAGTTCGACTTGTACAACTACTGCTACTACCAAGCTCACCTCATGGAGTCACGACCAAATCTTTACAAATGACCCCGCTTCATTGGTCTATAGCTCTTTAGTCATACCTAGGCCACTGTGGCCCTGAATCCGTTCACATACTAACTACACATAGTGATCCAAAGTTACGGACATCGACGACCCCTTAGACACGTCCTGCAGTAAAGCCCAATCATGAAGTTCACTCATTGGTCCCCATCTGGATCCTGATTCAAAACTACTTATTTGGACTACCTTTGCATCTCGGGTTTTGTCCACAATCTCCGGATCGGTCTTCATTCATTTCGTGATCATCATCTAGGCTCGGGTTCATATCGGTTCGTAGTACCCTCTCCAGATCGGTTCGGATCGTAGTGACCTTCCTCCAGTGGTTCGGATCGGGGTCCACACCTCCTGGCTTCGTGGAAAACTCCTCTGGTTCGATCCTTCTTCCCAAGCATTCTGGATCAGGTCGGGTCTCTCAAGCTTCTCCATGGTGCATCGGTTCGGGACGGAGTGGCACACGAGAGGCAGATCGGGTCGTGGGTTCGGGTCCAGATCATCTCGTGGATACAACATCTTGGAGGGGGCGGTTCGGTTCGCGGAGAGGTCTCCTGGTCGGTTCGGTTCGGGCTCCTTCCTCCGATCCGACCCGGATCAGCTAAATTCCCGCACTTCTTTCCAGCGACTGTTTACGCCATTCGACGGCATTTTCGACCAATCTAACTATTCTAAACAATCACAATTCATACCAAACTGTCTAGGAACATATAACATCAAAACAATAATTTGATAGGTTAAAATAGATCAAACATAGCCAAAACCCCATATTTTCCCTTAAGCGTGCTTAAGCAAAACCAATGATAGGATTAACAAAACTTAACCAAATTAGCCAAATTTTCTAACAGAGGTCTAAAACAATATTTCCGAATTTATGAATATTTTTCCAAAATTTTATCATGTCTAATTTCGTTAATCTTCACTAATTACCCTTAATTAACCGTAGTTAGTGCAGAACTATGCAAATCACTCACCTTGGCCACAAATAAAACCTTTAAAACTGAAACTCTACTGTTTGGGCGCGAATACCAATGCAACACAGCGGATCTACCTCGATTCTTGTGCTAATCCGCCTTGATCTGATGTTGCTAAGCCTAATCCTTGATTAGAAAGTGATTTGGAGGTATTTTAGAGGTTGGAGGCCATTGTTAGGGTTTCTAAGAGGTAAGTGGCGGCTAGAAAACTGAAATAGAAAGAAAACCTAACTCATTTTAGCCTCCCCATAACCCTAATCCCGAAATGGGTTATGGGCCCATTTACTAATTACCATATTTGGCCCGATTAAGCAGTTTTTTACATTCCAAGCCTTATTTCAGCCATATCTCCCAAACGTTAAGTCCGTTTTTCCCATGTGACCACTCTACTGAAAAGTAAACCATCATCTGAAGCCAATAGAAGTGGTTTTAGGTCAAAACTCCTTTCCAATCAAAAGTTATGGCCAAAACAAGATCGTCTAGGGGCAAAACGGTCATTTAAAAATTAACAAAAATCATGAACATGGGAAATGACCCCAATAGTCGTCTCCCAAAGTTACATGACCATACGACTCAGTATGTGAAAGGAATAAATATCCTACGATCCTATGATGCATAGAATGCAGGTCGTTACACTAACGTTGTACATGTGTACTTCAACATAACCACATTTTTGAATAAAAAATAACAAAAATACATTTCATATATCCGAAGAAATGAGAAATATCCAGGGTGATCTAAACCATATTAATTGATGATGATGATGTCGTGATTGCTGGTCTCAGGGTCCTATCCGTTTTGAGAAGCTTGAGGACCGACCTGAGGAGCTTGGGCAAAGGGTTGCGGAGGTGTGGCTTTTACAGGCTTCTTAACATATTCTGGTAGATCTCCCTGTCTGACCCTTTCCTCAATGAGATCACGTAAATGCCTACATTCATTGGTGTTGTGACCTGCCATGTTATGGTACATGCATTGTTTTCCGGACTCGAGGTCTCTCTAAGTCAGCTCCCTTGGAGGAGGTTTGGGAAAAGGTAGAGATCTTCATACGTCGAGGTAGATATCAAGCAAGTATGAGTTAAGCTTAGTGTACCAGCCGTGCTTTTCTTCTCTCCGGGTTTGTACGTTCCGATCATTCCTTTCTGAGGCTTTTCCTTTTCCATTTGTTTTGGCCATAGGTGTTTGATGAACCTCCATCCTTTGTAGCAAGTACCTCGAGGCTTTCCAAATCGATGCTAACATCCTCTTTCTGGAGAATCTATCGGCTTTCGCATAAAAATCCTCAATTTCCCTTGGGAGGTCTCTGGTTAAAGAGATCCTGAATTCTGATCAGTTCTAGACAATAGTTATGGCGGCCATAAGCACCATCGATGGCTAGGGTCGATCTAATGATGCTACAGTAACATTGAATCTATCTAAGAAGGAGTGGAGGGTTTCATCGGACCGTTGCTTGATGGAGGTAAGGAACATGACACTCTTTGGTTGGGAGATGTGAACTCTGAATTGTTCGACGAAGCGGGTGACCAACATATTCTACTTGTTGATCGACTAAGTTGTTAACTGCTGGAACCACATCCCAGGCGTGTTAGTGAGAAAGATAGGGAAACACTTGGCTATGACATTGGCTGATGTAGAAAGGACTTCCATGTTATGTATGTATCACATGGAATGAATCGTCGGGTCGATCCTACCGTTGTAGGGCTCCAGTACCGGAAGCTTGAAGTTTGGAGGATTTCGAAAATTTCCAATTTCCCGTGTGAATGGACAGCGATGTATGTCGTCCACATCCTTTTGAGAAGATGTGCCTCGGGTGAAGCGTTTGATGATGCTTGCAAGCTGGCTTCCATCTCCGAGGAGTTGTTGCCACGAATCCAATTCTGCACTAGGGACATCGGTGAGAATCCCAGTACTAGGACCTGGTGGAAGCATGCCCCGAGCCCCTAGGGTTAGCTAGGTTAGACCTATGAGAGTTGAGTAAAGGTGTGGGTGTATTCAAGCCTCAGAACCTGGTTCTTCCACAACTAAAGTTGCCTGGTTATTGTTGGACTGAACCACATATATGGCAGCGGGGTCGGGCCGATTCAGGTGAGTGGCATCTGTCTAGGGATCGATATTGCCCCCGCTCGGAGCTATCTTAGTGTGGTCTACAGTTGTGTTTCCCTCCGTCACGTTGGGGGCCGGTTTGGTAGAGTGGTCTTGGTGACGTAGAGGGTTAATGTCCCCAGCTCTTTGTTGAAGGGGAGGCTGCATAAGACGGGTTTGCAGTGAGACGTTGGGTCGAACCGGATGCTGCAACGTTCCTGGTTCTGGCCGACCCAAAGGTTGCACTGGATCAGGAGCTGTTTGTCTAGGGAGTTGACTTGAGCCCTGGAGTGAAGGTAAAGTAGTCGGCTGATACGGGACATGACTACGGTCGACCTGAGAATTTGTTGCTACTAGAGCTCCGTTTAGTGCCGGCAAAGATGATCCTAGCACTGGCCAATCGGGAAGTGAAGTTGAATCAAGAGGAAGCAATGGTGTGAACCGATATGGGGCTTGGATTTTTGCAGATCGAAGATCGGTTGTTGCCCCTGCCTCGCCTGGTGTAGGAAATGATACTGGAATATGGGATCCCTTTTCCATTCGGGCGAGGAGGTTGTTCATCACTTCTTGCTGATGTTTG
This sequence comes from Allium sativum, assembly GCA_030737875.1. NCBI lineage: Eukaryota > Viridiplantae > Streptophyta > Magnoliopsida > Asparagales > Amaryllidaceae > Allium > Allium sativum. Next base: position 283,361,392 of record CM060921.1, read on the forward strand.
AGAGTTCACCCTGAGATGCCATCCAGTTTCAGAACTCAGCCAAATCTTTATCCATGTCATCCCTGGTGAGATATTGGGACGTCTCTTCTTGGGAGGAAGCCTCATGGCTTGCCCCCGTTACTGCTGCTCCTATTGCATCAGCAGGTCAAGATTGAGAGTGATATGGCCCTGTGTCCTTTCGTTTTGTCGTTGTTTCCTTAAGATTTGCCGAAGGTTTTAGGGCATATCTATGTTTCCCTTCCTGGTGCGTCAAAGTTTTGACATCAACTGTTGGATTTATGATGATCAATCCCCAAAGTGAGTTGAGTACACACGAAAAATAATCACAGAGATGCAAGAAAAGGTAAATGAAAAAGGGAGACAATATTTTATAGTGGTTCAGCTAATATTAGTGCCTGTGTCCACTTATAATCTTTATTTATACCGTCGATTATAGGGTACAGTGGTATTTCAGTGGAAGAAACTAGAGATTACACAAAATCTTTGTATTGTTTGAAGGGTTCGGTTGAATGTTTTTCAGTATGCCAAGTACGAGTTGTTGGTAGAGAATTCAACCTGCCTTTCCATTTTCAACAATGGCGTATTATAGGTGAAGAATGTGAGCTGAGCTGTGTGCCATGTGGCTTGCCTCTTTTTCGGAGTTTAGACACGTGGAGTTCGATCCACTAAAGTTGTTGCGGTGGAGGGACCCGATCAACTGCTGATGAATAGTTCTCCTTGGAAATCATTATCGACGTGGAGCTTTATATATGGCGTATAAAAAGGAGAGATGATCTAAATCTAATCTGATTTCAGTAACTTCGGGAGCAGGACTTCATCCGGTAAAACATTACTTGCTTTGATCCGATTCTATAGAAGATAATTTTTACTAGATACTTTTGCTCTGAGATTCCAGCTCGATTCTATCTTTCAAGGAATAGGTCGATCAGTCTATTGACGAAACAACCGACTGGTTTAATCTCAGGTGTTGCCTTTACTTGTTATTTAGTCTCAGGTCGATCCAAGCTCCGTCGACCTGAGGTGATAATTTTCCTCTGAGGTCTGGAATGGGCTGATATCTGGTAGTAGGCTTCGACTTCAGGTTGGGAGGACTTTTTGCCAAAAAGTTGGTCGATGCTATCTTAAAGAAATTGTTCAATTACATGGTATACCAATTACCATTGTTTCATATAGAGACTCACGGTTCACTTCAAAATTTTGGAGGATTCTTCAAAAAGCACTAGGTACATCATTAAACCTAAGTACAACCTTTCATCCTAAAGCAGATGAATAAACTGAAAGCGTGAATCGAGTCATAGAAGAAATGTTAAAATCTTGTATAATTGAATTTGAAATCACATAGGAAACTCACATACTGTTAGTAGAGTTTTCTTATAACAATAGTTGTCATGGAAGTATTGGTATGGCCCCATATGAAGCATTCTATGGAAGGCCTTGTCGTTTGCCAGCGTGTTAGGCAGAAGCTGAAGATCGTGAGCATCTCGGTCCAGACCTAATAATGGAAACAATAGATAAGATTTCTACCATAAGGGAAAGATTGTTAGCAACACAATGTAAGCAAAAGAGTTATGAAGATCATAAAAGAAAGGATTTGGAATTTGAAGTAGGGGACCAAGTTCTTATAAGGTTTCTTCAGTACGAGGGGAAATGAGATTTGAAAAAAAGAAGGTAAAATTATCACCGAGATTTATCAGACCATTTCGTATTACCGAGAAAATTGGAAAAGTTACATACCAACTAGACCTACTTGAGAAATTATCAGATATTCATAATGCATTTCACATATCAATTCTACGGAAGTCTATTTCTGATCATCTCATGTGATTGACTTAAGCAGCACCGAAGTTAAAAGGGGAACCAAGTACATAGAAAGACCTGTTTGAATCCTTGATAGAAAAGTTAAGAATTTAAGGACAAAAGAAATTCCTTTAGTAAAAGTTCAATGGAACCACACCACAATGTAGATGAAGAATCATGGGAGGTTGAGTCAGAAATCCGTAGAGATTATCTAGAATTGTTTGAAACTTAGATTTCTAGGATGAAATCTTTTTCTAAGGGTAGTGGAGTGTAACGGCCTGACTCAAAAACCTGGTATGAAAAAGTTACTAGAAATTTTGAATATACTAATTAGATCCGACTCAAACATTCAAGTATAACCAATATATATATATATATATATATATATATATATATATGAATATATATGACACATAGCTTATAACTAAAAACAAATGGTATATATATACATTTCAAAAAAAATAGGAAAGGTGCATGAAATGGTGAAGACATGTGGCATAAAATAGGTCATACAATGTCATCGGGTTAAATGAAATAAAGACACATAAACACATTAGGTGTCCATATGTAGAAACATCCTAAGATACCTAGAGAGATGTGTCTACATCCTAAGGCTTGCATAAAGATAAGGCCGACCAGTTTCCAAAACCAAATTACAAAACTAGCCTTAATAAATGTTATAATTGAGGTGTAAATGTTCATTTGTTTTCATACATTCACAAAACAAAATTAAATATAAAGAAGAGAAGATTTAAATAAGACAAGGGAATAAAATAAAAGTCCAAGCTACAATTATAAGGTGAGAAAAACTATTTGAGTATATGTTTTTATTTCATACCTAAAAGAAAAAATGTGAATTTTAAGAATGAATGTTAGGGATTGGACCTACCAAAATGGCACTCGGTAATTTGACCATAACCTTTTCATTTCTTACAAAAAATTTGATTTTTTAATGTTCTGAAAATCTAACTCAAGTATCTGCAACTTTAATAATCGATGCATTTTCTGATGCAATGGCTTGGGTACTTAAACTATGGATGCAAAGTCGCGTAAAAATCTGCCCAAAATGGACATGTTGAAAATGCCTCGTGTAGTTGAATTTTATGTATTAAATTGATAAATGATTTTAAGTGTTTCTTTTCATGTTAACTAAGTAGACTAATAAAGCTACTTACTATATTAAATTTGGAGCCAAACTATAGTTATCATAATATCAAACATTTTTCCCAAAAACTAGACAAAACACGAGTTTTTGATATTAGTAACACTTCTAAAATTATCAATGCTATTTAACTATTACGGATGGTAACATAAAGTGAAGTGTTTTTAAATTGCCCAAAACTTTCTGTAGCATCTCATGATCTCTATTTTTTCTTTTTAGGCTTTTAAATTGTTATACAGTAATTATACACGCGACCATAGTTTCATTGTCTTTTTTGACATATATTGGAATATTTTTGAAGTGGTTTCGGGTTTTCTTTAAACCCTTAAAAGTATGAATTTGAAAAAGTATTTAAGACTACTTTTGGAAAACATTTCCTTAATTATATTTCTTCGGGGGTGCGGTATATGACAATAGATATTGGGTAGTGCACTATTACGCTATGCTCGTACCGAGTCGAGTAAAGTGCATCCCTACTTAGTGACGGGATGAACCAAAATAGGATAACATATCCTAGAATATAAATTAAATCTAGGGCGTGGTTTGGATTCAAAAACGTATATTTTAATAAATCATGGGTTTTGGTGTAATGAATATTATTAAAAACTTTCTTGATTTAATATCTCGAGGTCATCCTTATTTATTACTTTAAACTTTGGATTGATGAAACCTACGATGAAGAGAATTATACTGAAACTATAATACAACCCATTAAGATATGACCTGAAAACTATATCTTAAATAGCTATCTTACTGGGTCTATGTTGCTTATGATTGCTACACCTAAAATATATCATGTTTAGGTGCTTAGTTGGCTACTTTGACTAGAAGACTTTTATTATGTATATTATCTCTTTATATACACATATGTATAAATTTTTAAGGATTAAACTCCTGGATCTTTATAACCATGTTATATGATGATATGATTGTATAATAGCCCTTCCGTTTAAAATCATGTACTTGAAATGATTTTATATTCCGATACACTTTTGTTAAGTTGTGATACTACTCTATTAGCACCATAACTTATATGTAGCATCACCACTTCTAGATAAGTATACAAGAGTGGGGGTGTTACATATGGTAACTTCTTAGTTTCAAATAGGTTTGAATTTTCATATGGGATGTGGTGTAAGATTTATGTAATCTTTTACCCAACTTACCCGAATGCTTTGAAAGAATTTTTAACCTTTCATCCTTCTTTTGTAAAATTGATAATATGCTTTGTTTTTAATTGTCTATATAAACTGTAGTTTTTCATCTATTCAGTTTGTTCTTTTATCTTTATTACTCCTGCTTGATTGTTTCTTATTAAATAGCTAATTCATTTAGGTAGTACTAAATTGATTTTTAATGCACATATAAGAAAACAGTTCAATGCGGCTCAATATCAAATAACATCCATGTAGTCTCTTTTTATTCCATAACTCTTTCTATGGCCTAAACAAAAATGCAGTGCATGCTTTTAATTGTTATGATATATACACGCATGCAAAAGCACACAAAATATCCAAAATAAAGTATGTAACACCCGGAATTTTTATAAACAACAATTAAAGAAGAGTTATAATATACATATTAATTAAAATAATATTCATAAGTGTGCAAAAAGTATTTCACTGTTGCATCCATTACGAAATCCTGATTCAGATAGACTTTTAGTTTGAGTAAATCGAACGAAAAATAAATAAGTTATGATCAATTAAAATTTGAAATTTAAAATAAAATTTAATAAATAACCAGAACTTAATCAACGGTGTAATGGATGACCCAGCCCATATCTGGGTCGACCCTGTGTCTACCTAGAGGTTGACACATGTGTTGACCCACATAGAAGGCGGGTTGACCCAATACGAGCCAAGCACAATTTCGTGTCTGGCCGATGTCGAGCTACTTTGTGCGTCTTCTGGAGTATTTTTTGCTGACGTGTCTTTAAGGGATGAGATTAAAAACCTAAAATCCTAAGGCCTAAATTATACTTCCACACCTATAAATTGGCTGCTACTCCTCACTTTTCCCCTATACCTCTTCTTCTTCTTCATTTTCTTAGCATCCACTCCATTATTCTCTAAAACAAAATAAAATGGGGGAAATAGCCAGAGTGTTGTCTAATTGTTGATCTAAAAGGATTATTCTTCTTCTTCCAAGGACTTATTCTGGATTTCCAACCCTTTTCATTGAGTTTTATGTGATTATTAGATCAACAATTTATACAATAAGGATCAAGATGTTAAAATAGATTGGATTTGAAAGTTTTACATTCATGTATTTATAAGTTTGTCTTCTACAAGTTATTATACAATATATTTACCATCTATTTTTTATTCCTTTTTAGTTGTTATTTATTCACAAGTAATCCTTCTTATTTATCCCTTTCTCTGTTATTATTTTATTTACGTCTTGTAATGCCCTATTTAATTATTTTGTTCATCTAGGCCTTATGAGTAGCCTAGATCACAAGTAATCCTTCTTCTTTATCCCTTTCTCTATTATTATTTTATTTACATCTTGTAGTGCCCTATTTATTTATTTTTTTCATCTAGGCCTTATGATTAGCCTAGAATAATTTTTCCTTTTTATTTGTTTTTGCGTTGAGCCTGTGCAAACGAGAGCCCATGCCAATGAGAGCCTAGACTTTATCGTTTAATTTGCGTGAAAATTGAAATAATATTGAAAGAATGTCAAAAGAGGGATTTTGGCCATATTAGAATTGGTGAATATTACATTCAAATTATGGACTGTAAATTGGGACAAATTCTGATGGAAGAATGTTCAAACTTATGAATTTGAATAAGTTATACTTAGTTCGACATTGAGTAGCATGTAATTAGAAAACACGTGAATAGGAATAAAATACATTTAATTGGACGTTAAGTAACATGTAATTGTGAAACATGTAGACAATAAAAGATTAGAGTTAACTAGAGAATAAGTGACATGTGGAAGGGTTGTATAAAAAATATCATTTAATTAGAAATGTTAATTACAACCTAGGAAAATAACACGTTGTTATATTGGGCTAATTAATGAATTTAAAAGTGTTAAGTTAAAATTGTGTGATTAATAAGCTAAGGGGTCCGTTCCAGTGGAATATAAAGGGCTCGTAGAAATCCTAGTTATAAATTGGGGACCAAGTCTAGGGGTGACTTGTGTCAAGTGCATTTTTGTGTCGGAACCCATATCAGTCAGTATCCCTTTGTTATCATGGAGTCTCACACTAGGTATAGGCTAGGGTACGCATTACTGAACTGGATAGTAAGAGGTTCAAATGAGGTGAATATGGGTGTGTTCTAGTAAAACCATGTGTGTGCATTGTTCCGAATGGGGAAGATAAGACGCTGTAATGCATGTGATTAATGTTGTGTCTGTTTAGTTGATGGACCCGGGATTGATAACCCCAAATTTCATAGTTGGCACAAGTTATTCACATTTGAGTGAAGAAGCCGATCGATGGGAAGAAATTAGGTAAAGCCTAATTATGACGTTTTTGGTAGTTGGTGCAACAATTGGCGGATATGAATGAGAAGCCTATCTTATTTCATGTTTTCTACTTTACTTTTATGCCCATTACTATTCATCTGTTAAATACTTCCTTATCTTACGCTCATGCTAGAAATTACTAAAACTCACCATGCTTATGTCTGACCTAGTTTGTTTTATCTCTCTCTTCTAATTCCCCCTAAGTTCTCAGGGTGAATGAATGTAACAGTGACTTTTGACCTTTTGACTCGGCTTGGATTCAGACTATTTATAGCTTCAGTATTTGCTTTCTAACTATTGTAAGGACTTATGAGGGAGATGACATTTGTGGTTTTACTGATGTACTCAGATGTTTTTCTTTCCACGAGACAGTTTGTTTTACGATGATAATTTTGAATTGTAATCAATGATGCGACTTTTCTCAACTTAATAATAAATATTTTTTAAAGTTTCTGGTGTGTTTTACGTTTCTATCTTGTGAATTTTAGTCTTTGTATGGTTAGTTCATACTTATGTGCTTCACAAAATTTGACATATCATCTTATGAGTGACGTTAAGGGATGTGTGGTGTCACAATATCCATTGTGATCTTTTTCGACCTACAAATATATTTAGAACTCTTAAAACTACAGTTGTAATGATGGTTTCGCTAATAAAATTCCATCTAGATAATTAATTTAAATATACCTCTAATTATATAACCATTCCTTTGAACATTGCAATAATTTGAAGTGAGGCAATTCATTTGAAAACTTCATTAAAAGTGCACATTCACAATTTTTCTCAAGTACAATGATAACACTGATAAACCTATAATGCTAGTTTAATGAAGTTGAAGAAAACCTAACTACGTCTTCATTTAATTTTGGATCATTCAAATTTCGATGGATTGTGTAGTAGATTTCTTATTTCATTCATAATTGCTTTGTTCGATCATGATGATCTTCCAGAAACATTTCCGTGACGACTTGATTGTTGATTACCTTTAAATACCCAATTTTTCTTAATCAATCTCAGTCGAGCAAAGGAAAAAGGATAGGTCAGTGAGAGGGAATCATAAAATTATAGGACTAGGTTAAAATCAAGCCTAGATGGAGAGCCACGGATTTTCATAGGCACATGGTAATTATTTTCTTTTTTCAGTTACGTTTTATGGGAGTTCATTCGAATGTTGTTTTCCTTCATTTGTAAAATATTTGATTGATTTACAATACTATGCAAGGAAAATATATAATTCTTCTAAGAATATGCATTCACAAATGGTAGGTGGAAATAAGTAAAACATCTAAATTACTTAAATTAAGCAATTATTTTGGTATGGAGAGAATCATTAAAAGTAAAATGATAATTATTAGCTCTAAATAAATTTCTTACTTCACTCTCACATATAATTCATATTTGTTATGATATGTAAAATGTTGACATCAGTTTAACAGTATTCTCTTTACCTACATTTTTGGTGATTTATATAACAATGAGATGCAAATTTATTATGAAAATCAAAGGTTGCACAGTAATGTAACCATTTTTTCAATTAGATGATTCATATGATATGCTTTTGCAATCAAATGTTGTTGACGCGCAATTATATTTTCATAGTTATATTACTGTGAAACAATGCCGATTAATATGTGAAGCTTGACTAGCATGAGTTCAATTTGAAAAGCTCTAATGAAAAATTAACAGTTTTTTGGCCAACAATAAGAATCCGCTATATAGTCAAATTTCGTATGTTGATATTAATATTATAACTGCATATTTCATTTTCATTGAATTTCCGATTTATGTCTCATTGTGGTTGATGATGTATTATTTTGTTCCCAATTATATTTTTAGTTTTTTTTGTATATCCCGGTTTATAAATTAAAAAGTCATTTACGAGATAGTGGACTATATCTGGAATTTATTAGTCAACTAACAGTAAATCAGAGAATGCAAATATTGGTTATGGTTCGACAGCAATTGCATTACCTTCTTTGTTGTATATTACCCTATCCCTATGGCTTATACAGAAATCATCTAAGATACGCAAATTTTATGGCCCCCATTCACAATGGATGTCACTTTTATAATATTCTAAGCTTATTTCATAACAGTATAGTTCTTTATGAGTACATTTCTGATTTTGAATTTTTTTTAAGTTACATTTGAATGAAAAAAAAAGGAAGGCATTAAATCTCTTGTTGGAAAGGATAAAAAAAAGTGGCAAGTGCAAGAGGGTTCTCCTTCTTCCCCACCCACAAGGTAAGTAATTAAATTTGTAATCAATGACTTGATTCCAACTCATGAAAAATGAAATGTTCACAACAATAGAGCTATGTATTGATGTTTTAATTCATGTACTTTTTTTCCTCTACCCAGTTATATTACTGTCATTTAGTCTGTTATTTAATTCAAGCATCGGTTATTTACGAATATAATTTAGATATGCATTAATTAAAATACTATGCAACCTATGAAGTGAGATTAATTTTTATATGGAAATGTCATTTTGATAAAATCCAATTAGTGAACAAGCTATAAAATTTAGTTATTGGAAACTTAATAGTAAGATCAACAATTAATTAGATTCCAAAATCAATATGTAGAACGTTAAAAATTTGTGTTTTAAACTATGCATATTGAAATACAAGTTCTTTCATAAATATTTTTGTTGGTCTTGGTTTATTACGTTTTATGGTTGTATTCACGGTGTCCAAATATTAATCAAGCTTGAATTCTACAGGGAGCAGCTATACTGCATGATGTGTGATTGTGCTAATTTTGTCAAAAATTATTTGGTTATCATGCTCTTACGATGTTAATAATGAGTTTGTTGGAGTTCTAAACTCATAATTATGTTATTTAGGCAAGTTCTATTCAAACACCGTAAATTTCTTTACTCATACCATAAGATTTTAAATAAATTTTTAGATGAAAATGCCCTTATTAAAAAAAACTAAAAAATCTAAATCTTAGACAATTCTTTCCTGTTTGCATTATGTATAGTCAGTATAACTTCTCTCACAAAGTTGCATATGTATATATTTAATTAAATTAAAATTAAATTTTTTCAAGCATTGAATTATGTTGATATCTTTGTGAGAAATCGTTGTATGTAGTTGATTTTAACAGTTTTCATTCAGTCAAATTAAATTTAAAATTAACTACGATTTTTTTGTATCAGAAGTGATAAATTCTTTAATCCTTTATTTAAGTCAAATCATGCTTAGCTTTAACATTAAAATCTAGATAATTGAACTTTTAATGTACTCAAAAGAACAAATTCAAATTTATATACATAGATAATTAATTGTTTTAACATCCATTTAAATTTTATGCTTTGAAGTCCGCAAAAGTAAATTTGGGGAATTTTGAAATTATGGCTTCTTGCTTTGATTAATGCATGATAGAGAAAGTTAGTAAAAAAGAGAAATAAATGCATATTTCATTCTAGAGGAGGACAGTTTTGGTAAATGTATGGTGTATATTAAGTAAGAAGTGGTGTATATGATGTTTAATTCTGTTTTTGGTGTATGCAAGGTTATTTGTAGTGTGTAAATAGAGTCTACCTATTTGATTTTCTGATCACTTTGTATATGCCATAGAAAATCTAGCATCTTACTTTTTTGGCAAAGCCGACCGATTTTTAAAATGACTGCAAACACTTATTATTATAACAAATAATAATTATAAATAATGCAAGGGATTGACATATTATCATCCTACCTACTCAGTTTTTAAGATGGACCATCCACCACATACGGTTTTTAAAGTGGTCCGTCCACTACATCCTGTCTAGATTATAGAATTGGAGCTAGACACTAGTTCTAGACTACAAATTTCCAGATCGAAATTTCAAACCCGATGCAGGGAGTAAATTACATTCACTGTCGTTACAAAAAAGCCAAAATAATAGTTACATGCTACATCAAAACAGCTACAATTGACACCACTTTATGTGGTGTCAACATGACAAAATCTTCTTATTGGTGGAAATGAGGAGGACCTATATGGGCCCCCTGATTTCCACTAATAGGGGGCCAATGTCACATTGACACCACATAAAGTGGTGTCAACAAACTCAATCTCCATCCAATGTAGCCAATTACAAAAACAGTGTTATCAAAGCAAAGCACTTTACAGGGCCAATTGTTCTGTTCTCATCCCCATGTGCTTCGTATTCCCAATTAAGTCCCAGTGACAATTAGGGGACTTAACTGCAAAAGGTGGAAATCAGAGTGCTTTCATTGGGTGGGCACACGGGGGATGGGAACAGAATAATTCAAAGCATATTCTTCAGGAAAGAAGGCACACGAGTGACATATATCATTGAGTGGACCATACAGAAAAGAAAGTTTGTACCTTATCTTGAACAACACATAATATTCTACAGGCAACAAGGTACAAAGCAGAGCTATAGATATGACAGGCCAACAAGCTGGGATTTAGGCTTGAGCATCTTGACATAGTAAACTAGCCAAAGCATGTAACAAGGCTATCAGTTGTAAATGTTGGCCGAAGCAAGAAAGCATGTGGAAGGAAAAAGAACCACCACCATAAAACAACAAATTGAGAGCTTAAGCTTCACCTGATGCAGTGAGAGGATAGTGGAGCAAAACGAACTAATACACCAAAAAACTTCCCCACCATGTCCAGAGACCAAAACTACATTGCACAAGCACCAAAAATGACAAAGAAAAATAATCCAACAACCCCTCAACCTATTGAGCTTCTACCCAAACCAACATAGTATAGCCAACAAAACGATTCCCTCAAGACGACATTCATATGAGTAGTGCTATACAGACCAAAGATGCTTCGGTATAATAGCGCGACAGGTGGAGACTTTTGAATTCACAGGGTATCAGTGTAATTTGCTACTATTCTTTTGTGGGGTCATCCGAAATTTCTGTTTCTGGCCGGTTTAATCGACGTAATAATGTTCGGTTCAATTAGCTTTATCACATTCATAATCGTACTGAATATTCAACTACACAAAGTGTACCAACACAACATGCACAACTAACCAAAAACACCAGGAGATCGCTATGTTCGTTCTGTTAGAAATCAATCAATAGAAACGTCTGAAAACCGTTTCTAAGCACAGTAACGCGTTTAAGCGTTAGCAATACTGATTCAATGATGTTGGAAATTGTAACAACAAAGTCCAGCCACAAGTATGGAAGGGAATGAACTGGAATAGTATATATCCAGAAAAGGGAAAGGAGACAGTACCGATTAATGTCCGAGTCCAACGAGTGCTGTTCCCTTGAAACGAAATTGCTCCCTCTACGACGCATAAGGTTGTCGAGTAATTGTCTCCCAAGGGTGAAAAGGAACCGTCTCTGCGATGGTGCGCTAAAATCGCAGAGTCACGACAAATGCAAGGCAGTTGTTTAATTGCAGAACAGAGCAACGAGGAGGAAGATAAAGAGGGGAGAAAGCATAATTAAAATTGTGTCAAGATTCGAATTCTGCAGGCCTTTATATAGGGTGAAAGAGGCACTTTTTCATAAACAGGGGCTTCTGTTTGAATTGCAATGGCCGTGACTGTTGGAAATGTTGCCACCTTTTACCAACAGATATCACCGTTGGCATTTGCGCGGCCGATTTAAAAAAACGACGTTTTTCGTAGCGCAACCCACCGGGGGCCCAATCGATCACCAGACCCCAAGAGCCCAAGGCCTAAGGCCCTTATCTTTGACATTTTAAATATTAACATGATCATGCCATAGTTCATGCCATTGCCTCTTTCTTCCATCTCCTCTTTCTTTTGTAATAACATATCAAGCCTTAGTATAAGTAGTGGCAAAGGTGTTAGCTTTCCTCGATGTGGGACTAAATGAATCTTGTCAAACTTACTCACTCATTTCCAACAATCCCCCACATGAATGTGTATTATCTAATCTGTTCTGAAATTTTGTGAAACATTTATCATATCGGTAAAAGTAGCACAGAGGCCTTGAACTTTTCCTAGTGTTTTATCGTTATAACTAACTGGCGAATCAGCAGTCTAGACTGTCTTTGAACTGTAAGCCGTTTGTGTAAGTCTATAAATATAACACATGATAGATGCTCTTTAAACCCTTGGTTCTCTGTTTGTGTTCGTTTTTGCCATGAACACCGCCTTGGTTTCATGAGTGCTTGAAGAATTCGACCTTAAAATTCTTCCTGAAGCGGCGCCTTCGCACTCACATAGGTGATTCTATTAACAGTATCCCGTAATACTCCACTTGGTTCTTTATAACACCATATTATAAACATCATTAAAAGCCAAGCTTATCATATTCTCTGACAGGTTGTGCACTAACTTATCATAGGAATGGTTTGTGTTTAACAGTGCCGTCAAGTTTATCTTAAACTTAGTTGTCCCGTTGAACCTAGATCTTGGGATCTCCAGTCAACTAGGTGGGGTTTTCGTTTTAGAAAACTCTTAGTTCATAGGTCTTAACCCCATTCCCATCGATAAGGTTTGAACTTTATCTCTTGGCAAGCCTTTTGTTAGTCGATCCGCTATGATATCCTTTGACCTTACATAGTCTATAGCGATAAATCGTTTTGAGAGAAGTTATCTAATGGTTTTATGTCTACGACGAATATGTCAAGACTTACCATTATACAATGTACTATTTTCCCTTCCTATAGCAGATTGACTATCACAATGTATACATATTGGAGGTACAGGTTTTTCCCAATTTGGAATATCTTCCAAGAAACTCCTAAGCCAATCTGCTTCTTCTGCATCCTTATCTAGAGCAATGAACTCTGATTCCATTGTCGACCTTGCTATGCAAGTCTTTTTGGATGATTTCCAAGAGATTGCTCCATTTCCTAATGTAAACACATATCCACTTGTGGATTTTGTGTCATTTGAGCCAGTTATACAATTGGCATCACTATATCCTTCTACTACTGAAGGATACTTCTCATATTGCAACACATAGTTTTGTGTATACTTTAGATATCCTAGGACGTTGATTGTTGCTTTCCAGTGATGTTTACCAGGATTACTAGTATATCTATTCAACTTGCTTATAGCGTATGCAATATCAGGCCTAGTGCAATTAATGACATACATAATACTTCCTAATATACGAGAGTATTCAAGCTGATATATTCAATCACCGGTGTTCTTTACCCAATTTTGGTTCATATCCACTAGTGATTTTGCAATGGTTATATTATATTGTTTGAACCTTTCAAGTAATTTGGCAATGTAATGTGACTGAGATAACACATATCCTTGTGGTTTTTTTATAATTTTCACACCCAATATTACATCAGCCACTCCTAGGTATTTCATATCGAATCTAGAGGACAACATATCCTTCGTAGATTTTATTATGACTTTATTATTCCCTAGGATTAACAAATCATCGACATAAAGACATACAATGACATATCCAACATCCGTATATCTTACATACACGCATTTATATGATTCATTTATTTTGAATCCATTTGATAACATAGTTTCATCAAATTTCTCGTGCCATTGTTTTGGAGCTTGTTTAAGGCCATAAAGTGATTTTACTAATTTGCACATCTTATTTTCATTTCCTGGGCTTAGAAACCCTTTATGTAGCTGCATATATATCTCTTCTTCTAATTCACCATTCAAAAACGCAGTTTTCACATCCATTTGGTGTATTTCCAAATTTAATACGAATGCAATTGCAATAAGCATCCTAATTGATGTTATTCTGGTAATTGCTGAGTATGTATCAAAGTAATCTAGATCTTTCTTGTGTGTGAATCCTTTTATTACAAGTCTTGCTTTATACTTGTCTATTGAGCCGTCAACTTTTAGTTTTTTTCTTAAATATCCATTTATATCCTAGTGGTTTTAATCCTTTAGGGAGATCCACTAGTTCCCACGTATGGTTTTGTAGAACAGATTCTATTTCACTATTGATGGCTTCTTTCCAATAAGGAGCATCGGGAGATGACATTGCTTGTTGGTAAGTTAGAGGTTTATTTTCTATCATATATGCATAGAAATTAGGTCCAAAGGATTTAGAGGTCCTTTGTCGCTTTCTCCTTCTCGGTTCCTCGATCTTAGTTTCATCATTCATATTACTTTGATCAGCATTATCCTCGGGAGTATATGGATCTCTTAGCCTCTTTTTAACACTTGTTTCAATAGAGGTTTTTAGAAGATAAATGTGTTCAAAAAATCTTGCATTTCGAGACTCGATAATGGTGTTTTCATGAATGTCATCAATTTCAGATTTGTACACCAAAAAACGATATGCACTACTATTATGAGCATATCCAATGAATATGCACTCTATAGTCTTTGGTCCAATTTTGACCTTTTTTTGATTTTGGTATTTCTATTTTGGCAAGACACGCCCACACTTTCAAGTATTTGTAGGATGGTGGTCTATTTTTCCAAAGTTCATGTGGAGATTTTGATGTTTTCTTTCGTGATATTTTATTCAAAATGTTATTTCGCGAAAGAATAGCTTCTCCCCAAAAGTTATCTAGCAATCCAGAACAATTAGTAAGGCATTCATCATTTCTTTAAGAATTCTATTTTTCTGTTCGGCTATACTGTTGGATTGAGGTCAATACGGGGCTGTAGTTTGATGTATAATTCCATGCTTAGTACATAATTCCTAAAACGGAGACTCGTATTCTCCTCCTCTATCACTCCTTAAAGATTTTATTTTCTTATTGAGTTGATTCTCAACTTCTTCCATGTACTGTTTAAACATGTCGATTTCTTCGTCCTTGCTTCTAAGGAGATATACATAAAAATATCTGGTACAATCATCAATGAATGTGATAAAGTACCTCTTTCCACTTCTAGTTTGACACATTTTCAAATCACGTATGTCAGTATGTATTAATTCTAGAGGTTCGGTCTCTCGTTCAATGTAATGAAACGAGGTTCTTGTCAATTTTGCTTCTGCACAAACTTGACATTTATAGTTCGAATCTATATTGCATTTTGGTATGAATTCTAGATTAATTAATTAATTTTCGCAGTGTATCAAAATTTACATGCCCTAATCTAGAATGCCATATGTTAGAAGAGTCAACAATATAAGCAGAAGATTCAATCTTATTCATTTCATTGTTTGGTACAATAGTGGTTACATTTGCTTTAAACAAGCCACCATACACATATCCTCTTCCAACACGCATTCTGTTCTTTTATATTACTAACTTATCAGCAACAAATCTTAGTTAGAAACCATGCTTGCTGAGCAATGATCCTGAAATCAGGTTCTTACGGATTTCTGGAACGTGGAGAACGTGACTCAATTTTAGTTCCTATCCAGAAGTTAACTTCTGTACAATCTTTCCTTTGCCTTCCACCTTTGATGCGGACGAGTTACCCATGAATAGTTGCTTATTATCAGTGGCAGGTTTGTAGGTTGTAAACATCCACTTGTTGGCACATATGTGACGAGTGGCTCCTGTATTTAGAAACCACTCCTTGTTGTTTCCAACAAGGTTGCATTCAGAAACAACTGCACATAAATCCATATCTGCAACATCATCTGAGTTATCTGCCATATTTGCTTCAGATTTCTTCTTTTTGGGGGCACGACACACGGCTGCTTTGTGGCCTTTCTTTCCACAATTGTGGCAAGATCCCTAAAACTTCTTTTGTTTCTTTGCCATAAAATTTTGCTCGCGCTTTCTTTTATTTGTCTTTTCATCCTCAACCACATTGGCCTTTGCCTGTAATGAACTGGTAGCCTTTTTATCTGATTTTCTGTTGTCTTCTTCGATTTGTAGATGAACAACCAGATCCTCCATGGTCATTTCTTTGCGCTTATGCTTCAAATAGTTTTTGAAATCCTTCCATGATGGATGCAACTTTTCGATAGCAGCAACCACTTGGAATGACTCACTTAACTCCATCTTTTCATCGTGAATTTCATGAATGATAACTTGGAGTTCTTGAATCTGACTGACGACTGTTTTGGAATCGACCATCTTGAAGTAAAGAAGTTTTCCGACAATGGATTTCTTCATTCCAGCATCTTCAGTCTTGTACTTCTTTTCAACTTAGAGAACCTTTGCAGTCTCAACGGTACAATATACATTATATAAACTATTTTCTAAACCGTTGAGAATGTTATTCTTACAGATGAAGTCAAAATTCTTCCATGTTGTAAGTGCCTCGACCTTGGTGGCGTCAGACTCTAATTCTTCAACTAACGGGGGATCCTCCAAAAGGTATTTGGCCAGTCCCAAGGTTGTCAGGCAGAAAATCATCTTTTGTTGCCATCATTTGAAATCCTATCCATTAAATTTCTCTGGTTTCTCGCCATGCGAATATGGAACGGGTGGTGGAAACAGAGGAAGAGCCGGTGGCGTAGTCTGTGTCGGCATAGATTTTCTGTTGCTACTTTGCGACATCGTCGTCGACAAGTAGATGCAACAATGAATATCAATTTCATTTCAAGAATGTTAGAAAGAAACCAGTAGAAATGTCTGAAAACCATTTCTAAGCACAGTAATGCGTTTAAGCATTAGCAATACCGATTTAATGATGTTGTAAATTGCAACAACAATGTTCAGCCACAAGTATGGAAGGGAATGAACTGGAATAGCATATATCCAGAAAAGGGAATGGAGACAGTACCGATTAATGTCCGAATCCAGCGAGTGTTGTTCCCTTGAAACGAAATTGCTCCCTCTACGACGCGTAAGGTTTTCGGCAATCATCTCCCAAATGTGAAACGGAACCGTCTCTGCGATGGTGCGCTACAATCGCAGAGTCACGATCAATGCAAGGCAGTTGTTTAATTGCAGAACAGAGCAACGAGGAGGAAGATAAAGAGTGGAGAAAGAAGAATTAAAATTGTGTCAAGATTCGAATTCTGCAGGCCTTTATATAGAGTGGAAGAGGCACTTTTTCATGAACAGGGGCTTCTGTTTGAATTGCAACGGCCATGACTATTGGAAAGGTTGCGAACCTAAACCAATATATATCATCGTTGGCATTTGGGCGGCCGATTTAAAAAAATACGACGTTTTTCGTAGCGCAGCCCATCGGAGGCCCAATCGATCACCAGACCCCAAGAGCCCCAAGGCCCAAGGCCCTTATCTTTGACCCTTTAAATATTAACATGATCATGCCATAGTTCATGACATTGCCTCTTTCTTTTGTAATAACATATCAAGCCTTAGTATAAGTAGTGGCAAAGGTGTTAGCTTTCCCCGATGTGGGACTAAATGAATTTTGCCAAACTTACTCATTCATTTCCAACAATCCCCCACATGAATGAGTATTATATAATCTATTCTGAAATTTTGTGAAACATTTATCATATCGGTAAAAGTATCACAGAGGCCTTGAACTTTTCCTAGTGTTTTATCGTTATAACTAACTGGCGAATCAGTGAACTGGACAGCCTTTGAATTATAAGCCGTTTGTGTAAGTCTATAAAGATAACACATGATAAATGCTCTTTAACCCCTTGGTTCTCTGTTTGTGTTCATTTTTGCCATGAACACCGCCTTGGTTTCATGAGTTCTTGAAGAATTCGAACTTACAATTCTTCTTGAAGCGGCGCCTTCGCACTCACATAGGTGTAACTATTAATAGTATCCCTTAATACTCCACTTGGTTCTTTATAACACCACAGTATAGACATCATTAAAAGCCAATCTTATCCTATTCTCTGATGGGTTTTGCACTGACTTATCATAGGAATGGTTTGTATTTAACGGTGCCGTCAAGTTTATCTTAAACTTAGTTGTCCCTTTGAACCTAGATCTTGGGATCTCCTGTCAACTAGGTGGGGTTACCATTTTAGAAAACTCTTAGTTCGTAGGTCTTAAGCCCATTCCCATCGATAAGTTCTGAACTTTCTCTCTTGGCAAGCCTTTGGTTAGTGGATCTGTTATGTTACCCTTTGACCTTACATAGTCGATAGTGATAACTCCATTAGAGAGAAGTTGTCTTACGGTTTTATGTCTACGATGAATATGTCGAGACTTATTATTATACAATGTACTATTTGCCCTTCCTATAGCAGATTGACTATCACAATGTATACATATTGGAGGTACAGGTTTTTCCCAATTTGGAATACCTTCCAAGAAACTCCTAAGCCAATCTGCTTCTTCTGCGGCTTTATCTAGAGCAATGAACTTTGATTCCGTTGTTAACCCTGCTATGCAAGTCTGTTTGGATGATTTCCACGAGATTGCTCCAATTTCTAATGTAAACACATATCCACTTGTGGATTTTGTGTCATTTGAGCCAGTTATCCAATTGGCATCGCTATATCCTTCTACTACTGAAGGATACTTCTAATATCGCCACACATAGTTTTGTGTATACTTTAGATATCCTAGGACTCTGATTATTGCTTTCCAATGATGTTTACCAGGATTACTGGTATATCTACTCAACTTGCTTATAGAGTACGCAATATCAGGCCTAGTGCAATTCATGACACACATAATACTTCCTAGTATACGAGAGTATTCAAGCAGATATATTCCATCATCGATGTTATTTACCCAATTTTGGTTCATATCCACTGGTGATTTTGCAATGGTTATATTATATTTCTTGAACCTTTCAAGTAATTTGGCAATGTAATGTGATTGAGATAACGCATATCCTTGTGGTGTTTTTATAATTTCCACACCCAAGATTACATCAGCCACTCCTAGGTCTTTCATATCGAATCTAGTGGACAACATATCCTTCGTAGATTTTATTATGACCTTATTATTCCCTAGGATTAACAAATCATCAACATAAAGGAATACAATGACATATCCAACATCCGTATATCTTACATACATGCATTTATCTGATTCATTTATTCTGAATCCATTTGATAACATGGTATCATCAAATTTCTCGTGCCATTGTTTTGGAGCTTGTTTAAGGCCATAAAGTGATTTTACTAATTTGCACATCTTATTCTCATTTCCTGGGCTTAGAAACCTTTCACGTTGCTGCATATATATCTCTTCTTCTAGTTCACCATCCAAAAACATAGTTTTCACATCCATTTGGTGTATTTCCAAATTTAATATGGATGCAATTGCAATAACCATCCTAATTGATGTTATTCTGGTAACTGGTGAGTATGTATCAAAGTAATGCAGATCTTTCTTCTGTCTGAATCATTTTATTACAAGGCCTGCTTTATAATTGTCTATTGAGCCGTTTGCTTTTCGTTTTTTTCTTAAATATCCACGTATGTCCTAGTGGTTTTCATCCTTTAGGGAGATCCACTAGTTCCCACGTATGGTTTTGTAGAATGGATTTTATTTCACTATTGACGGCTTTTTTCCAATAAGGAGCATCCGGAGATGACATTGCTTGTTGGTAAGTTAGAGGTTCATTTTCTATCATATATGCATAGAAATCAGATCCAAAGGATTTAGAGGTCCTTTGTCGCTTGCTCTTTCGCAGTTCCTCTATCTTAGTTTCATCATTCATTTTACTTTGATCAGCATTATCCTCGGGAGTATCTGGATCTCTTGGCCTCTTTTGAACACTTGTTTCAATAGAGGTTTTTAGAGGGTAAATGTGTTCAAAAAATCTTGCATTTCGAGACTCGGTAATGGTGTTTTCATGAATGTCATCAATTTCAGATTTGTACATCAAAAAATGATATTCACTGCTATTATGAGCATATCCAATGAATATGCACTCTATAGACTTTGGCCCAATTTTAATCTTTTTCGGTTTTGGTATTTCTATTTTGGCAAGACACCCCCACACTTTCAAGTATTTGTAGGATGGTGGTCTATTTTTCCAAAGTTCATGTGGAGATTTTGATGTTTTCTTTAGCGACATTTTATTCAAAATGTGATTTCCCGAAAGAATAGCTTCTCCCCAAAAGTTATCTTGCAATCCAGAACTAATTAGTATGGCATTCATCATTTCTTTATGAGTTCTATTTTTTCGTTCGGCTATACCTTTTGATTGAGGTGAATACGACGCTGTAGTTTGATGTATAATTCCATTCTCAGCACAGAATTCCTCAAACAGAGACTCGTATTCTCCTCCTCTATCACTCCTTAAAGAATTTATTTTTTTATTGAGTTGATTCTCAACTTCTGCCTTATACTGTTTAAACATGTCGATTGCTTCGTCCTTGCTTCTTAGGAGATATACATAACAATATCTAGTACAATCGTCAATGAATGTGATAAAGTACCTCTTTCCACCTCTAGTTTGACACATTTTCAAATCACATACGTCAGTATGTATTAATTCTAGAGGTTTGGTCTCTCGTTCAACGTAATGAAATGAGGTTCTTGTTAGTTTTTCTTCTGCACAAACTTGACATTTATTGTTCGAACCTATATTGAATTTTGTTATGAATTGTAGATTAATTAATTTTCGCAGTGTATCAAAATTTACATGCCCTAATCTAGAATGCCATATGTTAGAAGAGTCAACAATATAAGCAAAAGATTCAATCTTATTCATATCATTGTTTGGTACAATAGTGGTTGCATATGCTTTAAATAAGCCATCACACACATATCCTCTTCCAACATACACTTCGTTCTTTGATATAACAAACTTATCAGCAACAAATGTTAGTTTGAAACCATGATTGCTCAGCAACGATCCTGAAATCAGGTACTTGCGGATTTCTGGAACGTGGAGAACGTCACTCAATTTTAGTTTCCAGAAGTTAACTTCAGTACAATCTTTCCTTTGCCTTCCATCTTTGATGCGGACGAGTTACCCATGAATAGTTTCTTTTTATCAGTGGCAGGGTTGTAGGTTGTAAACATCCACTTGTTGGCACATATGTGATGAGTGGCTCCTGTATCTAGAAACCACTCCTTGTTGTTGCCAACAAGGTTGCATTCAGAAACAACCGCACATAAATACATATCTGCAACATCATCTGAATTGTCTACCATATTTGCTTCAGATTTCTTCTTTTTGGGGGCACGACACACGGCTGCTTTGTGGCCTTTCTTTCCATAATTGTGGCAAGATCCCTGAAACTTCTTTTGTTTCTTTTCCTTAGAATTCAGCTCGCGCTTTTTTTTTTTTTTTTCATCCTCAACCACATTGGCCTTTGCTTGTAATGAACTGGTAGCCTTTTTCTATGATTTTCTGTTGTCTTCTTCGATTCGTAGACGAAACCAGATCCTCCATGGTCATTTCCTTGCGCTTATGCTTCAAATAGTTTTTGAAATCCTTCCATGATGGAGGCAACTTTTCGATAGCGGAAGCCACTTGGAATGACTCACTTAACTCCATCTTTTCGTCATGAATTTCATGAATGATAACTTGGAGTTCTTGAATCTGACTGACGACTATTTTGGAATCGATCATTTTGATGTCAAGAAACTTTTCGATAATGAATTTCTTCATTTCGGCATCTTCAGTCTTGTACTTCTTTTCAAGTGATAACCAAAGAACCTTTGTAGTCTCAACGGTACAATATACATTACATAAACTATTTTCTATAAAGTTGAGAATGTAATTCTTACAGATGAAGTCAGAATTCTTCCATGTTGTAAGCGCCTTGACCTTGGTGGCGTCAGGCTCTAATTCTTCAACTAACGGGGGATCCTCCGAAAGATATTTGGCCAGTCCCAAGGTTGTCAGGTAGAAAAGCATCTTTTGTTGCCATCGTTTGAAATCCTGGCCATTAAACTTCTCTGGTTTCTCGCCATGCGAATATGAAAAAGGTGGTGGAACCAGAGATGGAGCTGGTGGCATAGTCTCTGTCGGCACAGATTTACTGTTGCTACTTTGCGACATCGTCGTCGACAAGTAGATGCAACAATGAATATCAATTTCATTTCAATAATGTTAGAAAGCAACCAGTAGAAATGTTTGAAAACCGTTTCTAAGCACAGTAGCGCGTTTAAGCATTAGCAATACCGATTCAATGATGTTGGAAATTGCAACAACAAAGTCCAGCCACAAGTATGGAAGGGAATGAACTAGAACAGTATATATCCAAAAAAGGGAAAGGAGACAGTATCGACTAATGTCCGAGTCCAGCGAGTGATGTTCCTTTGAAACGAAATTGCTCCCTCTACGACGCGTAAGGTTGTCAAGCAATCATCTCCCAAGGGTGAAACGGAACCGTCTCTGCGATGGTGCGCTATAATCGCAGAGTCACGATGAATGCAAGGCAGTTGTTTAAATGCAGAACATAACAACTAGGAGGAAGATAAAGAGGGGAGAAAGAAGAATTAAAATTGTGTCAAGATTCGAATTCTGGAAGCCTTTATATAGGGCGGTAGAGGCACTTTTTCATGAACAGGAGCTTCTGTTTGAATTGCAACGGCCACGACTGTTGGAAAGGTTGCGACCCTTTACCAACAGATATCACCGATGGCATTTGCGTGACCGATTAAAAAATACGACGTTTTTCATAGCGCGGCCCATTGGAGGCCCAGTCGATCACCAGACCCCAAGAACGCAAGGCCCAAGGCCCAAGGCCCTTATCTTTGACCTTTTAAATATTAACATGATCACGCCATAGTTCATGCCATTGCCTCTTTCTTCCATCTCCTCTCTCTTTTGTAATAACATATCAAGCCTTAGTATAAGTAGTGGCAAAGGTGTTAGCTTTCCCCTATGTGGGACTAAATGAATTTTGCCAAATTTACTCATTCATTTCCAACAATCCCCCACATGAATGAGTATTATCTAATATGTTCTGAAATTTTGTGAAACATTTATCATATCGGTAAAAGTAGCACAGAGGCTTTGAACTTTTCCTAGTGTTTTATCGTTATAACTAACTGGCGAATCAGTAGACTGGACTGTCGTTGAACAGTAAGCCGTTTGCGTAAGTGTATAAAGATAATACATGAGAAATGCTCTTTAACCCCTTGGTTCTCTGTTTGTGTTCGTTTTTGCCATGAACACCACCTTGGTTTCATAAGTGCTTGAAGAATTCGACCTTACAATTCTTTTGAAGCTGCGCCTTCGCACTCACATAGGTGATTCTATAAACAGTACCCCGTAATACTCCACATGGTTCTTTATTACACCACAATATAGACATCATTAAAAGCCAAGCTTATCCTATTCTCCGGCGGGTTGTGCACTGACTTATCATACGAATGGTTTGTATTTAACAGTGCCATCAAGTTTATCTTAAACTTAATTGTCACTTTGAACCTAGATCCTAGGATCTCCAGTCAACTAGGTGGGGTTTCTGTTTTAGAAAACTCTGAGTTCATAGGTCTTAACCCCATTCCCATCGATTAGGTTTGAACTTTCTCTCTTGGCAAGCCTTTTGTTAGTGGATCCGCTATGTTATCCTTTGACCTTACATAGTCTATAGTGATAACTCCATTAGAGAGAAGTTGTCTTATGGTTTTTGTCTATGACGAATATGTTGAGACTTACAATTATACAATGTATTACTTTCCCTTCCTATAGCAGATTGACTATCATAATGTATACATATTGGAGGTGCAGGTTTTTCCCAATTTGGAATATCATCCAAGAAACTCCTAAGCCAATCCTCTTCTTCTACGGCTTTATCTAGAGCAATGAATTCTGATTCCATTGTCGACCTTGCTATGCAAGTCTGTTTGGATGATTTCCACGAGATTTCTCCATTTCCTAATGTAAACACATATCCACTTGTAGATTTTGTATCATTTGAGCAAGTTATCCAATTGGCATCACTATATCCTTCTACTACCAAAGGATATTCTCATATTGCAGCACATAGTTTTGTGTGTGCTTTAGATATCCAAGGACCCTGATTATTGCTTTCCAGTGATGTTTACCAGGATTAATGGTATATCTACTCAACTTGCTTATAGCGTATGCAATATCAGGCCTAGTGCAATTCACGACATACATAATACTTCCTAGTATATGAGAGTACTCAAGCTGATATATTCCATCACCGGTGTTCTTTACCCAATTTTGGTTCATATCCACTGGTGATTTTTCAATGGTTATATTATATTTCAAGTAATTTGGCAATGTAATGTGACTGAGATAACGCATATCATTGTGGTGTTTTGTAATTTTCGCACCCAAGACTACATCAGCCACTCCTAGGTCTTTCATATCCAATCTAGAGGACAACATATCCTTCATAGATTTTATTATAACCTTATTACTCCCTAGGATTAACAAATCATCAACATAAAGACATTCAATGACATATCCAACATCCGTATATCTTACATACACGCATTTATCTGATTCATTTATTTTGAATCCATTTGATAACATAGTTTCATCAAATTTCTCATGCCATTGTTTTGGAGCTTGTTTAAGGCCATAAAGTGATTTTCCTACTTTGCACACCTTATTTTCATTTCTTGGGCTTAGAAACCCTACAGGTTGCTACATATATATCTCTTCTTCTAGTTCACCATTCAAAAATGCAGTTTTCACATCCATTTGATGTATTTCCGAATTTAATATGGATGCAATTGCAATAAGCATCCTAATTGATGTTATTCTGGTAACTGGTGAGTATGTATCAAAGTAATGCAGATCTTTCTTCTGTCTGAATCCTTTTATTACAAGTCTTGCTTTATACTTGTCTATTGAGCCGTCAGCTTTTACTTTTTTCTTAAATATCCATTTATATCCTAGTGATTATAATCCTTTAGGGAGATCCACAAGTTCCCACTTATGGTTTTGTAGAATGGATTCTATTTCACTATTGACGGCTTCTTTCCAATAAGGAGCATCGGGAGATGACATTGCTTGTTGGTAAGTTAGAGGTTCATTTTCTATCATATATGCATAGAAATCAGGTCCAAAGGATTTAGAGTCCTTTGTCGCTTGCTCCTTCTCGGTTCCTCTATCTCAGTTTCATCATTCATTTTACTTTGATCAGCATTATCCTCAGGAGTATCTGGATCTCTTGGCCTCTTTTGAACACTTGTTTCAATAGAGGTTTTTAGAGGATAAATGTGTTCAAAAAATCTTGCATTTCGAGACTCGATAATGGTGTTTTCATGAATGTCATCAATTTCCGGTTTGTACACCAAAAAATGATATGCACTACTATTATGAGCATATCCAATGAATGTGCACTCTATAGTCTTTGGTCCAATTTTGACCTTTTTCGGTTTTGGTATTTCTATTTTGGCAAGACACCCCCACACTTTCAAGTATTTATAGTATGGTGGTCTATTTTTCCGAAGTTCATGTGGAGATTTTGATGTTTTCTTTCGCGGTATTTTATTCAAAATGTGATTTCCTGAAAGAATAGCTTCTCCCCAAAAGTTATCTAGCAATCTAGAACTAATTAGCAAGGCATTCATCATTTCTTTAAGAGTTCTATTTTTCCGTTCGGCTATACCGTTGGATTGAGGTGAATACGGGGCTATAGTTTGATGTATAATTCCACGCTCAGCACAAAATTTCTCAAACGGAGACTCTAATTCTCCTCTCTATCACTCCTTAAAGATTTTATTTTCTTATTGAGTTGATTCTCAACTTCTGCCTTATACAGTTTAAACATGTCGATTGCTTCGTCCTTGCTTCCAAGGAGATATACATAACAATATCTGGTACAATCATCAATGAATGTGATAAAGTACCTCTTTCCACCTCTAGTTTGACACATTTTCAAATCACATACGTCAGTATGTATTAATTCTAGAGGTTCGGTCTCTCGTTCAACGTAATGAAACGAGGTTCTTGTCAATTTTGCTTCTGCACAAACTTGACATTTGTAGTTCGAATCTATATTGCATTTTAGTATGAATTCTAGATTAATTAATTTTCGTAGTGTATCAAAATTTACATGCCATAATCTAGAATACCATATGTTAGAAGAGTCAACAATATAAGCAGAAGATTCAATCTTATTCATATCATTGTTTGGTACAATAGTGGTTGCATTTTCTTTAAACAAGCCATCACACACATATGCTCTTCCAATATACACTCCGTTATTTGATAATACAAACTTATCAGCAACAAATGTTAGTTTGATGCCATGCTTGCTGAGCAACGATCCTGAAATCAGGTTCTTTTGGATTTCTGGAACGTGGAGAACGTGACTCAATTTTAGTTCCTTTCTAGAAGTTAACTTCAGTACAATCTTTCCTTTGCCTTCCACCTTTGATGCAGACGAGTTACCATGAATAGTTGCTTATTATCACTGGCAGGTTTGTAGGTTGTAAACATCAACTTGTTGGCACATATGCGACGAGTGGCTCCTATATCTAGAAACCTCTCCTTATTGTTGCCAACAAAGTTGCATTCAGAAACAACCGTACATAAATCCATATCTGCAACATCAACTGAATCATTTGCCATATTTTCTTTAGATTTCTTCTTTTTGGGGCACGGCACACGGCTGCTTTTTGGCCTTTCTTTCCACAATTGTGGCAAGCTCCCTAAAACTTCTTTTGTTTCTTTGCCTTAGAATTCTGCTCGAGCTTTCTTTTATTTGTCTTTTCATCCTCAACCACATTGGCCTTTGCCTGTAATGAACTGGTAGCCTTTTTCTCTGCTTTTCTATTGTCTTCTTCGATTCGTAGATGAACAACTAGATCCTCCATGGTCATTTCTTTGTGCTTATGCTTCAAATAGTTTTTGAAATCCTTCCATGATGGAGGCAACTATTCGATATCGGCAACCACTTGGAATGACTCACTTAACTCCATCTTTTCGTCATGAATTTCATGAATGATAACTTGGAGTTCTCGATCTGACTGACGACTGTTTTGGAATCGACCATTTTGAAGTCCAGAAACTTTCCGACAATGAATTTCTTCATTCCAGCATCTTCAGTCTTGTACTTCTTTTCAAGTGATAACTAGAGAACCTTTGCAGTCTCAACGGTACAATATACATTATGTAAACTATTTTCTAAACCGTTGAGAATGTAATTCTTACAGATGAAGTCAGAATTCTTCCATGTTGTAAGTGCCTCGACCTTGGTGGCGTCAGGCTCTAATTCTTCAACTAACGGGGGATCCTCCGAAAGGTATTTGGCCAGTCCCAAGGTTGTCAGGTAGAAAAGCATATTTTGTTG
Source organism: Allium sativum (assembly GCA_030737875.1). Lineage (NCBI taxonomy): Eukaryota > Viridiplantae > Streptophyta > Magnoliopsida > Asparagales > Amaryllidaceae > Allium > Allium sativum. The sequence continues at coordinate 283,388,770 of CM060921.1, forward strand.
CCATCGTTTGAAATCCTGACCATTAAACTTCTCTGGTTTCTCGCCATGCAGATATGGAATGGGTGGTGGAACCAAAGGCAGAGCCGGTGGCATAGTCTGTGTCGGCACTGATTTTCTGTTGCTAATTTGTGACATCGTCAACGACAAGTAGATGAAACAATGAATATCAATTTCATTTCAAGGATGTTAGAAAGCAACCAGTAGGAACGTATGAAAACGGTTTCTAAGCACAGTAACGCGTTTAAGTGTTAGAAATACTGATTCAATGATGTTGCAAATTGCAACAACAAAGTCCAGCCATAAGTATGAAAGGGAATGAATTGGAACAGTATATATCCAAAAAGGGCAAGGAGACAGTATCGATTAATGTCCGAGTCCAGCGAGTGTTGTTCCCTCGTAACGAAATTGCTCCCTCTACGATGTGTACATTGTTGAGCAATCGTCTCCCAAGGGTGAAACGGAACCGTCTCTGCGATGGTGCGCTACAATCGCAGAGTCACGATGAACGCAAGGCAGTTGTTTAATTGTAGAACAGAGCAATGAGGAGGAAGATAAAGAGGGGAGAATGCAGAATTAAAATTGTGTCAAGACTTAAAGGCCTTTATATAGGGTAGAAGAGGCACTATTCATGAACAAGGGCTTCTGTTTGAACTGCAACGGCCACGACTGTTGGAAAGGTTGCAACCCTTTCCAAAAAGATATCACTGTTGGCATTTGCGCGTCCGATTTAAAAAATACGACATTTTTCGTAGCGCAGCCCATTGGAGGCCTAATCGACCACCAGACCCAAAGAGTCCCAAGGCCCAAGGCCCTTATCTTTGACCTTTTAAATATTAACATGATCATGCCATAGTTCATGCCATTGCCTCTTTCTTCCATCTCCTCTTTCTTTTGTAATAACATATCAAGCCTTAGTATAAGTAGTGGCAAAGGTGTTAGCTTTCCCCGATGTGGGACTAAATGAATTTTTCCAAATTTACTCATTCATTTCCAACAATCCCCCACATGAATGAGTATTATCTAATCTATTCTGAAATTTGTGAAACATTTATCATATCGGTAAAAAGTAGCACAGAGGCCTTGAACTTTTCCAAGTGTTTTATCGTCATAACTAACTGGCATATCAGTAGACTGGACTATCTTTGAACTGTAAGCCTTTTGTGTAAGTCTATAAAGATAACATATGATAATGCTCTTTAACTCCTTGGTTCTCTATTTGTGTTCGTTTTTGCCATGAACACTACCTTGGTTTCATGAGTGCTTGAAGAATTCGACCTTACAATTATTCTTGAAGTGGTGCCTTCGCACTCACATAGGTGATTTTATTAACAGTTTCCCGTAAAACTCCACTTGGTTCTTTATAACACAACAGTATAGACATCATTAAAAGCCAAGCTTATCCTATTCTCCGATGTGTTGTGCACTGACTTATCATAGGAATGGTTTGTATTTAATAGTGCCGTCAAGTTTATCTTAAACTTAGTTGTCCCTTTGAACCTAGATCTTGGGATCTCCAGTCAACTAGGTAGGGTTTCCATTTTAGAAAACTCTTAGTTTATAGGTCTTAAGCCCATTCCCATCGATAAGGTTTGAACTTTCTCTCTTGTTAGCCTTTTATTAGTGGATCCGCTATGTTATCCTTTGACCTTACATAGTCTATAGTGATAACTCCATTAGAGAGAATTTTTATTATGGTTTTAAGTCTACGACGAATATGTCGAGACTTACCATTATACAATGTACTATTTTCCCTTCCTATAGCAGATTGACTATTACAATGTATACATATTGGAGATAAAGGTTTTTCCCAATTTGGAATATCTTCCAAGAAACTCCTAAGCCAATCTGCTCTTTCTGCGGCTTTATCTAGAGCAATGAACTCTGATTCCATTGTTGACCTTGCTATGCATCTGTTTGGATGATTTCCACGAGACTGTTCCATTTCCTTATGGTATTCAGTTCATATTTTTTTATTTTCTACGCATACAACTACAACTAGTTCTTGGTTTTCAACCTAATAGACTTGAAAATTAGGCAAGGCACTATTGAAAAAGATTTAGTTCAGGTCCCAAGGTTTCCAAATCAACCTGAATCATCAAATTTCGATCAGCCATTCAAAAGTTGTGGTCATTTTAGTTTCAACTTATCGACTATTTCAGATTCTTGCATAAACAATGGTTTATTTTATTAGAAGTTTTAAACCCTTTTGATTCCAATAATCTTGTAAATATTTAACACCTTAATTTGTTACCACCTCATTTCTCGAGAAATGCATTCACATCTAATTTGCTTATTCCATTCCACTATATTATCTATTCCATTTCTCGTTTCATTCCAAGCATTAGTTTTAGTTAAAACTTGAAGTCATTTTAACCCTTTTCAACTATCTAGATTTGTATTAAACCCTTAGTTCGTAACCTTGGTCGATTCATCAACTTCCATTCCTTATACCGATTTACTTCATCCATGTTACACCAAGCATAGTCCCATTTATCCATATTCAATTAGCCATACATTCGAATCAATCCCAATTCTTGATTCATTCTACTTATTCAAGTTTATTCTTACTATGTTTCATTTCTTTATACTTGGTTTAAGTCGACCAATTCCCATTTCCCTAGTTTACTTCACTTATTTTAATTCATTCGACTTAATAAAATTCATTTAATTCCAAATCTTTGATATTCTAATTTAATAAATTAGACTTCGGTTTTATATTTCCTATACCTTCTTCCATAACTCCAATCTCCATTTTATTTCATTTCCTCATTTTAATAAATTAACTTTGAATATATATCAATGGAATAAGGACCGTTATGGTTTTTATGTAAACCCTCTTATCCTATCTCATTATTAAATTTCGAATAAAATTAAATTCATTCTAACCTTTCCCAATTATCTTGAGTACATTCAACCCTTAATTCATTAACATGGACCAATTCGCCAAATTTCATCTCTCATTTCGTTGGTATTGGCACTTCTATTCATTTCTTTAACCATTTCCTTATTCACTTATTTCCATTTTCATTTCAAATTAGTTTTTATTAGTTAAGGTGGACTCCAATGCTCGATTCCAGGTTTATAAGCCAAGTTTTAAATAACATATGTACTTATGCAAATTTTATAGAAAAATCATACCATAAAATTTGAAATCTAAATCTTAATCTTAATTAACAAAGAACATAGAAATTTCAATTCTAGTTTAATCAAATTTCACTTTAAATAACATATACTAATACCTTTATATAATATTTATACCATATGAAATTAAATTCAAAATCCTCTATTCCCCGTCATAATAAGCATCGAGTGGTCTACCCACTCAGACTCTTCAAAATAAACGTCGATAACTCATGCACTCATTATCGAAGTTAATTCCAATGTCTGAGAAGGGATTATACACCAACTCCTTTAAAATCCTTAGTAGACCATTTCTAAAAGCATTACTTATACTACAATATTATTTAAAAAAATTAGCAAATCTATTTTCAAACACCCCAGAATCGAGTACTCAAGTTCACCTCTATTATATTTGCAAAGTATATTTCACACCCAATTGTATTTACTAGATTTCACTTTCAAATTCTTTAAACCAATTAAATATTTCATTAGATTTATTATTAAATCAATCATGATGGGTAATAACTTAATATTACCACATACCAAACGAATACATAATACTTGAACCAATAATATATAGTTGATATATTTTTAAAATATAATCGAAAACCATATTATGTCGATCCATCCTGCTCGATTATTTAGAAATTCCTATCGATTCTATGGCGTCCCATATATCGACCAGAATCTGTAAATTTTCAACAGAATAAATCAACACAATATAAAACCAATCTATATCAAAAATACAAGTATGCTCTCTCTTATATACTCTCAAACTCATTTTAGGGCGTTTCTAACCCTATCTCTAATGAGTTTATTCCCAAACAGAGCCAAGGTTATCGCTAACCGACGCACTGATACCAAATTTAAAGTCCTAGATTTTTTTGACCGTTCAAATCGACAATAAACCACACATGTTGACCCAAACAAATCGCAAATGCAGGTAGTTATTGGGGAAAAGAAGAAGAAGGGAAAACAATAACAGAGTTCTTACTACGGGAGGACAATATATAATAAACAAATAGCAGTCTAAAGCAGTTGAATATATATACATTTGGATATAACATACACTGATTATCAGAGTTACACTTATGCAGATATACATAACAACAGTGGAACAAAGTGCAGCGGAAATAATTATATATGCATGCATACCAAATCTTCGACTTCGTGCTCCAAAGGATGAATCTTCGCTAACTGCAACATCTGCTGACCCAAGCGTATTGTATAAAAATAAAACACAACAAACACTCGGATCAGCACTATATCATTCTCATATTAGTCAAATTAAAATACGAAATAACTTTAGTGTCATGGGTGCAGTAACTCAAGAGATGTTACGTGATTTTTCCATCTCTCGAGGATCCGTTAACCTAATACATACATGGTATAATACGCTATTATGACAGTGTCTACCCAGTAAAGTAAATATCATAAAAATAGCGTAAGCGGGATTACCATATTGCCCTTATGCCGTTTATATTCATCAACAGTCTATACGGTACCGTAAATTCACCGTACTGGTGTTATCAAAGGGCACTCCATAGAAGGCAATGCTAAATCAAAATCGTATGAGGCTCGATATGGATAAATATGACAAGGCACCCGAGGCAAGGCCCAGAGTAGGATTCTACCTATTGCACTCCTGGACCGGTGGTAACGCATAACATCCACTACCGTCAACCTCGGAACACACTCCCAAAATCATAAATGGGCCCAAATCATCATCATAGTCATAGAAATAGTATCGAAGAAGTGTGTCTGATCAAAGGTGCTACCTCAATTAGTCACGGTATAGCTCCTGTTTTAGTCATTTCAATTTTGACCCGAAGGTCAGGGCTATTTCATTATCGTTCATCTTCTTCGATTCAATAATCGCCTCCAAGTCATCATACATCATTCTGGATACGTCATAACGTTCACAGTTGTCAAAGTGGTATCGACGCTGATAGAGAGTATACCATTTGTCGACCCCGGTCTCTTTAACAACCAACACTTACAATTTCCACATCGGTTGGTTCTTTTATTTTCCATAAAGGTTCGTTTCATATCAGAATATCATATTTTGTTTCGAACCCAATTTATATTAAAAAAGAATATCACTTCCATATCAACATATCATAATCATTCCAAACCGGTTTATATTCTAAATTAGAATATACTTCATATCCATATTATAATTATATAATATTCCAAATTTTGATTCATATTCGAGTAGAATATATTTCATACCGAAATAAAAAAAATCATTTCAAAATCGATTTATGGTCGGAATTCCATTCATATTCAAATAGAATGTATATTTTCATTATAACTCATTTCAATCCCTTAGGAGATCCATTTATATTCAAGTAGAATATAATTTACATTCCATATTAAGGTAGGAAAGAAAAAACGATTCATATCCAAATAATTTTATTTCAACTCCATTAATCCAACGGTTCAAATCCAAACACTTTTCATTCAGAAGAGATTCATAATTCACAAAATATAATTTTGAGAAATAAATGCTTATGAGAAAAATCTTTCTGTAAAATATACATATAATATAGTGATTAGAATAGATAAGGTAATTTAGATAACCATGTATATACAAAATAAAAGTTTTACTACTTAGTCCAAGTAATAATAAGAATATAAGGAAGAATTTAGCTATATAAAAATAGTTTATAAGTAAAAAGTTTTATAAGTAAATTTTAAGAAAATAAATAGTTTATTTTAAGTCAACAGTGTATATATATTAAATTCTTTAAATCATAATAGTTCCTTCCTTCCGAATTTCCAGTACTTAAATCTGTACCCCGGTCAATGAAGTTTACATAGGTCTTGTTTCAAACATCATTCAAAATAGCCATTCAATTTCAAGAATTCAAATCACTATTCAAAACTGAGTTAAAACAACTCAGAATACCATGATTCCCTTTGTGACGATCCCAAAACCCCGTTACACGGTGTTATATTCCAATGATTATCCTTAACACCGTGTAACGGGGTTTTGGGAGCTGTGACGATCCCAAAACCCCGTTACACGGTGTTAAGGATAATCATTGGAATATAACACATTAATAATCATTAGCAGATCACAGATAATAGCATAAACGGAAAATAGAATAATTTACACACATATGACAGCGGAATCATATAGATATCATCACATCAGAGAACACAGTGCAGGATACAACTTTGTACATATAATACATAACCAGTCACCATCGCCTGAGGCGGAATCATACATAAAGAGTACACAAAATAAATATCAGTCTACATCGCCAATGGCGGAATCATAATATAGATACAATAATGGCGGAGAAGATCAAAGTCAGCACGATGTAGTCAAGCCTCGCCATGAGCCAAAAGTGCGCCAGAAACCTGTAACAAGGTTGTCCGTGTGAAAATAAGGGCACCCGAGTTTGAAAGGTGAAACAAACTACGAGTCAGTCATGGGACTGGTATGAGAAATTTACTTAACTTATTAACAACAATAATAAGGCAAATCAAAGGACCACGCTACTTTCGCGGAACGGGTTTACTCCAATGAGTGCTAGTGCATGAAATAAAGTAAATGATTAAATCATCGCAATGCTTTTTATAAAATGAAGCCATTATAAGACTCAGGTCCCATCACACAATGCAATGCAAGCCGGAGGATAGAGTTTTACCTTATAATGGCCAAAAATGCTTCATACGTATAAAACAAAAGTGTTTGATATTATTACTAGTGCATATATGTTTTAAAAGCAAATTCAATCATAAATATCAATCCTAGACAGCGTGGGTACCATATATCATGTCACCATACTAGTAATACAATCACATTCGCATATTTCGTATTGGAAATTGGATTCCTTCATGAGTCGAGGCAAGGGGCAAGCTCCTCTCCGATTCGAGACACTCTAGCAAATGTCCCAGGACCCCACTATGATCCTTGGATCTTCAGGGCCGGTTCTCTCTTACTTTTGAGGATTAGTTATTCCTGAACACATGCTTCCCGGTCCTTACAGACCTATATCGAGGCGCCTCGCATTCCAACAACCACACAGGTGAAAAGTATATATAATGTCAGGGCTGGTAGGTCACTGACACCACCTTAGCTAGAAAGAAACGTCGTGCTCTCCCTGCAGTCACTATCCCGTTTTTGACTCATATCGAGGTGTGAGGCTCGCGAATTCACGTTATACACAAAGCTACGTCACACAGACCATGCTTTGATCATCAACCACATGACTTTGCTTTGCAACAAAAGCCTTGATCATATGACACTTAGGCGTGCCACACAAGCAATCCACTCCATACGACTGATTTCTATCAATACATAACCTCTGAGCTCGTACGTCTCAGAGAAGGGCGTTAAGCAAGAGAATAAATTCTCTGCCGCCAAACAGATATATATTTAATAGAGATTAATCAACACAGTACAAAATCCAATGTCAGACACACAGTCCATTTACAAGTCCGTTCTGGGTCTGAACGAAACCGGAGGCACCAATTCCTCGCATATCCGTACAATCAACAGTATGTTTGGACGGCTACTACTTCAGCTCCTTCACGGTAGCTACTCCAATCACGAGCATCAGTAGCGCCCATCCATCCAATGTGAAGATCGTCGATCTTCAACCGTCTTCGACTCTTCGACTTCTCAACGTCGATCGATTATTTGAAATGAGATGAACTCGGCCTTTTCAAATAACCCACGTATATTTAGATTTTCAAATCAATTAATCACATGGTTGGACTATTCAACATTCACATTTCAGTTCTTTAGTTATAATTCTCATGTTAAATACATTCAACCATCACATATCAAGCAAACACAACGAAATTGGTTTATTTCCTCTCTATATCGTCTATAGTATTTTATAACGATATATCGCCATTTTTATTTAATTTAAAACGGCCATATTTAATTAAACGACGTTTCAGGTCATGCCGATGCACTGGCGCTGTTTTTCAATAAATTTGTTTTACACATATCTGAAAATCTAACCGTTGGATCTTCACAAATTTTATGTCATTAGAAAGATCATTTCAAAACGAATCCAATGGTTTCAGTTTTAGGAAAATCTGATGGTCGGATTTCCCACACTAGTCGTTTGAAGTTACGATTTCAATTTACGAACTGCAGCGTCGTTATTCGATTTAATTTAGTTATATATATATATATATATATATATATAATCGTTTCTGGCGCTATTTTTCTCTAGATTCGAATTAAACATTCCAGACAATCCAACCGTCGGATCTTCACAAAGTTGGTGCCATCGGAAAGATATTTCCAAGGCGAACCCAAGGTTGCGGTTTCGGGAAAATCCAATGGTCGGATTTCCCGCACTAGTCGTTTGAATTCATGGTTTCAAAACATGAACTACACGGCCACGTTTTGTTTTAATAATATTATTTATATTTATATATTTATATAAATATAGTTCATTCAAAAATTCCTATATCGTTTTCACTTCAATTATTTCACTAACGCCTTTAAATTTTGGAAAATTTTGCCATAACCTCCTTTGTACGGGAGGGGCTGGGAAAATTCCCAAATAGCCACACGGGCGTCGCATGTCAAAAAGAAAAAGAAAAAGCCAAGCGGCTAGCCAACAGGCTCATAAAATCATCACCCAAACAAAATAGTAAATGTGTACCTATTTGTCGGGCAAAAAATTTTATTCCTCTTCTCTATCCCCTTTGCTATAACCTGTTCAATAAATATGCATGTACATATATGCAATCCTCATCACTTATCATTTTCCATTCAACTTCATCTTTGATTTACTTCAGTTTAAAAACACCATTCATTCTAGTGTTGCATGCATAGGCAAAAATCATATCATTAGCTAATTAATGTATATTTCAACTCATGCATATTTATTTGAACAAGTGGCTATTTTTAACACTTCACATTTCAAAGATGATAATTTTGGCGAACTAAATACATTTCAACACATGACTATTTTATTTAGTTCCTATGCATGATAAAAATAATATTTCTTCACAAATATTTATTTCAACGCTCGCATATCTTTAGCATATCACAAATATGATAGAAATGATATTTTTATCATTTAAGATATTTATTCGACAAATGAATGTTTTCAACACTTCATAGTTTCAATAAAAATGTAATTTTTATTGTTCGACACATGAACTTTTCCAATACACACACTTCTCAACACATGAGCACCTCCACACATGGATATTTTTATATATGTTGTTCATGTGAGAAAGATGAAATTTTTATTGTTGAAACTATTTATATATAAGGCGAATATTTTTCATACTTCCTATATATTATAAAAATGTGTTTTTTATTGTTTAAACACTTCATTCACTCACAAATGAATTTAATTTTTACACATCACTTTTCAACGCATGAACATTTCCACACATGGATATAGTTTCAACATATGACTTTAATTTCAACGCATGAAGATAATTTCAACATATGAAAATAATTCTAACATATGGATATTATTCAAAATTTCGGCAGCATAACGGCAGGTAGTTAAAACCGGCACCGTCCCTAGTACGGCTCCTCGCTCTACCTTAAAACCTCGTGGTTTTTGACAATGGAGATTCATGAATCTAATTCGCACGCAGGCGGCATGTTTTATTTTTATTTCCACAAATATTTCCAATTCATTTCAATCACCAATGGGTATTTTTCAACCACAACCAAACAATATCAACCACAAACAATTATTCAACCATTCACATTTTTCATCCAATATTTGTAACGGTTGGAAATTTCCGACTCCTCGAGAGTCGGAAATTCCGAGACGTTAGTGAAAGAAAGTAGAGGGTGAGGAAGAAAAGATAGAACTAATAGAATAGAAGAAGAAGAAGAACATCAGAATCATCAGAGTAACACAAATCTCACAGCGGAACGAATAACATATAATATATAACATAACTTTGAAGTAAACAGTTATATATATACAATAGCACTTATCAGAGTACAACACTTACAACACAGCGGAAATAACTATAGCTATAAAATCTCGCAGCCTCCTGCTCCAAGCTCTTCAAGTATATCTGTAAATCCCGACTACTTGACTGCCCGTACAAATTTAGGCACCCAAGAGTTTAGGGAAAACAACAAAGTAAACTCCGGGTCAGTCATGGGACTGGTATGAGTAAAATAGTTTAAAACAGGTATAGGATATCTCATAAGACCATGCCGTGAATACGGAACGGGTTTTTCCCTTATGAGTATCTGAACAACTTTGACAAGCAATATCATTGTGATATTATAATAATGTCTAAGTACAAATAGGTATCAATCTAGCAGAAACGCTTGCATCTCACGTTCTACATACATAGTATAAAATCATAAACCGCAGGGCTCTTATCGGAGAATGGATTCCAACAGACAAGGTATGGGAGCACCTTCTGAATAGTGTACTCTAGAGGTGATACACTCAGGGTTCAACAAGAACGTCTTGCAACCCGGCCACACATGACCGCTCACTCATTTAGCTTGAGTGTCGCGAATATATTGCCACCACGGTTGTAGGCCATCAAACCGTCATCCGAAGATACAGAATCAAAAAGAAGTATAAATATGAATATTCTCTAGATCGGTGACAATACACCCTGCTTGGGGATGACCCAACTAGCCATGCTGCCTAGCCCAACTTTTGTTACTTCCTGGTTGTGAGGCTAGAGGCTACGTCTATCTTCAGAACATCTGATCACCATTCACTTTGAATGCCACATCGTCATACCCGCCAAATCACAAATTGACTTATCCAAAAATAACACGGGTATATAGCTAAGAGAAACGAATTCCTCCGCCACCAAACGTGAATACGTTTGAACAGATCAACTTACGCGATCCATTTGATATACTCTGTCAGACCTTCTTCCATATACGTTGTCCTGGGACTGGACAAACCGAAGGCACTATTCAGTATATCCATCTTAGTCACTGTTATCTAAGACTTATACAACAGCCCTTGCACTTTACTCCATCTTCAATTTATCTTTGGCAGATATTGCTCGCAACGCTTATGCCAATACAGAGTGGTTCTTTGGATAATAATCCAACCAATCTCTCCATATTAACAACGTTAAAATGGTAAAAACTTTGATAGTCTGTGATTCAACTATCAAATGAAAACATGTCGGTGTACAAACAACGATCTTATTTCCAAATGGAAATTCGATCGATCAATCATCATATGTTCATATTTCCTTATTTCATATATTTAGAAAATATATGTTATTAATCATTGGAAAACATTCCCATAGTTATTTTCACATCACTATTATTTCGCAACTATCAGTCCCTAACTGTAACTAGTATGAGAACAATTCTCTAAGTATCAATACGGAAGGTCGAAACCAACATCAGATCGTCACTTAGAAAACCGTTCAACTTACCCTCTCCAGTTAGTTTCTGAATTTGCTTAACTCTATTTCTTAAATTCTTATCATGAAAACATTTCATTTTCTATGTTTAGAAAACATATCTGACTATATTTGGAAAACGTTTCCAAAACTCATTTACGGATTTCCAATGAACGTTGTATAAAACATCGTTTCGCTTAATCCATTAATCGCTTATTACTTAACTATATTTCAAATCAACCATTTCTATCGAACCACAACTATTCCTTTGTCAATTCTGAAGTCAATCAAGTTGGGGTATAATTACCTCTCAGACCTTAATTGAACAACGTCCTTTACTGTGAAATAGATGAAGCTCGTCACTCACTTTTTCCAATCATCTGTTTACGCAAATTCTCGGATTCAAGTTACGAATCCACTTCTTATATGAAAACGTTTGATTTTAACTATACCTTGATTTAAAACCCGGAAGGTAAATAGTACTTTCCCGAATTTGATATAATCGAATTCGACGTATAACACTCTTTCGAGTAATCTCTATTCGATTAACTCTCCCTTTTTAATAACTTATATTCGATAAACTCTATTTCGATTAACTCCTATCGAATAACTAATATTCGAATAACTCTTCTTGGTTGGCTCTATTTCATTAACTCTTATCGAATAACAAATATTCGATTTTCTTAAATGTGTCAATTCTTATCGAATAACTAACATCCGATTTAAATTAAATGGATTTACTCTTATCGAATAACTTATTCGATTAACTCAACTTGATTTTCTTAACTCGATTAACTCAACTCGATTTCTTAACTCGGTTACTTAACTCGATGAATCTTAAACTTAACCCAAATAAAGTAACCGTTACTTGCACCCATGTTTTAATCACCCTCGTCTAGTTTAAAATTGTATAATCGCATCCTTCTCATACTCATCTCCTAACGTTTTGTTCCCCCTTCACATAAACTTGTTGCTTCCTTCTTTACTTGCGCACTGACCCAACGCAGACAACCAGACTTCATCATTTCAAATGCCGCACCCTGCTACTCCCAACAAAGCCCTCCTGACCTTTCTGAACATCACAACTCCTCACTCCACACCATCCCGTCAGTGCGCCCCCTGGCCAACAACCAAACACCGCCCTCCGATCTTCCCTCGACATCATCTAACGCCGCCCCTCACCTTCAGGAACTCGAACGCAACCTCAACCTCATGTTCGATGTCAACGTTCCAGATGCGCCACAGATGCGTCGACCAGCTTCTCGCACTGGTACAGTGCATGTACACGTTCTCTTGTGCTTGTCCCATATATCCCATTGTTTCTTTTTATATATATAATTAGTTTTTTTTCCTTCTTTTCTTTTCCTAGCGTTATGAAAATTGGAAAGAGTTCGAAACTTATCAGGAAAGAAGAAGTGAGCCCAATGCTTTGTATTTAATAGTGTGATGTTAACTTCACAAATGAAGCTTCGTAGGGGTTGCGTTGAGTTGTCTGTCCTTGTCCACGTTATATACATATTATTATATATATAAGTTTTAGCTGTGAGTTGTCCACGTTGTTATGCTTTCCTAGTTGATTTGGGTTGCACGTTTTACTCACAATGTTACCATACGTTTGATTTTCTCCACCACGAAGCAATAGAGAATACGGTCAGAAAATTTAAGGTACAGTAGGTATACACATCCAAAAGGAAATGTGAGTTTTGTATTTTTGTTTGTTTTAAAAAGGTTAGGGTACCATGTTATATAAAACTTCGTTCACGTACGAATCACAATGGACAGAGATAAAAATACTGTTGTGCCAAGCTCAGTACCCTGATCCCAAAAATATAATAATACCGGTAGATTAACTCATATTTTGAAACTTCAAAATGTTGACTATAGGGTGCGAAATACTCTAAATAAAAAGTTGCTTATTAAATTAATTAAAAATTACAATAAAATTCTAAAAATTAAATTATCACTATGTCTCTAAAGAACCTTATCTAAATTCAAAAACGATCTCTAGTTATATCGAATAAACCGATATGGTCGATAAACGATTCTATAGCGACTATTCTGAAATTTGATTTGGACATATCTCAAAATCTATCCGACGAAATCCAGATTTTTCTCTTCCACTAGAAAGATATACTCCATCAGCTCCACACGTTTCTTGTTTCACAGAAATCCGGCTTAAAATGAATCTTGTATATTCAGTTGAACTTCAACTCGCCAAATAACGAACTGCCGCGTCGTTACGGGCTCGATTATAATTATTATTATAATTTATACGTTCAACTATCGTTTATTTAATATATTTGTTTATTTAAATAATTAAATAACTTAATTATTATACCTTACAAAACGCGCCATTACAGACTTCCCCCCTTAAAATAATTTCGTCCTCGAAATTGCTAAGCTAGTAAAATGCTACCAACTTTACTAACTAGATTCAAATATCTTTTAGTTTACTTCTCAACTCCAGTTTCAACTGAACCATTAAATTTTCAATTAAATTATTAATTCATTCTGGCTAACTGAATTTCCATAAATCATGAGAATGTTCTAACGCTTGGAATTTTCGAAAAATTTCGCCATAACCTCCTTTGTATTGGTCAATATGACAAACCACCCCTCGCCTCTCTAGGCCTTCTCCAACCCCAAAGAAAACCAAACAGCCAAGCAGCTTGCCAATTTGGCTCATAAAATCCAAACTCATATATAATATAAACTTGTACCTTTTTGTCGGGCATTTAACTCTATCCCTTTCATCTGCTACCACTTCAACATATACCAATGTTATCCATTCCAATTGATCTCCAATCAGTTCATATCCTCAAATCCAAATCGAATTTCATTCGAACTCTAATATCAAATTCCAAATTATTGACTTATCAATTTGGTTCCATTCTAGATTATCTATAATCCAATTCAATTTTATTTAACTCGATTCAAGTTAAATTTCAATTTATTTTTACCATCTCATTTTATTTAACTTCATTAGTTAAATTTTAATTCTAGAACTTAAGTTCCTGGGTTTCTTTTAAATTAATTTGAAACCACATGCCAATTCAAAACCTTTGAATGTCTAAAACAACTTGTTTTCTCAAAACAATTCAAAAACAAAACCTTTGGTAGTAATCCGTCACTTAGAAACTCGAAAGTTACACCGACGATGTATCGATCCATCCTCGGAATTATTTTCCAGTCATCCAGGTGAGTTAGATACTATATTTATTTCTAATTGAAAAACATTTTCAAAATCTCCCAGGAACTTAAAATTTCCTTATTTTAAATTCCAAATTCTGATTTAAATTCATATTTAATTCAAACTATTTCATATGAATTCCGATTGGTCATTTATAACCATTTCACCCTTTTATAATCTTATTCGATTATAATAACAACCAACACAATCAACATACTATAATAATTTCAAGATATATATTTCTTCTATAAACAAATATATTTTGGGAAAAATATATTTCATTTACCCTCTTTCAAAACATACCATGACGGTTCATCGTATTCGAGTGTTTAGTAACCCTTATCGATACAGTGGATCAAACTGATCGACCCGAATTCATAAGCCACTCAACCAATGAGTCTCCACAATATAAAACCATTTTATATTGAATAACAATTACGCGCTCATATATATACACTCAAACTCAATCTAGGATATTACTAATCCCATCTCTATCGAGTTATGCCACAGAGCCAAGGTAATCACTTAACTTAAGCTCTGATACCAACTGTAAAGGTTGGAAATTTCCGACTCCTCGAGAGTCGGAAATTCCGAGACGTTAGTGAAAGAAAGTAGAGGGTGAGGAAGAAAAGATAGAACTAATAGAATAGAAGAAGAAGAAGAAGAACATCAGAATCATCAGAGTAACACAAATCTCACAGCGGAACGAATAACATATAATATATAACATAACTTTGAAGTAAACAGTTATATATATACAATAGCACTTATCAGAGTACAACACTTACAACACAGCGGAAATAACTATAGCTATAAAATCTCGCAGCCTCCTGCTCCAAGCTCTCCAAGTATATCTGTAAATCCCGACTACTTGACTGCCCGTACAAATTTATGCACCCAAGAGTTTTGGGAAAACAACAAAGTAAACTCCGGGTCAGTCATGGGACTGGTATGAGTAAAATAGTTTAAAACAGGTATAGGATATCTCATAAGACCACGCCGTGAATACGGAACGGGTTTTTCCCTTATGAGTATCTGAACAACTTTGACAAGCAATATCATTGTGATATTATAATAATGTCTAAGTACAAATAGGTATCAATCTAGCAGAAACGCTTGCATCTCACGTTCTACATACATAGTATAAAATCATAAACTGCAGGGCTCTTATCGGAGAATGGATTCCAACAGACAAGGTATGGGAGCACCTTCTGAATAGTGTACTCTAGAGGTGATACACTCAGGGTTCAACAAGAACGTCTTGCAACCCGGCCACACATGACCGCTCACTCATTTAGCTTGAGTGTCGCGAATATATTGCCACCACGGTTGTAGGCCATCAAACCGTCATCCGAAGATACAGAATCAAAAAGAAGTATAAATATGAATATTCTCTAGATCGGTGACAATACACCCTGCTTGGGGATGACCCAACTAGCCATGCTGCCTAGCCCAACTTTTGTTACTTCCTGGTTGTGAGGCTAGAGGCTACGTCTATCTTCAGAACATCTGATCACCATTCACTTTGAATGCCACATCGTCATACCCGCCAAATCACAAATTGACTTATCCAAAAATAACACGGGTATATAGCTAAGAGAAACGAATTCCTCCGCCACCAAACGTGAATACGTTTGAACAGATCAACTTACGCGATCCATTTGATATACTCTGTCAGACCTTCTTCCATATACGTTGTCCTGGGACTGGACAAACCGAAGGCACTATTCAGTATATCCATCTTAGTCACTGTTATCTAAGACTTATACAACAGCACTTGCACTTTACTCCGTCTTCAATTTATCTTTGGCAGATATTGCTCGCAACGCTTATGCCAATACAGAGTGGTTCTTTGGATAATAATCCAACCGGTCTCTCCATATTAACAACGTTAAAATGGTAAAAACTTTGATAGTCTGTGATTCAACTATCAAATGAAAACATGTCGGTGTACAAACAACGATCTTATTTCCAAATGGAAATTCGATCGATCAATCATCATATGTTCATATTTCCTTATTTCATATATTTAGAAAATATATGTTATTAATCATTGGAAAACATTCCCATAGTTATTTTCACATCACTATTATTTCGCAACTATCAGTCCCTAACTGTAACTAGTATGAGAACAATTCTCTAAGTATCAATACGGAAGGTCGAAACCAACATCAGATCGTCACTTAGAAAACCGTTCAACTTACCCTCTCCAGTTAGTTTCTGAATTTGCTTAACTCTATTTCTTAAATTCTTATCATGAAAACGTTTCATTTTCTATGTTTAGAAAGCATATCTGACTATATTTGGAAAACGTTTCCAAAACTCATTTACGGATTTCCAATGAACGTTGTATAAAACATCGTTTCGCTTAATCCATTAATCGCTTATTACTTAACTATATTTCAAATCAACCTTTTCTATCGAACCACAACTATTCCTTTGTCAATTCTGAAGTCAATCAAGTTGGGGTATAATTACCTCTCAGACCTTAATTGAACAACGTCCTTTACTGTGAAATAGATCAAGCTCGTCACTCACTTTTTCCAATCATCTGTTTACGCAAATTCTCGGATTCAAGTTACGAATCCACTTCTTATATGAAAACGTTTGATTTTAACTATACCTTGATTTAAAACCCGGAAGGTAAATAGTACTTTCCCGAATTTGATGTAATCGAATTCGACGTATAACTCTCTTTCGAGTAATCTCTATTCGATTAACTCTCCCTTTTTAATAACTTATATTCGATAAACTCTATTTCGATTAACTCCTATCGAATAACTAATATTCGAATAACTCTTCTTGGTTGGCTCTATTTCATTAACTCTTATCGAATAACAAATATTCGATTTTCTTAAATGTGTCAATTCTTATCGAATAACTAACATCCGATTTAAATTAAATGGATTTACTCTTATCGAATAACTTATTCGATTAACTCAACTTGATTTTCTTAACTCGATTATCTCAACTCGATTTCTTAACTCGGTTACTTAACTCGATGAATCTTAAACTTAACCCAAATAAAGTAACCGTTACTTGCACCCATGTTTTAATCACCCTCGTCTGGTTTAAAATTGTATAATCGCATCCTTCTCATACTCATCTCCTAACGTTTTGTTCCCCCTTCACATAAACTTGCTGCTTCCTTCTTTACTTGCGCACTGACCCAACGCAGACAACCAGACTTCATCATTTCAAATGCCGCACCCTGCTACTCCCAACAAAGCCCTCCTGACCTTTCTGAACATCACAACTCCTCACTCCACACCATCCCGTCAGTGCGCCCCCTTGCCAACAACCAAACACCGCCCTCCGATCTTCCCTCGACATCATCTAACGCCGCCCCTCACCTTCAGGAACTCGAACGCAACCTCAACCTCACGTTCGATGTCAACGTTCCAGATGCGCCCCAGATGCGTCGACCAGCTTCTCGCACTGGTACAGTGCATGTACACGTTCTCTTGTGCTTGTCCCATATATCCCATTGTTTCTTTTTATATATATAATTAGTTTTTTTTCCTTCTTTTCTTTTCCTAGCGTTATGAAAATTGGAAAAAGTTCGAAACTTATCAGGAAAGAAGAAGTGAGCCCAATGCTTTGTATTTAATAGTGTGATGTTAACTTCACAAATGAAGCTTCGTAGGGGTTGCGTTGAGTTGTCTGTCCTTGTCCACGTTATATACATATTATTATATATATAAGTTTTAGCTGTGAGTTGTCCACGTTGCTATGCTTTCCTAGTTGATTTGGGTTCCACGTTTTACTCACAATGTTACCATACGTTTGATTTTCTCCACCACGAAGCAATAGAGAATACGGTCAGAAAATTTAAGGTACAGTAGGTATACACATCCAAAAGGAAATGTGAGTTTTGTATTTTTGTTTGTTTTAAAAAGGTTAGGGTACCATGTTATATAAAACTTCGTTCACGTACGAATCACAATGGACAGTGATAAAAATACTGTTGTGCCAAGCTCAGTACCCTGATCCCAAAAATATAATAATACCGGTAGATTAACTCATATTTTGAAACTTCAAAATGTTGACTATAGGGTGCGAAATACTCTAAATAAAAAGTTGCTTATTAAATTAATTAAAAATTACGATAAAATTCTAAAAATTAAATTATCACTATGTCTCTAAAGAACCTTATCTAAATTCAAAAATGATCTCTAGTTATATCGAATAAACCGATATGGTCGATAAACGATTCTATAGCGACTATTCTGAAATTTGATTTGGACATATCTCAAAATATATCCGACGAAATCCAGATTTTTCTCTTCCACTAGAAAGATATACTCCATCAGCTCCACACGTTTCTTGTTTCACAGAAATCCGGCTTAAAATGAATCTTGTATATTCAGTTGAACTTCAACTCGCCAAATAACGAACTGCCGCGTCGTTACGGGCTCGATTATAATTATTATTATAATTTATACGTTCAACTATCGTTTATTTAAAATATTTATTTATTTAAATAATTAAATAACTTAATTATTATACCTTATGAAACGCGCCATTACAATATTTCACACAGTTCACAACAATAAATATCGTCCATGGTTTGTGGACGAGGGGAGTATATATGTATATATATATATATATATATATATATTATTGCTATATTTCACTTGCATTTCAACACATGACTATTTTATTTTATGCATGTATAATTCATACTTCGCTTATATAGCTTACACATCGCATGTACATGAGGTATACAACACGTGTGTAATTTATATTTCGCTTATATAATTTATACACGACATTTTCCATTCAAATTCATTTAATTTAGATTTCTCACATTTGTTTTCGGAGTGCTAAAAATCGTAGATGACTCAGAAAAATCTGCGGCTTCTTGTATGTGGTAGAGAGCTTCCTTGCGGTCCCGATGTTTCCTATTTCATCGAATTTCGTCAACACACCTTAAAGGTACGATTTTTCAAAGTGCAAACATCAAAAAGGACTCACCTTTATAAGTGGTTCGAAACTAGGGTTGCGGTTTTCGTGAAATCCGTGGCACGTGGGGACGATTGGAGGTGCTGACGTGGAAGAGGAAGGAGAGGCGGTCCTGTCGGTGGTGGTTTGGGGTGGCTCGGTGGTCGGTGGCGATCAGGGCGGCGCTGGGAAGGGGGAAACTTTGCGGGCTCGATTCTGGCAGAGGCGGCGACGGTGGAGGCTGAGGTATGGTCGGATTTGTAGAGGAGGAGGAGGCGAGTCGAGGGAGGGTAGCGACGGTGGCTGGAGTAGGCTGTAGCGGCGGGAAAAGGGGAGGGAAGCGGCGAACGACGAGGATCGTCGAGAGTAGATGGGGCACGAGGGTTTTTATTTTATTTTAAAAATAATGAAAGAAAATTTCTGATTGGCCTAGGCTTTTATTAAATTTTTAAATAGTGTTTTCTCCAACGAACTCCTTTTCAAGTCCAACGACTGTCATCCCTAGCTAAATACCCCCATCCCGGACACAATGGGATATATTTCGTTGGCCAATTCGACTGTTACAGTCAGTTATTTTTCAAATTAAAGTATAAAACATTTAATTTTTAACTCTGAACGTACATTTCAATTTGCCAGGGCCATAAAATGATTCGAAAAATTCCAGAAAAATAAATCTAGCTATGTTTTGACGCTACGGTCCCAACAAAACTAGTTTCGTCGAATTCTGAGATCGTTTGAAAAATGGCCATTTTCTGGTCGATCCAATTTAACAGAAATTGACCAAACACATTTTCTTTTGCCACACTCACATACTAGCTTCAAAAATTATGAAATTTGAAACCTAGCAATAATTTGAAAAATATCAATTTTCCAGGGCTATATATTCTATATAGCGACCTTTCTGAAAATTCATTCGGCCATAACTTTTGATTCCCGTTATGAAATTTCGATTTTTCAGATTCGTTAGAAAGGTATTGACTAACAAATTTAAATATTTTTGGTTTCGCTAAAATGCGTTATATTTTCCACCCTGCACAGTCAGTCAAAGTTTGAATTCAAATTTTCAAGCTGACTCACTATTTCTAATTCACTATTTTATTGAAATATTCTATTTCAATTGTTCAAATTCCTTTGAAATGTCCAATTTAAAATTTTTAAATTGGCTCATATTTTCCGGGTTGTTACACCCTTATTCAAAATTTAAATTCAATAAGAATTTATTTCATTCAAATCCACCCCATAAATTTGAATAATTCCAAATCATATTCACATCCCAATTTAAGAATTTCCACTTTGTTTTGGGAAAATTCCCTTAACCCTTTTTAATAACATCCCAAGTTCAGAATCTTTAAGGAAATGGATTTATCGAGTATCGGCACATTCTTCTAAATGAAAATTCTATCAAATAAAGTTTCCAAATATTTAAAAATCATTTAACCAACCGATGATTGTATATAATTGTCTGTCCAATAGCCAAGTGATTTTAAATTTAATTTCTCGATATTTCAGGGATGGATTTATCATTTCAATCCACATCAGGGTCACAGATATTTATCATTTTAATCTGTGTTCTTAATTCATTTTAAATCAATCAATCCCAGGTTGACTCGATGCCCGTAACATTAAGGGTAAAATGGGATTAATCGTCACAATGAACATGCAATACAATATACTGAATATGGAGCATTAGCAGTATCAACATCAATCTAGCAATAAATTTTAACCAAAATCAATCACAACCATTCCATCCAATAAATCAATATTAAACTTTTCCACGGGTTATCAATGGTCATAATTTCCAGTTACAAATCTAATTAATTAAATAACTAATTATCGATCTAATTTGCATGTTTACACTGGTATATCAAATTTAAACAACCAATTCAGTAGCCAATCACAACTATGCAACCAAACTTATTTCATGATTTAACTCAATAAATATGTGAGTAATTCAGTTCATTGTCAGCGATAAAATCACTCACCTTTGGGTCTCTAGTTAGTCGAATGCCCAACTAAAGCTCAAAATTTGACAACCTCCAAATGCAGCCAAACTAGCCTCAGATCGTCCGCAATCTCTCCACGGTCCCAACGCAACAAACTGTGCGTAAAACGAAGTTAATATGAAAAAGTTATAAGCATTTTTCTATCCGGATATTAAATATATAAAATAAATAAATTATATTCCTCACCCAATTATAGATTTACATGTCAGCACCCCTAACAGCTCATTCCCGCTCCTTTCAATCTCGTGCTACAGTAAAACCCGTGGAAAACTCCCTTCCAAACTGCAACTTTGACCGGCCGATACACCCAACTCCAGTCAGTCTAAGATCAACGACCACTGCCGACATGATCTACGCCTCAACCCGCATCCACCTGTGCTGGCGTCATAGTCTCTGGTGGCCTCCCCTTTCGCCGTCAACTAGAAGAACAAAATGGGTTTTTAACCCTAAACCATGAAATTACGGCGACTCACATAACATTACAACCTCCAACCACTTGCAATCAATTCGTATCGGTATCCTCTTCAATATCTAGAAACCAATTTCTTCGATTTACTCCCAAAACAGAAAAACCCAAATCCACTTCTAGGGTTTCGCAAATCCGACTGTTTGACTGCGATTTCTGGCTGATTCAGTCATTGCATGTCGAAACAGAGAGTACCCATAGGTTCGTATCGTCGATGCCTTCGATTTGACATATAATTTGCTAGGGTTTGAGAGGATTTGAATTCAAGGTTAGGATTTTTATTTGAACTAGGTTTAAAAATTTGATTTTCTGTCGTTGAAGGAAAAGAATAGGCAGATGAAATTATACGTGGATGAGAAATGAGGTTGTGAGGTGGTAGTTGAGTTTATTTGCATAGATATAGGAGGCCCAAACATTAGACCAACTAATTATCATCTTGTACTGAGTTCTTTCACATTTTCTCTTGTACAGTCAAACGACAAGTCCGTTCGTAACGCAAGTTGAAATCCCACCATAATTCATCGTTACGGATCCAATGACGCCAGTTTCGTCGAATTCCGAGACAGATACCAAAACAGTTAAATTTCACTAGTTAGTTAAATAATAAAATATTTAATTATTCGATTAACTATTTAAATTCAATTTTAAATATTTATAAAAATTCCATTTAAATCCAATTTCAACTTAAATAAATTTTATAAATAAATTTCACACATTTTAAATCTAAATTTGATTTTTGAATCTTTGATTTGAATTTCAATTATTATTTCCCAACTTAAAATTCTTCATTTACCAAATTAAATTTGAATTTCCATTATAAACTAAACAACTCAAATTTATTAAATAAATAAAATATAAAATTTCAAATTGCAACAATTCTAAGTATAAAATAAATTAAAAATTTATTTATACTCCATTCAAATAATCATCATCATTAAAATCAACAAATTTGATTTTTCTCTAATATTATTCCATTTTATTTATTTTAACTTGAAAATTAAATATACAGAAAATACAGGATGTTACATTCTCCCCTACTTAAAATCTTTACGTCCTCGAAAAGAGAACGAGATAAGGTATTAAACAATCATACTTTCAAATCCACACTTATAAAATAGTATTTATATGATAAGTTATATAGTTGTAAAATTCCATTTTTTTTCTAACTCCCGAAATCACGGAAAATTTCGGCAGCATGTCCTTTGTACGGAGAGGTCCGGAAAATCAAAATATATATAAAACTCAAGTATACATCTCATCATTCGATGAAACATCCCAAAATGGGGAAATCACATATATACGTGACCATACAACTATATAACTCGAATACATACCTCTTTTAGCATTTATTTGTGGATTTATTTACCTTAGCACATTAATATTTGGTGCAAGCGAGCTCCGAAGCGTAGCGCGACTTCCCTACAACTGCTACATACTCACAAATATATGAGAATCAAATCTATATACACTAAATAGCAAATGCATATAACTTACACAACATATCATCGACATTTCAACTATAAAACTATAGTATTCATGACAGGCCAACAAACAAATCATCGATTATCACCCTATAAATGATGGAATTGGACTAAAACACAGGAAAAAATTCTTGCATTTGTTTCAGGCTTCCTGGATTGTCCGGATTCGTTGAATTCAGATAATTCA
Source organism: Allium sativum (assembly GCA_030737875.1). Classification (NCBI taxonomy): domain Eukaryota; kingdom Viridiplantae; phylum Streptophyta; class Magnoliopsida; order Asparagales; family Amaryllidaceae; genus Allium; species Allium sativum. Next base: position 283,412,507 of record CM060921.1, read on the forward strand.
TTCACCCGTACCCTGAAAAATGCAGATCTGAGTTGTTCAACCCATTTTTTACCCCTTTAAACATAAAATTTTCAGCAAGCATATTAAAGAAAAGTTTTAGTTTATTTTCTGGTCTTTCCGAATTGTACTCGCACATAAAAATCCGACGCTCCATTAGGAAGTTATGACCAAAACAATATTGGTATTCAGTTAAGATTTTTTTTAATTTTCTACGCATACATCTACGACTAGTTCTTGGTTTTTCAACCTAATAGACTTGAAAATTAGGCAAGGCACTATTAACAAAAGTTTTAGTTCAGGTTCCAAGGTTTCCAAATTGTCCTGAATCATCGAATTTCGATTAGCTATTCAAAAGTTATGGTCATTTTAGTTTCAGCTTATCGACTATTTCAGATTCTTGCATAAACAACGGTTTATTTTATTAGAAGTTTTAAACCCTTTTGATTCCAATAACCTTGTAAATCTTTAACAACTCAATTTGTTATCACCTCATTTCTCGAGAAATGCATTCACATCCAATTTGCTTACTCCATTCCGCTATATTATATATTCCATTTCTCGTTTCATTCCAAGCATTAGTTTTAGTTAAAACTTGGAGTCATTCTAACCCTTTTCAACTATCTTGATTTGTATTAAACCCTTAGTTCATAACCTTGGTCAATTCACCAACTTCCATTCCTTATACCGATTTACATCATCCATGTTACACCAAGCATAGTCCCATTTATCAATATTCAATTAGCCATACATTCGAATCAATCCCAATTTTTGATTCATTCTACTTATTCAAGTTTATTCTTATTATGTTTCATTTCTTTATACTTTGTTTAAGTCGACCAATTCCCATTTCTTGAGTTTACTTTACTTATTCTAATTCATTCGACTTAATAAAATTCATTTAATTCCAAATCTTTGATATTCTAATTTACTAAATTAAACTTTGGTTTTATATTTCCTATACCTTCTTCCATAATTCCAATCTTTATTTTATTTCATTTCCTCGTTTTAATAAGTTAACTTCGAATATATATCAATGGAATAAGGTCCGTTATGGTTTTTATGTAAACCCTCTTATCCTATCTCATTATTAAATTTCGAATAAAATTGAATTCATTCTAACCTTTCACAATTATCTTGAGTATATTCAACCCTTAATTCATTAACGCGGAACACAAATTTCATCTCACATTTCCCTTGTATTGGCACTTCTATTCATTTCTTTAACCATTTCCTTATTCACTTATTTCCATTTTCATTTCAAATTAATTTTTATTAGTTAAGGTGGACTCTAATGCTCGATTCCAGGTTTATAAACCAAGTTTTAAATAACATATGTACTTAGGCAAATTTTATAGAAAAAACATACCATAAAATTTGAAATATCAATCTTAATTAACATAGAACATAGAAATTTCAATTCTAGTTTAATCAAATTTCACTTTAAATAACCTATACTAATACCTTTATATAATATTTATACCATATGAAATTAAATACAAAATCCTCTGTTCCCCGTTATAATAAGCATTGAGTGGTCTCCCCCACTCAGACTCTTCAGAATAAACATCGTTAACGCATGCACTCATTATCGAAGTTAATTCCGGTGTCCAAGAAGGGATTGCACACCAATTCCTTTAAAATCCTTGGTAGACCATTTCTAAAACCATTACTTATAATATGATATTATTTAAAAAAATTGGCAAATCTATTTTCAGACACCCCAGAATCGAGTTCTCAAGTTCACCTCTATTCTATTTGCAAAGTATATTTCATACCCAAGTGTATTTAATAGATTTCACTTTCAAATTCTTTAAACCATTTAAATTTTTCATTAGATTTATTATTAAATCTACCATGATAGGTAATAACTTAATATTACCACCTACCAAACGAATACATATATACTTGAACCAATAATATATAGTTGATATAATTTTAAAATATAATCGAAAACCATATTATGTCAATTCATCTTGCTCGATTATTTAGAAAATCCTATCGATTCTATGGCATCCCATATATCGATCACAAAATCTAAATATTCAACAAAACAAATCAACACAATATAAACCAATTTATATCAAAAATACAATTATGCTCTCTCTTATATACTCTCAAACTCATTCTAGGGCATTTCTAACCCTATCTCTAATGAGTTTATTCCTAAACAGAGTCAAGGTTATTGCTAACCGACGCTCTGATACCAAATTTGTAATGATCCAGATTTTTTTGACCGTTCAAATCGAAAATAAACCACACATGTCCACCTAAACAAATCGCAAATGCAGCTAGTTATTAGGGAAAAGAAGAAGAAGGGAAAACAATACCAGAGTTCTCATAGCGGAAGGACAATATATAATAAACAAATAGCAGTCTAAAGCAGTTGAATATATATACATTTGGATATAACATACACTGATTATCAGAGTCACACTTATGCAGATATACATAACAACAGCGGAACAAAGTGAAGTGGAAATAATTATATATATTTGTATGTATACCAAATCTTCGTCTTCGTGCTCCAAAGGATGAATCTTCGCTAACTGCAACATCTACTGACCCGAGCGTATTGCATAATAATAAAAAACAACAAATACTCGGATCAGCACTAAATCATTCTCATATTAGTCAAATTAAAATACGAAATAAATTTAGTGTCATGGGTGCAGTAACTCAAGAGATGTTACGGGATTATTCCATCTCTCGAGGATCCGTTATCCTAATACATACATAGTATAATACGCTATTATGATAGTGTCTATCCAGTAAAGTAAATTTCATAAAAATAGCGTAAGCGGGACTACCATATTACCCTTACGCTGTTTACAGGCATCAACAGTCTATACAATACCGTAAATTCACCGTAATGGTATTATCAGAGGGCACTCCATAGAAGGCAATGGTAAACCAAAATCATATGTGGCTCGATGTGGATAAATATGACAAGGCACTCTAGGCAATGCCTAGGGTAGGATTCTACCTATTGCCCTCCCGGACCGGTGGTAACGCATAGCAGTCACTACCGCCCACCTTGGAACACACTCCCAAAATCATAAATGGGCCCAAATCATCATCATCATAGTCATAGAAATAGTGTCGAAGAAATGTTTCCAATCAAAGGTGATACCTCAATTAGTCACGGTATAGCTCCTGTTTTAGTCATCTCAATTCTGACCCGAAGGTCGGGGCTATTTCGTTATCGGTCATCATCTTCGATTCAATAATCCCCTCCAAGTCATCATACATCATTCTGGATATGTCGTAACGTTCACAGTTGTCAAAGTGGTATCGACACTGATAGAGAGTATGTCATTTGTCGACTCCGGTCTCTTTAGCAACTAACGCTTACATTTTCCACATCGGTTGGTTCTTTTATTTTCCATAAAGGTTCATTTTATATCATAATATTTTATTTTGTTTCGAACCCAATTTATATTCAAAAAGAATATAATTTCCATATCAACATATCATAATCATTCCAAACCAGTTTATATTCTAAACTAGAATATATTTCATATTCGTATTATAATCATATAATATTCCAAATTTTGATTCATATTCGAGTAGAATATATTTCGTATCAAAATAAAAAAAATCATTTCAAAATCGATTTATGGTCGGAAATCCATTCTATTCAAATAGAATGGATATTTTCATTATAACTCATTTCAATCCCTTAGAAGATCCATTTAAATTCGAGTAGAATATAATTTACATTCCATATTATGGTCGGAAAGAAAAAAAGGATTCATATCCAAATAACTTTAATTCAACTCCATTAATCCAACGGTTTAAATCCAAACACTTTTCATTCAGAAGAGATTCATAATTCACAAAATATAATTTTGAGAAATAGGTGCTTATGAGAAAAATCTTTCTATAAAAAATATATATATAATATAATGATTATAATAAGATAAGGTAATTTAGATAACCATGTATATACAAAATAAAAGTTTTACTACTTAGTCCAAGTAATAATAAGAATATAAGGAAGAATTTAGCTATATAAAAATAGTTATAAGTAAAAAGTTTTATAAGTAAGTTTTAAGTAAATAAATAGTTTATTTTAAATCAACAGTGCGTGTGTGTATATATATATAATTCTTTAAATCATAATAGTTCCTTCCTTCCGAATTTCCAGTACTTGAATTTGTACCCCAGTCAATGGAGTTTACATAGGTCTCATATCTTGTTTCAAACATCATTCAAAACAACCGTTTGATTTCAAGAATTCAAATCAATATTCAAAACTGAGTTAAAGCAACTCATAATACCTCAATTCCCTTATTCAAAATTTAAATTCAATAAGAATTTATTTCATTCAAATCCACCCCATAAATTTGAATGATTCCAAATCATATTCACATCCCAAATTAATAATTTCTACTTTGTTTTGAGAAAATTCCCTTAACCCTTTTTTAATAACATCCCAAGTTCAGAATCTTTAAAGAAATGGATTTATCAAGTATCGGCACATTCTTCTAAATGAAAATTATATCAAATAAAGTTTCCAAATATTTAAAAATCATTTAACCAACCGATGTCTGTATATAATTATCTATCCAATGGCCAAGTGATTTTAAATTTAATTTCTCGATATTTCAGGGATGGATTTATCATTTCAATCCACATCAGGGTCACAGATATTTATCATTTCAATCTGTATTCTTAATTCATTTTAAATCGATCAGTCCTGGGCTGATTCGATGCCCGTAACATCAAGGGTAAAATGGGATTAATCGTCACAATGAGCATGCAATACGATATACTGAATATGGAGCATTAGCAATGTCAACATCAATCTAGTAATAAATTTCAACCAAAATCAATCACAACCATTCCCAATAGATCAGTATTAAACGATTCCACGGGTTATAAAGGGTCATAATTTCCAATTACAAAGCGAATTAATTAATTAACTAATTATTGATCTAGTTTTCATGTTAACACTGGCACATCAAATTTAAACAACCAATTCAACAGCCAATCACAACCATGCAACCAAACTTATTTCATAATTTAATTCAATAAATATGAGAGTAATTCAGTTCATTGTGAGCAATAAAATCGCTCACCTTTGGATCTCTAGTTAGTCAAATGCCCAACTAAAGCTCAAAATTTGATAGCCTCCAAATGCAGACAAACCAATCTCAGATCGTCCGCAATCTTGCCACGATCCCAATGCAACAAACCGTACGTAAAATCAAGTTAATATGAGAAAGTTATGAGCATTTTACTATCTGGATATTAAATATATAAAATAAATAAATTATATTTCTCGCCCAATTAAAGATTTACACGTCTGCACCCCTAACAGCTCATTCCCGCTCCTCTCAATCTCATGCTACAGTAAAACCCGTGGAAAACTCCCTTCCAAACTGCAATTTTACCGGCTGATACACCCAACTCCGGCCAGTCTAAGATCAACGACCACCGCCAACATGATCCACGCCTCAACCCGCGTCCACCTGTGCTGGCGTCAAAGTCTCTGGTGGCCTCCCCTTTCGCCGTCAACTAGAAGAACGAAATGGGTTTTAAACCCTAAACCATGAAATTTTGGCGACTTACTTAACATTACAACCTCCAACCACTTGCAATTAGTTCGTATCAGTATCCTCTTCAATACCCAGAAACCAATTTCTTCGATTTACTCCCAATTCGAAAAACACCAAATCCACTTCTACAGTTTCGCAAATCTGACTGTTTGACTGCGATTTCTGGCTGATTCGATCACTGCATGTCGAAACGGAGAGTATCCATAGGTTCATATCGTCGAGGCCTTCAATTCGACATATAATTTGCTAGGGTTTGAGAGGATTTGAATTCAAGGTTAGGATTTTTATTTGAACTAGGTTTAAAATTTTGATTTTCTGCCATTGAAGAAAAAGAATAGGCAGATGAAATTATACATGGATGAGAAATGAGTTGGTGAGGTGGTAGTTGGGTTTATTTGTATAGATATAGGAGGCCCAAACATTAGAACAACTAATTATCATCTTATACTGACTTCTTTCACATTTTCTCTCATACAATCAAACGATAAGTCCGTTTGTAACGCAAAATGAAAGCCTACCACAATTCATTGTTACGGATCCAACGGCGCCAGTTTTGTCGAATTCCGAGATAGTCACCAAAACAGTTAAATTTCACAATTAATTAAATAATTAAAATATTTAATTATTCGATTAACTCTTTAAATTCGATTTTAAATATTTATAAAAATTCCATTTAAATCCAATTTCAACTTAAATAAATTTTATAAATAAATTTCACACATTTTAAATCTAAATTTGATTTTTGAATCTTTGATTTGAATTTCAGTTATTATTTCCTAACTTAAAATTCTCCGTTTACCAAATTAAATTTGAATTTCCATTATAAACTAAACAACTCAAATTTATTAAATAAATAAAATATAAACTTTCAAATTGCAACAATTCTAAGTATAAACTAAATTAAAAATTTATTTATACTCCATTCAAATAATCATCATAATTAAAATCAACAAAATTTGATTTTTCTCTAATATTATTCCATTTTATTTATTTTAACTTGAAAATTAAATATACAGAAAATACGGGATGTTACACTTAATTTATGGTTTAAATTCTAATTTTGAATTTATGCATGTACATTTACACACAACCTTATTTATTTTCAAAATTCAAATGGCGTTATGCCAAGATTTATTTCTGGTTTGTTACTTTAGAATTTCTTGCCAATATATATATATATATATATATATGTGTGTGTGTGTGTGTGTGTGTGTGTGTGTGTTTATTTTCAAAATTCAAATGGCGTTATGCCAAGATTTATTTCTTGCTTGTTACTTTAGAATTTCTTGCATATATATATATATATACATATATATATAGACACACATAGACTTACATACATATATATATGTGTGTGTATATATATATATATATAAACACATATATGTACATATACATATATATGTATGTGACGCATGGGTTCAAACTTGTTCATAAAGAGAAGCCTTTTTTGGAGGAATTTCTTAAAATAATTCTAAATGTAAACTGTTTTGGGATGGCTGCAAACATTATTTTAACAACAATCGTTGGATCGTTGTTTTAATACAATTAGAAAAAAATTCACCATTTAAAAATTTAATTTTAACAATTTTTTTATAGTGTTATTTCAACACCCTGAATTTTTATAACAAAAATTATAAAAATAATTATGGGGATAACATGCGTTTGAAATTTAAAAACAAACGCTTGTTATAAAATAAGCAATAAATAAAACGTTTCCACTATGAAAACAAAACGTGCAATGTATATAGAATTAAATAAAAAGAAACAGAAAAAAGAATGGAAGTTAATAAATGGCACGTTATTAAATATTCAAAAAATATATACGTACATTAATTGTATAAACAATGTGCGTTTGAATTTGAAAGTAACAGAAGATTATTAATGTTAACATATTAACAAACTTTACCAATCAATAAAATAGGAAAACATGTGTGAAAGAAATGATTAAATTAAGGAAGGGAAAGTAAATAATATTAAAATAGCAAAATTTCCTTTAACTGACAATGTATGACATTAAAAGAGAAACATTGGAAATAAAGTCAAAGATTGGAAGTACATAACTAATATGGAATATTAAAACACATGTGGACACACACATATAGATATATTTAATATAAATAAATGTAGACATAAACTACAAAATGCATAAATTAAACGTGCGTCATAAATGGTATAAAACCATGTGATTAAAAGGAAGGTTAAATGATGTTAATTAAGTAGCATTTTAATTTAAATGGATATGCACATATTAACTATACGCATTTGAAATCGAAAATGAATGCATTTTAAAATGATAAAAATAAATGTTAAAAATAATGTTCATGGAATTAAAAGAATTAAACGCGCAAAAATATATATTAATGCGCACATTGATTACACCTTTAATTTTGAAATAAGAACATGTGTCAAAGCAGGAAATAATATTTGGAAGTAAATCAAAATGGTTAAGAAATATAACGTTAAAGGTAACGTTTAAACATAATAAGAATCACGTAGAAAAATGGACCCAATATACGATTTTTAATCGTATAGGAGTTGACCTATGCTAGAAATGGGTCATCCTGGGGGTCAACACACTTCTAGGATGGGTTAACCTAAGGGACGACCCATGTAAAGCATGAGTTGTCACATTCGGGTAAAAAATGACGTGTTTTATTTTCTTGAACGACTCTAATTTAATCTTCGTAAATTGAACGAACGTGGTTCTTCTGGGCAGCTATAAATAAAGCTGCAGGGCCTAGCTTCCAATTCATATTTTCTGGTAGAGCGCCAGAGCTCTGTCATATTCTTTTCTACTCCAAACTCTTCGGAGATAAATTATACTTTAAATTTAGAGTTTTTGATTTAAGAATTGGAGGAAAATATAGTAGATTCAAGTTGTAGTTTCTCGAACCTATAAAAGTTAACGTAGATTCAAATTAGATCTAAAACTTAGAGCACAAATCCTAAGTGGGTGGATTAAAATTATGTTTTCTGATAATAATATGTTATAAAGTTTGATTCCTGTAAGAATTTACAATATGTTCTCTTCTTCCTTTTTTGGCAACGAAAATTTATACGACTGGTTATAATATTTTTTATTTGAATGCGTTGAAAAAACATAATTTAATTGGAAATATGAACAAAAGAGTATTTGGTAATTGTGGGTGTGACATAATTAATATTTGGGACATTAAATTTGTAGTTAAATGATAAATCTAAGAATTTCTACGTTAACTGAAAAGATTACCTTTAAATTTAGAATAGAATGAATATGAAAATTGTTGGAATTGAAAAAAGGACATCACCCAATTGTATCCAAATTTACTGTAATTATGTAAAAATGGGAAAATAAGTTGAAAACAGGAATTAATGTATATCAATTAAAATAGGAAGTCAGAAATAGCTAGAGCTGTCAATGGATATCCGAAAAATCCGAAATCCGTCCGCATTCGTATCCGAAAAACGGATAAATATCCGATATCCGAGAAAGCGGATGCGGATGCGGATATAGCCATATCCACATCCGAAAATTATCCATCTGTTTTTTTCCTGATTATAGCTTAAATTATATGTATTTTAACATAATTAAATATACTAATTTATTAATTTGCAAAATTGAAAGTCTACTAAGCGCATGTTAATTGTTCAAAATTATATATTAGCATCATATTTATTTATTTTTTAGCACTTTAGCAATCAAGTAGGTTGAAAAAGCTTAATATTAAGCTAAAAAAATTCATTTATGTTCACTGATTTATCAATCGTTGGCGGAGCGGATAATTATCCGATATCCGTCCGTATCCGCGGATGCGGATATCCGATATCCGAAAATGGTTTCGGATGCGGATACGGAAATGGCACTATCCGTATCCAAAAGTACCCGTTGACAGCCCTAGAAATAGCCTAGATTGATTGGTTAGAAAAAATTGAATATATTTTCATAGTTTGGTTTAAAAAAGAAAATAATACAAAATATAATTGCAACTTTAAAATTAAATAAAGGCGTGGATTAGTGTGAAATATGGATTTAGCCGTATTGTGCACTATTCAATAACCTAAAAATAATTAAAAGAGATGCCTTGCAATTATGGGTTTCTTTAACATCATTACCTTAATCTATGGAAATATATTTTATGCAGTTTAGGTAACCAATCAATTGGAAATAGACTTAAACTCCTAAAAAGAATAAATTGTAAAGATAGAAGAAAAAAGGTAACATAACTGAAAGAGGTTATAAAAAGATAAAGTCTTAATGTAAATTTATAACTGGAATATAGTAAGCACGGTTCAGTGAAAATAACGTATAGTATAACAAAAAGGTTATAATTTGGATAGTGAAAAGAAATAAATAAAACTTAACATAAATAAATAGGAGTTCATAAACTAAGTTTGATATGCTTAAAGATATTCTTGGGTAGCTTTGTGACGAGGCGGCTCTATGGTGACCAGTAAGCTAATTTATAAGTAAATAATACTTGATTAGATAGATTAATGAATATTGTAAATCAACAAAAAAGAAATGTAAGTATAACACATAATAGGTAAATTAGACATAAGGTCTAACTAATATAGCGGTATGCATTTAGTCCACTCCATGAGGATGCAGATCCCAACGAGGTGAATTATCGTAGGCGTTCATAGACGCGGTGGGAGTACGTCCAATGTATTTGACGAGTCTGGAAGGAAGTGCAAGACTTCGACGGGACGTGAGGATACTTCATGATGACTCTCTATGGTAGGCCTAACGAAGTTGTGCCTACAAAAGCATGGTCTGTACGGTTCCATCTGGTGAGTATGCCTCAGCTACATCTATGGTTGTGGGCAGCCTAATATTGATTAGTATGATCTTAGGATGATTCGACGGTTGCGTTAGTATGGTAGGCTTCGTGGTTAGGACCTAACAAAGGATAGCAGGTCGCCTGATACTTGTCATCGTCTGTCGCAGCGAGTACGGGAAGACTAGAGATAACTAAGATGCTAAATCGTCACTATTGGGTCATTGGATGAGGGACCACATGGATGTTCATATTGGTTGTTAGGACAGTCTGTTGTCCGTTTGAATGGTCTTTCATTAGTTAGGGCGGGCAGAACCATAACCATTGAAATATATAGAACAATATTTGATATATGTATTTTGGGCCTAATGTAGCCATCACTACAAAAAAAAGAAAAAATAGCAACGACGCTATCTGCTGGCAATCCGTCGCTATATAGGGTACAGCGACGGATTTATGGTGGAATCCGATGGTCGGTAAAATATGTGATGGTATCTGTATCAAAATTTTGCGATGGATTTTAACGAGAGTTCTCCGACCATTTTCCGCCATTTAACATATTAAAAATTATAAATTTAAAATTAATTAACCAACGTTTTAGCAATGAAAAAGTATTTTTTAGAAATTATTATTTATAATTATCCATCGGTAAGCCCTTGCAAGATAACAAGAGATTTACAACAAAATAATTTCTATTTTAAAAAAATTGTAGGTAATCTATCACTATTCCCCTTCTAATCTGTTTATATATACATATACACATACATATGCATATACATACATACATATATATATATGTTTATATATATATATATATACATATACACCACAACAGATATTGATGCAACATGTAGACGAATTTTACTCACAATTGTTAAAAACCAATACAGTTCATATATTCACATCATTTATAAAGTCACACATTTAATTCTTTTTATACATATTGGCACATTTACAGGAAATAACAAAGAACGTACTCCATGACAAATAATAATAACAACGACTATTGTTTGGCCAATTGGCTAAATCCTCCTCATTGCTGCCTTTTGATTTTTTTCTACCTTTTGTACATTAAATCCTACGTAACTAACAGCACAAAAATTAAAAAAAAAATTTGTTGCAGCCAACTAAAAATTAAAAAAAAATCTGAAGGGTGTGTACAAGTAGTAATTATATACAGGTTATAGAAAGTTCCTTTAAGGGATTCAAAGAGCTATAAAACAAATATTCAAGTTTCAAAAGGGGCGATACAATGTCACCATCCACTAAAGATCTCATGAGGCAACATAGGTCATGAAAAATATTGAGGATGAAGTTTACTATGATTTAGCCATGAAAAATATTAGTATAAGTATTGCTAATGTTGTTTAGTGAGCAAAGTCAAAGTGAAATTAGAAAAGACAAGCCAGAAAAATGCAATAAATTGATAAGAAAAATTACTTATGATAATAACAAAAATGGGGATCAAAGAGAGGTGCAATGGGAAAATAACATACATCTGGTATAAGAGATGGTGTACAAGGAAAGTAAACATGAAGATGGTATTATTTCAGCTAACATGACAAATAAAGGTGCAGTTACTTCAATCAAACTTTGAGATGAATTACAGCCCAAGCTGAACCTACCTCAATTCAGTTCGCATCTACAAAATACAAGTGTGCACGTATGTGCGCAAGATCCTGTGCACATTCTCTTTCCCTATCAATCAACGTCCTACTAAATCCTCATGTCCATAACATATAATTTCGAAAAAACTTCCTCAACCTGATCAGTTAACTAGTATTTGAACTTCATCTAATATGCCAAAACTAAATGAAATGACAGCAAAAGTGCAATTTGAGCTCACCTAATCTCCCATTTTGTTCCTATATATTTTCATGATCTGGCCATATTTCCCTAGTCTTGCACCTCTTATCATAACAACCATTGCATTTAATTCACCAAATACATCATTATTGTATACTCTTTGATATATATGGTGCAACCCAATCTTTTTTTTTCAAGTTTATAATTGAATTTGGGCGCTTTCCATTTTGAATCGAAAAAAAAAAATACTAAGAACTATCTTTACCCAATTTTCCTGAACCTGAAATTTGAGTAAATCGACCTAATTCAATTCGATTGACAAAATAAGTTAAACTGGAGCATTTTAAAATCACACCAATATGATTTTTTTTGTTTTTTAAAATACTTAGATGCAAAGTCAATGTAATGATCTAACTTAGTATCATGGAAAATCTGACGTATTCACTTGAATCAAAAAGGTACATACTAATTATAGTTTCTGAAGTGGACTAGACCAAAGAGAAATGTGTCCTATTAAGATAATGAGGTGAGAACTCACTTGACATATAATTGCATAAAGAGGAATTGTGATGCAGCTAAACAAAAATTGAATCCCAGTTCTGCACAAACTAGTAAATAACATTCAAATAGAAAATAATAATTATATACATATGGACATAATTAAAATTACTAATCAAGGAATATTATAGCTACACTTACCAAAGAACAACCCTTGCTTCAATAAGTCAATGTCCTCATTGCACAATTTCATAATGCAGTTCGCATTAAATGTAATATAAGAACAATTATAAGCATATTAAATACATTACTAATAAGGATGACAATGTTACCGTAATCATCTAATCAAAGATGCTGGAGAAAGAAATATTACACCAGCAAAAGGTGATGGTGGGTACTTAGGTAGAAAATTTCAAGCTTCAATTCAAATCTTTATTTGTACACTATCGAACATAATCATGTTGTAAAAAATAAACCACATGGATATTGAAGAAAACAGAAACTTGTGAATTCGATAAAAAAATAATATTTAAGCCTGCCTCAAAATTTAGTATTATAAATACAGTTGAATATCAATCTGGCTAACCTTCATGTAACAACCCGTATTTTTCAATAACCTGTTATAACATAAATCGAGGCAGAATTTAATTCAAAAATCTGAATCAGGGGAAAAGGGCTATGCCATTGCGTTCGTCTCGGAAAAATACGTGAAATAGAGTCCGAGTTTTCGAAAATCGGAGTCCGTATGACCCGATTAAGGCCCAACGAAGTTTTCAGAAAATTTCTAAGTAAAAACAGGTTTCAAATTCAAACTTGAATTTGAAAAATTGGGCCAGTTTGGGCCAGGCGGGGAAATTCCCGCCAGAGTACCCAAGTCGACAGCCCTGTCGACTTGGGAGTCGACTTGGTTGGACCCAAGTCGACAGCCCTGTCGACTTGGCTGTCGACTTGGTCCAGCCCGGCTGTTTAGCCTGGTGCACCATTTAGAGATTGTGTTGAGCTTGGGGGCCAGATTCGGTTTTGAGGGCTGAGATTGGAACTAGGGTTTAATCCTATGGCCTAAAACACTTGCCTAATCTATAAATAAGACCCTAACCTACCCTAAATCATCATTATTCATTCATACAACTAAACTATGGCAAAATCAATCCTCTCATGGCCTCCACTCTCTTCATAAAATTCCTAAATAAATTTCTAAGTGATTTTCCATGCATACAAGTGTTTTCAAACTTGTATGAGCATCATTAGCTTGCATTCAAGTCAAGTTTCTATATTTGCATCATAAAGGAAGGGTTTTGATCATTTTGGCTTGCATTTTTGGGTTTAATTGATTTCATAAGGGCTTTGTCATATTTTTGTGACTGCATAATCATTGTAAGCCCTATTCTACTTTCATACTTAAACTCTAAAGTTAAATGTATGATATGCAAGTTTTCTATGATGTAATATGCAAGTTTATCATGTTATGCAAGTTTTCTATGATGTAATATGCAAGTTTATCATGTTATGCAAGTATGCTATGATGTGATATGCAAGTTCATCATGTTATGTTATGCAAGTTTGATATGCAAGTTGTCATATGATATGCAAGTTGTGTCATGCAAGTTTGGGTTGAACATTTTGTTCATGCTATCATGTTATGCAAGCTTATCTTGGGTTTATGAACATAAAGCTTCAAGCTTTATGCCAAAGGTTGCATTTTGGCAACATGTAAGTTATCATATCTCTTATGATAACTTGCATGTGAGGCTAAATGCGAACTTGTGGTCATTTCTACATGTCATTTATCACCATGTATCACCAATATGCTAAGTTTGGTTTTATGCATGCTTTTGAGGCCAAAAGATGTAATATGCAAGTATATGAACACATGAACATTTTATATGCCACCATGTTAAACTTGTGGCTTTAACACCTTTATGTCATGATTATGCCAAGTTCCCTCTTTCTATCCTTTATGCGCTATTGTACAAACAATAGGACCCAATGTGAGAAGTTGGTCATGTTGTACCTTGGACCCGAGGTTAGACCTGTAACACCCCGCCTCCGCTAGGGTCACTCGCAAAGGAATGCACTAGCTTTAGAGGGGCATTATTGGTAAACATGCACAGAAATATCATAAGACAGAACATATAAAATAGCAGAAGTAAAATTGAACTTTCATAAACATTAATAATTAAGGTCTAAAGCCTTTTACATCAGAGTACATCAAAACCTGTCTTGCAATAGTAAAGAAGCATAAAGACTTTTTCATACATTATTCCCCAAGTAAAAATAGTAAAGTAGCCGTAGCCAAGAAAAGTCCAAGCCATCCATGATGACCTTCAAGCAGAAGAAGTCCGGACTAAACAACAGTATTTCCTCCCTGTAACCTGGGGGGGGGGGGAACGGAAGAAAAGAGGCGAAACAAAACGGGTCAGTCAAAAAGACTGAGTAAGCCCTATCTACTATTAGCATAAAAATTAGTACAGTTAACTGCCATGAGAAACTGAGATGAACATAAGCATGATAACAAGATAGATAAGCTAAATCAAAATAACAGGATGAGCTACTGAACTCAGATAAACTAAGGTGTCATGATAAATTACGGTGTCAAGGTATCCCATCGTCAAGTTCCTGTCAAGTATAATATCCCCAAGATATCTATCACGTATATCGCCCCATGGTATCTATCCTGTACATCTGCTCTGCACCTACCGTACTAATATCCCAACCGTATCATGTGTTATCCCTGAATGACCCTTACTCAAAAGTCGTACAATGGTCCATGTCAACCTAATATGCCGCATATATAGGTTACTCAACTCGTATATTCCCTTCCATGTAAATGTTCAGTCCCTTGCCGTAGACCATACGGGCTTTCCCCATGAGATTCTATATTACTTTAACATAGTTCCATGATCCTTAAGATCGGTTTGGACTGTTACCCTAAATCTAACTAGGGTCTTTCAACATGAATCATCGTTGTACAACTAGGACTTATGCTACCCAGGACTACTAGGGATTACGCTTACCTATTGCACGTTTTCGTATCTCGGTTTTGGTTCAACCACCCAGGGCCACTGGGATTTACGCTAACCGTCAACCGCGCCCTTTTTCCCACGCATTCATCGTGAATCGTTTTTCCATGACTGTATGCACATGTATCACATCGTGCCATCCGAGTCCTGTCATAGGGCAGATCTAGAAATACAGGACTCAGTCGGGAGCTTTCGATTTATCTGCCGATGCAGATGCTAAGGTCTGTTTTTCTATACGTGGCTATGGTCCCACGCGACCCCTCCCTCAACTAGTGAAAGACAAGACAGGATAAATCCTGTATGAGAACACAACACTGGCTAACCCACATCCAAGCCTTACCGCAACCATAATTAGATAGCAATTATGGTCTATTGGGTGTTCTCTGCCTTTCCGTACGTACACGCTTGACCAAAGATGGTAGGTAGTCTGACGAAATGCTATCTAGGGTACGACCGTGTATCGCCGACTATCCCCTATCCATCCCCGTCTTTAGGTCGCTCGTATAGCAACCAAGGCATACTTTTGGCTCTTCTAACGCAGACCTTAACCTCTCATGAGCCTAGTATAATCACCTGGCAGCTCACAGAGGGATACCAAGAATATCCTCACGTTCCCCGAAGCCGCTGCTTCGTTACCCAGTTCGCTGGAGCCTTTATCTAAATCAGATACTTGCTCCTACTCGTATACTTAACGATGACCTACCGTATCAGGTTACTCATCTATCTATGAACTGGTCTAAATTTCCTTGACTAAGAATCATTACTTAGTTATTCCTCAACTAAGGTTTACCACTTAGCCTTATTCCCGTTATCCTTGTTAACTACGGTTATCCCCTATCCTCAGAACTAGGGTTTACATAATGGATTAAGTGTCACTTAAGTTCATGACTTAACCCGTCTTCAAATCATGTCAAAATTGGCTAAGTATCCAAGTCCAAGACTTAACCCTACAAACCATGCTCACGTTGGTTAAGTATGTATTAAGCAATTCACGACTTAACCTCGTCCAATTATCATTCTAGATTGGTTAAGTATATATTAACTTGACCCTACCAATTTACTTAGTCAAATCGGTCAAGTGTATTCAAGCGATTCGTGACTTAGCCTTATCATGTTTTCACGTTAGATCGGTTAAGTATAGGTTAACTTAACCTCAATAAATTCACGAGTTAGATTGGTTAAGTATAGGTCACTTAACCACCTCAAATCATCATGTTAGATTAGTTAAGTGTTTAAACTCCATTAAACTACCAAGTGGGATTAATTAAGTCTAGGCTAACTTAACCCCATCCGATTTCCATGCTTAGACTAGTTGAGTCTAATCTTAACCTCATCCATTAACTGTATTTTTCGGCTAAGTGTCATTAAGAAAACTTACTTAACCTTCCCCAAATTATCGTGTTGGATTGGTTAAGTGTTGGTTAACTTAACCCCGTCCACTAATCGTATAAAAATGGTTAAGTGTCATTAGGCAAATCAAATTACTTAACCTACCCAACCTTGTCATGTTTTGTTAAGTATCATTAGCCTAAACCATTTACTTAACCCATTTGTCCATGTCATATTTGGTTAAGCGTCATTAATCAAATTAACTTAACCCTATCATGTGGCATTAATTACTTAATGCACCTCAACCTCTCACATTAGACTTTGTTGCGGTTACTAGTTAAGCCGGTCGGTTCCGGGTAGCTTTACACCACAACTTGGTCTAACCTCGGGTTTAAGCACAACATGACCAACTTCTCACATTGGGTCCTATTGTTTGCAACTACTAGTTAGGCCGGTCGGTTCCGGGTAGTTTTACGTTGCAAACTCAACCCAACCTCGAGTTGGCCACACTTATATTATCTAAGTGTCATGTCCATTATGTTTTCCAACACATATTACAAGTTTTCAAGCAATTGGGTAGACCTAACTTAATAGGTAAATTCCCAACGGGTAGACCTAACTTAATAGGTAAATTCCCAAGCTTATGTTTTCAAGCATACTACATGTCAATTTCCATGTTATATTTCAAGTCATGTTTTCAAGTATAAACACATGTCATATTTAACGTTACATGTTGTCTTGTTTATACCCATTTACCCAAATCATGTTCATGTCATTATGTTTTCCCATAATGTGACCCCAACGTTTCTAAACTCGCATAATGGATTCAAAGAAGGAACTTGTCAAAGGCATGACAAAAGGGGGTATAAAGCCACTAGTTGAACATGGTGGCAAATGAGACATAATGTGTTCATTAACTTGCATGTTACCTTCTTAAGCCTCAAAAACATGCATAAACCCAAACTTGGCACATAAGCGAATCATGGTGACAAAAGACATGGAATGATGACTAGTAACTCGCATATATCATCATATAAGGGTTATGACTTCATATGCAAGTTGACATAAAGGTTATGAGGGTTCTCATGTTGCATAATGCATTTTTCAACATAAAGGTTGTAGCTTTTAGCCCACAAGATCAAGATAATGACTTCATAAACTTGCATGACATGATAGCATGTATCATACTCAATGATCAAACCCAAACTTGCAACATGAACATTTAACTTCATAGTTAATATCTAAGAGTAGGGAAAGGGCTTACATTGCTATGAAGGCACAAAAGATATGACAAAGCCCTTATGCAATCCAATAGACCCAAAATGCAAGCTCTAACATAAAAACCCCTTGAGCCAAAATGATCAAAACCCTTGCTTTATGATGCAAAGATAGAAACTTGACTTGAATGCAAGCTTATGACACTCATACAAGCTTGGAAACACTTGTATGCATGGAAAATCTCTCATAGAAACAATTTAGAAATTTTATGAAGAGGGTGGAGGCCATGAGAGGTAAAATTTTGCCATAGTTTAGTTGCAAGAATGAATAATGAGGGTTTAGGGTAGGCTTAGGGGTGTTTTTATAGAGATTAGGGTAGTTTTAGGCCCTTAGATTAACCCTAGGATGGATCTGAGCCATCAACCCGCGTTGGAAGCTTCCAGAACAGGACCAGAGACAAGTGCAGGTGCACCAAGCCAAGATGGCTCGGCCACCATAAGTCGACCCCCAAGTCGACAGGGCTGTCGACTTGGGTGAGGCCATGTCGACTCCCAAGTCGACAGGGCTGTCGACTTGGGGTGCCTAGCGGGAATTTTTCCCGCCTAGCCTTCCAGCCCTAATTTTCGAAATTAGAACTCGTTTTTGAACTTGAATTTTCTGAAAACTTCGTCGGACCATAACTTGGTCATACGGACTCCGATTTTCGAAAACTCGGACTCTATTTTGCGTATTTTTCCGAGACGAACGCAATGGCATTGTCCATTTTACTTAATTCAGAATTTAAAATTAAATTCTGCCTTGATTCTCGTCTTAACACGTTATCGAAAAATACGGGTTGTTACAAGACCAAGTTGTGGTGTAAAGCTACCCGGACCCGCCCGGCTTAACTAGTAACCGCAATAAAGTTTAATGTGAGAGGTTAAGGTGCATTAAATTAATTAATGCCTCATGATTAGGGTTAAGTCATGGTCCACTTAGTACTTAACCAATTCGGGTTCGGTAGATTAATCGGGGTTAAGTCGTGAACTCATCGTTACACTTAACCAAGTTAATCCATGATTAGCAAGGGGGTTAAACCGTACTTAACCCACTAGAAAAATCCTAGCAATGGGGGGCCCACTCCAGCAGTAATCCCAAGTTAGTATCATCATGACCCTAGGGACTACGCTAGGGTGGGGGCACAATTACTGGGCTGGAGGTAAGAGACCAAAAGCGACGGCAGAGGGTACGCCGGTGTAGTTCCGGGCGGACCATGGTCGTGCACATAGTCCGAAGCCGGGGAAAACATGCACGGGTACCAGTAGATCGAGACTGTGCACTCATGTTTATGGTGTCCAGGGGTTGCCACCCTAGGGCTTGATACACCCGACGGGGGACCCTGCACAGTCTGACTACAATCATGTTTGGGCCGTATTGACACCAACACGTGACGAGTTAGGCTTAGGGAGCCGATCGACTAGACCGTTTGGTTGGACCTCGTATTAGGGTCACTTCATGTTTTTGGGCCAAAGCTTGGGCCAAGGGATCAATACTTGTTTATTCAAGTCATGTTAGTTTGCTAGTACACCTGTGGTGCAAAATCTTAATCCTGATTATGCGATGACACCTTTATCTACCTTGTTAGTTAATCATCATGCTAGTATGTAGTTATCCTTATGTTCATTCTTGCTGCTCATGCCAGTTAACTTTATCAGTTTACATTGATTGTAGTAGGGCTTACTCAGTCTTTTTGACTGACCTGTTTTCTTTTGCCTCTTTTCTTCCGTTCCCCCCCCCCCCCAGGTTCTCAGGGAGGGAATATTGGAGCTTAGCTGGATTTTCTGACCGCTTGCTTGAGGGATTTAGCTCATGTACGGTTTGACATGAAGCTAGCTATGGCTATCATTTCTTTTGGGGATTTGTACTTATGTGTTTCAGTTTTTCAGTTGATGTTGTTTTATCTAGACTTGTTTATTTAGTTGACATTATGATGTAACAGACTTGTTTTGAAATGGTTTAAAATCTTCCGCTGTTTTATCTATGTTATTTACTCTATTTACGCATATACATATGTTCTTGTTCTGCCTTGATATATCATTATGCATGTTTACCTGATTCAAACGCCCCTCCAAAGTTAGAGTGCTTGCAAGAGTCACTCTGGCGGAGGCGGGGTGTTACATTTGGTATCGGAGCATATGGTTTACGAGAAGGAACAAAAAGGTTTTTAGAAAACTTTTGGAAAACTATTTTCAAAACCAAGTATAAAGTATTTTCCAAAGAAAAGTCTAGTTTATTTTAAAGGCTATTCCCCAAAAAGCCATTAGCAAAATTCCTTCGTTTTTTTCGCCATTCTGAATCTATCTTTTTCTTCGTTTTCAGCATGGCCGATAACTTTGCTATTCCGGAGGGAGTGCACGTACCTATTTGTTATAGGAGACTTTTGGAGGCTAGGGCGACCGAAGCCGGCCCCGCAGATGTTCCTCCTCCTCCTCCTCCAGTAGTTAATATTCCTCCTCCTCCTGTCGCTAATGTTCCTCCTCCTCCTGTTGCTGAGGTTCCTCTTCCTCCTCCCCCTCAGCATCCTCAAGCGGACTTCGCAAAGACTTGCAAAGATTTCAAAGCAATGGGTGGCAAGAACTTTCAAGGCACTGAGCTTTTGTAGAGGCCAGAAATTGGTTGAAAGAGACCGAGGATTTATTTGCTATCTTTGGGATAGACGATCAGAGGAAGATCTTGTTGGTGGTTTGGCTTATGAAGGATGAAGCCGCTTATTGGTGGGAAGTCACCAATGGTACTAGGCCTGTTGAGACTTGGGCCGATTTTAGGGCAAGGTTCATGCTTAAGTTTCTATCTTCTGCCGAGGAGAATCTGCAAATGGAGAGGTTCATAACTTTGAGACAAGGAGATATGTCTGTCAAAGAGTATGTGAACAAGTTCAATCAGTTAGCTCGTTTTGGCTTGGATATGGTGAATACTCCTCAGAAGAAGGCTCTTCGTTTTGCTAGAGGATTGAATGAGCCGTTGTAGGGATTGGCTATGTCACATATTCCCCATGGGGCCACGTTTGAGAGCTTGGTTGATATGGCATTACTTCAGGGAGATGTCAAGAAAGAGGTCAAGATGAATGATACTCAAGCCAAGAAGATTGATTCCCAGGGAAAAGGAAATCAGGGTAATCCAAGTGGTCAGAGCAGTCAAGGCAATCAGAACAAGAACAAGAGTCAAGGTAACAAGGGGAACAACAACAAGGGCAATAACAACAAGGGCAAGAACAACAAGGGGAAGTGCCATTATTGCGGTTCAGTTGGGCATCTTATTAAGGATTGTAAGAAGAGGAAAAGGAAGAATGGTGAATGCTTCTTCTGTGGTGAGACTGGACATTTCAGTAAGGATTGCCCGAGGAAGCAAGGGCAAGGCCAGGGTCAGACTCAGCGTGCTGGACCTTCAGGAGGGCAAGTTCATGCTCTCAGTACCGCTCCAGTTCCCGATCGAGGTGGTATTTCTGTTGAGAGCCTTGTATATATTTCTGATTTTCCAGTTCGTACCTTGTTTGATTCTGGTGCATCGCATAGCTTTATCTCATCTGATCTTGTTGATAGTTTGCACCTTAGTACTAGCTTGGTAGATGATCCCGTCTGTGTCTCAAATCCTATTGGGGGTTCCGCCCATTTGTCTATGATATGTAGGGATTTGAGGATCTCTATACTGAGTGTAGAGTTCTTGTGTAGTGCTTATGTTCTTGGTTTCAGGGGATACGGATTGATATTGGGCATGGATTGGTTGTCTAGATATGGAGCCATCCTTGATTGTGAGCATAGGGTTGTGAGGCTCGTGACTCGCCTCGGAAACACCCTAGAGATTTCTTGTGATCCGAGAGGTCCCGTCATGTTATGCTATCTTGAAGCACTCGACTCGTCAATGGAAACTCTTCAGTCTGTAAGAGTGGTTCGAGAGTATCCGGATGTTTTCGATGAAGTTAGGGGGTTGCCCCCTAAGCGAGAGATTGATTTCCGCATTTATCTGGTGGATAATGCAAAGCCTGTTTCTTTGCCCGTTCGGCACATGGCTCCGCGTGAAAGGCGGGAGCTAAGTAAGCAAGTGAAAGAGTTGCTTGAGAAGAACTTCATTAGACGAAGTATATCTGAATGGGGAGCGCCTGTGGTATTTGCTACCAAGGCAGATGGTTCTCTCCGACTTTGTGTTGATTATCGAGAGTTGAATAAGCTGACTAAGAAGAACAGACACCCGTTACCGATGATAGATGATCTCTTTGACCAGCTTGTCGGTGCTTCTGTTTTCTCTCAGCTTGATCTTGCTACTGGATTCCATCAGCTCAGGGTAGCTGAAGATAGTATAGACAAGACTGCGTTCAGAACTCCAGATGGATTCTTCGAATGGCTTGTCATGCCGTTCAGCTTGACTAATGCACCCGCATATTTCGTGGACTTGATGAGTAGGGTGTTCAGGGAGTTCTTGAACAAGTTTGTCGTGGTCTTCGTAGATGATATTCTGATCTTCTCTAAGAATGAGGAAGAGCACGCAAGGCATCTCATGGAGGTGATGGATACGCTTAGAGCGCATCAGTTGAAGGCCAAGTTCTCCAAGTGTCACTTTTGGAGAAGGGAAGTTAGATTCCTTGGGCATATAGTATCTAAGCAAGGCTTAGCGGTGGATCCCGCTAAGGTAGTTGCAGTTCAGGATTGGAAGACTCCAAGGAATGCAACCGAAGTGAGAAGTTTTCTAGGTCTTGCGGGTTTTTACCGGAAGTTCATCAAGGACTTCGCAAAGATATCCGCTCCTCTCACTAAATTGACGAAGAAGAATTTAGTTTTTGCTTGGAGCATAGAATGCGGGCTTGCTTTTCAGAAGCTCAAGAGAGCCCTCACATCAGCACCTGTTCTAGCTTTGCCCGATGGAGGGAAGTTATTTACAGTATACACCGATGCATGTGGCACGGGGTTAGGAGCTGTTCTGATGCAAGAAGGAAGAGTGATATGCTTTGGCGGTAGACAACTCAAAGTGCATGAGAAGAATTATCCCACCCATGACTTAGAGTTGGCAGCAATAGTATATGCACTCAAGGCTTGGCGCCATTATCTTCTGGGCGAAAGATTTGAGCTTTATACCGATCACAAGTCATTGAAGTATCTCTTTTCTCAGAAGGATCTGAATCTGAGGCAACAAAGATGGATGGAATTCTTGGCATCCTATGATTTTGAGATAGCTTATACCCCTGGTAAGGGGAATGTGGTTGCATATGCATTGAGTAGAAGAAGGTTGACCCTAAGTCCTCTATTCGTTGAGATGAAGAATTTAGAGTATGTGGCGACCTTTGATTTCTCTTTGGCGATTGAGTCGATGACCGGTTCTTTAGCATCTCTGGAACTCAGACCTACCCTTATTGATCAAGTTGGGGCTTCGCAGAGAGAAGACCCTCAGATAGTTGAGATTATGGATAAGCTGATTCGAGGAGAGGCATCTAGTCATCTCGCTCGATATTCTATTGATGACAAGGGTTGGCTGAGGAGAGACGGAAGGTTATGTGTTCCGATGGTATAAGATCTAGTAAGAAGAGTTCTGGAGGAAGCACATCGCTCTAAGTTGACTATACATCCGGGCGGAGATAAGATGTATAAAGATATGAAGCGCATTTTCTTTTGGCCTGGGATGAAGAAGGATGTGGCAGAATTTGTCTCTAGATGTATCATTTGCTAGCTAGTCAAGGCCGAGTCGAAGAAGCCCGGTGGGCTATTGCATCCTCTAGACGTTCCACTTTGGAAGTGGGAGAGTATTTCCATGGATTTTATCGATGGGCTACCAAGGTCAAGGAAAGGGAATACGAGCATTTGGGTTATTGTGGATAGACTTACGAAGAGTGCTCATTTCATTCCGGTGAAGAGCAAGAGGACCGCATCTTGGCTAGCGTCTGTATATCTTCGTGAGATTGTGAGACTACATGGAGTCCCTTCTAGTATAGTCAGTGACCGTGACCCAATCTTTACAAGTCAATTCTGGAATAGCTTGCAAGAAGCTATGGGCACGAGGTTGAATCTAAGTACTGCTTATCACCCACAGACGGACGGTCAAACCGAAAGGGTGAATAGGGTACTCGAGGATCTGTTGAGGCTTTGTATCCTGGATTTTGGTGGTACTTGGGAAGACCATCTTCCTCTTGTTGAGTTTGCATATAATAATAGTTATTAGGCGAGCATAGGGATGACACCATTTGAAGCTTTATATGGGAGGTCGTGCAAGTCGCCTACATGTTGGTGGGAGACTACAGATAAGCTTATACTTGGGCCTGATATGATCAGAGATACATCCGAGAAGATCGAGTTGATTCGGAGACGGATGAAAGCGGCCCAAGACCGACAGAAATCCTATGCTGATAAGCGAAGAACTGATTTGGAGTTTGATGTTGGGGATATGGTTTTCGTGAAGGTTTCTCCTTTGCGGAATGTGGTCCGATTTGGAGCCGTTGGGAAGTTGGCACCGAGGTTTGTTGGACCATTCCCTATTATAGAGAGGATCGGGCAGATGGCTTATAGAGTGGAGTTGCCCGAGAAGCTTGCCGGAGTACACGATGTTTTTCATGTCTCGCATCTCCGGAAGTGTTTACATGAATCAGCAGAGGTTGTTGAGCCGAGTGTTCTGAAAGATGTGGAAGTGGAGAAAGAGGCAACCTTGAGGAGAGCTCCGATTCGTATCTTGGGGACGGAGACTAAGAAGCTAAGGAATCGAGAGGTCAAGTTGGTGAAGGTTCAATGGGGTGAAGCCGAAGAAGACGCAACTTGGGAAACCGAGGAGAAGATGCGTGGGCTTTATCCATTCCTTTTTGAGGGTACACTCTTAATCTCTTTTCTTTGTTAGCATATCTTTCTCTTTGCTATCCATGTTTATCTAGTTTATCGTGTTAATCTTGTCATGAGAACCTTAGGTAGAAACCCTTTGGATGAAACATGTGTTTGAAACATGTTATGCTTGATGGTTTCAAGTGGTTGCAAGTGTTTGCAAGTGGTTACTCGTGGATGCATTATACACGTTAGGCACTAGATCGGCTCACACACTCCTCATATTGCATATGCATGAGTGTTTATGCTTACTCATGGATGAAAATTTTTGTGTTATCATATGGATGTTGCATATGGATGTATGTTATGTGCACACATATAGATGTTATACATTATGTTAGGAATTGCATACATATGGATTCATTTCACTAACATAATCTGCATTGATGATATTTGCATTATATAGGTACATATACACACACCTTTGCATATGTTCATACAACATTTAGAATCTTGTAAGGACAATGATTGCTCGTGGATGATGTTTTGAGTAGATGGATGTTGGATGGTAGGATACGTTTTTCCTAATTTGAAGATTTCGGGGACGAAATCCTTTAAGGAGGGGAGAATGTAACAACCCGTATTTTCAATAACCTGTTATAACATAAATCGAGGCAGAATTTAATTCAAAAATCTGAATCAGGGGAAATGGGCTATGCCATTGCGTTCGTCTCGGAAAAATACGCGAAATAGAGTCCGAGTTTTCGAAAATCGGAGTCCGTATGACCCGATTAAGGCCCAACGAAGTTTTCAGAAAATTTCTAAGTAAAAACAGGTTTCAAATTCAAACTTGAATTTGAAAAATTGGGCCAGTTTGGGCCAGGCGGGGAAATTCCCGCCAGAGTACACAAGTCGACAGCCCTGTCGACTTGGGAGTCGACTTGGTTGGACCCAAGTCGACAGCCCTGTCGACTTGGCTGTCGACTTGGTCCAGCCGGGCTGTTTAGCCTGGTGCACCATTTAGAGATTGTGTTGAGCTTGGGGGCCAGATTCGGTTTTGAGGGCTGAGATTGGAACTAGGGTTTAATCCTATGGCCTAAAACACTTGCCTAATCTATAAATAAGACCCTAACCTACCCTAAATCATCATTATTCATTCATACAACTAAACTATGGCAAAATCAATCCTCTCATGGCCTCCACTCTCTTCATAAAATTCCTAAATAAATTTCTAAGTGATTTTCCATGCATACAAGTGTTTTCAAACTTGTATGAGCATCATTAGCTTGCATTCAAGTCAAGTTTCTATATTTGCATCATAAAGGAAGGGTTTTGATCATTTTGTCTTGCATTTTTGGGTTTAATTGATTTCATAAGGGCTTTGTCATATTTTTGTGACTTCATAATCATTGTAAGCCCTATTCTACTTTCATACTTAAACTCTAAAGTTAAATGTATGATATGCAAGTTTTCTATGATGTAATATGCAAGTTTATCATGTTATGCAAGTTTTCTATGATGTAATATGCAAGTTTATCATGTTATGCAAGTATGCTATGATGTGATATGCAAGTTCATCATGTTATGTTATGCAAGTTTGATATGCAAGTTGTCATATGATATGCAAGTTGTGTCATGCAAGTTTGGGTTGAACATTTTGTTCATGCTATCATGTTATGCAAGCTTATCTTGGGTTTATGAACATAAAACTTCAAGCTTTATGCCAAAGGTTGCATTTTGGCAACATGTAAGTTATCATATCTCTTATGATAACTTGCATGTGAGGCTAAATGCGAACTTATGGCCATTTCTACATGTCATTTATCACCATGTATCACCAATATGCTAAGTTTGGTTTTATGCATGCTTTTGAGGCCGAAAGATGTAATATGCAAGTATATGAACACATGAACATTTTATATGCCACCATGTTAAACTTGTGGTTTTAACACCTATATGTCATGATTATGCCAAGTTCCCTCTTTCTATCCTTTATGCGCTATTGCGATATGTAAGCGATGGGATTGCGTTTGGGGGTTGGGTAAACTTAAAAGACATAAAACATAAGCTTGGGAATTTACCTATTAAGTTAGGCCTATCCATTGGGAATTTACCTATTAAGTTAGGTCTACCCAATTGCTTGAAAACTTGTAATGTGTTTTGGAAACATGATGGACATGACACTTAGAAAAGATAAGTGTGGCCAACTCGAGGTTGGGTTGAGTTTGTAGAGTAAACCTACCCGGAACCGACCGGCTTAACTAGTTGCTACAAACAATAGGACCCAATGTGAGAAGTTGGTCATGTTGTACCTTGGACCCGAGGTTAGACCAAGTTGTGGTGTAAAGCTACCCGGACCCGCCCGGCTTAACTAGTAACCGCAATAAAGTCTAATGTGAGAGGTTAAGGTGCATTAAATTAATTAATGCCTCAAGATTAGGGTTAAGTCATGGTCCACTTAGTACTTAACCAATTCGGGTTCGGTAGATTAATCGGGGTTAAGTCGTGAACTCATCGTTACACTTAACCAAGTTAATCCATGATTAGCAAGGGGGTTAAACCGTACTTAACCCACTAGAAAAATCCTAGCAATGGGGGGCCCACTCCAGCAGTAATCCCAAGTTAGTATCATCATGACCCTAGGGACTAGGCTAGGGTGGGGGCACAATTACTGGGCTGGAGGTAAGCGACCAAAAGCGACGACAGAGGGTACGCCGGTGTAGTTCCGGGCGGACCATGGTCGTGCACATAGTCCGAAGCCGGGGAAAGCATGCACGGGTACCAGTAGATCGAGACTGTGCACTCATGTTTATGGTGTCCAGGGGTTGCCACCCTAGGGCTTGATACACCCGACGGGGGACCCTGCACAGTCTGACTACAATCATGTTTGGGCCGTATTGACACCAACACGTGACGAGTTAGGCTTAGGGAGCCGATCGACTAGACCGTTTGGTTGGACCTCGTATTAGGGTCACTTCATGTTTTTGGGCCAAAGCTTGGGCCAAGGGATCAATACTTGTTTATTCAAGTCATGTTAGTTTGCTAGTACACCTGTGGTGCAAAATCTTAATCCTGATTATGCGATGACACCTTTATCTACCTTGTTAGTTAATCATCATGCTAGTATGTAGTTATCCTTATGTTCATTCCTGCTGCTCATGCCAGTTAACTTTATCAGTTTACATTGATTGTAGTAGGGCTTACTCAGTCTTTTTGACTGACCTGTTTTCTTTCGCCTCTTTTCTTCCGTTCCCCCCCCCCCCCCAGGTTCTCAGGGAGGGAATATTGGAGCTTAGCTGGATTTTCTGACCGCTTGCTTGAGGGATTTAGCTCATGTACGGTTTGACATGAAGCTAGCTAAGGCTATCATTTCTTTTGGGGATTTGTACTTATGTGTTTCAGTTTTTCAGTTGATGTTGTTTTATCTAGACTTGTTTATTTAGTTGACATTATGATGTAACAGACTTGTTTTGAAATGGTTTAAAATCTTCCGCTGTTTTATCTATGTTATTTACTCTGTTTACGCATATACATATGTTCTTGTTCTGCCTTGATATATCATTATGCATGTTTACCTGATTCAAACGCCCCTCCAAAGTCAGAGTGCTTGCAAGAGTCACCCTGGCGGAGGCGGGGTGTTACACTTCACCTTCTAATGATCGACATAAAATTACAGTAGTGTAAACTGTATCACCGTTAAAAAAGTAGCATGTGATTTAGGGGACTGCTTATACCCCAGTTTCAAAAAATAAATCCAAACAGAGTTTATCTTGCGATCACCATATATTATGTTGAAGAATCTGTTCGCTGTAGAAAAAAAAATTGCCCCAAAAATTAGAAACTTGAAATTCCAAGGCAATCAACCAAATTATTCCCTAAAATTTAATAGTTTGAAACCAATGGCAGGGTACTTACCGTTCGTATATCGAATAAGAAACTCGATTATCACCAAATCTGGTCTCTTGTAAGAATCAGTTTTGAGAATAGAGAAAGATTTGCTAGAGTTGTTTAAATTGAATCTGAATTAGCCGAATCCCCAATTCGCTGAGTCTTGATTCTTAGATCAAAACTGAGGCGTCAATTTTGCCAAAGAATCCACCACAAGACGGTAAGTATAGATCTACGATGGTTTGTTTGTGAGGTTGGTGAAAAACAAATGTCTGGAGGAGATGGTTAGAGGAATCGAGGATCGCCTCTTCATCTGTAACGAACCAAAATTTTCAAGGTTTTAAAAATATGAATTAATTTGCATTTTGTATTTTTGAAATTGATATTTGTTTATGATTTTGAAATCTATTTGGAATTTCGAATTAAATTTATTTTAGCTTGATTTTAATTGATTTTAGAAGTGTGAATTTAAAATTTTATATCTTTGAATCTAAAAAGTTTGTTAAATTAGACTATGTTAATATTTTAAATTAGTTGCATATGTTGTTTGAGAGATAATAAATTTCGATTTGAAATTTAAAATTTAAAATTTAAAATTGAGATTTGTTATAATTTATTCATGTTTTGAATCAGATTTTAAATAATTAATTTAAGTTGTATTTGGAAATATAAAAAATACTAGTATTGGATATATATATATATATATATATATATATATATATATATACATAGTATAAATAATTGGATATGCTTTGAAATGTTTGTTTATTTGTTTTTGCCACTTGTTAAGCTGGCTGAAATTGATGCCATCTGTTCAAATTTTTATGTAATTGCTTAACGTATTGCCCTGTCTTGTTTTTCTTTCCACGCAACCTTCCTTATATAAAAAAGCCTGTTTTTCTTATTTTATCTCTTCCAGCAAAGTTTAATTTCCCCCAAATCGAATAAATAATGGTAGAAAATTTCCACTGCAAGCTCCATCTGTGGATTCCAACCTCCGACCTCCTCGCGCTCGCTGCCTCGTCGATCAAAAACCCAACACCGTCGCCGCCGTCTTCATCTTCATCGAGTTGCCGCCTCATAACCACGCTCCAACTGAATCACTGACCTAGTTCACCATGCGTAGCCGATCTCCTAAATCTCTCCACCAATTCTTTGCTCCATCGCTCCACCAAAAGCTTCATTGAAGGAATTAAATCGCTCTTCCCCACCCCTCCTCATCGACATCGCCCAAGATGCGATGCTTTCCCCCAGGAGTTCGCCCATGTCGTTGTCCTCCACTGATCGTTGCTCCGCCACCAAACCCAAAACCGACCACTATGTAACATTCAGATCCCCTCTTCTGAACTAAACCTGGACCCGACTATTCCACTAAATCCAGTGAAGCCTCTAGCTTTGTTGCTGCCATCGCCACAACTCCTCCTTCGTGCCCAAATCCATCACTGCGCTAGTTTTAAGGTGAGTTCCAACTCACGATTAATTTTGTTTAAATATTTTAACTTCATAAAATTTTGTTTAAATGAGTTTCTTACTGTGGCATGTGTAAATTGATTCAGCATGGTTGTTGTGCCTTTTTTGGTCGCGTTTTGGAAAACATTAAGAATAGCATATGCATATATGCATATATATATATATATATATATATATATATATTGTGTGTGTGTGTGCGTGTACGTGTGTGTAGGGGTGCCTATTTGTGTGTGTTTATTAATGTGCATGCATGTGTGTTCAAATATATGTGTAAGTTGCCATGGCAATGAAGAGGGAAAGTTTGACAAATGGAAGGAGAGCCACGTTTTTATCTATTCATTCATTATTCACATTTTTCCTTCTTTGCAATGGAAGACCCAAAAAATATTTTTGTGGCCACTGGAAAATCATTATTTTTCCCTTAGTTTCTTCTCTCTAAAAAACAAAGCGTGTTGGCACTACAAAACAAACAAAGGAAGTGAACATTATTTTCTCTTATATTCTTTCTTTCCTGGGAGCCAATTACAGTGGAAAGCACATTTCGTAATTTTGTTCTTTCATTTTCTTCACTATTAGAAAAACAAAACAAAACAAAACATGAATGACAAGTGCCTGGAGCTGTGTTTGACATGTATGTAGAGTGTGTTGTGTGACTTGAGTGCATGCGTGATGGATTTGCATGCGTGTGTACTTGTGTTATATATATATATATATATATATATATATATGTTAGTGTGCATGCGTATGTGTAAATTATATGTTTGCATGCAAGTTGTGGGATTGGGCCATGAAATGGGTGAATTAGTATGAATGGTGCATGTGCATGTTATAATAAAAACAAAAAAGTTGATTATCTTTTGAATGCATAGCCTGTAGCATTTTTTTCTTCTTATGAAACTAGGACCGGTGCCTCCTTGATCTAGACAATAGATTTTGTGCCCGCTATATGCGACAGATTGGATATCTACTCTGAGTTTAGTAAATTCATAAGTTAGAATGAACTTTTATATTTTAGTTTTTACTGAAGTCATTTTACTTGAACAAAGTAATCCTGACTCGAGTGTTTTATGTTTTACATGGAACGCTCAGGTCAGATATGAGTGTTATAGATTTTAGGATTTCAGCTATTGAAGTTAGAAGCATGTGAAGAGATGCTCGCTTTGGTTTGTTTTTCCATTTTAATTTTACTTAAAAATCTATGTATTATATATATTTAATTCTTCCGCTGTATTGTAAAAAATTATATTACTCTGATATTGTTTTGTAATAAAATTTCGTTGTGAGATATATTGTTGTCATCTGTGTTTGTGATTATGTGTGTATTTTCTGTTTAAATCCATAACATATATATAATAATCTGTCATTTTGAACATTTTGAATTGGTTTAATTACCAACTTGGGGCAGTCAAAAAGGAGGGTCGTTACAGTGCGGTATCGGAGGTTTAGTTTGACAAAGCTTAGCTTACCGGGTCTCATTATAGATAGGATAGCGATATCCTAGAATGAGTTTAATTATCACAAGAATCACTGTAGAGAGTGTGCATTTTGATATATAAATTATTTTGAAATGTAATAAATCATTTTGAAAGGAGTAATTATTTTGAAATACCCCGTATAATAAGAGTTTTTGAGTATTTTATTAAAGTCAAGGTTGGACTGTCAAGTATGTACGGATTTTGAATATACGCCTAGTTAACATATATAAGAAATCCAATATATATTAGATGGATATAGAATCACACTCTAGTCGCTCGGCATGATTATGTTGATTGATGCATCGTCAGTGATTATTTTCGAGTTTCGAAAGTGGGATGACTGTACGGTTCCGGTTTAAATGTCGAGAAATACTTGAAACCCTTAGAAAAATGTTTGAAAATATTTTGATAAATTTTAATAAAACGTTATGATAAATTAATGTGACATGGAATAGATAAGAAAAAGTTTAAATTAATAAAATAAATAAAAAATTTACATTTTGAGAATGGTTTGTTATTAAAAAATTGAATTTGCAAATGAATTCCAATGAAATAAGGAATAATTTGAATTAAAATTTTAGAAAATAAAAATGTTTTGAAATATAAATTTTGCCTCTTCGTGAGTTGTTGCGTTTCGCTTTCCTTGACTTGGCGTCATCTTTTGCTAATCGTTTATTCGAACCATTCGCGCTTGAATTTTTTTTAATTTTCCAGTTCTTATCTGTGAATCCTTTGCCTCGCTTTGACAAACTCGTGGACAAGTGGATTACTAACATCGTAGTGGATTTGGAAACAATTGTTTTGAATCATCTCTTACTCTGAATTTTGAAATAAGTACAACTGAATTTCAAAATGTCAAATTTGATCCAAAATACTATGTTAAATATTGACAAATAATATTTGTAAGACAAATTGAATGTTTTGGGAAAACAAAAATTAATTTGAGAACTGGGTTCCCAATATTTTTGAAAGCGATTTCTAATATTTTTTAATTAATATTTCAAAACAAATACCGGTTTAAATATGTATATAAAGGATCAGAGAAGCGCAGCAAAAGCGTGAAGATATTTTCAAAATAAATTGTTTTAAGAGATTTTCCGACTATTCGAATAATGTAAAATTTTCAATTGAGATTTAAATATTCGAAACCGAAATGAATATAATCCTATATTATTTTGTGTAAAGAATTTTGGAAATGAATTTGAAAAGGGAAGTATATGATTTTATGAATCACTTGAAAAATAATGTGAAATCATTGGAAATCTTATCTCAAGAATGTATCAAAAATAATTTGGAATTTATTGATATGGATTATGAATTGAAATGGTTTATAAGACTTATGTTTTGGATATTTGCAAAATACTCGATTCAAGTTAAATTATATTTTAAATTGATAAAAGTGGAATTTTCAATTATTTGGAATATGAAAAATAGTTTATAAAATGTTTTATAAAAATAGAATGTTCGACGACTTGAAATCCCGGTATTTTGAAATGTTTAGAAATCAAATATATGATTTGAAAGTATTTGTAAATTATTGTTGCGAAATGATGTATACTTTCGGGATATGAAATGAAATGATTTGTTACCAAGAATTGAGTAACCCATGTCTAAAGAAAGGTATGACATAGGTGTAAGCCCTTGATGATGGTCTGCTATGGGGTCCGGATAGACATCATTTATTTATCTCGATGCATGCATAAGTCGTGCCTAGTGGCCTTATCATTGGGAGAAACCTGTCGACTTGGGACACAAATGTTTTATGTCATTTTAATGTAAAATATTTGGAATTTTCGAAAGGGAAATTTAACAACAAGGAAAAAAGCCCACTAAAATTTATCCATAAGTATAGCCACCTAATATTTTATCCTAAAGGACAATACACTGAAAATAAAAATCGGCCACTGCTTTCTTCTTCTCTCCTCTCGCGCGTAAGTCGAATTCATCCATAATCACAAAATCAAAAAATAACGAAATCATAAATTGCGAAATCACGAATTTCAGAATATAAAAGAATCGAAATTCGAAATCGAATTCAAACATCACGAAATCAAAATCGATAAGGAGAACATTCGAAACAAAAATCGTGAGAAACAGAAACCCTAGAAAAAAAATTGTCGAACAACATAAATCCATTTGAAATCACAAATGAATTGAATAGTAATATTTTTCTAATGATGGAAAACACAGTTGAAGAAGTCGAAATTGTTGAAATAATTTTTTCGTGATTGGAAATGTTTTTTTTTTTGGTTACTAGTATAACAGTTCGTAGGTATCATTTTTCTATTTTTTTAGGTATCATTTTTCCTATTTTAACTTTAAAACATAACAGCAGTTTTTAGTTATCATTTTTCTATTTTTCTAGGTATCATTTTTACTACAGTTTATGTGTTGTGTTAAACATCACAGCAGTTTTAAGGTATCATTTTTATATTTTTTAAGGTATCATTTTTAATGTAATTTCTTTGTTATGTTACACATTACTGCAGTTTGAAGGTATCATTTTTATATTTTTTAAGTTATCATTTTTACTGTAATTTATGTGTTATGTTAAACATCACAGCAGTTTTAACGTATCATTTTTATATTTTTATGGTATCATTTTTACAGCAGTTTATGCGTTATGCTAAACATCATAACAGTTTGAATGTATCATTTTTATATTTTTTAAGTTATCATTTTTATTGTAATTTATGTGTTATGTTCATATACGTCTTTTTTTTATGTGATAATTTTTGTGACGGTGTACTGTTGCAAAATTAACACAAGAACAAAATCACATGGAAAAAACACATAACACAGTTAAAACATGAAAACTGATAATTGAAAAAATAGAAAACTGATACTTACAAACTCCATCAATGTTTTAAACAAAAACCAATGCAAAAAATGTTTACATCACTGTTTGATTGAATATAATGAAATAAATTCGACTGAGTTAAAAAGTTGATGCAACAATATAACTTCAAAATTAACACAGCAATAAAATTGCATGGAAAAAAAAAAGCATAACACAATTTATAATGTAAAACTGATATCTAAAAATTTACAAAATGATACCTACAAACTGCAGCAATGTTTTGAAGAAAAACTAATGGAAAAAAATTATATAACTGAAACATAAAATGATAACTAAAAAATATAGAAATGAAACATAAAATGAAATAAGTTTGACTGAGTGACGAAGTTGATGCAAAAATATAGTTTCAAAATTAACACAGCAATAAAATCACAACAAAACAACACATAACACTGTTAAAACAGAAAAATGATACCTAAAAAATTAGAAAAATGATACCTAAATACTGATGCAATGTTTTAAAGATAAAATAATGGGAAAAAAAATTTATATCACAGATTTATTGATTAAAATGAAAAAAGTTCGACTTAGTTTCAAAGCTGATACAACAATATAACTTCAAAATTAACATAGCAACAAAATCTCATGAAAAAAAACATGTAGCACAGTTAAAACGGTAAAAATGATAACTAAAAAAATAGCAAACTGATACCTAAAAACTGCTGCTACGTTTTAAAGTTAAAAACAAGAAAAATGATACCTACCAAAATAGCAAAATGATACCTAAAAACTGTTGTTATGCTTTAAAGTTAAAATAGGAAAAATGATAACTAAAAAAATAGAAAATTGATACCTACAAACTGTAGTAGTGGTAAAATGAAAAAAAAAAAACATTTCCAACCTAAAAAATTGTTTCAACCATTTCGTGTTCTTCATATACGCTTTCCATCGTTTGAAAAATATTTTTATTCCATTCAATTGTGATTTCGAATGGATTTTTGTTGTTCGACCTTTTTTTTTTTAGGGTTTTTGTTTCGGCTGATTTATGGTCGTGATTTTGATTACATGATTTTTGTCTTCGATTGAGACGACCGATTCTAATGTATTATCATATTTGTGATTTAAGCGATTTATGATTTCGTGATTTTGGTGATTTCGTGATAAACGATGAAATCGACAAAGACGTGAGAGAGGAAGAAGAAGAAAGCAGCGGCCGAAATTAATTTTCAGTATATTGTCCTTCTGAGTAAAATTTTAGTGGGCTGTCCTTATGGATAAAAAGGCCTTCACTTTTGTCCTTCTAAATATTTTCCTGTTTTCTTCTAAATATTTTCCTGTTTTGTTTTCGAAATGATTTTGCTTTTGATATCCCAAAGCAAGTATGATTCAATATGAAAAATATAGTATTCCAGATGATTTGAAAATAAAATCGGGATTTTTGGTCAAAGAAATTATTTCATACTTTGATTTCAAGTTTTAATAGAAATTATATTTTGATGAAAATTGTTTTGACGAGTCAATTTATAAAAAAAAATCAAGCTTTAATTTTTTTGTATTTATTTTATTTTATATATATATGATTTTAACAAATTCTCCTTTTCGAGGAAGACGAGCCTTAAGAGGGGATATTGTAACGAACCAACATTTTCAACATTTTAAAATATAAATTATTTTGGATTTTATATTTTTGAAATTGATATTTGTTTATGATTTTGAAATTTGTTTGGAATTTCAAATTAATTTTATTTTAACTTGATTTTAATTGATTTACAAGTGTGAATTTAAAATTTTATATCTTTGAATCTAAATAGTTTGTTAAATTAAACAACGTTAATATTTTAGACTAGTTGCGTATGTTTTTTGAGAGATTATAAAATTCGATTCAAAATTTAAACTTGAGACATATTTATAATTTATTCTAGTTTTGAATTAGATTTCAAGTAATTAATTTAAGTTGTATTTGGAGAAAAATACTAGTATTGGATATATACATAGCATAAATAATTGGTATACGCTTTGAAATGTTTGTTTATTTGTTTTTGACACTTGTTAAGCTGGCTGAAATTTGATGCCATCTGTTCAAATTTTTCTATAATTGCTTAACGTATTGCCTTGCCTTTGTTTTTTTCCACGCGTCCTTCCTCTTATACAAAAACCCATTTTGTCTTCTTTTATCTCTTCCAGCAAAATTTGATCTCCTCTAAATTGAAAATTAATGGTAGAAAATTTCCTCCGAAACCCCCGCCATTGGATTCCGCCCTTCGCACCTCTACGTGCTTGTTGCCTCCTCAATTGAAAACCCAACACCGTCGCCTCCATCTTCGTCTTCAATGAGCCACCGCCTCGCAACCACGCTCCAACCGAATCTCCGACCTAGTTCACCACACGTAGCTGATCTCCTCAATCTCTCCGCCAATTCTTTGCTGCATCGCTCCACTGAAAGCTTTAGTTAAGGAATTAAATCGCTTCGCCCACCCCTCCTCATCGACATCACCTGAGTCGCGATGCTTTACACCAGGAGTTCGCCCATGTCGCTATTCTCCACTGACCGTCGCACCGCCACCAGACCCAAAGATGACCACTACGCAACATCTGGATCCCCTCTTCAAAACCAAACCTGGATCCGACTACTCCACCAAATCCAATGAAGCCTCCAGATTTGTTGCTGCCATCGTCTCAGCTCCTTTGTCGTGCACAAATCCATCACTACGCCAGTTTTAAGGTGATTTCCAACTCACGATTGATTTCGTTTGAGTATTTTAACATCATAAAATTTGTTTTAAATGAGTTTCTTATTGTGGCTTGTGTGAATTAATTTGGAATGGTTGTTGTGCCTTGTATGGTCGCGTTTTAGAAGACATTAAGAACAGCGTATGCATATGTATGCATTTTCATGTGGGCATGTATGTGTGTGTGTATATATATAGTGTGCGTATGTGTGTGTAGGGGTGCATGTGTGTGTGTGCGTTTATTACTGTGCATGCATGTGTGTTTAAATATATGTGTGAGTTTGTATATCTATATAAATGTGTGCGCGCTAGTGTATTGCTGAATGTGTTATTTGCATGCGTGTGTTGTGGCAAGTGTGCATAAGGTCTGGAGTGTACTTGTGTAGTGTGTGTATGTACTGTATGCTTTCCATGGCAATGAAGAGGGAATGTTTGAAAAATGGAAGTAGAGCCACGTTTTTAACTGTTCATTCATTGTTCTCGTCTTTCCATCGTAGCAATGGAAGACCCAAACATTATTTTTGTGGCCATTGGCAAATCATTTTTTCCCTTTAGTTTCTTCTATCTGAAAAACAAAGCGTGCTGGCATTACAAAATAAACAAAGGAAGTGAACAATATTTTCTATTATATTCTTTCTTTCGTGGAAGCCAGTTGCAAAGGAAAGCTCATTTCGTATTTTTGTTCTTTCATTTTTTATCCATTAGAAAAAAAAACTGAACAAAGCGTGAATAACTAGTGCTTGGAGCTATGTGTGTGATATGTATGTGGAGTGTGCTGTGTGACTTGAGTGCATGCGTGATGGATTTGCATGCGTGTGTACTTGTGTTATATTGTACTTGTGTTATATATATATACATATATATATATATATATATATATATATATATACATATATATATATATACACATATATATATATATACACATATATATATATATATACACATATATATATATATATACACATATATATATATATATACACATATATATATATATATATACACATATATATATATATATATATTAGTGTTCATGCGTATGTGTAAATTACATGTTGACATGCGAGTTGTGGGATTGGGTCATGAAATGGGTGAATTTGCATGAATGGTGCATGCAAATGTTATATTAAAAAGAAAAACGCTAATTATCTTTTGAATTCATAACCTGTAGCATTTCTTCTTCTTCTTCTAAAACTATGACTAATACCTCCTTAATCTAGACATTAGATTTTGTGCATGCTATAATCGACAGTTTGGATACCTACTCTGAGTTTAGTAACTTCATAAGCTAGTAAGAACTTTTATATTTTAGTTCTTACTAAAGTTATTTTACTTGAACAAAGATTAATCCTGACTCGAGTGTTTTATGTTTTGCATTGCTCTGATCAGATACGAGTGTTGCAGATTTTTTGGATTTCAGCTATCGAAGCTAGAAGCACGTGAAAAAGCGCTCGCTTTGTTTCGTTTTTCCGTTTTAATTTTACTTAAAAATCTATGTATTATATATATTTAATTCTTCCACTGTATCATAAAAAAATGTATAACTCTGATTTTATTTTGTAATAAAATTTTGTTGTGAGATATATTGTTGTCCTCTTTGTTTGTGATTCTTTGTGTATTTTCTATTTAAACCCATAAACTAAATAACAATCTGTCATTTTGAACGTTTCGAGTTGGTTTAATTACCGACTTAGAGCAGTCAAAAAGGCGGGTCGTTACATCATCCTCACCCCCATGGAAGAGGAAACTGTAAGAAGTGTTGTGAATGTTTTTTCTTAATTTATTACAGATATGGATTACCAAGGGTTTTGAATTAGATCTGTAATGAGAGGAAAGTGAAGCAAGTGAATTACGAAATAATTAAAGTAAGTGGAAATGTAAAAGTGAAGCGGGCAAGAAATTATTTGGTAGCCCGCCTTTTTACTTATCTAGCCTGCCATTTTAATTTTTTTGGGATTGTCCTATGAATACAGTATTGACCAACACATTAAATTTTATACTTTTGAAATTGTACAATATTTCATGAAGTTTGAATAAAAATTGTTAAATTATAAAAAAATTCAACATAATATATACGTCAAACAATTCTAGATAAATAATTAACTATTCAGAATATTATCCTTTCTTGTCCCTTTTAATTTTCTCTTCCGTATGTTCCTTTCAAGTTGCATACGAATGCACTCGTAAATTATTAACAATTAATAAATAATCATTGATTATAAATTGGGGTTTTTAGGCACAAGGAGAAAATTAGAGAGAAATTTCGGAACAAGGACAAGAGGCTAAATACTTAGGTAAAATTACACTTTAGTTGTAAATTAAGGAATTAAGGGGCCCATTATAGCTTTCTATTTTACACTAAAAAGTGTTCTTGTGCCTAAATTTTTGGCCTCTTGTCCTTACGTCTAAATTTTTCTATAATTTGTCCTATACACTATTTTCTAGTTACAAATTACCAATAATCAATTATTATAAAATTCTAATCAATTAGTTGTAATTGATATTACTAATTAAACATTAATTACTAATTATAGATTATCAATAACTAATTCAGCACAATAATTGAAAACATATTCGACACTTCCTATGTGTGAGTGAAGATAATTACATGCGAAAGCCTGTAAATGGGCATTGAAATAATAACCAGTATGGTATTTTTTGTATTCTTTGAATTTCGAAATTTGTTTATATTTAGAAAATTTATTATTTTTAAATTTTGAACATTTTACAAAACTTTACATTTATTTTAAAATTATGAAATCTTCAAAAGTTTATATTTAAATTTTATATTTATTTTAGAAAATACGAAAGTTCTAATTTTTTAATCAGTACGTACTGAGCATAATTATCAATTATAATTATTAAATTTTAGATAGTAGATAATAAATTTTACATCTTAATTATTAAAAATTACATATTAATCATTCATTATTAAAGATTACATATCAATCTATATTATTAATTATTATTTCCTCTTAATTATTTAGTAATTATTAATTAATCAATACTAACTATTGAACTTTATTTACTATTAGTATTAATTATTTATTTTTTGTCATTAGTATACGATTATTAACGTTAATTATTAAAATTTATTTTTACTTATAAATTACTTATTAAAAACATAAGTAAAACATTATATGAAGAATAGCATACCAGCAAATCCCTAGAAAACCTGCTGCAAAATAGCTTCAAAAAATATGTGATGTTAATCCATCTCAAATTGCAATGGAATTCAGCAACGAAAAAATGACGATGTTAAGCCATTGCAATTTGCTTTGGTTTAGCGGCGGAAATCTGAACTCGACGTTAATATTTTAAGACAAATTGGAATAAAAAATCATAGATAATATCCCTTATAGATTCCTTGAAAATCCGTCGATAATTCACAGCGAAATTTCCGTTGCTAAAATTTGCAGCTATTTGCGTTTTTTCTTGTAGTGCATTCTTGACAGATATAGAGGGCCCTCCACTCAGTTCTGTGGAAGAACTCAGGTTTTGGTCGCCTTTATGGTGTAGAGGTAGGAGCATGTTTGCTTTCGTAGCGCAGCTTAGTACACTTTCGTGGTGTAGCAATAAAGACATAGTGCGTTTTCGCCGCATGGTCTTGTACGCTTTCGTAGCATGGCAATTGACGTTTTGTGCGTTTTCGGTATATGGCGATGGGGACAACTCGAGCAAGGTACTATGGGGAGTACCTCGATATACTGGGCATATGGCTACATATATATGATTTATTTGGTAGTCTACTATGGAGTAGATGTGTATAATTTACGTGTGGAATCGGATGTGTATTGTGTAATAAACCCCAAATAACTTACTAAAGGTAAAGTAGCGATAGAGTAGTATATGTAATGTTATTTATAGAAAGTAAAATTTGTCCATTCATCAAAAATATTTTTCTAACCTCCTCCTCATACCAATCCCGCAGGTTATACAAGTGGCAGAGATTATACAGCTTAAAGGCACTTATTAGACAGTGTCATTATTAGGGTAAGTATTTACTTATTATTATATTTTATTCATTCCTCTTTGAGTATTTTATTATGAGATCTAGTATATTTTATCTTTGTCCTTCTGTAAGCATTCGGGTCCGCTGAAATTTGGGTTGTTACATCTTGTATTAGAGCATATATTTAGGATTCCTACATAGATATTAAGTGGACATACTTGTATTTTTAAAATATAAATATTATATATACCTATATCCATAGAGGAACCCACTAATTATGTAAGGCAACACATGAGAAAGTTGGAATATTAGTTTTATATACTAAGGATATGGTTATGGAAATTTGAGGATTATAGGCCCTTGAGTGGAAAGGATGTACAGTGTACAATATGTTTTGAAAAAAAGAGAGGAGATTCCATATGTTAATATCCAAAATTTGGGTATTTCAAATGATTGGATTGGGCGTTAGAGCCTTTGGAAACGAGTGAGAAAAAGAAATTTGGATTAGGAATACACACACACACACATTTAGCACCAAAGTGGACCTAGTTTTATTTTTCAATTTAGACATAGTTTTGGAGGAATTTGTGTAAAAGATGAATTTGGGACTAAGAAATGTAATTTCATGTGCAAAAGTAATAAACAACTTTGTACTTAACCCCACATTTAAAACTTTTAAAAAGAACTAAGAAAAAGAGATAATGTAAATATAGAAAGATATTTCTAGAAAAGATTTCTAGTTTCAAGTGCAGAAGTTTACAATTTTGGAAATTTATTGGTTTATAATGTTAAGTGTTGCAAAAGATTTCTAGTTTCAAGTGTAGAAGTTTACAATTTTGGAAATTTATTGGTTTATAATGTTAAGTGTTGCATTAAAATAATTTTTGAAAAAAAAAGTGCATAAACAAGTTGTGGAGCTAAGCGATATAAGTGTTTAAGAGAAAGCGCGAATAAATGAACTTGACATATATATATATATATATATATATATATATATATATATATATATATATATATGGTGCATATGTGACCTTAAGTGAAAGAAAATATAATTTGTTTTCATAAAGGACGGATTATAACACACTTTAACTTGTTGGAAAAAGAAGAATTATAACATAAGTTATTGTGAGTCGATAAGTTTGTAAGTAAACATGTTTTGTTAAAGTGACAAGGAAATGTGCAATGATACAGGTGTATGAAATATAGGTGGAACACCACATTTTGTGCAATCTATTTCAACAAAGAAATTATAAAAACAGGATAGTTTCCATGTTACTTTACATAGAAAACAAAAGTCCTCTTTAGAAAAGATTCGTAGAAATTTAATCTTACTAATTCCTCTTGAAAAAGAGATATATATTAAATAAATAAGAGTTCCTACTAAGTTAAAGTGCATAATCCTATATCTAATTTTAACTTTGAGAATATAAATTTTTATTGAATTAAAGACAATTTGGTGAGAGTGGTTCTAATAGTGTGCAACTACTAGATTAAGGAATGAGGAACTATTTTGAGATGTAAGTAAAACATAAAACTTGAGTGGTAAAGTCTTAAGGAGGAAATTAGGACTGAGAACGAGAAATGGTAAAACCCAAATGTTATGTAGTGATGTAAGGTGATTGAGAAAAACAAATTTTTGGAAAGTTGTTTCAACTGGTTACTATTTAATAGAAAGAAGTTAAAGGTAAGTTTAAAATTGTATGGTTTAAGTGAAGAGGATAAAGAAGGAATGAAATTGAAGGAGCAAGTTTGGGTTATTTTTTAGTGAAACTACGACATGATTAGTAAATAATAGACATCCTTTTTTAGCACTC
The DNA here is from genome assembly GCA_030737875.1 of Allium sativum. Classification (NCBI taxonomy): domain Eukaryota; kingdom Viridiplantae; phylum Streptophyta; class Magnoliopsida; order Asparagales; family Amaryllidaceae; genus Allium; species Allium sativum. Next base: position 283,455,600 of record CM060921.1, read on the forward strand.
TTGAGGAAATAGGAAGGGTTGACATGTTGTCTGAATTTATGACGGAATGGAAACTAAGGATATGCGACATGAATTTGTTGATAGTGGTAGACAGAAATGAGGAGCGTTATGGTTGTCTAGATTCATTAATGAGAACCTTTTTATGCCAAAGGCATGCAGTCCTAGGTCTCCTAGTCCTTGTGGATAGCCACATTTAACCATTGTATCTTTTACCTAGTAGTGATTGTTGTAGAGCTTGTTTTCTTTTTGTATAGATTTGCACTCCTATTTTTTGTTATATTTCATTATATAATAATAGAATAGCTTGGTTGACATTTTGTTTCTAGGTGTTTGTGATGATGCTAGATATGAACAAAAACATAGAATATTACAAATAAAATGAAAATGACAGCAAAAGATGAACAACTAAAAGAAAAACAAATAGAATTTACAAAAGCAAAAAAGAGAACAACTACAATAGATGAGAACGATAAAATAAATTATTCTAAAGTAAGTTTGGAAAACTGAAAAGAAACTCTACGTACGTAAATTGTGCTTGGAACAGAAAACAGGAATTTTTGTATGATTAGCAATAAAGATTTCCAAGTATGTGGATAAAGTGGGGAGGAAAATGTAACTACCCGCTCGGAATGGGCCTAAATTTCAACATAGAAAGGCCCATCGAAACTAAGAGCCATTCTAAACGGGTCGTTGGTTACTGTATTTGCACAGATACTAACAACATATACTTTGAATGGAAATCTCACACAACGGAAAGAGGAAATATAATACTAAAAATAGGAAGTACCACTTATTTCAAAATCTCAAAAATACAATAGTCACAGTTACATCTGTTCAGTGGGTACATCAAATAGTTCATTCTCACATGATCCAAAAAGAAGTAAAGAAATAACTGCTAATAATAACATAACAACTCCGTCTTCTTCATCGGCTTCAATCATGACTTTATCTATGGCTTTTACCCATCTACTGGCCTATTGGATATGTTAAGGAGAGGGGTCAGGACATAAAGTTTTGTGTGACTGAAATATGGTATTACTTAATGTCCATACCCTATATTTTTAGCAGGTTACATATGTCAAGGTATGTCTACGTAGCACACAAAAAAACACCAAGTATCTAACCAATGTGGTGGAGATCCAAGTCAATCGTCCATTAGTGGTTTTAGGTTAAAGACCCAACGAGGTGGCATTCTCGATCACATATGGCCCTATTGAAGCTGGATTCTTATGATCTCTTATAACCTTGAGGCCCACCCCTAGCACTTTCAGACCCTGTCCTAATACGTTAATGTTCTTAATTCTACACTCTCATTTGTAATTTGAGAAGTAGTATTGCGAACGTTACTACTTAATTGATATTACGTGGTAGGACACTATGTCGCTTAAGTCTTATTTTCATAGCAATAGACTTATATATATAGTTATATATATACACACACTAAACCTCTCACATTAAACCATACACCTGTAGATGCTGGATATGTCGGTCGGTTTGGGGCAGACTTCTGCTACAAGTTGGTTTATCCTCGTGTCTAGTGTACTAAGTTTTTGAATGGCCCATGGCACCTAGACATTTCACATTAGTTGGACCCACTAGTGGTTACTGGATTTGTCAGTCAGTTCCGGACAGACTTCTAGCACAAATGTCAACTAACATGTCACTATTTATATATGTTTAAAGCCATTGTATATACGCGCACACAAGTAAAAAAGTACATATTTACTATGGGGATATTTCAAACTCGAATTCTAACCTAACCGCATTTATTACGCTAATACAACGTTAATTATGTTGATTACGTTTATATATAGGTAAAATAATTATACCGTCTAAGTAACATAAATATTCATATAAATGGAGAAACGTTCTAACGAGGTGGCAGTTGTCAGTTTGTCCAATTCGAGGTATACAAGTTAGGTTTACCATACTTTTTACTGCTACAACATGGGCACGATGACAAAATGATAAGATAACAAATAGCAGTGGATGGAAAATATACATACACACAATTTCAACTTGCATCCTAGGCTTGTAGAAATGATTTCAATACTGAATTAAAAATAGAGTATTACATACACTTGTACTTATATGTTTATAATTCCTGTTTCACCCAATTCAACCTTTTTGGTGTTATGCACCTAAAAATGCATACATTTGACCTGTTTCAATTATGAATGCGTTTGGATTCAAAATAGGAACAAACAAAAATCAAATCATGAAATAATCAAATTTAAACCGTTTTAGGTTACACTCAAATGGTAAATAAAGGTGAATTACATAAAATAGAAATAATAGTAGCAACACCCTTTTTCATCTTAATCCAATATTAAAACCAAAAATCCACAAAACCCATATAATCATGACAATTCGTACGCAATTACAAGATAGAGGATTTGTGGGTTTTAATGTTTATATTATCGAATTTCTAAATCCTCCTAGGCATATCTTTCAACATGATAATCTAATAAAAAATGAGTATGGCTTAAGTAAACTACATTCTAGTCACAGATCTAGGTAGAATAGAGAGAAATCTATAGTAGATCTAGATCTGCACTAATTCTTCATGTTCAAACTTGCTCCAACAATCCCCCTAATGTATATATACAAGAGACATGTATTAGAATCTTATATATACATATTTACACCCAATTCCAAAGTTTAATATAAAACCTATATGAATTAGAACAGAAAGGAGATAAGAATTTAGATTGGAGAATTAGAAGAAATCTTAACCTTTATTTTCTTTGGAATTTAGCAATGGCAGAGGGGCAGCATGAAGGCAGGGATAGAGAATGATTAGGGTTTTCATAGTACGATATGAGGGGCTATATATAGTTGCCTGTGTGAGAATAGACCGTTGGATTACTTAGAATTAATCCAAGCCTTGAATTTATGTATATCCTCATAGAAAACACCCTAACCATCTAAATTTATTGAGCTATCCAGCTGCCGAGCGGTCGACCCCTTTAGGGTTGGAACGCCCGATGAGGATGCGTTGCCGAGTTGTTTAATTCAATTTATACCTTCCTTAATCTCTTAATCTTATTCAATATATGCAATATACGTTGTCCCCCTTATATTATCTGTAATTCAAAATTTGAATTCTCCATCTTTATTATGAATTTATCTTGGACACACACACACACACACACATATATATATATATTATCTAATTATATATATATATATATATATATGTTTTCTATGTTTACTGTCAAATTCATCTGTTCATAACTTCTTCATACGTTGAACGTTTTCAGCATATTATATGTGAAAAAGATGTAGAATTTCGCCATGAATCTAAATAAAAGAATTTCATAGCCAAATTCCTAATGCTGCAAAATCTCATTTTCCAGCCATATTATTTAATTTCTTATTTTTAATTATTTATTTATTATTAATACTTATGAATTTCACAAGGTGTTACATTCCCTCACTTAAAATAGATTTCATTCCGAAATTGTTTTAAGGGGCAAAAAATACAACTCGCTCAAAACATTCATGTTGTACACCCATGTTATTTATAATTCATCCATAAGCATCCATGACTCGCAGTGATTATGAACTGCAGACCCACTAAAGTGAGCTCTAACCTAGCATGTAGGTGTAATAAGTGATGCAATATGTATGCAAACAACCTAAATTTGCATGTATTTCTATATGAGTGCTCGGTGCAATGGTGTTGCATCCATTTCCTAACATCCAATCTAGCAATCACAATGCATCCATAAACATAAATTTGAGGGGGGAAATGCCCGAGAAAAGCTCTGGGTGAGTCTGTCTCGTTTTATCCTCCGTCTCCTATGTGCTTTCCGCAAGGTCATTCCCATATTGTACTCGAACAAGGCGAATGGTTTTATTGCAGAGTCTCTTGATTCCGTGCTCTACAATCCTTGGAGTGGCACGGGGCACCTTGGAATCCAACTCGAGTTTTTCTCTATCCCCAATTTCATCAAGCTCGAGTCTAAAAGCAGAATCATGAAAGCATTTCCTTAGATGAGATACATTAAAAACATTATGGATTCTTGATAGATGCTTTTGGAGATCCATTCGACAAGACAAAGATCCTATCTTCTTGAGACATCAAAAGGCACAAAATATCAGGGAGCTGACTTTCTAGTCTTCCCAAACCGAACAGTCTTCTTAAGAGGGGATACTTTTACAAATACTAAGTCTCCAACATTAAACTCAAGTTCCCTCCTTCGCTTACCGGCATACAATTTCTAATGGTCTTGAGCTGCCTTCATCCTCTGCCTAATAAAAGATATCTTCTCCGTGGAATCATGGACAAAGTCTAGTCCGAATATAACCTTGTCAGTAGTTTCCCACCAACAAGTTGGCGATTTGCATGGCCTCTCGTATAGCGCTTGAAAAGGGGACATACCAATTGTTGTTTGAAAACTATTATTATACATGAACTCTACAAGTGGTAGGTGCTGCTCCCAAGCTACCCCAAAGTTGATGATGCAAGCTCAGAGCAAGTCTTCTAAGATTTTGTTTACTCCTTATGTCTGTCTGTCGGTCTGCAGACGATAAGTTGTGCTTAAGTTAAGGGTCGTTCCCAATGTTGCTTGCAGGATTCTCCAAAATTCGCTTGTGAACAAGGGGTCTTTATCACTCACGATATGCAATGGGACACCATGAAGTCTAACTATTTCTTTGACATATAATTAGGCTAACGAGGCTGCATTCATTGTCTTCTTGATACAAAATGGGTGTTTTTGGTTAAACGGTCTACCATAACCCAAATGGCCTCATTAGCTTTTTGGCTTCTAGGAAGTCCATCTATGAAGTACATGTAAATATGTCCCCACTTCTACTTAGGGACCTCTAAAGGTAACAACAATCCTCCGAGCTTCCCTTGCTCCGCTTTTACTTTTCGGCACATTAAGCATTTGGCTAAGAATTCGGCTACATCTCTCTTTATTCCTTCCCAATGGAGATTCCTCTTTATGTCCTTGTACATTTTAACCCCACCGAGGTTTATGGTCAATTTTGACCTATGGCACTCTTTTAAACTTTCTTTCCTCAACCCTTCATCTATAGGGACATAAATTCATCCATCCCAAAATAAACTCCCGTCATTGCTGATTGAATACCTAACCGAATGAGGAAAGGTCTCTTTCTTTCCCACTTTCTCCTTTATGTTTTGTAATTCCTCGCCAAAGTCTTGTGCTCTTTGGATCCTTTCTCTTAGGGTAAGTCTAATTATCATAGCCCCAAGAAAACCATTTGAAGTGGATGGTGAGGGTTGAGAATTAAAATTAGCGAGGAACACTAATTGTTTCCATTCTAGGATTGCATTCAAAGTCGCATGTTTCTTACTTAAAGCATCTGCCAAAACATTCCCCTTGCCGGGGGTATACTGAATCGTAAAGTCAAATGAGGCAATATATTCCATCCATCGTTGTTGTCTCAAATTTAGGTCATGCTGAGAAAATAAATATTTTAGGGATTTATGGTTGGTAAAGAGTTCAATTTTCTCCCCCTAAGAGGTGATGCCTCCACATCTTAAGGGCGAGCACTAGTATGGCTAACTCAAGGTCCTGTACTGGATATCTTTTCTATGGATCCTTGAGTTGTCTACTAGCATAGGCAACTACTCTTCCTGTTTGCACAAGGACTGCTCTTAAACCGGTTACACATGCATCGGTGTAAACAGTGTAAAATTTTAAACCATCGGCATAATTAGGACATGTGCACTAGTCAGTTCCTCCTTTAATTTCTAAAGACTATTGTAACGACCCAGAAAATCTGAACCAATTTAAAATTTTTAAATTGGCTAAAATAATGGATTTTAAATATTTAAAATAAATATTTTAAACAATGGCGATGAAAACTGGTTTGAATCGACATTTGAAAACCAATATAATTAATTATAATTATATATAGAATTGAAAATGGCGCGGTAGTTCGATAATTCGATTTCAAACTTCAATTGAATATACCGGGTGCAAAACAATCCGGATTTTAGTGAGACCAAAAATAATGGAATCTAATTGGTAATATCTTTCTAACGAATCTGACCAATCGGAGTTTGATAGCGGGAATCAAAAGATATGTCCAGTTGAAAATTCTGAATAGTCGCTATGGAATTCAGGCCCTTAAAATTGGACATTTTGCAAATGACCTCGGATTTCGACGAAACCACTTTTGTTAGATCCGCAGTGTCAAGTTATTGCTAGGTTTCAAATTTCATAATTTTTCGAATCAATATGTGAGCGTGGCAAAGGAAAACGCGTTTGACCAGTTTCCGTTGATTTTAATCGACTGGAAATTGGCCATTTTTCAAACGGTCTCAGAATTCGACGAAACTAGTTTTGTTAGGACCGAATCGTCAATACGAAGCTAGAAAATATTTTTCTGGAATTTTTCTAGTCAGTGTGTGACCCCAGTAATTTGAAATGTACGTTTAAAATTCAATATAGTGATTTAAATGTAAATTTAACGGAAACTGATTGTAACAGCCGAATCAGCTGACGATACATATCCCATTGTGTTCGGAAGGGGGGTAAAACGCTATGGACGACAGGCGGTGGACCTCGTTTCGAGGTCGTAAGTAAAAGTCAACTTTTTGAATAATTAAATAAAAAAAAAAAAAATATTTTAATTTCCCTCCCTCCCTCCATATCTCCCGCTTGGCCCCCCCCCTTTCATTTCGATTCAGACGAAAGTAAAAAAAAAAAAAAGAAAAAAAAAACCCTAAAACCTAAATCGCCAGCCCCCCTCGCACGAACTCCGACGAAGCCCCCTGGAGCGCCGTCGCCCCCCTCAAGACCGCCGCACCGACGAAGTAGCCCCCTCCCCCTCGAGACCGCACCGACGAAGAGCGCCGCCCCTCCAGACCTAGACGCCCCCCCTCCCTTGTCTCGACGTCTGCGAAGAGCCGCCCCCCCTCGCAGCTTCGGTGAGTGATTTAGGTAATTTTATTTTTATATTTATTTTTATTTTTGTTTTATAATTTCTGATTGATAAAAACTGATTTATAAAGCGATTTTAAAACTAATTTCTGAATTTTTAAAAGAGTAAAAAAAAAAAAAAAACTGTTTTATGTTTAAAGTATTAAAACTGAAATTGTTTAAAGTTTAAAAACTGTTTTATGTTAAAAGATTAAAACTGAAATTGTTTAAAGGAAAAAAAAACTGTTTTATGTTAAAAGTAAAACTGAAATTGTTTAAAGAAAAAAAAACTGTTTTATGTTAAAAGTAAAACTGAAATTGTTTAAAAGTTTAAAAACTGTTTTATGTTAAAAGATTAAAACTGAAATTGTTTAAAGTATTTTGAAAAACGAATTTTAAAAGCAAGAAAAAAATTGATTTTGAAAGTCAAAATGAAAATCATATTTATATGTTGAAGTCAAAATAAAAATCATATTTTTATATGTTGAAAGCCGAAATAAAAATCATATTTTTATATATTGAGTAGCATAGTAAAAAATTCTATTTTTACATATGCAGAGAATACGGGTGAAAGCGACAAATAGGCGAAGATTTCTATTAAGAAGTATCGTGCAGTTGGATAGCTATTGGTGAGATTTCTGATTTAAAATTTATATATATATATACGTGTGAAGTAAAAGTGAATTGCTATATATAAATATATATATATATATATATATATATACGCCCCTCGTCCACAAACCATGGACGATATTTATTGGTTGAAATTGTGGTGAAAATTGAATGATTGTTTGGGATTGTTTGTGATTGATATTGGTTGATTGTGGTTGAAAAATACCCATTTGTGGTTGAGAAATATTTGGTTGAAACCACATAGGATTAGTTTGTGGAAATGAAATAAATATATACATGCCGCCTGCGTGCGAACTAGATGCATGTTTCCCATTGTCAAAAACCGCGAGGTTTTAAGGTAGAGCGAGGAGCCGTACTAGGGACGGTGCCGGTGTAACTACCCTGCCGTTATGCTGCCGAAATTTTGAATAATATTTGTGTGTTTGAATTATTTTCATATGCTTAAACTATATTTATTCCTTATATAGAAAACATTCATGTGTTGAATTGATATTCATTCGTTGTTTAGAAATTCATGTGTTGAATGGTATTCATATTTTGAAATAAACTGTTAGATAATAAAAATCACATTTTTTATCTATATATAAAAGCAATAGAAAACATTCATGTGTTGAATTGATATTCATTCGTTGTTTAGAAATTCATGTGTTGAATGGTATTCATATTTTGAAATAAACTGTTAGATAATAAAAATCACATTTTTTTATCTATATATAAAAACAATAGAAAACATTCATGTGTTGAATGGATATTCATTCGTTGTTTAGAAATTCATGTGTTGAATGGTATTCATATTTTGAAATAAACTGTTTGATGATAAAAATTACCTTTTATCGACTATATGAACTATGTAAAATAACCTCAATTTAAAAGAAATTGTTTTATGATAAAAATTTCATTTCTATCACCAACTTGAACTATATAGAAGAATAGTGTTTTGAAAGAAATCGTTTTACAATAAAAATCACATTTTTATTGTATGCATAAATCGTTGAAATGTGAAATGTTGAAAATAGCCACTTGTTCAAAATAAACATATATGAGTTGAAATATTCATTAATTAGCTAATGAAGTGATTTGCACCTATTTATGTAACATTAGAATGAATGGTGTTTTTAAACCAAATAGAAATCGAATATGAAATCGAATAGAAAATGAAAAATGATATGAACTGTATACATATGTACGTGCAATATTCTTTGAACAGGTTATAGCAAAGGGGCTAGAGAAGAGGAATAAAATTTTGTGCCCGACAAATAGGTACACATTTACTGATTTGTTTGGGTGATGATTTTGAGCCTATTGGCTAGCCGCTTGGCTTCTTCTTTTTCTTTTTGAGACTAGAAGGACCGGGACGCTATTTGCGATTTCCCGACGCTCCCGGTGCAGGGGAGGTTATGGCGAAATTTTTCCAAAATTTAAGGTGTTAGAAAAATATTTGAATTGAAAACGATATGAAAATCGTTGAATGAACTATATTTATATAAATATATAAATATAAATAAAATTAAAACGAAACGAAGCCGTGCAGTTCGTATTTTGAAACCGTGATTTCAAACGACTAGTACGGGAAATCCGACCATTGGATTTTCCCGAAACCTCAACCGTCGGGTTCGCCTTGGAATAATCTTTCCAACGGCACCCACCTTGTTAAAATCCAACGGTTGGATTGTCTGGAATGTTTAATTCAATTCTGAAGAAAAACAGCGCCAGAAACGATTATATTTATTTATATATATAAATAAAATTATATTTAATCGAATAACGACGCTGTAGTTCGTATTTTGAAATCGAAACTTCAAACGATTGTACCGGGAGATCCGACCGTCGGATTTTCCCGAAACTGGAACCGTTGGATTCGTTTTGAAAAGACCTTTCTAATGATGTAAATTTTGTGAGGATCCAACGGTTAGATTTTTAGATATGTGTAAATCAAATCTGAAGAAAAACAGCGCCACGACCGCCTTATGGCCCGAAGCGTCGTTTTGAATAAAATGGCTATTTTAAAATAAATAAAAATAGCGATAAATAGTTATAAAATATCGTAAGCGATATGGAATGGAAATAAACTGAATTTGCTTGATTTATGTGATGTTTGATGGTTGAATGTGTTTGGTGTGAAAACTATATATAGAACACAATTGGGGTTGTCGAATAATTTAACCATTGAAATAAATCGATTTGAAATTCTAAATATACGTGAATTATTTGAAAAGGCCGAGTTAATTCTCATTTCGAATAATCGACCGACGATTGAAAATTCGAAGATGAAGACGATGGTCGAAGACCGGAGGTCTTCACCTCGTTTGGATGGTAACCGAGGTCCTGATTGGGAGGCATCCCGAAATATGGATAATGAGTGGTGATCGTTCAGACGTACGTGTTGATCGAAGGGTTTGCGAGGTATTTAGTGCCTCCGGTTTCGTTCAGACCCAGAACGGACTTGTAAATGGACTGTGTGTCCGACATTGGAATTTGTTCTGTGTGATTGATAGCCATCAGTTGCACGGTGTGAATTGCCTGTGTGGCATGCTAAGATGCAGTGATCAGGGCTTCTGTTGAAAAGCAAAGTCTTGTGGAGATGATCAAAGCACCGCCTGTGTGGCGTAGCTTTGTGTATAACGTGAATTCGCGAGCCTCACATCCCGGTATGAACCTAAAACGGGAGAAGGACCTCAGGGAGGGCATGCGTTTCTTTCTAGCTAGGGTGGTGTCAGTGACCTACCAGCCCTGACATTTATATACTTTTCACCTATGTGGTTGTTGCTGTTGCGAGGCGCCTCGGTTTGATCGGACGATCCGGGTCCGATGGAGTCATTCGTTGGCTCGTTTACGCCCTAAAGGGCGGAGGAACGTATTGTTCAGGCACTATAATCCACTCCGTGTGGACCGGCCCTGACGATCCAAGGGGCAGTTGCGGCTGTTCCGGAGACATGGGCTAGATTGTCTCGAATTCGGTAAGGACTATCTTTTGCCTTGGTTCATGACGGAAATCCAATTTCCAAATACGACATCGTGCGGTTTTGATTGTATACCTATATATGGCGACATAGTGGTATGGGGCATTAATGCCGTCTATGATTGATAGTTATGATTTGAAATTGTTTTCAAAACATATAAACATTAGCAATAATATCAAATGCCTTTGTTTTATTCGTATCAAGCATATCTTGGCCGTTATAAGGTAAAAACTCTATCCTCCAGTTTGCGTTGCATTGTGTGATGGGAACTGAGTCTTATAACGGCTTCATTTTTATAAAAAGCATATCGATGTTTAAAAGAAAGATTTGTTTTAAAGCACTGGCAATCCAATGGAGTAAACCCGTTCCACGAAAGTGGCGTGGTCCTGTGATTAGCCAATTATATATGTGTTGAGTAGATTTCTCATACCAGTCCCATGACTGACTCGTAGTTTGTTTCACTCTCAAACTCGGGTGCCCCTTTTTCTACACGGGCAGCCTTGTATTCAGGTTTAGCTGGTTCTTTCTGGATAGCTGGAGCTGAAGATGGATTCTATCATTTATTTCTTTTTATGCTGTTCAGCTCCTATTGTACATATTTTGTTTATTTCCGCTGTAGACATTCATGTATAGCTGAACTGTATTTGTACTAAGTAAGATCCTGTATACTGTGTAACTCTGATGATTACTTTTATCCAGTATATTTTGTTGTTCATTCTGGTGTATTTATTTAATTCTGTTCTGCTATTATCTGTTTCTGTGTTATATTCCAAAAGATAACCTTGTTTCCGTGAAAACGGGAAATCGGGTCGTCTCAACGTGGTATCAGAGCTTTGGTTAAGCTTAGTTCTGGAATATAACATTTGAACGAACTCGTCAGAAATAGAACCAGTAGTGTTCTAGGACGGGTAACTCTATACAGATAGGATCAGCAATATCCTAGTATGAGTAGCAGAATAAAATACACTTCGATAGACACATTTACACTTCAAGTATTTGTCTCTATATTTTAAAATACCTTTTCTGTGACCTGACACTTGATCTGCTATTTGCATAAGAACTAGAAAATGAGTGCCAGAAACAGAAGAAGTAATACTGACCCGGATATAGAAGCTCTATTCAAGAAGTATAGAAATCTGGGTGGAAAGCCGTTCTCGGGCGAAGAATCTATTATGAGAACACAAGCTTGGATTCGTTCGGCTGAGAAAATCTTCGAAGCCTTAAAACTTAGAGATGACCAGAAAAGATTACTGGCCTCATGGGCACTCGAAGACGAAGCTTTGTTTTGGTGGGATTCAGTTATTAAAGATAATCCAGAAGGTGATATCACCTGGGATAGATTCAAAGTGATTTTCCTGGAAAGATTTACCCCTCCCGAAGCGACTGAGCGCCTATGTGATGAATTTTCTTATTTGATACAAGGTGATATGACAATTCCCGAATATCATAAGAAATTCAACGAACTAGCTCACTTTGCTCCTCATCTAATTCAAAATCCGAAGAGTAAAAATATGAGATTTATTCACGGGCTTCAAAGGAAATACCAGAATAAAGTATTGGGGCATGTGAAGCTCCCTTTTTCAGAAATGATTTATATGGCTTATCAATATGAAGATCTTCATAAGAAAGGAATGTTATGCGACGAAGAAGAAGTCAGTTCTAGTGACATAGCAAAGTCGGAAGCTGATATTCCTGAAGCCAGTACAACGTTAGAGGTCAGTAAGAAGCCCAGTGCTAAGAGAAAAAGGGCTGGATCCGAAAAAGAACTAGTAACGACCGCCACATGCAATAACTGCCATAAGCAAGGGCATTTGCAAGGAAAATGCAGGTCTTTAAAGAAACTAAAGAAGAGTGAACCGAAGTCAAAGAAAAACTTTCAAGAGACCAGAGAATGTAGCATTTGCCATCGGTTAGGCCATGTAAGACAGGATTGCCGGCTGTTAAAGGCAACCAAGGAGGTCCAAATAAATGAAGTGGCAGAAACTTCTGAGCCCTCAGCTAGTCAAGAAAGGCCCGATGTTTTAGAAGGCACGCTTACTGTCAAAAACATTCCAGTCAAAGTACTGTTTGACACAGGCGCGTCACGAAGCTTCATTTCCAAAGATGCAGCTAAGAAACTGAATTTGAATTTGAAAAAGCTCAAGGAACCAATGACTGTCCAGAATCCGGTTGGGGGTTCCATTGATCTCAGTTGGGTTTGTGGAGTGCCGGTTTCTTTCTCTCGTTATCAGTTTCCTACCATCGCCGTCGTCATGAATTTTAAAGAGTTTGATCTTATCTTGGGGTTAGACTGGTTGACCAAATATGAAGCTGAAGTTAAATGCGCCGACAGAGTCGTAAAGGCGAGGATTAAATCAGGTGATTATATAACCATTCCCTGTGAAGGTCAGAATGCTAATAGAAAAGACTTCTGGGCAGCTTTGGATGTTTCTCCAGCCCAAATTGAAAATATCCCTGAAATCACAGAGAATATTCCTGACCTCATCAAAGACATTCCTGTCGTCAAAAACTATGCGGATGTGTTCGAGGAAGTTGTTCGCTTACCTCCGCAAAGAGAAATAGATTTCAAAATTGCTTTAATTCCCAATGCAAGGCCGGTAGTTCACGCTATTCGAAGAATGTCCTTGAAAGAGAAAGAAGAATTGGACAATCAAACCCGACAGCTAGTATGGAAAGGTCTGATCAGGCCTAGTTTCTCTGATTGGGGTGCAGCCGTGGTATTTGTCCCAAAATCTGACGGTACTCTACGTCTTTGTGTGGATTATCGAGATCTGAACAAACAGACCATAAAGAACAAGTATCCATTGCCGCGGATTGATGATTTGTTGGATCGATTAAATGGAGCACAAGTATTCTCAAGAATGGACCTAGCTACAGGTTTCCATCAACTTCGAATTGCCGAAGAGTGTGTTCCAATGACAGCGTTCAGAGGCCCCGACTTATTCTACGAGTGGTTAGTAATGCCGTTCGGCTTATGTAACGCTCCAGCTTACTTCGTCGATCTGATGAACAGAGTATTCAGAGGAGTATTGAATAAATTTGTTCTGGTTTTTATTGATGATATTCTAATCTTCTCTAAATCAAAGGCCGAACATGAAAAGCATCTGGAACAAGTGTTAGAAATTCTCAGACGGAATGTATTAAAAGCCAAGTTTTCCAAATGTATCTTCTGGCAAGATGAAGTGAAATTTCTGGGTCATGTAGTATCGAAAGATGGAATCGCTGTGGATCCAAGCAAAATCACAGCTATTCAGAATTGGAAACAGCCCAGTACTCCCACTGAAGTCCGCAGTTTTCTCGGATTGGCTAGCTATTACCGAAAGTTCGTTAAAGACTTTTCGAAGATATCTGGTCACTTAACTAAGCTTACAAAGAAGCATTCTAAGTTCAAATGGACTCAGGAAAGTGAGGAGGCTTTCGAAGAGCTAAAGTTAAGATTAACGACAGCTCCAGTGTTAACCATTATAGATGGCAACCAAGATTTAAAAGTCTGGACTGATGCTTCTAGAGAGGGCCTTGGCGCAGTGTTAATGCAAAGAGGTCAAGTGATTGCTTATGCTAGCCGTCAACTGAAGCCGCACGAGAAAAACTATGTAACTCATGATCTTGAGTTATTGGCTATCATATTTTCTTTGAAAATCTGGAGACACTATCTTCTGGGCGAGAGATTCGAACTGTTTACAGATCACCAGTCGTTAAAGTATCTGTTCACTCAGAAGGACTTAAATCTGAGACAGCAACGTTGGCTGGAGTTTCTTGCAGCATATGACTTTGAAATTATATATACTCCAGGAAAAGCCAATGTCGTGGCCGATGCGCTGAGTCGAAAGAATGTAATGATCGCCAGCTTTATTATCACAACTTCCTTGATTGATAAAATATCTATTCTTCAGAAGGAGGATAACTTTATTAAGGATATGATTAAAAGGATTCGGAAAGGTGAACCCTCGTGTTTTCAAATAGATAACGACGAGACCCTGAGATTGAAAGGAAGGATTTGTGTTCCTGACGTTCCTGAGCTAAAAAGGGAAGTGTTAGATGAGTGTCACAAGTCCAAGCTGAGTATCCATCCTGGCGTAGCCAAAATGTATAACGATCTCAAAAGAACATTCTGGTGGAAGGCTATGAAAAGAGACGTTTCAATATACGTTAGCCGATGCCCTACTTGCCAGCTAGTCAAGAGTGACCAACAGAAATTGGCTGGATTGTTGCAACCACTAGAAGTTCCGGGCTGGAAGTGGGAACATATTTCTATGGATTTCATCGATGGTCTGCCCAGGACCAGAAGAGGAAATGACAGTATTTGGGTGATCGTAGATCGTTTCACGAAGACCGCCCATTTCATACCTGTCAAATCAAACAGAACCGCTCAGAGTCTGGCGCAGATGTACTTCAGGGAAATAGTTAGGCTACATGGAGTGCCGCTCAGTATAGTCAGTGATAGAGATACGATATTCACTAGCAAATTCTGGGAAGCATTTCAAGTCGAGCTCGGAACGAAGTTAAACTTGAGCACCGCTTATCATCCTCAGACAGACGGTCAGACTGAGAGGGTGAATCGCATTTTAGAAGATCTATTGCGGGCTTGTGTTATAGATTTCGGTGGATCATGGGAAGACAATCTGCATTTGGCTGAATTCTCTTATAACAACAGCTATCAGGCAAGTCTGACAATGTCGCCATTCGAAGCATTATATGGTAGACCGTGCCGATCTCCTGCTTGTTGGGTCGAGCCTGGAAATAGACTTGTGTTGGGTCCTGATATGATTCGAGAAGCCGCCGACAAAGTTGATTTTATTAAGAAGAGATTACTCGCTGCTCAAAGCCGACAAAAGAGCTATGCCGATAGAAGAAGAAGGGATATATCCTTTGAAGTTGGCGACTATGTATATTTGAAAGTATCGCCGATGAGAGGAGTTATCCGGTTCGGTAAAACTGGAAAGTTAGCACCCAAATTCATTGGTCCGTTTCCTATTCTGGAACGGATTGGAACTCTCGCATATAAAGTTAAACTGCCTGACTGGTTGCTTGGTGTGCATGATGTATTTCACATATCTCAACTTCGAAAGCACGTTCATGATCCAGACTTGATCGTGGAAGAAGCAGCTCAGCAGGACATTGAAATTACTCCAGAATTAGCTGTGAGGCGAGAGCCGTTAAAGATTATCGGCAAAGAAACCAAAGAGCTGAGAAACAAAAAGGTTCACTTAGTCAAAGTGCAATGGAGTGGAGATCCGCGTGATTGTACTTGGGAAACTGAGGAGAGCATTCAGAAAGCTTACCCCAGATGCCGAGTAGATATCTCTGATTGACTCCGGTGCAAGGTACATTTACCCTACTTTGCATTACCTTTTAATTCTCTATTCTGTTGCTATTTTCTTCCCATGGATGTGCATTGTTTATTCTATACACTGAATATTAAAAACAAATTGGTTGTTATATTGTGGGATTGTAGATTTATCAAACCACTTTCGACTTTATTCCTTTTCGGGGACGAAAAGTTTTAAGTGGGGGAGATTGTAACGACCCAGAAAATCTGAACCAATTTAAAATTTTTAAATTGGCTAAAATAATGGATTTTAAATATTTAAAATAAATATTTTAAACAATGGCGATGAAAACTGGTTTGAATCGACATTTGAAAACCAATATAATTAATTATAATTATATATAGAATTGAAAATGGCGCGGTAGTTCGATAATTCGATTTCAAACTTCAATTGAATATACCGGGTGCAAAACAATCCGGATTTTAGTGAGACCAAAAATAATGGAATCTAATTGGTAATATCTTTCTAACGAATCTGACCAATCGGAGTTTGATAGCGGGAATCAAAAGATATGTCCAGTTGAAAATTCTGAATAGTCGCTATGGAATTCAGGCCCTTAAAATTGGACATTTTGCAAATGACCTCGGATTTCGACGAAACCACTTTTGTTAGATCCGCAGTGTCAAGTTATTGCTAGGTTTCAAATTTCATAATTTTTCGAATCAATATGTGAGCGTGGCAAAGGAAAACGCGTTTGACCAGTTTCCGTTGATTTTAATCGACTGGAAATTGGCCATTTTTCAAACGGTCTCAGAATTCGACGAAACTAGTTTTGTTAGGACCGTATCGTCAATACGAAGCTAGAAAATATTTTTCTGGAATTTTTCTAGTCAGTGTGTGACCCCAGTAATTTGAAATGTACGTTTAAAATTCAATATAGTGATTTAAATGTAAATTTAACGGAAACTGATTGTAACAGCCGAATCAGCTGACGATACATATCCCATTGTGTTCGGAAGGGGGGTAAAACGCTATGGACGACAGGCGGTGGACCTCGTTTCGAGGTCGTAAGTAAAAGTCAACTTTTTGAATAATTAAATAAAAAAAATATATATATATAATATTTTAATTTCCCTCCCTCCCTCCATATCTCCCGCTTGGCCCCCCCCCTTTCATTTCGATTCAGACGAAAGTAAAAAAAAAAAAAAAAAAAAAAAAACCCTAAAACCTAAATCGCCAGCCCCCCTCGCACGAACTCCGACGAAGCCCCCTGGAGCGCCGTCGCCCCCCTCAAGACCGCCGCACCGACGAAGCAGCCCCCTCCCCCTCGAGACCGCACCGACGAAGAGCGCCGCCCCTCCAGACCTAGACGCCCCCCCTCCCTTGTCTCGACGTCTGCGAAGAGCCGCCCCCCCCCCCCCCCCCCCCCGCAGCTTCGGTGAGTGATTTAGGTAATTTTATTTTTATATTTATTTTTATTTTTGTTTTATAATTTCTGATTGATAAAAACTGATTTATAAAGCGATTTTAAAACTAATTTCTGAATTTTTAAAAGAGTAAAAAAAAAAAAAAACTGTTTTATGTTTAAAGTATTAAAACTGAAATTGTTTAAAGTTTAAAAACTGTTTTATGTTAAAAGATTAAAACTGAAATTGTTTAAAGGAAAAAAAAACTGTTTTATGTTAAAAGTAAAACTGAAATTGTTTAAAGAAAAAAAACTGTTTTATGTTAAAAGTAAAACTGAAATTGTTTAAAAGTTTAAAAACTGTTTTATGTTAAAAGATTAAAACTGAAATTGTTTAAAGTATTTTGAAAAACGAATTTTAAAAGCAAGAAAAAAATTGATTTTGAAAGTCAAAATGAAAATCATATTTATATGTTGAAGTCAAAATAAAAATCATATTTTTATATGTTGAAAGCCGAAATAAAAATCATATTTTTATATATTGAGTAGCATAGTAAAAAATTCTATTTTTACATATGCAGAGAATACGGGTGAAAGCGACAAATAGGCGAAGATTTCTATTAAGAAGTATCGTGCAGTTGGATAGCTATTGGTGAGATTTCTGATTTAAAATTTATATATATATATATACGTGTGAAGTAAAAGTGAATTGCTATATATAAATATATATATATATATATACGCCCCTCGTCCACAAACCATGGACGATATTTATTGGTTGAAATTGTGGTGAAAATTGAATGATTGTTTGGGATTGTTTGTGATTGATATTGGTTGATTGTGGTTGAAAAATACCCATTTGTGGTTGAGAAATATTTGGTTGAAACCACATAGGATTAGTTTGTGGAAATGAAATAAATATATACATGCCGCCTGCGTGCGAACTAGATGCATGTTTCCCATTGTCAAAAACCGCGAGGTTTTAAGGTAGAGCGAGGAGCCGTACTAGGGACGGTGCCGGTGTAACTACCCTGCCGTTATGCTGCCGAAATTTTGAATAATATTTGTGTGTTTGAATTATTTTCATATGCTTAAACTATATTTATTCCTTATATAGAAAACATTCATGTGTTGAATTGATATTCATTCGTTGTTTAGAAATTCATGTGTTGAATGGTATTCATATTTTGAAATAAACTGTTAGATAATAAAAATCACATTTTTTATCTATATATAAAAACAATAGAAAACATTCATGTGTTGAATTGATATTCATTCGTTGTTTAGAAATTCATGTGTTGAATGGTATTCATATTTTGAAATAAACTGTTAGATAATAAAAATCACATTTTTTTATCTATATATAAAAACAATAGAAAACATTCATGTGTTGAATGGATATTCATGTGTTGAATGGATATTCATTCGTTGTTTAGAAATTCATGTGTTGAATGGTATTCATATTTTGAAATAAACTGTTTGATGATAAAAATTACCTTTTATCGACTATATGAACTATGTAAAATAACCTCAATTTAAAAGAAATTGTTTTATGATAAAAATTTCATTTCTATCACCAACTTGAACTATATAGAAGAATAGTGTTTTGAAAGAAATCGTTTTACAATAAAAATCACATTTTTATTGTATGCATAAATCGTTGAAATGTGAAATGTTGAAAATAGCCACTTGTTCAAAATAAACATATATGAGTTGAAATATTCATTAATTAGCTAATGAAGTGATTTGCACCTATTTATGTAACATTAGAATGAATGGTGTTTTTAAACCAAATAGAAATCGAATATGAAATCGAATAGAAAATGAAAAATGATATGAACTGTATACATATGTACGTGCAATATTCTTTGAACAGGTTATAGCAAAGGGGCTGGAGAAGAGGAATAAAATTTTGTGCCCGACAAATAGGTACACATTTACTGATTTGTTTGGGTGATGATTTTGAGCCTATTGGCTAGCCGCTTGGCTTCTTCTTTTTCTTTTTGAGACTAGAAGGACCAGGACGCTATTTGCGATTTCCCGACGCTCCCGGTGCAGGGGAGGTTATGGCGAAATTTTTCCAAAATTTAAGGTGTTAGAAAAATATTTGAATTGAAAACGATATGAAAATCGTTGAATGAACTATATTTATATAAATATATAAATATAAATAAAATTAAAACGAAACGAAGCCGTGCAGTTCGTATTTTGAAACCGTGATTTCAAACGACTAGTACGGGAAATCCGACCATTGGATTTTCCCGAAACCTCAACCGTCGGGTTCGCCTTGGAATAATCTTTCCAACGGCACCCACCTTGTTAAAATCCAACGGTTGGATTGTCTGGAATGTTTAATTCAATTCTGAAGAAAAACAGCGCCAGAAACGATTATATTTATTTATATATATAAATAAAATTATATTTAATCGAATAACGACGCTGCAGTTCGTATTTTGAAATCGAAACTTCAAACGATTGTACCGGGAGATCCGACCGTCGGATTTTCCCGAAACTGGAACCGTTGGATTCGTTTTGAAAAGACCTTTCTAATGATGTAAATTTTGTGAGGATCCAACGGTTAGATTTTTAGATATGTGTAAATCAAATCTGAAGAAAAACAGCGCCACGACCGCCTTATGGCCCGAAGCGTCGTTTTGAATAAAATGGCTATTTTAAAATAAATAAAAATAGCGATAAATAGTTATAAAATATCGTAAGCGATATGGAATGGAAATAAACTGAATTTGCTTGATTTATGTGATGTTTGATGGTTGAATGTGTTTGGTGTGAAAACTATATATAGAACACAATTGGGGTTGTCGAATAATTTAACCATTGAAATAAATCGATTTGAAATTCTAAATATACGTGAATTATTTGAAAAGGCCGAGTTAATTCTCATTTCGAATAATCGACCGACGATTGAAAATTCGAAGATGAAGACGATGGTCGAAGACCGGAGGTCTTCACCTCGTTTGGATGGTAACCGAGGTCCTGATTGGGAGGCATCCCGAAATATGGATAATGAGTGGTGATCGTTCAGACGTACGTGTTGATCGAAGGGTTTGCGAGGTATTTAGTGCCTCCGGTTTCGTTCAGACCCAGAACGGACTTGTAAATGGACTGTGTGTCCGACATTGGAATTTGTTCTGTGTGATTGATAGCCATCAGTTGCACGGTGTGAATTGCCTGTGTGGCATGCTAAGATGCAGTGATCAGGGCTTCTGTTGAAAAGCAAAGTCTTGTGGAGATGATCAAAGCACCGCCTGCGTGGCGTAGCTTTGTGTATAACGTGAATTCGCGAGCCTCACATCCCGGTATGAACCTAAAACGGGAGAAGGACCTCAGGGAGGGCATGCGTTTCTTTCTAGCTAGGGTGGTGTCAGTGACCTACCAGCCCTGACATTTATATACTTTTCACCTATGTGGTTGTTGCTGTTGCGAGGCGCCTCGGTTTGATCGGACGATCCGGGTCCGATGGAGTCATTCGTTGGCTCGTTTACGCCCCAAAGGGCGGAGGAACGTATTGTTCAGGCACTATAATCCACTCCGTGTGGACCGGCCCTGACGATCCAAGGGGCAGTTGCGGCTGTTCCGGAGACATGGGCTAGATTGTCTCGAATTCGGTAAGGACTATCTTTTGCCTTGGTTCATGACGGAAATCCAATTTCCAAATACGACATCGTGCGGTTTTGATTGTATACCTATATATGGCGACATAGTGGTATGGGGCATTAATGCCGTCTATGATTGATAGTTATGATTTGAAATTGTTTTCAAAACATATAAACATTAGCAATAATATCAAATGCCTTTGTTTTATTCGTATCAAGCATATCTTGGCCGTTATAAGGTAAAAACTCTATCCTCCAGTTTGCGTTGCATTGTGTGATGGGAACTGAGTCTTATAACGGCTTCATTTTTATAAAAAGCATATCGATGTTTAAAAGAAAGATTTGTTTTAAAGCACTGGCAATCCAATGGAGTAAACCCGTTCCACGAAAGTGGCGTGGTCCTGTGATTAGCCAATTATATATGTGTTGAGTAGATTTCTCATACCAGTCCCATGACTGACTCGTAGTTTGTTTCACTCTCAAACTCGGGTGCCCCTTTTTCTACACGGGCAGCCTTGTATTCAGGTTTAGCTGGTTCTTTCTGGATAGCTGGAGCTGAAGATGGATTCTATCATTTATTTCTTTTTATGCTGTTCAGCTCCTATTGTACATATTTTGTTTATTTCCGCTGTAGACATTCATGTATAGCTGAACTGTATTTGTACTAAGTAAGATCCTGTATACTGTGTAACTCTGATGATTACTTTTATCCAGTATATTTTGTTGTTCATTCTGGTGTATTTATTTAATTCTGTTCTGCTATTATCTGTTTCTGTGTTATATTCCAAAAGATAACCTTGTTTCCGTGAAAACGGGAAATCGGGTCGTCTCAACTATATCACATTTATCACTCCAAGAAAACCCCAAATTCTTCCTTGTCAATAGGGTTAATGGATTAGTGATCTATGAAAAATCTTTAATGAATTTCCTATAGTATCCGACAAATCCAAGGAAGCTTCTTACTTCCATAGCATTTCGAGGTGTCCTCCACTCCTTGATTGCCTCGATCTTCGCAGGGTCTACGGCCAAGCCTTTACTTGACACAATGTGTCCTAAAAATCTTACTTCTTCCCTCTAGAAATGGCACTTCGAGAATTTTACTTTCAGCTGGTTCTTTCTTAATATCTCAAACACTTATCTCAAGTGTTTTCATGCTCTTCACGATCTTTTGAAAATACCATGACATCATCTACGAAAACTACCACAATTTTATTTAGAATGCCCCTAAATGCTCTACTCATGAGGTCAACAAAGAAGGCGAGTGCAATCATTTGTCTGAAGAGCATAACTTCCCATTGTAACAATTCGTATGGCATCCGAAACGTTGTTTTGTCCTTGCTATCCTCCATAATTCTTAACTTTTGAAATCCAATAGTAAGGTCTAGCTAAGAAAATACTTGGGCTCCTCCCTAGTGGTCCAAAAGGTCATCAATTCTAGGTAAAGGGTACCTATTCATCTTGGTCAATTTATTAAGTTCCCTATTGTCCACACAAAGTCTTAAAGATCCGTCTGCTTTGGTGGCAAATACAACAGGTGCACCCCAATCTGACACTACACCAAAACAGTGGATTCCCAACAAGTATATGTGTTACAAATAATTTCTGTAACACTTTTATGTGTCACGAACGGCGTGTGAGGAATTTCCTGTAACACTTATAAGTGTTACGAACAGAGTAACTGCTAACACTTATAAGTGTTACAAACAGAGTAACTGCTAACACTTATAATTGTTACAAACATATTCATTGCTAACACTTATAAATGTTGAAACTATGATATATGGTAACACGTATAAGAGTTACAAACATATTCATTGCTAACACTTATAAATGTTGGAACCATAAGATATGGTAACATTTATAAGAGTTACAAACATATTCATTGCTAACACTTATAAATGCTGGAACCATAAGATATGGTAACACTTATACATGTCAGTATCATAATCCTGCTAACTCTTATAAATGTTAGCATACATAAATTGCGAACACTTATATAATTCAACATGTTTTTATGATTATCAATCACATATATAATTCAACATATCAATTCAAATAAAAGTATTTGGTACACTTCCATATTTCAAATACAATAATGTCACTTTTGCATAATGCTTTCAATTTCAAAATACCATAATATCAAGTTCAAATTACAAAAAACAATACAAAGTTTTACTAAAGATAGGATCATTGTCAAGATCACACATATTTGATTTCCCGTTGCCATTACATTCCAAATTCGGTTTTTTTCCCTCCTCCTCCACAAGTGCCTACAAAATATAAATACACTCATTTTTACAAAAATAACAAATTGCAAAACTGATAAATAACAAGTGTATTTGCAAAACTGAAAAATAACAAGTTACCATTCCAAAACTGACAAATAACAAGTGAATTGCAAAACTGAGCCGATGCTCAGTTTCGGCATATGTATGAATGTATGTATATATGTCTATATATATATGTGTGTATATATATATATATGTTTGTATATATGTATATATATGTATGTATATGTATATATGTGTGTATAGAAACACGCTATAAATATTTCCTCAAATATATTTGCTACCATTTCCCACATTAAACTTCTATAAATTAATTTTACAATATAATTAACATGTGTGAATTACCTTTTCAAGTTCATTCACAAGAAGGCGACACATTCCTTGGTGTTTATAATTCACACGTGTGCCTATAAGAGGTAACTCAACAACTTTATTTCCATAGACCCTGAGAAACAAATACAGAATACCGATAAGAATATATCGAAATAAATAAATAATTACATGGTAAACCAATGATGCAAACCAAAATCATGTAAATGACTCATTGAAATTAGTTAACTGATAACGTACAAATTTGCAATATACCTACAAAGATCTATAAAACAAGCAATGCTAAATAGTAGAAAATAATTTTATTTATTCAGTTTACATTATTGTCCTTGGAAACAACATAATTTGGCCGATGAAGAATATAAATTTGACCAAAGGGGAATGATGGCCATCTTGTTTGCAAAAATGTTTGCAATGTAAATATGTGTGAGAGATAAAACTGATTTAAACCATCAATAGCGAACAAGGTAAACCAATAAATAATGAAGACTAACACACATATGTAGTTAAAGAAAACTGAACAGACAGTAAAAGTTGACTTACTCTCTGTTAAATACAATGAACATGAGAGTAACTCAACACTTAACTTACTCTCTGTTAAATACAATTAACATAACTGTTGAATCAGTACGTGGCTTTTATGATGGAGCAGACTGAATAATTATTGTGATCTTTGTTTCACATGAGGATATATAAAACAAGGACAATGACCATTTACAAGCATTAGTGATGAACATCATATCAGCTTATATATCAAAACCAACCATTGCTCTTAGGCTTGCAAGCCATTGCTGTTCGGAACAGCAAGCCTGCGCATGTTGTTCCGAACAACAAGCCAGAGCTTGTTGTTCCGAACTGCAAGCTCTTAGGCTTGCTGTTCAAGCCATTGCTGTTCGGAACAGCAAGCCTGCGCGTGTTGTTCCGAACAACAAGCCAGAGCTTGCTGTTTCGAACAGCAAGCACACTTGCTGTTCCGAACAACAAGCCGGAGCTTGCTGTTCCGAACAGCAAGCCAGAGCATGATGTTCCAAACTACAAGCTCCGGCTTGCTATTCTGAACATTAAATGTGCTTGCTGTTCCGAACAGCAAGCTCCAGCTTATTGTTCGGACCGAACAGCAAGTCTGCTTGCTGTTCCGAACAGCAAGCTCCAGCTTGCTGTTTCGAACAACAAGCCAGATGAAAATTTTGTGATTTTAAATGTGCAAAGGAGTAGCCAAGGAGACAAAACCGCCTAAAGCTAATACACTGATACTTATATGAGGATTTGAACCTTAAATAATGTCTAACCAATGCCTAAACACAGATTAGCAAGCAAATTGTTGTCAACTATCATTATGTAACAATGTACTAGTCCTGACATTGGGTGAATGATTTATTTTGTGCATGTCACTCACTTACTCTACCAATTTCTAAAATCAGACAAATTTTAAAAATAATAACAAGAAAATGAAATTTAAACATATACTTTTAGAGTGAACTTTTGTCATTCTACATAATAACCAAAAGAACGAAAATTAAGCACATAAAAGAAATTAGGCACATTCAAGATGGACAAGAATTAGTGGACTCAACTGCAAATGCTTCCTATTTCTAATTGACCTCTTTCAATTTATCCTATAAATACATCATATTCTCCCTGTAATTTACCTTAACCTGCATGTTGAGTGCTAATATCTTAGTAAATGATAGTTTTACTCAGAGGCAATCAACCTCGGCTCTAAAGATTAGAGATAACTTAGACTGACAATCAAGGCTTAGTGTGTTTGTTTTTTCTTATCTCTAAGTAATAGAGAATGTTTAAGCTGACAATCCTAGATAAAATTCTTGGCCTGGAAGTGAAACCACCCATAGAAAAATCAAACAAGTCTAGACACTACATCCTCCTCTTTTATCCTAGTTATTTCATAGCTGCAGACCATCAAAAAAAAATTAAAAAAGTGAATCCCATCATACAATGATATTATTTTTCCCAATTTTCCATATTGGTAGTCACATTTTTGTTTAATGTTTTTAGACTATTTCCCATAATCGTGCATTTTCACTTTACCACTTTGAATAGAAGCACTTAATCAACCACAAAAACCATCAAAGAGAAAATATAAGCAACGCCACAGGTTTTTACTGTTTTAGCTCATGTTGAGAATATAATTGAAAACTACTTGCTTTTTTCGTTTACAAAACAAAGCGATAAAACAATTTTCCCTTTTACTTATCTTCTTTGTTTCATAGAATCACAGCCTGCTTCCTTATCATCTCCATTGACATCTTTAGCTACAAGGCCAAGTTAAAAGGTTGAAACTTCGACATAAAAATACAAATATTTGCATTCATTATATTTATGTTAATGAAAATGTGCTTAAGCACTAGCCAGTCTAGTCTCCATAAATAGAATTCAAATTCATTTTGATCGAGTCCAAAAATAAAATGGCATATTAAAACGAGACTTTTTTGTTGTGAATGATACGGACACTACCACGATATTAATGTTAACAGCCTACTGGAAAACAAAGGGAACATGCACTACATAGTACTTTTGGCGAAATGATCCTAAGAAGAACAATATATACTCGATTATTTAATTACCAAACTAAACTACACATTCAGATTCTTAAATCAAACTGATCTGCAAGGATGAATATGAACAGATAGTTCAAGAAAAATGGAACAAGGTAGCTTTTGGATACCTCACATTTCAGGGATAGAAAAAAATGCCAAATTTAATTCCAAAGTTGGATCTAGAACAATAATAATCTGAGAAAAAAATTATGTCAAACTAAGGAGGGGACAACTCATTAGCACGACAATTTGAAGAAATCAAACTCAAGATGGACAATTCTCTTTATAGAGGTAGAGAATATGTTGATTTAAACAAATAAAATGAAATGAGATTTTTTTTTCTTTTTAGAGGTAATCAAATTCAAGATGGAACATAGCACAAGTAGACAAATTTTTTTCAAGCCAAATAGAGGACATACACAAGTGCAATAGCTACAAGGCCAAGTTAAAGGAAAATTTGCACGGTGAGAATTCAAGTGTAGAATCAGGTGGTTTTTTTTAAAAAAGATTCACTTCCACTAAGGAAAGACAGTAGCTCAAGGCTATTATATTTGTTCTCAGTCATCTATGATTCTAATGACATGAAGTTACATTAACAACACGAAGTCTAAGAATAGTAACTTTATTTTAGTACGGAGTGACATTCCATAATAAATAAATGAAGGTCATTGTATTTTTTGTACCAAATAACATTTTGAATTGAGATGTCAACTATAAATCAAAATTGCTATTTGGAGGTCTTGTTAGTATGCTCGTGTGTAGATAGATAGTATAGTTTGACAGTCAATAGTCTACATTCATAAATATCTAGACAATTGCAGATATATAACAATACAACTAGTTTGATTACAAAAAAAATAAAGTATTGAAGTTCACCAGGAAACAAGAAACGGTAGTTTGAGTTTTATCAAAAACAAAAATAATTCTTTATCTCAATGGTTTCTTTCTATATGCAAAAGGTTCCACTAGTTATGTGCATGAATATTTCCAAACAAAATAAACTTATCATAACCGATCACAACCTATTTTGTCTTCTATTGTATCAAGAATTATCAAGAAATCAAGATTCACTGAAATAACAATTTTGTTTACAGTAAATCACTAGTTATATCAAATATAAATTTATACTGGCTTCTTGAAAAATGTGCTAAGCGAAGAAAACATCGACAACAACAAAAAATCATTCATGCTCCACTACAAATCATTGCAATAATCTAAGTCATCCAGAGACCTTTTCCTTTATCTATTTGCACAAATTTCATATGGGGATGCACATGTCACACATTGATATAGATTTTTCTTACAATGTGAACCAATACAGATTTAATTATGAAATGCCTTTCAGGCATTGATATATCTGTTGAAGACAGAATTCAGTGGAGTTCATTGAGTTCACTAAACTCCAGTTAAAACTCCAATTTTTTTGTTGTCTTTCAGCAATAATTTCAAATTCACTATTTTCAAACAAAAATGAATGAAATTTCACCGATAAGCAATAGCTATTCTATAATTGCATCAAACAAATATCATAAAACCCTAACCCATACTAGAGGGAAGGAAACATTGTAACAAATAGCAAAAATCTTGATGATCTAGTAAAATCGGATCAAAAGGAGTGTAAACGAAATATGAAATCATGGATTTACCTTACTGTTGTTGATAGAGTGGCGAATTCGAGAGAACGGCGATTTTGGGAGAACCAGTTTCTTGCGGCCAGAAAAAAAAAGCGTAGGTTACTAAAATCCAAATGTCACCAATTCCATAACCAAGTCTGAGAATTGCACTCAATTTTTTCCTAAACAGTGATATCACCTGTATCTCCTCCTCCAACAAACCTTCTCTGATCAATTGCTATGTTCGTCGAGTTTCCGTTGCTTTCTAGAAATAATCACATCCACATGTCCCACTCTTGGTGCTCCTGCAGTGTTCAAAAAGAAAAAAAAACAAATTTATTACCTTACCTAAGTCGTTAATAAATTACGAAGATGTTAACCAGTAAATATTATAGATCTCAATTAACTTCGCCTTCCTCTTCGTAGTAGAGATTCTTTTTTTAATAATAATTTTTGATTGTGCAATAGAAAGTGGAGAAAACGGAAGCACATTTTCTATAAATACTAAACATTCTCAAAAAAGAGATTAACATTTTCTTCAACGTATCATGCTTCATCTAAAATAATGAAGAGAATTACAGCTCTTATGTTTTGTAATTTAAACACAAATTACTTGCAATATTCTATTAGAAAAAAATACCTGATTCATATGATCCATTCAGTCCTCAACCTACTTATATGTTCATGAATATTATACTTATTTAAGTAGGTCTACAAAACACACCATAATATCTAAGGCTGCATTAAAAAAAAAAAAAAATTAATCATTTCATCGAGAATCTGAAGATATTATTGAATTATTTTATAAGACTGGGTTTAGCAGAACACAGACGGATGACCTTTCTCTAATCCTAACATGAACCATTTCTCTAATCCTAACGTGAACCATTATCGAATTAAAGCATACCATTTTAGCAGAAAACACAGAAGAAATTAGGGTTAGGCAGAATAGCCGAGCTTCGCTGAAGAACATACCATTTCTCTAATCGTAACATGAACCATTATCGAATTAAAGAATACGCCATGTAGGCTTAATTGAAACTTGAAAGCGAAATCGATTATTTTACCTGCCCAATTTGAAGTCACAGAGAGAGGATTTGAGAAATCCAAAATCCTTATTAGCTCTGATATTGAAATTGATTAGCTGTTCGCTAAGATCAATTCTTCGAACTTTTTTTTTATTTGTTTATGATGCGGCCTTGGAGGAATAAGCGTTGAGGAATATGCGTTAGGCACCGATTAGGGTTATATGCAGGAACTTACCCTTTTGCCCCTAGAATATAAAAGTTGACCAACACAAATAAGTGTTGGCACATTTTTGGTGACACATTTTTACTACAGCAACACATATTAGTGTCACTAGTCTACAACACATATAAGTGTTGGCAGTTGAAAAAAATAAGAGTTGCCAAATGGCCATTATGGTGTAGTGTGAGGCACTTCGACGATTGAAACCATTTTGTAATAATTCTGAGTTCTGTTGTTCTAAATCCCTTCTTTCCATAGGCGCCATGTTCCTCAAGGGTAGTGCTACAGGTCTAGCATCCTTCTCTAGGTCAATATGAAAAGAGATTTCTCTGTGGAGCGGAAGTCACGTGACTTTCTTAAAGATATCCAAGAATTCACAAACTATAGGGACCAAAATGGCCCGTTAGAACTAGGAGATAAGGAATATAATTAGGATTTATCCTTGTTTCTGACATTACAAGGAATATTCAAACTATGTCCTCCTCGACTCCTAAAATGAACGATTCTCTTATCGCAATCTAGGACGGCCCCATATAGCCAATCCATACGTAGGATAAGGCCATACCTTATAAAATTCAATGCATACGCTTCGCAATGGAACTCGACATTGTCGACCTCCAATACTAGGTCTTTGCACAACAACTCAAGATACTTAGATCCTCCGATAGGGTTGGCCACCTCTATCAGACTATCCGAGATAGATATGGAAAGATTCAACAGATTTACTATTCGCTTGGAGAAAACAGAATGTGTCGCTCTGTAATTGAACAAGGTTTATACTAAATTTTCTAAAACCGGGGTTATACCTTCGAGTGCGGGATACCCTTGGTCTCTTAAGGGTCGGCTTTGAATTAAGACTGCTTCATTTGCATAGTTCTGGCCACTCTTGACAACTTTGGGCTTTGGACAGTCTTTGTACATGTGTTCTTCTCCATGGCAGTTGTAACATTTTCCCTTGAACTCCTTTTTTGCCAATGAGGTCCTACAATCCTTGGCCTTATGGCCCTAGTAGTTGCACCCCGTACAAGTTTTGCCATCCTTTTTGAATTTGTTCTTCTTCTTGTTCTTCCATCATTCCTTCTTCTTATTTTTGTTGGAGCTTCCTTCTACTTTCTCTCCTTCTTTATCCCCTTGGATCTTTCAGCCATG
Source organism: Allium sativum (assembly GCA_030737875.1). Taxonomy (NCBI): domain Eukaryota; kingdom Viridiplantae; phylum Streptophyta; class Magnoliopsida; order Asparagales; family Amaryllidaceae; genus Allium; species Allium sativum. The sequence continues at coordinate 283,485,570 of CM060921.1, forward strand.
CAAAGGGTAGCTGTCTCTACTAGGGTTTCCAAAATTTCCCTAAATGTTACTTGGGCTAGTAGAGTTTCCTTCAACGGGAGTTCGGTCCTTTAACAAACCTAAGGGATTTGTTCATAGTGGTGTCTACCAGTCCTCTTCCAACCTTACATAAATCATTAAATTTGGATGCATATACTTGAAGCCGAAAACTTCCTTTCTTGAGGTGGATGAATTTCTCTAGCTGGATGGTCATTTTTGCCCTTAGCAAAAAATTTGCTTCGAAACGGGTCTTGAATTCGGCCTATGTAAAAATCCGGCCCTCATTCTTTATTGATAGTAAGTTCCACCATTCAAGGGCCTCATCCTTCAAATGCCAGGCCACTATCCTCCTTTTTACTTCATCGGGCTAGGCAGTAGTCTTAAATATTTTTTCGCATTCCATAACCCAAGATTGGGCACTAGAAAAGCCTTCCTTTCTCTCCAAACTACGTGAAAGTCTTACAAAGGTAGGAAAAGTCAAAGGTTACCTCAGCGGCAGGTGTTGCTGGAGCCGCTGGGGTAGGATTATCAATAAGGACCTGTTCAACAGTATGGTGATATTATTGAAACCATTCTGGCAAGTATCTAGGCCTTGCCTAGTTACCCTGCTCAATTGGGTTTTCAGCCATTCTGCTATCCGAAAAGAAAAGGAAGAATCCTTCAATGGATACTCCTAAGATAGTAGTTAAGCTGAAAGGGAAGAAAAACGATAAAGATGCGTAGTATAAATGCGTATGCTTACTGGGATAAATACATATATATATATATATATTTTGAAAAATATTTTTCAATATACAAATATGCCTTTCATACGTATATTTCCCTTATAATTGGGTAACCTATGCTCTGATACCAAATGTAACAACTCGCCCATAATTGGCCTAAATTTCGGCCCAGTAAAGGCCCATCGAAACTTAAAGACATTCTAAAAGGGTCATTGGTTCCTGTAAGGATTACGTTTGCACAGATAATAACAACATATTCTTCGAACGGAAATCTCACACAAGAGAAAGAGAAAATATAATACTGAAAATAAGATGTACCATTTATTTCAAAATATCAGAAATACAATAGTCACAGTTACAGCTATTCAATGGGTACATCAAAAATTTCATTCTCACAAGATTCCAAAAGAAGTAAAGTAATAACTGCTAAGAAATAACATAACAACTCCGTCTTCTTCATCTGCTTCAATCATGACTTTGTCTGTGGCTTTTACACCATCTACTGACCTATTGGATATGTTAAGGAGAGGGGTCAGAACATAAAGTTCTGTGTGACTGAAATATGGTATTACTTAATGTCCATACCCTATATTTTTAGCACATTACATATGTCAAGGTATGTCTATGCAGCACACAATAAATACCAAGTATCTAACCATAGGGTGGATATTCAAGTCAATTTACCATTAGAGTTTTATGGTAAAGACCCAACTCGATTACTTATGGCCCTATTAAAGGTGGATTCTTATTATCTATTATAACCCTAAGGTGGACCCGTAGCCCTTTCAGACCTCGTCCTAATACGTTAATGTTCTTAAGTCCATACTCTCATTTTAATATGAGAAGTAGCATTGCGAACATTACTACTTAACTGATATTACCTGGTAGGGCACTATGTCGCTTAAGACTTCCCTTAGACAGTTGGTGAGCACGCAATGGCCACATATCTTTAAATTACCAATCTGTCCCTAGTTGAGCCCTTACAAGCTTCTAGAGGAAGTGGACATCACCGTGAACTACCCTACTCCATTACCGTTTTATGCCTGACCACTTTTAGAGAAAAAGGACTTAAAGAACTACTTCAAAGCTAATAAGGGTAGGTCACATGACCTTGGTTCCTCTCTAAGGAAAAAACCTTCAGAGGGATCCTAGTCATAAGCACTTAAGACCCAAACTAGATAAAAAGTGAGTCAACGACCAAAGATCTTCTCAAGGAGTAGTAAACCTGCCTATTTTCACACAATAGACTTTGTATATATATGTAATTATATATATACACACACACACACTAGACCTCTCACATTAAACCATACAACTGTAGATGTTGGATATGCAGGTCGGTTCTGGGAAGGATTCTATTACAAGTTGGTTTAACCTCGTTTCTAATGTACTAAGTTTTTGAATGGCCCATGGCACCTAGACATCTCACATTAGTTGGGCACACTTGTGGTTGCTGGATTTTCCGGTCGGTCCCGGGCAGACTTCTACCACAAATGGCAACTAACCTCGTGTCTACGTGTCACTATTTATATATATATTTAAAGACATTCTATATATGTACACACAATCAAACAAATATTTATTTACTATGAGGAAATTTCAAATCCGAATTCTAACCTAACCGCATTTATTACGCTAATACAACATTAATTATTTTGATTACGTTTATACATATGTAAAATAATTATACCGTCTCAATAACGTATAAATAGAGTAACGTTCTAATGAGGTGGCAAATGTCAGTTTGTTCAATTAAACGTACACAAGTTAGGTTTTCCATACTTTTACCGCTACAACATAGGCATGATAGCATAATGACAAGATTACAAATAGCAGTGGATGGAAAATATACGTACATATAGTTTCAACTTGTATCCCAGGCTTGTAGAAATGATTTCAATACTGAATTAAAAATAGAGTATGAAATAAACTTGTACTTGTATGTTTATAATTCTTATTTCACCTAGTTCACCCTTTTTGGCGTTATGCACATAAAAATGCTTACATTTGACCTGTTCAACTATGAATGCGTTTGGATTCAAAATATGATCCAAACCCAAACCAACTCATGAAATAATCAAATCTAAACCTTTTTAGGTTACACTCAAATGGTAAATAAAGGCGAATTACATAAAATAGAAATAATAGTAGCAATACCCTTTTTCATCTTTAATCTAATATTTAAAAAAAATCCACAAAAACCAAATAATCATGATAATTCATACACAATTAAAAGATAAAGGATTTGTTGATTTTAATGTATATATTATCGAATTTTCAAATCCTCCTAAGCATATATTTCGGCATGATAATCTAATAAAAAAATGAATATGCCTTAAGTAAATGACATTCCACTCACAGATCTAAGCAGAATAGAGAGAAATCTGTACTGGATCGAGATTTGCACTAAGTCTTTGCATTCAGACTTGCTCCAATAATCCTCTTAATATGTATATACAAGAGACATGTATTAGAATCTTATATATACATATTTATACCAAATTCCAAAGTTTATTCTAAAACCTGTATGAATTAGATTGGAAAGGAGATAAGAATTTAGATTGGAGAATTAGAAGAAATCTTAACCCTTATTTTGTTTGGAATTTAGCAATGGAAAAGAGGCAGCATGGAGGTAGGGATAGAGAATGATTAGGGTTTTCATAGTGTGATATGAGGGGCTATATATAGTTTCCCGTGTGAGCATTGGATTGCTTTGAATTAATCCAAGCCTTTAATTTATATATATATCCTCATAGAAAAAACCGTAACCTGCTAAATTTATTGGGTTGTTGACCCTAGTAGTCGACCGACGGTCAACACCCTTTAAGCGGTCGGTCGACCCCTTTGGGGCTGGAACCTCCAAAGAGGCTACATTGTTGAGTTGTTTATTTTAATTAATATGTTCCTTAATATCTTAATCTTATTCTATATATGCAATATACTTTGTCCCCTGATTTTATCTCTAATTCAAAATCTGAATTCACCCTCTTTATTTTGAATTTATCTTGGACACACACACACACACACACACACACACACACACATATATATATAATCTATTTAATTATGTATATGTTTTCTGTGTTTACTATACAAATTCATTGGTTCATAACTTCTTCACTCATTGACCGTTTTCAGCATATTATATATGAAAACGATATAGAATTTCGCCACGAATCCAAATAAAAAAAATTCGTAGCCAAATTCCTAAAGTTGGAAAATCTCATTTTCCTACCATATTATTTAATAGCTTATTTTTAATTAATTATTTATTATTAATACTTATGAATTTTACGGGGTTTTACAGAAAATGTAGAATCTTTTTCTTTCGACCTTTTTCTAACATAAGAAATCGAATTCAGAAAATTATATTTTTCTAAAATTCGAAAATTTAAGATTGATTGGTAGGGTTTGGATGCAAAAATTGGATGAACTGCATTTTTACTTTGTAAGAGTGTGGGGAAAATTGGATGAAAAAGTATTTTTGATTTTCAAAATATTGCATTTATATAGAAATTTCGAGTATATTTAGGATGTGTGCATCTTGTTTTCAAAAGGATTTCATGAAAATTTGCATTTGTATAGGAGGTACCCTTTAGGTATCCATTACATTCATGTATTTTAACACTTTCACAAGTGCACAAATGGTTGCAAAATTGGATGCACACATTATGGTTGCAAACTATGCGAGAAATTACATAATTTTACCCTTAATAAATTTCACAGACGAAATTACCTAAAGGTGGGAGAATGTAACACACTGCATTTTAATAACAAAAATTATCAAAATAATTATAGGAGTAATGTATGTTTGAAATTAAAAAAGAAATGCATGATATAAAATAAGCAATAAATTAAGTTTCCACTATGCAAACTAAACTTGCCATGATATGCAGAATTAAATAAATGGAAACAAAAAAATAATGGAAGTTAATAAGCTGTGCATTATAAATTAATCTAAAAATATATGCGTACATTAGTATGCGTTAAAATTTGAAAGTAACAGAAGATTATAAACATCAAGATATTAACAACTTAAGCAGTTAATAAAATAGCAAAACATATATGTGAAAGAAAGGATTAAATTATCGAAGGAAAAGTAAATAATATTAAAATGGCAAAATATCCTTTAATTGACAATGTATGACATTAAAAGAAAAACATTGGAAATAAAATCAAAGATTGGAAATAGATAACTAATTCTAGAATATTAACTCACATGTGAACACACATACATAGATATATTTAATATATGTATATTTAGAAATAAATTATAAAAGTAACGTGAAAAATAATCGTGTGTCATAAATGGTATAAAACCGTGTAATAATAAGGAAGTTTAAATGACGTTAATTATGTAAAGTTTCAATTTAAATGGATATGCCAGTTTTAATAATATGTGTTTGAATTGAAAATGAATGTGTGTTAAAATGGTAAAAATAAAAGTTAAAAATAACTTTCATAGAATTAAAAGTATTAAAAGCGCAGTAATATAGAAAAATTATTAATGCGCACAATGATTACATGTTTAAATTTGAAATGCACATCAAAACAGGAAAATAATATTTGAGAATAAATCAAAATGGTTAAGAAATATAACGTTTAAACACAACAAAAATCACATAAAAAAAGACTCGGTATACAATTTTTAAACGTATATAGGCTGACCTATGCCAAAAGTGGTGTATAGCACATATTTTACGTATCGGAGCATTGTAAAATATTTCTATTATATTCCCCAAGGGTCGGATCATTCTCATATTTTGATATGTTGTTCGTGGGGATATGAGACATTTCCTTTATTTTTACCAATAATTGTGACCATTTTTCCCTATTTGTTTTTGTTTAGGAATTTTTTTTTGAGTGGGATTGAATTAGGTGATAGAATTGATTTCATTGGAAAGGAAATGGTATTGCCAATTCTGTAAAGTAGTCACATTAAAGATTTGGTTCAGTGGTTTGGGAGGAATCACTATTTTAGTATTACACAATTTCTGGACAGGCTATCTAGTCATTAGTGGGTTGGTTTGGTGTAGCCCATTAGTGGATTGGTTATAAGAGGGGTAGAGGCAAGGAGAATTGTTTTGTTTCTTCATTTCTCTATTTGGTTGGGGTTTGAGATTCTCCCTACTCTAATTAAATACCTCTCCATCCCCATTAATTTCATAGAACTTGATTAGAAGATTGAATATCAACATCGAAGAAAGGTAGATCGCACCATAGTGATTGATTCGGAGGCCGTTCTTCGCTGTCCGGATTTATCAATCATCATTTTAAAGCTATTTTGTGCATTTGGTGAGTGATAAGCATCTTTCACATGAATTCAATCGAGAATATGGGTTGTTTTATCTTATTTTCATCTTTTCAAGTTGTTTCCACCTAGATCTGCATTATGGTATGTATATTTTTGTTTGAATCACCATACGATCTAATCTAGCAACTTAAATCGGTAAATCCTTAGGTTAGTTCATATGTTTATGCAAGTTTAGATCCATATATTGGATTATTCATTGTTTTATCATGATTTAGTGAATTTTATATTCTAGAATGGTGATTATTTGATGTGTTATTTTTTATTGATGATTACTTGATTTAGTTGACGAATGGTTGTTTGAAATTGCACAAGCTTAAATCGGATTGGTTACGAGTTTGGATCATGTCTAATTGCCCAAGAAACTTGGAGGGATCGACGACCATTTTGATGGATCGGAAGGTATGGATCGGTCATAGAGTCAAAGCATGGACCTGCAAGGCTTCAAGTTGATGGATCGACAATAGAAATGATGGATCGACATGGAGTGTTTGATCACGGATCAGCATGTTTTCCCATGGATCTACAATAGTTCTGAAGCGTTGTGCAACGATGTGTCATGTGCAAATTCTGGCATGGACCGGCAAGGCACAAGGTATGGATCAGTCATGCTTTCTGGAGTTGGATCGACTACATTTTTCTGGAGTTGGATCGATAAGGTTTAGCTGATGGGTCGGCAACGATTTCTACAACGCTATGAATGGATCAGCCAAAGCTATGGATCGGCCGAGAGATGAATGCGATGGATCGGTGATAGACCATAGCGTTTACAAACACTATGTAAAGGGGAAGGAACGTTGTGGAAAGTATATATGGATCAATGAACTATCCGTATGAAAGACAGTGAATGGTCTATCGAACATCGACCAAGGCATGTTTAATTTTGGTTCCATGTTGGACGTGGCTTTGCTGTGAATTCAAGACGGAATGTTCAAAGTGTTGTAAAGTGTTCATTGATCATCAAAATGCAATAAATGTGGAAAACGACTTAAAGTTGTGAGTTCGTAGATAATGGTTGCTCGAGAAGTCGCCTGAGCTTATAATAGTCATCAAGTCGGATGGCTAGAGATGTTGAAGGTTGAGAGATTATCGTTGTCATAGGTTCTAGCGGACTCAAAGCAGGGGTATAATTGTAACGTCCTAGATTTTTAGCTATTTAGTTTATTTAATTATATTAATATATTATTTTGATAATTTTAATGATTTAAATTAAATATTTTGAATATTTAATTAATATAAATAATGGGATAATAATCTGGAATAAGTCAGAAATAGTTGAATTGGCAATATTGTTTGAATTTAATAATTTAATAGATATAATTCAGTTTAGAATTGAATTATAATAATGAATTTATTTATAAACGACGTTTGAACGTATTAATTTTTAATATAATTATAAACGAGCCCGTAACATCGCGTAAGTTCGTAAAATTGAGTTTTGAACTTCGGTGGCATATACAAAATTCGTTATGTTACTACCAAACTTAACAACGAAGTGAGCTGGCGGTGAAGGGGTATCATACAACTGAAGGATCACCAAAGGCTCAACAGAAAATGGGACCTAGCATTAGGAAGGGTTAAGAGTAAGAAAGAATAACCCGAAAAGCTGCACCAACCGGAACCCACCTGGGAAAAATGATCGTAAAAGCTACAGGGTGTAACTGACGGGATTTATCCGCCAGGGCCAATCCGACAAGAACTCTCTAAGAAACATCATCCCGACAAGAGATTTTTGTGGCAAAGAATCATCCTAACCCAAACCAAATAAGTCAGAAGCAATAAATCCGAAAGATGAATCTTTGATGATGACCTGTCCAAAATACCGATACATCTGAAGAAGAGAGCATCGAAGGTACTAAACCAACAGAATGCAAAGACCATCTAGAATCAACTTTCAGAGCACCTACCGCATGAATTCATAAATAACAGGAAGGACGTCAGGAGCCATCCTCCGGGGATCCAGGCTATCACAAAAGCCCCACCGAAAGGCTAACCGAGACCCAAGCGGATTTACAGGCTACCCGTACTAATTTACTTAGTACTGAAACCCATGGCGGCTTCTAAACGGCAGTTATCAACATACATCATAAGGGCAGGCCTCTCTAAGTATTCACGATAAAGCTGGTGGCCTACACCCAAGAGCTTATGTCCGAGAGCCTATATTTAGGAGCTGTTACCAAAGACTCAAATTTCACCCGAAGACCATAACTGACACTCCAAGGACGGCCAAAAGACAAGCGCCCAAACTTAAGAAAAAGCAACCAGCGAAGTCCCCCACAGGCCCAATAGCCCATCAACGAAAGGAGCCCTGAACCACTATAAATACGACTCTAGGAGTCACATTGAGTGGGGATGCTTTTCTTTTTCTACATTTTTACTCTTAAAAAATAAGCTGAAAGCGGACATTAATTGAGGAATTCTCTTTGTTGCATCCATGTACTCCTAATGAAAGTTCAATAAAAAGAGAATATTCTTATATGAAAACTCCTCTGTAAGTGTGTACTAATATTTCTCTAAATAGCTATTGCAATTTACCATTCATTCTCCAGATAAGCACGGGTTTCACCCCTAAATATTTTCGAATGGTCGAACATACATCACTCACTAAATTTAGATCCAACCTGATTGTCCTCAGCGACCCTACACCCCTGAGCATTAATATCTAAAGTAGACACCCGAATCAATCGGAAAAGTAAGTCAATCCACCTAATTCCCCTTTAGATCTGTCACCGGTGACCCATCTCCGGTGTTGACGAAAAATATCGTTAACATTTTGGCGCTAGAAGGAGGTCCTGAACCTCTGACTTTGTGGTTAACAGCTAATTCCCCTTTAGATCTGTCCCCGTTGACCCATCTCCGGTGTTGACGAAAAATATCGTTAACATTTTGGCGCTAGAAGGAGGTCCTGAACCTCTGACTTTGTGGTTAACAGCTACAAATATCATTAACATTTTGGCGCTAGAAGGAGGTCCTGAACCTCTGACTTTGTGGTTAACACTCTGACTTTGTGGTTAATAGCTACAAATATCATTAACATTTTGGCGCTAGAAGGAGGTCCTGAACCTCTGACTTTGTGGTTAACAGCTACAAATATCTATTTGAGCTGTTCTGTCCCGGATTGGACTAGCTTTGAAGAAGCAAGGTTATGAGTATGAGACCCCAACATAGGCTTTTAGGATCTCGTGCGGATAAGTCAAAAACCACCAACCCCAGGGTAAAGGAGGAGCAAAAGTTAAGAGCGAAAGCCTTGCGGGTGAAAAAGCGAAAAAGAAAAATGGAACTACATGCTTACGATATTGGGAATAGTATCTCTTCCCACATAGGACAAACCGTGGCGTTCCCATGTAGTGGATCTACATCAAAATACATTAGCGTTTTCTTCCACCTAAAGGATGCTCTCTACGGGCAAGTTAAGGGAATGACACTCAAGCAAGAAATAATGGACAATTTCAAGCACTTCGCCAATAAATGGTCTAAAGAGATGTCAACTTGATTCCAGTATGTTCCAGAAAGAAAGGACGAAAGTATAGGCACCACAACTAGGATAAGTCGCAAGAGGATTAGACCCCGACAGCAAAAAGAACAGTGCCGAAGATACCCAAGGAATGCTACCTCACTACTTTAATGGAGAATGTTTACTTCCTAACTAAACATGAAATCGACTATTGGACATCCACGAAGAGGGAGCCTAAATACGAAAGAAAGATAGGAGGGCCTTACTGCCATTACCACTTGATGAATGGACACGAGACTAATCTCTGCAGAACTCTTGGGGAAACCATCGTTAGATTCGTCAACCAAGGCCAATTACAAGAGTTTATCAAAAAATCAAGCTGAATTCGGGAAAATCCCTAGGATAAGGATTAATAAATATGCGCTAGGGTACGGAAAACTCATCTCTCGGAATTTAAAAGAAAAACCCAAAAGGGGTCCAATTACAAACGGATTAAATCCCTCGTCATCGCCAAATTGGCCGGCTTGAGGCATCCCCCGGAGGGGGATGGTGTATTAGTGTTTCTCCATGCCTAAACCACAGGAGGCAGGGTTAAAGCGTCAAAAGAATAAGTCGTCGTTTCACACCAGAAATGGTCATGGCAGTGCATCTAAAATTAGCACGCCCTACCTCGGCTAGCAGAAGAGTACGCCCTGCCTCTGCTAGAATTAAGCATGTCCTAGCTCTACTCGTAGAAGAGCACGTCCTACCTCTGCTTATGTTCCGTGTTACCTGCAGAAGGTAATGCAAACACCTATAATCGCCTACGATGGTCAGGATAGGGCACCCCTCGAAGGGGGTGGTGTATAAGCCTCTATCAAAACCTATGATGGTATGTATAGATCGTCAAAAGAATAAACCTTAGTTATGTGTCTACAATGGCCCTAACTAAGTTTCTAAGACCTTACCATCGCCTACAATGGTCAAGATAAGGCGCCTCCTGGAGGAAGGTTGGGTAAGTCCTTGGGACCTGCTTGTGGATAAGCTAGCCAAGCGCACCAGCCGTACATGCCCAGAGAGTGGCCAACAAAGCATGTATATCCTCTGCTATGACATCAAAAGCCCAAGAATAGGCTCAAGAAGCATGTACACCAATTGAATCCCAAAAGGGATACCGAAATAACCAATACCAGAGGGGGTTCCGATCTTCTATGCTAATACCCGAATCTAGGTCGATTCGGCTCTCCACAAACACCGGAGGGGGTTCCGTTCTTCTATGCTAATACCTGAATCTGGGTCGATTCAGCTCTCCACCAATACCGGAGAGGGTTCCGGTCTTTTATGCTAGTACCCGAATCTGGGTCGATTCGGATCTCCACTAATACCGAAGGAGGTTCCTGTCTTCTATGCTAAATATCCAAATCTGGGTCAATTTGGCTCTCCACCAATACCGGAGGAGGCTCCGGTCTTCTATGCTAAATAGCCGAATCTTGGTCGATTCGGATCTCCACAAACACCGAAGGGGGTTCCGTTCTTTTATGCTAATAACTGAATCTAGGTCGATTAGACTCTCTACGAATACCAAAGGAGGTTCCGGTCTTCTATATATATACTCGAATCAGGGTCAACCCAGTTCTTTACAAATTTTGAAGAAGCAATCCAACCCTATCTCGACATTGAACCATGATGCAAATCACGATCGGACATAGAGCCCCAGTCTCAGTACAAGGCGTCCGGATCTGGATCAGTTCATATTCTTAGAGCTGGAAACTAGTCAACCCTTATCCCGATTCAGATCCGGCTCGAGAGCGCATTTCCACCGTTATTAAGCACACACCGATAGCCTTTATCATTTCTCCTTTGTGCCCTGAAGAGTATCTGTGATTTACGCGGGCGTACCAAATATTTGCGCTAACACACAAAACACGAGCGAGCGTTTTTGATCCTTTATCATTGAACGCACCATGGTACTTTTAATCCCAAAAAGAGTACATAACACTGTTTAAAGGACCATAAGATGGACTCCCAACATAGAATTATGCACCTTGTCACGATACAGTAATGGTTAAAGGGAAAGCGTTTATATCGAAATACACAATTGCATACCAAGTCACATCATTATAGGTCCTACCCTTATCCGTGTCTGTCGTTTATACAAAATGCTACACTCCATTGATAAAGTACAAGATACATCATGCATTACATAGTTGCTTATGAGAAAGCTTGAGAAATGAAAACTCTTTCTTTTTAAAAAAAGAGAAAGGGGAAGAAAACACGCCCCGACACCACAACTCCCATATGAGCAATAGACTAACCCTCGATAGGATGCACTTTATTCATGAAACCAGGAAGAAGTGGTGAAACGATGAATCGTAACACGCAAAAGCTTATCCACCTTTTGCACCTTTTCCATAACCACGCAAGGTTCATCCGAAGGTTTAGGTTGCCACTTTAAAGCTTGATTAAAAGCCTTGCCCATCACGCGGAGGTTTTTATTCTCCTTCCTCAGGTCGAAAGAATCTCCGTGCAAGAACTATTTCTCCGTTTGTAATTGCTTGAGTTTGGAGGTATAAAAGTCGGCACAACGAGAGCTGCCCTCAATTTCCATCCTGGCATAAAGACTTCTCATGCTTGCCTTAACCCGGCTATGACACCTGGCAGCAAAGGAATGGTCCATTCTAGGTGGAGCTTCCCCAATCTCAAATTATGAAGAAACGGATTCCGTCGAGGCCCACGACACGTTAGTGGCAGAGGCCGCAAGAGCGCATCTAAAAACAGTCTCCCATTCTTTGCATTTTACTAGCACGCCTTTGCATCTCTCCTCTAAGTCCATAACCTAGCACTGCAGCTCGTCCCTTTCTTCTTCAAAATCAACAAAAGGATTCGTTTTTATACCCCTCTTTACCTCAAGGATGTCTCTATCCTTTTTCCTTATTTTAATCTTCAGCACGCTTATTTGTTCAGCCAAACGTTGCACAAATCGTTCCCCGGACAAGGCACATCCGCCACCATTGTTAGTTGGAAAATTTCCCGAAAAATCTCCCAAATGCAAAGTAAGAAAAGCACCTCTATTTAAGAAAGAGGAAGTGTCTTCAGGTAAATCTTCCTGTTTAAATAAACAGATAAGTTATCTTTTGCGAGATTTATTACCAGAAGACATCATTATTTGAACCTAGGAAAAGCATGCAACAAAAGGAGGTAAAAACGAATCCAATTCACATTCATACACGTTGTTGTCAAAAAAATAATATAAATACGACAAGTTGTCTTCTTTCCCCGGTATTCTTTTCCTTCATGTTACATATTAAGTTCGCATGATGATTCCTAAGTTTTTTTAATATTATCTCCTTGTCGTTCCCCAAGAAGTTGAAATATAACTAAGGGTACTTCATATAAATATGTTTGAGTTCTTTCAAGAAGCATTCCCTGCCAGATTTAAAAGGGGCTTTGTGAGAAATTCCCTCTTCAGCTTAGAGAGAGAATGAAGGTCATCCTTGGAAACAAAAAAAAGGAGGGAGGAGTGATCGGCAAGGACGAAATTACCACCACCACAAGAACGAGTCATTAAGGGTCAACTTGTACAAGTAAAGAAAGAATTCAGAAGCGGAGATTTATACCTGGAGAATGGGGGAGGCTGCGTGCACCACCTGCTCTCTCTCGCCATGCTACAAAGGAATTACCCCCTCCGGAAATCCATCATCTCCATATGAGTCACCAACATTTCCACCTTCTTTATGCAAGATCAGATTTTCATCATCCCCAGACGATGGGTAGTCGAACATCTTTTCGACGAACAAAAGATCCTCAACCTTCGCTTTCTTTCCATCAGAAACTCTAGTTGCCTGATCTAGAGCAATAGCACCCCTCAAGATCTTGTTCTGAAGGGACGAAGGAAGAGAAGGAAGGTCCATGTCAGGGAACTTGCCATAGTTATTACGATAAACTAAGGGGAGAATCTTTTCATAGCAATTAGACATCATGTCTGGAAAATGCACTTTTAGAAACAAAGAAATTTGATCCCGAACTTCGTAAATTATCTGCCTAGCGTCATAAAGAGTTGCTTCCCTTGTTTTCAGTCTCCTCGCATGCTTCATCGGCATATCCAACTGCTCACACTTGACGGCCAAAACTTCAGCAATTAAGGAAATGTTGGAAGCCCTTTCCCGATCACGGGACTCCTTCAGTTGACTACAAACCTCTTTGTTGCTACTCTTTGCGAAGGTTAGATCGTGGAACTTAGACTCTAATACGGCCTTCTCTCCCTAGAGTTATTCCTTATCCCGGAATAGGGAGGCAGCTGTAGACCTAGCAACATACCAATTCTTGGATATCTAAAAAAAGGGTGAGAGGGAGAAAAGAATGATACGTTGTTAGTCCTTACATCAATAAGGAAAATGTAGAGCCACAGGGGAATAAAAGTATGTGTCATTTAACAAAGTTGAGGTAAAACTTAAACCATCTTTTAGAAGAAAGTCTGAAACATCAGAGACATCATTAAAGGGTAAAACAGACCCGATAATTGTATCAAAGTCCTGGTCCTGGAAAGAGGGACCCGCGGGGTCGCACAGCCGATATGGGAAAGGGAAGGCTCACGCTCTCTTAAATCTAGATCTCCCTGGGAATTGGATCTTAGGAAACCAGTAAAAAAATCACTTCTAATGGCCTCCGTAGAGGAGGGGAAGACGTTATGAAAAATTCCAGAAGAAAGTACGAGCGTGGTATGCAGTAGTTGACGACAAGGCGAGTCAACAATTTCACCTCCAGAAGAATGGGAAATAGAACTTGCCCTTTTATTATCCCGAAAGGGATCACTATTGAAAATTGAAGCAGATGTCTTCTTAGGTAAAAATTCAAGAGGAGAAGAAACTATGGAGGGTCGGAATGAACCATCTCCAAGAAACACAGAATAAGGGAAAGAAGGTTGATCTAGAAGATCTTGTCCAAAAAATGAAGGGACATTCCCATAAGGATAGTTTGAGAAACTGTTTGGAATGCTGATTCAAGACACCTGGGATTTCGCTTATAACATTGCTTACTTGGGATTCCTTCACTCCAAGCTTCTTATGCATCAAACAAAATCCGAACTTACTTGGAATGGAATTGCCAATTCAAGTGAACTCATACATAGTCCTGCCATACCATAACATAATCATGTATTTTAATCTAATTTCTATTTGATGATTATACACAAACAACATATAGGCACATAAGGGACTTGGAATTTCATTATCCTATGGGACAACAATCTTAGCTAGGAAAATTGATGTCATCATGTTGAGTTACCTTCTGTTACGCATTTTTTGTTTATATAGACTTTACTTCCCAAAGCCATGGTAATGAACAGGGATGGGTATGACTTCATAGAGGGTCGCCATTAATTGTTGGTTCAGACGGTTATTGAGAGTTCAATCAATATTAGAATTATCAATTCTCGACTCAAAGCATGATCCAAATCGGTAATTAGAATTCGAGCAGAAATAACATACTATCAGATTGAGCCAAATCCTGGGAAAATAATATGATAAATTTCGATGAACAGTAATCTTGCTTTAGTGAAATGCTATGCAGGGAAATGAGGAGAGAGAAATAGAAAAAGATCTACCTTGCCTCTCAGCTGCATGCCTGAGACTGGATCAATGAACAAGATTCATACGAGGAAAGTGGAAATACTATCCGGGGGTAAAAAGGTAAAGGAAAGTAGAATTTGTATCCAAAATCCAGAGACAATCTAAACCACTCAAAAGGAGACTGATTAACTTGCCCAATTAAAGGAAGGCAGGAGACACAGGAGTAACACTCCGAGGAAAAGACAAAAGTTTGACTTGTAAAGTCGAAAATACCCTTTCACTAGTAGGGGGCAAATGTTATTACCAAAATTAGCAATGAAGCGAGCTGGCGGTGAACGGATATCAGACAACCGAAGGTTCTCCAAAGGGCTCAATAGAAAATGGGACCCTACATTAGGAAGGGTTAAGATCAAGAAAGAATAACCCGAAAAGCTGCACCAACTGGAACCCTCCTAGGGAAAAGGATCGTGAAAGCTACAGGGTGTAACTGGTGGGATTTATCCGCCAGGGTCAATCTAACAAGAACTCTCCAAGCAGCATCAGTCCGACAAAAGAATTCCATGGCAAAGAATCATCCTAACCCGAAACCAAATAAGTCGGAAGCAATAAATCCGATAGATGAATCTTCGATGATGACCTATCCAAAATACCAATACATCTGAAGACGAGAGCATCGAAGGTACTAAACCAAGAGAACGCAAAGACCACCTAGAACCAACTTCCGGAGCACTATTACACGAATACCAAAAGGACGAATTCACAAATAACAGGAAGAATGTCAGAAGCCATCCTCCAGGAATCCAAGCCACCACAAAAGCCCCATGAAAGGCTAACTGAGACCCAAGTGGATATACAGGCTACTTGTAATAATTTACTTAGTACCGAAACCCATGGAGGCTTTAAACCGGCACTTATCAACATGCATCATAAGGGCAAGCCTCTCTAAGTATTCACGATAAAGCCGGAGGCCTACATCTGAGAGCTTATATTTGGGAGCTGTTACCAAAGACTCAAATGTCACCCGAAGACCATAACTGACACTCCAAGGACGACCGAAAGTCAAGCGCCCGAAACTTAAGAAAAAGCAGCCAGCATAGTCCCCCATAGGCCCAATAGCCCATCAGTGAAAGGAGCTCTGAACCACTATAAATATGACCATAGGAGTCACACTGAGTGGGGATGATTTTCCTTTTCTACATTTTTACTATTAAAAATAAGCTGAGAGCGGAGATTAAAGGAGGAATTCTCTCTGTTGCATCAATGTACTCCTAATGAAAGTTCAATAAAAAGGGAACCTTCTTATATGAAAACTACTCTGTAAGTGTGTATTATTATTTCTCTAAATAGCTGTTGTAGTTTACCATTCCTTCTCTAGATATGCACAGGTTTTCACCCCTAAATATTCTCAAATTGTGGAATATACATCACTCGCTGAATTTAGATCCAACCTGATGGTCTCCAGCGACCATGCACTACTGAGCTTCAGTATCTAAAGTAGACACCCGAATGGATCAGGAAAGTAAGCCAATCCACCTAATTCCCCTTTAGATCTGTCCCCGTTGACCCATCTCCGGTGTTGATGAAAAATATCGTTAACACGTTATAAGTCGTATTTCTTCGAAACAAGAAATGTTGGAACCTATTGAATTATATTTTTCTAATAGAAGTGAAAATATGAGATTTCGTATTGTACATTGTAAGTTATTTCCAAATCAAATTTTCAGAAAGTCATTATGGAATGGTTTATAAACCGTAACGATTTATTTAATATAATAAGTTATTTGTTTCGAATTTGTATAAGAATTTAAAGACGTACCGATAATTTCAATTATAGAATTTTTCCATAATTTTTAATTTAGAAAATAAGCAACTTTCCATATAACGTAATTTACATCGTATATCAGTGATTTTTAGATTTCACAAAATAAGTAAACTGTTTATTTTATTATTTTTTGGGATCGTGGCACATTGCTTGTCACGATAGTATTTTTATTTTTGTATATAGCTATTTATACGTGAATGGAATCTTGTACATCAGGGTACATAACGTTTTAAAACCAACATATACATAACATGTTTTTATTAATACTTATTTTAAGTTCCCTTAGCCTCTAAAAATTGAATGGAAAAGGAACGGGGAATATTTGCGGTGAATAGTGGTGTAAACAACGAGATGGAGATGGAAATAGGTGCGTTACTGGCCATTGAGAATACTATGGAGCAGTGTGTTTTCATTAATGGACGGAGGAAGAATTGTGGAGAGGCGGATTGGGTATAGTGATGGGCCGATGGAAGAAAAAAATAAACAAACGGTGAGGCCCAAATTTATTTGAAAGGAAATTTGGTTTTAAAATATGATTAAATTAGTGTATCATCTAGTAAATATCATATCTTGCACACACATTGTCAAAATCATGAAAGGTCTGATCCTTTGGGATCATATGGATGTTGGCTACGTAATGAAGTTTGTTTGGTACTATTTGGAGCTTGTTAGGAATTATGGCAGAATAAAACATTTGATATAAATATACCGACATTAATCATATTTAACGATTAACAAGCAAGGTGAGTAAACTCACTAACTCTGCCCAGTTTTATAATTTTATAAACGTTATTTAATATTGATAAATAATAGTTGAATGTTTGTGTGATTATTGTTTGGATGAATTGCTTATTCATTGTTATTTATGATGATTAACATCTGTGGATGCAGGGAAACAGGTTGGAGGAATCAAACAGGATTCCTCAACAATTACATTATTATTTCTCACATATGTGACAAATAATCTATGGTTGATTATTGTGTGCTTGGGATGTTGAAATAACATTGACCCTGAAATAACAGGTATTTAAATATCGTAAAATACATTGGAAGGAATTCGAGTTTTAAAAAGGAAACAAATATATTTAAATAGAAATTAAATTTCAAGTGGACCAGAATATAGTAACTTGTTTCAATTATAATAAAACAAGAAGTTTGGTTTATAAATCATATTTAGAAATGAGATGAAATTATTATTATAAGAAAAATTGAAAATGTAAATTCAAGAATGAATATTAGAAAGGGAAATGGAAATTGTTTTCAAAAGAAAACAATGAAATTTATTTCGATGTTTGAAATGTGAATGGAACTAAATAAAAACCATATGGATTTATAATTAAAATTCGACGATGTCAAATTTTATTAAAATAATTTATTTTTTAGAAATTATATAATATATAATTTAGAATTTGACAAGATACTTAATATGGTTCGAAATCAGTAAATTATAATAGAACATGCAATCGAGATTAAGTTATAACTTATAAACGGAGTTTATAAAATGAAATATGAAGTATGAATTTATAAAATAACTAGATAGATAGAATTTTAAACTATAATGGTATTTTCTGTTTAAATTAAGATTTATTTTGTAAAAATGAGCCCAGGTTTCTATAGAGGAATAATATTCACGTTTAAAGTGAATAATGATTTAAAAAAACGTTTTGCAAATTGGAATGGTGATAAAAGAAATTGGTTATGTTATGGAAGTGATAAATTCAAAAATGAACTTAGGAAATTAGTTGAACTGAAACGGTGAATTTATTCCGACGTTTGGAACTTTGATCGAATAGAAATTATTCGAAGGAGAGTAAGACGTTGCATTTAGGGAAGTACTATTTACTTTCCATTTTAAATCAAGATTATTTATTTATTTAGTTAACTAAATACTATTTATTTATTCAAAGTAACGAATCAAGTTATATTTTAAAATTGAATATTTTGGGAAACAAGGATTATAATGTTATCATTATAATCAATATTTTTTGTAAAAGAAGTGGATTCATAAAATTAATATGAGAGCTGCATAAGCAATGATTTAACAAGAAATTAAGAAATGGAATTAAGGAAATTAGAAACTAACTGGAGATTAGTCAAGTTGAATAGCTTTATGAGTGTCAATCTGATGTTGGTTTCGGCCTTCGGGGTTGGTACTTAGGGAGTTGTTCTCTTACTAGTTTACGGCTAGGGACTGATAAATGTGGAAGGTAATGATGCGCGAATAAGAAATAGAAATATTTTCCAATGTAAATAACGTATATTTTCTAAATAAGAAAGTGGGGATATATGGAAATGTTTTTCCATGAATCGTGAGAGGCCAAACTGGTTTAAGAAGTATGGAAAATGGGAGACTCGGAAATGAATACATTAGTGATAATTGATTAGAGGGCTCAATTTTGATTGATGGTTGATCGATATTATTTTCATTTGGAAATATGATCACTATTTGTATGGATGTTTTCATTTGATAATTAAATAACAGACTATCAAAGTATTTTGACTATTTTTCCGTTGTTAAAACGGAGAGATCGGGATCAGGTTTATTATCTGAAAACCACTCCGTATGGGCATTAGCTCTGTGAATCAAATATAATGAAGATAATTGAAGACAAAGTTTATGCAAGGGTTGTTATGGAAATCCTAGGTAGAAATTACCTAAGATGGATTTATTCCTGCATTGATGTAACGACATGTTCTTTCAGGAAATCACAGTACATTTTGTAGAAACTAGAGCCCAAGCCGTCAGGCCTTAGACTAGAAAGACCAGGATTGCTGCAAACAGGTTCCCACACCCCTTGCAAATGACTCTACGACCCAGCATTCGTATTCCACTATAATTAATCAATCTTCTACAATATACATAGGGTAGTTAGAGTCACATAAGCCATTATATAATTCATAATAATATTTTAAATATTTCTCCTCCATTTTCTTTTTATCATTAGACCAAGAACCATATAAATTAATTAGCTGGTAGTTAGTGTTCATCTAAGTTCGAATTTCCATTTCAGTATAGAAAAATTTAGTGCATTCATCCCCTTATGTGGTCAATTTCTCCTTCGCCTTTTGTTTCGATTTAATTGCCATGGCTTAGTGAGTCTACATGAGTTTGTTTTGATTTGTGTACTATGTTATCCATGTTTCATCGGTTGCTCTCCCATCATCAACTAGTTGAAGAATATCTTCACTCTGCGTTCTCATGATTTGATCATTGTCTATCTTTTTTTATTCCACTTTTTCAACTTGGACTTAGAAAATTTAATTATTTGATTTTTTTTAAAAGAACATACTGGTTCCAAAGTGCATTGACTAAAATCAATAGCTTCTTCATAACCGTTTCTCAAATACCAAAGTTTAAAATAGAAAAAAGGTTTCTCTTCCTCATTTAAATCTCTTTCTAGCAGATTAATGAGTAATGGTCTATGGTTACTAGTAGAACTTTATAGAATTTTAAGTCTAATTTCTAGGAATTTATTTATACATGTCGCATTAATTAGAACTTTGTCCAGTTTACATGGTATCTTCTTATTCTCTCCACTTCTCCATGTATATTTTAGGCCAGTATGGATCAGCTCCAACAGTTCTAAACCTACAATGCAGTTATTAAATTCTTCAAGCTGAGAGGCCCTTAATGTAATTCAACCTAATTTTTCATCTCATTTAATCACCGCATTAAAATGTCCCATAATAATCAAGGAAATGTTTATGGAGATATATAGTTATTTGATTGTATCCCAAAAACTACTTTTACTAGAGGCAAGATTGCTAGCATATACTAAAGTGATATACATAGTTAGTCGCCCAATGTTTTGAGCAAAGATTGTAATTTGTTGTTACTCTATATCTATGGTCTGCATTTTCCAAATAGATTTACACCACAATAGTGAAAATCTACCTTTTTCACTAGTACCGTTATTATGTTCATACTGTCATTCATCATGTAAATTTAAAGAAAAAATTCAAATTATCATCATCAAATTTGTTTTCTAATATACACATTACAGAAGGAGAAAGTGACCTTCTAAGATTATAGAGGTTTAAATAACAAGTATCCCCATTTAGACCTCTAACATTCCAGCTCCCCACTGACATTTAGAATTTAAGGAGTTTCTCCCCAATTTCCTAGGAGATATTCTTCACAAATTGATCTCTTTACCTCTCCTTCTTCACCTTTTTTGGATTGTTTTGGATATTCACTGTTATGTTTTGTATATTGCTTGTTATTCTCTTCTTTTTCTTCTTTTTATTCTTCACTCGCTAAGCCAACGTTTATTTAATTTATTAGTTCTACATTTGTTGGCATTTCACCATTAACCAGAATAATTTCTGGCGTAGGATTACTCTTTCCGTCTCCACACCACTTTTAACTTGATCAGCCGACTCTATCCCAATTTCCATTTGGCTTGCAGATATAGTGTTAGATCCATACTCCTGTACATTATGTCAATTTTCAGCATTATTATCCAGGTGAATAGGGGAATTAATTTTGTACGGCAAAATATCGCATACTAATTCCTCGTGTGAATTATCATGTATGTCAGTAGTAATGGTATCGGTTGCGGCTTCTGCTTTTTTTGTATTACTGGTTCTTTTACCTTCCACAGTTGCTTTACTTTTGGAATTAGGCTACGGTAATCCTCTGGATGCCTAAAACATTTGCAGTGTTTACAAATAAGTGGTATGTAATCACACTCAATTTCTTAAACATAAGCATGTTCGTGTCTATCTGCAGCACACACCTGTATTTTGAACTCATCGCTTGCTATCATATCTACTAGGACTCTAGCATATTTTAAACGTTTAAAATTCTTCGTAAAGTCATCCAATCCTAAAGGAGTGAAACACCCCACCTCCGTTAAGGTCACTCACAAAGGGAATGCCTTAACTTCGGTGGAGCATTTTTAGTACAAGATGCAGAAAAATTACAAGACAGACAAATAAAACAGCGAAAAATAAATAACCTTTATTGATTAAACAGCTTGTACAAAGATTGTTTTACAACACCAATACTTATTACAAGAAAGCATCTGTCTTGTTTAATATATAAGAAGCACAAACTGACAATGATATTCCCCAAATAAAGCATGAGCCAGCCATAGCAGTAGAAAATGGAGTTCAAAGCAATGCGCCAAAGAATCTTCAAGCTAGGAAGGAGTAACGACCCCAAAATGAACTGAGCTTTTCCCTCCCTGACTACCTGGGGGGAACAGAAGAAAAGAGGCGAAAGAAAACTAGGTCAGACAAAAAGTCTGGTAAGTCCAGCGATTCTTAGTATTTAAACGAGGAAAGGGGTCATGACATGAATAAACTAAATATAAGACTAAAACATAGTAACAAGATAACATGGGGGTAAGCATGTGTGAAGACCCGCAACTTCCCCGTAAAGGAAAGCGACGGATAGTTCGAGAACAAACCACAGCAGAACGCATACAGAAGAACATTTCATTGTATATTACAACGATGCATCAGATTACAAGAATATGCAGAGTATAAAAGAATATTACACAGAAATATCAGAGATTTAAATTACATTTAAATACATCGCAGCGGAAAATAATACAATACACAACTAGAAGAAGATATACGGATACAAAGCTTTCCGGATATCGTTCCAGCTGTAAACCAGGATCCTGTGAATATAAATCTGCAAAACCAAAACTACTAGCTGCCCGTGTCAAAATAAGGGCACCCAGAGTTTAGGTTAAAACAATAAACTCCAGGTCAGTCATGTGACTGGTGTGAGAACTAAAATAGTTATTATTCTTTATTTTAAAAGTTAGGTAAATCAAGGGACCACGCCGTATAACACGGAACGGGTTTCCTCCCAAGAATACCAGTGCATAAAACAGCAGCGCAATGCTAAATAAAGAAAGATGAAGCTGTTATAAGACCCAGTTCCTATCACACAATGCAACGCAAACCGGGGGATAGGGTTTTCCCTTATAACAGCCAAAGAATGCTTGATACGTTTAAAACAAATCATTTGATACTATAATAAGTGCATAGTGTATAAAACAACTTCAAATCATAAGTATCAATCATAGGCAGCATAAGCGCCCCATCCCACTATGTCGCCATATATAGGATATACAATCAAAACCGCAGAGTCTCGTATTTGGAAATTGGATTTCCATCTATGAACCGAGGCAAAAGATAGTCCTCAATCGATTCGAGACTGCCTAGCCCCAGCCTCAGGATCAGAGCTCGAGTGACCCTAGGAGCGACAGGGCCGGTCCACCGCTGTGGATTAAAATGCCTGAACACTACGTTTCCCCGCCCTTTGGGGCGTAAATGAGCCACTAAATGACTCCATCGGTTCGAGAACGACCGATCAATCCGAGGCGCCTCGCAACAGCAACAACCACATAAGTCAAACTCGTCAGGGCGTGTAAAACCACTGACGCCACTTCTAACTAGGAAGAAACGCAGGCCCTCCCTGAGGTCCTTTCTCCCGTTTTTGGTTCATACCGGGTGTGAAACTCGCGAAGTAAACGTTACACAAAGCTACGCCACAAAGGCCGTGCTTTGATCATCACCACAAGACTTTGCTTTTCAACAGAAGCCTTGATCATTTGCATCTTAGCATGCCACACAGGCAAACCACTCTATGCAACCGATATCAGTCACACAGAATGAAATCCAATGTCAGACACACAGTCCATTTACAAGTCCGTTCTGGGCCTGAACGAAACCGGAGGCACCTAGTACCCCGCATATCCATCGATCTCCAAGTACGTCTGGACGATCACTAACTGTTTCCATCTTCTTGGGTGTACAGCCCAATCAAGATCATCAGTTATCCCCCAAACGACGTGAAGACCTCCGGTCTTCGACCATCGTCTTCATCTTCGACTTATCGTCGTATCAGTTATTCAGAATGGGATAAACCCGGTCTTTCCGAATAACTCGCGTATATTTTAAATAAGTGTTACACAAACACAACATACGCCTCATTCCAATTCATTAGTCACTAACCGTAAATTAATCAAGAGAATAATTTCCCAAATATTAACCCCGAAGGCCGAAACCAACATCAGATCAATATCCAGAAAACCATTCTACTTAGCTAACCGACAGTTAGTTTCTAAATTTCACGTTCAAATCTAATTAAAGATTTAACTATCGCCTGGAGCAAAACTGGTGATACTCCATTCTCGATCTTTTCAATCTAATTAAAGATTCATTAAAACTCCACTTAGTTTTAATCTGTGACTGGGTTAAAGAATCAGTGTCATTTAAAACACGGTTCACGATAAACCCATAGTCACATCCCCTTAATTATCGGGTTAAAGAACAAGTGTTATTTAAAACACTGTCCACGATAAACCCAAAAATCAATATCGATTCAATTCCAATTAAATGTTATTTAATTGGTACACTTCATTAAATCTAAATAAAAAGATTTAATCTTTTCTCAACTGGGTTCAAGAACAGTGTTAGTGAAGACACCATTCACGACAAACCCAAATCACATTCATTAATTATCGGGTTAAAGAACAAGTGTTATTTAAAACACTGTTCACGATAAACCCAAAAATCAATATCCATTCAATTCCAATTAAATATTATTTAATTGGTACCCTTCATTAAATCTAAATAAAAAGATTTAATCTTTTCTCAACTGGGTTCAAGAACAGTGTTAGTGAAGACACCATTCACGACAAACCCAAATCACATTCATTAATTATCGGGTTAAAGAACAAGTGTTATTTAAAACACTGTTCACGATAAACCCAAAAATCAATATCCATTCAATTCCAATTAAATATCATTTAATTGGTACACTTCATTAAATCTAAATAAAAAGATTTAATCTTTTCTCAACTGGGTTCAAGAACAGTGTTAGTGAAGACACCATTCACGACAAACCCAAATCACATTCGATTAATTATCGGGTTAAAGAACAAGTGTTATTTAAAACACTGTTCACGATAAACCCAAAAATCAATACCAATTCAATTCCAATTAAATATCATTTAATTGGTACACTTCATTAAATCTAAATAAAAAGATTTAATCTTTTCTCAACTGGGTTCAAGAACAGTGTTAGTGAAGACACCATTCACGACAAACCCAAATCACATTCGATATTCAATACAAGGCTCTGAATAGAAAATATATCGGCTTATATTCAATATCGAATTCTACGACTAACAAATGTCGTATTGGAAATAACGATATAAATATATATCTTTCAAATTTCCATAACAACACCTGTATAATCACGAATTCCAACATCGAAATATTCCGAAGACAATTTCGATTCAAATCCACTCCAATGCAATCATTGGAAATTTTGGTTATTTTCAAAACCATTTCAAATTCAATTTATTTATTTAAAAATAAATAGAATTATAATTCTAGTTCAAAACTAGTTCATTTCGATAAAAATCTATTTTTATCTTTTCAAATATGGAGTTTTTCATCCCAAACTTTCACAAATCATTTCTTATGATTTTACACAAATTATTACTATTTTTAATAATTTTATCAAGGCCCGTACAGTCGATTTCCAACAACGGCCATCGAACTGCACTTACAGCGACCTTTTTCGAATTTGATTTGGACGTATCTCCAAATCCAACCGTTAGATTTCAAATTTCTAACATTCATTAGAAAGCTCTTTTCGATACGAACCCAACGGTTCCGGTTTTAGGAGAATCCGACGGTCGGATCTCCCGTAATGTCCGTTTGAAATAAATGGTCGAAATTCGCGAACTGCCGCGGCGCGGCGCGTTCTATTCAGGCCATTATATTATATATATAATATATATAATATATATTTCATCGATTTCTATTTAAAACGAATTATATAAATAGTTTTGAATTCGTTTCAAAAACAATTTCAACTTCCTTTTCAATTAAAATAAAAATTGAATTCTTCTTTATAAATTCGTTTTAAAATTCATTTCTATTCAATTCAAATTTCAATTCAATTTGAATTCATTTCAATTTGTTTTCAATTCAATTCGAAATCGTTTTCAATTCAATTCAAAATCGTTTTCAATTCAATTCATTTCGAAATCGCTTAAAATTGATATAAATATCGTTCACGTCAAAATGGCGTCAATCTAATCAACACGGCTTCATAAATTTTCTATTTTCAAATATTCTATTTCAAATATTTCTTTTTCAAATATTTCTTTTTCAAAACTGGAATGAGGCCCAATCAATTACCATATAAAGTTAATTATATGGATTTTCATACAACACATGTATAATAGCCTTGAAAAATAATCAACCATCAACCAAAGTGCACTACACTGTATAAGCATCAAATATAGACATTTAACGCTTATAGCAGCTTGTCAATCAATCGATCGACATATTTAATCAATCAGGATGAGTGAACTTCAAATTTCATCCTAACACCCGTGTGGGGTTTCAAACAATCAAACACATGTTTTATTTGTGCAGTTAGGCGATGTGTAAAATTTATCGACCCAATCAACGTCATTCAAATAGGTGTACATAAACAAACCGTCTGGTTTGTAAATGAATATTTATTTATTCACATTCACGTTAAAAATTATATTTTTAACGGTAACACATTTTATTTTAACATATGAATTTCTATTCAGTTCATTCTTTAAATAAAATGCTATTTTTATTTTTCTAACTTATTTTAGAAAATTTCGGCGGCATAACGGCACGATACCAGAAACGGGACAAGGCCTAGCCTTATCCCCGGTCTAGTGAAGGCCCACGCCATTCACACATCAATCAAATTCATTTCGTTATGCAAACCACAAAATTTGGAGTAAGGGTCTAACCTAGCCTTACTCCTTCGCCTTATAACGGCGCACGTCTAATCCTAACCAACTTATCGATTCGATTTTTCACGCCACAAACCACATTCAAACCAATATCGCAATCAATAACCAAACAGCCAAACAAACAAGTCCATGGTCTGTGGACGATTGTGTCGGGTGCTACTAAGCACCGTCTGCATCCTAGTATATATATATATAACTAGAAAAGTAGAATTTGAGTGAGAAGTTCTCACCTATAGCTATCCTAGCTCCACGGCACTTCACTGATAGAAAACTTCATCGCTATCGCACCTTCGTCATCTTCGTTGCCCGTATTCACTATATATATAAAAATCGAATTTTTACTTCAAAGTTCAATATATAAAAATCGAATTTTTAGTTCAAAGTTCATAGATAAAAATTATATTTTTACTTCGCCATTCAATATAGAAAAATTATATTTTTTACTTCGCTATTCAATATAGAAAAATTATATTTTTACTTCGCTATTCAATATAGAAAAATTATATTTTTACTTCGCTATTCAATATAGAAAAATTATATTTTTACTTCGCTATTCAATATAGAAAAATTATATTTTTTACTTCCATGTTATATAAAAGATTACATTTTTATCACTTACAACATAAAATAAAATTTAGCTTTAAAGTAAATAAAAGAAAAACAGTTTTAAAAATAAAGAAAATTCAGTTTTTTACTTTTAAAAAAAATATGCAGTTTTTTACTAATTTTAAAAAATGCAGTTTTACTTTTTATTCCTTTTTTAAAAATTCTGTTTTGATTTCTTTTAAAAACAGTTTTAAAATCTCTTTTAAAAATTTCTGTTTTTGAAATTTCTGTTTTAAAATCTTTTAAAATTCTGTTTTAAAAACTTAAAACAAAAAATCAGTTTTATATTTCATTTTTAAAACAGTTTTTAAATCAAAAAAAACAGTTTTAATTTTCTGTAAAACAAAACAAAAATCAAAAATAAAAATAAAACCAATTAAACGCTCACCTAGCTCGGCCGTGGCTCGTGGCGTCGGTGGTTCAGGGGTTCGACGAGGTGACGGTGGTTCAGAGGGATGCGAGGGTTTCTGCTTCGATGCGTCGTTCGGTGGGAGGAGGATGTTGCGAGGGCGGCTCAGCGTCAGGCGGTGGCTTCGGCGATGGCTTCCAGGATCGGAGCGGCGGCGCTGGCGATGGCTCGAACGTCAGAGGGCGGCGGCTTCGGGTATTTAGGGTTTCGTCTTCTTTTTTTTTTTTTTTTATTTGCTTTGTAAATAACTGAATCGGGGGGGGGCCATCGAGGAAGAAAAGGGGGGGGGGAAGTTTAATTTTTTATTATTTTAATTATTTAATTATTTTATTTTAATACAAAAAGTCAACTTTTTCAAACGACCTCTAAACGAGGTCCACCACCTGCCGTCCATAGCGTTTAACCCCCATTCCGAACACAATGGGATATGTATCGTCAGCTGATTCGGCTGTTACAATCAGTTTCCGTTAAATTTACATTTAAATCACTATATTGAATTTTAAACGTACATTTCAAATTACCGGGGTCACATACTAACTAGAAAAATTCCAAAAAAAATATTTTCTAGCTTCGTATTGACGATACGGTCCTAACAAAACTAGTTTCGTCGAATTCTGAGACCGTTAGAAAAATGGCCAATTTCCAGTCGATTAAAATCAACTGAAATGGTCAAAACACGTTTTCTTTTGCCACGCTCACATATTAACTCGAAAAATTATGAAATTTGAAATCTAGCAATAACTCGACCTCACGGACCCAACAAAAGTGGTTTCGTCGAAATCCGAGGACGTTTGCAAAATTGCTATTTTTAAGGGCCTTATATATATAAAAATATATATAAATTCCACAGCGACTATTTCTAATTTTCAACTGGACATACCTTATCATTTCTAAAATGAAATTTCAGTTTGTTAACTTCGTTCCAAAGATATAGTTATACAGATTCAAATATTTCTTGTTTCGTTCAATTCTGACTTATATTGAATTCTGTATATTCATTTGAAATTAGAAATCGAATTTTCGAACTACCGCGCCATTTTCTATTCCTTTTATAATTATATATAATTATTATATATTCTAACGACGACGTATATAATATATACGTCGAATTTCAATTCAAAATAAATTTCTCGTCGATATTATTTAAAATAATTCATTTTAAATAATCTAAATTCGCTAAAATTGCCAAAATAAAAATTTTAAACTGGCCCAGATTTTCCGGGTTGTTACAATCTCCCCCACTTAAAACTTTTCGTCCCCGAAAAGGAACAAAGTCGAAAGTGGTTTGATTATTCAGCTCTACGTTCGATCTGGCTTCCATTCTCCAACTCTTTAGTTTCTGAGAATTTTCAAAATTTCAAAAATTTGGCTAACACCCTAAATTTTTGAAAAATTTCGCCATAACCTCCCCTGCACCGGGAGCATCGGGGAATTTCAAATAGCTTCCCCGGTCCTTCAGATCTCAAAAAGAAAAAGAAAAAGCCAAGCGGCTAGCCAATAGGCTCACAAAATCATCATCACCCAAACAAAACAGGAAATTATGTAGTAAACATGTACCTATTTGTCGGGCAAACAAATTTTATTCTCTGGCTCTAGCCTCCTTGCTATGACCTGTTCAATGATATATATGTATATGCAAGCAGATGCGACCAATTTTCAATATCGTTCAATATTTGATATAATTAGGCTAAACGGCTAAAAATTAGCAAACAAATAACGAAACAACACAAACATCAATCGATTAGTGAATTAGAGTTTCAAATTCATAATTTTGATACATATACTAAAATCATGTTCTTGATGTCAATTCACAACAATGTGTCCTAGCTATATATATAGGTTTGGTTCTCACACCAGTCTAATGGAAATATATAGGTATCACACCTTCGTCACTCGAAAATAAATGCTGATGATGTTTCGAACCACCATCAGAACATCTCCGGGCTACTAGAGTGCGGTCCTATATCTATCCAGTATATTAAAACTTCGAATATACGTTCATGACGCGTATATGCAAAATCTTTATATATTGGAATGTCCATATTCAAAATAAATAGATAATCAAATACGAATAATTGATTTATATTTTCAAAACAAAAATTTGTTTTCATTTTAAAAATATACTCTTCACACTCGTT
This sequence comes from Allium sativum, assembly GCA_030737875.1. Lineage (NCBI taxonomy): Eukaryota > Viridiplantae > Streptophyta > Magnoliopsida > Asparagales > Amaryllidaceae > Allium > Allium sativum. Next base: position 283,515,375 of record CM060921.1, read on the forward strand.
CTAGGATACTACTGATCCTATCTCTAACGAGTCATTCCCATTGGATATTGCTAATCCAATATCTGATGAATTCTTTCGTATGTTTCTAATGTGCCTTGTTCTCTAGCTTTGTAAACCAAAGCTCTGATACCACGTGTAAAGACCCGCAACCTCCCCGTAAAGGGAAGCGTCGGATAGTTCGAGAACAAACCACAGCAGAACGCATACAGAAGAACATTTCATTGTATATTACAACGATGCATCAGATTACAAGAATATGCAGAGTATAAAAGAATATTACACAGAAATATCAGAGATTTAAATTACATTTAAATACATCGCAGCGGAAAATAATACAATACACAACTAGAAGAAGATATACGGATACAAAGCTTTCCGGATATCGTTCCAGCTGTAAACCAGGATCCTGTGAATATAAATCTGCAAAACCAAAACTACTAGCTGCCCGTGTCAAAATAAGGGCACCCAGAGTTTAGGTTAAAACAATAAACTCCAGGTCAGTCATGTGACTGGTGTGAGAACTAAAATAGTTATTATTCTTTATTTTAAAAGTTAGGTAAATCAAGGGACCACGCCGTATAACACGGAACGGGTTTCCTCCCAAGAATACCAGTGCATAAAACAGCAGCGCAATGCTAAATAAAGAAAGATGAAGCTGTTATAAGACCCAGTTCCTATCACACAATGCAACGCAAACCGGGGGATAGGGTTTTCCCTTATAACAGCCAAAGAATGCTTGATACGTTTAAAACAAATCATTTGATACTATAATAAGTGCATAGTGTATAAAACAACTTCAAATCATAAGTATCAATCATAGGCAGCATAAGCGCCCCATCCCACTATGTCGCCATATATAGGATATACAATCAAAACCGCAGAGTCTCGTATTTGGAAATTGGATTTCCATCTATGAACCGAGGCAAAAGATAGTCCTCAATCGATTCGAGACTGCCTAGCCCCAGCCTCAGGATCAGAGCTCGAGTGACCCTAGGAGCGACAGGGCCGGTCCACCGCTGTGGATTAAAATGCCTGAACACTACGTTTCCCCGCCCTTTGGGGCGTAAATGAGCCACTAAATGACTCCATCGGTTCGAGAACGACCGATCAATCCGAGGCGCCTCGCAACAGCAACAACCACATAAGTCAAACTCGTCAGGGCGTGTAAAACCACTGACGCCACTTCTAACTAGGAAGAAACGCAGGCCCTCCCTGAGGTCCTTTCTCCCGTTTTTGGTTCATACCGGGTGTGAAACTCGCGAAGTAAACGTTACACAAAGCTACGCCACAAAGGCCGTGCTTTGATCATCACCACAAGACTTTGCTTTTCAACAGAAGCCTTGATCATTTGCATCTTAGCATGCCACACAGGCAAACCACTCTATGCAACCGATATCAGTCACACAGAATGAAATCCAATGTCAGACACACAGTCCATTTACAAGTCCGTTCTGGGCCTGAACGAAACCGGAGGCACCTAGTACCCCGCATATCCATCGATCTCCAAGTACGTCTGGACGATCACTAACTGTTTCCATCTTCTTGGGTGTACAGCCCAATCAAGATCATCAGTTATCCCCCAAACGACGTGAAGACCTCCGGTCTTCGACCATCGTCTTCATCTTCGACTTATCGTCGTATCAGTTATTCAGAATGGGATAAACCCGGTCTTTCCGAATAACTCGCGTATATTTTAAATAAGTGTTACACAAACACAACATACGCCTCATTCCAATTCATTAGTCACTAACCGTAAATTAATCAAGAGAATAATTTCCCAAATATTAACCCCGAAGGCCGAAACCAACATCAGATCAATATCCAGAAAACCATTCTACTTAGCTAACCGACAGTTAGTTTCTAAATTTCACGTTCAAATCTAATTAAAGATTTAACTATCGCCTGGAGCAAAACTGGTGATACTCCATTCTCGATCTTTTCAATCTAATTAAAGATTCATTAAAACTCCACTTAGTTTTAATCTGTGACTGGGTTAAAGAATCAGTGTCATTTAAAACACGGTTCACGATAAACCCATAGTCACATCCCCTTAATTATCGGGTTAAAGAACAAGTGTTATTTAAAACACTGTCCACGATAAACCCAAAAATCAATATCGATTCAATTCCAATTAAATGTTATTTAATTGGTACACTTCATTAAATCTAAATAAAAAGATTTAATCTTTTCTCAACTGGGTTCAAGAACAGTGTTAGTGAAGACACCATTCACGACAAACCCAAATCACATTCATTAATTATCGGGTTAAAGAACAAGTGTTATTTAAAACACTGTTCACGATAAACCCAAAAATCAATATCCATTCAATTCCAATTAAATATTATTTAATTGGTACCCTTCATTAAATCTAAATAAAAAGATTTAATCTTTTCTCAACTGGGTTCAAGAACAGTGTTAGTGAAGACACCATTCACGACAAACCCAAATCACATTCATTAATTATCGGGTTAAAGAACAAGTGTTATTTAAAACACTGTTCACGATAAACCCAAAAATCAATATCCATTCAATTCCAATTAAATATCATTTAATTGGTACACTTCATTAAATCTAAATAAAAAGATTTAATCTTTTCTCAACTGGGTTCAAGAACAGTGTTAGTGAAGACACCATTCACGACAAACCCAAATCACATTCGATTAATTATCGGGTTAAAGAACAAGTGTTATTTAAAACACTGTTCACGATAAACCCAAAAATCAATACCAATTCAATTCCAATTAAATATCATTTAATTGGTACACTTCATTAAATCTAAATAAAAAGATTTAATCTTTTCTCAACTGGGTTCAAGAACAGTGTTAGTGAAGACACCATTCACGACAAACCCAAATCACATTCGATATTCAATACAAGGCTCTGAATAGAAAATATATCGGCTTATATTCAATATCGAATTCTACGACTAACAAATGTCGTATTGGAAATAACGATATAAATATATATCTTTCAAATTTCCATAACAACACCTGTATAATCACGAATTCCAACATCGAAATATTCCGAAGACAATTTCGATTCAAATCCACTCCAATGCAATCATTGGAAATTTTGGTTATTTTCAAAACCATTTCAAATTCAATTTATTTATTTAAAAATAAATAGAATTATAATTCTAGTTCAAAACTAGTTCATTTCGATAAAAATCTATTTTTATCTTTTCAAATATGGAGTTTTTCATCCCAAACTTTCACAAATCATTTCTTATGATTTTACACAAATTATTACTATTTTTAATAATTTTATCAAGGCCCGTACAGTCGATTTCCAACAACGGCCATCGAACTGCACTTACAGCGACCTTTTTCGAATTTGATTTGGACGTATCTCCAAATCCAACCGTTAGATTTCAAATTTCTAACATTCATTAGAAAGCTCTTTTCGATACGAACCCAACGGTTCCGGTTTTAGGAGAATCCGACGGTCGGATCTCCCGTAATGTCCGTTTGAAATAAATGGTCGAAATTCGCGAACTGCCGCGGCGCGGCGCGTTCTATTCAGGCCATTATATTATATATATAATATATATAATATATATTTCATCGATTTCTATTTAAAACGAATTATATAAATAGTTTTGAATTCGTTTCAAAAACAATTTCAACTTCCTTTTCAATTAAAATAAAAATTGAATTCTTCTTTATAAATTCGTTTTAAAATTCATTTCTATTCAATTCAAATTTCAATTCAATTTGAATTCATTTCAATTTGTTTTCAATTCAATTCGAAATCGTTTTCAATTCAATTCAAAATCGTTTTCAATTCAATTCATTTCGAAATCGCTTAAAATTGATATAAATATCGTTCACGTCAAAATGGCGTCAATCTAATCAACACGGCTTCATAAATTTTCTATTTTCAAATATTCTATTTCAAATATTTCTTTTTCAAATATTTCTTTTTCAAAACTGGAATGAGGCCCAATCAATTACCATATAAAGTTAATTATATGGATTTTCATACAACACATGTATAATAGCCTTGAAAAATAATCAACCATCAACCAAAGTGCACTACACTGTATAAGCATCAAATATAGACATTTAACGCTTATAGCAGCTTGTCAATCAATCGATCGACATATTTAATCAATCAGGATGAGTGAACTTCAAATTTCATCCTAACACCCGTGTGGGGTTTCAAACAATCAAACACATGTTTTATTTGTGCAGTTAGGCGATGTGTAAAATTTATCGACCCAATCAACGTCATTCAAATAGGTGTACATAAACAAACCGTCTGGTTTGTAAATGAATATTTATTTATTCACATTCACGTTAAAAATTATATTTTTAACGGTAACACATTTTATTTTAACATATGAATTTCTATTCAGTTCATTCTTTAAATAAAATGCTATTTTTATTTTTCTAACTTATTTTAGAAAATTTCGGCGGCATAACGGCACGATACCAGAAACGGGACAAGGCCTAGCCTTATCCCCGGTCTAGTGAAGGCCCACGCCATTCACACATCAATCAAATTCATTTCGTTATGCAAACCACAAAATTTGGAGTAAGGGTCTAACCTAGCCTTACTCCTTCGCCTTATAACGGCGCACGTCTAATCCTAACCAACTTATCGATTCGATTTTTCACGCCACAAACCACATTCAAACCAATATCGCAATCAATAACCAAACAGCCAAACAAACAAGTCCATGGTCTGTGGACGATTGTGTCGGGTGCTACTAAGCACCGTCTGCATCCTAGTATATATATATATAACTAGAAAAGTAGAATTTGAGTGAGAAGTTCTCACCTATAGCTATCCTAGCTCCACGGCACTTCACTGATAGAAAACTTCATCGCTATCGCACCTTCGTCATCTTCGTTGCCCGTATTCACTATATATATAAAAATCGAATTTTTACTTCAAAGTTCAATATATAAAAATCGAATTTTTAGTTCAAAGTTCATAGATAAAAATTATATTTTTACTTCGCCATTCAATATAGAAAAATTATATTTTTTACTTCGCTATTCAATATAGAAAAATTATATTTTTACTTCGCTATTCAATATAGAAAAATTATATTTTTACTTCGCTATTCAATATAGAAAAATTATATTTTTACTTCGCTATTCAATATAGAAAAATTATATTTTTTACTTCCATGTTATATAAAAGATTACATTTTTATCACTTACAACATAAAATAAAATTTAGCTTTAAAGTAAATAAAAGAAAAACAGTTTTAAAAATAAAGAAAATTCAGTTTTTTACTTTTAAAAAAAATATGCAGTTTTTTACTAATTTTAAAAAATGCAGTTTTACTTTTTATTCCTTTTTTAAAAATTCTGTTTTGATTTCTTTTAAAAACAGTTTTAAAATCTCTTTTAAAAATTTCTGTTTTTGAAATTTCTGTTTTAAAATCTTTTAAAATTCTGTTTTAAAAACTTAAAACAAAAAATCAGTTTTATATTTCATTTTTAAAACAGTTTTTAAATCAAAAAAAACAGTTTTAATTTTCTGTAAAACAAAACAAAAATCAAAAATAAAAATAAAACCAATTAAACGCTCACCTAGCTCGGCCGTGGCTCGTGGCGTCGGTGGTTCAGGGGTTCGACGAGGTGACGGTGGTTCAGAGGGATGCGAGGGTTTCTGCTTCGATGCGTCGTTCGGTGGGAGGAGGATGTTGCGAGGGCGGCTCAGCGTCAGGCGGTGGCTTCGGCGATGGCTTCCAGGATCGGAGCGGCGGCGCTGGCGATGGCTCGAACGTCAGAGGGCGGCGGCTTCGGGTATTTAGGGTTTCGTCTTCTTTTTTTTTTTTTTTTATTTGCTTTGTAAATAACTGAATCGGGGGGGGGCCATCGAGGAAGAAAAGGGGGGGGGGAAGTTTAATTTTTTATTATTTTAATTATTTAATTATTTTATTTTAATACAAAAAGTCAACTTTTTCAAACGACCTCTAAACGAGGTCCACCACCTGCCGTCCATAGCGTTTAACCCCCATTCCGAACACAATGGGATATGTATCGTCAGCTGATTCGGCTGTTACAATCAGTTTCCGTTAAATTTACATTTAAATCACTATATTGAATTTTAAACGTACATTTCAAATTACCGGGGTCACATACTAACTAGAAAAATTCCAAAAAAAATATTTTCTAGCTTCGTATTGACGATACGGTCCTAACAAAACTAGTTTCGTCGAATTCTGAGACCGTTAGAAAAATGGCCAATTTCCAGTCGATTAAAATCAACTGAAATGGTCAAAACACGTTTTCTTTTGCCACGCTCACATATTAACTCGAAAAATTATGAAATTTGAAATCTAGCAATAACTCGACCTCACGGACCCAACAAAAGTGGTTTCGTCGAAATCCGAGGACGTTTGCAAAATTGCTATTTTTAAGGGCCTTATATATATAAAAATATATATAAATTCCACAGCGACTATTTCTAATTTTCAACTGGACATACCTTATCATTTCTAAAATGAAATTTCAGTTTGTTAACTTCGTTCCAAAGATATAGTTATACAGATTCAAATATTTCTTGTTTCGTTCAATTCTGACTTATATTGAATTCTGTATATTCATTTGAAATTAGAAATCGAATTTTCGAACTACCGCGCCATTTTCTATTCCTTTTATAATTATATATAATTATTATATATTCTAACGACGACGTATATAATATATACGTCGAATTTCAATTCAAAATAAATTTCTCGTCGATATTATTTAAAATAATTCATTTTAAATAATCTAAATTCGCTAAAATTGCCAAAATAAAAATTTTAAACTGGCCCAGATTTTCCGGGTTGTTACAGCATGGGATATGGCAAGATAAACTGAATGTACCGATAAACTGAAATTTCTGATAATTCGAATGTTCTGATAAACTGAATGCGCTTTTACTCCTCTGCTTCGCAACTACCCTATTATACTGATTTTTATACCTCTGCACTACCTACTAGTGCCCAAACTAGTAATCTATGATTATATGATAACGTGATCCCAATCCCCATATTTGCGGTTGCCATCAGGTGTACATCTATTATGGGGATTCCATTTATTACCTAGATCTAATCTAGGGTTTACTATCGAGCGCTTCCTAGATTCAACCAGGGTTTACGCTACCCAGGGCCATTGGGGTTTATGCTACCTATTGAACGCTTCTCGGATTCAGGGTTTACGCAACCTAGGTCTAACTAGGGATTATGCTACCTATTTTATATTAATTTTCCATGTGTCTGGGTCATTCGTCCCTCTCTTGCGTGTAGATACTCTGTGCTGGCCCCACCATAAGGTGTATCAAGCCTTATGATAGCGACCCGACACGATTCAAGATGCACAGCGTATAACTACAGGTACCTAGTGCCTGCTTTTTCCACTCTGGAGTACGTGCACACCCGTAAACCGTCAGAACCTACACTGAAGTACCCCTTACCGCTATTTTTGACCGCTTATGATCAGCCCAGTAATCGTGCCCCACCCTGCCTAGTTTCAGGGTACCATGATACATCTATGTGGGTTACTGCTGAAATGGGTCCCCGTTACTAGGGTTTCCTGCTGGTTAAGTTTGTGGGCCTATATATACAAGTATTACCCACCTATATGAGATGTACTTAACCCTCCCACCGATTCTAGCGTGTTTTCTTAACGGTTAAGTTTGTGGGCCTATATGTACTAATAACCCACCTACATGAGATGTACTTAATCCTCCCATCGATCTAAGCATGTTTATATAATGGTTAAGTTTTGTGGGCCTATATTTACTAATATTACCCACCAAACCGACGTGTACTTAACCTCCTACTCGTCAAGTCGTGTTGGTTAAGTGGTTCTTATTAACTTAACCTATCTTGCTTATCATGTTGGATTGATTAAGTGTGATTTATTAACTTAACCCCGTTCATTCATCAGGTTATATTGGTTAAGTATTTCCAATTTAACTTAACCCCATTCGTTCATCAAGTTATATTGGTCAAGTGTCATTAATCAATTCAAGTTAACTTAACCCACCCACTCGTCACGTCATGTTGGTTAAGTGTTTCCTTCAGGTGTTAACTTGACCCTACCTCAAACCATGTTATATTGGTTAAGTGTTGCCTTCTCATGTTAACTTAACCCTATCATTTGCTTAATTAACATGTTACAATGGTTAAGTGTTCTAAATTTACTTAACCTTACCCACTTGTCTAGTTAACATTTTATTACGGTTAATTGTTTCCTTAATTACTTAACCTCAACATTTCTAGGTTGATTTATTCATGAGCCTTAATTAATTAATTAATTAATTAAAGCACCAACCACTCACATTAGACAGATATTGTTGTGGTTACTGGATGTGCCGGTCGATTCCGGGAAGGTTTACACCACAACTCAGTCTTACCTCGGGTCTTTCTGGGCTTGATGCACTAACCACCCACATTATACAGGTATTGTTGTGGTCACTGGATGTGCTGGTCGGTTCCGGGCAGTTTTACACCACAACTCAGTTTAACCTCGGGTTAGGCAAATTCGTATTTTACTAAATTTACATACTTACTATTTACGTAAATTTTCAGTAAATCAATTTAGCCTAGATCATATTCAACTGTCATGCAAATTAACATACTTATATTCTATGCCCAAAACTTGATTTACCAATCAATTAACCCAACTTGCAGTTTATACCAATTTAGATTTAATATTCCCCTTTTACAATTCATGCCCAATCTAGGTTAATATTCCAATTTATGGTTCATGTCAAAACTAGATTTATTATTCTAGTTTACCATTTATGTCCAAAACTTGGTTTACATGCCAATTACACACTTTGCGGCCAATTAAACTTATCATTTTATGCCCAAGTATAATATGCATGTAAATCATTCACTATTATAGCAAATTTAGATTATGCCAACATATTTATTATGCCAAACTAACTAAATTAAGCTTCGCCCAAATTCCTGCATCGTAATCGTACGTATAACATGATTTCACAAGTTTCTAAGTACTCATAGAATGATACTAATAGTATCAAAACAAGGAATAGGGGATAAGCACGAGAATTGACATAAAAGAATAGCCATGCAAGAATGAACCAAATACAAAAATAATGGTTCCAATGGGTTTTATGTACATAAGAGGGAATAGGAGTAAACTAGACAAGTTACACCCCAAAAAATGAGATCCAACATAATTAAGGGAATAGGCATAGGCGATTTGGTCCAACATAATGCCAGTTCGAAGTACAACGTAATAGGTTAATGGGAATAGGCTTAAGTCACTGAATACAATAGTTAAGGGAGACTAATCACAATAGTTTCTTAATCAATGTCATAGGCAATAGTCTCATAGTCATGAATCTTGGTAATAGTCTCATAGTCATGAATCATATACAATAGTCTCAAAATTATGAGTCATAGGCAACAATCTTATAGTCATAGTCATATGTAATAGTCTCTTTGTCTTGAATCATAGTCATTGGCGATAGCTTTATCGGCAACAGTTTCATAGTCATAGTCTTAGGCAAAAGTCCCATAATCATAGTCATTGGCAATTAGCCATAATAAGTTCTAGGACACAAGACATAAGCATGAATCAAAGATAATTAACTTGCAAATAGGCACAATTCTATATTTTAATTTATTACATTCACGAGTCTAATTACACGTTCAAATCTATGGATTACCGAACTTACAGTGATCAATTTAGAAAAGGTGATTTGTTATGATTTGAGTGACGTTGCTTGAAGCGGAATGCCTATGGTCCAACTTGAAGCTTTAACTTGATTTGAATTTCCAATTTGAAGAAGAACTATAACTTGTTTTAATGGAGAATAAGATTTATTTTAATTAGGATTGAGGCAGAGTGTAGGCGTAATGTAGTTGTGTGGAGAAAGTGAAGTTTGGGGGCATTTATATAGCGTAGAACTCAGGAATCTGGTCGAGAAATCAGCCCGGATACATAAAAATGAATTCTGCCTCGGATCTGGAAAAACAGGGCAGGTCGACCCTTAGGTCGACCTAGGTCCTAGGCGGGAAATTTCCCGCCCAGCCCGGGTGTGTGTTTTGAATTCGAATTTTGAATCTGTTTTTATTTATTTAAATTCTTGAAACTTCTGAAGGCCATAAATTCTTCAAACGGATTCCGATTTACCCAAACTCGAACTCTATCTCAAGCAGAATTTCGAAACGAGCGCAATGGCGTAACCTATTTCCCTTAATTCTTCTTCTAGAAATAATTTATACTTTAATTTGTGAAACTTAATGTTACAGAATTACGGGGTGTTACATTCTCCCCCCCTAAAGGATTTCATCCCCAAAATCTTCAAGTTAGGAAGAATGTGTCCTACCATTCAGTCATCCATCTACTCAACCATTCAATCACAGGCATTCATTGTCCTTAAAAAGATTTCTAATGCTTTCATGTTCATATGCATAGTGTGTGTATATGTCCTTATCTAATGCAAAATCAGGCGGTCTACTGATTCAGTTGACCTCCTTAATGTGAATTATGTCAGTGCCATGCATTGAATATGTGTGCAATCCTAACGATACATATCATTTCTATATGAGTGCACAACCATTCACTCTAATGCAACATCCACAGGATAACACATCAAGTTCAATCCATAAACAAATACATATATGCAAATGCAATATGGAAGTGACTGAGCTGATCTAGTGCCCTATGTGTGTATATGCATCCACGAGCAACCACTAGCAAACACCTGCAACCACTTGCAACCACCAAACATAACATGTCTCAAACACATGTTTACATCCATTGGCTTCTATCTAAGGATTGAGGATAGGACCGAGAGGACATATTTAAAAGCTAAAGACTAGCATGCAAATAGATTTTATAGAAAAAGCGGAATCAAGGATATACCCTCAAAAAGGGTAAGATGCGCGTATCTGGTCTTCAGTCTTTTAAGTCGCATCTTCTTGAGCTTCACTCCACAATACCTTAACTAATTTAACTTCACGATCTTGAAGCTTCTTGGCCTCCATTTCCAAAACCCACTAGTAAAGATAGGACCTCGCTCACTTACTATGCTAGAGGGTATCCAATGTAATCGAACTATCCTTTCGAGAAAAACATATGTTAATCATGATACTAAGTGTATACACCTAAGTTGATTAGAGGTCTCCCCTGTACTTAGCTTATCCATCATGCTGCAAATCTGAGGGTCTAAAGCTAATGGTTACTATGTGCTTATTACCTCTCTTAAGGTCGGTCTAACTTAGGGTGCTAGCCCCAACCATTTATTTCTCACTCAAACCATCCTAGTCGAACTCGACATCCCTTAAGTACAAGCCCCAAAGGCCCAAACCAATATCAGACAAGCACCCAAGGAATACCTTCTTCGAATTTGGACGATCTATGTGAGATGATACTAACAAAACATCCAAACAATTGAGCATTTTACCGACTCTGGCTATCCTCTCCAATCTTTCTCTAGAATTATCATTGATCGCATAACTGGCTTTGCAGTGTCATCTAGATACATGCGGAAGTCTGTCTCGAATTTTAGGGGGAAAACCCCTACCCTAATCAAAACACCTTGCGTACTCATGGAATATCCCAACGGATCGAAAATCGTCGATAGATAAGTAAAGTGATTCTAGGTAGGTAAGACAAACTGATCCCTTATGATTATACGAAATCTCAAGGGTATTCTCGAGGCAAGTCGAAAGTCTAACTACCCTTGTTTCATAATTACTAGCTAACCAATCAATGCCTAGAATCAACCCATAGCCCAAAAACATAAGCATAAATATAGCTATTCTCAAATCCTCACAACTCAAAGATAAATGGGTCGAACGAGCAATTGGATTTGAGTCTATAATGGAATCCTCTACTACACAATATCTAGGGTGCAGAGACTCAACTATGGAAGCAGATATATATGGATGTAAAGCGCTAAAATCGGAAGGAGTACTAACAGGATAATCAAAAGGAAAAACTCTTTCAACCGAAATCTTACTGCCTCTCTCTCGGGTATGCTGGCGGTGATAGCATGCACTTGCCTACCGGAAAATCCTGCCCGTTGTTCTTTTCCTTTGCCCTTAATTATATGACCCGTTATAGCAAAATAAACATACTTCCTCTTGTTTTAGGTTTTTCTATTCTTTCCTCCCCTCCCTTGTGAACCAAGTCCATATCCATGGGTTCTTCATCCTTATGTTGTGCTCCATAGCCAGACCCCTTTATTCTCAACTTTGTCATCCTTATTTAACCTGTTGACATGTCTCTCGAAAGATGCCTCCATCGCACGGGGAATCCTATAAAGCTAGAAAGGAAATTACGGCTACAGATGGAAGTTAGGCACTTATTTTCCCTTTGACAAGTGTCGTAGTCTTGTTGAGCCTACGGAACCATGCCGCGATGAGGTCACCTCCCAGAAAGCCAGGAGCCCCAGAGACTCAAGAAAGAAGGAAAAAAGGATTCAAACAGAGGATCAAAAGATAATACATATGGCTTTGGGGAGTATGCCTTTAAAACAAAACATTTCTTTTAAAAATGATTCTTTTAAAACCATTTTGAAATAATTTTTCATATCTTTTTATCTGATCCGGTAACCTTCAGCTCTGATACCAAGTGAAACACCCCACCTCCGTTAAGGTCACTCACAAAGGGAATGGCTTAACTTCGGTGGACCATTTTTAGTACAAGATGCAGAAAAATTACAAGATAGACAAATAAAGCAGCGAAAAATAAATAACCTTTATTGGTTAAACAGCTTGTACAAAGATTGTTTTACAACACCAATACTTATTACAAGAAAGCATCTATCTTGTTTAATATATAAGAAGCACAAACTGACAATGATATTCCCCAAATAAAGCATGAGCCAACCATAGCAGTAAAAAATGGAGTTCAAAGCAATGCACGAAAGAATCTTCAAGCTAGGAAGGAGTAACGGTCCCAAAATGAACTGAGCTTTTTCCTCCCTGACTACCTGGGGGGAATGGAAGAAAAGAGGCAAAAGAAAACTAGGCCAGACAAAAAGTCTGGTAAGTCCAGTGATTCTTAGTATTTAAACGAGTAAAAGGGTCATGACATGAATAAACTAAATATAAGACTAAACCATAGTAATAAGATAACATGGGGGTAAGCATGGGATATGGCAAGATAAACTGAATGTACCGATAAACTGAATGTTCTGATAATCTGAATGTTCTGATAAACTTAATGCGCTTCTACTCCTTCTCTGCTTCGCAACTACCCTGTTGTATTATTTTCTATATCTCTGCACTACCTATTAGTGTCCAAACTAGTAATCTATGATTATATGATAACGTGATCCCAATCCCCGTATTTGCGGTTGCCTTCAGGTGTACATCTATTATGGGGATTCCATTTATTACCTAGATCTAATCTAGGGTTTACTATCGAGCGCTTCCTAGATTCAACTAGGGTTTACGCTACCCAAGGCCATTGGGTTTATGCTACCTATTGAACGCTTCTCGGATTCAGGGTTTACACGACCCAGGTCCAACTAGGGATTATGCTACCTATTTTGTATTAATTTTCCATGTGTCTGTGTCATTTGTCCCTCTCTTGCGTGTAGATACTCTGTGCTGGCCCCACCATAAGGTGTATCAAGCCTTATGATAGCGACTCGACACGATTCAAGATGCACTGTGTATAACTACTGGTACCCAGTGCCTGCTCTTTCCACTCTGGAGTACGTGCACGCCCATAAATCCTCGGAACCTACACTGATGTACCCCTTGCCACTATTTTTGACCGCTTATGATCAGCCCAGTAATCATGCCCCACCCTGCCAAGTTTCAGGGTACCATGATACATCTATGCGGTTACTGCTGAAATGGGTCCCCGTTACTAGGGTTTCCTGCTGGTTAAGTTTGTGGGCCTATATATACAAGTATTACCCACCTATACGAGATGTATTTAACCCTCCCACTGATTCTAGCATGTTTTCTTAACGGTTAAGTTTGTGGGTCTATATATACTAATATTACCCACCTACACTAGATGTACTTAATCCTCCCATCGATCCAAGCATGTTTATATAATGGTTAAGTTTTGTGGGCCTATATTTACTAATATTACTCACCAACCCGATGTGTACATAACCTCCTACTCGTCAAGTCGTGTTGGTTAAGTGGTTCTTATTAACTTAACCTATCTTGCTTATCACGTTGGATTAGTTAAGTGAGATTTATTAACTTAACCCCGTTCATTCATCAGGTTATATTGGTTAAGTATTTCCCATTTAACTTAACCCCATTCATTCATCAAGTTATATTGGTCAAGTATGATTAATCAATTCAAGTTAACTTAACCCACCCACTCGTCATGTCATGTTGGTTAAGTGTTTCCTTCAGGTGTTAACTTGACCCTACCTCAAACCATGTTATATTAGTTAAGTGTTGCCTTCTCGTGTTAACTTAACCCTATAATTTGCTTAATTAACATGTTACAAGGGTTAAGTGTTCTAAATTTACTTAACCTCAACCACTTGTCTAGTTAACATGTTATTACGGTTAAGTTTCCCCTTAATTACTTAACCTCAACATTTCTAGCTTGATTTATTCATGAGCCTTAATTAATTAATTAATTAAAGCACCAACCACTCACATTAGACAGATATTGCTATGGTTACTAGATGTGCCGGTCTGTTCCGGGCAGGTATACACCACAAATCAGTCTTACCTTAGGTCTTTCTAGGCTTGATGCACTAACCACCCACATTAGACAAGTATTGTTGTGGTCACTGAATGTGCCAGTCGGTTCTGGGCAGTTTTACACCACAACTCAGTCTAACCTCGGGTTAGGCAAATTCGTCTTTTACTAAATTTACATATTTACTATTTACGTAAATTTTCAGTAAATCAATTTAGCCTAGATCATATTCAACTGTCATGCAAATTAACATACTTATATTCTATGCCCAAAACTTGATTTACCAATCAGTTAACCCAACTTGAAGTTTATACCAGTTTAGATTTATTATTCCCCTTTTACAAATCATGCCCAATCTATATTAATATTCCAATTTACGGTTCATGTCAAAACTAGATTTAATATTCTAGTTTATCGTTTATGTCCAAAACTTGGTTTACACGCCAATTACACACTTTGCGGCTAATTAAATTTATCATTTTATGCCCAAGTCTAATATGCATGTAAATCATTCACTATTATAGCAAATTTAGATTATGCCAACACATTTATTATGCCAAACTAACTAAATTAAGCTTCGCCCAAATTCCCGCGCCGTGATCGTACGTATAACATGATTTCACAAGTTTCTAAGTACTCATGGAATGATACTAATAGTATCAAAGCAAGGAATAGGGGATAAGCACGAGAATTGACATAAAAGAATAGCCACGCAAGAAAGAACCAAATGCAAAAATAATGGTTCCAATGGGTTTGATGTATATAACAATGAATAGGGATAAACTAGACAAGTTACACCCCAAAAAATGAGATCCAACATAATTAAGCGAATAGGCATAGGTGATTTGGTCCAACATAATGCCAGTTCGAAGTACAACCTAATAGGTTAATGGGAATAGGCATAAGTCACGGACTACAATAGTTATAGACAATTAACCACAATAGTCATGGGCGACTAATCACAATAGTTTCTTAATCAATGTCATGGGCAATAGTCTCATAGTCATGAATCTTAGTAATAGTCTCATAGTCATGAATCATATGCATTAGTCTCAAAATTATGAATCACAGTCATAGTCATAGGCAATAGTCTTATAGTCATAGTCATATGTAATAGTCTCTTTGTCATGAATCATAGTCATAGGAGATAGTTTTATGGGCAATAGTTTCATAGTCATAGTCTTAGGCAAAAGTCCCATAATCATAGTCATTGGCAATTAGCCACAATAAGTTCTAGGCCACAATCGAGAATCAGATCCAATGGCATAGATAACGTTAGATTTGACATAAGCATGAATCAAAGATAATTAACTTGCAAATAGGCACAGTTCTATATTTTAATTTATTACATTCATGAGTCCAATTACAAGTTCAAATCTAAGGATAACCGAACATACAGTGATCAGTTTAGAAAAGACGATTTGCTATGATTCGAGCGACGTTGCTTGAAGCGGAATTCCTACGGTCCAACTTGAAGCTTTAACTTGATTTGAATCTCCAATTTGAAGAAGAACTATAACTTCTTTCAATGGAGATTAAGATTTATTTTAAATAGGATTGAGGAAGAGTGTAGCATAATGAAGTTGTGTGGAGAAAGTGAAGTTTGGGGGCGTTTATACAGCGTAGAACTCATGAATTTGGTCCAGAAACCAGCTCTGATACATAAAAATGAATTCTGCCTCAGATCTGGAAAAACAGGACAGGTCGACCCCCAGGTCGACCTATAGGGGGGAGGTCAACCCCCAGGTTAACCTGGGTCCTATGAGGGAAATTTCCCGCCCATCCCAGGTGTGTGTTTTGAATTCGAATTTTCAATTTGTATTTATTTATTTATTTAAATTCTTGAAACTTCTGAAGGCCATAACTTCTTCATACGGAGTCCGATTTACGCAAACTCGGACTCTATCTCAAGCAGAATTTTGAGACGAACGCAATGTCGTAACCCATTTACCTTCATTCTTCTTTTAAAACTTATTTATACTTTTATTTGTGAAACTTAATGTTACAGAAATACGGGGTGTTACAAGGAGTGTCAAATAAACTAGTTAGTTTACTGATTCCTCTAACGTACCATAAATCTATGTCTAAATTGTGCATTTAACCTAGATCAAATGGGATTATAGCATATCCCTTTCTAGACATAAATCTGGTTCCTATTTCTTGATAAATAATAGTTTTCTATCCATGAACCAATGTCCGCTATCAAGAACTTTTTTACAGTTAATGTCATTATTGAATTTTATTAAGTATAAACCATTTTCTCATGCAATAATCTCTCAGCTACTGGTTGGTTTCCATTCTCTTTTGATATATGTGTTTAAACGTATATAATAAGGCCTTTTCCTAGTCAAATAAATGTAGATACAATTATTCCACATTTTATTTGCTGCTTGAAAAACTAGGTCATCCATATTCACATATATACCTTCATCGTCTTTTTCCCATTCATAGTTTTCCATGCCTCCATCTATTCGTGTATTTCCTGCAAAATCCTAAGCCCATAACCTAGAAGTTGTGCCTATCTTCAATTGTTTTGCCTAATTGGATTTATTCGAAACAACCATCGAATAAGATTCAGTCGTTTCTTTTTTATTAGTCACCGCCTTATTTTGTTGTGTCAATTCTGCTGTAGAAGATTTGTTTTTCCTACTTCTTACATCCTACCAATTGTTTTCTTTCCATTGTTTTTCTATTTTTAATTTTCGACTCCACGTGAGGTTGCTATTAGGGTTACCATGCCACAATGCATGATAGAAGATTCTTGATCTCAACTACGATGAGTTAGAGGTAAGGTTTTAAAGCTCAATTTCATAATAAATAACTGATTTAATTGAAAAACATCTTATGAGCTATGTCAACAAAACCTCGTTACATATAACTACATTTATTTCTTTCTGCTTTTGGGATGTCACTTTGATCAATTTAGTTACTATGATTCATGCATGATTTTTCTTCGGATACTTAATGTCAAATTTTGATCCAGTGTCATTACACCGTATGTCTTTTCTCCGTATGATAATTCTGTATTATACTTTTGATGAAAACAAAGGAGGAGAGAGCGGTTAATATTTGGTGTCAGAAGTGAATTCACAGGTTAATATTGAATGAAATATTATTAGTTTAATATTTTATTTGAGAATAAATATGCCTCAAACTTAGGATATTATATCTATAGGAGGAGCATGTTATATACATTGAAACCACTGTGCTTTGATTTCGCTTTGATAGTTTGCAATACACATTCAACACATTGCATCTTTCAAATCTTAACTTGTTGTTCGTTATCATCGAAAGAGGGAATAATGGAGTATATATCCTGCATAAGGATAACAAATATATTTTAAGTTTGATTTTTCCATTGGAGTATGTTATAGTTTAAAATCAAAAAATCACAATTTTGAAGTGTGTTATATTTCAAACATGTTAAATTTTTATATGTGAAAATAATACATATTTACTATTATCATTAAAGATTGTCATATATTGCAATTAGCTTCCTTTTTTATATTAATAAATATATATTATATTTAATGTGTTTGTTAAGTGTTGTTTATTACTAGGTTTGTGGAAAAGTTTCCTTTTGATGAAATGAAATGCATAAATTCACAATTGGAAACTCCATATATGAAGAGAGAAAAAAATATAAGTCAATAGCATACACAGACATGTAATATGCTCAGGAAGATACACTAGATTTTGTTTCTTGTGACGTGGATCTTTACTTTTTTTCTACGAACTTTAAAAAATTACTTTACTATTGATATCTTTCTCTAACACTCTCTGGCATATTTTTCCATATTGATTTGCATACTGATTTGTGACCCTACACAAACAATGTTTCATTAGACATCAAAAAAGTCGGATATCAATGTAACAAGTAAAGGAGGAAATTCTATAGCGAAATATTCTATCTCCTAGATCGAACAATTTGATCATCATCTCTTATAGAATAAATCTTAATTACAACAACAATCTAATGTATAAAGGGATATCAGAAAAAAAAAGAGTCATCAACTCTAGTTAGATTGTGACCTTTTATCTGATCAAAACTACATTAGCTTCAGCAACAGACTTAAATTAAGTCTGAATACTACGAAATCGAATCAGTTTCTTCCCCCTTATAGCAAAAATTCAAGGGTAAATTCAAAAGTCTGAATTTTCCTACGTGATTATTAAAATAAGAGCCGTAAACAGGATGCTTATTTAATAATCACCCTTTGTATGGTGCTTATTTAAATAAGTCTGATTGAGCCCTGGTTGGTTTTGTTGGATAGCTTGGCCTTGAGTGGATTTGATCAGCTTTGTCAAGCAGTTTTTTCTTAAGAGGCTTTGGTCATCTTAGGCTAAAGACTTTTTCCTTAAGCGAGTTGGTTTAGCTTTGTTTAATTGTCTTATCTTGAGCCGGTTCGATCGATTCAACGGGATGATTTTGCCTTGAAAGGAGTATTATCGTTTTGGTTAGATAACTTTGCCATGAGCAGACTAGGTCGACTTAGCCAGAATGTTTTGAAGGTTAAATGATCAATAGGCTAGATAAGGATTTGAACATGAAAGTCGGAGAGCTCTACCTAGATTATACAGAAAGCTTTGTTTGAATTACGCTTGGACTAATCAAAAGGCTTGGTATTATCTCAGTCTTATCGGATAACACAGCTACTGAAAATTGACTAAGGACTTAGATGGAAAAGAAACAAACAGACTTAATCATTGCACTTAAATTCTTGGGACTCGTTCTCATTCAAAGCACATCTTTTATCCAATAGGCATAGCTTTGAGGGGCAAATGGTAATTTATTTTTGGATCAAAGTAGCTTCAGTCACATTTAGAGAATTCATTATAGATTAGGTTGGAACCAACTTTTAATGATCCATATTTTAAATTTTGAATATTTAAATATTTTATTTAAATAATAATCAATAATTAATTAATTAATGGTTCAAAAAGGTATTTTTTCACAAAAGATCGAATTAAGAATTAGGACTAGTTTCATTGAGTTTGTATGGTTTGTTACGTATATATTGTTATGTATATTAAAAGTATAAGGATTGCTATATTTCGAGATCAGGAGATTTTAGGGTCGAAACCATTTTGAAATACATGTAAAATTATCATCCTAGGGAGCAGTCTCAGATTTCGACGAGACTTGTATCATCAGAATCGTATCATATGAGAGATGCACGCACTCAAGTTTCATAGCGTTTGGGTAAGCCGTTTGATCGTGGTGAGGTAAAACGCACATCGATTTCTAATAGAGAATTAAATTGATTTAAATAATAACTAAATACTCTATGTTGCTACAGTATCCTACCTAATCCAATCTTCTCCATTTCAAGGTTACTGTTACATTGCCTCTCCAAAAAATAATGGATGCTACTTCTGATAGCTTCAAAAATTTATTACCATCAATTCAACTAATATAAAATCATGATTTAACCTTCCCTGAACTCATATTGAAGTCTTATACACACGCATATAGTTTCATGGCCATTCCTGATAATCAAAATGGCGGGTCATAAAATAGGGTTGTGATTCGCATGGCCATGGATTGTAAAGTGGAGGAACAGAGGTTTGATTCGGGTTTAGGGAAGGTAGGCTACCTATGGGGAGAAGTTTGGGTGAACTCGATCGCCCTTAGGGGATCGCTCATTAGGCCATGGTGATGTGACTTCTTGATGTCACAGTTTGGTACACCCAGCGGGTGATGGGGCAATGGCATGAACAAATCCGGCTTCGGACAAGTATCACTTTGGTGTTATTGGTGATGAGTTTTGAGATTGTAACACCCCACATCCGTTAAGGTCACTCACAAAGGGAATGCCTTAAATTCGGTGGAGAGTTATAGGTAAAAGATATAGATAAATTACAAGACAGACAAAATTAAAACAGTGGAAAATAGGACTTAATTTTATTGATAAAATAGTTTGTACAACAATTGTTTTCCAATACCAGAATATCTGTCTTACAAAATAAAAAAGCATAAAATAACATTTATATTCCCCAATATACCGTAAGCCAGCCATAGTAATGGGAAAGAGAATCCCAGCAAAACTTCGACTAATCTTCAGCTAGGAAAGAAAACTAGACTAAGTAGTAATATTCCCTCCCTGTGAGCCTGGGGGGGAACGGAAGACAAGAAAGCGAAAGAAAACAGAGTCAGACATAAAGTCTAGTAAGTTCAGTAACTTTCAGCATGTGAACAGGTAAAAGCAACATGACATGAATTTGACTGAATACAAAACAACACCATGATGACGAGAATCATAAGGTTAGCACAAGATATGATAAGGTAAGATAAACTAGATGCACTTCTATACTTTCTCTGCTTCGCTACTACCTTGTTATTCTAATTTCTATATCTCTGCACCACCTAACTAGTAATCTATATGAACTGATAAGAACAGATACGTGGTCCCAATTCCCGCAATTGTGGTTGTTTCAGGTGTACATCTATTATTTATTACCTAGATCTACTCTACGGTTTTCTATCGAGCGCATTCTAGATCCAACCAGGGTTTATGATACCCAGGGCTACTGGGGTTTATGCTACATATTGAACGTTTCTCGGATTTTAGGGTTTACGTGACCTAGGTCCAACTAGGGATTATGCTACCTATCGAACGACGCCCCTAGTCTAGGACACACTACCCAGAGTGGTATATGTTCCTAGACTTTACCCACTTATGTGTCATGGATCGTTATCGCTGTCTAGATGCACATGTCCTCTATATGTGTGATCTGAGTCTCGTGGCAGGGCAAATCAAGAAACACGGAACTCAGTCGGGAGCTTTCAGATATCTGCCGATGCAGATGCTAAAGTCTATTTTTCCAGTGGCTATGGTCCCACTTGACCCCTCCCTCAACTAATGAAAGGCACACCTTGAAAAATGAGAACTATACGCAGGTCGTCTATGCCCCCACTAACCTATGGCCATCCGCACCCATAACTAGATAGCAAGTATATGGTCTTTTGGAGTTCTCCGCCTTTCCGTTGTACGTATCTCGACTGACTCAAGATGGTAGGTAGACGACAAGTTGCTATCACAGGGCTACTAGTCTCGCCGAATTACGCTGGTCCATCCTAGTCTTTAGGTTGCCTTATATTGCAACCAAGGCATACTCTTGGTTCTTCTAACGCAGACCTTAACCTCTGTGAGCCCAGGCGGATCATCTACAGCCTCACAGAGGGATACCAAGAGTACCCTCACGTCCCCTCGAAGCCGCATGCTTCGTAACCCAGTTTGTTGGAACCTTCTTTAAGATCAGATGGACGTTCGCTCCTTCTCGTGTTCTACTAAGGTTTATTACTTAGTTCCCTTAACTAAAGTTTACTACTTAGTTCCTGAATCGTCGTTTTCTTAACTAAGGTTTACAACTTAGTCCTCTTATCTAAGGTTTACTACTTAGTTCTTTTTCTCGTCAAGTTGGATTGGTTAAGTGTCATTAGTCAATTCAAGTTAACTTAACCCATTCATTTGTCATGTTAAAATGGTTAAGTGTTATCAGTAGTTCATGTTGACTTAACCCTACCACAAATCAAGTTAAATTGGCTAAGTGTATATTACTTAACCCCACCTTCTAGTCTAGTTAACATGTTAAATTGGTTAAGTGTTCCTATGGACTTAACCCTCCCATTCTAACTTAACTGTTTCTTAGCTTTAAATTATTCATTTAAAGCACCAACCACTCACATTAGACAGATATTGTTGCGGTCACTGGATGTGTCGATCGGTTCCGGGAAGATTTACACCGCAACTCAGTCTAACCTCGGGTCTTTTTGGGCTCAATGCTCTAACCACCCACATTAGACAGGTATTATTACGGTTGTTGGATTTGCCGGGCGGTTTCGGGCAGTCTTATACCATAACTCAATCTAACCTCGGGTTAGGAATATTCGTCTTTCCTAGATTTACATATTTATCCTTTTTGTCTATATGTAAATTGCTAACAACTCTTTTAAACAAATTTGGCCTATATCTTATTTATTTGTCATGCCCACTAACATACCTATATTCTAGGCCCAAATCTTTATTTACCTATCAATTAACCCAACTTGCAGTTTATGCCAAATTAGTTCAGTTCATGTCAAAACTAGATTTAATATTCTAGTTTATAGTTTATATCCAAACTTGGCTTACATGCCAATTACATACTTTGCGGCAAATTAACAATTTACCATTTTACGCCCATGTCTAGTATGCATGTAAATTATTTACTATTATCGCCAATCCAGATTTTGCCAACATATTTGTTATGCCAAATTATCTTAATTAAGCTACACCCAAATTCCCCCGCCGTAGTCATACGTATAACATGATTTCACAAGTTTCTAGGTACTCATGACATGAAACTAACAATAGGAATAGGGGATAAGCACGAGAATTTACATAAGAGGATAGGCATGAAGAACTAAACCAAAATACAAAAATACAAAGATAATGGATCCAATGGGTTTGGTGTACATAATAGCGAACAGGAATAAACTAAGCAAATTACACCCTAAGTATGAGATCCAAGATAATCAAGGGAGACATAGGTGATTTGATCCAACATAATGCCAGTTCGGTATACAATCATGATTTGTAACTATAATGTTATGCGCATAAGCAACTAACCATAATAGTCATAGGCAATTAACCACAATAGTCCTAGGCAGTCAACCACAAAATAGTCCTAGGAAATTAACCACAATAGTCATAGTCATGGTCATAGGTAGAAACCTCATAGTTATGAATCATAGGCGATTAACGACAATAGTCATGGATAATTAACCAAAATAGTCCTAGGCAATTATCCTAAATAGCCATAGGCAATTAACTGTAATAATTTCAAAGTCATGGTCATAGACAATAGTCTTATGTTCATAATCATAGGCAATAATCTCATAGTCATGAATCATGGTCGTAGGCAATGGTCTTATGTTTATAGTCATAGGCAATAGTCTTATGTGCATAGGTAGTCTTATGTTCATAGTCATAGGCAATAGTTTCATAGGCCATGGTTTCATAGTCATAGTCTTAGGCAAAAAGTCTCATAATCATAGTCATTGACAATTAGCCACAATAAGTTCTAGGCCATAATCGAGAATTAGATCCAAAGGCATATACAAGCACCGATTCAAACGAAACGATTAGGCATATTCTCATATCCATTTAATTACATGTCACAAATAGATCTAGGCGTTCAAATTTAAAAAGTAACTGACTTACATTGATTGGTTTTAGAAAAGGATAATAACGCTGAGTCCATTTGCTAAGCCGTTGAATTAGCCCTTGCTTCGCTTCCTTAAGCTTTAACTTTATTTGAATCTCCAATTTGCAAATCTCGCGTTGCTTGAAGAAGAAGGTAGAAGGACTCTCTTAATTAGATTAATCTTGTTTTGTTTGAATCGTGTAGTCTTTGGAGAAGAAGAAGTCATCTTGTTCATCAAGAATTTGTGCAGCGTAAGGATAGAGAAGAATGGTGTGAGGAGTAGTGGGGATCCGGGGAGGTTTATATAGGTTTAGGATTACGAATCTAGTCAGAAAACATGTCTAAATACATCGCAATGCATCAAGTTCAAAAAATGGAATTTGGCACTAGGTCGACCCCCAGGTCGACACTATGGTCGACCTGGTCCCTGGGAGGTCGACACTATGGTTGACCCCCAGGTCGACCTGGTTCTGGGCGGGAAATTTCCCGCCCAGCCTGTTCTGGGTTTTGAATTCGAATTTGAGTTCGAATTTCGTGCTGTTTTTCTATTCTGAAAATCCATGAAACTTCGGAGGGTCATATCTCCCTCATACGGACTCCGTTTCTCGAAAATTCGGACTTGTTTCCAAGCAGAATTTCGAGACGAACGCAATGGCGCAACCATTTCCCTTGATTCTTATTTTAAAATTTATTTATAATTTAATTTGCAAAACTTAATGTTACAGAATTACGGGATGTCATAGAGATTGTTTGCTTGGTGTCTCTGGAAAAGATGCAGGATAGGATAGGTCCTTATGCGCATGTATAGGAGGTTACTGGGGATTAATCTATGCAAAAGAAGAATGATAAATGGCATTTTGATAAATGATGTAATTGTTATTTGATTTGTGTCAAATTGAACACCGCAAACTTATATCTATCATAAGTTTTGCATACGAAGTCAGAATTGGACGTTGTTTCTTCCATTGGACTCATACGGACGAGCTCTATACCCTACAGCTGATTTAGGCTGATTTGGTTAAGGTGAGTGATATTATCTCTCACTGAATTGTTTTGTTCGTATAGTATAGTTTTGATCTTTTAAACTGATTTCTAATTATTAAACGTAACATTTAGGATAGTTGAACCTAGTAAATACTTAATAAAAAGAATAAAAGTGATTTAGGTAGATTTAACATAATTGTGACATTTTTTTCCTGATGAGCACTGTTACGCCGTACTTATCCATTTACGCGCTATTACATGTTATTTTGGCTATATTGTTAGACATAGGTTATTTGGATACTTATCTCACCTTGATCGCTACAAATATGATCTTTTTTATTTCTTACTTCTATTGTGGATGTTTTTTTGCTAGTTTAGGAATTTGTATGACATTTGTTTGCATGGTTGAATTGTTTGATTCATTTAGATTAAAACACCATTCATAGACGATCTAGTATTAGGAAATATTTCGTTCATTAGAGTTTGGCGTACTTATCGATCAAATGCATATGTTGGTGTATATTGATTAAGTGCAAAATATGGTATACTTAAACGAGATAGATATATTCTTGAAGAAGTTTCGAAGTGCATGGAGGAATTCGATGATGGAGCATCATTAGAGCTCGATGACGGATATGAAGAGGGACCAACACTGGAGCTTGGTGGCCGATCTGAAGACAGAAGATGGACTTGGCGATGAGCTGGACTTCATGATGAATGCCATATGTTTTCCTTGGATGGGTGTTTAATTAATCGTGGTTAAATATTGATCCGTGAAGTCGTTATCGATTAATATAAAGTGGTTGATATCGACTACTATTGTTATTGACCATTTTGGTCAATTTGACGATGGATGGTTCGTTCGATAGCGTTGTTTATACTATGGCTCTTCGATTAGAGGCTTTGGCTTGAGGTGAGGACGTGGTTCTTCTATTGATACGTCATTCGACGGTGAAGGCTGTAGGATGGGAAGCAAGGCTACTATGTTGGTTAGATATCTCCAAGATGCAAAAGATACAACATTAAGTCGTATTGAGGTGAATGTCGAAGAGAGAGATGATGGGAGACACATGATAATATCTTATGACACACGATGACCATTGGGGATAGTTCCCATATTGCAACGACTTCGGATGGGAATCTTATAGAAAATCTAGTGATGGATTCTACTACGGAGAATGTGTGCAAAGAAATTATTAATAACACACGGTTTTAGTAGTTGCTCATAAAGAGTGGGAGTGGGTGTGATGTCCATTTGGACAAGATGGGTCCTCCTGATTTTCGATGATGGAAGACTTATGGCATTCACCTAGATCGGATGGTTTCTTACCTTGGGACATACAAGTGGGTACGACTTATATCCTAGCTGACTGAGTGGCATGTATTCGAGTATCATGGAAACTGAGCATTATTGTACATCAAACGCACTAAGTGAGTGAATGTGAGGATGGATGATGGATGTTGTGGATGTTTGTTTATTTATCATCATTAGTACTTAGACATCTATCGCAACCTTTTATATGATGTTTATCATGGTATAGCATGTATCGATTGTTCTGTGCCGACTTCGTGAATGCAAGGGCAGGGAAAGTATGATTCTCTGTGCCCTCTATGCCATATATAGCATTATGAATTTAACTATACTTTGAGATTTCTTATCGCCTTCAATAGAAAGTTGTCTTAACTAAGGTTCTATTTCCTACTTATTACCTTGGGTGCTCATTGATGATGCTGATGAATAGGCCATGTGACATGCACAGGTATTATTTGGAGTTACATAGGTGGATCTGTAAGAGGCAATATTTGACATATTTATACTTGTACCTTTATTGCTTATTATGCTTTGTAACATTGTGGATCCTAAACAGTGTTATGTGTTCCTATTTAAAACCGCATATCAGATGAGTTTATTTACTTCTTGTATAGACTCTATTATTGTTTTGTATAATTGTATGAGCCTGTATACTTTGAATATCTCGTTTACATAGTTATTACTATCTCACCTATTATATATATATATATATAATTTGATTATTATTTGTTATCTAGTGCGCTGTGAGATATATAACATGTTCTATGTTTGAGTTTTATATTCTTTTCTTCCTCTTCTCTTCTACTTCCTTCATTCTTTTCACTTCTCTCTTCCTTTCTACTTTTTATTTCTCTTGACGATTTCTTTACATCTTTCTTGTACTTGTACAACGCAAATTATTAGTTATGAGAACCGGTGGTGTACGACAGGTCATCACATTTAGTTTCAGAGCTTAGGATGCGTTGTTTAACCTAAGCAATACTGAATTTGAGAGTTAATATAAACGAAAGAGTACGTATTTGTACATACTTTGTTGTTCAAATCCATATATTAGTACTATATAGTATAGTTTGTTTTGCACACGAGTGCCATTAGGGTAGTTTTTCTCTACTAGCAACTGATCATCCCTACCACTTATTTAAGACGATCTGGCAAACAAGAAATACTTTTAATTACTCTGTCTCTAGTTTACATTTTTTTTGTTTTCAGTAATGGTACGATCCATTATTAAGGATGTCTTAAAATCTATAATTAGTTATGTCGCTTAAGTGTGGTGAGTCAATAATGCCACATTGTGTAGATACTTATGTGTTCATGTGGCATACCGTTCCTTGGAAACGGAATCGACAATTGTGGTGCAAGAGCTTTTGAGTTCTCGCAAGAGTTTTCTTTGATGACTTGGAGTCGAAATTGAATGAACTAGGAGTTTACTCCTAAGAGACACTAAGACTGAGCCTGAATTTGTCGAGAATCTTCATCATTTTGAGTTCTAGAAATTGACTCGCTCGAGACTAATTCATGATTCGCTTCGTAAAGGTTTTAAATCGACTTATTAGAAGTCAATGAGGAGTTCGTCGATTTAGGCAATATGTCTATGTTGGAGAGTGTGACTGAATTTGATGTGTTATCAAAGTAGGCTCCTTTTGTTACTCCGAAGTTTGGAGTTTGGGTCTGGATTAAGTGATTGACTTGGAGGATGATTATTTTATTCTAAGCGAATGTTAGTTGAAGAGTTGATTGAGTAAGCTCGCGATGTTTAAGATTTCACCCAGTATAGAACTTTGTCATTTTTGTCGGGACAACTTGCGAAGGCATATGTATTGATTATCATTTCCGTTTTGTTGATAGCTCCCTCATAGAAAGAGAAACGATTGGCTCCATCACTCGATATATGTTCCCATTAATGGCATTCCCAAATGTATTTTAATTTGGTGTTGAGATTTCATCATTCCATTTGATCTTGTGATTTGATGGATGGAATGGGATTGGGACTTGTGAATTGATTTGCCTCTCTTGATTGTGACTTACAATGTTGAGAGCTGAGTTAGATTATATACATGTGTAAAATCCTATGTTTTGTCGTCAGAACTTGAAACTAAGGGTGATTGCAGCATCCATAGTAATTAATATTAGGCCTCGAGGTAGGGGTGTGTTATGGATAACTAGTCTAAACTCGGCTGTATACAAAGCTCATCAAACTTAAAATTCATCCAGTCATGGTTGCATGTCTTCTAAATTGTTATGGTTAATATTTGAGCATAACTAGACTTAATATTTAATTATAATGGTTCAATTACTAGGAGGAAAGAAGAATATCAGTTGTAATGAGAGGTTGTTGGTGATGATAGTGGGATAGGATAAGCTCTTCAGTAGTGAGTCACATTCGATTTAGCGATAGTGGAGTGAGACTTAAATCTTTAGTAGTGAATCGCTTATGATCAGACGATAGTGGGCTAAGACAGATCCCTAGTAGCGAGCCGTTATCTGATCTGGTAGCTTGAGAGTATCTAAACACATTCGATGAGGTTACTAGATTGCCACCATGTTTGAGTTGAGTTCCGTATTGATCTAGTTATGTATGTTCTTTTGGTTGGGAATCCCAAGTGGATTTTACCAATTGTTAGAAGTTGGTTGGTGTATGACGATTATAGCTTCTCACACACTATTTTGATCTTGATTGATTAGTTAGGCTGTTCGGGCCAACCAGTAGTCAACATATTTTGCGATCGATATGTTGTAGTTTCATTTTCATTATAAATGGTGAAGTGCTTGAGTTACGTTGTCTTGAGTAGGATGTCATTAATAGTTCTATGAGAGTTTGGATGGTTTGGAAGTTTGAGTTGACCTATAAGTGTGTTGATTTATCGTTTTAAGTGGGGAACGAGAGGCGGATAGTACTCACTTGATTGTGTGGGTGGTTTAAATGCGGTTTGTTTTTGGATTGAAGGTTGTGTTTTAGTCGATAACCAAAACCGCATAAGGAGTGTCGACTCCCGATTCGGAATCGATGGCAATAGAGTTTGTTTTGGTGAGTAGGAGGCAATATATATTAGCAAGGGGGATAAAGTCATTAGTGGTGTTACATCCCCGAGATTTCTCTTCCTTGAGAGGTAACTCAACCTTTTCCAGTGGAAATGGTTGGAATTCTTGGCATCCCATGACTATGAAGTTTCCTGTTGGCATGCGTACAAAATTCAAAGTTTGTGTGCGTCGAGTTGGAAATATACTAGTTCGAAAGCGATATTCCTTTAGTGAACGTCATTTGTATTTATTACTGTTTATGATTCCATAACTCGAGGTGAGGTAGTAAGGACCTAACCGAGGTGGATGGTTCCATATGGAAGAGGTGTCATTTGTTCCTGACATCATTAGAAATGGTGGTTTGCGCATTTATTTCATAATGAATGCAATGTTAGCTTGCTATAGCTAAATGGGATGGATCGAATAGTTTTTTATAACTATTCAAGATTTCCAATTGGATGCGGGAATAATTGTCGGTGGTTTTCATCGATAGGTTACCATACAAATTGAGAATAGTATGATAGCACTCGAGTCCTACCCAATTCTTGATGAGAGATGCTAGATTAATATTCTTGATTTTTGAAATGGAAACAAAGGTATCGAGTCATATATGGATTGAATTTAGTAATTAAAGTATCATATTAGTTAGATTAGTAACCTGCTTGTTAGGATAAGTGTGGATGTTATTTTCCATATGTAACACCCCATGTCTGTTAATGTCACTCACTAAGTGAATGCATTAAGTGTCGTGAAGCGTTATAGGTAAATAAGAACATAATAGCACAAGACAGACATGTAAAATAGCAGCAGAATTAATAACTTTATTTAAATCAAAACATCATGGTCCCAAATACTGATTTTACGTCATAAGTAACTAATTACATTAATAATCCGTCTTGCTAAAAATATTAGAGTACAAAATCATAAACCATATTTCCCTTACAAAGCCATAAGAGAGTTGACAAGGAGTCAAAGTGATACACCTATATCCGAAATCCAAGCTAAGCTGAATGAATCCAAATCAACTCTAAGCACTTCCACCCTGAGAAACTAGCCGAGGGAGGGGAACAGAAGAGAGAGAAGAGGAAACAAAAAGGGTTAGACATAAAGTCTGGCCAGTCTAGTTAGTTTTAAATATAAATAAATAAAAGTATTATGGTAGGTATATAAAACTGGAAGAACAAGATAACAGTAACAATAACAAGTGTGAACTGAGCAAGATAAGATGAACATGATATATTGTGCTACTTAAATACGTTTCTCTGCACCGCGTAGATACTAGTATATCAAAAAAAGAATGATCCCTACCAATACCGTTCCATTACATTTTCTTGTTTATTAGGTTACTTGGGTTAATAGCACTCAAGACTTATACGCGCATCATACATATTTACTTTCCTATGGATCCACCTAATACAATATATGTAGCTATCTCTCAATATTGAGATACAGCCTATGGTAACCCACTCGCACGGTCTCCACCATAGTGAATGCAGTCCCTAATCCTATGCCAGAGTGACGTACGGATCTATATATAAAATTTTACGTTCCACATATATCTATCATTACTTTGCTACGTAAGCGTATGGACTTCCACTGTCAATCGAATCAGATTTCTTATCGGAATAATGCCCTCTAGTCTACGATACACCACCCAGAGCAGGTGTAACAACCAGGAAATGCGAGCCAATTTAAATTTTTTATTTTGACAATTTAAGCGAATTTTGAATATTTAAAATGAATTATTTTAAATAATATTGATGAAAAATTTATTTGAATAGAATTCGAACGTATATATTATATACGTCATCGTTAGAATATAAATATATTATTTTAATTATAAAAGGAATTGAAAATGGCGCGGTAGTTCGATAATTTGATTTCAAACTTCAATTGAATGTACCGGGTGCAAAACAATCCGGATTTTAGTGAAACCAAAAATAATAGGATCTATTTGATGATATCTTTCCAACGAATCCGAAAAATAGAAATTTTATAGCGGGAACCAAAAGATATGTCCAGTTGAAAATTCAGAATAGTCGCTATGGAATTCAGGCCCTTAAAAATGGAAATTTTACAAATGACTTCGGATTTCGACGAAAGCACTTTTGTTAGATCCGTGATGTCAGATTATTGCTAGGTTTCAAATTTCATAATTTTTCGAATCAATATGTGAGCGTGGCAAAGGAAAACGCGTTTGACCAGTTTCAGTTGATTTTAATCGACTGGAAAATGGCCATTTTTCCAACGGTCTCAGAATTCAACGAAACTAGTTTTGATAGGACCGTATCGTCAATACGAAGCTAGAAAATATTTTTCCGGAATTGTTCGAGTTAGTATGTGACCCCGGTAATATGAAATATACGTTTAAAATTCAATATAGTGATTTAAATGTAAATTTGACGAAAACTGATTGTAACGATCGAATCAGCCTACGGTACATTATCCCATTATGTTCGGAATGGGGGTGAAACGCTATGGACGACAGGCGGTGGGCCTCATTTAGAGGTCAAATGAAAACGTCAACTTTTTGAAATTAAATAAAAAAATACCTCTCTCCTCTCCTTACTCCCTCTCAGGCCCACCTCCTCAGTTATTTTCAATCGAACAAAGAAAAAAAAAGAAAAAAAAACCCTGACAGCCTCGATTGCGCCCCCCTATCGCCGCCAATCGGAGTCGCTCCGATGAACGCCACCGCCCATTCTCCTTCTTCTTCCCCCTTAGCCCCTCCATCTCGACCTCTGTAAACAAACACACCATTGTCCACCGCACCCCTCCAGCCTAGAAACCCTAGCCGACGCCCAAATCCCCAACCGCCTCCGACAGTGCAGAAGCCCCCCTCTCCAGCGACGGGCACCAAGGCCATCCACCCCAACTCCAGGACGCTGTGAGTTCGTTTGTTCTTTTTATTCGTTTATTTTTGTTTAGCTTTGTTTATTTTAATGAATGAAGAAAAAAATCAATTTTATTACATGATCAAGTACAGAAAGATTGGATTTTTTTTATCACATAAAGATTTGATGTTTAAATATACAAAGGAATGATTTTTCTTGATTTGAAAATATAAATACACTAGCAAAGATCAAATCTTTAAATTAGCAAAGACTGATTTTTATATTGTAGAAGGTTAAAAATATAATTTTTACATTATAGAAGTGTTAAAATTTGATCTTTATATATGTAGTGAATCAAAAATATGATTTTTACTTGTGTACAGTATTAAAAATATGACCTTTATATAGTAGAAGATATAAAAATACTATTTTTATATAAGTAGTGTATTGAAAATAAAATTTCTATATAATAGAGAATATAAAAATATAATCTTTATATTTGAAAAGGCGAAATCTTTATATAGAGAATAACGATGTAAAAATAGAATTTTTATTTATATAGTAGCGATGTAAAAATAGAATTTTCATCTATATAGTGGCAATGTAAAAATAGAATTTTTATCTATATAGTAGCAATGTAAAAATAGAATTTTTATCTATATAGTAGCAATGTAAAAATAGAATTTTTATCTATATAGTAGCGATGTAAAAATAGAATTTTTATCTGTATAGTAGCAATGTAAAAATAGAATTTTTATCTATATAGTAGCAATGTAAAAATAGAATTTTTATCTATATAGTAGCGATGTAAAAATAGAATTTTTATCTGTATAGTAGCGATGTAAAAATAGAATTTTTATATACATAGCAACAATATAAAAATGTGATTTTTATATATGTAGTGGCTACAGACGACGAAAGTGACAAAAGGCGAGAAGAGTGATGATTCCTCACATTAGAAGTGTCGTGGAGTTGGGATAGCTTTGGTGAGAACTTCTCACTCTAAATTTCTTTTTCTAGTTATATATATATATATATACTAGGATGCAAACGGTGCTTAGCAGCACCTAACACCCGTCATCCACAGACCATGGATGGTTTATTTGTTTGATTGATGTGTTGTGAAAATTGTTTGTGATGTTGATGTGAAATCGATGATAAATTGTAGATGGTTGAAATAAATTAATTATCGTTAAAAATATAATTTTTAACGTGAAAGTGAATAAATAAATATTTATAAACAAATCGACCGACTTGTTTATATACACTGATTTGACTGATATTGATTGGGATGATAAATTTTACACATCACCCAACTGCACAAATAAAAATCTGTGTTTGTTGATTTGAAACCCCACACGGGTGTTGGGATGATATTTGGGTACACTAATCCCAATTATTTAATTGTATGTCGATCGATTGGTCGACAGACTTTGTAAGCATTGATTATTTATATTTGATGCTTATGCAGTTGTGTGGTGCACCTTGGATGATGGTTGATTGTTTATTGTTGCAATTATATACAAGTGTTGTATGGAACCCATATAATTAACGTTATATGGTAATTGATTGGGACTTATTCCAATCGGGACAATAATGAATATTATAAAAGAAAATTCATGTGTTGAATATAAAAATAGTCATGTGTTGACGATGTGCATGTGTTGAAACTATTTATGTGTTGAGTGAAATATTTTAAATAATAAAATTTACATCTTTATCGTATTTACAATTAGAAGCTACTTTACAGTTGGAGTCTGATTGAAAATCAAATGATAGATACCATAGTTTTATAAAATATTTTACATAACAAAAATAGTCTTGTGTTGACAGTACTCATGTGTTGAGATTAGTCGTGTGTTGAAAGAAATATGGATTCATGTGTTGAACAGAATATATATTCATTTGTTGAATAGAATAACGAATTTACTGAAATATATATATATATATATATATATATATATATATATATATATATATATATATATATATATATATATAAAGCCGTGTTGATTAGAGTTGCGCCATTTTGACATGAACGATATTTATATCGATTATATTCGTTTTTATAGTGAATATAGAAAAGGAAGTGATTTCAAAATATAACGTTTTGAAAATATTATCATCTATATAGTAATGATATGAAATATTCAATTTTGATTAGAAATTGAAATAGTGTTGAAATGGTTTTGAAAACGAAGTTAAAACGATTTATAAAATACGTTTTAAAAGGAAATCGACGAAATATATATAATATATATATATTATATATATAATGGCCTGAATAGAACGCGCCGCGCTGCGGCAGTTCGTGAATTTCGACCATTGACTTCGAATTGATGTTGCGGGAGATCCGACCGTCGGATTCTCCTAAAACCAGAACCGTTGGGTTCGTATCGAAAAGAGATTTCCAATGAATATTTGAAATTTGAAATCCAACGGTTGGATTTGGAATTATGTCCAAATCAAATTTGAAAAAGGTCGCTGTAAGTGCAGTTCGATGGCCATTGATGGAAATCGACTGTACGGACCTTGATAAAATTATTAAAAATATTAATAATTAGTGTAAAATCATAATATGTGAATTGGAAAGAACTGGGATGAAAAAATCCATATTTGAAAGGATAAAAATATATTTTTGTCGAAATGAACTAGTTTTGAACTAGAATAAAAAATCAATTTATTTTTGAAATAAATAAATTGAATTTGAAAGTGGTTTTAAAAATAATCAATATTCCCAATACGAGAATTGGACTGGAATTGAATCGAAATTATCTTCGGAATATTTCGATGTTGGATTTCGAGACTATACAGATATTGTTATGGGAATTTAAAAGATATATTTCATATCGTTATTTCCAATACGATATTTGTTGGTTTCAGGATTTGATATTGAATATAAGCCGGTATATTTCCTATTCAGAGCCTTGTATTTAATATCAAATATGATTTGGGTTTATCGTGAATCGTGTTTTAGACGACATTGGTTCTTTAACCCAGTTGAAGGCAGGATGCTGATTTTTGAAAAGATTAAAACTAAGTGGAGTTTTAATGAATCTTTAATTAGATTGAAATGTGAATTGATAATTTAAATTATCAAATCTGAAAGGTGATCGAGAATGTATTACCACCAGTTTTGCTCCAAAGCGATAGTTAAATCTTTAATTAGATTTGAATGTGAAATGGTAATTAATTTTACCGATAGCACCGTGGTGTTAGATATGGAGTATTACACTTTTGCTCCAGGGGATGAATAGGTTGGGAAATAAAATAAATAATTACTTCGGTGTGGTTCGCTCATCCCGACTAGTTTGAAATGATATCCAAAGGAAGATTAAAGAATAAATTCAGAAGAATTTATCTTGGATAAAATTAATGGGAACCTTTCCCTAAGAATGTGATTTTGTGAATAAAAGAATATTCTGAATTGGAATGAGGCGTTTGTTGTGTTTGTATAACATTTGTTTATCATATACGTGGGTTATTCAGAAAGGCCGGGTTTATACCCATTCTGAATAACTGATTCAATGAGATGTCGAAGATGAAGACGGTGGTTGAAGACCGGAAGTCTTCACATCGTTTGGGTGATTACTGATGATCTCGATTGGGCTGTACACCCAAGATGAGGGAATCAGTTGGTGATCGTCCAAACGTACTTGGAGATGGACGGATATGCGAGGAAAGTGCCTCAGGTTTCGTTCAGACCCAGAACGAACTTGTAAATGGATTGTGTGTCTGACATTGCATTTTATTCGATGTTGATTGATCTCTATTAAATATACATCTGTTTGGCGGCGGAGAATTTATTCTCTTGCTTAACGCCCTTCTCTGAGACGTATGAGCTCAGAGGTTGTATATCGATGGACATCAGTCGCATAGAGTGAATTGCCAGTGTGGCACGCATAAGTGGCAATTGATCAAGGCTTCTGTTGAAAAGCAAAGTCTTGTGGTTGATGATCAAAGCACGGCCTGTGTGGCGCAGCTTTGTGTATAACATGAATTCGCGAGCCTCACACCTCGGTATGAGTCAAAAACGGGATACGGACCCAAGGAGTGCACGACGTTTCTTTCTAGCTATGGTGGTGTCAGTGACCTACCAGCCCTGACATTTATATACTTTTCACCTGTGTGGTTGTTGGATACGAGGCACCTCGGATATAGGTCTGTAAGGACCGGGAAACCTGTGTTCAGGAATAACTAATCCTTGAAAGTAAGAGAGGACCGGCCTTGGAGGTTCCAAAGGATCATAGTGGGGTCCTGAGGCATTTGCTAGAGTGTCTCGAATCAGAGAGGAGCTTGCCCCTTGCCTCGACTCATGATGGAAATCCAATTTCCAATACGTGATAATGCGGTTTTAATTGTAGAACTAGTATGGCGACATGATAGATGGTACCCATGCCGCCTATGATTGATATTTATGATTTGAAATGTTTTGACACTATACACTTATTATAGTATCAAGTGATTTGTTTTAAACGTACCAAGCATGTTTGGCTATTATAAGGGAAAACGCTATCCTCCGGCTTGCGTTGCATTGTGTGATGGGACCTGGGTCTTATAATAGCTTCATTTTTCCAAAAATCATTGCGCTGTTTTGTTATATGCACTAGTATTCTTGGGAGGAAACCCGTTCCGTGTTATACGGCGTGGTCCCTTGAATTACTCTCTTTTAAAGTAAAGTTTTAAATAACTTTTTTAGTTCTCACACCAGTCATATAACTGACCTGGAGTTTATTATTTTAACCTAAACTCTGGGTGCCCCTATTTTCCACACGGGCAGCTAGTAGTTTTGGTTTTGCATATTTATATTCACAGGGTCCTGATTTACAGCTGGAACGATGCTCGAAAAGCTTTGTATCCGTGCATTACTTCTAGTTGTGCTTTTGTATTATTTTCCGCTGCGATGTATTTAAATGTAATTTAAGTCTCTGATATTTGTTGAATGTAATTTATTCATTTATA
Organism: Allium sativum; assembly: GCA_030737875.1. Classification (NCBI taxonomy): domain Eukaryota; kingdom Viridiplantae; phylum Streptophyta; class Magnoliopsida; order Asparagales; family Amaryllidaceae; genus Allium; species Allium sativum. The sequence continues at coordinate 283,552,292 of CM060921.1, forward strand.
CTCTGTATATTCTTGTATCTGATGGAATTGTTGTAATAACAATGAAATGTTCTTCCGTCTGCGTTCTATTTTGTCTTGTCCTCAACGCAATCCGTGCTTTCCTTCACGGGGAAGTTCGGGTCGTCTTAGTTTGGTATCAGAGCTTTGGTTTACAGAGCTCGAGAACAAGACACATTAGGACCATACGAAAGAATTCATCGGATATTTGATTAGTAATATCCAATTAGAATGACTCGTTAAAGATAGGATCAGTAGTATCCTAGAACGAGTGTGAAGAGTATATTTTTCAACTGAAAACAATATTGTTTTGAAAATTTAAATCGCTTTATACGTATTTGAATATTTATTTATTTTGAATTTGGATGATCGAGTATATAAAGATTTCGCGTATATGCATCATGAACGTATATTCGAAGGTTTAATATACTATATAGATACATGATCACACTCTAGTTGCCCGGGGATGGTTCTGATAATGCTGCAGCATTACCAGCATTTATTTTCGAGTGACGAAGGTGTGATTTCTGTATATTTCCATTAGACTGGTGTGAGAACCAAAATATAGCTAGAATACATTGTTGTGAATTGGCATCAAAAACATGATTTCTGTATATATACCAAATTTATGGATTTGAAACTCTAATCCACTAATTGATTGATGTTTGTGTTGTTTGTTTATTTGTTTAATAATTTTGAACAATTTAGCCTAATTGAATCAAATATTGAATTGTATTGAAAATTGGTTGCATTTGCTTGCATATACAAGTACTTACATTGAACAGGTCATAGCAAGGAGGCTAGAGCTGAAGAATAAAATTTGTTTGTCCGACAAATAGGTACATCTTTACTACAATTTACTGTTTTGTTTGGGTGATGATGATTTTATGAGCCTATTGGCTAGCCGCTTGGCTTTTTCTTTTTCTTTTTGAGATCAGAAGGCCTATATGGCAATTTCGGGATTTTCCCGTTGCTCACGGTGCAGGGGAGGTTATGGCGAAATTTTTCGAAAATTTAGGGTGTTAGCCAAATTTTTGAAAAATTTGAAAAGTTCTTAGAAACTGAAAGGTTGAAGAACTTAAGCCGTAGTCAAAATAATGGAAGTTGAGTTGATTTGTTAAACAACTTTCAGCTTCGTTCCTTTTCGGCTTCCATTGTTATGTTCCTTTTCGGCCTTTGATTTAGAGAAGATTAGAATATTATCAATAAGAACCAGAACAAATTTATTCAATTAAATCACACATTGAACTGATAAGAAAATAGTTAGAAATATATACTTGTGCATTATATATGTTTGAACAGGAAATTGGATAGCTGTTGAGTAAAGATTTTATTTGCATGCCCGATAAATAGGTAAACCTTAATGAATTGGATGCGAAATATTATTATATCAACTCCTGTGAATGCCATTGGATGCGGAGTGCTAGTTATTCTGTGTGAAATAATAAACATCGCCATAGGATAGCAACAATTAATTTTAAACTACCTTACATGGCATACTTCTGGAAGATAGGCATACTTCATCATATACCACATAAGCATTTGGAGCTTGTGTGACGAGGTGGAAGATTTACCATACGAGCGAGAGGCTTGTATGGTGATGACTATATTTTACAGGTTGAACTGATGACTGATATGGACTATTTAAATTGTAACGATAAAATTGCCAGATTAATAAAAACCCAACACGGGTCTAGAGTTGACAATAATCACGTCTCTCTAGTTATTAGATACGACACATGGACTATTTATTTCCCACACGGGACGAGGTGACGAGGATTTATCCTCTGGAGCATTTAAAATACACACTCCCTCAGGCTTTGACAGGGTGACGAGAATTTATTCTCTGGAGTTATTATCAATACACGCTCCCCTGTAAACACCAGAATATATCACTATAAATATGTGTATGCTTATTAGGATTTATTAGGTACCTAATACGGCCCAATAAATTTCCAAACCTCTCCCCGTACAAAGGAGGTTATGGCGAAATTTTTCAAAAATTCCGGGTGTTAGCCAAATTTTGAAGAATTTGAAAATTCTCAGAAACTGAAAAGTTGGAGAATGGAAGCCAGATCGTACGTAGAGTTGATTAATCAAACCACTTTCGGCTTCGTTCCTTTTCGGGGACGAAAAGTTTTAAGTGGGGGAAATTGTAACAACCCGGAAATGCGAGCCAATTTAAAAATTTTATTTTGACAATTTTAGCGAATTTTGAATATTTAAAATGAATTATTTTAAATAATATCGATGAAAAATTTATTTGAATAGAATTCGAACGTATATATTATATACGTTGTCGTTAGAATATAAATATATTATTTTAATTATAAAAGGAATTGAAAATGGCGCGGTAGTTCGATAATTTGATTTCAAACTTCAATTGAATGTACCGGGTGCAAAACAATCCGGATTTTAGTGAAACCAAAAATAGTAGGATCTATTTGATGATATCTTTCCAACGAATCCGAAAAATCGAAATTTCATAGCGGGAACCAAAAGATATGTCCAATTGAAAATTCTGAATAGTCGCTATGGAATTCAGGCCCTTAAAAATGGAAATTTTACAAATGACTTCGGATTTCGACGAAACCACTTTTGTTGGATCCGTGATGTCATATTATTGCTAGGTTTCAAATTTCATAATTTTTCGAATCAATATGTGAGCGTGGCAAAGGAAAACGCGTTTGACCAGTTTCAGTTGATTTTAATCGACTGGAAAATGGCCATTTTTCCAACGGTCTCAGAATTCGACGAAACTAGTTTTGATAGGACCGTATCATCAATACGAAGCTAGAAAATATTTTCCCGAAATTGTTCGAGTTAGTATGTGACCCCGGTAATATGAAATGTACGTTTAAAATTCAATATAGTGATTTAAATGTAAATTTGACGAAAACTGATTGTAACGATCGAATCAGCCTACGGTACATATCCCATTGTGTTTGGAATGGGGGTGAAACGCTATGGACGACAGGCGGTGGGCCTTGTTTAGAGGTCAAATGAAAAAGTCAACTTTTTGAAATTAAATAAAAAAAACCTCTCTCCTCTCCTTACTCCCTCTCAGGCCCACCTCCTCAGTTATTTTCAATCGAACGAAGAAAAAAAAGAAAAAAAAAACACTGACAGCCTCGATCGTGCCCCCCCCATCGCCGCCAATCAGAGCCGCTCCGATGAACGCCGCCGCCCCCTCTCCTTCTTCTTCCCCCTTAGCACCTCCATCTCGACCTCTGTAAACCGCCACCCCATTGTCCACCGCACCCCTCCAGCCTAGAAACCCTAGCCGACGCCCAAATCCCCAACCGCCTCCGACAGTGCAGAAGCCCCCCTCTCCAGCGACGGGCACCAAGGCCATCCACCCCAACTCCGGGACGCTGTGAGTTCGTTTGTTCTTTTTATTCGTTTATTTTTGTTTAGCTTTGTTTATTTTAATGAATGAAGAAAAAAATTAATTTTATTATATGATCAAGTATAGAAAGATTGGATTTTTTTATCAAATAAAGATTTGATGTTTAAATATACAAAGGAATGATTTTTCTTGATTTGAAAATATAAATAGACTAGCAAAGATCGAATCTTTAAATTAGCAAAGATTGATTTTTATATTGTAGAAGGTTAAAATTTTAATTTTTACATTATAGAAGTGTTAAAAATTTGATCTTTATATATGTAGTGAATCAAAAATATGATTTTTACTTGTGTATAGTATTAAAAATATGACCTTTATAGAGTAGAAGATATAAAAATACTATTTTTATATAAGTAGTGTATTGAAAATAAAATTTCTATATAATAGAGAATATAAAAATATAAACTTTATATTTGAAAAGGCGAAATCTTTATATAGAGAATAACGATGTAAAAATAGAATTTTTATCTATATAGTAACGATGTAAAAATAGAATTTTCATCTATATAGTAGCAATGTAAAAATAGAATTTTTATCTATATAGTAGCAATGTAAAAATAGAATTTTTATCTATATAGTAGCAATGTAAAAATAGAATTTTTATTTATATAGTAGCAATGTAAAAGTAGAATTTTTATATATATAGTAGCAATGTAAAATTATAATTTTTATCTATATAGTAGCGATGTAAAAATAGAATTTTTATCTATATAGTAGCAATGTAAAAATAGAATTTTTATCTATATAGTAGCGATGTAAAAATAGAATTTTTATATACATAGCAACAATATAAAAATGTGATTTTTTATATGTAGTGGCTACAGACGACGAAAGTGACAAAAGGTGAGAACAGTGATGATTCCCCACATTAGAAGTGTCGTGGAGTTGGGATAGCTTTGGTGAGAAATTCTCACTCTAAATTTCTTTTTCTAGTTATATATATATACTAGGATGCAGACGGTGCTTAGCAGCACCCGACACCGGTCATCCACAGACCATGGATGGCTTGTTTGTTTAATTGATGTGTTGTGAAAATTGTTTGTGATGTTGATGTGAAATCGATGATAAATTGTAGATGGTTGAAATAAATTAATTATCGTTAAAAATATAATTTTTAACATGAAAGTGAATAAATAAATATTTATAAACAAATCGGCCGACTTGTTTATATACACTGATTTGACTGATATTGATTGGGATGATAAATTTTACACATCACCCAACTGCACAAATAAAAATCTGTGTTTGTTGATTTGAAACCCCACACGGGTGTTGGGATGATATTTGGGTACACTAATCCCAATTATTTAATTTGTATGTCGATCGATTGGTCGACAGACTTTGTAAGCATTGATTATTTATATTTGATGCTTATGCAGTTGTGCGGTGCACCTTGGATGATGGTTGATTGTTTATTGTTGCTATTATATACATGTGTTGTATGGAACCCATATAATTAACGTTATATGGTAATTGATTGGGCCTCATTCCAATCGGGACAATAATGAATATTATAAAAGAAAATTCATGTGTTGAATATAAAAATAGTCATGTGTTGACGATGTGCATGTGTTGAAACTATTTATGTGTTGAGTGAAATATTTTAAATAATAAAATTTACATCTTTATCATATTTACAATTAGAAGCTACTTTACAGTTGGAGTCTGATTGAAAATCAAATGATAGATACCATAGTTTTATAAAATATTTTACATAACAAAAATAGTCTTGTGTTGACAGTACTCATGTGTTGAGATTAGTCGTGTGTTGAAAGAAATATGGATTCATGTGTTGAACAGAATATATATTCATTTGTTGAATAGAATAACGAATTTACTGAAATATATATATATATATATATATATATATATATATATATATATATAAAGCCGTGTTGATTAGAGTTGCGCCATTTTGACGTGAATGATATTTATATCGATTATATTCGTTTTTATAGTGAATATAGAAAAGGAAGTGATTTCAAAATATAACGTTTTGAAAATATTATCATCTATATAGTAATGATATAAAATATTCAATTTTGATTAGAAATTGAAATAGTGTTGAAGTGGTTTTGAAAATGAAGTTAAAACGATTTATAAAATACGTTTTAAAAGGAAATCGCCGAAATATATAATATATATATATATATATATATTATATATAATGGCCTGAATAGAACGCGTCGCGCTGCGGCAGTTCGTGAGTTTCGACCATTAACTTCGAATTGATGTTGCGGGAGATCCGACCGTCGGATTCTCCAAAAACCGGAACCGTTGGGTTCGTATCGAAAAGAGATTTCCAATGAATATTTGAAATTTGAAATCCAACGGTTTGATTTGGAATTATGTCCAAATAAAATTTGGAAAAGGTCGATGTAAGTGCAGTTCGATGGCCGTTGATGGAAATCGACTGTACGGGCCTTGATAAAATTATTAAAAATATTAACAATTTGTGTAAAATCATAATATGTGAACTGGAAAGAACTGGGATGAAAAACTCCATATTTGAAAGGATAAAAATATATTTTTGTCGAAATGAACTAGTTTTGAACTAGAATAAAAAATCAATTTATTTTTGAAATAAATAAATTGAATTTGAAAGTGATTTTAAAAATAATCAATATTCCCAATACGTGAATTGGACTGGAGTTGAATCGAAATTATCTTCGGAATATTTCGTTGTTGGATTTCGGGACTATACAGATATTGTTATGGGAATTTGAAAGATATATTTCATATCGTTATTTCCAATACGATATTTGTTGGTTTCAGGATTTGATATTGAATATAAGCCAGTATATTTCCTGTTCAGAGCCTTGTATTTAATATCAAATATGATTTGGGTTTATCGTGAATCGTGTTTTAGATGACATTGGTTCTTTAACCCAGTTAAAGGCAGGATGTTGATTTTTGAAAAGATTAAAAATAAGTGGAGTTTTAATGAATCTTTAATTAGATTGAAATGTGAACTGATAATTTAAATTATCAAATCTAAAAGGTGATCGAGAATGGAGTACCACCAGTTTTGCTCCAAAGCGATAGTTAAATCTTTTATTAGATTTGAACGTGAAATGGTAATTAATTTTACCGATAGCACCGTGGTGTTAGATATGGAGTATTACCAGTTTTGCTCCAGGGGATGAATAGGTTGGGATTGGGAAATAAAATAAATAATTACTTCGGTGTGGTTCGCCAATCCTGACTAGTTTGAAATGATATCCAAAGGAAGATTAAAGAATAAATTCAGAATAATTTATCTTGGATAAAATTAATGGGAACCTTTCCCTAAGAATGTGATTTTGTGAATAAAAGAATATTCTGAATTGGAATGAGGCGTTTGTTGTGTTTGTATAACATTTGTTTATCATATATGTGGGTTATTCAGAAAGGCCGGGTTTATACCCATTCTGAATAACCGATTCGACGAGATGTCGAAGATGAAGACGGTGGTTGAAGACCGGAAGTCTTCACATCGTTTGGGTGATTACTGATGATCTCGATTGGGCTGTACACCCAAGATGAGGGAATCAGTTGGTGATCGTCCAGACGTACTTGGAGATGGATGGATATGCGAGGAAAGTGCCTCAGGTTTCGTTCAGACCCAGAACGAACTTGTAAATGGATTGTGTGTCTGACATTGGATTTTATTCTATGTTGATTGATCTCTATTAAATATACATCTGTTTGGCGGCGGAGAATTTATTCTCTTGCTTAACGCCCTTCTCTGAGACGTACGAGCTCAGAGGTTGTATATCGATGGACATCAGTCGCATAGAGTGAATTGCCAGTGTGGCACGCATAAGTGGCAATTGATCAAGGCTTCTGTTGAAAAGCAAAGTCTTGTGGTTGATGATCAAAGCACGGCCTGTGTGGCGTAGCTTTGTGTATAACGTGAATTCGCGAGCCTCACACCTCGGTATGAGTCAAAAACGGGATACAGACCCAAGGAGTGCACGACGTTTCTTTCTAGCTATGGTGGTGTCAGTGACCTACCAGCCCTGACATTTATATACTTTCCACCCGTGTGGTTGTTGGATATGAGGCGCCTTAGATATAGGTTTGTAAGGACCGGGAAACGTGTGTTCAGGAATAACTAATCCTCAAAAGTAAGAGAGGACCGGCCTTGGAGGTTCCAAAGGATCATAGTGGGGTCCTGAGGCATTTGCTAGAGTGTCTCGAATCGGAAAGGAGCTTGCCCCTTGCCTCGACTCATGACGGAAATCCAATTTCCAATACGTGATATTGCGGTTTTAATTGTAGAACTAGTATGGCGACATGATAGATGGTACCCATGCCGCCTATGATTGATATTTTTGATTTGAAATGTTTTGACACTATACACTTATTATAGTATCAAGTGATTTGTTTTAAACGTACCAAGCATGTTTGGCTATTATAAGGGAAAACCCTATCCTCCGGCTTGTGTTGCATTGTGTGATGGGACTTGGGTCTTATAATAGCTTCATTTTTTCAAAAAGCATTGCGTTGTTTTGTTATATGCACTAGTATTCTTGGGAGGAAACCCGTTCCGTGTTATACGGCGTGGTCCCTTGAATTACTCTCTTTTAAAGTAAAGTTTTAAATAACTGTTTTAGTTCTCACACCAGTCACATGACTGACCTGGTGTTTATTGTTTTAACCTAAACTCTGGGTGCCCCTATTTTCCACACGGGCAGCTAGTAGTTTTGGTTTTGCATATTTATATTCACAGGGTCCTGATTTTCAGCTGGAACGATGCTCGGAAAGCTCTGTATCCGTGCATTACTTCTAGTTGTGCTTTTGTATTATTTTCCGCTGCGATGTATTTAAATGTAATTTAAATCTCCGATATTTGTTGAATGTAATTTATTCATTTATACTCTGTATATTCTTGTATCTTATGGAATTGTTGTAATAACAATGAAATGTTCTTCCGTCTGCGTTCTATTTTGTCTTGTCCTCAACGCAATCCGTGCTTTCCTTCATGGGGAAGTTCGGGTCGTCTCAGCAGGTATTCATGTATCTAGACTGTCCCACTTATGTACTATAATTATAGCCTGACGCCTCAGTCGCACGTACTCTAATGTGCACCGAGTCCCGTGGCCGGGCTAAACAAGAAACACAGAACTCAGACGCGGGCTTTTCCATATCTGTATAGGCTGCCTTTAAATGCCTTCAAATACAGATATTCCTCGGGTCTGTTTTTCATGGTGGCTATGGCCCTACCTCGGCCCCTCCCTTAACTAGTAAAGACTACAGGGCTAAGCGATCGCCCCTAATAACAACCAATCTAAACATCCATGTGGCGTCTACCCTCAACCACGTACCTCGACAGTGAAAGGTGAAATAATATCTTGGGTTTAGCTCTAGTCTTTTCGCATCCCGTAGCTGTCGATAATGGATATCTGAAGGTCTACTATTCTTGTTGGCCGTGACCCTCTCTACGTCCTCGTGAGGTAACCGTCGAATCACCCTGGTGTCATCTCATCGCAGCATTCTGACTGCATAGTTACATCTGTAGTCAAGGCCCACTCATTACGCACAGACCCAACCTCTGCGAGTACTGCCTAAAACATCTGTCACCACACAGAGGACTACTAGGAGCACCTTACGTACTCAAGGAAGCCGCGTGCTTCCCCTTCTAGTCCTTTGGAGCTGTCATAACAATCAGATGAATGTGCGCTCCCCTCGTTTCTTATAACACCTTGGTGATCTACCCCGTTGGGTTATTCACCCTCAAATGTACAGACTGGTCCAAACGCCTTTTTTTTAATATGTTGTTAGACCCTATGTCTAAACATTCTTTTATGCTCTTGCCTTACCTCACCAGGTTCCCATTTAACTTGGTTATTCTCGTTCATATTTAATTCTTATTCCAATTTAGCAAGTTTCTCTTGCTTATTAATTTCAATCATATAATTTAATACATTTAAGTTTATTAACAAGCCCACAACATATTATTCTCTAGATTGTGGCCCAAGGTCTGAAGTCCACAATCTATTTTATATTCTTGCTTAGTTACATCATTACAATAACATGTTCTCGTTAATACATTATTAAGTATATCTCAATTCACATGTTTCCTAATTAACATGTCACTTACCATTTATGATTAAATATAACTTATTTATTTTGTAAGTTTTCCTCATTCTTTCTCATTTAATCATAAATTCGATTTACACCGTCACTACAACTTATCGTTATGTACTTAGCATATTATTATGCATATCTAATTCTATCGTTTCTACTAGTTATGCTTACCCTTCAAGGTGTCTTTCAATTACATAATTTTATTACATTTTCCACTAGTTATGTATACCACTAGGTATCTTTAATTACATAACCTTATTGGGTTAAGTTCGTGGGCCTATATGTAAATATTACCCACCCCCTCTATTTTACTTAACCCACCACTACCCATCCGATTTTACTTAACCCTAACTTAAGTTCATAATCATACAAGCCTTATGGATTAAATTAGGTTAAGTAGTCCAATTCATTACCATGTCCAATTATGGTTATAATGGGCTAGACCTCCCATATTAGGCCTATGACGTGTGGATGCTGGATATGCCGGTCGGGTCCAGGCGATCTTATTCCACAGTTGGGTCTAACCTCGTGTCTTAGCCCGATTTGTATTTGCACACTTAGACCTCTCACATTAGGTACAACATTAGTGGCTGTTGGATATGTCGGTCGGGTCCAGACAGACTTCCACCACTAATGCAACCTAACCTCATGTCATAAGTGCAATTACAATTCCTAATTGTAATTACTAGACATTCCATTTTTATCCAACTCTACCTATGTCATTATAGGTGATTATTTCTTTTTTTGCCCATATTTAATTATATGCCCAATTCACTATTCAAATTATAGACTTGTATGCCCCCTTTCAATTCATCTTTTAATTATGCACTATATGCTCTTTTTTCCATGTTATAAGTCAAAGAATATACATATATATATATTTGTGTGTGTGTGTGTGTTATGCACAAACCCAAATCTACATATTTTCCAATTTTTGTCCCTAGTCCATATTCATCCATTTCAATACAAGTTAAACTCAAATCCATATTCGCATATTTTCCGATGTATGCTGAAAATTCATATTCACACACGTCCCAATTTATGTCCCAAATCAGTATTAAGACATATCCCATTTTATACCCAATTCCATATTTACATTTATTCCAATGCGTGTGTAACAGCCCCATTTTATGTATTGAAAGAATGTAAAATATTTTTATTTCATTCTCTGAGGGTTGGATCATTCTCATTTTTAATATGTTGCTTATGGGGATGTGAGACATGTCCATAATTTTTACCGATTTTGTTTGCGACCATTTTGCCACTGTCATCCTTGTACTGGGCATAACTTTTGACTTAGGTCGAATAAGAGGGTGAGACATGTGCCATTGGAAAGGAATTGATGATTTCCTTTCCATAGATGGTTACATTAATGATTTAGCTCAGTGGTTTGGGAGAAATCATTGTTTTAAGGTTTACAGTTGGCTATTCAGGTTTTGGAGCCTTGGTGGAATCCTATAAGTAGTTGGTGAGAGTGGAGGGAAAAGGTTTACTTTCCCATTCTCTCATTTGAAGGCATTGATCTACTACTTCCTCTAACACATTTCCACCATTAAAAATCCAAATCTAAGGAGGGAAATCATAGATCTATACCATTGGAGGATAGATCTACATCATTTCAAGAAAGGATTCATCAAATCGAAGGGCTTGGAGCTATCTCTTCGCTGTCCGGAATTCTATTTCATCATTTTGCTTTGTTTTGAATAATTGGTGAGTGATTTACATCTCTCACATGAATGAAATGAAGTATATGAGTGTTTGTGCATGTTTCTCATCAAATTGGAATGTTTTACCATAGATTTATACCATTACAAGTTCATTTTCATATGCATCACCCTATGATCTAATCTAACAAGTTTTACTCGTTAATTTCATTTCATTTTACATGTTTAAGTTAGTTAGATCTCTCATTTTGATCATAGATTCATGTTAATGGTTTTTGGTGAGATTTACATCTTTTTTATGGTAATCGTCATATTCATGTGGTTAGTAATGTTATGATATGTTTATGATTGTGTTTGATGATTTTGGTTGAGTTGGTTTCGTCGGATTCGTCGTTTGGCGAAGTTTCGATCGAAATCGGAGTAGAATTAAAGATGCGTAGAAATTGGCTTGGAATGGACTAAAGGGGATCGGTTCGGGCTCAAATTCTGTCGTGGAGGACAAGTCAAAGTTGGCTAAGGTTAGCCTAAAGGGGGTCGGGTCAGACTAAAGGAGGTCGGTCAGACCATTCTGGATTAGGTTAAGGTGAATCAGACCATTTTGATCGGGCTAAAGTGGATTGGACCATTCTGGATCAGAATAAGGTGGGTCGGGTCGGACAAAAGGGGGTCAAGTCGAGCCTAAAGGGGTTCGAGTCGGGCCAAAGGCGGTCGGGCTATTCTGGACAGCCATTTCTGGTTAGCCATTTTTTCCATTCCTGGTCAGCTATTTCTGGTCGGACACTTACGGTGATGATGTGACTTCAAAGTGAGTTCAATTGGGAAGTTAGGAAGTGTTGAAATAATGCTATGGATTGCTTTGAACCTTATAGAGATGTTGGTTGGTTCAACGATGGTAGTGGCTTTGACGAGAATCCAAAAGGGGATGTTCGAAGGGATGTGATATGTTCATTGATCGGTGAAAAGAAATGAACAGGCAGACAACTCAAAGGTCGTGAGTTGGTGGATAATGGTTGCTTGAGAAGGTTGCATGAGCAGTAAATAGTCGTCAAGGTTGGACGACTAGAGATATTGAAGGCTAAGGGATTATCATTGTCGTAAGTTCTAGTACCCTAGGTCTAGGGGAAAGGCCTATTTGTCAAGATTGGACATTGTCTAGGTTGGACATATGAAGTTCATGCTAGAACTAGGGTCACCATTTTCCCTTGACATATGGCAAGGTTGGTCGTCATACGATTAACGGTTGTTTCAAAGTAGGATTGGCAGTGATAGCCATAGTCAGTCATGGATGATTGGTTGTTTTGTTTGTATTATCTCATAGAGGTTATCCAAAGTCGAGGGAGATGTTCTTTGAGTGCTTAACTGATACTGGGTTTAGGCCTCTGGGGAGAGTACTTGGGGAATGTTAAACTTGATTAGGGTTGTCAACGTGAGACCTAGGTAATATGGATGTTGTGAATGTTATCAATGGTTGTTCTGGTTCCCATGTATGAATTGTTATTCCTTTGGTTGAATATATTGTAAAGACCATCACTGTCCGATGGGGGGAAGATAAGGTTGAGTTCTTCTCTGGTGTCGTGGGTAGATTAGTATGTTTATCTATCCCTTCTCATATACTAAATTGTTGAAGTTTGTTAACTATTTTATCGATCACTAAGACTGATGTCTGACTCAGGGTTTTATATTTCCTCTTACTACCTTGGTCTATTCATCCGGTTGTGGATGGGCAGACTAAGTAACAGGTGATAGGAAATGTTTTACTGAGGACGACAATGCTAATCGATGGCGTGTAAGAGGCTCATGTACCAATTTTACTACTATCTAATAATTGGATTTCCACTGTTTGCTTTTCTGAGTGATGTAGTGAGGCAACTTTGTATAAACACTATTTCCAAGTTCGTGGATCTTTCTTTCTGGTTGTATGAAAGTCTTGTGTTTCTGCTTCACTATTACTACCTGTTGTATATGTTCTATTATATTTTTTCCTTGCGCTGTGAGTTTATGACAGGTTCCGCTTGTGTTTACCTACTCTGATGATCGTCCATGACTGCTTGGCACACCCTTCAGTGCATTATTCCTCTTGTATAGTGCAGGGGTTATGGGCGGTAATCACATTTGGTATCAGAGCTCTACTCAACGATTTTTGGCTAAAGTTCAAGGACGTAATCACGTATGAGAGACGTACTTGTAGATTTTAGCTGGATGCTTACTATATATATTAGCATATATAGTAGTAGCGGTTGTTTTCCTTTAGCGGTTTTTCTTGAAGGTGGCTAATTATTCTAAATTGCAGATTTAGAATGAGTAGATCAGAAACAAGACACAATGCTAGGGGAGCCAATACTGGAGGGGGAAATGGTGGTGAAACTAATTACCCGGCCATGGCAGAAGCAATTATGCGAAAGGTACCCGCTCCAGTGGCGGCAACGGTAGATGTTGGTGTGAGAGTTCCTAGAGTAGTAGTTTTTGCAAAGCTGTGCAAGGACTTTACATCTCTAGGGAAAAAAACATTCAAGGGAACTGAACCAGCTGAAGAGGTTTAGAGGTGGATGGATTCATGTGTCCGAATCTTTGGAGACTTGGGTATTGAGGATGCAATAAAGAGAAATCGTGCATCAAGGCAACTGCAAGGCAGGGCCATGGAATGGGTGGAATTCTGTTACACTCGAGACTCCAGAGGAAAAAAATTCATGCGAGCTATTCCAAGCTAAGTTTGAAGCAAACTTTATCTCCACTGCTCAGAAGTCTGTTATCTACAAGAAGTTCGTAGAGTTGAAGCAGAATGGTAGATCAGTTCTTGACTACATTTCTGATTTTGAGGCTTTATCTAGATACTATCGTTCATACATTGATACACCCTATCAAAAGAACAAGAAGTTTGTCTTGGGTTTGGATGCTTATATCGGAAAGCCGTTAGTGGACCATCTTGATGACTCATTTGAGAAGATTGTGGAAAAAGCTATTCGTCATGAGAGCTTGTTTCCTAAGGAAGCAAATATTGTCGTTGCGACCAAAGAGGCTCAGAAACCACAGAAGGGTGGTAATAATAAGAAGAGGAAGTAGCAACAGCAAAAAAGAAAAAAATGGTCAAAAGAAACCCAAGAGTGAGGTGGTTTGCTTTAACTGCCAACAGAAAGGCCATTTTGCTAACGAGTGCAAGAATCCCAAAGCTGAGAAGAAGTGTTTCAAATGTGGGAAGCCTGGGTATGAGAAGAAAGATTGTCTAGAATCAGCTAAGGCCAAGAAGGTTGTGAGGGCGTATGCTTTGGATGTTGTGCCAACTTCTTCAAAAGCTCCTAATGTAGAGGAGAAGGGAAAGGGTGTTATGGTGCAAAGTACTCTTTCTGTTAAAGGTGTTTCAGTTTGTGTGCTTTTCGATACTGGAGCATTAATTCTTTCATTTGCAATGAGCTTGTGTGTCTCTTAGGTTTGGAATCTGAGATTTGTGATAGACCCTTCGTAGTGACTAATCCAATTGGGGATTCGTCAAATCTTTGCATGATATGTCATGGTCTAGTGTTGTCGAGTCATGGTTGCTCTTTTGTGTGTGATTGCTTTGTTATTAATTTCACTGGGTTTGGGATCATCTTGTGCATGGATTGGCTCAAGAGGTATGCGGCCAGGGTGAATTGCGAGAAGCTAGAAGTGAGGGTTGGGGATGTGGAAGGGCGAAAGGTGTTGATTAGATGTAAGCGCGAAGACGGGGTCATCGTGAGTTATCTATATTTGCTTGGGATTCCACAAGAAGACCTGTCATCAGTGTTGATCGCTAATGAGTATGTAGATGTCTTTGACGAGGTCAAAGGGTTGCCACTGCATCGTGAGATCGAGTTTAGGATCAATTTGGTCGAAGGTGTTAGACCAATCGTTATGCCTCTTAGGCGGATGGTGCCTAGGGAACAGCGAGAGTTAGAGGTGCAAGTTCGTGACCTTTTGGGAAAAGGATTCATTCGGATGAGTGTTTCCGAGTGGGGTGCACTAGTCATATTTGCAACCAAGGCGGATGGTTCGTTAAGATTGTGTGTGGACTATCGTGAGCTAAATAAGGTGACAAAAAAGAATAAGTATCCGTTGCTAAGGATAAATGACTTATTCGATCAACTTCACGTAGCCAAAGTGTTTTCCCAGATGGATTTGGCAACAGGATTTCACCAGTTGAGGGTGGCTAAGGATAGTGTGTCAAAGACGTCTTTTAGGACACCATCTGGAAACGACCCAAAATTCCCCTTGCGGAAAATCTCGGATTGTTTTGAGAACAACACGCATCAGAACACAAATAAAAGAACATTTCTATTACTGTTGCAACAGTTTACATCAGAGTACAAGAATAAGAGCATAAATAAACGAAAATACATCATCAGAGATTTACAATTTACAGTGCAGCGGAAAATATAATATAAATGCGTAGCGGAAGACTAATATGCTCTGGACACAGCTTTAGGCTTCGATCCAGGATCCTGCTAAAGAGATAAATATCTGCAAAACAAGCTACTCGACTGCCCATATGGAAAAATATGGGCACCCAA
This sequence comes from Allium sativum, assembly GCA_030737875.1. Lineage (NCBI taxonomy): Eukaryota > Viridiplantae > Streptophyta > Magnoliopsida > Asparagales > Amaryllidaceae > Allium > Allium sativum. Next base: position 283,567,957 of record CM060921.1, read on the forward strand.
GTTTGCAAAGGTGGAAACAAACAACGGGTCAGTCATGGGACAGATATGAGAAATCTTAATTAATTTAACTGATAGCAATAAGGCAAATCCAAAGACCACGTCGCTAGCGCGGAACGGGTTTATTCCAATGGATTGTCGTGCATAATTTAAAGTGACAGAACAAACAAATAAGTAAATCGTAAAACAACGCAATGCTTTTGGAAAAATGGAGTCCCCATAAGACTCAAGTCCCATCACACAATGCAACGCAAACCAGAGGATAGAGTTTTACCTTATGGTGATTAAACATGCAAAATACGATAAATACGAATTCAATATTATGATTAGTGTATATATGTTTCAAAACATTTCAAAATAAATGTGTCAATCCTAGGAAGCATAGTACCCCATACTACTATGCCTCCATACTAGTAATACAATCAAGTCGTAGGGTCGTATTTGGAATTTGGTTTCCATCATGAGTCAAGGCTAGGGAGGAGTTCCTTACCGATTCGAGACACTCTAGCTAATGTCTCGGGATCCCCCGCAGTGAACCCTTGGATCCTGCAGGGCCGGTCCGCACATACGATTTTGCGGATTGGCAATTCCTGAACACATGTTTCCCGGTCCTATAGGGCCTAATATCCGAGGCGCCTCATTCCATCATCCACATAAGTAAAATATCATCCAGTTTAAGCACCGACACTACTTCTAGCTAGAAAGAAACGTGCATCTCTCCCTGCATCCCCCTCTCCCGTTTTAGACTCCACCGGGTTGTGAGGCTCATGAAGTTACGCTATACACAAAGCTACGCTAATTAAAGCTGTGCTTTGATCATCCACAAGGCTCTGCTTTTCAACAAAAGCCTTGATCATTGCATCTTAGCATGCCACATCGTCAATCCATACCAAGTATTTAATCGTCTACTAAAATATATAAAATGGGTGTTAAGAAAAATGAATAAATTCTCCGCCACCAACATTTACACATTTAGCAGGGATCAATAACTATAATATATAACGGAGTACATTGTCAGACACACAATCCATTTAAAATTCCGTTCTGGGTCTGAACGAAACCGTATCCGGTAGATCTCCACGTACATCTGGATGATCAATAATTCCATCATCTTGGCTGTACATCCAATCAAGATATAAATAATCATCAATTCGATGTGGAAATTTCCCGGTCTTCAATAACCGTCTTCATCGTCCACCTTCAATCGTCGTATGAATTATTCAGAATGGGTTAAACCTTGTCTTTCTGAATAATTTGCGCAATTTAAAATTATGTGCTCTAAACACAACCAACCCCTCATTCCAATCCAATTAAAGATTTATAAAAAAACTATATTTAGTTTTAGTCCTCTAAAATCCTTATTTATTGATTATTTAACTTTCAAGAAACAATCTTTTCTTTAATTGGGTTAAAGAACAAATGTCGCTTAAACATCGTTCACGATAAACTCAAAATCATATTTCAATTAATTCCAATTTAATATATTAAATTGAAAACTTCTCTTTAGAATATTTCATTAAATATTAATTAAAAGATTAATAAATTACAAATCATCACTTCATCGTTAATTGGGGTTTTAAGAACTAATGTCATTTAAAACATTTTTCATGGTCAAACCAAATCAACTTCCAATTAATGTTAATATTGGAAAATTCATATATTTTTTTCTTTCCCTTAATTAAAACGTCATTCCCTTCTTAAATTCCAATCTAATTTATCCACTTGAAATACTTGGTTTTTATAAAACCATTTTTCACTCTTTTCTTTATTTATAGAAATAAATAAACTACTTAACTTGATAAAAATATCTTTCCTCCTAATAAATTTGGAATTTCACATCCAAAACTCTTTTAAAACATTTATTAAGATTTCACATAATTTTTCCCTATTTTAATTATTTAAATGTTTCGACAAATTTTTCCCTCATTTAATAAAAAGATGAATTTCATTTTAAATCACTTTCATGTTCCCTCATTACATTAAAAATATAAAATTGTAATGTAAATCAAATTCACGTTTTTATACGACATTAAAAATTTGTAATTTTAATGTAAAACAAATTCCATGTTTTATATGACATTAAAAAGTTGCATTTTTAATTTAAAACAAATTTCCTGATTCTATATTAAATAATGTAACAACCCGTATTTTCAATAACCTGTTATAACATAAATCGAGGCAGAATTTAATTCAAAAATCTGAATCAAGGGAAACGGGCTATTCCATTGCGTTCGTCTCGGAAAAATACGCGAAATAGAGTCCGAGTTTTCAAAAATCGGAGTCCGTATGACCCGATTAAGGCCCAACGAAGTTTTCAGAAAATTTCAAAGTAAAAACAGATTTCAAATTCAAGTTTGAATTTGAAAAATTAGGTCAGTTTGGGCCAGGCGGGAAAATTCCCGCCAGAGCACCCAAGTCGACAGCCCTGTCGACTTGGGAGTCGACTTGGTTGGACCCAAGTCGACAGCCCTGTCGACTTAGCTGTCGACTTGGTCCAGCCGGGCAGTTCTGCCTGGTGCACCATTTTGGGTTTGTGTTGAGCTTGGGGGCCAGATTCGGTTTTGAGGCCTGAGATTGGAACTAGGGTTTAATCCTAAGGTTGAAACTAATCCTAATCTCTATAAATAAGGCCCTAACCTAACCCTAAATCATCATTATTCATTCATACAAATAACTATGGCGAAATCATTCCTCTCATGGCCTCCACTCTCTTCATAAAATTCCTAAATAAATTTTTAAAGAGATTTTCCATGCATACAAGTGTTTTCAAGCTTGTATGAGCATCATTAGCTTGCATTCAAGTCAAGTTTCTATATTTGCATCATAAAGAAAGAGTTTTGAACATTTTGGCTCAAGGGTTTTGCTTGCATTTTGGGTTTATTTGATTTCATAAGGGCTTTGGCATTGTAAGCCCTATTCTACTTTCATATTTAAACTCTAAAGTTAATGATGCAAGTTGTGTTTGATCATTATGATATGATATGCAAGTTTATCATGTTATGCAAGTTTGTTATGTTATGATATGCAAGTTTATCATGTTATGCAAGTTTGTTATGTTATGATATGCAAGTTTACCATGTTATGCAAGTTTGCCATGTTATGATATGCAAGTTCATCATGTCATGTTATGCAAGTTTACCATGTTATGCTATGCAAGTATGCCATGTTATGATATGCAAGTATGTTATGCAAGTTTGGGATGATCATTTTGTTCATGTTATCATGTTATGCAAGCTTATCTTGAGTATGTGAACATAAAGCTTCAAGCTTTAGGCTAAAGGTTGCATTTTGGCAACATGTAAGTTATCATATCCCTTATGATAACTTGCATGTGAAGCTAAATGCGAACTTATGGCCATTTCTACATGTCATTTAGCACCATGTATCACCAATATGCCAAGTTTGGTTTTATGCATGCTTTTGAGGCCTAAAAATGTAATATGCAAGTGTATGGACATATGAACATTTCATATGCCACCATGTTAAACTTGTGGCTTCAATAAGTTTATGTCATGATTATGCCAAGTTCCCTCTTTCTATCCTTTATGCGCTATTGCGATATGTAAGCGATGGGATTGCGTTTGGGGTTGGGTAAACTTAAAAGACATAAAAACATAAGCTTGGGAATTTACCTATTAAGTTAGGTCTACCCATTGGGAATTTACCTATTAAGTTAGGTCTACCCAATTGCTTGAAAACTTGTAACATGTTTTGGAAACATGATGGACATGACACTTAGAAAAAATAAGTGTGACCAACTCGAGGTTGGGTTGAGTTTGTAGCGTAAACCTACCCGAAACCGACCGGCTTAACTAGTTGCTACAAACAATAGGACCCAATGTGAGAAGTTGGCCATGTTGTACCTTGAACCCGAGGTTAGACCAAGTTGTGGTGTAAAGCTACCCGGACCCGCCCGGCTTAACTAGTAACCACAACAAGGTCTAATGTGAGAGGTTAAGGCGCATTAAATTAATTAATGCCTCGTGATTAGGGTTAAGTCATGGTCCACTTAATACTTAACCAATTTGGGCTTGGTAGATTAATCAGGGTTAAGTCGTGAACTCATCGTTACACTTAACCAAGTTAATCCATGATTAGCAAGAGGGTTAAACTGTACTTAACCCACTAGAAAATCCTAGCAATGGGGGTCCACTCCAGCAGTAATCCCAAGTTTGTATCATCATGGCCCTAGGGTCTAGGTTAGGGTGTGGGGCACGAATTACTGGGCTGGAGGTAAGCGACCAATAAACGACGGCCGGGTGGTACGCCGATGTAGTTCCGGACGGACTATGGTCGTGCACGTAGTCCGTATTTGGAGAAGTCACCCATGGGTACCAGTAGATCGAGACCATGCACTCATGTTTATGGTGTCCAGGGGTTGGCACCCTAGGGCTTGATACACCCGAAGGGTGGACCCGGCACAGTTCGACTACAATTATGTTTGGGCCGTATTGACACCAACACGTGACGAGTTAGGCTTAGGGAGCCGATCGACTAGACCGTTTGGTTAGACCTTGTATTAGGACCATTTCATCTTATTGGGCCAAAGCTTGGGCCAAGGGATCAATACTTTTATATTCAAGTCATGTTAGTTTGCTAGTACACCTGTGGTGCAAAACCTTAAACCTGATTATGCGATGACACCTTTATCTACCTTGTTAGTTAATCACCATTCCAGTATGTTGTTATCCTTATGATCATACATGCTTCTCATGCCAGTTAACTGTATCAGTTTACATTGATTGTAGTAGGGATTACTCAGTCTTTTTGACTGACCTGTTTTCTTTCGCCTCTTTTCTTCCATTCCCCCCCCCCCCAGGTTCTCAGGGAGGGAATATTGGAGCTTAGCTGGATTTCTGATCGCTTGCTTTCGGGATTTTAGCTCATGTACGGTCTTGACATGAAGCTAGCTATGGTTATAACTTATTTTGGGGATAGTACTTATGTATTTCAGTTTTTCAGTTGATGTTGTTTTTATCTAGACTTGTTTATTTGGAAAGCTATGTTGTACCAGACTTGTTTTGAAATAGTATGAAATCCTCCGCTGTTTTATCTATGTTATTTACTCTGTTTACATATATACATATGTTCTTGTTCTGCCTTGATATATCATTATGCATGTTTACCTGATTCAAACGCCCCTCCAAAGTCAGAGTGCTTGCAAGAGTCACCCTGGCGGAGGTGGGGTGTTACATTTGGTATCAGAGCATATGGTTTACGAGAAGGAACAAAAAGGTTTTTAAAACTTTTGGAAAACTATTTTCAAAACCAAGTATAAAGTATTTTCCAAAGAAAAGTCTAGTTTATTTTAAAGGCTATTCCCCAAAAAGCCATTAGCAAAATTCCTTCGTTTTTCTCCATTCTGAATCTATCTTTTTCTTCGTTTTCAGTATGGCCGATAACTTTGCTATTCCGGAGGGAGTGCACGTACCTGTTTGGTATAGGAGACTTTTGGAGGCTAGGGCGACCGAAGCCGGCCCCGCAGATGTTCCTCCTCCTCCTCCTCCGGTAGTTAATGTTCCTCCTCCTCCAGTAGTTAATGTTCCTCCTCCTCCTGTCGCTGAGGTTCCTCTTCCTCCTCCCCCTCAGCATCCTCAAGCTGACTTCGCAAAGACTTGCAAAGATTTCAAAGCAATGGGTGGCAAGAACTTTCAAGGCACTGAGACTTTTGTAGAGGCCAGAAATTGGTTGAAAGAGACCGAGGATTTATTCGCTATCTTTGGGTTAGACGATCAGAGGAAGATCTTGTTGGCGGTTTGGCTTATGAAGGATGAAGCCGCTTATTGGTGGGAAGTCACCAATGGTACTAGGCCTGTTGAGACTTGGGCCGATTTCAGGGCAAGGTTCATGCTTAAGTTTCTATCTTCTGCTGAGGAGAATCTGCAAATGGAGAGGTTCATAACTTTGAAACAAGGAGATATGTCTGTCAAAGAATATGTGAACAAGTTCAATCAGTTAGCTCGTTTTGGCTTGGATATGGTTAATACTCCTCAGAAGAAGGCTCTTCGTTTTGCTAGAGGATTGAATGAGCCGTTGCAGGGATTGGCTATGTCACATATTCCCCATGGGGCCACGTTTGAGAGTTTGGTTGATATGGCGTTACTTCAGGGAGATGTCAAGAAAGAAACCAAGATGAATGATACTCAAGCCAAGAAGACTGATTCCCAGGGAAAAGGAAATCAGGGTAATCCAAGTGGTCAAAGCAGTCAAGGCAATCAGAACAAGAACAAGAGTCAAGGCAACAAGGGGAACAACAACAAGGGCAAGAACAACAAGGAAAAGTGCCATTATTGCGGTTCAGTTGGGCATCTTATTAAGGATTGTAAGAAGAGGAAAAGGAAGAATGGTGAATGCTTTTTCTGCGGTAAGACTGGACATTTCAGTAAGGATTGCCCGAAGAAGCAAGGGCAAGGCCAGGGTCAGACTCAGCGTGCTGGACCTTCAGGAGGGCAAGTTCATGCTCTCAATACCGCTCCAGTTCCCGATCGAGGTAGTATTTCTGTTGAGAGCCTTGTATATATATTTGATTTTCCAGTTCGTACCTTGTTTGATTCTGGTGCATCGCATAGCTTTATCTCATCTGATCTTGTTGATAGTTTGCACCTTAGTACTAGCTTGGTAGATGATCCCGTTTGTGTCTCAAATCCTATTGGGGGTTCCGCCCATCTATCTATAATATGTGGGGATTTGAGGATCTCTATACTGAGTGTAGAGTTCTTGTGTAGTGCTTATGTTCTTGGTTTTAGGGGATACGGATTGATATTGGGCATGGATTGGTTGTCCAGATATGGAGCCATCCTAGATTGTGAGCATAGGGTTGTGAGGCTCGTGACTCGCCTCGGAAACACCCTAGAGATTTCTTGTGATCCGAGAGGTCCCGTCATGTTGTGCTATCTTGAATCACTCGACTCGTCAATGGAAACTCTTCAGTCTGTGAGAGTGGTTCGAGAGTATCCGGATGTTTTCGATGAAGTTAGGGGGTTGCCCCCTAAGCGAGAGATTGATTTCCGCATTTATCTGGTGGATAATGCAAAGCCGGTTTCTTTGCCCGTTCGGCACATGGCTCCGCGCGAAAGGCGAGAGCTAAGTAAGCAAGTAAAGGAGTTGCTTGAAAAGAACTTCATTAGACGAAGCATATCTGAATGGGGAGCGCCTGTGGTATTTGCTACCAAGGCAGATGGTTCTCTCCGACTTTGTGTGGACTATCGAGAGTTGAATAAGCTGACTAAGAAGAACAGACACCCGTTACTGAGGATTGATGATCTCTTTGACCAGCTTGTCGGTGCTTCTGTTTTCTCTCAGCTTGATCTTGCTACTGGATTCCATCAGCTCAGGGTAGCTGAAGATAGTATAGACAAGACTGCATTCAGGACTCCAGATGGATTCTTCGAATGGCTTGTCATGTCGTTCGGCTTGACTAATGCACCCGCATATTTCGTGGACTTGATGAGTAGGGTGTTCAGGGAGTTCTTGAACAAGTTTGTCGTGGTCTTCGTAGATGATATTCTGATCTTCTCTAAGGATGAGGAAGAGCACGCAAGGCATCTCGTGGAGGTGATGGATACGCTTAGAGCGCATCAGTTGAAGGCCAAGTTCTCCAAGTGTCACTTTTGGAGAAGGGAAGTTAGATTCCTTGGGCATATAGTGTCTAAGCAAGGCTTCGCGGTGGATCCCGCTAAGGTAGTTGAAGTTCAGGATTGGAAGACTCCAAGGAATGCAACCGAAGTAAGAAGTTTTCTAGGTCTTGCGGGTTTTTACCGGAAGTTCATCAAGGACTTCGCGAAGATTTCCGCTCCTCTCACTAAATTGACGAAGAAGAATTTAGTTTTTGCTTGGAGCGTAGAATGCGAGCTTGCTTTTCAGAAGCTCAAGAGAGCTCTCACATCAGCACCTGTTCTAGCTTTGCCCGATGGAGGGAAGTTATTTACAGTATACACCGATGCATGTGGCACGGGATTAGGAGCTGTTCTGATGCAAGAAGGAAGAGTGATATGCTTTGGCGGTAGACAACTCAAAGTGCATGAGAAGAATTATCCCACTCATGACTTAGAGTTGGCAGCAATAGTATATGCACTCAAGGCTTGGCGCCATTATCTTCTGGGAGAAAGATTTGAGCTTTATACCGATCACAAGTCATTGAAGTATCTCTTTTCTCAGAAGGATTTGAATCTGAGGCAACAAAGATGGATGGAATTCTTGGCGTCCTACGATTTTGAGATAGCTTATACCCCTGGCAAGGGGAATGTGGTAGCAGATGCATTGAGTAGAAGAAAGTTGACTCTGAGTCCTCTATTCGTTGAGATGAAGAATTTAGAGTATGTGGCAACCTTTGATTTCTCTTTGGCGATTGAGTCGATGATCGGTTCTTTAGCATCTCTGGAACTCAGACCTACCCTTCTTGATCAAGTTGGGGCTTCGCAGAGAGAAGACCCTCAGGTAGTTGAGATTATGGATAAGCTGATCCGAGGAGAGGCGTCTAGTCATCTCGCTCGATATTCTATTGATGACAAGGGTTGGCTGAGGAGAGATGGAAGGTTATGTGTTCCAATGGTAGAAGATTTAGTAAGAAAAGTTCTTGAGGAATCGCATCGCTCTAAGTTGACTATACATCCGGGCGGAGATAAGATGTATAAAGATATGAAGCGTATTTTCTTTTGGCCTGGGATGAAGAAGGATGTGGCGGAGTTTGTCTCTAGATGTATCATTTGCCAGCAAGTTAAGGCCGAGTCAAAGAAGTCCGGTGGGCTATTGCATCCTCTAGACGTTCCACTATGGAAGTGGGAGAGTATTTCCATGGATTTTATCGATGGGCTACCAAGGTCAAGGAAAGGGAATACGAGCATTTGGGTTATTGTGGATAGACTTACGAAAAGTGCTCATTTCATTCCGGTAAAGAGCAAGAGGACCGCATCTTGGCTAGCGTCTGTATATCTTCGTGAGATCGTGAGACTACATGGAGTCCCTTCTAGTATAGTCAGTGACCGTGACCCAATCTTTACAAGTCAGTTCTGGAATAGCTTGCAAGAAGCTATGGGCACGAGGTTGAATCTAAGTACGGCTTATCACCCACAAACGGACGGTCAAACCGAAAGGGTGAATAGGGTACTCGAGGATCTGTTGAGGCTTTGTATTCTGGATTTTGGTGGTACTTGGGAAGACCATCTTCCTCTTGTCGAGTTTGCATATGATAACAGTTATCAGGCAAGCATAGGGATGGCACGATTCGAAGCTTTATATGGGAGGCCCTGCAAGTCGCCTACATGTTGGTGGGAGACTATAGATGATCTTATACTTGGGCCTGATATGATCAGAGATACATCCGAGAAGATCGAGTTGATTCGGAGACGGATGAAAGCGGCCCAAGACCGACAGAAATCCTATGCTGATAAGCGAAGAACTGATTTGGAGTTTGATGTTGGGGATATGGTTTTCGTGAAGGTTTCTCCTTTGCGGAATGTGGTCCGATTTGGAGCCGTTGGGAAGTTAGCACCGAGGTTTGTTGGACCATTCCCTATTATAGAGAGGATCGGGCAGATGGCTTATAGAGTGAAGTTGCCCGAGAAGCTTGCTGGAGTACACGATGTTTTTCACGTCTCGCATCTCCGGAAGTGTTTACATGAATCAGCAGAGGTTGTTGAGCCAAGTGTTCTGAAAGATGTGGAAGTGGAGAAAGAGGCTACCTTGAGGAGAGCTCCGATTCATATCTTGGGGACGGAGACCAAGAAGCTAAGAAATCGAGAGGTCAAGTTAGTGAAGGTTCAATGGGGTGAAGCCGAAGAAGACGCAACTTGGGAAACCGAGGAGAAGATGCGTGGGCTTTATCCATTCCTTTTTGAGGGTACGCTCTCAATCTCTTTTCTTTGTTAGCATATCTTTCTCTTTGCTATCTATGTTTATCTAGTTTATCGTGTTAATCTTGTCATGAGAACCTTAGGTAGAAACCCTTTGGATGAAACATGTGTTTGAAACATGTTATGCTTGGTGGTTGCAAGTGGTTGCAAGTGTTTGCAAGTGGTTACTCGTGGATGCATTATACACGTTAGGCACTAGATCGGCTCACACACTCCTCATATTGCATATGCATGAGTGTTTATGCTTATTCGTGGATGGAAATTTTTGTGTTATCACATGGATGTTGCATATGGATGTATGTTATGTGCACACATATAAATGTTATACATTATGTTAGGAATTGCATACATATGGATTCATTTCACTAACATAATTTGCATTGATGACATTTGCATTAGATAAGTACATATACACACACCTTTGCATATGTTCATACAACATTTAGAATCTTGTAAGGACAATGATTGCTCGTGGATGATGTTTTGAGTAGATGGATGATTGGATGGTAGGATACGTTCTTCCTAACTTGAAGATTTCGGGGACGAAATCCTTTAAGGAGGGGAGAATGTAACAACCCGTATTTTCAATAACCTGTTATAACGTAAATCGAGGCAGAATTTAATTCAAAAATCTGAATCAAGGGAAACGGGCTATGCCATTGCGTTCGTCTCGGAAAAATACGCGAAATAGAGTCCGTGTTTTCGAAAATCGGAGTCCGTATGACCCGATTAAGGCCCAACGAAGTTTTCAGAAAATTTCAAAGTAAAAACAGATTTCAAATTCAAGTTTGAATTTGAAAAATTAGGTCAGTTTGGGCCAGGCGGGAAAATTCCCGCCAGAGCACCCAAGTCGACAGCCCTGTCGACTTGGGAGTCGACTTGGTTGGACCCAAGTCGACAGCCCTGTCGACTTGGCTGTCGACTTGGTCCAGCCGGGCAGTTCTGCCTGGTGCACCATTTTGGGTTTGTGTTGAGCTTGGGGGCCAGATTCGGTTTTGAGGGCTGAGATTGGAACTAGGGTTTAATCCTAAGGTTGAAACTAATCCTAATCTCTATAAATAAGGCCCTAACCTAACCCTAAATCATCATTATTCATTCATACAACTAAACTATGGCGAAATCATTCCTCTCATGGCCTCCACTCTCTTCATAAAATTCCTAAATAAATTTTTAAAGAGATTTTCCATGCATACAAGTGTTTTCAAGCTTGTATGAGCATCATTAGCTTGCATTCAAGTCAAGTTTCTATATTTGCATCATAAAGAAAGAGTTTTGATCATTTTGGCTCAAGGGTTTTGCTTGCATTTTGGGTTTATTTGATTTTATAAGGGCTTTGGCATTGTAAGCCCTATTCTACTTTCATATTTAATCTCTAAAGTTAATGATGCAAGTTGTGTTTGATCATTATGATATGATATGCAAGTTTATCATGTTATGCAAGTTTGTTATGTTATGATATGCAAGTTTATCATGTTATGCAAGTTTGTTATGTTATGATATGCAAGTTTATCATGTTATGCAAGTTTGCCATGTTATGATATGCAAGTTCATCATGTCATGTTATGCAAGTTTACCATGTTATGCTATGCAAGTATGCCATGTTATGATATGCAAGTATGTTATGCAAGTTTGGGATGATCATTTTGTTCATGTTATCATGTTATGCAAGCTTATCTTGAGTATGTGAACATAAAGCTTCAAGCTTTAGGCTAAAGGTTGCATTTTGGCAACATGTAAGTTATCATATCCCTTATGATAACTTGCATGTGAAGCTAAATGCGAACTTATGGCCATTTCTACATGTCATTTAGCACCATGTATCACCAATATGCCAAGTTTGGTTTTATGCATGCTTTTGAGGCCTAAAAATGTAATATGCAAGTGTATGAACATATGAACATTTCATATGCCACCATGTTAAACTTGTGGCTTCAATACCTTTATGTCATGATTATGCCAAGTTCCCTCTTTCTATCCTTTATGCGCTATTGCGATATGTAAGCGATGGGATTGCGTTTGGGGTTGGGTAAACTTAAAAGACATAAAAACATAAGCTTGGGAATTTACCTATTAAGTTAGATCTACCCATTGGGAATTTACCTATTAAGTTAGGTCTACCCATTTGCTTGAAAACTTGTAACATGTTTTGGAAACATGATGGACATGACACTTAGAAAAGATAAGCGTGACCAACTCGAGGTTGGGTTGAGTTTGTAGCGTAAACCTACCCGGAACCGACCGACTTAACTAGTTGCTACAAACAATAGGACCCAATGTGAGAAGTTGGCCATGTTGTACCTTGAACCCGAGGTTAGACCAAGTTGTGGTGTAAAGCTACCCGGACCCGCCCGGCTTAACTAGTAACCACAACAAGGTCTAATGTGAGAGGTTAAGGCGCATTAAATTAATTAATGCCTCGTGATTAGGGTTAAGTCATGGTCCACTTAATACTTAACCAATTTGGGCTTGGTAGATTAATCAGGGTTAAGTCGTGAACTCATCGTTACACTTAACCAAGTTAATCCATGATTAGCAAGAGGGTTAAACTGTACTTAACCCACTAGAAAATCCTAGCAATGGGGGTCCACTCCAGCAGTAATCCCAAGTTTGTATCATCATGGCCCTAGGGTCTAGGTTAGGGTGTGGGGCACGAATTACTGGGCTGGAGGTAAGCGACCAATAAACGACGGCCGGGTGGTACGCCGATGTAGTTCTGGACGGACTATGGTCGTGCACGTAGTCCGTATTTGGAGAAGTCACCCATGGGTACCAGTAGATCGAGACTGTGCACTCATGTTTATGGTGTCCAGGGGTTGGCACCCTAGGGCTTGATACACCCGAAGGGTGGACCCGGCACAGTTCGACTACAATTATGTTTGGGCCGTATTGACACCAACACGTGACGAGTTACGCTTAGGGAGCCGATCGACTAGACCGTTTGGTTAGATTTTGTATTAGGGTCATTTCATGTTATTGGGCCAAAGCTTGGGCCAAGGGATCAATACTTGTATATTCAAGTCATGTTAGTTTGCTAGTACACCTGTGGTGCAAAACCTTAAACCTGATTATGCGATGACACCTTTATCTACCTTGTTAGTTAATCACCATTTCAGTATGTTGTTATCCTTACGATCATACCTGCTTCTCATGCCAGTTAACTGTATCAGTTTACATTGATTGTAGTAGGGCTTACTCAGTCTTTTTGACTGACCTGTTTTCTTTCGCCTCTTTTCTTCCGTTCCCCCCCCCCCCACTTTCTCAGGGAGGGAATATTGGAGCTTAGCTGGATTTCTGATCGCTTGCTTGCGGGATTTTAGCTCATGTACGGTCTTGACATGAAGCTAGCTATGGTTATCACTTATTTTGGGGATAGTACTTATGTATTTCAGTTTTTCAGTTGATGTTGTTTTTATCTAGACTTGTTTATTTGGAAAGCTATGTTGTACCAGACTTGTTTTGAAATAGTATGAAATCCTCCGTTGTTTTATCTATGTTATTTACTCTGTTTACATATATACATATGTTCTTGTTCTGCCTTGATATATCATTATGCATGTTTACCTGATTCAAACGCCCCTCCAAAGTCAGAGTGCTTGCAAGAGTCACCCTGGCGGAGGTGGGTGTTACAAATAAAGAATAACTTTTATTTTAAAACATTTTCATATTCTTACGTTACAATAAAAGAATAACTTTTTAGCGTTAACCATTTAATGTAAACTCATATTCCTAAATAAAAGGATTAACTTTTGATATTGAAATATGTTTCATGTTCTTACTTTTAATAAAAGATTAACTTTTATTTTCTAGGCATATTTCATAAATTTCACTTTAATAAAAGATTAACCTTTATTTTATACATATTTCATATTCTTATCTTATATTTACATTAAAATATAAATTAAAAATACTACATTAAGTTTCATTTTCTTATTTACATTCTAAAATGTAAATTAAATTGCAATGTCAAAATCTCTTCTTTTATTTACATTAAAAATGTAAATTAAATTGCATATCTTATTTTGACAATTTCTTTTCCAAATTGGAATGAGACCCAAACGATTTACCATATAATTATAATTATACGGTTTTCATACATCCTATGTTATTCTAGATTAATGATAAATCATTAAAAACATCCAATCATCCAAAGTGTATATTTGTACTGCATAGCGTCAAATAAATAACGCTTATAACTAATCACAAGGTCGATGTGTAATTATCAACCGAAGACCCGTGTGGGGTTTCAACCAACTAACATTCAAATAATATATGTAATTATTTGTGCAATTGGGCGATGTGTGAAAATTATCAACCCAATCAACAAATACAAGTCAGGTAACTTGTACATGGCAGTGTAACATTAATTTTTAACAATTCTATAAGAATCAATATTAATGACATACGTTGCATACTGCTAAAATTTACATAACATAACAAATCATATCATGACATAACATAACCACTACAAGAAAACACTGATTTAGCGTCGAATATTTAGAAGAGGAAATTTCCGTCGCTAATTTGCGATGGATTTCCATGTGATTTGCAAGAGATAGTTTTTTGTATTTTCAAACTTTTTTCTTTTATTTATTACCGTTGTCTTCCGTCATCCCTCACTAATCCATTGCAAATTGCATCAAATTACCGATAGAAAAATTTCTATCGCTATTTTCCGCTGCAAATGCAGGCTGAATACCAACGAATATTTATTGAAAATATTTTGCAGCAGAATTCCAACAGATTTACAAGAGATGAAAATATCAGTTTATTATAATAATTATTTTATAAATAATAATAAAATTTAATACTTATGAAATGATATCTAGTATTCAATAATTAATTTTATAAATTGTATTTACTCATTACATTTGCAATTATAGTTGATACTTATATTTTATAATTATAGTTGATAATTATATTTTATATTTTGACAATTTTAAAAATTTGAAATCTTCTTGAATAAATTTGAAATAAATCATAAAGTTTATAAAAATTGGATATTGCAATTCAAAAATAAAAATTTAAACGTAAATATAACAGCATTATGATAAAAATTCTTTTACTCATATGTTACAAAAGTATTTGAGGAAATAATAGTTGAGTTAATTTAATTAACAAATTTTTTTATATATAACATTTATTATTCTTGAACATTAACAATTTGTAAATGGCTGAACTAATTAAACTAATTAAAACTAAGTGTTCTATCATATATTACTAGTTTGGAAGGGTGTACAGGAATGAGAAAACACAGATCAGCGCTTATAAAACCATCCTATTAATCACCGTTCAATACTGTTCGATCCAATGATCTGAAAGGGTAGACAACATCAGTTTCAGATCTCCGTGTTATAAATAATTCATAATTAATAAGAATTATTAATAATTAACAAGGAAAATTTGGTACTTAACATTTTAACATTTTATATTTATATTAAATGACCGATGTTAGTTATATGATAGTTTATAATTAATAATACATATAATAGTTAACGTTTAATAGTTGATATTCTATTATAATAAAAGAATAACATGTAATAGTGATATATATTTAATATTTCGATTTGATATTTTATTGGGTTAAACTACAATTCAGATATCAAATTATTCATAGATAATTATAATATGTTAAAAATTGTTTAAGAAATTTGTACCACTCAATCTCCGTTTTATTTTATATGCTAACAAGTACCCCAACTTACCTTACGTATGCCGAAAAAAGAAGCGCCAATGTGAATTTTTTTTAGAGCCCGCTATAATTTTTGTTCCGCCGCGTCTACCCTTTATTTTCCCTAAAATCCAAAACCGATCCCTAAATCAGAAATCGGTCACCACATTTTTTTTTCCCTCTAACTTCATCGATCTTGAATCCCAAATCTTAGATCCAGATGTACCTCTTCCTTCTTCATGATTAGCAGTTGTGATCAACAGGTGCGCCTATTCATCAATTTATATCATTGCTTCTCCTCTCACCATTTGAGTTCCCTGCTTACCAAGATCCACATTTACTTTACCAACCTATTAATTTTTTGTGATTTTGTTATGGATCGACTTTATTAGACGATAGGGTTAAGTTTGATTTTTCCTTTTCTTGATGTTCTGGTGAATAAACAGAATTTTCGGTGTTTCGGCCTGTGTAATGTTATGAGTTGCGGTGGTTTCTTGGATTTGTTTTACTGTGGTTGTCGCTACAGTAGTCAGTTTTTGGTTCTGATGGTGGAATTTTTCTGGTGTTCAGTGGCATGTGTTGTTTACATAAATTGTCGCCTCTTTTCAGGCGATGGCATTAAAAATCACTGCTTGTATTAAAAATTCAACTAGTTTGGGTATATGTTGTGAGCTCTTCCTTACATTTAGACTTCACTGCTTGTTCTTTGTTTGAGTTATCATTTTGGACTTTGATTTAGGTATCCTAAGCTAGTTTTGCTGTTTAGTGGACTCATTTTGTTGGTTAGTGCTCCTAACTTGATTTTCATGTTGATTTCAGATGTATTATTTTGGTTCACGTATTTATTTACTTCAAGGTCTGCTGCACAATGTTGCTACTCCTGATCCAAACAAGTTGGATCTTACTGCTGACACAAGAAAGGGGATGAACTTTGCCTAATATGTGGTGGTGACATAATGTTCACTGTTAAGCGGGTGGAGTGTCGGACTTGTTCTGCTACAAGTACACAATGAGCGTAGAGCAAATGATTCAATATGAAAAGTTTCATCTCCATATGGGATATATTTGTTTGTAATCTCCTTCTTCCCCTGCGCTCTTTGTATTATATAGAATAGATATAACTAACTTGTTTCTAAGCTCTGATAATGTAGTTCACAAGACAAATTTACAAGTATACTAACTTGTTCCCATCTGGAGGAGCATTGGTTTGGGGGAGACAGTGGAATCTGGCGGCGCGTTGCCTCTAGAAAAGCTAAAAGAGGAGTAATTTTTGATTATGAAACTCCGAAAAATGAAAATATCCGTTCCTATGGCTATGAGGTAAAATATTATTTTTTACTGAGAAGATTTCTAGCGCTAAGGTCTTTCACCATATTAGAAGCTCTTTTTTTGGTATCTAGAATGAAAAATATCAAAAACTTCTGTCATGTCCCCCTTTGGTTCTTAAGCTAACAATATTGCTCTCAAATAAATTGATACCGGGTCCTGCTAATGTCCCATTTGCTTGGAAATATCATGTTTACCACTGCCAACAATGTTGTTAAGTTGTTCTTTTGAACATACACAAATGGTGTTTATTCAACAATCGTTTTTTGACTGCATTTCATATTAATAGTACACGGTTGGCTATACTAGCTTATGTCTCCTTTAATTTTCTACATATATGGGTTCTTATATGATATGTTTTTGTTACCTATCGCATAGGTGAGTTCTGAGTTGCATTAAGCTCACAATATGATGGAGCGGCCATTTATATATATGTACATGTATATGTATATGTATATGTATATGTATATGTATATGTATATGTATATGTATATATAATATAAAATCAATCTTAGTAGATTTCATAAGATAAGACATGCCCTATGGAAAAGCCTGAAGAAAATAAGCGCACTAAGAATTGTTTTTGGTGATGAGCATGTTGTTACCTATTACACTTAACCTATATATGTTGTTTTCCCCTATTATATTCCAGATAGCTGAATATCTTGAAATTATGAAGCAAGAAATAGGTAAGATGCCTTGATTTGTTTTTGGAACTAGTGTGAGAGAATGAAACTTGATATACTCGATTGCATTATATTTTAAAAACATATAGTTTTGACCGCGCTGCTAAGCGGAAAGAGAAAGACTGAAGTTATTGAGATTGAAGTTGGAATTTATACATACCTGACTTTTAAATCTTTATGTTTGGTAAAATAACTAAATATCATTTGGAATTTTTTCCACAAAATACAACTATATCAGCAGTCAAATGTCTTTTTTGAATGATTGCTGAAGAAAATGTGTAATTTGTATACATTATAATCACAAAGATTATAATAATTGATAACTCATTTCAAGCTGTAATCCTTCAACAACCAAACCTACTTCCTTGTACTTCTAACAATGCAATAATATACTATGTAGATGGATAATTAAGGTAGCAAATACTACTTGTTTTAACTATTTGTTAATATTTATGTGTGATGCAGGAAGAATGCAAGAACATGATATAGCAGAGTAAACTACGGGGGTTTCACCATATTTAACCAAAGAACTATATGTTTGTACAAAGCTGCTAGAAACGAAGCTGAAAACAAAGGCAGCTCCAGGAGAAAAGGTCGCCTCACCTTTGTAGGAGTCTGAATTGTACTATATTTTGAAACCTTCACTTGTATGCAAATGGACTCCATGCAACTAGACAGTCGGAATAAAGTAGCTACAGATGAAGGTGAACAAGATTTACATACAAAGCATTCTGATAGTGCTAATTCAAAACAGAAAGCTTACAAATTGCACAATCAATAATAGTCCTGAATTATTCACAACAGTTCTGAAAACAAGTGGCCTTCGTGTTCAATTATAAATTGTTTCCTAAGTAATTATAAATTGTTTCCTTTTCAGTTTACTCTGTTATTCTATTTTGATAGGTACAACGGACAATATGGTAAATTTTGGATTAATCACTGAAGATGAAGATATTGAGTGTGATAGTGAGTGAGTGAGTGAGTGTAACTGAGTATATGTAGCAAGCCAATGCTTGTACAAATAAGCATTTTGTATAGTTATTGTGTAATAAAGAGAAACATAATTGTGTACTATTCAAATCTGTAATAAAATATTTATTTAAAATTAGAAATTCCGAATTTAACATATTAATTTTCGCCAATATTTTATATTAATGATTATAGCTCTTTGCAAGTTTTGTCGTAGTGATTTGTGAAGAATTACCACTAGATATTTAAGGCGAGTCAGAAATTGAAATTATCCGTCGCTAATCCCTTGGTATTTAGCAAGGGATTACCAACTCCTTATGTAAGTAATATTTTATTATAATTTAATTATCCGTCGGTAAATAATCGACATATAAATTAAATTAAAATTAAATTAATAAATAAAATTTATTTTTATTGTAAAATTAGTAAAATGACGGAAAAATGTTGGAAACCTCTTGCAAAATTCCATCGCAAAATATGACACAAATACCTTCATGGTTTTTACCGACCATACAGTTACGTAGGAAATCCGTCGCTAAAGCCTGTTTAGCGACGGGTTTAAAGCAGATTATGCCGCTGCTAATTGCGGTTTTTCTTGTAGTGAACGTACAACACAACATACATGCATCAGATAATTTCAAATAATTATTTCGCCATAGGCATTTAAATCATATTCATTTATAATAATAAATAAATGAGGTAAAAGTTTTTGAGTGAGAAAAGAGTTCTCACCTTGGTTTGTACTTTGTCGGTGTTTAAATGTTCGGGCCCAATTTTGGCCCAAAATTGAACTTGCTCCAAATTTGGCAAAATTAGTGTATATGCGAAGGTCTCGACTCACAGATCGCAGCAAACCTTGTTTTGTGCGATTTCGAGTTCGTTACAACAAGTGATGAATTTCTAAAGTTTGAACGAATTAAATAATTAATTAAAATTACTGAAAATACCCAAAAATTCAACTTCCTCCAAATTGGACAAATTTAGTATTCACGAGAAGCTCTCATCGCCACAATCGCAGCGGATCTGAAATCATCAAATTCTGAGTTCGTATGAGAGAGATACACAATTTTAAAGTTTGAATTACAAGACTACCCCAAATCTTGGTCAAACAGCCCCTCACCACCTTTGACCGCCGTTTCCCGCCGCCTGGAGCCATCTGAAGTCACCGGACCAGCGCCAACCTCTTCATCTTGGTGAGACGCACCACCACCAAAAAGCGCCGCCCCTGACTCCGCCTCCGCCGGCCGGAATTCGCCCGAGATCGCCATTCGGTTCGCGGGTCCCACAGGCCACACCTCTTATCCAAATTATCTGAAAATTTCTGAGCACCTTATCCTTGTGCAGACGAAGAACTTTCGTGTTCGGCCCGTCGCCTTATTCTTCCCGAATTGGCCGAAAATTGATCATCTATGTTCTGAGCTCGCCGGAATTTTCTGTTTTGCTCCAATTCAGTTTTTCTCGATTTTCGTGACCTTCCATCTGACTTTCTGACAAAACTTTCTAAAGCAAAGTTGTAGATCTTTGTCTCCTCTACAATTTCTTCCACTTCACCATCCTCCAATTCTTCACGGTTTGGCCAGAAAACACCAAAATCTAAAACTGAATTTTTGCAATCAAACTCAGATCCCGGCGAATCCGTACGATGATAGGTCTTGAAATTTTCGTGGTAGATAGAGGATAAGAAGATGAACAAAATCCAGAAAGGGTTTGGTCTAATTTTGTTCTGATTTGGAGTTATAAATTGTTTAGTTTTAGGGTCTTTTGTGCAAAAAATATTTTTAGAGTGGTGGCCATGGAATATGAAGAAAATGAAGATGGAGGAGGCTATATTATGTTTAGGGTTCAGCTAATGGCAGTTAAAAGATAATATATATCTAGGTTATAAACTCAATTAGGCCCAATTACCCTTATGTACATATATTAATACTTTTTTTTATCCGCTTTTTGTAGTTTAAAAATTCGTGTCAACACCTACGAATTCCATTGTAATTGACAATTGAAACACAAATAATCCTTGACATTACGGATATAAAAAAACTGGTTTCGTCATTTTCCGAGTCCATATGAATTAATAATGAATTTTTAAAGTCTGAAAATTGACCGTTTTCACTGAAAAATCAATTATAATTACATATTAATTCTAAAAATTCCAGAAAAATCATTTCTAGCCTTGTTTTGACGATGCGAACCCAACAAAATTAATTTTGTTGAATTTGAAGTCCGTTTGCAAAACTTAACTTTTCAAGGCGTTTATATTTTATATTTAATAATATATTTTTATATGAATAATTTCCAAAACTCAAAATATATAAGTGCTTATACTTTATCAATGAAGAAGCATCATTTTGAACTCAATGGAAGTGGTTTCGAGTCCAAATTCATTCGTATGCAAAAATTAGCCTTTTGGGCCATATATTTTAATATATATAAATTCCATAGCTTTATGAAATTTTAAATTTGCCATAACTTACAAATTACAAACTGAAATCTTAATTTCTTAAATTCATTCGAAAGATATCGTCAATACTATTCTAATGTTTCTTGTTTCGTCCAATTCTGAATTATAATGAATTTTATATATTTTCCCAAAGTTGAAAATCGAATACTGAAATTACCACGCCATTTCAGGCTCGAAATATAATTAATATAAATTATACGTTCTAACTTTGATTTAAAATAAATTATTTCGCCGTTATTATTTAAAATAAATTATTTTAAATATACTAAATCCTTTAAATTAACTAAAATAAAAAAATTAAATTTACCCCAAAATTCCGGGTCGTTACAATCTCCCCCACTTAAAATCTTTTCGTCCTCGAAAAGGAACGAACGAAAAGAACGAAGCTAAAAGTTGTTTACTTAATTAAATCAATATTCATTCTAATCAATTTTCAATTCAGTTCAATATTGAATTCAATCTAGTTAAATGTATCATTCTATTACATATTGGTTTTGTTAATTACCATTTCAATAATTTTATTAGTTAAACTAATAATCAAACATCACAACCAGCAGTCAATTAGGTGATTAACTTTTCAATCATATATAGCTTTAATATATATAGATAAAAATCATATTTTTAGTGCAAATCATAGCAAATAACCCTATCTAGTTTTGGTTCTCATACCAGTCATATGGAAATATATAGATATCCCACTTTCGAAACTCGAGCATAAACACTGATGACGCTAGCAACCATCAGGATCATCTCCGGGCGAATAGAGTGTGATTCTATATCTATCCAGTATATTAAAACTTCGAATATCCGTTAATTACTCATCTATTCAAAATCTTTATATACTCGATTGTCCAAATAAAATATAATAATGTATCAAATATGTATTTTTAAGATAAAAAATTTCAAAATATTAAATTTGTTTTCTTATTTATTTTAAAGAAAATAATACTCTTCACACTCATTCTAGGATACTTCTGATCCTATCCCTAACGAGTTATTCTTATTGGATATTACTAATTCAATCTCTGATGATTTCTTTCGTTCGGTTCTAATGTGTTTTATTCTCGAGCTCGGTAAACAAAATCTCTGATACCAAAATGAAATGACCCAAAATTCCCCTTGCAGAAAATGTCGGATTGTTTTGAGAAACACGCATCAGAACACAAATAAAACAACACTTCCATTACTGTTGCAACAGTTTACATCAGAGTACAAGAATAAGAGCATAAATAAACGAAAATACAACATCAGAGATTTACAATTTACAATGCAGCGGAAAATATAATATAAATGCGTAGCGGAAGACTAATATGCTCTGGACACAGCTTTAGGCTTCGATCCAGGATCCTGCTAAAGAGATAAATATCTGCAAAACAAGCTACTCGACTGCCCGTGTGGAAAAATATGGCCACCCGAGTTTGCAAAGGTGGAAACAAACAACGGGTAAGTCATGGGACTGGTATGAGAAATCTTTATTAATTTAACTGATAGCGATAAGGAAAATCCAAAGACCACGCCGCTAACACGGAACGGGTTTATTCCAAAGGATTGCCGTGCATAATTTAAAGTGACAGAACAAACAAATAAGTAAATCGTAAAACAACGAAATGCTTTTGGAAAAATGGAATCACCGTAACACTCAAGTCCCATCACACAATGCAACGCAAACCAGAGGATAGAGTTTTACCTTATGGTGATTAAATATGCTAAATACGATAAATATAAATTCAATATTATCATTAGTGTATATATGTTTCAAAACATTTCAAAATAAATGTATCAATCCTAGGAAGCATAGTACCTCATACTACTATGACTCCATACTAGTAATACAATCAAGTCCGTAGGGTCGTATTTGGAATTTGTTTTCCATCATGAGTCAAGGCTAGGGAGGAGCTCCTTACCGATTTGAGACACTCTAGCTAATGTCTCAGGATCCCCCGTAGTGAACCCTTGGATCCTGCAAGGCCGGTCCGCACATACGATTTTGCGGATTGGCAATTCCTAAACACACGTTTCCCGGTCCTATAGGACCAATATCCGAGGCGCCTCATTCCATCATCCACATAAGTAAAATATCAGCCAGTTTAAGTACCGAAACAACTTCTAGCTAGAAAGAAATGTGCTGCTCTCCCTGCGTTCCCTTCTCCCGTTTTAGACTCCACCGGGTTGTGAGGCTTGTGAAGTTACGCTATACACAAAGCTATGCTAATTAAAGCTGTGCTTTGATCATCCACAAGGCTCTGCTTTTCAACAAAAGCCAAGATCATTGCATCTTAGCATGCCACATCGTTAATGCATACCAAGTATTTAATAGTCTACTAAAATATATAAAATGGGTGTTAAGCAAAAAGAATAAATTCTCCGCCACCAACATTTACACATTCAGCAGGGATCAATAACTATAATATATAATGGAGTACGATGTCAGACACACAATCCATTTAAAATTCCGTTCTGGGTCCGAACGAAACCATATCCGGTAGATCTCCACGTACATCTGGATGATCAATAATTCCATCATCTTGGTTGTACATCCAATCAAGATATAAATAATCATCCATTAGATGAGGAAATTTCCCGGTCTTCAATAACCGTCTTCATCGTCCACCTTCAATCGTCGTACGAATTATTCAGAATGGGTTAAACCCGGTCTTTCTGAATAATTTGCGCAATTTAAAATTATGTGCTCTAAACACAACCAACGCCTCATTCCAATCCAACTAAAGATTTATAAAAAAAACTATATTTAGTTTTAGTCCTCTAAAATCCTTATTTTTTGATTATTTAACTTTCGAGAAACAATCTTGTCTTTAACTGGGTTAAAGAACAAATGTCGCTCAAAAATCGTTCACGATAAACCCAAAATCATATTTCAATTAATTTTAATTTAATATATTAAATTGAAAACTTCTCTTTAGAATATTTCATTAAATATTAATTAAAAGATTAATAAATTACAAATCATCACTTCATCGTTAATTGGGGTTTTAATAACTAATGTCATTTAAAACATTTTTCATGGTCAACCCTAATCAACTTCCAATTAATGTTAATATTGGAAAATTCATATATATTTTTTTCTTTCCCTTAATTAAAAATGTCATTCCTTTCTTAAATTCCAATCTAATTTATTCACTTGAAATACTTGGTTTTAATAAAACCATTTTTCACTCTTTTATTTATTTATAGAAATAAATAAACTAGTTAACTTGATAAAAATATCTTTCCCCTTAATAAATTTGGAATTTCACATCCAAAACTCTTTTAAAACATTTATTAAGATTTCACATAATTTTTTCCTATTTTAATTATTTAAATGTTTCAACAAATTTTTCCCTAAATAAAAAGTTGAATTTTCATTTTAAATCACTTTCATGTTCCCTCGTTACATTAAAAATATAAACATTTTTATACGGCATTAAAAATTTGCAATTTTAATGTAAAACAAATTCCATGTTTTATATGACATTAAAAAGTTGCATTTTTAATTTAAAACAAATGTCATGATTCTATATTAAAATAAAGAGTAACTTTTATTTTAAAACATTTTCATATACTTACGTTACAATAAAAGAATAACTTTTTAGCACTATCCATTTAATGTAAACTCATATTCCTAAATAAAAGGATTAACTTTTTATATTGAAATATTTTTCATGTTCTTACTTTTAATAAAAGATTAACTTCTATTTTCTAGGCATATTTCATACATTTCACTTTAATAAAAGATTAACCTTTATTTTATACATATTTCATATTCTTATCTTAGATTTACATTAAAATGTAAATTAAAAAAACTACGTTAAGTTTCATTTTCTTATTTACATTCTAAAATGTAAATTAAATTGCAATGTCAAAATCTCTTCTTTTATTTACATTAAAAATGTAAATTAAATTGCAAATCTTATTTTGACAATTTCTTTTCCAAACTGGAATGAGACCCAAACGATTTACCATATAATTATAATTATACGGTTTTCATACATCCCATGTTATTCTAGACTAATGATAAATCATTAAAAACATCCAATCATCCGAAGTGTATATTTGTACTGCATAGCGTCAAATAAATAACGCTTATAACTAATCACAAGGGCGATGTGTAATTATCAACCCAAGACCCGTGTGGGGTTTCAACCAACTAACATTCAAATAATATATATAATTATTTGTGCATTTGGGCGATGTGTGAAAATTATCAACCCAATCAACAAATACAAGTCAGGTAACTTGTACATGGCAGTGTAACATTAATTTTTAACAATTCTATAAGAATCAATATTAAAGATATACGTTGCATACTGCTAAAATTTACGTAACATAACAAATCATATCATGACATAACATAACGTACAATACAACATACATGCATCAGATAACTTTAAACAATTATTTCACCATAGACATTTAAATCACATTCATTTATAATAATAAATAAATACGTTAAAAGTTTTTGAGTGAGAAAAGAGTTCTCACATTGGTTTGTACTTTGTCGGTGTTTAAATGTTCGGGCCCAATTTTGGCCCAAAATTGAACTTGCTCCAAATTTGGCAAAATTAGTGTCTATGCGAAGGTCTCGACTCACTGATCGCAGCAAACCCTGTTTTGCGCGATTTCGAGTTCGTTACAACAAGTTATGAATTTCGGAAGTTTGAACGAATTAAATAATTAATTAAAATTGTGAAAATTAGGCTCACATCCTTAAAAGTAAACTTAATTAGGCTCACATCCTCCCCTTTAATTTCATGTAAATTTCATCCCTATTTTTAAATACCCGCATTTTCTATTACTAAATTGCCCATTTACCCAAATTTCGGCTTAATTAACGTGAACACTGTATACATTTCAGTGATCTAATTTTTTCATCGTCTTTTGTTTCTTTGTTAATGGCGGCGCTGTCATTTTTACAACGATTTAAAATTAGGGTTTCTCGGCAATTTCTTCAGAGATTTATTTTGATTGATCCTTCATTTAAAATATATAAATGTTTCTTCTTCCAGGTGATTTATAAATTTCATATGATTTCATTTTGAAATCGATTTTTGGTATATGGATTTCAATTTGCAATCGTTCTAATTTTTTTCTTCTTGCAGGTGATCGGCAAATTGTTGTAATATTGGTTTTGGTACACGGATTTCATTTTGCAATCGTTTTTTGTTGATACATTATTTTGAATTATTTTAAATATCTTGTTTTATCGATGGATATTTTTTGTTGCTGATTTTACAGCCGACTCATTATTCTGTATTAGTTTAATTGGCTTGTAGCTATACAATTTAATTTGTCAACATATTTTTTCATCTATTCTGCATATATGTATAAAAATATGGTTATATAGTGAATATGAGCATATAAAAATGCAACTATTGGCATAATATGTGTTTGGATGTACTCAGAAAAGTTGTGTAGAAGTATGCATATTTTCTGTATATATGCATACAAATATTTAGCTCCTTTGGTTTTCTATTTTTTTTCGTGTCTGATGATTAGTTGCATACATATATGAATATATTATTAATATATGCATGTTACAATTGTTCTAGCTCTATTTTTTTTAATAAAATGTATGCAAATATTGTGAAAATTTTCATATAAATATGCATATTTTACTATTATTTGCGAATATGTCTGCATCTAGTTATAATTATATGTCTATGTTTTTGTAATTCTATTTTAATACATGCAGATAAGGCTGATTTTTTTTTTTTTTAAAAAAGTGGTCCTGCAAATATTGGTGCATGTTTGTTATTAACATAATGAAGCAGAGAAGTGAGGACAAAGAAATCATTAGAGATGAAGAAATTAAAATGGAAGAAAGGGGTGTTTCTATTTGTTAGAAAATGTTGTCTGCTATTTTGTTTTTTGAACTACTTGTGGATGATTATATACTGTGTAAACTGAATTACCTTTTTGTTTTGTGAACTGAAATAAGTTCTTTTAATTTTACAAGAAATTATGAATTGATGTTGTCGTGTGTACAGTTATTCGTAGTATTTTTGCATATTTATATGCATGTTTTCAATATAATTCCTTATGTATCTGCATATATTTGCAGCATTACTCCAGAAGATGTTTTATTTTTTATTAAATATTGACATGTAAGAACTAAACTTCATAAAATTATAGGAATAAATAATCAAATTAAAATTGTAGAATCAGCTAATTAAATTAAAAAATTCAGGATTAAAAGGGGGAAAAAGTGGACAAAGTTTAAACATAGTAAGCATAAACGAAAATTTTGAATACTTGCATGCAAATAAAGAGATTACTTGCATATTCATATGCAAAAATGAATAATACTTGTGTACATTATCCATTTACAAGAATAATTTTTTACCTGTATGTAGCTTCTATGAATTTTTTTTCATACATTTATTCATCTATGCAATATACTAGCAAAGTTGATACAGATATTCAATATAATTGCATACATCTATGCAAATATACATAATATTTGCATACTTCTATCCAACTATGCAGAATCATTGCACGAACATTATTTATGAAAAAAACTAAATGTAAAAAAAACAGAATTAATATTAAATAATTTAACTAAATTTATAACAGCACGTAAAAGTTCACAACATTATACTTTCAAGAAATACAGAATGCTTATACGTATAAAGATCATCTTTCTTTAGTTTCTCTATCAGTTCGATGAATGCCTTAAGATTATTCCTTTACACACTATCCTTTTTGGGATTTTTCCGTACTTCTTCGATTTTTCCTTATTTTACCAATTGTTGAGATTTAGATGGCTGCTCAGTAATTACTAACACTCTCTCTTTTTAACATCTCATATGGTATTATCTTCCACCATAGGTACCTGTAAAAAGGATTAGAAAGTTATTAACAAAAGGTTTCAAACTGTTCTAAATATATGTATACCAGTCTGCAAGTATTCTATCTACTGTCACGCAAGTGGCCATGTATTTTGAACAACAGTACAAAAGTTCGCAAATATTGTTGATACATACTCAAACATGTGCAAATAATCTTCATAGTTGCACATAAGTGTGCAACTTTTACTAATAATAGCAAACAAAGCATGTATTTTTAATAATAGCACACATGTGTGCTACTATATAGAATAGATTTACACAAGTATGCAAATATTACGGAAATAAGCGCCCAAGTGTCCAAATATTCGTAATAACATCACATAATTGTGCAAAAAAACATAAAAAATGCACATTATAATGCAGGTATTCAGAATAAATGCACAGTAGTGCTCATCTATTATTTATTGTCTTCCATAAGTCTTTGAGCATTCTGACCACATTCAAACATGTTTCCAAATATTCATAAAAATATCTTACAATCATTCATGAACTAAATTATAGTTCATAAAAATGTTTGTTTCCAAATATTCATAAAAATATCTTACAATCATTCATAAAAATATCTTACTATAATTTTGTTAATATTTGGATATCAGCAAGCAAATATAGAAGATACTTATATACATTTCTGCAAGAAATCTAAACTAAATTATTCAAACATTCACCAACTCATAACAAATTATAGTTTCTTATACAAAATTCCTGAATAAACATATAAATGTAAATAAGTTTTATGATTATATGCATGTATATATTCCTCTTTGGTAAATATATTCATTTTTTTATTCACATTTTTTGAAAATATGCATTCACAAATGCAACTTTTTGTAATTTTCACTTTTGATTATCTAAATTCCAGCGCGCCTTTCCATTGAATACCTACACTCAAACATTCAATTATTCTGCATATTTTACAATCATACATAATTACTGATTAAAAAAACTCTCAGTCAAGTATTATTAACGTATAAATGAATATTTCAACAATTTTGGATAAATGCATACAATTATTTAGCAATCAGTTAATAGTTGCACAATTACATGCAATAATTGTGATTAACTACATACAAGTATGCATGAATCTGTCGATAGTTGCACAACTTTAATTAAACTTTGAGAATCATTCAACAATTCTGAATAAAATTATATAATCATGCACCAAACCATAAAATCATAAAATCATGCAACTATTCCATATTCATCCACGGTTTATTATATAATATATGTAAATTTTCGTTTGTTGAAATTATAATTCGAAATTAAAAAATATACCTTTGTTCTCGCGTTTTTTGCAAATCTCATGTTGAAATCGCCACGACTCTGCCTATTTTTCTTCGATCGACAGTAAAATGCTGAAAGTCGGCTTGAATTTTGAATTTTCTTCTAAAATCGTCCGCGATAAAGGAGGGATGTGACTAATGAAATGATACAGATTTGTGGAACGAGTATTTTTTAGGGTTTAAAGGACAAAATCGGAAATTGATATGCCATGTTTTGAAAATAAGGATGTATTCTCTATTCTTTTTATCAGCGGTTTTTTTTTTATATTTTGAAACTTAATAGGGACCTGTAAATAACGCACCCATTAAAATTACAGAAAATAACCAAAAATTCAACTTCCTCCAAATTGGACGAATTTGGTGTCCACGCGAAGCTCTCGTCGACACGATCGCAACGGATCTGAAATCATCAGATTTTGAGTTCGTATGAGAGAGATATACAATTTCAAAGTTTGAATTACAAAACTACCCCAAATCTCGGTCAAACAGCCCCGCACCACATTTGACTGCTTTTTCCTGCCGCCTGGAGGCACCTGAAGTCACCGAACCACCGCCAACCTCTTTGTCTTGGCGAGACGCACCACCACCAAAAAGCGCCGCCCCTGACTTCGCTTCCGCCGGCCGGAATTCGCCCGAGACCGTCGTTCGGTTCGCGGGTCCCACAGGCCACACCTCTTATCCAAATGACCTGAAAATTTCTGAGCACCTTCTCCTTGTGCAGACGAAGAACTTTCGTGTTCGTCCCTTCGCCTTTTTCTTTCCGGATTGGCCGGAAATTGATCATCTATGTTCTGAGCTCGCCGGAATTTTCTGTTTTGCTCCAACTCAATTTTTATCGATTTCCGTGCCCTTCCATCGATTTTCAGACAAAACTTTCTGAAGCAAAGTTGTAGATCTTTGTCTCCTCTACAATTTCTTACATTGCGCCATCCTCCAATTATTCACGGTTTGGCCAGAAAACACCAGAATCTGAAACTGACTTTTTGCAATCAAACACAGATCCCGGCGAATCCGTGCGGTGATAGGTCTTGAATTTTTCATGGTAGATATAGGATAAGAATATGAACAAAACCCAAAAAGGGTTTGGTCTAATTTTGTTCTGATTTGAAGTTATAAATTGTTTAGTTTTAGGGTCTTTTGTGCAAAGAATATTTTTAGAGTGGAGGCCATGGAATATGAAGAAAATGAAGATGGAGGAGACTATGTTATGTTGAGGGTTCAGCTAATGGCTGTTAAAAGATAATATATAGGTAGGTTATAAACTCAATTAGGCCCAATTACCCTTATGTACATATATTAATATATATTTTTTGTCCGCTATTCGTAGTTTAAAAATTCGTGTTAACACGTACTAATTCCATTGTAATTGAAAATTGAAAAATAAATATTCCTTGACATTACTGATTTAAAGAAACTGGTTTCGTCATTTTCCGAGCCCGTATTAATTAATAATGAATTTTTAAAGTCTGAAATTGACCGTTTTCACCGAAAAATCAATTATAATTACATATTAATTCTAAAAATTCTAGAAAAATCATTTCTAGCTTTGTTTTGACGATACCAACCCAACAAAATTAATTTCGTTGAATTTGAAGACCGTTTGCAAAACATCACTTTTAAGGCGTATATATTTTATATTTAAAAATATATTTTTATATGAATAATTTCCGAAACTCAAAATATATAAGTGCTTTTACTTTTTCAATGCAGAAACGTCATTTTGAACTCAATGAAAGTAGTTTCGAGTCCAAATTCATTCGTATGAAAAAAGTAGCCTTTTGGGCCATATATTTTAATATATATAAATTCCATAACGTTTTTCTGAAATTTTAAATTTGCCATAACTTACCAATTATAAACTGAAATCTTAATTTCTTAAATTCATTGGAAAGATATCGTCAATACGATCCTAATGTTTCTTGTTTCGTCCAATTCTGAATTATAATGAATTTTATATATTTTCCCAAAGTTGAAAACCGAATACTGAAATTACCGCGCCATTTCAGGCTCGAAATATAATTAATATAAATTATACGTTCTAACTTCGATTTAAAATAAATTATTTCGCCGTTATTATTTAAAATAAATTATTTTAAATATACTAAATCTTTTAAATTAACTAAAATAAAAAATTTAAATTTGCCTCAAAATTCCGGGTCGTTACAATCTGGTTTCTTCGAATGGTTGGTGATGCCATTCGGGTTGACTAACGCACCAGCATATTTTGTGGATCTTATGAATCGAGTATTCAGACACCAGTTGAACAAGTTTGTGCTTGTGTTCGTGGATGATATTCTGGTTTACTCCAGAAATGAGGGAGAACATAAGACGCACTTGAGAGTTGTGTTAGAGATCTTGCGGAAGCATCAGCTTGAGGCTAAGTTCTCAAAGTGTCACTTCTTGAAGGACGAAGTGAGGTTCTTAGGTCATGTAGTTTTTGGAAAAGGGACAGCAGTTGACCCTGCTAAAGTTGCAACAATCCAGGACTGGGATCGACCTAAGAATGTGACGAATGTTCGGAGTTTCCTTGGGTTGGCAGGATATTACCGACGGTTTATCAAGGATTTCTCCAAAGTAGCTACACCGTTGACAGGATTGACGAAGAAGAACCAAGCGTTCACATTGGATGCAAGGTGTGAACAAGCGTTCGAAATCCTGAAGGAGAGATTGACGAGTGCACCTATGTTGACCATTCCAAGTGGGAATGAAGAGATGGTGGTATATACCGATGCATGTGGTACTGGACTTGGAGCAGTACTAATGCAGAAGGATAAAGTTGTGGCCTACGCAAGTCGACAGCTAAATCAGCATGAGAAGAATTACCCAACTCATGATTTAGAGTTGGCGGCGATTGTATTTGCTCTGAAGATGTGGAGACATTACCTATTGGGGGTTCGATTCGAGTTGTTTACGGATCACAAGTCATTGAAGTATCTTTTCTCCCAAAGGGATTTGAATCCCAGCAAAGATGGTTAGAGTTTCTGGCGGCATATGATTTTGGCAAAGCCTATACTCCGGGCAAGGGTAACGCAGTTGCAGATGCGTTAAGCCGAAGACACACAAGTTTGGGAGCGATTTTTTCGGAATGGGAGAGCCTAGAGTACTTGGCAAGGTTCGATTTCAGGCCATGGTGTGAGTTGGAACCTGAAATGTTGGCAAGCTTGTCGATAAGACCTACACTTATCCGAAGAATTGGAGAGAGACAAAAGAAAGATGTGAAGCTTGTCGAGTTCATTCAGAAACTGGAACCAGAAGATAAAGAGTTCGAGGTCGATTGAGAAGGTTGGCTTCGAAAGCAAGGGAGATTAGTTGTTCCTGATATCGATGGATTGAGGGATGAGATTCTGAGAGAATGTCATCACCCGAAGTTGACAATCACGATGGAAATAAGATGTATCAGGACATGAAGAGTGTATACTACTGGGAAGGGATGAAGAGAGATATTGGAAAGTTCATTTTCAAGTGTATGAACTATCAGTTGGTGAAAGCTGGACAGAAGAAGTCGAGTGGTTTGCTTCAGCCATTGGAAGTTCCTACATGGAAGTGGGAGCAAGTATCGATGGATTTTATCAATGGACTACCTAGAACCAGGGCAGGAAATGAAGGGATTTGGGTCATCATGGATCGTTTGTGTAACACCCCATGTCCATTAATGTCACTCTCAAAGGGAATGCATTAACTTTCATGGACTATTATTGGTGAGTAGAACATAATATAACAAGACATATACATATATTGGTACTTGAAAATTTTCAAAACAACATTTATTGCAGCGGAGAAATAGTTTGATTACAACAACTTCATAAACCAACAGTAAAACCAAGTACACTTAATATCCATCTTGACAAATTGTTTTCTGAGTACAAAAAGTAAAAAAGCATAACCCCAATGCAAGTAGCCATAAAAGGGATGAGCTGAACTTTACTTTCAGCAATCCAAGCACTTCCAAAGGAAAGAGAAAGAGATCCAAGATCAAGCTCCACTAGTACTAGTCCCACCCAGAGAATCGGGGTGGAGGGGGCGGGGGAAGGAAGAAAAGAGATGAAAATAAAGGGAGTCAGACATAAAGTCTGGCGAGTATAATAACTTTAACAATATAATTATTAAAGTAATTAGAATAAGGCATAAACCGGTAAAACAAGATATGACCATGAAACAAGTGGGCATGACAGAGCAACAAGAGGAACATTCTGGCGTTAATCTCGTTCCTAATCACTATAGGATGATTACTATACTGCACCACTACTGGCCACCATAAAAGTTAATCCCACCTACAGAACTTAATAATGATAATGGTAGTTTCGTGTACCCCTAGTTGCCTTCATAGGTGCCGCCTGCCCCTATCTCCACTAGTTATACCCACTACCCCTATGCGATCGGCTCCCTAACTCGTAGATACCCGTGCTGGTCCAAAGTGGGTGTATCACTCCCCAAAGTGGCAACCCGATACCACTAAAGATGCACGGCTTATATCTACACGATGCAACAACGTCTTACCTACTAGCCCGGGCCCACGCACGCACATGACCCCGTTGGACTTGCGTTGCCACCGCTAACCCGTTTTGACCTCTTACAATCAAACCCAGTAAGCGTGTCCCATCCTCGATCTAACTCGAGCTCATAAAGATACTTAATGGGTTACTGGTTTGAAAAGGGTCCCCATGTTTGACACAAGCTTTCCATCCATGCTTGGTCACCATTAGAACTTCCCACTTAACCCCTTCTTATTCATGTCTTCTTACATGTTTTCAACTTGGTTAAGTGTTTCTAATCATATTTCACATGCCACCCAAGCCACCCACTTAACCCCATGTCCCACCACATGTTTATCTGGTTAAGTGTTACCTAATTCATTAGAACCATAACCTTGTAAAAACCTCCCACATTAGACTACCATTTTCGGTTGCTGGATTTGCCGGGCGGGTCCGAGCAGTCTTATACCACAAACGAGCCAAACCTCGTGTCTTTACAATTGTTACGCATTTAATTTGTGCCTTTGACCTCTCACGTTAGACTACCGTTTGTGGTTGCTGGATTTGCCGGGCGGGTCCGCGCAGTCTTATACCATAAATGAGTCTAACCTCGTGTCTTAGGCGGTTAATTATTACACATAATTATTTAACCTAACATTGGATTAATATCCCTATTCAAATTTGTCAATAAATTCCAAATTAATTTACATCCATAATTGTCACCTAAATTATGTCCATAATTTCAGGTATATAAATTTATACCAATTACTGTCTCAAATTAATTATATGCCTTTAAGGCCATTTTATGCCAATTCACAATTATGTATATTTAATATTTCCCCATTGTCCCCACGCTATTTGTACGTTTTAATATAACATATGTTAGACTCGCAAATAGTCTAACTTATAAAAAGAAAAGCAACATCACAACTTGCATAACACATAAAATAGATCTAAGAATCATGATATAAGTTTCCATAGCCAGTAACTTGCATAAGCAATGGTTATACATAAATTTGTATAAACTATCATGGATCTAAATATAGATCTAAACATGTAATCATGAACTTGCATATATGGATATGGTTTTCCTATAACTTGCATATGAATTTCATTCAAACTAGCATATGATTCACATACAAAACTAGCATAGGTAATGGACATATAAAACATAAATTTGCATAACTATGTACTGCCATAGATCTAAGTATAGATCTAAACACAAAGATTTGAACTTGCATATAGATCTAAACATGTGGATTAATGTCACGTGTTTGCATAGAAACTAACATATGTATCTACATGATTCACATATGAACTTGTCTATAATCCACCTATAGATTTACATAAGATTCATAAACTAGCATATGATTTAACATCCCAAACTTGCATAAGATTCATATACATATGATTTAACATCCCAAACTTGCATAAGATGAATCAAGTACAATTCAACATATGAAATAGATCTACAACAACAAAACTGTCAACGATAACATCACATGATACAAAGTCATATTCTCATAATCCCAATTATAACTTATCACAATTAAATTAATTAATTAATTTGTGAAAGAAATTATACTCACAAACAAAAGAACGGTCTTGTTTTTTTGGGTTCTATATTCTGAAATTGAATTGCTCACCTTTGATGTAGACTAATTGTTATTCTAATTTAGATTTGATTTGATTTTAATTCTTGCTTTTATCTTGCTTTTGAGTTGAAAGAGAATGCGGCTACTTTAGGTTCTCCATTGAATGCATGGCGGCTCTTGGTATGAATTAGTGTGATTTTAGGTTGAGAGTTTGGTTGCTTATATAGAATTTTAATTAATTTAGAGCCGTCAGATTAACCCTAGAAGCAATCAAGAACATCCAGTCAATATAGATAACACCTCAGCCCTAATGACTCCGCAATGAGTCGAAACAACGTCATCTTTTAGATCTACCTGGGGAAGTAGGTCGACCCCCTGGTCGACCTGTATGGGTAGGTCGACCCCTAGGTCGACCTGGCCCTTGGGCTGAAGAATTCCCGCCCAGCCTGCTCCCTTGTTTGAATTTTGAATTTCAAATTTCCTGAACCTGAGTTGTTTTGAATTCTAAAACTTCGGAAGGTCGTATCTTCTTCATACAGAGTCCAATTCACACAAACTCGGACTCTATCTCAAGCAGAATTCCGAGATGAACGCATTGGCGTAACCCATTTCCCTTAATTCTCACATTTGAAATTAAGTATTCTTAAATTCGTTAATTTAATATTCACAGAAAACTCAGGGTGTTACATTCTCCCCTCCTTAAAGGATTTCACCCCCGAAATCTCCAAGTTAAGGAGAATGTATATCCTAACATCCAATCATCCATCTACTCAACCATCAAACACAGACATCCATTGTCCTTACAAGATTTCTAATGCTGTATGAACATATGCAAAAAGTTTGTGTATATGTTCCTTATCTAATGCAAAATCAGGCGGTCTACTGATTCAGTTGACCTCCTTAATGCAAATCATGATAGTGCCATGCGTCCATTATGCATGCAAAAGAATCCTAACGATACATATTACATCTACATGTGTGCACAACCGTTCATCCGAATACAGCATCCATATGATAACACAACCACTATACATCCATTAATTTAAATATGCACACACATTTATATGCAATATGGAGGTGATTGAGCCGATCTAATGCCTAAAGTGTGTGTACATGCATCCACGAGCAACCACTAGTAGCCACTTGCAACCACTCGCAACCATCAACCATAACATGTTTCAAACACATGTTTACATCCATCGGTTTCTACCTAAGGATAAATAATAGGACTGAGGAGATATACTTGAAAGATAGATATAAGCATGAATAAACTTATGGAAAAAGAGATCAAGGAGGTACCTTCAAAGAGAAAAGGATAGGCTATGCGTATTTTCCTCTCAGTTTCCCAAGTTGCGTCTTCCTCAGCAACACTCTATTGAACTTTAACCAGCTTGACTTCACGGTTGCGTAGCTTTTTGACTTCCATACCCAAGATATGAGTTGGAACTCTTCTCACAGTCGTTTGTCGTTCCACTTCTACTTCCTCTAGTATATTCGGCTCCACCACTTCCGCAGATTCATGTAAGCACTTTCGTAGTTGAGAAACATGAAAACATTATGAACTCCAGCCAGTCTCTCGGGTAGCTCTACTCTGTAAGTCATCGTCCTAATCCTTTCAATGATAGGAAATGGACATACAAATCTTGGTGCTAGCTTTCCTACGGACCCATAGCAAATGATATTCCTCAGAGGAGATACATTAAGGAACACCCTATCTCTAACCTTAAACTCAAGGTCGGTCCTTCTTTTGTCTGCATAGGACTTCTGTCTATCTTGTGCAACCTTCATCCGTCTTCTTATCAAGTCCACCTTTTCTGAGGTTTCTCTAATCATGTCTGGCCCAAGTACGAGCTTGTTTGTAGACTCCCTCCAACAAGTTGGTGATCGACACAACCTTCCATATAAAGCTTCGAAGGGCGTCATTCCTATGGTGGCTTGGTAGCTATTGTTGTAGGCGAATTCCACCAAAGGAAGATGATCCTCCCATGTCCCTTCAAAGTCAAGAATGCACAATCTCAAGAGGTCTTCTAATACTCTGTTCACCATTTCCATTTGACCATCAGTTTGGGGGTGATAAGTCATGCCTAAGCATAATTGGGTGCCTACTGCCTCTTGCAAACTCTTCCAAAACTCGCTCGTAAAGATAGGATCTCGATCGTTCACTATGGTGGAGGGTATCCCATGGAGTCGAACCATTTCTTTGAGATAAATGGATGCTAAGGACGAGGCGGTCCTTCTACTTTTAACAGGTATAAAGTGAGCGCTTTTAGTGATCCTATCCACTATTACCCAAATACTGGTATTGCCCCTTCTTGACCTAAGCAACCCATCAACAAAGTCCGTCGAAATGCTATCCCACTTCCACTGTGGGACCTCGAGAGGATGAAGCAGACCACCGGGCTTCTTTTGCTCCGCTTTGACTTGCTGGCATATCAAGCACTTAGCGACGAACTCAGCTACATCACTCTTCATGCCATTCCAAAAGAAAACCCTTTTTATATCTGTATACATCTTGTCTCTGCCTAGGTGTATGGTCAGTTTGGAATGGTGCGCCTCTTCTAGAACCGTCTTCACTAAATCCTTTACTTGTGGGATGCACAACCTTCCATGCCGTCTCAGCCAACCCCTATCATCGACGGTGTACCTATTGAGGTGACTAGAAGTCTCACCCCTAACTAGCTTTTCCATCACATCAACTAGCCAAGGGTCTTCTCATTGCGATGTTCCTATTGAGTCCAAAAGAGTAGGTCGCACCTCTAGTAATGCTAATAGACTAGGCACAATTTCAGAGGAGAGTCTAAAATTAAAGTTTGCTATATATTCCAAGCTTTGCCTTTCTACAAAGAGAGGACTCAAGGTCAGCTTCTTCCTACTTAACGCATCCGCTACCACATTGCACTTGCCTGGGGTATAGGAAATCTCGAAATCATAAGAGGCCAGAAATTCCATCCACCTTTGTTGTCTTAAGTTAAATCTTTCTACGAGAAAAGGTACTTCATTGATTTATGTTTAGTATACAATTCAAACTTCTCTCCTAGGAGATAATGGCGCCAAGACTTAAGCGCAAAGGCGATGACAGCCAACTCTAGATCGTGGGTTGGGTAGTTTTCTCATGTACTTTCAACTGTCTGGCTCCATAAGCTACTACCTTCCCTTCTTGCATCAAGACAGCACCTAGTCCCGTACCACATGCATCCGTATATACGGTAAACATCTTGCTCCCATCCGGCAATGTCAGAACTGGGGCTATTGTTAGAGCCCTTTTCAAACGTTGGAAAGCAATATCGCAATCCAAATCCCAAGCGAAAGTTAGGTTCTTCTTCGTTAATCTTGTGAGTGGGGATGATATTTTAGCAAAGTCTTTAATGAATTTTCGGTAAAAGCCTGCTAGCCCGAGAAAGCTTTGGACTTCGGTTGCATTCTGTGGAACCTTCCAATCTTGGACGGCAACTACTTTTGCAGGTTTCACGGCTAACCCCTCTTTGGACACCACATGTCCAAGAAACCTCAACTCTTCTCTCCAAAAATGGCATTTGGAGAATTTGGCCTTCATCTGATGTGTACAAAGAGTATCCATGACTTTCCTTAGATGTAAAGCATGCTCTTCTTCATTCTTTGAGAAGATCAAAATGTCGTCTACAAAGACCACCACAAACTTATTAAGGAATCCTCTAAACACCCTACTCATCAAGTCAATGAAGTAAGCGGGTGTGTTTGTCAAGCCGAAAGGCATGACAAGCCATTCGAAGAAACCATCCGGGCTTATAAACGCGGTCTTATCAATGTTGTCTTCAGCCACTCTTAACTGATGGAACCAAGTAGCCAAATCTAGTTGAGAGAAAACAGACGCACCTACAAGCTGATCAAACAAGTCATCTATTCTAGGAAGTGGGTGCCCATTTTTCTTGGTCAGCTTGTTTAGCTCCCTATAATCAACGCATAGGCGAAGTGAACCATCCGCTTTGGTTGCGAATACTACTGGAGCACCCCATTCAGAAATACTCCGCCTTATAAACCCCTTTTCGAGCAGCTCTTTGACTTGCTTACTGAGTTCTTTTATCTCCCTAGGAGCCATATGTCTAATAGGTAGAGCTACGGGTTTTGCATTATCAACAAGATATATGCAGAAGTCTATCTCCCACTTTGGAGGTAAGCCCTTCACCTCTTCAAATACATCTGAGTATTCACGAACTACTGTAACAGACTGCAAGCTTTCAACAGACGCATCAAGAGATTCTAGGTAACTAAGCATAACAAAATGTATGGGGTTACAAGAGATTTCGAGAGTGTTCCCAAGGCGAGTCATAAGTCTAACCACTCTCCTTTCACATTCGAGGATGACACCATTACTGAATAACCAATCCATGCCTAGAATCAATCAATAGCCTATGAAGCCAAGAACGAAGGCGTTGCATTCAAACTCAACGCTCAAAATAGACACTCTCAATTCCCGACAAATCATTGAAAGATGAGCTGAACCACCAATAGTATTTGAAACTACTACAGGATCTGTAACTAGACTAGTATTTAGGTGCAGTGTTTCAACTAACGAAGCAGACACAAACGAGTGTGAAGCGCCAGAATCAAATAAAGTACGAACAGGATGATCAAACAGAAAAACCAAACTTTCAACAAAAATGTTTCTACCTCTCTCATGTCCTGGTGCCATGAGAGCCTGAATCTCCCCTCTTGCCTGCCCTGGCGCCATGAGAGCCTGAATCTACCCTCCAGAAGTGGACCCTGTTCTTTGCCCTTGCCCCTGTTTCCTCGGACAGTCTTTAATTAGATGTCTTGCTTCTCTACAGTGGAAGCAGCCCGTCTTCTTCTTTTTCCTACAGTCCTTGCTCAGATGGCCTAGTGTCCCACAATTAAAGCACCTTTTCTTTATTTTGCAATTGTTGTCCTTACCACCTTTCTTAGGTTGCTGCTATAGCTTCTTTTGATCCCCTTTCTTTTCTGGTTCCTTATTAGCATTAGCGCCTTTCTCCTCTTCATGCATAAGCGCCATGTCAACTAGTTTCTCAAAGGTAGCCCACATAGGAATGTGGGTCATAGCTAACCCATGTAGGGGCTCATTCAAACCTTTAACGAACCTCAGGACCTTCTTTCCAGGTGTGTTCACCAAGTCTAAGCCAAACCTCGCCAACTGATTGAATTTGTTGACGAACTCCTTTATTGATAAATTTCCCTGCTTCAATGCCAAGAATCTTTCCATGTATAAATTCTCTTCTTCTCGTGAGAGAAATTTCATCTCGAACCTATCTCTGAAATCCATCCACGTCTCTACTGGACGCTCTCCATTCGTGACCTCCCACCAAAACGAAGCTCCGTCCTTCATTAACCAAGCGGCCAATTGGACCTTCCGTCCATCTTCCATATCGAAGATACCAAACAAGTTTTCTACCTCCTTAAGCCAATTTCGAGCTTCAACAAACGTCTCTGATCTGTGAAAAGATTTCCCGCCCATTGCCCGAAAATCTTTGCATATCTTCAAAAAAGTATCAACATAGGGAGGGGAAGGATGAGGAGCTACTGCAGCTGGGGGAGGAGGAACATTTGTTGGGCCTGCGGTAGTGGCTAGAGCCTCCAGATACCTTCTAAACCAGCCTAGTATCGGTATGCCCTCGGGAATCTCAGGTTCCCCAGACATGCTGAAAAAGAAAAAGGAAGAGATTCAAAACGGAGAATCGAAGGAAAGATATATGGCTCTTGGGGGTTATGTTTTTAAAACAAACTTTTCTCTTGAAAATACTCTCCTTAAAACATACTTTTGAAAATATTTCTTTATAAAATGCTTTTTGAAA
Organism: Allium sativum; assembly: GCA_030737875.1. NCBI lineage: Eukaryota > Viridiplantae > Streptophyta > Magnoliopsida > Asparagales > Amaryllidaceae > Allium > Allium sativum. Next base: position 283,608,908 of record CM060921.1, read on the forward strand.
AATAGTTTTTCAAAATCTCTTATATGTTCTGTTAACCTCGCTCTGATAACACTTGTAACACCCCACGTCCATTAATGTCATTCTCAAAGGGAATGCATTAACTTTCATGGAGTATTATTGGTAAGAAGAACAGAATATAACAAGACAGATACATATATTGGTACTTGAAAATTTTCAAAACAACATTTATTGCAGCGGAGAAATAGTATGATTACAACGACTTCATAAACCAACAATAAAACCAAGTACACTTAATATCCATCTTGACAAATTGTTTTTTGAGTACAAAAAGTAAAAAGCATAACCCCAACACAAGTAGCCATAAAAGAGATGAGCTGAACTTTACTTTCAGCATCCAAGCACTTCCAAAAGAGAGAGAAAGATATCCAAGATCTAGCTCCAATAGTACTAGTCCCGCCCTGAGAACTGGGGGGAAGGAAGAAAAGAGATGAAAACAAAGTGGGTCAGACATAAAGTCTGGCGACTATAATAACTTTAACAATATAATTATCAAAGTAATTAGGATAAGGCATAAACTGGTAAAACAAGGTATGACCGTGAAACAAGTGGGCATGACAAAGAAACAAGAGGAATATTCTGGCGTTAATCTCATTTCTAATCACTATAGGAAGATTACTATACTGCACCACTACTAGCGACCCTAAAAGTTGATCCCGCCTACAGAACTTAATAATGATAATGGTAGTTTTGTGTACCCCTAGTTGCCTTCATAGGTGCCGCCTACCCCTATCTCCACTAGTTGTAGCCAATACCCCCATGCGATCGGCTCCCTAACTCGTAGATACACGTGCTGCTCCCACAGTGGGGTGTATCACTTCCCAAAGTGGCAACCCAATACCATTAAAGATGCACGACTTATATCTACACGATGCAACAATGTCTTACCTACCAGCCCGGGCCCACGCACGCACATGACCCCGTTGGACTTGTGTTGCCACCGCTAACCCGTTTTGACCTCTTACAATCAAAACCAGTAAGCGTGTCCCGTCCTCGATCTAACTCGAGCTCACAAAGATACTTAGTGTGTTACTGATTTGAAAAGGGTCCCCATGTTTGACACAAGTTTTCCATCTATGCTTGGTCCCCACTAGAACTTCACACTTAACCCCTTCTTATTCATGTCTTCTTACATGTTTTTAACTTGGTTAAGTGTTTCTAATTGTATTTCACATGCCACCCAGGCCACCGACTTAACCCCCATGTCCCACCACTTGTTTATCTGGTTAAGTGTTACCTAATTCATTAGAACCGTAACCTTGTAAAGACCTCCCACATTAGACTATCGTTTTCAGTTGCTGGATTTGTCGGGCGGGTCCGGGCAGTCTTATACCGCAAACGAGCCTAACCTCGTGTCTTTACAATTGTTACGCATTTAATTTGTTCCTTTGACCTCTCTCATTAGACTACCGTCTGTGGTTACTGGATTTGTCGGGCGGGTCCGGACAGTCTTATACCACAAATGACTCTAACCTCGTGTCTTAGGCGGTTAATTATTACACATAATTATTTAATCCCACATTGGATTAATATCCCTATTCAAATTTGTCAATAAATTCCGAATTAATTTATGTCCATAATTGTCACCTAAATTATGTCCATAATTTCAGGTATATAAATTTATACCAATTAATGTCTCAAATTAATTATATGCCATTAATGCCAATTCACAATTATGTATATTTAATATCTTCCCATTGTCCCACGCTATTCGTACGTTTTAATATGACATATGTTAGACTCGAAAATAGTCTAACTTATAAAAAGAAAAGCAACATCACAACTTGCATAACACATAAAATAGATCTAAGAATCATGACATAAGTTTGCATTGCCAATAACTTGCATAGGCAATGGATATACATAAAATTTCAAAAAATTTCATGGATCTAAATATAGATCTAAACATGTAATCGTGAACTTGCATATATGGATATGGTTTTCCTATAACTTGCATATGAATTTCATTCAAACTAGCATATGATTCACATACAAAACTAGCATAGGTAATGGGCATATAAAACATAAATTTGCATAACTATGTACTGTCATGGATCTAAATATAGATCTAAACATAAAGATGTGAACTTGCATGTAGATCTAAACATGTAAATTAATGTCACATGTTTGCATATAACTAACATATGTATCTACATGATTCACATATGAACTTGTGTATAATCCACCTACAGACTTGCATAAGATTCATAAACTAGCATATGATTTAACATCTCAAACTTGCATAAGATTCATATACATGTGATATAACATCCCAAACTTGCATAAGATGAATCAAGTAAAATTCAACATTTGAAATAGATCCACAAAAACAAAACTGTCAACGATAACATCACATGATTCAAAGTCATATTCTCATAATCCCAATTATAACGTATCACAATTAAATTAATTAATTAATTTGTGAATGAAATTATACTCACAAACGAAAGAATGGTCTTGTTTTTCTGGGATCTGTATTCTGAAATTGAATTGCTCTCCTTTGATGTAAACTAATTGTTATTCTAATTTAGATTAGATTTGATTTTGATTCTTGCTTCTATCTTGCTTTTGAGTTGAAAGAGAACGGCGACTACTCTAGATTCTCCATTCACGGCATGGCGGCTCTTGGTATGAATTAGTGTGATTTTTGGTTGAGAGATAGGTTACTTATATAGAATTTTATTAATTTAGAGCCGTCAGATTAACCCTAGAAGCAATCAAGACCAACCAGACAAGATAGATAACACCTCAGCCCTAATGACTCAGCAATGAGTCGAAACAACATCATCTTTCAAATCTTCCCAGCGGGGTAAGACGACCCCCAGGTCGACCCCTTGGTCAACCTGTATGGGTAGGTCGACTCCCAGGTTGACCTGGCCCTTGGGCGGGAGAATTCCCGCCCAGCCTGCTCCCCTGTTTGAATTTTTAATTTTTAATTTTCTGAACCTAAGCTGTTTTAAATATGAAACTTCGGAAGGCCATATCTTCTTCATACAGAGTCCAATTCACGCAAACACGGACTCTATCTCAAGCAGAATTCTGAGATAAACACAATGGCGTAACCCATTTCCCTTAGTTCTCACATTTGAAATTAAGTATTCTTAAATTCGTTAATTTAATATTTACAGAAAACTCAGGGTGTTACAGTTTGACCAGTGCGAGATTCATTCCTTTCAAGTCAACTAGGACGGCATCAAATTTGGCTGAACTTTGTGTGAAATGGATAGTTCGATTCCATGGTGTGGCAAAGAGTATAGTGAGTGACCGAGATCGATTATTCACGAGTGCTTTTTGGAAAAGTCTACAAGATGCTTTGGGAACTGAGTTGTGCTTGGGTACGGCATATCATCCCCAAACTGATGGTCAGACCGAGAGTGTCAATCGAGTTTTGGAAGATCTCCTGATGGCTTGTGTGTTAGACTTCGGAGGATCATGGGAAGACCATTTACATCTAGTTGAGTTTGCGTATAATAATAGCTACCGGTCTAGCATTGGGATGGCACCATAGAAAGCATTGTATGGAAGGTCATGCAATTCTCCAACACGTTGGTTAGAAACTGGAGATAAGTTAGTATTTGGGCTTGAGATGATTAGAGAAACCTCGGATTGTATCGAGATAGTTCGGCAACGAATGAAGGCAGCCCAGGATCGTCAGAAGAGTTACGTCGACAAGCGTCGTAGGGACTTGGAATTCATCATGGACGATATGGTTTTCGTGAAAGCTTCGTTGTTAAAGCACATGGTTAGATTTGGTAAGAAAGGAAAGCTAGCTCCAAGGTTTGTTGGACCATTTCTAATAGTCGAGCGAATTCGAAAGCCCGCGTATAGATTGGAGCTACCTGAGAAGATGTCAAGTGTGCATAATGTGTTCCATGTGTCGTTTCTATGGAAGTTCGTGCATGATTCGAATGTGGTGGTATCTACAGAGCAGTACGAAGACTTAGAAGTAGAGACCGTAGTTTCCAGACCTCGTAAGCCACTTTGTGTTGTGGGGAATGACATGAAACAGCTTAGGAGAAAGACGGTTAAGCTAGTTAAGGTACAATGGAGTGAGGATGGAGACGATTGTACGTGGGAGTTGGAAGAAAGTATGAGAGCGACTCATCCAGAACTCTTCGTCGATAGGACCCTTTGATATCATATCTTCATTATATCGTTGTATCTTGTTGTTCATTGTTAGATTTCCACGTGCTAGGATAAGGCTATGGATGCATGGCTTGATGGTTGTTAGTTTGGATAATAGAATTAGCTTTTCATGGATGATAGGCATGCGGAATCATTGTGATTACTTGTGTTTGTTTGGAATTTCGGGGATGAAATTCTTAAGGGGGGAGAATGTAACAGCCCGCATTTTATGTATTGAAATATTGTAAATATTTTTATTTCATTCTCTGAGGGTTGGATCATTCTCATCTTTTAATATATTGCTTATGGGGATGTGAGATATGTCCATAATTTTTACCGATTTTGTTTGTGACCATTTTGCCCCTGTCAGCCTTGTACAGGGCATAACTTTTGACTTAGGTCGATTCAGAGGGTGATACCTATTCCATTGGAAAGGAATTGATGATTGCCTTTTCATAGAGTGGTTACATTAAAGATTTGGCTTAGAGGTTTGGGAGAAATCGATGTTTTAAGGTTTTACAGTTGGCTATTCAGGTTTTGGAGCCTTGGTGGACTCCTATAAATGGGGGTGAGAGAGGAGGGAAAAGGTTTACTTTCCCATTCTCTCATTTGGAGGCATTGATCTCCTTCTTCCTGTAACACATTTCCACCATTAAAAATCCAAATCTAAGGAGGGAAATCATATATCTATACCATTGGAGGCTAGATCTACATCATTTCAAGAAAGGACTCATCAAACCAAAGGGCAAGGAGCTATGTCTTCGCTGTCCTGAATTCTATTTCATCATTTTGCTTTGTTTTGGATAATTGGTGAGTGATTTACATCTCTCACATGAATGCAATGAAGTATATGAGAGTTTGTGCATGTTTCTCATCAAATTGGAATATTTTACCATAGATTTACACCATTAAAAGTTCATTTTCGTATGCATCACCTTATGATCTAATCTACAGTGTTTTACTCATTAATTTCATGACATTTTACATGTTTAAGTTACTTAGATCTCTCATTTTGATCATAGGTTCATTTTAATGGTATTTGGTGAGATTTACATCATTTTATGGTAATCGTCATATTCATATGGTTAGTAATGTTATGATATGTTTATGATTGTGTTTGATGATTTTGGTTGAGTTGGTTTCGTCGGATTCGTCATTTGGCAAAGTTTTGATCAAAATTGGAGTTAAATTGAAGATGCGAAGAAAGTAGCTCAGGTCGGACTAAAGAGGGTTGGGTCGGGCTCAAATTCTATCATGGAGGATAAGTCAAAGTTTTCTCGGGTCAGACTAAAGGGGGTCGGGTCGAACCATTCTGGATTGGGTTAAAGTGAATCGGACCATTCTGGATCGGGCTAAAGTGAACTGGACTATTGTGGATCAGACTAAGGTGGGTCGGGTCGGACAAAAGGGGGTCGGGTCGGGCCTAAAGGGGGTCGGGTCGGACCAAAGGTGGTCGGGCTATTCTGGACAACCATTTCTGGTCAGCTATTTCTGGTCGGACACTTCCGGCGATGATGTGACTTCAAAGTGAGTTCAATTGGGAAGTTAGGAAGTGTTGAAATAATGCTATGGATTGCTTTGAACCTTATAGAGATGTTGGTAAGTTCAACGATTGTAGTGGCTTCGACGAGAATCCAGAAGGGGTTGTTCGAAGGGATGTGATATGTTCATTGATCGGTGAAAAGCAATGAATAGGCAGACAACTCAAAGGTCGTGAGTTGGTGGATAATGGTTGCTCGAGATGGTTGCTTGAGCAGTAAGTAGCCGTCAAGGTTGGTCGACTAGAGATATTGAAGGCCGAGGGATTATCGTTGTCATAAGTGAAGGCCTAGTTGTCAAGGTTGGACATTGTGAAGGTTGGACATATGGAGTTTATAGTAGAAATGGGGTTACCATTAGCCCTTGACATATGACAAGGTTAGCCGTCATACGACTAATGGTGGTTTCAAAGCAGGATTGACAGTGATAGCCAGAGTCATTCATGGATGATTGGTTGTTTTGTTTGTATTATCTTATAGAGATTATCCAAAGTCAAGGGAGATGTTCTTTGAGTGCTTAACACATATTTTGGTTTAGGCCTCTGGGGAGAGTACTTGGGGAATGTTAAACTCGATTAGGGTTGTCTACATGAGACCTAGGTAATCTGAATGCTATGAAATTTATCAATGGTTGTTCTGGTTCCCATGTATGAATTGTTATTCCTTTGGTTGAATAGATTGTAAAGGCTATCACTGTCCGATATGGGGAAGATAAGGTTGAGTTATTCTCAGGTATCGTGGGTAGATTAGTATGTTTATCTATCCCTTCTCGTATACTTTATTGTTGAAGTTTGTTAGTTGTTTTATCGCTCACTAATACTGTTGTCTGACTCAAGGTTTTATATTTCCTGTTATTACCTTGGGCTGTTCATCCGGTTGTGGATGGCATACTAAGTAACAGGTGACAGGTAATGCTTTAGTGAGGACGACGATGTTGATCGATGGCGTGCAAGAGGCCCACATACCAGTTTTACTGCTATATAATATTTGGATTTCCGCTGTTTGCTTTTCTGAGTGATGTAGTGAGGCAACTATGTATAAACACTATTTCCAAGTTTGTGGATATTACTTTCTGGTTGTATGAAAGTCTTGTGTTTCTACTTCACTATTACTATCTGTTGTATATGTTCTATTATATTATATCCTTGCGCTATGAGTTTACGACAGGTTCCGCTTGTGTTTACCTACTCTGATGATTGTCCATGACTGCTTGGCACAACCTTCAGTGCATTATTCCTCTTATATAGTGCGGGGATTATAGGCAGTCGTCACAGCGTGCCTATATTCATATTATCCAACAAGACATATGCCCCCAAACCCATATTCGTATATTTCCAAATTTATACCCAAATTTAGATCCATATTTTCCAATACCATTTTTTCCCAAATTTAGATCCGTATTTTCCAATATCAATTATGCCCCAAATTATGTCTTTCCCAATCGTTCCCAATTTCGCATGTACGCATTTTTTAGCGTTAGGCTTAGGCTCGAAAGTAGCCTGACTATATAAAAATAAAAAGGGAAAAGAGGGAGAGAATATAATCAAGAACAGGCATAATAACGAATTAATAATAATAAACTGATAGAAATAGGCATGAACTGAGTAGGAATATTATGACAAGATTTAACATGGTGGCGATATGAATATATATAAGCAGATCTAATAATTATGTCATAATAGAACTGATTAGGCGCCGATTCAAGATCCAATTTATATATATATCAAGATTACTATTTAAATATTCAGATCTAAAAATAACATGAACTCACAATGAATAGATCTAAGGAAATGGATCCAATTTACTATGAAGAACATGTTGAATAAGTTGTTATAGCCATCGTTGAATATGTTGTAGCAATCTTCAAATATGAATAATCTTCTTTGAATTGATTTAGAAGAAGAAAGGCCATTTTAATTTTCGTTGCATCAGAGCTTCTCCGTCAGTATTTAGATAAATAAAACCTAGTTCTAGGGTCCTTTATATAGCCTAGGGTTTGTGAATCTAGCTCCAAAATCGTCCAGGTTCATAAAAGAAGTTTTCAGAGCCACGGGTGGGTCGACCCCCCTTCATGGGTGTCGACCCCTAGGTCGACCCCCATGAGCCTAAGTCGACCTCTAGGTCGACCCAGCAGGGTCTTGTGTCGATTTCAAAATGTCGACCCTTCCTCGATTTGCATGCCGGATTTCTGGTTTTGCTGGTTTTTGATTATTTTGAATTTATATGTATACATATCTTCCTTATATGTATACAAACTTCAAACCTTAATAATTTCTTCATACGATGTCCGATTTATGCAAACCAGGTGTCTATCTTGACTAGAATTTTGAGACGGGCGCAATGGCGCAGTCCGTTTTACTTAATTTCGAATATTTAATTGTGTTTTCCGTAATTCATTGTTAACAGTGTATTTCACACTAAATATTCTTTAATTCATCATCTTTAGTGTCGTTAAAATTTCAGGATGTTACATTCTCCCTTACTCAAAGGATTTCATCCCCAAAATCTCTAAGTTAAGAAGAACATATATCCTAACATCCAACAATCATACATCTATCTACAATCACAAGCATCCACTGTCCTTAAGGAATTTCTAATGCTTTTATTAATATACGTAATAGTGTGTGTATATGTTAGACCAAAAAATGTTCCTAACACCCAAATCATCGTATTTTGAGCATAGGATATGAAGAAATAACTGAAAAATATAGAAAAAGCGAGACAACAAGATTTTTATAGTGGTTCGGCGTTAACGAGCCTATGTCCACTTCATATTTTCTCATTTCATTCATGGATTACAATTACAACGAGTCTTGTCTCTCTCTCACTCGAATTCAATGAATAATTCCCTCTGAATTAATTGATTTTATTGAGGAAGATTGTGGTTGTTCATGGATTAGTGCCGGCCATGGCTGCCATGGATGTTGAGATGCCAAAAGGTCCCTTGAAAATGTCCTCTGGAGGTGTATTTATGGCTGTAGGAAAGCCCATTTGGTGACCAGGTCGTGGTAGGACACATGGCACCCGATCCGGGAAAGTAGGAGCGGTCATAGCCTTGAGAATAGGTCAAAATCTACATGTGTAGTAGCAGGTCCTGCTCCCAGTTCGTGGTCATGGTTCATGAGCCGGGGTGGTGATGGTCGTGATGGTGATGGTCACGATCCGAATCGGTTAGTGTACATGGTCACGATCCGAATCGGTTAGCGTACATGATCACGATCCGAATCGGTTAGCGTACATGATCACGATCTGGATCGGTTAGCGTACATGATCACGATCCGAATTGGTTAGCGTACATGATCACGATCTGAATCGGTTAGCGTACATGATCACGATCCGAATCGGTTAGCATATATGTCCACGATCCGACCCTAGGGGGTGGTCACGAACCGATCTTCAAAAGTGCCAAAATCCAGATTTTTCCATATTCTGCCACTTCATCTAAATGATTGATGATCAATGCATGCTCATACTCAAATCCTTTGCTTTGGGTGGCCTGGTCACAAAGCAGGCTAACAGTATACGTACGTAAACTAATGTGAAAGATCAGGCAGTCTACTGATTTAGTTGACCTCCTTAATGCAATGTATGTATGTACTATGCAACCAAAATGTATGCAAATCATCCTAGTATAACATGTAAGCTCTATATGTGTGCACAATAATCATCCAATTGCAACATCAATGCAGCGATACACCCATTTTCATCCATAAAATTTTGAAATGTACACACATCAATATGAAAAATGTAAGCGATTGAGCCGATCTAGTGCTTATTGTGTGTGTATATGCATCGACGAACAATCACTAGCAACCACTTGCATCCATCAAACATGACATGTCTCAAACACATGTTCACATTCATTAGTTTTCTACCTAAAGACTCGATCGAAAGGAGAGATTCAAATGATAGATACGAGTATTAATTTGAAGCTTGGAAAAAGAAGTTAAGGACATATTCTCGAAAAGGAAAGGATATGATGCGCGAATCTTGTCTTCAGCCTCCTAAGTAGCGTTCTCGTGGCCATTTCCCCATTGCACTCTTATTAGCTTCACTTCTTTGTTGCATAATTTCTTAACCTCCGATCCAAGTATGCAAGTCAGAACTCGTCCTATCATTGCTTCCTTCTCTACTTTCATTTCCTCTCGCAAATTTGGCTCCACTACCTCGAACTCTATACATTTTATCGCTGCTTGGATGAGTAGTCATCTTGGAATGATGGGCTTCCTCAAGGACTATCTTCAATAGGTTTCCCATCCTGATATGACTCACCTATCAAACCACTTCTCAAGAAGCTCCCCTACTTTCTTATCAAGTTCCTTCTTTTCTTTTAGGAGTCACATGTCGCAAATCATCGATAGATATATCAAGAGGTTCTAGGAGACTAAGCATGACAGACGGGTCATAAGAAATCTCGAGAGTCTTTCTATGGCAAGCCAGAAGTCTAACGACCCTGCTTTCACAATCTAGAATGGCTCCATATGTGGTTAACCAATCCATCCTAGAATCAAATCGTATCTTATGGAATCAAGAACATATGCTTCACAACTAAACTTAACACCTAACACAGAGATTCTCGAACCCCGACAAATCCTCGATAATTGAGCTGTACCTCCAATGGGGTTTGAGACAATAACGGGATCCAAAACCATACTAGTATCTAGGTGCAAAGACTCAACTAAAAATATTAGATACTAAAGAATGTGAAGCACCAGAAAAAGAATCCTAATAGGATGATCAGAAATAAAAATCAATCCTTCGATGGAAACTTTCCTACCCCTATCCTGTCCACAAGCTATGAGTACATTAGCTTGCCCCCTAATGGTTCCTGCCCTCTGGCCTTGTCTTTGTCTCTTCAGGCACTCCTTAGTGAGGTGTCATGCCTTACCAAAGTGGTAACAAACGCCTTTTCTCTTTCTACAATCCTTTTTCAAATGACCCACTATTCCAAAATTATGATATTTCCTCTTTTCTTCTTTAGGTTGTGCTCCTTAGCCCCAACTCCCTTATTCTTTTTTTTACTATCCTTATGCAACATGCTAACATGTCCCTTGAAAGAGACCTCCATCACACGGAAATCCTTTTGAGGCTTGAGAGAAAATAAGACGCAGGTGAAACCACTACGGCTAAAGATGGAGGTTGGGCACTTCTTTGCCCTTCGACATGCACTGTAGTTTTAACATGCCTACCAAACCATGCCAAAATAGGGATACCCTTTCAAGAGGAAACGGTTCCCCAATCAAAAAGGAAAAGAAATCAAGCGGAGAATCAGGAAGATATTTATGGCTTTGGAAAATATGCTTTTCAAAAACAGACCTTTTATTTTAAAATACTTTGTTTTTGAGACCTTTTTGAAAACCATTTTCAAAGTATTTTATCCGATCTTATAACTATATGTTCTGATACCAAATGTAACACCCCACGTCCGTTAATGTCACTCACTAAGGGAATGCATTAAGTTTCGTGAAGCGTTGTAGGTAAATAAGAACATAATAGCACAAGATAGACATGTAAAATAGCAGCGGAATTAAAAACTTTATTTAAATCAAAGCATCATGGTCCCAAATACTGAATTTACATCATAAGTAACTAATTACATTAATAACCTGTCTTGCCAAAAATATCAGAGTACAAAAGCATAAACCATATTTCCCTTGCAAAGCCATAAGAGAGTTGGCAAGCTGTCAAAGTGATACGTCTATATCCAAAATCCAAGCTAAGCTGAAAGAATCCAAATCAACTCTAAGCACTTCCCCTTTGAGAACGGAGGGGGGTGGGGAAACAAAAGAGAGAGAAAAGGAAACAAAAAGGGTCAGACATAAATTCTGGCGAGTCCAGTTACTTTTAAATACAAATAAATAAAAGTATCATGGAAGGTATATAAAACTGGAAGAACAAGATAACAGTAACAATAACAAGTGTGAACTAAGCAAGATAAGATAAACAGGATATATTGTGCTTCTTAAATACATTTCTCTGCACCGCGCAGATACTAGTATATCAGAAATAGAATAATCCTTACCAATACCGTTCCATTACATTTTCTTGTTTATTAGGTTACTTGGGTTAATAGCACTCAAGACTTATACGCGCAACTTACCCATTTACTTTCCCATGGATCCACCTAATACAATATATATAGTTATCTCTCAATTTTGAGATACACCCCATGGTAACCCACTCGCACGGTCTCCACCGTAGTGAATCCAGTCACTCATCCTACGCCAGAGTGACATACGGATCTCTATATAAAATGTTACATTCCGCATATATCTATCATTACTATGCTACCTAAGCGTATGGACTGCCACTGTCGATCGAACCAGATTCCTTATCGGAATAATGCCCCCTGGTCTACAATACACCACCGAAAGCAGATATGCATGTATCTAAACTATCCCACATATGTAGTGTAACTGTAGCTCGATACCTCAATCGCACGTCCTCTAATGTGCACCGAGTTCTGTGGCAGTGCTAAACAAGAAACTCGGAACTCGGCCGGGAGCTTTTCCATATCTGTACAGGCCGCCCTTAAGTGCCTTCAAATACAGATATTCCTCGGGTCTGTTTTTCGTGGTGGCTATGGCCCCATCTCGGACCCTCCCTCAACTAGTAAAGACTACAGAGCTAAGCGACCGCCCCTAATAACAACTAATCTAAACATCCATGTGGCGTCTACCCTCAACCCCGTACCTCGATAGTGAAAAGTGAAATGATATCTTAGGTTTAGCTCTAGCCTTTTCAAATCACGCTGGCTGTTGATGACGGATATACGATGATCTACTATCCTTATTGGTCGTGACCCTCTCTACCTCCTCATGAGGCAATCGTCGAATCACCCTGGTGTCACCATGCCACAACATTCTGACTGCATAGCTACATCTGCAGTCAAGGCCAACCCACCTAGTAGTTACAAGAAGACCTAACCTCTGCGAGTACAGCCTTAAACATCTGTCACCGCACAGAGGACTACTAGAAGCACCTTATGTACTTCAGGAAGCTGCGTGCTTCCCTTTCCTGTCCTTTGGAGTCGTCATAACAATTAGATGAATGTGCGCTCCCCTCGTTTCTTATAACACCTTGATGATCTAACCCATTGGGTTATTCACCCTCAAACGTACGGACTGGTCCAAGCGCCTTTTTTTAATATGTTGTTAGACCCTATGTCCAAAAATTCTTTTACGCACTTGCGTTATCTCACCAGGTTCCCATTTAACTTGGTTATTCTCATTCATATTGAATTCTTTTTCTAATTTACCAAGTTTCTCTTGCTTATTAATTTCAATCATATAACTTAATCCATTTAAGTTTATTAATAAGACCACAACATGTTATTCTCTAGATTATGGCCCAAGGTCTGAAGTCTACAATTTATTTTATATTCTTGCTTGGTTACATCATTACAATAACATGTTCTCCTTAATACGTTATTAAGTATATCTCCATTCATATGTTTCCTAATTAACATGTCACTTACCATTTATGATTAAATACAATTTTTTTGTTTTATAAGTTTTCCTTATTCTTTCTCATTTAATCATAAATTCAATTTACACCGTCACTACAACTTATCGTTGTGTACTTAGCATATTATTACACATGTATAATTCTATCATTTCTACTAGTTATGCTTACCCTTCAAGGAGTCTTTCAATTACATAATTTAATTATATTTTCCACAGGTTATGTATACCACTAGGTGTCTTTAATTACATAACCATATTGGGTTAAGTTCGTGGGCATATATGCAAAATATTACCCACCCCCTCTGTTTTACTTAACCCACCACTACCTATCCAATTTTACTTAACCCGAACATAAGTTCATAATCATAAAAGCCTTATGGATTAAATTAGGTTAAGTAGTCCAATTCATTACCATGTCCAATTATGGTTATAATGGGCTATACCTCCCACATTAGGTATACAATGTGTGGATGCTGGATATGTCGGTCGGATCCGAGTAGTCTTATTCCACAGTTGGGTCTAACCTCGTGTCTTAGCCCGATTCGTATTTGCATACTTAGACCTCTCACATTAGGTTCAACATTAGTGGCTGCTGGATATGCCGGTCGGGTCCAGGCAGATTTCCACCACTAATGCAACCTAACCTCGTGTCATAAGTGCAATTACAATTCCTAATTGTAATTACTAGGCATTCCATTTTTATCTAAATCTACCTATGTCATTATAGGTGATTATTTCTCTTTTTCCCCATACTTAGTTATATGCCCAATTCATTATTCAAATTATAGACTTTTATGCCCCTTTTAAATTCATCTTTTAATTATGCACCATAAGCTCTTTTTCCCAAGTTATAAGTCAAGACATATACATATATATGTTATGCACAAACCCAAATCTACATATTTTCCAATTTTTGTCCCTAGTCCATATTCACCAATTTCAATACAAGTTATACCCAAATCCATATTCACAGATTTTTCCAATGTATGCCTAAAATTCGTATTCACATACGTCCCAATTTATGTCCCAAATCAGTATCTAGACATGTCTCATTTTCTACCCAATTCCATATTTACATTTATTCCAATGTGTGCCTAAATTCATATTATCCAACAAGACATATTCCCCCAAACCCATATTCGTATATTTCCAAATTTATACCCAAATTTAGATCCATATTTTCCAATACCAATTTTTTCCAAATTTAGATCCATATTTTCCAATACCAATTTTTTCCAAATTTAGATCCATATTTTCTAATGTCAATTATGCCCCAAATTATGTCTTTCCCAATCGTACCCAATTTCGCATGTTTGCATTTTTCAGCGTTAGGCCTAGGCTCGAAGGTAGCCTGGCTATATAAAATTAAAAAGGGAAAAGAGGGAGAGAATAGAATCAAGAACAGGCATAATAAAGAATCAATAATAATAAACTGATATAAATAGGCATAAACTGAATAGGCGTATTATGACAAGATTTAACATGGTGGCGATATCGACATATAAAAGCAGATCTGCTAATTATGTCATAATAGAACCGAATAGGCACCGATTCAAGATCCAATTTTTACATACATATCAAGATTACTATTTAAATATTCAGATCTAAAAATAACATGAACTCACAGTGAATAGATCTAAGGAAATGGATCCAATTTACTATGAATAACATGTTGAATAAGTTGTTGTAGCCATCCCTGAATACGTTGTAGCAATCTTCGAATATGTATAATCTTCTTTGAATTGATTTAGAAGTAGAAAGGACATTTTAATTTTCATTGCAGCAGAGCTTTGCCGTCAGTATTTAGATAAATAAAACCTAGGTCTATGGTCCTTTATATAGCCTATGGTTCATGAATCTAGCTCCAAAATCGTCTAGGTTCAGAAAAGAAGTTTCTAGAGCCACGGGTAGGTCGACCCCTAGGTCGACCCCCTTCATGGGTGTCGACCCCGAGATCGACCCCCATGAGCCTAAGTCGACCCCTAGGTTGACCCAACAGGGCCTCGGGTCGACTTCAAAATGTCGGTGCTTCCTCGATTTGCATGCCGGATTTCTGGTTTTGTTGATTTTTGAATATATATATATATATATATATATGTATATATATCTTCCTTATATGTATAGAAACTTCAAACCTTAATAATTTCTTCATACTATGTCTGATTTATGCAAACCAGGTGTTTATCTTGACCAGAGTTTCAGGATGGGAGCAATGGCACGGTCCGTTGTACTTAAATCCGAATATTTAATTAAGTTTTCCTTAATTCATTGTTAACAGTGTATTTTACACTAATTATTCCTAATATATCATCTTTAGTGTCGTTAAAATTTCAGGGTGTTACACCATGATTGCTATTGTTATGCCTATGCATTCCGGATTAATGATGTTTGCATGCCTATTTATATTTATAGGATTGTTAAGCATGCAGGATGATTGTATTACCATATTGTTTATTTATTCAAAATAAATTCCATACATGACTTGATATGCTTATGTTAGATAAATTCAGTTTATTTAACATGTTTAATTCCCTTGATGTTGTTTTTAATATTATGTCTATTCCTCTTTGTTGAGTAAATGCCCAAGTACAAAGAAGCAAGGATTGATTGTTTAAATGCTAGTTCGCTTTTATTTGCATCTAAATGCTAAGCATGCTTAAAAAGAGGTATGTAGTAGATTTAGAGTTGTGGTTTTTTTTCCATTTGGTGCATTTTGGTGATTTTTGCCTCGATATTGATAGCCACTTTTGGGCTTTGTTTGGGATGAGCCTTGCATGGAGATTTGGGGTTTTTCCGGATTAACCCATACATGGGAAATGTTGCCGAAATTTCCATGAATTATGCTAAATTTGCAAAGAAATCCAATATGCGATGCTAAGTTGGATTGTCCTCCAATTAGTAAGTTGTCACTTTTATTTTCCATAATCTAGTTATTTGGAAAATAAGATACAACTTAAGTGTTTGGCTTGGCTGCATCGATCCTAAATTTGATTGTGTTCGTACTTAGGAATGGGAAGGTTGGCTCCATGCCAAATTCTGGGTCTGTTTCCTTTGTAGCGATCTCTTTTAGTGGTTGTAGTTGAAAGCATTGAGTGACGATTTGTCTTGTATTGCCACTTGTTCGAGGGCACTGGGTTAAATTGTTTGTCTTTGAGGATTTCAGGGACAAAATCCTCTAAGGAGGGAAGTATGTAATGACCTATACTGTAACAATTGGATAATTAAATTTTTTTATTTAAATATTGATCGTTAATTAATTAATTGATTGTTAGAAAAAGGTATTTTCCCTACAAATAATCGAATTAGGAATTGGAACTAGTTCCATTTAGTTTGTATGGTTTGTTACGTGAATAAAAAGTACAAGGATCGCTATATTTCGAGATCTAGAGATTTTAGGGTCAAAATGATCTTGAAACACGCATAAAATTATCGTTCTGGGCAACGATCTCGAATTTTAACGAAACTTGTATCATCAGAGCCGTATCATTGCAGCAATGCACATAGTCAAGTTTTATAGTGTTTGAACTCATTTCGAATCCTTCTACATATGCATATAAGTTTCATGGCCATTCGTGATACTCAAAATCGTGGGGTCCTAAACTAGGGTTTCAGATTCCCATGGCCATGGTTGTCGATAAAAGGAACGGAGGTTGGATTCAGCTTCAGGAAAGGAAGGCGCACCTTTGAGGGAAAGTTTCGGCGAACTCGATTGCCCTCAGGGGATTGTGCATCAGGCCATGGTGCTATCTTTAACAACCCGAATTCCGACATACTAATTTTTTTTCAAAAATCTCAATCTATCAAAACTCAAGTTGGCTTGTAGGGTATCCTACAGAAAAGATAGAGATATAAAATATATCAAAGCTCTGAAAACATCTCATAGCAGAATATAATAAAATATAATATAATCAAATATAGCCTTACCAAGGTAATAATAGTATCTAACCAGTATACAAAGCTATCATATCTCTACCACAAACCTAACATGTGAGTGTGTTATGAGGAGGGCGTCAGAACACAAGTTCTGGTGACTGGAATAAAATACACAATCTAAAATAACCCAACATATACCATTCATTTATGTCACTTATTTATTAGGTTGTTTGGGTTAATAGCACTCAAGGATTTACACACACGTCATACCCATCTACCTCCCAGTAGATTAACCTAATATAGCATATATGTAGCTACCCCCAATATCAAGGTACTTCCCATGGTACCCTTCTTGCACGGTCTTCACCGTCACGTCATAGAAGCGTCTGCAACTCTCATCCTACGTCGGAGCGACGTATGGATCTTCATAAAACCTACGCCACGTTACGCACAAAACTACCATCTCTATGTTGTCTCAGTGTACGGACTGCCATATCCAATCTCCTCGGTCGAATCTAGTCTCAACATGGAGTAATGCCCTAGCATCTACGATACACCACCCGGTGCTGTGTGGATGTATCCAGATACTCACATGCACGTATTATCTACTATACGTCGAGTTCCGTAATATGGTTGCATCTTAATGCACCAAACCCGGTCGGGAGCTTTTCCATATCTGCATGGGTCTGCTAAAGAGGCCTAAAGTACATATATCTAAACTATGGTCTGCATTTCCGTGATGGCTATGGTCCCAGCTCAACCCCTCACTCCACTAGTGAAAGACTACATCAAGAGCTAAGTGACGGGCCCCTAGCAAACAATCTACATCCAAATTGGCATGTCCTGCAACCAAAGTCTCGATAATGAAAGATCGATAGTGTATAGGTATAGCTCTAGTCTTTCCATGTCACACTGATTGCCGATGACAGGTCCCCAATGACTACTATCCTTTATTTGGTCCCGACCAGCCTATCCGTAAGCAAAACGTCGAATCACCCTAATGACATATCGCCACAGCCTTTTGACTGCCAAACTACCGTTGCAATCAAGGTATACTCATTGGGTGGTAACACATGGATCCAGCCCCTACGAGTACATCCTGAGCATGCAATACAAACCACCTGGGTGTATCCTTCCACGCCCATCGAAAGTGGCGTGCTTCCTTCCAGGCCCGCTGAGCCGGCAAGTAGAATATCAAGAAAAATAATCAAATGGGCGTGCTCCTCTCATGCCTCCAGACACCTCGATGATCTACCCCGTTGGGTTATTCACCTTCAGATGTGCGAACTGGTCCAAGCGCATCACACCGTCGTGTTATTAGACCCTATATCTAAACGTTTAATCATGCGCTTGCTTTATCTTATCAGCTTACGAATTAACTTGATTATCCACATTTTATCTTTTTATTCAAGTTACCAGTTTTTCTCCGAGCCCCTTATATCTCTAAGGAACAGACCCCTCACGCTTATTAATTTAATGATACAACTTAACCCATTTAATGTCATTAATAAGCCCATAACATGTTATTCCATAGATTGTAATTAACTAAAGTAATCAACAATCTTTTTACGTTATTACAATGTCATTTATTATCCAATTCCATGTTTACAAGTTACAATAACATGTTCTACTTAATGTATAATTAAGTATACCTTATGTTAATCCACATCTTTTCTGTCAACATGTTACTTAATATATATAATCAAGTACAACTTATTTCATTCCATAAGTTTACCTCATTCTTCTTTGTTTGATTATAATTATTACAACCTTTTGTTGTTTACTTATTGACTTAGTTCTCTTAATTTAAGTTTATTAGTAAGTTTTGTTTCCATTTATTATAACCTATTTTATACTATCCATTTGTCCCTAGGACAATCCTGCCTATTATATAACATTATCATTAATGTAATTAATTATAATAGGTTATATTCCCCGTTTATCACATGTTCTTTGGTTCTTCTACATTAACAAAACTTTTACTGTTGTAACCTTTATCTCTTTACTGTCTTATGAATTTTTCACACTTTCCATTTATGTACATATATTTATATATATTTAGGCACCAGATCCCTTACATTAAGTTGACCACTTGTGGATGCTGCATTTGCAGGGCGGTTCCGGGCAGGATTCTGCCACGAGTTGAACTTAACCTCGTATCTCAATGCGGTTAGAATTCCCTAATTACTGTAAATCTTTTATACAAATTACGCAATATCTATAATTTCTCATTATTTGAAATTTTACTGTTTCTATTTACAACTTTTTGGCGTAAAAGTATTCTTAAGAAAATATTCATGTTTATTGTAAATTCCATAATTACAGCATTTACAGTATTTTCCAATTCAGACAGTTGATCAATTGAAACATGCTTTATATAATAGAAATGTTCTCAACGGATTTTAATCTCAATTACCACAATTATTCGCAATTTCACTGTAACTTGATTTACAATATCAAATTAACAGGTTATTAAGAATAGATCTATATACAACAGTAATCCTCTTAACATATTCTAAACGGGTTTAATACCCAATTTCCATAATTATCAATTGTTCAGAAGATTAAATAAAATGTGGAATACAAACGATAAATATATCGTTATTTAAAATGGTATAATTTAGATCTACTCACCTAACAGCTTTTCAACCCATGAATATAATCGAGGTTTGTTGTTCCGTGGAATTCCTAACTGAATCCATTATCAAAAACACCACGGGTTCACAAATCTAATAGTAAAAGAAGAGGAAAAGAGAAAGGAACCGATATAAACCAAATTCAAGGACTTAGCTCACGATGATCAGAATTCCGAACACCTATTTGTAAATTTATACGACAATACGCATACCTACTGTAATTTTGGAAAGTGAATAAAAAGGGATAATTTTCATATATGTGAACATGTTAAATTAGACTTAATACAGCCATTAAGTAAATGATACGTTATGAAAAGGTATGTGCCAGTGTAGGCTTAGTAGACGGAATTACTATATTATATGTGTACATCTGGGCAGGTGATTGATTTGGGGAAAAGGGTTGTATAATAATAACATTTACATAAAAATGTAATATTACAACCATGCTTATTAATAAAATTAAATATGCTAAGTTAAACCGGAGTATTAATAAGTTAAGAGGTCCCTCGTTCTGCTATTGTATTAGCTTTTCGGGACTCTTAAATCCTAGTTACTTAAGGAGGGGGCACAAGATTATGGGGTTTGGCTTGTGTCATCTGCTAGGAACCCATATCAGTTAGTATCTCTGTAGGTATCTTACTAATGGGGGTCCCGCACTAGGTAGGGGATAGGGCATGCTTTACTAAACTAGATAGCAAGAGGTTCAAGGGTTTTGGGGGTGTTAGCAGTGCGCTTCTGATGGAGTTATGAGCGTGCATGGATCCGGCTACGGAACCTAAGACGTCAAAACACCTATGGATATTGATGTGTTCTATAAGTTTCTGGATTAGGAAGTGATACACCCTACTATCAGGACTAACATGGGATATTCAGGTATTAGGAAGTCGATTGCTTGGGTAGTAGTTAGGGTATTCCTAATCCTACTGTTATATTCGTCTAATCCTGCTGTTTATCCTGCTAATCCTGTTAAGTAATTTGGCTACACCTAATCCTGTTGTTATACCTTGTTGAGTAATTAGGATACGCCTAATCCTGCTGCTTAATTCTGTTGTTAATCCTGTTGTTTATTTCTGTTTCTAATCCTGCTGATATGTAATTAGACTGAGTACCTAATCTAGTGAACTTGTTACACTAGTATTGGTGCAGACATATATGTTTAGACATACCTGTTTTAGGATATAAATGTTAAGCATTACTCGATCATGATTTATTTTTGATATTCCTGTACATCATACTATTCTGTTTAGTTTATCCGTTATGATACTGTGGCTTTTCCATCCAGTCTTATTTATCTGACTTGACATTCCTATTTTAGGCATATTTGTAACTCACTTGAACTTGCCATAGTTTATGTCTGACCCTGTTTTCTTTTGCCTTTTTCTTCCTTTCCCCCCTTCAGGTCCTCAGAGTGGAAGCACTCAATAGTGATTAGGATTTCTATGACTGCTCGGACTTGATTTGGATTTCTTGTGATGTACCTTTTTGACTTTATATCTACTTTACTATGGATTTTGGCGAGGGATGTGATCTTATGTACTTTGGTATTTTTCATAAGAAGTTTTGTAAGACAGATGTGAGGCAGTTTGCTAGTTGTAACCAATTTTGATGTATTTTTGAAACTATGCTTTATTTCTTTTATAATAAAGTTTAAAAATTTCCATCGCTTATTTTATCTGTGTTGGAATGCTATGTATGATTACCTATTATGCTTCACGGAACTTAATGCATTCTCTTAAGAGCATCATTAACGGACGCGGGGGTATCACACTTGGTATCAGAGCTGAAGGTTACAAGATCAAAGGAAAACTTTTCAATAATTGTTTTCAAAATCAAAGTATTTTCAAGTAAAATTTTTTTTTGAAAAAATACCCCCTCAAGCCATACTAAACATTCTCTCGATCCCTTGTTGAAACTTTGTTTCTTCTCTTTTTTGAATATCTAGGGATCGCAACTTCCCGAAGGATGTCCCCATCGTGGCATGGTTCCGTAGACATGTTAAAACTATGACTCATGCCGAAGGGCAAGGAAGTGCCTAACCTCTACCAGTAGTCGCGGTAGTGCCACCAGTAGCTAATCATTTCTAAGCTTCATAAGGATTTCTATGCGATGGTGGCGACTTTCCAGAGACTTGTTAACATAATGCACAAGGATGGTAAAGAGGACAGTAAGGGAGTCAAGGCTGAGGAGCACAACCCAAGGATGAGAAAAATGGTGGCCCAAGAAAGGAAAGTAACAAAAGAAAGGTGGAAAGCCTAATAAGGCTCATATAAAGACCGAAATCAAGTGTCATGATTGCGAAGCTAGGGGTCATTTTGTGAAGGGCTGCATAAAGACAAAAAAAGCCTACTTTAATTGTGGTCAAACGGGACACTTTAATGTTGTAGCAAGAAAGGACAAGGGGCAGGAACTTCTGGACAAATGCATGCTTTGGAAGCAAGTGGACCAGATTGAGGTAGCAAAGCTATGGTCGAAGGTTTGACTTTCCTTTTTTTGACTATCCTGTTCGAAACGTGTTTAATTTTGGTGCTTCACACTCATTTATATCCAGTTCTTTAGTAGATAGTCTGCACATTAATACTAGTATAGTCTCTAATCCACTAGTAGTCTCAAACCCCATAGGAGGACCGGCTCATTTATCCATGATGTGTAGAGGTTTGAGAATTTCTATCTTGGACATCGAATTTTAATGTGACACATACATGCTAGGCTTTATGAGCTATGGTATGATTCTATGAATGGATTGGCTAGCCATGTATGGTGCCATTCTTTTTTGCGAAAAGAGAGTAGTTATACTTCTTAATTGTCATGGTAGAACTCTTGAAATTTCCTGCGACCCCCAAAGGGTCAGTGATGCTCAGTTTCTTAAGTTCGCTTGATTCTTCTGTTGATGACCTTGGATCGATGCTTATAGTTAGTTGGTTTACAAACATGTTTTATAAGGTTAAGGGACTACCTCCGAGGCATGTGATAGTCTTTTGGATTTACTTGGTGAAAAATGCGAAGCCAATCCCATTGCCAGTGCGCTATGTGGCTCCTAAAGGGAGGAGGAAGCTTAGGAAGCAAGTACGGGAGCTATTCAAAAAAGGGTTTATTAGACGGAGCGTATCAAAGTGAGGAACTCCAGCTGTCTTTGCAACTATGGAAGACGGTCCACTTCGTCTATGAGTGTATTATAAAGAGATGAGTGAGCTCACAAAGAAGAATAGGCACCCACTTCCAAGGATTGATGACTTGTTTGATCAGCTAGTACGTGCATCAGTTTTCTCGCAAACGGAATTGGCCACGGAATTCCATTAGCTAAGTAGGTAGAAAATGAGATTAAGTCCTCTATTCGTAGAGAGGCGGGGCTTGGATTTTGTATCGACCTTCGATTTTAAGCCATCTACGAATTTCACATTTGGATTGTTAGCATTATTGGAGGTGCAACCTACTCTTATGGAGCACACTGGATCTTTACAGCAAGAGGACCTGTTGATAGCAGACATCATGGAAAGGCTTAGTAGAGGAGAGACCTCTAGTCACTTAGGTAAGAACTCCATGGATGGTAAACAGTGGGAGTCTATGGAAAGACTTCTACTTGGACTAGAGATGATTCGAAAAACTTTCGACAAGATTGATCTTATCTGTCGAAGAATGAAAGTAGCTCAGGGTAGACAGATATCTTATTCCGATAAAAGGAGGACCGACTTGGAATTTGAAGTAGGATATATGACCTTCATTAAGGTATCACCAATAAGGAATGAAATTCTCTTTGGCTTAGTAGGGAAATTGGTGCCAAGATTTGTAGGGCCATTCCCTATAGTAGAGAGGATAAGATAGATGGCTTATAGGGTTAAGCTGCCAGATAGACTGGCAGGGGTACACAATATATTCCATGTTTCTCATTTGATGAAATGTCTCCATGATACGTGGGTATAATAGAGCCGATCATGCTTGAAGGCGTGGAAGTTGAGAAGGAAGCATAAGTGAGATAAGTTCTTATGCATATCCTTGGATAAGAAATCACGAAGCTATGAAACAAGGAAATCAGATTGGTTAAAGTGCAATAGGGAGAAGACCACGAAGATGCAACGTGGGAACCCAAAGACATGATTCACGCTTCTTTTCCTTTTCTTTTTGGAAGTACATTCTTGACTTCTTTTCCAAGTTTTTACTTTGCATCTATCATTCAAGTTTATTTATCCTATCATTCGAATCTTTTGATCCTTAGGTAGAAACTAATAGTTGGAAACATGTATTTGAGACATGTTATGATTGATGGTTGCAAGTGGATGAAAGTCTTTGCTAGTGGTTTCTCGTGGAAGCATATACACACATTAGGCACTAGATCGTCTCTGTCACTTACATATTGCATATGGATATGTGCGCATTTTAATTTTTCTATGGATGGAAATGGGTGAATCATCATATGGATGTTACATTTTTATGAATGATTATGCACATATATTGATTTTATGTGTTATACTAGGATTATATGCATAAATTTTAGGCTCATGGCACAAACATATATTGCATTAAGGAGGTCAACTAAATCAGTCGACCACCTGATTTTAGCATTAGTGTAAAGACATATACACACAACACCTTTGCATATGTTCATACAAGCATTGGAATTTTTTAAGGACAGTGAATGCCTGTGTATGATGGATGAGTAGATGGTTATGGTTGTTAGGATAGTAGCATTCTTCTTAACTTGGAGATTTCAGGGACGAAATCCTACAAGTTGGGGAGAATGTAACACCCTGAAATTAAACACACTGTAAACATACTGTAAAGATAATAAAATGGACATTAATTAGTTAAATATTCAGAATTAAGTAAAACAAACTTTACCATTACATTCGTCTCGAAATTCTGGTTTACATAAACTCCAAGTTTGCATTAAACAGATAACGTATGAAGAAGTAATAAACCTTAAAAGTTTGTGTGTGTGTATATATATATATATATGTATAAGAAGCTTATACATAAATAAAATTCAAAATAAAGACCCAGACGAACAGTAGGTCGATCTGGATGAATAATGGGTCGACCCGAGTGAACAATGGGTCGACCCAGATGAATAGTGGATTGACCTATAGGTCGACTCAGGTGAATAATGGGTCGACCCATGGGTCAACCCGGTGAATGGTAATTTTTAAATCTAGACCTGCTTTGAACCTGGACTTTTATATATATACACTACATTTGCTGATTCAACGATGTGTGTACGATTTGGATTAAAAAGCTAATATCTAAAGGTTAGAATTAACTATGTACACCTATGAATAAATGGCTCTCTTCCATTCCATTAAACACAATATTTCTTCATAGTCTCTACCTCTATTTTATTTTTATTTTGAAAATTGGTAACTTTATTTCTATTGAAAAAACATACAAGAAAGAGGTTAGCATTCTAACTTGTACATGAAAAACAGAAAAAAAAAAAAAAACAAGAGAAGAAAGCCTAAAAATACATGTAGGCCTTAACCCACTTCCGTGCACTTTCTGCACCTCTCACTCCTCCTCCTGAGTCACATCAGCCACAAACGTGCAACTCTGCACCTTACAAACCAGAAGTTCTCTTGCAAAAAATGTTTTCATAAAAATCTATGCTGCTGAACCCAAGTGAAAGGCTATTATAATGAAGTTTAGTATCACCCATGGAGTTAATTCAGAACCTTCATTTGAAAGAAAATGCAAGCATCAGGTTTTATGTCTAGATTTCCATGACCAATCAGTAACTACCAAACATCCAAGCAGTATGTAACAGAATCCCATACATCAGTATAGATAGCAACTAAGTTCAGCAATAAGTCCATGTAAGTGAAATCTCGAAGGACTATTCAATTCAAGCTCTAAGTCTGGTTGATGATTCACAAACAACTGTGAATCAATCTTGAAACAAGAATCGACAATTAAAAAATGTAGATTTCAAATAACCACCGCAAATAAATTCAGTTGCCACCATCTAACCATAAACAACATAAGCCTAGTTATTCTATGAGAGCATCGAATTACTGAAACCTTTGTAAATACAGTTCATATCAACCCTCCTCATCAATCCTGGAACCCAAACTGTATTACAAAGATGTCATCTAGATCCAACCTTACTGGATGATAGAACTGTGAACTTCATCATTAATTTTAAAAATAACTCGAGAAGAGCAGGTAGTTGATAATTGTTGAAAAACCAGGTCACTCAGAACCAAATAAAATCCCAAATGGAAAACCAAACAACTATTTATCTGAGTGTTAACTATAAAGGATTATCACTGAAACCATATGAGACCATGAAATAAAACCAAAAACAGAGTTTGACATATGAAGAATGTCCGTCTCCTTTACATCATTAATGTAATAACCCGAAATTCTGAGCAAGTTTAAAACTTTTATTTTGGCAATTTTATCGAATTTTGAACATTTAAAATGAATTATTTTAAATAAAAATCAACGAAAATTTATTTTGAATAGAAATCGAACGTATATAATATATACGCCGTCGTTAGAATATAAAACGATTTCGAAATGAATTGAAAACGAACTGAATTGAATTCAAATTGAATTGAAATTTGAATTGAATCGAACAGAAAACCAATTTGAATTGAATCGATCAGAAAACCAGTTTGAATTGAATCGATTAGAAAACCAATTTGAATTGAATCGATTAGAAAACCAATTTGAATTGAATCCAACAGAAAACCAATTTGAACTGACTCGATTAGAAAACCAATTTAATTGAATCGATTAGAAAACCAATTTGAATTGAATCGATTAGAAAACCAATTTGAATTGAATCGATTAGAAAACCAATTTGAATTGAATCGATTAGAAAACCAATTTGAATTGAATCGATTAGAAAACCAATCTGAATTGAATCGAATAGAAAACCAATTTGAATTGAATCGAATAGAAAACCAATTTGAATTGAATTGAATAGAAAACCAATTTGAATTGAATTGAAAACGAATTCGAATTGAATTGAAAACGAATTGAATTGAATTCAAATTGAATTGAAATTTGAACTGAATAGAAATTCATATGTTGAGATAAACTGTTTTATCGTTAAAAATATAATTTTTAATGTGGAAGTGAATAAAATAAAATATTCATTTACAAACCGGACGGTTTGTTTATGTGCACCTATTTGAAGGATATTGATTGGGTCGATAAATTTTACACATCGCCCAACTGCACAACTAACATCTGTGTTTGATTGTTTGAAACCCCACACGGGTGTTGGGATGAAATTTGAAGTTCACTCATCCTGATTGATTAAATATGCCGATCGATTGATTGACAGGCTGTTATAAGTGTTAGATATCTATATTTGATGCTTATACAGTGTAGTGCACTTTGGTTGATGGTTGATTATTTTTCAATGCTAATATATATGTGTGATGTATGAAAATCCATATAATTAACTTTATATGGTGATTGATTGGGCCTCATTCCAATTTAGAAAATAAAGAACAATATAAAATAAAGGTTCATGTGTTGACTGTACTCATCCGTTGAGATTAGTCATGTGTTGAACGAAATATTTTAATAATAAAATTTACATCTTTATCAATATAAAATAAAGGTTCATGTGTTGACGGTACTCATCCGTTGAGATTAGTCATGTGTTGAACGAAATATTTTAATAATAAAATTTACATCTTTATCAATATAAAATAAAGGTACATGTGTTGACAGTACTCATCCGTTGAGATTAGTCATGTGTTGAACGCAATATTTTGATAATAGAAATATTTGAAATAGAAATATCTGAAATAGAAATATTTTGATAATAGAAATATTTGAAGTAGAATATTTGAAAATAGAAATATATTAAGCCGTGCATCACCTTCAGTTGTGTTTTATATTGTTTTTCCGCTGCAATGTAATTTATTGTAATCTCTGATATTTATCGTATGTAATTTATTCATTTATACTCTGTATATTCTTGTATCTGATGGAATTGTTGTAATAGCAATGAAATGTTCTTCCGTCTGCGTTATGTTTTGTCCTGTCCTCACAGTAATTCGTTCTTTCTCATCTCTTCGGAGACCGGGGAAGTTCGGGTCACTACATTTGGTATTAGAGCTTTGGTTTACAGAGCTCGAGAACAAGACACATTAGAACCATACGAAAGAATTCATCAGATATTGGATTAGTAATATCCAATTAGAATGACTCGTTTGAGATGGGATCAGTAGTATCCTAGAATGAGTGTGAAGAGTATATTTTTCAAATGAAAACAATTTTGTTTTGAAAATTTAAATCGTTTTATACGTATTTGAATATTTATTTGTATTGAATTTGGACAATCCAATATATAAAGATTTTGCATATACGCGTCATGAACGTATATTCGAAGTTTTAATATACTGGATAGATATAGAATCACATTCTAGTCGCCCGGAGATGGTACTGATGATTGTCATGACATCATCAGTATTTATGTTCGTGTTTCGAAGGTGTGATATCTATATATTTCCATCAGACAGGTGTGAGAACCAAAACTAATATAGATAAATTTATGGTTGTGTATTGGCATCTAAAACATGATTTTTGACTATATATATCAAAATTATGAATTTGAAACGTTAAATTCACTAATTGATTGATGTTTGTGTTGTTTGGTTATTTGTTTGACAATTTTGAACCATTATGCCTAATTGAATCACATATTGAACTGTATTGAAAATTGGTTGCATTTGCTTGCATATACATGTACTTACATTGAACAGGTCATAGCAAGGAGGCTAGAGCAGAGAATAAAATTTGTTTACCCGACAAATAGGTACATGTTTACCATATAATTTACTATTTTGTTTGGGTGATGATGATTTTATGAGCCTATTGGCTAGCCGCTTGTAACACCCCGTGTATTTTATAACTGTGAAATTCATAAATTAAAGTATAACTAATTTCAAATCAAAGAATTAAGGGAAACGGGATACGCCATTGCGTTCGTCTCGGAATTCTGCTTGAGATAGAGTCTGAG
The DNA here is from genome assembly GCA_030737875.1 of Allium sativum. Classification (NCBI taxonomy): domain Eukaryota; kingdom Viridiplantae; phylum Streptophyta; class Magnoliopsida; order Asparagales; family Amaryllidaceae; genus Allium; species Allium sativum. The sequence goes on from CM060921.1 coordinate 283,637,535, forward strand.
TTTGCGTAAAACGGATATCGTATGAAGAAGATATGGACGAACGAAGTTGGGCGAAAAACCAGAAAACGGGTCAGAATGCACTGGCGCACTTGGGAAGTGCGCCAGAACAAAAATGAACTGGCGCACTTGGGAAGTGCGCCAGTACATTTTTGACCTGGCGCACCTACCAAGTGCGCCCAGGTCAAAATGACCTGCTGGTCAGGTCTGGTCAAGTCTTGGCTGGCCAGGTCTGTGTTTGGTCGATTTTCAGAGCCTTGCCTTGTCACTAGGGATAGGTGTCAGCTCCTGGTTGGTCTCTCCTTCAAACGAACGGCTATTATTGAACCAAGCTTCATCGACGGTCTAAATCAACTCACAAACTCTATAAAAAGGACCTAAGACTAACCCTAATGCACATAAACTAAAATGGAGATGAGACCGTCATGTTGCTGAGGAGAGACTGAGGATAGCCGTTAGAAATAGAGAGACAACTAGGAGATAATTCAAAGCTTAAAGCAACGTCAAATCAATCAAAACAACGCCTACAACAAAGGATAGCATCTCCAAATTTAGAATTCAGATTCCTGAATTGAAGATTCGTCATACGTTGTAAGTAGAGTGCTATTCCGATGTGAATTAAATAATTGTGTTGATTTGTGTAAAGTAAGAAAAGGAATTGTGGCGATAATAATCTATATTTGTATGTTGCTTTGATGCTAAACGATTTGGGAATATTATGGTGTACGATTGGATATTTGCAAGTACGTGATTTGCGTTGGAAGTTAACAACGAAATGGAATTGTGGCGATAATAATCTATGTTTGTATGTTATTTTGATTCTAAACGATTTGGCAATGCTATGGTGTACGATTGGATTCATACAAGTATATGATTTATGATGACAATCACATGTTGTGGAATTTTAATTGGGATTCATGCAAGCATATGATTCATATTGAAAACTACATGTTTGTGGTAGTTATTCACAACACCCATTTGATAATTGCAAGTATATGATTCATGTTAAAAGTAACAACTATATGTTGTAATAGTTATTTGAGATTCATGCAAGTATATGATTTACTGTTATGCCAACATGATGTATAATTTTATGGCCATCTTTAGTGTAATTTGATCCACTTAAGTATTATGATTCATATGAAGGTTATGTTGGAATTGGCATCATAGTTCAAGTATAAAAATCATGCTTTTGTGATAGTGACAAAAGCAAGCATCTTTGTGAACTTGTATTAATTTTATGAACATGACTAAACTATGTTTGTTATTATGCCTAGTCGAAAAACATGTTTTTAGGCTTATGTTGTTATCATAATATATGTGACACAATTAAGTTAGATTTACATCCCAATTGCAAGTTTACAATGATTCATGTATTATTTATGCCATGATTATATGAATAGAACGATGCATGTTTAAGTATGGTTTATTCCGTAATTATACGAATAGAATGATTCATGTTTAAGTATTATTTATGCCATGATTATATGAATAAAATGATTCATGTTATGCCATGATTATATGATGTTACAATTGCAAGTTCACATGTGCCTACTTTATGTTAATTGAATCGTTCGTTGCAAGTTCATGCGTTCACACTCCCCTTTTTCATGTTACCTTATAAACACCATGTTATAAGCCTCCCCTTTCATTTGGCTAAATTGGGTTTAAGTATTAAACCCAACACACCTTACATTGGAGCGAACGTATAATACGGGGGTAATAACGTTTGGGCTAAAATATAGAACATATGTGTTGGCATGTTTGACGCATGCCAACAACCTTGAAAGAACAATTAAGTGGCATAAATGAAATTTAACCAATAAAGATGAATTTGAATAATGGGCCGCAAATATTTACATATAAAAAGAAGAGAGACAAAATATGTAAATGTAGAAAATACGATGTGTTTAACCCGAGGTTGGATTGAGTTGTGATGTAAACCTGCCCGGAACCGCCCGACTGTCCAGTAGTCACAACAATACCTATCCAATGTGGGTGGTTAAACACGGAGCCCAATAAGGACCCGAGGTTAGACTGAGTTGTGGCGTAAGACTGCCCGGACCCAACCGGCAACAGGCAGCCACAACAATACCTGTCTAATGTGAGAGGTCAAGGCTTTAATAAGACAATTAAGGCTGAGTCAGGATTGATAGGATTAAGTAAATTATATTAATACTTAATCAAAATAGAACATGCTAAACTAAACAGACTGATTGGGGGTTAGGTTTATAAAACACTTAACCAACTTAGCATGTTGGCTAGAAATAGAAAACCTAGTAGCGGGGGACCCTTTTCAGCAGTAACCCTACAAGATATCATGATACCCTGAAACTAGGCAGGGTGGGGCACGATTACTGGGCTGACTGTAAGAGGTCAAATCGACGGCGGTGGTGCAGCAGTGTTGGTTCTAACGGGGTGCGGGCGTGCACACACTCCAGCGCAGAAAAATAAGGCACTGGGCACAAGTAGCATACCTGTGCATTCTAGGATTGTGTTAGGCCACCACCATGGGACTTGATACACCCCATGTTGGGACCAGCATAGGTAACTACAACATCGGGGGCCGTAAGACACATGTAACTATGCGAGTAGGAGCCGATCATCATAAAATGGATCACTTCACCCTGATTGGGGTGCCTGTTGGGAACTAGTTTATATGGGTACAGAGATTAATATGGGGTACGATAGTATATTCGACCCTAGACAACTTAACTTAATTTATGGTGCTTTCCCATTTCTAGTTTATACTTATCATACCCAGTTCTTTATTCATAGACTGAATAGTCCTAGACTTACTCAGGCTTTATGTCTGACTCTACTTTTCTTTCGTCTTCTTTTCTTCCGTTTCCCCCCTCCACCCAGGTCCACAGGGAGGGAATACCGCAGCTTGACCAGCCTTCATATCCAGCTTGAAGAGAAAGAATGTATTGCTTGGATCTTTTCGTTTTGGACTATGGCTTGGGACAGCAATTATGGGACTTTTTCAGTGTATTTATGTTTTCTTTATGCTTCTTTAAATAATGTAATCAAGACAGTTATGATTTTGGAAGTATTGTAAGACAATTATGGCATGGTTTGTGTAACACGTATTTTGATGAAATAAAAGTTGTTGTTTTCCACTGTTCAAAAATATGTGTTATTATATCTGTGACTTATACTTATAAACCTCCACCAAAATTAGGGCATTCCCTTTGAGAGTGACCCTAACGGAGGTGGGGTGTTTCACTTGGTATCAGAGCATAGGTTTACCAGATAAGATAAAAAGTTTTGAAAATTTATTTTCAAAAAGGAAATTTAAAGAAGCATTTTTAAAAGATAAAATATTATTTTATTTTAAAGGCAAAGTCCCCCAAAGCCATAGGTACTATCTTCTATCCTTCGTTTTGAATCTATCCTTTCTGTTTTAGCATGTCTGGAGACCTTACTCCCCAGCTGCTGACGCTTTCACTCCTCCTCCTCCACATGAACCAGCAAGCGGAAGAGTCCCAGAGTAGGAAGACGAATAATAGTCAAACAAGTAGGGATCGTAACAGTAATAACAAGAAACGAGAAAAAAGGAAATGCAATTTTTGTGGTACGGAAGGGCACATAGCCAAGGATTGTAGAAAGTGGAAAAGAAAGCAAGGTGAATGTTTTCATTGTGGGGAGACTGGACACATCAGCAAAGACTGCCCTGAGAAGACAGATTTCAAGAAGGGCGGGAAAGACAACAAGTCCCAAGAGAAGAGGAAGTGTAAATTCTATGGCAAAGTGGGGCACTTAGTGAAAGATTGCAGGAAAAAGAAAGCCAAGATGAATGGTGGTTGTTTTTCTTGCGGTGAGATAGGCCACATAGCTAAGGACTGCCCAAAGAAACGAGGACAGGGGCAGAGGGCTGGATCCACCACAGGGGCACAGGTTCATGTGCTAGAGGCGCCACCTCTGCAACAGCGAGGTATAAATACTTCTGTAGAAAGTGTAGTTTATCTTTATGATCACCCCGTTCGCACTTTATTTGATTCTGGCGCATCACACTCCTTTATCTCGTCTGCTTTAGTAGAATCTCTGCACCTAAAAACTAGTATGGTAGAGGACCCCTTAATTATTTCAAACCCAATTGGGGGCCCGGCTCATTTGTCTATGATCTGTGTGGGATTGAAATTTTCTATTCTAAGCGTAGAGTTTAAATGTAGTGCCTTTGTTTTGGGCCATTGGTTGATTCTAGCGACGGAGTGGTTATCCAGTAAGGGTGACCATCTCGGTTTCGAAAAGAGGGTAGTTAGACTCTTGACTTGCCTCGGTAATACCCTCGAAGTCGCAGGTAACCTTTAGGGTTCTATCATGATTTGTTTCCTAGAATCTCTTGACACATTTATTGGTAATTTGTAATCCGATCGAGTAGTGTTCGCCACTAAGGCAGAAGGTTCATTTCGCTTATGCATGAGTTGTGGAGAATCACCTTAGTAAGTACATTTGGCAACATGGTTGGCATTTATTTCCAAGAGATAGCTCTTCTACGTGGAATACCTGATAGTAAGTGGACGAGATCTAAGATTCACTAGTGAATTTTGGAGAGCTTGCATGAAACAATGAGTACGCCATTATGTTTGAACCGAGTATACTAGAAGTAGAGTAAGTGAAAGAGGAACGAGAGGCAACAGTGAAATAGGTTCGAAACAAGAATTAAGAAGCTACGAAATTGTGAAGTTAAAGACGGACAAAGCATAATGGAGTTAAGCTCAAGAAATGCGACTTAGAAGATTGAAGACTAGATTCGTGCATCATATCTCTTCTTAAGAGTATATCTTTGATCCCTCTCTTCTTGTAGAGCTTACTTGCATGCTATCTTTTGTTTATATCCTCTCGGTCCCATTCTCAATCCAATTTCTGTTGCAAACCCCATAGGGAGTATGACTCATCTGTTAGTAACACATGTTGGGGCTTGAGGGTGTTCGTTGGTTTGACTAAACTTTTTGGGTTTTATAGGATACTGGTTGGTCTTAGGAAGGGACTCCCTTGTGACCTAATAGGAGTCCATCGTGCTTAGTTTCCTAGAATCATATATAGTGGTTGGGTTGAGTAATTCTTTGGGTGTCAGTCTGATGTTGATTTCGGTCTTCGGGGCTGATGCTTAGAGAGTTCTTCTCCTAATCAATATATATGTGGCAAAGATTTCCAGTTTTGACATTGCCTAATGGGCACAAAGTTTTTACTTGCTTCTATCATTCGACTATACTTTTAGATAGGAACAATTGGGTGTAAACATATGTTTGAGACATGTTATGATTGATGGTTGCAAGTAGTTGCAAGTGATTGCTAGTGGTTGCTCGTGGTTGCATATACACACACAATCTAGGTTTTAGATCGGCTCAATCACTTCATATTGCATATGCATATATGTTTGCATTTGTATATGGTTGAATTTTAATGTGTTGTCATATGGATGTTGCATTTGTATGAATGATTGTGCACTCATGTAGAATCATGAATAGGAGAAATTTGCATACATAATGGATTCATGGCACTTACATAATTCGCATTAAGGAGGTCAACTGCATCAGTAGACCGCCTGATTTTGCATTAGATAAGTACATGTACACACACGCCGCATATGATCATGAAGCATTAGAAGTCTTTTAAGGACAATGGATGCGCGTGTTCGATGGATGAGTAGATGGATGTTTGGATGTTAGGATGTACATTCTTCCTGAACTTGAAGATTTCGGGGACGAAATCCTTTTAAGTGGGGGAGAATGTAACACCCCGTGTATTTTATAACTATGAAATTCATAAATTAAAGTATAACTAATTTCAAATCAAAGAATTAAGGGAAACGGGATACGCCATTGCGTTCGTCTCGGAATTCCGCTTGAGATAGAGTCTGAGTTTGCGTAAAACGGATATCGTATGAAGAAGATATGGACGAACGAAGTTGGGCGAAAAACCAGAAAACGAGTCAGAATGCACTGGCGCACTTGGGAAGTGCGCCAGAACAAAAATGAACTGGCGCACTTGGGAAGTGCGCCAGTACATTTTTGACCTGGCGCACCTACCAAGTGCGCCCAGGTCAAAATGACCTGCTGGTCAGGTCTGGTCAAGTCTTGGCTGGCCAGGTCTGTGTTTGGTCGATTTTCTGAGCCTTGCCTTATCACTAGGGCTAGGTGTCAGCTCCTGGTTGGTCTCTCCTTCAAACGAACGGCTATTATTGAACCAAGCTTCATCGACGGTCTAAATCAACTCACAAACTCTATAAAAAGGACCTAAGACTAACCCTAATGCACATAAACTAAAATGGAGATGAGACCGTCATGCTGCTGAGGAGAGACTGAGGATAGCCGTCAGAAATAGAGAGACAACTAGGAGATAATTCAAAGCTTAAAGCAACGTCAAATCAATCAAAACAACGCCTACAACAGAGGATAGCATCTCCAAATTTAGAATTCAGATTCCTGAATTGAAGATTCGTCATACATTGTAAGTAGAGTGCTATTCCGATGTGAATTAAATAATTGTGTTGATTTGTGTAAAGTAAGAAAAGGAATTGTGGCGATAATAATCTATATTTGTATGTTGCTTTGATGCTAAACGATTTGGGAATATTATGGTGTACGATTGGATATTTGCAAGTACGTGATTTGCGTTGGAAGTTAACAACGAAATGGAATTGTGGCGATAATAATCTATGTTTGTATGTTATTTTGATTCTAAACGATTTGGCAATGCTATGGTGTACGATTGGATTCATACAAGTATATGATTTATGATGACAACCACATGTTGTGGAATTTTAATTGGGATTCATGCAAGCATATGATTCATATTGAAAACTACATGTTTGTGGTAGTTATTCACAACACCCATTTGATAATTGCAAGTATATGATTCATGTTAAAAGTAACAACTATATGTTGTAATAGTTATTTGAGATTCATGCAAGTATATGATTTACTGTTATGCCAACATGATGTATAATTTTATGGTCATCTTTAGTGTAATTTGATCCACTTAAGTATTATGATTCATATGAAGGTTATGTTGGAATTGGCATCATAGTTCAAGTATAAAAATCATGCTTTTGTGATAGTGACAAAAGCAAGCATCTTTGTGAACTTGTATTAATTTTATGAACATGACTAAACTATGTTTGTTATTATGCCTAGTCGAAAAACATGTTTTTTGGCTTATGTTGTTATCATAATATATGTGACACAATTAAGTTAGATTTACATCCCAATTGCAAGTTTACAATGATTCATGTATTATTTATGCCATGATTATATGAATAGAACGATGCATGTTTAAGTATGGTTTATGCCATAATTATATGAATAGAATGATTCATGTTTAAGTATTGTTTATGCCATGATTATATGAATAAAATGATTCATGTTATGCCATGATTATATGATGTTACAATTGCAAGTTCACATGTGCCTACTTTATGTTAATTGAATCGTTCGTTGCAAGTTCATGCGTTCACACTCCCCTTTTTCATGTTACCTTATAAACACCATGTTATAAGCCTCCCCTTTCATTTGGCTAAATTGGGTTTAAGTATTAAACCCAACACACCTTACATTGGAGCGAACGTATAATACGGGGGTAATAACGTTTGGGCTAAAATATAAAACATATGTGTTGGCATGTTTGACGCATGCCAACAACCTTGAAAGAACAATTAAGTGGCATAAATGAAATTTAACCAATAAAGATGAATTTGAATAATGGGCCGCAAATATTTACATATAAAAAGAAGAGAGACAAAATATGTAAATGTAGAAAATACGATGTGTTTAACCCGAGGTTGGATTGAGTTGTGATGTAAACCTGCCCGGAACCGCCCGACTGTCCAGTAGTCACAACAATACCTATCCAATGTGGGTGGTTAAACACGGAGCCCAATAAGGACCCGAGGTTAGACTGAGTTGTGGCGTAAGACTGCCCGGACCCAACCGGCAACAGGCAGCCACAACAATACCTGTCTAATGTGAGAGGTCAAGGCTTTAATAAGACAATTAAGGCTGAGTCAGGATTGATAGGATTAAGTAAATTATATTAATACTTAATCAAAATAGAACATGCTAAACTAAACAGACTGATTGGGGGTTAGGTTTATAAAACACTTAACCAACTTAGCATGTTGGCTAGAAATAGAAAACCTAGTAGCGGGGGACCCTTTTCAGCAGTAACCCTACAAGATATCATGATACCCTGAAACTAGGCAGGGTGGGGCACGATTACTGGGCTGACCGTAAGAGGTCAAATCGACGGCGGTGGTGCAGCAGTGTAGGTTCTAACGGGGTGCGGGCGTGCACACACTCCGGCGCAGAAAAATAAGGCACTGGGCACCAGTAGCATACCTGTGCATTCTAGGATTGTGTCGGGCCACCACCATGGGACTTGATACACCCCATGGTGGGACCAGCATAGGTAACTACAACATCGGGGGCCGTAAGACACATGTAACTATGCGAGTAGGAGCCGATCATCATAAAATGGATCACTTAACCCTGATTTTGGGGTGCCTGTTGGGAACTAGTTTATATGGGTACAGAGATTAATATGGGGTACGATAGTATATTCGACCCTAGACAACTTAATTTATGGTGCTTTCCCATTTCTAGTTTATACTTATCATACCCAGTTCTTTATTCATAGACTGGATAGTCCTAGACTTACTCAGGCTTTATGTCTGACTCTACTTTTCTTTCGTCTTCTTTTCTTCCGTTCCCCCCCCCCCCCCCACCCCCAAGTCCATAGGGAGGGAATACCGCAGCTTGACCAGCCTTCATATCCAGCTTGAAGAGAAAGAATGTATTGCTTGGATCTTTTCGTTTTGGACTATGGCTTGGGACAGCAATTATGGGACTTTTGCAGTGTATTTATGTTTTCTTTATGCTTCTTTAAATAATGTAATCAAGACAGTTATGATTTTGGAAGTATTGTAAGACAATTATGGCATGGTTTGTGTAACACGTATTTTGATGAAATAAAAGTTGTTGTTTTCCGCTGTTCAAAAATATGTGTTATTATATCTATCTTGTATATCTGTGACTTATACTTATAAACCTCCACCAAAATTAGGGCATTCCCTTTGAGAGTGACCCTAACGGAGGTGGGGTGTTTCACCACTTGGCTTTTTCTTGTTCTTTTTGAGATCAGAAGGCCTATATGGCAATTTCGGGATTTTCCCGTGGCTCCCGGTGCAGGGGAGGTTATGGCGAAATTTTTCGAAAATTCCGGGTGTTAGCCAAATTTTTGAAAATTTGAAAATTCTCAGAAAATGAAAAGTTGGAGAATGGAAGCCAGATCGAACGTAGAGTTGATTAATCAAACCACTTTCGACTTTGTTCCTTTTCGGGGACGAAAAGTTTTAAGTGGGGGAGATTGTAATAACCCGAAATTCTGAGCCAGTTTAAAATTCTTATTTTGGCAATTTTATCGAATTTTGAACATTTAAAATGAATTATTTTAAATAAAAATCAACGAAAATTTATTTTGAATTGAAATCGAACGTATATAATATATACGCCGTCGTTAGAATATAAAACGATTTCGAAATGAATTGAAAACGAATTGATTTGAATTCAAATTGAATTGAAATTTGAATTGAATCGAACAGAAAACCAATTTGAATTGAATCGATCAGAAAACCAATTTGAATTGAATCGATTAGAAAACCAATTTGAATTGAATCGATTAGAAAACCAATTTGAATTGAATCAAATAGAAAACGAATTTGAATTGAATTGAAAACGAATTCGAATTGAACTGAAAACGAATTGAATTGAATTCAAATTGAATTGAAATTTGAACTGAATAGAAATTCATATGTTGAGATAAAATATTTTATCGTTAAAAATATAATTTTTAACGTGGAAATGAATAAAATAAAATATTCATTTACAAACCAGACGGTTTGTTTATGTACACCTATTTGAAGGATATAGATTGGGTCGATAAATTTTACACATCGCCCAACTGCACAACTAAAATCTGTGTTTGATTGTTTGAAACCCCACACGGGTGTTGGGATGAAATTTGAAGTTCACTCATCCTGATTGATTAAATATGTCGATCGATTGATTGACAGGCTGTTATAAGCGTTAGATATCTATATTTGATGCTTATACAGTGTAGTGCACTTTGGTTGATGGTTGATTATTTTTCAATGCTATTATATATGTGTGATGTATGAAAATCCATATAATTAACTTTATATGGTGATTGATTGGGCCTCATTCCAATTTAGAAAATGAAGAACAATATAAAATAAAGGTTCATGTGTTGACTGTACTCATCCGTTGAGATTAGCCATGTGTTGAACGAAATATTTTAATAATAAAATTTACATCTTTATCAACATAAAATAAAGGTTCATGTGTTGACGGTACTCATCCATTGAGATTAGTCATGTGTTGAACGAAATATTTTAATAATAAAATTTACATCTTTATCAATATAAAATAAAGGTTCATGGGTTGACAGTACTCATCCGTTGAGATTAGTCATGTGTTGAACGCAATATTTTGATAATAGAAATATTTGAAATAGAAATAGTTTGATAATAGAAATATTTGAAGTAGAATATTTGAAAATAGAAATATATGAAGCCGTGTATCACCTTCAGTTGTGTTTTATATTGTTTTTCCGCTGCAATGTAATTTATTGTAATCTCTGATATTTATCGTATGTAATTTATTCATTTATACTCTGTATATTCTTGTATCTGATGGAATTGTTGTAATAGCAATGAAATGTTCTTCCGTCTGCGTTCTGTTTTGTCTTGTCCTCACAGTAATTCGTTCTTTCTCATCTCTTCGGAGACCGGGGAAGTTCGGGTCACTATAATTAACCAGTGAACTACCATCGCCATTAACAAGCCAGAAATGCCACAAACATCAAGCCACAAAACCGAGTACCAAATAAATAACTCAAGACCGAAACCTCATACCCAATACAATCTGAGATCGAACAAGCTCGCCAAAATGGAGTAACGGTTGGAGAAATAGGAACTGAAATTTGATCAGTTACGCCGGCAATGCCAGAACCCTACATCACAATGGCTTGATAATCCAAAAATCGAACAAATTAGATCCAAAAGGACTAGGAAGGTAGCAACACCTAGATCTCGAACTACAACTGGTACAAGTTTTGCCGTTGAATTAGGAGCGTAGATTTGATTTCTAGATCAAAAGCTATGCGGGTTTTGACTGCATATACAACAGCGATGCATAAATTTGAAGCTAACCTGAAGATCACCTGAAGGAGAATCCAGATCTGATTCAGATCGGAACTAATAGAACTGTATAACCGAATTTATGTTTGTAAGTAAAATTGGAAGACAGATGACTTATCAACGGAAATACGTTGAAGGTTATCAGATAGGGAAATCGCAGTTGAAACAAAGCATAGATCTGAGAACTATTTTTGTGGAAATAAATGAAAAAAGAGGCTATCAAAGAAACCAGATCTGAATTTTCTTATGGAAAACAAATGGAAAACCGAAGTATTATCAACAAGAAATCTCGTTGAAGGTTAATGGAGGAAAGCGATTGTATATAATCAGATAAGAAGGTGAAGAAAGAAGGGCACTCACGCATGATGAAAGCTAGTGAAAAATTCACCAGTCGCCATTAACGAGGCCCGTATTATGTATGTCTCTACCTCTAATTTATTCTAGAATAAAAATAAATGCAATGGGGGAGTGATGCTAAAGCCTAAATCTACAGAGATAATTTAAATACAAGACTTGCATGCAACTAAAAGATTAGACTTGGACTCTCCACGGCATAATATTATATAATTATCTTCACCAAGACTCACTGTGAGTTTCCATTATCTTTAGATCTGATTTCTTGGGCCTTGAGCACGACAGTTAAACAAAACTGGTTAGGATCTATAGCGATAGTAAAATAAATGTTATACCTATTAATTAACAATGCCATTAGAATCGGTTATATATATATATATATATATATATATATATATATATATATATATATATATATGCCTGTGATGTTGGATAAATAACAAATTATACCTATGTCTGTGATGTTGATACATATGCCTGTGATGTTGATAATTGAACAATTTATACATATGCATGTAATGTTGGAAAGATTAACAAGTTATATGTATCTATCTTCCTTTTCCCATTTTCTATGTTTATTTCCAGTCTTGCCTATATGCATGCATGGTTTAATTCTATTCCTCTCCCCCTATTTTCCTTTTTATTTTACACCAAGCCTAGGCCTTTGGAAGCCGAGGCTATAACTGATTAGAATGGGAGTACAATTAGGGTAAATGAATAATATGAAAGGGGAATTTAGGCATATTATTAATTTTGGACTAATTAGCTATACTTTGGAAAAAAGGATGAATATACACATGTTTAGACCTACTGTAAACTAATAAAAAGGATAATGTGTTATGTTAACCTGGTAGATTTTATACATGATAAATTTGAGAATAATATGCATAAAATTTATAGATGCTAAACTTGATAATAATATGCATAGAATTTATACGTGCTGAATTTGAGATTAATATGCATAGAATTTAAACATGCAAAACTTAAAAATAATATACATAGAACTTATACATGCTGTAATTTCGGAATAATATGCATAAACTTATACATGTTGTAAATTGCATAACTGTTGTAATTTGTATACCTGCTGTAATCTGCATACGTATTGTAATTTGCATACCTGCTGTAATTTGCACACCAGCTGTAATTTGCATACCTGTTGTAATTTGCGTACCTGCTATAACATGCATACCTACTGTAATTTGCAAATCTGTTGTAATATGCATACCTGTTGTAACATGCATAACTGTTGTAATATGTAATCTGCATACGTGATGTAATTTTCATACCTACTGTAATTTGCAAATCTGTTGTAATATGCATACATGTTGTAACATGCATACCTACTGTAATATGTGCATAGTTATTGTAATTTAGTAAATAATAACATGCATACCTACTGTAAATTTGGAATATGATAATATGCATGCTTGCTGAAATTTTGAATATAATAATATGCATACCTGCCGTAATTTTGTAATATGGCAATATGCTTACTTACTGTAATTTGGGAAAGTGATTAAAAAGGGATAATATCTATATATGTGAACATGTTAAATTATACTTAATACAAACATTAAGTAAATGACATGTTATAAAAAGGTAAGTACCAGGTGTAGGCTTAGTAAACAGAATTACTATACTATACTTGTACACCTGCGCAGGTGATTGATTTGGGGAAAGGGTTGTATAATAATAACATTTATAGAAAAACGTAATATTACAACCATGCTTATTAATAAAATTAAACCTGCTAAGTTAAACCGGAGTATTAATAAGATAAATGGTTCCTTGTTTTGTTGTTGTATCGAGTTTTTAAGACTCTTAAATCCTAGTTACTTAGGGAGAGGGAACAAGCTTATGGGGTTTGGCTTGTGTCATATGCTGTTTGGAACCTATATCAGTCAGTATCTCTGTAGGTATCTTATTAAAGGAGGTCCCACACTAAGTAGGGGTCAGGGCACGCTTTACTAAACAAGATAATAAGAGGTTCATGGGTTTTGGTGGTGTTAAGGGCGCATTTCCGACAGAGTCATGAACGTGCATGGGTCCAGATATGAAATCTAAGACGTCAAAACACATACGAATATTGCTGTGTTCCATAAGTTGTTGGGTTAAGGAGTGATACGCCCTACTGCCTAGGCTGACACAGGGTATTCGGTAATTAAGGAGCGGATCGCTTGGGTAGTAGTTAGGGTATGCCTATCCTGTTGTTATATTCTACTGTTATATAATTAGGTTAATGCCTAATCATGTTAAGTAATTAGGCTACACCTAATCATGTTGTTTCTGCTGTTTATCCTTTTAATCCTATTAAGCAATTAGGCTACACCTAATCCTGCGATTATACCTTGTTGAGTAATTAGGGTATGCCCAATCCAGCTGTTTAATCCTGCTATTTAATTCTATTGTTAATACTGTTGTTTATTTCTATTACTAATCCTGCTGATAGGCTGAGAACCTAATCATGTGAACTTGTTACACGTATTGGTGCATACATATATGTTTTAGGATATAAATGTGAAGCATTACTCAATCATGATTTATTCCTAATATTCTTGTCCATCATACTATTCTGTTTAGTTTATCTATTTTGATACAGTACCTTTCCCATCCGGTCTTATTTACATGTCTTGTTTTGATACAGTACATTTCCCATCCAGTCTTATTTACCTGTCTTTACATTCCTATTTTATGCATATTTGTAAATTACTGGAACTCGCCATACTTTATGTCTGACCGTATTTTCTTTCGCCTCCTTCTTCCTTTCCCCCTTTCAGGTCCTTAGAGTGGAAGTACTCAACAGTGATTAGGATTTCCCTGACTGCTCGGACTTGACTGGATTTCTTGTGATGTACCATTTTGACTTGCTATCTACTTTAGTATGGATTTTAGCGAAGGATATGATCTTATGTACATTGGTATTTTCATAAAAAAATTTGTAAGACAGATTTGAGACAGTTTGCTAGTTGTAATCGGTTTTGATGTATTTCTGAAACTATGCTTTATTTCTTTTATAATAAAGTTTACAAATTTCCACTTCTTATTTTATCTATCTTGGAATCTGTAAAGATTACCTATTATGCTTCACAAATTTTAGTGCATTCTCTTAACAATGACATTGATGAACGTGGGGGTGTCACATTATGCATGTATATGCGCATACAATCTTTCAAATTCCTTGCCTGTTAGTAGCCATTCAATTAATATAATTAATAGCATTATCAATTAGTTGTTTATTCCTTTTATTGTATTCTAATTCCAAAGGCTGTTAATTTCTTATCCATTTACCCTTTATTATGCATTAATTACCTATTTATCTCAACATTTGAATTTATATATATACGCGCAACCTTTGTTTCGTTTTCAAAATTCAAATGGCTTTGCCATCATTAAATTCTTACCTGTTTTCATTGATTGCAGGTTTATTTTTGAATTACCCTTTTAAATATATTTTTTCCACATACATATGCATACGTTTACATATGCATGTATACATATACTTTTGTACTTACTTTTATGTATAATTTTCCTTATATGTGCATTTATACGTATTTTACTCTTTAGAATATATTTTACTCTAGTCGTTCCTCTAAAATAAAAACATGGCGTCGGCGGGTCTCGAACTTGCAACACTCACTTGGAAGAGACATGTCTTTACCAACTGAACTACATAGGCTTTTTATAACAAGACTAAAAACAATGATGGTCACTGTTCTTTTCTTGTACCTTCTTTTCATGTTTGTTGTAATATTTTATTTTAAAGATATCTTTTTCATCTCAAATCCGTCTCCTACAAACCATGGGTCTAAATTGATCAGAAAATAGCCACGGATGCAACGATGCTCATTCCGTGACCAAATTTTGAACACCTTAAAATTTTACTTTATTATTTAATTTAAAAATACGGTGTGTTATACTACGACTTCTTGACGTCGCAATTTGGTACACAACAACGGGTGTTCGAGGTAGTGGCATGGATGGATTCGTCTTCGGACGAGGATCGCTGTGGTGTTATTAGTTTTGAGTTTTGAAATTGGTTGCTTGGTATCGCTAGAAAAGATGCACGATAGGATGGGTCCTCGCGTGTGCGTGTGTAGGAGGTTATATGGGATTAGTCTCTGGGGAAGTAGAAAGATGGATGACATTTTGGTAATAGTGTAATCGTTATTTGATTTATGCCCAAACTTATATCTGTCACAAATTTTGCATACAGGGTCAGAATTGGATGTCGTTTTTCCCATTTGACTTGTAAGGATGAGCTCTACGAAGCTAGTTTGGGCAGATTTAGTTGAGGTAAGTGACATTATCTCTCACTGAACTGTGTTCGTTCGTATAGTATAGTTTTAATGTTTTAAAATAATTTCTAATTATAAAACATAACATTTAGGATAGTTGAACTTCGTAAATAATTAATAAAAAGATTAAAAAGTGATTTAAGTAAATTTAACCTAATTATCACAATTTTACGAGATTGCATGCTATTATGCGCTATTTACCCAATTACACGCTATTATGCTCTATTTCGACTATATTGTTGGACATAGATTATTTGGACACTTATTTCACCTTGATTTCTGTAGATATGTTCTATTTTATTTGTTACTGCTATTATGGATGTTTGTGTGCTTGTTTGGGAATTTGTATGACATTTGTTTGTATGATTGAATTGTTTACTTAATTTATATTATAGCATCACGTATGCTTGAATTGTTTACTTAATTTATATTATAGCGTCATTTGTAGGCGATTTAGTATTAGGAAATATTTCGTTCGTTAAGTTGCGGTGCTTATCAATTAAATGCATATATTGGTGTATATTGATTGAGTGCACAAGGATGGTAGACTCAAATGAGCGAGATATATTCTCGAAGGAGCTTCAAAGCACATGGATGAATTCAAAGATGGGGAAGCATTGGAGCTCAACGACGAATTTGAAGAGTGAGCAATACTAGATCTTGGTGGTCGATCTAAAGACGAAGGATGGACTTGGCGAGGAGCTGGACTCACGACGATTGCCAGACGTTTTCCTTGGATGGGTGTTTAACCAATGTAATGACCTGCATTCTACATATCAGAGGATCGTAGAATATTTATCTCTTTTTCATATGAAGTCGTATAGTCGTGAAACTTTGGGAAACGACTATTGGGGTCATTTCCCATGTTCACGATTTTTGCCGAATTTTAAATGACCATTTTCCCCTAGCGAATCTTGTTTTGCCTATAACTTTTGATTGGTAAGCAATTTTGACCTGAAACCACTTCCATTCAATTTAGATGATGCTTTATCTTTCCGTAGAGTGGTCACATTAATCAAACGAACTTACCGTTTGGGAGATATGGTTGAAATAAGGTTTGGAAGGTGAAGAACAACTTAGTCGGACCAAATAGGGTGATTAGCAGCTCGGCCCATAACCCATTTCAGGATTAGGGTTATGGGGAGGCTGAAAGGGTTTAGGAAATTAGTTTTATTCAGTTTTCTAGCTGCCACTTACATCTCATGAAACCCAACAGTGGCCTCCACCTTCTAAATTCATCTTTAATCATTTTCTAGTCACATATTAGCCAAATCTACATCAGTTAAGTTGGAATAGCATCAAATCAGAGATAGATCTGCTGGAATACATTGGGATCGGTGCCTAATCAGTTAGAGTTTCAGATCTGAAATCCATTTGTGGCTAAGGTGAGTGATTTGCATTGTTTTCACTATTTAAGGCTAATAAGGGGTGATTAGTGATAATTAACAAAATCATGCATTATAAAATCTGGAAAAATATATAAAAATTCTTAAATATTATTTTATGCCTTTGTAAGCAATTTGGGTTAATGTCGATTAAGTTTGTTAATCGCATGGCTAAATCATGATTAAGATGATTAAGGGGAAAACATGGGTTTTTGGTATGTTTGATCCATATTAACATGTTAAATTGTTGTATTAGTATTTATGATTGATTACACATGTTACTATTACTCTATGGTATGCTTTGTGATTGCTTAGTAAAGTTAGAATGGTCGAACACGCCATCGTAACGTGTAAATTGCTTGTTGGAAAGTTGCAGGAAACTGGAGTAGGTCCTCGATCGTGAGGCATATCATGACCACGACCCGACCCTAGTCGTGTACTTAACTCATGAGCCGACCACCCTCCACGATCCATGAACTGGATGTCCCCCACGAGCCGCGAGCATGACCACAAACCGAAAGAAGGAGGACCACCACGAGCCGATGGAACACCATGAGTGCACCTAGGAGAATCGCGAACCAAAGTGTGGAGCATCACGAACCGATGGCCATGAGTAGGAGTCACGAACCGATGTCAGGGGGCAAGTCGCGAGCAGATGTAAGGTGCATCAAGAACCAGTGCAAGGACCCATGAACCGATCTGGATGGAGGAAGAGCACGAACCGAACCGCCTAGTTGTCGAGTCGAGGCTCATGAACTGAGACTTGGAGAAGTTGATTCCGGACCGAACTGAGGTGAAGACTGAAACCCAAGATGCATAGGAAGTCCAGATGAGAAGTTATCACTCAAGATCCAACTGGGGATCAAGGAGTCAACTTCTAAAGATGGACTTTGCTGCGGGACGTGTGCAAAGGGGTTATCGATATCCATAATTTTGGTTCACCATTGAGAGAAGGATTAGTGGCTATGGATCTATGCAATGGGGTCATTGTGACTCCCAAGGGCAGAGTGATCGTAGCAAAGGATTGGGTAATCAAAGTGGTGGATATTGCATGTTTTACACACTGAATGGGAGATGTGAGGATGGTTGCTATGTTTGATGTTTGCTTTCACCATGTCATGCACACTCCCATATTACTTTTGCACTTTATGTTAGTGTTACCTTAGAGTATTGTACATCTTGTTGTGTGAACTCTTTGGTTGCAGGTCCAGGTATGATTTATTTATACCTGTTATTATTCTGTTTTGTTGTTATCGCTCATACTAGACTTTTGTCAGATCTAGAGTTTTATGTCTCTTCTTATCACTCTGGGTGCTCCTAAATGAGCAGAATAGAGACAAGTTAGGCGGTATGCACGAGTAGCTGTCCGGAGACCAGCATGAGGCTTCCACGTACTATTTACATATATTCTCCCTATGTTGTTGTTGGTCACTGCTTGGGCATTAGTAGTGTACCCTTTCTATTTTGCTTTAGAGACAATATTTTGAAGTTGTAATAATAATTTGTATCATAAGATGTATTTTGGATTACACTGCTACGATGGTCTAGTTTTCAGCTTATACACTGTCTCGCCTGTTTTATGTCAAGTTATGTTATTATTATATTTTATTACATGCGCTGTCAGATATACTATAGGTTGTTTGGTGATTAATTGTTTCAAACCCTTTTTCTTTTGACAACCGTCCCATGCTAGTTGGACATTGGCACAACACATTTCAAAGGAGAAATGTCAGCTGGTTTGGGGGCGGGCCATCACACTTGGTGTCAGAGCGAGGTTGCGTAGTTAACCTAGGGGAAGACATCAGGGAGAGATAGTATACGTGTATGAGAGCGCGTATTTGTGATATTTTGGTTTTCAAAAACTATATATATACTATTATATATCTAAGGATGAAGTCGCACTGCATTGGCACCACAAAGGAGATGGTTAATTGTTTTCTCTTTGTAGATTGAATGATGGGCCGGTATATGAGGAGTACGGGTTCAGGGGTCAACAATGGGAATTTCCCTGATATAAAGACGATGTTTACTACCTTCATGTGAGAGATGCTTAGGGATGCTCGGGGAGCAGTTCCTAATGGTGCTAACGGTGGTGGTGCGGTAGTGTAGGCATCTAGAACCGATTTCGCCAAGCTTAACACGGATTATACTTGGGAAGCCGTTCCACGGAACGGAATTGGCTGCGGATGTTCAAAATTGGCTGGATAGTTGTGAGTGCATCTTCGAGGATTTAGGAATTGAAGACGCAATGAAGAGGAAGCTAACATCCCGTTAACTTCTAGGACGAGCTATGAATTAGTGGAATGCTATCAAAGCAACTACTCCTGAGGATCAAGTTACTTGGAATCAGTTTAAGGCTCGATTCAGTGACAAGTTTATCCCAACTACTCAGAAATCAGAGTTGCTCAGGAAATTTCTAGAGCTTAAGCAAAATGGTAGGGCAGTCTCGGAGTATATTACTGAGTTTGATACCTTATCGAAATATGGATTATCTCTTATCGACACCGCCGAGAAGAAGAACGAGAAGTTCATAATGGGCTTAGATTGGTACTTGGGGGAAAGGCTCATAAACCACATCGATAAGACATTCGAGTCTATTGTAGGGAAAGCATTAAGGTCAGAGAGTCTTTACCCTAAGTCAAAGACCGAAGTTTCTATTGCATCTGTAGGGGAGCCGAAACGGCAAGCAAGCAGTGGAGGCAAGGAAAAGTCGTATAATAAGAGGAAAAAAAAACCAAACCCAGGATGGCTAGAATAAGAAGAATAAGAAAGATGGCGAGTGCTTTAGCTATGGCAAGAAGGGCCACTATGCCAGAGATTGTCAGGAAAAGCCTGGGGAAAGGAAGTGCTTCAATTGTGGCCAAGCGGGACATCACAAGGATAATTGCCCGCAACCTCATAAAGAGAAGCATACCGTGAAAGCATATGCTATCAATGTTGTTCCTTCTTCGTCGAATTCCCCAACTGCGGCGCAGAAGGGAAAGGGTGTCGTTATTCAATGTATGCTTTCTGTTTATGATGTTCTAGTTCTAGTGTTGTTTGATACCGGGGCTTTCTATTCCTTCATATCTAGTGACCTGGTAGATATGTTGGGATTGGAACGCGAGATAGTCAATCGACCTTTAGTTTTGACGAAACCGATTGGTGGTTCGACTAGCCTTAGTATGATTGGTTGTAATGTGGTCTTATCAAGTCATGGATGTATGTTTGCTTTTTATTGCTTTGTTTTGGGCTTTACTGGGTTTGGCATTATTTTGGGAGTCGATTAGCTCCAAGGGTATAGGATAGTACAGTGTACCTACCTAGTGATGGCAATATTAGCTGGAACTAGGGGAACAAAGAGATTTGGATCGGCCATGACTCGTGAAGGAAGGGCTTTTGGAAGCATTTTTAAATGCTATGGTGAATATCATGAGCATTGTGGTATTCCGTAGTAAATGAGTGATTGCTATGGATTGTTTAAAACTTTATGTTGATGTTCTCTTTGGTTCAAGAATGGTAATAGCTTCAGAGTAAATTTAAGGAGGAAATCTCGAAGCGATAAGATGTTTTCGTTGATCATGGGGATGCAACGAAGGTTAGGACGATTCAAGTAGGACTTGAACTCATAAACAATGGTTGTTCATTAAACTTGGAGATGCAACGAGTAGGGAGACGAATCATGTTGGACTTGAGTTTGTGGGTAATGGATACTCGAGACTAGGTCTGAGTTCGTGGATAGTCACCGGCGATGCCGACTAGAGTTATAGAGAGATTATCTTTATCGTAAGTTCTAGTAGTCTCTGGGAGGCAAATGTATATCGGACGTGCATTAATCTGGTTAGAACTGGGATTGCTATTTACCCTTGACATATGGCATGAGCCGTCATGCGATCAACGATAATTTCAAGGCAGGATTGGCGAGGATAGTAAAAGTTAGTTATGAGTGCTCGAGTGTTTGGTTGTTTTGTTCATATCATCTCACTTAGATTGTCTGAATTTGAAGGAGATGTTCCTTGAGTGCTTGTCTGATATTGGTTTAGGCCTTTGGGGCTTTTGGTTAGGGCATGTCAAGTTCGACTAGGATGGTTTGCATGAGATATAAGTAGTTGTTTTGATTTCCATTGAATGATGTCTTGGTTTACTCGAGGAGTGATGGGCAGCCATGACATGATAAGACCATTCAACGATGTGGACTGCCCCGAGTTAGACTCGATAGGGCTATGAGATGACTCGAGTGGGACTCGAGAAGGCTGCAAGATAATGAATTGGCTTAGGTTGGACTCGAGTTGAAGACGGAGTTGTGGATAGATATTCCGATGGGGTGCCAAGGAATCGTTGGTAGTTTCGAGTGTTCTAGGCGGACTCGAAGTAGGGGTATCTAGGGATGCCCATTTACCTTGGATCCGTTGGACGTGATCTAATTATCCTTGGAGGATAAGCGTGCATTGAACGTGCGGTAGTCCGTTTGGAGCCGGGGCTTCCATGGGCCCTTGATATTGGTTGGACCAGTCATATGAGTATCGACACATTAATGGCTTTAGCAGGTGATAGATAGGACTTGTTCGATGGTTGATATTGTTGTTCCTATTTTTCTTCTCTTGAGTAGACTATCACCTGTAGGATTCTGGTGACAGGAAATGAAGAGATGGTGGTATACATGGATACCTGTGCTACCGGACTATATGCGATAGCCGATGCATTGAGTAGGAGACATGTCAATTTAAATGCTATGTTTCTTGAATGGAAGCAACTGGAGTATCTCACGGGATATGATTTCAGACCGAAGTATGGGATGGGTCCAGAGATATTAGCAAGTTTGACGATTAGACCGACTTTGATTGAGCGGATAGGTTCTAGTCAGAGGGATGATCCTAACCTAATAGAAATCATCTCCAAGGAAGAGATGAATATCGATGGTGGGAAAATAAACAAGTATGGACTTGATAGAGAAGGATGGCTTCGAAAGAATGGGAGACTAGTTGTTCCCAACATTAATGGATTGAGAGAAGTGCTTAGAGAATATCATCACACGAAATTGACTATACATCCCAGTGGTAACAAAATGTATCAAGACATGAAGCAAACCCACCACTGGAAAGGGATGAAGAGAGACATTTGGAAGTTTATCTCCAAGGGCATGAATTGCCAGTTAGTTAAAGCTGAGCAAAAGAAGCCTAGTGGTTTGTTACAACCGTTGGAAATTCCCAAATGGAAATGGGAACAAGTCTCAATGGACTTCATCGATGGTTTACCAAGTACTAGATCCGACCATGATAGTATTTGGGTGATTGTGGATCGATTGACCAAAAGTGCAAGATTTATATGCGTCAAGTCGATTAAAGTGGCAGCTAAGTTAGCAGAACTGTATATGAAGTGGTGTGATAATGAGAATGACCGTACTTGGGAAACCGAGAAGAACATAAGGAAGTCATATCCAGAGCTCTTTACCTGGTACGGTTTTAATATCGACACAGTATTCCCTTGTTAGTAAACCGCATGCTAGGATAGGCTTGTTGTGTATGTTCATTGTTGCAAATGATTGATAGGCATGCAGCATCCTTTGTATGTTTTGGTTAAGGAATTTTGGGGGTGAAATTTCATAAAGGGGGGGGGGGGAGAGGAGGGAGTGTAACGACATGCATTATACGTTTGGAGGATCATAAAATATTTATCTCTTTTTCATATGAAGTAATATGGTCATGCAACTTTGGGAAACGACTACTGGGGTCATTTCCCATGTTCACGATTTTTGCCGAATTTTAAATGACTATTTTACCCCTGACGAATTTTGTTTCACCTATAACTTTTGATTAGTAAGGAATTTTGACCTGAAACCACTTCCATTGGATTCAAATGATGGTTTACCTTTTCGAAGAATGGTCACATTAATCAAACGGACTTACCATTTAGGAGATATGGCTGAAATAAGGTTTGGAAGTTGAAAAACAACTTAGTCGGGCCAAATAGGGTGATTAGCAGCTAGGCCCATAACCCATTTCGGGATTAGGGTTATGAGGCTGATAGGGTTTGGGAAATCAATTTTATTTAGTTTTCTAGCCGCCACTTACATCTCTTGAAACCTAGCAATGGCCTCGACCTTCTAAATTCATCTTTAATCACTTTCTAGTCACATATTAGCCAAATCTACATCAATTAAGTCAAAATAGCATCAAATCATAGATAGATCCGTTGGAAGACATAAGGATCCATACCTAATCAGTTAGAGTTTCAGATCTGAAATTTATTTGTGGCTAAAGTGAGTGATTTGCATTGTTTTTCACTAATTACGGCTATTTAGGGGTGATTAGTGATAATTAACGAAATCATGCATTATAAAAATCTAGAAAAATATGTCGAAATTCTTAAATACTATTTTATGCCTCTATTATAAATTTGGGTTAATTTCGATAAGTTTGCTAATCATATGGTTAAATCATGGTTAAGAGGATTAAGGGGAAAACATAGGTTTTGGGTATGTTTGATCAATATTAACATATTAAATTGTTATTTTGATGTTTATGGTTGATTATACATGTTGCTATTACTGTATGGTATGCTTTGTGATTGCTTAGTAAAATTAAAATGGTCGGAAACGCTATTATATGGCGTAAATTTCTTGTTGTAAAGTTGTAGGAAATTGGAGCAGGTCCCCGATCGTGAGGCATATCATGACCACGACCCGACCTCGGTCGTATACCCACCTTACGAGTCGACCACCCTCCACGAGCCATGAACCGGATGTCCTACATGAGCCGCGAGCATGACCATGAACCGGATGAAGGAGGACCACCACGAGCCGGTGGAACACGACGAGCGGACCTAGGAGAACCACGAACCGGAGTGTGGAGCATCATGAACCAATGGCCACGAGTAGGAGTCACGAACCGATGCCTGAGGGCGAGTTACGGGCCGATGCAAAGTGCCCCACGAATCGGTGCAAGGACCAATGAACCGATCTGGATGAAGGGGGACCACGAACCAAACCGCCTAGTTGTCAAGTCGAGGCTCACGAACCGAGACTTGGAGAAGTTGATTTCGAACCGAACTGAGGTGAAGACTGAAACCCGAGATGCAAAGGAAGTCCAAATGAGAAGTTATCACTCAAGATCCAAATTGGGATCAATGAGGCAACTTCTAAAGATGGACTTTGTTGCGGGATGTACGCAAAGGGGTTATCGATATCCATAATTTTGGTTCACTACTGAGAGAAGGATCAGTGCAATGGGGTCATTGTGACTCCAAAGGGCAGAGTGATCGTAGCAAAGGATTGGGTGACCAAAGTGGTGATATCGCATGTTTTATGCACTGAGTGAGAGATGTAAGGATGGTTGATGTTTTCTATCACCATGTCATGCACACTCCCATATTACTTGTAACACCCATAATTTTGTTAACATTAAAGAGGATAAATTAAATAATAATTTATTTAATATTCAGAATTAAGGAAAACGGGCTACGCCATTGCGTCCGTCTCGAAATTCTGGTGAAGATAGACATTTTTTGTGTGTAAAACGGACACTATATGAAGAAGTTATGAGGGTTTTAAGTTTGTATACGCGCAGAAGAAATAAATATATACATATGAGTCATATAGGAGTCAAATATGAGTCAACATCTTATTAAGGAACGTTCAAAAATCAAAATGGCAAAAGGCGGCAAATTTCCCGCTTTAGGGGGTCGACCCCCCCAGAAGGGTGTCGACACCCCTGTGGGTGGGTCGATCCTGGTATCGACACCCCTTAAGGGGGTCGACCCAGCCACAGGGGTGTCGAGACCCCTAGGGTTGATGTGGCATAGTCGGGCTGGAAGCTAGCAGCTATAAATAAAGGTCCATTTTCATGTTTTCTATCCTGGAATGCAATGAAGGCCAAATGCTGTCAGTGACTGGACTAAACCTAATTCTATTCATCTTCTGCAAGTCAAACTCTAAGATTCGAGCATAGATTCAACACCTACAACTTCTCTAGTGTCATATTAACAATCCAAACATTGTGAGTTGGTCACTTTTAGGTTTAAATGAATAAAAGTAACTTGTGAAAGACTGTGACTTGGATTGTTGTAAATTATGAATCTATACTGTTATTGGATCCTAAGTTATGTCATGATAGATCTACTTTTCTAGACCTAATTCAATTGTGGTTAATCTATTATGTCACCTCTGTGGATCTTGGTTATATCTTTATTGTGGTTAAAGTAAATCTGTCATTTTTGGACAGTTAAAGCCTAGTTTATTTTTTTTAAGGAAACAGATAGTTTAATAAAAAAGGAGAATCAAGCCATTCTCCAATGGATCCCAAAAACAGTTTCCTAAAAACAGAAACTGTGCACACACAAAAGAGAGGTAACTGAAAAAAGAAAATGTAACTACAAAGGAAAAACAAGAAACAACAACAGTATAATCCTTAGACTGGGAAAAAGCAGACGTTGTAGACAGTGAATCCGCCAAGCGAAGCGAAGCTTCACAATGTAGGGCTTTGTCTAGAAGCAATGGAAAAATCCTCCAAGGTAGGCTACTGGCTAACGAAGGGATATACCACATGCCATCCCCGAACTTTGGAGAACTCCGGCTCGTCAAGCTTCTACATGACATGAAGGGAAGCGGGACCAAGGAAAAAACAAACAGCCTCATGCTCGATCAAAATTTGTGCAGCACATGCTCTAGGGTCCAACCATGAGAGCGTCATGAATCTCCAGACTATCAAAACCAGCACCTAAAAAATAAGATCTGCACAACTAGCAAGCAATATAAGTCCGGGGGAGGGGGGTCGATAAAAGGGTAAAGGTAGCAGTAAACATAAAAAGGAATAAGAAAAAGAAATGCAGAAAGCCAAGAATCAGCCAATGCCTGCCCTGGGATTGGCCACCACCGACAAAATGTCAAATGAAATAGCCAACCTGTAACACCCCACCTCCGTTAAGGTCACTCACAAAGGGAATGCCTTAACTTTGGTGGAGTATTTTAGTAAACAGAACGGAAACTTACAAGACAGATAAAATAGTACTTGAAAATTTTTAACTTTATTACAGTAGAAACAGAAATCAATATGGTTACATCCTTTCAAATCTCAGAATTCAAGTACAAATATCAGTCTTGTACAAAAGCCCTCAAAATGCATGTTTTAAAATCATAATCCCCATAGAACGGGAGCTATACAGAGCCAAGCCATACTTTAAGCACTTCAAGCAGAGAGAAATCCGGATCAAGCTAAAGTATTCCCTCCTTGGATAACCTTGGGGGGGAAACGGAAGAAAGGAGGCGAAACAACAAGGGTCAGACAAAAAGTCTGGCAAGTCCAGTGACTTTCAGCATATGAACAGATAATAATAATATGACATGAACATAAAACTGGATGAGAGATAACTGTAACAGGTGTAGCAGATATAACAGAAGAACAGAATGACATAAACTATTGCTTTACACTTCTCTGCACTAATACTATTATAACAGAATTAGGTATCACCCTAATGTCTAAACTAAAACGGAAACGGGTACAGAATAATTTAACAGAAACAGGATGCTATTAATGGGCCTTTACTACCCGATCAGAAACAGACAGAAGCAGAAACAGATTAATCCCTACGAAAATAGAATGTAGAATTAGGTGTACACTAGTAATGGGCCTTTACCACCCGAACAGACGGTACCACGCAGAAACAGACAGGTGTTACCATCCAACAGAAACAGACGGTACCAACAGAAACAGACAGAACTAAGTGTACCCTAAAAACCTACCCCAAGCGATCGGCTCCCTAATACATAAATATCCTGTGTCGGCCCCACAATAGGGTGTATCACTCCCTAAAGTGACAACCAATTGGCACAGACCTATTTACAGATGTCACGGCGTCTTACATCCTCAGAGGCAGACCGGGATCCATGCACGCACATGACCCGGTTGGAACGCACCATCAACACCCCTCGCCATTATCAGAATGAACCGCTTATAATTAGTTCAGTAAGCGTGCCCGGACCCTACTTCCTGTTGAGTCAAAGTTTTGATACTAGAAAGGGTTACTGACTAATATGGGTCCCAAACAACAGATGACACAAGTAATTCCCCTCCTAACCTTGTGTCCCCAGACTAACAGATTTTAGTTTAACTTGTCTACAAGTTTCAGACATACAAAATTTAGATTAACTAGTTCACAGATCAGGCAATCAAGTTAACAGGTTTTCAGACTAACGGATCAGATGTTCGGATTAACAGGCTTACAGATTAACTGGTTCCAGATTATCTAACTTTGTATTGGGCCTATGGATTCACGAAACGGGTTTATCAGATTCATTGGTCCAATTGGTTTAACCTTACCCAACACGTTTTAGACATCACAATTATCTCAGATTTTCATTAATTAAATATTAATGCCCAAACCTCTCACATTAGACTGACAGTTTGCGGCTACTGGTTAGGCCGGTTGGTTCTGGGCAGGTTTCTGTCGCAAACTGAGTCTAACCTCGGGTTTCAAGCACGTTATGACTAACTTCTCACATTAGAACCTATTGTTTGCGACCACTGGAATATGCCGGGCGGTTCCGGGCAGAATTACGTCGCAAACTCATTCTAACCTCGAGTTAGCCATGTTTATCTTTGCGGCCAATTAATTAATGATTTACCATTTATACCCACGCCTAATATACATGTCAATTATTCATAACTATAGCCAATTCAGATTATGTCAATAGCGGACTAGTTATATCAACTCAACAGATATAACAGATAACAGATTTCTCAGATTAGGCGACTTAGCAGATTAAGCAAACTAGCAGATTTAGCATTTTCAACAGACTTAGCAGATGACAGATTTGGCAGATGAAAAAATCTAGCAGACTAAGCAGTAGAGCGGAACTAGCAGATTAAGCAATATAACAGAACTAGCAAATTAGGCAAATATAACAGATTTACTCATTCCTTAAAGTTTCATATCTTGCCTAATTATAAATCTTGCCTAAGTTCACGTGCATAAATAATAGTCTTGATTCACAATATTATCATATACCCTATGTTTGTATTAAATTTACATAGCACAGATTATGGTCATAAATTTACCATATATCATATGTTCCAAATTTTTATTAAACATTGCATAGTACAGAATATTTTCCAAAACCCACAAATCATGATAAATAATATGAATTATGCCAAACTATATCCTTTGTTGCCAAATGTCCAAAAGTCCAGTTTTAGGCGTATTCACATTACTAGTTATCCTCTATATCTTTACGCCTAAGTCACATATCTTCCTTTTCTTAAAATGTGCCACAAATCTAGATTTTTAATCATGTAACATATTCTTAAAATCATATGTCTCCAAATCACAGATTATCATACATAGTATGCTCAGATCCAGATCTAATTTATAACGTATGTTCTTTCCTTAAATTAGTTAAAGATCTAGATTACAACATGTAATATGCATCTAAACCAATTACACGTCTACAGTCAGATTTATGCCCCAATTTATGCCTCAAATCTAGGTCTTAACTTACAACATATTTTATGTCCTCAAAATTAGATCTTAATTCAAAATATGCGTTATGTCCAAAGTCTCAAGTCATATGTTAACATACAATGGTTCCTCTTCTTCCAAATCACAGAATATGCATAGATCTAGTTTACAACATATGTCCCTTTTTCTTAAATCAATCACAGATCAGTTATTTCCAATTATGCCATCATTTATTATTTGTCCCAAAATGTAATGTTCGTGCGTTAATCTCTTATGAGATTTGGCGCAGGCTCGTGGTAGCCTGGCTATAGAACAGAAAGAAGAAAGAGATACAGAATAAAATAGATCAGAACAGAACATACACAACCTCAGATTCAGATTTACAATCATGTCACAATCAGAATTAAAGTTTATATCGGAAAATAACTGTACTTGCCTTTCGTGGTTTAAGAAAGGATAATAAACTGTTGTTGATGCAGAAATGCTGAATTATTCCTTTTTAATTGTTGTTGTAGATCTACCCTTTGATTTGAGATTTGATTTAGCTTTTACATCAGTCCTAGTTTTAATTCCAGCAGAGCAGCGACGCCATTTTTATTTTTAATTAGAAGAAGAGAGCAATGGAGGCTAGAGAATTGTGTAAGAAACCTAGGTTTAGGTTAGGGATGTATTTATAGGAGGATAGGGTGATTTAGAGCCTTCAGATCAGTCCATAAGTCATCAGAATCGCACAGCTCGAATACACATCATCCAGCCACTCAAAAGAAGACACGTCACCTCAGAACACTCCAGAATTCGGCGCTGGATTTGTATGGGCGCACTTGGCAGGTACGCCAGTGTATTTTTGTACTGGCGCACTTCACAAGTGCGCCAGGGCATTCTGGCCCGTTTTCGGTTTTTCTGCCTAACTTCGTTCGTCCATATCTTCTTCATACGGTATCCGTTTTACGCAAACTCGGACTCTATCTCAAGCAGAATTTCGAGACGAACGCAATGGCGCAACCCGTTTTCCTTATTTCTTCTCCTAAAAATTAATTATACCTTGATTTGTGAATCTTAATGTTTACAGAAAATACGGGGTGTTACATTCTCCCCTCCTTAAAGGATTTCGTCCCCGAAATCTTCAAGTTAAGAAGAATGTGTCCTACCATCCAATTACCCATCTACTCAACCATCATCCACAAGCATCCATTGTCCTTAGAAAACTTCTAATGTTGTATGAACATATGCAAAAGTGTGTGTATATGCTCCTTATCTAATGCAAGGATCAGGCGGTCTACTGATTCAGTTGACCTCCTTAATGCGAATTATGTCAGTGCCATGAGTCCAACATGTATGCAATAGAATCTTAATGATATATATTATTTCTATATGAGTGCACAATTATTCACTCAAATGCAACATCCATGTGCTGAATCAACCATTTTGCATCCACAAGAATTGAAAAATGCTCACACATCCATATGCAGTATGAGAGTGTTTTCGAGCCGATCTAGTGCCTAGTGTGTGTATATGCATCCACAGGCAACCACTAGCAACCACTTGCATCCACTTGCAACCATCAAACATAACATGTCTCAAACACATGTTTACACCCATTAGTTTCTACCTAAAGTTCGAAGATTCGATCGATAGGATACAGTCAAATGATGGAAGCGAGTACAGATAGAACGAAAATTTGGTTCCCATTAGACATGGGTCCTAAGTATCGACCCCAAAGACCGAAACCAACATAAAATTGACACCCAGAGGATTACCTTCTTTTGACAATGTCAAAACTGGAAATCCTATCAAAAGTATTTAGATATTTACAGACTACTGGTACAGATCAGGTTCCCTAATGATTCTTAGGAAGCTAAGCATGATAAAATCATACCCCACGAAAACTCAGAATGTATGCGTCATACTTGACGCCTAACACAGATATCCCTCAAACTCCAATCTCAAACAGATGAGCCATAACCCTTATGGGTCTGAGTCTACAGCGGAATTCAGAAATAATACTAGTATCAAAGTGCAGAGTATCAATTACAAAATCAAAATACCAGAATCAGAAAAAGTCTTAACTCCATAATCAGATAAAGAAATTAAACCTACTATAGAAATTTTCCTATTTCTATCCTAGCCACTAGCCTCAAGAGTGTTCGCCTTCCCTCCTTGTCCTCGTCTCTTCGGGCAGTCCCTAGTGAAGTGTCCCATCTCCCCACAGTTGAAGCAAGCGCCCTTCCTTTTTCTGCAATCCTTGTTCAGATGAGTCGAGCTCCCACAAGTAAAGCACTTTTTCCCCTTCTTATCTTCGGACTTCTCATCCTTCTTTTGTGTTTCCTTTTTGGGCCCCGCTTTCTTATTCTGTGGTTTTTCCTTCTTTTTCTCTTTCGGGCCCTTGTCTTCCTCGTGCAGTAGTGCCATATCCACCAATTTCTCGTAAGTTGCTCCCATGGGTACATGGGTCATGGCTAGGCTGTGCAGTGGCTCGTTCAATCCTTTAACAAAGCGGAGAGCCTTTTTATGCTGATTGTTGACTAAATCCAATCCGAACCTAGCCAGTTGGTTGAACTGGTTGACGTATTCCTTGACCGTCATACTTCCTTGCTTAAGAGATAAGAACTTTTCCAATTGTAAACTTCGTTCAGCTTGCGAGAGGAATTTTGTCTCAAACCATGTCCTGAAATCCATCCATGTCTCAACCGGCCTCTCTACGTTAGTGACTTCCCACCAGTAGGAAGCTTCGTCTTTGAGCAGCCATACTGCCAACTGTACCTTCTTCCTATCGTCCACCTCGAAGATAACGAATAGATCCTCAGTTTCTTTGAGCCAATTCCTTGCTTCTACGAATGATTCAGTTCCTTTGAAATCCTTCCCACCCATGGCCCTAAAATCTCTACAGATCTTTGAGAAAGCAATTGCACGAGGAGGGGGTTGAGGAGGGGGATCATTTGCTGGACCTGCAGCGACGGTCCTAGCCTCAAGATATTGACGGAACCAACCGGGTACATGAACACCCTCTGGTATCTCAGATGCTTCAGACATGCTGGAACGAAAAAGGAAAGGTTTAATACAAAAAGGACTGAAATAAATATATATGGCTCTTGGGGATCATGTTTTTCAAAATAAGCTTTATTTTTGAAAATACTTCCTTCCAAAACCTTTTTGAAAATAGTTTTCAAAAACTTTACCCAATCTGGTAACCTTCAGCTCTGATACCAAGTGTAACACCCCACCTCCGTTAAGGTCACTCACAAAGGGAATGCCTTAACTTTGGTGGAGTATTTTAGTAAACAGAACGGAAACTTACAAGACAGATAAAACAATACTTGAAATTTTTTAACTTTATTACAGTTGAAACAGAAATCAATATGGTTACATCCTTTCAAATCTCAGAATTCAAGTACAAATATCAGTCTTGTACAAAAGCCCTCAAAATGCATGTTTTAAAATCATAATCCCCATAGAACGGGAGCTATACAGAGCCAAGCCATACTTTAAGCACTTCAAGCAGAGAGAAATCCGGATCAAGCTAAAGTATTCCCTCCTTGGATAACCTTGGGGGGGGGGGGAACGGAAGAAAGGAGGCGAAACAACAAGGGTCAGACAAAAAGTCTGGCAAGTCCAGTGATTTTCAGCATATGAACAGATAATAATAATATGACATGAACATAAAACTGGATGAGAGATAACTGTAATAGGTGTAGCAGATATAACAGAAGAACAGAATGACATAAACTATTGCTTTACACAGCTCTGCACTAATACTAGTATAACAGAATTAGGTATCACCCTAATGTCTAAACTAAAACGGAAACGGGTACAGAATAATTTAACAGAAACAGGATGCTAATAATGGGCCTTTACTACTCGATCAGAAACAGACAGAAGCAGAAACAGATTAATCCCTACGGAAATAGAATGTAGAATTAGGTGTACACTAGTAATGGGCCTTTACCACCCGAACAGACGGTACCACGCAGAAACAGACAGGTGTTGCCACCCAACAGAAACAGATGGTACCAACAGAAACAGACAGAACTAAGTGTACCCTAAAACCCTACCCCAAGCGATCGGCTCCTTAATACATAAATATCCTGTGTCGGCCCCACAATAGGGTGTATCACTCCCTAAAGTGACAACCAATTGGCACAGACCTATTTACAGATGTCACGGCGTCTTACATCCTCAGAGGCAGACCGGGATCCATGCACGCACATGACCCGGTTGGAACGCACCATCAACACCCCTCGCCATTATCAGAATGAACCGCTTATAATTAGTTCAGTAAGCGTGCCCGGACCCTACTTCCTGTTGAGTCAAAGTTTTGATACCAGAAAGGGTTACTGACTAATATGGGTCCCAAACAACAGATGACACAAGTAATTCCCCTCCTAACCTTGTGTCCCCAGACTAACAGATTTTAGTTTAACTTGTCTACAAGTTTCAGACATACAAAATTTAGATTAACTATTTCACAGATCAGGCAATCAAGTTAACAGGTTTTCAGACTAACGGATCAGATGTTCGGATTAACAGGCTTACAGATTAACTGGTTCCAGATTATCTAACTTTGTATTGGGCCTATGGATTCACGAAACGGGTTTATCAGATTCATTGGTCCAATTGGTTTAACCTTACCCAACACGTTTTAGACATCACAATTATCTCAGATTTTCATTAATTAAATATTAATGCCCAAACCTCTCACATTAGACTGACAGTTTGCGGCTACTGGTTAGGCCGGTTGGTTCTGGGCAGGTTTCTGTCGCAAACTGAGTCTAACCTCGGGTTTCAAGCACGTTATGACTAACTTCTCACATTAGAACCTATTGTTTGCGACCACTGGAATATGCCGGGCGGTTCTGGGCAGAATTACGTCGCAAACTCATTCTAACCTCGAGTTAGCCATGTTTATCTTTGCGGCCAATTAATTAATGATTTACCATTTATACCCACGCCTAATATACATGTCAATTATTCATAACTATAGCCAATTCAGATTATGTCAATAGCGGACTAATTATATCAACTCAACAGATATAGCAGATAACAGATTTCTCAGATTAGGCGACTTAGCAGATTAAGCAAACTAGCAGATTTAGCATTTTCAACAGACTTAGCAGATGACAGATTTGGCAGATGAACAAATCTAGCAGACTAAGCAGTAGAGCGGAACTAGCAGATTAAGCAATATAACAGAACTAGCAAATTAGGCAAATATAACAGATTTACTCATTCCTTAAAGTTTCATATCTTGCCTAATTATAAATCTTGCCTAAGTTCACGTGCATAAATAATAGTCTTGATTCACAATATTATCATATACCCTATGTTTGTATTAAATTTACATAGCACAGATTATGGTCATAAATTTACCATATATCATATGTTCCAAATTTTTATTAAACATTGCATAGTACAGAATATTTTCCAAAACCCACAAATCATGATAAATAATATGAATTATGCCAAACTATATCCTTTGTTGCCAAATGTCCAAAAGTCCAGTTTTAGGCGTATTCACATTACTAGTTATCCTCTATATCTTTACGCCTAAGTCACATATCTTCCTTTTCTTAAAATGTGCCACAAATCTAGATTTTTAATCATGTAACATATTCTTAAAATCATATGTCTCCAAATCACAGATTATCATACATAGTATGCTCAGATCCAGATCTAATTTACAACGTATGTTCTTTCCTTAAATTAGTTAAAGATCTAGATTACAACATGTAATATGCATCTAAACCAATTACACGTCTATAGTCAGATTTATGCCCCAATTTATGCCTCAAATCTAGGTCTTAACTTACAACATATTTTATGTCCTCAAAATTAGATCTTAATTCAAAATATGCGTTATGTCCAAAGTCTCAAGTCATATGTTAACATATAATGGTTCCTCTTCTTCCAAATCACAGAATATGCATAGATCTAGTTTACAACATATGTCTCTTTTTCTTAAATCAATCACAGATCAGTTATTTCCAATTATGCCATCATTTATTATTTGTCCCAAAATTTAACGTTCGTGCGTTAATCTCTTATGAGATTTGGCGCAGGCTCGTGGTAGCCTGGCTATAGAACAGAAAGAAGAAAGAGATACAGAATAAAATAGATCAGAACAGAACATACACAACCTCAGATTCAGATTTACAATCATGTCACAATCAGAATTAAAGTTTATATCGGAAAATAACTGTACTTGCCTTTCGTGGTTTAAGAAAGGATAATAAACTGTTGTTGATGCAGTAATGCTGAATTATTCCTTTTTAATTGTTGTTGTAGATCTACCCTTTGATTTGAGATTTGATTTAGCTTTTACATCAGTCCTAGTTTTAATTCCAACAGAGCAGCGACGCCATTTTTATTTTTAATTAGAAGAAGAGAGCAATGGAGGCTAGAGAATTGTGTAAGAAACCTAGGTTTAGGTTAGGGATGTATTTATAGGAGGATAGGGTAATTTAGAGCCTTCAGATCAGTCCAGAAGTCATCAGAATCGCACAGCTCGAATACACATCATCCAGCCACTCAAAAGAAGACACGTCACCTCAGAACACTCCAGAATTCGGTGCTGGATTTGTATGGGCGCACTTGGCAGGTGCGCCAGTGTATTTTTGTACTGGCGCACTTCACAAGTGCGCCAGGGCATTCTGGCCCGTTTTCGGTTTTTCTGCCTAACTTCGTTCGTCCATATCTTCTTCATACGGTATCCGTTTTACGCAAACTCGGACTCTATCTCAAGCAGAATTTCGAGACGAACGCAATGGCGCAACCCGTTTTCCTTATTTCTTCTCCTAAAAATTAATTATACCTTGATTTGTGAATCTGAATGTTTACAGAAAATACGGGGTGTTACGCAACCTCCTAGAGCGGGTACCAATGACTCCCGGGAAAGGCCTGCCACAGAAAGCAAGGAACACATCGTTCCTAACTTTCCGGATAATGGTAGAAGGGTCCATAACGATTTCATCAAAAACTGTCTTATTTTTGGCACACCAAATGTGCCAGCAGAAAAGACAAGGAATCAGACGATGAAGAATAGAACGTAAAGATTTACTCGAGATGTTGGACCCCCAGAGTCTCAGTGAATCTTCCATGGACGTGGCATTACCTCGGCAACCCATGAGGTTACCAAAGTAATTCCAGACAGTCTGGGCGCAAGAACCCGCAACTTACAAATGAAAGGAATATTCTGAGTTTCCAGAATCGTAGCACCTACACCTGGACACTAGAGGAGTACTTATTCGCTGAAGATTCTCATCCATTGGCAAACCTTCATGCAAGATTTTCCACATAAATAGAGAAACCTTTGGCGGAATATGGACATTCCAAACGAAACTAAAAACAAGGGAGCATGGAGTAGGAGTCCGAATAGAATTCCACGCCACCTTAAGCGAGAAGGGGTTGCCATCCCATATGAGACCACCCCCATGAGCATTTGTTAAGCCTTTAACAGATTGCATCCGTTTCCTCATCTCGCTGTGTAGGTTGGGATTCCGGAGCAATTTGCATTAGCAAGCCTATGGTACTTGACATGGAGGAATGTCTCCCAAATGGAGTTGTTCAATCCAAACCTCGCCCATAGCTTACAAGCATAGGCCAAACAAATGTCCTTAGTGTTACAGAGACCAAGGCCTCCCTCACTTTTGGGACGATAAATGGTGTTCCAAGAGATCTAGTGGTGCCGTGAAGAATTATCCCTACTTCCCCAGAAGAAAGCATAAACTAAAGATCGATAGGAATGGAAGAAAGAGGCAGTAGGAGCCATAGCTGCAAACATATGGGATCCCAGCGAATCCAGGACTAACTTAATGAAGGCCACTTAACCAGCCTGAGAAATGAGGGAAGCATTCCACCGAATAATCTTTCCCCTAACTTTGTCAATTAGGGGGTCAAAGATGGCATTGAGCTTCCTACCTTGGTATAAAACAATGCCCAATTAAGGAAGAGGCAGGGAGGCCTTAGAAAAACCAGGCGTTAACTCAATCCAAGAGGATCTAATCGTAGACATATCTTTTACCGGCATAAAGCAGTTTTTAACAGAGTTCACGAGCTGACCCGAGCAACTCTCGTACTACCTAATAAAAGCAAGAAGGGAACAAATTGAATGAGGAGATCCATTCCTGAATATGATGATGTCGTCCGCGAAAGACAAGAAAGAGATAAGGGGACAACCACTAGGGATGTCGGGCCTATGAATCTGCCCAGCTATCGTTAGAGAGTGCGAACCTCGAACAAATGCCTCGGCAGCAATGACGAAAAGGGAGGGGGACAAGGGGTCACCCTGATGAAGACCTCTCCCTGAACTGAAATAGCCTGCGGTTGATCCGTTGTTGATAATGGAAAACCAGCAGTTTGAGATGAGCCGCCAAACAACATCAATAAGGGATTCAGGAAACCAAAAGCCCTTAGAACCTTGATGATGCAGAACCACGACATGCGATCGTAAGCTTTAGCCATATCGAGCTTAAAGACCACATTAGAACCACAAACCTTCTTATCAATTTGAGAAATCGGTTCTTGAGCAAGGAGAAC
Organism: Allium sativum; assembly: GCA_030737875.1. Lineage (NCBI taxonomy): Eukaryota > Viridiplantae > Streptophyta > Magnoliopsida > Asparagales > Amaryllidaceae > Allium > Allium sativum. Next base: position 283,674,749 of record CM060921.1, read on the forward strand.
GTTATCCGTGATCAGACGTCCTTTAACAAACCCGACCCGAGAAGAAGAAATAAGACGCTCGAGAAACGGTGTTAGCCTAGTGGTTAGAAACTTAGATAAAACCTTCTTAGAGAAATTACACAGACTGGTTGGTCTGAAATCCCCACAAGAGCTAGGTTGATCACACTTAGGGATAAGAACCAGATTGGTCGAGGTCCATCCAGCTGGGAGATCAGCACCAGAGAAGGACTGAATGGCGAGACAAAAATCCACTTGAATGATAGGCCACACACTTTTGTAAAAAACTCTGTTAAATCCTTCCAGCCCATTCACACTATCCTTGCTAAGAGAAAATATGCAGGCACGTATTTACTCTAAGGAAAGGGCTGTGCCTAGGTCGGTGTTATCTGATGGGAGGTTTAGACTTGGAATGAAGGACAACATTGACGGATCAGAAACATGAACCGAGGGAGAGCTAAGGAAAGACTGGAAATGGGAAAGAATAGTATCTTTGACTTCTACTAGAGTTAAAGCCATAGAAAGATCAGGTCTTCAAATCTAGCAAATGGAAAGGAGGTTTTTCTTCTTACGAATGAGTGAGTGAAAAAACCTAGATTTTGTGTCACTATCAACAACCCACTTGATCTCAGCTTTCTGGCGTAAGTGGTCGCGTTCGATACGAAGTTCCGACGAAAAGGCTAGCTGGGCCAATGCCCAAACCTCCTTGTTGGCCACACTGGAGTCTTCATCAAAAGAAGCTTCAGCAAGGATAAGAGATTCTTCAGCCGCCCTAACCCGGTTGAAGACATTTTTGAAGACAAGCAGATTCCACGCCTTTAGACAAGTCTTAAGGCACTTCAGCTTGCGGGAGAAAATCACACAAAGGGGGCCAAACATAGGGGAAATCCAGGAATCTTATACAATCCTATAGAAAGAGTGGTGCGATCTTCATATGCTCTGGAACCTAAAGGAAGACGGGCCAGATAAGGAAATGGGGTAACTGCTAAGGAATAAGGGAGCATGATCGGAAAATATGCGGTGAAGGTGGGAAATGGAGAAAGAAAAGGGAAGGCTAAACCAACATTCAAAGGCGAACACACGGCAAAGTTGGAAAAACATCCACAGAAGCATCCCCAAACACACACTCATGACAAGACACAGGCACAACCAAAGCTTGCGCAACCATGTTCGGGAGCCAACACTTGACTATGCTTAAGCTCAAACCAGCATACCCCCCCCTCACACACACACAAGCACACACATGCTGAAAACAACATAATCCAAACAACAACAATAACAAGATACTATCAAAGAAGACTGAAAGACGGAAATAGAACCCAGGCAAGACAAAGAACCATAACTGGCAAAGCCAACAGCAAATGAGGCCGACATGTCTATAATAGACCTAATTGCCAAAAGAGCGGTTATAAGTTCATCTTGACTAAAGAGCCATTATAATATGCAAAAGAAAAAGAAGAGGAACATACCTCGCTAGAAACTGAATCATTAAGTTTGATGGTTCGATTTCCGACAGTAGCCGAACATACATCAAGCCAGATGCCCTCATGCATGTCTGAATCATTAGCAACAACATATTCCAACCCCATAGACTCAATATGCAACGTTGCCACACGTAGGGGATAAGTCTTTGGCTGCAACCGATCAGCCGACCTCCGCCGACTCTTACGACGAAGATAAGAACCGGGTTGTGATGAATTGAGGCTAGGAAGAGCTCTAACGGCCACTTCAAAGACGACGGAGGGAGAAGGCTCCTCTGTGTGCTCCAAAAAAGCGAAAGCATTAGTAAGATCAAGAGCTAGAGGAGCCTTCTTACCCGCCAATATAGAACCCTGGAAAACAGAGATTGGAGGAGTCTCTTTCCCTTACCTCAAACGACGAGCGCTACGACATAGACACTTTGAAGATACCTATAGCCCAAACGATCCTTTAACAGAAGGCTTCCCAGCACCTTCTGATTGATTCAACGAAGATGGGTGGTCAAATCCCCTGCGTCAATCAAAACGGCAGATATCAGATTACCAAAACTGGATCCGAATACTCCACCACAAGCTTTAGATCCATCACGAAAACCGTGGTTTGCTACAATTGGAGAAGTATCTGAAGATCTGAAGCTCAATCTTGGGTTAAAGTGGGTAGTCACATCCCTCTTGCCAAGATTGGATTCAGGAAAGGGGCTTACAACCGAATCCGCCTTATCACCAGAGATGCAGCTAGACCCTCGAGGAGCAAGAGTACTTACCAGGGATGATTGGTATAGAGGCCATAGTTCAAGAAACCTCCCCTCCACAACTAAGAAACTGTGGCGAAGGAGATTCGCGAACGATTCTAGGGAAAAGAGCCGAACTTCAATAGATGAACTACCAGTTATCACCACCGAAAGAGGTCTTATCGCAACCTCCAGTAATGCTCTGGAAATCGAATCGAAGCTAGGGCAACTTTTAACAAATGAGCCCGTAACCAGAAAAATCCCATCTGAGTTAGCTGATACCGTGCCAAGACAAGAGAGCTCGTGAGGGGCCACGCAAGCCACAAATCCAGCCAGAAATCAGAAGAAGAGATGCGATAGCAGCAAGAATTAGAACTAAGGGAGCGAGAAAGAGAAATTAGTTTTTTGTTGCCATTTTTGTTAGTTTAGATCTAATCTGTATGCAGATCATCTTTCACCTGTCATATTGTGGCTAACTTCGATATGTCATTATTTCGAAATATAAATCTTTGTTTAGACCTAAACATGCTTGTTATGTCATCCCAATTATGCTAGATCTGTTTTTATGTCCACATTATAATTATGTTAGATCTAGTTTTATCATCGCCTGTCCACTAGATCAATTTTTATGTCCATCTTATTATTATGCCAAAACATGTCTATGCCAGTATATATGTTCATGTCACCTTTGTTAGAACGATCACTATTGTCATTTTTCCCATCACCTTTCCTATATATGCCTATGCTACTTTCTAGCCTAGGTAGGCCGCCAAATATATGCGAATGTGTTAGTTAGGGGACGGGGGAAAATATTAGATTTGGCATAATTTGATATGAATTTGGACATATAATCCATTATGAGTATAATTGGACATTTAGGCATAATTGGAAATTTGAATGATAATTTGGTAATTAATATGAATAAATTTGGCATAAAATCAATTATGGACATAATTGGGAAAAAGGGCATAAAACCTATAATTGACATAGGAATAATTAAAAATGAATGCCAAGGATTACAATTAGAAATTGTAATGGCACTTATGACACGAGGTTAGGTTGCATTAGTGGTGGAAGTCTGCCCGGACCCGACCGACATATCCAGCAGCCACTAATGTTGAACCTAATGTGAGAGATCTAAGTGCGCAAATACGAATCGGGCTATGACACGAGGTTAGGCCCAACTGTGGAATAAGACTGCCCGGACCCGACCAGCATATCCAGCATCTACACGTTGTAGGCCTAATGTGGGAGGTCTAGCCCATTATAAACCATAAATGGACATGGTAATAAATTGGACTACTTAAACAAATCTAATCCATAGGGATTGTATGATTGTGAACTAAAGTTAGGCTTAAGTAAAATTGGTTGGAAAGTGGATGAGTTAAGAAAATTTGGAGGGGGTGAGTAATATATATATATATATATATATACATATATATATATAAGCCCACAAACTTAACCGATAAGGTTATGTAATTAAGACACCTAGTGGTATACATAACCGGAGGAAATAATAAAGTTATGTAATTAAAGACACCTTTTAGGGTAAGCATAACTTGTAGAAATAATAGGGTTATGTAATTAAAGACACCTAGTGGTAAACATAGCCAAAGAAAACCTAGTGGGGATACAAGACAAGGGGAGAGCTTGTATTGTATTATGTGGGACCCATTTCAGTCAGTAACCCGGAGTACGTATCAAACAGAGTACTTTATACTAGGCAGAGATGGGGCACGCTTACTGACTGATTGTAAGAGATCCAAACGTGGAGAATGGTGTGGACGGTGCAAATCGACTGGGCCATGTGCGTGCATGAGCCGGGCAGAGGGGGATAAGACGACCGTGACACCTGTAGATATGGGGCTGTGCATATTAGTGAGGGGTTGCCACTTTAGGACGTGATACATCCTACCGTAGGGCCGGAACAGAGTATCTACGGAGTAGGGAGTTGATCGATTAGGGTAGTAGTTAGGGTATATTTGGACGTATACCCAAGTCTACCACCTTGAATGTAACGGATCACCTCATTCTAGTTATACTAGTAATAGTGCAGAGTAATCATTAGAAGCATATACATCTTATCCTGTCTTCCTTGTCACACTTGCCATTTATGTTGTGATTTCTCTTATCCACTTTATATGCCTGTCATGCTACTTTTATTTATTTACTAGCTAAATTCACTAGACTCGCCAAACTTTATGTCTGACCCTTTTTTTTCCTCCTTCTTTCTTTCGTTCGCCCCCCCCCCCCCCCCCCCAGGTTCTCAGGGAGGAAACACTCAGGCTTGACCATGATTCTGCTTACTTTTGCTATAGCTGCTGATATGTTTGCTTCAAGCTCCTATCCTTGTTGTTGTGCGCTATATTTTGTTCTTGGGGAATTTTACTTCTTTTATGTACTCTGATATTTTTGAAGTACAAGACAGTAACTTTTATGTTGTAATGGGCTTTTATGTTTCAGACATGTGATGTTTTAGACCACGGTTTCCTACGATAAATAAAGTTTTTATTCCACTGTTATTCTATATATCTGTCTTGCAATATTCTATGTCTGTTTACCTATATTGCTTCACGAAACTTAATGCATTCCCTTTGTGAGTGACATTAACGGACATGGGGTGTCACATTTGGTATCGTAGCTGAAGGTTACCAGATTAGATAAAAGTTTTTGAAAATTATTTTCAAAAAGATTTTAAAAGAAAGCATTTTCAAAAAGAAAAGTCTGTTTTAAAAAAAAACATTCCCCAAAACCATATGTAATATCCTTTGGCCATTTGTCTAAATCTCTTCCTTTTCCTTTTTCAGCATGTCTAGGGAGCAAAACATTCATAATATCCCAGAGGGCGTCACGATACCCGAATAGTTCCGTGGATATTTGGAGGCCGCGACGCCTGCCGAGGGCCTAGGAAATGGTCCTCCCGCAGCTGCACAAGTCATTCCTCCTCCTCCCCTTCCAAGAGCACATAACTTCGCCAAGATGTGCAAAGACTTCCGTGCTATGGGAGGGAAGCCAGTCCATGGGGACAAGACATTCATAGAAGTGCGAAATTGGCTCAAGGATGTTGAGGACTTGTTCGTAAGCTTTGAAGTGGAGGATAGAAGGAAGGTTCAGTCAGCCGCCTGGATACTGAAAGACGAAGCCTCATTTTGGTGGGAAGTCACCCAAGATGGACGTCCGATGGAAACATGGGAAGATTTTAGACAGAGGTTCGAAATGAATTTTTTTTTCCAAGCTAAGAGAAGCTTGCAGATGGATAGGATCTTAGCACTCAAACAAGGAAACTTGACAGTGAAAGAGTATGTGAAATTCAACCAGCTAGCTAGGTTCGGGTTAGATTTGGTGGATACGCCGCACAAAAGGGCTTTGCGGTTTGCTAAAGGGCTGACTGAACCCCTTCATAGGTTGGCCATGTCCTATATCCCAATGGGAGCCACTTTTGAAAAGGTTATCGATATGGACCTAGTGCATGAGGAAGACAAGGGAGAAAGGAAGGAAGTAAAGGTTCAGGAAACACCACAAAATAAGAAGGTGTGGCCCAAGAAGGGCAATGACAGCAACAACAACAACAACAATAGCAGCAGCAGAAGAAAGGTGGAAAGAATGACAAGGGCAAGGATAAGAGAAAATGTCACAATTGTGGGAAAGAGGGTCACTTGGTCAAAGACTGTAACACCCCACGCCCGCTATGGTCACTCACTAAGGGAATGCCATAGCATCGGTGGAGTATTTTAGTGAATATAGAACAGTAAAATTACAACAAGACAGATATAAATAGTACTTGAAATTTTTAAAACATCATCTCATAACAGCGGAAATAAACATGTCTGGTAACATCATAAAACCATGATAAAAGTCAAGTACAATATCCATCAAAATAAAGAAGTACATAATCCTACTCTCTTATACAATAGCCAGAACAAGTGAAAAGATAACTGGATAACTGGAGCTTTGCATCTACCCAAGCTCCTAAAGACTGGAACAGCAATCCGATCAAGCTCTACTACCGCTAGGATCCACCGTAGGACCTGAGGGTTGGGAAAAAGATAAAAACAACGGGGTCAGACATAAGTCTGAGTGAGCCCTATAACTTTAACAATACAATCATTAAAGTAACCAGAGAAGACATAAACTTGACCTACGGTAATATCTGGGGATGAATGGCTACACTAAGCAGCTTGGTAGACTTAGGATAAACTAAGATAACCGTAAGGACGCATTTACCCACCCAAGGATAATTACTAGATTACACCGCCCCAGACCTACTCAAGGGTAATTCCTACACTGCACCACACCAGTTCTACCCACCAAGAGTAATTCCTACTTAAAGGTTGATCCCACTAAATGTACTTAGTAATTTAGTAGTTTCGTGTACCCCTATCTGACTACAAAGGTGTACCCACTACTCCCAAGCGATCGGCTCCCTACTGTAGATACCCGTGCTGGTCCCACAATTGGGGTGTATCATTCCCCAACGTGGCCACCTGATAATATCAACGGTGCACGGCTTTATATCTACACGATGCAACAACGACTTACCAACCAGCCCGGGTCCACACACGCATATGAAACCCGTTGGTCCCGCGTTGCCACCGTTAACCCGGTTTGGCCTCTTATAGTCAAGCCCAATATGCGTGTCCCGTCACTCGACTTGAGTCGAGCCCACTAAGATACGTTTGGGATATTGGTTGAGATGGGCCCCCACAAGCTACCACCTAAGCTTATTATTCTATCAAGTGTATCCCACTTAACCCTTTTTAATAATCATGTCTACCTTCATGTTATAAATCCTGGTTAAGTCATTTAATCATATTTTAATTACCACTCAAGGCACCCACTAGATTTCCACATGCCACCTATGGCACTTACTTAACCCTTTAATCATGTTTACTTACATGTCCCACTTTGGTTAAGTATTCCAATCGTATTTTCACATGCCACCCATGGCACTTACTTAACCCCTTAATCATGTTTACTTACATGTCCCACTTTGGTTAAGTATTCTAATCGTATTTTCTATTGCCACCCGAGGCAACCCACTAGTTTCCTCATGCCACCCAAGGCACCCACTTAACCCTCATGCCCCACAACATGCTTATATGGTTAAGTGTTTCTTAATTAATTAAGACCGTGATCCTCATAAAGACCTCTCACATTAGACTATCTTTTATGACCGCTGGTTAAGCCGGTTGGGTCCGGGCAGCCTTATGTCATAACCGAGTCTAACCTCGTGTCTTTACATTAATCACGTATTTAGTTTGTGCCTAAGACCTCTCACATTGGGCTAACATTTGTAGCAACTGGTTAAGCCGGTTGGGTCCGGGCAGTTTTACACTACAAATGAGTCCAACCTCGTGTCTTAGTCGATTAATTACATCTAATTAATCACCCCTATATTAATTGTCCCTAATTAATATCAAGTTTCACATAACATGGGTAGACCTAACTCAATAGGTAAATTCCCATGGGGTAGACCTAACTCAATAGGTAAATTCCCACTTATGTTAATTTATTTTTATTGTATGCTTAATCATACCCAATCATACTTTTATTAACATATTTATTAACCCCATCGTTCCCCACGCAAATCGTTCTCATTTCACGACATAATAAAAGGGAAGATCCATCACAAATATCATGGGTTTAACCAAATCTTAGCATATAACTTTGTCATGGGTTAAGAGAATGTCAACTTGCATATATGAGCATATATTAACCCAACTACATTTAACCCAAACTTGCATATTATCACACATGACTTGCATAACATATTGCATATGAACTTGCATATTATCATACACATATCTTGCATAACATGTTGAACTTGCATATAAGCATTCACATAACTTGCATAACATGTTAAACTTGCATATAAGCATTCACATAACTTGCATAAGCATGCATAACTTGCATAACATGTTGAACTTGCATTTAAGCATACACATAACTTGCATAAGCATTCACATTCTTGCATAAGCATTCACATACTTGCATATTAACTCATAAACTTGCATAATGTGTCATCATGAACTTGCATATTAACAAACATGTAACTTGCATAGCATATCTTGCATATTAACATACATGTAACTTGCATATTAACAAACATGTAACTTGCATAGCATATCTTGCATATTAACATACATGTAACTTACATAGCATATCTTGCATATTAACATACATGTAACTTGCATAGCATATCTTGCATATTAACATACATGTAACTTGCATAGCATATCTTGCATATTAACATACATGTAACTTGCATATTAACAAACATGTAACTTGCATAGCATATCTTGCATATTAACATATATGTAACTTGCATAACATATCTTGCATATTAACATACATGTAACTTGCATAACATGCATATGATCACATAGCCCACAACTTGCATATTTAGCATCATGTAAACATAACATACATCATACTAAACTTGCATAAACTTACATACTCAACATGCATAAACCCACTTGTTAAACATGCATAAACCAACTTATTAATCATTCATAAACCCACTTATCAAATATGCATAAACCAACTTATTAATCATGCATAAACCAACTCATTAAATATGCATAAATCAACTTATTAATCATGCATAAACCAACCCATATGCATAAACCAACTTATTCAATATGCATAAACATAGGAAAACATAGAGTAACATATCATTACAAATGATTCAAACTCACTAATCCGCATTCAAGACCACAAGTCTCATTACACCTAATCTACTTGCTTTAACAATTGATGTTAAAGTGATAGAAACTCACAACTAGCAATTTGCACTCCAAATGAAGAAGATTAAGATGCTTAGAATGGATTAGAGGTTGATTAGAGAGGTTGATTAGCTTGCTTTCCTCTTCATTGATTTGTGGTGGCCATGATCAAGTTTCATTTTGCCATAGTTTAGTTACAAGATCTAATTATGAATGAATTAGGATAGGGTTAGGGTCTTATTTATAGGATTAGGTAGTGTTTTAGACCCTTGGATTAACCCTAGATTGGTTTAGACCCGTCAGATCCAAGAAGCTTCCAGAACCAGCCCTCCAAGCCAGCCCAAGAACCCAAACTGGTGCACCCAGTTTTACTGGGCGCCACCCCCCTGTCGACAGGCAAGTCGACAGGCAAGTCGACACCCTTGTCGACAGGCCTGTCGACAGCCCTGTCGACATGGGTAGGGCGGGAATCTTCCCACCTGACCCTGCCTGTTCCATTCCAAAATCTGCAATTTAAATTTTAAATCTGTTTTTAGTTTTGAATTTTCTGTAAACTTCATTGGGCCATAACTGGGCCATACGGACTCCGATTTTCGAAAACTCGGACTCTATTTCGCGTATTTTTCCGAGACGAACGCAATGACGCAGCCCGTTTCCCCCAATTCTCACATCTGAGATTATTTATTCTGTAATTAGTGAATTTTAGCATTAACCGAAATTCGGGGTGTTACATTCTCCCCTCCTTAAAGGATTTCGTCCCCGAAATCTCTAAGCTAAGGAGAATGCATATCCTGCCATCCAAACAACCATCTACTCAATCCATCAAACACGGGCATCCATTGTCCTTAAAACAATTTCTAATGATGTATGAGCATATGCGAAAAGTGTGTGTATATGTTCCCTATCTAATGTACGAACATATGCAAACCATGATAGTGCCATGCATCCAATATGTATGCGAGATAACCCTATCGACACATACAGTATCTATATGAGTGCACAACCATTCACCAAAATGCATCATCCATATGATAACACAATCATTATACATCCATAAATATAGCTACCTACACACAATTATATGCAATATGCAATATGAAGTGACTGAGCCGATCTAGTGCCTAGAGTGTGTATATATGCATCCACGAGCAACCACTAGCAAAAACTTGCATCCACTTGCATCCATCAACCATAACATGTCTCAAACACATGTTTCAACCATAGGTTTACCCTATCTAAAGGTCAAACAGTACTAACGAGAGGACATACTAAAGATAAGATAAGTACTAGGCTAGCGATAAAGGAGAAGTTAAAAGACATACTCTCAAAAAGAAATGGATACAAAGAACGCATCTTTGCTTCCGTCTCCCAAGTAGCATTGCTTTCGTCATCTCCCCATTGCACCTTAACTAGCTGAACTTCTCTGATCCTCAACTTCCTAGTTTCTGACCCAAGGATGCGAATAGGAGCTCGTCGAATCGTCGCATCACGCTCTACTTCCACTTCTCTAAGTAAGCTCGGCTCTACCACCTATGCGGTCTCCTGTAGGCACTTCCTCAAATGTGACACATGGAATATATCATGTACACCACTAAGTCTCTCAGGCAACTCTACCCTATATGCCATCCGTCCAATCCTTTCCTTAATAGGAAACGGTCCAACAAACCTTGGTGCTAACTTTCCAACAGATCCAAAGCGAACCACATTCCGCAACGGAGATATCTTGATAAAAAGCATGTCCTAATATCAAACTCAAGCTCTGTTCTCCTCTTGTCCGCATAAGATTCCTCCGCTTTCATCCTTCTTCGAATCAAATCAATCTTCTCTGAAATCTTTCTAATCATATCAGGCCCAAGCAAGATCTTATCCGTAGATTCCCACCAACATGTAGGTGATCGACAAGGCCTTCCATAAAGAGCTTCAAAAGATGTCATACCAATACTGGACTGAAAGCTGCTATTATATGCGAACTCCACCAACGGAAGATGCTCTTCCCATGTACCTCTAAAATCCAAAATACATAACCTCAAAAAGGTCTTCTAAAATAAGATTCACCCTCTCGGTCTGGCCATCCGTCTGAGGATGATATGCGGTACTCAAACATAACTGAGTCCCTACCGCCTCTCGCAAACTCTCCCAAAACTAGCTAGTGAAGATAGGATCTCGATCGCACACTATACTGGAAGGTATACCATGTAATCTAATAATCTCTCGAAGGTAAACTGAAGCTAAACATGGAATAGTCCTCTTGCTCTTCACGGGTATGAAATGGGCACACTTAGTAAGTCTATCTACCATAAGCCCGATCCCCGTATTACCCTTCCTTGATTTCGGTAATCCAACGAGACACTATCCCACTTCCCATTACGGAACTTCCAACGGGTGAAGCAACCCTCCGGGCTTCTTCTATTCCGCTTTCACTTGTTAGCACACCAAGCATCTAGCGACATACTTGGCCGCGTCTTTCTTCATATTGGCCCAAAAGAAAACTCGCTTCATGTCTTGGTACATCTTGCCCCTACCGGGATGAATGGTCATCTTCGACCGATGTGTATCATCAAGTATAGCCTTCCTTAAACCCCTGTCTTGCGGTACACAAAGTCTACCGTCTCTACGCAACCACCCCTTACCATCTAGAGTGTACCTACTCAAATGGCTGGACGACCCCCTCCTCGTGAGCTTCTCTACTAACTCATCCAACTGTGGGTCGTCTCGCTGTGCCTCGCCAACACGCCCCAAAAGAGTAGGCCTAACCTCCAAGGAGGTTAGCATACCGGGTACAAAGTCAACGGAAGGTCTAAAGTCAAACATAGAAATAAACCCTAAGCTCCGTTGTTTAACGATCAATAAACTCAAGGACAACCTTTTTCTTCTTAAGGCGTCTATTACCATGTTTCCCTTGCTCGGGGTATACGCTATCTCAAACTCATAAGACGCTAAAAAAAAATCCCATCCAAAATCATCACAACCGTCCATCTCTCACGCAGACCACCCTAGTCGAATTCGACATCCCCCAAATGCAAGCCCCAAAGGCCTAAACCAATATTAGACAAACACCCAAGGGATATCTCCTTCGAGTTCAGGCGACCTACGTGAGATGATACTAGTAAAAATGGCTAAATAATTAAGCCTTTGACCAACTTTGGATGTCCTTGCCAGTCTCGCTCCAAAACCACCGTTTATCCCATAACTGGCTTCGCTCACCCTATTGAGCACATACGAAAACTTATTTCGCTCCTAGAAAAACCAAGGTGTCATTACAAAGACCATTACAAACTTATTTAGGTACTCCCTGAACACCCTTCTCATCAAATCAACAAAGTATGCGGGGGCGTTCGTCAAACCAAATAGCATTACCAGCCACTCATAAAAACCATCCGGAGTCCTAACGACAGTCTTCTCCATATTATCCTCAGCCACTCTCAACTGACGAAACCCCGTGGCTAAGTCCAACTGCAAAAATACTGAGGCGCCTACTCACTTGATCAAAGAGATCATCAATCCTCGGCAATGGGTGTCTCTTCTTCTTTGTGAGTTTATTTAGTTCTCTTTAGCCTACACAAAGTCTGAGGGACCCACCCGCCTTCGTGGCAAAAACTATTGGAGCTCCCCACTCCGATATACTTCGTCTTATGAACCCCTTCTCAAGCAAATCGCCTACTTACTTATGGAGTTCCCTCTTCTCACGAGGAGCCTTGTGGCACACTGGTAAAGATACAGGTTTAGCATTGTCTACCAGATATATTCGGAAGTCAATCTCCCTTCAAAATCAAGAACGGCACCCCTACTGGATAACCAGTCCATGCTTACAACTAACCCATAGCCCGTGAAGCCCAACAAGCATCACATCTAAACTCAACGCTAAGTATAGAAACTTTCAAACCCAAACACATCATGGAGCCCAATTGGGTTTGAAACAACTAAGGGATCATCTACCAAACTGGTGTCTAAGTGCAGTGACTCAACTAAAAATGATGATATAAATAAACTCGATGCATCAAAATCAAATAAAGTTCGAATCGGATAATAAAGAAATCCAAATTCCAACCTAGACGGTCTATCCCCATTTGGTACCCTAGTCGTGAGGGAATACAACTACCCTCCAGAAGATTCCATACCTTGCCCTTGCTTCTTTGGACAATCCTAAAAAGGTGTCCTATTCCTTCCAAAAGGATAACTACTAGCCTTTTCTTTCCCATTCTCCACTCGTAACCTCCTATCCTTGAGGATTCGTCCTTCATTAACCAAACAACTATTTGAGCCTTCCTCCCACCGTCCATCCAGTAAGTACCTACAAGTCCTCCTCCTTCATGAACCAACTTCTAATCCGACTAATGCCTAAGTCCCTTGAAGTGGTTTTCCATTCTTATATATCTTAGAAAGATCATCTATACGCGGAGGGGAAACTCAAAATGAGAGAGGAAGAGATTCAAAACGGAGAATTCGAAAGATATAGATATGGCTATTGGGGATTATGCTTTTCTTTCAAAAACTTTTCTCTTAAAAGACATGTTTTTGAAAATATTCCTTTCAAAAATATTCTTAGAAAATAGTTTTTCTAAAAAAAAAATTATCTGTTCTGGTAACCTTAAGCTCTGATACCACGTGTAACACCCCACGCCCGCTATGGTCACTGACTAAGGGAATGCCATAGCATCGGTGGAGTATTTTAGTGAATATAGAACAGTAAAATTACAACAAGACAGATATAAATAGTACTTGAAATTTTTAAAACATCATCTCATAACAGCGGAAATAAGTATGTCTGGTTACATCATAAAACCATGATAAAAGTCAAGTACAATATCCATCAAAATAAAGAAGTACATAATCCTACTCTCTTATACAATAGCCAGAACAAAAGAAAAGATAACTGGATAACTGGAGCTTTGCATCTACCCAAGCTCCTAAAGACTGGAACAGCAATCCGATCAAGCTCTACTACCGCTAGGATCCACCGTAGGACCTGAGGGTTGGGAAAAAGATAAAAATAACGGGGTCAGACATAAGTCTGAGTGAGCCCTATAACTTTAACAATACAATCATTAAAGTAACCAGAGAAGACATAAACTTGACCTACGGTAATATCTGGGGATGAATGGCTACACTAAGCAGCTTGGTAGACTTAGGATAAACTAAGATAACCGTAAGGACGCATTTACCCACCCAAGGATAATTACTAGATTACACCGCCCCAGACCTACTCAAGGGTAATTCCTACACTGCACCACACCAGTTCTACCCACCAAGAGTAATTCCTACTTAAAGGTTGATCCCACTAAATGTACTTAGTAATTTAGTAGTTTCGTGTACCCCTATCTGACTACAAAGGTATACCCACTACTCCCAAGCGATCGGCTCCCTACTGTAGATACCCGTGCTGGTCCCACAATTGGGGTGTATCATTCCCCAACGTGGCCACCTGATAATATCAACGGTGCACGGCTTTATATCTACACGATGCAACAACGACTTACCAACCAGCCCGGGTCCACACACGCATATGAAACCCGTTGGTCCCGCGTTGCCACCGTTAACCCGGTTTGGCCTCTTATAGTCAAGCCCAATATGCGTGTCCCGTCACTCGACTTGAGTCGAGCCCACTAAGATACGTTTGGGATATTGGTTGAGATGGGCCCCCACAAGCTACCACCTAAGCTTGTTATTCTATCAAGTGTATCCCACTTAACCCTTTTTAATAATCATGTCTACCTTCATGTTATAAATCCTGGTTAAGTCATTTAATCATATTTTAATTACCACTCAAGGCACCCACTAGATTTCCACATGCCACCTATGGCACTTACTTAACCCTTTAATCATGTTTACTTACATGTCCCACTTTGGTTAAGTATTCCAATCGTATTTTCACATGCCACCCATGGCACTTACTTAACCCCTTAATCATGTTTACTTACATGTCCCACTTTGGTTAAGTATTCTAATCGTATTTTCTATTGCCACCCGAGGCAACCCACTAGTTTCCTCATGCCACCCAAGGCACCCACTTAACCCTCATGCCCCACAACATGCTTATATGGTTAAGTGTTTCTTAATTAATTAAGACCGTGATCCTCATAAAGACCTCTCACATTAGACTATCTTTTATGACCGCTGGTTAAGCCGGTTGGGTCCGGGCAGCCTTATGTCATAACCGAGTCTAACCTCGTGTCTTTACATTAATCACGTATTTAGTTTGTGCCTAAGACCTCTAACATTGGGCTAACATTTGTAGCAACTGGTTAAGCCGGTTGGGTCCGGGCAGTTTTACACTACAAATGAGTCCAACCTCGTGTCTTAGTCGATTAATTACATCTAATTAATCACCCCTATATTAATTGTCCCTAATTAATATCAAGTTTCACATAACATGGGTAGACCTAACTCAATAGGTAAATTCCCATGGGGTAGACCTAACTCAATAGGTAAATTCCCACTTATGTTAATTTATTTTTATGGTATGCTTAATCATACCCAATCATACTTTTATTAACATATTTATTAACCCCATCGTTCCCCACGCAAATCGTTCTCATTTCACGACATAATAAAAGGGAAGATCCATCGCAAATATCATGGGTTTAACAAAATCTTAGCATATAACTTTGTCATGGGTTAAGAGAATGTCAACTTGCATATATGAGCATATATTAACCCAACTACATTTAACCCAAACTTGCATATTATCACACATGACTTGCATAACATATTGCATATGAACTTGCATATTATCATACACATATCTTGCATAACATGTTGAACTTGCATATAAGCATTCACATAACTTGCATAACATGTTAAACTTGCATATAAGCATTCACATAACTTGCATAAGCATGCATAACTTGCATAACATGTTGAACTTGCATTTAAGCATACACATAACTTGCATAAGCATTCACATTCTTGCATAAGCATTCACATACTTGCATATTAACTCATAAACTTGCATAATGTGTCATCATGAACTTGCATATTGACAAACATGTAACTTGCATAGCATATCTTGCATATTAACATACATGTAACTTGCATATTAACAAACATGTAACTTGCATAGCATATCTTGCATATTAACATACATGTAACTTACATAGCATATCTTGCATATTAACATACATGTAACTTGCATAGCATATCTTGCATATTAACATACATGTAACTTGCATAGCATATCTTGCATATTAACATACATGTAACTTGCATATTAACAAACATGTAACTTGCATAGCATATCTTGCATATTAACATACATGTAACTTGCATAGCATATCTTGCATATTAACATACATGTAACTTGCATAACATGCATATGATCACATAGCCCACAACTTGTATATTTAGCATCATGTAAACATAACATACATCATACTAAACTTGCATAAACTTACATACTCAACATGCATAAACCCACTTGTTAAACATGCATAAACCAACTTATTAATCATTCATAAACCCACTTATCAAATATGCATAAACCAACTTATTAATCATGCATAAACCAACTCATTAAATATGCATAAATCAACTTATTAATCATGCATAAACCAACCCATATGCATAAACCAACTTATTCAATATGCATAAACATAGGAAAACATAGAGTAACATATCATTACAAATGATTCAAACTCACTAATCCGCATTCAAGACCACAAGTCTCATTACACCTAATCTACTTGCTTTAACAATTGATGTTAAAGTGATAGAAACTCACAACTAGCAATTTGCACTCCAAATGAAGAAGATTAAGATGCTTAGAATGGATTAGAGGTTGATTAGAGAGGTTGATTAGCTTGCTTTCCTCTTCATTGATTTGTGGTGGCCATGATCAAGTTTCATTTTGCCATAGTTTAGTTACAAGATCTAATTATGAATGAATTAGGATAGGGTTAGGGTCTTATTTATAGGATTAGGTAGTGTTTTAGACCCTTGGATTAACCCTAGATTGGTTTAGACCCGTCAGATCCAAGAAACTTCCAGAACCAGCCCTCCAAGCCAGCCCAAGAACCCAAACTGGTGCACCCAGTTTTACTGGGCGCCACCCCCCTGTCGACAGGCAAGTCGACACCCCTGTCGACAGGCCTGTCGACAGCCCTGTCGACATGGGTAGGGCGGGAATCTTCCCACCTAACCCTGCCTGTTCCATTCCAAAATCTGCAATTTAAATTTTAAATCTGTTTTTAGTTTTGAATTTTCTGTAAACTTCATTGGGCCATAACTGGGCCATACGGACTCCGATTTTCGAAAACTCGGACTCTATTTCGCGTATTTTTCCGAGACGAACGCAATGACGTAGCCCGTTTCCCCCAATTCTCACATCTAAGATTATTTATTCTGTAATTAGTGAATTTTAGCATTAACCGAAATTCGGGGTGTTACAAAGACTGTAGTGAAGTAAGAGCTCTTGCTACCATTGTGGAGTGGTCGGACACTTTGCTAGGGAGTGCCCGAGGAAACATGGATCGTAGGGAAAGGGTCAATGGGCAGGAACTTCTGGAGGGCAGGTGCATGCTCTTGCGGTCAGTGCTCCCGATAGAGGTAGAAAAATTTCTGTGGAAGGTTTAATTTCTCTTGCAGATCATCCTATTAGAACACTTTTTGATTCTGGCGCTTCACATTCATTTATATCTAGTTATGTGGTTGAATCTCTGCACTTAATTACTAGTATGGTAGTGGATCCCATTGTTGTTTCAAACCTAATTGGTGGTTCGACTCATTTATCTATGATTTGTCGAGGTTTGAAAATATCTGTGTTAGGCATCGAGTTGCGAAGCGTATGTGCTCAGGTTTGTGGGCTATGGTTTGATTCTAGGAATGGATTGGCTTGCCACGTATGGTGCCATTCTGGATCGTGAGAAGAGGGTTGTTAGGCTTCTGACTTGTCATGCGAGGACCCTTGAGATTCCTTATGACCCACAAGGGTCGGTTATGCTTAGTTTCCTAGAGTCTCTTGATGCATCTATCGATGATCTGTTCTAGTAGTCCGGGATTATTATGATGTTTTTGATGAGGCATGGGGCTTACCTCAGAGGTGCGAAATCGACTTCCGTATATATCTGGTGGACAATGCAAAGCCAATTGCATTACCAATGCGCCACATGGCTCCGAGGGAAAGGAGGAAGCTGAGTAAGAAAGTAGGGGAGCTACTTGAGAAGGGGATTATCAGACGAAGTATATCTGAATGGGGTGCTCCAGTAGTATTCACAACTAAGGCGGATGTTTCGCTTTGTTTCTATGTTGACTATTGGGAGTTGAATAAAACCACCAAGAAGAATAGGCACCTGCTTCCTAGGATTGATGATTTATTTGATCAGCTTGCTGGTGCCTCGGTATTTTCCCAGTTAGACTTGGCCATAGGGTTTCATCGGTTAAGGGTGGCTGAGGACAACATATATAAGACTGCTTTTAGAACTCCGGACGGTTTCTTTGAATGTCCAGTGATGCCTCTTGGGCTGACGAATGCACCCGCGTATTTTGTCAATCTGATGAGTAGGGTATTTCGGGAGTTTCTAAACAAGTTTGTCGTGGTCCTTATTGACGATATCTTGATCTTCTCCAAAAGCGAAGAAGATCATGCCCAACATTTGAGTGAAGTTTTGAAAACTCTCTGTGGCCATCAGCTTAAGGTGAAGTTCTCCAAATGCCATTTTTGGAGAAAAGAGGTGAGATTCTTAGGGCATGTGGTCTCCAAAGAAGGGATAGCTGTAGATCCCACTAAGGTGGTTACGGTGCAAGATTGGCAGATTGCTAAAAATGCAACCGAGGTGAGAAGCTTTCTTGGGTTGGCAGGTTACTATAGGTAGTTCATTAAGGACTTCGCAAAGATATCAGCCCTACTCACTAGGCTGACGAAGAAGAACATGGAATTTTCATGGGATATAGACTATGACGTTGCTTTCCAACTACTGAAGTGTGATCTGACAACAGCCCCAGTCTTGACCTTGCCTGATGGGAGTAAGGTGTTTACGTTTACACTGATGCGTGTGGTACAGGGCTTGGTTCGGTTATGATGCAAGAACGGAAAGTAGTATGTTATAGGGGTAGACAGTTGAGAGTTCATGAAAAGAACTACCCCATCCATGATCTAGAGCTAGCTGTCGTAGTATTCACGCTTAAGACGTGGCGCCATTATTTACTTGGAGAGAAGTTCGAATTATACACTAATCATAAATCTCCTAAGTATCAGTTCTCATAGAAAGACCTCAATTTAAGGCAACAATAGTGGGTGGAGTTTCTAGCTTCTTGTGATTTTGAGATTGCTTATACCCCTGGCAAGGGTAATGTGGTGGCAGACGCACTAAATAGGCAGAGGATGGCCCTGAGTCCTCTGTTTGTGGAAATAAAGGGCTTGGAGGTCATATCAACTTTTGATTTTAGACCCTCCATCGAGATTTTGCCTGATTTGTTTGCATCCTCAAAGATACGATCAACTCTTATGGATCAGTTAGGAGCATCGCAACAAGGTGACCCATAGATTTTATACATCATGGAAAAGCTCAGAAAAGGGGAGACTTCTAGTCATCTCAGTAGATATGCCATCGATGAAAAGGGGTGGTTGCGACGAGATGGAAGGCTTTGTGTTCCTCAAATTGGAAGCTTGATAAAGGCAGTCCTAGAAGAAGGTGTAACACCCCGTAATTTTAAATACAAAAATGACAAATTAAAGAATACTTAATTTTTAGAAGAAGAACTAAGTGAAATGGGTTATGCCATTGCGTTCGTCTCGGAATTCTGCTTGAGATAGAGTCCGAGTTTGCATAAAACGGACATCGTATGAAGAAGTTATGAAGCTCGAAAGATTTGAAGTTTAAATTGTAAAACAAGTCGACCGCCCATTTTTCACCATTCGACTGGTACAAGTCGAACACCCAATTATCACTAGTCGACCGTTTTTAGACCGAAGTGAAAACTGTCGACTAGTTGGAATTGGTCAGTCGACTAGTTGATTCTGGGAAGTTTCCTGATGACGTGTTTTTTTAATTTGAGTGGTCCGGATGGTTCCTAATCAAATCTAAAGGCCCTTATACACCTAATACATCTATAAATAAACACCTAAACCTAACCCTAATCTCATTATGTTCATCCATGGCGCCTCCATGTTGCTCTAATCTAAATTAAAGCTAGCCTTTCTTCTCCATTAAGTCAAATTAGAAGATCAAATTCTACAACAATGGTTTAGCTAATCAAATTCAAAATTCAGATGTATTCTCTCTCAATTTGCTAAACCTAACGCTGTGAGTTTCCAGATTACTCTTAGATTTAGATAAATAAAAGTATGCTTTGATAGACAATGAATTGGATATGTTGTAAAGTATGATTCTGTGTTGATATGAAACGTTATCCTATGTCATGATAAGATCTAATTTCCTAGATCTAATATAATTGTGGTGATTTGATTATGATATTTATATGGATCTTGACTTGTAACCATGTTATGATGGAAGCATGGTTTAAAATCACCCAGAGATGAGCCAAGATGAAAATCCGTGATATCAGCCAAAATCCGAGATTTGGTACCTCATCTAGTTATAAGTGTTTCAGACATCCCCCGAGATGGCCGAGATATATTCCCGAGATATTGGCCAAAATCCAAGATTTAAAACCTTGGATGGAAGTACATCTATTAATTTAGATAATTGTCACATTACTTCGATTTAGACTTTTATCTAATCACCTTTCACTTATCATATTGTGATACATTGATATATTTTGTAAACTTGACATGTGAATCTACCTTTTGATCTAAACATGTTTCCATGACCATGCTAGATTTAGGTAATTGGACACCTAATGTTAGATCTAGATCTCATTGTGCTTGCTAAAACATCATAGTAATTGCCATAAGTTATTAATTATGCCCACTTAGTTATGATGTTAATCATATGTCCATTCACTTTGTTATTATGCCAGTTTATGATCATGTTTATGTCATGACATGTTAAAACTATCACCCTCGTCATATTCCCTTTTAATTATTATAGCTGGGCTAATTTGTAGCCTAGATAATGCCAAAATACATACGAATACATTAGAGAGAAAACAGGGAAAAAGGGAATTAAAATTGGCATGATTTATGTAATGTTTAATAGGAAATGGGACATGTAAATCAAATGGGGAAAACATAGAAATAGTTACCTATAATGACATAGGTAGATTTGGAATAATTTGGAATGTTTAGTAATTTACAATTAGGAATCATAAATTGTACATATGACATGAGGTTAGGTTACACTGGTGGCGGAAGTCTTCCCGGACCCGACCGCCATATCCAGCAGCCACTAATGTTGAACCTAATGTAGGAGGTCTAAGTACGCAAATACGAATCGGGCTAAGACACGAGGGTAAGCCTAACTATGGAATAACACTGCCCGGACCCGACCGGCATATCCAACATCCTCACGTTGTAGGCCTAATGTGGGAGGTCTAGCCCATTATAACCAAAATTGGACATGGTAAAGAAATGGACTACTTAACCTAATTTAATATGACTATGGACTTAAGTTAGGGTTAAGTAAAACTGGATGGGTAGTGGGGGTTTAAATAAGTTATAGGGGATGGGTAATATATATAAATATATATAGGCCTACATACTTAACCCAATAAGGTTATGTAATTAAAGATACCTAGTGATATACATAACCAGTAGATAGTGTGATAGGGTTATGCAATTAAAGACACCTAAGTGGTATACATAACCGGTAGATGATGCAAGAAAGTTATGTAATTAAAGACACCCTTTAGGGTAAGCATAACTAGTATAAGGCTATGTAATTAAAGACACCTAAGGGTATACATAGTTAGTAGAAAAACCTAGTGGGGATACAAGACAAGGGGGAGAGCCTGTATCATATTGAGGGGGACCCATTTCAGTCAGTAACTCGAAGTGGTATCAAGTAAAGACCTCCGTATTAGGCGGAGAAGTGGCACGCTTACTGATTGATTGTAAGAGATCCAAACGAGGCGGATGGTGTGGGTGGCGCAAACTGACCGGGGACATGTGCGTGCATGGGCCAGGAAGAGGTGGCTAAGACGACCGTGACACCAGCAGATATAGTTGTGCACACCATGGGTTGCCACTTTAGGAAGTGATACCTCCTACTGTGGGGCCAGCACAAAATATCTACAAGGTAGGGAGCCAATGGATTAGGGTAGTGGTTAGGGTATACTTGGATGTATAACCTAAGCCTACCAGCTTATAGTGGAAGGGATCATTTCATTTTAGTTATACTAGTAATAATGTAGAGTTATCATCAGTAAGGCACATATACCTTAGCTTTCTTACCTTGTCACACCTGCTATTTATGTAGCGATTTCTCTCATATCCACTTTATATGCCTATCATGTTGCTTTTAACTATCTACTGGCTAAAAATAACTAGACTCGCCAGACTTTATGTCTGACCTTTTGTTTCTCCTTCTTTCTTCCGCCCCCTTCCCCTCCCCCCTCCCCCTAGGTTCTCAGGGAGGAAATAATCAGACTTAATCTGGAATCAGAAGTCATCTTGCTAGGAGCTACTTCTAAAGTATGGCTCAATTTCTTGACTCTACTATAGCTTAACTCTTTTTATTGGGGAAATGATGCTTTTTATTTACTTATTAACTCTGGTGGTGCAAGACAAAAGTATTTTTATTGTAACGGTTTTTGTGACTTATGTTTGAAATAAAAGTTTAAATTTTCCGCTGTTGCTTTATTTGTCTCTGTCTTGTAATTATTCTGTGTTGTTTACCTATAGCGCTTCACGAAACTTAATGCATTCCCTTAGTGAGTGACATTAACGGACGTGGGGTGTTACACTTGGTATCAGAGCTGAAGGTTACCAGATTAGATAAAAGTTTTTGAACTTTTTTTTCAAAAAAGGTTTTAAAGAAAGATTTTCAAAAAGAAAAGTCTGTTTTAAAAACATTCCCCAAAGAGCCATATGTAGTATCCTTCGGTTTTCTTCCTTTTCCTTTTCTTATTTTTAGCATATCTGGGGAACAAAACATCCATAATATCCTAGAGGGCGTCACTATACCCGGATGGTTCCGTAGGTATTTGGAAGCCACGGCGCCAGCTGAAGGCCAAAGAGACGTTCCTCCACCAACTGCACCAGTCATTCCTCCTCCTCCCCCTCCAAGAGCAGATAACTTCGCCAAGATCTGCAAGTACTTCCGTGCTATGGGAGGGAAGCCATTCCATGGGAACGAGACACTCGTAGAAGCTCAGAACTGGATCATGGAGACCGAGGACCTATTTGTAATCTTTGAAGAGGAGGACCGAAGAAAAATCCAATTAGTTGCTTGGCTGTTAAAGGACGAAGCCTCATTTTGGTGGGAAATCACCCAAGCTGGACGTCCAGTAGAGACTTGGGGAGACTTTAGACAGAGTTTCGAAATAAAATTTCTTTCCCAAGCGGAGAAAAGCATACAGATGGAGAGGTTCTTAGCTCTCAAACAAGGAAATTTGACGGTGAAGGAATATGTGAAAATGTTCAACCAGCTGGCATGGTTCAGTTTGGAGTTGGTGGATGCGCCGTACAAAAGGGCTTTGCGGCTTCCTAAAGGGCTGAATGATCCTCTACATGGGCTTGTAATGTCCCATATTCCAATGGGGGCTAAGTTTGAAAAGCTTGTTGATATGGCCTTAATTGTTGAGGAGGACAAGGGAGAAAAGAAGGAAGTGAAAGCTGAGGGGACATCGCAGAATAAGAAGGTATGGCCTAAGAAGGGGAAGCAATAGCAACAGCAGCAACAACATGAGAAAGGGGGAAAGATGTTAAAGGCAAGGATAAGAGAAAATGTCACAATTGTGGAAAGGAAGGCCAATTGCTTTAATTGCGGAAAGGTCAGACACTTCTCTAAGGAGTGCCCGAAGAAACAGGGATCGCAGGGACAATGGCAAAGAGAAGGGACTTCTAGAGGGCAGGTGCATGCTCTCATGATCGGTGCTCCTGAAAGAGGTTGAAAATTTTCCATAGAAAGTTTAGTTTCTCTTTCAAACTTTCCAGTTAGAACACTTTTTGATTCTGGTGCTTCAAACTCGTTTATATCTAGTTCTGTGGTTGAATATTTGCATTTAATTACAAGTATGGTAGTAGATCCTGTAGTTGTTTCAAACCCCATTGGTGGTTCAGCTCATTTGTCGATGATTTGTCGAGGTTTGAAAATATCTGTGTTGGGTGTCAAATTTGAATGCGACGCGTATGTGCTTGGGTTTATGGGCTATGGGTTGATTCTAGGAATGGATTGGCTTACCACGTATAGGGCCATTCTGGATTGTGAGAAGAGGGTTGTTAGACTCCTGACTCATTATGAAAAGACCCTCGAAGTTTCTTATGACCCTCAAGGGTCTGTTATGCTTAGCTTCCTAGAGTCTCTGGATGCATCCATAGATGATTTACAAACTATTCCAGTGGTTCGAGATTATCCCAATGCTTTTGATGAGGTATGGGGTTTACCTCCAAGACATGAGATCGACTTCCGCATATATCTGGTAGACAACGCAAATCCAGTTGCATTACTAGTGCGCCACATGGCTCCAAGAGAAAGGAGGGAGCTGAGTAAGCAAGTAGGGAAGCTACTTGAAAAAGGGTTTATAAGATGTAGCATATCTGAGTGGGGTGCTCCAGTAGTATTCGCAACTAAAGCGGATGGTTCGCTTCGTTTGTATGTTGACTATAGAGAGTTAAATAAGCTCACCAAGAAGAATAGGCACCCGCTTCCTAGGATTGATGATTTATTTGACCAACTTGTTAGTGCCTCGGTATTTTCTCAGTTGGACTTGGCGAAGGGTTCCATCAGCTAAGGGTGGCTGATGACAACATAGATAAGACTCCTTTCAGAACTCCAGATGGTTTCTTTGAATGGCTAGTTATGCATTTTGGGTTGACAAATGCACCCGCCTATTTTGTTGACTTGATGAGTAGGGTGTTTCGGGAGTTTCTAAACAAATTTGTCGTAGTCTTTGTTGATGATATTTTGGTCTTCTCCAAGTGTGAAGAAGAACTTGCCCAGCATTTGGAAGAAGTTCTGAAAACTCTTTATGACCATCAGCTAAAAGAAAAGTTCTTCAAATGCCATTTCTGGAGGAAAAAGGTGACATTCTGGGGTATGTAGTCTCCAAGGAAGGGATAGCTATAGATCCCACAAAGGTGGTTGTAGTACAAGATTGGCAGATTCCTAAAAATACAACTGAGGTGAGAAGCTTTCTTGGGTTGGAAGGTTATTACAGGAAGTTCATTAAGGGCTTCGCAAAGATATCATCCCCTCTCACCAGGCTGACAAAGAAGAATTTGACATTTTCATGGGACATAGACTATGACATTGCTTTCCAACGACTAAAAATGGCTCTGACAACATCCTCAGTCTTGACCTTGCCCAATGGGAGTAAAATGTTTATTGTTTACACTTTTGCGTGTGGTACAGGGCTTGGTGCGGTTCTGATGCAAGAAGGAAAAGTAATATGTTATGGGGGTAGATAATTGAGTGTTCATGAGAAGAACTACTCCACTCATGAACTAGAACTAGCGGCCATAGTATTCGCATTAAAGATGTGGCGTCATTAGTTACTTGGAGAGATGTTCGAGTTATACACCGATCATAAATCTCTCAAGTATATATTCTCCCAGTTAGATCTAAACCTAAGGCAACAACAATGGATGGAGTTCTTAGCCCCATATGATTTTGAGATTACTTATACCCCCGGCAAGGGTAATGTGGTGGCAGACACACTAAGGCAGAGGGTAGCCCCGAGTCCTCTGTTTGTGGAAAGAAAGAACTTGGAGTTCATATCAGCTTTTGATTTTAGACCCTCCATCGAAGTTTTGCCTGATTTATTTGCATCGTTGGAGATACGACCGACTCTTGTGGAGCAGATAGGAGCTTTACAATAAGGTGACCCACAGATTTAAGACATTATGGATAAGCTCAGAAGAGGGGAGACTTCTAGTCACCTCAGTAGGTATTCCATAGATGGAAAGGGGTGGTTGCGACGAGATGGAAGGCTTTGTGTTCCTCAAACTGGAAGATTGATAAAGGTAGTCCTAGAAGAAGCCCACCATTCTAAGATGACCATACATCCAAGCGGTGGCAAGATGTACAGAGACATGAAGAGGGTTTTCTTTTGGGCTGCGATGAAGAAGGACGTGGCCGAATTTGTTTCTCAATGTTTGGTTTGCCAGTAATTCAAAGCTGAGAAAAAGAAGCCCGGTGCATTACTTCATCCGTTGGAGGTTCCGCAGTGGGAATTGGAGAGCGTCTCTATGGATTTCATAGATGGTTTGCCTAGATCGAAGAAAGGTAATACCAGTATTTGGGTGATATTGGACAAACTCACTAAGAGTGGTCACTTTATTCCAGTTAAAGGTAAAAGGACGGCACCATGGTTGGCAGCAATTTATGTTCGTGAGATAGTTTGTCTCCACGGAGTTCCTTCCAGCATCGTGAGAGATCGTGACCCCATCTTTACCAGTGAATTTTGGAGAAGCTTGCAAGAAGCATTGGGTACACAGTTGTGTTTGATCACCGCTTATCATTCTCAAACCGATGGGAAGACAGAGAGGGTGAATAGAATTCTAGAAGATCTTTTAAGGCTGTGTATCCTCGACTTCGGAGGGACTTGGGAAGAGAATCTTCCTTTAGTAGAGTTTGCCTATAATAACAGCTACCAGGCTAGTATCGGTATGGCACTCTTCGAAGCATTGTACGGATGACCCTGTAGATCACCAACTTGCTGGTGGGAATCTACAGAAATATTATTGCTTGGACCAGATATGGTTAGGGAAACATCCGAAAAGAATGACCTTATTCGACGATGGATGAAGACAGCTCAAGAAAGGCAGAAGTCCTATGCAGACAAGAGAAAGACTAACATCGAATTCGAAGTAGGAGACATAGTTTTTATCAAAGTATAACTTTGAGGAATGTGGTTCACTTCGGATCAGTAGGGAAGTTGGCATCTAGGTTTGCGGGACCATTTCCCATATCCGAGAGGATTGGACAAATGGCTACAGAGTGAAGCTCCCAGAAAATTTATCCGGTGTTCATGACATTTTCCATGTCTCTCAACTATGGAAGTGCCTACATGACACCGTGGAAGTTGTTGAGTCGAGCATGTTGGAAGAAGTCGAAGTGGAATGGGAGGCGACAGTTAGACGGGTTCCCACCCGTATTCTTGGGGCAGAGATTAAGAAGCTGCGCAATAAGGAAATCAAGTTGCTAAAGGTTCAATGGGGAGATAACCCAGAAGATGCGACTTGGGAACCTGAAGATAAGATTTGTTCTTTGTACTCTTTTCTTTTCGAGGGTATGTTCTTAACTCCTTTTTCCTAAACCTTATCAGTACTTGTTTCTGTCAATAGAGTATGTCTTATCCATGGTATTTTCGACCTTTAGATAAAAATCTCATGGATGTAAACATGTTATGTTTGATGGATGCAAGTGGATGCAAGTGTTTGCTAACGGTTGCCTGTGGACGCATATACACACACATTAGGCACTAAGATCGGCTCAATCATGCTCATATTGCATATAAATGTGTGTGCATTTTCTTTTCTTTTATGGATAAAAATGGATGAATTGGCATATGGATGTCGCATTTGGACGAATAGGTGCGCACACATATAGAAGTTATATGATACAATAGGTTTATTTGCATACATATTGGATTCATGGCACTAACATACATCGCATTAAGGAGGTCAACTGAATCAGTAGACCGCCCAATCTTTTGCATTAGCGTTGGAACATATACACACACGGTTGCATACATTCATATAAGTATTAGAAAACTGTAAGGACAATGGATGCTTGTGGATGATGGATGAGTAGATGGATGATGGATGGTATACATTCTTCTTAACTTGAAGATTTCGGGGACGAAATCCTTTAAGGAGGGGGGAATGTAACACCCCGAAATTTTAAATATAAAAATGACAAATTAAAGAATACTTAATTTTTAGAAGAAGAATTAAGTGAAACCGGTTATGCCATTGCATTCGTCTCAGAATTCTGCTTGAGATAGATCCAAGTTTGCGTAAAACAGATATCGTATGAAGAAGTTATGAAGCTCGGAAGATTTAAAGTTTAAAGCTGTAAAACAAATCGACCGCCCATTTTTCCACCATTCGACTGGTACAAGTCAACCGCCCATTTATCACCAGTTGACCGTTTCTAGACAGAAATGAAAACTATCGACTGGTTGGAATTGGCTAGTCGACTGGTTGATTCTGGGCAGTTTCGTGATGACGTGTTTTTCTAATTTGAGTGGCTCGGATAGTTCCTAATCAAATCTAAAGCCCCTTATGCACCTAATACATCTATAAATAAACACCTAAACCTAACCCTAATCTCATTATGTTCATCCATGGCGCCTCCATGCTGCTCTAATCTAAATTAAAACTAGCCTTTCTTCTCCATCAAGTCAAATTAGAAGATCAAATTCTACAAAAGCGGTTTTGCTAATCAAATTCAGAATTCAGATCTATTCACTCTCAATTCTCTAAACCTAATGCTGTGAGTTTCCAGATTACTTTTAGGTTTAGATAAATAAAAGTATGCTTTGATAGACAATGAATTGGATTTGTTGTAAAGTATGATTCTATGTTGATATGAAACGTTATCCTATGTCATGACAAGATCTAATTTCCTAGATCTAATATAATTGTAGTGATTCGATTATGATGTTTATATGGATCTTGACTTGTAACCATGTTATGATGGAAGTATATCTATTAATTTAGATAATTGTGACATTACTTGGATCTAGACTTTTATGCTAATCACCTTTCACTTGTCATATTGTGATACATTGATATATGTTGTAAACTTGACATGTGAATCTACCTTTTGATCTAAACATGTTGCCATGACTATGCTAGATCTAGGTAATTGGACACCTAATGTTAGATCTAGATCTCATTATGCTTGCTTAAACAACATAGTAATTGCCATAAGTTTATAATTATGCCCACTTAGTTATGATGTTAATCACATGTCCATTCACTTTGTTACTATGCCAGTTTATGATCATGTTTATGTCACGACATGTTGAAACTATCACTCTTGTCATATTCCCTTTTAATTATTATAGCTAGCTTACTTTATAGCCTAGATGCCGCCTGTAACAACCCGTGTATTTATAACGTGTAATAACCATAAATCAAGGCAGAATTAATTTTTAAAATAAGAATCTAGGGAAACGGGTTACGCCATTGCGTTCGTCTCGAAATTCTACTTGGAAACGAGTCCGAGTTTTCGAAAATCGGAGTCCGTATGACTAAGTTATGACCATTCGAAGTTTTCAGAAATTTTCAAATTCAAAACAGACTCAATTCGAATTCAAAATTCGAATTTCAAACCTCCAAATGGACTGGGCGGGAAAAATCCCTCCCAGGACCAGGTCGACCTGGGGGTCGACCTACCTAGAGCCAGGTCGACCATAGTGTCGACCTGGGGGTCGACCTGGTACCCGAGCCCATTTCTGAAGCTAGATTCACTCTGATGTATGTGGCCTCATTTCTGTCCACATTCGTTGACCTGACCCTATAAATACAGCCCCTAACACCAGTCTCTCTACACCAAATTTCTTTCTGACCTCATGTTGCTCTGATTCTGGTTGAAAAGTTTGATAGAGGGACTTCTACTACTACGTTGAGACTGCGTTAAAGGAATTGCTGATTAGGGGACTTCTATTAGGACTTGACTAAGCAACAAACGACTCTCTTTTTCTAATTCTCGAACCACGATATGTAAGCCCCAGTTATTTTCAGATTTAAACTGTAAATGTATTATGAATATGATGTAAAATTGAAATTGGACCTATGTATGATGACTGTTTACATTCATTCTTATTCATCTTGGATCTTGACTCTTGAATATTACTATGACATTGATTTGGGGCCTATTCATGTTGTATATCAAAAAGAGAAACCCCTCTTATTATCATGTTGAATCTGTTATTAGCCACATGTTTATGATTATCACCTTATGACAGTCGTACCGTGACTATACTATCATCTTATGACAATCATTACTATGACTATACTATCACCTTATGACGGTCGTTACCATGACTATACTATCACCTTGTGACAACTGTTATTTTGACTAGTACCTTATCTTGCTAGATTTGGAATCTTTATGTTTGAGGCCAATATTTCATATGCCAATAATGTTTTATTTCAAGTCATATCATGCTATGCTAGTAACCACTCTTTCCACCTTATACCCATTTCTTTTTATGTCACTCCCTAATTAGATTTATTTGTATTGATTCGAACCTTCGTGCGATGGGAATACGATTTGGGTACATTAGGTAAAATATGAATTAGCTTTAGACTTGAACATGAACATTATTATGACTTGAACCTGAATATGGACATGAACTTGACACGATTCGACATAAAACATGACTTGAAAACTCGGCATGAGTCTAAACATGAAAACTTGAACGTGGGCATGACAGTTAGATAAACTTGAAAATGGCCAACTCGAGGTTGGGTTGAGTTTGCAGTGTAAATCTGCCTGGAACCGCCCGGCAAATCCAGTGGCTGCAAACAATAGGATCCAATGTGCGTAGTTGGTCATATCGCACGTAAAAACCCGAGGTTATATTATGTTGTGGTGTAAATCTGCCCGGAACCGCCTGACAAATCCGGTAACCACAACAGTTAGTCTAATGTGAGAGGTTGGCGCGCACTAATGAGTTAATGCCACATGATAGGGTTAAGTCATGAACCACTTGAATATACTTAACCTAACACGATGACTTGATAGGGTTAAGTCATGAACTGCTTGAACACACTTAACCAACTTGATACATGATCTGGATAGGGTTAAGTCACGAATTTGAATGACAACACTTAACCCATTAGAAACCCTGGTTACGCGGTCCTTTTCAGCAGTAACCCACTTAGATGTATCACGATACCTTGGGACTAGACAGGGTGGGGCACGATTACTGGGCTGATTGTAAGTGACCAGAACGACGGCTGAGTAGGTGCACCATTGTAGGTTCAGGCGGGCTATGGTCGTGCACGTAGTCTAGAGTTGAAAAAGCAGGCATTGGGCACCCGTAGATTTACACAGTGCGTGCTTGATTCGTGTCGGCGGTTGGCACCATAGGACTTGATACACCCTATGGTGGACCTAGCACAGGTAACTACATTTCTGGATAGGGTCGTATGACACAGACACATGACGAGCTAGGACTTGTAGGGAGCGGATCGATTAGTAGATCATACCGTAGGACCCCGTAATGGGTCACTTCATGACACTGGGCTAAGGGATCATTTCATGGTTAATACTTGATATGGGTTAGAATACTAGTACAGTTGATGCAGCGAACCTTGAACATGCGATGCCATACTTGACTTATCTTGTTAACTTAATTATCCAACTAGTTCTGTTATCATCCTTATGTTTAATTCCAGTTTTCACATGCCATGTTACCTTTACTAGTTTTCATACTGAAAGCCACTAGGGCTTACCAATCTTTATGACTGACCCTTTTTCTTTCGCCCCCCCCCCCCAGGTTCCTAGGGAAGAAACACTAGCTCTTAGCTTGGATTCAACTTGCTTTCTGACAGCTCATGTACGGTTTGGTCTTGGGCTATGCTATAGCTGCTTCTGCTATTTATAGGGAATAATTTACTTTTGTTTTAAAGTTTATGCTTCTTTAGTATGAACTTGATGTAATGGAATAATTTGTATCTTGGATATATGAGCTTTTGACTCTTTTCTTGGAAATAATAAAAAGTTGGTTTTTAATTTCTACCACTGCTTTAATTATGTTCTGCCTTGTGATATCTCTGTGCATGTTTACCTAGATAATACTCCACCAAAACTAGTGCATTCCCTTTGTAAGTGACCCTAGCAGAGGTTGGGTGTTACAATTTGGTATCAGAGCAGAAGGTTACCAGGCTGGGCAAAAGTTTTAAAAACCTTCTGAAACTGTTTTCAAAACCATTTATAAAGAAGCATTTTTCAAGAAAAGTTTTATGTTTAAAAAGGTTATTCCCCAAGAAGCCTTTAGCACTTCCCTTTGTTTCCTCGTTTGAATCTTTTCTTTTCGATTTTCAGCATGGCCTATCTTAACCTTCCTGAGGGAATACCCGTGCCTGGATGGTTCCGAAGGTACTTAGAAGCCAGGGCCAATGACGCGGGCACGGCAGACATCCCTCCTCCTCCCCCAGTGGCCACGGTTCCTCCTCCTCCTGGTGCCGCCTTTGCCAAAATATGCAAAGACTTTAAAGCGATGGGCGGCAAGAACTTCGTTGGAACTGAAACCTTCGTTGAGGCACGAAACTGGGTAAAGGAAACAGAAGACTTGTTCATTATCTTTGATATGGAGGACCATAGGAAAGTTCAATTGGCAGCATGGTTGTTGAAAGAGGAAGCTGGATTTTGGTGGGAAGTCACCAACGCTACCAGGCCAGTTGAGACTTGGGCAGACTTTAGAGAAAGGTTTGGGCTCAAATTCCTATCGTCGGCAGAGGAGAACCTTCAGATGGAGAGGTTCCTAGCACTCAAGCAAGGGGATATGTCTGTGAGGGAGTACGTGAATAAGTTTAATCAGCTTGCTCGGTTAAGTTTGGATTTGGTCAACACAGCCCAGAAAAAGGCTATACGCTTTGCTCGAGGATTGAACGAGTCACTACACAGCTTGGCCCTAACTCATATACCCATGGGGGCGACCTTTGAAAGCTTGGTGGATATGGCTCTACTCCATTTGGAAGACAAGAATAGCAAGAAGGAGGTTAAGGCTAATGAGACTCAGAATAAGAAGGCTGACTTCAAGAAGGGGAACAACAAGAATAATAAGAATAACAAGAGCAACAACAAATCACGTGAGACGAGGAAGTGCAACTTCTGTGGTATTACTGGACATCTAGCTAAAGAATGTAGAAGGAAGAAGAGGAAGTTGGGTGAATGCTTTCATTGTGGAGATACTGGACACATCAGCAAGGATTGCCCTAAGAAGCAAGGGCAAGGGCAAGGGCAGACTCAGCGAGCAGGACCTTCTGGAGGGCAGTTGCATGCTCTCAACACCGCTCCAGCTCCTGACCGAGGCAGTAATATTTCCGTAAAAAGCCTTGTTTACATTTCTGATTTTCCTGTTCGAACTTTATTTGACTCTGGCGCATCGCATACTTTTATTTCTTCTGATATTGTTGAAAATCTACACTTAAGTACTAGTCTGGTTGAGGATCCCGTTATAGTTTCAAATCCAATTGGGGGCTCCGTCCCATTTATCTATGATGTGTGTGGATTTAAGGATCTCTATCTTAAGCGTAGAATTCACGTGTAATGCTTATGTTCTCGGATTTATGGGATATGGTTTGATCCTAGGTATGGACTGGCTGTCCGATTATGGAGCCATTCTTGATTGTAAATGAAGGGTAGTGAGGCTCAGGACTCACCTTGGTAATACCCTTGAAATTTCTTGTAACCCTAAGGGTCCGGTCATGTTATGTTATCTTGAATCCCTTGACTCATCCGACGATAATTTGCAATCTGTAAGAGTGGTCCGAGAATATCCAGATGTCTTTGATGAAGTGAGGGGATTACCTCCTAAACGCGAGATAGAGTTACGAATTTATCTTGTTGATAATGCCAAGCCAGTTTCATTACCCGTTAGGCACATGGCTCCGCAAGAAAGAAGAGAGCTCAGTAAACAAATCAACGAGTTGCTTGAGAAAAATTTCATAAGACGAAGCATTTCTGAATGTGGTGCTCCGGTAGTATTCGCTACTAAGGCGGATGGATCGCTTCGTCTGTGCGTAGATTATCGTGAGTTAAACAAGCTGACAAAGAAGAATAGGCACCCACTACCAAGAATCGACGATCTATTTGACCAGCTTGTGGGAGCATCTGTTTTCTCTCAACTCGATCTAGCCATAGGATTCCATCAGCTCAGAGTGGCTGAGGATAGCATTGACAAAACTGCGTTTAGGACTCCGAATGGGTTCTTCGAATGGCTCGTTATGCCGTTTGGGTTAACGAATGCACTCGCATACTTTGTAGATTTATTGAGCAGGGTGTTTCGGGAGTTCCTTAACAAGTTTGTGGTAGTTTTCGTGGATGTTATTTTGATCTTCTCAAAAGATGAAGAAGAGCATGCTGAGCATCTCAAGGAAGTCATTGAAACGCTTAGAGCACACCAATTAAAGGCTAAGTTCTCCAAATGCCATTTTTGGAGGAAGGAAGTTCGGTTCCTTGGACATGTAGTTTCTAAGCAAGGCATAGTCGTGGACCCCACAAAGGTAGTTGTGGTACAGGACTGGAAAATTCCTAAGAATGCAACGGAGGTGAGGAGCTTTCTCGGTTTGGCGGGCTACTACAGGAAGTTCATTAGGGACTTCGCTAAGATTTCAGCCCTTCTTACTAAATTAACAAAGAAGAACCTACCTTTTGCATGGGACCTAGAATGTGATGCTGCTTTTCAGAGACTTAAGAGAGCCCTTACCACGGCTCCAGTCTTAGCATTACCTGATGGAGTTAAGATGTTTACCGTGTACACAGATGCGTGCGGCACGGGGTTAGGCGCTGTCCTAATGCAAGAAGGAAGATTAATATGCTATGGGGGCAGACAACTTAAAGTCCATGAGAAAAACTATCCCACGCATGACTTGGAGTTGGCCGCGATTGTTTTTGCACTTAAAGCTTGGCGCCATTATCTTCTAGGGGAGAGGTTCGAGCTGTATACCGACCACAAATCGCTTAAGTACCTCTTCTCACAGAAAGACTTGAATCTAAGACAACAGCGGTGGATGGAGTTCTTGGCATCATATGACTTTGATATAGCTTATACCCCTGGCAAGGGTAATGTGGTGGCAGACGCGCTAAGTAGAAAAAGACTGACTTTGAGCCCCTTGTTTGTTGAAATAAAAAGCCTTGATTTTATAACAACCTTTGATTTTACACCTGTTGTTGAGTCATTGACTGCTACGTTTGCATCTCTTGAGCCAAGACCTACACTTCTAGACCAAGTAGGGACTTCACAGAAGGAAGACCCACAGTTAGTTGAAATCATGGACAAGCTGATTAGAGGTGAGACGTCAAGTCACCTCAGTAGGTATGCCATAGATGACAAGGGATGGCTAAGGCACGATGGAAGGTTATGTGTCCCACGAGTAGGAGACTTAGTACGGAGAGTTCTCGAAGAAGCGCACCATTCGAAGATGACTATACATCTCGGAGGGGATAAAATGTACAGGGATATGAAACGCATTTTCTTTTGGGATGGAATG
This sequence comes from Allium sativum, assembly GCA_030737875.1. Taxonomy (NCBI): domain Eukaryota; kingdom Viridiplantae; phylum Streptophyta; class Magnoliopsida; order Asparagales; family Amaryllidaceae; genus Allium; species Allium sativum. The sequence continues at coordinate 283,709,910 of CM060921.1, forward strand.
AAAAAGGACGTGGCAGAGTTTGTTTCGAAGTGCATGGTGTGCCAACAAGTAAAGGCCGAGTCGAAGAAGCCCGGTGGGCTATTACATCCTTTGGAGGTTCCGCAATGGAAATGGGAGAGTATCTCGATGGATTTCGTGGATGGACTGCCTAGGTCTCGGAAGGGAAATACTAGCATATGGGTCATAGTTGATAGACTCACGAAAAGCGCTCACTTCATTCCAGTGAATAGCAAGAGGACCGCATCAGGGCTAGCGTCTATTTACCTTCGAGAGATAGTACGATTGCATGGAGTTCCTTCTAGTATAGTTTGTGATCGTGACCCGATTTTCACTAGCCAGTTTCGAAATAGTCTGCAATAAGCAATGGGAACACGACTGAACTTAAGCATGGCCTATCACCCACAGACGGATGGACAAACCGAAAGGGTAAATAGGGTACTAGAAGATCTCCTGAGGCTATGCATTCTTGACTTTGGTGGTACTTGGGAAGACCATCTTCCTCTCGTGGAGTTTGCGTATAACAACAGTTACCAAGCTATCATCGGAATGGCACCGTTCGAAGCCCTATATGGAAGACCGTGCAAGTCGCCAACTTGTTGGCGGGAGACGACAGACAGACTTATACTTGGGCCCAACATGATAAGGGACACTTCTGAGAAGATTGAGTTGATACGAAGACGGATGAAAATGGCCCAAGATAGACAGAAATTTTATGTGGACCAGAGAAGGACAGACTTAGAGTTCGAAGTCGGAGATATGGTCTTTATAAAGGTTTCTCCGTTACGCAATGTAGTTCGATTTGGAGCAGTTGGAAAGCTAGCACCAAGATTTATAGGACCGTTCCCCATCATTGAGAGGATTGGACGGATGGCCTACAAGGTAGACTTACCCGAGAAGTTGTCTAGAGTACACAATGTCTTTTACGTCTCGCATCTCCGGAAGTGTTTGCATGAGTCAGCCAAAGTGGTTGAGCCAAGCATCCTTGAAGACGTGGAAGTGGAGAAAGAAGCAACATTGAGGCGAGTTCCGATTCGTATCTTAGGAACGGAGATTAAGAAGCTAAGGAATCGAGAAGCCAAGCTAGTGAATGTGTAGTGGAGTGAAACCCAAGAGGACGCAACTTGGGAAACCGAAGAAAAGATACGCGCGCTTTACCCATTTCTTTTTGAGGGTACATTCTCGATCTCTTTTTCCTTGAAAACCTTTTCATATCATGCTTCTAATATCTATGTTTGTCTTGTTATCTTCTCGATCTTATCTTGAGAACCTTAGGTAGAACCGTATGGATGTAAACATGTGACTGAAACATGTTATGGTTGATGGTTGCAAGTGGTTGCTAGTGGATGCATGACACACATTAGGCACTAGATCGGCTCAGTCACATTTTCATGTTGCATATGCATGGGTGCTTATACTTGTACATGGATGGAACTTGTTATGCTATCACTTGGATGTTGCATATCGATGAATGACTGTGCACTCATGTAGAGATTATAAACTATGCAAGGTATTTGCATACATGTTGGATTCATGACACTAACATATTTTGCATTAAGGAGGTTTACTGAATCAGTAACCGCCTGATCTTTTGCATTAGATAAATTTCATATACACACACTTTCTGCATATGTTCATATAGCACTAGAAGTCTTTTAAGGACAATGGTTGCCTTTGGATGATGCTTTGAGTAGATGGTTGATTGGATGGTAGGACACATCCTCCCTAACTTAGATATTTCGGGGACGAAATCCTTTAAGGAGGAGAGAATGTAACAACCCGTGTTTTTACAACGTGTAATAACCATAAATCAAGGCAGAATTAATTTTTAAAATAAGAATCAAGGGAAACAGGTTACGCCATTGCGTTTGTCTTGAAATTCTGCTTGGAAATGAGTCTGAGTTTTCGAAAATCGAAGTCCGTATGACCAAGTTATGACCATTCAAAGTTTTCAGAAATTTTCAAATTCAAAACAGACTCAATTCGAATTCTAAATTCGAATTTCAAACCTCCAAACGGACTGGGCAGGAAAAATCCCACCTAGGACCAGGTCGACCTGGGGGTCGACTATGTAGTCGACCTACCCAGGGCCAGGTCGACCATAGTGTCGACCTGGGGGTCGACCTGGTACCCGAGCCCATTTCTGAAGCTAGATTCACTCTGATGTATGTGGCCTCATTTCTGTCCACATTCGTTGACCTGACCCTATAAATACAGCCCCTAACACCAGTCTCTCTACACCAAATTTCTTTCTGACCTTATGCTGCTGTGATTCTGGTTGAAAAGTTTGAGAGAGGGACTTCTTCTACTACGTTGAGACTGTGTTAAAGGAATTGCTGATTAGGGGACTTCTATTAGGACTTGACTAAGCAACAAACGACTCTCTTTTTCTAATTCTCGAACCATGATCTGTAAGCCCCAGTTATTTTCAGATTTAAACTGTAAATGTATTATGAATATGATGTAAAATTGAAATTGGACCTATGTATGATGACTGTTCACATTCATTCTTGTTCATCTTGGATCTTGACTCTTGAATATTACTATGACATCGATTTGGGGCCTATTCATGTTGTAAATCAAAAAGAGAAACCCATCTTATTATCATGTTGAATCTGTTATTAGCCACATGTTTATGATTATCACCTTATGACAGTCGTACCGTGACTATACTATCATCTTATGACAATCGTTACTATGACTATACTATCACCTTATGACAGTCGTTACCATGACTATACTATCACCTTGTGACAACTGTTATTTTGAATAGTATCTTATCTTGCTAGATTTGGAATCCTTATGTTTGAGGCCAATATTTCATATGCCAGTAATGTTTTATTTCAAGTCATATCATGCTATGCTAGTAATCACTCTTGCCACCTTATACCCATTTCTTTTTATGACACTCCCTAATTAGATTTATTTGTATCGATTCGAACTTTCGTGCGATGGGAATACGATTTGGGTAGATTAGGTAAAATATGAATTAGCTTTAGACTTGAACATGAACAATATTATGACTTGAACCTGAATATGGACATGAACTTGACATGATTTGACATAAAACATGACTTGAAAACTAGATATGAATCTAAACATGAAAACTTGAACGTGGGCATGACAGTTAGATAAACTTGAAAATGGCCAACTCGAGGTTGGGTTGAGTTTGCAGTGTAAATCTTCCCGGAACCGCCCGACAAATCCAGTGGCTGCGAACAATAGGATCCAATGTGGGTAGTTGGTCATATCGCATGTAAAAACCTGAGGTTAGACTATGTTGTGGTGTAAATCTTCCCGGAACCGCCCGGCTAATCCAGTAACCACAACAATTAGTCTAATGTGAGAGGTTGGCGTGCACTAATGAGTTAATGCCACATGATAGGGTTAAGTCATGAACAACTTGAATATACTTAACCTGACACGATGACTTGATAGGGTTAAGTCATGAACTGCTTGAACACACTTAACCAACTTGATACATGATCTGGATAGGGTTAAATCACGAATTTGAATGACAACACTTAACCCATTAGAAACCCTAGTTACGCGGTCATTTTCAGCAGTAACCCACTTAGATGTATCACGATACCCTGGGACTAGGCAGGGTGGGGCACGATTACTGGGCTGATCGTAAGCGACCAGAACGACGGCTGAGTAGGTGCGCCGTTGTAGGTTCAGGCAGGCTATGGTCGTGCACGTAGTCCGGAGTTAAAAAAGCAGGTATTAAACACCCGTAGATTTACATTGTGCGTGCTTGATTCGTGTCGGTGGTTGGCACCATAGGACTTGATACACCATATGGTGGACCTAGCACAGGTAACTACATTTCTGGATAGGGCCGTTTGACACAGACACATGACGAGCTAGGACTTGTAGGGAGCCGATCGATTAGTAGATCGTACCGTAGGACCCCGTAATGGGTCACTTCATGACACTGGGCTAAGGGATCATTTCATGGTTAATACTTGATATGGGTTAGAATACTAGTACAGTTGGTGCAGCGAACCTTGAACATGCAATGCCAGACTTGACTTAACTTGTTATCTTAATTATCCAACTAGTTCTGTTATCATCCTTATGTTTAATTTCAGTTTTCACATGTCATGTTACCTTTACTAGTTTTCATACTGAAAGTCACTAGGGCTTACCAGTCTTTATGACTGGCCCTTTTCTTTCGCCCCTTTTTCTTTCGTTTCCCCCTCCCAGGTTCCCAGTGAGGAAACACTAGCTCTTAGCTTGGATTCAACTTGCTTTCTGATAGCTCATGTACGGTTTGGTCTTGGGCTATGCTATGGCTGCTTCTGCTATTTATGGGGAATAATTTACTTTTGTTTTAAAGTTTATGCTTCTTTACTATGAACTTGATGTAATGGAATAATTTGTATCTTGGATATATGAGTTTTTGACTCTTTTCTTGGAAATAATAAAAAGTTGGTTTTTAATTTCTACCGCTGCTTTAATTTTGTTCTGCCTTGTGATATCTCTGTGCATGTTTACCTAGATAATACTCCACCAAAGCTAGTGCATTCCCTTTGTGAGTGACCCTAGCGGAGGTGGGGTGTTACACCGCCAAAATACGTACGAATACATTTAAGAGAAAACGGGGAAAAAGGGAATTAAAATTGGCATGATTTATGTAATGTTTAATAGGAAATGGGACATGTAAATCAAATGGGGAAAACATAGAAATATTTACCTATAATGACATAGGTAGATTTGGATTAATTTGGAATGTTTAGAATTTACAATTAGGAATCATAAATTGTACTTCTGACACGAGGATAGGTTACATTAGTGATGGAAATCTGCCCAGACCCGACCGGAATATCTAGCAGCCACTAATGTTGAACCTAATGTGGGAGGTCTAAATACGCAAATATGAATCGGGCTAAGACACGAGGTTAGGCCCAACTGTGGAATAAGACTGCCCGGACCCGACCGACATGTCCAGCATCCACATGATGTAGGCCTAATGTGGGAGGTCTAGCCCATTATAACCATAATTGGACATGGTAAAGAAATGGACTACTTAACCTAATTTAATATGGCTATGCACTAAAGTCAGGGTTAAGTAAAACTGGATGGGTAGTGGGGGGTTAAGTAAGTTAGAGGGGTGGGTAATATATATATATATATATATATATATATATATATATATATATGCCCACATACTTAACCCAACAAGGTTATGTAATTAAAGACACCTAGTGGTATACATAACCAGTAGATAGTGTAACAGGGTTATGTAATTAAAGACACCTAAGTGGTATACATAACCGGTAGATGATGTAAGAAAGTTATGTAATTAAAGACACCCTTTAGGGTAAGCATAACTAGTATAGGGCTATGTAATTAAAGACAACTAAGAGTATACATAGTCAGTAAAAAAAACCTAGTGGGGATACAAGACAAGGGGGAAAGCTTGTATCATATTGAGAGGGACCCATTTCAGTCAGTAACCCGAAGTGGTATCAAGTAAAGACCTCCGTACTAGGCGGAGAAGAGGCACGCTTACTGATTGATTGTAAGAGATCCAAACGAGGCGGATGATGTGGGTGGTGCAAACCGACCGGGGACATGTGCGTGCATGGGCCAGGCAGAGTGGGCTAAGACGACCGTGACACTAGTAGATATAGTTATGCACACCATGGGTTGCCACTTTATGAAGTGATACCTCCTACTGTGGGGCCAGCACATGATATCTACATGGTAGGGAACCGATCGATTAGGGTAGTGGTTAGGGTATACTTGGACGTATGACCTAAGACTATCAGTTTATAGTGGAAGGGATCATTTCATTTTAGTTATACTAGTAATAATGCAGAGTTATCATTAGTAAGGCACATATACCTTAACTTGCTTACCTTGTCACACCTGCCATTTACATAGTGATTTCTCGTGTATCCACTTTATATGCCTTTTATGTTGCTTTTAACTATCTACTGGCTAAAAGTAACTAGACTTGCCAGACTTTATGTCTGACCCTGTTGTTTCTCTTTCTTTCTTCCGTCCCCCCTTCAGGTTCTTAGGGAGGAAACAATCAGACTTAATTAGGAATCATATATCATCTTGCTAGGAGCTACTTCTGAAGTATCGCTCAAGTTCTTAACTCTACTATGGCTTAAATCTTTTTATTGGGGAAAAGATGCTTTTTATTTACTTATGTACTCTGATGGTGCAAGATAAAAGTATTTTTATTGTAATGGTTTTTGTGACTTACGTTTGAAATAAAAGTTTAAATTTTCCGCTGCTGCCTTATTTATCTCTGTCTTGTAATTATTCTATGTCTGTTTACCTATAGCGCTTCATGAAACCTAAGGCATTCCCTTAGTGAGTGACATTAATGGACGTGGGGTGTTTCGGAAGCCCACCATTATAAGAGGACTATTCATCCAGGCGGTGACAAGATGTACAGAGACATGAAAAGGGTTTTCTTCTAGGATGGAATGAAGAAATATGTGGCAGAGTTTGTTTCTCAATGTTTAGTTTGTCAGCAAGCTAAAGCTGAGCAAAAGAAGCCTGGTGGTCTACTTCATCCTTTGGAGGTTCCTCACTGGAAATGGGAGAGCATCCCTATGGATTTCATAGACGGTTTGCCTAGATCGAAGAAAGGCAACACCAGTATCTAGGTTGTGGTAGATAGACTCACTAAAAGCGCTCACTTTATTCCAGTTAAGAGTAAGAGGACGACATCTTGGTTGGCAGCAATTTGTGTTTGTGAGATATTTCGTCTTCATGGGGTGCCCTTCAGCATCGTAAGCGATCGTGACCCCATATTTAGCAGTGAATTTTGGAGGAGCTTGCAAGAAGCATTAGGTACACAGTTGTATTTGAGCACCGCTTGTCATCCTCAGACCGATGGGCAGACGGAGAGGGTGAACATAATTCTAGAGGATCTACTGAGCCTGTGTATCCTAGACTTCAGAGGGACTTGGGAAGAGAACCTTCCTTTAGTAGATTTTGCCTATAACAACAGCTACCAACCTAGCATTGGCTGGCATCCTTCGAAGCATTGTATGGACGACCCTGTATATCACCAACTTGTTGGTGGGAATCTACAAAAAGATTATTACTTGGACCAGATATGTTTAGAGAAACGTCCGAAAAGATTGACCTCATTCGACGGCGGATGAAGACAGCTCAATATAGGGAGAAGTCCTATGCAGACAAGAGAAGGACTGACATCAATTTTGAAGTGGGAGACTTAGATTTTATCAAAGTGTCACCTTTGAGCAATGTGGTTCGCTTCAGATCGGTAGGGAAGTTGGCACCTAGTTTTGTGGGACCATTTCCCATAACCAAGAGGATTGACCAAATGGCCTATAGAGTAAAGGTCACAGAAAATCTATCCGTTGTTCAGGATGTTTTCCATGTTTCCCATCTTCGGGAGTGCCTGCATGACACTGCAGTAAACGTTGAGCCGAGTGTGTTGGAAGAAGTATAAGTGGAACGAGAGGCAACAGTCAGGTGAGTCCCTACCCGTATTCTTGGATCAGAAGTTAAGAAGCTACGCAAAAAAAGATCATGTTGCTAAAGGTTCAAAGGGGAGATAACCCAGACCTAGGAGACTGAAGACAAAATTCGTGATTCGCACCCTTTCCTTTCCGAGGGTATGTTCTTAACACCTTTTTCAAAGTATTATCAGTGCTTGTTTCTATCATTTAAGTATATCTTATCCAGAGTATTTTTCAACCTTTAGATAGGAATCTATAGATGTAAACATGTGTTTGAAACATGTTATGTTTGATGGATGCAAGTGGATGCAAGTGTTTGCTAGTGGTTGCATGTGGATGCATATACACACATTTTAGGCACTAGATCAGCTCAATCACTCTCATACTGCATATGGATGTGCGTGCATTTTTCTTTTCTTTTATGGATGGAAATGGATGAGTTATCATATGGATGTTTCACTTGGACGAATGAGTGTGCATACATATAGAACTCACATGTTATAATAGGTTTATTTGCATACATATTGAGTTCATGGCACATTGCATTAAGGAGGTCAACTGAATTAGTAGACCGTCTAATTTTTGCATTAGTATTAGGACATATAGACACACCTTTGCATATATTAATATAAGCATTGGAAATCTTTAAGGACAATGGATGACAGTGATTGATGGATAAGTAGATGGATGATGGATGGTAGGATATGCATTCTTCTCAGTTTGGAGATTTCGGGGATGAAATCATTTAAGTAGGGGGAATGTAACACCCCGTAATTTTGTTAACATTAAAGAGGATAAATTAAATAATAATTAATTTAATATTCGGAATTAAGGAAAATGGACTGCGCCATTGCGTCCGTCTCGAAATTCTGGTCAAGATAAACATTTGGTTTGCATTATAACAAACACCGTATGAATAAGTATGAGGGTTTTAAGTTTGTATACGCGTAGAAGAAATAAATATATACATATGAGTCATATAGGAGTCAAATATGAGTCAGCACCTTATCCAGGATCGTTCAAAAATCAAAATGGCAGAAGGCGACAAATTTCCCGCTCTAGGGGGTCGACAGGGTGGTCGACACCGAGTCGACCCCACTTAAGAGGTGTCGACACCAGGGTCGACACCCCTAGGGCTGATGTGGCATAGTCAGTTTAGAGGTTGGCAGCTATAAATAAAGATCCATTTTTCATGCTTTCTGTCTTAGAATGCAATGGAGGCCAAGTGCTGTCAGTGACTGGACTAAACCTAATTCTACTCATCTTCTGCAAATTAAATTCTAAGATTCGAGCGTAGATTCAACACTTATAACTCTTCTATCATATTAACAATCCAAACACTGTGAGTTGGTTACTTTTAGGTTTAAATGAATAAAAGTAATTTGTGAAAGACTGTGATTTGGATATGTTGTAAATTATGAATCTATACTATTATTGGATCCTAAGTTATGTCATGATAGATCTACTTTTCTAGATCTAATTCAATTGTGGTTGATCTATTACGTCACCTTTGTGGATCTTGGTTTATATTTATATTGTGGTTAATGTAAATCTATCATTTTTGGACAGTTAAAACCTAGTTTAGATCTAATCCTTTATGTAGATCATCTTTTACCTATTATATTGTGGCCAACTTAGATATGTCATTATTTGGACATATAAATCTTTGTTTAGACCTAAGCATGCTTGATATGTCATCCTAATTATGCTAGATCTGTTTATAATGTCCACATTATAATTATGTCAGATTTAGTTTTATCATTGCCTGTCCACTAGATCTATTTTTATGTCCACCTTATTATTATGCCAAAACATGTCTATGCCAGTATATATGTTCATGTCAGCTTTGTTAGAATGATCACTATTGTCATTTTTCCTATTACCTTTCCTTTATATGCCTAGGCTACTTTCTAGCCTAGGTAGGCCGCCAAATATATGTGAATGCATTAGTTAGGGGACGGGGGAAAATATTAGATTTGGCATAACTTGATATGAATTTGGACATATAATCCATTATGTGTATAATTGGACATTTAGGCATAACTGGAAATTTGAATGTTAATTTGGTTATTAATTGGATTAATGAATATGAATAAATTTGGCATAAAATCAATTATGGACATAAATGGGAAAAAGAGGCATAAAACCTACAATTGACATAGGAACAATTAAAAATTAATGCCTAGGATTACAATTAGAAATTGTAATGGCACTTATGACACGAGGTTAGGTTGCATTAGTGGTGGAAGTCTGCCCGGACCCGACCGGCATATCCAACAGCCACTAATGTTGAATCTAATGTGAGAGGTCTAAGTGCGCAAATACAAATCGGGCTATGACACGAGGTTAGGCCCAACTGTGGAATAAGACTGCCCGGACCCGACCAGCATGTCCAGCATCTGCACATTTTAGGCCTAATGTAGGAGGTCTAGCCCATTATAAACCATAAATGGACATGGTAATAAATTGGACTACTTAACCAAATTTAATCCATAGGGATTGTATGATTGTGAACTAAAGTTAGGGTTAAGTAAAATTTGTTGGATAGTGGATGGGTTAAGAAAATCCGAAGGGGGTGGGTAATATTTATATATAGGCCCACAAACTTAACCCGATAAGGTTATGTAATTAAAGACACCTAGTGGTATACATAACTAGAGAAAATAATAAAGTTATGTAATTAAAGACACCCTTTAGGGTAAGCATAACTTGTAGAAATAATAGGGTTATGTAATTAAAGACACCTAGTGGTATACATAGCCAAAGAAAACCTAGTGGGTGTACAAGACAAGGGGAGAGCTTGTATCGTATTATGTGGGACCCATTTCAGTTAGTAACCCAGAGTAGGTATTAAACAAAGTACTCCTTACTAGGCTGAGATGGGGCACGCTTACTGACTGATTGTAAGAGATCCAAACGTGGAGAATGGTGTAGGCGGCGCAAACCGACTAGGCCATGTGCGTGCATGAGCCGGGCAGAGTGGGATAAGACGACCGTGACACCTGTAAATATGGGGCTGTGCATATTAGTGAGGGGTTGCCACTTTAGGACATGATACATCCTACCATGGGGCCGGCACAGAGTATCTATGGAGTAGGGAGCCGATCGATTAGGGTAGTATCTAGGGTATATTTGGACATATGCCCAGGTCTACCACCTTGAAGTGTAAGGGATCACCTCATTCTATGAATAATCATTATAAGCATATACACCTTATCCTGTCTACCTTGTCACACCTGCCATTTATGTAATGATCTCTCTTATCCACTTTATATGCCTGTCATGCTACTTTTATTTATTATTTACTTGCTAAAAGTTACTAGACTCGCCAGATTTTATGTCTGACCATTTTTGTTTCTCATTCTTTCTTTTGTCCCACCCCCCCAAGTTCTCGGGGAGGAACACTCAGGCTTGACCGTGATTCTGCTTACTTTTGTTAGAGTTGCCGATATGTATGGCTCAAGCTCCTATCCCTATTGTTATGGCTATATTTTGTTCTTGGGAAATTTTACTTCTTTTATGTACTCTGATATTTTTGAAGTACAAGATAGTAATTTTTATGTTGTAATGGGCTTTTATCTTTTAGACATGTGATGCTTTTAGGCCACGGTATCTTATGATAAGTAAATTTTTTATTCCGATGTTATTCTTTTGTAATATTATGTGTCTATTTACCTATAATGCTTCACGAAACTTAATGCATTCCCTTTGTAAGTGACATTAACGGACGTGGGGTGTCACATTACTTTTGCACTTTATGTTAGTATTACCTTAAAGTACCGTACATCTTGTTGTGCTAACTCTTTGGTTGCAGGTCCAGGTTCAGGTATGATTTTTTTTTATACTTGTTATTGTTCTGTTTTGCTGTTATCACTCATACCAGACTTTTGTCTGACCCAAAGTTTTATGTCGCTTCTTATTACTCTGGGTGCTCCTAAATGAGCAGACTAGAGACAGGTTAGGTGGTATGCACGAGTAGTAGTCCGGAGACGAGCAAGAGGCTTCCACGTACTATTTACATATATTCTCGCTTTGTTGTTGCTGGTCACTGCTTGGGCAATAGTCATGTACCCTTTCTATTTTTCTTTAGAGACAGTATTTTGAAGGTGTAATAATGATTTGGATCATAAGCTGTATTTTGGATTTTGCTGCTACGTTGGTTTAGTTTTTAGCTTATACACTATCTCGCTGTTTTATGTAAAGTTATGTTATTATTATATTTTATTCCATGCGCTGTGAGATATACTACAGGTTCTTTGGTGATTAATAGTTTCAAACCCTTTTTCTTTTGATGACCGTCCTGCGCTAGTTGGACATTGGCACAACGCATTTCTAAGGAGAAATGTCGGCTGGTTCGGGGTGGGCCGTCACAACCAATATTGGATAAGTACGTAATCCGAGAAGTCATTAGCGATTACTATGAAGTGGTTGATATTGATTACTATTGTTATTGACCATTTTGTTCAATTTGACATGGATGATGGTTCATTCGATAGCGATTTCAATACGATGGCTCTTCGATTAGAGGCTTTAACTTGAGGTGAGAATGTGGTGCTGCAATTCATTCGTCATTCAATGACGAAGAATGAAGGATAAGGTGCAAGGCTGCTACGGTAGATATTTTCTTAGAGATGCAAAAAAGATTACATTAAGTCATATTTAGGTGACTGTAGGAGAGAGAGAGATGCGAGATACATGATGATATCCTACGACATACGATGACCATTGGGTTTAGTTCTCATATTGTGACCACTTCAAATGAGAGTCTTATAGATAGTCTAGTGATAGATTTTGCTACGGAGAACGTGTGCAAATGGATTATCGATAACACATGGTTTTAATGTTTACTCATATAGAGGGGGTAGTAGGTGTGATGTCCATTTGGACCTGATGGGTCCTCTTGATTTTCGATGATGAAAGACTTATGGCATTCACCTAGACCAGATGGGTCCTTACCTTGGAGGATACAAGTGGGTACAACCTAGGTCCTAACCAATTGAGTGGCATGGATTCGAGTATCATAGAAACCGAGCATTATCGTATATCTCACGCACTAAGTGAGTGAATGTGAGAATGGATGTTATGAATGTTTATTTATTTATCATCATTTGTACTTAGACATCTGTCACACCCTTTTTATATGATGTTTATCACAATATAGTATGTATCGATTGTTATGTGCTGACTTTGTAGATGTTGGGGAATGGCAGGTATGGTTCTCCATACCCTCCATGCCATATATACTATTACGACTTTTGCTGTATTTTAAGATTTTTTATCGCTCACACCAAATTGTTGTCTAACCCAAGATTTTGTTTTTGAAACACCCCACCTCCAATAAGGTCACTCACAAAGGGAATGCCTTAACTTTGGTGGAGGTTTATAAGTAAAAGTCACAGATAAACACAAGACAGATATAAGTACACATATTTTAAGCAGCGGAAAACAAACAGGCTTTTATTTCATCAATACGTGTTCATACAAAACATTTCCATAATAGTCTCAAAATACTTCCAACATTACAACCTCATTTCTGTCTTGGTTATTAAAGAAGCATAAAACATAAATAAAGTAACAAAAATCCCTATAGTGATATCCAAAGCCATAATCCGAACAAAAGAGATCCAAACCATACGTCTACGGTCTTGAAGCTTGCAAAAGAGTACTAAGCTGGGTTGTTTCCTCCCTGTGGACCTGGGGGGGGGGACGAAAGAAAAGAAGACGAAAAGAAAATAGATCAGACATAAAGCCTGAGTAAATCTAATGACTTTTCAGTATGTGAATAAAAAAAAGGGCATGATAGATATAAGCTGAAAATAGTAAAGTATCACAAGATAAGGAATTGTAGTTTAGAACCGAATGTACTATCGCACCCACACTATATCTCTGCACCTACTCGAGCTTATTCTAACTGGCACCCCATGCTAAGGGTGAAGTGATCCCCATTTTCTAAAGATCGGCTCCTACTCGCGTAAACATGTGTCATACGACCCCCAAGAATTGTAAATACCTATGCTGGTCCCACCATGGGGTGTATCAAGACCCATGGTGGCGGCCCTGGCACAATTCTAGAATACATATGTTATACTACTGGTGCCCCAGTGCCCTGTTTGTCTGCTCTAGAGTGTGTGCATGCCCGACCCCGTTAGAACCTACACTATGCACCCACCGTCGTCGTTTTGACCGCTTATAGTCAGCCCAGTAATCGTGCCCCACCCTGCCTAGATTCAGGGTACCATGATACCTAACTTGGGTTACTGCTGAAACGGGTCCCTCGTTACTAGGGTTTTCTAGTCAAACATGTTAAGTGGTTAAGTGTCTGTATTTACCTAACCTCACCCATCAATTCTTGTTAACATGTTGAATTTGGTTAAGTGTTTTTAGTTGACTTAACCCTACCATCTGTCCTTAGCCTCTTAAAGCACCTGACCACTCACATTAGATAGATATTGCTACGGTTACTGGATGTGCCAGTCGGTTCCAGGCAGGTTTACACCGTAGCTCAGTCTAACCTCGGGTCCTTATTGGGATCAATGCTTAACCACCCACATTGGATAGGTATTGTTGTGACTATTGGACAGCTGGGCGGGTCCGGGCAGGTTAACGTCACAACTTAATCCAACCTCGGGTTAAGCATACCGTGTTTTCTAAATTTACATATTTTATCACTTCTCAATTTTATATGTAAAAGTCATGTCCTTTATTCTTGGGTATAACAATTCATACCGCTTAAATGTCATTGTCGTTGGCATGTGCCAAACATGCCAACATATATTTTTCATGTTTTACACCCAACGTTATTACCCTCGTTTGTACGTTCGCAATATTATAACAAATGTTGGGCTTAACACCATTCAGCCCAACTTTATAAACGTGAGAAAAGGGGAAATCAAGAACATGTAATATTTTACAATACATAAAGGTGTGTGAACTTGCAATTTAGCGATTCAACTAACATAAATTATTGGTCATGTGAACTTACATTCAAATCAGAGTATAACTAAGTAGGTGACATATGAAATGGCATAGTTTAGGCTTATACAAACTTGGGTCTAAACATGTTCAACTTGGCATAATGTCAACCAAAAAACTAACATGTTGTATATTCACCAAAATGTCCAATTTTAACATCTAATCATATAGCCTATTTCAACATGAACTTGCATAGTTTATGTAACCCAATTGATACTTAACATAGATCCAATTATACTTGCAAATAAACATAAGAATGTGTTCATAGGTTCTGGGTCATGTAGGCATAAAAGGTCTCAAACCTAGAACATGTTTACATAAGCCTTAATTTAGAATTAGAGAATGTATATAGTCCATGCCATAGACATAAACATAAAGGGATCAAATTCTAGTTTTTGCCACAAACTTGCAAGTGCCATTGTTTTCATATACAATTGTTCATTAGGCTTGCATCAATCAATTTAGGCCACAAATATCAATGCACAAGTCATGACAGAATCATTACAATATACAGAATTTATATCATTATCATTCAGTAACACAATTCTATTTCATTTACATCGAATCACGTCACAGTTTTTATTCATATTCTGAAAGATCACTATACTTACAACGAATGCAGAATCTTGAATTCTGGATTCTGAATTCTAAAATTGAGATGCGCTCCTTTGGGTAGATTAACGTTGCATTGATTAATTTGATTAAGCTTTAGTCTTCTTCTTAATTTGATTCGTCTCTAAGCTCCTCTCTCTTGACGGCTATGCTCAATTCCTTCCTGGCAGAATGACGACTCCAATCTTATTTTTTTATGTGAATTTTTAGTTGAGACTTAGGGTGTATATATAGATTTTTAAATTGTTTTGAGCCGTCAGATGAAGACAGGAGGAATCTAGACCATACAAAGTTCAAAGAGCCAATCAAGAGGTGACATGTCAGCCCTAATGACACACCAAGCCACAGATATTCGAGCCAGATGCAGACCCAGCCAGCCAGGTCGACCAGGCAGGTCGACTGGAAGGTCGACACCCAGGTCGACACTATGGTCGACCTAGGGTGACCACGTCGACACCATGGTCGACCCTATGGTCAACCTGGTCCCTAGGTGGGAAAATTCCCGCCCATCCCAGTTTGAGCTTGTTTTTCAAATTTTGAATTTGAAACCGAGCTGTTTGAATTTTAAATTTTATTCTAAAACTTCCGAAGGTCATAACTCCTTCATACTGAGTCCGATTCACGCAAACTCAGACTCTATCTCAAGCAGAATTCTGAGACGAACGCAATGGCATAACCCATTTCCCTTAATTCTTTCATTTAGAATTAATTACACTTTAATTTGTGAAGCTTAATGTTATATAATTCACGGGGTATTACATTCTCCCCCTTAAAAGGATTTCATCCCCGAAATCTTCAAGTTAGAAAGAATGCATATCCTACCATCCAACCGTCCATCTACTCAACCAACAAACACAGGCGTCCACTGTCCTTAAAAGACTTCTAATGCTTTATTACCATATGCATAGTGTGTGTACATGTCCTTATCTAATGCAGAAATCAGGCGGTCTACTGATTCAGTTGACCTCCTTAATGTGAATCATGTAAGTGTCATGAATCCAATATGTATGGAAATTTTTCCTACTCATAATTCTACATGAGTGCACAACTATTCATGCAAATGCGACAACCATATGACAACATATCAAGTTTCAACCATATACAAATGAGAATACATATATGCATATGCAATATGAAGCGACTGAGCCGATCTAAAACCTAGGGTGTGTGTGTATATGCATCCACGAGCAACCACTAGCAATCACTAGCAACCATTTGCAACCATCATCCATAACATGTTTTCAAATACATGTTTGCATCCATTTGTTTTCTACCTAAGGAGTTAGGAAAAGGACTGAGGAGAAATACCTAAAAAGATAGATAAAGCATAACTTAAGGGAAAAGAGAGATCAAAGAGGTACCCTCAAAAAGAAAAGGGTAGGCGGCGCGTATTCTGTCCTCAGTTTCCCACGTCGCGTCTTCCTCGGCGTCGCTCCACTGAACTTTAACGAGTTTGACTTCGCGTTTGCATAGCTTTTTCACTTCAGTTCCTAAGATGCGGGTTGGAACTCTCCTCATAGTTGCTTCACGTTCCACCTCGGCTTCTTCTAGAATGCTAGGTTCCACCACTTCCGCAGACTCATGCAAACACTTCCGGAGGTGAGAAACATGAAAGACGTTGTGCACTCCGGCCAGTTTCTCGGGTAGCTCTAATCTATAGGCCATCTTCCCAACCTTCTCGATGATAGGAAACGGCCCTACAAATCTTGGTTCCAACTTTCCTGTGGATCCAAAGCGAACAACGTTCCTTAAAGGAGATACCTTAAGGAAAACCTTGTCCCCAACCTCAAACTCAAGGTCGGTCCTTCTTTTGTCGGCGTAGGATTTTTGTCTATCTTGGGCTGTCTTCATCCTTCTCCGTATCAATTCCACTTTCTCTGAAATCTCTCGAATCATGTCCGGCCCAAGTATAAGTTCATCTGTAGACTCCCACCAACAAGTTGGTGATTTGCACGGTCTTCCATACAATGCTTCGAAGGGTGCCATGCCTATGGTAGCTTGGTAGCTGTTGTTGTAGGAAAATTCCACTAAAGGAAGGTGATCCTCCCAAGTCCCTCCAAAGTCAAGAACGCATAGTCTTAGAAGATCTTCTAGTACCCTATTAACCCTTTCTGTCTAACCGTCAGTTTGGGGGTGATAGGCCGTGCTCAAACATAACTGTGTGCCTACAGCTTCTTGCAGACTCCGCCAAAATTCGCTCGTGAAGATAGGGTCTCGGTCACTAACAATGCTGGAGGGTATCCCATGGAGTCGAACTATTTCCTTAAGGTAAAGAGACGCTGGGGATGAGGCAGTCCTACTCTTGACAGGTAAAAAGTGGGCGCTTTTTGTAAGCCTATCCACTATTACCCAAATGCTAGTATTGCCCATTCTCGATCTAGGCAGCCCATCAACGAAGTCCATTGAAATACTATCCCACTTCCACTGTGGGACCTCTAGAGGACGAAGCAGTCCTCCAGGCTTCTTCTGTTCCGCCTTGACCTGTTGGCAGGTCATGCACTTAGAAACGAAATCTGCCACGTCCTGCTTCATGCCGCTCCAAAAGGAAGTTCTTTTTATATCCTTGTACATCTTATCACCGCTAGGGTGTATAGTCATCTAGGAATGATGCGCTTCCTCGAGAACCTTCTTTGTCAACTCCCTTGTTTGTGGGATGCATAATCTTCCATCTCGCCTCAGCCAACCCTTATCATTGATGGTGTATCTATTGAGGTGACTAGAAGTTTCACCCCTAATAAGTTTATCAATCACATCAACAAGCTGAGGGTCTTCTCGTTGTGCTACCCCTATTGAGTCCAAGAGAGTAGGGCGTACTTCGAGAGATGCTAACAAAACCGGTACAAAATCAGAGGAGGGCCTAAAGTTAAAACTAGCTATATACTCCAAGCTTTGCCTTTCCATAAAGAGAGGGCTTAAGGTCAGTTTCTTTCGGCTCAACGCGTCTGCTACTACGTTGCCTTTGCCGGGAGTATAGGAAATTTCAAAATCATACGAGGCAAGAAACTCCATCCATCTTTGCTGCCTCAAGTTAAGATCCTTCTGCGAGAAGAGATATTTCAACGATTTATGGTTAGTGTATAATTCGAACTTCTCACCTAGGAGATAATGGAGCCAAGACTTCAGCGCAAAGACGATGGCGGCTAACTCAAGATCGAGGGTTGGGAAGTTCTTTTCATGAACTTTCAATTGCCTTCCACCATAAGCTACTACCTTCCCTTCTTGCATCAAAACAGCGCCTAGCCCCATAACACAAGCATCCGTATGTACTGTGAACATTTTGCTACCATCTGGTAAAGTCAGAACTGGGGCTGTTGTGAGAGCCCTTTTTTAATCGTTGGAAAGCAAACTCGCAGTCCAAATCCCAAGTGAACGCCAGATTCTTCTTTGTTAGCCTTGTGAGTGGAGCTAAGATTTTTGCGAAATCCCTAATGAACTTTCGGTAAAACTCGGCCAGCCAAAGAAAACTTCGAACTTCGGTTGCACTTCTTGGTGTCTTCCAATCTTGCACTGCCACCACTTTCGTGGGGTCCATTGCCAACCCCTCTTTAGACACTATATGCCCCAAAAATCTTACCTCCTTTCTCCAAAAGTGGAACTTGGAGAATTTAGCTTTTAGCTGATGTGCGCGGAGAGTATCCATGATCTCTTTCAGATGTTGAGCATGTTCTTCCTCATTCTTTGAGAAGATCAAAATATCGTCTACGAAGACAACCACAAATTTGTTGAGGAATTCTCTGAACACTCTGCTCATTAGGTCTACAAAATAAGCGGGTGCGTTTGTCAAGCCGAAAGGCATGACAAGCCACTCGAAGAAACCGTCTGGGGTTCTGAATGTCGTTTTATCAATGTTGTCCTCGGTTACTCTTAGCAGATGGAACCCAATTGCCAAATCAAGTTGGGAGAAGACCGTCGCACCTACAAGCTGATCAAACAAATCGTCGATTCGGGGAAGAGGGTGCCTATTTTTCTTGGTCAATTTGTTTAACTCCCTATAGTCGACGCAAAGGCGAAGCGAACCGTCCGCTTTGGTTGCGAACACCACTGGAGCACCCCATTCCGAAATGCTCCGTCTAATGAACCCCTTTTCGAGAAGTTCTTTAACCTGCTTACTGAGCTCCTTTCTCTCCTTTGGAGCCATGTGTCTGATAGGTAAAGCTACATGGTTTGCATTATCCATAAGATATATGCGGAAGTCTATTTCCTACCTCGGAGGTAAGCCCTTCACCTCCTCAAAGACATCCAAATATTCCCGGACTACTCTAACCGACTGCAAATTTTCATCAGAAGCATCAATAGACTCTAGATAACTAAGCATAACAGCATTCAAGGGATTAAAAGAAATTTCTAGAGTGTTACCAAGCTGAGTCAAGAGTCTAACTACTCTTTTCTCACAATCAGGAATGGCACCATTACTGGATAACCAGTCCATGCCTAAGATCAAACCATATCCTGAGAAGCCCAAAACAAAGGCATTACAACTAAACTCAACGCTGAGAATCGAGATTTTCAAACCCAAACAAATCATTGACAAGTAAGCGGAGCCCCCAATTGGATTTGAAACTACTAAGGGATCCTCTACCATACTAGTGTCTAGATGCAGAGATTCTACTAAGGCAAATGAAATAAAAGAGTGTGATGCGCCAGAGTCAAAAAGTGTGCAAACTGGATGATCATATAGATAGACTACACTTTCTACAGAAATATTACTACCTCGTTCCTGTGACGGTGCCACCGGTGCATGAACTTGACCCCCTGAAGTGGATCCAGCCTTCTGTCCCTGCCCTTTCTTCTTTGGGCAGTCCTTAGCTTGGTGCCCAGTCTCTCCACAATGGAAGCAACCACCCATCTTCGCCTTCCTTTTTCGGCAGTCTTTTGATATATGTCCCACAATGCCATAGAAATTGCACCTTCTCTTCTCACGGGGCTTATTGTTCTTCCCTTCTTTCTTGAAGTCTGTTTTCTTAGCTTGTAGACCCTCTTTCTTTTCTTCCACCTTAGTCTCTTTCTTGCCGTTATCTTCCTCGTGTAGCAACGCCATGTCCACCAAGCTTTCATAAGTCGCTCCCGTGGATACATGCGTCATAGCAAGGCTGTGTAGAGGCTCATTCAAACCATTGACGAAGCGAAGCGCCTTCTTGTGTTGGGTGTTTACTAAGTCCAGCCCAAATCTGGCCAGCTGATTAAACTGATTAACGTACTCCCTGATTGTCACACTTCCCTATTTCAGAGTTAGGAACTTCTCCATTTGCAGGCTTCTTTCAGCTTGGGAGAGGAATTTCATCACAAATCTTGTCCTTAAACCTTCCCATGTTTCCACCGCCCTCGGAGCATTGGTAATTTCCCACCAATAGGAATCTTCAAGCAACCACACTGCTAGCTGTATCTTTTGTCTGTCATCAACTCCGAAGATGACAAACAGATCCTCGGTCTCCTTTAGCCAGTTTCTTGCTCCTACAAAGGACTCTGTCCC
The DNA here is from genome assembly GCA_030737875.1 of Allium sativum. Classification (NCBI taxonomy): domain Eukaryota; kingdom Viridiplantae; phylum Streptophyta; class Magnoliopsida; order Asparagales; family Amaryllidaceae; genus Allium; species Allium sativum. The sequence continues at coordinate 283,730,418 of CM060921.1, forward strand.
ATAAAAGTCTTTCCCACCCATAGCCTTGAAGTCTCTACATGTTTTTGCGAAGGCATTTCCACGAGGAGGAGGAGGAGGAACCGCGTCCACTGGAGGAGGAATGTCTGCTGGGCCCGCGCCATTGGCCCTTGCTAAGTACCACCTAAACCAGCCGAGTATCAGCACTCCTTCTGGAAGGTTAAGGTATCCGGACATGCTGAAACAGGAAGGAAAGATTCAAAACGAAGGATAGAGAGAGATAATGCACATGGCTTTGGGGGATTATGCCTTTTTAAAAATATAACATTTTTCTTGAAAAATGCTCCTTTAAACTTCCTTTTTGAAAATAGTTTCAAAATCTTTTATCTAGTCTGGTAAACCTATGCTCTGATACCAAGTGAAACACCCCACCTCCATTAAGTTCACTCACAAAGGGAATGCCTTAACTTTGGTGGAGGTTTATAAGTAAAAGTCACAGATAAACACAAGATAGATATAAGTGCACATATATTAAGCAACGGAAAACAAACAGGCTTTTATTTCATCAATACGTGTTCATACAAAACATTTCCATAATTGTCCCAAAATACTTCCAACATTACAACCTCATTTCTGTCTTGATTATTAAAGAAGCATAAAACATAAATAAAGTAACAAAAATCCCCATAGTGATATCCAAAGCCATAATCCGAACAAAAGAGATCCAAACCATACATCTACGGTCTTGAAGCTTGCAAAAGAGTACTAAGCTGGGTTGTTTCCTCCCTGTGGGCCTGCAGGGGGGAAACGAAAGAAAAGAAGATGAAAAGAAAATAGAGTCAGATCAGACATAAAGCCTGAGTAAATCTAGTGACTTTTCAGTATGTGAATAAGAAAAAGGGCATGATAGATATAAACTGAAAACAGTAAAGTATCACAAGCTAAGGAAGTGTAGTTTAGAACTGAATGTACTATCGCACCCACACTATATCTCTGCACCTACTCGAGCTTATTCTAACTGGCACCCCATGCTGAGGGTGAAGTGATCCCCATTTTCTAAAGATCGGCTCCTACTCACGTAAACATGTGTCATACAGCCCCCAAGAATTGTAGATACCTATGCTGGTCCCACCATGCGGTGTATCAAGACCCATGGTGGCGGCCCCGACACAATTCTAGAATACATAGGTTATACTACTAGTGCCCCACTGCCCTGTTTGTCAGCTCCAGAGTGTGTGCACGCCCGCACCACGTTAGAACCTACACTGTGCATCCACCGCCGTCATTTTGACTGCTTACAATCAGCCCAGTAATCGTGCCCCACACTGCCTAGTTTCAGGGTACCATGATACCTAACTTGGGTTACTGCTGAAACGGGTCACTCGTTACTAGGGTTTTCTAGTCAAACATGTTAAGTGGTTAAGTGTTTGTATTTACCTAACCTCACTCATCAATTCTTGTTAACATGTTGAATTTGGTTAAGTGTTTTTAGTTGACTTAACCCTACCATCTGTCCTTAGCCTCTTAAAGCACCTGACCACTCACATTAGACAGATATTGGTACGGTTACTGGATGTGCCGATCGGTTCCGGGCAGGTATACACCGTAGCTCAGTCTAACCTCGTGTCCTTATTGGGCTCAATGCTTAACCACCCACATTGGATAGGTATTGTTATGACTACTGGACAGTCGGGCGGGTCCGGGCAGGTTTACGTCACAACTCAATCCAACCTCGGGTTAAGCATACCGTGTTTTCTAAATTTACATATTTTATCACTTCTCAATTTTATATGTAAAAGTCATGTCCTTTATTCTTGGGTATAACAATTCATACCGCTTAAATGTCATTGTCGTTGGCATGTGCCAAACATGCCAACATATATTTTTCATGTTTTACACCCAATGTTATTACCCCTATTTGTACGTTCGCAATATTATAACAAATGTTAGGCTCGACACAATTCAGCCCAACTTTATAAACGTGAGAAAAGGGGAAATCAAGAACTTGTAATATTTTTACAATACATAAAGGTGTGTGGCGCATGAACTTGCAATTTAGCGATTCAACTAACATAAATTATGGGTCATGTGAACTTGCATTCAAATCAGAGTATAACTAAGTAGGTGACATATGAAATGGCATAGTTTAGGCTTATACAAACTTGGGTCTAAACATGTTCAACTTGGCATAATGTCAACCACAAAAACTAACATGTTTTATATTCACCAAAATGTCCAATTTTAACATCTAATCATATAGCCTATTTCAACATCAACTTGCATAGTTTATGTTACCCAAACGATACTTAACATAGATCTAATTATACTTGCAAATAAACATAAGAATGTGTTCATAGGTTCTGGGTCATGTAGGCATAAAAGGTCTCAAATCTAGAACATGTTTACATAAGCCTTAATTTAGACTTAGAGAATTTATATAGTCCATGCCATAGACATAAACATAAAGGGATCATATTCTGGTTTTTGCCACAAACTTGCAAGTGCCATTGTTTTCATATACAATTGTTCAATAGGCTTGCATCAATCAATTTAGGCCACAAATATCAATACAGAAGTCATGACAGAATCATTACAGTACACATAATTTATATTATTATCATACAGTAACACAATTCTATTTTCATTTACATCGAATCACGTCACAGGTTTTATTCATATTATGAAAGATCACTATACTTACAACGAATGCAGAATCTTGAATTCTGGATTCTGAATTCTGAAATTGAGATGCGCTCCTTTGGGTAGATTAATGTTGCGTTGATTAATTTGATTAAGCTTTAGTCTTCTTCTTAATTTGAGTCGTCTCTAAGCTCCTCTCTCTTGACGGCTACGCTCAATTCCTTCCTGGCAGCATGACGACTCCAATCTTATTTTTTTGTGAATTTTTAGTTGAGACTTAGGGTGTATATATAGATTTTTAAATTGTTTTGAGCCGTCAGATGAAGACAGGAGGAATCTAGACCATACAAAGTTCAAAGAGCCAATCAAGAGGTGACATGTCAGCCCTAATGACACACTGAGCCTCAGAAATTCGAGCCAGACCCAGCCAGGCAGGTCGACACCTAGGTCGACACTATGGTCGACCTGGGGTGACCAGGTCGACACCATGGTCGACCCTATGGTCGACCTGGTCCTGGGCGGGAAAATTCCCGCCCAGCCCAGTTTGAGCTTGTTTTTCGAATTTTGAATTTGAAACCGAGCTGTTTGAATTTTAAATTTTATTCTGAAACTTCCGAAGGTCAAACCTACTTCATACGGAGTCCGATTCACGCAAACTCGGACTCTATCTCAAGCAGAATTTCGAGACGAACGCAATGGCGTAACCCATTTCCCTTAATTCTTTCATTTAGAATTAATTACACTTTAATTTGTGAAGCTTAATGTTATAGAATTCACGGGGTGTTATAGTTTTCCTCTTATTACCTTGGATGCTCATCGACGATGCTGATGAGCATGCCAGGTGGAAAGTACATGTACTATTCAAAGTTGTGCAAGTGGATCCACAGAAGGCAATGTTTTATATATTTATACTTGTATCTTTATTGTTTATTCCAATGGGTGACACTGTGGAGATATGATCGTTTTATGTATTCATATTTGAGACCGTATATCAGTTGAGTTATTTACCTCTTGAATAGACTCCATTACTGTTTTGTAAAACAGTATGAGCCTGTATACTCTTATTATCTAGTCTGTACAGTTATTACTATCTCGTCTGTTTAATATTTATGATTTGATTATTATGTGTAATCTGATGTGCTGTGAGATATGCGACAGGTTACGTAATTGAGTTTTTATATTATTTTCTTTCTCTTCTCTTCTATTTCCTTCTTTTCTTTCCCTTTTCTCTTCCTTTCTACTATTTTTCTCTCTTGGTGATCGCTTTACATTTATCGGGTGCTTGTACATCGCAAATTTTTAGTTATAAGCATTGATGGTGTATGGTGGTTCATCACAAAACTTCATGGAAGCACTTAGAAAAATCCAAGGAGAAACTCAAGGAAATTTGAAGCAAAATGGAGCAAACCCTATGATTCATACTCATGCCATAGCTATGACTCGTGTGCGAGTCGTATTGGATAGGCAGCGGGAGACTGGCAACTCATAGAGGAGGTCGTCCAAAACCTCCACAATGAACGTGTAAAATTTCAAGTGATTGGACAAGTATTAAATGAGAAATGGATGACTCATCCCTTAGAAATGGACTGGAAGGTTCATGAAGATGAATGACTAAACCAACTAGGAATGCCTCAAGATTGTACATGATATTTCAACTAGAAGATGGAGGTGTGGATTAAGAGGAAAAACCAAGAAATAGACTATCTTTATAAGTCATCTATGACTCATGGAATGATTCAACGAATAAAAGGTATGATTTGTATCATCATGATACTTACATTGATGACTCATCATACCATATGCTGCATGTGATTTGGATAAGTATCGAGTGAGTCATGTATGACTCATATGTTGGAAATGTATCAAATGATCCATGAGGATGGATGGTCAGCTAAACTCAAAACGACTTAAGATCGGATGAGATATTCAAGAATAAAATAGAAAATGGCAAAAGTGAGAAATTTCAAAAACAAGTTAAATCTGTGAGTCACCCTCAAGTCATAGGGATGACTCATACCCAAGTCATGAGGATGGATCATACTTAAGTAATAAATATCATTCATATTGTCCTACTACTCATAGTAGAGGCTCGTTTTGATATGCGGATTCTTCTGCACCTTCGTTCTCGACCCAGTACCCGATGTTCTTCTATAAATATTGACTCATATGCACTTAGAAAATGTGAGATTTTGCTGCGTCAGTACTATGCTAAATTGCCTGTGAATACTTCGAGAACAAGCCACAACAGAACGCAGACAGAAGAACATTTCATTGTATATTACAACAATTCCATCAGAATACAAGAATATATAGAGTACGAATAAATATTACACAGAAAAATATCAGATATTTAAATTACATTTAAACACATCGCAGCGGAAATAACAATATAAAACACAAATGAAAGTAATACACGGATACAGAGCTTTCCGAGCATCGTTCCAGCTGTAAATCAGGATCCTATGAATATAAATATGCAAAACCAAAACTACTAGCTGCCCGTGTGGAAATAGGGGCACCCAGAGTTTAGGTTAAAACAATAAACTCCAAGTCAGTCATGTGACTGGTGTGAGAACTAAAACAGTTATTAATTTTTATTTTTAAAGTTAGGTAAATCAAGGGACCACGCCGTATATCACGGAACGGGTTTCCTCCCAAGAATACCAGTGCATAAAACAAACAGCGCAATGCTAAATAAAGAACAATGAAGCTATTATAAGACCCAGATCCCATCACACCATGCAACGCAAGCCGGAGGATAGGGTTTTCCCTTATAATAGCCAAATATGCTTGATACGTGAAATTTCATCTTATATTATTACTATAAGTGAAGAAAACAACTTCAAATATAAATATATCAATCATAGACGGCATGGGTACCATATATCATATCGCCAATACTAGGCTCTACAATCAAAACCGCAAAATGTCATATTTGGAAATTGGATTTCCATCATGGTGGCTCCTGATTCGAAAGATCGATCGCGTAGTGTCATCTACAACGGCTTACGTCTCAGCTAGAGAAAACATCGTAATGCACATCCGCACTTTTGGGAAATCGAGTATCACTGCGGCTTATGTAACAACCCGTATTTTCAATAACCTGTAATAACATAAATCGAGGCAGAATTTAATTCTAAAATGGGAATCAAGGGAAACGGGCTATGCCATTGCGTTCGTCTCGGAAAAATACGCGAAATAGAGTCCGAGTTTTCGAAAATCGGAGTCCGTATGACCAAGATATGGCCTCGCGAAGTTTCACGAAAATTCCCAAATTAAAGTATACTTAATTAAGTGAAATGGGTTGTGTAGATATATATATATATATATATATTGATATATATATATATATAATTGAAAATTTAATAAATAAATATGCAAAAATGCTCAAAACAGCGAATTGGGAGAGGGGAATAACCGAACCGGCCGATTTTTGAAGTCGACCCGAGCCCGCTGGGTCGACTAGGGGTTAATCCAGGGTGTTTGGCTGTCAACCCGTGGGCCGATTCGCTCAAGTGCAGATTTTGCATTTGAATGGTTCTCATGGTCCATCTTTAATCTAAAGGCCCTAGATGGTTCCTACACTTGACTTCTTCCCCAAGACATGCTTTGATGGCTTGGATTGAATCTAGGGTTAATCCTATGGCCTAAAACACTTGCCTAATCTATAAATAAGACCCTAACCTACCCTAATTCATTCATAATTAAACCTAGTGACTAAACTATGGCAAAATGCTAGCTCTCATGGCCTCCACTAATTTTATGAAGAGGGTTGCATACTAATCACTCTCTAATCAACTTCTAATCCCTTCTTAGCATCTTAATCTTCTTCATTTGGTGTTCAAAGTTGCTAGTTGTGAGTTTCTATCACTTTGATGATCTTTTGGTAAACTAATTAGATGAGATGTGATGAGATTTATGGTTTTGTATGTGGGTTAATGAGCTTTGAATCATATGATATGATGTTAGCATTAATCTTATGTTTATGCATGTTGAGTATGTAAGCTTATGCAAGTTTAATATGATGTATGTTATGTTTGCATGATGCTAAATATGCAAGTTGTGGGCTATGTAATCATATGCATGTTATGCAAGTTCATGGTAATATGCTATGCAAGTTACATGTATGTAAATATGCAAGTTACATGTTTGTTAATATGCAAGTTACATGTATGTAAATATGCAAGTTACATGTTTGTTAATATGCAAGTTACATGTTTGTTAATATGCAAGTTACATGTATGTAAATATGCAAGTTACATGTTTCTTTATATGCAAGTTACATGTTTGTTAATATGCGAGTTACATGTATGTAAATATGCAAGTTACATGTTTATTAATATGCAAGTTCATGATGACACATTATGCAAGTCTATAAGCTAATATGCAAGTTTGTTATGCAAAATGAATATGTAAGTTATGTGACATATTATATGCAAGTTATGTGACATGTTATGCAAGTTCATATGCAAGTTATGTGTTTGTTAATATGCAAGATGGCACCTTTGAAACATGTTCATTCATATGCAAGTTGACACCTTTTATATGTGTTATATCATGAACGAAATTACGTGGGAACGATGGGGTAATTAAATGCATAAGTTAATAAGATTGTGTGAAATTAATATAATTATGCATAACACAAAATAAATAAACATAGTATGGGAATTTGCCTATTTGGTTAGGTGTACCCATACTATGTGTTGGGAATTTACCTATTGAGTTAGGTCTACCCCATGGGAATTTACCTATTAAGTTAGGTCTACCCATGTTAAGAAAACTTGATTAATTAGGGATAATTAATATAAAATTATGAGGGTGATTAATTAGGTGTAATTAATTGACTAAGACACGAGGTTGGACTCAGTTGTAGCGTAAAACTGCCCGGACCCAACCGGCTTAACCAGTTGCTACAAATGATTAGCCCAATGTGAGAGGTCTTAGGCACAAACTAAATACGTAATTAATGTAAAGACACGAGGTTAGACTCTGTTATGACATAAGGCTGCCCGGACCCAACCGGCTTAACCAGCGGTCATAAAAGACAGTCTAATGTGAGAGGTCTTTACAAAGGTTACGTTCTTAATTAATTAATTAAGAAACACTTAACCATATTAGCATGTAGAGGGACATGAGGGGTTAAGTGGGTGCCTCGGGTGGCATGAGAAAATCTAGTGGTTGCCTTGGGTGGCAATAGAAAATACGATTAGAATACTTAACCAAAATGGAACATGTAATTAAAACATGATTAAAGGGTTAAGTGGGATATACTAGAAAAAGGGACAAGCTTAGGTGGGTAGCTTGTGGAGGCCCATTTCAACCAGTAACCCATACGTATCTTTGTGGGCTCGACCCATGTCGAGGACGGGACACGCATACTGGGCTTGACTGTAAGAGGCAAACGGGTTAGCGGTGGCAACGCAAGTCCAACGGGCTTCATATGCGTGAGTGGGCCCGGGCTGGTAGGTAAGCCGTTGTTGCATCGAGTAGATATAAGCCGTGCACCTTTAGTTCCATCAGGTTGCCACATTGGGGAATGATACATCCCACGGTGGGGCCAGCACGGGTATCTACGTTAGGGAGCCGATCGAATGGGAAGTAGTGTGTACACCTAGTGGATTGTAGGGCCCCGTGGCGCCTACTTGGTCACCTAGGGGTACGCAGGTACTAATTAGTAAATTTTATAAGTCCTTGGGTGGGATCAACCTTTAAGTTAGGAACGACTGGTGTGGTGCAGTTTAGTAATTTACCTTAGGGAGGGTAGATGCGTCTTTATCCTTTATCTTCGTTTAGTTGACTGCTTAGGGTAGCCATTCATCCCTATATGTTACCGTATATCAGTTTATGTCTTCTCTGGTTACTTTAACGATTGTATTGTTAAAGTTATAGGACTCGCTCAGACTTATGTCTGACCCTGTTGTTTTTATCTTTTTCCCAACCCTCAGGTCCTACGGTGGATCCTAGCAGTAGTGGAGCTTGATCGGATTGCTGTTCCAGTCTTTAGGAGCTTGGATAGATGTAAAGCTCCAGTTATCCAGTTATCTTTTCTTTTGTTTGGCTATTGTATGAGAGTGGGATTATGTACTTCTTTATTTTGATGGATATTGTACTTGACCTTTATTGTGGTTTTATGATGTAACCAGACATGTTTTACTTCCGCTGTTATGAGATGATGTTTTAAAATTTCAAGTACTATTTATATCTGTCTTGTTGTAATTTTTCTGTTCTATATTCACTAAAATACTCCACCAATGCTATGGCATTCCCTTAGTGAGTGATCATAGCGGGAGTGGGGTGTTACACGTGGTATCAGAGCTTAAGGTTACCAGAACAGATAAAATTTTTGAGAAAAACTACTTTCTAAGAGTATTTTCGAAGAAAGGATTTTTAAAAGCATGTCTTCTAAGAGAAAAAGTTTTTGAAAAAGAAAAAGCATAATCCCCAATAGCCATATCTTTATCTTTCGGAATCTCCTTTTTGAATCTTTCCTCTTTCGTTTCAGCATGGCTGAAGATCTTAACATCCCGGAGGGTTTAGTTATACCACTATGGTATAGGAGGTTGCAAGAGGCTAGGGCCGCGGCTGCGGGTCCGGCCAATGCTACTACACCAGAGACAACCGCTCCTCCTCCTTAGCCTAGAGTGGATAATTTTGCTAAGGTTTGCAAGGAGTTCAAGGCTATAGGAGGAAAACCTTTTCTTGGTTCAGAGACTTTCGTAGAGGCTAGAGATTGGCTTAAGGAAGTGGAAGAGTTGCTAGATATCTTTGAAGTGGAAGAGGGAAAGAAAGTCAAGTTGGCGGCTTGGTTAATGAAGGGAGAGGCCTCATTCTGGTGGGAGGTCACTAATGGAGAACGCCCTGTTGACTCTTGGGCAGATTTTAAGCAAAGGTTTGGGGCTAAGTTTCTCTCAAGGGCGGAAGAGAATCTGTTTATGGAGAAGTTCTTGAATTTGAAGCAAGGGAATCTCACGGTGAAAGAATATGTCAGCAAATTCAATCAATTAGCAAGGTTTGGCATAGAGTTAGTGAATACACCGGAGAAGAAGGCTTTGAGGTTCGTTAGAGGCTTGAACGAACCATTGCAAGGAATAGCTATGACTCACATTCCTATGGGGGCCACTTTTGAGAAGCTTGTCTACATGGCACTTATGCATGAGGATGATAAGAATTCTAAGGCACCAGAGAAAAAGGGGGATCAGAAGAAACCGCAACAGCAACAACAAGGCAAGGGCGGAAAAGGCAATGGTGACAAAAAGAAGACGAAGAAGAAGTGCTTCAATTGTGGAACACCAGGACACCTTAGTAAGGATTGTCGCAAAAAGAAGAAGACCGGTTGCTTTCATTGTGGTGAATCAGGGCATCTTGTGAAAAACTGCCCAAAGAAGGGGCAGAAGACGGGGTCTACCTCAGGAGGCCAGGTGCAAGCTCTTATAGCACCACCTCAGTCAGGGGGGCAAGTTCAGGTTCTCTCAGTTCCACCGATTCAGCAGAGAGGTAGAACTATTTCCGTTGAAAGTCTGGTTTTTCTGTTTGATCATCCAGTTCGTACTTTGTTTGACTCTGGCGCATCGCATTCTTTTATCTCATCATCGTTAGTTGAGTCACTGCACTTAGACACCAGTCTAGTTGATGATCCCTTGGTTGTCTCAAACCCAATTGGGGGCTCCATATATCTGTCTATGATATGTTTGGGTTTGAAGATTTCTATACTTAGCGTTGAGTTTAGATGTGATGCTTTTGTATTGGGCTTCACGGGCTATGGGTTGATCTTGGGCATGGACTGGTTATCCAGTAATGGTGCCGTTCTTGATTGCGAAAGGAGAGTTGTCAGGCTCATGACCCGCTTGGGTAACACTCTCGAGATCTCTTGCAATCCCATGGAATCTGTTTTGCTAAGTTATCTTGAATCGCTCGATGCTTCGGTCGAGAGTTTGTGTTCTGTCAGAGTAGTCCGGGAATATCCGGATGTGTTTGAAGAAGTAAAGGGTTTGCCTCCGAAGCGGGAGATAGATTTCCGAATTTATTTGGTGGATAATGCCAAACCAGTGTCTTTGCCAGTACGCCACATGGCTCCTCGTGAGAGAAGAGAACTTCATAAGCAAGTAGGGGAGTTGCTTGAGAAGGGGTTCATAAGGCGAAGTATATCGGAGTGGGGAGCTCCAGTAGTGTTTGCCACGAAGGCGGATGGGTCCCTCAGACTTTGTGTGGATTATAGAGAACTTAATAAGCTCACGAAGAAGAATAGACACCCATTACCGAGGATAGATGATCTCTTTGATCAGTTGGTTGGCGCGTCAGTATTTTCGCAGATGGACTTAGCTACAGGGTTTCATCAGTTAAGAGTGGCGGAGGACAGTATAGAGAAGACTGCTTTCCGGACTCCGGATGGTTTTTATGAGTGGCTAGTGATGCCATTTGGGTTGACAAACGCCCCCGCATACTTTGTTGATCTCATGAGTAGAGTGTTCAGAGAGTATCTGAATAAGTTTGTAGTAGTTTTTGTGGATGACATCTTGGTCTTTTCCAAGAATGAAGAAGAGCATGCCTTACATCTCAAGGAAGTGTTGGAGACTCTTCAAGCGCATAGTCTTAAAGCTAAATTCTCTAAATGCCATTTTTGGAGAAGAGAAGTGCGATTCTTAGGGCATGTGGTCTCTAAGGAAGGGATAGCTGTGGATCCCGCAAAGATAGTATCTATCCAGGATTGGAAAGTTCCTAGAAATGCTACCGAGGTAAGAAGTTTCTTGGGGTTGGCAGGATATTATAGGAAGTTCATCAAAGACTTCGCGAAGATATCAGCCCCATTAACCCGCTTGACGAAAAAGAATCTGGTTTTCTCGTGGGATGTAGATTGTGATGATGCTTTCCGACGGTTAAAGAGAGCTTTGACCACCGCTCCAGTTTTAGTGCTCCCGGATGGGAGTAAGCCGTTTGTTGTTTATACCGATGCTTGTGGAACAGGATTAGGCGCAGTCTTGATGCAGGAGGGAAGGGTAATAGCCTATGGAGGGAGACAATTGAGAGTGCATGAGAAGAATTACCCTACCCATGATCTAGAGTTGGCCGCGATTGTTTTCGCACTTAAGTCTTGGCGCCATTATCTTCTTGGTGAGAGATTCGAGTTGTTCACCGACCATAAATCATTGAAGTACTTATTCTCTCAAAAGGATTTAAACTTAAGACAGCAAAGGTGGATGGAGTTCTTAGCATCCTATGATTTCGAGATAGCGTATACCCCTGGTAAGGGTAACGTGGTGGCAGACGCCTTGAGTAGAAAAAGGCTATCTTTGAGTCCATTGTTCGTGGAACGACGAAGCTTGGAGTTTCTTTCTTTGTTTGACTTCAGACCTTCTGTTGATTTTGTACCTGGTTTGTTGGCATCCTTGGAGGTTAGACCTACTCTTTTGAGACGGATTGGCGAGGCTCAGCGAGACGACCCACAGTTGGTTGTGTTGGTAGAGAAGCTTATAAGAGGGGAGTCGTCCAGCCATTTGGGTAGATACACCATAGATGATAAGGGATGGTTGCATAGAGACGGTAGACTTTGTGTACCGCAAGATGAGGGTTTGAAGAAGGCTATTTTGGATGATGCACATCGTTCAAGAATGACTATTCATCCCGGTGGAGACAAAATGTACCAAGACATGAAGAGAGTTTTCTTCTGGGCCGGTATGAAGAAAGATGTGGCCGAGTATGTGGCTAGATGCTTAGTGTGCCAACAAGTTAAAGTGGAGCAAAGGAAACCCGGTGGGTTGCTACACCCATTGGAAGTTCCACAGTGGAAGTGGGATAGTGTCTCGATGGATTTCATCGACGGGTTACCGAGATCGAGGAAGGGCAATACGGGAATTTGGGTTGTGGTAGACAGACTTACCAAGAGTGCCCATTTTATACCCGTAAAGAGTAAGAGGACCGCTCCATGGCTTGCTTCAGTCTATGTTAGAGAGATTGTTAGATTGCATGGCGTACCATCCAGCATTGTGAGTGATCGAGATCCTATTTTCACTAGTGAGTTTTGGAGAAGTTTGCAAGAGGCGGTAGGGACTCAGTTGTGTTTGAGCACCGCATATCATCCTCAGACGGACGGTCAGACTGAGAGGGTGAACCGTATCTTAGAAGATCTTTTGAGGCTTTGTATCTTGGATTTTGGAGGTACATGGGAAGAACATCTTCCTTTGGTGGAGTTCGCATATAATAACAGCTTTCAGTCCAGTATTGGTATGGCTCCTTTCGAAGCTCTTTATGGAAGGCCTTGTCGATCTCCTACATGTTGGTGGGAATCTACGGATAAGATCTTGCTTGGGCCGGATATGGTTAGAGAGACTTCAGAGAAGATTGATTTAATTCGAAAAAGGATGAAAGCAGCGCAAGATAGACAGAAATCTTATGCGGATCGGAGAAGGACGGATCTTGAGTTTGAGGTTGGGGACATGGTTTTTGTCAAAGTATCTCCATTGAGAAATGTTGTTCGCTTTGGGTCCGTAGGGAAGTTAGCACCGAGATTTGTTGGGCCGTTTCCTATTAAGGAAAGGATTGGACGGATGGCATATAGGGTGGAGTTGCCCGACAGACTTAGTGGTGTTCATGATGTATTCCATGTATCACATTTGAGGAAGTGCTTACATGAGACCGCGGAGGTGGTAGAGCCGAGCTTGCTTAGAGATGTAGAGGTAGAGCGTGATGCGACGATTCGACGAGCTCCTACTCGCATCCTTGGGTCAGAAACTAGGAAGTTGAGGAACAGAGAAGTTCAGCTAGTTAAAGTGCAATGGGGAGATGACGAAAGCAATGCTACTTGGGAGACGGAAGCAAAGATGCGTTCTTTGTATCCATTTCTTTTTGAGAGTATGTCTTTTAACTTCTCCTTTATTGCTTGTCTAGTACTTATCTTATCTTTAGTATATCCTCTCGCTAATACCTATGACCTTTAGATAGGGTAAAACCTATGGTTGAAACATGTGTTTGAAACATGTTATGGTTGATGGATGCATATGGATGCAATTGTTTGCTAGTGGTTGCTCGTGGATGCATATACACACACATTAGGCACTAGATCGGCTCAGTCACTTCATGTTGCATATTGCATAAATGGATGTGGTAGTTAGATTGATGGATGTATCATGGCTGTGTTATCATATGGATGATGCATTTTTGTGTATGGTTGTGCACGCATGTAGAAATTTGTATGTGTCAATAGGGTTTCGCATACATATTGGATGCATGGCACTATCATGGTTTGCATTAAGGAGGTTTACTGTATCAGTAACCGCCTGATTTTTGCATTAGGTAAGTACATATACACACACTTTTGCATATATCCATCCAGCATTTAGAATCTTGTAAGGACAATGATTGCTCGTGGATGATGCTTTGAGTAGATGGATGATTGGATGGTAGGATACGTTCTTCCTAACTTGAAGATTTCGGGGACGAAATCCTTTAAGGAGGGGAGAATGTAACAACCCGTATTTTCAATAACCTGTAATAACATAAATCGAGGCAGAATTTAATTCTAAAATGGGAATCAAGGGAAACGGGCTATGCCATTGCGTTCGTCTCGGAAAAATACGCGAAATAGAGTCCGAGTTTTCGAAAATCGGAGTCCGTATGACCAAGATATGGCCTCGCGAAGTTTCACGAAAATTCCCAAATTAAAGTATACTTAATTAAGTGAAATGGGTTGTGTAGATATATATATATATATTGATATATATATATATATAATTGAAAATTTAATAAATAAATATGCAAAAATGCTCAAAACAGCGAATTGGGAGAGGGGAATAACCGAACCGGCCGATTTTTGAAGTCGACCCGAGCCCGCTGGGTCGACTAGGGGTTAATCCAGGGTGTTTGGCTGTCAACCCGTGGGCCGATTCGCTCAAGTGCAGATTTTGCATTTGAATGGTTCTCATGGTCCATCTTTAATCTAAAGGCCCTAGATGGTTCCTACACTTGACTTCTTCCCCAAGACATGCTTTGATGGCTTGGATTGAATCTAGGGTTAATCCTATGGCCTAAAACACTTGCCTAATCTATAAATAAGACCCTAACCTACCCTAATTCATTCATAATTAAACCTAGTGACTAAACTATGGCAAAATGCTAGCTCTCATGGCCTCCACTAATTTTATGAAGAGGGTTGCATACTAATCACTCTCTAATCAACTTCTAATCCCTTCTTAGCATCTTAATCTTCTTCATTTGGTGTTCAAAGTTGCTAGTTGTGAGTTTCTATCACTTTGATGATCTTTTGGTAAACTAATTAGATGAGATGTGATGAGATTTATGGTTTTGTATGTGGGTTAATGAGCTTTGAATCATATGATATGATGTTAGCATTAATCTTATGTTTATGCATGTTGAGTATGTAAGCTTATGCAAGTTTAATATGATGTATGTTATGTTTGCATGATGCTAAATATGCAAGTTGTGGGCTATGTAATCATATGCATGTTATGCAAGTTCATGGTAATATGCTATGCAAGTTACATGTATGTAAATATGCAAGTTACATGTTTGTTAATATGCAAGTTACATGTATGTAAATATGCAAGTTACATGTTTGTTAATATGCAAGTTACATGTTTGTTAATATGCAAGTTACATGTATGTAAATATGCAAGTTACATGTTTCTTTATATGCAAGTTACATGTTTGTTAATATGCGAGTTACATGTATGTAAATATGCAAGTTACATGTTTATTAATATGCAAGTTCATGATGACACATTATGCAAGTCTATAAGCTAATATGCAAGTTTGTTATGCAAAATGAATATGTAAGTTATGTGACATATTATATGCAAGTTATGTGACATGTTATGCAAGTTCATATGCAAGTTATGTGTTTGTTAATATGCAAGATGGCACCTTTGAAACATGTTCATTCATATGCAAGTTGACACCTTTTATATGTGTTATATCATGAACGAAATTACGTGGGAACGATGGGGTAATTAAATGCATAAGTTAATAAGATTGTGTGAAATTAATATAATTATGCATAACACAAAATAAATAAACATAGTATGGGAATTTGCCTATTTGGTTAGGTGTACCCATACTATGTGTTGGGAATTTACCTATTGAGTTAGGTCTACCCCATGGGAATTTACCTATTAAGTTAGGTCTACCCATGTTAAGAAAACTTGATTAATTAGGGATAATTAATATAAAATTATGAGGGTGATTAATTAGGTGTAATTAATTGACTAAGACACGAGGTTGGACTCAGTTGTAGCGTAAAACTGCCCGGACCCAACCGGCTTAACCAGTTGCTACAAATGATTAGCCCAATGTGAGAGGTCTTAGGCACAAACTAAATACGTAATTAATGTAAAGACACGAGGTTAGACTCTGTTATGACATAAGGCTGCCCGGACCCAACCGGCTTAACCAGCGGTCATAAAAGACAGTCTAATGTGAGAGGTCTTTACAAAGGTTACGTTCTTAATTAATTAATTAAGAAACACTTAACCATATTAGCATGTAGAGGGACATGAGGGGTTAAGTGGGTGCCTCGGGTGGCATGAGAAAATCTAGTGGTTGCCTTGGGTGGCAATAGAAAATACGATTAGAATACTTAACCAAAATGGAACATGTAATTAAAACATGATTAAAGGGTTAAGTGGGATATACTAGAAAAAGGGACAAGCTTAGGTGGGTAGCTTGTGGAGGCCCATTTCAACCAGTAACCCATACGTATCTTTGTGGGCTCGACCCATGTCGAGGACGGGACACGCATACTGGGCTTGACTGTAAGAGGCAAACGGGTTAGCGGTGGCAACGCAAGTCCAACGGGCTTCATATGCGTGAGTGGGCCCGGGCTGGTAGGTAAGCCGTTGTTGCATCGAGTAGATATAAGCCGTGCACCTTTAGTTCCATCAGGTTGCCACATTGGGGAATGATACATCCCACGGTGGGGCCAGCACGGGTATCTACGTTAGGGAGTCGATCGAATGGGAAGTAGTGTGTACACCTAGTGGATTGTAGGGCCCCGTGGCGCCTACTTGGTCACCTAGGGGTACGCAGGTACTAATTAGTAAATTTTATAAGTCCTTGGGTGGGATCAACCTTTAAGTTAGGAACGACTGGTGTGGTGCAGTTTAGTAATTTACCTTAGGGAGGGTAGATGCGTCTTTATCCTTTATCTTCGTTTAGTTGACTGCTTAGGGTAGCCATTCATCCCTATATGTTACCGTATATCAGTTTATGTCTTCTCTGGTTACTTTAACGATTGTATTGTTAAAGTTATAGGACTCGCTCAGACTTATGTCTGACCCTGTTGTTTTTATCTTTTTCCCAACCCTCAGGTCCTACGGTGGATCCTAGCAGTAGTGGAGCTTGATCGGATTGCTGTTCCAGTCTTTAGGAGCTTGGATAGATGTAAAGCTCCAGTTATCCAGTTATCTTTTCTTTTGTTTGGCTATTGTATGAGAGTGGGATTATGTACTTCTTTATTTTGATGGATATTGTACTTGACCTTTATTGTGGTTTTATGATGTAACCAGACATGTTTTACTTCCGCTGTTATGAGATGATGTTTTAAAATTTCAAGTACTATTTATATCTGTCTTGTTGTAATTTTTCTGTTCTATATTCACTAAAATACTCCACCAATGCTATGGCATTCCCTTAGTGAGTGATCATAGCGGGAGTGGGGTGTTACAGCTTACGTCTCGGCAAGAGAAAACACAGCTTACCCTATCCCTCTGAGCACTAAGCTCAATCTCGGTCGACCGAATCCACGACACCACTAAGGTGCCCATCCTCTAAAAAGCATACTGATCAAACCATCAGTTTACCACCATACCGGGGTGTCAGGCTCGCGAATCAATGCTATACACAAAGCCGTGCAAAGTTAAAGCTGCGCTTTGATCATCATCCACCAAACTTTGCTTTTCAACAAAAGTCTGGATCACTACATCTCAGCATGCCACACTATCAATCCATATTGTACCACTGATTTCTGCCAATATATAACCTCTGAGCTCGTATGTCTCAGAGAAGGGCGTTAAGCAAGAGAATAAATTCTCCGCCGCTAAACAGATATATATTTAGCAGAGATCAACGAATACAATATAAAGGAATACAATGTCAGACACACCATCCATTTACAAGTCCGTTCTAGGTTTGAATGAAACAGGAGGCACTTTCCTCGCATATCCGTCTATCTCCAAGTACGTCCGGACGGCTACCACTTTAGCCCCCTTCAAGGTAGCTACTCCCATCGTGAGCATCAGTAGCACCCATCCATTCGATGTGAAGATCGTCGGTCTTGCACCGTCTTCAATCTCTTCGACTCATCATCGAATCAGTTATTCAGAATGGGTTATACCCGGACTTTCTAAATAACTCGCGTATCTTAATCAATAAGTGCTATAAAACACAATATACGCCTCGTTCCAATTCAGAATATTCACACTCCTAGGGAAAGATTCCCATTAATTTTATCAAAGATAAATTCTTTAAATTTATTCTTTAATCTTCCTTTGGATATCATTTCAAATCATATTATGGTTTTCCAAACTAGTCGGGATTAGCGAACCACACCGAAGTAATTATTTATTTTATTTCCCAATCCCAACCTATTCATCCCATGGAGCAAAACTGTTATTACCCCATAATTAACACCACGGTGTTATCGGTAAATTTAATTACCATTTCACGTTCAAATCTAATTAAAGATTTAACTATCGCTAGGAGTAAAACTAGTGATACTCCCCTTTCGATCATTTCTAAATTTTGATAATTTGAATTATCAATTCACATTTCAATCTAATTACCGATTCATTAAAACTCCTTTTACTGGGTTAAAGAACTAATGTCATTTAAAGCACAGTCCACGATAAACCCAAATCACATTCTATTTATTATCAGGTTAAAGAACAAGTGTTATTTAAAACACCGTTCACGGTAAACCCACAAATCAATTCTAATTCAATTCCATTTAAATATATTAGAAATTCTGGTTATTTAAAACCCATTTCAAATTCAATTTATTTATTTCAAAAATAAATTGATTTTAATTCTAGTTTAAAACTAGTTCATTTTGATAAAAATCTATTTTTATCTTTTCAAATATGAAGTTTTTCATCCCAGTTCTTTTCAAAACATTTATTTTGATTTTACACAAATTATTGATATTTTTAATAATTTTATCAAGGCCCGAACAGTCGATTTCCACTAATGGCCATCGAACTGCACTTACAGCGACCTTTTCCAAATTTGAGTTGGACATAATTCCAAATCCAACCGTTAGATTTCAAATTTCTAATATTCATTGGAAAGCTCCTTTCGATACAAACCCAACGGTTCCGATTTCAGGAGAATTCGACGGTCGGATCTCCCGCAACGTCAATTCGAAGTAAATGGTCGAAATTCGCGAACTGCCGCAGTGCGGCGCGTTCTATTCAGGCCATTATATATATATATATATATATATATATATATATATAATATACTTCGTCGGTTTCCTTTTAAAAACGAATTTTATAAATTGTTTTATATTCGTTTCAAAAACAATTTCAACTTCCTTTTCAATTTCAAATCAAAATTAAATTTTTTCCTTAGAAATTCGTTTTAAATTCATTTCAATTCAATTCAAATTCGATTTCAATTTCGATTCAATTTCAATTCAATTCAATTCAATTTCAATTCAATTCGATTTCATTTTCTATTCAATTCAATTCGATTTTAATTCGATTCAATTTCTATTCAATTCGATTCAATTCAATTCGATTCAATTCGATTCAACTCGATTCAATACAATTCGATTCAATTCAGTTCGATTCAATTCGATTCAATTCAATTCGATTCAATTCAATTCGATTCGATTCAATTCGATTCAATTCGATTCAATTTAATTCGATTCAATTTGATTCTATTCTATTTGAATTCAGATTTCAATTCTATTCTATTCGAATTCGAATTTCAATTCTATTCTATATTTTTACATCTCTTTCTAAATAGTCATTTTAAAAACGAATATAATCGATATCAATATCGTTCGCGTCAAAATAGCGCATCTCTAATCAACACGGCTTTATATTTTTCAATAACTTCGTTATTCTATTCAACAAATGAATATTTATCCTATTCAACACATGAATCTATATTTCTTTCACCACCTGACTAATCTCAACAAATGAGTATCGTCAACACGTTATTCTTTATTTTCCCAATTGGAATGAGGCCCAATCAATTACCATATAATGTTAATTACATGGATTCCATACAACACATGTATATAATAGCAACGATAAATAATCAATCATCATCCAAAGTGCAACACACAACTGCATAAGCATTAAATATATATAATCAACGCTTACACAGTCTGTCGACCAATCGATCGACATACAATTAAATAATTGGGATTAGTGTACGCCAAATATCGTCCCAACACCCGTGTGGGGTTTCAACAATCAAACACAGATTTTATTTGTGCAGTTGGGCGATGTGTAAAATTTATCGTCCTAATCAATATCAGTCAAATCAGTGTGTATAAACAAATCGTCCGATTCATTTATAAATATTTATTTTATATACACGTTAAAAATTATATTTTTAACTATAAAATATTTTATTTCACTATATAAATATTTTATTTCATTCCACAACACACATTCAATTTTCACATCAAAATCAAACAAACAAGCATACAAGCCGTCCATGGTCTGTGGACGACGAGTGTCGGGTGCTGCTAAGCACCGTCTGCATCCTAGTATATATATTAACTGGAAATTTAAAATAAAAGTGAGGAGTTCTCACCAAAAGCTAAATCCAACACCGCGACTCTTCATATGTAGGAAGTCTTGTCGTTCCCGCCCTTCTATCCCTTTTGTTGCCCGTGTTCGCTACATGTATAAAAATCACATTTTGATATTCTCTCTACTTCACGATAAAATAAAGTTCAGATTTTTATTTCACTTCATATATTTACAACGATTCTTTCTATATAAAAATTATATTTTTATATTTCTACTTCTTATATAAAGATTGAATTTTTATTATCATACCTATATAAAAATCATATTTTTAATATGCCACTAGTATAAAAATTATATTTTTAACCTTTCTATATTATAAAAATTATATTTTTAACCTTTATATATTATAAAAATTATATTTTTAATTTTTCTATATTATAAAAATTATATTTTTAATACTCTACCTATATAAAAATAATATTTTTATATCTTCTATTATATAAAGATCATATTTTTAATTTGCTATAAGTATAAAAATCATATTTTTAGACCATTAAAAATATTTTCAACTTGCCAACAATTTTTTCTTTCAACGATAAGAATCATAGCTTTGTGCTATTAAAAATCCGATCTTTAACTTTAGAAATCAAGTCTTTTTTAATTTTAAAAATCGAAGCATTCATATTTTAAAAATCCCGCCCTTCCTTTACAGAAAATCTCATCTTTCCTTTACAAAAAATCTCGTCCTTTATAACATAAAAATCGATTCTTTTACATTTAAAAAAAATCCTACCTTTTATAATAAAAATCTTACCTTTTCTATAACGAAAAATATAAACTTCATCATATAGTAATCACAACCTCTTAAATATAAAAATCATAACTTTTATTTATTAAAACTCAAGCATTTTATAATTTAAAACATTAAATAAATGAAGATTATCAAAAAAAAAACCGGAAGAGCTTACAGTCGAAGAAGAGGAGGGGGGAGGAGCCACTGGCCATCGCGCATCGGAGGGTGGAGGCTGAGGTCGCGGCGCCTTCTTCTGACATGGCGGCTGGTGAGGTGGTGCTCGCGGATTGGGGCGAGTTCGGGTGGTCACCGTCGATTGGAGAAGAAGAGGAGCGAGAGGGGAAGAGAGGGAGGCGGGGCGAAGGTCTGGGGCTGACGAGGGGGAGGCGTTTAACGCCGGCGGCGGGCGAACGATGGGGGGGCGACGGTTTTTTTTTGAGCTAGGTTTTTTTTTCTAATTTGATTTTTGAACGGTGAGGAAGAAAGAGAGAGGGAGGGGGCCATATATAATTAAATTAATTTTATTTTTAATTCACTAAAAGTAACTTTTTCTGTCGAACTCAGAATCGAACCCACTGACTGTCGTCCTTAGCGTATTACCACCCTTCCAAACACAATGGGATATGTATCGTGAGCCATTTCGGCTGTTACAATCAGTTTCTGCTAAATTTAAAATTTAAATCTATATATTCAATTTTAAACGTACATTTCGATTTACCGGGGCCACATACTAACTCAGAAAATTCTAGAAAATTTATTTCTAGTTTCGTATCGACGATACGGTCCTAACAAAACTAATTTCGTCGAATTCTGAGACCGTTTGAAAAATGGCCATTTTCCAGTCGATTAAAATCAACTAAAACTGGTCAAACGCGTTTTCCTTTGCCACGCTCACATATTGATTCGAAACATTACGGATTTTGAAATCTAGCAATAACTTGACATCACGGATCCAACAAAAGTGGTTTCGTCGAAATCCAAGGTCGTTTGCAAAATTTCCATTTTTAAGGGCCAGAATTCCATAGCGACTATTCTGAATTTTCAACTGAACGTATCTTTTGATTCCCGCAATGAAATTTCAATTTCTCGGATTCGTTGGAAAGATATTCACAAATAGATTCTAATATTTTTGGTTTCGTTAAAATCCGGTTTATTTTGCACCCGGTACATTCATTTGAAATTTGAAATCGAATTATCGAACTACCGCGCCATTTTCAATTCCTTTTATAATTAAAAATAAATGTTTATATTCTAACGACGATCTATATAATATATACGTTCTAATTCTATTCAAAATAAATTTACGTCATTATTATTTAAAATAATTCATTTTAAATATTCAAAATTCATTAAATTCGCCAAAATAAAAAATTCAAATTGGCTCAGAATTTCCGGGTTGTTACATTGCCGATTCTTCACCTCTTACATCTCTTAAACATTTTCCAACACTTGTAACATAATTCTAAAAATTGACTGGTTCTGATCTAGAAAAATTCAACTAGCAAGATCATAAAAAAAAAGGATAGACTAAAATAAACGTAGGTCAAATTCACTCGAACCATTATAAAAAGATTATATCATTTCTCCTTTTCATTTTTTTACTTATTGTTTCTTGAAGATCTATGTTCGGTATCGTCTAGATTAGCTTTAAGGTTGGTGCTTTCATTTTGATTCAAGGTTAATTTCAATTTTGGAATATTTATTGGTAAATTTATGGAACACCCAGAACGATATTTAAAAGCTAAATTATTTATAATCACATAAAACTATTTTGTAAAAATAGAATATCACCATTAAATGAACTAAAGATTCACACATATGATTTTTTAATTGAAAGCGCACATGATAGCTACATAACAACCACACTAAGAGCATCACCAATGGTGATCGATTAAGCCTTTATTGTAATATCCCGCATTTTACATATCGAAGGATCATAAAATATTTTTATTTAATTCCCTAAGGGTTGGATCATTCTCATATTTTGATATATTCGTCATGGAGATGTGAGACATGTCCATGATTTTTGTGACCACTTTGCACCTATCAGTCTTGTAGAGGGCATAACTTTTGATTGGGATCGAGTTAGGTGCTATGATCAGTCTCATTGGAAAGAAAACGGTGTTGCCAATTCTATAGAGTGATCACATTAAGGATTTGGTTCAGTGATTTGGGAGGAATCATTATTTTATGTTTCATAGTTTGTTGTTCATATTTTTGAACCATTATTGTGATGATTCGGAGAGGCCCATTAGTGGGCTAGTGGGAGGCTACAAATAGGGGATTAGAGGCATGGAGAATCATTTACTTTCTTCATTCTCTCAATTGGTTGAGCTCATGATCCTCCTTGCTCAACCAAATATAGAGTTTCCACCATTAAAATTCTAGATCTACATAAGAGAATCGAAGATCTACATCGTTTGAAGCTAGATCTATGCAAAGTGAAGAGAGAACACATTAAATTGGAAGGTATAAAGAGTGTTCTTCACTATTTGGATTCGTGGTTCATTGATTTTGTGTTGGTTTGGAGAATTGGTGTGTGATAAACATCTCTCACATGCATTCAATCAAGTACATGAGTTATTTGATCAAAATTTCATCATTTTCAAGTCATTTTCACTAGATTCACATCATGGTAAGTATATATTCATATGAATCACCAAAGGATATGATCTAGCAACTTAAAACCGGTAATTCTTATGTTAATTCATATGTTCATTCAAGTGAGAGCCATTGTTTTACTTTATGCATTGAATTATTATGATTTTTGGTGAATTATATATGATTATCCATGGTATTTGTCATTTTAATGTTGCTGGGGATTTCATAACATGTTCATGGTTGAATTGGACGAATTAATTTCATCATTGTTGTCATTTGACAAAGATTTGGTCAAGTTTGAAGTTGTTTTGGTCAAATCTGGGAGTTAGGCCATTTTCTTTTAGATTGGGTTGTTTTGGAGTCAGGCTGTGTGTCTTGTTCTCCAAGAAATGGAGATGGATCGTTTTAGTGCTAGGTCGTGGGTCGCTAGAAGGCCTGGGTTTAGTACGGAACGACCAAGTCAGGTCGTTGGAAACTTCAGAAAGGCGAGCCGATCTGCTGATGGAAGGGTGGGTCGTTGGGTATCTTGATTAGGTCGTGAGACGACCTTGTGAAGGTAGTAGGTCGTAAAAGGAAGTGCATGGCTTGGAGAAAAATCAGGTCAATGTGCAATAGGTCGGAGACAACCTGAGTGTCAGAACGACCTAAGGGCTTGAGTGTGTGAGGTCAGGTGTAGAGTATGGGTCGTTAGATGAGCTAAAGGGGTGACGATCTGAATTGTGTTGAAACTTATCTTGATGTTGTTTGGTTCAATGATGATTGCGGCTTCGACGTGATTCCAGGTGGGAATGTTCGAAGTATTGTGATGTATTCGTTGGTCGTCGTAATGCAACGAATGTGAAGACGGCTCATGTGTTTTGAGTTCGTGGATAATGGTTGCTCGAGGCGGACTTGAGCTTGTGGATAGTCGTCGGTGATGACGGCTAGAGATATGAAGGATGAGAGATTTTCGTTGTCATAAGTTCTAGCAAACTCAAAGCAGAGGTACAATAAAAGACCAAGTGTATGGTCCAGTACCTGGGGCAGTCATGAAGGGCCTAGTTGTCGAGATTGGGAAGACAAACATACGAGTCATCAAGGCATATGGAGTTTCAGCTAGAATTAGGGTTTACCGTTAGCCCTTGACATGTGGCATATGGTCGT
This sequence comes from Allium sativum, assembly GCA_030737875.1. NCBI lineage: Eukaryota > Viridiplantae > Streptophyta > Magnoliopsida > Asparagales > Amaryllidaceae > Allium > Allium sativum. The sequence goes on from CM060921.1 coordinate 283,755,267, forward strand.
GATACGATTAACGATGATTTCAAAGATGGAAAGCCAATGATAGCCAAGTCATGAGTGTTTGGTTGTTTTTTCATGTACTGTCTCACATAAGTTGTCTTACATCGAAGGAGATGTTTCTTAGGTGCTTGCCTGATATTGGTTTAGGCCTCTGGGGCTTGTACTTGAGGAATGTTGAACTCAATTAGGATGGTTTATATGGGATATAACTAATTGCTATGATTGTTATTGAGTGATAATTTTTTTGCCATTATTTGAATACTTCTGGTTGCCATGTTTGAACTGTTGTTTCTTGATTGCTGGATTGTAAAGCCTATCATTGTCATATGTGGGGACGGCAAGTTTGGGTTCTTCTCTGGTGTATGGTAGATTGGTTTGTTAAATCTACATATTCTCATATACTTTTCTGATGATGTTAGATAGTTGTTTTATCGCTCACAAAGACTGTTGTCTGACTCAAGGGTTTATATTTCCCTCTTATTACCTTAGGTTGTTCATCCGGTTTGGATGGGAAGACTGAGTAGTAAGTGTTAGGCGATAAGCCTTGGTGAGACGATGCTGTTATGCGATGATGAGTAGGAGGCTAGCATATTACTTTGTTATTACCTAGTATTTTATTTCTGTTGTTAGTTGAGTGTTGTAGTGAGGCCAGTTGTAGAGATATTTGTGTTATGATCCAAGTTGTAAGGATGTTCTTTCTAGATGTTATGAAAGTTTCAAGATTCTTCTCATATGTGCTTCACTATAAATGCATGTTGTATATGTTTTATTATATTTTATCCATACGCTCTGAGTAATACGACAGGTTCCATATTGTGTTTACCTACAGATGATCGTCCATAGCTGCCTAGCACGTCTTTCAATGCAATATTCTCCTTGTTTAAGTGCAGGAGTTATGGGCAGTCGTCACATTTGGTATCAGAGCTCTGGTTATCGATTTTAACCAAATTTCGAGGACATAATAACGTATGAGAGACGTATTTGTAGATTTCTGACGGATGTATACTACATAGTAGTATATAGTATAGTAGCATTTGAACTCCATCAGCAGTTTTCTTGTAAGTGGCTAAGTATTCTAAATTGCAGATTTAGAATGAATCGTTGACCATTAAGACATGCTACTTGGGAGGAAGCTGGTTCTAGATGGGGAAATGGTGGTACACCAGACTACCCAGCCATGTTCGAGGCCATGGTAGCAGTGATCATGAGGAGGGCTCCCGCTCAAGATACGGCTGCAATAGATGTAGGGGTTCAAGTGCAGGTTCCTAGAGTTGTGGATTTTGCGAATCTGTGTAAAGACTTCACTTCTTTGGGAGGAAAACAGTTGAAAGGGACAGAGCCGACTATAGAGGTTCAAAGATGGTTGGATTCTTGTATTCGTATTTTTGGAGACTTGGGTACAAATGATGCAACTATGAGAAAACTTGCATCGAGGCAATTGTAGGACAGGGCCACGGATTGGTGGAACTCTGTCACTTTGGAGACACCGGAAGAAGAGATAACATGGGAGCAATTCCAAGTCAAATTCGAGATGAAGTTTGTCTCTATTGCTCAGAAGTCTGTTCTATTCAAGAAGTTTGAGTTGAAACAGAATGATAGACCACTACTAGATTATGTTTCTGATTTAGAGGCATTGTCCAAATATGATCATTCGTATATTGACACACCCTATCAAAAGAACGAGAAGTTTGTCATGGGTTTGGATGAATATCTTGGTAATCAGCTTATGGATCATCTAGATGACACTTATGAGAAGATTGTTGAGAAGGCTTTGAGGCATGGAAGTCTGTTTCCCAAGAAAGAGCCTGTTGTTGCAGCTGAGGAAGAACAGAAGCCATAGCAAGGTGGTAACAACAAGAAGAGGAGGTAGTAACAACAGGAAGGAGATAATGGCCAAAAAAAGCCTAAGAGTGAGGTGGTTTGCTTTAACTTCCAACAGAAAGGTTATTTTGCTAATAAGTGCAAGAATCTGAAGGTTGAAAGGAAATGTCACAACTATGGAAAGTCGGGACATCTCAAGAAGGATTGTCCAGAACCGGCTAAGGGAAAGCATATAGTGAAGGCTTATGCTTTGGAAGCAGTGCCATCGTCTTTAAGAGCTCCTACCGCAGAGGAGAAGGGAAAGGGTTTCGTCGTTCAAGGTACTCTTTCAATTGATAGTGTTTCAGTTTTTGTGTTGTCTGATACTAGAGCATCACATTTGTTGATTTGTATTGAACTACATTCATTCATTTGTATTGAACTTGTGTGTCGCTTGGGTTTGGAACCCAAGTTTTGTGATAGACCTTTGGTTGTGACTAATCCAGTTGGCGGTTCGTCCAACCTTTGTATGCGTTGTTGTGACCTTGTATTATCAAGTCATGGTTGCTCTTTTTGTGTGATTGCTTTGTTCTGAACTTCGTTGGATTTGGGATTATATTGCGTATGGATTGGATCAAGAGGTATGCGGAAAAAGTGAATTGCGAGATGCTTGAGGCGAGAGTCGGGGATGCGGAAGGGCGAAAGGTTTTGACTCGATGTAATCTCGAAGATGGGGTCTTCGTGAGCTATCTATATTGACTTGTGATTCCGCAGAAAGACTTGTCATTGGTGCTGATCATAAACGAGTTTGAGGATTTTTTTTATGAGGTCAATAGGTTACCACTGCATCATGAAATTGTGTTTAGAATCGATTTGGTCAAGGGTGTTAGACCTATCGTTATGCCTCTTAGGCCGATGGCGCCTAAGGAACGGCGAGAGTCAGAGGTGCAAGTTCGTGACCTTTTAGGAAAAGGATTCATTAGGAGAAATGTATCCGAATGGGTTGCACCAGTTGTGTTTGCGACCAAGGAAGATGGCTCATTGAGATTGTGTATGGACTATCGTGAGCTAAACAAGGTGACTAAGAAGAACAAGTATTCATTGCTGAGGATAGACGACTTATTCGATCAGCTTCATGAAGCTAAAGTGTTTACTCGGATGGATTTGGCAATGGGATTCCACCAATTGAGAGTGGCAAGAGATAGTGTGCCAAAGACTGCTTTTTGGACACCATTCGGTATCTTTGAGTGGTTGGTGATGCCATTCGGGTTGACTAATGTATCAGCGTATTTCATGGATCTCATGAATAGAGTTTTCAGAGATCAGTTGAACAAGTTCGTACTTGTGTTCGTGGATGATATTCTGGTTTACTCCCGAAATGAGGAAAAACATAAGACACACTTGCGAGTTATTTCAGAAGTCTTGCGAAAGCATCAACTAAAGGCTAAGTTTTCGAAGTGTCACTTCTGGAAGAGTGAAGTGAGGTTCTTAGGCCATGTTGTTTTTGGAAATGGAATAGCGGTTGACCACGCTAAAGTGGCTGCAATCCAGGATTGGGATAGACCTAAGGATGCGACGGGCGTGGGAAGTTTCCTTGGTCTGGCTGGTTATTACCGACGGTTTATGAAGGATTTCTCCAAGATAGCTGCACAGTTGACAGGATTGACAAAGAAGAACTAAATGTTCACATAGGATGTAAAGTGTGAGCAAGCTTTCGGAATCCTGAAGGAGAGACTGACGAGTGCTCCTGTTTTGGTCATTCCAAGCGGGAATGAAGAGATGGTGGTATACACTGATGCATGTGGTAGTGGTCTTGAGACAGTATTGATGCAGAAGGATAGGGTTATGGCCTACACTTGTCGACAGTTGAAGTCGCACGAGAGGAATTATCCAAATCATGATTTGGATTTGGCAGCGAATATGTTTGCTTTGAAGTTGTGGAGTCGTTACCTGTTGGGGGTTCGATTCGAGTTGTTTACAGATCACAAGTCGTTGAAGTACCTTTTCTCCCAAAAGGATTTGAATCTTCGGCAGCAACGATGGTTGGAGTTTCTGGCATCGTATGATTTTGGTATAGCCTATACTCCTAGAAAAGGTAACACAGTGGCGCATGTGTTGAGTCGAAGTCATGCAAGTTTAGGAGCGATGTTTTTAGAATGGAAGAGCCTCAAGTATTTGGCGGCATTTGATTTCCGACCACGGTGTGAGTTGGAACCTGAAATGTTAGCAAGCTTATCGATAAGACCTACTCTCGTCAAAAAGATTGGCAAGAGCCAAAAGCGAGATGCAAAGCTTGTCGAGTTTATCCAGAAGTTGGAACTAGAAGATAAAGAATTCAAGGTTGATCGAGAAGGCTGGCTTTGAAAGCAAAGGCGATTGGTTGCTCCTAATATCGAGAGATAGAGGGATGAGGTTCTAAAGGAATGCCATCACTCGAAGTTGAAAATTCATCCTGGTGGTATTAAGATATATCAGGACATGAAGCTAGCATACTACTGGGAAGGGATGAAAAGAGATATTGGAAAGTTTATTTCCAAGTGCATGAATTGACGGTTGGTGAAAGCTGAATAGAAGAAGCCGAGTGGATTGCTTCAACCATTGAAAGTTCCTATGTGGAAGTGGGAGCAAATATCGATGAATTTTATCGATGGATACCTAGAACCAGGGCAAGAAACGAAGGAATTTGGGTCATTATGGATAGCTTGACAAAAAGTGAAAGGTTTGTTCCTATCAAATCGCCTAGGATAGCGTCAAAATTGGCTGAACTTTATATAAAATGGATAGTTCGATTCCATGATATCCCAAAAAGCGTAGTGTGTGATTGAGATACATTGCTCATAAGTGGATTTTGGAAGAGTTTGTAAGAAGCTTTGGGGACCGAGTTGTGTTCGAGTACAGCTTATCATCCCAAATTGATTGTCAAACCGAGAGGGTTAACCGGGTTTTGGAAGATCTCATGAGAGCTTATACATTAGACTTCAGAGAATCTTGGGAAGACCATCAACATCTATTTGAGTTTGCATATAATAATAGCTATCAGTCGAGTATTGTGATGGCACCATACGAGCTTTTGTATGGTATACCGTGTAATTCTACGGTATGTTGGTTAGAAACTGGAGATAAGTTGATACTTGGGCCAGAGATGATCAAAGAGACATCGGACTGTATCGATATCGTTCGACAACGAATAAAGGCAGCCTAAGATCGTCAGAAGAGTTATGCCATAAGCATTGGAAAGATTTGGTGTTTGATGTTGGAGAAATGGTTTTTGTGGAGATTTCACCGCTGAAGTATATAGTTCAATTCGGAAGTAAAGGAAAGTTAGCCCCATGGTTTGTGGAACCGTTTCCGATTATCGAGCGAATGGGAAAGCTCGCATATAGATTGAAGTTACCCGAGAAGATGTCAAGTGTGCATAATGTTTTCAATGTGTTTTTTCTTCGGAAATGTATACATGATTTGAATATGGTGGTATCCCCAGAGCAGTATGAAGACCTAAAAGTAGAGACCATAGTTACGAAATCTCATAAGCCGCTATGTGCAGTAGGGATTGACACGAAACAACTTAGGAGGAAGATGGTTAAACTAGTCAAGGTACAATAGAGTGAGGATGGCGACGATTGTATGTGTGAGACTGAAGAGAGTATGAAAATGACCCATCTAGAACTCTTTGTCAGTATGATCCATTGATATCATGTCATAGTTACATCATTGTAACTTATGTTATGGTTGTTGTTAGAATTCCATGTGCTAGGATAAGGTTATGGATGCATGGCTTGATGGTTGCTAGTTTGAATGATAGAATTGGCTGCACATGGATGATAGGCATGCATAATTGTTTTGGTTGCTTGTGTTTGTTTGGAATTTGGGGTAAAACTCTTAAGGTGGGGTATGTAATAGCCGGCATTTTACGTATCGAAAGATCGTAAAATATTTGTATTTAATTACCTATGGGTTGGATCATTCTCATATTCTGATATGTTGATTATGGAAATGTGGGACAAGTCCATAACTTTTATCAATTTTATTTATGGCCATTTTTTCCCTTGTTAAGAGTTGGTCTTCCATAGTAGCAGGCTCGATGTACAACAGGTCACTCATTGAAGAGTGAGCAACGAACTGATATTGAGTCATCAATTTTCCGTCTTATATAGGGCATAACTTTTGATTGGGATCGAATTAGGTGCTGAGATCGGTCTTATTCGAAAGGAAATGGTGTTGCCAATTTCGTAGAGTGGTTACATTAATGATTTGGTTCAGCGGTTTGGGACGAATCATTGTTTTAGTGTTTCATAGTTTGATGTTCAGGTTTTTGAACCATTAGTGGGCTGATTTGGAGAGGCCTATTAATGGTCGGTGGGAGGCTATAAATAAGGGGTTATAGATGTGGAGAATAGTTTTTTTTCTACATTCTCTCATTTGGTTGAGCTCGTGATCCTCCTTGCTCAATCAAATACACTTTCCACCATTAAAATTCTAGATCTACATAAGAGAATCGAAGATCTACATCGTTTGAAGCTAGATCTATGCAAAGTGGAGAGAGATTTCATCTAGTTGGAAGGTTTGAAGAGTGTTCTCCGCTATTTGGATTTGTGATTCGTTGATTTTGTGTGGTTTTGGAGAATTGGCGAGTGATAAGCATCTCTCACATAGGTTAAATCAAGTAAATGAGTTGTTTGATCATCATTTCATCATTTTCAAGTCATTTACACCTAGATCCACATCATGGTAAGTTTATTTTCATATGAATCAACATAGGATCTAATCTAGCAACTTAAAACTGGTAATTCTTATGTTAATTCGTATGTTCATTCAAGTTAGATCTATTTTTTACTTTATGAATCGAATTATCATGATTTTGGTGAATTCTATATGATTATCCATGATATTTTTCATTTTAATGTTGTTGGGGATTTCATAACATGTTTGTGGTTGAATTAGTTGAGTTGTTTTCATCAATATTGTCGTTTGACGAAGATTTGGTAAAGTTTGGAGCTGTTTCGGTCAGATCTAGGAGTTAGGTCGTTTTCTCTTAGATTGGGTCGTTTTTGGAGTTTGGTCATGTGTTTTGTTCTCCAAGAAATAGAAGTGGATCATTTTGGTGCCAGATCGTGGGTCACTAGAAGGCTTGGGTCGAGTATGGAACGACCTAGTCAGGTCGTTAGAAAATTCAGTAAGACTGGCCGATCTGCTGATGGAAGGGCGGGTCGTTAGGTGTCTTAGTTAGGTCGTGAGATTACCTTGTGAAGGTAGTGGGTCGTAGAAGGAAGTGCATAGCTTCGAGAAAAATCAGGCCAATGTGCCATAGGTCGGGGACAACCTGAGTGTCAGAATGACCTAAGGGGTTCAGTGTGTGTGAGGTCAGGTTGTGGAGTATGGGTCGTTAGACAACCTAAGGTGGTGATGACATTAATTTTGTGAACCTTATATTAATGTTGTTTGGTTCAATGATGATTGTGGCTTCAACGTGAGTCTAAGTGGGAATGTTCGAAGTATTGTGATACATTCTTTGGTCGTCATAATGCAACAAATATGAAGACAACTCAAGTGTGTATTGAGTTCGTGGATAATGGTTGCTTGAGGGGGACTTGGGCTTGCGGGTAGTCGCTGGTGATGACGACTAGAGACATGAAGGCTGAGAGATTATCGTTGTCATAAGTTCTAGCGGACTCAAAACAGGGGTACAATAAAAGACCAAGTGTATGGTCGATACCTTGGGCAATCGTGAAGGGCCTAGTTGTCGAGATTGGAAAGACAAACATATGAGTCGTGAAGGCGTATGGAGTTTTTGCTAGAATTGGGGTTTACCATTAGCCCTTGACATATGGCAGGTGGCCGTCATATGATTAACGATGGTTTCAAAGAAGGAAAGGGAGTGATAGCCATGTGATGAATGTTCGGTTGTTTTTGCTTGTACCATCTCATGTAAGTTTTCTTACGTCGAAGTAGATGTTTCTTGGGTTCTTTTTTGTTATTTGTTTAGGCCTCTGGCGCTTGTACTTGAGGAATGTTGAACTCTACTAGGATGGTTCCTGTAACACCCCACACTTTCATGCTCCTAAATTTCGACAAAAATTAAAACTTAGACAGATACAAGCATGGAGCATGTATATCTAGTTCCTGCAATAAATGAGTATGAGCATAATCAGAGTATGATAAGATAACTCACAGCGAAAACAAGATGGATAAACTAGTATTAACTCAAGTAACTACCTTTTTCAAAGTAAGTCACTTTGTCAATACCGAGCATGAGAGAGAATGAGAACCGAAAGTCCAACTTAAACATCTGCAAGAGCCCAACCTTCTCTAGGAAACCTGGGAGGTGGTAATGAGGAATGGGTCCAAAAAACAAGTTCCGATGACTAAGAAATGTACAACATAGACTATACACACGGATGTATACCGTTTAGTTCAACCCAAGATGTATGCCTAACAAAGTTAGTAATTATACCCTAACCTTGTGGATGTTTACACACGATTCTACTACTCTTCCAATAGTATTTTCTAAAGTATAATACCGAGATAGGACATTTATGCATATTTTTGTGAAGCCTTTATACTAGATCTTAGCTGGTTACTATATCCAAATTAGTCCCTTAATTTCAGAGTTTCTATATCCATATGCTTTCATTCGCTTATCCTACATCATTTATTGCCTGACTATCAATGATAGATAGGGTGGATTCTTCCTGATCGCTTAAGACACTAGGTGGACCGATTGGTCAATAATTAATTCTCAATACTTTACTTAACATTAACATGAACTAGAGGGAACTAGCTGCAGGCTCTACTAGTTAAGGCTTACATCATTCACTCACATACCCTTGCCTGCATAAGGTGAGAGATGGTATTTTATCGTTCGTTATACCTCTAGATGACCTTACTGGATAACCTCCTTAGTCGCTTATTACTTCCTGTGGGATAGGTAGCCATATCTGACGTTTTAGTTTCCGGGTTTGGGTAGGCCCACACACACTTTCCATCTAAGACCCCTAAACTTAAAGACCTATTCCCAGGTGGACTCTTCAACCCTACCCGCTTAAGACCCAGGAAGCGGACTATACGCGAAGGTTATTGGTTTGTATCCCATTAGCCTTTTATATCTTTTCCTATTTGGGATAAGGTGGACTACGTTATTAAGTCATTCCCATTTAGTCCCTCTACACGGAAATACTATACGTACATGATTCATTTTCATCACGGGTTCATATGGCTAATAATATTTTACACTATAACCTACTAAGTCCAACTATATTTTATATTATAGTTCTATTTTCATTAATATAATTTAGGAAGGTTATATAACTTTTCCCTAGGATATTTATTTGATTTCTTCCCTAATTTTGACTTAGTATTTAAATGACAATCAATATCCATTAATCCATTTTTACCCCCATTTACTTCTATTTCTTTGTTTATTGCCCTTTATGACCAAAATGTTCATATTTTCCTAAGGCAACCATTTATCAGTCCCAAGTTATTTATATCTTGTACCCCAACAGACAATTACTATTCTTATTTATTATTTGTTTATTTATTGGTTGATTGTTATACGTACATACATATATATACACACACACGTACCAAGCCCCTCACATTAAGTTGACAACTTGTGGATGCTGGATTTGACGGTCGGTTCCGGGCAGACTTCTACCACAAGTTAAACTTAACCTCGTGCCTTAGTATGTGTATATTTATGCATTAGACCCCTCACATTAAGCTAACTACCGTGGTTGCTGGATTTGCCGGTCGGTTCCGGGCAGACTTATACCATAAGTTGAGCTTATCCTCGTGTCTAAATGCGATTACAATTCAAATTCCCTACGTTGGGGTTTACAACATTTAACCTAATTAAATTAGGAATTGTAACCATTTTCCTTATCATTTTCATTTTCCCCGACCAATATTGGCTACAATTGGTATTTATTGATTTGCGGCCCTATTTAAGGCAATAAATTATATCGATTAATACAAATGGTCACCACAAATATATTAATTCAATATGGATTACATTTACATATAATTCCATAATTGAGCTTTATCCAAACATTCAACATTAGATACAATGTATATTTTACTGTTTTACGCTGATTTGGACGGATAATGTGTATATATTTATTTTTATGTTTTCGTACGTTCAGCGTAGTTATTATTATTTTTATTATTATTCTTGTTAATGATTTGGTCTAATCAATTAACCAAACATTTCCTTTTTATATTCGATCTTGTCAAAAAGGTTTCAAATCTTACAAAAGATCATTAGCCATAATCATTGTAAATAATGCCTAATTAATAGAATTAACATATTTCCAAATCACAGGAAATATATGTAAATATAAATTTTAAAATAGTCGATGCATATTACGTACAAATGTACGTATTTATATTTATACGTACATTTGCATCACTTTTCCCTTTTTAATCCTTTTTATCATATCTCTTTTGATTTTAAAATAATGCCTTTTTATTCAAAAGGAGGAAAAACGATATGCTTACAATGATTAAGCCAAAACCCAACAATATTGAATACAACAGGAATATTTCTATTATTATTACAATCACATAATTTACCAATTTCACATCTTTACCAAAATTTCATTATTCAACACTAAACTAAAGATCTGGAATGTTACTTTATCTAATTTGTGTTTAATTTGACTGATTTACAGATCCACAATGTTATGAAATATGTACATCATATTTTATGACATAATTGTAGGAACATGTATGAACAAGTTTAAGAATCCTGCAACTTATGTTGTGCATAAGCACAGCTTATAATTCACAAGTTCTAACCATGTTTAAAATCAGACTTGGTGGTTAACAATAAATTCACAATATTTAATTGGATAGATCTAATAAGGAATAGGCATAAAAATATAGATCAAATTCGAATGAAGCAGATAAGTAATTATAACTACATTCGTAAATTTCCCCCTCACCTTATAACCTCCAAATCCAAAGTTTGAACCCTTTTGGACTACAATCCCCAAATTCTTATAAATCTACAATTTATCTAGAAAGGGGAAAATTCCAAATCTGTAGAGATGTAAGAAAACAGGAAGAAATGAAAGAATATGATTTGGAGCGTCACTTTGCATTCTTTTCCATTATATCCTCTTATCCTCTCAATTTCATATGAATTGGATTTGATTTGTTATGTGTGAATATATTTTTATTTTAGAAACTAGGTTTGGAGAAGGAGGAAAATGGCAGAGCACCGCTGCCTCTGCAAATTTATGTAGAAAAAGAATGAGGCCTTACCTATTTATTTATAGGGTTGGAAATGTCCTAGAACCATTGGACTAATTTTAAGTTATATCTGTCCATTTGTTTTAATAACATTATAAACCAAACCCTAAAAACCTAGCCATCACTGGGCAGTCTGATGCCCAGTCGGTCGACCGTGGCGGCCGACCCCTACGGTCAACTGCCTCGACCTTAGATTGCCTATGTCAGCTTCTTCAAATAAGGTAAATTATAATAATAAATTCTGATTTATTTATTTTCCGTCAATTTTCATATTTCGTCCGTAACTTTTTCATATGGACTCTTTTCGTAAAACTCCAAACATGAAAGTTGACCAGAATTCTGAGATGAACGCATCGGTTAAAGTTTCATAGCCAAATTCCGTCATTTGTAGAAATTCTAATAATTAATTTATATTGCCAAAATTTCGGGTTGTTTCATTCTTCCCTCCTTAAAAGGAATTTTGTCCCAAAATTCTAACGCTTATAGTCCTATCCTACACAACCAATTTGTGTTCATCCACTTTGCAACCATGTGTATATGTGCGTGGTGTACATAATGCAATTCAATTAAAATATGCAAGCAAGATGATTCTAATCGGATCCTCCTATATGTTTGCATTAAAGTTTTGAAATACTTTTGAAAACATGGTGCAGAGCATCCTAAATATATTGGCAGTTCTATATGAATGCAAATTTTGAAAATTCTTTTTCATCCATTACCCTCCCACAATTACGAATAAAAGTGTGAAGCAACCAATTTTGCATCCAAACCCTACCATTCAAAGCGTCATGCAATCTAACTGATTCTTATTTAATTTCTCCTAAACCGAAAAAAGGAAATTGAAGTGAAGAATTTTAACATTTTCTTTGCTTACAAATCTTCAATTTCCCGTCCTATAGAGGAATTTTTAACTCAGTTACCCGAAATACTCTCAAAATTTCCATTTTTAGACTATAAAGGAGGCTTAAAACAAGCTCTAAAACATAAAACGAGTTAATTAATAGCTCGTGCGCATCGTTGACAAGGTATGTAAATAGTGTTTCCAAGGCTAAAACAGCTTTTTCCTTGTTATCGTTAACATTTTTATCATATCGTTGGTCCCGTTGCACCCATAAATCGTGCACATGAAGCATCCAAAATCTTCCATACAACGTTCACGTGACTAAGAGTCAAAAAAATTTCACAAAACTAAATTTCTGCTTAAAAGCTTATCACGTTTATTTTGAAATTTTCCTTCCAAAACGGCTTCACTTTCCTATATAAAATAAGAAAATGATAAAAATGGTTTTTGTTTCAAAAAACATTTTCACAAAACGTTTAAAAACGTATTTTGCGAAAACTTAAACGATTCAAGTCACATGTTGGTGAAGAAGGAAGTCAGTTACGCCAAAAATGAGAAACTGAAATCACATACGAAAAGACCAAAATAATTTTTAGCTTTAATAAGGAATGATGATTTATTTATTTATACGGCCATGCCGTGGAACCAGTCCTTTACAAAAATTTATCTAACATCAAATTCTATTCTTTCCAGCTCTAGGACAATTTTCTAGTAAATTGAACGAGTTTTCATTCAAATAATCGTGCGTGAATTACAAAACATTTTTTCTTTCAACACAGAAATCTCATTACTAAAGTCGTGCGAATTTTCATTACTAGCTGTTACAGACACTACAAGTACAATAAAGATAAAAATGTTGGAAAGGGAAACACATGATACAAGATAAAACATGCACTGGGTATGCACTAACAACAATGACAAACACTACCCACTGTAGGCTAGTCTACCTCCGCGGCTGGAGCCTAATCCATTACCACATCCACACCAGGAATGTAGTATAGCAGAGATGTAGCCAATCTAATGCGCATGTCGACGCTACTCGTCGCGAACCTCTCGGGGCTTGGCCTGCTTAGCACGCATGGCAGCGAGCTCAGGGCTGTCGTGACCGGATTGCTGAGCTAGAGCAGGTTGTGTGGGGACAGAAGCATCGGGCAGCTGAATGCCCATCTTCTGGAGAGTGGCGCGGCTGATGGCAGTCGGCGCCTTCCTCGTTGGCGTCTCCTCGGAAAGTCTCACCTGGAAGTATCGTAAAACACGGGTAAGAAGATGACTATAGGGAAAATGGCTTCGCGGGGTGCCGACGAAAGGCACATGAAGATGGATCATAAGCATGCGTGCCCAATTGATGGCTATGCCACCAAAAATAGCGTAGGTGGCGCGACAAACAGAAGGATAAATCTGCTCCAAGCTTCCCGTCTTCGGGATGATGTTGTGCTGTATGATGCGCACAACAACACGAGCTATCAGTCGTAGATTGGCGATGGTCTAGGCTCCGGGCTCTCCAACAAAGAAACGATGAAGGATCTAAGGTTCCTCCATCACAATAGCATCAAGCTCATCTCCCTCTGCCGAGATACCAAAAATCTGGGCCAAGCCAGCAACAGTGAACTCGATGTGGGTGGCCATGACCTTAGGTCTGATGACGCAGGACTTGTCATCGATGTCGACATCCATTTGGGCATCGAAGAAACTGATGCAACGTGGATACAAGTCGTGCTCAAAAGTGTCGAAGTGCGGGATCAGTGCTACGCTTGTGTTGACAAAAAGCTCCTTCAAACCAAATGCGGCAGAGTTGGCGAACTTCATCGGTCGATCAATCTGAAACTCATAACCGGTCGTGGCTAAGTATTGCTTAATCTTTGCCTCGTCGCGATCTAACTAAGAGGCTTCCTGAGGCGTTGAAATGGGGGTGTCGGTTGCAAGGTTCCATGGAAGAATCGGCGAATCGGTAAAACAAAGTTGCAAATCCAAAGTATAATTAGGTGGAAATTTGCATGAGGAGGATTTTGGTGGTAATTAAGGGCGAAAAGGAGCGGAGGTTGCTCAGGTTGGAGCTTGGGAAGGAGGAGGGTTTGGGTATGGTGAAAATTTTGGGGTTGGGGAAGAAAGGGTCGACTGAACGATATATATATATATATATATATATATATATATTGTTCAGTCGATTTGGGTCGGGTTAGGTCAACCACGCTCACCCATGGGGTAGCGGTCGACTGTAGGTCGACCGCTTACCCCATAGTGGGCGGGTTTGAACCTTGTCCCAATGGCCCATATAAATTAAATTTAAAACTTCTATTACGTCGAAACAACTTCTACTCCCACCAAATTCTCATATCGACTTCTACCACTCGTCGAGTTGAGAAATTTAATTTTCCAATGTCTTTTCCTTTCCTCAGAAAAGATTTGCGACCACCAAAACGAACGAACTTAAAATAGAAAATCAGCTATAAATCCAAAATAAAATTTTAAAATGTAATTTTCCCCTTACTAGCCGACATAAACTAAACGATCCAAATTTAAATACCCCAATAATCAAAATGAAGGATTTTCCTTGGCCTTTCCAAAGAAAAATTTAAAACTTCCCAAAAATGGAATTTATTATAAACTTACGGTTTCGTATTTATAAATCCATTAAATTATTATTACTAGTTATATCCCAGTTTTTATATTTCAAAATGACCTTTTCGCATTCAAAAATATTGGAGCTTAAAAACATTTAAGATTTATTTTTTGTAACTTTAATAAATTTTCCAATTTATATAGGAAAATGGATACTAAAATCACAAGGAATGGATATTTATTATTCTTGAGTTTTAGTGGTATATTCCTTGTCATTTCTAACTCATTTCTTCCCACCAATCGGATTAAATTTATTAAAATTTCCGAATGGCTCCGAAATTTTTCGAAACATGAATAGATTAAAAATTTAAATCCATATCTTTACAAACTATTTTCCAAAACCGTATTTCAAAACCGTTGAAATCCTTTTTTCAAGTAGTTTCAAAAATAAATTTCCTCGAATACAAGGCCAAGAACTCAATTGAATATTTCAACAAAGTTAGACTCGAAATTTAATGAAGTAACAAATGGATACACCTCATAATTATATTTCCGAAATGGATGATATATTAATGGTGGATTTTTCTTGTTTTGGACCGAGTAATGGTCTTAACTGGAACCACCAACAGAACCAAACCAAGAATTATGACTATCTCGGTTGTAGCTAGATTTTTGTATTAATATATATATATATATATACACATATATATAATTCCAGTTTCCAAACTTGATTCAATAAAATCCACCATATGTCGTTCTCATGCTCTTTATAACGAGATTGCCAACATATTATAGGGTAAGACATGATTGGCTATATACCCTAACTTAACATAGTTCAACTCTTAGTCACTCAACTCCCATTTTATATAATTGGGCCCACGACTACTTTCATTATTGAAATAAATTAAAGTCGAGTAAGAAAGACGAAGAAAACAGAAAATAAAATTGAATTACGTTCTCTCAAGAATCTTAATTTAACTAATTCCTCTGATCATTTAACCTAGGCTTTGATACCAAATGTGTAACACCCCGCATTTTATGACAATTTAATAATTAAATAATGCATATGTATATATATGCACAAACATAAATTTATATATGAAGAATAAAATAAAGATAATGCAAATAAAAATGTAATGCATGCATTAAAAGAAAGAAAGGATTGGTTGCATGTGGTGTAAATATGTCGCATGCACTGATTACGCATTAATAATACAGGATCAATAAAAGAAAAGGATTCATGCAATGAAATATTATAACAAACATGAAAAAGAGGAAGCAGAAGAAAACAATAACTACCATTGTTCTAAGCCTTGTTAATAATAGCCTTAGTGGTCCAATTGGTTAGAGCATGTGACTTGCATACAAGAGGTATAGAGTTCGATCCCCGCCGTTGTCATATTTTTTTGTTCTAAGAGAACGGCCAAAATAACACATGTTCATGAGAGAAAATATGTATAAACACACATATAAGGAAAAATATACATATAAGGATGTAAAGAAAATATATGTATATGTATATGTATATGTATATATATGAGAATATATATGTATATATGTGCAAAATATATATATATACAAGTGATAAAGTTCAAGATAAAGTTGCAATTAAATAAATATGGCAAGAATCAAATAATGGTGCAACATCGTTTGAATTTTGAAAACGAAACAAAAGTTGTGCATATATATATATACGCGTAAAATGGTCATTAGAAGATTTGTATATGTATAAGACAATTAAATGTGAATATAATAGTTAAATAAATTCCATAAATTCAAACATTCGAAAATCAAATTTCTACGCCAAAATAGCTCGTGGGACCCATAGGGGGGTCGACACCGAGGTCGACACCCCTAAGATCCAGCCAGATTCATCGATGAATTTGGATTGTTTTTTTAATGAAGTTCAATGCTGACTCAACGCTGCGTGTACGATAAGATCCTGATAACCTATAAATAGGCTAGCAGAGCCTAGCCTAAATCTCAAATTCTCTAAGAAAACGTCTATGCTCTGCCATTCTTCCTCCTCCTCAAATCTCTTCAGAAAAATAAGATAATTATTTTAGGAAAATTCTGAATTCAGATATGGAGGAATAGAATGAAAATTAATTAGAAGGTGTTCAGAATCATATGCGAAGTAAGGTAAATTCTTAGATCTGGTCTATTCACTTTTCTTCCTCTTTCTTCCCTTTTTCATTTAGTAAGAATTGTGGATCCATAGTTGTTAGGTTCTAAATCCAGTTAGGCAAAAACCATGGAATGCTAGATCTAGACCAGGTTCAGGAATTGGAAAGCAATTTAGGTGGGTGGATTTAAGTTATATCATTTTTGATAATTATATATTATCGTTTAAAATTCCCCGTTATTATGCAATGTAAAGTGATGAAACGCTAATATGACATGTCAAAATAATAATATGTTAAAATGTTAATATGTTGGAAAATTTATATGTTGAAACGTTTAATATGCTAAAATGTTCATTTGTGGAAATGCAAAATTATTAAAATATGTGTAACAATTACTGTTGTAATTACATGATTCACTTGTGGCATATTATGTAATTTAATTATTAGCGGTAGAATTGATAAAATGACATGTTAATTTGTTAGATTTGAACAGTTACATGATTAAATGATTACATATAAAATTAGAATAATTACATGACTTGACGTTCACATGTTATTTTGAGATGAAAATAATTATATGTTAGGAAGAAAATATGACATAAAATGGGCTTAATATGATGGCATGTAAAATAGGTTGCAGTAAAAATGTGGAAAGAATAATATGCCTAAATTTACAGTAAATAGAAAATCGTAACGCACCTAGACACGAGGTTAAATTAAACTTGTGGTAGAAGTCTACCCGGAACCGCCTGGAAAATCTAGGGTCCACAAGTTGTTAATTTAATGTGAGAGGTCTGGTGCGTAGGTAAAACATGTAACAGTGCTAAGACACGTGGTTAAGAAAACTTGTGGAAGAAGTCTATCCGGAACAGTCCGACAAATCCAACATCCACAGGTGGTAGGCTTAATGTGAGAGGTCTAGTACATATATATATATATATAAGGATAGGATTAAATGACACTAACTGTGATTAATGGAAATGAATAAGGAAATGAATGAAAGATAATTACAATAGTAAAAGAAATGGAATGAACGGGGAATGATAATAACCTATTATAATAAATTACATAAACGAGAATGTTATATAATAGGTAGGCTTATCCTGGGGACAAGTGGGGATTATAACTTATGTTATAATAAAAAATAAGGAAATTGGAATGATGTATGAAATAAGATAAGTTGTACTTAATCGTAAATTAAGTTATCTGTGAGAACGAAAAATTTAAAATATGCTGATAAGGACAACATAAGTCATATTTATGAAAAGGGAACTTATTAGTAAACCTTAGTTAAGAGAACTAGTTAATAAGTAAACAACGATAAGTTGTAGTGACAGTATAAGATGAAAATATGATTAAATAAGAATGAATGAGGCAAACTTATGAAATGAAATAAGTTATACTTAATCATAAATAATGACTGACACGTTAAATAGAAAACATGTGAATTGTGATATACTTAATTACGTATTAAGTAGAAAATGTTATGGTAACTATGAAATCAAACAAGAATATAAAGGGATTATGGATTACAGACCTTGGATCACAATCTAGAGAGTAACATGTTGTGGGATTATTAATAGGCTTAAATGGGATAAGTTATAAGATCGAAATTAATAAGCAAGAGGAACTTGGTAACTTGAATAAGAAGTTAATGTAAATGGGAATAACCAAGTTAAATGGAAACTTGGTGAGGTAAAGCAAGCGCATAAAAGAATGTTTAGACACAAGGTCTAATAACATATTTAAGTGAGACGCTTGGACTGGTCCGCACGTTTGAGGGTGAATAACCAATGGGGCAGATCATCGTGGTGTCATAAGGCACGAGGGGAGTGAACATTCATCAGATTATCCTGTTAGCTATGAAGGTCTGGAAGGGGAAGCACGCGGCTTCCTGAGATACGTAAGGTGTTCCTAGTAGTCCTGTGTGCAGTGGAAGATGTTTAGGTTGTGCTCACAGAGGTTGGGTCTGCGCGTTACTACTAGGTGGGTCGGCCTTAACTGCAAAAGTAGCTTTGTAGTCGGAATGTTGTGACGAGGTGTCACTAGGGTGATTCGACGATCGCCTCAATGGGAGGCGAGGTCAGGACCAACAGGGATAGTAGATCGTCGGGTACCCGTCATCGGCAGCCAGTGGGATGCGAAAAGACTAGAGCTAAGCCCAAGATACCATTAACCTTTCACTATCGAGGCACGGTGGTTGAGGGGAGATCCCAACTGGGTGTTTAGATTGTTTGTTAGGGGCAAGTCGCTTAGCTCTTGTAGTCTTTACTAGTTGAGGCAAGGGACGAGGTGGGGCCATATCCACCACGAAAAATAAACTTGAGGGATATCTGTATTTTGAGGCTCTTAAAGGCGGGCCTATATAGATATGGAAAAGCTCCCGACCAAGTTCTGTGTTTCTTGTATAGCCCTTCCACGGAACTTGGTGCACATTAGAGGTTATGTGCAGTTAAGGCATCGAATATGATTGACGATACATACATGGGAAAGTCTGGATACATGCATGTCTGCTCTGGGTGGTGTATCGTAGACTTGAGGGCATTACTCTGTGATGGAATCCGATTCAACCGAAGATGGCAGTCCGTACGCTTACATAGCATAGTAATGACAGATATATGCAGAACGTAACATTTTTATGTAGAGATCCATATGTCACTCTGGCGTCGGATGAGGATCTGTGTTCATTTCTGCGGCATTACAGTGGAGACCGTACGAGTGGTGTACTATGGGGTGTACTCAATATTTGGGGGGTTAACTACATATATACCGTATTAGGTTAATCCACCGGGAAGTAAATGGGTACGACGTGTGTGTAAGCCTTAAGTGCGGTTAACCCAAGTAGTTTAATAAATAAGAAAGTGTGATTGAATGGTATATGTAGGATTATCCAAAGTATATAGTTTAAATCTAGTCACCAGAACTTGTGTTCTGACCCCCTCCTTATAACATACTGGCAGGTTAGATTTGCGGCAGAGATATGATAACTTTGGATACTGGTTAGGCAGTATTATTACTATGGTAAGGCTATACTTTGATTATATTATACTTTATCCATTTCACTGTGAGATATTTTCTGAGCTTCGATATATTTTATATCTCTGTCTTTTCTGCAAGATACCAGAGCAAGCAACATGGGTTTCGATTGATTAGAATTTTGAAAAAAAAATCGGTCTATCGGAATTCAGGTTGTTACAAAATGTAACACCCCATACTTTTATGCACCCAAATTTCAACAAAAATTGAAACTCAAATGCATACAATCATGGAGTGTGTATATATGGTACCTGCAATAAATGAGCATGAAAAAAAATCAGAGTACGATAAGATAACTCACAGTAGAAACAAAATAGGATAAACTAGTATTAATTCAAGTAACTGCCTTTTTCAAAGAAAATCACTTTGCCAATACCGAGCATGAGAGAGAACGAGAACCGAAAGCCCAACTTAAACATCTGCGAGAACCCGACCTTCTCTAGGAAACCTGGGAGTTAAAATGAGGATGGGGGTCAGAAAAACAAGTTGTGGTGACTAAGAAATATGCAACATAGACTATTATACAACGATGTATCCCGTTTGGTTCAACCCAAAATGTATGCCTAACAAAGTTATTAATTCTAGCCAAACCTTGTGGATGTTTACACATGACTCTACTACTCTTCCCAAAGTAGTATTTTCTAAAGTATAATACTGAGATAAGATGTTTACGCATATTTTTGTAAAGCCTTTATAACAGAGCTTAGCTGGTTACTATATCGAGAATAGTCCACTAACTTTGGAGTTTCTATATCCACACACTTTCATTCGCATATCCTACATTATTTATTGCCTCACTATCAATGATAGACAGGGTGGATTCTTCCTGGTCGCTTAAGACCCTAGGCGGACCGATTGGTCACTTATTAATTCTCGATACTTTAATAAACGTTAACACGAACTAGAAGGCACTAGCTACGGGCCCTATAGTTAAGGCTTCCGTCATTCACACACGTGACAACCTGAATTTCGACAGACCGAATTTTTTTCAAAATTTCAATCCATTGAAACTCAGACTGGTTTGCTCTAGTATCCTGCAGAAAAGACAGAGACATAAAATAGATCAGAGCTTAGAAAATATTTCACAGCGGAATGGATAAAATATATTATAATCAAAACATAGCCTAATCGTATTATTAATACTACCTAAACAGTATCTAAAGCAATCATGTCTCTACCACAAATCTATCCTGTGAGTATGTTATGAGGAGGAGGTCAGAACACAAGTTCTGGTGACTGGATTTAAACTATACACTTTGGATAATCCTATATATACCGTTCAATCATATTATCTTTTTTATTAGGTTACTTGGGTTATCAGCACTCAAGGCTTACACACACATTGTACCCATTTACTTCCTAGTGGAGTAACCTAATATAATATATATGTACCTACCCCTAATATTAAGGTACACCCCATGGTACCCCACTCGCACGTACTCCACTATAACACTATCGAAAAATACATAGTCCCTCCTCCTACGCTGTAGTGACATACTGATCTCCATATAACAATGTTACGTTCCGCATATATCCGTCATTACTATGCTACGCAAACATACGGACTGCCACCATTGTTCGAATCAGAATTCATACCGGGGTAATGCCCTCAAGTATACGATACACCACCCAGAGCCGACATGCATGTATCTAGACTATCCACCATACGTATCTTCAATTGTAGCTCGATGCCTCAATCGCACGTCCTCTATTGTGCACCGAGTTCCATGGTAGGGCGATACAAGAAACACGGAACTCAGTCGGGAGCTTTTCCATATATGTTGTAACGACACGGATTTCGCTCGGACCTAATCGATTGCTAAACCGACCAAGACCGTTCGAATCCCGCATACGCTAACTCTGGGTATACAACACATCAGAACAAATAACAAAAGACTTCTATAAACATCATAATAATGTTACATCAGAGTACAGAATATCAGAGTATATCAAAATATAGTCAATACAGCGGAAGATGATTTTACAATAAATGTAATATAACGCACAGCGGAAATAAATAAATAACACAGTGGAAGACTAACGATGCTCTGGACGCAGCTTTAAGCTTCAATCCAGAATCCTGCTCATATATCTGCAACAGAAACAACTCGACTTCCCGTATGGAAAATAGGGGCACCTGAGTTTGCAAGGGAAAAGCAAACTACAGGTCAGTCATGGGACTCGTGTGAGAAACTCTAAACAGTTATAACCTTATATAAATCATATGGCATATCACGGGACCACGCCGCTAACGCAGAACGGGTTTACCCCCGTGAATGCCAGTGTATAAACAACAATCAATATAGATATATGGATCTATTATGCATCAATCAACATGCAATATCCCAATCTATCCACTTAGATTAATCACTACGCTTAGATTTTCCAAATCCAATTCAATTTTCAGAAATTATTCCTTTGGATTTTATTCCTGATTTCTTATTTCAAATCATTTGAAATACCTATCTAACTTTCTATATCAAAGTAGATTTCACTTCAGGATCTCAAATCAAATCGTTTGGAAATATGAATTCCAAAATATAACAATGCATACAGACAAGTATGCAACCAAATATCGTGCTCCCCATCGACAAGGCAAAGCGTACGCACATCGCAATTCGATATATAAATGTGCACCTACCCCACATAGGATCAGGCTACACCGACGATGCACCTCCCACACATGGAGATCATACACCGCCCTCTCACCCATACTTTTAGTCTCAGAGTTACCCGAGCCTATTACTCACTACATCAAAGAATTTCCATTAATGAAACCATGGAAATCCGTCGGAAAAGAAAAAATACGCATGTCCGATGAAACGATTGTTGCTATCTGCTCCAATAACGAATCATTGGTTTAACTGAATAACTAAAGAAAATAAGCCACATACTAAATCATTTCATATCCCGAAGTAGGGAAAATCATTTCACAACATAATAATCACAAGTACTTTCAAAATATAGTACTTCACATCAGTAATTCACACATATGATCAGTCACTATTAATCACATAACCTTTGAGCTCGTACGTCTCAAAGAAGGGTGTTAAGCAAGAGAATAAATTCTCCGCCACCAAACAGATACATCATTAATAGAAACTAATCAAATATGTGATGAACTACAATGTAAAACCATAATACATTTCCAAATCATTTCGAAATCATCGGGTTTTAGGCCTCGAAATCCTTTCTGTTTTATAAAACATTCCCTGTCCAAAATCTGGAATACATTTCTTTTCACTTAAGAAAAATATAACATTTCAAAATCATTCATTAAATTTGAAATGAACATAACATCGCTAAACACCTTATCGTCAAATCATGAAGTGTTTCACCAGGCGTTAGCACACATATATTTTCAACCCAACCCAATGCTAAATGTAAAAGCATATTCTGCTCATAAGCTGGTCGAGCACCATTCAAACAATCAGTCAGTCACAATCAATATCAACAACCATGTATATTTGGTTTACACCACACCTCTTGTTTTGGTAAATTTAATCACCATTCATTCATTCAAATCTAATTAAAGATTTATTCAAACGCCAATTGGTTTCATCTCTAAAATCATTTCATATTGATTGTTTTACTTTTTGGAAATTAATCCTGCTTTTACTCGGGTTAAAGAACTAATGTCATTTAAACACAGTTCACGACAAACCCCAAATCCAATTTGATATTAAACACAAGGCTCTGAATAGAAAATAGTAACGGCTTATATTCAACATCAAATTCTAAAACCAACAAATATCGTATTGGAAATAACGATATTAATATATCTTTCAAATTTCCACAACCATATCTGTATAATTACGAAATCCAACATTGAAATATTCCGAAGATAATTTCGATTCAAATCCATTCCAATTCATATGTTGGAAATTCTGGTTATTTTTAAAACCATTTCAAATCCAATTTATTTATTTAAAAATAAATAAATTATTATTCTAGTTAATAACTAGTTCATTTTGATAAAATTCTATTTTTATCTTTTCAAATATGGGATTTTTTTGCCCAATTCTTTCTAAATCATTTATTATGATTTTACACAAATTATTGATATTTTTAATAATTTTATCAAGGCCCGTACAGTCGATTTCCATCAAAGGCCATCGAACTGCACTTACAACGACCTTTTCCAAATTTTATTTGGACATAACTCCAAATCCAACCATTAGATTTAAAATTTCTCATATTCGTTAGAAAGCTCTTTTCGATACGAACCCAACGGTCCCAGTTTCAGGAGAATCCGACGGTCGGATCTCCCGTAATGTCCGTTCGAAGTTAATGGTCGAAATTCGCGGACTGCCGCAGCGCGGCGCGTTCTATTCAGGCCATTATATTATATATATATATATATATATATATATATATATATATATAATATAGTATATATTTCGTCGATTTCCTTTTTAAAAACGCATTTTATAAATCGTTTTAAATTCATTTGCAAAATGATTTCATCTTCATATTCAATTTCTAATCAATATTGAATATTCCATATACACGACAATTTTATACAGTGTATGTATATGTTAAAAATTATATTTTTAACAATCAAATCATTTTCACATTTCAAATATATATATCGTTTTCATTTTATATATACATCGTTTCATTTCATATATATATCGTTTTCATATCATATATATATATATATATATATATATATATATATATTTCATTTCATATATATCGTTTTCATTTTATATATATATATATATATATATATATATATTATTATACACATTTCATATATATATATATATTTACCATCACATTTCATATATGTATATATATTTCGTTTTCATTTCACATCATGATCAATTTTCACACAGAATACAATCAAACAAGTCGTCCATGGTCTGTGTACGACGGGGAGTAGTTCATATATGCAGTTACAAAATAAATAACTGTACAGAAAATTTAAAGTGAGAGAATTCTCACTTTGGTTCTCCACTCCTTCATTCTTTTATTTTTGAATTTTTGTTCTGTTCAGATTTAAATCCGCTTCAAATTCTAATTTATTTGCTCAATTTTGGTTCTGGTCGGTTCCAATGTGTAGATAACGTCATCACGGTCCCGACGCTTCGAAAATCGTTGAATTCTGACAACAGATGATTGAGTTATTTACATTTAAAGTTAACGCTAATTTAAATTAAATACTTGGTTTCCTTAATCACATTTATTTACACTATTTACCATCCATTCAATCAGGGCCGCACATTCTTGGATCCAAGGAGGCCGATGCTTCTTCCTCTTTACGTTGAAATCCTGGAACGAAGAAACCGGAGCTCGCCACAAGGTCTTCCAATTGCCGCCACGATGTCTGACCGTACCACGATTGGAGCATACCACCGCATCCTCCTATGCCAGAGCCACCAACACTCCCCACACCGCCGTACTCGCAACCCCCAACGGACCGGAAATTGAACCTAAACTCTGACAGTTAAAAGCAAGAAATCCGCCTCTACTGACCACCAACGCCTATCATACCCGCATCCATTCATAGATCGAAGATTGCTCTTCGATTTTTGTTTTGAAATGATAATTAATTTAGTGATGGATTGAATGATTTTTGAGCCCCAAAAATCGAACGAGAACAGACCTTCAAAACTTGTAGCGGCGGGCAGGTTTGACCGTGAGGATGGAATAAGAGGGTTTGACCTAGGGCATGTCTATTTATATTTTATTTAATTTAATTCGAAAAAAAGTGATTTCGCGTTCGAACTCCAAATTGAACCCAACGACTGTCGCCCCTAGCTAAATACCCCCATTCCGAACACAATGGAATACGTATCATAAGCCAATTCGGCTGTTACGATCAGTTTTCCTTAAATTTAAAATATAAATCAATATATATTGAATTTGAACGCACATTTTAATTTATCGGGGCCACATACTGATTCTAAAAATTCCCAAAAATAAATCTAGCTATGTTTTGACGATACGGTCCTAACAAAACTAATTTCGTCAAATTCTGAGACCGTTTGAATATAGCCATTTTCTGATCGATCCAATTTAACTGTAATTGACCAAACACATTTTGCTTCGCCACGCTCACATATTAACTTCAAAAACTATCAAATTTGAAACCTAGCAATAATTTCACCTCCCGGATCCAACAAAAGTGGTTTCGTTGAATTCCGAAGTCGTCTGCAAAATGTCTATTTTCAAGGGCTCATATTCTCTATAGCGACCTTTCTAAAAATTCATTTGGCCATAACTTTTGGTTCCTGCTTTGAAACTTCGATTTTTCAGATTCGTTAGAAAGATATTCACTAACAGATTTAAATATTTTTGGTTTCACTAAAATCCGTTTTATTTTGCACCCAGTACAGTCAGTCAAAGTTCGAATTCCAACTTTGAAACTATCGCGCCTTTTCAGGCCTTGTTTATAATTTAAAATAATTATATTTATTTTCAAACATCGATTCAAACATACTTTTCATAGTTATTCTTTAAAATATTTAAAATCCACTAAAACATCCAATTTAAAATTTTTAAACGGGATCAGATTTTCTAGGTTGTTACATCTGTACAAGCCCGTCTTTTAAGAGCCTCTACAGATATTCCTAGGGTCTATTTCACGGTGGTTTTGGCCCCACCTAGGTCCCTCCCTCAACTAGTATAGACTACAAGAGCTAACCGACATGCCCCTAATAACAAACAATCTAAACATCCATTTGGCGTCTCCCTTCAACCCCTTACCTCGATAGTGAAAGGTGAATGGTATCTTCGGTTTAGCTCTAGTCTTTTCGCATCCCACTGGCTGCCGATGACGGGTATCCGATGATCTATATCCTTGTTGGTCGTGACCCTTTGCCTTCCCATTGAGGCAACCGCCGAATCACCCTCGTGTCATAGCGTCACAGCATTCTAACTGCATAGCTACTTCTGCAGTCAAGGCCCGCCCACCTAGTAGTTACGCGTAGACCCAAACTCTGCGAGCACAGCCTAAGACATCTGTCACCGTACAAAGGACTACTAGGAGCACCTTACGTGCCTCAGGAAGTCGCGTGCTTCCCCTTCCAGTCCTTCGGAGCCGTGAGAACAATCAGATGAATGTGCGCTCCCCTCGTGCCTTATAACACCTCGATGATCTACCCTGTTGGGTTATTCACCCTCAAACGTACGAACTGGTCCGAGCACCTCACTTTAATATGTTGTTAGACCCTATGTCTAAACATTCTTTTACGCACTTGATTTTCCTTACCAGGTTTCCTTTTACTTGGTTATTCCTATTCACATTGAATTCTTCATCAGTTACCAAGTTCCTCTTGCTTATTAATTTCAATTATAACTTAACCCATTTAAGTTTATTAATAAGCCCACAACATGTTATTCTCCAGATTGTGGCCCAAGGTCTGTAATCCACAATCTCGTTTATATTCTTGTTTGATTTCATCATTACACTAACATGTTTTACTTGATGTGTAATTAAGTATATCTCAATTCACATGTTTTCCAATTAACATGTCACTTACCATTTATGATTAAATATAACTTATTTCGTTTCATAAGTTTTCCTCCTCCTTTCTCATTTAATAATAATTGCACTTTATATCGTAAATACAACTTATCGTGTTTACTTATTACCTTAGTTCTATTAACTAAGGCCCATTAATAAGTTTCTCCACCCATTTAATATAGCCTATGTTATAATTTCCCCTTGTCCCTAGGACAAGTTCGAACATGTTATTCTTATCAGCGGGTTTCAGACCTCCAAGTTTACAGATTACTTAATTTATAATTAAGTACAATATATTTTCCCCCTTTCTTAACTGGTTTCAGGTTTTCCCCTTTACTGATTGCTTAATTTACAATTAAGTGTCCCTTAACTCAATTCACCAGTTATCCTATTCCCTTACTAGTTTATTATAACCTAAGTTATAATATTCACTTGTCCCTAGGACAAGTCTACCTATTATACAACATTTTCATTAACATTATTTATTTATAATAGGTTATTATCATTCCCCTTTTAAACCATTTACTGATGTAAACCGTTATTCTTCATTCACCGTAATATATATTCCTTATTATATTAAGGAAAATACTTCATGCACCTTATCAATTTGATAGAAGGAATCAATGATTTATTTTCATAACGTATCCCCATCTAAATCCATGGTAGCAAGTAATTTCTTTACTTTCCTTTATTTTTTGTGGCTTACTTGCAACAATGTTCTCAGAAATAGGTCATTTTGGGAAATACATCACTTTTCCTTCTCATTACACTAAGTCAGTTCATTACATCCCTTCATTTCTTATTTTCTGAGTTAGACATTTAATTACATCATTGCCATTTATTCATATCTTATTATATACATATATATAAGCACTAGACCTTTCACATTAAGCCTACACTTGTGGACGCTAGATTTGCCGGGCGGGTCCGGGCAGACTTCTACTACAAGTTGACTTAACCTCGTGTCTTAGCACCATTGCATGTTTTTAATTTTGCACTTAGACCCCTCACATTAGATTTACCACTTGTGAGTGCTGAATATGCCGGGTGGTTCTGGGCAGTCTTCTATCACAAGTGCAATCTAACCTTGTGTCTAAGAATATTACAGTGTCAAGTTACTGTGAATCCAGGCACGTTCGTTTTTTAACAATTATTCCCATTTCATGAAAATTTTAGGCATTACTGCAGTCTAGTTTATAGTAATCTGATTTACGTGTCATCCAATTTTTGCCTATATTTTGTCGCATGTCCTTTTCAACATATGTTTAATTCTATTTTGACAAGTAAACATTCAATTGGGTGATTATTCAAATCCAACATGTATGCCCCAAGTGAATCATATGATTATAACAATAGTAATCATTGCCCATATTCTAACAAGTTTACTCAACATGTAATCATTCCAATACTTTAACTGATTCAATGTATGAACTATTCATATTAATATCTCAACTTGTTACGACAATAATTTATAATTAATCTGGCAATTTCACAATTAAAAAAGGGAATGCTAAATTATAATCATAATATTATCTAAAGGCTATAGCTTGAACCCACTCACCTTTCATGCTTTTCCCAATTCTGGATCTGATCCAGTTTTAACTTCCATGGTTTTTCCCCTTTAATCGGATTCACAACCTAACGACCATGGATTCATTATTTTCATTAAAAGAGAAAAGGGAAAGGAAGAGTAAGAATTAGAATGGATTGGATATAGAATTTTACCTTACTTTTCATGAATCTGAACAATCTTTTATTAATGCCAATTATCTCTTCCAGATCTTGAATTTTAAAATCTTCTTATTAGTAATCTAAATTTTCTAAACAGATTTGAGGAGAGGAAGAGAGTAATGGCAGAACTTCAGCATAGCTTTAGAATTATGAGTTTTAGGTTTGTCTATAGGGCCTTATTTATAGGTGCTCAAGACCTTATCGTACACACAGCGCTGAGTCAGCATTGAACCCAATTAAGAAAATAGTCTAGGTTCGTAAATAAATCTTGCCGGATCTTATCGTACACGCAGCGCCAAGTCAGCATTAGGTCTCTCAAGCTATTTTGGCGCAAAAATTTATTTTTGAATTTTAAATTTATTTAAGTTTTATATTCACATGTAATCTTCTTATGCGTATACAACTCTTATAACGACCATTTTACGCGTATATATGCATAATTTTTGTTTTGTTTTCAAAATTCAAACGGTGTTGCACCGTTATTTGATTCTTGCTGTATTTAATTGACTGTAGCCTTATCTTGAATTTTGTCTCTTGTATACATATATTTCTACATATATATATATATATATTCAAATCACAAAACCGGAGTAGATACAGACAACTGTTTTCTCGATCGGGTTTATGACTTGTTCTTACCTATAAGGTCAGTTCAGTCTCCTACTACAAGGTGCCAACATCCACTCTATTCTTATTTTCTACAACTTATTTTGTCCACCCAACAAAATTCTCTTTTAAACAATTGATAAAAAATAATTGTCAAAAGAATAGAGACTTCAAACTTTCTTGATTAAAAATTCTTGTATGAAATATAACAAGAAAAACTAGCGAGCTATACACGCTCTATAATATGCACCTTTTACTGAGAGAATTTTACTTTAAAACTCCATATGTGCACTTCTTTACATATTTTAAAATTATAACTTTTAAGATTAAAACTTAAAAACACCATAAATCATTTTCCCAAAAATTTTAAAATTTCAAGTTTTTAAAAGTTAACAATGGGGTTATTATCAAAGCGGGTTTTCAATTTTTTTCTAGGCTTTCCTAAACAACCCCCCCCCCACCCCACCCCACCCCAAGGTCAATTCTGTAATAACCCGAACTTCCCTGTGAAGGAAAGCCCGGATTGAGTTGAGAACACGACAAATCAGAACACAAATAGAAGAACATTTCATTGCTTATTACAACAATTTCATCAGAATATACAGTATAAATAAATATTATACATTTACTAAACATCAGAGATTTAAATATATTACAATGCAGCGGAAAACAATACAAAACACAACTGAAAGGAATATATGGATACAGAGCTTTTCGAATATCATTCCATCTGTAAACCAGGATCCTGTGAATATAAATCTGCAAAACCAAAAGTACTAGCTGCCCGTGCGAAAAATAGGGGCACCCAGAGTTTAGGTTAAAACAATAAACTCCAGGTCAGTCATGTGACTGGTGTGAGAACTAAAACAGTTATTAATCTTTATTTTAAAGTTAGGTAAATCAAGGGGCCATGTCGTATAACATGGAACGGGTTTCCTCCCAAGAATACTAGTGCATAAACAACAGCGAAATGCTAAATAAAGAACAATAAAGCTATTATAAGACTCAGGTCCCATCACACAATGCAACGCAAGCTGGAGGATAGAGTTTTTTACCTTATAATAGCCAAGAATGCTTGGTACATAAAATTTCATATTTTATTATTACTATAAGTGTATAGTGTCAAAACAATTTCAATCATAAGTATCAATCATACACGGCATAAGTGCCCCATACCACTATGTCGCCATATATAGGTTTACAATTAATATCGCAAAATGTCGTATTGGAAGTTGGACTTCCATCTGTGAACCAAGGCAAGGGATCGCCCTTACCGCTTCTAGACTCTCTAGCCGGAGCCTCAAGGTCAGAGCGCATCGACCCTTGGATCGTCATGGCCGATCCAATCGATGTGGATTAAAATGCCTACTGCGTTTCCCCGCCCTATAGGGCATAAATCTGGTCTGTATAAAGACCATCCATCCGCTCCGTAGAGACTGAAATAACCGAGGTGCCTCGCTCTCCATCATCCACATAAGTAAAATGTCCGAGCGTGTAAAACCCAAAACACCACTCCTAGCTAGAAGGAAACGCATGTCCTCCCTGAAGACCTCTCCCGTTTCTGGTTCACACCGGGGTGTGAGGCTCGCGAATTAACGCTACACAAAGTTACGCCACAAATGTCGTGCTTTGATCATCAACCACAAGACTCTGCTTTTCAACAGAAGCTTTGATCATTTGCATCTCAGCATGCCACACAGGCAATTCACGCTATGCAGCCGATGTATATCAATCACACAGAATGAAATCCGATGTCAGACACACATCCATTTACAAGTCCATTCTGGGTCTGAACGAAACCAGAGGAACCTTATTCCTCGCATATCCATCGATCTCCAAGTACGTCTGGACGATCACCAACTGATTCCCTCCTCTTGGTTGTACATCCCAATCAAGACCATCGGTAATTATCCAAACGATGTGAAGACCTCTGGTCTTCAACTACTGTCTTCATCGTTGACTTATCGTCGATTCAGTTATTCAGAATGGGATAAAACCGGTCTTTCCGAATAACTCGCGTATATAATAAACAAGTGTTATAAAAACACAACATACACCTTATTCCAATCCAGAATATTCCTTATTCAAATATTCTTTTACTTTGGAAAAGGTTCCCATTAATTTTATCAAAGATAAATTCTTTAAATTTATTCTTTAATCTTCCTTTGAATATCAATTCAAACCAAATTATGGTTTATCCAAACTAGTCGGGACTAAAGAACCTTACCGAAGTAATCATTTGTTTTACTTTCCTAACCCCAACCTATTCATCCCATGAACTAAAACTGGTAATACTTATATCTAACACCATAGTGTTATCGGTAAATTCAATTACCATTTCACGTTCAAATCTAATTAAATATTTAACTATCGCCTGTAGCAAAACTGGTGATACTCCATTCTCGATCATTTCAATCTAATTAAAGATTCATTAAAACTCCACTTGGTTTTAATCTTCCCAAAAATCAATATTAATGATTATTCAAATCTTGGAAATAAATCCTATCTTTAACTGGGTTAAAGAACTAATGTCATTTAAAACACAGCTCACGATAAACCCAAAATCACATTCCATTAACAATGGAATCTTCACGGAAAACAGATCAATATATATAATCGATATGATCATCCATATCCAACCAATAATATAAATGGAATAATGGCAAGGCCTTTTAAATTCCATATATATTAACAGTCTTCCTCTATAGAAGCTCACCTCGATTATTACCAAAACGAATTCCATTCAATTCCAATTTATTTTATTAAATTGGAAAACTTTACTTTGGAAATTCTCCTTTAAATCTTATAAAGAAGATTTATAAATTCCAAATCTCATTTCACTGTAAATCATGTTAAAGAACGAATGTCGTTAAAACACAGTTCACAACAAACCCAATTCACATTCCATTAGTTATCGGGTTAAAGAACAAATGTTATTTAAAACACCATTCACGATAAACCCAAATATTAAATCCAATTAAATATTAATTAATTGGTATACTTCATTAAACCTAAATAAAAAGATTTAATCTTTTTCTCAACTGGGTTTAAGAACAGTGTTAATAAAGACATCATTCACGACAAACCCAAATCCCATTCGATATTAAATACAAGGCTCTGAATAGAAAATATATCGGCTTATATTCAATATCAAATTCTACGACCAACAAATATCGTATTCGAAATAACGATATAAATATATCTTTCAAATTTCCAATACAATATCTGTATAATCACGAAATCCAACATCGAAATATTCCAAAGACAATTTCGATTCAAATCAATTCCAATTCAATTATTGGAAATTCTGGTTACTTTTAAAACCCTTTCAAATCCAATTTATTTATTTCGAAAATAAATGGATTATAATTCAAGTTCAAAACTAGTTCATTTCGATAAAAAACTATTTTTATCTTTTCAAATATGAAATTTTTCATCCTAATTCTTCCCAAATCATTTGTTATGATTTTACACTAATTATTGATATTTTTAATAATTTTATCAATGCCCGTACAGTCGATTTCCATAAACAGCCATCGAACTGCACTTACAGCGACATTTTCCAAATTTGATTTGGACATAATTCCAAATCCAACCATTAGATTTCTAATCTCTAATATTTGTTAGAAAGATCTTTTCGATATGAACCCAACAAAGTTCTGGTTTTAGGAGAATCCGACAGTCGGATCTCCCGTAATGTCCGTTTGAAGTCGGTCGAAATTCGTGAACTGTCACAGCGCGACGCGTTCTATTCAGGCCATTAAATATATAATATATATTATACATATTTCATCGATTTCCATTTAAAACATATTTTATAAATCGTTTTAAATTCGTTTCCAAAACGATTTCAACTTCATATTCAATTTCCAATTAAAATTGAATATTCCATATCATCGATATATAAATGATAATATTTTCAAAACATTAGATTTTGAAATCAATTCCTTTTCGATATTCATTATAAAAATGAATAAAATCGATATAAATATTGTTCAGGTCAAAATGGCGTCAATCTAATCGACACGGCTTATATATTTAAATATAATCGTGTTCATCCCAAAGGACATCAAAATCAAATTTTGATTCTTTTTTGAATATTATTTGAAAATATTCATTATTTTGAAATAATCGTTATTTTAAAATATTCATTCTTCTGAACTGGAATCAGACACAGTCAATTACCATATAATTTGATTATATGGATTTCGCACAACAATTGTGTATAACAACAATGAAAACAGCAATCCATCATCCAGAGTGCATTCTACACTACATAAGCTTCAAATATAGATATTTAACGCTTATAACAGCCTATCAATCAATCGATCGACATACAGCTAATTATTGGGATTAGTGTATGTCAAATTACATCCCAACACCCGTGTGGGGTTTTCAAACAACAAACACAGATTTATTTGTGCAGTTGGGCGATGTGTAAAATTTATCATCCCAATCAATAGCAGTCAAATGTGTGTACATAGACAAATCGTCTGATTTGTAAATGAATAATTATTTTATGCACATACATGTTAAAAATTATATTTTTAACGATAAAATTTTTATTCGGTTCATTTACACAATAAAAATGATATTTTTATTGTTCTAGCATATTTTAGAAACTTTTGGCGGCATAACGGCGCGATACTAGAAACGGGATAAGGTCTAGCCTTTTCGCTAGTCGAATAATGGTCTGCACCATACACATACCAATCTAATCCATTCCATTTCACCCAAACAACCAAATTCAAACCAATAATCTAATCAACTGCACAACCAAACAAACAAGTCATCCATGGTCTGTGGACGACGGGGAACAGTTCATATATGCAGTTACATAATAAATAACTGTATAAAGAAAATTATAGTGAGGAGTTCTCACCTTTGGGATCCACTCCGCCATTATCTATTTCTGAACGGTTCAGATATGCCCAAAATTCCAATGCGACCTTTTCCCGCTGTTCGCATTAAAAATCGCACTTTTACAATGGCATTTCATATATAAAAATCATATATTTTTATCGCTTCTTTCTATATAAAAATTATATTTTTATATTTCCACTTCTTATATAAAGATCAAATTTTTATTTCGCTTCATATATAATAAAAATCGAATTTTTACATAGCTAAAAATTATATTTTTACTTCACTATAATATTATAAAAATCACAGTTTTACGACGCTTTTACATATATGAAAATCATATTTTTACTTTGCTACATATATAAAGATCAAATCTTTACTATCTATATAATATAAAAATCATATTTTTATTATCTAAATAATATGAAAATCATCTTTTTATACAAGCAAAGATTATATTTTTAAACAAATAAAGATCACCACTTTTAAACAAACAAATATCGTCACTTTATATTATTAAAAATCATAACTTTACTTACATAAAGATCTCATCTTTATGTTAATAAAAATTCATTCTTTTTATTTAAAAATCATTTCTTCATCTACAATAAAAATCTGATCCTTACATACAATAAAAATCATATTTTTAATTCTAAAATCATTTCAAAAATCTAATCTTTCACATGATAAAAATCATACCTTTTACACTATAAAAAAATCAAATCTTTTACACTATAAAAATAAAATCTTTATATATTAAAAAAACTAAACTTTTCATGTCATCACATATATAAACATTGTAACACCCCGTAATTCTGCGACACTAGGATTCACAAATCAAGGCAGAATTAAAATGTAAATTCAAAATCAAGGGAAACGGGCTACGCCATTGCATTCGTCTCGGAATTCTGCATGAGATAGAGTCCGAGTTTGTGTTAATCGGACTCCGTATAAAGGAGTTACGGTCTTCAGAAGTTTCAGAATTCAGTTTAAAATTCAAACAAGCAGAAACAGTTCAGAAACGAGTTCAAATTTCAAAAATCGGACCCAGATTGGGCTGGGCGGGAATTTTCCCGCCCAAGGCACCCAGGTCGACTGGGTAGTCGACCTGGGGGTCGACCCCCCTGCTTTTTCCAGTTTTCTGAACCAGGTTCATTCTGACGTATTTGGTCACGTTTTCTGCCTAGGTTCGTCCGCCTAATCCTATATAAATAGCCTTAGTCCCCTTCTCTATTCACAAATTCTTTTCTATCCTTATGCTGCCTCTGAGAAAATATATAAATAAATAAATATAAGAAAATAATACGCAATTCCAAGACAAGGTTATGCTGCTCAAGTTGTCCAGAAGAGATTCGAATCAAGATTAAAGCTTCAAGATAAAAATCAAAGGCTAACTCAAACGGTTTCAAGCAACGTCGCACGAATCATAGCAACGCCATCTTTCTATTCTAATCTAATCTCTGTAAGTCGGTTACTTTTTAGATTTGAACGTTTCTCTCTGTTCGTGACATGAATTAAAGGAATAAAAGAATATGCCAAATCTTTCTATTCGAATCTATGCCTACATCTTTGGACCTAATTAAGAACTGTTATGATTCGATGACCAATTAGGCCTTTCCTATGACTATAAACATTGCCTATGACTGTGAACATTGCCTATGACTATGAACATTGCCAATGACTATGAGCATTGCCTATGACATAACAAGAACAACTGTGATTCATGACTAGGAAAGTGTTGCTTAAGTTTTGTGACTATGAAATTGGGTCTAAACCTGATTATCTATTCTGTCTATTCTTGGTTTTCTTTGGTTTTAGATCTTGGGAATTTACCTATTAAGTTAGGTCTACCCATGTTTATCTATTCTGTCTATTCTTGGTTTTCTTTAGTTTTAGACCTTGGGAATTTACCTATTAAGTTAGGTCTACCCATGTTCTTGAATCTATAATATTCAACCCTTTTCATGTCGTAATCTATATGCCTGTGAATTGTCATCTTATGCCAGTTGTTATGTCCGTTCTTTCATGGCATTTTGGTTCATTCCCTTTTATCGACGAATCAAGCTTTATTTATGATCTAGGTTGAATCACGATTATACGAACGATGGGAATACATTTTGGGGAAAAACATGAAATTGACTAGACTTGGAAATTGGCATAAATTGGGGACATGTATTATGGCATGTTCATAGAAATTCAAATTGGATAAATTTGACATGAATTATAGGATGTGTAATTTGAATCTAGTATTGACGTGTAAATCTAGCATTTACATGAATTGTGAACTAGAATAATAGGTCTAGTTTGACATGAACTGTAATTAGAATATTAAATCAGAATTGGATTAGCTAATTTGACATGATAAGTATATTGGCATAAATTTGAAATTGGCCATAATTAGGAATAATTGTCAGGTTTAGCATAATCATGGTTAGTGACACTTAATTTGGTATAGTTTACATAACAAAAAGCATAAATATGATATAGAGGAGAAAATGGACCATAAGAATAAATGTTGGCAATTTACATTAAAAGAGTAATTATGAAATAAGTAAATTAGGAATAATTTACTTATAGAATTTGTCTTAAATGAGAAAAATGTGAATTTAGACAAATTAAAGGTTTATTAACGACATCTCTTTTAATAATACACCAGAAAGTTCTAGGGTGACAGAGAGGATAGTGTCTAGGCTTGGGTTTGGAAAATACAAGTTTCCTGCTCTCCCTGGCTATCCCTAACTGATCCGACGGACGGGATGGTTACTTTCAAAACCTGATTTGAAAATTAATCAAAACCCTTTGAACTTAGAAAACACGAATATGCCTAACCCGAGGTTAGACTGAGTTGCGATGTAAACCTGCCCGGAACCAACCGGCACATCCAGTATTCGCAACAATATATGTCTAATGTGAGTGGTAGCGGCTTTAATTTATTTAGTTAAAGCTAGAACAAGAATGGTAGGGTTAAGTTAACTAAGACACTTAACCAATTCAACATGATAACTAGACCGGTGGGTGGGGTTAGGTTCATACAGACACTTAACGCAGTTAAGCTAGAATGGGAGGGTTAAGTCCATAGGAACACTTAACCAACTTAACACAGTTAAGTTAGAATGGGAAGGGCTAAGTCCATAGAAAACACTTAGCCAAATTAACATGTTAACTAGACTAGAAGGTGGGGTTAAGTAAAGTTAATACACTTAGCCAAATTAACATGTTAACTAGACTAGAGGTTGGGGTTAAGTAAAATTTAACACACTTAGCCAATTTGATATGTTAGCTGGACTAGACCGCAGGGTTATGTAAACTTTAACACTTAACCATCAGATTGTGATAAAGGAATAGGGTTAAGTCTAAAACATGAAGGGATAATACTTAACCATTAATAACATGTTAGTTAAAACAGACGGGCAAGGTTAAGTTAAAAAGGAAACATTTAACCAATACAGGATGAATGGGTAGGGTTAAGTAATAAGAAATACTTAACCAATATAACTTGGTTTGTGATAGGGTTAAGTCAACATGAATTACTGATAACACTTAACCAGTTTAATAGGATAAATGAAGAGGGTTATGTTAGCTTGAATTGGCTAATGACACTTAACCAATCCAAATTGACGGGAAAGGGAACTAAGTAGTAAACCTTAGTTAAGAAAACAACGATTCTGGAAACTAATTGGTAAACCATAGTTAGTAGAACTAAGTAGTAATTCTTAGTATAACACGGGAAGGAGCGAATGTCCGTCTAAGTAAAAAGAAGGCTCCAACGAATTAGGTTACGAAGCCCGAGGCTTCGAGGGGACATGAGGGTACTCTTGGTATCCCTCTGTGAGGCTGCAGATGATCCTCCTGGGCTCACAGAGGTTAAGGTCTACGTTAGAAGAACCAGGGGTATGCCTTGGTTACAATATATGGCAACTAAAGACTAGGATGGACCAGCGTGATTCGGTGAGAAAACGGTAGCCCTGTGATAGCAACTCGTCGTCTACCGTCCATCTTCAGTCAATCGAGATATGTGAAGCGGAAAGGTGGAGAATTCCAAAAGACCATATACTTGCTATCTAGTTATGGGTGAGGATGGCCATAGGATAGTGGGGCACCGGGGGCCTGCGTATAGTTCTCATTTTTCAAGGTGTGCCTTTCATTAGTTGAGGGAGGGGCCAAGTGGGACCATAGCCACTGGAATAAAAACGGACCTTAGCATCTGCATCGGCAGATATCTGAAAGCTCCCGACCGAGTTCTGTATTCCTTGATTTGCCCTATCACAGGACTCGGGCCGCACATTACAGGACATGTGCATCTAGACAAGCGATAACGATTCGCGATACATGCGTGGGGAAGTATTGGAACATATACCACTCTAGGTATTGTGTCCTAGACTTGGGGGCATTGTTCGACAGGTAGCATAATCCCTAGTTGGACTAGGTGGCATAAACCCTGAATCCGAGAAGCGTTCAGCAGATAGCGTAAACTCTAGTTGAATCTAGAAAGCACTTGATAGAAAACCCTAGATTAGATCTAGGTAATAAATAATAAGTGTATGCCTGAAGGCAACGGAAACTTCAGGGGTTGGGATCACGTTATCGTTACTAGTTGGGACACTAGTTAGGTGGTGCAGAGATATAGAAACCGGTATAACAAGGAAATAGCGAAGCAGCGAAAGTATTAGGGCATATCCAGTTTATCTTATCTTAGCATATCTTGTGATTATCTTGTCTAATCTTGCTGACCTTATCGTCATGGTGTTATCTTGTATTCAGTTAATTCATGTCGTTTTGTTTTTCCATGTTCACATGCTAGAAGTTACTGAACTTACTCAGGCTTTATGTATGACTCTGTTTTTCTTTCGTCTTCTTTTCTTCCGTCCCCCCCCCCCCAGGTAGTAAAGGAGGGAATATTATAGCTCAGGTTAAGTCGGACTGTCACTCTTTCTCAGCTTGAAGATTTGTTGAAGTTTTGCTTGGACTCTCTTTTCAGATGCTATGGCTGGCTCTTGCTAAAATTGGGGAATATAAATGTTGTTTTATGCTTCTTTATTTTGTAAGACAGATGATACTCTGATATTGTAAAGAAATCACTGTACAAACTATTTTATCAATAAAGCAAAGTTTTATTTTCCGCTGTTTAATTTCTATCTATCTTGTAATTTATCTGCATCTTTTACCCTAAATGCTCCACAGAACTTAGTGCATTCCCTTTGTGAGTGACACTAAAGGATGTGGGGTGTTACCCGTGGTATCAGAGCTGAAGGTTACCAGATCAGATAAAGGATTTGAAAAATTATTTTCAAAACGGTTTTAAAAGAAGCATTTTCAAAAGAAAAGATTTGTTTTAAAGGCATATTCCCCAAAGCCATACGCACTATCTTCTCTTCCTCTGTTTGAATTCTTGTCTCCTTCTTTTTTGAGTCTCTGGGGCTCCTGGCTTTCTGGGAGGTAACCTCATCGATGGGCGAAATACTGCCCGGCTTCCACCCATAGCTGTAGTTGTTTCACCTACAGCCAGTTTTCTTTCAGGCTTAGTAGGGTTTTCTGTACGATGGAGGCAGCTTTCAAGAGATTTGTCAACATGGTTACACACGGAAGAGGATGAGGAATTCATGATGCAGATTTAGCTCACAAAGAAGGAAGGAATTATAAATCCTAAGACAAGAGGAAGTATCTTTACTAGGGTATGATAGGGCATATAATTAAGGACAAGGACAAGAACGAGGAATAAGATTTTCAAAAGGGCAATTACATACTTTCACCACCAAGCGTACCTAGGAGAAAGGTAGTAAAGTTCTATTGGAAGAGTCTAGTTTTGTTGTTCGTACTCTTTCCTTTGGTTTTAGCGCTTCGCATTTGTTCATATCCACTTCCATAGTTGAGTCTCTGCACCATAGTACTTGTATAGTAGAAAGATCCCACTAGAGTCTCAAATCCAATTGGTGGTCCGACCAGTTTATTTTTGGTTAGTAGGGATTTGAGAATAGCTATCGAGTTTGCTTATATCATCTCACATAGATCGTCTAAATTCAGAGGAGATATTCCTTGGGTGCTTGTCTGATATTGGTTTAGGACTTTGGGGCTTGTACTTGAGGAATGTTGAGTTCGACTAGGATGGGTTGCGTGAGAGATGAATAGTTGTGACATGCACTCTAAAAAGCACGTAGTAACCTTTCGACCCTCATAGTTATGGCATGGTGGATAAGAGGGAGACCTCTAACCATCTTGGTATGTATACTTGGTATCATAGTTAACATCTGTTTATTTTGGAAATGGAGATCGGGAACTTCACAATCGTGAAGTTAAATTAGTTAAGATACAGCGGAGTAAAGCTCAAGAAGGCTAGATACTAGCATCATACCCGTTTCCTTAAGGGTGCATCCTTGATTTCCTTTTCTGTAGGAGCTTTACGCATAATTATTTCTCTCTTTCGAAAGTATATCCTCTAGGTCGTATCTTCGATCCTTAGGTAGAAGCCAATGGATGTAAACATGTATTTGAAACATGTTATGGTTGATGGTTGCAAGTGGTTGCTAATGGTTGCTCGTGAATGCATATGCACACGTATTAGACACTAGATCAGTTCAGACGCTTTCATATTGCATTTACAGATATGTATTTGTTTGTGAGTTGAACTTGATATGTTATCATATGGATGTTGCATATGGATGAATGGCTATGCACACATGTAGTATTTACATAACTAGTGATGCTTGCATACATGATTGGACGCATGGCACTGACATGAATTGCATTAAGGAGGTCAACTGAATCAGTAGACCGCCTGATTTTGCATTAGATAAAGACATATACACACATTATGCATATGAACATGAAAGCATTAGAAACCTTTTAAGGACAATGGATGCCTGTGATTGAATGGTTGAGTAGATGGGTGATTGGATGGTAGGACACATTATTCCTAACTTGAAGATTTCGGGGACGAAATCCTTTTAAGTGGGGGAGGATGTAACACCCCGTAATTCTGCAACACTAGGATTCACAAATCAAGGCAGAATTAAAATGTAAAATCAAAATCAAGGGAAACGGGTTGCGCCATTACATTCGTCTCGGAATTCTGCATGAGATAGAGTTCGAGTTTGCGTTAATCGGACTCCGTATGAAGGAGTTATGGTCTTCAGAAGTTTCAGAATTCAGTTTAAAATTCAAACAGGCAGAAACAGTTCAGAAACGAGTTCAAATTTCAAAAATCGGACCCAGATTGTGCTGGGCGGGAATTTTCACGCCTAAGGCACCTAGGTCGACTGGGTAGTCGACCTGGGGAACCCAGGTCGACTGGGTAGTCGACCTGGGGGTCGACCCCCCTGCTTTTTCCAGTTTTCTGAACCAGGTTCGTTCTGACGTATTTGGTCACGTTTTCTGCCTAGGTTTGTCCGCCTAATCCTATATAAACAACCTTAGTCTCCTTCTCTATTAACAAATTCTTTTCTATCCATATGCTGCCTCTGAGAAAATATATAAATAAATAAAAATAAGAAAATAATACGCAATTCCAAGACAAGGTTATGCTGCTCAAGTTGTCCAGAAGAGATTTGAATCAAGATTAAAGCTTCAAGATAAAAATCAAAGGCTAACTCAAACGGTTTCAAGCAACGTCGCACGAATCATAGCAACGCCATCTTTCTATTCTAATCTAATCTCTGTAAGTCGGTTACTTTTTAGATTTGAACGTTTCTCTCTGTTCGTGACATGAATTAAGGGAATAAAAGAATATGCCAAATCTTTCTATTCGAATCTATGCCTACATCTTTGGACCTAATTAAGAATTGTTATGATTCGATGACCAATTAGGCCTTGCCTATGACTATGAACATTGCCTATGACTATAAACATTGCCTATGACTGTGAACATTGCCTATGACTATGAACATTGCCTACGACTATGAGCATTGCCTATGACATAACAAGAACAACTGTGATTCATGACTAGGAAAGTGTTGCTTAAGTTTTGTGACTATGAAATTGGGTCTAAACCTGATTATCTATTCTGTCTATTCTTGGTTTTCTTTGGTTTTAGATCTGGGGAATTTACCTATTAAGTTAGGTCTACCCATGTTTATCTATTCTGTCTATTCTTGGTTTTCTTTGGTTTTAGACCTTGGGAATTTACCTATTAAGTTAGGTCTACCCATGTTCTTGAATCTATACTATTCAACCCTTTTCTTTTCGTAATCTATATGCCTGTGAATTGTCATCTTATGCCAGTTGTTATGTCCGTTCTTTCATGGCATTTTGGTTCATTCCCTTTTATCGACGAATCAAGCTTTATTTATGATCTAGGTTGAATCACGAT
This sequence comes from Allium sativum, assembly GCA_030737875.1. Classification (NCBI taxonomy): domain Eukaryota; kingdom Viridiplantae; phylum Streptophyta; class Magnoliopsida; order Asparagales; family Amaryllidaceae; genus Allium; species Allium sativum. The sequence goes on from CM060921.1 coordinate 283,797,854, forward strand.
TATACGAACGATGGGAATACATTTTGGGGAAAAACATGAAATTGACTAGACTTGGAAATTGGCATAAATTGGGGACATGTATTATGGCATGTTCATATAAATGCATATTGGATAAATTTGACATGAATTATAGGATGTGTAATTTGAATCTAGTATTGACGTGTAAATCTAGCATTTACATGAATTGTGAACTAGAATAATAGGTCTAGTTTGACATGAACTGTAATTAGAATGTTAAATCAGAATTGGATTAGCTAATTTGGCATCATAAGTATATTGGCATAAATTTGAAATTGGCGATAATTAGGAATAATTGTCAGGTTTAGCAAAATCATGGTTAGTGACACTTAATTTGGTATAGTTTACATACCAAAAAGCATAAATATGATATAAAGGGGAAAATGGGCCATAAGAATAAATGTTGGCAATTTACATTAAAAGAGTAATTATGAAATAAGTAAATTAGGAATAATTTACTTATAGAATTTGTCCTAAATGAGAAAAATGTGAATTTAGACAAATTAAAGGTTTATTAACGACATCTATTTTAATAATACACCAGAAAGTTCTACGGTGATAGAGAGGATAGTGTCTATGCTTGGTTTTGGAAAATACAAGTTTCCTGCTCTCCCTGGCTATCCCTAACTGATCCGACGGACGGGATGGTTACTTTCAAAACCTAATTTGAAAATTAATCAAAACCCTTTGAACTTAGAAAACACGAATATGCCTAACCCGAGGTTAGACTGAGTTGCGATGTAAACTTGCCCGGAACCAACCGGCACATCCAGTATTCGCAACAATATATGTCTAATGTGAGTGGTATCAGCTTTAATTTATTTAGTTAAAGCTAGAACAAGAATGGTAGGGTTAAGTTAACTAAGACACTTAACCAATTCAACAAGATAACCAGACCGGTGGGTGGTGTTAGGTTCATACAGACACTTAACGCAGTTAAGCTAGAATGGGAGGGTTAAGTCCATAGGAACACTTAACCAACTTAACACAGTTAAATTAGAATGGGAAGGGCTAAGTATATAAAAAACACTTAGCCAAATTAACATGTTAACTAGACTAGAAGGTGGGGTTAAGTAAAGTTAATACACTTAGCCAAATTAACATGTTAACTAGACTAGAGGTTGGGGTTAAGTAAAATTTAATACACTTAGCCAATTTAATATGTTAGCTGGACTAGATCGCATGGTTAAGTAAACTTGAACACTTAACCATCAAATTGTGATAAAGGAATAGGGTTAAGTCTAAAACATGAAGGGATAATACTTAACCATTAATAACATGTTAGTTAAAACAGACGGGCAAGGTTAAGTTAAAAAGGAAACACTTAACCAATACAGGATGAATGGGTAGGGTTAAGTAATAAGAAATACTTAACCAATATAACTTGGTTTGTGATAGGGTTAAGTCAACATGAATTACTGATAACACTTAACCATTTTAACAGGATAAATGAAGAGGGTTGAGTTAGCTTGAATTGGCTAATGACACTTAACCAATCCAAATTGACGGGAAAGGGAACTAAGTAGTAAACCTTAGTTAAAAGGAGCTAAGTAGTAAACCTTAGTTAAGAAAACAACGATTTTGGAAACTAAGTGGTAAACCTTAGTTAGTAGAATTAAGTAGTAATTCTTAGTATAACACGGGAAGGAGCGAATGTCCGTCTGAGTAAAAAGAAGGCTCCAACGAATTGGGTTACGAAGCCCGAGGCTTCGAGGGGATGTGAGGGTACTCTTGGTATCCCTCTGTGAGGCTGCAGATGATCCTCCTGGGATCACAGAGGTTAAGGTCCGCGTTAGAAGAACCAGGGGTATGCCTTGGTTGCAATATATGGCAACCTAAAGACTAGGATGGACCAGCGTGATTCGGCGACAAAACGGTAGCCCTGTGACAGCAACTCGTCGTCTACCGTCCATCTTCAGTCAATCGAGATACGTGAAGCGGAAAGGTGGAGAACTCCAAAAGACCATATACTTGCTATCTAGTTATGGGTGAGGATGGCCATAGGATAGTGGGGCACCGGGGGCCTGCGTATAGTTCTCATTTTTCAGGGTGTGCCTTTCATTAGTTGAGGGAGGGGTCAAGTGGGACCATAGCCACTGGAATAAAAACGGACCTTAGCATCTGCATCGGCAGATATCTGAAAGCTCCCGACCGAGTTCTGTATTTCTTGATTTGCCCTGTCATAGGACTCGGGCCGCACATTACAGGACATGTGCATCTAGACAAGCGATAACGATTCGCGATACATGCGTGGGGAAGTATAGGAACATATACCACTCTAGGTATTGTGTCCTAGACTTGGGGGCATCGTTCGACAGGTAGCTTAATCCCTAGTTGGACTAGGTGGCATAAACCCTGAATCCGAGAAGCGTTCAGCAGATAGCGTAAACTCTAGTTGAATCTAGAAAGCACTTGATAGAAAACCCTAGATTAGATCTAGGTAATAAATAATAAGTGTATGCCTGAAGGCAACGGAAACTTCAGGGGTTGGGATCACGTTATCGTTACTAGTTGGGACACTAGTTAGGTGGTGCAGAGATATAGAAACCAGTATAACAAGGAAATAGCGAAGCGGCGAAAGTATTAGGGCATATCCAGTTTATCTTATCTTAGCATATCTTGTGATTATCTTGTCTAATCTTGCTGACCTTATCGTCATGGTGTTATCTTGTATTCAGTTAATTCATGTCGCTTTGTTTTTCCATGTTCACATGCTAGAAGTTACTGAACTTACTCAGGCTTTATGTCTGACTCTGTTTTTCTTTCGTCTTCTTTTCTTCCGTTCCCCCCCCCCCCCAGGTAGTAAAGGAGGGAATAGTATAGCTCAGGTTAAGTCGGACTGTCACTCTTTCCCAGCTTGAAGATTTGTTGAAGTTTTGCTTGGACTCTCTTTTCAGATGCTATGGCTGGCTCTTGCTAAAATTGGGGAATATAAATGTTGTTTTATGCTTCTTTATTTTGTAAGACATATGATACTCTGATATTGTAAAGAAATCACTGTACAAACTATTTTATCAATAAAGCAAAATTTTATTTTCCGCTGTTTAATTTCTATCTGTCTTGTGATTTATCTGCATCTTTTACCCTAAATGCTCCACAGAACTTAGTGCATTCCCTTTGTGAGTGACACTAAAGGATGTGGGGTGTTACAAACATCCCCATTTTATTTTACCATTTCATCTAAAGAATTAACCTAAAAAAAATAATGCTTTCAAATAAAGAAATTACTTACAGCGGGGGAGGGGTGTTTCGGTTTTAAGAAAATGGGAGAGGAGGCGCGCTAGAGCAGCTAGGGCGCGGTGGGGCCTGCATTGATGGCAGCGGCCTCTGACAGTCGGCGGGACTGGTTAGGGCGTGGGGGGATTTCAATTGGACGGAGGGAGCGTAGGGAGGAGAGAGAACGGAGGAGGGGGTCCGACGAGGTAGGCGGGTCGAAGCAGGCGGGCGGCGGTCTGGGATGGGAGCGGCGGCGCAGATCGGAGGAGCGTGGGTAAGGGAGGGGGTCGGGTTTTCTTTTCTGAACGATATGGGTTGGTTGACTTAATGAGAGGGAGGAGAGATAAAGAGATGGGGGAGGGATATATTAATTATATATATATATATATATATATATAAATATTTTATTATTTTTAATTTCAATAAGGTAACTTTTTAATATGAACTCGAAATCAGGCGCACCGACAGTCATCTCCACCTAATTACCCCCATTCCGAACACAATAGGATATGTATCGTAAGCCAGTTCGGTCGTTACGATCAGTTTCCGCCAAAATCAAAATATAAATCTATATATTGAATTAGAACGCACATTTCAATTTACCAGGCCCACATACGGACTCTAAAAACTCCCAAAAAATATTTTCTAGCTTCATATTAACGATACGGTTCTAACAAAACTAATTTCGTCAAATTTGAATATCGTTTGAAAAATGGCCATTTTCTGGTCGATCGAAATTGACAAAAACTGTCAAAACACGTTTTCTTTCGCCATGCTCACATATTGCTTTCAAAAATTACGAATTTTGGAATCTAGCAATTACTTGACATGACGGATCCAATAAAAGTGATTTCGTTGAAAACGAAGGTCATTTGCAAAAATTCCATTTTTGAAGGCCAGAATTCCATAGCGACTATTTTGAATTTTCAACTGGGCATAACTTCTTATTCCCGCTATGAAATTTCAATTTTTCGAATTCGTTGGAAAGATATTCTCAAATAGATTCTAATATTTTTAGTTTCACTAAAATCCTGTTTATTTTTAATCCTGTACATTCATTTGAAATTTGAAATCGAATCAATTCCTTTTATAATTAAAAATAAATATTTATATTCTAACGTCGATTCAAATAGACATAAATATTCTAATTCTGTTCAAAATAAATTTCTCGTCGTTATTATTTAAAATAATTCATTTTAAATATTCAGAATTCATCAAAATTTCCAAAATAAACATTTTAAATTGGTTCAGATTTCCCGGTTATTACAATCTCCCCCACTTAAAATCTTTTCATCCCCGAAAAGGAACGAGGCTGAAAGTTGTTTTACTAACCAACTCAACTTTCATTTTTTTCATTATGACTTAAGTTCTTCAACTTTTCAGTTTCTAAGAACTTTCCAAATTTTTCAAAAAATTTGGCTAACACCCAAAATTTCGCCATAACCTCCCCTGCACGGGAGCACCGGGAAAATCCCGAAATTGCCATACAGGCCTCTCCAATCCAAAAAGAAAAAGAAACAGCCATGCAGCTAGCTAACCGGCTCATAAAATCATCAAAAACCCCAAGAAACACAATAAACATGTACCTATTTGTTGGGCATACAATTTTATTCCTCTGCTCTAGCCTCTTTGCAATGACCTGTTCAATGGATACACATGTATATGCATGCAGTTTCAAACAATTTTCAATTCAGTTCAACATTTGATACAATTTATCTAAATGGTTCAAATTTTAATTAATCACAACAATAATCAAACAACACAATCAGCAATCAATTAATTGATTAATATTTCAAATTCATAATTTTGATATATAAACAGAAAATCATGTTTTTGATGCCAATTCACAACAATAAGCCCTATCTAGTTTTGGTTTCTCACACCAGTCAATTGGAAATATATAAATATCCCACTTTCGAAACTCGAACACAACATTGATAATGGGTACCCATCATCAGAATCATTCCCGGGCGACTAGAGTGTGATTCCATATCTATCTAGTATATTTGAGGCTTCAAATACACGTGGATCAGACGTATATTAAAATCTTTATATACTTGATTGTCCAAATTAGTATAAAAATAATATTCCAATACGAATAATTGATTTAAAATTTCAAAACAAAACTTGTTTTCATTTTAATAATATACTCTTCATACTCGTTCTAGGATACTACTGATCCTATATCTAACAAGTCATTCTCATTGGATATTACTAATCCAATCTCTGATGAATTCTTTCGTATGGTTCTAATATGCCTTGTTCTCGAGCTCTGTAAACCAGAGCTCTGATACCAAATGTAATAACCCGAACTTCCCCGTGAAGGAAAGCTCGGATTGAGTTGAGAATACGGCAAATCAGAACATAAACATAAGAACATTTCATTGCTTATTACAATATTTTCATCAGAATACCAGAATATACAGTATAAATAAATATTACACATTTACTAAACATAAGAGATTTAAATATATTAAAATGCAGCGGAAAATAATACAAAACACAATTGAAAGGAATATACTGATACAGAGCTTTCCGAATATCATTCCAGCTGTAAACCAAGATCCTGTGAATATAAATCTCCAAAACCAAAACTACTAGCTGTCCGTGCGAAAAATAGGGGCACCCAGAGTTTAAGTTAAAACAATAAACTCCAGGTCAGTCATGTAACTGGTATGAGAACTAAAACAGTTATTAATATTTATTTTAAAATTAGATAAATCAAGGGACCATGCCATATAACACGAAATGGGTTTCCTCCCAAGAATACTAGTGCATAAACAACGCAGTGCTAAATAAACAACGATGAAGCTATTATAAGACTCAATTCCCATCACACATTGCAACGCAAGCCGGAGGATAGAGTTTTTACCTTATAATAGCTAAGAATGCTTGGTACGTAAAATTTCATGTTTTATTATTACTGTAAGTGTATAGTGTCAAAACAATTTCAATCATAAGTATCAATCATATACAGCATAAGTGCCCCATACCACTATACCGCCATATATAGGTTTACAATTAAAACCGCAAAATGTCGTATTGGAAGTTGGATTTCCATCTGTGAACCAAGGCAAGGGATCGTCCTTACCGCTTCGAGACTCTCTAGCCTAAGCCTCAAGGTCAGAGCGTATCGACCCTTAGATCATTAGGGCTGTTCCACTCAATGTGGATTAAAATGCCTGAACACTGCGTTTCCTCGGCCTTTGGGGCGTAAATCTGGTCTGTATAAAGACCATCCATCGGCTCCGCAGAGATCGAAATAACCGAGGCGCCTCGCTATCCATCATCCACATAATTAAAATGTCCAGGCGTGTAAAACCCAAAACACCACTCCTAGCTAGAAGGAAATGCACGTCCTCTCTGAAGTCCTCTCCCGTTTCTGGTTCACACCGGGGTGTGAGGCTCGCAAATTAATGCTACACAAAGCTACGCCACAAAGGCTGTGCTTTGATCATCAACCACAAGACTCTGCTTTTCAACAGAAGCCTTGATCATTTGCATCTCAGCATGCCACACAGGCAATTCACGCTATGCAACCGATGTATATCAATCACACAGAATGAAATCCGATGTCAGACACACATCCATTTACAAGTCCGTTCTGGGTCTGAACGAAACCGGAGGAACCTTATTCCTCACATATCCATCGATCTTCAAGTACGTCTGGACGATCACCAACTGATTCCCTCCTCTTGGGTGTACAACCCAATCAAGATCATAAGTAATTATCCAAATGATGTGAAGACCTCTGGTCTTCAACCACCATCTTCATCGTCGACTTATCGTCAATTCAGTTATTCAGAATGGGATAAACCCGGTCTTTCCGAATAACTCACGTATATAATAAACCAGTGTTTTAAAAACACAACATACACCTTATTCCAATCCAGAATATTCCTTTATTCAAATATTCTTTTACTTTGGGAAAGGTTCCCATTAATTTTGTCAAAGATAAATTCTTTAAATTTATTCTTTAATCTTCCTTTGAATATCAATTCAAAGCAAATTATGGTTTATCCAAACTAGTTGGGATTAACGAACCTTGCCGAAGTAATCATTTATTTTAATTTCCCAACCCCAACCTATTCATCCCATGAAGTAAAATTGGTAATACTTCATATCTAACACCATGGTGTTATCGGTAAATTCAGTTACCATTTCACGTTCAAATCTAATTAAAGATTTAACTATCGCCAGGAGCAAAACTGGTGATACTCCATTCTCGATCATTTCAATCTAATTAAAGAGTCATTAAAACTCCACTTGGTTTTAATCTTCCCAAAAATCAATATTAATGATTATTCAAATCCAGGAAATAAATCCTATCTTTAACTGGGTTAAAAATTAATGTCATTTAAAACACAGCTCACGATAAACCCAAAATCACATTCCATTAACAATGGAATCTTCACGGAAAACAGGTCAATGTATGTAATCGATATGGTCTTCCATATCCAACCAATAATATAAATGGAATAACGGCAAGGCCTTTTAAATTCCTTATATATTAACAGTCTTCCTCTACAGATGCTCACCTCAATTATTACCAAATCGAATTCCATTCAAATCAAATTTATTTTATTAAATTGGAAAAGTTTACTTTGGAAAATCTCCTTTAAATCTTAACAGAAGATTTATAAATTCCAAATCACATTTCATTGTAAATCGGGTTAAAGAACGAATGTCGTTAAAACACAGTTCATAACAAACCCAATTCACATTCCATTAATTATCGGGTTAAAGAACAAATGTTATTTAAAACACCGTTCACAATAAACCCAAATATTAATTCCAATTAAATACTAATTAATTTGTATACTTCATTAAACCTAAATAAAAAGATTTAATCTTTTTCTCAACTGGGTTTAAGAACAGTGTTAATGAAGACATCATTCACGACAAACCCAAATCCCATTTGATATTAAATACAAGGCTCTGAATAGAAAATAAATCGTCTTATATTCAATATCAAATTCTACGACCAATAAATATCGTATTGGAAATAACGATATAAATATATCTTTCAAATTTCCAATACAATATCTGTGTAATCACGAAATCCCACATTGAAATATTCCGAAGACAATTTTGATTCAAATCCATTTCCAATCTACATATTGGAAATTATGGTTATTTTTAAAACCATTTCAAATCCAATTTATTTATTTTAAAAATAAATGGGTTATAATTCCAATTCAAAACTAGTTCATTTCAATAAAAATCTATTTTTATCTTTTCAAATACGGAATTTTTCATCCCAATTCTTCCCAAATCATTTCTTATGATTTTACACTAATTATTGATATTTTTAATAATTTTATCAAGGCCCGTACAGTCGATTTCCATAAATGGCCATCGAACTGCACTTACAACGACCTTTTCCAAATTTGATTTGGGCATAATTCCAAATCCAACCATTAAATTTCTAATCTCTAATATTTTTTAGAAAGATCTTTTCGATACGAACCCAACGGTTCTAGTTTTAGGAGAATCCGATAGACGGATCTCCCGTAATGTTCGTTCGAAGTCAAAGGTCGAAATTCGCGAACTGTCACAGCGCGGCGCATTCTATTCAGGCCATTAAATATATAATATATATATATATTATATATATTTCGTCGATTTTCATTTAAAACGTATTTTATAAATCGTTTTAAATTCGTTTTCAAAACGATTTCAACTTCATATTTAATTTCCAATCAAAATTGAATATTCTATATCATCGATATATAAATGATAATATTTTCAAAACATTAGATTTTGAAATCAATTCCTTTTCGATATTCATTATAAAAATGAATAAAATCGATATAAATATCGTTCACGTCAAAATGGCGTCAATCTAATCGACATGGCTTTATATATTTAAATATAATCGTGTCCATCCCAAATGGGACATCAAAATCAAATTTTGATTCTTTTCTGAATATTATTTGAAAATATTCGTTATTTTAAAATAATCGTTATTCTAAAATATTCATTCTCCTGAACTGGAATCAGACATAGTCAATTACCATATAATTTGATTATATGGATTTCACACAACAATTGTGTATAACAACAGTGAAAACAGCAATCCATCATCCAGAGTGCATTCTACATTGCATATGCATCAAATATAAATATTGAATGCTTATAACAGTCTGTCAATCAATCGATCGACATACAGCTAATTATTGGGATTAGTGTATGTCCAATTACATCCCAACACCCGTGTGGGGTTTTCAAACAACAAACACAAATTTATTTGTGCAGTTGGGTGATGTGTAAAATTTATCGTCCCAATCAATATCAGTCAAATGTGTGTACATAGACAAATCATCTGATTTGTAAATGAATATTTATTTTATTTACATACACGTTAAAAAATATATTTTTAATGATAAAATATTTATTCGGTTCATTTACACAATAAAAATGATATTTTTATTGTTTTAACATATTTTAGAAAATTTTGGTGGCATAACGGCGCGATACTAGAAATGGGATAAGGTCTAGCTTTATCCCCAGTCCAATAATGGCATGCGCCATACACATACCAATCTAATCCATTCCATTTCACCCAAACAACCAAATTCAATCCAATAATCTAATCAACTACACAACCAAACAAACAAGTTGTCCATGGTCTGCGGACGACGGGGAACAGTTCATATATGTAGTTACATAATAGATAACTGTATAAAGAAAATTATAGTGAGGAGTTCTCACCTTTGGGATCCACTCCGTCGTTATCTATTTCTGAACGGTTCGAATATGCCCAAAATTCCAATGCGACCTTTTCCAGCTGTTCACATTAAAAATCACACTTTTACAATGGCATTTCATATATAAAAATCATATATTTTTATCGCTTCTTTCTATATAAAAATTATATTTTTATTTTTCCACTTCTTATATAAAGAATGAATTTTTGTTTCGCTTCATATATAATAAAAATCGAATTTTTACATAGCTAAAATTATATTTTTACTTCGCTATGATATTATAAAAATCACATTTTTACAACGCCTTTACATATATGAAAATCATATTTTTACTTTGCTACACATATAAAGATCAAATCTTTACTATCTATATAATATAAAAATCTTATTTTTATTATCTATACAATATAAAAATCATCTTTTTATACAAGCAAAGACTATATTTTTAAACAAACAAAGATCACCACTTTTAAACAAATAAAGATCATCACTTTACATTGTTAAAAATCATAACTTTACTTACATAAAGATCTCATCTTTATGTTAATAAAAATCCATTCATTTTATTTAAAAATCGCTTCTTCATCTACAATAAAAATTCGATCCTTACATACAATAAAAATCGTAACTTTAATTCTAAAATCATTTCAAAAATCTAATCTTTCACATGATAAAAATCATGCCTTTTACACTATAAAAAATCAAATCTTTTACACTATAAAAATTAAATCTTTATATATTAAAATAACTAAACTTTTTCATGTCATCACATACATAAACATCCTCATTTTATTTTACCATTTCATCAAAAGAACTAACCAAAAAAGACAATGCTTTCAAATAAAGAAATTACTTACAGTAGGGGGGATGGGGGAGTTCGGATTTAAGAAAGCGGGCGCGGTGGGGCCTACATTGATGGCGGCGGCCTCTAACAGTCGGCGGGACTGGTTAGGGCGTGGGGGGGTTTCAACTGGAGGGAGGGAGCGTAGGTAGGAGAGAGAACGGAGGAGGGGGGTCGAAGCAGGCGGGCGGCGGTCTGGGATGGGAGCGGCGGCGCAGATTGGAGGAGCGTAGGTAAGGGAAGGGGGTAGGGTTTTCTTTTCTGAACGATTTGGGTGGGTTGACTTAATGAGAGGGAGGAGAGATAAAGGGATGGGGAGGGATATATTAATTATATATATAAATATTTTATTATTTTTAATTTCAAAAAGGTAACTTTTTTATATGAACTCGAAATCAAGCGCACCGACTATCATCCCTACCTAATTACCCCTATTCCGAACACAATGGGGTATTTATCGTAAGCCATTTCGGCCGTTATGATCAGTTTTCGTCAAAATCAAAATATAAGTCTATATATTTAATTTGAATGCACATTTCAATTTACCGGGGCCACATACGGACTCTTAAAATTCCCAAAAAATATTTTCTAACTTCGTATTAACGATACGGTTCTATAAAAATAATTTCATCAAATTTGAAGACCATTTGAAAAATGGCCATTTTCTGGTTGATTGAAATTGACAAAAACTGTCAAAACACGTTTTCTTTCGCCATGCTCACATATTGCTTTCAAAAATTACGAATTTTGGAATCTAGCAATTACTTGACATCGCGGATCCAACAAAAGTGGTTTCGTTGAAAACGAAGGTCATTTGCAAAATTTCCATTTTTAAAGGCCAAAATTCCATAGCGACTATTCTGAATTTTCAACTGGGCATAACTTCTTATTCCCGCTATGAAATTTCAATTTTTCGGATTCGTTGGAAAGATATTCTCAAATAGATTCTAATACTTTTGGTTTCACTAAAATCCAGTTTATTTTGAATCTTGTACATTCATTTGAAATTTGAAATTTGAAATCGAATTTTCAAACTACCGCGCCATTTTCAATTCCTTTTATAATTAAAAATAAATATTTATATTCTAACGTCGATTCAAATAAATATATATTCTAATTCTGTTCAAAATAAATTTCTTGTCGTTATTATTTAAAATAATTCATTTTAAATATTCAAAATTCATCAAAATTGCCAAAATAAAAATTTTAAATTGGTTCAGATTTCCGGGTTATTACAAATTCTCTCAACTATATATTTTCCTAATCCAATTTTCTCTTTCTAACCTTTTCCAATCCATAAGGTTTTACTACCAAACCCACTAACCCAAAATACAAATCATATGGGATTCACTTTCCTTCCATGCAAAGTATAAGGTACACTCTCCAACCAAATTACCTAAGGGTCTCAGATTTTCTTATTTATTCCTTTAGTGTACAAAACAACATCACATTTCTTATCATATCACACTCTTTCTATTTAGTGGGTTCTCTATGGATCTAGGTATATATATAATATTGTTAGACCGAAATCTGGGCCTAACATCCAAATGCGGTGTGAAATCCTCAAATCACAGAATAAATACAGAAAAAGCAGTAATATAAAAGAGGACACACGAGATTTTTATAGTGGTTCGACTCAATCCAAGCCTACGTCCACTTTATAGTTTCTTAAATCCTAAGAAGCTATTACAGTGTTGTTTGCTTTCGATTTATACACGAAATCCTCGTGTTTACAATGTAAGGAAGTAAGAAAAGTGGAAATTATACACGAAATCCTCGTGCTATAATATGGAATTCGGCTTTGATGTGTTCGTAAAGTCCTTGCGATTGCAATGGTGGATACCGAGCAAGAGAGTGGCCAAAAGATCCCCTAATTCTCCTCCAAGCGGTGTATTTATAGGTGATTTCTGGGTTGGGTTCGGATGCCACGTGGCGCGCCCAGAGAAAATCTCGAAGAGTGGTGGAGAACGTGGAAATATCCTTTCCAAGTCGTGCTGGGCCATGTGTCATCCGATCCGCACTTGTAGGAGGCGGTTATGGCAAGAGAATCGATCAAACTTCGTGTGCAGAAGCAGGTCTAGGGAGTTCGGGTCGGGTCCAATCCGAACCGAGTTGATGTCTTCGATCCGAAGACTAGAAGCACTTCATTACAGAATACTTCAGGCGGGTCGGGTCTTCTATGCTCTGATCCGAACCGTATATCCGATCCGAATGGGTTATGCCAATTCCAGATTCCAAGTTCCCGGTTCTGCACGCGTTCATGGAAACGGGCGTAACTTTCAAACCGTAAGTCCGTTTTAGCCAAACGAAAGCTCATTCGAATCTGATTTAGAGAGCTACAAGAGTTACAGAGCTTAGCTCCGTAATTGCTGTTTTAAGACCCAAAAGAGGTCGTCTGATAGGAGTTTCAGGGCAATCTTTGTTTGCGATGCGACTTCAACCAAATCGCTTCCTATCTTCTAACGATATTCCCCATACTTGTGCATATTGTTAACCAGAGAGTTCATATGTGACGGCTTTGAATAAAAAACAGGTCAACAAATATATATATTTATATTTTTAAAAATACAGCTACGTTCACTCACTATTTATATAGGAATCCTAAACCTAAGCTCTGATACCACATGTAATAACCTGAATTCCGATGGACTGTTTTTTTTTTTTTTTTGAAATTCCAATCCATTTAAACTCGGATTGGTTTGCTCTAGTATCCTGTAGAAAAGACAGAGACATAAAATATGTCAGAGCTCAGAAAATATCTCACAGCGGAATGGATAAAATATAGTATAATCAAAACATAGCATTACCGTATTATTAATACTGCCTAACCAGTATCCAAAGTTATCATGTCTCTGCCACAAATCTAACCTGCGAGTTTGTTATGAGGAGGGGGTCAGAACAAAAGTTCTGGTGACTGGATTTAAACTATACACTTTGGATAATCCTACATATAGCATTCAATCATATTATCTTATTTATTAGGTTACTTGGGTTATCAGCACTCAAGGCTTACACACACGTCGTACCCATTTACTTCCCAGTGGAGTAATCTAATATAGTATATATGTAGCTACCCTCAATATTAAGGTACGCCCCATGGTACCCCACTCGCACGGTTTCCACCGTAACACTATCGAAATATACGCAGTCCCTCATCCTACGTCGTAGTGACATACAGATATCTATATAACAATGTTAGGTTCCGCATATATCCGTCATTACTATGCTACGCAAACGTACGGACTGCCACCTTTGTTCGAATCAGAATTCATACCGGAGTAATGCCCTCAAGTCCACGATACACCACCCAGAGCCAACATGCATGTATCTAGACTGTCCACCATACGTATCTTCAATTGTAGCTCGATGCCTCAATCGCACGTCTTTAATGTGCATTGAGTTCCATGGCAGGGCGATACAAGAAACACGGAACTCGGTCGGGAGCTTTTACATATCTGTACAGGCCCGTCTTTTAAGAGCCACTATAGATATTCCTAGGGTTTGTTTTCACGGTGGCTATGGCCCCACCTAGGCCCATCCCTCAATTAGTAAAGACTACAAGAGCTAAGCAACATGCCCCTAATAACAAAAAATCTAAACATCCATTTTGGCGTCTCCCCTCAGCCCCTTACCTCGATAGTGAAAGGTGAATGGTATCTTGGGTTTAGCTCCAGTCTTTTCGCATCCCACTGGTTGTCAATGACGGGTATTCGACGATCTACTATCCTTGTTGGTCGTGACCCTCTGCCTGCCCATTGAGACAACTGCTGAATCACCCTGGTGTTACCACGTCACAGCATTCTGACCGCATAACTACTTCTGCAGTCAAGGCCCGCCCACCTAGTAGTTATGCGCAAATCCAACCTCTACGAGCATAGGCTAAGACATCTGTCACCGCACAGAGGACTACTAGGAGCACCTTACGTGCCTTAAGAAGCTGTGTGCTTCTCCTTCCAGTCCTTCGGAGCCATGAGAACAATCAGATGAATGTGCGCTCCACTCGTGCCTTATAACACCTCGATGATCTATCCCGTTGGGTTATTCACCCTCAAACGTAAGGGCTGGTCCAAGCGCCTCACTTTAATATGTTGTTAGATCCTATGTCTAAACATTCTTTTACGCACTTGATTTTCCTTAATAGGTTTCCTTTTAACTTGGTTATTCCCATTCACATTGAACTCTTCATCAGTTACCAAGTTCCTCTTGCCTAATAATTTCAATTATAACTTAACCCATTTAAGTTTGTTAATAAGCCCACAACATGTTATTCTCCAGATTGTGGCCCAAGGTCTGTAATCCACAATCACTTTTATATTCTTGATTGATTTCATCATTACACTAACATGTTTTACATGATATGTAATTAAGTATATCTCAATTCACATGTTTTCCAATTAACATGTCACTTATCATTTATGATAAAATAAATTATTTCATTTCATAAGTTTTCCTCTTCCTTTCTCATTTAATAATAATTCCACTTTACATCGTCAATACAAATTATCGTGTTTACTTATTAACTTAGTTCTATAAACTAAGTCCCATTAATAAATTTTTCTACCCATTTGTTATGACATATGTTATAATTTCCTCTTGTCCCTAGGACAAGTCCGAAAATGTTATTCTTATTAGCGGGTTTCAGACCTCCAAGTTTACGGATTACTTAATTTATAATTAAGTACAATATATTTTCCCCCTTCTTAATTGGTTTCAGGTTTTCCCCTTTACTGATTACTTAATTTACAATTAAGTGTCCCTTAACTCAATTCACCAGCTATTGTATTCCCTTACTAGTTTATTATAACCTGCGTTATAATATTCACTTGTCCTTAGGACAAGTCTACCTAATATACAACATTTTCATTAATATTATTTATTTATAATATGTTACTATCATTCCCCTTTTAAACCATTTACTGATGTAAACCGTTATTCTTCATTCAACGTAATATATATATATATATATATATATATATATATATTCCTTATTATATTAAGGAGAATACTTCATGCACCTTATCAGTTTGATAAAAGGAATCAATGATTTATTTTCACAACGTATCCCCATCTAAATCCATGGTAGCAAGTAATTTCTTTACTTTTCTTTATTTACTGTGGCTTACTTGCAACAACGTTCTCAAAAATAGGTCATTTAGGGAAATACATCACTTTTCCTTCTTATTACACTAACTCGGTTCATTACATCCCTTCATCTCTTATTTTCTGTGTTAGACATTTAATTACCATCATTTCCATTTATTCATATCTTATTATATACATATACTTATATATATATATAAGCACCAGACCTCTCACATTAATCCTACACTTGTGGACGCTAGATTTGTCGGGTGGGTCCGGGCAGGCTTCTACCATAAGTTGACTTAACCTCGTGTCTTAGCACCATTACATGTTTTTACTTTTGCACTTAGACCCCTCACATTAGATATACCACTTGTGAATGCTGGATATGATGGGCGGTTCCGGGCAGACTTCTGTCACAGGTGCAGTCTAACCTCATGTCTAAGAGTATTACAGTGTCAAATTACTGTGAATCTAGGCATGTTCGTTCTTTAACAATTACTCCCATTTCATGAAAATTTTAGGCATATTATCCTTTTTACTGCAATCTAGTTTACAGTAATCTAATTTACATGTCATCCAATTTTTGCCTATATTTTGTCACATGTCCTTTTCAACATATGTTTAATTCTATTTTGACATGTAAACATTCAATCGGGTAATTATTTAAATCCAACATGTATGCCTCCAAGTGAATCATATGATTATAACAATAGTAATCATTGCCCATATTCTAACAAGTTTACTCAACATGTAATCATTCTAATGCTTTAATTGATTCAATGTATGAACTATTCATATTAACATCTCAGCTTGTTATAACAATAATTTATAATTAATCTGGCAATTTCACAATTTATAAAAAAAGGGAATGCTAAACTATAATCATAATATTATCTAAAGGCTATAGCTTAAACCCACTCACCTTTTATGCTTTCCCCAATTTGGATTTGATCCAGTTTTAACATCCATGGTTTTTCCCCTTTAATCGGATTCACAACCTAACAACCATGGATTTACTATTTTCATTAGAAGAGAGAAGGGAAAGGAAGAGTAAGAATTAGAATGGACTGGATCTAGAATTTTACCTTACTTTTCATGAATCTGAACAATCTATTATTAACGTCAATTATCTCTTCCAGATCTTGAATTTTAAGATCTTCTTATTAATAATCTAAATTTTCTGAATAGATTTGAGCAGAGGAAGATAGTAATGGCAGAGCTTCAGCATAGCTTTAGAATCATGAGTTTTAGGCTTAGCTATAGGGCCTTAGTTATAGGTGCTCAAGACGTTATCGTACATGCAGCGCTGAGTCAGCATTGAACCCAGTTAAGAAAATAGTCCAGGTTCACAGATGAATCTAGCCGGATCTTATCGTACACGCAGTGCTGAGTCAGCATTGGGTCCCGCAAGCTGTTTTGGCGTAGAAATTTGATTTTTGAATGTTTGAATTTATTTAACTTTTATATTCACATGTAATCTTCTTATCGTATACAATTCTTATAACGACCATTTTACGCATACATATATACGCACAATTTTTAATTTGTTTTCAAAATTCAAACGGTGTTGCACCGTTATTTGATTCTTGCTATATTTCATTAACTACAGCCTTATCTTGAATTTTATCTCTTGTGTGTGTGTATATATATAGATATATAGATATATATCGAACCCCCGACCTCTATGTTGCAAATCCTATGCCTTAACCAACTGAGTTATGATGTCTTTTGTTAATAAGTTTAGAAACAATGGTAGTCATTGTTCTCCTTCTTTTACCTTATTCTCATGTTTTGCTACAATACTTCATTTAAATGTATCTCTTTCACCTTAACACAGTTTTCTGCAATTCATAGGTCTAAATTGACCAGAAAATCGCCACGAACGCAATGATGCTAATCTTGTGGCCAAATTATCGAAGCTCTTCAAATTTTTCTCTTTTTAAAAAAAATGCATTTTAATCGCATTAAATTTCTTCTTATTGCATGTAATTTATTAATATTTTCTTTATTTCAATGTATGAACATATTACATGCAATTATGTTATCATATTTTATTTTATTATCATAAAATGTGGGGTGTTACAACGCATATACCCTTGCCCTGCATAAGGTGAGAGATGTTATTTTATCGTTCGTTATACCTCTAGCTGACCTTATTAGATAACCTCCTTAGTCGCTTATTACTTCCCGTTGGATAGGTAGCCATATCTGATGTTTTAGTTTCCAGGTTTGGGTAGGCCCACACACACTTGCCATTTAATACCCCTAAACTGAAAGACCTTTTCCCAGGTGGATTCTTCAACCCTAGCCGCTTAAGACCCAAGAAGCGGACTATGTGCAAAGTTTATTGGTTCGTATCGCATTAGCCTTTTATACCTTTCCCTATTTGGGATAAGGTGGGCTACGTTATTAAGTCGTTCCCGTTTAGTCCCTCTACACGGAAATGCTATACGTACATGATTCATTTTCGTCACGGGTTTATATGGTTAATAATATTTTACATTATTAACCTACTAAGTCCAACTATATTTTATATTATAAGTTCTATTCTTATTTATTATTTGTTTATTTATTGATTGATTGTTATATATATATATGTATATGTGTGTGTGTGTGTCTATATATATATATATATATATACACACACACACACATGTACCAGGCCCCTCACACATTATGTTGACAACTTGTGGATGCTGGATTTGTCGGTCGGTTCCGGGAAGACTTCTACCACAAGTTAAACTTAACCTTGTGGCTTAGTACGTGTATATTTATGCATTAGACCCCTCACATTAAGATGACTACCGTTGTTGCTGGATTTGTCGGTCGGTTCCGAGCAGACTTATACCATAAGTTGAGCTTAACCTCGTGTTTGAATGCGAGTATAATTCAAATTTCCTAATTTATGGTTGACAACATTTATCTTATTTAAATTAGGAACTGTAACCATTTTCCCTATCATTTTCATTTTCCCCAACCAATATTGACTACAACAGGTATTTATTGATTTGCGGTCCTATTTATAGAAATTAATTATATCGATTACTACAAATGGTCACCACAAATATATTAATTCAATATGGATTACATTTACATATAATTTCATAATTGAACCTTATCCAAACATTCAACATTCCATACAATATATATTTTTCCGTTTTACGCTGATTTGGATGGATAATATGTATATATTTACCATTATGTTTTCGTGCGTTCAATGTAGTTATAATTATTTTAATTACTACTCTTATTAATGATTTGGTCTAATCAATTAACGAAACATTTTCTTTTTGATGTTCGATCTTGCCAAAAAGGTCTCAAATCTCACAAAAGATCGTTATTCGTAGTCATTGTAAATAATGCCTAATTAGTAAAATTGACATATCTCCAAATCACAAGAAATATATGTAAATATATATTTTGGAATAGCCATGCAAATTACGTACAAATATATGTATTTATATTTATACATGAATTTGCACCACTTTCCCCTTTTTTATCGTTTTTATCATATCTCATGTGATTTCAAAATAATGCCTTTTTATTCAAAAGGTGGAAAACGGCATGTTGACAATGATTAAGCCAAAACTCAACAATATTGAATACAAAAGTAATATTTCTATTATTATTACAATCACATAATTTACAAATTTCACATTCTTATCCAAATTTCATTATTCAACACTGGACTAAAGATCTGGAATGTTACTATATCTAATTTGTGTTTAATGGGACTGATTTCCAGATCCACAGTGTTATGCAACATGTACAACATATTTCATGACATAATTTTAGGAACATGTGTAAACAAGTTTAAGAATCTTACAATTTATGTTGTACATATCCACAACTTATAATTTACAAGTTCTAATCTTGTTTAAAATCAGATCTGATGGTTACCAATAAATTCACAATATTTAAATTGACAGATCTGATAAGGAATAAGCATAAAAACATAGATCTAATTCAAACAAAATAGATAAGTTATTATAACTGTATTCGTTAATTTCCCACTCACTTTATAGGCTCCAAATCCAAAGTTTGAACCTTTTAGGCCTACAATCCCCAAAGTTCTTATAAATCGACAATTTATTTGGAATGAGTAAAATTCCAGATCTGTAAAGATGTAAGAAAATAGGAAGAGAGGGGATAATATGATTTGGAGCGTCACTTTGCAATCTTTTCCATTAGATCCGCTTATCCTCTCTGTTTCATATGAATTGGATTTGATTCGTTATGTATGAATATATTTTTATTTTAGAAATTAGGTTAGGAGAAGGAGCAAAGTGCTCCGTTGCAGATTTATGTAAAAAAAGAATGAGGCCTTACCCCTTTATTTATAGGGGTGGAAATGGCCTAGAACCGCTAGAATAGTTTTAAGTTATATCCATCCATTCATTTTAATAACATTATAAACCAAACCTTAAAAATGTAGTCGTCACTGGGTATTCTGACGCCCAGTGGGTCGACCGGCTGGGTCTCAGATTGCCCAGGTCAGCTTGGTCAAATAAGGTAAATTATAATTATAAATTCTGATTTATTTATTTTTTGTCCATTTTTGTATTTCATCCGTAACTTTCTCCTACGAACTCCGTTCATGAAACTCCAAACATGAAAGTTGACCAGAATTCTGAGACGAACGCATCGATTAAAGTTTCGTGGCAAAATTCCATCATTTGCAGAAATTCCTATTTTTTGAAATTCTAATAATTAATTTATATTGCCAAAATTTTGGGTTGTTACAGTTTACGTGAGATATAACTAATTGCTATTGAATGATAATTGTTTTGCCATTATTTGGTTACTTCTGGTTGCCATGGTTGAACTGTTGTTTCTTTACTATTGGATTGTAAAGAATATAACTGTCAGATGTGGGGAAGGTAGTCTTGGGTTCTTCTCTGGTGTGTGGCAGACTGGTTTGTTAAATCTACATAGTCTTGTATACTTTGTTGATGATGATAGATAGCTGTTTTATCGCTCAATAAAACTGTTGTCTGACTCAAGGTTTTATGTTTCCCTCTTATTACCTTGGGTTGGTTATCTGGTTGGGCAGACTGAGTAGCAGGTGACAGGTGATAGACCTTGGTGAGACGATGTTGCTATGCGGTGACGAGCTAGAGGCTGGCATATTACTTTGCTATTACCTAGTATTTTTTTTCGCTGTTAGTTGAGTGCTGTAGTGAGACCGGTTGTACAGATACTTGTGTTGTGATCCAAGTTGTATGGATGTTCTTTTTAGATGCTATGAAAGTTTCAAGTTTCTGCTCATATGTGCTTCACTATAAATGCCTGTTGTATATTTTTTATTATATTTTATCCTTGCGCTATGAGTAATACGACAGGTACCGTATTGTGTTTACATATTGATGATCGTCCATAGCTGCCTTGCACGCCTTTCAGCGTATTATTCTCCTTGTTCAAGTGCATGGGCGGTCGTCACGTTAATGTTCAAAAAACAATCTCTAATCGTTAAATTAAGGCTGAATATTAACCTTAATATTCAATTTTCGTATCAACTGCATGCCTCCTGAATGCCCATTTATTGAGCGCTCAAGGTCGGGTGCTCATATGATGAGCACCCACACCTATTAAATGGGCTTTTGACATGATATATATATATAGGAGGGTTCCAGGACCCTTTGTTTTGTAGCACCCATACCGGTTCATGATCTACGATAATCCAAATCCAATAAAAAAATTAGATGTTCAATCCATATATACATTATCATCTATCCAAAATTTGAGCTCATTCCGACATTCATAACATTTTCAAAATCTTAACTCAGTTATTCACCATTTAGACATTTATTCGAACCGTTAAATTTAAATATCGAATATTCTATTCTACATATGTCGGCACGAACTCAAATTTTGGATAGGTTTTGGATTAGGATTACCGTAGCTCACGAACTGGCAAGGTGTTAAAAAGGTGCTACAAAACAGGAATTCCCCAGAAAGCTCCTCATATATATATATATATATATATATATATATATATATATATATATACACACACACACACACATACATACATACACACACACACATACATACATACTCACACACACAGAGGACATCCATTTTTATGGATGTTTAACATCAAACAATTATGAAATGGACCTGTGAGAAACAAAGAAAGTGAACGGTAGGCTGAACCAACTTTCCGAACAGAAAACTCTGTCAAGCCTAGAAAGAATCTAATTCGGCCCTTCTACCAAGTGAAAGCTGAGCCGACGAAAAAGACTTCGGAAAGCCCCAAACTGACGATGAAGCCATTGAAATCCGCTATATTGTACGGATAATGGTATTATGTCGCGGTTTCTCAGCATGGCAGGCGACAACATTGAAGTCGTCTCCCAAAAATCCAAATCCGACAGGGCGAGGATATCGTATACCAAAGAACCAATCGCTCAATCATGTCACACTTCACGTAGACCACAGAGAACAGAAAGGAAGAAGAAAAGGAAGGAAATGAGCAGGCTATTGATAGTAGCTGATCGAAGTTGAAAAGAGGGTGGATAACAACGCATTTGGACTAAAGGATCCAAATCTTGTCTGACACATTGGCTAAGCCACCACCAAAGCCAAGCGACAAAACTGACTTAGTGATCCCCTCCAGGTCTATCGTAGGTTTCAGGAGCGCCACCAAGAGGATAGAGTGCTTCTTAACAACGCGCTTGAGTTTAGCCACAGACGCATCATTGCCTACCCCCACGAACATTCCAAAAGAGGAAATTTGCCATAAAGAAAAAGCAAAAGACAACAATAACACAGAAAAAAGAGACCACAACCGAACAGAAAAGAAAGAAAAACAACTACACAACTCAGATAAGATAAAGCGTATGTCGAGTAGTTCTAACGACCTTCTCAAATGCCGCTATAGAGCGCGTACGAATGGTGCAGGGAGTGCGAGGAGCCGCTCGCTGACTACAACGCGATGAGCGAGCAGTCGGGTATGCGGATGCCTCACAATACCCAGAGAACCCCAAGGAAACCCCATGTCCCTGATTTGGAAGACTAGAGGTCATCACTCCTAATTGAGATGGGCAAGAATTTTTAGTAAGTCGATCATTAATGATCGCTATCTCGTCCTTCCTAAGAAAAGGAGACGACACAGAAGTAGAAGAAACAGAAAGACAAGGACAATTTAGGAGAAACAATAGAACCAAAGACGCAGGAGAACAAAAGAAAGATGTGGAGTTGCTCAATGGAACCAACACCAGTTGATGTGTGAGCTTCACCGAAGCCGACCGGTCATCACATTAATAGGCCCGCACTAAAGGTAAATTTTGCAAATAGGGACACCAAAAACCAACAGTAGGTAATATCAAAAGTGGGAGGCCACCTCTTTGGTAAGCCGTACAGTGGACCACAACAGTGTTCACTATACGCCTATGGTAGAGACACCATCCATCCCATGAAGACAGAACCCAGAAAATCTGCCAACAACGCCCACAAAAGAACAAAAGCCAAAACCAAATCGATCGAGTCATTAACGACACAGTAAAGGCCTCGCAATGACTCGTAGAAAAGCAAATCCCAAAGGCCAACATAAAAGAATCGGAGCCCGACCAACAAATAAGAACCAATAACGACCAATCGTTGCAACCGAATACTAGCCATCCAAAGGAGCCCAAAAAAAGAAGCGGAAAGGCCCACCAAGCCTCGCAAGGTTGATCTAATGCCCACCCGTGCATTAGTTGACATGAGCCAAAAGGCATGGCACAACAAAGACCCCAATCCCCACAAACAGTCACGATCGAACCAGAATAAACAATCAGGTCTATCACTGGAATAGGAAAAAACTCAAGCAAAGATGTAGCATGGCACGAAAAAGAAGGGACAAACAAGGTACCTGAACAAACACATGACCTAATACTACTACTTCCAATGATGGAAAAGCAGTGTCAGGGAGCGCACATAAACGTGTGACATGGCTTACAACACCATAATACACACCATCCAACAACCAAGACAGCAAAACAAGCTCTGGAGAAAAAACAACGGTGCAATTAAAGAAAATGCAAGACCGAACCTGAACACATTGTTGGGGCATCAATAATTCAAATAATGAATTACTAAATGATATGTTACCAGACAAAGCCCCCAAACCAAGAAATTCACCAGCATCAAAACTGCTAGCACCCTGAAAGCAACAAGATTTGAAATCCACCTTGCACTGCTGCGAAGCACAGCAACAACCAACATCATCCTCCAACAAACCATTCTCCCTTCCTGAAGAAACAACGCCAACCAAGACAACCTGAGAACCTGAACACGACAAGCCACCTCTGACAACACTGCCCATAAAGGATGATGAAACCGATGTGGATGGAGTAATAACCACATCCGCATCCAATAGGTTATCACCACCTAGGATACTGAAGGCAATGAATAGACCGAGTGTAGAGGAAGCTTGTTGGCAAACAACAGAGCTAACAATCAAAACAACATCAACAGTAGGCGTGCAAATAGCAGTAGAAGGGAGAGCAGCTAACACTGGTCCTGTCGATCGTCGAGAAGGGACATCGGCTAGTTTGTTGCTCGCCAAAACCTACAACAGCTTGCATGCTGGAAACAACACATTGGACAGGGCTGGGTGGACTGATCAAATTCCCACCGCTAACAGAAAATTCCAGTAGAACATGGCCAAAACCAAGCCCGAACACACCTCCGTATACCAAAGATCCCACCATAAACCATGCACCGCCAATATAGGCGAGGCACACAAGCTCCTAAAGCTCAATCGAGGTTAAAATCGGGTGATAAAGTCCCTATTTGCTTGATTCAGTTCAGAGCAGCGTGGCTCGACCACCTCCTTAACTGGTTGACGCAGAGCACTCCCATGCGGGGAGAGACTAGTCACCAAACCAGAGTACAACGGAGAGAACTCCATAAAACAACCATCCACCACCAGAAAACGATGACGCAGCAACTCGGCAAAAGAATTCAAAGAAAACACTCTTATCTCAATCGCTGAAACACCAGAGGAAACAATCGACAACGGGCTTTGAACAACGACCCTTATCGAAGCAGCTATCTCTTCGAAAGACGGGCACGACTTAAGAAAAGTGCCAGAGACCACAAATTCAGCAGGAGCGAAGCACGAATTCATAATCCTATAAATTAGGGTTTAACGATTCGATCGAGATCCGCCAAAGCAGAAGCACCTCAAAAAACCAATAAGAATATAACAGAGGATAAGGAGAACGAACCAAGACATAGAAAAAGAGAAAATTGCAGTTGACGTCGAAAAATCAGAGAGAGTCCGCCATTAATTTGACCATTGCCAGAGAATAGTTCTTTTTCAGTTTACTGGGAGATGATTAGAATTTTTTACTTAAAATGGTTCTAGTCAAAGGAAAGAAGAAGACAAGGGCAATTCCTGAAGATAGATGGAATATTGCTAGCCTAGAATCACTAATACCGACTCACAAACTGGAACGCAATTTTCTTTTAATCCTTACCATTTTCCCTTTACTTCATCCTCAAGTACCAATAGAAAGTAGGTTTTGAAGTACATAAATTGAGTAATTTTCTTTGCACACGTATTTTACAAAGAGTGGATAAGGATGCAGATAGCAAGGGTCTAATCACAAATCACAAAAAGGGTACATCATCAGTATATGATATTACATTATAAGTTACGACATGGGAAATGAATACTCCAATAAAATTAAGCAAGAAATCTGGCTTCACTATAACCTAAATTGGTAATGAGACAAGCATACAACAATGGTCTTTGCCCTCTTCTTTTATGATTTCAGTTTACGAATATCAATTTAGAAGATGATCTCTCTTTGTTTATGAAGCTGAGGTCTTACAAATCGGGCACATGTTCTTCAAAATCAGCCACTTTTTGATGCATGCAGTATGGAAGTCATGTCCACATTTGAGTCTACCAACATCCTCCTCCTCTACGTATGCTTCCTATATTATATGATACAAGTATTACGTTAACAAGTTCCCGTTGATTAAGAATAAACCGTCTATGCATAACACAAGGCAAGGAGATACATTAGAATGTCAAAATGCTGAATTTCAAATTCACATCTTGAATTTTTGATGAGTTTGGTATGTAATCCTTAAATCTAGATTTTTCAACAACAAACCTGCATTTACCTAGATTTTTACAGGCAGGACCGTCAAGTAATAGTTACTGTTATCATCTTGCAAGTACCTTTACTATACCCTTTTTACTGGTAATCTAAAATTGTTTGCCAATGCAATTACCTAATGCTTCATCCTACATTTTTCATTGTGTCCCTTGATAAAAGACATTGATGAGAAATAAAAGAAACCTATTTACCATCATTTGAATTTGATTCCTAAGCGAAATCTAATCAACTTTCCGCTTCTAAATGCCTGCAATACAACATATACATGAATATTCATGTATTATAATGAACTGGTAAATAACATTTACCGTGTGTTTTGAGAAAATGTTACCGGCATTTTAACTCGACACATGACATAAATTTCCAAATATTTTCATAACTAGTCTAAACTTAAATATATAACTCAAAAACACGAATCACCTGACAAATGCAGCAAGGCTCATCACTGAATGTTTCTTCAGAGAGTGATATGTATTTCCGCCGTTTCAAGGATTTCATAATTTTTTCTTCACCGAGTCCGGTGTTCACATCTCCTATTCTCTCTTCCAATGCTAGTAATTCCTATAATTTAGTTGTAAATGATTTTGAATTCAATTATTTAAACATTGTAATCTCTCAGTTAATTGATTACCTCATAAGACATATTGTCCACATCAAGCCTCATATCTCTATGTCTATCATGCAATTCAGCAGTTCTTCTTTGGAGAATGACATGAGTGGGAAGAAGCATGTCCTGAACAAATGTGTTTGAACACAAACAAAAAGAGTATAAAACGAACATGAGCAAACAATGATCCTATAGCATTAAAAGGTACATGAATCTGTGTTTGTGTTAGGAGACTGAATTTGTATCAATAACATAAGGCGCTCTGCGTTGTTGCACTGAAATGTTAAAAATAACCTGAAGGGGAAGCCACGAATAACCTCACTAAGGATATTTGATCATTTCCACGTCAATTTCGTACAGATATTGTGTTATTGATACACTAAAAAGAGTACCAATAATCAATATGTAAGAACTATAGGTGTTTTCATGCACTCTCATTTTTATGTTGTTCATAAAGTGGTACATGAAAATTGTAAAGCGCTCAAAATTCTGTACAAGAAAAAATTATAGATTACTAACCTCTAGGTTTGTATGTCCTCCCCTACGTGCAAGTGCATCGCGAAAGCTCTGCAGGAAGAATATTACATATATTATAATATTCTGTTAATAAGGCAATGACATGAAAATTGTATAACGCTTCAAATTATTTATTGTAAACGATCAATTATTAGAAAGGTAACCTCAAGGTTCATATGTTCCCCTCTACGTGCAATTGCAGTGCGAAAATGCTGCAATAAGAAATTAAACAAGGTCCAAAAAAAAGGTATGAGAGAAGCAGCAAAAGGATGAAGTGTGCCAATTTTATTGAGGTACACTGTTTTGATAATGGCAAAGAAATAAAAAATAGAAAAAAACTTCCATGGTTAATGTGAAAAAAAAAAGTGAGAAACATTTAACACAAAGTCTTGGACCTCATATGCAATATTTGATCGAACAATATAACAAATACCTCTGCCAAAATCCTCCTCCTGCTCTCTGTAGTCGAAAAATCAGGCCTGATACCACTTTCAAGCCTGGCACCACTTTCGGGCCTGACAACACTTTCAGGAGTGACACCATTTTCAGGCCTCGTAACATAAGATTCTCGAATCCCACTTATGACATCAGCAACCCTTCGAAGCCTCTCTTCACGCCAGGTAGCACTCAATGATCCAGAATTCCGAGCAGGTACACTACCAATATTCTGACCAGACCCTAACTGAAGAGGAGCAGGAACTTGCTCTTGGACCCGCATAAAATTCCCCATACTTGGATGCGTCACAGGGGAAGGATTCAGAAAATGATGAGTCGTTTGAGGCATAACCATTGTAATGTGTGGATTAAAACTAGCAGCAGTGTTAGCACTATTATTCATTGATAGATTCAATGGCACAAAGTGATTGTGGTGTTGATTCTGATTATTCGGCTCTAGATTCATAACACTATGATTGATCTGTTGGGTCCGCTGCTGTTGATCAGCACGGTTTATCCTGATGCGACAGTTCCTATTTGAACTCTCATCGGTAGGCCCAATTCTCAAAGCGGTGTTCACATTAACGTTTCTGCTCGAACTGCCCTCCCCTTGATTAACATCTTTTCTTTTTCGGGATAACATTTGAGAATTCACCGATGCTACGCTGTCGGTGTGACTGCTGCTTGGGTTCATGTTCATGTTTTGAAATGAACGTGGATTGGTCGATTGTGGATCAGGGTTTACTGAGGCCCATACAGAAGTGGGGCCCATGGAAGTGCAGGTGTTAATGATGGGAGAGTCTGGATCGCTAGTAAGATCGATGTATGATATGTTTGCATTGGTCGTCATGACTGGAGAGGTTGGTAGATTGTTCCAGGATATTTGTTGATCCATGTCGGAAATTGTAGTTTGTTAGAAGTCTTTAAAAGATTGTGAAGGGTTCTTTTGTACTTTGTATGACTTGACCTGCAGAAGAAGAAAAAAGTGTACATGCATACATACATATAAACAATGATCATGATTGATACCTACTTACAACTTATAAATTACATTTTTAATGTGATGTAGTTACTTGAATTTTTTGACTGGAAGGAGGGAGGGAGGGATAGGAGGAGGGGTTTGGGGGGGGGGGGGGGGGGGGGGGAGTTACTCAAATTTTTGACAAGTCATGAGAAACAGGTATATTTTATGATTTTGTTCATCTTCCACAACTGAACTCTATAAGTTTTTTGAAATTTATGGCATAAAGCCAAGCAAGCTTCTTTAGTGGTTGTATGCACTAAAATATTTCTCTAAATCAATCCCCACATTCTTACTTATCATCGTCGTATTCCTGATACAAAATATCCAAAATATTTCTGAGATTTTAACTAATATTTTTTAGAATTTTTACGTCTTTAGAGCACCATTTAGTATTTTATAACTTTTTATATTTCATAATCGATATATTTGAACTTATTTTTCATGACCTTACAACTTGCATTTTCATAAACTAAAATTTACCTACCATTGATCATAAGTTCATAAAAATAAGACATAAAATCCTATTTTCTCTACAAGCTCCCAAGCATGTTTGCTCAAAATATTATAAAATATGTTATGAAATCAAATCTATAAGCTAGCCTTCACATGGGTAAGCTTAGCAAAATATCGTCTACTTCCTTCGTAGTTGTTCTTGTCTGCAATGAAGTTTCCACCGAATCAATCCCTACATTCTTAAATTATCATTAGAAACCACTGTAGTTTTAAACATATCAAATATTCTTTCGATATTCCCTCTAACATTTCTCGATTTCGATTTGAATGTAGCATGCATTGCTTCTCAACGTGTTTCAGATTATTAGACTGAGTACAAAAACCTTCACCGTTAGAGTTTAACGATTTGCTTCACTTTAATGTGTGTAATACAAATATTAGATATAGCAATCAATGTGATAATGGTTGTACTTCAATTACTCATCAAGCATCTAATTCAAGTGTTAAACTCAATCTCTTGCTGTAGTTTAAAGTATCCCAACTTTCTTTTGAGATTCCATCTATAATATTCTTAATTTCACATTCCTTACATCTAAAACTTCATATGTAGTTCTATTAGCGACCCGATTATTTCATTTCTCACCCTGGGTAGTTTACAGGGAATAAAAACACCCCAAATATTTCCTTTCCCACCCGTATTTTATACTCATATTACCACTGTCATGATAGAATGAATTTGATGAAATATTGCACCATTTCGCATGGACTTTGTATAAACCTTATTGCTGAAAGGAAAGTCCACATAGACACAAAAAGTAGACACAATTTTGGACAAAGCGAACCTCTATCATTGGATTGTCCCCTTGATTTCCGCCTTTTCTAAAGACTAAATGATCCAACGGCTGAGATTATATGTCCCTCGGTTTGTGTTTAATTTTGTGTCTATATAGCCGTCCCCTTTGCTAAATAACTAGCTTTTTTCAATGACAACGTCAGCGTTTAGTCATTTCGATTTTAGTCTTCGTTGATTTTATTGGTATCTAATTTGAATTTGATATAAATGTAGAAGGAAATCTTGCAATTAATGGTGTTATATCTCTATATCGATATTGAACGATTGGAGAAATATACACTATTATTTTTAACCTGAAATAGCAATGGTGATGATAGAAATAGATAATTTACTACCGTGTTTACATTTCATCCTTTTCTTTCTTCTTAGGGATGTTCTGGTCATCATATCTTTATATATTTTTTTCTAAGGGAGAGGAAAGGAAAGAAAACTTCATAACGAGTTTTAAATGACATGTAAAAGAAAATAAGTATTTCAACTTTACTTTGCCTAATTTACATGAAAAACAAAGGTATTACATATACCAATCAACATATTTTAAGACAATTCCGGTACTTCAATTTTTGAGTAAACCAGTAAGTACATCTGGTATGCATCATCAAGCCACGAACTCAACTACTAAACTCAATATCTACATGAGATTCGATATTTCTACTGTCAAAATCAGCTCAGTTACAACAAAAAGTTCGATACTTTATCATCATCGATCGAATCCAACTCTTTGGAGTTCGAAATTTCTACGTTTCTCCAGATAATAATAACATACCAACCGCTCAAAACAAATCGTATTAACCTGATTTTAACAACAAAAACTGAAAACCATGAAAAAATCAAGAAAAATCATACCTAGAAATCGAAGCTCAAATCGGAGCAAAATCAGACGAATACAGCAATTGGTTGGATACAATTATCGAAGTTGAGGAGAGAGGGATTAGAGACTTTGACGAATTTGATTAATCTGACGCTCCAATTTTGTCATTAATTTATAGGAGAGAAGATGAATTAGCAAATGTAAAATAGTTAATGATAGAAAAAGAAAAGAAAGACAATGTATTAAAAGGAGGTCCGTTTGGAGGAAAAGATATGCACAAAAAGGACACATGTTCCTCGCCCTTTCCTCCAAGTTCATGAAGAGTGAGACGCTGATCCAAATTTGATGGTTTATTTAATATAAAATAACTGTTTACCACAGGTCTAAATTTTCATCAAGGCTTGTGTTTTATTTGAGTAAAAAATTTATACAGAGTGAGATGTTGATCCAAATTTGATGGTTTGTTTAATATAAAATAACTATTTACCATAAGTCTAAATTTTCATCAACGCTTGTGTCTCATTTGAGTAATTTTTTTATATAGTGTGAGATGTTTATCCAAATTTGATGGTTTGTTTAATATAAAATAACTATTTACCATACGTCTAAATTTTCATCAATGCTTGTGTTTTATTTGAGTAAAAAAAATTATGTAGAGTGAGATGCTGGTTCAAATTTGATGGTTTGTTTAATAAAAATTATTGTTTACCATACGTCTAAATTTCATCTACGCTTGTGTTTTATTTGAGTAAATAAAATAAAATTAGGAACAAGATAAAGTGACATTAGTAAACCACTTACCATAAGTTTTAATTTTTCATCAACTCTTGTTCCAATAAGTAAATATAGAAAATAAAGCGTATTTTATTTTAGTAACCTAAATGGTTTAACCGAGATTTTTTTTTCTTTTTTTTAAATGTAGCGAACAAATTGATGGATCATAAGATGGATAAAATTTTCATTTGGGCTTCCAAAGAAAACTCATTTTTAATCTAGTTTCATTCGAAAAAATATAGATTTTTTATTATTCAGTCTTTTATATTTGTACACTTTGGAGATGAGCAAGTGCGAAATTATAACTTGTGTTTACACAAATTCAAAGTGCTTAAATACATTTTCCTCAACGAAAATTTGCATGTGCAATGTACAAAAAGTCTATATTACAAAAAATAGATGATTTTATATTAAGTTTCGGAAAAAACCTGAACACGAAATAACTATTTTTCATATGTCTAAAATAGAACTTTCATTGATCAAGAAAATATTGTTGTGCCAAAGAAAAATTTGATGGAGCGGGCGATTTGAATATAACTTAAACTGAGCATAAAGATTAGTAAAGTGATTTTCAGTTATTTACGATTTCATTGTCTAATCAATTTTACATTAATACTAGAAAATGTACTTGTTTTCTACTTAATACTATAAAAGTGTAGACCTGTAAACGAGTACGCTCGAATATAGATAGTATTATATCATTGTAACAACCCGTATTTTCAATAACCTGTTATAACATAAATGGAGGCAGAATTAAACTGTAAAATCTGAATCAAGGGAAACGGGCTATGCCATTGCGTTCGTCTCGGAAAAATACGCGAAATAGAGTCCGAGTTTTCGAAAATCGGAGTCCGTATGACCAAGATATGGCCTCGCGAAGTTTCACGAAAAATTCCTAAATTAAAGTATACTTAATTAAGTGAAATGGGTTGCGCAGAGAAATATATATATATTGATATATATATATATAATTGAAAATTAAATAAATAAATATGCAAAAATGTTCAAAACAGCGAATTGGGAGAGGGGAATAACCGAACCGGCCGATTTTTGAGGTCGACCCGAGCTCGCTGGGTCGACTAGGGGTTAATCCAGGGTGTTTGGCTGTCAACCCGTGGGCCGATTCGCTCAAATGCAGATTTTGCATTTGGATGGTTCTCATGGTTCATCTTTAATCTAAAGGCCCTAGATGGTTCCAACACTTGACTTCTTCCCCAAGACATGCTTTGATGGCTTGGATTGAATCTAGGTTTAATCCTATGGCCTAAAACACTTGCCTAATCTATGAATAAGACCCTAACCTATCCTAAATCCTCATTATTCATTCATGCAACTAAACTATGGCAAAATTTTACCTCTCATGGCCTCCACTCTCTTCATAAAATTTCTAAATGGTTTCTATGAGAGATTTTCCATGCATACAAGTGTTTTCAAGCTTGTATGAGTGTCATTAACTTGCATTCAAGTCAAGTTTCTATCTTTGCATCATAAAGCAAGGGTTTTGATTATTTTGGCTCAAGGGTTTTTATGTTAGAGCTTGCATTTTGGGTCTATTTGATTCCATAAGGGCTTTGTCATATCTTTTGTGCCTTCATAGCAATGTAAGCCCTTTCCCTACTCTTAGATATTAACTATGAAGTTAAATGTTCATGTTGCAAGTTTGGGTTTGATCATTGAGTATGATACATGCTATCATGTCATGCAAGTTTATGAAGTCATTATCTTGATCTTGTGAGCTAAAAGCTACAACCTTTATGTTGAAATGTTGCATTAGGCAACATGAGAACCCTCATAACCTTTATGTCAACTTGCATATGAAGTCATAACCCTTATATGATGATATATGCGAGTTACTAGTCATCATTCCATATCTTTTGTCACCATGATTCGCTTATGTGCCAAGTTTGGGTTTATGCATGTTTTGAGGCTTAAGAATGTAACATGCAAGTTAATGAACACATTTGTGCCTCATTTGCCACCATGATTAACTTGTGGCTTAATATCCATTTTTGTCATGCCTTTGCTAAGTCTCTTCTTTTAATCCATTACGTTGTCGCGAACGTATAAGCGAGTTTAAAAGCGTTGGGTTATGTTATGGGTAATTTCTAATGACATGAAAATACAACTTGAAAACATGACTTGAAATATAACATGGAAGTTGACATGTAAGTATGCATAAAAACATAAGCTTGGGAATTTACCTATTAAGTTAGGTATACCCTTTGGGAATTTACCTATTAAGTTAGGTCTACCCAAATGCTTGAAAACTTGTAACATGTTTTGGGAAACATGATGGACATGACACTTAGATAATATAAGTGTGGCCAACTCAAGGTTGGGTTGAGTTTGCAACGTAAAACTAACCGGAACCGACCGGCCTAACTAGTACTTGCAAACAATAGGACCCAATGTGAGAAGTTGGTCATGTTGTGCTTGAACCCGAGGTTAGACCAAGTTGTGGTGTAAAGCTACCCGGAACCGACCGGCTTAACTAGTAACCACAACAAAGTCTAATGTGAGAGGTGAAGGTGCATTAAGTAATTAATGCCACATGATAGGGTTAAGTTAATTTGATTAATGACTCTTAACCAAATATGACATGGACAAATGGGTTAAGTAATTTGATTAGGCTAATGATACTTAACAAAACATGACAAGGTTGGGTAGGTTAAGTAACTTGATTTGCCTAATGACACTTAACCATTTTTATATGACTAGTGGATGGGGTTAAGTTAACCAACACTTAATCAATCCAACGCGATAACTTGGTAAGGTTAAGTAAGTTTTCTTAATGACGCTTAACCGAAAAATACGGTTAACGAATGGGGTTAAGATTAGACTCAACTAGTCTAAACATGGAAATCGGATGGGGTTAAGTTAGCCTAGACTTAATTAATCCCACTTGGTAGTTTAATGGGGTTAAGTTAAACACTTAACTAATCTAAACATGATGAATTGATGTGGTTAAGTGACCTATACTTATCCAATCTAACT
Source organism: Allium sativum (assembly GCA_030737875.1). Classification (NCBI taxonomy): domain Eukaryota; kingdom Viridiplantae; phylum Streptophyta; class Magnoliopsida; order Asparagales; family Amaryllidaceae; genus Allium; species Allium sativum. Next base: position 283,832,309 of record CM060921.1, read on the forward strand.
CGTTAATTTATTGTGGTTAAGTTAACCAATACTTAACCAATATAACGTGAAAACATGATAAGGCTAAGTCACGAATCGTTTGAATACACTTGACCGATTTGACTAAGTAAATTGATAGGGTCAAGTTAATATATACTTAACCAATCTAGAATGATAATTGGACGAGGTTAAGTCGTGAATTGCTTAATATACTTAACCAACTTGAGCATGGTTTGTAGGGTTAAGCCTTGAACTTGGATACTTAGCCAATTTTGACAGGATTTGTAGACGGGTTAAGTCATGAACTTAAGTGACACTTAATCCATTATGTAAACCCTAGTTCTGAGGATTAGGTGGATAACTGTAGTTAACAAGGATAACGGGAACAATGCTAAGTGGTAAACCTTAGTTGAAGAATAACTAAGTAATGATTCTTAGTCAAGGAAATTTAGACCAGTTTATAGATAGATGAGTAACCTGATACGGTAGGTCATCGTTTAAGTATACGAGTAGGAGCAAGTATCTGATTTAGATAAAGGCTCCAGCGAACTGGGTAACGAAGCAGCGGCTTCGGGGAACGTGAGGATATTCTTGGTATCCCTCTATGAGCTGCCAGGTGATTATACTAGGCTCATGAGAGGTTAAGGTCTGCGTTAGAAGAACCAAGAGTATGCCTTGGTTGCTATACGAGCGACCTAATGACGGGGATGGATAGGGGATAGTCGACGATACACGGTCGTACCCTAGATAGCATTTCGTCAGGTTACCTACCATCTTTGGTCAAGCGTGTACGTACGGAAAGGCAGAGAACACCCAAAAGACCATAATTGCTATCTAATTATGGTTGCGGTAAGGCTTGGATGTGGGTTGGCCAGTGTTGTATTCTCATACAGGATTTATCCTGTCTTGTCTTTCACTAGTTGAGGGAGTGGTCTCGTGGGACCATAGCCACGTATAAGAAAAACAGACCTTAGCATCTGCATCGGCAGATAAATCGAAAGCTCCCGACCGAGTCCTGTATTTCTTGATTTGCCCTGTGACAGGACTCGGATGGCACGATGTGATACATGTGCATACAGTCATGGAAAAGCGATTCACGATGAATGCGTGAGAAAAAGGGCGCGGTTGGCGGTTAGCGTAATCCCTAGTGGTCCTAGGTGGTTGAACCCAAACCGAGATACGAAAACGTGCAATAGGTAAGCATAATCCCTAGCAGCCCTAGGTAGCATAAGTCCTAGTTGTACAAACAATAATTCATGTTGGAAGACCCTAGCTAGGTTTAGGGTAACAGTCCAAACCGATCTTAAGGATCATGGAACTATGTTAAAGTAATATAGAATCTCATGGGAAAGCCCGTATGGTCTACGGCAAGGGACTGAACATTTACATGGAATAAAACATACAAGTTGAGTAACCTATATATGCGATATATTAGGTTGACATGGACCATTACACGACTTTTGAGTGAGGGACATTCTTGGTTAACACATGACACGGTGGGGATACTAGTACGGTAGGTGCAGAGCTAAAATACAGGATAGATATCACGGGGCGTTATACGTGACAGATATCTTGGGGATATTATACTTGATAGAAACCTGACGATGTGATACCTTGTTTTATCTTGACATCGTAATTTATCATGACACCTTAGTTTATCTGAGTTCAATAGTTCATCTGTTATTTTGATTTAGCTTATCTATCTTGTTATCATGCTTATGTTCATCTCAGTTTCTCATGTCAGTTAACTTTACTAGTTTTTATGCTAATAGTAGATAGGGCTTACTCAGTCTTTTTGACTGACCCGTTTTGTTTCGCCTCTTTTCTTCCGTTCCCCCCCCCAGGTTACAGGGAGGAAATACTGTTGTTTAGTTCGGACTTCTTCTTCTTGAAGGTCATCATGGATGGCTTGGACTTTTCTTGGCTAATGGCTACTTTACTGTTTTTACTTGGGGAATAATTTATGAAAATGTCTTTATGCTTCTTTACTATTGCAAGACAAGTTTTGATGTACTCTGACGTAAAAGGCTTTAGACCTTATTTATTCATGTTATGAAAGTTTGATTTTACTTCCGCTATTTTATATGTTCTGTCTTGTGATATTTCTGTGCATGTTTACCAATAATGCCCCTCTAAAGCTAGTGCATTGCTTTGCGAGTGACCCTAGCGGAGGCGGGGTGTTACAATCATCTTCTCTACCTAAAATCCTTTTTGAATACCCGACATCTGCATCCGTGTATACAAACGAATATGTATGCATTGAAATTGTATAATACAAACTGTTAGCTTAATAAAAAAACAAGTACATGTCCATTGTTGTATTAAAACAAAACAAAAATATTTACTATAATCTTGACAAAAAACCAAGACCGAAAATTTTAGATGTGGATAACTTCAAATCCACATTTGTATCTGTTTTTTTCTCGAACATTGGTTTTTATCCGATTTTCGGATAAGATGCAGATGGATTTCGAATATTCAGGGTATCCATTGATAGGCCTATAATAATGCATAAGCTCTGTGTCTTTTTTTGTTCTTTTTTTTATATGTATATACTTAGGAGAACCCGACGGACCACTAAACTATTAAGAGAAATTTATTTGTTTATGTTCACTTCTACTCATGACTCCTATAATCCCAGTACTATTTTCATGGGCCGTTTGTTAGGTTTTTGGTGATACAATATTCCATATTTATGTAGATCTTAAATATATTTGAGTCTATATAGAATCGTGACTCAATTTCATTGCCTATTTTATAGGTTTTCTAGATTTTTTGAAGATTGATTAATTGCATCTTTCACTACGCTATAAATGGTCTACCGCAACGAAATCCCATGGTGTTGCGAGCTGAAATATTGTCACAGCTATGCTGATTTTTGTCTATTGCAACGCAATCTTCAATGCGTTAGCATATATATCAAATTGTGTTCCAGTAGATATAGATATATTAAAATTAATAATTAATAAAATTAGTAATCTACGTGAATATAATCCAACGACCTATGTTATCAATCCGTGTCAATCTGCTTTTCCTTTGCCGCCTCATCTCCTTTGCCCCCAAATTTTCGTTTTGCCGCTATTTTCCTTTGTTTCCTTTTTTACTTAAAAAAAATATAGTCCGCTTTCATTTCTAATGACTGATCGAAAGTTAGGGTTCGGCTCTGATTTAATTCCCATTTCCTTTAATCGATATTAAGCCTGGAATCATGTACTCAATTTATCAAATCTTGTGGTCTCACTTCCAATTAGTTCGAGCAATTTGGGATGCATCTCCAATGCTGATAGATACTAAGGCAAAAAATGGATCTGACAAGAAGGATCTGCATTTCAATGAAAGTTGGGGCGAAATCAGTCCTCTCCGATACAGATCTATGTTTCAGTGACTTGTTAGCGTAAGTTCCCACTTACTTTTTCCTTGTTTATGATATTTATATTAATTTTTTTTTCTTTGATTTTTGTTAGCATAAGTAAACTACCATATGGAACACTTGATAAGAAAATTTATGATGTTTTATGATTAAATTTTGGTAATTTTAGCTGTTAAATTTCAGTAATTTTAGCTATTATTAGTTCCAAGGGTTTGTTAAATTTTGACTAGATTCGTTTCATTGAAAAAGCTTTAGATTTTTCCAAGGGTTTGTAATATGGATGCAGCATTATTGATTGAAAAAGCTTTAGATTTGGTCATTTAAGTTGAAAATTACGCGAGTGTACGCTCCAACACATGTGTGATGGTATGTTGAGGTTGTTATAGCTAGGAGGAAGCAGCAAACTGCATCTCCAAGTTGAGCTCCTGCTGTATTATATCACAAAAAGGAGAGTTGAGTGATATACTATATGTTTTGGGTTCCTTCTGATATGTCGTAAGGGAGTCACTGTATTTGGTCATTTATATATTTTTATAATCAATAAACGAGGATTCTTGGTTATATTAGGCACTAATTTATGGCACTGGGTACAATGTCCAAATGTAGCAGTACTAAGTTGAAACTAATACAATCATAAGATGGTAGACAAATTGTACGTTGATGTCTATTTTCAAGTTACTGCCATAACATCAGGTAAAATAGATTAAAAGGAAATGTCATAGTGGAATCAAAACATAGCTGAGGGTGTTAGATGTCGTACATTCACAACTATTGTTTGATTTCAGTAACAGATCTAATGGCGAAACTGAGAAGTGCCGAAGAGACGAACACCAATACATCTGGTAACAATTTATTATGGATATAATCATGTTCCTGATCGGTAGGCTTACATGTACCAGATCATAAGACATTACTTTACTTATTCACTCTGTACATTTTGCTTTGAGCCCTGCATCCATAATGTTATGCTAGTTTAATAAGAAGAGACGAACATCCTATACTTTTTGCTTCTCTGGTAATCATCATGAAGTTCTCTTGGATTAGAGGGCTTAAAAGTGTTAGTGGAGTCATTATTTGCATACTTTGAAAATTACCAACTTAAATTGGCGCAGCTACCTCTAGGTACAGAGTTGCTCGTTGCACAATTCAGGTATGCAATAATGCTTACTGTATATGATCTGTAGCAAGTTGCAACTTTAAAAAACAGACTTTAGACTAGAAGTTGCAACTTTCTCACTTTTCTTAACATTGTTGACAACAACACACCTTTTTTATATCTCTTATCTCATCTTAAAATGGTGATACTAAAGCATAGTCCAGTGATTCATTCAACCACTACTAAATTGTTATGTACTCAACTACCTTTAACTTTCAGATTGTTACAATGGATAATTTCAAGTTTTGGCTTATCGGTTTTGTCAGATATCAAAGATCCTTGAAATATTTACAGAGAGTTATTCTTGAATCAGAATAAGAAACACATAAATTTGTTATTTGTTGGTGTAACTGATGTAGAAACCCCAAACTCTTTGCTATCTTTGATCATGAAAAGTACGATATATGTTTTTATTTCGACTATTACACCTTTTGTGATGCATGGCGAACTATACACGAAGGTGATGAAGGGAAGTCTAGTTCAGGTGTAAAGTATGCAGGTTCGAGGATACCCTATTTCCTTTTACCTATACTAGTCTATGCTATATTAGTCTATTATGTCTATCAAAAAATTTAGATTTGAAGTAGTATTGCTTGTCTTGTTTGGATTAGAGGGTTCAGCGGTATTGCATGGTACTAAAGAAGTCATTAAAGTAGATATCTAATTCCCTAAAGATGGATTCTTTGCAGTTAAGGATACTTGCTCTCGTTCAAGATTTCAGTTTTGACCAAAGCTTTATTGCATGATATTTTATATGTTATTTCTGTTGATCCTTTGCAGACTAGAAAAAGGGACAAGTTTCTATTCTCAGGAATATTTCTTTTGATCCTTTGTAGACTAGAACAAGGTAATGGTTGCACCCGACCTTTCTGTTCTGTTGTATTACATAACTAGTCATTTCTGTTGATCCTTTGCAAACTAGAACAAGGTAATGGGCGCACCAGGTTGCAATGCAGCATCCGTGGTTATTCAAGATATAAAAGGCTCGTTTTATAAATTAACAAGGTTAGTTGCTAGTTATGTTGTTCTCATAAATGACTAGTTATGTTGTTCTCATAAGCAGAACTAAATATTATGTCAACTGAGCTAAATAAACATTGAACTTTATATTTTTCGAATTAAAAAAAAAAAATCAACAAGGTTAGTTGCTAATGTTATGAACCACCTAAATCAGTTTACCAATGGTTGAGCTACTAGGTTGGCTTTGGTGAGCCATCCCTAAAGCTGTGTATACATTTTTGGTGTTACCGTCGTATTATGTATGTGTCCCCGCGCGCGTGTGTGTAGGCATCTTCAACAACGGAGGTGGACCTAGTAGCGTAACCAAGAGCGAAAAGGACAAAGCAAACTCCAAAAACGGCGGCCAAGGCAACCACCTGACGGCGACGAGGGTTGTTCGTCGATGTTCGGAAGGATTTCATCATCGATTCAGTTGACATGCTATTCTTTTGTATAAGTGTTTCCGTGGAGAAAATTTTGCACTCTCAGCTTGATACAATAACATAAACCGAATGATCACACATGAAAAGGTTAGTATAAGAAAAAGTTATTTGAGTCAGAACAAAAAGTTAGTAGAATTCGCTAGTCGAAACAAAAAATTAGCAAATTTCTTTTTTAATGTTGTCCTATATGAAGGTCTATAAGAAATGATATATACGGGAAATAATTACACTTGGAAAGGAGGAAGGGATTACTGTATTGACATTAGAATAGATAAAGTTCTCTGCACTCCTGGACTGCAAATGAAATGGACATAAAAATTATTTGGCTATATTGGATCGACTGAATGGAACCGTGTACCCCTGGACTACTGGAATGAGTCTCTTAGCACTAGGCTAACAGCGAGTGCCTTAAAAAGTCAGGATTTATCCATTAAACCTTTGCAGGTAAATGGTTATGGGTTATATTATATTTAAGGCACATTAATTAATGGTATGGATTGTTTGATGGGTGTTATGTCTTCTTTAGTTGTTTTCTCATAGTTCACCGCTCTTGGTTTTAACTAGTTGACTAGGAAATCAATAGAAAATTCAATAGGAAAGGTTTTAATTATCTCTATTCAAAACTGGGCTTGGCCAATGATAAAATTTCCAAGGAGTTCATTAGCCACATTTTTCTGTGGGTTTTCATTAGAAGCATTTTGCTATAATCTATAAAAGCAATATGGATATTTTTATCATAATTGCCAGTACACCATATAGCGTTATTACAAGCAATTGCTTTTACTAGTTTTGCTTACGTAATGAATTAATTGCTTGCTTTTACTAACTCAATTTCCCGTATTTTCATGTAGTTTCTTCAATTGATGTTACAGTTAAGAAAAATATATATGCAGTGCACTACTAGTTATACATGCTTCTTTATAGACAAGATGCAAGCACAAACTATTGTATATATGAAGAACTACTTATGCAGGTTGGAATTCCAGATCATTCTTGCATTTAGTTAGATAATATTTCTACAATTCACGGCAATGATATAAGCATAAACTGGAAGGACTCGCCTTGCTCAGTTATCACGATATATCACCAACTAATAAAGCATGGGCTTCTCATATGTATGTTCAGGTGAGTTCAGTCAGTTTCAAGAGAATTTTGCAAGACATTAGCTTGTTAATTAGTAACTGTATCACTAGCTGATTTATATAACTACTATTAGCTTCAACGAAGGTTTAACATTTTTCTTTCATGCATAGTGGAGATGCAGATACGGTAGCGTCTCTCTTTAGGCTAAATGCTCGAGTTCACCCAATGTTAACACGAGGTGACATATGAGTGAATCGAGTGACAATGTAGCGGGGAATGTATGTAAATATGAATGATTGTGTAATATATGAGTGAATGTACACTAGTGGAGTCGAAAATTTTTTGTACCATTTGAAATGTTGAAATAAAATATTTATTTGAATAAAATACTGTGTTATAATAATATTTATTATAATATTATGGAATCTTTGATTAATAGCAGTTGAGGTGTAATTACTTTTAACAGTTGTAAATCAAATTTTAACAACTCCAGAAACAGTTGTAAAAAAGGTTAACTTTATTACGATTGTCAGTTGAACTAGACATATTACAACTGTTTTTGGCAGTTGTGAAAGGGTATTTCTTGTTGTATTGGTACTTGTGGCAACACCTGTACCGATATTGCCATAGGGTCGCAAAGGCGTTGCCTTTGACTCTAAGGCAAAGCGGCAAAAGGCAACTCCAAAAAAGTGTTGCCACAGGTCATTTTTTATTGCATTAGAAAAGGTAAAAAATCATCTACATGGGAATACTTATGGAATTATTCAATGGGTTCTTAAAGAAGATATTTTGTCAACCCAATTATAAATAATCATTACATTGTTCATTATATAGATATAGGAGAAAAGGTTTATTCACTTTAGGTTTTAGGATTTGAGATATCTTCTCAATTTTAAATTTTAATTGAAACCTATTGGTGGTTTAATATAAGTTTTGTTTTTGGTGGAATAAATTTTTCATTATTTTTATTCACTTCTTATCCCTTCTAAAATCTAATTGTGTAGAGATCCTAAAATCCCTACAATTGATATCAGAGCCCGCTACACAAATTTTTTGAAGAGAGCTTGATTATGGAGAAGATAAGTACAGAAAAACTTAATGGTAGAAATTGGGGGTTATCGAAAGAAAAAATGGAGGACTTTCTATATCTTAATGATCTTCACCAACCATTGGAGAACAATGGAGAGAAACCTACTAATGTGTCTAAAGAAAAGTGGGATACTTTAGATAAGAAGGCTGCAACGGTTTTTCGTTATATTCTGGAGAATACGGTGTTTCGTGTTGTTGCTAGTGAAACATTTGCATTTGGAATTTAGAAGAAATTAGAAGGAATCTATGCAAAAAACTCTGCAACAAACAAGGCACTTCTAATGAGAAGATTGATAAATTTGAAGCTTAAAGAAGGTGGGTCGATTGGAGAGCATCTCAATGACTTCCAAGCAATTATAAATCAATTGGTAGCTGTCAATTATAGTGTAGATGAGGAGACACAAACTTTGATATTGATGAGTTCTTTACCAGAAAGCTGGGAAACACTTGTTATTACATTAAACAACTCAATTCAAATGGTGTTGTTTCAATAGGATTGGTGGTTAGTAGTCTTCTTAATGAGGAGATGCGAAGGATGAATCTAATGGAAGACAAAGAGAAAGAGGAAACAGGAAATCCAATTGGAGAAGTGAATTTTGCAAGGAGGAGCAATCGACCAAACAAAGAAAGGAGCCAAAATAGACCAAATATGGAAAGGGATTTCATCTGCTATTATTGTGAAAAACATGGCCATCAACTCAGATTTTGCAACATGCTTTAGAGGGACAAAGAAAGAATGAAAGCATTGGAAGAGGAAAAAGACAAACTTGTTGAAGGCAATGATGATGAGTTAAACTTTGGAATTAGTAAAGATATTCTCTGTTTGATGGAAGAAATGAAAATGGATGGGTGCTGATACTGGTGCATGTTTCCATATATGCCGCCAAAAGGGAGTATTCACTAATTATAAGGAGCAAAATAGCAAAGTGGAAACTGCTAATGGAGGGGACTTACATGTTAAAGGGATAGGTTCTGTTAGGTTGAAGATGCACGATAGAAGGGTGGTGAAGCTTACAAGAGTTAGGCATGTCTTGGAAATTATGAAGAATCTTGTTTCTGTAGGACATTTGGAGGCTAAAGGTTGTAACTTTGAAAATCGGGGTGGAGTTACAAGAGTTTGGAAGGGTGATAAGGAGGTGCTACTTGCAAAAAGAGGAAGTGATAATGTATACAAATTGCTTGGGAAAACGATGGAGAATGAAGGAACTTCTCGAAGTGGTGGTGAAAATTCAAATTGGTCAAAATCAAGGTGGAGACATCAACAGAAAGTTGTGAAGACCACATGGAGGCTATTGTTTTATTACAAACAGTTCTAATTTATTGATGGCATGCATGTCTAATATGGAGCATGCATAACTTTTTGGTGATTTGAAGTTACTCATTTTTAGAATGGCGATATTTGTTTCCACAGTATTATTGGATACTGTTTTGAAGCTGGGGTTCTAAGTGGAGTTTGGATGACATATATGGAATATAGTATCAAGGTGGAGACTGTTAGGTTTTTGGTGATACAATATTTCATATTTATGCAGATCTTGAATATATTTCATCATGACTCAAATTCATTGCATATTTTATAGGTTTCTAGATTTTTTGAAGATTGATTAATTGCACCTTTTAAAGATTTGGTAGATTTCAGGGAGTGATTAGTTGCCTCTTTTATTGCATTAGAAAAGGTAACAAATCATCTACATAGGAAGACTTATGGAATTATTCAATGGGTTCTTGAAGAAGATATTTTGTCAAACCTATTATAAATAGTCATTACAATGTTCATTATATGGATATGGGAGAAAAGGTTTATTCTCTTTAGGTTTTAGGATTTGAGATATCTTCTCAATTTTAGATTTTTATTGTAATCTATTGCTGGTTTAATAAAAGTTTTATTTTGGTGGAATAATTTTATCATTATTTTTCTTTACATCTTATCTCTTCTAAAATCTAATTGTGTAACGACCCGTATTTTAAACGGATAATAATTAATTTATTTAATTATTTAAATAATGATGTGGTAATTTAAAATGACCAGAATTAAATAATATAAAATATTTAATTAATACTATGCAGTTAAAGCCCCGCTAAAGCCCCGCAATATCCCCGCTATAGCCCGTAGCGCCCTTCAACCGCTATGCTATTTCAATTTAGCGCTGATGAACAGTAGATCCGCTTGTAGCTCCGCTATTTCCCGCTGCATCCGCTAAATCAACGCTTTTTACCATCCGCTTTAGCATTATTAATATATAAAGGTCGATTTGACTAGTTCCCTTTTTAAAAAACTCAATAAAGTTAGTGTAAAGAGCTAATTTTAAGGCATTAGTGTCTAAAATATTCTAGAAATCTATTATAATCATCGAATCTAATGTGTGTTACCATGATATTTTTTAATTCTACTATATATGATTACTTAATGTTAGTTTCTTCTACATATATAATGTGAGAATGATAATTAATTAATTTTAAATATTTGGTTTTACATCTTATGAACCTTTTTGCGCCTCCGATATGGCCCCGCTATTTCCCCGCTTTATCCCCGCTACACCTTTTAGCACCTCCACGGCTATGGAACCGCTAAGCACTTTAACTGCCCAGAATTAATATAAATAATAGAATAATATATTTAATTTCCGAAATAGTCGTAAATAATGGAATTCACAATATTGTGTGAATTGGATCATTTATAATATATAATTCAGTTAGTTGAATTATATTAACAAATATATTATATAAACGACAGTTGAATGTATAATTATATTTTAATTATAATCGAGCTCGAAATGGCGCAACAGTTTGTAATTTGGTGATACGAACTTTAAACGAATATATAGAATCCATTTTAAGTCGGATTTCAGTGAAACCAGAAACGTCCGGAGCTGGTGAAGTATATTTTTCTAATGGAAGAGAAAAATCAGGATTTGGTCGTGTAGATATTGAGTTATGTCCAAATCAAATTTTCAAAAAGTTGCTATGGAATTCCTTTATAATTTATAATGTTTTATTTATATTATAAATGGATTTTTAATATAAATTGAATATCGATTTAATCTAGGAGTTTGAATTATGGAGTTATATAAATCCAGATATGTATTTTTTGAATCCAGATAATATTCTGTTGTGAATATATACGTTAATATTAATTTATTAATATTTAATTTAATTGCTTTTAAATATATAAATATTTAAAAGGATTTATTTAGAGCTTTGCAAATGACCTCCGTTTTCGATGAAACTAATTTTGTTGAATCCGGAATATAAAATTATTGCTAGATTTCAATTTTCGTGATTTTTGGAGTCAGTATGTGGCTGTGCGGGATTTTAATCTGAAAAATAGTCAATAATTTGACTTTAAAATTATGTTGTGTGAGTGAACGAAGTTGTAATTCGACGAAACAAGTTTCGTTGGGTCCGTAATGTCAAACTGTAGCTGCATGTCCATTTTCGTGATTTTTGGATATCATGTGTGATCATAGGGATTTTTAACAACAAATATATATAGCGATTGGTTAAAATTTAATATTTAATTGAATAAAAAAATATTAAAACCTTCCTATGAATACCCTTACACATTTTCTAACCCTAACCTAATTTTTCCACGGTCAAACTATTTTTGCGCAGCTGGTTATATCTTCCCAAACCAAAACTGATCATTTCAAAAATCGAAACAAAATCAAACAAGACTCAGTAAATCAAATTATATATATGTTTAGATTGCTAGTAAGATGCACTACGAGTTAGTATCATTTTCAAGGAGTTCAAAGAATTTTCTTGTCGCTGGAAATCCACAGCGTGAGTATTCCATGAGCTAGGGCTTGAATTTTTTGATGTTTGAAGAGTTAATTCATGAATTCGAGTGTGTTCTTGAGATTTTGGTGGAGTTTAGTTTCGATTAATGAATTTTGAGTTGATTGGTGAAGAGAAATGTCGCTCGACATATACTGTACAACGTAGAAACCTGGATGACGCATTGAGGAGGGATGTTACAAGTCCTTCAATTTGGGGATGAGGTGGAGGAGAATTGAAAGAGGGGAATTGTAGTTATTTTTAGTGATTTAGTTATGAAGAGGACGGAGAGTTACAGGATGATGATATGTGCGGCCATGGTGTGAGAGCAGCAATATTCGAATGATACAGGGAGGTCGAGTTATGTATTGTTGATATGGTGTTGAAGAAGAATCAAAGAGAGGAACTTTGACTGTGCTCCTTTGATTTTTAATTCAGCAATGAAGGAGGGATATTGATCAGAAGTTTGGCAATGGTTGGTTACGGGTTGGAGTTTTGTCTGGAAGAAGACGGAGGAAGAAGGGTCCGTTCTTAATGGATGCAAAGAGAATGGGCCGGAGTTTAAAAAGGGTGAGGCCCAAGTATATTTTAAATAATTATAAATTTGCATATATAAAATGTATATTAACTTAGAAAATGTATAACTATTTCATACGTGATCCGAACTTAGCGAAACAAGATCCGTTGGGATCGTACGGACGATGGCTACACAACGGAACTGACTGAGAGTGAATTGGAGCTCGTTACAATTTATAGCGAAATAAATAGTCCGTCTGAATTAACCGACAATTATCGTTATTTAACGATGATCGTCCAATGTGAGTAAATCTCACTAACTCTGTACAGTTTATATTTTTATAAATATAATCTAGTGTTGATAAATGATGATTGATTGCTGTGTGTTGATTGCTTGGTTGAATTGTTGATTTATTGGTTAAAATTAAAGATAACGATATATATATATATATATATATATAAATCATTAATCAAATATTGATTCTGTTTATCGGAATATTTCATATTGAAATGAAATCGATGTTATTTATATTGTTTAACATCTGTGAATGCAGGAAAATAGGTTGGAGGGATCCAACTGGATTCCTCAATATTTATAATACTGTTTGTTTTCATATATTGTGATATATGATGTGATATATAATCTGTGATTGATTATGGGTGTGAAGATGATGTTGATCATTGTTATTTGGCATTTTAAATACCATAAGAAATACCGGAATGTGTAAAGGGAATTCTCAAAGTGTAAATTGAAAATAATATATTTATACATTCAAAGAATTTTATAAAAGGAATATTTATAAAATCAAAGAATTTTATAAATGGATTATTTATATAGAAAATAAATAGAAGTATAAAAGGATTATTTATATAGAAAATAAATAGAAGTATAAAAGGATTATTTATATAGAAAATAAGTAGAAGTATAAAAGGAATATTTATTTAGAAAGTAAATAGAATTATAAAAGGGATATTTGACGAGATATAAAAAAATTATGAGAAGATTGTTTAGAGTGGATATTAAATAGAAATCTGTTTTAACAAAGAGATTGAGAATATTAATTTATAAATAATGTTATATAAATTAAGTAAAATATTTATCATTTGATAAACATAATATATAAGACTGAATTTATATAGAGAAGTAGGAATCGGTTTTAACACCGATATTTTAAATGGAATTTGAGCAGCATTTATAAAGGTGATTATAAATGGGATTATAACTGTTTGAAGAATAAAATGAGATTTTATATAAACAATTCAATAATTAGAAGTATAAATAGAATTTGGAAATGGGATATTATTTTAAAATACAAAATCAAACTTAATGGATTATATAAAAGAAATATTTTTCACATTCGATGTGAATAATGGATTAAAATAAGTATGTTATAAATTAAAACATTTATAAGGAAAATTGGGTTTTGAAATAGGAATTCAAATGGGAATTTGAATAAGATAGGAATTATAGTTAATCGATTAGAGTTAATCGAATTAGAGTAAATCAAATTAGAGTTAATCGACTAGAGTTAATCGAATTAGAATTAATCGAATTAGAGTTAATCGAATAGAGTTAATAGAATTAGAGTTAATCGAATTAGAGTTAATCGAATTAGAGTGAATCGAATATAGTTATTCGAAGAGAGATTATCGAATATAGTTTATTCGAAGAAAAGAGTTATCGAATATAAGTTATTCGAAGAAAGATTATCGAATATAGTTTATTCGAAGAGATTAAATCGAATATAAGTATTCGAAGAGAGTTAGTCGAATATAGTTATTCGAAGAGAGCTAATCGAATATAAGTTATTCGAAGAGAATTAATCGAATATAGTTATTCGAGGAGAGTTGATCGAATAGAGTTTATTCGAAAGAGAGTTATGCATTGAAATTCGATTATATCGAATTTGGGAAAGTAGTATTTACTTTCCGATTTTTAACCAAGATTTATTATTAATAAATTAAGTGTTTATTTATTTATTTATTTATTTTAAATAAGGGATAAAAGTTATGTTAAAGTTAATATATTTCAGAAGCATGGAATTATAACACTATTGTTATAATCAAATGATTCTGTAAAAGAAGTAGATTTGTAAATTAAATCTGAGAGTTACGTAAGAATAGTTTGTTAAAGATTTAACTGATGAACTTTGTCTATTTCAAGGTTAATAATGTGGTTCAGTTAAGGTCTGAGAGGTAGTTCTACCCCAACTAGATTTATTCCATTTTTGACTAAGGAATGGTTAAGGTTTGATAGGGAATGTTGGTTAAGTGATTTTAGTCAATGAGTGTAATGGTTTGAGTTGGCATAGCGATGTTTTATTTAAACATCTGCTTAAATCCAATAAAGGAGTTTTGGAAATGTTTTCCAAATAAGAATCAAAAATGTTTTCTAATACAGAAAATATGAAATAGGATCAAATATGGAAATGTTTTCCAATGATTAATAACGTATATTTTCTATATTTAGAAAATAAGAATGTACGAATATATGGAAATGGGAATAGGGAAATGAATAATTGAATGACAAATTAAATTAAAGGGGATCAGGGTTGATTGATGATTGACTCGGTAAGATTTCCATTTGGGAATACGACCGTTGTTTGTACACATGTTTTCCTTTGATAGTTAAATCACCAACTATAAAAGATTTTGACCATTTCCATTGTCAATACGGAGAGACTGAGATTAGTTATATTATCTGAAAACCACTCTGTATGGCATTAGTGTTGCGAATCAAATATGATGAAGATAATTGAAGACAGAGTTATGCAAGGGTTGTCCTGTTTATAGAATAATGCCTTCGATTTGTGCAGTCCCAAGACGACCTGTATGGAAGAATGTTTGACGGAGTATATTTAATAGATCGCGTAAGTTGATCTCTTCAAATGTATTTATGTTTGGTGGTGGAGGAATTCGTTTCTCTTAGCTGTTTACCCATGATATGTTTGGAGAAATTAATTTGTGATTTAGCAGGTATGACGATGTGACATTCAAAGTGAATGAAGATGTGGTTTGTAAAGGATACGTTATGGCCTCTAGCCTCACAACCGGAAATGGTATAAAATCAGGTAGGTCGCATGGCTAAGTGGTTGGCTGCTAATTAGGGTGTATTGTCACCTGATCCAGAGAAACTCCATTTACTTCTATAGTCTATTTTGATGCTGTCCCTTTCGGGAAACGGTCGCTGATCCCAACCGTTGGTGATAATACATTCGGTACACTCAAGCGAAATGAGTGACCGGTCATGTTTAGCCTGGGTTACAAGATGTTCTTGTTGAACCCGGTGTATTTCCCTCTAGAGATACACTGTCGGAAGGTGGTCCCATACCTTGCCATTTGGAATTCATTACCCAATAAGCGCCCATGGTTTTTAAGTATATATTATGTATGTGGAATGTGAGATGAAAGTGTTCCGCTATATGATTATTTAGTTGTGGTTGATAGACACTATTATAATATCACATTATGTTTTGATATAAAGATTATCGTTTCTTTCAAAAGGATTTTGAAAGTCAAATCAAGTGGTTTGGATTCTCATAAGGGAAAAACCCGTTCCGTTATATAGCGTGGTCTTATGAGACATCATTTATTTTCTCAAACTGTTTTAAATTATTTACTCATACCAGTCCCATGACTGACCCGGAGTTTATTTTGTGTTGTTTTCCCTAAACTCTTGGGTGCCCAATTTTGTACGGGCAGTCAAGTAGTCGAGATTTTACAGATACTAAGAGCTTGGAGCAGGAGGCTTCAGGATTATATAGCTATTGTTATTTCCGCTATGTTGTAAGTGTTGTACTCTGATAATGTTATTGTATACATATACTAGTTTTATTTCAAAGTTATGTATCTATTATATATTGTTCGTTCTGCTGTGAGTTTCGTGTTACTCTGATGATGATGTATGTTCTTCTTCTTCTTCTTCTATTGTAAATATCTATCTTATCTATTCTCACCCTCTAATTTCTTTCATGGACTATCCGGTGTTTCCGATGCTTGGATAGTCTACATTGAGTTTATGTCGATTACTCAGGATCGCAAATTCCCCAGATCGTTACTGTGGTATCAAAGCTGAAGGTTAAGTGATTACCTTGGCTCTGTGGTGTGATTCAGTAGAGATGGGGTTAGTAATACCCTAGATTGAGTTGAGTGTATATGTATGAGCGCGTATTTGTTATTTTATATAAAATGATTTTATACTGTGGAGATTTATTGGTTGAGTTGTTTATGGGTTCTGGTCGATCAGTTTGATCCACTGTATCGGTAGGGGTTTATAAACACTCGAATACAATGACCAACACTGTATGTTTTGAAAAGAGGGTAAATGAAATAATTTTATCCAAATTATATTTTGATATAAAAGGATGATTAATATTTGAAGTATTTTCATATATTATATGTGTTGGTTGTGATTATAATCAGATAAGATTATAATTAAAACGGTTATGTAAATAACCAATCAAAATTCGTATAAGTGTTACGAAATGAATTAAATCTGGATTTAAATTAGAATTGAAATTTCAAACCCTGGAGATTTGGAAAGGTGTTTGTAAATGGATTTGTATTAAATATATGAGAATTTTAAAATCCTGGGAGATTTTAAATTGTTTACAAAGCATCGTGAATGGTATTTTGAAATGTATTTCAAACGGAAGTGTTTAGAAATGGTTTTAAAAGTGATATAGTATTAAACTCACTTCCATCGCTGGAAAATAGATTCCGATGATGACAGCTGCATCATTGGTGTTCATTTTCGAGTTGCTAGGTGAAGGATTACTACCAAAGATTTTGTTTTTAAATTGTTTTATGGAAAGGCAAGTTATTTTGAATCCTGGAAAGGGATATCTTGTTTTAGAAAAGCTAAATTGTTTAAAATTCCCTAGGGAAGGTTGTTTGAATTAAAACAAATTAAATTAGAATTTGTAAAAGCAAACAGAAATAGAAATTGAAACCAGTTAAGTGGAAAATGAATTGAAATAGAAAATATTGAATTAGATTGGATTAGAGATAATCCGAAATGGAATTAGACTGGTAGGTTAAGAGTTGAAATTAAAAATGGAATCTGATTTAAGAACAGAATTCGGTTTAGGTATAACCAAATGATTGGGATGACATTGGTATATGCAGAATTGGTAACACATGGAAAGGATATATTGATATGCCCGACAAAAAGGTACCAGTTTATATTATATATGGGTTTGAGATTTTAATGAGCCAAATTGGTAAGCTGCTTGGCTGTTTGATTTTCTTTTGGGTTGAAGAAGGTCTAGAGAGGCGAGTTGGAGTTTGAGCTATTGACCAGTACAAAGGAGGTGCTGGCGAAATTCTTCGAAAAGTTAAGGTGTTAGAAAATTTTCAGGATTTTTGAAAATTTTCTTTTGTAGGAATAAATAAATATTTAATTGAAATTAAATTGGTTCAGTTGAAACTGAAGTTAAAAAGTGAAAAAATAAGTTCTAACCAGTCAATAGGGTTTGTTTTCTACCTTAGCAATTTCGAGGACGAGATTATTTTTGGGGGGGGGGGGGAAGAATGTAACGACCTGTAATTTTAACGGATAATAATTAATTTATTTAATTATTTAAATAATGCTGTGGTAATTTAAAATGACCAAAATTAAATAATATTGAATATCTAATTAATACAAATAATAGAATAATATATTTAATTTCCGAAATAGTCGGAAATAGTGGAATTCACAATATTGTGTGAATTGGATCATTTATAATATATAATTTAGTTTAGAGTTGAATTATATTAATGAATATATTATATAAATGATAGTTGAACGTATAATTATATTTTAATTATAATCGAGCTCGAAATGGCGCGGTAGTTCGTAATTTGGCGATTCGAACTTTAAACGAATATAAAGAATCCATTTTAAGTCGGATTTCTATGAAACAAGAAACGTCTAGAGCTGGTGAAGTATATTTTTCTAATGGAAGAGAAAAATCGGGATTTCGTTGTGTAGATTTTGAGTTATGTCCAAATCAAATTTTCGAAAAGTCGCTATGGAATTCCTTTATAATTTATAACGATTTATTTATATTATAAATGGATTTTTAATATAAATTGAATATCGATTTAATCTGGGAGTTTGAAATATGGAGTTATATAAATCCAGATATGTATATTTTGAAGCCGGATAATATTCTGTTGTGAATATATACGTTAATATTAATTTATTAATATTTAATTTAATTGTTTTTAAATATATAAATATTTAAAAGGATTTATTTAGAGCTTTAAAAATAGACATTTTGGCATACGACCTCCGTTTTTGACGAAACTAATTTTGTTGGATTCAGAATATTAAATTATTTCTAGATTTCAATTTCCATGATTTTTGGAGTCAGTATGTGGCTGTACAGGATTTTAATCTGAAAAATAGTCAATAATTTGACTTTAAAATTATGCTGTGTGAGTGAACAAAGTCAGAATTCGACGAAATAAGTTTCGTTGGGTCCGTAATGTCAAACTGTAGTTGCATGTCCATTTTCGTGATTTTTGGATATCATGTGTGATCATAGGGATTTTTAACAACAAATATATATAGCGATTGGTTAAAATTTAATATTTAATCGAATAAAAAAATATTAAAACCTTCCTATAAATACCCTTACACATTTTCTAACCCTAACCTAATTTTTCCATGGTCAAACTATTTTTGCACCACTGGTTATATCTTCCCAAACCAAAACCGATCATTTCAAAAATCGAAACAAAATCAAACAAGGCTCAGTAAATCAAATTATATATATATTTGGATTGCTAGTAAGATGCTTTTCGAGTTAGTATCATTTTTAAGGAGTTTGAAGAATTTTCATGTCGTTGGAAATCCACAGCGTGAGTATTCCATGAGCTAGGGCTTGAATTTTTGGATGTTTGAAGAGTTAATTCATGAATTCGAGTGTGTTCTTGAGATTTTGGTAGAGTCTAGTTTCAATTGACGAATTTTGGAGTTGATTGGTGAAGAGAAATGTCGCTCGACATATACTGTACAACATAGCAACCTGGATGAGGCATTGAGGAGGGATGTTGCGAGTCCTTCAATTTGGGGATGAGGTGGAGGAGAATTGAAAGAGGGGAATTGTAGTTATTTTTAGTGATTTAGTTATGAAGGGGATGGAGAGTTATGGGATGATGATATATGCGGCCATGATGTGAGAGCAGCCATGTTCGAATGATGCAGGGAGGTCGAGTTATGTATTGTTGATATGGTGTTGAAGAAGAATCAATGAGAGGAACTTTGGCTGTGTTCCTTTGATTTTTAATTCAGCAATAAAGGAGGGAGATTGATCAGAAGTTTGGCAATGGTTGGTTATGGGTTGGAGTTTTGTCTGGAAGAAGACGGAGGAAGAAGGGTCCGTTCTTTACGAGTGTAAAGAGAATGGGCCGGAGTTTAAAAAGGGTGAGGCCCAAGTATATTTTTAATAATTATA
The DNA here is from genome assembly GCA_030737875.1 of Allium sativum. Taxonomy (NCBI): domain Eukaryota; kingdom Viridiplantae; phylum Streptophyta; class Magnoliopsida; order Asparagales; family Amaryllidaceae; genus Allium; species Allium sativum. Next base: position 283,852,166 of record CM060921.1, read on the forward strand.
AATTTGCATATATAAAATGTATATTAACTAAGAAAATGTATAACTATTTCATACGTGATCCGAACTCAGCGAAACAAGATCCATTGGGATTGTACGGATGATGGATACACAATGGAACTGACTGGGAGTGAATTGGTGCTCATTACAATTTATAGCGAAATAAATTGTTCTTCTGAATCAACCGACAATTATCGTTATTTGACTATGATCGTCCAATGTGAGTAAATCTCACTAACTTTGTACAGTTTATATTTTTGTAAATATAATCTAGTGTTGATAAATGATGATTTATTGTTCTGTGTTGATTGTTTGGTTGAATTGCTGATTTATTGGTTAAAATTATAGATAACGATATATACACACACACACACACACACACATATATATATTTATATTTATCGTTAATCGAATATTGATTCTGTTTATCAGAATATTTCATATTGAAATGAAACCGATGTTATTTATATTGTTTAACATCTGTGAATGCAGGAAAACAGGTTGGAGGGATCAACTGGACTCCTCAATATTTATAATACTATTTGTTTTCATATATTATGATATATGATGTGATATATATTCTGTGATTGATTATGGGTGTGTAGATGATGTTGATCATGGTTATTTGGTATTTTAAATACAATAAGAAATACCGGAATGTGAAAAGGGAGTTTTCAAAGTGTAAATTGAAAATATTATATATTTATACAATCAAAGAATTTTATAAAAGGAATATTTATAAAATCAAAGAATTTTATAAAAGGATAATTTATATAGAAAATAAATAGAAGTGTAAAAGGATTATTTATATAGAAAATAAATAGAAGTACAAAAGGATTATTTATATAGAAAATAAATAGAAGTATAAAAGGATTATTTATATAGAAATTAAATAGAAGTATAAAAGGAATATTTATTTAGAAAGTAAATTGAATTATAAAAGGGATATTTGACGAGATATAAAAGAATTATGAGAAGATTGTTTAAAGTGGATATTAAATAGAAATCTGTATTAAGAAATATATTGAGAAGATTAATTTATAAATAATGTTTTATAAATTAAATAAAATATTTATCATTTGATAAACAGAATATATAAGACTGAATTTATATAGAGAAATAGGAATCGGTTTTAACACCGATATTTTAAACGGAATTTGAGCAGCATTTATAAAGGTGATTATAAATGGGATTATAAGTGTTAGAAGAATAAAATGAGATTTTATATAAACAATTCAATAATTAGAAGTATAAATAGAATTTGGAAATGGGATATTATTTTAAAATACGAAATCAAACTTAATGGATTATATAAAAGAAATATTTTTCACATTCGATGTGAATAATGGATTAAAATAAGTATGTTATAAATTAAAACATCTATAAGGAAAATTGGGTTTTGAAATAGGAATTCAAATGGGAATTTGAATAAGATAGGAATTAGAGTTAATCGATTAGAGTTAATCGAATTAGAGTTAATCGAATAGAGTTAATTGAATTAGAGTTAATCGAATTAGAGTTAATCGAATTAGAGTTAATCGAATAGAGTTAATCGAACTAGAGTTAATCGAATTAGAGTTAATCGAATTAGAGTTAATCGAATATAGTTATTCGAATAGAGATTATCGAATATAGTTTATTCGAAGAAAAGAGTTATCAAATATAAGTTATTCGAAGAAAGATTATCAAATACAGTTTATTCGAAGAGATTAAATCGAATATAAGTATTCGAAGATAGTCAATCGAATATAGTTATTTGAAGAGAACTAATCGAATATAAGTTATTCGAAGAGAATTAATCGAATATATTTATTCGAGGAGAGTTGGTCGAATAGAGTTTATTCAAAAGAGAGTTATGCATTGAAATTCGATTATATCGAATTCGGGAAAGTAGTATTTACTTTCCGATTTTTAATCAAGATTTATTATTAATAAATTAAGTGTTTATTTATTTATTTATTTAAAATAAGGGATAAAAGTTATTTTAAAGTTAGTATATTTTAGAAGCATGGAATTATAACACTATTGTTATAATCAAATGATTCTGTAAAAGTAGTGGATTTGTAAATTGAATCTGAGAGTTACGTAAGAATAGTTTGTTAAAGATTTAAGTAATGAACTTTGTCTATTTCAAGGTTAATAATGTGGTTCAGTTAAGGTCTGAGAGGTAGTTCTACCCCAACTTGATTGACTCCATTTTTAACTAAGGAATGGTTAAGGTTTGATAGGGAATGTTGGTTAAGTGAATTTAGTTAATGAGTGTAATGGTTTGAGTTGGCATAGCGATGTTTTATTTAAACATCTGTTTAAATCCAATAAAGGAGTTTTGGAAATGTTTTCCTAATAAGAATCAAAAATGTTTTCTAATACAGAAACTAAGAAATAGGATCAAATATGGAAATGTTTTCCAATGATTAATAACGTATATATTCTAAATTTATAAAATAAGAATGTACGAATATATGGAAACGGGAATAGGGAAATGAATAATTGAATGACAAATTAAATTAAAGGGGATCAAGGTTGATTGATGATTTGCTCGGTAAGATTTCCGTTTGGGAATACGACCGTTGTTTGTACACATATTTTCCTTTGGTAGTCAAATCACCGACTATCAAAGATTTTGACCATTTCCATTGTCAATATGGAGAGACTGGGATCAGTTATATTATCTGAAAACCACACCATATGGCATTAGCGTTGCGAATCAAATATGATGAAGAAAATTGAAGACGGAGTTATGCAAGGGTTGTCCTGTTTGCAGAATAGTGCATTCGTTTTGTCCAGTCCCAGGACGACCTGTATGAAAGAATGTCTGACGGAGTATATTTAATAGATCGCGTAAGTTGATCTCTTCAAACGTATTTACGTTTGGTGGTGGAGGAATTTGTTTCTCTTAGCTGTTTACCTGTGATATGTTTGGAGAAATCAATTTGTGATTTAGCGGGTATGACGATGTGACAATAAAAGTAAATGAAGATGTGGTTTGTAAAGTATTCGTTATGGCCTCTAGCCTCACAACTGGAAATAGTATAAAATCGGGTTGGTCGCATGGCTAAGTGGTTGGATGCCAATTAGGGTGTATTGTCACCTGATTTAGAGAAATTCCATTTACTTCTATAATCAATTTCGATGCTGTCCCTTTCGGGAAACGGTTGCTGATCCCAACCGTTGGTGATGATACATTCGGTACACTCAAGCGAAATGAGTGACCAGTCATGTTTAGCCTGGGTTACAAGATGTTCTTGTTGAACCCGGTGTATTTCCCTCTAGAGATACACTGTCGGAAGGTGGTCCCATACCTTGCCAGTTGGATTCATTACCCAATAAGCGTCCACGGTTTTTAAGTATATATTATGTATGTGGAACGTGAGATGAAATCGTTCCGCTATATGATTATTTAGTTGTGGTTGATAGACACTATTATAATATCAAATTATGTTTTGATATAAACATTATCGTTTCTTTCAAAAGGATTTTGAAAGTCAAATCAAGTGGTTTGGATTCTCATAAGGGAAAAACCCGTTCCGTTATACGGCATGGTCTTATGAGATATCGTTTATTTTCTCATACTGTTTTAAATTGTTTACTCATACCAGTCCCATGACTGACCCGGAGTTTATTTTGTGTTGTTTTCCCTAAACTCTTGGGTGCCCAATTTTGCACGGGCAGTCAAGTAGTCGCAATTTTACAGATACCGAGACCTTGGAGCAGGAAGCTTCAGGATTATATAGCTATTGTTATTTCCGCCATGTTGTAAGTGTTGTACTCTGATAATGTTATTGTATACATATACTAGTTTTATTTCAAAGTTATGTATCTATTATATATTGTTCGTTCCGCTGTGAGTTTCGTGTCACTCTGATGATGATGTATGTTCTTCTTCTTGTTCTATTCTAAATTTCTATCTTATTTATTCTCACCCTCTAATTTCTTTCATGAACTATCTGGTGTTTCCGATGCTTGGATAGTCGGCATTGAGTTTATGTTGATTACTCAGGATCGCAAATTCCCCGGGTCGTTACAAATTGTGTAAAGATCCTAAAATCCCTATATTGTTAACATATTTATGGACTCCTTTTAATGCTTATATACTTTGTTTGTGGCTTTTGCAAATATAATATGTAACTCCTAGTTAAACGAAAATGTTTTAGTGATAATTTTTATGTTTATGTAATTATTTATTATTTTGGATAAGTGAAAATTGTTAGGGATTGAGATGTTGATGATGATGGTTCTGATGGAAACAGCCTTATTTTAACTATTATTACTATAAGATACATACTAACACTATTATCTAGAATATGTATGTATGTATGTGTGTGTGTATGTATATACATGAAATATATGTTGGTATTGATTTTAAAAAACTGTTTAGTTTAGAGAATCAAGATTTCAAAGAAGAAGAGTTCAAGATAGAAGACTCATGGGTAACAAGAGTTCAAGAAATACAAAGTAATAGAGTCTAGATTTCTTGTTAAAACTCCGATATAGCATTGACTCCTTATTTCAATCTTTCTCACTATTTTTAATATTCTTATCTTATTCTCAAACTAATTTCAAAATTACTTCCTTATTTCAAATCTGTATTTCTTAGTTTTTTAATTTATTTTAACTCCTGGTTTTAAGTATATTTTTAGTAGTTTAACTTCTGATTCAAATATTTCTTATTTATATAATTGTTATTAATTTTATATTAACTTTGAATATAGTTACTTAACTTTTAATTCCCATTTCTTATATTTATATCTTCAGTTTTAAAGTATTTCTTATATTTATAGTTGTATATATATTTAATACCATCTTATATACTTTCTAAATCATATATATATATATATGTATGTGTGTGTGTGTTTTTAAATCATTTTCATCTATGTTTTCAAAATATAATTTTACTTCAAATATACTATTTTAATATATAGGAAAATAGTTTTTTTTAATTTAAGAATCACCAAAATTTATTTAAACAATACATGCCTTAGTTTGAAATTTTAATTTTTTCCAAATTTTATGAAGGCATTTCGACATGGGTAAACCTTCATGTTGACATGGGTAAACCCCCTTGTTGACATGGTGACCGTTGGATTTCAAATTCAAATTTTGAAAAGTTGTGTCTTTTGAATTTAAAACCATTCTGAAAGGATTTGAATGTTGGGAGACAATATATAGGCATCCAAAATCAATTTTTCAGAACTAATTTCATTATCTTCTTCTTCCTTTATCTTCTCTCCATTAAAACTCCTAATTTGTTAAATTATATACTTATACTTTGCTGAATTTCAAAGAGAATCATATCTATCTCTTTCTAGTTTGATTCTCTATCATACACTCTTAAAGATTCAAGTGATACTCAACAGTTATAGAGTTTCTGTAATCAAAGATCGCAAGATCTAGTTCTATTGAGTCTTTCCTCCGAAACTGATACTGAAAAGGTGTTGTCATAGCTTGTTTAAATCGTCTGGGTGTTATTATAGCATGAAAATCAATCAAGTCTCATTGTAGTCCAAAAATAGGTAGGGTGTACCTCGTGGTCTTGAAATCGAGAGTTGTAATTTTGGATATTATTTGAAAAGAAATCTGCATCAACCCAGAGTTGTGTGGGATTGTATGTAGTGCAACTTCGAACCAGTATAAAATTATTGTGTGTTCATTCCTTTTACTTCTTTTTATTTATTATTATATGAATCTATGTTTGATTCTGTGATAATCTCATATCTGTTATTTGCATTTCATTCCGAATAACTCAAAAAGATTTCAAGAAAATTTTAAAATCCATTAAACACTATTCACCCCTCTCTTGTATTTAGTTTTCCTTGAGATCCTTAATCCACATTCCTCAACAAAAACTGCTTCATGTTATCCGAAATGTGCAATCCTTTTTCGTCTTGCATGAAAGGTGATTACATTTTATTAAATAGATAAGATTTTTTTATGTACTTTATGAAGAGGCATAACATGTGTATTTTCCAGAATACCAAATTTTACCCTTTTTTATGTTTTAGTTTATAGTCTATATTTTTATTATTTCTATGCACTTTTGGGATATGCATAACATATGCATTTTTAAAAATATGACTGGATTTTTGCGTCTTTATACTTTTGGTATATAAATTGTGTAATATTTAGCTACATTTCAGGTTTTTATAGATAACTTTGAGTTTCATTTTTTTTTTATTCACAAGCAGTGTATAATCTTTACAAATTTTAAATACTTAATGTAATGTATCATATGTTCTTTTTTAGTTAAATCCATTTTACTATAGATAATTTCCATTTTTCGTATTTTTTTTATTTTTTAAACACTTCCAAATATAACTTCTTACAAATATGTCTAAAAAGTATTTGATTTGTAAATTTTTTTTGTGAATTGGTGTATTTGGGCTATCACATCGACTACATTGAATCTACATTTTCACTTTTATTCTTTCATACGAATTTAAAAAATGCTTATAATCTTACATTTTCTTAATATGTCCTTTTTCTTTATCAAGCAACGAGAATTAATTGGGCCCCTACTAGTTTATTGATATGTTTGGAATCACAAACAAAGAAAAGCAATATCTAAACCAAAACAGACTTTGGCATGGACAAATGAGAGGACAAATCTAAGAAGAAAACATGTCAACAAGGCATATCAGTACATAGAAGAAATAAAAATAAGATGAAAACACATATACATACCAGGAGAAGAAAGATGGCTTGAAGTTTAAAGGAAGGAATTAACTATGCTCGGGTCTGTAACACCCCGTAATTTTATAACATTAAAATTCACAAATTAAAGTATACTTAATTTTTAGAAGAAGAATTAAGTGAAATGGGTTGCGCTATTATGTTCTTCTCAAAATTTTGGGTCAAGATAGACATTTGGTTTGCATGAAACGGATACCTTATGAAGATGTTATGAAGCCTTGAAGTTTGTATGCATATGAAAGAAATATAATATATATATAAATTAAATAAATAAATATTCAAAAAAGTTCAAATCAGCAAATATGGAGGGGGAATAGCCGAACCGCGCCATTTTTGGAGTCGACCCGAGCCTCGCTGGGTCGACTAGGTGTCGATCCAACGTGTTTGGCTGTCAACCCGCGGCCCGATTCGCGCTGAGGGCTGATGTTGCATCTGAGTGGTACTGATGATTTCTAGGTTAATCAAAGAGCTCTAATCGATCCTAGACATCTATATATACACCTTAAGACCTAACCCTAATTCATAAAATATTATCTATGACACCATTATGCTGTCAAGCTCTCTCTTAAACCCTAGCTGCCGCCTCTAAATTAAATCTCAAGTGTTTATACACAATTCAAATCAAAGTTTAGAGCTTTAACAACAATTAAAGAAGATTAATCAACGTCAATTCAACGTTTCTGCACCAATTTCAATTCATTAATCCTTTTCTTAAGCCACGAAAGGTGAGTACAGTTATTTTCACAAATCTAATGGGATTAAAGTAACATGAAAAGTTGTAAAAAGGATTCATATATATGTTTGTAATGAAAATATTACCAAGTCTTCACCTTTTTGATTCATGTCATCATATGCCTATATTTCTATGTAAAGTTCATACCTTTTATCAGTTTATTCATGTTGAATCTTTTATTATGCCTCTATGCCAGTCTATATGCCTCTTTATTTCATGATGATGTTTTATTCCAATTTTCTATGAATTGATTCTCTCTTCTTACCCCTATTCCTTTTATTTGTGGATCTAGGCTACCTTCGAGCCTATATTAAAAATACGCGTGAATGCGAATACGTGGGAATGATCTGGAATATTGGGAATATGGGAAATTTGGAAAATTGGATATTATTGGATATTTTGGATAATTGGATAATATGTGAAATTGGCATATTTGGGTATGAATTACATGGAATTGATGAAATTGCCAAAATTTGTAAATTTGTAATTGAGGCTAATTAATGTGTAATTAGTGACAATTTGGAATAGGCAATATTATATACATGATTATATGTTTAATTGGATATATATGACATGAAAATTGGGTATGGGTGAAATACGATTATTAATAAACCTTTGGCACGAGGTTAGGCGCAATTATGGCGTAAGACTGCCCGAAACCGCCCGGAAAATCCAGCTGCCACAATTGGACGTCTAATGTGAGAGGTCAAAGGAATGAATTGTAGGCGCAACGGTTAATGACACGAGGTTAGACCCGGTTTGTGGCGTAAGACTGCCCGGAACCGCCCGACAAATCCAGCGGCCACAAAGCGTTTGGTCTAATGTGGGAGGTCATGCACCGTTCGTCATAAGGAATGAATTAAGGAATACTAACCATAATAAGACATGGGTATGGTTAGAGGGTTAAGTGTGGTAACATGTAAATATGAACTTAACCGAAATAAGATAAGACATGTAAATTATGACGTGTAAGTATGGACTTAACCATAACATGTGTAAGACATGGACATTTAAATTAAAATGGTTAAGTGGGAGAAAAACCTAGTGGGGACCAAGCATAGGTGGGAGGATTGAGTCGGATGGGGAACCCGTTTCAACCAGTAACCCGTTTGAGTGTCTAATTGGGCCCGCTACTAGGCCGGGGTTGGGGGTACGTTTACTGGACTTGAATGTAAGAGGTCAAAACGTGAATAGCGGTGGCAACGCGAGTCCAACGGGTTCATGTGCGTGCATGGGTCCGGGCTGGTAGGTAAGACGTTGTTGCATCGTGTAGGTATGGCCGTGCATTTTATGTTGGTATCGGGGTTGCCACTTTGGGGAGTGATACACCCCACTGTGGGGCCAACACGGGTACCTTAGCGGTGGTAGGATCAAGCCGGCACCTACGATAGCAGCTAGGTACAAGTAACTACCAAGTTTGTCATGAGGGTACAGTTAGTGGGAAGGGATCAACCTTTAGTAAATATAGACTAGTAGATGTGCGGTGTAATTAAGTAATGTGGTGTAACTAAGCAAAAGTGCGGTGTAACGAAATACATGTTGGTTGAGTTGGATAGTCCTTTGGGTGCTAGTCTGATGTTGACTTCGGTCTTCGGGGTTAGTACTTAGAGGGTTGTTCGCTTAGCCAAGGTGTAGGATTGTCTTTGTACTTAGGAACGGAATCATCTTGTCCATCCTTTTTATCTACCTTATCTATGTTACAGCCATATCATGATGCCTATTTATGTCTTGATCATTTACCTTACCTATTATTTGTTAAAATTACTGGACTCGCCAGACTTTATGTCTGACCCGTTTTCTTTCCACCTCTTTTCTTTCCTCCCCCCCCCCCCCCGCCTCAGGTTTGCAAGGAGGGAATACTACAGCTTAGTGCCGATTTCTTTTTGTTGCTTGAAAAGAGTAGATGTATCACTCAGAACTCTCTCATCTTTATGTCTTTGCTTATGCTCAGTGGGGATTTATGCATTTATGTTATTTAAGTATTTGCTTCTTTCTGTACTTTGAAGTTTTTGGAAAAGACAATTGATCCTGTTGTAATGGTTTTTGGAGACTACTTATGTAAGCTTTTTTTGAAGTTATGATGCTATGAAATAAGTTTTATCTTCCGCTGTGTTTTATTTATTTATTCTTGTAATTTATCTGTTCTATACAACAATAACGCTTCATGGACATTGATGCATTCCCTTTGTGAGTGACATTAATGGACATGGGGTGTTACATGTGGTATCAGAGCTATGGTTACAAGAACAGATAAAAGGTTTTGAAAAGTGTTTTCAAAAGTATTATTTTCATAGAAAGTATTTTCAAAAACTTGTTATAAAGAAGTTATTTTCAAGGAAAGTTTACTTTAAAGAGCATAATCCCCGCAAGCCATACATCTCTCTTTCGCTTCCCTTGTTTTGAAACTCTTTCTTTTTCTTTTTAGCATGTCTGGAGCATCTGAGATACCAGAGGGTGTTCATGTACCCGGTTGGTTTCGTCAATATCTCGAGGCTAGGGCTGCGGGTCCGGCCGACGTTCCTCCTCCTCCTCCCCCAGCTCCAGTCATTCCTCCGCGTAGAGATGCTTTCTCCAAGATATGTAAAGACTTTCGTTCGATGTGTGGAAAACCTTTTAGTGGATCTGAAATGTTCGTTGAAGCTAAAAATTGGTTAAAAGAAGTGGAGGATCTGTTTGGCATTTTCGATTTGGACGATTGTAAGAAGGTCCAATTGGCTGCTTGGTTGATGAAGGACAAAGCTTTGTTTTGGTGGGAGGTTACTAATGGAGAGCGTGCTGTAGAGACATGGGCAGATTTTAGGGGAAGGTTTGAGTTGAAATTCCTTTCTCAAGCTGAGGAGAGTATGTACATGGAGAGGTTCTTGACATTGAAGCAGAAAAACTTGACCGTGAAGGAGTATGTGACCGAATTTAATAAGTTGGCGAGATTTGGGCTAGAGTTGGTGAATACGCCTCATAAGAAGGCCTTGAGGTTTGAAAAGGGCCTAAATGAACCGCTTCACAGTTTGGCTATGTCCCACATTCCAATGGGGGCTACGTATGAAAAGCTTGTTGATATGGCATACATGCATGAAGAAGAGAAGGGTGTAAGTACTTTTAGGCCGCAAGATAAGAAGGAGGATCCAAAGAAAGCCCAACAACAAAAGAAAGGTGGTAAAGAAAAGAGGAAGTGTCACAACTGTGGGATACCCGGCCATTTGAAGAAAGACTGTAGGAAGAAGAAGAAGTTCGCTTGTTATCATTGTGGTGATCCAGGTCATGCTATCAAGGACTGTCCTAAGAAGCAAGGGAAGAGGGCATGTTCTACTTCGGGAGGGCAGGTTCATGCTCTCATGGATCCGGGGCAGGAAGAAGGTAGAAAAATTTCTGTCGAAAGTTTGATTTTCTTGTTTGATCATCCTGTCGTACTTTATTCGATTCTGGCGCATCACATTCGTTTATCTCTACATCATTAGTTGAAACACTGCACTTAAATACTAGTCTCATTGTGGATCCCATTATAGTCTCAAATCCTATTGGTGGGTCGGCTCATTTATCCATGGTTTGTAGGGATTTGAGATTGTCTATCTTAGGCATTGGTTTTGAATGTAATGCTTTTGTGCTTGGTTTCATGGGCTATGGGTTGATTCTAGGGATGGATTGGCTAGCCAGACATGGTGCCATCCTAGATTGTGAACGAAGGGTAGTAAAATTGTTGACTCGTAGTGGAAAGACCCTTGATATTTCTTGTGACCCTAGAGGATTGATGATGCTTGGTTATCTTGAGTCACTTGACACATCCAATGATGATTTACATTTTGTTCGTATAGTCCGTGAATATGTTGATGTCTTCGATGAGGTGAGGGGTCTACCCCCAAAACATGAGATAGACTTTCGTATTTATCTTATAGACAATGCAAAACCCGTATCTCTGCTAGTACGCCACATGGCTCCTCGTGAGAAGAGGGAAATCAATAAGCAAGTAGGGGAGTTGCTTGAGAAGGGGTTCATAAGACTTAGTATATCGGAGTGGGGTGCTCCAGTACTATTTGCCACGAAGGCGGATGGGTCCCTTAGACTTTGTGTGGACTATAGAGAACTTAATAAGCTTACTAAGAAGAATAGGCACCCATTGCCGAGGATTGACGATATCTTCGATCAGTTAGTTGGCGCCTCAGTGTTTTCGCAGTTGGACTTAGCCACTAGTTTCCATCAATTGAGAGTGGGTGAGGATAGCATAGACAAGACTGCCTTTAGGACTCCGGACGGTTTCTATGAGTGGCTTGTGATGCCCTTCGGTTTAACAAACGCCCCCGCATACTTTGTTGACTTGATGAGTAGGGTGTTTAGGGAATACCTTAATAAATTCGTGGTGGTCTTTGTGGATGACATCTTGATCTTTTCTAAGAGCAAGGAAGAGCATGCCCTACATATTAGGGAAGTGTTGGAGACCCTTTGAGCACATAACCTTAAAGCTAAATTTTCTAAATGTCACTTTTGGAGGAAGGTAGTGCGATTCGTTCACATTGCATTCAAAATGATTTTAACCAATCTATTTACCTCGATCCATTTAACTTGCTTAAGTTAAATTTTAATTCCAGAATACAAATACCCGGGTTTTTACAAATCCCTTTGAAATCATATAAGCATATACCTATATTTATAACTCATCACAAATTCAAAACATTTGAAATTTCAAACCCAACTTGTTTTCTTTCAAACAAATTTCCATCAAACAAATTTCCATCAAACTTTTCTAAGGTAGCAATCCATCACTTAGAAACTCGAAAATGAACACTGATGATGTCGCGATCATCAGCAGAATTATTTTCCAACCACTGAAGTGAGTTCAGTGCTTTATCACTTTAAAAATCCATCTAAATTTGATTTTTTTTCAAATCCTTCCAAAACAAAGCTATATCATTTTAATATACTTTCAGAAAATATTTTCCAAATTCCCGGGATTAAATTCCATATTCTGGGTTGAATCCAATTTCGGTTATCTTATTGTATGTTTCATTCATATATAAATTATATTTTTGGTTATTTATAACCATTCCAATTTATAATCTTATTTGATTATAATATTAACATCCAACACATCCATATAATATAATAATTTCAGAAAATTATTCATTTTATGTCAAAAATTCTATTTTGGGTAAAATTATTACATTTACCCACTTCAAAACATTATTATGTTGAATTTCTCTGTTCAAGTGTTTAAAAATTCCTATCGACTTCGTAGCATCCCACGATTCGATCAGAAATTATAAACCACTCAACAGACTAGCCAACACAATATGAAATAACTTTTATATCAATTAACAAATACTCGCTCTCGTATATACACACTCAACTCATTCTAGGGTACTACTAACCCTATCTCTAATGAGCACAACTCCACCAAAGCCTAGGTGTTTGTTCAACCTAAGCTCTAATACCAACTGTAATGGCCCGCAAATCCGTACTATTTGAGTTGACTAATAACACCACACATCCAGCCCAAATTGCACAGAAATACGAATCATTATTAGAAAGAAGTTAGAGGATGAGAAATAGAAAGAAAGAAAAGTTAGAATAGAAGAAAAACGAAGAACACAAATCTCACAGCGGAACGAATAAAATATATTAAATAACATAACTTTTGAAATACAAATCAGTAACTGTATATACATACCATTATCAGAGCACAACAGTTATTCCTGGAACAGATATAAACACCTGTTTCAAGATACAACATAGTACACAGCAGAAATATGATAGTATATAGCTAACTGGTGAAGCCTCCAGCTTCTAGCTCTTCCACGTGAATCTGAAAAATCCCGACTACTTGACTGCCTGTACAAATTTGGGTACCCAAGAGTTTAGGGAAAACAAAAACAAAATAAACTCTGGGTCAGTCATGGGACTGGTGTGAGTAAACTCCAACCATTTGTTTAACTTTCAAAATCCTTTCAAAAGAAAGGATAATAGTAGGACCAGCCCACCCATAAACATGGACGGTTTTTACCTTACTATAACCCAAAATATTTTTGATATCAAATCCAGTATATTATAATAATGTCTACATCAAATAAATAGAATCTAGTGGAACGCTTGCATCTCACGCTCCATATATAATATAAAATCAAAAACCGCATGACGCTTATTGGAGATTGGATTTCCAACATGACAATATATGGAACCACCTACCGATAGTGTATCTCTAGAGGGGAATACACTGGGTTCAATAAGAACATCTTGCAACCCGGCCCACACATGACCGACCACTTATTTCGCTTGAGTGTATCGAATGTATATCACCAACGGCTGGGATCAACAACCGTTTCCCGAATGGGACAACATTGAATAGAATAAGGAATTGAATGAATTTCTCTAGATAGGTGATTATACACCCTAATGGGAGCGACCCACATAGCCATGCTGCCTGCCCGATTTTTGTCATTTCCCGGTTGTTGAGGCCTGAGGCTACGATTATTTTTCATTCATTGATAGCACAAAACACTTTGAATGCCACATTGTCAGATCCGTAAATCATTAATTGATTTGCACAAATATATTCTGGATATTATGCTAAGAGAATAAATTCTCCGCCACCATATATATTTACACAGACCAAAATATGCGATCATTGGAAATACTCTGTCATACATTCGTCCATATACGTTCGTTCTGGGATTGAACGAAACCGAAGGCACAATCTATTACTTAAATAGGAAAGGAAGAACCAGATCACATGTGTCAACTTCTTAATTCCGTTGTTGTTGTTCCCATCTCTTTGCCTTTTCACATCCGATTTACTTCTGCCCTACTCTCTGTAACCGCTAACATTCTTTTAACCCCTCTTCTTCCCGGACGATGCTCAGACCAATCATCCCTCTCCCCTTTGACATCATTACTTCCCTTTTATCGTGTACGTTGCTGACGGACAACGATTGGCCCCTCTTTCCTGCTACGGTTCCAACCAACCGATTTCGACTTCTTCGACGAACGCAAACCTAATCTTCCCGCTATCTTGTGTGTTACCATCCTGCCTCTATGCATTTTGAAGCCGGTCCACTGTGTAATAGGTAACTACATATCCAAATTTGTTTGTTTTACGTGCACTAAATGGTTTACGCCCAAATCTGCCTGTTTTTAAACCACTTTGGTCCAATTTACTGTCCATCTACATACTTTTGACGATTTTTTTGCCATACGAATTACACTTTCTAGGCAAAGCCATTGTATTTGTAAGTTAAATTGTAGTATAAATAATCCCAGCTACAATCATTTTAGAACTTTTTCTCTGGCTGGCCAGTGGACCTTTGAATTTATGGCGTTGGGTAATGATTCAGCTTTCTATAAATTCATTTTTTATGTTACCTCTTCTGGTGGAACACCACTACTTTTTCACATTCAATTACATACAAAATCCTTTTCCTCACTTATCAATGCTCATGTTCACTACGTATGGCCATGTATAAAAATAATTACAGTCTGCCGCTACAAGTATGAGTTCTAATTCACTAAACTTCCCTGTCAATTTTCTATCTGTCCTGTTCAATTCGGTGTTATGTTTGCAAAATTTCACGAATAATGATTGTTAGCAAGCTTTTTTGGCTGAATATGTTTATCACTAACTTATGTGACTGTCAACGCTATCATCAATTACAAAATTCATATTGGAAAAGAATGTTTGTGGCTTCAACCGCTTTACCATTGTTAATAAGTAAACCCAATTAGTGTGTGTGATGCATGTTGCTTGAAATCATTTTTTGGTAATCAATTTAATAAAACAAGTCAAGCAAGTTAAATTACAATATAATCAATCCCAGTTGCAAACATTGTAGTAGTTTCCCTGTAATCCGCCACTAAGGTTTTGAAACTATGGCGTAGGGTAATGATTAAGCTTTAAATAAGTTCATCGGTATTTTTAAATCTTCTGGTGGGACACCACTAATTTTTCACATTCAATTATGTACACATTTCATTTCCTCATCTTTCACTGTTTCTGCTCACTACGTATGTGCATGTATGAAAATAATTATTGTCTGCCCGTATAAGTAACTGTTCTAATTAGATAAACTGCCCTCTCCATTGTCAATTTAACAGGTTCATATTGGTGATACATCTTAAAATTTTCAAATTGTTGTTTTTTTCCTACTACTGGGTTCTTCTGAATCCACGGCTGTGTAACATACCTACGTCATTATGAAACTTTTCTAAGTAAATATGTCTATTACTATCTTATATGACTGTTGGGGCCGTGACCAGTTACATAATTCATATTTTAGACGACTATTTTAGCTTTCACTGATTTACCATACATAATAAGTAACCCCAATAACTTTGATTCGCACTGTTTGAAATCATTTTTTTGCTACATAGTGAAATATAAGAGGTTTACTAAGTTAAATTACAATATAATAAATCCCATTTGCAATCATTGTAGTATGGTTTCCTGTAATCATCCAATACGACTCTGAAAGCAGGGAGTCGGGTAATGATTAAGCTTTTTATAACTTTATTATTTATGTTAACTCTTCTTCTGGAACACCACTACCTTTTCACATTCAATTACGGGCACATTTCTTTTCCTCACCTTTCCCCGTTACTGTTCACTAGGTACGTGCATGTATGAAAACAAGTATAATCTAGCCGTGTAAGTAAGTGTCCTAATTTGCTAAAATGCCATCTACATCGTCCCTTTGTCATGTTCAAATTCATTTTACAATTAACAATTTTTAAACTGTTGTTTGATTTTCCGATTACAGGGTTGTTATGAATCCACTATTAAATACACATTGTTTTACTACCCAATATGTCATTCAATGAAGTCTGTTATGGACTAACGGATATTTCAGCTAAATAATAATTCTTTTTTTCCGACTATGGATAAAATATTCTTTACATTAAATATTTTTGTCATTATTTGAACTTTTTTTACCAGTGCTTCATGGAAGCATACTATCAACCGATATTATTTGAATTCATTCCTTGCTTTTCTGGATTCAAATTAACCGGAAGTTGTTCCTTTCTCCATTTTTTTAACCACTTAGTTATGTTGTCTGCCTTAATGTTCACGGATGTCTGACGGACTTACACTGATTATGAAATTCATATGATGCAGGATATGGATGAACTGAAAGAAAATGTGCCAGCAAACAAGTTTTTAGCAACAGAAAATAAGACTGCCATAGGCAAGGCCATCAAGGTAAAATAAATATATCAGTTCATTAATTAGACATCATTAATAACAGAGCATCCATTACTGCATCCGTTAACAGGCTTCTACCACAAAGGAACATAAAAGTAAAAAAGTGTTAAACGGTCCAATGCCAAACATAAAAGAAGACTTGAATATTATGCCTCCCTGCACAACATTTTTCGTAAATGCTATGTGCTACTTCTGTAGATATCCCTTTTCTAATTCGATGCCTTTGTTTATTTGTTGAATGTGTTACATACTTTTCTGGACGTAATAGTAAACGGCTTCATATCCTGTGACTGTCTCATTCAACTTCTCTACAATGCTATATTTCTTTTTTGTTTTTACACTTTACATTACATTTTATATAACGATTCATTGGTATCATCACGATCAACTGAATTTTTGTTTGTAAATGAACTTATAGGTGAAAAGCACGGAGATAAAGTTATCAGAAAAATAATTATATACCTAAATGGTAAGTTGTCAGTTTCTGCTTCCAATTTCTTTTCCTTTTATTTTACAAACATGTACAAATCAATTTCAAAATAATGATATGAGTAAATATTTGAATGTGTTAATGACAATAATATTAATATTAACTGATTTACTATACGAACATTGTATTTCTTACATTCTCAATTAGTAATACTACCCATCAAGTTGTTATAGTTAACTAATTTTTTTAAGCCGTATAAACTGAGTTTAATCAAAGATTAAAAGGATACCAACTGTGTATACGAACAATGTTACAACTTCAACAGATAAAGCTTTCAAAGGTAGATTAAAAGCTTAAAGTTGTTTTAATCTAAAGAGTGTTACGCAAATTCAGTGTAAAAAGGAAACCCTGTTATAATGATTAACTTAAGATTCTCCCCACTATGTATAAAGAAATAACATCTATGCAACACATTTCAGATCCATATATATATATATATATATATATATATATATATATATATATAGCTGATATTTTTTATAAATTTTAAATTCAATCAACAAACATAGAACAATTATACACAAAAATATAATCCAGCATCGCTATGTGAATTCTCTTGCATACGGTGAGGCATAACATAACATTTTCATTTCTCCAAGTCCTGTAAGTTGTATTTTAGTTACCTTCTATGTTCAAATGCATGTTTGTCTAAATCAAAAGTCAGCTTTTTTTTAACAATATCATCCAATTCGAAGTTTATTACTCTAATTCATTTCAATACTTATTCCTCCTGATTGTACATAAAAATTATTTGTTCTTTTGGAAGACATCCAAATTTGTTTACTTATATCTTTACCATATTATAACTGATAAATACTTAACTAATATTTGGGCATATAATTATTTTTCTTTAAAAAAATCCCTTTTACAAACCAATCTCTGTAACGTTAATGTAAAATCCAGCAATATTTTGCAAATAAAAACCTCAATATTTAGTATAAAACCAAGTTTTTTCCTATTATCATTATTTCTTTCCACAAATTTTCACCTTTTCTTAACATATGTTATTTTCATTGCTTACTTCTTGGTATAAATTTCAAAGTTGTCTAAAGATAAACTCGACGTAATTCTATTATATACTGCGTTTCCACTATCACCCCATACTATTTAAAAATAATAATAAGTTAACAAGGTAATTGGTACTTCTTAAATTTTATATGGCATGTTTGTCTGGTGACATTAATATTGCAAGTTATGGGAGATATTCATCGATACTTACTAAATGTTACTTTTTTTTGTTTAAATGGCAACATCGACATTTAATTCATCCTCTATTTATTATTTAATGCAGGCAGGATATTATATGAAATCATAGGACTTGATTCATCACTCAATATTCATTATTTGTTTATTATGTACAATGACTTACTTTACACATAAATTTCAGTTGACAAAAATAGAGTTATCTCTAAAATAAGATAATTAAACTATGATCTTTGAAAGGACTTCTTCATTTTCACTATAACGATAGACTGAAACAATTGGAGTTCCACCGACCACTGATTACTGTGGTAAACATTTGGTTGTGTATTTGTATATCTTTGTTCAATTTCATAAAAGATATTTTTTTACCGTGCCAAGAAAAATAGACTAGAGTGAAAACGAAAACTGGTGTAGCTTTCTCTTATCTTCATCAAACAAACCCTTTTAGTTTTTTTATTCCAATTACTTGACATTGATATGCCTGCGCTAATAAGAAAAATGTCCTCATATTTTAACTGCCTTTTGGGTTTAACGTGTTTTTCCCATTTAATATATACCTTAATCATATATCTAAAGGTCAAAATGTTATATGCCCCCTCTTAACAAAACTGGAAGTACTTTGATAGGCATTATGGGAACAAATGGGAAAAACTGTTAGGACTTTTGGGTTGAAACCCTGTTAGTACTTTGACATTGATATGCCTGCGCTAATAAGCAAAATGTCCTCATAATATTGAATGAATAATACCTTATCCATACATTTTTAACTGTCCTATTGGGAAAACTGTTAGGACTTTATCCGGAAGTACGTACGTAGGTGGTTATATACACACACATAAGGGCGGCTATTTGAACACAAAATTAGATACAAACATAGAGACATAAAGCCTCGACCGTTGGATTCTTTGTTCTAATATGGATGAGTGGAATTCAGGGGCAATCCAACAGTGCAGATCAATTGTGTCACCAATTGTGTGACACAATTAATCTGCACCGTTGGATCACCCTATGAGTTCCACCTCTCCATATAAAGACAAAAAATTCCAACGGTTGAGGCTTTTTGTCTCTTTGTCTGTGTTTAATTTTGTGTTCAAATAGCCGCTCCCTATATACATACATACACACACACATTTTTCCATTGATACTGAAAAGACATTTCAAAACAAAATGGGAACTACCCACAAGATTTAGTTGCATCTTTTAACAGCAGTTAAACTGTTATGTTCTTTCTGATAAAAGGATTAAATTCTAACAATCTTAAAGTAGTTAATAATTTAATGATTTTTTGAATGCTGTTTTCAATAATAAAGATTTTCTTCAAGTCTTACTTATTTAATAATAATGGTCACCTTAAGGTTGATTGCAAATCATTTGATTTAAGCTTAACGCGTATAGTTTTACTTGAATGGATGTTGCAATACACATGACAGAGTATACATTTGCTAATTCTTTACCAAGGATCTGATGAACATATGCTCTTTAATCAATTTGCTCTGGTGAGTTCATATCCCCTGTTTGTTTTTCCAAATTTTATCTTGGCTTTTGATATACCTTCATATGCATATTCTCTCTTTGTTGTTTAGAAATTATTGATATAATTTTTATATACTGGCTCATAGTTGTGAAAGGCGCGCTGCGGCGCGCGCCATGGCGCATGGCATGGCGAGGCGCAGCGCTCGCGCCATTTTTGCTTGCGGCGCGGCGCACATGAAAAGGCGCAGCAAATGGCGCGCGGCGCAGAAATGGCGCACGGTGCAAAATGGCGCGCGGCGCAGAAATGGCGCACGGTGCAAAATGGCGCGCCTTTTCTTTATTTTATGGTTTTTTTTCGCATTTCAAGCTACAATAACTACTCTACTATAAATGCTCTTATAATCACCATCACTACTACTATTACTATTATTATCATAATAACATGAAATGTGAATAACTTTGTTAATTTTTTTTTTCAATTATATGAAAACATAATGACATCATTATTATTTCCTATTTGATTATCATTAACGAGTTAATAACCTTACAATTATGTAATTGACTTACCTTAGCATGCCGACACTTAGAACTGAAATATGTTCTATTATCGAATGTAGTTTAGATTCATTTTAATTTTGTTAGAAATATATAATGTTTATGTAATATATAAAAGATCATAAAATATTGTCTAGCATAGATGCAAAAGCAAATGAATGGGACTGAGAACCCGTGAACGGTAAATCAAGAGAAGCAGCTTTGGAGGAAGAGAAAGCATTCCCAAAAAATTAACATTCAGTCAGCTCCGAAACATACCCTTTGATAAATTTTTTTCCTGCATGTGTGAATATGTCCAATATCTACGTACGATTTGTCTACAACATAAAAATATTTCATGATTTGGTATTTGCTAAATACAATCGAGCATTAAATTTATTAGATTCAGATTTCTGGTTTATCAGTAATGTGTATTATTATTTTGAATTTCTAATATATTGTGCTTGAAATTTTATGTTTTATGTTTTTTTTCTGTAAAATGCATAAAATTTTTTATTGCATATGTTTTACCAAAAAATATTGATTTTTTTATTTTTTTTGTTAAAATATTAAATTTATTAAAAAATAAATATGTGCAGTAAATTAAAAAGGTGTGCGCCGTGCGCCAAAGCTCCAGAGAGGGTTTGCACCTTTTTGCACCGTGCGCCATTAATAACACTGTACTGGCTGCCTAAAATTACATTTCCATGGCAAATAACGCAAAATAGGTACTACTTTCTGTTCAACAAAAATTTGGTGATTTTTTAACCTTTTTATAATCGATATTGCATAACACATGTTCATAACACATGATTAGCGGCTTTGAGAAGAGGAATTGTACATGCATGAGGTATATTCTGGTGTATTATTTGTTGCAAAGTTAAATAAGTTCAGATGTTCCAATGTGAAGAGGATTACATACAACATGAATGGTGCATACTGGAGGACTAAAACCGATATTTTTATGCAGGTTTATTGTTGGGGAACTGAAGAACAGCAGAATATATTACGACAGTTTAATGCAACTAGAATAACAATACACTGATGCCTTCAAACTTGATGCAAGGAGCAAATAGTAAGGGCATGCACTAGAGATGGTGTGTATATTAATGATGAACAAATTTTAGGAATTGATTTAAGTCGTTGATGATAACTGAATGATTAAATCCGTTGGTTATGTTGTATTTTTATTTATATATGAGACTTTGATTTGTTACGTTAATGTATGACATAAACTGATAAAGCATATTTTTAGATCGCTTAATGTGTGTGTCTCAGTATCTACTGCATTATTGTGACGTGATGAGTACTGTACTATTATTGTTATTAGCGCCATACCATGACTAATATTTACCATCTCCTTTTCTAATTTATTAGCAACTGATAACACATAACAAATGAATCTAAAACTGTTAAACATTGGCAAACTTATGCCTGAAACTAACGAATATATAAACGTTTTTCTTCCATACATGCTAGCTTTACATTTACTCTGTCCGATAACTATCACCTAGGTCGTAGTTGATATTTTAAATTGCATTTACTTCATTTGTGCAAATGAAATCTGTTTAAGACGTTGTTTTTTGCGTTGCAATCGTATCGTAATGTTTTACGTAATAAAGTTGGTTTATTAAATTAGAGTAATTTATAATTTATTTATTTATCTATGTAAATTATTAATATGTTTTATTCATTAAAAACAAATAATTAATTAATTAATCAAAAATCAGTTAAATTAACAAACAAAATTAGAATGGTCCACTTGAAATTCGCAAACGCATTATCCGCTAACTAACATACCCTGTTAAAATATCTCGCTTCCGCTACTCTCAAACATACACTTAGTCAATATCAGTAGTACAAATGCATCCACTATGTCGTTGCACATATTTTTAAATAACGTTGATAACCAAATAACGGTTTCCACAACAAATAGTATTTCGTATTTAGTACGAACAAGTATTGATGACAGTTTTACCAAAACATTCAGATCACATTATTTCATTCTTTTAAACAAAACAAAAATTTGTACATAGATTAAAATTCAACAATACTTTATTTGTAACAAAGTTTATCCACACTACCCGTTTGCGAAGCACGGGTCCCACACTAGTTTCTATTAACAGAAAAAGCCCTTGAACTTTACTCCGTCTTCGATTATCTTTATATAATCTGATTCGCAACGCTACTGCCAATACAGAGTGGTTCTCGGATAATAATCCAACCGGTCTCTCCATATTGACAACGATATTGGCATACACTTCGATAGTCGGTTATTTAACTATCGAAGAAAAACAAACATTCATTCAAAGCATCAAACAAATCGCTGGGCCTCTTAATTAATATTTCATTAATTAAAACACTCCTCCATTTCTCTATCAAAATTTGTTAACCAAATATTTTCAATAATCATCTTGGCCTCTTACGCTATTTGGAAAACATTTTCATATATCGCCTTATATTATTTTCTATAGTTAGAAAATATATTCTATTTATAATTGGAAAACATTCCAGTTACTTATCTCTTCCCCGACCATT
Source organism: Allium sativum (assembly GCA_030737875.1). NCBI lineage: Eukaryota > Viridiplantae > Streptophyta > Magnoliopsida > Asparagales > Amaryllidaceae > Allium > Allium sativum. The sequence goes on from CM060921.1 coordinate 283,875,005, forward strand.
CATTTATTTCTATATTCAAGAAATATTTATTATTATATTTCCAAATTTCCACTTACTTGGGTTAAAACGAATGTTGTGTAAAACATCATTTCAACAACCCAAAATACTGCATTCAACTAACTCTTATTCAAACATTTCTCTTTGAGACTGGATCCTACTATTTATTGGTTAAAAATGAAATCAAACCAGTTGGGGTATAACTACTTCTTAGACCTTGACTGAAAACATCCTTAACTTCAAAACGGTCAAGACCACTTACCTCGAATAATAAACATCGTAAAAACCAATTATTCTTTTTTAAACCCGCATACATTCCTCCTTCTAATTTTATCACATTTAATTATATATTTCCTTTTTGTTTATAATATTCTATTTTAATTTCGTTTCCTTATCGAACTCAATATATATCGATACATTGATTTATAACTATCAAAATTTCTTAAAAATATTCTAACTCCTTAAATTTCCGGAAAATTTCGCTATAACCTCCTTTGTACCGGTTGATAGTTCAAACCTCAACTCGCCTCTCTAGGCCCTTTCCATTCAAAAAGAAAATCAAAAAGCCAAGTGGCTTGCCGATTCGGCGCATAAAACCTCATCTGAAATTTAAACACGTACCTTTTTGTCGGGCACTAAATTTATAACTTCATTCTCTTCATCCCATACCTGTTATCACATATGCGTCCATTTCTAATTTATTTCAACTCAGTCTGGTCATTTTAACTTGATTCGTTAATTTACTCTTTAATCAGCTCTTTTGCCTATTTCATCTTTTTAATTGAACATATCACTTCCAGATATGTTTTTAATTTACTTAAAACAAAATTTAATTCCATTTTCAACTTGAATTTCATATTCAATTTCGAATATAAATTCTTAAACCTCATTTTACTTATCCAACGCCCAATTTCGATTCAAAATTCCATTTACTAATTATTCTTCAAATTAGTCAATTCTATTCAATAATTAAAAATCTCATTTTTGTTTCAAAAATCATTTCACTTACTTCACTGGAGTTCATATTTATTTTATATCTCCAGTCTGGATTTTTCTAATGAAAATTCGGATTTTATTTATATAAACCATTATGGTTTCTAAACGATTTTGGCTCTGCTTTTCTGAAAATTTGATTTTGATATAACTCAAAATATACACGACTAAATTTAGAATTTTCTCTTCCATTAGAAAACTATTATCTAATTGGTACTAACGGTTCTTGTTACAAAGAATTCCGACTTAATTTGAGTTCTATATACTCAATTGAAGTTCGAATGCCAATTTACGAACTACCGCGCTGCGACGAGCTCGTTTTAATTATATTTAATAAATAAACGTTTTAAACTTCGTTTATATATAAATTCTTATTCCATTCTAATATACTTTAATATATTTTAAACCAATTTTCCAAATTCAACTTAATATTTCCGATTATCTATAATTGTCAATTTTCCCTTACTCGGTAATAAATTTATATATCATTCAATCTTCTATATTTAATTCCAATTCCTTATAAATTATTTATAAAATTCGATATAATCGAATTTCAATTATATACCCGTTGAAATTTTCCCAATTCAACTTATATTCCGAATTCTGAAATATAATCAATCGGTTTGTTTCAAAAAAATTCCCAACTTACTTTTAAATTCCTATTTGAATTTAAATGGTTTAAATTATCCAAATGATAATTTATTTCACCAAATTTATAACACTACATATAAATTCAACTTCCTTGTTTCATATATTTAAACAATTTCCCTTTTCAAATTTCTATTTGAAACTCCATCCCTTTGATATTCCGAATTTCGAAATAAAAACCGTTGTTCCCTTTCGAATGATTTCAAATTCTATTTTTAAATTCATATTTGAATTTAAATATTCAAATTATCTCTTGATAATTAATTCAGTATATTTATAAACACCATTTTATAAATTTCCTTGTTTTATATTCAAACAAGTCTATTTCGAAATCTTTTTAAAACCAAAATCTTATTTTGGAAATATTTTTAATAACTTATATATATAACACCCAGTTTATTTTCATATTCAATTTAACTTCTATTTAAATAAATTCGAATTAATCGAATTCAAATCATAAATCCTTACGGATTTATTTTAGTTCAATTTATATTCTGAACATCAAAATAAATTCCATCATTTATTTCTTTAAACGATTCCTCCATTTCTATTTTTAAATTCACATTTGAATTTAAATATTCAAATTATCCAATGATAATTTTTCCACTACATTTATAAACCCCGTTTATAAATTCAGTTCAATTCAATTCCCTGATTATCCAATGAAAATCATTCCATTTCATTTATAAACACCGTTTATAAATTTACTTAAATTTCCTGTGTTATTTAATTTATAAATATCATTATAAATTAAATACTAGTTTTATTTATTAAAAACAAGTTAATATCTTTATAGTCCACTCGAAATTCAAATTCTATTTTTGAAAATAGATTTCCCCTTTTTAAATCTCAAATATCCTTTGCACAATATTTTGGCCCTAGTGATATTTAACAATCAAACCACTCAATTATCAATCAACACATCATATATGATAATATATGTGGAACAAACAAATAATAATATTTTTGAGGAATCCAGTTGGATCCCTCCAACCTGTTTTCTTGCATCCGCAGACGTTAGCCAACAGAAATAATACCCATCCTGCTTCGTGGCAGGATTTCATGGTATAGAAGGTCATCCACTATCATAGCGTGGGGCGTATAGGGTCATCCGCTAATGATACTGCGGGCATCCGCTAATGTTACTACGGGAATCCAACCACCAATAAATATATAGTAACCACAAACAGCAATCCTAAATAACTAATATATATTCAATAACCACAATAATATTATTCAAGCATCCAAACAACCAATAATATATTTTTAGGAAGAAAAATAATTTTAATAAACTTTCGAGTGAGAATTACTCACCAGAGTTTATTGTGATGCCGAATATCCGCAGTCTGGATTTTTTCTAAATTCTCAGCTAGCTCCAAAAAATCCCAAACCACTTCGAAAACATATCCTTCATTCTTACGAATCCAACGCTTCTGATGGTTTTTATATCTGGTTTCAAATGTATGAGTTAAATTGTTTACAAGTTTCTATTTTAATTAAAATATAATTAACAGCATTATAAAAATATAATTACCTAACTGCTACTACCATTTTACTCGACCACTCCATAAAACATCCTCGAACAACTTCAAACAATTTCAACCAGACCCTAAAACTGCAGTATTCAATTCAACATTTCATCTAACTCCCAATCACCCTTATGCCTAACTCCCCATTTCACCATTGATTTACCCAAAATGTCGGACTCTTCAATGTTGAATCCCCCATCTGTCCTTTTCTACAAACCTTTAGTCGACATTGGTAGTCCCAAATGCCCATAAAACCAAAAACTGCTGCTGACGCTCAATTTTGGATTTCCCGTACCACAAGCCTCTGAATCCACTCACTTCCTCTACACCAAAAATCATCACACCTGGCTTCGACTCCACCTCTCGATGCTCCTACAACAAATGATCAAAAATTCGTACCGAAATCCCCCACTGTAAACTCAGAGCGAACCCCGATACTCCCTCCTCCTTTGTAACGCAAGCGACGCGAGTACGTCGTTGAGCTTCAGCAACATCATGGTTTTATTTCTTCTTGGAACCCCTGCTACTAACAGTTGCGAATTCGAACTTGCATAGCCTCGCAACTATAATACCCTATCGAACCCGTCTTCATGATATCCAACCTCGCGATGCTGAACGAACCCAGATCTCGACCTCCTAAAACTCGCGATTCCCTCGTCACCATCTTACTCGAATTTGAGATGAAGGGTAATTGATTTCGACGGCTCTGATTTTAGAGTTTTCTGTATAAATCGATTTTGATTTTCGGAAGGGGGAATTTCGATTTATTTCTTTCTAATGGAAGGAAAGGAATATAAGAGGAAAGGGGGTATGGATTTATTGATTTCAATCGGCCATTTCCACATTGTTTTTCAGAAGCACTGCCATGATGAGGATGACGTGATTATATTGAAGAAGATACTTAGTCCTTAAGGAAATTTAGTCAGTATGTGGTACATCAAATTAATTACGATTTGATTTGATTTAATTTGATTTGAAATAAAGAGATTTTTATTTCTTTTAAATAGATATTGATTTGATTTTGAACCTATCCACAATCAAATATTTCGGGGTCCATTAATTTAAATCATGAATCGCTATTTTAGCGTAACCACTGTCGTTTCAACATTGTAGCGTTATATTGAACTCTGCAGAATATATTATGAATTTTAATTTCAACCTATATATCATTTTAAATTCAGAACTAATCAATTCGCTAGTAATAAATTATTTTTATTATCGTCTATATTCAAATACAATTAATATTGATCATCTAAATTGTTTCGATTCATTTTTAAACATCAAATTCAGTTATTCGTTGATTTCATATTTTGATAATTTAATATATTCGATATTAATCCGAAATCGATTTTTAAATCGACAACTTAATATAAAAATTCATTTATATTATCAATTTAACATTTAAAACCATATTGAACATTTAAAATAAATTGTTTGAAAAATCCGGGTCGTTACAGTATGCATGAAACACAATACATAAATGTCCAAAATTAATTCCTGCAAATAACGAATTCAACAAATTAAGTCGTTCTACCATATCGTCTTTCCAAAAATCTCAGGTTATATTTGGAAAGAGTTATTTTTAGCAATCAGTTTCTGCAAATCATTTCTACAGTAGGACAGAAATTTTTGGCAAGCATTTCCTGAAATCATGGTTCATTTTTTTTGGCGAGCAGTAAGTTTTTTAAAAGGTAAGAAATCATTTGTACCCTGAAATCAATTTCGAAATTCAAACAGCTTCCAGTATGAAATATATCTACATGGATTATTATTAGGTCGAACGTGTTTTGGCAAGTTTTTTTATGGTTCGAATTCAAATCTACATTCATGAATATACATGCAAGTTATTCAAGATTATTATTTTTGGACATGTAAAGATTGACAACACAAATCCCGCAAGTATCACCAATCAATTTTGGCAAAAATTTAAAATGGGTTTCCTTATCCGCCGAATTTATCTGTAACGCCCTGTATTTTTAAGATAATAAAATAAGAATAACTTAATTAAATAATGAGAATTAAGTAAAACGGACTGCGCCATTGCGTCCGTCTCGGAATTCTGGTCAAGGTAGACACCTGGTTTGCGTAAAACAGACATCATATGAAGAAGTTATTAAGCCTAGAAGTTTGTATACACACAAGATATATATATATATATATATATGCAAACAAATTAAAATGTAAAATAAAGAATAAAATAAGGATTGCATGTAATAAATATATGCACTGAAAAAAATGTAATGCATGCATTGAAAAAAAGAAAGGATTGGTTGCATGCAATGTAAATATGTTGCATGCACTGATTTGCAAACATAATGCATTAACATTAAAAGAAAAAGATTCATGCAATGGTTTAATTTAAGTATTGTAACTAACATGAAAAAGAGAAGTAAGGAGGGAACACTAATTACCATTGTTCTAAGACTTATTGACAAAAGACTTCATAGCTCAGTTGGTTAAGGCATTGGATTTGTAACATAAAGGATGGGGGTTCGAACTCCGGCGGTGGCATAATTTTTATCTTTGTTTTAAAGAGGGCCAACTGAACATGCAAATATATGTACATATACAAATTCAAAATTTTAAAGGATAAGAACGTACATAAAGGAAATAAAAAAATATATGTATATACATATGAGAATATATATATATATATATATATATATGCATAAATATATGTATACAAAAGATAAAATTCAAGATAAGGCTACAGTCAATGAAATATGGCAAGAATCAAATAACGGTGCAACATCGTTTGAATTTTGAAAATAAAACGAAAATTGTGCATGTATATATATATATATATGCATAAAATGGTCGGTAGAAGAATTGTATACATATAAGAATATTTCATGTGAATAAAACAGTTAAATAAATTCCAGAAATTCAAAAGTTCAAAAATCAAATTTCTGCGCCAAAACAATTCAAACATTCGAAATTCAAATTTCTGCACCAAAACAGCTTGTGGGACCCAATACTGACTCAGCACTGCGTGTACGATAAGATTTGGCTAGATTCATTTGCGAACCTGGACTATTTTCTTAACTTGGTTCAATGCTGACTCAGCGCCGCGTGTACGATAAGGTCTTGAGTACCTATAAATAAGACCCTAGACCTAGCCCTAAACATCATAATTCGGCGGCTGCCCTAGAGCTCTTCTATGGCTCCCTCTCTCTCTTCTCAAATCTATTCTGAAATTAAAATGTTAGCCTATGAGGATTATGAATTCAGATCTACAAGAGGGAATCAACGTTAATAAAAAAAATTGAATCATGAAAGAAAGGTAAACCTCTAAGAACCAGTCTATTTGTAACACCCCACGCCCGCTATGGTCACTCACTAAGGGAATGCCATAGCATCGGTGGAGTATTTTAGTGAATATAGAACAGAAAAATTACAACAAGACAGATATAAATAGTACTTGAAATTTTAAAACATCATCTCATAACAGCGGAAATAAACATGTCTGGTTACATCATAAAACCACGATAAAAGTCAAGTACAATATCCATCAAAATAAAGAAGTACATAATCCCACTCTGTCATACAATAGCCAGAACAAAAGAAAAGATAACGAGATAACTGGAGCTTTACATCTATCCAAGCTCCTAAAGACTGGAACAGAAATCCGATCAAGCTCCACTACTGCCAGGATCCACCGTAGGACCTGAGGGTTGGGAAAAAGAAAAAAACAACGGGGTCATACATAAGTCTGAGTGAGTCCTATAATTTTAACAATACAATCATTAAAGTAACCAGAGAAGACATAAACTTGACCTACGGTAATATCTGGGGATGAATGGCTACACTAAGCAGCTTGGTAGACTTAGGATAAACTAAGATAACCGTAAGGACGCATCTACCCACCCATGGATAATTACTAACTGCACCACACCAGTCATTCCTACTTAAAGGTTGATCCCTCCAAGGACTTAGAAAATTTCCCAGTAGTTCCTTGTACTCCTAGCCACTACATAGGTGCCGTCTGCCCCTATCTCCACTAGGTGTACTTAGTAATTTTACCCAGTAGTTTCGTGTACCCCTACATAGGTGCCGTCTGCCCCTATCTTTACTAGGTGTACCCACTACTCCCCATCGATCGGCTCCCTACCGTAGATACCCGTGCTGGTCCCACAGTGGGGTGTATCACTCCCCTAAAGTGGCTACCTGATAATATCAACGGTGCACGGCTTTATATCTACACGATGCAACAACGGCTTATCTACCAGCCCGGGCCCACACACGCATATGAAACCCGTTGGACTTGCGTTGCCACCGCTAACCCGTTTTGGCCTCTTATAATCAAGCCCAATATGCGTGTCCCGTCACTCGACATGGGTCGAGCCCACAAAGATACGTTTGGGATATTGGTTGAAATGGGCCCCCACAAGCTACCCACCTAAGCTTGTCACATATCTAGTGTATCCCACTTAACCCTTTAATCATGTTTAATTACATGTTTCCACTTGGTTAAGTATTCTAATCGTATTTTCTATTGCCACCCAAGGCAACCCACTAGATTCCACATGCCACCCAAGGCAACCACTGAATTTCCACATGCCACCCAAGGCACCCACTTAACCCCTCATGTCCCACTACATGCTAATATGGTTAAGTGTTTCTTAATTAATTAAGACCATGATCTCCCATAAAGACCTCCCACATTAGACTGGCTGTTATGACCGCCTGGTTAAGCCGGTAGAGTCCGGGCAGTCTTACGTCATAACAGAGCCTAACCTCGTGTCTTTACTTTAATCACGTATTTAATTTATGGCTAAGACCTCTCACATTGGGCCGACATTTGTAGCAACTGGTTAAGCCGGTTGGGTCCGGGCAGTTTTACACTACAAATGAGTCCAACCTCGTGTCTTAGTCGATTAATTACACCTAATTAATCACCCCCATATTAATTATCCCTAATTAATATCAAGTTTTCCATAACATGGGTAGACCTAACTCAATAGGTAAATTCCCATGGGGTAGACCTAACTCAATAGGTAAATTCCCACTTATGGTAATTTATTTTTATGGTATGCTTAATCATACCCAATCATACATTTATTAACATATTTACCAACCCCATCGTTCCCCACGTAAATCGTTCTCATTTCATAACATAATAAAGGGGAAGATCCATCACAAATATCATGGGTTTAGCATATAACTTTGTCATGGGTTAAGAGGATGTCAACATGCATATATGAACATATATTAACCCAACTACATTTAACCCAACTTGCATATTATCATACACATGATTTGCATAACATGTTGCATATGAGCTTGCATATTATCATACACATATCTTGCATAACATGTTGAACTTGCATATAAGCATTCTGATAACTTGCATAACATGTTAAACATGCATTTAAGCATACACATAACTTGCATAAGCATTCACATACTTACATAAGCATGCATAACTTGCATATCACATTGAACTTGCATTTAAGCATATACATAACTTGCATAAACATCCATACACTTGCATAAGCATGCATAACTTGCATATCACATTAAACTTGCATTTAAGCATATACATGACTTGCATAAGCATTCACATACTTACATAAGCATGCATAACTTGCATATCACATTGAACTTGCATTTAAGCATATACATAACTTGCATAAACATCCATACACTTGCATAAGCATGCATAACTTGCATATCACATTAAACTTGCATTTAAGCATATACATGACTTGCATAAGCATTCACATACTTACATAAGCATGCATAAACCCACTTATTAAATATGCATAAACCCACTTATTAAACATGCATAAACTCACTTGTTAAACATGCATAAACCAACTTATTAAGCATGCATAAACCACTTATCAAACATGCATAAACTCACTTATTAATTATGCATAAACATAGAAAAACATAGAGTAGCATATCATTATAAATGATTCAAACTCACTAATCCGCATTTAAGACCATAAGTCTCATTACACCCAATCTACTTACTTTAACAATTGATGTTAAAGTGATAGAAACTCACCAAACCAAGATTAGCAAACTTATGAAGGGGAATTAGTTGCTAAATATGAAGAAGCCAATGATTAGAGATTGATTAGAGAGGGATTAGCTTGCAACTTCCTTCATAAATTGGTGGAGGCTCCTTCTAAGATTTAATTTGGCGGCATGAGGCCATCATTTCTATTTTTAGTATGGATTAGGGTAGGTTTAGGGTATATTTATAGATTAAGAGAGTGTTTTAGGCCCTTAGATTAACCCTAGATTAGATTAGGTCCGTTAGATTTAGAAAATCTCTAGAACCCAGCCCAGCCCTAGCCAGAAAACCAGATCTGGTGCACCCAAGCCCCCTGGTTCGACACGCCGTGTCGACAGGCAAGTCGACAGGCAAGTCGACACCCCTGTCGACAGGGCTGTCGACAGCCCTGTCGACATGCTTCGGGCGGGAATCTTCCCGCCTGGCCCCGCTGGTTCTATTTTAAAATCTAAATTTGAATTCCTAAATCTGTTTTTAGCTTTTAAATTTTCTGCAAACTTCTTTGGGCCATAACCGTGCCATACGGACTCCGATTCTCGAAAACTCGGACTCTATTTCGCGTATTTTTCCGAGACGAACGCATTGGCGCAGCCCGTTACCCCCAATTCCCACGTTTGAGATTATTTATCCTGTAATTAGTGAATTTTAGTATTAACTAAAATTCGGGGTGTTACATTCTCCCCTCCTTAAAGGATTTCGTCCCCGAAATCTCTAAGATAAGGAGAATGCATATCCTACCATCCAAGCAACCATCTACTCAAACCATCAACCACGGGCATCCATTGTCCTTAAGCAGTTTCTAATGATGTATGAGCATATGAAAAAAGTGTGTGTATATGTTCCCTATCTAATGTATGAACATATGCAAACCATGATAGTGCCATGCATCCATTATGTATGCGAGAAAACCCTATCGACACATACAATATCTACATGAGTGCACAATCATTCACCAAAATGCATCATCTATATGATAACACAATCATTATACATCCATAAATATAGCCTCCTACACACAATTTTATGCAATATGCAATATGAAGTGACTGAGTCGATCTAGTGCCTAGAGTGTGTGTATATGCATCCACGAGCAACCACTAGCAAACACTTGCATCCATCAACCATAACATGTCTCAAACACATGTTTCAACCATAGGTTTACCCTATCTAAAGGTCAAACAGTACTAACGAGAGGACATACTAAAGATAAGATAAGTACTAGACAATGATGGAGGAGAAAGTAAAGACATACCCTCAAAAAGAAATGGGTACAATGAACGCATCTTCGCTTCCGTCTCCCAAGTTGCGTTGCTTTCATCTTCTCCCCATTGCACTTTGACTAGTTGAACCTCTCGATTCCTCAATTTCCTAGTCTCTGACCCAAGGATGCGAGTAGGAGCTCGTCGGATAGTCGCATCACGCTCTATCTCTACATCTTTAAGCAAGCTCGGCTCTACCACCTCTGCGGTCTCATGTAAGCATTTCCTCAGATGTGATACATGGAATACATCATGAATACCACTAAGTCTGTCGGGCAACTCCACCCTATATGCCATCCGTCCAATCCTTTCCTTAATAGGAAACGGCCCAACAAACCTCGGTGCTAACTTCCCAACGGATCCAAAGCGAACAACATTTCTCAACGGAGATACCTTGATAAAAACCATATCCCCAACCTCAAACTCAAGATCCGTCCTTCTTTTGTCCGCATAAGATTTTTGCCTATCCTGTGCTGCTTTCATCCTTCTTCGAATCAAGTCAATCTTCTCAGAAGTCTCCCTAACCATATCAGGCCCAAGCAAGATCTTATCCGTAGATTCCCACCAACATGTAGGTGATCGACAAGGCCTTCCATAGAGAGCTTCGAAAGGAGCCATACCAATACTGGACTGAAAGCTGTTATTATATGCGAACTCCACCAATGGAAGATGCTCTTCCCATGTACCTCCAAAATCTAGAATACAAAGCCTCAAAAGGTCTTCTAGAACACGATTCACCCTCTCAGTCTGGCCGTCTGTCTGAGGATGATATGCGGTGCTTAGACACAATTGAGTCCTCACTGCTTCTTGCAAACTTCTCCAGAACTCGCTAGTGAAGATAGGATCTCGATCACTCACTATGCTAGAGGGTACCCCATGCAATCGAACTATCTCTCGAAGATATACAGAAGCTAGCCATGGAGCAGTCCTCTTGCTCTTCACAGGTATGAAATGGGCGCTCTTAGTAAGTCTGTCTACCATCACCCAAATTCCTGTATTACCCTTCCTCGATCTGGGTAACCCGTCAATAAAATCCATCGAGACGCTATCCCACTTCCATTGCGGAACTTCCAATGGGTGAAGCAACCCACCAGGTTTCTTTTGCTCCGCCTTCACTTGTTGGCACACCAAGCATCGAGCGACATACTCGGCCACATCTTTCTTCATACCGGCCCAGAAGAAAACCCTCTTCATGTCTTGGTACATCTTGTCCCCACCAGGATGAATAGTCATCCTAGAACGGTGTGCATCATCAAGAATAGCCTTCCTCAAACCCTCGTCTTGCGGTACACAAAGTCTACCGTCTCTATGCAAGCACCCCCTATCGTCTAGGGTATACCTACTCAAATGGCTGGACGACTCCCCCCTTATGAGCTTCTCTACCAGCTCAACTAACTGTGGGTCGTCCCTCTGTGCTTCTCCAATCCGCCCCAAAAGAGTAGGTCTAACCTCCAAGGATGCTAGCAAACCGGGTACATAATCAATGGAAGGTCTGAAATCAAACATCGAGATAAATTCCAAGCTTCGTCGTTCCACGAACAGTGGACTCAAGGACAACCTCCTCCTGCTCAAGGCGTCTGCCACCACGTTACCCTTGCCAGGGGTATACGTTATCTCGAAATCATAGGATGCTAAGAACTCCATCCACCTTTGCTGTCTCAGATTCAAATCCTTCTGAGAAAACAAGTACTTCAATGATTTGTGGTCAGTGAACAACTCGAATCTCTCACCAAGAAGATAATGGCGCCAAATCTTAAGCGCAAAAACAATAGCGGCCAGCTCTAGATCGTGGGTAGGGTAATTTTTCTCATGTGCCCTCAACTGCCTTCCACCATAGGCTATTACCCTTCCCTCTTGCATTAAGGCTGCGCCAAGTCCTGTCCCACAGGCATCGGTATAGACAACAAATGGCTTGCTCCCATCTGGCAACACTAAAACTGGAGCGGTGGTTAAAGCTCTCTTTAACCGTCGGAACGCATCATCACAATCTACGTCCCATGTGAAAACAAGATTCTTCTTTGTTAAGCGGGTTAACGGGGCTGATATCTTTGCGAAGTCTTTGATAAACTTCCTATAATAACCCGCCAACCCCAAGAAGCTTCTTACTTCGGTAGCATTTTTCGGAACCTTCCAATCCTGAATTGATACTACCTTCGCGGGATCCACAGCTATCCCTTCCTTGGAGACCACGTGCCCCAAGAACCGCACCTCCTTCCTCCAGAAGTGACATTTAGAGAATTTAGCCTTAAGGCTATGTGCTCGAAGAGTCTTCAATACCTCCCCAAGATGTAGGGCATGCTCTTCTTCACTCTTAGAAAATACTAAGATATCATCCACAAAGACCACCACGAATTTATTAAGGAACTCCCTGAACACCCTACTCATCAAATCAACAAAGTATGCAGGGGCGTTCGTCAACCCAAATGGCATCACTAGCCACTCATAGAAACCATCTGGAGTCCTAAAGGCAGTCTTGTCTATGCTATCCTCAGCCACCCTCAACTGATGAAACCCCGTGGCTAAGTCCAACTGAGAAAATACTGAAGCGCCAACCAACTGATCGAAAAGATCATCAATCCTCGACAATGGGTGCCTATTCTTCATAGCTTGTTGAGTTCTCTATAGTCTACACAAAGTCTGAGGGACCCATCCGCCTTCGTAGCAAATACTACTGGTAAAGATACCCCACTCCGATATACTTCGTCTTATGAACCCCTTCTCGAGCAACTCCCCTACTTGCTTATGGAGTTCCCTCCTCTCACGAGGAGCCATGTGGCGCACTGGTAAAGATACCGGTTTAGCATTATCCACCAGATATATTCGGAAGTCAATCTCCCGCTTCGGAGGTAAGCCCTTCACCTCCTCAAACACATCCGGATATTCCCGGACCACTCTAACAGATTGCAAACTCTCGACCGAAGCGTCAAGCGATTCAAGATAACTTAGCATAACAGAGTCCCTGGGATTACAAGAAATCTCGAGAGTGTTACCCAAGCGGGTCATGAGCCTAACAACTCTCCTTTCGCAATCAAGAACGGCACCATTACTGGATAACCAGTCCATGCCTAAAATCAACCCATAGCCCGTGAAGCCCAACACAAAAGCATCACATCTAAACTCAATGCTAAGTATAGAAATCTTCAAACCCAAACATATCATGGACAAATAAGTGGAGCCCCCAATTGGGTTTGAAACAACCAAGGGATCATCTACCAGACTGGTGTCTAGGTGCAGTGACTCAACTAATGATGATGAGATAAACGAATGCGATGCGCCTGAATCAAACAATGTACGGACAGGATGGTCAAATAGAAAAACCAGACTTTCAACGGAAATAGTTCTACCTCTCTCCTGAATCGGTGGAACTGTGAGAGCCTGTACTTGCCCCCTAGCCTGACTCGGTGCCATAAGAGCTTGCACCTGTCCTCCTGAGGTAGATCCCGTCCTTTGCCCCTTCTTAGGACAATCTTTCACTAGATGCCCTGCTTCGCCACAGTGGAAGCAGCCAGTCTTCTTCTTCTTGCGACAATCCTTGCTTAGGTGGCCAGGTGTCCCACAATTGAAACACCTCTTCTTCTTGCCTTTGCCACCATTGCCTTTCCCACCTTTGTTTTGTTGTTGTTGCTGAGGTCTCTTTTGATCTCCCTTCTTCTCGGGTGCCCTATTAGCATTGGGACCCTTCTCTTCTTCATACATGAGTGCCATGTCAACTAACTTCTCAAAGGTGGCCCCCATAGGGATATGAGTCATAGCCAACCCATGCATCGGTTCATTCAAGCCCTTCACGAACCTCAAAGCCTTCTTCTCCGGTGTATTCACCATGTCTAGGCCAAACCTTGCCAATTGATTAAACTTGTTGACATATTCCTTCACCGAGAGATTTCCTTGCTTTAGAGTCAAGAATCTTTCCATGTACAAGTTTTCCTCCGCCCTTGAGAGAAACTTTGCCACAAATCTTTGCCTAAAATCCGCCCAAGAGTCAACGGGGCGTTCTCCATTAGTGACCTCCCACCAGAATGAGGCCTCTCCCTTCATTAACCAAGCAGCCAACTTGACTTTCTTTCCTTCTTCCATCTCAAAAATATCTATCAACTCTTCCACCTCTTTAAGCCAATCTCTAGCCTCCACAAAGGTTTCAGATCCTTGAAAAGGTTTCCCTCCCATAGCTTTAAATTCCTTGCAAGTCTTAGCAAAAGTATCCGTGCGAGGAGGAGGGGGAGGAGGAAGATCGGGTGCTACGGTTGGTGGAGGAACATTTGCTGGACCCGCAGTGGTGGCCCTAGCCTCCATCAATCTCCTATACCATACTGGTATCGTCACACCCTCCGGAAAGTTAAGATTCTCGGCCATGCTGAAACGAAAAAGGAAAGATTCAAAATGGAGAATTCGAAGGATATAGATATGGCTATTGGGGATTATGCTTTTCCTTCAAAAAAAACTTTTCTCTTTAAAAGACATGTTTTTGAAAATATCTCTTCCAAAAATGTTTTAGAAAAATAGTTTTCTAAAAATTTTATCTGTTCCGGTAACCTTTGCTCCGATACCACGTGTAACACCCCATGCCCGCTATGGTCACTCACTAAGGGAATGCCATAGCATCGGTGGAGTATTTTAGTGAATATAGAACAGAAAAATTACAACAAGACAGATATAAATAGTACTTGAAATTTTAAAACATCATCTCATAACAGCGGAAATAAACATGTCTGGTTACATCATAAAACCACGATAAAAGTCAAGTACAATATCCATCAAAATAAAGAAGTACATAATCCCACTCTGTCATACAATAGCCAGAACAAAAGAAAAGATAACTGTATAACTGGAGCTTTACATCTATCCAAGCTCCTAAAGACTGGAACAGAAATCCGATCAAGCTCCACTACTGCCAGGATCCACCGTAGGACCTGAGGGTTGGGAAAAAGATAAAAACAACGGGGTCAGACATAAGTCTGAGTGAGTCCTATAATTTTAACAATACAATCATTAAAGTAACCAGAGAAGACATAAACTTGACCTACGGTAATATCTGGGGATGAATGGCTACACTAAGCAGCTTGGTAGACTTAGGATAAACTAAGATAACCGTAAGGACGCATCTACCCACCCATGGATAATTACTAACTGCACCACACCAGTCATTCCTACTTAAAGGTTGATCCCTCCAAGGACTTAGAAAATTTCCCAGTAGTTCCTTGTACTCCTAGCCACTACATAGGTGCCGTCTGCCCCTATCTCCACTAGGTGTACTTAGTAATTTTACCCAGTAGTTTCGTGTACCCCTACATAGGTGTCGTCTGCCCCTATCTTTACTAGGTGTACCCACTACTCCCCATCGATCAGCTCCCTACCGTAGATACCCGTGCTGGTCCCACAGTGGGGTGTATCACTCCCCTAAAGTGGCTACCTGATAATATCAACGGTGCACGGCTTTATATCTACACGATGCAACAACGGCTTATCTACCAGCCCGGGCCCACACACGCATATGAAACCCGTTGGACTTGCGTTGCCACCGCTAACCCGTTTTGGCCTCTTATAATCAAGCCCAATATGCGTGTCCCGTCACTCGACATGGGTCGAGCCCACAAAGATACGTTTGGGATATTGGTTGAAATGGGCCCCCACAAGCTACCCACCTAAGCTTGTCACATATCTAGTGTATCCCACTTAACCCTTTAATCATGTTTAATTACATGTTTCCACTTGGTTAAGTATTCTAATCGTATTTTCTATTGCCACCCAAGGCAACCCACTAGATTCCACATGCCACCCAAGGCAACCACTGAATTTCCACATGCCACCCAAGGCACCCACTTAACCCCTCATGTCCCACTACATGCTAATATGGTTAAGTGTTTCTTAATTAATTAAGACCGTGATCTCCCATAAAGACCTCCCACATTAGACTGGCTGTTATGACCGCCTGGTTAAGCCGGTAGAGTCCGGGCAGTCTTACGTCATAACAGAGCCTAACCTCGTGTCTTTACTTTAATCACGTATTTAATTTATGGCTAAGACCTCTCACATTGGGCCGACATTTGTAGCAACTGGTTAAGCCGGTTGGGTCCGGGCAGTTTTACACTACAAATGAGTCCAACCTCGTGTCTTAGTCGATTAATTACACCTAATTAATCACCCCCATATTAATTATCCCTAATTAATATCAAGTTTTCCATAACATGGGTAGACCTAACTCAATAGGTAAATTCCCATGGGGTAGACCTAACTCAATAGGTAAATTCCCACTTATGGTAATTTATTTTTATGGTATGCTTAATCATACCCAATCATACATTTATTAACATATTTACCAACCCCATCGTTCCCCACGTAAATCGTTCTCATTTCATAACATAATAAAGGGGAAGATCCATCACAAATATCATGGGTTTAGCATATAACTTTGTCATGGGTTAAGAGGACGTCAACATGCATATATGAACATATATTAACCCAACTACATTTAACCCAACTTGCATATTATCATACACATGATTTGCATAACATGTTGCATATGAGCTTGCATATTATCATACACATATCTTGCATAACATGTTGAACTTGCATATAAGCATTCTCATAACTTGCATAACATGTTAAACATGCATTTAAGCATGCACATAACTTGCATAAGCATTCACATACTTACATAAGCATGCATAACTTGCATATCACATTGAACTTGCATTTAAGCATATACATAACTTGCATAAACATCCATACACTTGCATAAGCATGCATAACTTGCATATCACATTAAACTTGCATTTAAGCATATACATGACTTGCATAAGCATTCACATACTTACATAAGCATGCATAACTTGCATATCACATTGAACTTGCATTTAAACATATACATAACTTGCATAAACATCCATACACTTGCATAAGCATGCATAACTTGCATATCACATTAAACTTGCATTTAAGCATATACATGACTTGCATAAGCATTCACATACTTACATAAGCATGCATAAACCCACTTATTAAATATGCATAAACCCACTTATTAAACATGCATAAACTCACTTGTTAAACATGCATAAACCAACTTATTAAGCATGCATAAACCACTTATCAAACATGCATAAACTCACTTATTAATTATGCATAAACATAGAAAAACATAGAGTAGCATATCATTATAAATGATTCAAACTCACTAATCCGCATTTAAGACCATAAGTCTCATTACACCCAATCTACTTACTTTAACAATTGATGTTAAAGTGATAGAAACTCACCAAAACCAAGATTAGCAAACTTATGAAGGGGAATTAGTTGCTAAATATGAAGAAGCCAATGATTAGAGATTGATTAGAGAGGGATTAGCTTGCAACTTCCTTCATAAATTGGTGGAGGCTCCTTCTAAGATTTAATTTGGCGGCATGAGGCCATCATTTCTATTTTTAGTATGGATTAGGGTAGGTTTAGGGTATATTTATAGATTAAGAGAGTGTTTTAGGCCCTTAGATTAACCCTAGATTAGATTAGGTCCGTTAGATTTAGGAAATCTCTAGAACCCAGCCCAGCCCTAGCCAGAAAACCAGATCTGGTGCACCCAAGCCCCCTGGTTCGACACGCCGTGTCGACAGGCAAGTCGACACCCCTGTCGACAGGCCTGTCGACAGCCCTGTCGACATGCTTCGGGCGGGAATCTTCCCGCCTGGCCCCGCTGGTTCTATTTTAAAATCTAAATTTGAATTCCTAAATCTGTTTTTAGCTTTTAAATTTTCTGCAAACTTCTTTGGGCCATAACCGGGCCATACGGACTCCAATTCTCGAAAACTCGGACTCTATTTCGCGTATTTTTCCGAGACGAACACAATGGCGCAGCCCGTTACCCCCAATTCCCACGTTTGAGATTATTTATCCTGTAATTAGTGAATTTTAGTATTAACTAAAATTCGGGGTGTTACACTATTTAAATTATTTCTCTTTCCCTTCTCTTTTCATGAAATAATAAATCCATTGTCGTTAGGTCGTGAATCAAATTAAAGGGAAAAGGAAAACCATGGATGATATAACGGATCAGATCCAAAATTTGGAGAAAGCTTAAAGATGAGTAGGTTTAAGCTATAGCCTTTAGATAATGTTATGACTATCGTTTAACATTCCCCTTTTTAATAAATTTTGAAATGGCCAGTTTAATTATAAATTGCTGTTGTAACGAATTGAAATGTTGATATGAATATGTCAGGAAATTCCTATGTTGAATTGGCTAAGTTATTGAATGTTTACATGTTGGAGAAAATAAACTTGTTAGGATATGAATAGCCAATTCAGTGATTGTAATTACATGCTTTACATGGGACATATTATTGATTGAACGACATGTTAAAATAATTACCCGATTGAATGTTTTACATGTCCTAGTAGAATTAAACATATGTTGAAAATGACATGCAACAAAATATAGGCAAAAATTGGACGACATGTAAATTAGATTACTGTAAACTATATTATAGTAAAAAGGATAATATGTCTAAAATTTTCATGTAATGAACGTAACATATATTATGTTTTGAGATTATAATTTGGAAGCGCAATTTGATATGAACATAAGTGATTGAATGAAAATGAATATGCCTAGGATTACAATTAGAAATTGTAAATACACTTATGGCACGAGGTTAGGTTGCATTGGTGGCGGAAGTCTGCCCGGACCCGACCGGCATATCCAGCAGCCACTAATGTTGAACCTAATGTGAGAGGCCTAAGTGCAAGAATTAACAGCATGTGCTAAGACACGAGGTTAAGTCTGCTTGTGGAAAAAGTCTGCCCGGACCCGCCCGACAAATCCAGCGTCCACAAGTGTAGACTTAATGTGAGAGGTCTAGTGCTTATATATATATATATAAATATATGTATATAACAAGATATGAATAAATGGCAAGGATGGTAATTAAACGTCTAACTCAGAAAATAAGAAAGGAAGGGATGTAACGAACTGAGTTAGTGCGATAAGAGGGAAAAGTGATGTATTTCCATAAATGACTTATTTCTGAAAACGTTGTTGCAAGTAAGACACAAAAAATATAGGAAAATAAAGAAATTACTTGCTACCACGGATTTAGATGGGAAAACGTTATGAAAATAAATCATTGATTCCTTCTATCAAACTGATAAGGTGCATAAAGTGTTTTCCTTAATATAATAAAGAACATATATTACATAGAATGAAGAATAATCGTTTACAATAGTAAATGGTTTAAAAGAGGAATGATAATAACCTATTATAAATAACTAACATTAATGAAAATGTTGTATAATAGGTAGACTTGTCCTAGGGACAATTGAATATTATAACTTAGGTTATAATAAACTAGTAAGGGAATGGAATAACTGGTGAATTAAATTAAGTGACACTTAATTGTAAATTAAGTAATCAGAAAAGGGGAAAACCTAAAACCAGTTAAGAAAAAGGGGGAAAATATATTGCAGTTAATTATAAATTAAGTAGTTTGGGAGTCTAAAACCCGTTGGTAAGAATAACATGTTTAGACTTGTCCTAGGGACAAGGGGAAATTATAACATATGTTATAATAAATGGGTAGAGAAACTTATTAATGGGCCTTAGTTAATAGAACTAAGTTAATAAGTAAACAACGATAAGTTGTATTGACGACGTAAAGTGGAATTATGATTAAATGAGAGAGGATGAGGAAAACTTATGAAATGAAATAAGTTATATATAATCATAAATGGTAAGTGACATGTTAATTGGAAACATGTGAATTAGATATAAATAATTACATATTAAGTAAAACATGTTATTGAGATCAAAAAAGAATATAAAAGGGATTGTGGATCGCAGACCTTAGGCCACAATCTAGAGAATAACATGTCGTAAGCTTATTAATAAACTTAAATGAATTAAGTTGTATGACTGAAATTAATAAGCAAGAGAAACTTGGTAATTTGAATAAGAATTCAAAATGAATTGGAATAACCAAGTTAACTGGAAACCTGGTGAGGTGAGACAAGCGCATAAAAGAATGTTTATACACATGGTCTAACAACTCGTCGTCTACCTACCATCTTCAGTCAGTACATAAAGCGAAAAGGCGGAGAACTCCAAAAGACCATATACTTTGCTATCTAGTTATGGGTTAGGTTGGCCAATAGGTTTGAAGGGCATAGGGGGTCGGGGTTAAGTTTTCATTATTAATATTCTTGGGTGCCTTTCATTAGTTGAGGGAGGTGTCTAGTGGGACCATACCCACTATAAAAGCAGACCTTAGCATCTACAATCGGCAGATATCTGAAAGCTCTCGACCAACTTCCGTGTTTCTTGATTAGCCCTGCCACGGGACTCGGGCGCACATATAGAGAACATGTGCAATAGACATCGAGAACGATTGACGATGCGTATGTGGGAAAGTCTAGGTACACTCATATTGTTCTGGGTGGTGTATCATAAGACTAGCGGGCATTATTCGAGGATGGAACCTAATTCGATCGAATGGTTCAAAGATGGCAGTTCGAACGCTTACATAATATAGAAGTACTGGTTCTTTGCAGACATAGCGTTGACATATATACAGAAATCCGTATGACATTCGGGCGTAGGATTAGGGACTGCTATATTCCTGCGATGATACGGTGGAGACCGTGCGATTGGGGTACCATGGGGTGTATCTCAATATTAAGAGATAGCTACATATACTATATTAGGTTAATTCACTGGGAAGTAAATGGGTACGACGTGTGTGTAAGCCTTGAGTGTTGTTAACCCAAGTTACCTAATAAATAAGAAAATATGATTAAACGGTATATGTAATATTATCCAAAGTGTATAGTTTAAATCCAGTCACTAGAAGTTGTGTTTTGACCCCCTCCTCATAACTCGCTCGCAGGTTAGATTGTGGTAGAGACATGATAGCTTTGGATACTGGTTAGGCAGTATTAATAATATGGTAAGGCTATATTTTGATTATACTATATTTTATCCTTTCTGCTGTGAGATATTTTTCTGAGCTCTGACATGTTTTATGTCTCTGTCTTTTCTGCAGGATACCAGAGCAAACCAATCCGAGTTTCGATAGATTGGAATTTTAAAAAAAAATTGATCTGTCGAAATTGGGTTTGTCACATTATCAAGCATAATCACACACTATCCAGATGATTAAATCAAGGCAACCAGAAGGGGAAACATGCACAAATCAGGGCAATGCAATAATTGAAATCAAAGAATGCATAGGATTTTATAATCCTATTTAAACACCGTCTTCATCACATGCAATATACTGAAATTAAAAAACCAAGAAACAAACACTAAAATCAAATCGAAGAAATCAATTCAAAGTCACGTTTTTCGATCGTTAGAAAAAGCCCAAATCTGTGAGCAAGAAGGATCAAACATCAAAGCCATCAATTTCATCAATTTCAGACGTTGCGATTTGATTTGGAAGAAAAAACCTAATCTTTAGGGTTGACCATTAACAAGGAGGAAAGCCGAAAGTATAAGTGACAAAGGAATAAAAGAGGGTGGCCGACCAATTTTTTTTATAAAGGGTTTTTTATGTTATCATTGTTTTCTTTTAGTAATCGATTAAATTTGTTTTTTTAAGTTTTTTGTAAAACTCAAGTTTTCTAGTTATAGGATTTTTACTAGGATTTATTGCAATTCGGGACAAATCTGATCTTAGGTTTCTAGATCAGCACAGGGTTTTGAGTGTAGGATTTAAACATTTGTGAGCGGGTGTCGTGAGTCTACAAGGATTTTTTAAGCATAGAGATTGTTTTAATTCTAGTAAATAATCCTTGGGGAATGCAGCAGTAAGTAGGGTTTGCCGAAGCTAGGTAAAATTTGTGTTATTTATTTTTTGCATTTATTTCTCTGCTACAATCTGTACTATGATATTTTCAATATCCAAAATTAATCCAATAAACCCTATTCACCCTCCTCTAGGGTTAATCAAGATCCAATAAGTGCTATTAGAGCCTGGTATTTTCATTAACTCTAAAGTAATAGTGTTCCCTAGTTGTCAGTGTAACGAGAGTCAATTCAGTAATATTTCAATTATTTTCAATGGGACATATTTTTTAATTTGTAAATCGAAAATAGAATTCTATTTAAAATCTGATAATTATGAATATTGGAATGTTATAGAAAATTTGGGAGATATGCTAGATAAGAGGAATAAGGTTTTCAATCCTCATGCTATACATATTATTTATTCCTATCTTAGTAATGATCAGTTAAAATTTATCTCTCATTGTTAAACTACGCAGGATATCTGGAAAACTCTCTATACATTGTACGGAAATGACAACAACAACTCAAAACCTCAGAAGATCAATTCAGATTCAGATGTTTTCTTTACATGATTTATAGATAAAGACTCAACAGACAATGATTCGAACAATGGAGATTTTTCACAAAAAGATTTAGTTCATATTTGTAATGATTTAACAAAATCTGTTAAGAGGCTCAAATCTCAAAATAAAACTTTGAAATCTGAGAAACTTGAGTTAATTAGCAAAAATAATTTTACGGAATTAAAACTTGTTAGAAAATTAGAAAAATCTGATTGAAAAATTGTTTGAAATTCAAAACTGATTTAGCTCATCACGATGAAAATTTTCAGAAGCTTGAAAAATAAATTTTGGTTTTAAAAGATAAAGAGGATGAGATAATTTGTAAAAACAATCTTTTGTAAAATGATTTTAATAATTTTAAGGTGAATAAAAATTCCAAAAATAATTTTGTTGATAAACAAAAGTTGCTGAAAACCAAATCCATTTTGAATAAGGTTGAGAAAGAAATTGAGAAGTTCAAATTTTTTGAAAAACTTGAATCTGAAAAACAAAAATGTTTTGAAGATGAAATTTCCGTGTCTAAGGTCAAATTGAGATGCTTGAAAATGAAAACTCGATCTTAAAACGAAAAATGCCGAGGAGGGAGAAATTTTGACAAATCATTTTTCTGAGCTAATAAACAAGAATGATGTTTTGAAATCCAAAATCAACAATCTTGAACTGAGTTTGAAACGTTTTTCAAACGGAGAAAAATCTTTGAATATGGGGTTGAAAAATCAATTTTCGTGTGGAAATAAGAATAGTCTCGGTTTCAGAAAAATTAATGGTTTTAAAAAGAAGGATTCAAATGATTTTAAAAATCCTTCAGTTTGATATGAAAAGAATCAACTTGAAAATTTAAACTCTAATAATCTCAAAGGATTTTTAAATCATAAGCAAGATGTGAATTTGTTTGATAACAAACTATTTAAACAATCTTGGATCCCAAAAGGAAAAATAACGGTCTTGACTAAATTCAAACAAATTTGGGTTCCCAAGGGTACAAAGGTAAATTCAAATGGATTGTATATGAATGGGTTTGGGTACCTAAAGTTGTGAAAAAAACTGTGAGTGGTTTTACAAACTTTATCAGACCACTCGATCCCCTAAACGCTTAGGTACCAAAGGCTGGCTGAGGAACGACCTCTAGAAGAATCATGGTTACTCCATATCAACATCAAAGCTTATTGACATATGTTCCTTAGCCAAGTTTGATGAGTTGGAGATCCACAATATCTACTGCAAAACAGGTATGATCTCTAGACTCATTATTTGTTTATATACTCTGTTTTTATTTTGATCCTCCTTTTACCCCTTCTATTTATTTCCTTTTGACTATTCTGATTTGATTTGACACTGCCATACATATTTTTCCTTCTTGAGCTTTCTTAACTTCAAATTGCAGAATTCAAGATTTTATGGAAATTTGCTTCATTTGTATAAAACTCTAATGTTTTAATGATTTCTAGATCTTGAATTTGAAGTTGTAAATTTCTGCAATTATTTTGAAGTTTATTTTTGTTTACTTATTTCTGAATTCCTAACAGTGCTAAAGCATTCTTATCGTATCTTGGACATTGTAAATTTGAATTTTTTGAAGACCTGAAAACTTATGAAATATCACACACCTTTGTTGTTTTGATTTTCTTCTAATTCATTTTGGAGAGGATCGAAAAATTATACTCATTACAGCACACTACTATTTTTCAGTTGTGATAATTTTATTGGTTTTTGGATTGGTTTGGATATTTATGAAGTGAAAAACATTTGGCTTGAATCATTGTATTGCATCTTGAAATTCATTTTAATTCATGGACATTTGACTTAGTTATTTGTTTGTTTGAAATCATTTTAAATCTTTGATATCTTCAATCTCACACACTTCTCGAATTTGAAATTAATAATCTTGTGTGATCAATTCATTGTATCTTGAAGTTTTCACATCCCTTTAAGTTATTTCAAATAGACTGTTTCTAAACTTGGATCATGAATCATCCTTTTGTCTTGATGCAAATAATCTAAAAAAAATTCTTTGAAAATCTTGTTTTGAAACTCATTGTTTTGTTGCTCTGATAAATGAATCTACCTAGTTAGATTTGTCTGCTTGGTTTTGGCAACTGGTTATTCTTGGTTGGGCTTGGTGCTTAGATTTTTTTGTTTGAAATTCATTGGTATGCCACTATGGATGATTAGGAACTCCAAGTGGCTTGGTACGGACGTAAAATTAGTGTCTAAGATACCTTTGTTAGCCACCAGGGTGGTAATAAATCCCCGTTATTGGAAATAACAAGTGGTATTAGTTCTAGATGTGTTTGAAAATTTTCTTATTCAAGTTTTTGAATTGTTCTTAAACTGTTTCTCATCTTTTGTATAGATCCTTCTGAATGCCCCTTGTAATTGATTTTCAATTTTAAAATCATTTATTGGTTATTTATTCAGAAATTGAAATCAGTAACCAAAATTGAACTGTATTTAGAACTCATCAAAATTATTATCATATTTTTGAAATTGTGATAAGTTGTGACTATAGTATATTTCACAACAAGAGGAAATTTTATTTAAATTCTCATGATGTTTTGAACAATTTTTATAATATCTTTGAATTGGGACTTATTTCATGAACATCTTCTTTTTCTACCATCATTCTACCATCCATCATGATTTTGTATTAATATGGAGAGTTTAATATTTTTAAAATCATCTTAATGAATATACGGCTTAAAAAATTGTGATGGAAATGTGACTGTATTATTTTTTCCAGAAATAGAGATAATTAAAAAAATTCAAAGATCCTGGTCAGTTGAGCATATTTCATAATATGACTAATTTAGAAATCTATTTCACAATCATTTCGGTACCTACCATATTTCTATCAACCATATTGGTTTTATATATTGATGAGTTTTTTCTGAAGGAAACGATAAAATGTGTAATATACATAAGTGTTTCTCTTACCTCATTTAAAAATCCAAGATCTGGTCATGCATGGTTAAGAGATTACTTATAATTTAAGATGCAACTTACCTCATTTAAAAATCCAAGATCTGGTTATTCGTTGTCAGTGTGCTCTTAAATGAAAAGAAAAAGAAAAGAAAATAATTTGATATAAATAAATTTTTTAAGATCTTCCTTAGTGTGTAAAAAAACAACATATCAATCCATTTTCTAATTTGTGAAATGTGTTAATAATTTATGATATACTATTATGAGAAAATTAGGCTCACGTCCCTAAAAGCAAACTTAATTAGGCTCACATCCCTCCCTAAGTTTACATGTAAACCTGCCCACTATTTTTGTAGTTTCGCCATTTTCATTTTATGGTCAAAATTTTTGGCATTACGAGCTTAAAAAAAAAATCTAAAATCTGGAAATATTCATAGAAGTTTACGGAAATTAAAAAAAAAAGTTGCATACATGTATGAAACTTTTGCCAATAGTTGCATAGTTGTATGCACCTGTTGCATAAGTTGTTTTCTACTGAAAATCTGGAGCTAAACTTGCATACATGTATGCAACTATTTGGAATACTTGCACACATGTATGCAAGTATTGCATGAAGAAAACTGAACTGAAATTTTGCCTGCATATTATTGCACACTTGTATGCAAGAATCTGTAAACTTGCATATATGTATGAAAAAAAAGCCAACATAGATTCAACGGTGAAATTTTGCGTAGATGAATGCAAGAATTTCAAATATGTGCGTGATTTAACCCAAATTACTGTATTTTTCGCTGTTTTCTGTATATTTTTTATTTTGATGTATGAGCTGACTTTTTGGGCGAGTACATGTTTAATTTAAATACGAATTTGCGTGATTTTTTATATATTTTGTATTTTTTTTATTAATTTTCGAAAAAATAGGGACTAAATTTACAATAAGTTTATGACCGGATGTGAGCCTAATTAAAAAACTTAATAGGGACCTGTAAAAACGCAACCTATTATTATTTGTTGACTGATAACTATTGGGGTTTGATATTATTTGATTTTTTCACTTAAGTTGAATTTATAACAGTAGTCCAAATCCATCATTGTTTTGTGCTCATTTTTTAATAAAAATTTTATGTGAAAATAATTGGAACCATTTTTTTTAACACTCTCCATATTTATGAAATTCATCATAAATCCATCATTCTACAATGTGAAATTTGCTTCTAGTTATTAGAATATTATGATTTTTGTTTGATTACTCGAGATTTATGATGAACGTTCTTCCTTTTAAGCTGATATTATATTTCTAGTCATTCTTTTTCATCACTATTTAAATTTCTGTCTCCTTTTGATGATAACAAAAGGGGAAGAACGCATTAAGATTTTGATCGATGAGTGAATATTCCTTAAATATTTTAGTACTAAAATTTCTATTCATTTATTCACATATCTAGGGAGAGTTCTGTTTTAGGGGGAGCATATATATAGTGGGATTTCAAACATTCACTGTTAAACACATTTATTATATTCAAAATTTTATCATATGTTTGTCATCATCAAAAGGGGAGATTGTGGTATCTAACAATTCTATGATTTTCGTTTGATGATAATAAACATATATTTATTATTATCAATGTGTTTACACAAATGTACCGTTCTACTACATCAGAGACATAATTAAATATTTATATTTAAATAGAATACTATTGCACAAGAATTTAAATATTCTAACAGTATTTTATTGAAATATAAATATTTTATTTCTACATCTGAATAGTACAAATTTATAACTCCACTATTTGTACATCTCACTGTAATACAACACATTTCATTTCATATTCAATTTTATATACATTGTTCCTCACTGCAACATTCAACCACTTATATACAGTCAGTCGCTCAGTTTATTCATACATTAACACACTCAGTTACACACTCTCATGTATTTATAGTTTCACTCACTTGTTATCTGTCTGTCAGCACAGTCAGTCCAACCATCTGCTTTCCTGTCACTAGAACACACACAGTAAACTAGATTTTTTTTCATATTGTAGTAGATATAATTTTTATTATAAAAATTTATTTGCATTAGAATTTTGGTATGTTTCTCATTATATTTCATGACTAGATCTGATTTATATTGATATTCATCTGTGTCTAGAAAGCTTGTGATATTCACAGTGATTCACTGTAAATACCACAAGGTAGACATCGCCTTTAGTTCTCACATATATATATATATATAATTTGCACATACACAATACATGTATACACATACATATGTATGTATATGCACATATTTCTATGCAAGGGCAATAGGTTCAAACATCGTGAGTGGACATGAACCAAGATTTTCAACACAAGTGACGATGCACATATGAAGTTACCCATATATACAAACATAGACACACACATATGTATACATGGAAAAATGTAAATACACAATATGGGTCAAGATGACAAAGCAGCATATACAAATGTGCAACATCGAACATAAGGAACATGCCCAAGTTCGAACCAGCAGAATACACTCAAACTAGCCAAGATCAAAGCTAAGCACTGATATATTTACGAAAATGTTATATATATATGCATAGTTATGACTGACTCAGAAGATGCAAGCCAGCATGCACAGGCTCGAGAAACATCGATGGACAGTGAAGCACAAACAAGGAAGACATGACTTACAGCAAGACAGAGCAATGGTGCAACAACAATGAAGAAATACACACAACATAACATATATATACACGTGTATGGCAAGATGAGTCAAGTCTGTTTGCACTTACATGTACAAGGCAAGAATACACATGCTCAAGAAATCATGGTGGAACCAAGCAGGTCAAACCAAAATTCAGCAAGCCAAGTTAAGGCTGGAACAACATGAACAAATGTAAAGAAATAGATGTGCACAACACAAATATGTGGACTGATGATATACGATGATATCATGTTCAATATGCACGGTAGTTTCACAAATTCAGGAAGTCGAGTTGCAAGTACAAATATGTCAAAACAATCAACTATACAGCAAACATGCGCCAGTTCATACACGTCAGCCTAGAAATGAAAATGTGTACAATAGTTATACAAATAACGTTGGAAGTAAATGCAAGAATGCCAAACTCAGGTCAAAGTCATAAATGGACAAAGGTACATCTCGACTCATGCAAATGTGCAACAAGCTAAGACCAGCCCAGAACTCATGTATACAACAGCTCAAGGCAGAATTGAATGAGATATCACAAAGTCAGCAGATGCAAAGAGGCAGAGCACAAAAACAAATACCCAAAAAGTGGCAAATGTCAACCTAGTGTCAAGACAGTTTCAATATCATGTTGAAAAAAGGTACAGATGTCAATGTTCATGTAACGTTTCAGATATACGTGCAAGAGTCAGTGTATATTTCAGCATTCATGAGTATGCATGAAACACAATAAAAAACCTCTAGAATTAACTACCGCAAATAAAAAATTCAACAAATCAAGTCGTGCTTCCATATCATCTTTCCAGAAATTTCAGTTTATATTTGGAAAGAGTTACTTTTAGCAATTTGTTTCTGCAAATCATTTTTACAGGAGGACACAAATTTTTGGCAAGCATTTCCAGAAATCACGATTCATTTTTTTTTTTGGCAAGCATCAGGTTTTTTTTTAAAGGAAAGAAATCATTTGTGTCCTGAAATCAATTTCGAAATTCAAATAGTTTCCAGTGTGAAATATATCTGCATGGATTAATATTGGGTTGAACATGTTTTGGCGAGTTTTGTTTTTGTGGTTCGAATTCAAGTCTGCATGCATGAATATACATACAGGCAAGTTATTCAATATTATATCAGTTTTGGACATGTGAAGATTTGCAAAAGAAATCAAGCAATTATCACCAATCAAGTTTGGCAAGAAATTAAAATGGGTTTCCTTATTCATCTAACTTATAAAGCATATTCACACACTGTACAAACGATTAAATCAAGGCAACCAAAAGGGAAAACACGCATAAATCAGAGCAAGGGAATACAAGAAATCAAAGAATGCATAGGATTTTATAATCCTATTTAAACACCATTTTCATCATAGGCATAATATAAAAATTGAAAAACCAAGCAGTAAAAAGCAAATCGAAGAAATCGATTCAAACTCACATTCTTCGATCGCTAGAAAAAGCCCAAATCGGTGAGCAAGAAGGATCAAACATCCAAACCATTAAAGCCATCAATGTCAGACATTGCGATTTGATTTGGAAGAAAAACCCTAATCTTAAGGGTCGGCCGTTAACAAGTGAGGAAAGCCGAAAATATAAGTGACAAAGGAATAAAAGGGGCAGTTGAACAATTTTTTTAATAAAGGTTTTTTATGTTATCATTGTTTTTGTTTTTATTTTTCTTTTTGTAATTGATCAAATTTGTTTTTCTAGTTTTTCTATAAAGCTAGAGTTTTCTAGTTATTGATTTTATCTAGGGTCTATGATTTATGGGATTGTAATTCGAGAAAATGTCATCTTAGAGTTCTAGATCAGCACAGGATTTTAAGTGTAGGATTAGAACAGTTGTGAGCAGGTGTCACGAGTTTGTAAGCATAGATATTGTTTTAATTCTAGTAAGAAAACCTTGGGGAATGCAGCAGTAGGCAGGGTTTGCCAAAGCTGGGTAAAATATGTTTTATTATCTTCACTACTGCAATATGTACTATGATATTTTTAATGTCTCGAATTAATCCAATAAACCCTATTCATCCCCTCTAGGGTTAATCTAGATCCAACATGCATATCAGGGATCCATAATGTCTTTCATCTATCTCATCTAAGGAAATGCCTTCATGATTCTACTATCAGACTCGAGCTTAATGGTAAGATGAGACAGACTCACCCAGAGCTTTTCCCTGGTAATTTTTCCTCTAAATTACGTTTATGGATGCATTTTGGTTGCTAGATTAGATGTTAAGAAATGGATGCAACACGATTTCACATCACACTCATGTGGAAATATATGCAAAATTAGGTTGTTTTGCATACATATTGCATCACTTATTACACTAACACGCCAGGATTTAGCTCATTATAGTAAGTTTGTAGTTCATAATCACTACGAGTCATGGATATTTTTGAATGAATAAGTATAATACGGATGTACAACATGAATATTTCGGGAAAGTTGTATTTTTCTTCCCTTCAAACAAATTTCGGGACGAAGTCTATTTTAAGGGGAGGAGAATGTAACATCCCGTAAAAATATATCTAAGAATATAAATATTAATAATTAACAGAAATGAGCAATTAAATAAAAATATAAATAGGCTAGAAAATGAGATTTTAATGCATTAAGAATTTGGCTACAAAAATCTTTTATTTGGATTCTTGGCGAAATTCTGAATCGTTTTCATATATAATATGCTGAAAATGGTAATCGTATGAAGAAGTTACAATCAAATGAAATTAGATTGTAAACGCATATATATATATGGATGAATAAATAATATATATATCCAAGAAATAAAATAGATTAGATGAATTTGAATTTCAAATGAACATAAGAATGAAGGGACAAAAATAATATATATAAGGTAAGAGATAAGCCAAATAAATCGACGTTATATATAATTAATATCTCCAGCCCCACATATGTTTATTGGGTTGTTCATCGACCAGGAAGTCGACCTCCCCTCTAAGTGGGGTGTCGACCGCCTGTCGACCACCCTTATAGAGGGGAGGTCCGCCGCTTGGCGGTTGAAACGCCCAATGAGGCTGGGTTTGGTTAGGTTTTGGGGCTAATTTGTACGGATAGTTAGGATTAGATTTTAATAATCCTACGACCCTTGCTTACACAAACAACTATAAACAGACCCCTATACTCAATACGTAAACCCTATCTACTCTCTCTACTTGTGTCTCCACTCTACCGCCATTGATCCCAGAAATAGGTTTTCATCTTCTTCTACACACCTATTCTTCTTTCTCTAATCTTTTCTTATAGATTAAAATTAGAATGTATTCTTCGAATCATACGAAATATATATATAATAATTTTAATTAATCGATTCTTATGTATATAGATCTCTAGAGTTGGAGTTCACACCAAAAAGGCACAACAATGTCATATCTACAACCTTTCCAATCACTATAAGTGGAATTAGTATTTTTTTTAGGCATATTCGACATTTGTAGCTTATCATATGGAATTGTATGCCTAATAGAATTTGATATAACGACAATATTAAATTACAAAACCCCCAAATCCTCTATTTTTATGTAGCTAGAATTGTCAATTTATTAGATTTAATGGCCTTGGTTTTAGTAGTGAATTGAGAACAATTGGGTAATGTACTTCTATTTTATGTGATTTATCCTTCTTTTCTAAATCTTAATTTGTAATCTAAAAAGGTTTAGATTTGATTTAATTCATTATTTGAATAGGTTTGGGTTCTATTCTGAATCCGAGCGTATTCAGATTTGAAGCCAATCAAATACAAACATCTTTATGTGCATGTGCAATATGTAAAAAATGGTAAATTAGATAAAATAAAGTATATGTGTATATATTTATATATGTGTGTGTGCGTGTGTGCTGTGTGTGTATATATGCATCTATGAAATTATACTCTATTCTTGGTTCATTTCTAGAATCAATCCAATAAGCATATGATGCAAGCTGTAATTGTATGTAAGTAGTATTTTTCCATTACTGTTATCTGTTATTATGTAATTATGTCGTCATGCCTTGAATGTAGCAGTAAAATTATGGAAATTAACTTGTATGCCTTAGACTTAGGACAAGTTGGCAAATTTTACCTCGTTAGAATGTTCT
Source organism: Allium sativum (assembly GCA_030737875.1). Taxonomy (NCBI): domain Eukaryota; kingdom Viridiplantae; phylum Streptophyta; class Magnoliopsida; order Asparagales; family Amaryllidaceae; genus Allium; species Allium sativum. The sequence goes on from CM060921.1 coordinate 283,907,501, forward strand.
CTCATCCATACGAAAATTAACGTTATGTATACATATTAATTATTCTACTTATATCTCGTAAATAACGTAATTAGCGTAATAATGACATAATAAATGCGAATAAGATAGGATTTGAATTTAAAACATACCCACATATTGATTGCTTGTGTGTGTATATAATGACTTGTAAATATATTAAATAGTGACACACAGACATCAGGTTAGTTTCCATTTGTGGTATAAGCCTACCCAGAACGTCTGACAAATCTATCAACCACAAGTGGGCCAAACTAATGTGAGAGGTCTGGTGGTCATGGGTCATTCCAAAATCTTGTACACTATGACATGAGGTTAAACCTACTTGTAGTAGAAGTCTGCCCGGAACTGCACAACATATCTAGCATCTACAGGTATACGGTTTAATGTGTGTGTGTGTGTATATATATATATATTTATAACATTTTATGTGTGAATAGGCAGGTTTACTATAGCTTCAGAAGGTCTTATGAGGCTCACTCTCTTCTTATCTAGTTTGGGTCTTAACTGGTTAGGACTAAGATACTCTCTAAAGGTTTAATCCTTGGATATGTACCAAAGTCATAGGACCTACCCTTATTAGATATGAAGTAAGTCTATGGGTCCCTCTTTTCTAAAAGTAGTTAGGCATGGCGATAACAGAGTAGAGTAGTTCACAGGGAATGTCCTCTTCCTCTAGAAGCTTGAGAGGGCTAAAACTAGGGATAAGACTGGTTTATAAAGGATATATTGCCATAGCATACTCACCAACTATCTAAGGGAAGTCTTAAGCGACATAGGTGTTTTACCATAATAACAATTAAGTAACAACGTTCGCAATACTACTTCTCATATTACAAGTGAGAGTATAGACTGAAGAATATTAACGTATTAGGACTGGGTCTTAAGAGGCTAGGGTCTGCTTCAGGGTTGTAAGAGATCGTAAGAATCCACCTTTAATAGAGCCATAAGTGACCGAGAATGCCCACCTCATTGGGTCTTTACCCTAAATACACTAATGAATATCTTAAGCGATTGACTTGGACATTGTGACGACCCCAAACCCCGATAAGACGGTAGCAAGGGTAATCTTTGGAATATAACACATAAACAGATAACAGCAGAACAGAAATAAATAAATACACTAGATAATGTACAATAGAATACACTGGATAAACATAATCATCAGAGCTACACAGTATACAGGATCATACTTAGTACAAATACAGTTCAGCTATACATAAATGTGTACAACGATAACGACATAATGATAAGATGGACATATATGAACGAATCTAGTGAATGAATGGCGGAAAGGTTATCTTCTTCTCTGGCGGATGGGTCTCGATCAAATCAACCTTTGGGTAATTCGTACATGAAGGGGAGTAAGAGGAGATTCATCTCGCGTCCGGATTTAGTTTCTATTCGTTATAAGAAGAGATGCTTTTGCTGTGGTGAACCTTATCATCTAGCGAGAAATTGCGAACAACAGATTAGATGTTACATTTGTGACCAATTAGGGCACAAAAGTGGAAATTGTCTGAATACATTTAATTCTTGGCGGATTCAGGTTAAAATCCTGGGACCGGGTATGATTCTTCTAAAGAACTTCATAAGTATTGAAGATCAGATTTTTATCGCAAAGAAAGTTCAAGATTTAGGTATGGGGGCTGGTGGCTTCTATCGTCCAGGATACGATAATGGTGCGATGCTTAATCTTCTGATGATGTGCTTAGGAAGAAATTGGAATCCCCAATCGAAGTTGTATGAAGAAAGGAGGAGTTTTGATGGTGCATCTCCCCCAACTATTCCAGAGGCGTTCATGAAACTGGTTGACAACGCTATGTCTTTTGCGAAGAGGGAAATAGGGGATAAAGAGGATGTGCTACCTTCCATGTTCCCTGATGTATGCATCGTTAACTACTACGGTCTAGGCGGGCGATTAGGTTTACACCAAGATAAAGATGAAAGTTCAGAAAGCCTGTTGTTTGGCCTCCCTGTAGTTTCTATCTCTATTGGTGACTCGGCAGTCTTTGTATATAGGAAGGAGAATTCATATGATATGGATAAGATTACCCTAAGTTCAGGTGATGTACTCATTTTTGGGGGGGATTCAAGAGGAATCTACCATGGCATTACAGATATTCTAAAAGATTCAGGGCCGGTGCGGATTAAAAAGATGACCAGTCTAAAAGAAGGGCGGCTGAACTTAACTTTCAGGCAAAGTGAACTTCATAATAAAGTGATGAGTTTTACTGATAAGAGATCTTTTGCTGAGGCAGTTAAAACTCCAGTCTCTGATACTCCTAACTGGCTCTCGTCCAAAAGATTAAGATCTAACAGAAAAGTGGGTGAGTGTTTTTGTTTTCGTTGTGGGGATTCTACGCACATTGCAAAGGTATGTAGAAATGGTTTACGTTGTTTCAATTGTAGTGGAGTGGGACATCGGCAGGAGAATTGTCCGTCAAGATTCTCTGGAAAATCAATTTTTGAGTTGCTGCACTTCAATTGTTTGATGATATGTCTGAATATGTCAGAGTTGCTGGATTCGTACATGGTTGATTTCACTGTCAATGGCAACAATGGGGCATATCTGTTATTGCTGATGGGTTGGAATTTGGAAGGCATGATCAATGGAATTTTGTGGAATAAAAGTGAGGCTGATGTTAATATTTTTCCACCTCTTCCATCTCAGATGACAAGGAAAGAGTCAGCGTTTGCTTTTAGCTTGAACCTTGTCAAGCTGAGGAGATTTTTCAGTGACTTGAAGATAAGGAATAAGAGGTTGGCGTTCAGGTTGCTAGACAAGCTATTAGCACACTTCGATACTGTTAATACAATTATAAATTGCGAATATTCGGAAGAGGAAATTCTTATGAAATCTGTTTGTGTTAAGAAGAGGAATCATGGAGTGGTAAGTGAAACAGTAAGTGAGTTGGACGCCTTTGCAGCTTTACATAAAGGGGGTGGTATTAGTGTTGAAAAGGATGGGTTGGATAAGGAAGGATTCCATTGGACTATGATGATTGATCCCATGTTATTTGACCCGGATGTGATGCATAGTATGGGGCTTGTGTCTCCAGTTGACGGAAACGATGGATTTAATGGGTCAAAAGTTGGTGTTAGCATGCTGGGTGATGATACGTGGACTGGAGGTTCTGATGATTGCATGGGGGAGGAAGCTACGGTTTGTGTCATTGACAGTATTATGGTGAATGAATCAGGTGGAGATCAAGTTAGCATTTCTGATTGTGTTCAGGTGGATGATATGGATAATGCAATAGATAATGTAACAGGTATTGCGAAAAAAGTGTGTTGGATTGTAGATGAGAAGGTGGAACTTTCAAATCCATTTGAATGTTTGGGTAGTGATGGGTATGTTTCGTCTGCTGGAGTGATGGAGTTGAAGAATGGGAGTGAGGTGCTGGTTGATCACGATAGTGATGGTGATGTGGATGCTTCTAAAGATCATTTCAGGTGCAAGTCATTGAATTCTTCAAAGTTTAAAAAGGGTTTAAAAGTGGGGAAGGTAAAAATTGCAAAGCAAAGGCTGGCTCATTCGGGACAGGAAATGATGGTGTATAATCAGATTTCAGACATAGAAAGGATGGAAGCGGTGGTTCTTCTTAATGAAGGCACGGCTGGTTTTGTTTGTAACTGGGACAGGGGTGATATGGTGGGCTTGAGTGATAGGCAGGCTGAGGTGGGCGAGTGTAGGGGGGATTTTTGCAGGAATGATGAGTGCTGGATCGTATGGTTTATAGGCAAATCAGGGATGGATGGTAGTTTGTATGGTTGGAAGGTGAGTATGACAACGCCTGGGTGTTTGTCAGGGTTGATGGAGCCTGTTGTGAGACTTTTGTCATGGTGGCCGAGTTTTGGCGTTTCTCAGGTGGTATGTGTATCGCCGAATGTGGGGTTAAGGCCAGCTGAAAATAGTGGATTATCATCGGTTGGTGAAATTCCTAAGTCACCTATCGTTGGTGATTTTACTTCTCCGGCTAGGCGAGGAAGAAGGGGGAGAGTTGAGCGTGGTTCAGGAGTGGTTAGACGAAGTGCACGATTGAGACAGAGATCGGCCTCATCTTATGGTAGGTCTCGTAGTTTGGTTGCCAGTAGTGGTAATGCGAACTCGGGCTCAGGTATGGTTCATGTACTCGGTAGTGATTATTCTCCGTATGCTTTAGGTAGTCTTTCCACTGATCAGTTATTTCAGTTAGCTAGTGACACAGCTTTCGTTTTTTCTGATTTAGATTTAGATGCTGATTTTATTAGGAGTAGAGAACTAGAGCGAGCTTCATCAATAGGTCGATGAGGATCATTAGTTGGAACATTAGGGGGCTAAATGAACCCAAAAAATGTGATAAAGTAAGGAATTTTTTTGAAGATTTTCACCTGGATATAGTCTTACTTCAAGAAACTAAGATAGACAACCCTGATCCTAGTTTTTTTAGAAGGTTAGGGGGGACTTCCTTTCGAAACTGGTCTTGTTTACCGGCAATAGGTACTGCCGGTGGGCTTATGATCAGTTGGAAAGATAATAAATTTAGTCTCGTACAGGAGTTGCATATGATACATTCTTTGCATGTGATATTAGCATCGACTGTAGACAATTCCCTTTTGGGCATTTCAAATGTATATGGCCCACATACCAAATTAGAGAGAAGACGGTTGTGGATAGAGTGTTCTGACTTTAGTAACCTCTCTTTCAACCAATGGGTTGTTGGGGGTGATTTTAATGTCACCAGATTTTTAGGGGAGAGAGCGCCTAGAGAAGGAGATTTCTCTGACATGGAGGAATTCAATGAATTTATTCTAGTTAATAATCTGATAGAGATTCCTATTTGTAATAGAATGTTCACCTGGTCCAATGTAAGAGATGAACCTTCTTTTGCTATGTTAGATAGATTTCTTATAAATTCTGAGGTAGAGGATAGATATTCCATATGTAGAGTTAAAGGTTTTCCATTTTTATTGTCGGATCATTGTCCAATCATCTTATCTTGTGATTCAAATTTAATAATAAGTAGGAATTTTAAATTCGAAAAGATGTGGTTACTAGATGGTAGCTTTAGTAATCTGGTCTTGATTAAATGGAATTCATTATTTTATTTAAATAATTTGTATAGAGATAATCCAGCAAAGATTTTTGTTGCAAAACTAGGAAAGCTAAGATTTTTTCTTAAGCGTTGGAATAAGTTTGTTTTTGGTAATGTTAGAATTAAAAAAGATAAGATATTATGTGAAATGTTAGATATAGATAAAGTTAGTGAAACTAGAATACTTAATACGAATGAAAGAGATAGGCTTAGTAACTTAAGGCAAGATCTTAAGGAGATTATGGAGAAAGAAGAGATCATGTGGAGACAAAGATCTAGAATTCAATGGATAAAAGAAGGCGATAATAACACGAAATTTTTTCACAGTATAGCTAATAAAAGGAGGCGGGATAATTTTATCCATTCCATTCGTATCAATGATGTAGAGATATCCGTCCAGAAGGATCTTAATGATGCTTTTACTAGGTACTACAAGCAGATTCTAGGTACTAGGATAAAAAGAAGGATAAACATTAGATGGGATGATATTTATCCGCGTACCTCTAGGATAGATTTGAATGGTTTAGATAGTCCTTTCACTGAGAACGAGATATGGAAGGCAATCAGTGATATGCCTAGTGACAAAGCACCAGGGCCTGACGGATTTTCTGTTCTTTTTTACAAACAATTTTGGGAAATCCTAAAGGTTGATATTATTAATCTTTTTAATGAATTTTATAGAGGTAATTTGAGGTTAGGGAATTTTAACTTTGCTAATATTATTCTCATACATAAGAGAGTTGGAGCGAATTCACTTAAGGATTTCAGACCTATTTCATTAATCAATGTATCGGTAAAGATTATTTCAAAAGTTCTTGCAAATAGACTAAGTACTAAGATGAATGAATTAATAGACACCTCACAAACAGCGTTTATTAAGGGTAGAAACATTGCGGACGGGGTAGTGGCAGTACAAGAGTTTATAAATGTTTGTGTTAAAAATAATTTAACGTGTGCCATTTTGAAGTTAGACTTTGAGAAGGCTTTTGACTCAGTTGATTGGGATTTTATCTGTGAACTCTGTCTAGCTAGAGGATTTAGTGTTCGATGGACAAACTGGATTATGTTACTACTTAAGTCCGGTTGTTCCAGTATAGTGGTTAATGGAGTAATTGGCAAAAAGATTCAGTCTAAGAGAGGTTTCAGACAAGGAGATCCTCTCTCGCCTTTTTTATTTAATCTAGCGGTAGATGTTTTCTCAAGAATTATTAAGAGGGCTGGGAATTTAGGGTTTTTAGGTAGTGTGGGAAATGAAGAGTTTCATAATGAATTGTCTATACTCCAATTTGCAGATGATACATTACTATTTTCGTCTCATTTACCTAAGCATATTATCACTCTTAAGTTTATATTATATTGCTTTGAGATGTTGTCTGGGCTTCGAATTAATTTCGAAAAGAGCGCAGTTATGGTACTTAATGATAGTTGTAATGTTGAGTCCTTAGTAGCTAACACCTTAAACTGCCATACGATGAAATTTCCGTTTGACTATTTAGGTTTTAAAATTAGACCTTCCAAGCTTAAAAAGGATGACTGGATAATTATTATTGATAAAATTAGTAACAGATTATCTAACTGGAACAATAGATTTCTTTCTAGAGCGGGGAGATTAGTGCTAGTGAACTCAGTTTTATCAGCCATTCCCACTTATTGGATGATGGTTCATCGTTTTCCAAGGTGGGTTATTAAGAAAATAGATAGAATTAGGAGGAATTTTTTATGGAATGGCGATCTCAATTGTAATAGTTATAAGTGTTTAGTTAATTGGGATTTGTGTTGTAAGTCCAAGAGAGACGGGGGTTTAGGTATTATTAACCTGGTTAACTTCAATTCATCTTTACTAACAAAATGGTTATGGAAATATAGAAGTCCTGATATAGTGGCTACTTGGAAGAATTTAGTTGTAAAATCTTATTACTCTATGGGGGAGATAATAGGGGGATTGGGTGTTAGTAGGTCTAATAGATTATCTCACTTCTGGAAGGAAGTATTAAATTGTTTTGATTTTTTCAAGATAGGTTGCAAGATGACAGTACATTCTGGTAATTCTACTTTTTTTTGGCATGATGCATGGATATCCTGTATTCCTCTTAAAATAGAATTTGCTGAACTTTTTAATGTTTGTAATTTCAAGAATTCATTAATTAAAGATGTTTATAGAGGGAATTTAGATCCCCCATGGGAGTTTACTTTTGTCAATATTTTAGAAGGTGATTTACTTAGACAATTGGCCCTATTGAAAGCAAAATTAAACTTATACCATCTGGATGAGTGTAGAGATACCATTACATGGGGATTGGATAAGAGCCTAGTCTATTCAGTCAAGTCAATGTACAATCTTATTAATTTCCCTGGTATGTCTTTGTTTCCTTTTAAGTTCATATGGAAATCAAATTCGCCTCCTAAAGCTAAGTTTCTTATGTGGTTGATTATCCATAAGAAGCTTAATACAGTGGAGCTTTTAAAGAAGAAAAATGTTGTGTGGGATGTTAAATGTTGTTTTTGTAGTCATTTAGAGGAAGATGTTGATCATATTTTTTTTTCTTGTAACTTCTCCTATTACATTTTATCTATGGTGCTTAGGATTTTTGTTATGTCTAGTGTTAATATATTTAATAACTGTGAGAAGTATTGGTATCACTATAGACTTACTTATAAATCAAAGCAGAGATATGTAATGGATTCGTTAATTACTATCACTAGTTGGTTCATTTGGAGGGAAAGGAATCAAAGATTTTTTCATTTTATTTCTGTATCTCCTGATAACTTAATCATTAAGATAGTTTATTTCTGTATGGAATGGATGACCAACCCAGGTTATAAGTATTTTAGAGAAATGAGTGCTGGAAACTTGTTACAAAAAGTTAGGTATAATTTGGAGTTATTTAAGAGCATCATTAGATATTTTAGAAACAATAGGTTTCGTATTAGGGCATAGTTATTAAAATTTAACTTTGGAAATGTTTGTTTTCTTAATTTTATCATATATATATTTGGACATATAATGATATATATAAATATATTACTATACATTAATATATTCAAAATATGTCTAATCATATATGTGATGGTAACTAACGAGGGATGTTTGAAGTTATTATCCAGGTTTTCAGGGGGAAAGATTATTGAGGAATTGCATGGATTGCTTCAAAATTGGGTTTCTTCATAAACTACTTACTTTCAGCATTTATTTTGTTTATGACACATATATGTATGGATATATAATGGGTTATATATATAAATATATATATAGTTAATTATATATATATATATACTTATATATAGTTCTACATATTGCCATACATATATGTGATGGTTACTAATGGTGGGTGTTCAAGTTTTTATCCAGGATATTAGGTGGAAGAGCATATGGAAGAGATATATGGATAGCTATATAGATGTGATGCCTAGATTTATGGAGGAGCTATTATTGGGACTATACTTTGAGAATTGTTGTGGGTTGTACTTCTTATTATTTTTATGGTAGATTGTGATTTTAGTATTGGAGTAGATATACTTCTATATCGGGTGGTGGCCTTGCCGGAATTCGATATAGGAGTAGATGGGCGGTGGTTTATCCGGAGCTCATCTATCTACTATCCAATACCTTGTTAGAGTCGTATTGTTTTTTGGAGTGTTGTGGGTGTTGTATTTCTTGAAAGTTGTACTGGGACTTTGTATTTCTTTTGATTTTATGATATATATATGTGTGCTCTCTTCTGCTTAGAAGATCACACATTTTTGGTTTCAAAAAAAATAAATGTGTACAACGGAAAACAAACATAATATGTACAATAGGAGCTGAACAGCATAAAAGAGATAAACGATAGAATCCATCTTCAACTCCAGCTATCCAGGAAGAGCCTGATAAAACCTAAATACAAGGCTGCCCGTGTAGAAAAAGGGGCACTCGAGTTTGCAAGTGAAACAAACTATGAGTCAGTCATGGGACTGGTATGAGAAATCTACTTAACACTTTTTACAATAGGGCTAATCACAGGACCACGCCACTTTCGCGGAACGGGTTTACTCCATTGGATTGCTAGTGCTTTAAAACAAATAAATCTTTTAAACATCGCAATGCTTTTTATAAAAATGAAGCCATTATAAGACTCAGTTCTCATTACACAATGCAACACAAACCGGAGGATAGAGGTTTACCTTATAATGGCCAAAATATGCTTGATACGAGCAAAGCAAATCATTTGATATTATTGCTAGTGTTTGTATGTTTCAAAAACAATTTTCAACCATAAATATCAATCATAGACGACATTAATGCCCCATACCACTATGTATCCATATATAGGTGTACAATCAAAACCGCACGGTGTCGTATTTGGAAATTGGATTTCCATCATGAACCAAGGCAAAAGATAGTCCTTACCGAGTTCGAGACTGTCTAGCCCGAGTCTCAGGAAAGTACTCAGTCAAGACTTTTGAGCCACAGAGCTGGTCCACCAATGTGGATTAAAATGCCTGAACACTGTGTTTCCCCTCCCTTTGGGGCGTAAATGAGCCCTATGACTCCATCGGTCCCGGATCGACCGATATATCCGAGGCGCCTCGCAACAGCAACAACCACACAGGTGAAAATAATATAAATGTCAGGCTGGTAGGTCACTGAAACCACCCTAGCTAGAAAGAAATGCATGTCCTCCCTGGATCCTTCTCCTGTTTCTGGTCCATACCGGGGTGTGAGGCTCACGAATTCACGTTATACACAAAGCTATGCCACACAGGCCGTGCTTTGATCATCAACCACAGTACTTTGCTTTTTAACAAAAGCCTTGATCATCTTCCACTTAGGCATGCCACACAGGAAATTCACTCCATGCGACTGATTTCTATCGATATACAACCTCTGAGCTCGTACATCTCAGAGAAGGGCGTTAAGCAAGAGAATAAATTCTCCGCCGCCATACAGATATATATTTAATAGAGATCAATCAGCACAGAACAAAATCCAATGTCAGACACACAGTCCATTTAAAAGTTCGTTCTGGGTCTGAACGAAACCGGAGGCACTCAATACCTCGCATACCCGTACAATCAACAAGTATGTCCGGACGGCTACTACTTCAACCCCTTCAAGGTAGCTACTCCCATCATGAGCATCAGTAGCACCCCTCCATTCGACGTGAAGATCATCGGTCTTGCACCGCCTTCATATCTTCGACTTTCACTCGTCGATCAATTATTTGAAATGAGAACTAACTCGACCTTTTCAAATAATTCACGTATATTTAGAATTTCAAATCAATTCATTTCAATGGTTAAATTATTTGATATCACTAATTCTGTTCTTTATTGTAATTTTCACGCCAAACACATTCTACCAACAAATATCACATAAACCGAGCAAATTCAGTTTATTTCCATTCCATATCGTTTATAATATTTTATCACGATTTCTCGCTATTTTTATTTATTTAAAAATAGCCAATTTATTCAAACGACGCTTCAGGCCATAACGCGGCCGTGGCGTTGTGTTTCTTCAGTTTTGATTTACATATATATCTGAAAATCTAACCATTGGATCTTCACAAATTTTATATCATTAGAAAGCTCTTTTCAAAACGAATCCAACGGTTTCAGTTTCGGGAAAATCCGACGGTCGGATCTCCCGCACTAATCGTTTGAAGTTACGATTTCAAAATACGAACTGCAACGTCGTTATTCGATTTAATTTAATTATATATATATATATAATCGATCCTGGCTCTGTTTTTCTTCAGATTTGAATTAAACATTCCAGACAATCCAACCGTTGGATCTTCACAAAGTGGGTGTCGTTGGAAAGATATTTCCAAAGCAAACCCAATGGTTGCGGTTTTGGGAAAATCCGATGGTCGGATCTCCCGCACTAATCGTTTGAAATCACGGTTTCAAAATACGAACTGCAGCTTCGTTATTCGATTTATTTTAATTATATTTATATAAATATATATAAATATAATTATTTCTTCGATTTCAAAAATATATTCACTTCTTATATTTGATAAAATTGATATTTTTATCCAACAGATATTTATTTCAACACATCACTATTTTTAACACTTCATATTTCACAAAAAAAATGATATTTTTAGCGAACACAAATATCTCTCAGTGCATGACTATTTTATTTAGTTCATACACATGTCAAAAATAATATTCCTATCAAAAAAATATTTATTTCAACACTTATGTATTTTTATCGAGTCGTTCACATGATAAAAATGATATTTTTATCATCAAAAATATTTATTCAACACATGAATATTTTTAACACTTCACATTCACAATAAAAATGTAGATTTTATTGTTCAACCTATATATTCAACACATGAACGTTTTCGACTTCACATATACGATAAAAATATGTTTTTTATCGTTCTAGTCCTTTATTCAACACATGAATATTTTCAATAGTTTATACATATAATAAAAATGTGATTTTTACTGTAAAACAGTTTATTTCAAAACACGATTATTTTATATAGTCTATACATAAGGTAAAAATGTTATTTTTGGTGTTAAATTTTTTTATTTAAAATACTAGTATTTTATATAGCCTATATATAATAAAAAAAATGTGATTTTTATCTTTAAAACAATTTATTCAAAACATGAACTTCATTCAACACATGAATTTCTATTCAACACACGAATATAGTTTCAACACATGAAAATAATTCTAACACATGAATATTATTGAAAATTTCTGCAGCAAAACGGCAGGGTAGTTAAAACCGGCACCGTCCCTAGTACGGCTCCTCGCTCTACCTTAAAACCTCGCGGTTTTTGGCAATGGGGATTTTCAACATCTAGTTCGCACGCAGGCGAATTTTCCCATATACTAATCCTATTGGGATTTCAACCACAATCAATCATTCAATTCAACCATTCATGATATTCACCAAATCTCACATCAACCAATAATCCAAGCAATATCACAACCAATAAATATCGTCCATGGTCTGTGGATGAGGGGAGTATATATATATATATATTCGTATATAAATATATTTTGATTTCACTTCACTTCATTTCAATTTATTTCAACACTTATATTATTTTTACAACGCATATATAACTTAGATGTCGAACATACAACTTATACAACGCTTATACATGAGGTGTACAACGCTTATATAACTCATACATCGACTATATAATTTATACATCGTTGTTTTCCGTATCGTTTATAAATTAGAAATCTCACATTGGGTTCCACTCCACCAAAAATTGCAGAAGGCTCAGGAAAATATGCGGTCTCTTCTAGAATGTAGAAGACGTCCACATGAGTCCACTATCTCTTGTTTCACTGGATTTCGTCAACATAGCAAAAAGATATGATTTTTACAGTGAAATCAAAAACCATAGCGCTTTAAAGTGCTATTAAACAGTTTAAATAATATCAGCCGTTACCTTTCTATTTTCTTCAAAACTAGGTTTGCGATTTTCGTGCAATCCGTGAATCGATAGGACGATCGGCCTTCACCACGAAGAAGAGCAAGTAGAGGCGCGCCAGGAGGGTCCTATCCTGATGAACTCGACGGCCTTGGTAGCCCTCGGCGGCGGCCTGAACGTCAGGTTCACGGTTGTGGATCTCCCAAATTTCTCAATGAAAAAAATCCAAACTTGCTATGGATTTTGTAACAACCCGTAAAATGCGAGCCAGTTTGAAATTTTTATTTTGGCAATTTTAGCGAATTTTGATTATTTAAAATGAATTATTTTAAATAATATCGACGAGAAATTTATTTTGAATATAATTCGAACGTATATATTATACGCGTCGTCGTTAGAATATAAATAATTATATATAATTATAAAAGGAATTGAAAATGGCGCGGTAGTTCGATAATTCGATTTCAAACTTCAATTGAATGTACCGGGTGCAAATCAATCCGGATTTTAGTGAAACCAAAAATAATGGGATCTAATTGTGAATATCTTTCCAACGAATCCGAAAAATTGAGATTTCATCTTAGGAATGTTAAGATATGTCCAGTTTAAAATTAGAAATAGTCGCTGTGGAATTTATATATATTTTTATATATATAAGGCCCTTAAAAATGGACATTTTGCAAACGACCTCGGATTTCGACGAAACCAGTTTTGTTGGGTCCGGGATGTTAAATTATTGCTAGATTTCAAATTTCATAATTTTTCGAATCAATATGTGAGCGTGGCAAAGGAAAACGCGTTTGACCAGTTTCAGTTGATTTTAATCGACTGGAAATTGGCCATTTTTCTAACGGTCTCAGAATTCGACGAAACTAGTTTTGTTAGGACCGTATCGTCAATACGAAGCTAGAAAATATTTTTCTGGAATTTTTCTAGTTAGTATGTGACCCCGGTAATTTGAAATGTACGTTTAAAATTGAATATAATGATTTAAATGTAAATTCAACGGAAACTGATTCAAACAGTCGAATCAACCTACGATACATATCCCATTGTGTTCGGAATGGGGGTAATTAGCTAGGGGTGACAGTCGTTGGGCCTCGTTTGGGGGTTCGTATGCGAAGTCGACTTTGGATGGAAAAATAATAATTAAATATTATATAAAGGCCCCTCCCCTTTATTCTCCCTCCTCTCTCTTCTCATTAGTCAACGGGCAGAAAAAAAAAAGGAAAAAAAAAAAACCCGATAGCGTCGATCTCGTTCAGCCAACCCGCCGGAGTTCGTCGACGCCTCCCCCTCCGACGTTCACCGTCGATTCTCCCCCCCCCCCCCCCCCCCCCAGCATCCCTCGCGCCACCTTCGGCGAAACCCCGATGCCGCCGTTCCAGCCCCGCTTCGCCTCCTGACGCCGCCCTACCCTGCCGTCGAGCACCCCCACCATCAGCTCCGACCTGCTACCCCTCAGCCCCTGTAAGTTTTTTTTATTATTTATTTTATTTTATTTTTGTTTTAGATAAACAGTATTAAAAACTGTTTTTTTTATAGGAATTTTAAAAAAAACTGATTTTAGGAATAATTAAAAGTAATAAAAACTGAAAAGTTTAAAGGTTAAAAATGATATTTTTAAAAGTAATAAAAACTGAAAATGGTTTTAGGTATAAAAACTGAATGTTTTAAAAGTATAAAACTGAAAGTTTTAAAAGTAAAACAGATTTTTATAAAAGAATTTTTAAAACTGGATTTTTTTGTAAAGAAAGTAAAAAACTGATTTCTTTTAAAAGAATTTTAAAATGATTTATAAACTAGAAGAAGATTAGAAATTTAAGAGTAAAAATCAGATTTTTATATATGGAAAGCGAAGTAAAAATTCGATTTTTATATATTGAATAGCGAAGTAAAAATTCGATTTTTATATATTGAATAGCGAAGTAAAAATTCGATTTTTATATATTGAATAGCGAAGTAAAAATTCGATTTTTATATATTGAATAGCGAAGTAAAAATTCGATTTTTAAATATTGAATAGCGAAGTAAAAATTCGATTTTTACGTATGTAGTGAAAGCAGCAACGAAGGTGACAAAAAGGCGAAATGACGAAGATTTCTACCAAAGAAGAGCCGTGGAGCTAGGATAGCTATATGTGAGAATTTCTCACCTTTCAATTTATTTTTCTAGTTATATATATATATATATACTAGGATGCAGACGGTGCTTAGTAGCACCTGACACAATCGTCCACAGACCATGGACTTGTTTGTTTGGTTGCATAGATTAGTTGAATTATTTGTTTGAAATGAATTGAATTGTTTGGTGAGATGAAATTGATTTGATTGATGTGTGAATGGCGTGGGCCTTCACTAGACCGGGGATAAGGCTAGGCCTTGTCCCGTTTCTAGTATCGTGCCGTTATGCCGCCGAAATTTTCTAAAATATGTTAGAAAAATAAAAATAACATTTTATCGAAGGAAATGAATTGAATAGAAATTCATATGTTGAAATAAAATGTTTTATCGTTAAAAATATAATTTTTAACGTGAAAGTGAATAAATAAATATTTATAAACAAATCGGCCGATTTGTTTATATACACTGATTTGACTGATATTGATTGGGACGATATATTTTACACATCGCCCAACTGCACGAATAAAAATCTGTGTTTGATTGTTTGAAACCCCACACGGGTGTTGGGATTAAATTGGAAGTTCACTCATCCTGATTGATTAAATATGTCAATCAATTGATTGACAGGCTGTTATAAACATTAGATATCTATATTTGATGCTTATACAGTGTAGTGCACTTTGGTTGATGGTTGATTATTTTTCAAGGCTATTATACATGTGTTGTATGAAAATCCATATAATTAACTTTATATGGTAATTGATTGGGCCTCATTCCAGTTTTAAAAATAGAAATATTTGAAAAAGAAATATTTGAAATAGAATATTTGAAAATAGAACTTTATGAAGCCGTGTTGATTAGATTGACGCCATTTTGACGTGAACGATATTTATATCGATTTTATCGATTTCGAAATGAATTGAATTGAAAACGATTTCGAAATGAATTGAATTGAAAACGATTTCGAAATGAATTGAATTGAAAACGATTTCGAAATGAATTGAATTGAAAACGATTTCGAAATGAATTGAATTGAAAACGATTTCGAAATGAATTGAATTGAAAACGATTTCGAAATGAATTGAATTGAAAACGATTTCGAAATGAATTGAATTGAAAACGATTTCGAAATGAATTGAAAACGATTTCGAAATGAATTGAATTGAAAACGATTTCGAAATGAATTGAATTGAAAACGATTTCGAAATGAATTGAATTGAAAACGATTTCGAAATGAATTGAATTGAATATGAATTCAAATTGAATTGAAATTTGAATTGAATAGAAACGAATTTTAAAACCATTTATATAATTCGTTTTAAATAGAAATCGACGAAATATATTATATATATTATATATATAATATAATGGCCTGAATAGAACGCGCCGCGCCGCGGCAGTTCGCGAATTTCGACCATTTATTTCAAACGGATATTACGGGAGATCCGACCGTCGGATTCTCCTAAAACCGGAACCGTTGGGTTCGTATCGAAAAGAGCTTTCTAACGAATGTTAGAAATTTGAAATCTAACGGTTGGATTTGGAGTTACGTCCAAATCAAATTCGAAAAAGGTCGCTGTAAGTGCAGTTCGATGGCCATTGATGGAAATCGACTGTACGGGCCTTGATAAAATTATTAAAAATAGTAATAATTTGTGTAAAATCATAAGAAATGATTTAGAAAGAATTGGGATGAAAAACTCCATATTTGAAAAGATAAAAATAGATTTTTATCGAAATAGACTAGTTTTGAACTAGAATTATAATTCTATTTATTTTTAAATAAATAAATTGAATTCGAAAAGGGTTTTAAAAGTAACCAGAATTTCCAATGATTGCATTGGAGTGGATTTGAATCGAAATTGTCTTCGGAATATTTCGATGTTGGAATTCGTGATTATACAGGTGTTGTTATGGAAATTTGAAAGATATATTAATATCGTTATTTTCAATACGACATTTGTTAATCGTAGGATTTGATATTGAATATAAGCCGATATATTTTCTATTCAGAGCCTTATATTGAATATCAAATGTGATTTGGGTTTGTCGTGAATGGTGTCTTCACTAACACTGTTCTTGAACCCAGTTGAGAAAAGATTAAATCTTTTTATTTAGATTTAATGAAGTGTACCAATTAAATAATATTTAATTGGAATTGAATTGGTATTGATTTTTGGGTTTATCGTGAACAGTGTTTTAAATAACACTTGTTCTTTAACCCGATAATTAATGGAATGTGATTTTGGGTTTATCGTGAATCGTGTTTTAAATGACACCGATTCTTTAACCCAGATAATGATTAAAACTAAGTGGAGTTTTAATGAATCTTTAATTAGATTGAAAAGATCGAGAATGGAGTATCACCAGTTTTGCTCCAGGCGATAGTTAAATCTTTAATTAGATTTGAACGTGAAATTTAGAAACTAACTGTCGGTTAGCCAAGCAAAATGGTTTTCTGGATATTGATCTGATGTTGGTTTCGGCCTTCGGGGTTAATATTTGGGGAATTATTCTCTTGATTAATTTACGGTTAGTGACTAATGAATTGGAATGAGGCGTATGTTGTGTTTGTGTAACACTTATTTAAAATATACGCGAGTTATTCGGAAAGACTGGGTTCATCCCATTCTGAATAACTGATACGACGATAAGTCGAAGATGAAGACGATGGTCGAAGACCGGAGGTCTTCACGTCGTTTGGGTAATTACTGATGATCTTGATTGGGCTGTACACCCAAGAAGATGGAAACAGTTAGTGATCGTCCAGACGTACTTGGAGATCGATGGATATGCGGGGTACTAGGTGCCTCCGGTTTCGTTCAGACCCAGGACGGACTTGTAAATGGACTGTGTGTCTGACATCGGATTTCATTCTGTGTGACTGATATCGGTTGCATAGGATGGTTTGCCTGTGTGGCATGCTGAGATGCAAATGATCAAGGCTTCTGTTGAAAAGCAAAGTCTTGTGGTGATGATCAAAGCACGGCCTTTGTGGCGTAGCTTTGTGTAACGTTTACCTCGCGTGTTTCACACCAGGTATGAACCAAAAACGGGAGACGGACCTCAGGGAGGACTTGCGTTTCTTTCTAGTTAGAAGTGGCGTCAGTGGTTTTACACGCCCTGACGAGTTTGACTTATGTGGTTGTTGCTGTTGCGAGGCGCCTCAGTTATATCGGTTTCGGCCGATGCATTCTGGTCGGCTGACGGACCAGACTTACACCCCATAGGGTGGGGAAACGTAGTGTTCAGGCATTTTAATCCACATCGGTGGACCGGCCCTGACGATCCAAGGGCCCACCTGAGTCTGGGTCCTGAGGGGCGGGCTAGAGCGTCTCGAATCGGTTGAGGACTATCTTTTGCCTCGGTTCATAGAAGGAAATCCAATTTCCCAATACGTGACTTTGCGGTTTTATTTGTAAACCTATATATGGCGACATGATATATGGTACCCATGCCGCCTATGATTGATACTTATGATTTGAAGTTGTTTTATGCACTATGCACTTATTATAGTATCAAATGATTTGTTTTAAACGTATCAAGCATTCTTTGGCTGTTATAAGGGAAAACCCTATCCCCCGGCTTGCGTTGCATTGTGTGATAGGACCTGGGTCTTATAACAGCTTCATCTTTCTTTATTTAGCATTGCGCTGTTTGTTTTATGCACTGGTATTCTTGGGAGGAAACCCGTTCCGTGTTATACGGCGTGGTCCCTTGATTTACCTAACGATTTAAAATAAAGATTAATAACTGTTTTAGTTCTCACACCAGTCACATGACTGACCTGGAGTTTATTGTTTTAACCTAAACTCTGGGTGCCCCTATTTTGACACGGGCAGCTAGTAGTTTCGGTTTTGCAGATTTATATTCACAGGATCCTGGTTTACAGCTGGAACGATATCCGGAAAGCTTTGTATCCGTATATCTACTTCTAGTTGTGTATTGTATTATTTTCCGCTGCTATGTATTTAAATGTAATTTAAATCTCTGATATTTCTGTGTAATATTCATTTATACTCTGTATATTCTTGTAATCTGATGCATTGTTGTAATATACAATGAAACGTTCTTCTATATGCGTTCTGTTGTGGTTTGTTCTCGAACTATCCGCGCTTTCCTTTACGGGGAAGTTACGGGTTTTCACAGTTGGTATCAGAGCTTTGGTTTACAAAGCTCAGAGAACAAGACACATTAGAACCATACGAAAGAATTCATCAGATATTGGATTAGCGATATCCAATGGAATGACTCGTTAGAGATAGGATCAGTAGTATCCTAGAACGAGTGTGAAGAGTATATTTTTAAAGTGAAAACAAATTTTGTTTTGAAAATTAAAAATCAATTATTCGTATTTGATTATTTATTTATATTGATGTGGACAATCCAGTATATATAGATTTTGCGTATACGTCTGATCCGCGTGTATTCGAAGTTTTAATATATTGGATAGATATAGAGTCGCACTCTAGTTGCCCGGACATGGTCCTGATGATGAAGTATACCATCACCAGCATTTATTTTCGAGTGACGAAAGTGTGATATCTATATATTTCCATTAGACTGGTGTGAGAACCAAATCTTATATAGCTAGAACACTTTGTTGTGAATTGGCATCAAAAATCTGATTTTTGACTATGTATCATAATTATCAATTTGAAAAGCTAATCAACTAATTGATTGATGTTTGTGTTGTTTGTTTATTTGTTTGCTAATTTTGAACCATTTAGCCTATTTGAATCAAATATTGAATTGTATTGAAAATTGGTCGCATTTGCTTGCATATACATGTATATCATTGAACAGGTCATAGCAAGGAGGCTAGAGCCAGAGAATAAAATTTGTTTGCCCGACAAATAGGTACATGTTTACTACATAATTTCCTGTTTTGTTTGGGTGATGATGATTTTGTGAGCCTATTGGCTAGCCGCTTGGCTTTTTCTTTTTCTTTTTGAGATCTGAAGGACCGGGGAAGCTATTTGAAATTCCCCGATGCTCCCGGTGTAGGGGAGGTTATGGCGAAATTTTTCGAAAATTTAGGGAGTTAGCCAAATTTTTGAAATTTTGAAAATTCTCAGAAACTAAAGAGTTGGAGAATGAAAGCCAGATCGAATGTTGAGTTGATAAATCAAACCACTTTCGACTTTGTTCCTTTTCGGGGACGAAAAGTTTTAAGTGGGGGAGATTGTAACAACCCGTAAAATGCGAGCCAGTTTGAAATTTTTATTTTGGCAATTTTAGCGAATTTTGATTATTTAAAATGAATTATTTTAAATAATATCGACGAGAAATTTATTTTGAATATAATTCGAACGTATATATTATACGCGTCGTCGTTAGAATATAAATAATTATATATAATTATAAAAGGAATTGAAAATGGCGCGGTAGTTCGATAATTCGATTTCAAACTTCAATTGAATGTACCGGGTGCAAATCAATCCGGATTTTAGTGAAACCAAAAATAATGGATCTAATTGTGAATATCTTTCCAACGAATCCGAAAAATTGAGATTTCATCTTAGGAATGTTAAGATATGTCCAGTTTAAAATTAGAAATAGTCGCTGTGGAATTTATATATATTTTTATATATATAAGGCCCTTAAAAATGGACATTTTGCAAACAACCTCGGATTTCGACGAAACCAGTTTTGTTGGGTCCGGGATGTTAAATTATTGCTAGATTTCAAATTTCATAATTTTTCGAATCAATATGTGAGCGTGGCAAAGGAAAACGCGTTTGACCAGTTTCAGTTGATTTTAATCGACTGGAAATTGGCCATTTTTCTAACGGTCTCAGAATTCGACGAAACTAGTTTTGTTAGGACCGTATCGTCAATACGAAGCTAGAAAATATTTTTCTGGAATTTTTCTAGTTAGTATGTGACCCCGGTAATTTGAAATGTACGTTTAAAATTGAATATAATGATTTAAATGTAAATTCAACGGAAACTGATTCAAACAGTCGAATCAACCTACGATACATATCCCATTGTGTTCGGAATGGGGGTAATTAGCTAGGGGTGACAGTCGTTGGGCCTCGTTTGGGGGTTCGTATGCGAAGTCGACTTTGGATGGAAAAATAATAATTAAATATTATATAAAGGCCCCTCCCCTTTATTCTCCCTCCTCTCTCTTCTCATTAGTCAACGAGCAGAAAAAAAAAAGGAAAAAAAAACCCGATAGCGTCGATCTCGTTCAGCCAACCCGCCGGAGTTCGTCGACGCCTCCCCCTCCGACGTTCACCGTCGATTCTTCCCCCCCCCCCCCCCCCAGCATCCCTCGCGCCACCTTCGGCGAAACCCCGATGCCGCCGTTCCAGCCCCGCTTCGCCTCCTGACGCCGACCTACCCTGCCGTCGAGCACCCCCACCATCAGCTCCGACCTGCTACCCCTCAGCCCCTGTAAGTTTTTTTTTATTATTTATTTTATTTTATTTTTGTTTTAGATAAACAGTATTAAAAACTGTTTTTTTATAGGAATTTTAAAAAAAACTGATTTTAGGAATAATTAAAAGTAATAAAAACTGAAAAGTTTAAAGGTTAAAAATGATATTTTTAAAAGTAATAAAAACTGAAAATGGTTTTAGGTATAAAAACTGAATGTTTTAAAAGTATAAAACTGAAAGTTTTAAAAGTAAAACAGATTTTTATAAAAGAATTTTTAAAACTGGATTTTTTTGTAAAGAAAGTAAAAAACTGATTTCTTTTAAAAG
Source organism: Allium sativum (assembly GCA_030737875.1). NCBI lineage: Eukaryota > Viridiplantae > Streptophyta > Magnoliopsida > Asparagales > Amaryllidaceae > Allium > Allium sativum. Next base: position 283,928,828 of record CM060921.1, read on the forward strand.
AATTTTAAAATGATTTATAAACTAGAAGAAGATTAGGAATTTAAGAGTAAAAATCAGATTTTTATATATGGAAAGCGAAGTAAAAATTCGATTTTTATATATTGAATAGCGAAGTAAAAATTCGATTTTTATATATTGAATAGCGAAGTAAAAATTCGATTTTTATATATTGAATAGCGAAGTAAAAATTCGATTTTTAAATATTGAATAGCGAAGTAAAAATTCGATTTTTACGTATGTAGTGAAAGCAGCAACGAAGGTGACAAAAAGGCGAAACGACGAAGATTTCTACCAAAGAAGAGCCGTGGAGCTAGGATAGCTATATGTGAGAATTTCTCACCTTTCAATTTATTTTTCTAGTTATATATATATATACTAGGATGCAGACGGTGCTTAGTAGCACCTGACACAATCGTCCACAGACCATGGACTTGTTTGTTTGGTTGCATAGATTAGTTGAATTATTTGTTTGAAATGAATTGAATTGTTTGGTGAGATGAAATTGATTTGATTGATGTGTGAATGGCGTGGGCCTTCACTAGACCGGGGATAAGGCTAGGCCTTGTCCCGTTTCTAGTATCGTGCCGTTATGCCGCCGAAATTTTCTAAAATATGTTAGAAAAATAAAAATAACATTTTATCGAAGGAAATGAATTGAATAGAAATTCATATGTTGAAATAAAATGTTTTATCGTTAAAAATATAATTTTTAACGTGAAAGTGAATAAATAAATATTTATAAACAAATCGGCCGATTTGTTTATATACACTGATTTGACTGATATTGATTGGGACGATATATTTTACACATCGCCCAACTGCACGAATAAAAATCTGTGTTTGATTGTTTGAAACCCCACACGGGTGTTGGGATGAAATTGGAAGTTCACTCATCCTGATTGATTAAATATGTCAATCGATTGATTGACAGGCTGTTATAAACATTAGATATCTATATTTGATGCTTATACAGTGTAGTGCACTTTGGTTGATGGTTGATTATTTTTCAAGGCTATTATACATGTGTTGTATGAAAATCCATATAATTAACTTTATATGGTAATTGATTGGGCCTCATTCCAGTTTTAAAAATAGAAATATTTGAAAAAGAAATATTTGAAATAGAATATTTGAAAATAGAACTTTATGAAGCCGTGTTGATTAGATTGACGCCATTTTGACGTGAACGATATTTATATCGATTTTATCGATTTCGAAATGAATTGAATTGAAAACGATTTCGAAATGAATTGAATTGAAAACGATTTCGAAATGAATTGAATTGAAAACGATTTCGAAATGAATTGAATTGAAAACGATTTCGAAATGAATTGAATTGAAAACGATTTCGAAATGAATTGAATTAAAAACGATTTCGAAATGAATTGAATTGAAAACGATTTCGAAATGAATTGAATTGAAAACGATTTCGAAATGAATTGAATTGAAAACGATTTCGAAATGAATTGAATTGAAAACGATTTCGAAATGAATTGAATTGAAAACGATTTCGAAATGAATTGAATTGAAAACGATTTCGAAATGAATTGAATTGAAAACGATTTCGAAATGAATTGAATTGAATATGAATTCAAATTGAATTGAAATTTGAATTGAATAGAAACGAATTTTAAAACCATTTATATAATTCGTTTTAAATAGAAATCGACGAAATATATTATATATATTATATATATAATATAATGGCCTGAATAGAACGCGCCGCGCCGCGGCAGTTCGCGAATTTCGACCATTTATTTCAAACGGATATTACGGGAGATCCGACCGTCGGATTCTCCTAAAACCGGAACCGTTGGGTTCGTATCGAAAAGAGCTTTCTAACGAATGTTAGAAATTTGAAATCTAACGGTTGGATTTGGAGTTACGTCCAAATCAAATTCGAAAAAGGTCGCTGTAAGTGCAGTTCGATGGCCATTGATGGAAATCGACTGTACGGGCCTTGATAAAATTATTAAAAATAGTAATAATTTGTGTAAAATCATAAGAAATGATTTAGAAAGAATTGGGATGAAAAACTCCATATTTGAAAAGATAAAAATAGATTTTTATCGAAATAGACTAGTTTTGAACTAGAATTATAATTCTATTTATTTTTAAATAAATAAATTGAATTCGAAAAGGGTTTTAAAAGTAACCAGAATTTCCAATGATTGCATTGGAGTGGATTTGAATCGAAATTGTCTTCGGAATATTTCGATGTTGGAATTCGTGATTATACAGGTGTTGTTATGGAAATTTGAAAGATATATTAATATCGTTATTTTCAATACGACATTTGTTAATCGTAGGATTTGATATTGAACATAAGCCGATATATTTTCTATTCAGAGCCTTATATTGAATATCAAATGTGATTTGGGTTTGTCGTGAATGGTGTCTTCACTAACACTGTTCTTGAACCCAGTTGAGAAAAGATTAAATCTTTTTATTTAGATTTAATGAAGTGTACCAATTAAATAATATTTAATTGGAATTGAATTGGTATTGATTTTTGGGTTTATCGTGAACAGTGTTTTAAATAACACTTGTTCTTTAACCCGATAATTAATGGAATGTGATTTTGGGTTTATCGTGAATCGTGTTTTAAATGACACCGATTCTTTAACCCAGATAATGATTAAAACTAAGTGGAGTTTTAATGAATCTTTAATTAGATTGAAAAGATCGAGAATGGAGTATCACCAGTTTTGCTCCAGGCGATAGTTAAATCTTTAATTAGATTTGAACGTGAAATTTAGAAACTAACTGTCGGTTAGCCAAGCAAAATGGTTTTCTGGATATTGATCTGATGTTGGTTTCGGCCTTCGGGGTTAATATTTGGGGAATTATTCTCTTGATTAATTTACGGTTAGTGACTAATGAATTGGAATGAGGCGTATGTTGTGTTTGTGTAACACTTATTTAAAATATACGCGAGTTATTCGGAAAGACCGGGTTCATCCCATTCTGAATAACTGATACGACGATAAGTCGAAGATGAAGACGATGGTCGAAGACCGGAGGTCTTCACGTCGTTTGGGTAATTACTGATGATCTTGATTGGGCTGTACACCCAAGAAGATGGAAACAGTTAGTGATCGTCCAGACGTACTTGGAGATCGATGGATATGCGGGGTACTAGGTGCCTCCGGTTTCGTTCAGACCCAGGACGGACTTGTAAATGGACTGTGTGTCTGACATCGGATTTCATTCTGTGTGACTGATATCGGTTGCATAGGATGGTTTGCCTGTGTGGCATGCTGAGATGCAAATGATCAAGGCTTCTGTTGGAAAGCAAAGTCTTGTGGTGATGATCAAAGCACGGCCTTTGTGGCGTAGCTTTGTGTAACGTTTACCTCGCGTGTTTCACACCAGGTATGAACCAAAAACGGGAGACGGACCTCAGGGAGGACTTGCGTTTCTTTCTAGTTAGAAGTGGCGTCGGTGGTTTTACACGCCCTGACGAGTTTGACTTATGTGGTTGTTGCTGTTGCGAGGCGCCTCGGTTATATCGGTTTCGGCCGATGCATTCTGGTCGGCTGACGGACCAGACTTACACCCCATAGGGTGGGGAAACGTAGTGTTCAGGCATTTTAATCCACATCGGTGGACCGGCCCTGACGATCCAAGGGCCCACCTGAGTCTGGGTCCTGAGGGGCGGGCTAGAGCGTCTCGAATCGGTTGAGGACTATCTTTTGCCTCGGTTCATAGAAGGAAATCCAATTTCCCAATACGTGACTTTGCGGTTTTATTTGTAAACCTATATATGGCGACATGATATATGGTACCCATGCCGCCTATGATTGATACTTATGATTTGAAGTTGTTTTATGCACTATGCACTTATTATAGTATCAAATGATTTGTTTTAAACGTATCAAGCATTCTTTGGCTGTTATAAGGGAAAACCCTATCCCCCGGCTTGCGTTGCATTGTGTGATAGGACCTGGGTCTTATAACAGCTTCATCTTTCTTTATTTAGCATTGCGCTGTTTGTTTTATGCACTGGTATTCTTGGGAGGAAACCCGTTCCGTGTTATACGGCGTGGTCCCTTGATTTACCTAACGATATAAAATAAAGATTAATAACTGTTTTAGTTCTCACACCAGTCACATGACTGACCTGGAGTTTATTGTTTTAACCTAAACTCTGGGTGCCCCTATTTTGACACGGGCAGCTAGTAGTTTCGGTTTTGCAGATTTATATTCACAGGATCCTGGTTTACAGCTGGAACGATATCCGGAAAGCTTTGTATCCGTATATCTACTTCTAGTTGTGTATTGTATTATTTTCCGCTGCTATGTATTTAAATGTAATTTAAATCTCTGATATTTCTGTGTAATATTCATTTATACTCTGTATATTCTTGTAATCTGATGCATTGTTGTAATATACAATGAAACGTTCTTCTATATGCGTTCTGTTGTGGTTTGTTCTCGAACTATCCGCGCTTTCCTTTACGGGGAAGTTACGGGTTTTCACAGATTTGAAGATCTTGACTAGCTCTAAAAAATCCTCAACAGGATGGAGGTCTAATTTTGAGCGGATTGAGAGGAATCGAGGAGAGAAAGATTTGACTGATTTCCGTCGTCGGTCGAAGGTATATCGGGGGGAGAGAGAATGATTTGTCGAGTTGTGATTGGCCTAGGAATTTTTTTATATTTATATATTTTTAAAAATTCGAAAATACCCCTTGTCTCACACGAACTCCAATCCAAACCAAACGACTGTCGTCCCTTGCTAAATACCCCCATTCTGAACACAATGGGATATGTTTCGTAGGCCCATTCGACTGTTTCAGTTAGTTTTCCTTCAAATTAAAATATAACACATTCAATATTTAATTTGAACGTACATTTCAATTTGCCGGGGCCACATACTGATTCTAAATATTCCCGAAAAATAAATCTAGCTATGTTTTGACGATACGGTCCCAACAAAACTAGTTTCATCGAATTCTGAGACCGTTTGAAAAATGGCCATTTTCTGGTCGATCCAATTTAACAGAAATTCACCATACACATTTTCTTTTTCCACGCTCACATACTAACTTCAAAATCTATGAAATTTGAAACCTAGCAATAATTTGACATCCCGGATCCAACAAAAGTGGTTTCGTCAAATTCCGAGGTCGTTTGCAAAATGTCCATTTTCAAGGGCGATATATTCTCTATAGCGACCTTTCTGAAAATTCATTTGGCCATATCTTTTGACTCCCGCTATGAAACTTTAGTTTTTCATATTAATTAGAAAGATATTCGCTAACAGATTTAAATATTTTTGGTTTCACTAAAATCCATTTTATTTTGCACCCGGTACAGTCAATCAAAGTTTGAATTGAAATTTTGAAACTGTCGCGCCATTTCAGGCCTTGTTTATAATTTAAAATAATTATATTTACTTTCAAACGTCAATTCAAACTTACTTTTCATCGTTATTATTTAAAATATTTATTTTAAATATTTAAAATCCACTAAAATAGCCAAATTAAAAATTTTAAACTGGCTCAGATTTTCTGGGTTGTTACAATCTCCCCCACTTAAAACTTTTCGTCCCCGAAAAGGAACAAAGTCGAAAGTGGTTTCATTAACCAACTCTACTTTCAATCTGGCTTCCATTCTTCAACTTTTCAGTTTCTAAGAATTTTCAAATTCTTCAAAAATTTGGCTAACACCATAAATTTTCAAAAAATTTCGCCATAACCTCCTTTGTACGGGGGACTTCGGGATATTTCAAATAGCCTCCAATGGCCCTCACCAATCCAAAATAAAAAGGAAAATCCAAGCGGCTAGCCAATCGGCTCATAAAATCATCAAATCCCAAGAAATACAATGAACATGTACCTATTTGTCGGGCAAACAATTTTATTCCTTTGCTTAGCTATTTATCCATAACCTGTTCACACATATATAATGCACATGTATATATTTCTATCTGTTTCTCAATCAGTTCAATACTTGTTCAATTGCATACATTTAACTTCATTCTCTTATTGATTAAATTAACTATCATTCTAATAATTCAATTAATCAAATCCACAATCACACAACGCAACAAACAATCAATTTGTTTTTAACTTTTCAAAAATATACTAATTAATTCATATACTCTTTTAAAATCATTCATACCATACAATTAAAAAGTTCACATCCATGAAAAGAAAATAACAACAAAGTAGAGAACAAATGGTAATGCAAAGTATGGTAAATGTACCTTGCACCAGAGTCAATCAGAGATATCCACCCTGCACTTAGGATAGGCTTTCTTAATGCTTTCCTCTGTTTCCCAAGTACAATCTCGTGGATCTTCACTCCATTGCACTTTGACTAAGTGAACCTTCTTGTTCCTCAGTTCTTTGGTTTCCTTGCCAATTATCTTTAGCGGCTCCCTTCTCACAGCCAATTCTGGAGTAATTTCTACATCCCGTTGCTCTGCTTCTTCCACGATCAAGTCTGGATCATGAATTAGATGAGGGGAAAAATGAGAAAGTTCATTGAATCTCTTATGATATTCTAGGATATTCATATCTCCTTGTATCAAATAACCGAATTCATCACATAACCACTCAGTTGCTTCTGGAGGAATAAATCTTCCTCTGAAAATCTCTTTGAATCTATCCCAGGTGATATCACCTTATGGATTATCCTTAATGATTGTTTCCTACCAGATTAAGGCTTCTTCTTTGAGCGCCCAAGATGCCACTAATCTTTTCTGATCATCTCTCAGCTGGAAACGCTCAAAAATTCTTTCAGTAGAACTCATCCAAGCTTGAGTTTGAATAAGGGATTCATTACCCGAAAATTGTGCTCCACCCAGATTTCGATATCTCTTAAATAGAGCCTCTCGATTTGGTTCTGCATTCCTTCTGTTTCTGACACTCATTTTCTAGTACTTCTGCAAATAGCAGATCAAGTGTCAGGTCAACAGAAAAGATATTTTAAAACATAGAGACATATACTTGAATGTAAATGTGTATATCGAGGTGTATTTCATTTTGCTATACAGATACTAGGATATTACTGATCCTATCTGTAATGAGTTACTCATCCTAGAACACTACTGGTTCTATTTGTGACGAGTTCGTTAATATGTTATATTCCAGAACTAAGCTTAACCAAAGCTCTGATACCACATTTGTGACGACCCCAAACCAAGATAAGACGATAACAAGGGTAATCTTTGGAATATAACACATAAACAGATAACAACAGAATAGAAATAAATAAATACACCAGATAATGTACAGTAGAATACACTGGATAAACATAATCATCAGAGTTACACAGTATATAGGATCATATTTAGTACAAATACAGTTCAGCTATACATAAATGTCTACAGCGGAAAACAAACATAATATGTACAATAGGAGCTGAACAACATAGAAGAGATAAACGATAGAATCCATCTTTAGCTCCAGCTATCTAGGAAGAGCCTGATAAATCCTGAATACAAGGCTTCCCGTGTAGAAAAAGGGGCACCCGAGTTTGCAAGTGAAACAAACTACGAGTCAGTCATGGGACTGGTATGAGAAATCTACTTAACCCTTTTAACAATAGGGCTAATCAAAGGACCACGCCACTTTCGCGGAACGGGTTTACTCCATTGGATTGCCAGTGCTTTAAAACAAATAAATCTTTTAAACATCGCAATGCTTTTTATAAAAATGAAGCCATTATAAGACTCAGTTCCCATCGCATAATGCAACACAAACCGGAGGATAGAGGTTTACCTTATAATGGCCAAAATATGCTTGATACGAGCAAAGAAAATCATTTGATATTATTGCTAGTGTTTATATGTTTCAAAAAAAATTTCAATCATAAATATCAATCATAGACGGCATTAATGCCCCATACCACTATGTTGCCATATATAGGTAAACAATCAAAACCGCACGATGTCATATTTGGAAATTGGATTTCCATCATGAACCAAGGCAAAAGATAGTCCTTACTGAATTCGAGACTGTCTAGTCCAAGTCTCAGGCAAGTACTCAGTCAAGCCTTAGGAGCCACAGGGCCAGTCCACCGATGCGGATTAAAATGCCTGAACACTGCGTTTCCCCGCCCTTTGGGGCATAAATGAGCCCAATGACTCCATCGGTCCCGGATCGACCGATATATCTGAGGCGCCTCGCAACAGCAACAACCACACAGGTGAAAATAATATAAATGTCAGGGCTGGTAGGTCACTGACACCACCCTAGCTAGAAAGAAACACATGTCCTCCCTGGATCCTTCTCCCATTTCTGGTCCATACCGGGGTGTGAGGCTTGCGAATTCACGTTATACACAAAGCTATGCCACACAGGTCGTGCTTTGATCATCAACCACAAGACTTTGCTTTTCAATAGAAGCCTTGATCATCTGCCACTTAGGCATGCGACACAGGCAATTCACTCCATGCGACTAATTTCTATCGATATACAACCTCTGAGATCATACGTCTCAGAGAAGGGTGTTAAGCAAGAGAATAAATTCTCCGTCGCCAAACAGATATACATTTAATAGAGATCAATCAGCACAGAACAAAATCCAATGTCAGACACACAGTCCATTTAAAAGTTCGTTCTGGGTCTGAACAAAACCGGAGGCACTCAATACCTCGCATACCCGTACAATCAACAAGTACGTCCGGACGACTACTACTTCAACCCCTTCAAGGTAGCTACTCCCATCATGAGCATCAGTAGCACCCCTCCATTCGACGTGAAGATCATCGGTCTTGCACCGCCTTCATATCTTTGACTTTCACTCGTCAATCAATTATTTGTAATGAGAATTAACTCGGCCTTTTCGAATAATTCATGTATATTTAGAATTTCAAATCAATTCATTTCAATGGTTAAATTATTCGATATCACTAATTATGTTCTTTAATGTAATTTTCATGCCAAACACATTCAACCATCAAATATCACATAAACCGAGCAAATTCAGTTTATTTCCATTCCATATCGTTTATAATATTTTATCATGATTTATCGCTATTTTTATTTATTTAAAAATAGCCAATTTATTCAAACGACGCTTCAGGCCATAACGCGGTCGTGGTGCTGTTTTTCTTCATATTTGATTTACACATATCTGAAAATCTAACCGTTGGATCTTCACAAATTTTATATCATTAGAAAGATCTTTTCAAAGCGAATCCAATAGTTTCAGTTTCGGGAAAATCCGACGGTCGGATCTCCCGCACTAATTGTTTGAAGTTATGATTTCAAAATATGAACTACAGCGTCATTATTCGATTTAATTTAATTATATTTATATATATAAAAATATAATCGATCCTGGCGCTGTTTTTCTTCAGATTTGAATAAAACATTCTAGACAATCCAACCGTTGGATCTTCACAAAGTGGGTGTCGTTGGAAAGATATTTCTAAAGCGAACCAAACAGTTGCGGTTTCGGGAAAATCCGATGGTCGGATCTCCCGCACTAATCGTTTGAAATCACGGTTTCAAAATACAAACTGCAGCTTCGTTATTCTATTTATTTTAATTATATTTATATAAATATTTATATAAATATAATTATTTCTTCGATTTCAAACCTATATTCACTTCTTATATTTGATAAAAATGATATTTTTATCCAACAGATATTTATTTAAACACATCAATATTTTTAACACTTCATATTTCGCAAAAAAATGATATTTTTAGCGAACACAAATATCTCTCAAAGCATGACTATTTTATTTAGTTCATACACATGTCAAAAATAATATTCTTATTAAACAAATATTTATTTCAACAATTGTGTATTTTTAGCGAGTCGTTCACATGATAAAAATGATATTTTTATCATCAAAAATATTTATTTAACACATGAATATTTTTAACACTTCACATTCACAATAAAAATGTAGATTTTATTGTTCAACCTATATATTCAACACATGAACGTTTTCGATTTCACACATACGATAAAAATATGATTTTTATCGTTCTAGTCCTTTATTCAACACATGAATATTTTCAATAGTTTATATATATAATAAAAATGTGATTTTTATTGTAAAACAGTTTATTTCAAAACACGATTATTTTATATAGTCTATACATAAGGTAAAAATGTTATTTTTGGTGTTAAAACAATTTATTTAAAATACTAGTATTTTATATAGCCTATATATAATAAAAAAATGTGATTTTTTATCTTTAAAACAATTTATTCAACACATGAACTTCATTCAACACATGAATTTCTATTCAACACACGAATATAGTTTCAACACATGAAAATAATTCTAACACATGAATATTATTGAAAATTTTGGCAGCATAACGGTAGGGTAGTTAAAACCGGCACCGTCCCCAGTACGGCTCCTCGATCTACCTTGAAACCTCGCGGTTTTTGACAATGGGGATTTTCAATATCTAGTTCGCACGCAGGCGAAGTTTCCCATATACTAATCCTATTGGGATTTCAACCACAATCAATCATTCAATTCAACCATTCATGATATTCACCAAATCTCACATCAACCAATAATCCAAGCAATATCACAACCAATAAATATCGTCCATGGTCTGTGGACGAGGGGAGTGTATATATATATATTCGAATATAAATATATTTCGATTTCACTTCATTTCAATTTATTTCAACACATATATTATTTTTACAATGCATATATAACTTATATATCGAACATACAACTTATGCAACACTTATACATGAGGTGTACAACGCTTATATAACCCATACATCGACTATATAATTTATACATCGTTGTTTTCCATATCGTTTATAAATTAGAAATCTCACATTGGGTTCCACTCCCCCAAAAATTGCAGAAGGATCAGAAAAATATGCGGTCTCTTCTAGAATGTAGAAGACGTCCACACAAGTCCACTGTCTCTTGTTTCACTGAATTTCGTCAACATAGCAAAATGATATGATTTTTACAGTGAAATCAAAAACCGTAGCGCTTTAATGTGCTATTAAACAGTTTAAATAATATCAGCCATTACCTTTCTATTTTCTTCAAAACTAGGTTTGCGATTTTCGTGCAATCCGTGAATCGATAGGACGACCGACCTTCACCACGAAGAAGAGCAAGGAGAGGCACGCCAGGAGGGTCCTATCCTGATGAACTCGACGGCCTTGGTAGCCCTCGGCGGTGGCCTGAACGACGGATGTTCACGGCGGTGGATCTCTCAAATTTCTCAATGAAAAAAATCCAAACTTGCTATGGATTTGAAGATCTTGACTAGCTCTACAAAATCCTCAATAGGATGGAGGTCTAATTTTGAGCGGATTAAGAGGAATCGAGGAGAGAAGGATTTGACCGATTTCCGTCATCGGTCGAAAGTATATCGGCGAGAGAGAGAGAATGATTTGTCGAGTTGTGATTGGCCCAGGGATTTTTTTATATTTATATATTTTTAAAAATTCGAAAATACCCCTTGTCTCACACGAACTCCAATCCAAACCCAACGACTGTCGTCCCTTGCTAAATACCCCCATTCCGAACACAATGGGATATGTTTCCTAGGCCCATTCGACTGTTTCAGTCAGTTTTCCTTCAAATTAAAATATAACACATTCAATATTTAATTTGAACGTACATTTCAATTTGCTGGGGCCACATACTGATTCTAAAAATTCCCGAAAAATAAATCTAGCTATGTTTTGACGATATGGTCCCAACAAAAGTAGTTTCGTCGAATTCTGAGACCGTTTGAAAAATGGCCATTTTCTGGTCGATCCAATTTAACAAAAAATCACTAAACACATTTTCTTTTGTCACACTCACGTACTAACTTCAAAATTTATGAAATTTGAAACCTAGCAATAATTCGACATCCCGGATCCAACAAAAGTGGTTTCGTCGAATTCCGAGGTTGTTTGCAAAATGTCCATTTTCAAGGGCGATATATTCTCTATAGCGACCTTCCTGAAAATTCATTTGGCCATATCTTTTGACTCCCGCTATGAAACTTCGATTTTTCAGATTCGTTAGAAATATATTCACTAACAAATTTAAATATTTTTGGTTTTGCTAAATTCGTTTTATTTTGCACCCGGTACAGTCAATCAAAGTTTGAATTGAAATTTTGAAACTGCCACGCCATTTCAGGCCTTGTTTATAATTTAAAATAATTATATTTACTTTCAAACGTTGATTCAAACTTACTTTTCATCATTATTATTTAAAATATTTATTTTAAATATTTAAAATCCACTAAAATAGCCAAATTAAAAATTTTAAACTGGCTCAGATTTTCCGGGTTGTTACAGATATCCACCTCATTGGTAAGATACTTTGTGTTTGTGTGAATGCTTATGTGTTTCGTAGACATACCTTGATATATATATATAACCTATTAAATCTAGGTTATGACCTTTAAATAAAAACTATTTTCAGTCACATAGGACTTTATATTTTGACCCCTTTCCTTCACATATCCAACATGTTAGTAGGTGTGGTAGATTTTATGAACAAAACAATAATGGTTGATGAAGACGAAAATGGAGATATTACGCTATTACTAGTTATCATTGATGTATTACTTATGCAAACTTTTCGTGACAAATTTATTAATATACCTATGGAATAATTGTATCTTGACAGTCTTTTATTGACTTTTGTGGTTTTTATAAAATGGTACATCTTATTTGGGTATTATGTTTTCTCATTTCGTTGTGTGAATTTCCATAACACAATGTCTGTATATTATTCTGTGCGAATGTAGAATGGCTCTAAGTTTAGATGGGCCTTTTCTAGGTCAAAATTTAGGCTCACTACGGGCAAGTTGTTACAATAACACATTAATAAATCCATATAACCATGGAGGTATGTGAAAATTATAGTTATAATATCATAAATTACCATAAGAAATCACCTAACATAAATAGCACAAATGAATTCTCAAAGCAACCAACTCTAACATCCCTTACGTAGAAACGCATCAAATGAGAAACCATGTAATCAATAGAAATGTGTGAATAATACATATTAAAAAATCATCTACTAAATCCTTAAAAAACTAATAATGGGATATCACAATGTATAATCAGGTTGCATGAAGCTATGACAAATATATCACTCATTCTCAATAAGTAGAACATCATAAGTGCATATATAAAGGATAAGATAGACTATCTGTGAATAGAAATGAGAATTCACCACACTTTGATCATATCATAGGTTTAATCTCATCTCATCATATATAAAGGGTCATGAGTATCTCAATAGGAAAATGATTGTATGACAAATCTAAAGTCCCAAATAGAGTTACATATATTGATATATAGGCCATTTAGCCCATATCTACACTGCTGTGAGGTGTATCAACCTTATATGCCAATCTGTAACTCTTTTAGTACTAGAAGGGAGAATTGTTTCACCACATCTGTTTCACTATCAAAAATGGAACAAAACAAATAAAATGCTTTGCAGCTGTCCATATCTATATTATTGTGAGGTGTATCAATAATATATGCCAATCTACAACTCTTTTAGTACTAGAAGGGAGGCTTATTGCACCACATTCATTTCACTTCTAGAAAGGGCACAAAACAAACATAGTGCTTTGTCTAAGAAGGGAATTCACGGATCAAACTAATCTCTTCGCTTCGAGCAAGAAGGAAGATTTAAATCTAGGAAGCTGCTTTGCTTCGAACTGATCAAAGCTAGAAAATATTATCTTCACCAGATCAATGCTCAGATCAAGAAAAGTTAGTAAGAAAGTACCTCGCTTAGCTAACAGTGCTCAAGCAAGTTTCTTCTCATTGTTCTAGAGAGTGTTTCACTTCGCTCTAGAGAGTGGTTTCGCACCACAATATCCTCCTCTTTTTTATGATCCACTATGTTAGAGAATAAAATTTCGATGATAACAACCTTTTTTCAATTAATAACATTATTAATTATAAAATATATACTAACATCTTTGTCCATAATATATATGTATATGCAGGATATATATATATATATATATATATATGTAGGATATTAATATTGAAGACTATACAATATTAGAGATTCAAGATACCAAGGAATTCAAGACTCATGAGTATTAAGAATCAAGATTTTATGAGCTCAAGGTTGTCAAGTAATAGAGTCTAGTTTATATGTTCCTTTTCAAATTGATTTCAAAATAATTTCAAACTCCTATGCTAAAATGATTTCAAATTATTAATATTTTTTATGATTTCAAATATATATATGTATATATACGTTTATAGTTTATAAAGTTTTATAATATATATGTTTTATAGTTTAATATTATATAATTCTATAAATATGTTTTTATTATATATCTCCGTGTTTTATATGTTTTTATACTTTAGAAACTTCATTTGAACCATTAGTTTTGATTCAAGATATATATACATATATATATATATATAGATTTAAACACTTGAAAAATGATTTTAAAAATTAAAGTACTTGTATATGTCGACATACATAATTGAACATGTCGACATGTAACTGTCATATTTTCAATTTTCAATGGAAGTGTCTTTTCATATTTTGAAGCGTTTCAGAAACATTGCAACCTTTGAAATACTATAAATAGGGGTTAAATTCGAATTTTTTCATTAATTCTTCTTCTCCACCTTCATCCTCTCTCTAACCACCATTAACACACATTAATTTCTTGATTTCTACACTTATACTCTGCCGATTTCTACTCAAATTAAACCAAATTTCATCTCTTCTGAATCCTATCAAATACTCTCTGATTGGATGTGATATTGAAGAGTTCTAGGGATATTGTAATCATTTGGGAATTTTTTGGGAAAGGATTTGTTCCTTGTAGCCCGGAAATCAAGGAAAGGGAGTGGTGTGAACCTTGTAGTCATTAAATCAAGGGTGGTGGAATCGGTGTTAACCTTGTAGCCGTGAAATCAAGGGGGTTGTAGGATTGATACTAGTATTAATAAAACTCTACACAATCCAGCGTTGCGTAGGACTGGACGTAGGTGTAATCTGAACCAGTATAAAATCCGGTGTGTTCTTTCCTTTTCTACATTTTATATTTACTTATATTTGTGTCTGTGATTATTTCTATGTTTGTGATCATTTCTGGTGTGATAATCATTGTGTGATTCATATAGTAATTCAAGTTAGTTAAAGTTTTTTTATAAATTTCTTTAAAACACTATTCACCTCCCCTCTAGTGTTATTTCTTCCTTAAGATCCTCATTCCTCATTCTTGACAATTGGTATCAGAGCATAGGTTTTCAAAAGTTCATCATCTTAATTTTAGAAATATTAAATGGCAAATTTTGAAATGATTTATAACACTAGTCTTTATTCATGCATTGCATCAATATTAGAAGAATCTGCATTCAATTATGTTGAAAAATCAAGTGACCTACTGAATTGTTGTCCAAAACAGGAAAAGGTGTGTTATGTTGTTGTTCAAAATTTAATTTCTGATAGTCAAATGGTGGAACAAAAAGGACAAATGGATATTGGATAATGGCTATTCAAGACATACGACGGAAAATCCAGGATTACTGAACAATTTGTTATATGAAGATGGTGGAATGGTCAACTTAAAAATAACTCTAAAGGATATATACTTGGCATCAGCAATGTCGGTAATTCTAAATCTCCTACTATTTCTGATGTTTAATTAGATAGGAATCTAAAACATAACTTATTAAGTATAAGTCAAGTCTGTGATGAAGGCTATAAAATTAATTTTGAAAAAGATAAATGCTTTATAGAAGATAGGAATTCAAAAATAATATTTGAAGGGGATAGAAAAAAAATATATCTATATATTGAGTATGAAATTTTTCGATGATAATTTATGTCTTATGGCTAATACAAGCGACCCTTAGATTTGGCATAAGAGATTTGGTTAAATAAATTTCAAACACATTTCTAGGATTTCAAAACTAGAATCAATTGTAGGATTACCTAAAATGAAATTTAAAGTAAATAATTTATGCGATGCTTGTCAATTTGGAAAACTAAAAAGAAGTTCGTTTAAATCAAAAGAGGAAATTACAACCTCGAAACCATTAGAGTGAATTCACATGGATCTATACGGTCCATCCCAAACTCAATCAATAAATCATAATAGATATGTTTATGTAATAATAGATGATTTTTCTAGATATACTTGGACTTTGTTTCTTAGAAATAAAAGTGATTCTTTTGATCAGTTTAAAACCTTTGCTAAAAGAATTAAAAATTTATTATCTTTAGAAATCAAAACAATACATAGTGACTACGGTGGAGAGTTCGTAAATGAAGATTTTGAAAATTTTTGTAACAAAAAGGGGATAACCCATTATTTTTCCTTCCTCGTAACCCCTCATAGTTGAATGTAAAAATAGATTAATTCAAGTGTGTGCAAGAACCATGTTATCTGATAGTAACTTAACGAGAAATTTTTGGGTTGAGGCAATTGTAACTACTTGTTATATATTAAACACAATTTTGAGATGGCCCTTAACTCATAAAACACCATATGAACTTTTATATAATAAGAAACCAAAGGTATTGTATTTTAGAATATTTGGAATAAATGTTTTATTCTTAATACCAAAGAAAATTTAGACAAATTTGATTATAAATCTAATAAAGGAATATTTACTAGATATTCAGAGAGAACTACACCATATAGAGTTTTCAATTTAAGAACTAATACTACAAAAGAAATTTTAAATGTGTCTTTTGACGAAAATTATAAGAATTAAACCCAAAATAATAAAGATGAATGCGAAAATGAAAATGATGAAGTAAATAATTAAATTAACCAACCAAATATAAGAATTAGACTTCTAAGAGACCACCCTATAAAAAATATTTTAGGAGATATTGAATTTATTGTTAGAACTATTAACCAACTAAATAATATGAGTAATTCAACATTTATTTCTACTACTGTACCTAAGAATCCAAAGGAAGCATCATCCGATGAATCATGGATCCTTGCTATGCAAGAGGAATTGAATCAATTTACCATGAATGATGAATGAAAACTTATTCCTAGACCAGAAGATAAAACTGTAATTAGAACTAAATGGGTTTATAAAGGTAAAATGAATGAACTCGGTGAGGTCGTAAGAAATAAAGATCGACTAGTTGTACAAGGATATAGTCAAGAGGAAGGAATAGATTATAATAAAACCTTTTCCCCCGTAGCGAGGTTAGAAGCAATTAGAATTTTATTAGCATTTGCTAATCATAATAATTTTAAATTATATCAAATGGATGTTAAAAGTGCCTTTCTAAATGGATTTGTTAAAGAAGACGTATGTGTAGAACAACCACCTCTTTTTAAAGACGAAAAACTTCCAAATCATGCATATAAATTAAAGAAAACGTTATATGTTTTAAAACAAGCTCCTAGAGCATGGTATGATCGATTAAGAACGTATTTATTACTATCAAACTTCGAGATTGGTGAGGTACATAATACACTGTTTATAAATAAAAAAAAAACGATATTCAATTAGTACAAATATTGTAAAAACCCGAATTTTAATAACATGTTGAAACTAGAAATCAAGGTATAATTAATTTTTATGATGAGAATCATGGGAAACGGGTTGCGCCATTGCGTTCGTCTCGAAATTCTGCTTGGAAACGAGTCCAAGATTTCGAAAATTGGAGTCCATATGAGGGAGATATGACCTCTAGAAGTTTCATGAATTTTCAAAATCAAAGATAGCTCGAAATTCGAATTCGAAATTCGAATTCAAACCCCACAGCAGGCAGGGCGGGAAAACTCCTGCCCATGGACCAGGTCGACCTGGGGATCGACCATAGTGTCGACCTCCCAGGGACCATGTCGACCTGGGGGTCAACCTGCCTCCCGAACCTATTTCCTGAACCAGATGCATTCTGATGTATTTAGACTTGTTTCATGACCAGATTCGTCTGCCTATCCCTATATAAACAACCCCCTAGCCTCATTCTCTCTGCAACATTTCATAATGTCCTTATGCTACCTCTGTGAAAATCAAAATGATAATATTTAAATTAAATGAGACTACTTCTTCTTCGTCAAGACAACATCTAGGAATTGCAAATTGGGGGTTTTCAACTAGAACAAGACTAAACAAATAGAGATTCAACAACTGCAATAACCGTTTCCAGAATCAAATCTCTGCACTCTAATTCTCGATCCACGCTCTGTAAGTTCCAGTTACTTTTAGATAAAAAAAATATAAATCTAATATGTGCATGGTATAATTTTGAAGTGATTTATGTATGATTCATATCTATTCTTGGTTTCTTCTTGGATCTTGACTATTGGGAATATTGCCTACGACGTTGAAACCATTGTTAATGACATAAGACTATGACTATGACTGTGGACATAAGATTTTTCCTATGCCTACGACTACGACAGTAAACATAAGACTGACTATGACTAATAAGACTATGCCCATGACTATGATGGAACATAAGAGTGCCTATGACTATGAACAATAAGACTATTGCCTATGACTACGACAAGGACAATTGTGGTTAATCACCTATGATTCATTGCCTAGGATTATGATTATGAAATTGGATCTAAGCTTGATTTTCTATTCAGACCTATTTTCTTTATTTGTCCTTGGATCTTGATTTTGGGGATTTTTCTATTTAAGTTAGATCTATCCATGTTCTTGAATCTATATTAGTATTCAAACCTTTTTATGTTCGTAATGTTATTAGATTTATATGCCTGTGATGTTTTAATCAATGTATTCAGTTATGTCATACCTTGAAAATAGATTGATTATGTTATTGAATGATAATGATCTATGCATGTGTTTCTATTTTATTACCATGTTGAATTGGGAATTAATGAATAAGTCTATTCATATGTATAGGAACTTGAAGTAGAACCCGTTATGACAAGTTGTGTAGTTTATCAGGTTATGCAAGTTTTAAGTTGTAAAATCATATCACATATGTGACCAAATGTTAGATCTACATGTTTATGTGTATATGTTAAACCTATGACATATTTCAAGTTCACACTTATTCATATGCTCGTGATTGAATTGCAAGTTCACATATATGTAAGTTGATTTAGTCTATGTTGCAAGTTCACATATATGTACGTTGATTTAGTCTACGTTGCAAGATTCACACCTATGATATTCATGTTGACTATTTTGCAAGTTCATACCTATGATGTTCATATTGACTATGCCGAAAATGCCAAGTTTACACCTATGTCATGTTTATGTTAATGAATTGCTTTACGCCAATTTTGTGTACGTTGAATTTGGCTAAGTTTTTAGCCTATTATTATATGTCAAAATCATGCAGACGAGAAATTAGTTTAAGGTTGTTAGCCTAATATTTAGATGGGGTAACGTTGGGAAAAATTGGTAATCATAGGAAACTTGACATGAAACTTGCCTTGAAAACTTGACACGAACTTGCCATGAATCTTGAACATGGACATGACACTAGAATGAACTTGAAAATGGCCAATTCGAGGTTGGGTTGAGTTTGCAGTGTAATTCTGCCCGGAACCGCCAGACAAATCCAATTACTGCAAACAACAGGATCCAATGTGGGTAGTTTGTCATATCGCGCTTGAAACCGAGGTCAGACTGAGTTGTGGTGTAATTCTGCCCGGAACCGCCCGGCATATCCAGTGACCACAACAACAGGTCTGATGTGAGAGGTTGGGGTGCATTAATGAATTAATGCCACATGATAGGGTTAAGTCATGAACCGCTTGAATATACTTAACCAATTTGACACGATGATTTGATAGGGTTAAGTCATGAACCGCTTGAATATACTTAACCAATTTGACACGATGATTTGATGGGGTTAAGTCATGAACCGCTTGAATACACTTAACCAATTTGACACGATGATTTGGTAGGGTAAAGTCATGAACCGCTTGAATATACTTAACCAATTTGACACGATGATTTGATAGGGTTAAGTCATGAACCGCTTGAATACACTTAACCAATTTGACACGATGATTTGGTAGGGTTAAGTCATGAGCCGTTTGAATATACTTAACCAATTTGACACGATGATTTGATAGGGTTAAGTCATGAACCGCTTGAATATACTTAACCAACCTGACACATGATTCGTAGGGCTAAGTCATGAACTTGAACGACAACACTTAGCCAATTTGACACGACACATAGACGGGTTAAGTCACAAACTTGAATGACCACACTTAACCAACTTGACATGCTAGACTGATGGGGTTAAGTCTCGAATTTAAATGACAACACTTAACCTGCTGGACGGAAACCCTAGTTACGCGGTCCTTTTCAGCAGTAACCCACTAGATGTATCATGGTACCCTGGAACTAGGCTGGGTGGGGCACGATTACTGGGCAGATTGTAAGCGACTAGAACGACAACTGAGTTGGTGCGCCATTGTAGGTTCAGGCAGACTATGGTCGTGCACGTAGTCCGGAGTTAAAAAATTAGGCATTAGGCACCGGTAGATTTACACTGTGCGTGCTTGATTCGTGCCGGTGGTTGGCACCCTAGGGCTTGATACACCCTATGGTGGACCAAGCACAGGTGACTACATTCGTGATAGGGCCGTATGACACAGACACATGACGAGCTAGAACTTATAAGGAGCCGATAGATTAATAGATCGTTTCGTGGGACCAAGTAATGGGTCATTTCATGATATTGGGCAAGGGATCATTTCATAGTTAATACATGACACGGGTTGGGTTACTAGTACAGGTTGTAAAAGCCCATTACTATTTCTGTAAAGATCACCCTGTTTCTGTTCCCGTTTCTGTTTAGACAATAGGATAACACCTAATCTTGTTAGACTAGTATTGGTGTAGAGAATGTTGAACATGCGATGCTATACGTATTTTATCTCGTTACCGTAGTTTATCTTGTTATCTTAGTTTAACTTGCCTATCTTGTCATCATCCTTATGTTTACTTTCAGTTTGTACATGTCATGTTACCTTTATCTGTTTTTATGCTAAAAGTCACTAGGACTTACCAGTCTGTATGACTGATCCATTTTGTTTTGCCTCTTTTTCTTCCGTTTCCCCCCAGGTTTTCAGGGAGGAAAACACTACTACTTAGTTTGGAATTCTTTCTGCTTCAAGATCATCATATATGGCTTGGACCTTTCTTGGCTATGGCTGCTTTACTGTTTTACTTGGGGAATGATTTATGACTATGGTTTTATGCTTCTTTACTATTGCAAGACAGATTTCAATGTAATGGATTTAATGGCATTTTGATGTAAAAGGCTTTAGACCTTTCTAGATTTTAAAGCAATGAAATTTGGTTCTTGTCCCGCTGTTTTATATGTTCTGTCTTGTAATATTTCAGTGTATGTTTACCTAGATAATGCTCCACCAAAGCTAGTGCATTCCCTTTGTGAGTGACCCTAGCGGAGGTGGGGTGTTACATTTGGTATCAGAGCAGAAGGTTACCAGACTGGGCAAAAGCTTTTAAAAGCCTTCTGAAATTATTTTCAAAATGTTTACAAAGAAGCATTTTCTAAGAAAAGTTTTGTTTTACGAAAGGCATATTCCCCAAAGCCATATGCACTATCTTTTGATCCTCTCCTTGAGTTTCTTCTCTCTTTATTTTTCACCATTGTTTTGTAGGTGTACGACACATGTTGGAGGGCAAAGAAGTGCCCAACTTCCATCTGTAGCCACAGTAGTTCCATTTGCGTCTAATCTTATTTCAAGCTTTGTAGAGTTGCCGTGCGATGGAGGTAGCTTTCGAGAGACTTGTCAACAAACTATACAAGGATAGCACGAACGAGAATAAAGAACACAAGCCTAAGGATGAGAAACTTGTTGATATGGCTTAATCCATGAAGGAGGACAAGGTGAAAGGAAAGAGGACAAAGTAAAAAGAATAATAAAACCCACGACAAGAGAGAGTATCTTTAGTATGGTAAAAAGGGACATGTAGTTAAGTATTAGAGGACAAGGACAAGGGCAAAGGACAAGATCGTCCAGAGGGCAATTGTATGCTCTCACTACTAGCATACCTAAGAGAGGTGGTAACGTTTCTATTAAAAGTTTAGCTTTTCTTTTCTATCATACCATGGGAACTTTGTTTTTGTACATCGCATCCTTTTTAATTCTGCTTCAATAGTTGAGTCTCTGCACCTTAGTACTAGCGTAGTAGAGGGTGCCATTTTTGTCTCAAATCCTGTTGGGGAATCGGCTCATTTATTCATGACTTGTTTGGATTTGAGAATGTCTATGCTAAGTGTTAGTAATGCTTATGTTTTTGGGTTATGGGTTGTTTCTAGGGATGGAGTGGTTATCCAGAAATGATACCATTCTCGAGTATGAAAAGAGGGTAGTTAGACTCTTGACTTGCCTCGGTAATACCCTCAAAGTCTAGTGTAACCCTTAGGGTTCTGCCATGCTTAGTTACCTAGAATCTCTTGATAAATTTATCAATCCGCTCGAGTAGTGTTCGCCACTAAGGCGGAAGGTTCATTTCGCTTATGCATGAGTTATAGAAAATCACCTTAGTAAGTACACTTGGCAACATGGTTGGCATTTGTTTATTTTCAAGAGATAATTCATTTATGTGGAATACCTTCTAGTAAGTGAATGAGATCCAAGATTCACTAGTGAATTTTGGGGAGCTTGCATGAAACCATGAGTATGTAGTTATGTTTGAATTGGGTATACTAGAAAGAGAATAAGCGAAAGTGGAACGAGAGGCGACAGTGGAATGAGTTCCAACTCATATTTTGGAAACAAGAATTAAGAAACTACGAAATTGTGAAGTTAAAGATGGTCAAAGCACAATGGAGTTAAGCTCAATGAAATGCAACTTAGAAGATTGAAGACTAGACACGCGCATCATATCTCTTTTTAAGAGTATATCCTTGATCCCTCTTTTCCTGTAGAGCTTACGTGCATGCTATCTTTTAAGCATATCCTCTCGGTCCTATTCTCCACCCTATTTCTGTTGCAAACCCCATAGGGAGTATGACTCATCTGTCAGTAATACATGTTGGGGCTTGAGGGTGTCCGTTGGGTTGACTAAACTTTTTGGGCTTTATAGGATATGGGTTGGTTTTAGGAAGGGATTTCTTGCGACCTAAAAGGTGTTTATCATGCTTGGTTTCCTAGAATCATATATATTGGTTTTGGGCTGGTGTTTAGGGTACAAAGTTTTTTCTTTACTTGCTTCTATCATTCGGCTATACCTTTAGATAGGAACTAATGGATGTAAACATGTGTTTGAGACATGTTATGGTTGATGGTTGCAAGTGGTTGCTAGTTGTTGCTCGTGGATGCATGAACACACATTAAGCACTAGATCGGCTCAGTTACATCTCATATTGCATACGCATGAATGTTTATACTTGTTTATGGATGAAATCGAATATGTTATCATGTGGATGTTGCATATGGATGGATGTTTGTGCACACATATAGTGTTAGTATGACTAGGACTATTTTCATACATGTTGGATTCATGACACTAAACATATTTTGCATTAAGAAGGTCAATCAAACCTGATCATTTGCATTAGATAAGGAACATATACACACACTTTCTGCATATGTTCATACAGCATTAGAAATCTCTTAAGGACAATGGATGCCTGTGATTGATAATTGGGTAGATGGATGATTGGATGGTAGGACACATTCTTCTTAACTTGAATATTTCGGGGACGAAATCCTTTAAGGAGGGGAGAATGTAACAACCCGGATTTTAATAACATGTTGAAACTAGAAATCAGGGTATAATTAAATTTTATGATGAGAATCATGGGAAACAGGTTGCGCCATTGCGTTTGTCTCGAAATTCTGCTTGGAAACAAGTCCAAGTTTTCGAAAATTGGAGTCCGTATGAGGGAGATATGACCTCTAGAAGTTTCACGAATCTTCAGAATCAAAGACAGCTCGAAATTCGAATTCAAACCCCGCAGCAGGCAGGGCGGGAAAACTCCCGCCCATGGACCAGATCGACCTAGGGATCGACCATAGTGTCGACCTCCCAGGGACTAGGTCGACCATAGTGTCGACCTGGGGGTCGACCTGCCTCCCGAACCTATTTCCTGAACCAGATGCATTCTGATGTATTTAGACTTGTTTCGTGACCAGATTCGTCTGCCTATCCCTATATAAACAGCCCTCTAGCCTCATTCTCTCTACACCATTTCATTCTGTCCTTATGCTACCTCTGTGAAAATCAAAATGATAATATTTAAATTAAAAGAGACTACTTCTTCTTCGTCAAGACAACATCTAGGAATTGCAAATTGGTGGTTTTCAACTAGAACAAGACTAAACAAATAGAGATTCAACAACTGCAATAACCGTTTCCAGAATAAAATCTCTGCACTCTAATTCTCGATCCACGCTCTGTAAGTTCCAGTTACTTTTTGATAAAAACTATAAATCTAATATGTGCATGATATAATTTGGAAGTGATTTATGTATGATTCATATCTATTCTTGGTTTCTTCTTGGATCTTGACTATTGGGAATATTGCCTACGACGTTGAAACTATTGTTAATGACATAAGACTATGACTATGCCTATGACCGTGGACATAAGATTTTGCTATGCCTATGACTACGACGGTAAACATAAGACTGACTATGACTAATAAGACTATGCCTATGACTATGACGGTGAACATAAGACTGCCTATGACTATGAACAATAAGACTATTGCCTATGACTACGACAAGGACAATTGTGGTTAATCACCTATGATTCATTGCCTAGGAATATGACTGTGAAATCTGATCTAAGCTTGATTTTCTATTCAGAGCTATTTTCTTTATTTGTCCTTGGATCTTGATTTTGGGGATTTTTCTATTTAAGTAAGATCTATCCATGTTCTTGAATCTAGATTAGTATTCAAACCTTTTTATGTTCGTAATGTTATCAGATTTATATGCCTGTGATGTTTTAATCAATATATTCAGTAATTTCATACCTTGAAAATAGATTGATTATGTTATTGAATGATAATGATCTATGCCTGTGGTTCTATTTTATTACCATGTTGAATTGGGAATTAATGAATAAGTCTATTCATATGTATAGGAACTTGAAGTAGAACCCGTTATGACAAGTTGTGTAGTTTATCAGGTTATGCAAGTTTAAGTTGTAAAATCATATCACATATGTAACAACCCGTAAAATGCGAGCCAGTTTGAAAATTTTATTTTGGCAATTTTAGCGAATTTTGATTATTTAAAATAGATTATTTTAAATAATATCGACGAGAAATTTATTTTGAATTGAAATTCGACGTATATATTATATACGTCGTCGTTAGAATATATAATAATTATATATAATTATAAAAGGAATTGAAAATGGCGCGGTAGTTCGAAAATTCGATTTCTAATTTCAAATGAATATACAGAATTCAATATAAGTCAGAATTGAACGAAACAAGAAATATTTGAATCTGTATAACTATATCTTTGTAACGAAGTTAACAAACTGAGATTTCATTTTAGAAATGATAAGATATGTCCAGTTTAAAATTAGAAATAGTCGCTGTGGAATTTATATATATTTTTATATATATATAAGGCCCTTAAAAATAGCAATTTTGCAAACGACCTCGGATTTCGACGAAACCACTTTTGTTGGGTCCGTGATGTTAAATTATTGCTAGGTTTCAAATTTCATAATTTTTCGAATCAATATGTGAGCGTGGCGAAGGAAAACGCGTTTGACCAGTTTCAGTTGATTTTAATCGACTGGAAAATGGCCATTTTTCAAACGGTCTCAGAATTCGACGAAACTAGTTTTATTAGGACCGTATCGTCAATACGAAGCTAGAAAATATTTTTCGGGAATTTTTAGAGTTAGTATGAGGCCCCGATAATTTGAAATGTACGTTTAAAATTCAATATAATGATTTAAATGAAAATTCAAAAGGAAACTGACTTTAACGATCAAATCAGCTTGCGATACATATCCCATTGTGTTCGGAATGGGGGTGAAACGCTATGGGCGACAGACGGTGGGCCTCGTTTCGAGGTCGAGTGTAACAGTCAACCTATTTGCAAAAATAATAATTAAATAATATATATATATATATAAAAAAAAAAATTTCCCTCCCTCCCTTTATTCTTCTTCCTGGCCCCCCGAAGTTCATTTATACAGAAAGAAAAAAAACCCTAATTCTAATCGAGCCGCCTCGTCGGAGGCCCTCTTCGCCGCCACCGGAGCAAGGCGCACCCTCCCCCGTCGATGCCTGCCACCTCCCTCTCTTCCCCTTCGATTCTTCCTCACCTCCGCTGTCGAGCTCTGTCGCGCACCCATCATCCCCTCCGCACCCCAGACCGACGCCCTCCTCCTTCGAATCCGTACCCACGAAGATCCCAAGCCGCGAAAGACGAAGCAGCCACAAACTCAGTCGCAAACCCCCCCTTTATCTCGTCGCGACACCACCGAACCACCCTCGAAGCCCGCCGGCGCCGACTCCTTCTTCTTCCCTCCACTTCGAGTTTACGGTGAGCATTTAGTATTTTATTTTTATTTTTATTCTTGTTTTCTAAAAACTGATTTATAATAAATTTATAAACTGATTTATAATAAATTTATAAACTGATTTATAATAAATTTAAGAACTGAGATTTTTAAAAAAAGATTAAAAAGAGTTGATTTTTAAAAAGATTAAAAATATAATCTAAATTATTAAAGATAGGATTTTTTATATTTTTAAAGTATTAAAAATATAGTCTTTACTATATGGATGATGAAAAAAAAATATGATTTTTGGTTAGGTGGAGAATTAAAAATATAATTTTTACCTGATAGGAAGATTAAAAATATCATCGTTATATGTGTAGAAAAATAAAAATGAGATTTTTTATAAAGGCGAAATCTTTAAATTAGAAAGTCGGAATAGAAAAATAGAATTTTTATATATTGAATAGCGAAATAAAAATTCGATTTTTATATATTGAATAGCGAAATAAAAATTCGATTTTTATATATTGAATAGCGAAATAAAAATTCGATTTTTATATATTGAATAGCGAAATAAAAATTCGATTTTTTATATATTGAACTTCGAACTGAAAATTCGATTTTTTATATATTGAACTTCGAACTGAAAATTCGATTTTTTATATATTGAACTTCGAACTAAAAATTCGATTTTTATATATTGAACTTCGAACTAAAAATTCGATTTTTATATATTGAACTTCGAACTAAAAATTCGATTTTTATATATTGAACTTCGAACTAAAAATTCGATTTTTATATATTGAACTTCGAACTAAAAATTCGATTTTTATATATTGAACTTCGAACTAAAAATTCGATTTTTATATATTGAACTTTGAACTAAAAATTCGATTTTTATATATTGAACTTTGAACTAAAAATTCGATTTTTATATATTGAATAGCGAAGTAAAAATGTGATTTTTATGTATATAGTGACTACGGGCAACGAAGATGACGAAGATGTGATAGCGACGAAGACTTCTGCAAATGAAGCGCCGTGGAGCTAGGATAGCTATAAGTGAGAATTTCTCACCTTTCAATTTTATTTCTAGTTATATATATATACTAGGATGCAGACGGTGCTTAGTAGCACCCGACACAATCGTCCACAGACCATGGACTTGTTTGTTTGGCTGTTTGGTTATTGATTGTGATATTGGTTTGAATGTGGTTTGTGGTGTGAAAATCGAATCGATAAATTGGTTAGGATTAGACGTGCGCCGTTATAAGGCGAAGGAGTAAGGCTAGGTTAGACCCTTACTCCAAATTTTGTGGTTTGCATAATGAAATTGATTTGATTGATGTGTGAATGGCGTGGGCCTTCACTAGTCCGGGGATAAGGCTAGGCCTCGTCCCGTTTCTAGTATCGTGCCGTTATGCCGCCGAAATTTTCTAAAATATGTTAGAAAAATAAAAATATCATTTTATTTAAAGAATGAACTGAAGAGAAATTCATATGTTGAAATAAAATGTTTTGTCAAAAAAAAAATATAAATTTTAACGTGAATGTGAATAAATAAAATATTCATTTGCAAACCAGATGGTTTGTTTATGTACACTTATTTGAAGGACATTGATTGGGTCGATAAATTTTACACATCGCCCAACTGCACAAATAAAATCTGTGTTTGATTGTTTGAAACCCTACACGGGTGTTGGGATGATATTTGACGTACACTAATCCCGATTGTTTAGTTGTGTGTCGATCGATTGATTGACAGACTGTTATAAGCGTTGAATATTTATATTTGATGCTTATACAGTGTAGAATGCACTTTGGATGATGGTTGATTATTCATCGTTGTTGATATATGCATGTGTTGTAGAAAATCCATATAATTAACATTATATGGTAATTGATTGGGCCTCATTCCAGTATTTGAAAAAGAAATATTTGAAAAAAGAAATATTTGAAAAAGAAATATTTGAAATAGAATATTTGAAAATAAAGGAATATATGAAGCCGTGTTGATTAGATTGACGCCATTTTGACGTGAACGATATTTATATCGATTTTATTTATCTTAAAAATGAATATTGAAAAGTGATTTCGAAATCGAATATTTTGAATTGAATTGAAAACGATTTCGAAATGAGTTGAATTGAAAACGATTTCGAAATGAATTGAATTGAAAACGATTTCGAAATGAGTTGAATTGAAAACGATTTCGAAATGAATTGAATTGAAAACGATTTCGAAATGAATTGAATTGAAAACGATTTCGAAATGAATTGAATTGAGAACGATTTCGAAATGAATTGAATTGAGAACGATTTCGAAATGAATTGAATTGAAAACGATTTCGAAATGAATTGAATTGAAAACGATTTCGAAATGAATTGAATTGAGAACGATTTCGAAATGAATTGAATTGAAAACGATTTCGAAATGAATTGAATTGAAAACGATTTCGAAATGAATTGAATTGAAAACGATTTCGAAATGAGTTGAATTGAAAACGATTTCGAAATGAATTGAATTGAAAACAAATTGAAATGAATTCAAATTGAATTGAAATTTGAATTGAATGGAAATGAATTTTAAAACGAATTTATAAAGAAGAATTCAATTTTGATTTGAATTGAAAAGGAAGTTGAAATTGTTTTTGAAACGAATTCAAAACTATTTATATAATTCGTTTTAAATAGAAATCGATGAAATATATATTATATATATAATATAATGGCCTGAATAGAACGCGCCGCGACGCGGCAGTTCGCGAATTTCGACCATTTATTTAAAACGGACATTACGGGAGATCCGACCATCGGATTCTCCTAAAACCGGAACCGTTGGGTTCGTATCGAAAAGAGCTTTCTAATGAATGTTAGAAATTTGAAATCTAACGGTTGGATTTGGAGATACGTCCAAATCAAATTTGAAAAAGGTCGCTGTAAGTGCAGTTCGATGGCCGTTGTTGGAAATCGACTGTACGGGCCTTGATAAAATTATTAAAAATAGTAATAATTTGTGTAAAATCATAAGAAATGATTTGTGAAAGTTTGGGATGAAAAACTCCATATTTGAAAAGATAAAAATAGATTTTTATCGAAATGAACTAGTTTTGAACTAGAATTATAATTCTATTTATTTTTAAATAAATAAATTGAATTTGAAATGGTTTTGAAAATAACCAAAATTTCCAATGATTGCATTGGAGTGGATTTGAATCGAAATTGTCTTCGGAATATTTCGATGTTGGAATTCGTGATTATACAGGTGTTGTTATGGAAATTTGAAAGATATATATTTATATCGTTATTTCCAATACGACATTTGTTAGTCGTAGAATTCGATATTGAATATAAGCCGATATATTTTCTATTCAGAGCCTTGTATTGAATATCGAATGTGATTTGGGTTTGTCGTGAATGGTGTCTTCACTAACACTGTTCTTGAACCCAGTTGAGAAAAGATTAAATCTTTTTATTTAGATTTAATGAAGTGTACCAATTAAATGATATTTAATTGGAATTGAATTGGTATTGATTTTTGGGTTTATCGTGAACAGTGTTTTAAATAACACTTGTTCTTTAACCCGATAATTAATCGAATGTGATTTGGGTTTGTCGTGAATGGTGTCTTCACTAACACTGTTCTTGAACCCAGTTGAGAAAAGATTAAATCTTTTTATTTAGATTTAATGAAGTGTACCAATTAAATAATATTTAATTGGAATTGAATGGATATTGATTTTTGGGTTTATCGTGAACAGTGTTTTAAATAACACTTGTTCTTTAACCCGATAATTAATGGGATGTGACTTTGGGTTTATCGTGAACCGTGTTTTAAATGACACTGATTCTTTAACCCAGTCACAGATTAAAACTAAGTGGAGTTTTAATGAATCTTTAATTAGATTGAAAAGATCGAGAGTGGAGTATCACCAGTTTTGCTCCAGGCGATAGTTAAATCTTTAATTAGATTTGAACGTGAAATTTAGAACCTAACTGTCGGTTAGCTAAGTAGAATGGTTTTCTGGATATTGATCTGATGTTGGTTTCGGCCTTCGGGGTTAATATTTGGGGAATTATTCTCTTGATTAATTTACGGTTAATGACTAATGAGTTGGAATGAGGCGTATGTTGTGTTTGTGTAACACTTTTATAATATATACGCGAGTTATTCGGAAAGACCGGGTTTATCCCATTCTGAATAACTGATACGACGATAAGTCGAAGATGAAGACGATGGTCGAAGACCGGAGGTCTTCACGTCGTTTGGGTGATAACTGATGATCTTGATTGGGCTGTACACCCAAGAAGATGGAAACAGTTAGTGATCGTCCAGACGTACTTGGAGATCGATGGATATGCGGGGTACTAGGTGCCTCCGGTTTCGTTCAGACCCAGGACGGACTTGTAAATGGACTGTGTGTCTGACATCGGATTTCATTCTGTGTGACTGATATCGGTTGCATAGGATGGTTTGCCTGTGTGGCATGCTAAGATGCAAATGATCAAGGCTTCTGTTGAAAAGCAAAGTCTTGTGGTTGATGATCAAAGCACGGCCTTTGTGGCGTAGCTTTGTGTAACGTTTACCTCGCGTGTTTCACACCAGGTATGAACCAAAAACGGGAGACGGACCTCAGGGAGGGCCTGCGTTTCCTCCTAGCTAGAAGTGGCGTCAGTGGTTTTACACGCCCTGACGAGTTTGACTTATGTGGTTGTTGCTGTTGCGAGGCGCCTCGGATTGATCGGTCGTTCTCGAACCGATGGAGTCATTTAGTTGGCTCGCTTACGCCCCAAAGGGCGGCGAAACGTAGTGCTCAGGCATTTTTAATCCACTCCGTGTGGACCGGCCCTGTCGCTCCAAGGGTCGATGCGTTCTGATCCTGAGACTCGGGCTAGGCAGTCTCGAATCGGTTGAGGACTATCTTTTGCCTCGGTTCATAGACGGAAATCCAATTTCCAATTACGTGACATTTGCGGTTTTAATTGTAATCCTATATATGGCGACATAGTGGGATGGGGCGCTTATGCCGCCTATGATTGATACTTATGATTTGAAGTTGTTTTATACACTATGCACTTATAATAGTATCAAATGATTTGTTTTAAACGTATCAAGCATTCTTTAGCTGTTATAAGGGAAAACCCTATCCTCGACTGCGTTGCATTGTGTGATGGGACCTGGGTCTTATAACAGCTTCATTTTTCTTTATTTAGCATTGCGCTGTTTGTTTTATGCACTGGTATTCTTGGGAGGAAACCCGTTCCGTGTTATACGGCGTGGTCCCTTGATTTACCTAGCTTTGAAAATAAAGATTAATAACTGTTTTAGTTCTCACACCAGTCACATGACTGACCTGGAGTTTATTGTTTTAACCTAAACTCTGGGTGCCCCTATTTTCGACACGGGCAGCTAGTAGTTTTGGTTTTGCAGATTTATATTCACAGGATCCTGGTTTACAGCTGGAACGATATCCGGAAAGCTTTGTATCCGTATATCTCATCCTAGTTGTGTATTGTATTATTTTCCGCTGCTATGTATTTAAATGTAATTTAAATCTCTGATATTTCTGTGTAATATTCATTTATACTCTGTATATTCTTGTAATCTGATGCATTGACGAAGTATACAATGAAATGTTCTTTTATATGCGTTCTGTTGTGGTTTGTTCTCGAACTATCCGACGCTTTCCTTTACGGGAAGTTGCGGGTCTTCACACGTGGTATCAGAGCTTTGGTTTACAAAGCAGAGAACAAGACACATTAGAACCATACGAAAGAATTCATCAGATATTGGATTAGCAATATCCAATGGGAATGACTCGTTAGAGATGGGATCAGTAGTATCCTAGAACGAGTGTGAAGAGTATATTTTTAAAGTGAAAACAAATTTTATTTTGAAAATTTAAATCAATTATTCGTAGTTGATTATTTATTTATATTGATGTGGACAATCCAGTATATGTAGATTTTGCGTATACGTCTGATCCGCGTATATTCGAAGTTTTAATATACCGGGTAGATATAGAACCGCACTCTAGTAGCCCGACAATGTTCTGATGGTGGTTCGAAACATCATCAGCATTTATTTTCGAGTGACGAAGGTGTGATTTCTATATATTTCCATTAGACTGGTGTGAGAACCAAAACTTATATAGTTAGGAACACATTGTTGTGAATTGGCATCAAAAAAAACATGATTTTAGCTTATATATCAAAATTATGAATTTGAAAACTCTAATTCACTAATTGATTGATGTTTGTGTTGTTTGTTTAGTTGTTTGATAATTTTGAACCAATATGCCTAATTTGATCGAATATTGAACTATATTGAGAATTGGTTGCATTTGTTAGCATATGCATATATATCATTGAACAGGTCATAGCAAGGAGGCTAGAGCAGAGAATAAAATTTGTTTGCCCGACAAATAGGTACATGTTTACCACATAATTTCCTGTTTTGTTTGGGTGATGATGATTTTGTGAGCCTATTGGCTAGCCGCTTGGCTTTTTCTTTTTCTTTTTGAGATCTGAAGGACCGGGGAAGCTATTTGAAATTCCCCGATGCTCCCGGTGCAGGGGAGGTTATAGCGAAATTTTTCAAAAATTTAGGGTGTTAGCCAAATTTTTGAGATTTTGAAAATTCTCAGAAACTAAAAAGTTAGAGAATGGAAGCCAGATCGAACATAGAGTTGAATGATCAAACCACTTTCGACTTTGTTCCTTTTCGGGGACGAAAAGTTTTAAGTGGGGGAGATTGTAACAACCCGTAAAATGCGAGCCAGTTTGAAAATTTTATTTTGGCAATTTTAGCGAATTTTGATTATTTAAAATAGATTATTTTAAATAATATCGACGAGAAATTTATTTTGAATTGAAATTCGACGTATATATTATATACGTCGTCGTTAGAATATATAATAATTATATATAATTATAAAAGGAATTGAAAATGGCGCGGTAGTTCGAAAATTCGATTTCTAATTTCAAATGAATATACAGAATTCAATATAAGTCAGAATTGAACGAAACAAGAAATATTTGAATCTGTATAACTATATCTTTGTAACGAAGTTAACAAACTGAGATTTCATTTTAGAAATGATAAGATATGTCCAGTTTAAAATTAGAAATAGTCGCTGTGGAATTTATATATATTTTTATATATATATAAGGCCCTTAAAAATAGCAATTTTGCAAACGACCTCGGATTTCGACGAAACCACTTTTGTTGGGTCCGTGATGTTAAATTATTGCTAGGTTTCAAATTTCATAATTTTTCGAATCAATATGTGAGCGTGGCGAAGGAAAACGCGTTTGACCAGTTTCAGTTGATTTTAATCGACTGGAAAATGGCCATTTTTCAAACGGTCTCAGAATTCGACGAAACTAGTTTTATTAGGACCGTATCGTCAATACGAAGCTAGAAAATATTTTTCGGGAATTTTTAGAGTTAGTATGAGGCCCCGATAATTTGAAATGTACGTTTAAAATTCAATATAATGATTTAAATGAAAATTCAAAAGGAAACTGACTTTAACGATCAAATCAGCTTGCGATACATATCCCATTGTGTTCGGAATGGGGGTGAAACGCTATGGGCGACAGACGGTGGGCCTCGTTTCGAGGTCGAGTGTAACAGTCAACCTATTTGCAAAAATAATAATTAAATAATATATATATATATAAAAAAAAAAAAATTTCCCTCCCTCCCTTTATTCTTCTTCCTGGCCCCCCGAAGTTCATTTATACAGAAAGAAAAAAAACCCTAATTCTAATCGAGCCGCCTCGTCGGAGGCCCTCTTCGCCGCCACCGGAGCAAGGCGCACCCTCCCCCGTCGATGCCTGCCACCTCCCTCTCTTCCCCTTCGATTCTTCCTCACCTCCGCTGTCGAGCTCTGTCGCGCACCCATCATCCCCTCCGCACCCCAGACCGACGCCCTCCTCCTTCGAATCCGTACCCACGAAGATCCCAAGCCGCGAAAGACGAAGCAGCCACAAACTCAGTCGCAAACCCCCCCTTTATCTCGTCGCGACACCACCGAACCACCCTCGAAGCCCGCCGGCGCCGACTCCTTCTTCTTCCCTCCACTTCGAGTTTACGGTGAGCATTTAGTATTTTATTTTTATTTTTATTCTTGTTTTCTAAAAACTGATTTATAATAAATTTATAAACTGATTTATAATAAATTTATAAACTGATTTATAATAAATTTAAGAACTGAGATTTTTAAAAAAAGATTAAAAAGAGTTGATTTTTAAAAAGATTAAAAATATAATCTAAATTATTAAAGATAGGATTTTTTATATTTTTAAAGTATTAAAAATATAGTCTTTACTATATGGATGATGAAAAAAAAATATGATTTTTGGTTAGGTGGAGAATTAAAAATATAATTTTTACCTGATAGGAAGATTAAAAATATCATCGTTATATGTGTAGAAAAATAAAAATGAGATTTTTTATAAAGGCGAAATCTTTAAATTAGAAAGTCGGAATAGAAAAATAGAATTTTTATATATTGAATAGCGAAATAAAAATTCGATTTTTATATATTGAATAGCGAAATAAAAATTCGATTTTTATATATTGAATAGCGAAATAAAAATTCGATTTTTATATATTGAATAGCGAAATAAAAATTCGATTTTTTATATATTGAACTTCGAACTGAAAATTCGATTTTTTATATATTGAACTTCGAACTGAAAATTCGATTTTTTATATATTGAACTTCGAACTAAAAATTCGATTTTTATATATTGAACTTCGAACTAAAAATTCGATTTTTATATATTGAACTTCGAACTAAAAATTCGATTTTTATATATTGAACTTCGAACTAAAAATTCGATTTTTATATATTGAACTTCGAACTAAAAATTCGATTTTTATATATTGAACTTCGAACTAAAAATTCGATTTTTATATATTGAACTTTGAACTAAAAATTCGATTTTTATATATTGAACTTTGAACTAAAAATTCGATTTTTATATATTGAATAGCGAAGTAAAAATGTGATTTTTATGTATATAGTGACTACGGGCAACGAAGATGACGAAGATGTGATAGCGACGAAGACTTCTGCAAATGAAGCGCCGTGGAGCTAGGATAGCTATAAGTGAGAATTTCTCACCTTTCAATTTTATTTCTAGTTATATATATATACTAGGATGCAGACGGTGCTTAGTAGCACCCGACACAATCGTCCACAGACCATGGACTTGTTTGTTTGGCTGTTTGGTTATTGATTGTGATATTGGTTTGAATGTGGTTTGTGGTGTGAAAATCGAATCGATAAATTGGTTAGGATTAGACGTGCGCCGTTATAAGGCGAAGGAGTAAGGCTAGGTTAGACCCTTACTCCAAATTTTGTGGTTTGCATAATGAAATTGATTTGATTGATGTGTGAATGGCGTGGGCCTTCACTAGTCCGGGGATAAGGCTAGGCCTCGTCCCGTTTCTAGTATCGTGCCGTTATGCCGCCGAAATTTTCTAAAATATGTTAGAAAAATAAAAATATCATTTTATTTAAAGAATGAACTGAAGAGAAATTCATATGTTGAAATAAAATGTTTTGTCAAAAAAAAAATATAAATTTTAACGTGAATGTGAATAAATAAAATATTCATTTGCAAACCAGATGGTTTGTTTATGTACACTTATTTGAAGGACATTGATTGGGTCGATAAATTTTACACATCGCCCAACTGCACAAATAAAATCTGTGTTTGATTGTTTGAAACCCTACACGGGTGTTGGGATGATATTTGACGTACACTAATCCCGATTGTTTAGTTGTGTGTCGATCGATTGATTGACAGACTGTTATAAGCGTTGAATATTTATATTTGATGCTTATACAGTGTAGAATGCACTTTGGATGATGGTTGATTATTCATCGTTGTTGATATATGCATGTGTTGTAGAAAATCCATATAATTAACATTATATGGTAATTGATTGGGCCTCATTCCAGTATTTGAAAAAGAAATATTTGAAAAAAGAAATATTTGAAAAAGAAATATTTGAAATAGAATATTTGAAAATAAAGGAATATATGAAGCCGTGTTGATTAGATTGACGCCATTTTGACGTGAACGATATTTATATCGATTTTATTTATCTTAAAAATGAATATTGAAAAGTGATTTCGAAATCGAATATTTTGAATTGAATTGAAAACGATTTCGAAATGAGTTGAATTGAAAACGATTTCGAAATGAATTGAATTGAAAACGATTTCGAAATGAGTTGAATTGAAAACGATTTCGAAATGAATTGAATTGAAAACGATTTCGAAATGAATTGAATTGAAAACGATTTCGAAATGAATTGAATTGAGAACGATTTCGAAATGAATTGAATTGAGAACGATTTCGAAATGAATTGAATTGAAAACGATTTCGAAATGAATTGAATTGAAAACGATTTCGAAATGAATTGAATTGAGAACGATTTCGAAATGAATTGAATTGAAAACGATTTCGAAATGAATTGAATTGAAAACGATTTCGAAATGAATTGAATTGAAAACGATTTCGAAATGAGTTGAATTGAAAACGATTTCGAAATGAATTGAATTGAAAACAAATTGAAATGAATTCAAATTGAATTGAAATTTGAATTGAATGGAAATGAATTTTAAAACGAATTTATAAAGAAGAATTCAATTTTGATTTGAATTGAAAAGGAAGTTGAAATTGTTTTTGAAACGAATTCAAAACTATTTATATAATTCGTTTTAAATAGAAATCGATGAAATATATATTATATATATTATATATATAATATAATGGCCTGAATAGAACGCGCCGCGACGCGGCAGTTCGCGAATTTCGACCATTTATTTAAAACGGACATTACGGGAGATCCGACCATCGGATTCTCCTAAAACCGGAACCGTTGGGTTCGTATCGAAAAGAGCTTTCTAATGAATGTTAGAAATTTGAAATCTAACGGTTGGATTTGGAGATACGTCCAAATCAAATTTGAAAAAGGTCGCTGTAAGTGCAGTTCGATGGCCGTTGTTGGAAATCGACTGTACGGGCCTTGATAAAATTATTAAAAATAGTAATAATTTGTGTAAAATCATAAGAAATGATTTGTGAAAGTTTGGGATGAAAAACTCCATATTTGAAAAGATAAAAATAGATTTTTATCGAAATGAACTAGTTTTGAACTAGAATTATAATTCTATTTATTTTTAAATAAATAAATTGAATTTGAAATGGTTTTGAAAATAACCAAAATTTCCAATGATTGCATTGGAGTGGATTTGAATCGAAATTGTCTTCGGAATATTTCGATGTTGGAATTCGTGATTATACAGGTGTTGTTATGGAAATTTGAAAGATATATATTTATATCGTTATTTCCAATACGACATTTGTTAGTCGTAGAATTCGATATTGAATATAAGCCGATATATTTTCTATTCAGAGCCTTGTATTGAATATCGAATGTGATTTGGGTTTGTCGTGAATGGTGTCTTCACTAACACTGTTCTTGAACCCAGTTGAGAAAAGATTAAATCTTTTTATTTAGATTTAATGAAGTGTACCAATTAAATGATATTTAATTGGAATTGAATTGGTATTGATTTTTGGGTTTATCGTGAACAGTGTTTTAAATAACACTTGTTCTTTAACCCGATAATTAATCGAATGTGATTTGGGTTTGTCGTGAATGGTGTCTTCACTAACACTGTTCTTGAACCCAGTTGAGAAAAGATTAAATCTTTTTATTTAGATTTAATGAAGTGTACCAATTAAATAATATTTAATTGGAATTGAATGGATATTGATTTTTGGGTTTATCGTGAACAGTGTTTTAAATAACACTTGTTCTTTAACCCGATAATTAATGGGATGTGACTTTGGGTTTATCGTGAACCGTGTTTTAAATGACACTGATTCTTTAACCCAGTCACAGATTAAAACTAAGTGGAGTTTTAATGAATCTTTAATTAGATTGAAAAGATCGAGAGTGGAGTATCACCAGTTTTGCTCCAGGCGATAGTTAAATCTTTAATTAGATTTGAACGTGAAATTTAGAACCTAACTGTCGGTTAGCTAAGTAGAATGGTTTTCTGGATATTGATCTGATGTTGGTTTCGGCCTTCGGGGTTAATATTTGGGGAATTATTCTCTTGATTAATTTACGGTTAATGACTAATGAGTTGGAATGAGGCGTATGTTGTGTTTGTGTAACACTTTTATAATATATACGCGAGTTATTCGGAAAGACCGGGTTTATCCCATTCTGAATAACTGATACGACGATAAGTCGAAGATGAAGACGATGGTCGAAGACCGGAGGTCTTCACGTCGTTTGGGTGATAACTGATGATCTTGATTGGGCTGTACACCCAAGAAGATGGAAACAGTTAGTGATCGTCCAGACGTACTTGGAGATCGATGGATATGCGGGGTACTAGGTGCCTCCGGTTTCGTTCAGACCCAGGACGGACTTGTAAATGGACTGTGTGTCTGACATCGGATTTCATTCTGTGTGACTGATATCGGTTGCATAGGATGGTTTGCCTGTGTGGCATGCTAAGATGCAAATGATCAAGGCTTCTGTTGAAAAGCAAAGTCTTGTGGTTGATGATCAAAGCACGGCCTTTGTGGCGTAGCTTTGTGTAACGTTTACCTCGCGTGTTTCACACCAGGTATGAACCAAAAACGGGAGACGGACCTCAGGGAGGGCCTGCGTTTCCTCCTAGCTAGAAGTGGCGTCAGTGGTTTTACACGCCCTGACGAGTTTGACTTATGTGGTTGTTGCTGTTGCGAGGCGCCTCGGATTGATCGGTCGTTCTCGAACCGATGGAGTCATTTAGTTGGCTCGCTTACGCCCCAAAGGGCGGCGAAACGTAGTGCTCAGGCATTTTTAATCCACTCCGTGTGGACCGGCCCTGTCGCTCCAAGGGTCGATGCGTTCTGATCCTGAGACTCGGGCTAGGCAGTCTCGAATCGGTTGAGGACTATCTTTTGCCTCGGTTCATAGACGGAAATCCAATTTCCAATTACGTGACATTTGCGGTTTTAATTGTAATCCTATATATGGCGACATAGTGGGATGGGGCGCTTATGCCGCCTATGATTGATACTTATGATTTGAAGTTGTTTTATACACTATGCACTTATAATAGTATCAAATGATTTGTTTTAAACGTATCAAGCATTCTTTAGCTGTTATAAGGGAAAACCCTATCCTCGACTGCGTTGCATTGTGTGATGGGACCTGGGTCTTATAACAGCTTCATTTTTCTTTATTTAGCATTGCGCTGTTTGTTTTATGCACTGGTATTCTTGGGAGGAAACCCGTTCCGTGTTATACGGCGTGGTCCCTTGATTTACCTAGCTTTGAAAATAAAGATTAATAACTGTTTTAGTTCTCACACCAGTCACATGACTGACCTGGAGTTTATTGTTTTAACCTAAACTCTGGGTGCCCCTATTTTCGACACGGGCAGCTAGTAGTTTTGGTTTTGCAGATTTATATTCACAGGATCCTGGTTTACAGCTGGAACGATATCCGGAAAGCTTTGTATCCGTATATCTCATCCTAGTTGTGTATTGTATTATTTTCCGCTGCTATGTATTTAAATGTAATTTAAATCTCTGATATTTCTGTGTAATATTCATTTATACTCTGTATATTCTTGTAATCTGATGCATTGACGAAGTATACAATGAAATGTTCTTTTATATGCGTTCTGTTGTGGTTTGTTCTCGAACTATCCGACGCTTTCCTTTACGGGAAGTTGCGGGTCTTCACAACATATGTGACCAAATGTTAGATCTACATGTTTATGTGTATATGTTAAACCTATGACATATTTCAAGTTCACACTTATTCATATGCTCATGATTGAATTGCAAGTTCACATATATGTAAGTTGATTTAGTCTATGTTGCAAGTTCACATATATGTACGTTGATTTAGTCTACGTTGCAAGATTCACACCTACGATATTCATGTTGACTATTTTGCATGTTCATACCTATGATGTTCATATTTACTATGCCGAAAATGCCAAGTTTACACCTATGTCATGTTTATGTTAATGAATTGCTTTACGCCAATTTTGTGTATGTTGAATTAGGCTAAGTTTTTAGCCTAATATTATATGTCAAAAATCATGCGGACGAGAAATTAGGCTAAGGTTGTTAGCCTAATATTTAGATGGGGTAACGTTGGGAAAAATTGGTAATCATAGGAAACTTGACATGAAACTTGCCTTGAAAATTTGACATGAACTTGACATGAATCTTGAACATGGACATGACACTAGGATGAACTTGAAAATGGCCAAGTCGAGGTTGGTTTGAGTTTGCAGTGTAATTCTGTCCGGAACCGCCCGGCAAATCCAGTTACTGCATACAACAGGATCCAATGTGGGTAGTTGGTCATATCACGCTTGAAACCCGAGGTCAGACTGAGTTGTGGTGTAATTCTGCCCGGAACCGCCCGGCATATCCAGTGACCACAACAACAGGTCTGATGTGAGAGGTTGGGGTGCATTAATGAATTAATGCCACATGATAGGGTTAAGTCATGAACCGCTTGAATATACTTAACC
This sequence comes from Allium sativum, assembly GCA_030737875.1. NCBI lineage: Eukaryota > Viridiplantae > Streptophyta > Magnoliopsida > Asparagales > Amaryllidaceae > Allium > Allium sativum. Next base: position 283,969,797 of record CM060921.1, read on the forward strand.
AATTTGACACGATGATTTGATAAGGTTAAGTCATGAACCGCTTGAATATACTTAACCAACTTGACACGATGATTTGATAGGGTTAAGTCATGAACCGGTTGAATACACTTAACCAATTTGACACGATGATTTGGTAGGGTTAAGTCATGAACCGCTTGAATATACTTAACCAATTTGACACGATGATTTGATAGGGTTAAGTCATGAACCGCTTGAATACACTTAACCAATTTGACACGATGATTTGGTAGGGTTAAGTCATGAACTGCTTGAATACACTTAACCAATTTGACATGATGATTTGATAGGGTTAAGTCATGAACCGCTTGAATATACTTAACCAACCTAACACATTATTCTTAGGGCTAAGTCATGAACTTGAACGACAACACTTAGCCAATTTGACACGACATGTAGACGGGTTAAGTCACGAACTTGAATGACCACACTTAACCAACTTGACATGCTAGACTGATGGGGTTAAGTCTCGAATTTAAATGACAACACTTAACCTGCTGGACGGAAACCCTAGTTAAGCGGTCCTTTTCAGCAGTAACCCACAAGATGTATCATGGTACCCTGGAACTAGGCAGGGTGGGGGCATGATTATTGGGCTGATTGTAAGCGACCAGAACGACGGCTGAGTTGGTGTTCCATTGTAGGTTCAGATGGACTATGGTTGTGCACGTAGTCCGGAGTTGAAAAAGCAGGCATTGGGCACCGGTAGGTTTACACTGTGCGTGCTTGATTCGTGTCGGTGGTTGGCACCCTAGGGCTTGATACACCCTATGGTGGACCTAGCACAGGTGACTACATTCGTGAGAGTGCTGTATGATACAGACACATGACGAGCTAGAACTTGTAGGGAGCCGATCGATTAATAGATCGTTTTGTGGGACCAAGTAATGGGTTATTTCATGATATTGGGCAAGGGATCATTTCATAGTTAATACGTGACACAGGTTGGGTTACTAGTACAGGTTGTAAAAGCCCATTGCTATTTCTGTAAAGATCACCCTGTTTCTGTTTCCGTTTCTGACAATAGGATAACACCTAATCTTGTTAGACTAGTATTGGTGTAGAGAATGTTGAACATGCGATGCTATACGTATTTTATCTCGTTACCGTAGTTTATCTTGTTATCTTAGTTTAACTTGCCTATCTTGTCATCATCCTTATGTTTACTTTCAGTTTATACATGTCATGTTACCTTTATCTTTTTTTATGCTGAAAGTCACTAGGACTTACCAGTCTGTATGACTGACCCATTTTGTTTCGCCTCTTATTCTTCCGTTTCCCCTCAGGTTCTCAGGGAGGAAAACACTTCTACTTAGTTTGGACTTCTTTCTGCTTCAAGATCATCATATATGGCTTGGACCTTTCTTGGCTATGGCTGCTTTACTGTTTTACTTGGGGAATGATTTATGACTATGGTTTTATGCTTCTTTACTATTGCAAGACGGATTTCAATGTAATGGATTTAATGTCATTTTGATGTAAAAGGCTTTAGACCTTTCTAGATTTTAAAGCAATGAAATTTGGTTCTTGTTCCGCTGTTTTATATGTTCTGTCCTGTAATATTTCTGTGTATGTTTACCTAGATAATGCTCCACCAAAGCTAGTGCATTCCCTTTGTGAGTGACCCTAGTGGAGGTGGGGTGTTACAAATATACATTGACGATATAATATTTGGATCAACGAATAATCAAATAAATAAAGAATTCTCAAATATTATAACCCACGAGTTTGAAATGAGTCACATGGGTGAACTCACATTTTTCTTAGGCTTACAAATCCGACAACTAAAGAATGGAATATTTATTAATCAAGAAAAATACGCTAGTGGTTTAATTAATAAATATAATTTAACCACAACTAATGGTAGACCCAAACCTATGGCAACTAATATAGCCCTAAGTAAAGACGATACGTCAAAAGACGATCAAAAACTATATAGAGGAACGATAAGATCGTTATTATATATAACCGCTAGTTGATCGGATATAATGCATAGTGTATGTCTCTATGTAAGATATCAATCACAACTTAAGGAAACTCATTTAAAAGCCGTAAAACTTATTCTAAGATATGTAAAACATACATTATATTTTGGATTATTTTATCCTAAGGATGATTTGTTTGATTTAATCTCTTGTTGTGACGCTGATAATGCGGGATGTAAATCTGATCATAAAAGCACTAGTGGAACTTGTCACTTCCTAGAACATTCACTAAAAAGCAAAAATACAATATCTTTGTCAACAACTGAAGCAGAATATATATTTTCTTCTTTGGCTTGTTCACAAGTAATATATATGCAACAAACTTTAAATGATTTTGGTTTAAATATAAATAAATCACCAATCTATTATGATAATACGAGTGCCATAAATATATCTTAAAATCCAACTCATCATTCGAGAATAAAACATAAAGATATAAGACATCATTTCTTAAGAGATAACGTAAGTAAAGAGAAAATTTAACTTAAATTCACAGAAACAGAAAAAAAAGCAGATATATTAACAAAACCTTTAAATGAAGCAACAATTACTAAATTTAGAAGAAAATTAGGCACTTGTTCTTTAAGTGAAATAGTAATTAAGTATATTAATATATAATAAAATATATAAGAAAAATAAAAACAAAAACATACATATGTCGACATGTTCAAAATGGCGATTCGACATATAACTGCCAGATTTTTGAAATTAATTCCCACCAAAAGTTAGTTACAATCTCTATTTAAACTTATTATTTCGAAATTCCTTCTTCATCTCTTCATTTTCTCTCTGGAAGACTTTTTAATCAAATAAAACAATGGCCTCCACTAATAATAATAACCAAAACACCTTCGTTTCGTTCGCCGGACCATCCGAAGGTCCATTTCAATGATCTACGCTCGCCAGAGCCATGAATCTAGAGGAATCGATGAAGGATGTTTTGCAAATGCTTACTGAAATTCATGTTCTACAAATCAAGATGAATAAGGAGAATGAGAAACAAGGAAAGGTTATGAGAAATCTACAAAGGTTTGTTATAGATAACCACACTAATCTAATTATCATCGAAGATGATAATCAAATGGAGGAAGTGGAGAAGAGGAGGAAGAGGATGAGGAAGAAATGGTAGAAGAAGAAGAATAAGAAGAAAGAGAGGCACAAATCGAAGGCATGGAAGAAGAAGACCAAGTAATATGCGTAGGTGAAGCATGCTTTGACAGAGATGGAAATAAAATTGAGAAAAGTGGGGAATTCTATATTCATTATCCCCATTGCCCAATTCATAAATCTCCAATCGTTAAGAAGCAATAGACGTTTAGATTTTTGTTTTATTCGTACATGCGATGTAAGTTATATATTCATTGTAAATACGTGTATTCATAAATACTTTGCTTTGTATATGTTTAATTTGTTTGTAAAAATTGTTTTAATTACTTAGTTTATTCAATGTTTATGTTCATTAGTTTCCTATTTATTATATATTTTGTATTATAGAATAAGTCATTAGGTTCAGATATAGCATAGATTTAGGGGGAATATAATTTAGCTTAGTTTAGCTTAATATAATATAACTAAGTTTAATATAAGATACTATAGGTATAACAGAGTTTAGTATAGTTTAATATAGTTAGGTTTAGTTTTTTGTTGATGACAAAGGGGGAGAAATGATAAAATAGGTTATAGTTTAAGGGGGAGTCATGAGAAATTCATAATGAAAGGTGTAGTACTCAAGAAATCGGATCGTCACGTATATTAGGTACGAGTATTTTACAAACCAAGGTTGTCATCATAAAAAAAGGGGAGAATTTTGGAGAATGAAATTTCGATGACAAAAACCTTGTTTGAATTAGTAACATTTTTAATCATAAAATATATACTAACATCCTTGTCCAGAGTGTGTGTGTGTATATATATATATATATATATATATATATATATATGGAGGATATATATTGCAGACTGTACATTATTAGAGATTCAAGATATCAAGGAATTCAAGACTCATGAGTATCAAGAATCAAGATTTTAAGAGCTCAGTGTTGGAGAATGGAGTTTTGATGACAACAAACTTATCTCAATATTAATTGATTATAAAATATATACTAACACTTTTATATAGAATATATATATATATATATATATATATACACATACATATGTGCAAGATTTATGTACAGGAAATATTATTAAAGACTGTACAGTTTTAAAGATGTTAGAGATTCAAAATTCAGAGATATTTCAAGACTCATGAGTATTCAAGATATCAAGAATTCAAGACTAATATAGTTATAGAGTCTAGATTATGTAAAGACTCTAAATAGAGCTCAAGGTTCAAATTCAAATTCTGTTTTTTCTGTTTTCATTAATCCTCTCTATTTTATTTTCTATCTTTTCTATTTTTCTTTCTTACTTTAGTTTTATTTTCAAATTCAAGTTTTATAAATTTTATACATTTATACTTTATATTTATATAGTTTTAAACTTTATAATTTTATAAATATGTTTATATAGTTTATATTTATGTTTTCATATGGTTTCCTACTTCATAGTATTAATTTATAACACTATATTTTAATTCAAATAAATTTAGAATTATATTTATACCAAAACACTTGGAAAAGTGCTCAAAAATTGTAATAACCCGAAAATCTGGGCCAGTTTAAAATTTTTATTTTGGCAATTTTAGTGAATTTTGAACATTTAAAATAAATTATTTTAAATAATATCGACGAGAAATTTATTTTGAATATAATTAGAACGTATATAGTTATATACGTCGTCGTTAGAATATAAATATTTATATATAATTATAAATAGAATTGAAAATGGCGCGGTAGTTCGATAATTCGATTTCAAACTTCAATTGAATGTACCGGGTGCAAAACAATCCGGAATTTAGTGAAACCAAAAACATTAGGATCTAATTGATAATATCTTTCCAACGAATCTGAAAAATCAAAATTTCATAGCGGGAATCAAAAGATATGTCCAGTTGAAAATTCTGAATAGTCGCTATAGAATTCAGGCCCTTAAAAATAGACGTTCTGCAAACGACCTCGGATTTCGACGAAACCACTTTTGTTGGATCCGTGATGTCAAATTATTGTTAGGTTTCAAATTTCATAATTTTTCGAATCAATATGTGAGCGTGGCAAAGGAAAACGCGTTTGACCAGTTTCAGTTGATTTTAATCGACTGGAAAATGGCCATTTTTCCAACGGTCTCGGAATTCGACGAAACTAGTTTTGTTAGGACCGTATCGTCAATACGAAGCTAGAAAATATTTTTCTAGAATTTTTAAAGTTCGTATGCGACCCCGGTAATTTGAAATGTAAGTTTAAAATTCAATATAGTAATTTAAATGTAAATTCAACGGAAACTAATCGAAACGGTCAAATCAGCTTGCGATACATATCCCATTGTGTTCGGAATGGGGGTAAAACGCTATAGACGTCAGGCGGTGGGCCTCGTTTAGAGGTCGTATGTAAAAGTCAACTTTTTGCAATTAAATTAATTAAAAATTAAAATTCTTTTCTTCCCCTTTAACCGCTCTGCCCCCCCCCCCCCAATTCATTTCTGATCGAAATAAATAGAAAAAAAAGAGAAAGGAAGAAGAAGGCGCAGCGGCCACCGCGCCCAGGCGTGACGCCACCCACCGCCGACGAGGCCCCAGCCTCGACCCTCCTCTTCCCTCCACGCGTTGCTTCGCCTCTCTCCTCCCCTCCTTGAACCGAGACCCACGACCAACCCTAGCCGCCTCGCATCGAAGACCACCGCCGCCACAGCCGCACCCCCCTTCCACCGATCCTCCTCCTGCCGCCGAGCCTGGCCATCACCCCCCCCTCTGTAAGTTTAATTTCAGTTTTTATTTGCTTTATTTTCTTATTGTTTACTATTTAATTTACATTCCTATGATAAAAACTCGATTTTTATTTAGGTAGAAAAAAAATCTGATTTTTCTTTATGTAAATAGCGATAAAAATTTGATTTTTCTATATGTGAATAGCGAAGTAAAAATACTATTTTTATCGTCTTGAAAGCGAGATCAAAGAATTGATTTTTTTTACATCTATTAAAATCAGTTTTTGTTTAGAAAGTATAGAAGAGTTTGATTTTTAAAGGCAAAATTTGATTTTTATTTGTTAAAAAAATATGATTTTTATATTTTTAAAGTATTAAAAATATAATCTTTACTATATAGAAGTGGTAAAAATATGATTTTTGGTTATGTAGAGAATTAAAAATATCACCTTTGTATATGTAGCAAAATAAAAATCTGATTTTTATTTTATATACGTTGAAATGAAGTAGATATTTTTATAAAGGCGAAATCTATATTTTTGAAATGGGATTTTTATATATTGAATAGCATAGTAAAAATTCGATTTTTATATATTGAACAACGAAGTAAAAATTCGATTTTTATATATTTAACAACGAAGTAAAAATTCGATTTTTATATATTGAATAGCGAAATAAAAATGTGATTTTTACATATGTAGTGAATACGGACAACTAAAGTGAAGAAGGGCGAGAACGACGAAGATTTCTACTTTAGAAGTGCCGTGGAGTTAAGATAGCTATCGGTGAGAACTTCTCACCTTTCAACTTCTTTTTCTAGTTATATATATATACTAGGATGTAGACGGTGTTTAGTAGCACCCGACACCCGTCATCCACAGACCATGGATGGCTTGTTTGTTAAATTGTTTGGTTGCGTAGTTGGTTAGTCTAATTGGTTTGAACTGAATTGTTTGGTGAAATGGAATGGATTTGATTGATGTGTGAATGGCGTGGGCCTTCACTAGACCGGGGATAAGGCTAGGCCTCGTCCCGTTTCTAGTATCGTGCCGTTATGCCGCCGAAATTTTCTAAAATATGTTAGAAAAATAAAAATATCAATTTTATTGAATAAATGAACTGAATAGAAATTCATGTGTTAAAAAAAATGTTTTATCGAAAAAAATATAATTTTTAAAGTGAAAGTGAATAAATAGATATTTATAAATAAATCGGCCGATTTGTTTATATACACTGATTTGACTGATATTGATTGGGTCGATAAATTTTACACATTGCCGAACTGCACAAACAAAAATGTGTGTTTGTTGATTTGAAACCCCACACGGGTGTTGGGATGATATTTGGCGTACACTAATCCCAATTATTTAATTATTGTCGATCGATTGGTCGACAGACTGTGTAAGCGTCGATTATTTATATTTGATGCTTATGCAGTTGTGTGGTGCACTTTGGATGATGGTTGATTGTTTATCAATGCTATTATATACATGTGTGGTATGGAATCCATATAATTAACGTTATATGGTGATTGATTGCGCCTCATTCCAATCGGGAAAATAATGAATATTATAAAGGAAAATTCATGTGTTGAAAATATTCTTGGGTTGAGTAAAATATTCTTGGGTTGAGTAAAATATTTTAATAATAAAATTCATATCTTTATCATATTTAAAATTAGAACTACTTCACGGTGGAGTCTAATTGAAATCAAACGATAGATACCATAATTTTATAAAATATTTTACATAACAAAAATAGTGATGTGTTGACAGTACTCATGTGTTGAGATTAGTCGTGTATTGAAAGAAATATAGGTTCATGTGTTGAATTGAATAGAAGTTTTTTTGAAATATATAAAGCCGTGTGGATTAGAGATGCGCTATTTTGACGTGAACGATATTTATATCGATTTTATTCGTTGTATAATGAATGTTGAAAAGTGATTTCAAAATTAAATATTTTGAAATGAAATTCAAATTGAATTAGATTAAAATTCGAATTGAATAGGAAGCGAATTTGAATTCGAATAAAATAGAAATGAATTCAAATTGAATTAAATTGAAATTGAAATTTAAAGCGAACTGAAATTGAATTGAAATCAATTTGAAACGAATTCGAATTGAATCAAATAGAAGGTAAATTCGAATTGAATTGAATTGAAACGAATTTGAATTTGAATTGAATTGAAATGAACTCGAATTGAATTGAAATCAAATCGATTTGAAATTGAAGATGAAGTTGAAATTGTTTTGAAACGAATGTAGAACTATTTATAAAATTCGTTTTAAAAGGAAATCGACGAAATATATATAATATATAATATATATATATATATATATATATATATATATATATATATATATAATGGCCTGAATAGAACGCGCCGCGCCGCGGCAGTTCGTGAATTTCGACCATTTATTTCAAACAGACGTTGTGGGAGATCCGACCGTCGGATTCTCCTAAAACCGGAACCGTTGGGTTCGTATCGAAAAGAGCTTTCCAATGAATATTAGAAATTTGAAATCTAACGGTTGGATTTGGAATTATGTCCAAATCAAATTTGAAAAAGGTCGTTGTAAGTGCAGTTCGATAGCCGTTGATGGAAATCGACTGTACGGGCCTTGATAAAATTATTAAAAATATTGATAATTTGTGTAAAATCATAATATGTGAATTGGAAAGAACTGGGGTGAAAAACTCCACATTTGAAAGGATAAAAATAGATTTTTATCGAAATGAACTAGTTTGAACTAGAATTAAAATCAATTTATTGTTGAAATAAATAAATTGAATTTGAAAGTGATTTTAAAAATAATCAATATTCCCATACGTGAATTGGACTGGAGTTGAATCGAAATTATCTTCGGAATATTTCGATGTTGGGTTTCGTGACTATACAAATATTGTTATGGGGATTTGAAAGATATATTTTATATCGTTATTTCCAATACGATATTTGTTGGTTTCAGAATTTGATATTGAATATAAGCTGATATATTTTCTATTCAGAGCCTTGTATATAATATCAAATGTGATTTGGGTTTATCGTGAATCGTGTTTTAGATGACATTGGTTCTTTACGCCAGTTAAAGGCAAGATGTTGATTTTTGAAAGGATTAAAACTAAGTGGAGTTTTAATGAATCTTTAATTAGATTAAAATGTGAATTGATAATTTAAATTATCAAATCTGAATGGTGATCGAGAATGGAGTACCACCAGTTTTGCTCCAAAGCGATAGTTAAATCTTTAATTAGATTTGAACGTGAAATGGTAATTAATTTTACCGATCACACCGTGGTGTTAGTTGTGGAGTATTACCAGTTTTCTCCATGGGATATATAGGTTGGGATTGGGAAATAAAATAAATAATTACTTCGGTGTGGTTCGTTAATCCCGACTAGTTTGAAATGATATCCAAAGGAAGATTATAGGATAAATTTAGAAGAATTTATCTTGGATAAAATTAATGGGAACATTTCCCTAAGAATGTGATTTTGTGAATAAAAGAATATTCTGAATTGGAATGAGGCGTTTGTTGTGTTTGTGTAACATTCGTTTATTATATACGTGGGTCATTCAGAAAGGCCGGGTTATACCCATTCTGGATAACCGATTCGACGAGATGTCGAAGATGAAGACGATGGTTGAAGACCGGAAGTCTTCACATCGTTTGGGTGATTACTGATGATCTCGATTGGGCTGTACACCCAAGATGAGGGAAACAGTTGGTGATCGTCCAGACGTACTTGGAGATGGATGGATATGCGAGGAAAGTGCCTCCGGTTTCGTTCAGACCCAAAACAAACTTGTTAATGGATTGTGTGTCTGACATTGGATTTTATTCTGTGTTGATTGATCTTTATTAAATATACATCTGTTTGGCGGCGGAGAATTTATTCTCTTGCTTAACGCCCTTCTCTGAGACGTACGAGCTCAGAGGTTGTATATCGATGGACATCAGTCGCATGGAGTGAATTGCCTCTGTGGCACGCGTAAGTGGCAATTGATCAAGGCTTCTGTTGAAAAGCAAAGTCTTGTGGTTGATGATCAAAGCACGGCCTGTGTGGCGTAGCTTTGTGTATAACGTGAATTAGCGAGTCTCACACATCGGTATGAGTCAAAAACGGGATACGGACCCAAGGAGTGCACGACGTTTCTTTCTAGCTAGGGTGGTGTCAGTGACCTTCCAGCCCTGACATTTATATACTTTTCACCTGTGTGGTTGTTGGATACGAGGCGCCTCGGATATAGGTCTGTAAGGACCGGGAAACGTGTGTTCAGGAATTGCCAATCCTCAAAAGTAAGAGAGGACCGGCCTTGGAGGTTCCAAAGGATCATAGTGGGGTCCTGAGGCATTTGCTAGAGTGTCTCGAACGCGGAGAGGAGCTTGCCCCTTGCCTCGGCTCATGACGGAATCCAATTTCCAATACTTGTATTGCGGTTTTAATTGTAGAACTAGTATGGCGACATGATATATGGTACCCATGCCGCCTATGATTGATATTTATGATTGAAATTGTTTTGACACTATACACCTATAATAGTATCAAATGATTTGTTTTAAACGTATCAAGCATTATTTGGCTATTATAAGGGAAAACCCTATCCTCCGGCTTGCGTTGCATTGTGTGATGGGACCTGGGTCTTATAATAGCTTCATTTGTCCAAAAAGCATTGCGTTGTTTTGTTATATGCACTAGTATTCTTGGGAGGAAACCCGTTCCGTGTTATACGGCGTGGTCCCTTGAATTACTATCTTGAAAGAAAAGTTTTAAATAACTGTTTTAGTTCTCACACCAGTCACATGACTGACCTGGAGTTTATTGTTTTAACCTAAACTCTGGGTGCCCCTATTTTCGACACGGGCAGCTAGTAGTTTTGGTTTTGCAGATTTATATTCATAGGGTCCTGATTTACGGCTGGAACGATGCTCGGAAAGCTCTGTATCCGTGTATCACTTTCAGTTGTATTTTGTATTATTTTCCGCTGCTATGTAATTTATTGTAATCTCTGATATTTGTCGAATGTAATTTATTCATTTATACTCTGTATATTCTTGTATCTGATGGAATTGTTGTAATAACAATGAAATGTTCTCCCGTCTGCGTCCTTTTGTGTGTTGTTCTCAAAGTATCCGCTCTTTCCTTCACGGGGAAGTTACGGGTCCTTACAGTGGTATCAGAGCTTTGGTTTACAGAGCTCGAGAACAAGGCACATTAGAACCATACGAAAGAATACATCAGATATTGGATTAGCAATATCCAATGAGGATGACTCGTTAGAGATATGATCAGTAGTATCCTAGAACGAGTGTGAAGAGTATATTTTCAAATGAAAACAATTTTGTTTTAAAAATTTAAATCGTTTTATACGTATTTGAATATTTATTTATTTTGAATTTGGACAATCTAGTATATAAAGGTTTTGCATATACGCGTCATGAACGTATATTCGAAGTTTTAATATATTAGATAGATATAGAATCACATTCTAGACGCCCGGAGATGGTTTTGATGATTGATCGATCATCATCCGGACTTATGTTCGTGTTTCGAAGGTGTGATTTTCTATATACTTCCATTAGACTGGTGTGAGAACCAAAACCAATATAGATAGGTTCATTGATGTGAATTGGCATCAAAAACATGATTTTCTGTATATGTATCAAAAATATAAATTTGAAACTCTAATTCACTAATTGATTGATGTTTGTGTTGTTTGTTTATTTGTTTGCTAATTTTGAACCATTATGCTTAATAGAATCAAATATTGAACTGTATTGAAAATTGGTCGCATTTGCTTGCATATACATATACTTTTATTGAACAGGTCATAGCAAGGAGGCTAGAGCCAGAGAATAAAATTTGTTTGCCCGACAAATAGGTACATGTTTACTATATAATTTACTGTTTTGTTTGGGTGATGATGATTTCATGAGCCTATTGGCTAGTCGCTTGGCTTTTTCTTTTTCTTTTTGAGGTTAGAAGGACCGGGGAAGCTGTTTGGAATTCCCCGATGCTCCCGGTGCAGGGGAGGTTATGGCGAAATTTTTCGAAAATTTAGGGTGATAGCCAAATTTTTGAAAATTTGAGAATTCTCAGAAACTGAAAAGTTGGAGAATGGAAGCCAGACCGAACGTAGAGTTGAATAATCAAACCACTTTCGACTTTGTTCCTTTTCGGGGACGAAAAGTTTTAAGTGGGGGAGATTGTAATAACCCGCAAATCTGGGCCAGTTTAAAATTTTTATTTTGGCAATTTTAGTGAATTTTGAACATTTAAAATAGATTATTTTAAATAATATCGACGAGAAATTTATTTTGAATATAATTAGAACGTATATAGTTATATACGTCGTCGTTAGAATATAAATATTTATATATAATTATAAATAGAATTGAAAATGGCGCGGTAGTTCGATAATTCGATTTCAAACTTCAATTGAATGTACCGGGTGCAAAACAATCCGGAATTTAGTGAAACCAAAAACATTAGGATCTAATTGATAATATCTTTCCAACGAATCTGAAAAATCGAAATTTCATAGCGGGAATCAAAAGATATGTCCAGTTGAAAATTCTGAATAGTCGCTATAGAATTCAGGCCCTTAAAAATAGACATTTTGCAAACGACCTCGGATTTCGACGAAACCACTTTTGTTGGATCCGTGATGTCAAATTATTGTTAGGTTTCAAATTTCATAATTTTTCGAATCAATATGTGAGCGTGGCAAAGGAAAACGCGTTTGACCAGTTTCAGTTGATTTTAATCGACTGGAAAATGGCCATTTTTCCAACGGTCTCTGAATTCGATGAAACTAGTTTTGTTAGGACCGTATCGTCAATACGATGCTAGAAAATATTTTTCTAGAATTTTTAAAGTTCGTATGCGACCCCGGTAATTTGAAATGTACGTTTAAAATTCAATATAGTAATTTAAATGTAAATTCAACGGAAACTAATCGAAACGGTCAAATCAGCTTGCGATACATATCCCATTGTGTTCGGAATGGGGGTAAAACGCTATAGACGTCAGGCGGTGGGCCTCGTTTAGAGGTCGTATGTAAAAGTCAACTTTTTGCAATTAAATTAATTAAATTAATTAAAAATTAAAATTCTTTTCTCCCCCTTTAACCGCTCTGGCCCCCCCCCCCCCAATTCATTTCTGATCGAAATAAATAGAAAAAAAAAGAGAAAGGAAGAAGAAGGCGCAGCGGCCACCGCGCCCAGGCGTGACGCCACCCACCGCCGACGAGGCCCCAGCCTCGACCCTCCTCTTCCCTCCACGCGTTGCTTCGCCTCTCTCCTCCCCTCCTTGAACCGAGACCCACGACCAACCCTAGCCGCCTCGCATCGAAGACCACCGCCGCCACAGCCGCACCCCCTTCCACCGATCCTCCTCCTGTCGCCGAGCCTGGCCATCACCCCCCCTCCCCCCCCCCCCCCCCGCTGTAAGTTTAATTTCAGTTTTTATTTGCTTTATTTTCTTATTGTTTACTGTTTAATTTACATTCCTATGATAAAAACTCGATTTTTATTTAGGTAGAAAAAAAATCTGATTTCTCTTTATGTAAATAGCGATAAAAATTTGATTTTTCTATATGTGAATAGCGAAGTAAAAATACTATTTTTATCGTCTTGAAAGCGATATCAAAGAATTGATTTTTTTTACATCTATTAAAATCAGTTTTTGTTTAGAAAGTATAGAAGAGTTTGATTTTTAAAGGAAAAATTTGATTTTTATTTGTTAAAAAAATATGATTTTTATATTTTTAAAGTATTAAAAATATAATCTTTACTATATAGAAGTGGTAAAAATATGATTTTTGGTTATGTAGAGAATTAAAAATATCACCTTTGTATATGTAGCAAAATAAAAATCTGATTTTTATTTTATATACGTTGAAATGAGTAGATATTTTTATAAAGGCGAAATCTATATTTTTGAAATGGGATTTTTATATATTGAATAGCATAGTAAAAATTCGATTTTTATATATTGAACAACGAAGTAAAAATTCGATTTTTATATATTTAACAACGAAGTAAAAATTCGATTTTTATATATTGAATAGCGAAATAAAAATGTGATTTTTACATATGTAGTGAATACGGGCAACTAAAGTGAAGAAGGGCGAGAACGACGAAGATTTCTACTTTAGAAGTGCCGTGGAGTTAGGATAGCAATCGGTGAGAACTTCTCACCTTTCAACTTCTTTTTCTAGTTATATATATATATATACTAGGATGTAGACGGTGTTTAGTAGCACCCGACACCCGTCATCCACAGACCATGGATGGCTTGTTTGTTAAATTGTTTGGTTGCGTAGTTGGTTAGTCTAATTGGTTTGAACTGAATTGTTTGGTGAAATGGAATGGATTTGATTGATGTGTGAATGGCGTGGGCCTTCACTAGACTGGGGATAAGGCTAGGCCTCGTCCCGTTTCTAGTATCGTGCCGTTATGCCGCCGAAATTTTCTAAAATATGTTAGAAAAATAAAAATATCAATTTTATTGAATAAATGATATGAATAGAAATTCATGTGTTAAAAAAAAATGTTTTATCGAAAAAAAATATAATTTTTAACGTGAAAGTGAATAAATAGATATTTATAAACAAATCGGCCGATTTGTTTATATACACTGATTTGACTGATATTGATTGGGTCGATAAATTTTACACATCGCCCAACTGCACAAACAAAAATGTGTGTTTGTTGATTTGAAACCCCACACGGGTGTTGGGATGATATTTGGCGTACACTAATCCCAATTATTTAATTATTGTCGATCGATTGGTCGACAGACTGTGTAAGCGTCGATTATTTATATTTGATGCTTATGCAGTTGTGTGGTGCACTTTGGATGATGGTTGATTGTTTATCAATGCTATTATATACATGTGTGGTATGGAATCCATATAATTAACGTTATATGGTGATTGATTGGGCCTCATTCCAATCGGGAAAATAATGAATATTATAAAGGAAAATTCATGTGTTGAAAATATTCTTGGGTTGAGTAAAATATTCTTGGGTTGAGTAAAATATTTTAATAATAAAATTCACATCTTTATCATATTTAAAATTAGAACTACTTCACGGTGGAGTCTAATTGAAATCAAACGATAGATACCATAATTTTATAAAATATTTTACATAACAAAAATAGTGATGTGTTGACAGTACTCATGTGTTGAGATTAGTCGTGTGTTGAAAGAAATATAGGTTCATGTGTTGAATTGAATAGAAGTTTTTTGAAATATATAAAGCCGTGTGGATTAGAGATGCGCTATTTTGACGTGAACGATATTTATATCGATTTTATTCGTTGTATAATGAATATTGAAAAGTGATTTCAAAATTAAATATTTTGAAATGAAATTCAAATTGAATTAGATTAAAATTCGAATTGAATAGGAAGCGAATTTGAATTCGAATAAAATAGAAATGAATTCAAATTGAATTAAATTGAAATTTAAAACGAACTGAAATTGAATTGAAATCAATTTGAAACGAATTCGAATTGAATCAAATAGAAGGTAAATTCGAATTGAATTAAATTGAAACGAATTTGAATTTGAATTGAATTGAAATGAACTCGAATTGAATTGAAATCAAATCGATTTGAAATTGAAGATGAAGTTGAAATTGTTTTGAAACGAATGTAGAACTATTTATAAAATTCGTTTTAAAAGGAAATCGACGAAATATATATAATATATTATATATATATATATATATATATATAATGGCCTGAATAGAACGCGCCGCGCCGCGGCAGTTCGTGAATTTCGACCATTTATTTCAAACGGACGTTGCGGGAGATCTGACCGTCGGATTCTCCTAAAACCGGAACCGTTGGGTTCGTATCGAAAAGAGCTTTCCAATGAATATTATAAATTTGAAATCTAACGGTTGGATTTGGAATTATGTCCAAATCAAATTTGAAAAAGGTCGTTGTAAGTGCAGTTCGATAGCCGTTGATGGAAATCGACTGTACGGGCCTTGATAAAATTATTAAAAATATTGATAATTTGTGTAAAATCATAATATGTGAATTGGAAAGAACTGGGGTGAAAAACTCCACATTTGAAAGGATAAAAATAGATTTTTATCGAAATGAACTAGTTTGAACTAGAATTAAAATCAATTTATTGTTGAAATAAATAAATTGAATTTGAAAGTGATTTTAAAAATAATCAATATTCCCATACGTGAATTGGACTGGAGTTGAATCGAAATTATCTTCGGAATATTTCGATGTTGGGTTTCGTGACTATACAAATATTGTTATGGGGATTTGAAAGATATATTTTATATCGTTATTTCCAATACGATATTTGTTGGTTTCAGAATTTGATATTGAATATAAGCCGATATATTTTCTATTCAGAGCCTTGTATATAATATCAAATGTGATTTGGGTTTATCGTGAATCGTGTTTTAGATGACATTGGTTCTTTACCCCAGTTAAAGGCAAGATGTTGATTTTTGAAAGGATTAAAACTAAGTGGAGTTTTAATGAATCTTTAATTAGATTAAAATGTGAATTGATAATTTAAATTATCAAATCTGAAAGGTGATCGAGAATGGAGTACCACCAGTTTTGCTCCAAAGCGATAGTTAAATCTTTAATTAGATTTGAACGTGAAATGGTAATTAATTTTACCGATCACACCGTGGTGTTAGTTGTGGAGTATTACCAGTTTTCTCCATGGGATATATAGGTTGGGATTGGGAAATAAAATAAATAATTACTTCGGTGTGGTTCTTTAATCCCGACTAGTTTGAAATGATATCCAAAGGAAGATTATAGGATAAATTTAGAAGAATTTATCTTGGATAAAATTAATGGGAACATTTCCCTAAGAATGTGATTTTGTGAATAAAAGAATATTCTGAATTGGAATGAGGCGTTTGTTGTGTTTGTGTAACATTCGTTTATTATATACGTGGGTCATTCAGAAAGGCCGGGTTATACCCATTCTGGATAACCGATTCGACGAGAAGTCGAAGATGAAGACGGTGGTTGAAGACCGGAAGTCTTCACATCGTTTGGGTGATTACTGATGATCCCGATTGGGCTGTACACCCAAGATGAGGGAAACAGTTGGTGATCGTCCAGACGTACTTGGAGATGGATGGATATGCGAGGAAAGTGCCTCCGGTTTCGTTCAGACCCAAAACGAACTTGTAAATGGATTGTGTGTCTAACATTGGATTTTATTCTGTGTTGATTGATCTTTATTAAATATACATCTGTTTGGCGGCGGAGAATTTATTCTCTTGCTTAACGCCCTTCTCTGAGACGTACGAGCTCAGAGGTTGTATATCGATGGACATCAGTTGCATGGAGTGAATTGCCTCTGTGGCACGCGTAAGTGGCAATTGATCAAGGCTTCTGTTGAAAAGCAAAGTCTTGTGGTTGATGATCAAAGCACGGCCTGTGTGGCGTAGCTTTGTGTATAACGTGAATTCGCGAGCCTCACACATCGGTATGAGTCAAAAACGGGATACGGACCCAAGGAGTGCACGACGTTTCTTTCTAGCTAGGGTGGTGTCAGTGACCTACCAGCCCTGACATTTATATACTTTTCACCTGTGTGGTTGTTGGATACGAGGCGCCTCGGATATAGGTCTGTAAGGACCGGGAAACGTGTGTTCAGGAATTGCCAATCCTCAAAAGTAAGAGAGGACCGGCCTTGGAGGTTCCAAAGGATCATAGTGGGGTCCTGAAGCATTTGCTAGAGTGTCTCGAACGCGGAGAGGAGCTTGCCCCTTGCCTTGGCTCATGACGGAATCCAATTTCCAATACGTGTATTGCGGTTTTAATTGTAGAACTAGTATGGCGACATGATATATGGTACCCATGCCGCCTATGATTGATATTTATGATTGAAATTGTTTTGACACTATACACCTATAATAGTATCAAATGATTTGTTTTAAACGTATCAAGCATTATTTGGCTATTATAAGGGAAAACCCTATCCTCCGGCTTGCGTTGCATTGTGTGATGGGACCTGGGTCTTATAATAGCTTCATTTTTCCAAAAAACATTGCGTTGTTTTGTTATATGCACTAATATTCTTGGGAGGAAACCCGTTCCGTGTTATATGGCGTGGTCCCTTGAATTACTATCTTGAAAGTAAAGTTTTAAATAACTGTTTTAGTTCTCACACCAGTCACATGACTGACCTGGAGTTTATTGTTTTAACCTAAACTCTGGGTGCCCCTATATTCGACACGGGCAGCTAGTAGTTTTGGTTTTGCAGATTTATATTCACAGGGTCCTGATTTACGGCTGGAACGATGCTCGGAAAGCTCTGTATCCGTGTATCACTTTCAGTTGTATTTTGTATTATTTTCCGCTGCTATGTAATTTATTGTAATCTCTGATATTTGTCGAATGTTATTTATTCATTTATACTCTGTATATTCTTGTATCTGATGGAATTATTGTAATAACAATGAAATGTTCTCCCGTCTGCGTCCTTTTGTGTGTTGTTCTCAAAGTATCCGCTCTTTCCTTCACGGGGAAGTTACGGGTCCTTACAGTGGTATCAGAGCTTTGGTTTACAGAGCTCGAGAACAAGGCACATTAGAACCATACGAAAGAATACATCAGATATTGGATTAGCAATATCCAATGAGGATGACTCGTTAGAGATATGATCAGTAGTATCCTAGAACGAGTGTGAAGAGTATATTTTCAAATGAAAACAATTTTGTTTTAAAAATTTAAATCGTTTTATACGTATTTGAATATTTATTTATTTTGAATTTGGACAATCTAGTATATAAAGGTTTTGCATATACGCTTCATGAACGTATATTCGAAGTTTTAATATATTAGATAGATATAGAATCACATTCTAGACGCCCGGAGATGGTTCTGATGATTGATCGATCATCATCCGGACTTATGTTCGTGTTTCGAAGGTGTGATTTTCTATATACTTCCATTAGACTGGTGTGAGAACCAAAACCAATATAGATAGGTTCATTGTTGTGAATTGGCATCAAAAACATGATTTTCTGTATATGTATCAAAAATATAAATTTGAAACTCTAATTCACTAATTGATTGATGTTTGTGTTGTTTGTTTATTTGTTTGCTAATTTTGAACCATTATGCCTAATAGAATCAAATATTGAACTGTATTGAAAATTGGTCGCATTTGCTTGCATATACATATACTTTTATTGAACAGGTCATAGCAAGGAGGCTAGAGCCAGAGAATAAAATTTGTTTGCCCGACAAATAGGTACATGTTTACTATATAATTTACTGTTTTGTTTGGGTGATGATGATTTTATGAGCCTATTGGCTAGCCGCTTGGCTTTTTCTTTTTCTTTTTGAGGTTAGAAGGACCGGGGAAGCTGTTTGGAATTCCCCGATGCTCCCGGTGCAGGGGAGGTTATGGCGAAATTTTTCGAAAATTTAGGGTGATAGCCAAATTTTTGAAAATTTGAGAATTCTCAGAAACTGAAAAGTTGGAGAATGGAAGCCAGACCGAACGTAGAGTTGAATAATCAAACCACTTTCGACTTTGTTCCTTTTCGGGGACGAAAAGTTTTAAGTGGGGGAGATTGTAATAACCCGAAAATCTGGGCCAGTTTAAAATTTTTATTTTGGCAATTTTAGTGAATTTTGAACATTTAAAATAGATTATTTTAAATAATATCGACGAGAAATTTATTTTGAATATAATTAGAACGTATATAGTTATATACGTCGTCGTTAGAATATAAATATTTATATATAATTATAAATAGAATTGAAAATGGCGCGGTAGTTCGATAATTCGATTTCAAACTTCAATTGAATGTACCGGGTGCAAAACAATCCGGATTTTAGTGAAACCAAAAACATTAGGATCTAATTGATAATATCTTTCCAACGAATCTGAAAAATCGAAATTTCATAGCGGGAATCAAAAGATATGTCCAGTTGAAAATTCTGAATAGTCGCTATAGAATTCAGGCCCTTAAAAATAGACATTTTGCAAACGACCTCGGATTTCGACGAAACCACTTTTGTTGGATCCATGATGTCAAATTATTGTTAGGTTTCAAATTTCATAATTTTTCGAATCAATATGTGAGCGTGGCAAAGGAAAACGCGTTTGACCAGTTTCAGTTGATTTTAATCGACTGGAAAATGGCCATTTTTCCAACGGTCTCGGAATTCGACGAAACTAGTTTTGTTAGGACCGTATCGTCAATACGAAGCTAGAAAATATTTTTCTAGAATTTTTAAAGTTCGTAGGCGACCCCGGTAATTTGAAATGTACGTTTAAAATTCAATATAGTAATTTAAATGTAAATTCAACGGAAACTAATCGAAACGGTCAAATCAGCTTGCGATACATATCCCATTGTGTTCGGAATGGGGGTAAAACGCTATAGACGTCAGGCGGTGGGCCTCGTTTAGAGGTCGTATGTAAAAGTCAACTTTTTGCAATTAAATTAATTAAAAATTAAAATTCTTTTCTCCCCCTTTAACCGCTCTGCCCCCCCCCCCCCCCCAATTCATTTCTGATCGAAATAAATAGAAAAAAAAGAGAAAGGAAGAAGAAGGCGCAGCGGCCACCGCGCCCAGGCGTGACGCCACCCACCGCCGACGAGGCCCCAGCCTCGACCCTCCTCTTCCCTCCACGCGTTGCTTCGCCTCTCTCCTCCCCTCCTTGAACCGAGACCCACGACCAACCCTAGCCGCCTCGCATCGAAGACCACCGCCGCCACAGCCGCACCCCCTTCCACCGATCCTCCTCCTGCCGCCGAGCCTGGCCATCACCCCCCCCCCCCCCCCGCTGTAAGTTTAATTTCAGTTTTTATTTGCTTTATTTTCTTATTGTTTACTATTTAATTTACATTCCTATGATAAAAACTCGATTTTTATTTAGGTAGAAAAAAAATCTGATTTTTCTTTATGTAAATAGCGATAAAAATTTGATTTTTCTATATGTGAATAGCGAAGTAAAAATACTATTTTTATCGTCTTGAAAGCGAGATCAAAGAATTGATTTTTTTTACATCTATTAAAATCAGTTTTTGTTTAGAAAGTATAGAAGAGTTTGATTTTTAAAGGCAAAATTTGATTTTTATTTGTTAAAAAAATATGATTTTTATATTTTTAAAGTATTAAAAATATAATCTTTACTATATAGAAGTGGTAAAAATATGATTTTTGGTTATGTAGAGAATTAAAAATATCACCTTTGTATATGTAGCAAAATAAAAATCTGATTTTTATTTTATATACGTTGAAATGAAGTAGATATTTTTATAAAGGCGAAATCTATATTTTTGAAATGGGATTTTTATATATTGAATAGCATAGTAAAAATTCGATTTTTATATATTGAACAACGAAGTAAAAATTCGATTTTTATATATTTAACAACGAAGTAAAAATTCGATTTTTATATATTGAATAGCGAAATAAAAATGTGATTTTTACATATGTAGTGAATACGGGCAACTAAAGTGAAGAAGGGCGAGAACGACGAAGATTTCTACTTTAGAAGTGCCGTGGAGTTAGGATAGCTATCGGTGAGAACTTCTCACCTTTCAACTTATTTTTCTAGTTATATATATATATATATATATACTAGGATGTAGACGGTGTTTAGTAGCACCCGACACCCGTCATCCACAGACCATGGATGGTTTGTTTGTTAAATTGTTTGGTTGCGTAGTTGATTAGTCTAATTGGTTTGAACTGAATTGTTTGGTGAAATGGAATGGATTTGATTGATGTGTGAATGGCGTGGGCCTTTACTAGACCGGGGATAACGCTAGGCCTCGTCCCGTTTCTAGTATCGTGCCGTTATGCCGCCGAAATTTTCTAAAATATGTTAGAAAAATAAAAATATCAATTTTATTGAGTAAATGAACTGAATAGAAATTCATGTGTTAAAAAAAATGTTTTATCGAAAAAAAATATAATTTTTAACGTGAAAGTGAATAAATAGATATTTATAAACAAATCGGCCGATTTGTTATATACACTGATTTGACTGATATTGATTGGGTCGATAAATTTTACACATCGCCCAACTGCACAAACAAAAATGTGTGTTTGTTGATTTGAAACCCCACACAGGTGTTGGGAAGATATTTGGCGTACACTAATACTAATTATTTAATTATTGTCGATCGATTGGTCGACAGACTGTGTAAGCGTCGATTATTTATATTTGATGCTTATGCAGTTGTGTGGTGCACTTTGGATGATGGTTGATTGTTTATCAATGCTATTATATACATGTGTGGTATGGAATCCATATAATTAACGTTATATGGTGATTGATTGGGCCTCATTCCAATCGGGAAAATAATGAATATTATAAAGGAAAATTCATGTGTTGAAAATATTCTTGGGTTGAGTAAAATATTCTTGGGTTGAGTAAAATATTTTAATAATAAAATTCACATCTTTATCATATTTAAAATTAGAACTACTTCACGGTGGAGTCTAATTGAAATCAAACGATAGATACCATAATTTTATAAAATATTTTACATAACAAAAATAGTGATGTGTTGACAGTACTCATGTGTTGAGATTAGTCGTGTGTTGAAAGAAATATAGGTTCATGTGTTGAATTGAATAGAAGTTTTTTTGAAATATATAAAGCTGTGTGGATTAGAGATGCGCTATTTTGACGTGAACGATATTTATATCGATTTTATTCGTTGTATAATGAATATTGAAAAGTGATTTCAAAATTAAATATTTTGAAATGAAATTCAAATTGAATTAGATTAAAATTCGAATTGAATAGGAATCGAATTTGAATTCGAATAAAATAGAAATGAATTCAAATTAAATTAAATTGAAATTGAAATTTAAAACGAACTGAAATTGAATTGAAATCAATTTGAAACGAATTCGAATTGAATCAAATAGAAGGTAAATTCGAATTGAATTGAATTGAAACGAATTTGAATTTGAATTGAATTGAAATGAACTCTAATTGAATTGAAACCAAATCGATTTGAAATTGAAGATGAAGTTGAAATTGTTTTGAAACGAATGTAGAACTATTTATAAAATTCGTTTTAAAAGGAAATCAACGAAATATATATAATATATATATTATATATATATATATATATATATATATATATATATAATGGCCTGAATAGAACGCGCCGCGCCGCGGCAGTTCGTGAATTTCAACCATTTATTTCAAACGGACGTTGCGGGAGATCCGACCGTCGGATTCTCCTAAAACCGGAACCGTTGGGTTCGTATCGAAAAGAGCTTTCCAATGAATATTATAAATTTGAAATCTAACGGTTGGATTTGGAATTATGTCCAAATCAAATTTGAAAAAGGTCGCTATAAGTGCAGTTCGATAGCCGTTGATGGAAATCGACTGTACGGGCCTTGATAAAATTATTAAAAATATTGATAATTTGTGGAAAATCATAATATGTGAATTGGAAAGAACTGGGGTGAAAAACTCCACATTTGAAAGGATAAAAATAGATTTTTATCGAAATGAACTAGTTTGAACTAGAATTAAAATCAATTTATTGTTGAAATAAATAAATTGAATTTGAAAGTGATTTTAAAAATAATCAATATTCCCATACGTGAATTGGACTGGAGATGAATCGAAATTATCTTCGGAATATTTCGATGTTGGGTTTCGTGACTATACAAATATTGTTATGGGGATTTGAAAGATATATTTTATATCGTTATTTCCAATACGATATTTGTTGGTTTCAGAATTTGATATTGAATATAAGCCGATATATTTTCTATTCAGAGCCTTGTATATAATATCAAATGTGATTTGGGTTTATCGTGAATCGTGTTTTAGATGACATTGGTTCTTTACCCCAGTTAAAGGCAAGATGTTGATTTTTGAAAGGATTAAAACTAAGTGGAGTTTTAATGAATCTTTAATTAGATTAAAATGTGAATTGATAATTTAAATTATCAAATCTGAAAGGTGATCGAGAATGGAGTACCACCAGTTTTGCTCCAAAGCGATAGTTAAATCTTTAATTAGATTTGAACGTGAAATGGTAATTAATTTTACCGATCACACCGTGGTGTTAGTTGTGGAGTATTACCAGTTTTCTCCATGGGATATATAGGTTGGGATTGGGAAATAAAATAAATAATTACTTCGGTGTGGTTCGTTAATCCCGACTAGTTTGAAATGATATCCAAAGGAAGATTATAGGATAAATTTAGAAGAATTTATCTTGGATAAAATTAATGGGAACATTTCCCTAAGAATGTGATTTTGTGAATAAAAGAATATTCTGAATTGGAATGAGGCGTTTGTTGTGTTTGTGTAACATTCGTTTATTATATACGTGGGTCATTCAGAAAGGCCGGGTTATACCCATTCTGGATAACCGATTCGACGAGAAGTCGAAGATGAAGACGGTGGTTGAAGACCGGAAGTCTTCACATCGTTTGGGTGATTACTGATGATCTCGATTGGGCTGTACACCCAAGATGAGGGAAACAGTTGGTGATCGTCCAGACGTACTTGGAGATGGATATGCGAGGAAAGTGCCTCCGGTTTCGTTCAGACCCAGAACGAACTTGTAAATGGATTGTGTGTCTGACATTGGATTTTATTCTGTGTTGATTGATCTTTATTAAATATACATCTGTTTGGCGGCGGAGAATTTATTCTCTTGCTTAACGCCCTTCTCTGAGACGTACGAGCTCAGAGGTTGTATATCGATGGACATCAGTCGCATGGAGTGAATTGCCTGTGTGGCACGCGTAAGTGGCAATTGATCAAGGCTTCTGTTGAAAAGCAAAGTCTTGTGGTTGATGATCAAAGCACGATCTGTGTGGCATAGCTTTGTGTATAACGTGAATTCGCGAGCCTCACACATCGGTATGCGTCAAAAACGGGATATGGACCCAAGGAGTGCACGACGTTTCTTTCAAGCTAGGGTGGTGTCAGTGACCTACCAGCCCTGACATTTATATACTTTTCACCTGTGTGGTTGTTGGATACGAGGCGCCTCGGATATAGGTCTGTAAGGACCGGGAAACGGGTGTTCAGGAATTGCCAATCCTCAAAAGTAAGAGAGGACCGACCTTGGAGGTTCCAAAGGATCATAGTGGGGTCCTGAGGCATTTGCTAGAGTGTCTCGAACGCGGAGAGGAGCTTGCCCCTTGCCTCGGCTCATGACGGAATCCAATTTCCAATACGTGTATTGCGGTTTTATTTGTAGAACTAGTATGGCGACATGATATATGGTACCCATGCCGCCTATGATTGATATTTATGATTGAAATTGTTTTGACACTATACACCTATAATAGTATCAAATGATTTGTTTTAAACGTATCAAGCATTATTTGGCTATTATAAGGGAAAACCCTATCCTCCGGCTTGCGTTGCATTGTGTGATGGGACCTGGGTCTTATAATAGCTTCATTTTTCCAAAAAGCATTGCGTTGTTTTGTTATATGCACTAGTATTCTTGGGAGGAAACCCGTTCCGTGTTATACGGCGTGGTCCCTTGAATTACTATCTTGAAAGTAAAGTTTTAAATAACTGTTTTAGTTCTCACACCAGTCACATGACTGACCTGGAGTTTATTGTTTTAACCTAAACTCTGGGTGCCCCTATTTTCGACACGGGCAGCTAGTAGTTTTGGTTTTGCAGATTTATATTCACAAGGTCCTGATTTACGGCTGGAACGATGCTCAGAAAGCTCTGTATCCGTGTATCACTTTCAGTTGTATTTTGTATTATTTTCCGCTGCTATGTAATTTATTGTAATCTCTGATATTTGTCGAATTTAATTTATTCATTTATACTCTGTATATTCTTGTATCTGATGGAATTGTTGTAATAACAATGAAATGTTCTCCCGTCTGCGTCCTTTTGTGTGTTGTTCTCAAAGTATCCGCTCTTTCCTTCACGGGGAATTTACGGGTCCTTACAGTGGTATCAGAGCTTTGGTTTACAGAGCTCGAGAACAAGGCACATTAGAACCATACGAAAGAATACATCAGATATTGGATTAGCAATATCCAATGAGGATGACTCGTTAGAGATATGATCAGTAGTATCCTAGAACGAGTGTGAAGAGTATATTTTCAAATGAAAACAATTTTGTTTTAAAAATTTAAATCGTTTTATACGTATTTGAATATTTATTTATTTTGAATTTGGACAATCTAGTATATAAAGGTTTTGCATATACGCGTCATGAACGTATATTCGAAGTTTTAATATATTAGATAGATGTAGAATCACATTCTAGACGCCCGGAGATGGTTCTGATGATTGATCGATCATCATCCGGACTTATGTTCATGTTTCGAAGGTGTGATTTTCTATATACTTCCATTAGACTGGTGTGAGAACCAAAACCAATATAGATAGGTTCATTGTTGTGAATTGGCATCAAAAACATGATTTTCTGTATATGTATCAAAAATATAAATTTGAAACTCTAATTCACTAATTGATTGATGTTTGTGTTGTTTGTTTATTTGTTTGCTAATTTTGAACCATTATGCCTAATAAAATCAAATATTGAACTGTATTGAAAATTGGTCGCATTTGCTTGCATATACATATACTTTTATTGAACAGGTCATAGCAAGGAGGCTAGAGCCAGAGAATAAAATTTGTTTGCCCGACAAATAGGTACATGTTTACTATATAATTTACTGTTTTGTTTGGGTGATGATGATTTTATGAGCCTATTGGCTAGCCGCTTGGCTTTTTCTTTTTCTTTTTGAGGTTAGAAGGACCGGGGAAGCTGTTTGGAATTCCCCGATGCTCCCGATGCAGGGGAGGTTATGGCGAAATTTTTCGAAAATTTAGGGTGATAGCCAAATTTGTATTATTTTCCGCTGCTATGTAATTTATTGTAATCTCTGATATTTGTCGAATGTAATTTATTCATTTATACTCTGTATATTCTTGTATCTGATGGAATTGTTGTAATAACAATGAAATGTTCTCCCGTCTACGTCCTTTTGTGTGTTGTTCTCAAAGTATCCGCTCTTTCCTTCATGGGGAAGTTACGGGTCCTTACAAAAATTAATTTTATACTATGTATATGTCGACATAAAGGAAACATCATGTCGACATATAACTATCATTTTTTCAAATTTGAAAGGAAGTGTCTATTCACTATTTGTGAAGGTTCTGGAGCGTTGCAACCCTTCTTATAATATAAAAAGAGTTTGATTTCGAATTTTTAATCAGTCCTTCTCCACTTTCACTCTCTTTCATTACACCATTATTTCTTATCATTTTTATGATTCCTACACCTATACTCTACCAAATTCAATTCCGTTTTCACTAATCTTCTTCTCTCTACACTCCCTACTCATTACTCTCTGAATCAAGTGCTATTGAAGAGTTATAGGGATATTGTAATTGTTTGGGAAGTATTTGGGAATCGGTGTTTTCCTTGTAGCCATGAAATCAAGGAACGGAATCGGTGTTTCCCTTGTTGTCGTGAAATCAAGAAACAGGAGCGGTGTTAATCTTGTAGCCGTGAAATCAAGTGGATGCAATTGGATATTGATATAGTAATCACTCTGAGCAATCCAGCATTGTGCGGGACTGGACGGAGGAACAATCCGAACCGATATAAAATCTAGTGTGTTCTTTCCTTTTATGCATTTTTATTTATGTTTATTTTGCATCTATGTTTGATTCTGTATCTGTGATTGTTGTTGTAATGTTTGATTCATATAGTTTATCACATAAGTTTTAGATTTAGTTTAAATTCTCAAAAACACTATTCGCCCTCCCTCTAGTATTTGTTTTGCATTGACGATCCTTTCCCCAATCCCTAACAATTGTTATCAGAACAAGGTCTTTCAAAAAGTTCATAATCTGATTTTTGAAAATAGTGATAATGGAAACCAACACTAGTAGCAACAATAGTTCTTTTATAGAGGGTCAGTCCACTGTTAGACCACCACTATTTAATGGTAGTAATTATTCATATTGGGCATGTAGAATGAAAATATATTTACAGTCAGTAGGATTAGACACATGGAATAGTGCACAAAATGAATTTGTTGAACCCACAACTCCTTTTGCACAATGGACAAATGAACAAAATGATACTGCACAAAGAAATTCTAAAGCCATGAATATGTTATTTTGTTCATTAGATAGGAATGAGTTTGATAGAGTATCGATATGTAAAACTTCTTATGAAATTTGGAGAACTTTACAAGTTACTCATAAAGGCACTATTAAAGTTTAACAAACTAAAATACAATGCTAGTTCTTAATCGGTTTGTATTATTCAAAATGAATGAGAATGAGTCTATTTCAGATATGTATTGCAGATTTCAAGAGATAGTGCATTCATTAACAGCACTTGGAAAAACATATTCTGAAGCAGATCAAGTCAGAAAAATATTGAGTTCACTGAATCCATAATGGGATCAGAAAACTTTGGCAATTGAAGAAGAAAATGATGTCAATGAAATGAAGATTGAAGAGTTAATTGGAAATTTGATGTCATATGAAATCCAATTATAGAAAAGAAAAGAAAATGGATCAACAGAGAAGAAATATTGCATTAAAAGCCACATCAAATAATTCAGACTCAAGTAGCGAAGTTGATGAAGAAACAGCTCTTATGAAAAATCATTTTAAAAAATTTCTGAGATATAGAAAGAAAAATTATAACTAAGGAAGTTCAAAATGTAATGATGGTCAATGTTATAATTACAACAAACCAGGCCATATAAGGAGAATGTGTCCATATCCAGACAAATCGATCCAAACAAATCGACTCAACAAACAGACAACAACATTTCGTTGAGAAAGAGAAAGAAAGCATACACAACAACATTAGATGATTCAGATTCATCGTTAAGTGATGAAGAACCAGAAACCGGAAATACAAATATTTGTTTTACAGCAATTCATAGCTCAGAACATTTCGAAGAAAAGGATCTAATAACCGGGTACGCCTTAATTGATTTTTTATTTCATTTGGTTGAATAGTTGCTTTGTTTGTTTGCTTTGATTTGAATTTAAAGACTTTAAAATTTAAACTTGAAATTTGAAATTCAAATTTGAATTTTGAAATTCCAAATAATAATATAATAATAAATAACAAATAAAATAATAAAATAAATTGTTTGTGTGTTTATTAGGATTGGAATTATTTCAGGAGATTGCTAAACCAGAAATATAAAATCGATAATATAGATTTCAATTCATAAAAATTTAATTTTCTTTGAAAATAGACATATATGTCGACATACATATATGTATATGTCGACATATCTGACCAGTATTTTGAAATTTAAAATATGAATTTCAAAGGTTTAAACTTACAAACTTCCCTCCAACTTTTCATCAACTCCCAAGGTCTGAAAAGGTGTCATTTCAATATGAAAAGTTGTGCCTATTCAATTCATATCCATTCAATTTATATATATGTCTATTCTCTTTACCTTTCATTCATGCTCAAAACAATATTCTTCATATCTATTCTCTTCAAAATTATCAATTCAATGGCTTCCTCAAGTTCATCTCAAAAATTAAAGATAATCAAAACCATCAAAGGTTATCTTCATAATGACAAAGAGGCAATCAAAACCCATGGTAACTATTTAGCAAATGCTAAAGTTAACACGGGTGCTTTCACCGTCTTTAGCGAATTTCCCTCTTATGATCTCGTCTCTTTTTCCGAGCACAACGAAATCTTGAGTCTAATTGACTCTCGTGACAACGACGAAGTGTGTTATCCCAAACTCATCAAGATGTTCTATGCGAATCTCAATCGCAGATTTTATGAAGGCAACGAAGACCAAATTTGGAGTAGTGTCAAAGGCACTCAAATTGTTCTGGATGCCAAACTCTTAGGGACTATTCTAAATTGTAGAAGCACAGGCTCAGATTTTTCGGATTTTGTTATTTATAAAACCGATTTGGAAACCTAACACGACATATTTGATGATGGTGCTCCAATGGAGTTCAAAAATCGCTTCTTTCATCCAAAAACAAGAATTGTCAACCTTCTCCTCCAACATACCATCACTCCCCATTTCGAAAATTTTAACAATCCAACTCTTAAAGTCCAAAGGCTCTCTTTTCTATTATGGGTGGCTATACTATCAATTGGGCCAAAATGATCTTAAATGAAATTAAGCCAAAGAATTATCGTCAAGAGAAACACTCTCTACTATGGTGTTTATCTCACTCGTGTTTTCAAATACTTTAATGTTGATCTTTATGGAGAAGGATTCGTACCTAGAACAGTGTTTGACTCATCAAACATTCATCTTATGCAAATTCCTCTCACTTTCAAACCGTATGAGACCTTCGAAGCCAAATAAGCTCGAATGCAACAAGAACAAGAGTCAATGGAAGTTGAAGAAGAAGAAGAGGCTTCTATAGAAAGTGTTGAGTATCCAACCAACACTAAACGCATTTACAAAGAGATGATTGTCCAAAATGAAGTGAAAATTGTCAGCAATCAAAAGAAGCTCAACAAGAAACTTTCCAAAGTGACCAAATTCATGGTCAAGATAGGAAGTAAGCTTGGAGTCTCACCTCTCTCATCATCATTAGAAAACTAATCTATCTAGTTTAATCTATGTATTCACTCATATTTCCCATCGCATCTCGTACTTAAGTGTGTCTTGATTAGTTGGATATATTTGCTTTCTATTAAGTAATGAATGGAGTTTTATTTATGTTAAAATCATCTTTATGTTTCTGTAAAAACTTTAAAACTAATTATTATATAATTGAGATCAAAAGAATTCAAATTTTCAAAATTTTCAAAATTTTCGCTATGATATGTCGACATACAATTAAGTATATGTCGACATATAACTGATAGATTTTCAAATTGTTTCAAAGTTTAAAATTAAATAACTACTCATGTCCATTCAAAATCCAACGAATTCCAGACCCTATTTAAGTTTATTTCTTCCAGAAAAATTCATTATTCTATCTCTTCTTCTTCCTTATTCATTTCTTATCAAATCCATGGCAAATCCAATTCATAATCTTAGTGAAAATCTAGAAGAAACCTTAAATTATTTCAAAAATATTCTCTCTATCATTCTACGAAACTTATGTCATCTCGAACTAAACCAAATAAAGATGTTTGAACAACAAGTGAAGCATTTTGATACAATGCGATGGCTAATCTCCTCTCTTTTCAAAGATGAAGATAATAATCTTGCAAAGGCTCCACCAACCAAAGAAGATGAGGATTGGGAAGTCATCAAGATGGATCCAATCTTTAGAGAAGACGGCTAGGTTGAAGTTCCAAGAAGTGTTTAATTGTTTGGTACGATTTGATTGATTTGTTTGAATTTGATTTGAGTTCTATGATTTGAAGCTTGTATATGTATGTGTGTGTGTGTATATATATATATATATATATATATATATATATATATATATATATATATTAAGACATATGGTGTGGTGTGATTTGATTTGGTTTGTATTTATATAACAAACAAACATATATAATTATAATACTTGGATTGGTTTGTATTTAATCATCATATTGACTAGGAATTACTATTATTGGTTTGTATAGATTAAGGGGGAGTATTCTACTTTGAATTAGTTATAGATAAAAGGGGGGATATCATAATAGAATTAGTTACTTAATTTCTTATTGGTTTTATTTAGATAGTTATGCAAATTAAGGGTAGTAGTTTTAGAATTTATTTTTGATAATGCCAAAGGGGGAGAAATTATAAAATATATACGCGGTTTATAGGATTCATATAGACAGGGGGAGTATTCGAAGGGTCATCATCAACAGGTATGTACAGGTATGATATTTTATAAACTAAGCTTTCCATCATCAAAAAGTGGGAGATTGTTGGAGAATGGAGTTTTGATGACAACAACCTTATTTCAATATTAATTGATTATAAAATATATACTAATACTTTTGTATAATATATATTTACACACACACATATGTAGGATTTATATACAGGAAATATTACTGAAGACTGCACTGTTTTAAAGAAGTTAGAATTCAGAATTAAGAGATATTTCAAGACTCATGAGTATTCAAGATTTCAAGAGTTCAAGACTAATGCAGTTATGGAGTTTAGATTATGTAAAGACTCTAAATAGCACTCCAGGTTCAAATTCAAATTCTGTTTTCAAGTTTTATCTTTAATCCTCTCTATTTTATTTTCTATCTTTTCTATTTTTCTTTCTTTCTTTACTTTTATTTTCAAATTCAAGTTTTATTTATTTATACTTTATATTTATATAGTTTTAAACTTTAAAATTTTATAAATATGTTTATATAATTTATATTTATGTTTTCATGTGATTTCCTACTTTATAATATTAATTTATAACACTATATTTTAATTCAAGAATTTCCAGAATTATATTTATATCCAAACATTTGAAAAATGCTCAAAAATTAATTTTATACTAAGTATATGTTGACATAAAGAAAGCACCTTGTCGACATATAACTATCATTTTTTCAAATTTGAAAGGAAGTGTCTTTTCACTATTTGTGAAAGTTCTGGAGCGTTGCAACCCTTCACACACTATAAAAAGAGTTTGGTTTCGAATTTTTAATCACTCCTTCTCCACGTTCACTCTCTTTCATTACACCATTATTTCTTATCATTTTTATGATTCCTACACCTATACTCTACCAAATTCAATTTTGTTTTCACTAATCTTCTTATTTCTACACTTTCTACTCATTACTCTCTGAATCAAGTGCTATTGAAGAGTTATAGGGGTATTGTAATTGTATGGGAAGTATTTGGGAATCGGTGTTTTCCTTGTAGCCGTGAAATAAAGGAACGAAATCAATGTTTTCCTTTTTTCCATGAAATCAAGGAATGGGAGCTGTGTTAACCTTGTAGCCATGAAAATAAGGGGGTGTAATTGGATATTGATATAGTAATAAAACTCTGTGTAATCCAACGTTGTGCGGCACTAGACGTAGGAGCAATGCGAACCAGTATAAAATCCAGTGTGTTCTTTCCTTTTCTGCATTTTTATTTCTGTTTATTTTGCATTTGTGTTTGATTCTGTTTCTGTGATTGTTTCTGTAGTGTTTGATTTATATAGTTTATCACATAAGTTTTAGATTTAGTTTAAATTATCAAAAACATTATTCACCCCCTTCTAGTGTTTGTTTTGCCTTAACGAACCTTTCCACAATCCTTAACACTCAAGATTATCAACTAATAGAGTCTAGTTTATATGTAAAACTCCGATTAGCACCTTCAAATTATGTTTTCGAATTCTGTTTTCAGAGTCATTTTCATATTGATTTCAAAATAATTTCAAACTCATATTCTAAAATGATTTCAAATTATTAAGATTTTTTATGATTTCAAATATATATATATATATATATTTATGTATATCTTTATAGTTTATAAAGTTTTATAATATATATGTTTTGTAGTTTTATATTATATAATTCTATAAATATGTTCTTATTATATATCACTATTATTTATATGTTTTTATACTTTAGAAACTTCATTTGAAACATCAGTTTTGATTCAAGAATTTCCAGAATGTATATATTGATTTAAACACATGAAAAATTATTTTAAAATTAAAATACTATGCATATGTCGACATAAATAATCGAACATATCGACATATAACTGTCATATTTTCAATTTTCAAAGGAAGTGTCTTTTCATGTTTTGAAATGTTTCGGAAATATTGCAACCTTTCAAACGCTATAAATAGGGGTTAAATTCAAATTTTTTTAATTAATTCTTCTTCTCCATCTTCATCCTATCTCTAACCACCATTAACGTACATTAATTTCTTGATTTCTACACTTATACTTTGCCAATTTCTACTCAAATTATATCAAACTTCTTCTCTTCTTAATCTCTATCAAAAAATCTCTGATTGAAAGCACTATTGAAGAGTTCTAGGGCTTTGTAATAATTTGGGAATTATTTGGAAAGGGTGTGTTCCTTGTAGCCTGGATATTAAGGAAAGGGTGCAGTGCGAACCTTATAGCCGTGGAATCGAGGGTGGTGGAATCGGTGTTAACTTTGTAGCCGTAAAATTAAGGGGGTTGTGAGATTGATACCAGTATTAGTAAAACTCTGTGCAATCTAGCATTGCGCGAGACTAGACGTAGGAGTAATCCGAACCAGTATAAAATCCGGTATCTTCTTTCCTTTTCTGCATTTTATATTTACATATATATGCGTATCATTATGTGGTTCATATAGTAATTCAAGTTAGTTAAAGATTTTTATAAATTTCTTAAAAACACTATTTACCCCCCTCTAGTGTTATTTCTTCCTTAAGATCCTTATTCCACATCCTTTACACTCTAGAGATATATGCTTATCATATTAGAATTGGTTCGAATCACTTAGTCAATAAAAGGAACCCCCTTCAACTGTCCTAAATTCGAAAAAAAATGAAGTCATTTCAAGGATGATGTGGTGAAGCCAAAAGCTAAAGCAAGTCATACGCAATCGAAGCACTTAAAGGGAATCGACGTAAACTAAAGATGCTTGTGTGAAGCAAGACCAAGCCCATGCCCATAGATAATTATAGGGTAGCACCAAGTACAAGGTTGGAAAAATTTATTCTCTCGCTCTCCCTTATTTTCTTACTCTTCAAAATCTAAATCATACCGTGGACAATTTTTTCAGAACTAATTTGAGAATTGTACATGAACTCTTGTATTGACATAACATATTGGAACATTGAGAACATTCGAATCGACCTTGCATATATGTATTTGACTTGATTTTTCCTTGATTATAGAACAAACATTGTCTACGTATTACATTCTTAGACCAGTGACTTTTGAATTGATTTTGCCTATGCATGCGTGACTATTTCAAGCAAATGGAATCAAGTCTTCTTGGTTGAAATTGATTCGTTATGATCAAATTTGTACTAATCCTACCTATTTCAATTGTGATTGGGTTCTTCTGGACTTGATTCGATTTAAAGCACTATGAAAGAACTTTAGCTGGATTTTTTAGATTGATGTCTTCACTTCGAACAGAAATCCTAGCTTCAAACTGACTTGTAGGCTTTCATAGAAAAGCATAAGACCTCATATCCGTCTTTAAATTAGCTACTTAGGGTGTTAAGCTATTTTCTAGGTTAACATTTTTGGTGCTAATCGGAGGGCTCAGACCTCCAACTCTATTGATCAACCTAACTTGCATAACTACTATTTTAGTGGATCATGTTACCATGCATACACATTATTATCAATTCTAACCCTATTCCCCAAAGACATTAGTTAGATTTGAGAAAGGCGCCACCAAATAAAGAATAATAACGTCAACTTATCACAATTAGAGTGTAAGACAATATTGAAATCATCCAAGATAAATATCAACTAAATCAATGGAGAAATATCCATTCTCTCATTATCAAATCACAAAGATCACTCAATATCATGAAGAGCAAGTGCTTAGAATAATGGCCTTATATATTTCGGTGCAAAAGAAGAAGATGATTACTCCCTACAACCCAAGTGCGACTCCCCACTCCAAGGCCCACACTAATAAACAGAATTATGAGGAATGTCGTCTACTAATGTAGAGAATAAGGTTTGTTAGGAGCGACAATCCATAAGTCTTATATTAAATAAACATCAAGAGTATCGATAAAATGCACTGTATTTTTTCCATGGATCGACACTCTTACTCTCTATTCAATACAATACTATGGTGGATAGAAGGTAACTTAGAGCAAACATGATTAATTAATACAATATACACCATGAAACAAATCACGCAAGATTAGACACATATACATATAATATACAACATGAATTATCACAAAAAATGGTTTATAACCACGATATATATACATTGAGTCTCAAAATGAATATAATACAACATTAGAGTAGAAGAAACGTATATAAATATATATATAAAATAGCTAATTGGGTAGCCCAAAACTGATAGATCCATGGTGGAAGCATAAGATATCAACAACTGCTGGGATACTGGGAAAAGATCAGTCTGACCCGAGCATTAACACACATGGGTCAATCTAGTCAATAGTGAGTAATAATAGGTATAAGGATAAATAAGAACATGATATACAACTTCATATTCAAAAACTTGGAATATGATAATAATAAGGAGTTAAATCAGGTTAACTACTCAAGACACAAACAAAGGGGGTAAATATCCACTTTCTTGTACTAGCTCTAATCTAAGTACATAACCATACCCAAGCACAAGGTGAACACAAACACCATAATCCTCAAAATCATTATATACAACTCAAAATAGTTAAAGCATCACCACAAGGAGTATCACACTCAAAACACTGAAAACCACATATTATGAATGGATATAAATTCAAATATTAATCTCAATGTATGATTATTTAGATCAAATCACAATTCACAAATACAAATAACAATATGGATCCATCACAAGAGGTATGCATGTGCTATCACAATATAATTTAGCTCCCACGAGCTTAGCCAAGTACTTATATGTATTCAAACAAGGCGCCCGACACTGTGACCCCTCAGTCAAGTGTATCTTAACTCCCTTTAATCAATTGAATACGTATACATGACTCCCCCAAGTTCATCTTACCTCAAAGCAAGTATTGGATCATCACAAACACAATATGCGTCGCTGGCTTAGAGTTAGTAGCCCAAACTATGGTAATTGTGTGTCCCATACCACAAGTCACTACTTGGTTTACTAGCCTCTTGTTAACTTTGCAATGGAAAACGGAGAAATCAAAGTCAAAAAATCATCATTGTTGAATCAAACAAACATGGAATTAACAATTTCATATACCGACGTGTCCCATACCATGGGTTTACGATATCGTTTAACTTCCATTACGTCAACTCGAAGGGTGTGGAAAAGTGTGGTTTTCATATAGGAATACTTGATTTTCTAAAAGTAGTTTATAAAATTATTTTCGAAAACTGATTGTTTTCTTTCTTAAATCTATATATATTTGAAAATATATTCGTATACTATTGCTTTGAGGAAATTTATTTTTAAAGCCAAAATTGTAAACTCATTTAGCCTTAAAACTATAAGGAAAACGTTATTCATGCACATATGAGAAAATTAGTTAGAAAACGTGTATGTCTGCTCAACATCATCAAAAACTCAGTAAAATACTCTAAAATTGAAACACAAAAACTCCCAAAAATCTGAGATTAAGATTGTGTGTTGGTGGCTCGGTTTGTCAAGTTCATGATATAGCATGAAAATTATATGTTAGGCCATTCAGAATTCACTAAAATCAAGTGGTAATGGCACAAAATCCTCACAAAAATACATAGGATAAAGAAGCTCCTACATGCGCAAAAATACACATAGGTGGGTCGACCTCCGTATCCCTGTGTCGACCCCTGGGTCAACCCAGGGAGAAAGTTGATCGACCTACTTATCGCAATTCTTCCCAGGTCTGAATCTTGTTCGGAGCAGTAATTACTAGTGATATTCTGAAAGTCTAACAACATCGGATTGAGTTGAAAATTTGCATACAGACTCACAAGATACTCTATTTTAACATGCAAAAGAATTTACACCCAAACAATCAAATGTCAAAAAGTTATGGTAGCCCAAAGATGGACTTCGACTGTGATTTCAGCACAATAACAATTTGTATGCAGAAACACAAAATGCTATATATTTTGCACAGAAAGCTTTTTATTATTCAAAAACACTATTGTTAACTAGATAACTGTGAGGTTCATTCACATTAGTTGTAATAACAACAAGAGCAAACTGAAACTTTAATGTTAAGAAGAACACTTCTTTTTGCTTATAGAAAAACTAGCTGAAGCATGTAAGAGAAAACTTTACTGTAAACATGAAATCTTCGACAAAATCATAGAAAACTTGGATTAAAATATATTTTCGGGTGTATTACCTACTGCTAAAGAATCTAAACATTGAAATCTTGAGTATGGTTGTGGAATTCTGGCAATAGAAATTTACAGTAAGTGGGTTTTTCTTATTTTCTTTGTTTTGCTCATTATGGAAGAAGAGGTAAGGAGAAGTATACATACTTCTCACTTTCTCCAGATATTTCATGAGTACTGAAGGATTATGGCCTAAATTATGATTATTAAGTCCTCAATTATCCTAGTTAGCCCTTATGTAACCAATTTGTGCCTCTAAACACATAATTAAGCCTTAAAACATTCATTTTGCCTATGTTAACATGGTTTAACCATGTTTAAACCATTATTAACCGAAATTCATAACTTTTAACACAAACTAATAAACTAAAAAGTATGACAAATTAATAAAACACTTTAGAAGATTTAACACTAGTATTTTCATATTTACAACAAATTTACACAAATTACACAAATATGAATCCAAATTAACTATTTCACACGAATTTTTAACGCAATGAGTTATCAAAACTTAATAAATCACATATTTTCACATATTACATGAACATAAGCATTTCACCTGTGTTCATGTAACATTTACAATTCATATTACTTAAATATTTTTAATATCCTAGTTTTAACAAAATAAATTGTTAAAGTAAAGAAAAAACAGTTTTCCACATTTATTATCAATTCAAATTTTTTTACTTGTTTGGTATATTTATTACTTCATATTCTTATTAAAATTTCATTGTTATTCTAAACATTCAATATTTGAATTTTTAATCCCAAAAGTCGCATTTTAACATAAAAATATATTTTCTATGAGTTTAACACTATTAATTTCTATAAGAAAATATTTCAACCTTTTATTTCTTTATTACAAAATCTATTAATACTTCTTAATATTTTTAGCTGTTAGATTATCAAATTTTCACCTTTAACTTACATTTCATGATTTTTCACAAATTTCACATTTAATCGACCGAAGCCTCAAATTTAATCACTTAAACGTGATTAAACTCCACAAACAAACTACAAAGCAACCAACTAATTATTAACATGAATAATTAAGTCAAATAATAAAGTTAATGATATATCCAACTTAATTAGTACATAAGTATTTATATTTTAATGGTAAATTATTATAGCAGTTAATTACCCTAACTAGGGTTGTTTAGACTCCCCTTTACAAAAATTATGTCCGTAATTTCCTAAGGGATAAGTCTGTACAACCAATCTAGACCAAGCACAAAGGATATACAGATGCACATGAGGGTACGCGCGTGGGATAAGATAGGCACAAAATAAAGAAGATTTTCTCACCCCTGTCGTGAGAAGAAAGGGAATCTACATAAAGATGCTCGATAGACTTGTAACACCCCACCTCCGCTAGGGTCACTCGCAAAGGAATGCACTAGCTTTAGAGGGGCATTATTGGTAAACATGCACAGAAATATCACAAGACAGAACATATAAAATAGCGGAAGTAAAATCAAACTTTCATAACATGAATAAATAAGGTCTAAAGCCTTTTACATCAGAGTACATCAAAACCTGTCTTGCAATGATAAAGAAGCATAAAGACCTTTTTCATAAATTATTCCCCAAGTAAAAACAGTAAAATAGCCATAGCCAAGAAAAAGTTCAAGCCATCCATGATGACCTTCAAGCAGAAGAAGTCCGAATTCAACAGCATTGTTTCCTCCCTGTAACCTGGGGGGGGGGGGGGGGAACGGAAGAAAAGAGGCAAAACAAAACGGGTCAGTCAAAAAGACTGAGTAAGCCCTATCTACTATTAGTATAAAAACTAGTAAAGTCAACTGACATGAGAAACTGAGATGAACATGAGCATGATAACAAGATAGATAAGCTAAATCAAAATAACAGGATGAACTACTGAACTAAGGTATCATGATAAACTACGGTGTCATGATAAATCAAAGTATCACATCGTCCGATTTCTATCAAGTATACTATCCCAAGGTATCTACCCCGTCTAACATCCCACGGTATCTATTTCGTATATTCTTCCTGGTTCTAACATGTATATTTGCTCTGCACCTCTCGTATTAGTATCCCAACCCGCGTCATGTGTTAACTATGAATGTCCCTTGCCCAATGTCATGGAATGGTCCATGCCAACCTAATATATAGCATATATAGGTTTTTCCAACTCGTATGTTTCTTTCTATGTATAAGTTCAGTCCTTTTCCGTAGGCCATACGGGCTTTTCCATGTAAACGTTTTATCCTTGAAGTTGTTTTGGACTGCAACCCTTGATCTAGTTGTGTTTCCTTACCATGAACTATCGCGCGTCCACATAGGATTTATGCCACCTAGGACCGGTAGGGATTATGCTACCTAATGAACGTTTTCGTGTCTCGGTTTGGGTCTTGGCCACCTAGGACCACTAGGGATTACGCCACCCGTCAACCGCGCCCCTTGATCCCACGTATGTATCGTGAATCGTTTTCCATGTCTAGATGCACATGTTCCCCAATGTGCCATCCGAGTTCCGTGCCAGGGCAAATCAAGAAATACGGAACTCGGTCGGGAGCTTTAAATCGTCTGCCGATGCAGATATCAAGGTCTGTTTTTTTTTTTGTACCCGTGCCTATGGTCCCACGTGACCCCTCCCTCAACTACTGAAAGGCAGCCCACGAAAAATCATGTATGAGAACCACTCCACGGCCCCACTATAGCCCACTTTCCTACGGGCCAACCTCACCCATGACTCGATAGCAAGAACAAGGTCTGTTGGGGGTTCCCTGCCTTTCCGTACGTACACGATTGACTAAAGATGGTAGGTAGTCGGCGATGTGCTATCCAGGGCAAAAACCAAGAATCGTCGACTCCACGCTAATCCATCCCAGTCTTTAGGCCGCTCACATAGCAACCAAGGCATACTCTTGGCTCTTCTACCGCATACCTTAACCTCTTGTGAGCCCAGGCGGATCATCTGCAACCTCACAGAGGGATACCAAGAGTATCCTCACGTCCCCCGAAGCTTCCGCTTCGGCACCCAGAGCGCTGGAGCTTTTATCCAAGCCAGATAACTTGCTCCTCCTCGTATACTAAGCGATGACCTACCGTATCAGGTTACTCATCGCTTTGTGAATTATTCCTATGTCCTTAGCTAAGAATTATTACTTAGTTACCCTTAACTAAGGTTTACCACTTAGCCCTCTTTCCCGTTATACTTGATTAACCATGGTTTTCTACCTAGTTCTTCTAACTAGGGTTTGTCTTATTGGGTTAAGTGTTATCATTCAAGTCCATGACTTAACCCGCCCACGAATCACGTCAAGATTGGCTAAGTATTTAAGTTCAAGACTTAGCCCTACAAGTTGGTTAAGTGTACCCAGAGGCTCATGACTTAACCCTATCGAGTCAAATTGGTCAAGTACTAGTTTACCTTAATCCTATCGGATTATCTTGCTAGATTGATTAAGCATAGATTATCTTAATCCCATCAAATTATCGAGTCGGATTGGTTAAGTATGGGTTAGCTTAACCCCATCCTCTAATCGTACTATAATGGTTAAGTATATTCTAAGAAGGTCTTGTGACTTAACCTTATCAGGTCCGCGTATTAGATTGGTTAAGTGTGGGTTACTTAACCTCATCAAATCATCATGTATATTTGGTTAAGTATAAGTTGCTTAACCCCATTAAATTACCACGTTAAGTTGGTTGAGTATTGGTTACTTAACCTCATTGAATTACCAAGTTTAAATTGGTTAAGTGTTTAACTTAACCCCATCGAATTACCGTGTTTAGATTGGTTAAGTGTGGATTACTTAACCCCATCTAATTACCATGTTTAGATTAGTTAAGTCTTAATTACTTAACCCCATCTAATTACCAAGTCGGATTAGTTAAGTGTAAATTACTTAACCCCATCCCCTAATCATCTTATATGGTTAAGTGTCATTAAGAAATCAAGTCCGGTCCCACTTAACCTACCCATTCATGTCATATCGGTTAAGTGTCATTAGGCAAATCAAATTACTTAACCTACCCACCCTTGTCATGTTTTGTTAGGTACCATTAGCCCAATCAATTTACTTAACCCATTTGTCCATGTCATATTTGGTTAAGAGTCATTAATCAAATTAACTTAACCCTATCCTGTGGCATTAATTACTTAATGCACCTTCACCTCTCACATTAGACTTTGTTGTGGTTACTAGTTAAGCCGGGCGGGTCCGGGTAGTTTTACACCACAACTTGGTCTAACCTCGGGTTCAAGCACAACATGACCAACTTCTCACAGTGGGCCCAATTGTTTGCAACCACTAGTTAGGCCGGTCGGTTCCGGGTAGTTTTACGTTGCAAACTCAACCCAACCTCGAGTTGGCCACTTTCATGTTTAGCCTAGTGTCATGTTCATAGTCAAGTTTTCAAGCAATTGGGTAGACCTAACTTAATAGGTAAATTCCCAATGGGTAGACCTAACTTAATAGGTAAATTCCCAAGCTTATGTTTTTATGCATACTTACATGTCAACTTCCATGTTATCTTTCAAGTCATGTTTTCAAGTTGTATTTTCATGTCATATTTAACGTTACATATTGTCATGTTTATACCCATGTACCCAAATCATGTTCATGTCATTATGTTTTCCTCATAATGTGACCCCAACGCTTTTTAAACTCGCATATACGTTCGCAACAACGTAATGGATTAAAAGAAGAGACTTGGCAAAGGCATGACAAAAATGGATATTAAGCCACAAGTTAATCATGGTGGCAAATGAGGCACAAATGTATTCATTAGCTTGCATGTTACATTCTTAAGCCTCAAAAACATGCATCAACCCAAACTTGGTACATAAGCGAATCATGGTGACAAAAGACATGGAATGATGGCTAGAAACTCGCATATATCATCATATAAGGATTATGAGTTCATATGCAAGTTGTCATAATGATTATGAAGGTTCTCATGTTGCATAATGCAACCTTTCAACATAAAGGTTGTGGCTTTTTGCTCATAAGATCAAGCTAATGACTTCATAGACTTGCATAACATGATAGCATGCATCATTCTAATTAATCAAACCCAAACTTTCAACATGAACATTTAGCTTCATAGTTAATATCTAAGAGTAGGGAAGGGCTTACATTGCTATGAAGGCCTAAATCGATTAAACTAAAGCTTGAGATGAAGCCTATGCATGCCATCATCCAAAAACCCAAGGATGGATGCCCCAAATCAACAAAAATACCACCTTTATGAACAAATATCAAAGCTTTTGCCTTGAAATCAACTTGAGAAGCTCTCATACTAACATAGGGACTCTCTTACACTCTCATGATCATGAAACCTCTCATAGAAATGAAGTGGAGGCTAGGATAGTTGAGTGGAGGCCAATAGAGTAGAAATTTGGCCATAGTTTAGTTACATGAGTGAATAATGAGGGTTTAGGGGTAGGTTAGGGGTGTATTTATAGAAGATTAGGCTAGTTAGGACCCTTAGATTAACCCTAGGACCAACCTGAACCGTCAGATTTCAAACCAGGCCCAAAAACCTAGCTAAGATAGAAAATAGGTGCACCAGACCAGAATCAGCCGACAGGGCAAGTCGACAGCCCTGTCGACTTGCCTGTCGACATGCCTGTCGACTTGCAAGTCGACAGCCCATTCGACTTGTCTGGGCGGGAATTTTCCCGCCTGGCCCCATTTCTGCATGTTTCGAAATTCAAATTTCCCGAAAACTTCTTTGGGCCTTAACCGGGTCATACGGACTCCGATTTACAAAATTTCGTACTCTATTTCGCGTATTTTTCCGAGACGAACGCAATGGCATAGCCCGTTTTACTTGATTCAGAATTTAAAATTAAATTCTGCCTTGATTCTCGTTTTAACATGTTATCGAGATACGGGTTGTTACATTCTCCCCACCTTTTAGGATTTCGTCCCCGAAATCTCTAAGTTAGGAAGAACATATGCTACCATCCATCATCCATCTACTCAAAACATCATCCACAAGCAACCATTGTCCTTAGATGATTTCTAATGCTGTATGAATATATGCAAAACGTGTGTGTACATGTTCCTTAGCTAATGCTAATGATCAGGCCTGAATAATCTTTCTAATGCAAAAATATGTATAGTGCCATGAATCCAACATGTATGCAAATAGTCCTAGTCATATAGATACTATATGCGTGCACAATCATTCATTCATATGCAACAACCGCATGATAACACATTCGATTTCATCCATAAATAAGTATAAATACTCGTGCATATGCAATATGAAATGTGACCGAGTCGAGCTAGTATCTAATGTGTATTCGCGCATCCACGAGCAACCACTTGCAACCACTTGCAACCATATCAATCATAACATGTTTCAAATACATGTTTACATCCATAGGGTTCTACCTAGGATTCCCTGAAATAGGATCGAGAAGATAAACAAGACAAACTCCTTATGGGGTTTGTAACAGAAAATAGGACCAAGAGGATGTCCACAAAAGATAGCCTACAAGTAAGCTCTACAGAAAACAGGGATCAAGGATATACTCCCAAAAAGAGATATCATGCGCGTATCTAGTCTTTGACCATCAAAGTCATATTTCCTTGAACTCAATTCCATTGTGCCTTGACCGTCTTTGCGATTTCGTAGCTTCTTATTTCCTGTTTCCATAACATGAGCTGGAACTCATTCCTTCGTCGCCTCTCGTTCCACTTGCACTTATCCTTTTTCTAAAATACTTGACGCAAACATGACTGCGTACTCATGATCTCATGAAAGCTTTCCAAAATTCACTAATGAATTCTGGATCTCGTTTTCCGATGCCAATCCAAGTTGCCAAGAGTTCTTACTAGGGTGATTCCCATAACTCACGCATAATCGAAACGAACCATCCGCCTTAGCGGCGAATTCTATTCAAACGGATTACCAACAACTGCATCATGGGATTCTAGGTAACTAGCCATGACAGAACCCAAAAGGTTACACGAGACTTCAAGGGTATCACCAAGATGAGTCGAGAGTCTAACTACCCTCTTTCCAAAACCGAGAATGGCACCCCTTATTAGGTGACCACTTTATCCTCAGAATCCATCCGTAGTTGAGACATGTCATTCCCAAATCCAACAAGTCATGAAGAAATGGACCAACTCTAACAAGATTTGGGACAAAATAGAATCCTCTTCTATGCTAGTACTAA
Source organism: Allium sativum (assembly GCA_030737875.1). NCBI lineage: Eukaryota > Viridiplantae > Streptophyta > Magnoliopsida > Asparagales > Amaryllidaceae > Allium > Allium sativum. The sequence continues at coordinate 284,014,646 of CM060921.1, forward strand.
GGTGTAGAGACTCACTATCCAAGCAGACTTAAATGATACGGTGATCAAGACAAAGTCTGGACGGGATGATAGAAAAGAAAAGCTAAACCTTTAATAAGATCGTTACCCTCCTTCCGAGGTACCCTAGACATGAGAGCATACTACTGCCCTCTCGATGATCTTGTCCTTGTCCCATGATACTTAACTATCCGTCCCGTTCCACCATGCCAAAGGTACTCTCTCGTCATGGGTTTCATTGTTCATCTTTCTTTCTCATTCCGGGTTGAGCCATACCAATAAGTTAAACTCGTATCCTTTATCCTCTTTCTCATTATCCTTTCTTATAAGGCGGCTACTGGTCTCCCGAGAACAACCTCCATCGCATGGAAAGCGCTTTCGTAGATAGAAAAGACTAGTTGCAGTTAAAACCACTGTGACTACAGATGGAGGAAAGAAAGGAAAAGAGATTCAATCAAGGAAACAAGGATAGTGTTAATGGCCTTTGGGGAATAGCCTTTTTTTTTAAAAGAAAATTTTCTTGAAAAATGCTTCTTTGTAAATGGTTTTTCAAATAGTTTTCAGAAGATTTTAAAAACTTTTGCCCAGTCTGGTAACCTTCTGCTCTGATACCAAATGTAACACCCCACCTCCGCTAGGGTCACTCGCAAAGGAATGCACTAGCTTTAGAGGGGCATTATTGGTAAACATGCACAGAAATATCACAAGACAGAACATATAAAATAGCGGAAGTAAAATCAAACTTTCATAACATGAATAAATAAGGTCTAAAGCCTTTTACATCAGAGTACATCAAAACCTGTCTTGTAATGATAAAGAAGCATAAAGACCTTTTTCATAAATTATTCCCCAAGTAAAAACAGTAAAATAGCCATAGCCAAGAAAAAGTCCAAGCCATCCATGATGACCTTCAAGCAGAAGAAGTCCGAATTAAACAGCATTGTTTCCTCCCTATAACCTGGGGGGGGGGAAACGGAAGAAAAGAGGCGAAACAAAACGGGTCAGTCAAAAAGACTGAGTAAGCCCTATCTACTATTAGTATAAAAACTAGTAAAGTCAACTGACATGAGAAACTGAGATGAACATGAGCATGATAACAAGATAGATAAGCTAAATCAAAATAACAGGATGAACTACTGAACTAAGGTATCATGATAAACTACGGTGTCATGATAAATCAAAGTATCACATCGTCAGATTTCTATCAAGTATACTATCCCAAGGTATCTACCCCGTCTAACATCCCACGGTATCTATTTCGTATATTCTTCCTGGTTCTAACATGTATATTTGCTCTGCACCTCTCGTACTAGTATCCCAACCCGCGTCATGTGTTAACTATGAATGTCCCTTACCCAATGTCATGGAATGGTCCATGCCAACCTAATATATAACATATGTAGGTTTTCCCAACTCGTATGTTTCTTTCCATGTATAAGTTCAATCCTTTTCCGTAGGCCATACGGGCTTTTCCATGTAAACGTTTTATCCTTGAAGTTGTTTTGGACTGCAACCCTTGATCTAGTTGTGTTTCCTTACCATGAACTATCGCGCGTCCACTTAGGATTTATGCCACCTAGGACCGCTAGGGATTATGCTACCTAATGAACGTTTTCGTGTCTCGGTTTGGGTCTTGGCCACCTAGGACCACTAGGGATTACGCCACCCGTCAACCGCGCCCCTTGATCCCACGTATGTATCGTGAATCGTTTTCCATGTCTAGATGCACATGTTCCCCAATGTGCCATTCGAGTTCCATGCCAGGGCAAATCAAGAAATACGGAACTCGGTCGGGAGCTTTAAATCGTCTGCCGATGCAGATATCAAGGTCTGTTTTTTTTTTGTGGCCGTGGCTATGGTCCCACGTGACCCCTCCCTCAACTACTGAAAGGCAGCCCACGAAAAATCATGTATGAGAACCACTCCACGGCCCCACTATAGCCCACTTTCCTACGGGCCAACCTCACCCATGACTCGATAGCAAGAACATGGTCTGTTGGGGGTTCCCTGCCTTTCCGTACGTACACGATTGACTAAAGATGGTAGATAGTCGGCGATGTGCTATCTAGGGCAAAAACCAAGAATCGTCGACTCCACGCTAATCCATCCCAGTCTTTAGGTCGCTCGCATAGCAACCAAGGCATACTCTTGGCTCTTCTACCGCAGACCTTAACCTCTTGTGAGCCCAGGCGGATCATCTGCAACCTCACAGAGGGATACCAAGAGTATCCTCACATCCCCCGAAGCTTCCGCTTCGACACCCAGAGCGCTGGAGCTTTTATCCAAGTCAGATAACTTGCTCCTCCTCGTATACTAAGCGATGACCTACCGTATCAGGTTACTCATCGCTTTGTGAATTATTCCTATGTCCTTAGCTAAGAATTATTACTTAGTTACCCTTAACTAAGGTTTACCACTTAGCCCCCTTTCCCGTTATCGTTGATTAACCACGGTTTTCTACCTAGTTCTTCTAACTAGGGTTTGTCTTATTGGGTTAAGTGTTATCATTCAAGTCCATGACTTAACCCGCCCACGAATCACGTCAAGATTGGCTAAGTATTTAAGTTCAAGACTTAGCCCTACAAGTTGGTTAAGTGTACCCAGAGGCTCATGACTTAACCCTATCGAGTCAAATTGGTCAAGTACTAGTTTACCTTAATCCTATCGGATTATCTTGCTAGATTGATTAAGCATAGATTATCTTAATCCCATCAAATTATCGAGTCGGATTGGTTAAGTATGGGTTAGCTTAACCCCATCCTCTAATCGTACTACAATGGTTAAGTATATTCTAAGAAGGTCTTGTGACTTAACCTTATCAGGTCCGCGTATTAGATTGGTTAAGTGTGGGTTACTTAACCTCATCAAATCATCATGTATATTTGGTTAAGTATAAGTTGCTTAACCCAATTAAATTACCATGTTAAGTTGGTTGAGTATTGGTTACTTAACCTCATTGAATTACCAAGTTTAAATTGGTTAAGTGTTTAACTTAACCCCATCGAATTACCGTGTTTAGATTGGTTAAGTGTGGATTACTTAACCCCATCTAATTACCATGTTTAGATTAGTTAAGTCTTAATTACTTAACCCCATCTAATTACCAAGACGGATTAGTTAAGTGTAAATTACTTAACCCCATCCCCTAATCATCTTGTATGGTTAAGTGTCATTAAGAAATCAAGTCCGGTCCCACTTAACCTACCCATTCATGTCATATCGGTTAAGTGTCATTAGGCAAATCAAATTACTTAACCTACCCACCCTTGTCATGTTTTGTTAGGTACCATTAGCCCAATCAATTTACTTAACCCATTTGTCCATGTCATATTTGGTTAAGAGTCATTAATCAAATTAACTTAACCCTATCCTGTGGCATTAATTACTTAATGCACCTTCACCTCTCACATTAGACTTTGTTGTGGTTACTAGTTAAGCCGGGCGGGTCCGGGTAGTTTTACACCACAACTTGGTCTAACCTCAGGTTCAAGCACAACATGACCAACTTCTCACATTTGGCCTTATTGTTTGCAACCACTAGTTAGGCCGGTCGGTTCCGGGTAGTTTTACGTTGCAAACTCAACCCAACCTCGAGTTGGCCACCTTCATGTTTAGCCTAGTGTCATGTTCATAGTCAAGTTTTCAAGCAATTGGGTAGACCTAACTTAATAGGTAAATTCCCAATGGGTAGACCTAACTTAATAGGTAAATTCCCAAGCTTATGTTTTTATGCATACTTACATGTCAACTTCCATGTTATCTTTCAAGTCATGTTTTCAAGTTGTATTTTCATGTCATATTTAACGTTACATATTGTCATGTTTATACCCATGTACCCAAATCATGTTCATGTCATTATGTTTTCCTCATAATGTGACCCCAACGCTTTTTAAACTCGCATATACGTTCGCAACAACGTAATGGATTAAAAGAAGAGACTTGGCAAAGGCATGACAAAAATGGATATTAAGCCACAAGTTAATCATGGTGGCAAATGAGGCACAAATGTATTCATTAGCTTGCATGTTACATTCTTAAGCCTCAAAAACATGCATCAACCCAAACTTGGTACATAAGCGAATCATGGTGACAAAAGACATGGAATGATGGCTAGAAACTCGCATATATCATCATATAAGGATTATGAGTTCATATGCAAGTTGACATAATGATTATGAAGGTTCTCATGTTGCATAATGCAACCTTTCAACATAAAGGTTGTGGCTTTTTGCTCATAAGATCAAGCTAATGACTTCATAGACTTGCATAACATGATAGCATGCATCATTCTAATTAATCAAACCCAAACTTTCAACATGAACATTTAGCTTCATAGTTAATATCTAAGAGTAGGGAAGGGCTTACATTGCTATGAAGGCCTAAATCGATTAAACTAAAGCTTGAGATGAAGCCTATGCATGCCATCATCCAAAAACCCAAGGATGGATGCCCCAAATCAACAAAAATACCACCTTTATGAACAAAGATCAAAGCTTTTGCCTTGAAATCAACTTGAGAAGCTCTCATACTAACATAGGGACTCTCTTACACTCTCATGATCATGAAACCTCTCATAGAAATGAAGTGGAGGCTAGGATAGTTGAGTGGAGGCCAATAGAGTAGAAATTTGTCCATAGTTTAGTTACATGAGTGAATAATGAGGGTTTAGGGGTAGTTTAGGGGTGTATTTATAGAAGATTAGGCTAGTTAGGACCCTTAGATTAACCCTAGGACCAACCTGAACCGTCAGATTTCAAACCAGGCCCAAAAACCTAGCCAAGATAGAAAATAGGTGCACCAGACCAGAATCAACCGACAGGGCAAGTCGACAGCCCTGTCGACTTGCCTGTCGACATGCCTGTCGACTTGCAAGTCGACAGCCCTGTCGACAGCCCAGTCGACTTGTCTGGGCGGGAATTTTCCCGCCTGGCCCCATTTCTGCATGTTTCGAAATTCTAATTTCCCGAAAACTACTTTGGGCCTTAACCGGGTCATACGGACTCCGATTTACAAAATTTCGGACTCTATTTCGCGTATTTTTCCGAGACGAACGCAATGGCATAGCCCATTTTTCTTGATTCAGAATTTAAAATTAAATTCTGCCTTGATTCTCGTTTTAACATGTTATCGAAATATGGGTTGTTACAAAACTCCTTGGTCTCCCAAGTATAGTCTTTAGGATTATCTGACCATTGTACCTTCATAAAAGGAACATTCTTGCTTCAGAGGAATCTCACCTCCGAAGAAAGAATCTGAACGGGTTGCTATACAATTGATAAATTAGGAGAAATCTCAAGATCAAGCTGCTCAAATGGATCAATGACAGAATCTGAATCTCTAAGGCACTTTCTGAGCTGCGACCCATGAAAGACATTGGTGATGCTAAATAAACAAGATGGAAAGGATACTCGATAGGCAACAAACCAAATGCACTCAGTGATAGGGAATAGTCCTATAAAGAGAGGAGCCAACTTCTCAGTTGTACAGAAATGCATAACACCCTTTAGTGTAGAAACACGAATAAAAACCAAATCGCCTACAGAGTACTCAAAAGGCTTTCTACAATGGTCTACATAGGATTTGTATCAGCTTTGTGCCTCTTTTATTTTCTTCTTAATAAGAATGATCTTCTCTGAAGAATCACAAACTGAACCGGACCAAGAATAAGCTTCTCTCTAGATTCCAACCAACAAGAAGGAGAACGACAAGGCCTTATGTAAATAGCCTCAAACGGAGCCATACTAATAGAAGACTGAAAGTTGTTATTATATGAGAACACCACAAGAGGTAGGTGATCCTCCTACGAACTACCAAAATCAAGTACACTAGCATGAAGGATATTCTTGAGAATATGATTAACACGTTCAGTCTGTCCGTCAAACTGAGGATGATAAGCTGTGGAATTTTTTAGCTTTGTTCCTACAACTTGATAAAGGCTACTCTAAAAATGGCTTGTGAGTAAAGAATCGTGATCACAACAATCAATGAAGGAATACAATGAAGGCGGACAATCTCCTTAATATAAAGCTTTGAAAGAAGGGGTGCACTCCTCTTAGATTTGATAGGAATAAAATGAGATGACTTGGTAAGGCGATTGGCAATAAGCCAAATGCTTGAATGACCCGACCTCGAACGAGGTAGGACATCCATGAAATACATCGAAATCCAATCCCATTTCCACAATGGAATCTCTAAAGGCTGGAGAAGATCAGATATCCGATGATGCTCGAACTTAACATGCTGACAAGTCACACAAGAACCCACATAACTCGCAATATCAGGTTTCATGCATTTTCAATAATAAAGGCAATGCACATCGGCATACACCTAACTGCTGCCGGGATGGATAATATAATTTGTTCGATGATGATCATCTAGAATGCTATGCCTTAGTGCTGGATCAGAAGGGTCCATGATACAGTTCTTCATATAAAGATAACCGCAAGAATCAACACTATGATTCGAAAATTACTCATCTCGGGACTCTGCCTCACAAAGCTGGATAATGCGCATCACATTAGGATCACATCTTTGTGCATCTGTAATATGATCAAGAATATGTGGTTGATCCTTCAAACTGAATAATAATACAGAAGAATCAGATGAAGAAGCACAAACGCGAATATCACAACAAGGTAAAGTCTCCAGGACATCCTGCTCAGCTAGCATCATAGAAACAACAGCTGAATGTTTACGACTAATTGCATCAACTACATAGTTACCCTTCCTAGGGGTATAATGGATATCAAGGCCATAAGCTACAAGAAATTCGAGCCAATGCTTCTGATGCATGTTGAGCTCTTTCTAAGAAAATAGACACTTAAGAGATTTATTATTGGTGAAAAGAGTGAAGTGCTCACCAAGAAGATAATGACGCCCAATTTTCAAAACAAACATGATTGCTGTAAGCTTAAGATCTGGAGCCACATACCGATGTCATTCGGCTGCAACTAACGAGATGCGTAAGCAATGACACGATCATGCTACATCAACACAGCACCCAAACCACAACGACTAGCATTGGTATAGATGACAAGATCTTGGTTCCTCTTAGGAACTATTAAAATAGGGGAATGAGTGAGAAGTTACTTAAATCGCTGAAAGGAAGCCTCACATTGATTTGATCAATTGATGCGAACACCCTTACGAGTAAGATGAGTAAGTGGGAGCACAATGCGAGAGAAATCCTAAATAAACTAACGGTAGTAATCCACCAAACCAAGAAACTACGAACCTTCTATACACTCGGACCTCTTCCAACTCTTAATGGTCTCTATCTTAAATGGATCAACAAAAAAGCCTTCGGATGAAATGACATGGCAAAGAAAGCGAACTTGCCTCTCCCAAAAGTGGCATTTAGAAAGTCTGGCCTAAAGCCAATGATGGCGAAGTGTACTCAAAACAATCCGCAAATGGTTGGCATGCTCGACTTCAGACTTAGAATAGACAAGGATATCATCAATGAATACCATAAGAAACTTATCGAGATATTCCCTTATTACCTGATTCATGAGATCAACAAAGAATACTGGAATGTTATCAAACCGAACAACATGGCTTGCTAATCATAAGAGCCATAACAAGTGCGGAAAGTGGTGAGAGGAATGTTATCCTCCGCACTCGTTACTAATGAAAACCAGTGGCAAGGTCCAATTGTGAGAAGATCCTAGCTCCACTCACTTGGTCGAACATATCGTCGATTCTGGGTAATGGATAACAATTCTTGAAGGTAAGCCAATTAAGCTTGCGATAGTCGATGCAAAACCTAAGAGATCCATTAGACTTCCTGACGAAGACTACCGCGATAGCCCATAGTGATGAACTAGACTGAATGAACATCTTGGACACAAGCTCGAGAAGTGGATTCTTGAGTTCCTCATTTTCCTTAGTTGATATCCATGTAGGCTGAAACACCCCACCTCCATTAATGTCACTCACAAACGGAATGCATTAACTTCAGTGAGGTAAAAGATGCAGATAAATTACAAGACAGACAAAATAAACAGCGGAAAACAAAGTCATTTTATAAGCAATGTAGTTCAGTCAAGCTTCTACGACAATTGACTCAATCATACTTAAAAGTACTACATAAAACTTCCGTCTTGATTCAAAAACTTCCAAGTAGATAAGAAGCATAAAGCATAGCAAAGTAGCATAAGTCCCCAAATTAAAGTGAAAACACAGCCATAGCCAAAGATAAGAGGATCCAAGCAATACATCAAAGGATCTTCAAGCTTGGAAAGAGAAACGGTCCAAACTAAGCTGAGCTATTCCCTCCCTGACTACTTGGGGGGAGAAACGGAAGAAAAGAAGAAGAAGAAAGAAAACGGGTTAGACATAAAGCCTGGTAAGTCCAATGATTTTCAGTATGTAAACATGTAAAAGAAACATGACACGAATAAACTGAGTATAAGACAAAACCGTGATAACAGGGATAACAAGATAAGATTAGCATAAGATATGATAAGACAAGATAAACTGAATGCGCATCTACTCTTTCTCAGCTTCGCTACTGCACTGTTATTCCGATTTCTGTATCTCTGCACCACCTAACTAGTGTCCCAACTAGTAATCTGTATAAAATGATAATATGATCCCAATCCCCATAATTGTGGTAGCCTTCAGGTGTACATCTATTATGAGGATCCCACCTCTATCTGTCCAATTGCCATAGATATGTTAGATGTACCCTTACTACCCTACCGATCGGCTCCCTACTTGTATTAATTTATAACTTGTGTCATTCGACCTCGCTTGTATGTATTCATTACTTGTGTCATTCGGCCCCGCTTGTATGTATTCATTACTTGTGTCATTCGGCCCCGCTTGTATCTAGATACCTGTGTTGTCCCCATCATGGGGTGTATCAATTCCCATGATGGCAACCCGACATGATTCAAGATGCCCAATGTATACTATTGATTCCCCGTGCCTGCTTTTTCCACTCCGGAGCACATGCACGCCCATACTCCATCGAAACCTACACTGCTGCACCACCCGTCGCTATTTTGACCACTTATAATCAACCCAGTAATCGTGACCCACCCTGCTTAGCTTAGGGTACCATGATACATCTATGTGGGTTACTGCTGAAATGGGTCCCCGTTACTAGGGTTTCCTAATCAACATGTTATAATGGTTAAGTGTTCTCAATTTAACTTAACCCCACCCATTTTCTTAATTAACATGTTGTACTGGTTAAGTGTTGCCTATTCATATGTTACTTAACCTTCTCACTGATTCACGCATGTTTATTTAATGGTTAAGTTTGTTGGCCTATATATACTAATATTACCCATTTACTCAAGATTTACTAATCCTTCCCCTTACCAAGTCCATATGTATTATTGGTTAAGCTTGCCTTAACCCTATCCACTTTGTTCATGTAATATTGGTTAAGTTGTCTTCTTATCCATGTTAACTTAACCCACCCACCTAACATGTCATATTGGTTAAGTGTTTCTTATTAACTTAACCCTTCCCATTCATCATGTTGTATTGGTTAAGTGTTTCCTATTAACTTATCCCTATTCATTAGCATTAATTCATTCATTAATGCCTTAACCTCTCACATTAGAACTGTTGTTTGCGGTTGCTGGATGTGCTGGGCGGTTCAGGCAGCTTCTACCACAAACTCATTCTAACTTCGTATTTTGGGCTTTATGCGCTAACCTCTCACATTAGTCCTATTGTTACGGTTGCTGGATGTGCCAGGCGGTTCCGGGCAGACTTACACCGCAACTCAATCTAACCTCGGGTTAGGCACGTTCATCTTTTATCCAATTTACCTATTTACTATACATGTCCAAGTCTAGATTTTATATGCTAATTATCCCAAATTTACAAAAATAGTCATGTTACAATTCTCAAGTTATGCCCAACCAAGCCAATTGCAAGTTATGCCCCACAAATTCAATTACAAGTTATAGCTCAAAATACGTTACACCCAATCTTCCCAAATTTGCAATAATAGTCATGCCCGAAAATCACAATATACATTATGCTTGGCGTCCTAACCAATAGTTATGCCCAATCCAGATTTAATATTCCAATTTACAGTTTACGCCCAATCTAGATTTAATATTTCAATTTACCCCAAGTTCGCAATAATAACTATTATGCCCCAAATCACAAGTTACAAATTATGCTCCGCTATTACCAAATAGATTATTCCCCAATATCCCCGCATTCCAATTGCACGTATAACAAGATTCACTCTAGATTCTAGGTTAATCTAGGTTCATAAAATAAAGGGGAAGAAATAAGGAACATAAATGAGAGTAGGCATAAAAACAGGCATTATAATGATAGATCTGTCAAATATAACATTATGGACCTAAGAGGATTACAGATCTGTTAGAATTGAGGTATAAAAAAGACAGATCTGAAATAAAATGATAGAAATAACCTCGTAGACATATAAATCTGATATGAATAACATTATGAACCTAAAAGGATTATATATCCGATGTTCAACAAAGATAGTCATGATTGAATCGATATAATAACTTCTTAGGCATGTAAAATCATAGATTCAATAGAAAGATAGGGATAAATCTAAAAAGATTGTCTCATTATCAAGCATGGACTTAGATTCATTTTATTACATGCCAAGATTACTATTAGGTATTTAAATCTGAAAATAACATGAACTTACCTTGCAAGGATTAAGAAAAGATATTTGAATCGTTGTTGTTGTAGCAAAACAATTCTTCTAATTTGATTTGAGGCTCTCAAATTTTCTTTTTGAATCTAGGTTGAAGAATGACGGCTAGGCTAGTTTAGAGATGGACAACATGGTAGCAATAGAGAATAGGGTTGTGTGGTTAGGGTTTAGGTTTAGAGATGTATATATAGGAGTATAGGATCAATTTGAGCCTTTAGATCAACCTAGGAGTCATCAGAGCCATCAAAACCAAAGAGATACATCACCCAGCCAACCACAGCGTGACACATAAGCCCTAATACCTTAGAATTCGTCACTGCCATGTCAGCCAGGTACAAAACAAAGTATTTCGCCTAGATCTGGGGGGAGTGGGGGTCAACACCGGGGTCGACACCCCTATGGGGGTCGACACCTATGTCGATATCCCTTAAGGGGGTCAACATCCTCCGGCAGGAATTTTCCCACCTAGCCTGTTTTGGCTGATTTTGAATTTTGAACCTTTTTTTTGACTTTCTGGACCTATTTATGAAATACTGAACCCAATATATATATATATATATATATATATATATATATATATTCTTCCTGCGCGTATACAAACTTTAAACCTTAATAACTTCTTCATACGGTATCCGATTTACGCAAACTCGGACTCTACCCCAAGCAGAATTCCAAGACGAACACAATGGCATAACCCATTTGCTCTAATTCTTCCTTTAATAATTAATTATCTTTTAATTATCTCTAATGTCATGTTTTTGAATTACGGGGTGTTACATAGGCGGCCGACTAACATGTTGAGCACCAGGAACCAAATATATACGAAACTCAATAGCTCTTTTGGATGGCAACCTCGAAATGGGTTTGAACACATTAGCAAATCACAAAAAGACAGAGTGAGCCATCCTCATGGTGGGAGAGAGAGAGAGAGAGAAAATAAGGATGCCATAGAATCATAATTGATGTCTCTAAGAACGAGAAAAATATGAGAAGGTGAATCAGGATGTTGAAGAAATAAGACTCTCTCAGCACATAGAATCCGGGTCTCGTATCGCATGAGCCAGTCCATACCAAATATCATATCAAATCCAAGCAAAGGAAATACATGCAGATTCACATGGAAAGAAAACCCACAAATAATAATCTCTACATCATCACACAACAACTAAAGGGTGGCAGATCTCTCAATAAGATTTGCTATCCTTAAAGAAGTCACAATGCAAGAAACATCCCAAGAAAGAATATACACAAGCTCCTCTGTTATGAATGAATATGAAGCACTTATACCAAATAAAACTCAAATCATACGATCATGAAATAAAAGAGAATGCTCGAGAATTGAAGGTGTACCTCTCTACTGAGAAAAACCATCACCTGATTCCATCACACTAAGCTTGCGTGACTTAGGGGCATAAGGACAAGAGAAAGACCAATCAAGAGCTAGCCCTTGCAACATACTAGATGCTACAAGGACTCTATGATGATCAGAAATCTCCATACACATGAATATGCGCTCACACATACAGATCCAAGATTGGCTCTCAAGCACACTCTCCGAACCTAAGAATAGCTTCCCTCCAATATGGGAGAAGTCATCGCATATGCAAGCAAAAGATGACTTGCGAGGAGGGGAATAATGCAGTGGAGCAGGAGGCCTAGTGTTCCTAAGAAGCTCCAACATCTGATCAATAAACAAGGTTACCACCTTAGGATGGGAACGACTAGCTGGTCTAACACTCTTAGTGGGATATGGGCTACTGGACGACCCAGTCTCTACATTGGGACCTAGACCACTGGTCGGTCCAGATCCCAACTACTTTTCTCTTCCCACGACCAGCCTTCAACTAAAAGATACGATGGTATTAAAACACAGTGGTAAGATATATTCAAGCATTCAATTATAAAGAATACTACAGAATTATACAACAATTTATTCCTAAACGTCTTCCCATTTCTATATCTACCCCCAAGCAAGGACAAAGTTAAAAGCATACACACTCAAAGGTACGACTTGTTTCAAGGGAAGGACATAAGGGATTCTATGCTCCGCTCATATTGTATCTAAATTTAATATATCTGCACATATTCTGTTCTGTTTAATTTGCATTTTTTTAACTCAACTCTGATACCAAGTTGTGATGCCTCACTCCAGGACCCACATTAGTAAAGAGAATTACGAACAATGTCGTCTATAGAAAATAGGGCTTGTTAAAAGCGAGCATCCATAAGTCTTATATTAAAAAAATATCAAGAGTATCGATAAAATGGACAAATTTTTGTTTCCTCGTGGATCGACACTCTTAATTTTTATTCGATACAATACTATGGTGGCTAGAAGGTAACTCAGAACAAACACGATTAAGTAAAAAAATATACATTACAGAACGTATCACTCAACATTAGATATATAGACATATAATATACAAAATGCATTGTCATAAAAAGTGGTGTACAACTACAACATATACAATGACTCTAAAAAATAATATAATGTAGCACTAGAGTACATGGATCTTACATAAATATATACACAAAATAGCTAACTGGATAGCCCTAAACTAATAGATCCATGGTGGAAGCAAAAGATATCAACAACTGCTGGGATACCTGAAAAAGCTCAGTCTGACCTAAACAATAGTAAACATGGGTCAGTATAGTCAAACGTGAGTAATAACAGGTATAGGGATAAATAAGAACACAATATACAACTCTCTATTCCAAGAGTTTGAAAGTGGTAACACTAAAGGGTTAAATAAGATTAAGTCCTCAAGACACAAACAAAGAGGTAAATATCCACTTTCTTTTATTAGATTTAAGCTAAGTACGTCACCATATCTAAGCATAAAGTGAACACAAACACCAAAATCCTCAAAATCATCATATATAACTCAAAAGAGTTAAAACATCACCACAAGGAGAATCACACTCTAAATAGTGAAATCTCATATTATAAATGGATTTAAAATCCAAATATTCGTCTCATTGTATGATCGTTGAGATCAAATCACAAATCACAATCACAAATCACAATATGGATCCATCACAAGAGATATGCATGTGCTCTCACAATAAAATATATCACCCCCCGAGCTTAGCCAAGTACTTATGCGTATTCAATTAAGGGGTCCGACACTGCGACGCCCCCATCTGAGTGTATCTTTACCCCCTTGCTTAAGTGAATACATGTACATGACTCCCCCCGAGTCTAGCTTCCCCTGAAGCGAGTATTGGCTCATCATAAACACAATTTGAGTTACTGACTACTGTGTGTCCCATACCACACATTCCTAATACTTGGTTTATTAGACGCTTGTCATCTTCGCAATGGAAAACGCAGAAATCATAAATCACAGTCAACAAATCATCAATCTCCAATTGGATGATCCTTGAATTAATCGATTTCATATACTGATGTGTCCTATACCACGGGGTTTACAATATTATTTCACTTCCATTACGTCATCTCGAAGGGTGCGGAAAAGTGTGGTTTTTATATAGGAAAATAATTGATTTTCTAAAACTAGTTTATAAAATAATTTACGAAAACTGATTGTTTTCTTTCTTAAATCTATATATATATATGAAAATAGATTTTTATACTATTGTTTTGAGGCCGCTTATTTTTAAAACCTAAATAGTAAACACATTTTAGCCTCAAAACTATAAGAAAAACATTATCTAAGTACATATGAGAAAAATAGTTGGAAAATGTGTATGTGTGCTCAGCTTTCATAAAAAATCAGCACGATACTCTAAAATTGAAACACAAAACCTCCTAAAAATCTAATATTAAGATTGCGTGTTGGGTGGTTTGGTTTGCTAAGTTTATATGGCATGAAAATCACGTGTTATACCATCAGGAAATTCACTAAAATTAAGTGGTAAAGGCACAAAATCCTCAAGAAAACACACAGAAGTAGGAAGCTCCTCCCTACGCAAAAACACACACAAGTGGGTCAACCCATATATCCTTGTGTGTCGACCCCTGGGTGGACCCAAGGAGAAAATGAGTCGACCCACTTGCCGAAATTCTTCTAAGATCTGAATCTTATCAGACCACTACTTTCTGATGATATTCCGGCAGCCAAACGACATTAGATTGACTTGAAATTTTTGCACATTTTACAAGATATTTTATTTCTACATGCATAAGGATTTACACCAAAATGATAAAAGATCAAAGAGTTATGATAGCTTAAAGATGGACTTCGGTTGTGATTTCAGGACAACAACAAAATGAACACAGAAACACAGAAAGCTACGTACTTTGCACAGGAAAGCTACTGATTGTTCAAAAACACTACTATTAACTAGATAAGTGCGAAGTTAGCTCACCTTAGTAGTAATAACAGCAAATTTAGTAAGAAATTGGAGCAAATTGAATCTTTAATGATGAGAAGAACACTTCCTTTTGCCTAATGAAAAATTAGCTGAAATATGCAAGAGAAAACTTTACTATAAACATGAAATCTTCAACAAAATCATAGAAAACTTGGATTAGAATTGAGATTCGGGTGTATTACCTACTGCTAAAGAATCTAAACTTTGAAATCTTGAGTTCGGTTGTGGATTTGAGGAAATAGAAATTTGCAATAAGTGGATTTTTCTTATTTTCTTTATTTTGTTCATTGGGGAAGAAGAGTCAACAAGAAGTTTACGTACTTCTCACTTTCTCTAGATATTTCATGAGTACTGAAGGATTAGGGCCAAAATTATGGTTATTAAGTCCTCGGTCATCCAGTTATGCCTATGTAACCAATTATGCCTCGAAACACATAATTAGGTCTTAAAACATTCATTTAGCCTACGTTGACATGGTTTAACCATGTTTAAATTATTCTTAACCGAATTTCATAAGTTTTAACACAAATTGATGAATTAAAATTTATAACAATATTAATAAAATACTTTAGAAGCTTTTAACACTTATATTTTCAAATTTACTCCAAATTTACATAAATTACACAAATATGAACATTTCGCTTAAATTTGTGTAACCCTTACAATACATCCAAATTAATTATTTAAAATGACTTATTTTTATTGTAATGAATTATCAAAACTTAATAAATCACATATTTTCACATATTACATGAATATAAGCATTTCACCTGTATTCGGGTAACATTTACAATTCATATAACTTAAATGTTTTTAATATCCTTATTTTAACAAAATAAATTGTTAAATTACAGAAAACACATTTTTTTTCCACGTTTATTATCATGTAACAACCCAAAATTTCTGAACCAGTTTAAAATTTGTATTTTAGCTATTTTATGGATTTTGAATATTTAAAATGATTTATTTTAAATAATAACGACTAAAAATTTATTTAAATCAAAGTTAGAACACATAAATTTATTTTAATTATAAAACGAGCTCGAAATAGCGCGATAGTTTGAAAATTCGATTTTAAATCTCAATTGAATGTATAGGATTCAAAATAAATCGGATTTCAATAAAACCAGAAACATTTGAATCTATTTAATAATATCCTTCTAATGAATGTAAGAAACTGAGATTTCATAATATAAATTGAAAGTTATGTCCAATTTAAAATTTAAAATAGTCACTATGTAATTTATATATATTTTAATATAATATATAGCCCTTAAAAATAGCCATTTTGCAAAAGACCTCTGTTTTTGACAAAACCACTTTTGTTGGATCCGGAATGTTAAGCTATTGCTAGGTTTCAAATTTCATAATTTTTGGAATTAATATTTGACCGTGGTAAATTTAAACATGTTTTGTCAATTCAGTTTGAATTTAATCGACTGGAAAATGGCCATTTTTCAAATGGTCTTCAAATTTGACGAAATTAGTTTTGTTAGGACTGTATTGACAAAACATAGCCAGATTTATTTTTCTATAATTTTTGGAGTCAGTATGTGGCCCCAGTAAATTAAAATGTATGTTCAAATTCAATATATATTGATTTATATTTTATTTTTGATGAAAACTGATTAAAACAGTCGAATTGGCTCACGAAACAATTCCCATTATGGCCAGTATGGGGGTATTTAACTTGGAGCGATAATCGTTGGGTTTGATTTGGAGTCCAAATGGATAAACAAGTAAAATTGGAATTTATTGAATTAAATATTAATATATATTATATATAAATATGTCCCCATTCCCCAGACCCTAATCACAAAACACGCAGCCGCTAGGAAATGAAACGAAGGGTCGATGTTTTTGGGGTTTTAATTCTTTAAAATCATTCAATCCAAGCTTAATTCAATGATGAAATCAGAATAAGAATTGTAGAGCTTTTCGTGCTCTTTCCATCCATATAGGAATGATCAGTTTTCATTAACAATTGGGCTTGAATTTTGTGTTGGAACCTACCACCTTTAGGCTTGATTTTCGAGCACCTGGACCCACTGAATTCCTCATCGTGCCCGCTGGTAGTGCAGCATCCGACGGCGGTGGCGTTGGTGGGTGGCTGTAGAGGCCCGAAAATCCATACCAATTTGAGCTGACTAATATCCTACATATTCCACTCAAAGTGCACGAAAGTTCAGAACATTAATAGAAAGAAATTAGAGGGTGAGAAAGATGAGGTAGAACTAATAGAATATAAGAAGAAGAATACAACAGAACAGAATCAGAGTAAACACGAAACTCACTGCGGAATGAATAAATTGTATTATATAACATAATCTTGGAATACAAATCTGAATTTGTATATATACATACCATATCATAGTATAACTCATATACATCACAGCGGAATTATCTCTAAATAACTAACGGTGAAGCCTCCTGATTTGAGATCCTCCAATTGTATTTGTAATATCCTGAAACACTTGATTGCCCGTACAAATTTGGGCACCCATGAGTTTAGGGAAAACACAAACAAAATAAACTCTGGGTCAGTCATGGGACTGGTTTGAATAAACTCCAACCATATTGTTTAACTTTGAAAATACTTTTGAAATAAAAGGATAATAGTAAGACCAGCCCACACATAAACATGGACGGTTTTTACCTTACTATAACCCAAATGATTTTGATATCAAAATCCAGTGATATTATAATAATGTCTAGTCAAATAAATACCAAGTAGAAGAACGCTTGCATCTCACGCTCCACATATATATAGTATAAAATCATAAACCACAGGGTGCTTATTGGGGATTGGATTCCAACAGACAAGGTATGGGAGCACCTTCCAATCAGTATACTCTAGGGGGTATACACTAGGGTTCAACAAGAACGTCTTGCAACCCGACCTCACATGACAGCCCACTCATTTAGCTTGAGTGTAGCGAATATATTGCCACCCATGGTTGTTGGCCATCCAATCGTAATCTGAAGATACAGAATTGAAAAGAAGAACAATATGAATTTTCTCTAGATCGGTGACAATACACCCTGCTTGGGTATGACCCAACTAGCCATGCTGCCCTGCCCAACTTCTGTCATTTCCCGTTTGTGAGGCTAGAGGCAACGTCTATCTTTCAGAACATCTGATCACCATTCACTTTGAATGCCACATCGTCAAACCCATCAATCCACTAATCGATTTCCAAAAATATCACGGGTATAAAAATCTAAGAGGAACGAATTCCTCTGCCACCAAACGTAATACCTTTTAGAGATCAACCTTATGTGATTTGTCAGGTATACTCTGTCAGACACTCGTCCATACAAGTTGTCCTGGGACTGGACAAATAGAAAGCACCCTTCTGGAACAAAACAACCCATGCAATTTACTCCATCTTCAATTTTCTTCAGCATAATCTAATTCGCAGTGCTTATGCCTATACGGAGTGGTTTTCGGCTAATAAATCCAACTGGTCTCTCCGTATTGACAACGATGGTCAAAACACTTCGATAGTCGGTTATTTAACTATCGAAGTAAATACAAACATCCATTCAAATGTACAACCAAACATCACACAAACCCTTGCCCTTTTATTTAATACTAACTTTCTAGTTTCCCATATTTTTATAAACTCTTCTTTATTTCCCTTTATAACTAATGCAATATGCTGCTATATTCCCCCTTTATTACTATTGCAATACGCTGCCATATTTCCTTTTATAACTAATGAAATACGCTGCTATATTCCCCTTTATAACTATTGCAATACGATGTCATATTTTCCTTTATAACTAATGCAATACGCTGCTATATTCTCCTTTATAACTACTGCAATACGCTGCCATATTTTCCTTTATAACTAATTTAATACGCTGCTATATTCCCATTTCATTTGATAAACTCCGTTTCTAAGTCAGGCTCTTATTAAATCAATATCAAGTTTATAACTAAATATTGATTTCATACTCTATTATAATTTATTGGTTTAAAACCAAATATTAACTATCCTATCAATTTCTTAATTATATACTATACAATTTATAATAAAAGATTATTTACACATAATTCGATACAGTCGAATTGAAATTATAGATCTATTTGGATTTATTTTATTCCCATTTCGAACATAATAAAATCTATCGTTTTCTTCCCACTTCTCTTTTATTTTTCATTCTTGAATTTTATCTTCCAAATTATTTAATAATAATTATTTTATCTTATTTATAAATTCCGTTTATAAACCAAGATGTTCTTTCTTATATAAATAAAATAAGCTATTATATTCCAGTTCAATTTCCATTTAAAAAAATGTTTTTTCCTTTCCCAAAATCACAAATTCATTTGCGTTCCCACCAAATATAATTTATGGTATTTAAATACTAGTTATTTCTGAGCCAGTGTAACCCACATCCCTAACAAACAACAATAAATAACAGATTGTCTTTCACATCAGATTATGCAATATATGAAACAACCAATATAATTATTTTAACCAATCTAACTGTAATTTACCTAAAATACCATCACACAGCATTCAACCAATATTAAAATATAATTAAAATATTTTAAAATAGAATAGAGTTAGTGAGTTTACTCACCTATGCGTGTTAACCGTTAAATAACGATTTGCGTCCGTTGATTATACTCGACGATTTATTGCTTAAAACTGTAACGTGCTCCAAATCTCTTTAGATCAGTTCTAGTATGTAGCTTGCGACTCTATGATCCCAGCGGACCAGTCCATTCGAAATTCGCAACACAGTTCAAACCCAGTTCCACCTCAGTACCTTGCACAGCACCAGCCTCCGTTTGTCTTACCGCTCCTCCATTTTCTTTTTGTTTTTGGGCCTTCACGTTATTTCCCTCATCCACGCTAGTAACCCACTCCAGTGAAGCCACTTCGCATCAGTTTTCCCCATACCACTCGTTTTCCTCCATCATTCCATGCTTTACTCCCCTCCTTCCATGCAGCATCTCACGTCCGTACCCAATTAAAACAACCCGCAACTTCGGCCACTACCCTTTTTCAGCATAGACTCCTTCTCCCGAGACAAACGTTGTTGCTCCAGTTTCCTTGCTACAGTAATTTCATGGCCCCAACGTGCTTCATTTTCTTCATTATCTTCTCCTACCATCTCTCTTTACAAAGAAAACGCACATGAGCCTCCCCCATAACTGAAACACAAAGCTACCCTTCGGATTGCTCATCTTTGCTTCAAGCATGCAACTCTCTAAGCCCTAGGTTACTGAGTAAAATATTTGATCTGGATATCATGTTTGAGACTTATAGGAATGGTATTATTATATATACAATTTTCTTTTAAAGGGGTTTAGATCAGCCTTAAAGACTTCGGTATTTTAGTTTCTCTCCAAGAAGAAAAGAACAGATGGCCGGCATGTTTATTTATAGGGTTAATTTCTTCATTGCCAAGGAATGTATAGTGTAGTAGGACGTAGGTTAGGCAAGTAGAATATGATTTCTCATTACCTCTCTATTGATTTGAAAACACTATGTATTTATATATTTTCAGTTCCTTTGTTGCTAAGGAATCGATTTATATATATATTCTTTAGTCTGCCAAGTTCATTATATATTAGCCTAGTCAAACTTAGGAGGATGGTGTTCATTTAATTTAATAAAAGGTTTTCACGCATGAACCATGCTGCTAGTATTTATGGGAGAAGGACACTATTGTCTACATTTGTACGCGCTACTGCAGTTTACTTAGAGGCAAAGGTATAGATATTTTAATTCATTTGTTTACATTTTATATATACATATATGTTTACGTTATAAAATACGCGTACTTCATTACTTAAATTTTCGTTCATGTTGGAGCCGCTACAGACAGAAGTAAGAGTACAGTCGTGCTCAGTGAGGTGTCACGATCGCAGAAATATAATAATATCGGTAGGTTAACTCATATTTTGAAACCCCAAAATATTGATATAGGGTGCAAAATACTCCAAATAAAAAGTTGCGTATTTAATTAATTAAAAATTATAGTAAAATTCTAAAAATTAAATTATCATTACGTCTCAAAAGAACCTTGTACAAATTCGAATCCGGTATTTAAATATATTTAAATAACCGTTTTGACCATAAACAAATATGGCACTACTTTTCTGAATATTTAATTTGGACATAACTTACAATTTAAAATACGAAATCTTGTTTTTTTTACTTCCATTAGAAAGATACAGTTCAACAGATTCCAACGTTTCTTGTTTCGAAGAAATCCGACTAAAAACGGATCATGTACACTCAGTTGAAGTCCAGAACGTTAAATTACGAACTACAACGATATTACGGGCTCGATTATATTTAATATATATTTTTATATGTTCAACTTCATTTTAATTAATATACATAAATCTACTTATATTACGAATATAATATTTGAACTGATTTAAATATTCAAATACAAACCGATAAAAATGCGGGACGTTACAGTGGCGATCCTGCTCTAATGGTCTATAGAGGCGGTGGCGGTGGAATTTTCCAGTCGACAGATGGGTAAATCGGTTTCAGGAGGGAACGATGAGATTAAGGAAAAAGAGGGGTAATTTAATTAATTATTTTTTTAATTAATACCGTATTAAATTATCCAGTGCAAATAATACAGTACCTTCTTCATACGAGGTCCAAATCCGACGAAATGAGTTGCGTTGCAATCATCTTGAAGAACTCTACTACATACAACTGACTAAAATGGAAACATAGCAAATTGGATTTTCAGCTAAATTAAAAAGCGTGTTTAATTTAGTTGAAAAATACAATCTTCAAACAATGAATGACGGAGTGGAAACCAGTGTGAGAACTCCTCACTAAAATTATATTTTATCATGTTATTGTATTCATGTATGAAATATATAGAATTTCCAACGTAGATTTTATCAGTTTTAATCACTATAAATTTTATACGGTGCTTGTTAACTCACCTCCCTCGTCCATGGACAATGGACGATTTAAATTGACTGTATTGTGTGTTGATTCTAGCGCTGAAATGTTTAAAATGTTTAAAATAATTTAATATTATTTTGTGGTGGCTGAAATTTAATTATAAATAATTTATAATTTAAATAG
Source organism: Allium sativum (assembly GCA_030737875.1). Classification (NCBI taxonomy): domain Eukaryota; kingdom Viridiplantae; phylum Streptophyta; class Magnoliopsida; order Asparagales; family Amaryllidaceae; genus Allium; species Allium sativum. The sequence continues at coordinate 284,036,732 of CM060921.1, forward strand.
TGAAAATTGGCTAATTAGAAAAATAATTGAAATCGAATTAGAACTAGTTAAATTTATTAACCAGTGACTATTTTGAATCGACTGTTGTTGTTTGGAAACCCCACACGGGTCTGGGGACGATAATTTATTCCCATCTCCCCTGAATTTAATTATGTTTCAATCGATTGATCGACAGACTGTGATACGCTTTATCTAATTTTTTAATGCTTATATAGTTGTAAATTGCACTCTGGATGTGAATTGACTATTTGATAATTATTTATCATTATTGTTGAATACAAGTGATGTATGAAATCCATATAACTGAAATTACATGGTAATTGATTGAGTCGCATTCCGACTCAGAAATAATAAATATTTTAAAATAACAAATATTTTAAAATAATATTCAGTGAAGAATTAAAATATGATTTTGATGTCCGATTTTGGATGGACACGAAAATGTTGGAATATATGAAGCCGAGTAAGTAGATATTCGCCATTTTAACCCGAACGGGTTTATCGATTGATTTTATTTATTTTATAATAAATATCGAAAAGAATTAATTTCAATATATGATATTTTGAAAATATTATCATTTTAATATTATAGTGATATGGAATATTCAATTTTGATTTGAATTTGAAAATGAAGTTAAAATCTTTTTAAAACAAACTTATAAATATTTTATAAAATACGTTTTAAATAGAAATCGATGATATATATGTATATATATATTACATATATATATTGGCTTGAATAGAACGCGCTGTGCAGCGACCGTTCGCGAATTTCGACGATTAACTTCAAATTAATGTAACGGGAGATCCGACCGTCGGATTCTTATAATACCAGAACCTTTAGGTTTGTATCAAAAAGAGCTTTCGAATGGTAATAAGAGATTTGAAATCTAATAGTTAGATTTTAAAATATGTCCAAATCAGTTTTGGAAAAGGTCGCGATGGATGCAGTTCGGTGGCCGTTACTGGAAACCGACTGTGAGGGCTTTAATAAAATTATTGAAAATGTGGGAAAATTATGTAAAATCATAATAACTGATTTGGAAAGATTATGATGAAAAAATCCATCTTTGAAAAGATAGAAATATATTTTTATCTAAATTAACTAGTTATTAACTAGAATAATAATCCAATGTTTTTAAATAAATAAATTTGATTGAAAATGATTTTTAATATAACCAGAATTTTCCGACGTACGAATTGGAAAGGATTCGAAGGGAAATAAGCTTCTGAATATTTTGATATTTGATTCCGTGATTATATGGATATTGTGAGGAATTTGGAAGATAAAGACATTGTTATTCCCAATACGATATCTGTTGGTTTCAGAATTTGATATTGAATATAAGCCGATATAATTTCTATTCAGTTGATATTAAATTAGATTTTGGTTTTGTCGTGAATGGTGCCTTAAATAACACTGTTCTTAAACCCAGTTCAGAAAAGAATAAATCTTTAAAATAAGATTTAGAGAAGTTTACCAATTAATTAATATTTAAGTGGAACTGAATTGAAGTTGGATTTTTGGGTTTATCGTGAATGGTGTTTTAAATAACATTTGTTCTTTAACCCAATTAACATTGAAGAGATGATTTGGAATTTATAAATCTTTTTATTAAGATTTAATGGAAAATTTACAAAGTAAAGAATTCCAATTTAATATATTAAATTGGGAGTGAATGGAATTCGATTTGGTAATAATCGAGATAAGCTTATGTAAAGGAAGGCCGTTACTATATATGGAATTTAAAAGGCTTCGCCATTATTCCATTTATGTTATTAGTCTAATACGGAAATTTATATCGATTATATACTATTATGATTTCCGTGAAGATTCCATTTTGATGGAAGATGATTTTGAGTTTATAGTAAACTTTGTTTTAAATGACATTGATTCTTTAACCCAGTTAACGTGGGGTTAATTTCCATAAAATTGAACAATTATTAAGTAATGATTTTTGAGATTCAAACCAATTAGAGTTTTAGTAATTCTTTAACTAGATTGGAATGAGAATGGGATAATTGAATTTATCGAATTCATGAAATGATCGAGAATGGAGTACCACCAGTTTTACTCCAGGCGATAGTTAAATCTTTAATTAGATTTCAATGGGAAATGGTAATTAAATTTGCCAATAACACCATGGGTGTTAGATATGGAGTACTACCAATTTTGTTCCACGAGATGAATAGGTTGGGATTTGGATTAATAAATAAATGATTACATCGGTAAAGTTCGCTAATCCTGACTAGTTGATAAACCTTAATTTGGTTTGGAATTGTGAAAAGATAAAATAAAATCTTTTGAAATGGATATCCAAAGGAAGATTAAATAATAAATTTAAAAGAATTTATCTTTGATAAAATTAATGGGAACCTTTCCCACATGATGTGAATATTTAAATAAAAGAATATTCGAAATTGTAATGAGGCGTATGATGTGTTTTTATAGCACTTGATTATTGATTATAAAATACGTGAGTTATTCGGAAAGACCGGGTTTATCCTATTCTGAATAACTGATACGGCGACTAAAAGTCGACGATGAAGACGGTGGTTGAAGACCAAACATCTTCACATCGTTTGGATGATTACTGATGTCTTGATTGGGCTGTACACCCAAGATAAGGTAATAAGTGGTGATCGTCCAGACGTATTTGGAGATCGACTGGATATGCACGGACCTCTCTCTTGTATTGGACATATAGGATGAGGTATTAGGTGCCTCCGGTTTCATTCAGACCCAGAACGGACTTGCAAATGGATGGTATGTCTAACATTGTATTCCTTTATACTGTATTTGTTGATCTCTACTAAATATATAACTGTTTGGTGGCGGAGAATTTATTCTCTTTCTTAACACCCTTCTTTGAGACGTACGAGCTTAGAAGTTATATATTGGTGGAAATTAGTGGTATGGTATGGATTGTCAGAGTGGCATGCTGAGATGCAAGTGATCAAGGCTTTATATGAAAAGCAGAGTCTTGTGGATGATGGTCAAAGCACAACTTTATTTACCATAGCTTTGTGTATAATGTTAATTCGCGAGCCTCATGCCCTATATGAGTCAAAAACGGGATCGTGACTACAGGGAGTGAACAACATTTATTTCTAGCTAGGAGTGGTGTCATGTTGTGGAGCCCGAACATTTTTACTCATGTGAATGATGGAATGAGGCGCCTCAATTATTGAGTTCCTAGTGTGTAACACCCCACATCCGTTAGTGTCACTCACAAAGGGAATGCACTAAGTTCTGTGGAGCATTTAGGGTAAAAGATGCAGATAAATTACAAGACAGACAGAAATTAAACAGCGGAAAATAAAACTTTGCTTTATTGATAAAATAGTTTGTACAATGGTTTCTTTACAATATCAGAGTATCATCTGTCTTACAAAATAAAGAAGCATAAAAACAACATTTATATCCCCCGATTTTAGCAAGAGCCAGCCATAGCATCTAAAAAGAGAATCCAAGCAAACTTCGACAAATCTTCAAGCTGGGAAAGAGGGGCAGTCCAACTTAACCTGAGCTAAACTATTCCCTCCTTTACTACCTATGGGGGGGGGGGGGGGGACGGAAGAAAAGAAGACGAAAGAAAACAGAGTCATACATAAAGCTTGAGTAAGTTCAGTAACTTCTAGCATGTGAACATGGAAAAACAAAACGACATGAATTAACTGAATACAAGATTACACCATGACGATAGGGTCAGCAAGATTAGACAAGATAATCACAAGATATGCTAAGATAAGATAAACTGGATATGCTCTAATACTTTCGCCGCTTCTCTATTTCCTTGTTATGCAGATTTCTATTATCTCTGCACTACCTAACTAATGCCCTAACTAGTAACGCTAACGTGATCCCAATCCCTGTATTTTCCATTGCCTTCAGGCATTCATTTATTTATTTGTTACCTAGATTTAATCTAGGGTTTTCTACCTAGTGCCTTCTAGATTTTACGTTGTCTACTGAACGCTTCTCGGATTCAAGATTTATGCCACCTAGTTCAACTAGGAATTATGCTACCTGTCAAACGATGCCCTAAGTCTAGGACACACTACCTAGAGTGGTATATGTTCCTATACTTCCTCACGCATGTATCGCGAATCGTTATCGCTTGTCTAGATGCACATGTCCCATAATGTGCGGTCCGAGTCCTGTGTCAGGGCGAATCAAGGAATACAGAACTCAGTCGGGAGCTTTCAGATATCTGCCGATGCAGATGCTAAGGTCTGTTTTTATTTCAGTGGCTATGGTCCCACTTGACCTCTCCCTCAACTAATGAAAGGCACACCTTGTAAAATAAGAACTATACGCCGGCCCCCCACTATCCTATGGCAATCCGCAACCATAACTAGATAGCAAGTATATGGTCTTTTGGAGTTCTCCGCCTTTCCGCTTCACCTATCTCGATTGACTCAAGATGGATGGTAGACGACGAGTTGCTATCACAAGGCTACCGTTTTCTCGCCGAATCACGCCGGTCCATCCTAGTCTTTAGGTTGCCATATATATATTACAACCAAGGCATACCCCTGGTTCTTCTACGCAGACCTTAACCTCTGTGGGCCCAGGCGGATCATTGTGACGAAAAGGAATTTCGCTTGTCCGAACCAGTCGCTAAACCGATCTAGACCGTTCGAAACGCCTGATCGTTTTGAGAACAGGACAAAACAGAACGCAGACGGAAGAACATTTCATTGTATATTACAACAATGCATCAGAATACAAGAATATACAGAGTATAAACAAATAAATATTACACAGAAATATCAGAGATTACAATAAATTACATAGCAGCGGAAAATAATACAATACACAACTAGAAGGAGATATACGGATACAAAGCTTTCCGGATATCGTTCCAGCTGTAAACCAGGATCCTGTGAATATAAATCTGCAAAACCAAAACTACTAGCTGCCCGTGTCAAAATAAGGGCACCCAGAGTTTAGGTTAAAACAATAAACTCCAGGTCAGTCATGTAACTGGTGTGAGAACTAAAACAGTTATTTATCTTTATTTTTAAAGTTAGGTAAATCAAGGGACCATGCCGTATAACACGGAACGGGTTTCCTCCCAAGAATACCAGTGCATAAAACAACAGCACAATGCTAAATGAAGAAAAATGAAGCTATTATAAGACCCAGGTCCTATCACACAATGCAACGCAAGCCGGGGGATAGGGTTTTTACCTTGTAATAGCCAAGAATGCTTGATACGTTTAAAAGAAATCATTTGATACTATTATAAGTGTTTAGTGTATAAAACAACTTCAAATCATAAGTATCAATCATAGGCGGCATGAATGCCCCATACCACTATGACGCCATACATAGGTTATACAATCAAAATCGCAAAGTCACGTATTTGGAAATTGGGTTTCCATCTATGAACCGAGGCTAGGGATCGTCCTCTACCGATTCGAGACTGTCTAGCCCGAGTCTCAGGAACAGCCGCAACTGCCCCTTGGATCGTCAGGGCCGATCCACCGATGTGGATTATTATGCCTGAACACTACGTTTCCCCGCCCTTTGGGGCGTAAATGAGCCAACGAATGACTCCATCGGACCGGATCGTCCGATCAAACCGAGGCGCCTCGCAACAGCAACAACCACACAGGTGAAAAGTATATAAATGTCAGGGCTGGTAGGTCACTGACACCACCCTAGCTAGAAAGAAACGCATGCCCTCCCTGAGGTCCGTCTCCCATTTTTGGTTCACAACCGGGGTGCGAGGCTCGTGAATTCACGTTACACAAAGTTGTGCCACACAGGCTGTGCTTTGATCATCACCACAAGACTTTGCTTTTCAACAGAAGCCTCGATCAATTTCCACTTAGGCATGCCACACAGGCAATTTACTCCATGCGTTTGATATCCATCAATATATAACCCCTGAGCTCATACGTCTCAGAGAAGGGCGTTAAGCAAGAGAATAAATTCTCCGCCGCCAAACTGATATATATTTGATAGAAATCAATCACACGGACTAGAATCCAATGTCAGACACACAGTCCATTTACAAGTTCGTTCTAGGTCTGAACGAAACCGGAGGCACCTAGTACCCCGCATATCCATCGATCTCCAAGTACGTCTGGACAATCACCAACTGTTTCCATCTTCTTGGGTGTACATCCCAATCAAGATGATCAGTAATCACCTAAACGACGTGAAGACCTCTGGTCTTCGACCACCGTCTTCATCTTCGACTTATCGTCGTATCAGTTATTCAGAATGGGATAAACCCGGTCTTTCCGAATAACTCGCGTATATTTTAAATAAATGTTACACAAACACAACATACGCCTCATTCCAATTTATCAGTCACTAACCGTAAATTAATGAAGAGAATAATTCCCCAAATATTAACCCCGAAGGCCGAAACCAACATCAGATCAATATCCAGAAAACCATTCTGCTTGGCTAACCGACAGTTAGTTTCTAAATTTCACATTCATAGGGAAAGGTTCCCATTAATTTTATCAAAGATAAATTCTTTAATCTATTCTTTAATCTACTTTTGAATATCAATTCAAACTAGTCGGGATTAACGAACTTTACGAAAGTAATCATTTGTTTTAATTTCCCAATCCAAACCTATTCATCCCATGAAGTAAAACTGGTAATACTTCATATCTAACACCACGGTGTTATCGGTAAATTCAATTACCATTTCACGTTCAATTCTAATTAAAGATTTAACTATCGCCTGGAGCAAAACCGGTGATACTCCATTCTCGATCTTTTCAATCTAATTAAAGATTCATTAAAACTCCACTTAGTTTTAACGTTAACTGGGTTAAAGAATCAGTGTCATTTAAAACACGGTTCACGATAAACCCAAAATCACATTTCATTAATTATCGGGTTAAAGAACAAGTGTTATTTAAAACACCGTTCACGATAAATCCAAAAATCAATACTAATTCGATTCCAATTAAATATCATTTAATTGGTACACTTCATTAAATCTAAATAAAAAGATTTAATCTTTTCTCAACTGGGTTCAAGAACAGTGTTGATGAAGACACCATTCACGACAAACCCAAATCACATTTGATATTAAATACAAGGCTCTGAATAGAAAATATATCGTCTTATATTCAATATCAAATTCTACGACCAACAGATATCGTATCGGAAATAACGATATACATATCTATATCTTTCAAATTTTCATAACAACATTTGTATAATCACGAAATCCAACATCGAAATATCCCAAAGACAATTTCGATTCAAATCCATTCCAATGCAATCATTGGAAATTCTGGTTATTTTTAAAACCCTTTTTAAATTCAATTTATTTATTTAAAAATGAATAGAATTTTTATTCTAGTTCAAAACTAGTTCATTTCGATAAAAATCTATTTTTATCTTTTCAAATATGGGATTTTTCATCCCAGTTCTTTCTAAATCATTTCTTATGATTTTACACAAATTATTACTATTTTTAATAATTTTATCAAGGCCCGTACAGTCGATTTCCATCAACGGCCATCGAACTGCACTTACAGCGACATTTTTCAAATTTGATTTGGACATAATTCCAAATCCAACAGTTAGATTTCAAATTTCTAATATTCGTTAGAAAGCTTATTTCGATACGAACCCAACGGTTCCGGTTTAAGGAGAATCCGACGGTCGGATCTCCTGTAATATCCGTTCGAAGTCAATGGTCGAAATTCGTGAACTGCCGCGGCGCAGCACGTTCTATTCAGGCCATTATATTATATATATAATATATATAATATATACGTCGTCGATTTCCTTTCGAAACGAATTTTATAAATCGTTTTAAATTCATTTCAAATATTTCAATTCAAATTGATTTCTAATTCAATTTCAGTTCGTTTTCAATTCAATTCAATTCGACTCATTTCTATTCAATTTCTATTCGAATTCGTTTATATTCAATTCTTTTCGAATTTATTTATATTCAATTCCTTTTTTCAAAATATCAGATTTTGAAATCACTTTCGATATTCATTATAAAATGAATAAAATCGATATAAATGTCGTTCACGTCAAAATGGCGTCAATCTAATCAATACGGCTTCATATATTCCTATTTTCAAATATTCTATTTCAAATATTTCTTTTTCAAATATTTCTATTTTAAAACTGGAATGAGGCCCAATCAATTACCATATAATGTTAATTATATGGATTTTCTACAACACATGTATAAATCAACAACGTTGAATAATCAAACATCATCATAAGTGCATTCTACACTGTATAAGCATCAAATATAAATATTCAATGCTTATAACAGCTTGTCAATCAATCGATCGACATGCAACTAAACAATCGGGATTAGTGTACGTCAAATATCATCCCAATACCCGTGTGGGGTTTCAAGCAATCAAACACAGATTTTTATTTGTGCAGTTGGACGATGTGTAAAATTTATCGTCCCAATCAATGTCCTTCAAATATGTGTACATAAACAAACCGTCCGGTTTGTAAATGAATATTTATTTATTCACATTCACGTTAAAAATTATATTTTCAATGATAAAACATTTTATTTCAACATATGAATTTCTATTCAGTTCATTCTTTCAATAAAATGATATTTTATTTTAGAAAATTTTGGCGGCATAACGGCGCGATACTAGAAACGGGACGAGGCCTAGCCTTATCCCCGGTCTAGTGAAGGCCCACGCCATTCACACATCAATCAAATCAATTTCATTTCATCAAACAATTCAATTCAAACCAAATAATCTAACTAACTACACAACCAAACAATTAAACAAACAAGCCATCCATGGTCTGTGGATGACGGGTGTCGGGTGCTACTAAACACCGTCTGCATCCTAGTATATATATATAACTAGAAAAAGAAATTTTGAAAGGTGAGAAGTTCTCACCGATAGCTATCAAATACCACGACTCTTCATTTATAGAAATCTTCGTCGTTCTGCCTCTTTTCACTTTCTTTGCCCGTATTATCTACATATGTAAAAAAAATCACATTTTTACTTCGCTATTCAATATATAAAAATCGAATTTTTTTCTTCGCTATTCAATATATAAAAATCAGATTTTTACTATGCTATTCAGAATATAAAAATCGAATTTTTACTATGCTATTCAATATATAAAAATCGAATTTTCACTTTGCTATTCAATATATAAAAATCGAATTTTTTTCTTTGCTATTCAATATATAAAAATCGAATTTTAACTTTGCTATTCAATATATAAAAATCGAATTTTTACTTTGCTATTCAATATATAAAAATTGAATTTTTTTCTTCGCTATTCAATATATAAAAATCGAATTTTTACTATATAAAAATCTTAACTTTTCGCTTTGAAAAATCGGATCTTTTTATTGTTATTCATATGATAGAACCATATTTTTATATAGATAAGACTCGCATCTTCATACCCATAAAAACTATAACTTTTCTAATTCAAAAATCCTAATCTTTTCCTCGTTTTATATACAAACAGATCATAACTTTATATATAAATAAATCCTTTATCATGTTAAAAACCAATCCTTTATGATGTTTAAAATCACAACTTTATGATAATGAAAATCATAGCTTTTTATTTTAAAACTGATTTCAACATCGCATACATATGTAATTAAACCGATTTAAAAATCTTTCTAAGACCAATTTCATTAATTAAACAAAATTAAATAAATAATTAGAAGTTTACCAGCGTCATTGGGTTGAAGGGGGGGGGCGGATTCGCTGCTAGAGGTTCCAGAGGGTGAAGGCGGCACCTCTCAGCGTCGGTGGCCGGGCAGTGGGCCCTAGGGCGCTGCGGTCTTCAGTTGGTTGGGGATTGGGGGTCTCGCACATCCAGATCGAGAGGAGGATGAGAGGGAGGGCGGAGCGCCTGTGCTACGGCGACGTGAAGAGGAGGGGCGAGGCTGGAGCCTCGTCGGCGGTGGGTGGCGTCACGCCTGGGCGCGGTGGCCGCTGCGCCTTCTTCTTCTTCTTTTTTCTGTGAATTTGATTTAAAATCAGAAAGGGGGAGGGGCCAGAGAGATTTAAGGGGAGAGGAGAGAGGATTCCAATTTTTAATTATTTTAATTATGAAAAAGTTGACTTTTACATATGACCTCAAAACGAGGCCCACCGTCTGTCGTCCATAGCGTTTTACCCCTATTCCGAACACAATGGGATATGTATCGCAAGTTGATTTGTTCGTCTCGATCAGTTTCCGTTGAATTTACATTTAAATCGCTATATTGAATTTTAAACGTACATTTCAAATTACCGGGGTCACATACTAACTCTAAAAATTCAATAAAAATATTTTCTAGCTTCGTATTAACGAATACGGTCCTAACAAAACTAGTTTCGTCGAATTCTGAGACCGTTTGAAAAATGGCCAATTTCCAGTCGATTAAAATCAACTGAAAATGGTCAAACGCGTTTTCCTTCGCCACACTCACATATTGATTCGAAAAATTATGAAATTTAAAACCTAGCAATAATTTCACATTGCGGATCCAACAAAAGTGGTTTCGTCGAAATCCGAGGTCGTTTGTAAAATTCCCATTTTTAAGGGCCTGAATTTCATAGCGACTATTCATAATTTTCAACTAGACATATCTTTTGATTCCTGCTATGAAATTTTGATTTTTCGGATTCGTTGGAAAGATATTATCAATTAGATCCTATTATTTTTGGTTTCACTAAAATCCGGATTGTTTTGCACCCGGTACATTCAATTGAAGTTTGAAATCGAATTATCGAACTAACGCGCCATTTTCAATTCTATTTATAATTATATATAATTATTTATATTCTAACGACGACGTATATAATATATACGTTCGAATTATATTCAAAATAAATTTCTCGTCGATATTATTTAAAATAATCTATTTTAAATGTTCAAAATTCGCTAAAATTGCCAAAATAAAAAAAATTAAACTGGCCCAGATTTCCGGGTTGTTACAATCTCCCCCACTTAAAACTTTTCGTCCCCGAAAAGGAACAAAGTCGAAAGTGGTTTGATTAATCAACTCTACGTTCGAATTCCCTAAATTTTCGAAAAATTTCGCCATAACCTCCCCTGCACCGGGAGCCACGGGAAAATCCCGAAATTGCCATATAGGCCTTCTGATCTCAAAAAGAAAAAGAAAAAGCCAAGCGGCTAGCCAATAGGCTCATAAAATCATCATCACCCAAACAAAATAGTAAATTATGTAATAAACATGTACCTATTTGTCGGGCAAACAAATTTTATTCTCTGCTCTAGCCTCCTTGCTATGACCTATTCAATGTAAGTACTTGTATATGCAAGCAAATGCGACTAATTTCAATATAATTCAATATTTGATACAATTAGGCGTAATGGTTCAAAATTTATCAAACAACTAAACTAGCAACACAAACATCAATCAATTAGTGAATTAGAGTTTCAAATTCATAATTTTGATACATATACAAAAATCTCATTTTTGATGCCAAATCACAACAATAAGCCCTATATAATTTTGGTTCTCACACCAGTCAATAGGAAATATATAGAAATCTCACTTTCGTCACTCGAATATAAACACTGATGATGAGGCCTCATCATCAGAATTATCTCCGGGCGACTAGAGTGTGATTCTATATCTATCCAATATATTAAAATTTCGAACACACGTTTGCAAGACGCATATGCGAAATCTCTATATACTGGACTGTCCTAATCAATACAAATAAATAATCAAATACGAATAATTGATTTAAATTTTCAAAACAAAATTTGTTTTTCATCTTAAAAATATACTCTTCACACTCGTTCTAGGATACTACTGATCCTATCTCTAACGAGTCATTCCCTTTGGATATTACTAATCCAATATCTGATGAATTCATTCGTATGGTTCTAATGTATCTTGTTCTCTGAGCTTTGTAAACCAAAGATCTGGTACCAAATGTGACGAAAAGGAATTTCGCTCGGTCCGAACCAGTCGCTAAACCGATCTAGACCGTTCGAAACGCCTGATCGTTTTGAGAACAGGACAAAACAGAACGCAGACGGAAGAACATTTCATTGTATATTACAACAATGCATCAGAATACAAGAATATACAGAGTATAAACAAATAAATATTACACAGAAATATCAGAGATTACAATAAATTACATAGCAGCGGAAAATAATACAATACACAACTAGAAGGAGATATACGGATACAAAGCTTTCCGGATATCGTTCCAGCTGTAAACCAGGATCCTGTGAATATAAATCTGCAAAACCAAAACTACTAGCTGCCCGTGTCAAAATAAGGGCACCCAGAGTCTAGGTTAAAACAATAAACTCCAGGTCAGTCATGTGACTGGTGTGAGAACTAAAACAGTTATTTATCTTTATTTTTAAAGTTAGGTAAATCAAGGGACCATGCCGTATAACACGGAACAGGTTTCCTCCCAAGAATACCAGTGCATAAAACAACAGCGCAATGCTAAATGAAGAAAAATGAAGCTATTATAAGACCCAGGTCCTATCACACAATGCAACGCAAGCTGGGGGATAGGGTTTTTACCTTATAATAGCCAAGAATGCTTGATACGTTTAAAAGAAATCATTTGATACTATTATAAGTGTTTAGTGTATAAAACAACTTCAAATCATAAGTATCAATCATAGGCGGCATGAATGCCCCATACCACTATGTCGCCATACATAGGTTATACAATCAAAATCGCAAAGTCACGTATTTGGAAATTGGGTTTCCATCTATGAACCAAGGCTAGGGATCGTCCTCTATCGATTCGAGACTGTCTAGCCCAAGTCTCAGGAACAGCCGCAACTGCCCCTTGGATCGTCAGGGCCGGTCCACCGATGTGGATTATTATGCCTGAACACTACGTTTCCCCGCCCTTTGGGGCGTAAATGAGCCAACCAATGACTCCATCGGACCCGGATCGTCCGATCAAACCGAGGCGCCTCGCAACAGCAACAACCACACAGGTGAAAAGTATATAAATGTCAGGGCTGGTAGGTCACTAACACTACCCTAGCTAGAAAGAAACGCATGCCCTCCCTGAGTGTAATGACCCGCATTTTCCAGGGGTATAATTAATTTATTTAATTATATAAATAGTGATGTAGTGAATTAAATAGAGGTTTAAATTAAATAATATGGAATAATTAATTTAATTAAATAATTAAATAATATATTTAATTCAGAAATAATCAAAAATATTGGAAATCACAATATTCTGTGAACGGGGTCGTCCCTTATATTTAATTCAGCTTAGAGTTGAATTATATTGACGAATATATTCAATCGACGTCAGTTTGAACGTATAATTATATTATAATTAAAATCGAGCTTGAAATGGCGCTGTAGTTCGTAAATGGGCGATTCGAACTTCAACTGAATGTACAGGATTCGTTTTAAGCTGGATTTCTGTGAAACAAGAAACGTGTGGAGCTGGTGGAGTATATCTTTCTAGTGGAAGAGAAAAATCGGGATTTCATCAAGTAGATTTTGAGATATGTCCAAATCAAATTTCAGAAAAGTCGCTGTGGAATTCCTTTATAATTTATAAAGGAATTATTTATATTTTAAAAAGGAATTTCAATATAAATAGAATATCGGGTTGACCCAGATTTGAAATATCAAGTTAGAAATTCATATAGGATTTATTCTGAGCTGTATGGTATTCCACTGTGAATATATATGATAATATTAATTTATTAATAATTTATTTAATTTTATTTAAATATATTTATATATTTAAATGGGTCATCCAGAGCTTTAAAAATAGCCAGTTTCGCAAACGAAGTCGAAATTCGACGAAACTAATTTGGTTGGATGCGCAATGTCAAAAAGTTGTTAAATTTCCAGTTTCATGATTTTTAGAGTCATTGTGTGGCCGTACGGATTTTTAGAGTGTAAAACAGTCAGTATTTTGACAGTTAAAAATACGCTGTGTGAGCATACGATGTCGGAATTCGACGAAATCAGTTTCGTTGGGACCGTAATGTCGAACTGTAGCTGCATGTCCAGTTTGGTGATTTTTGGGTATCATAGGTGATCATACGAATTTTAAAAGGGGAAAAACAGATATAAAAAGGTTAAAAGAAAAATATCTAGATATTTACAAACACTATAAATACCACTACTTCCTTCCTTAACCTAATTTCAGTTCACTTTTGGTCAACACTTTTATTCCGCCGTGTTTATTTGTTCACAGCAAAAGTCGATCTCTTCGAAAATAAAAAACAAATACAATTCAAATCAAATAAATTCTAATATACTTGTATATTGATTCCTGGCTTCCTTCTCTCCAATTTGATACCTATATAGATGAGTTCGACAGTCAGTTCTGGGGTCGGGTTTTTCACCGTGGATTTCTAGGGTTTGGTTTTTGGGGGCGTTGTGATTGTCGAGTTGGGTACGGGGTTGATGATGCGGAGGAGGTCAGCTTGGGGTTTTGTTTGGTGGCTGAGGGATCGGACTCGACGACCTCTGGTGACTGAGGCGGCAGCTTAAAGACCGCTGTTGTGTTGGACATTCAGGCTGTTTTGGGTGCGAAATGTCGAGGTACAGAAATGGTTCGAGTTTGGCAAAATGGGTACGAATGGATAGTGTTTTCGATGTGAGAAATGTTGGAGTTTTTAGTTTGGATTTTCGTTGAAGAAGGGAGGTTGAACGAGGTGGAGTTATTGGCGCTAATGGTGAAGAGAATACTGGAGTTGCGTGGATTTCCTGGAGCCAAGCAATTCGGTGAAGGAGGAAATATCTTGTACGGGTCTGCTATGTTGGAAGATGGGCCAAGGATTTTAAAATAAGGTGAAGGCCCAATGAAAAGAAAGGTTTAAAGTATTAATTTAATTTAAATTGTGTTCAATTTGTAATAACGATAACTTGGTCATACATGATCAGAATTCAGAACGGTCAGTCACGTTGGGACCGTATGGACGAGAGCTCCACAATGAAGCTGACTGGAAGTGGATTCGAGCTCGTATGAATTTATGGCGAAATAAATTGTTTGATTCAAATCAAATAACAGTTTATCGTTCTTTAACGATGAACTGCAAATGTGAGTAAAACTCACCAACTCTGAACAGTTATATTTTTATAATGTATTTTTAGAACTGTTAATCATCTGTTGATTTCTGTGTGTTGGTTGATTGATTGAACTGCTAGTCAGTTAGTGGAAATTATATATATATATATATATATAAACCGTTAAATATTTATATATTGATTCTGCTATCAGTATAATTTATATTGAACTGAAAGTGATGTTGATTATACTGTGTAACATCTGTGGATGCAGGGAAACAGGTTGGAGGGACCCAATTGGGTTCCTCAATATTTATATACTGTTTTGTTTCATGTATTGAATATATGATGTGATATATATAATCTGTTGGCGATTATATGTGTATGGACGATATTGAACATCGTGATTTGATATGATTGAATACTATAACATACGAGATGTTGATAAGGGGATTTTCAAAGTGATATTGAAAACATAATATTTATAAATTGGAATATTTATAAATAAGAGATATTTATAAATTTAAATATTTATAAATAAGGAATATTTATAAATTGGGATATTTATAAATAGGAGATATTTTAAAAAAAGAAAATAAATTCAAAACGTTTCTTTTTGAATGGAAAGGCCTATGTGGCGGGTTTGGGTTTTTCCCGATGCTCCCGTTACAAAGGAGGTTATGGCGAATTTTCCCGGAAATTCAAGGAGTTAGAATATTTTTAAGAATAAATTTGAAAAGGAAATATTTGCAAACCATTTGCAAATAGAATAAAATAGAAAAAAGAAATATTTGTAAACCATTTAGAAATAGAATTGAAAAGGGAATATTTAGAAATAAATAGAGTTATAAAAAAAAGGGAAATTTATTTATAATTGAATAGGATGTTATAAAAAGGAAACCGTTATAAAGAGGAAAACGTTATTTAAAAGGAAATCATTTGTAAAGTGAAGAACCGTTACGAAAAAGTAAATCTTTATAAATGAATAAACATTGTTAAAAATGAATCTTTTTAAATGGATAAACGTTATCAAAAAGGAGAAATCGAATATGGTATTCGAAAGTTAGTAAATCGAATATGGTATTCGAAAGTTAGTAAATCGAATATGGTATTCGAAAGTTAGTAAATCGAATATGGTATTCGAAGTTAGTTAATCGAATATGGTATTCGAAGTTAGTTAATCGAATATGGTATTCGAAAGTTAGTAAATCGAATATGGTATTCGAAAGTTAGTAAATCGAATATGTGATTCGAAAGGGGTTAGTCGAGACGAGTTAGTTGAATAGAGTTAGCGAATATTAGTTATTCGAATTAGAGTTAACTAGTTCAGTAGAGTTAACCAAATCCGTAGAGTTAACCAAATCAGTAGAGTTAGCCAAATCAGTTAGAGTTAATCAGTTAGATTTAACCAGTTAGAGTTAATCAGTTAGAGTTAACCAGTTAGAGTTAATCAGTTAGAGTTAACCAGTTAGAGTTAACCAGTTAGAGTTAACCAGTTAGAGTTAATTAGTTTGAGTTAAGCAGTTAAGGTTGAACAATTAGAGTAATCCAAATGAGATGCCATTTCGTACGACTGCTAGCGTAATTCGCAGGGCTGCAGATAGCCTAAGGCGGTCGAATGTTTCCTGAGGGAGTAAGGCGTAACCATTGTGATCGCTGCGATCTAGAGTCAAGCGAATGGAGTTTAATCGAATATTATTTATTCGATAGGAGTTAATCGAGTTGAGAAATAAGTTAAGTTAAATAAGTTGAGTTGATCGGGTGGTTCGACCAAGTTAGTCGAGCCTAGTTAATCGAATCGAATTGGTCGAACCAAGTAAGTCGAGTTAAGTTAGTCAAGTTAGTCGAGCCTAATTAATCGAATCGAATTGGTCGAACCAAGTAAGTCGAGTTAAGTTAGTCAAGTTAGTCGAGCCTAGTTAATCGAATCGAATTGGTCGAACCAAGTAAGTCGAGTTAAGTTAGTCAAGTTAGTTGAGCCTAGTTAATCGAATCGAATTGGTCGAACCAAGTAAGTCGAGTTAAGTTAGTCAAGTTAGTCGAGCCTAGTTTATCGAATCGAATTGGTCGAACCAAGTAAGTCGAGTTAGTCGAGTCAAGTTAAGTTAGTCGAGTTAAGTTCGTCGAGTTAAATAAATCGATGTTAGTTTCATCGAAAGGAGTTATCGATGTTAGTTTCATCGAAAGGAGTTATCGATGTTAGTTTCATCGAAAGGAGTTACCGATGTTAGTTTCATCGAAAGGAGTTATCGATTATAGTTTAATCGAAGTGAGATTTTCAAATATGAGATATTTGAAAGGAAGAGTTATCGAATATTAGTTATTCGAAGAGAGATTTTCGAATATCGTTTATTCGAGAAGGAGTTAATCGAAGATAGGTTATTCGAAGAAGAGTTAATCAAATAGAGATTTCTCGAAGAGAGCTAATCGGCGAATTCGATTATATCGAATTCGGGAAAGTACTTGTACTTTCTAGTGTTTAAATAGAGATTTATTTATTTATAAACAAATAAGTGTTAGGTTAATTATTCACTAATAAGCATAAAAGTTATAATTAAAGTTAGATAATTCGAAAGGAGGGATTATAACGTTATCGTTATAACCAATGTTTTAAATATAGAAGTGGATTAGTAAAATTGGATCCGAGAAAGGTGTAAAGAAGTTGTTAAAGATTAAAAGAGAAACTTTGACCATTTTGAAGTTATAACGTTGTTCAGTTAAGGTCTGAGAGGTAATTATACCCCAGCTTGAGTGACTTCCTTCTTAACTAAGAAATGATAAGGTTTGATCGTAAAGGAGTTTTGGAAATGTTTTCCAAACGAGAATCAGAAATGTTTTCTGATAAAAGAAAATAAGAATTTAGAATATAGGGAAACAGGAGATAAGTAAATAAATGAACTAAAGAGATTAATGTTAAATGATGTTTGATTGATATTATTTCCACCTGGAAATAATATCGTTGTTTGCACACTTGTTTTTCTTTGATAGTTAACTCACAGACTATTGAAGTTTTGACCATTTTAACGTTGTTAATATGGAGAGATCGGTTGGATTATTATCCAAAGAACCACTCTGTATTGGCATAAGCATTGCGAATCATATATGCCAAAGATAATTGAAGACGGAGTAAAATGCAAGGGCTGTTGTATAAGTCTTAGATAACAGTGACTAAGATGGATATACTGAATAGTGCCTTCGGTTTGTCCAGTCCCAGGACAACTTGTATGGACGAAGGTCTGACAGAGTATATCCAATGGATCGCGTAAGTTGATCTGTTCAAACGTATTCACGTTTGGTGGCAGAGGAATTCGTTTCTCTAAGCTGTATACCCGTGTTATTTTTGGATAAATCAATTTGTGATTTGGCGGGTATGACGATGTGACATTCTAAGTGAATGAGGATGACTTGTATGAATGAATGTTTGACAGAGTATTTCCAGAAAGGTCACGTACATTGATTTCTTCAACCGTACCAAGAGTGGAAGCGGAGAAGGAAACTTCTTTAGCTAACACGTAATGTACTGTTGTAGACGTCAATTAGTGATTTTCGATGGATCTGACAATGTGGCATTCGAAATAAATCTGATGTAATAATAAAGCATAGCTTCTAGCCTCATCAACTGGTAAATGACAGAAATCGGGCATGCAGCATGGCTAAGTCGGTCGCACTGAAGTAGGGTGTATAATCACCTATCTAGAGAATATTCATTTGTTTCTTAAATCTATCAATGCTGTCCCATATATATATACGGGAACAGTTGCTGATCCCAACCGTTGGTGATATACATTCGATACACTCAAGCGAAATGAGTGGTCGGTCATGTGTGGCTGAGTTACAAGATGTTCTTGTTGAACTCCAGTGTATCGTTCCTAGAGTACACTGATCGGAAGGTGGTTCCATACCTTGTCATAGTTGAAAATCCATTATCCAATACGTGCTTGCGATTTTGATTGTATACTATATATGTAGAACGTGAGATGAAAGCGTTTCTGCTAGTTGATATCTATTTGTACATAGACATTATTATAATATCAAAAGGTTTTTGATATAAAGATATTTTGGATTCTCATAAGGGAAAAACCCGTTCCGTTCTGCGGCGTGGTCTTATGAGATATCATTTACTTGTTCATATACCTGTTTAAACTGTTTTACTCATACCAGTCCCATGACTGACCCGGAGTTTATTTGTTTTGTTTTCCCTAAACTCTTGGGTGCCTAATTTTGTACGGGCAGTCAAGTAGTCAGGAATTTACAGATATACTTGAAGAGCCAAAGCAGGAGGCTTCTGGATCATATAGCTATAGTTTATTTCCGCTGTGTTGTAAGTGCTGTACTCTGATAAGTGCTATTGTATACATAACTGTTATATTTCAAAGTTATGTTATCTATTATATGTTATTCGTTCCGCTGTGAGGTTCGTGTTACTCTGATGTTGTGTTTTTCTTCTTCTTCTATTCTAAGTTTCTATCTTATCTATTCTCACCCTCTAATTTCTTTCATTAATTATCGGGATTTTTCGATGTTTTGGTTATCGACATCGAGCTTATGTCGATAACCAAAGTCGTGGAAAAATCCGGGTCGTTACAGTTGGTATCAGAGCTTAAGTTAAGTTTACCTTGGCTCTGTGGCGTGACGCGGTAGAGATAGGGTTAGTAATACCCTAGATTGAGTTTGAGTTTATATATACGAGTGCGTATTTGTATTTGATATAAAAATGGTTTTATATTGTGGAGATTCGTCGGTTGAGTAGTTTATGAGTTCTGGTCGATCAGTTTGATCCACTGTATCGGTAGGAGTAAATAAACACTTGAATACGATGGATCGACACAGTATGGATATATGATATATTATCATATATAAGATGTGTTGGTAGTAATTATAATCAGATAAGATTATAAAATGTGAAATGGTTATATATAACCAACAAGACTTGATATAAGTAAAATATATGAAATTGAAATGAACTGAATCTGAATTTAGATCAGAATTGGAATTTAAAACCCCAGAAATGGGAAAGGTGTTTGTAAATGAACCTGGATTTAATATATGTGAATTTTAAGATCATGGGAGATTTTAATTTTGTTTACAACATTGTAAAAGGATATTTGGAATTGATTTCAAGTTGGAAATATTTAAAAATGGGTTTTGAAAGTGCTATAGTATTGAACTCACTTCAGTAGCTGGAAAATAGATTCCGATGTTGATCATGACATCATCGGTGTTCATTTTCGAGTGTGTAAGTGACGGATTACTACCAAGGGTTTTGTTTTGAGAAAAAAAATTATTTTGATATTCCAAATTGAATATTTTGATTTTTGGAAAAGATTAAGCTGTTTAAAAACTCCCAGAAACAGATTATGTGAATTAAAACAAATTAAAGTAGAATTTGTAAAAGCCAATAGAATTGAAATGGAATTAAAAGCCAGTTAAGTGAAAATCGTAAAATAGATTGATGTCAAGTGGAATTAGACTTGATTAGAGATAATATGGAATTATATTGGGCTGGTGAGTTATGAATTGGAAATCAAGAATAGTGCTTGAGTTTGAAATGAAATTCGACTTAGGTATAAGCGAATGGTTGTGTTAAAGATAAATTGATTTGAGATCAAGTTGGAATGACATTGGTATACGTTGGATTGGTAACAGATGCAAAGGACATAGTGATATGCCCGACTGTGACGAAAAGAAATTTCGCTCAGTCTGAACCAATCGCTAAACCGACCCAGACCGTTCGAAACGCCCTATCGTTTGAGAACACGACAAAATAGAACGCAGACGGAGGAACATTTCATTGTATATTACAACAATGCATCAGATTACAAGAATATACAGAGTATAAATAAATATTACACAGAAATATCAGAGATTTAAATTACATTAAATACATAGCAGCGGAAAATAATACAATACACAACTAGAAGGAAATATATGGATACAAAGCTTTCCAGATATCGTTCCAGCTGTAAACCAGGATCCTGTGAATATAAATCTGCAAAACCAAAACTACTAGCTGCCCGTCGAAAATAAGGGCACCCAGAGTTTAGGTTAAAACAATAAACTCCAGGTCAGTCATAAGACTGGTGTGAGAACTAAAACAGTTGTTAATCTTTATTTTTAAAGCTAGGTAAATCAAGGGACCACGCCGCATAACACGGAACGGGTTTCCTCCCAAGAATACCAGTGCATAAAACAAACAGCGCAATGCTAAATAAAGAAAGATGAAGCTGTTATAAGACCCAGGTCCTATCACACAATGCAACGCAAGCCGGGGGATAGGGTTTTCCCTTATAACAGCCAAAGAATGCTTGATACGTTTAAAACAAATCATTTTGATAGTACTATAATAAGTGCATAGCGTATAAAACAACTTCAAATCATAAGTATCAATCATAGGCGGCATGAATGACCCATACCACTATGTCGCCATATATAAGTTTACAATCAAAACCGCAAGACGTCGTATTGGAAGTTGGGTTATCATTTATGGTATGAACCGAGGCTAAGGATCGTCCTCTACCGATTCGTGACTCTCTAGCCCGAGCCACAGGCAAGCGCGCAGGCAAGCCTTTAGATCGTCAGGGCCGGTCCACCGATGTGGATTATTATGCCTGAACACTACGTTTCCCCACCCTATGGGGTGTAAGTCTGGTCCGTCTGCCGACCAGAATGCATCGGCCGAAACCGATATAACCGAGGCGCCTCGCAACAGCAACAACCACATAAGTCAAACTCGTCAGGGCATGTAAAACCACTGACGCCACTTCTAACTAGAAAGAAACGCATGCCCTCCCTGAGGTCCGTCTCCATTTTTGGTTCATACCGGGTGTGAAACTCGCGAAGTAAACGTTACACAAAGCTACGCCACAAAGGTCGTGCTTTGATCATCACCACAAGACTTTGCTTTTCAACAGAAGCCTTGATCCATTGCCACTTAGGCATGCCACACAGGCAATTCACTCCATGCGTTTGATATCCATCAATATATAACCCCTGAGCTCGTACGTCTCAGAGAAGGGCGTTAAGCAAGAGAATAAATTCTCCGCCGCCAAACAGATAAATATTTAATAGAGATCAATCACACGGACTAAAATCCAATGTCAGACACACAGTCCATTTACAAGTCCGTTCTGGGTCTGAACGAAACCGGAGGCACCTAGTACCCCGCATATCCATCGATCTCCAAGTACGTCTGGACGATCACCAACAGTTTCCATCTTCTTGGGTGTACAGCCCAATCAAGATCATCAGTAATCACCCAAACGACGTGAAGACTTCTGGTCTTCGACCACCGTCTTCATCTTCGACTTATCGTCGTATCAGTTATTCAAAATGGGATAAACCCGGTCTTTCAGAATAACTCGCGTATATTTTAAATAAGTGTTACACAAACACATCATACGCCTCATTCCAGTTTATCAGTCACTAACCGTAAATTAATCAAGAGAATAATTCCCCAAATATTAACCCCGAAGGCCGAAACCCGCATCAGATCAATATCCAGAAAACCATTCTGCTTGGCTAACCGACAGTTAGTTTCTAAATTTCATATTCATAGGGAAAGGTTCCCATTAATTTTATCAAAGATAAATTCCTTGAATTTATTCTTTATTCTTCTTTTGAATTTTGATTCAACTAGCCGGGATTAACGAACCTTACCGAAGTAATCATTTGTTTTAATTTCCCAATCCCAACCTATTCATCCCATGAAGTAAAACTGGTTATATTTCATATCTAACACCACGGTGTTATCGGTAAATTCAATTACCATTTCACGTTCAAATCTAATTAAAGATTTAACTATCGCCTGGAGCAAAACTGGTGATACTCCATTTTCGATCATTTCAATCTAATTAAAGATTCATTAAAACTCCACTTAGTTTTAATCTTTGACTGGGTTAAAGAATCAGTGTCATTTAAAACACGGTTCACGATAAACCCAAAATCACATTCCATTAATTATCGGGTTAAAGAACAAGTGTTATTTTAAACACTGTTCACGATAAACCCAAAAATCAATACCAATTCAATTCCAATTAAATATTATTTAATTGGTACACTTCATTAAATCTAAATAAAAAAGATTTAATCTTTTCTCAACTGGGTTCAAGAACAGTGTTAATGAAGACACCATTCACGACAAACCCAAATCACATTTGATATTCAATACAAGGCTCTGAATAGAAAATATATCGGCTTATATTCAATATCAAATTCTACGATTAACAAATGTCGTATTGGAAATAACGATATATATATATCTTTCAAATTTCCATAACAATATCTGTATAATCACGAAATCCAACATCGAAATATTTCGAAGACAATTTCGATTCAAATCCATTCCAATGCAATCATTGGAAATTCTGGTTATTTTCAAAACCATTTCAAATTCAATTTATTTATTTAAAAATAAATAGAATTATAATTCTAGTTCAAAACTAGTTCGTTTCGATAAAAATCTATTTTTATCTTTTCAAATATGGAGTTTTTCATCCCGATTCTTTCTAAATCATTTCTTATGATTTTACACAAATTATTACTATTTTTAATAATTTTATCAAGGCCCGTACCGTCGATTTCCATCAACGGATATCGAACTGCACTTACAGCGACCTTTTCCAAATTTGATTTGGACATAATTCCAAATCCAACCGTTAGATTTCTAATTTCTAACATTAGTTAGAAAGCTCTTTTCAATACGAACCCAACGGTTCCGATTTCAGGAGAATCCGACGGTCGGATCTCCCGTAATGTCCGTTTGAAATCAATGGTCGAAATTCGCGAACTGCCGCGGTGCGGCGCGTTCTATTCAGGCCATTATATTATATATATATATAATATATATAATATATATTTCGTCGATTACTATTTAAAACGAATTTTATAAATAGTTTTGAATTCGTTTCAAAAACAATTTCAACTTCCATCTCAACTCAAATCAAAATTGAATCTTTCCTTATAAATTCGTTTTAAATTGATTTCAATTCAAATTGATTTCTAATTCAATTTCAGTTCGTTTTCAATTCAATTCAATTTCAATTCGAATTCATTTCATATACCATTTCACTTCGAATTCATTTATATTCAATTTCAATTCGAATTCATTTATATTCAAATTTCAAATCATTTCAGTGTATTTCGAATTTCAAATCAATTCAGTTTAATTCGAATTTCAATTCAATTTAAATATAATTCGAATTTCAATTCATTTCAATATAGTACGAATTTCAAATCTATTCAATTTCAAATCTATTCAATTTCAAATCTATTCAATTTCAAATCTATTCAATTTCAAATCTATTCAATTTCAAATCTATTCAATTTCAAATCTATTCAATTTTCATTGAAGAATGAATAAAATCGATATAAATATCGTTCACGTCAAAATGACGTCAATTTAATCAACACGGCTTCATATATTCCTTTATTCTATTCAACAAATGAATATTTATTTTTGTCAACACACGACTAATCTCAACGAATGAGTACTGTCCACGTGTGACTATTTTTGTTAAATTATTTCGTTCAACACATGACTAATCTCAACGGATGAGTACAATCAACACATGAACCTTTACTTTATAATATTCTTTATTCTCTAAATTGGAATTAGGCCCAATCAATCACCATATAAAATTAATTATATGGATTTTCATACAACACATGTATATAATAGCATTGAAAAATAATCAACCATCACCCAAAGTGCACTACACTGTATAAGCATCAAATATAGATATCTAACGCTTATAACAACCTGTCAATCAATCGATCGACATATTTAGTCAATCAGGATGAGTGAACTTCATATTTCATCCCAACACCCGTGTGGGGTTTCAAACAATCAAACACAGATTTTATTTGTGCAGTTGGGCGATGTGTAAAATTTATCGTCCCAATCAATGTCCTTCAAATAGGTGTACATAAACAAACCGTCCGGTTTGTAAATGAATATTTTATTTCATTCACTTCACGTTAAAAATTATATTTTTAACGATAAAACATTTTATTTTAACATATGAATTTCTATTCAGTTCATTCTTTAGATAAAATGATATTTTTATTTTTCTAACTTATTTTAGAAAATTTCGGCGGCATAATGGCACGATACTAGAAACGGGACGAGGCCTAGCCTTATCCCCGGTCTAGTGAAGGCCCACGCCATTCACACATCAATCAAATCAATTTCATTTCACCAAACAATTCCATTCAATCAAATATTCTAACTAACTACTCAACCAAACAATTTAACAAACAAGCCATCCATGGTCTGTGGATGACGGGTGTCGGGTGCTACTAAACACCGTCTGCATCCTAGTATATATAACTAGAAAAAGAAATTGAAGAGTGAGAAGTTCTCACCAATAGCTATCCAATACCACGACTCTTCTTTTACAGAAATCTTCTTCATTCTCGCCTTTTTATCATCTTCGTTGCCCGTAGTCACTACATATATAAAAATCACACATTTTTACATTTTGATGTTTTTAAAATAAAAATCACATTTTTATTTGTTCTCTTTAAATTTAAAAATCATATTTTTATAATCGCTTCATACATTTCAAAAATCGAATTTCCACTTCGCTATTCAATATATAAAAATGATATTTCTAATTCTCTACATAAATAAAAATCATATTTTTCCACTTTCTACATAATAAAGATTATATTTTTAATACTTTAAAAATATAAAAATCATATTTTTAATACTTTAAAAATATAAAAATCATATTTTTAATACTTTAAAAACATAAAAATCATATTTTTAACTCACCACTTGAATGAAAATCATATTTTTATCTTTTAGATCATCCCTTTTTAAACAATAAAAATCATAACTTTGTCTAGTTAAAAATCACTTCTTTGTACATTTAAAAATCGCTTTTTTATATATTTAAAAATCGAATCTTTTCACGATAAAAATCCCATCTTTACCCGAAGAAAGATCCTATTTTTATACCACTATGTTTAAACGTATAAAACTAATTTTATTCAAAATATATCTTAACGTTTAAAAACTGATTTTATGAACTGAAAATTCAGATTTTTATAAACTAAAACTCATATATAAAATTCTGAACTTAAATCAAGGACTGATACAAAATAAAACTGATTTTATTTAAAGGCTGTAAATCACCTTTATTTCCCGTCAATCTCGCTGATGGCCGTTGGAGGAGCTTGCGGGTTCAAAAGGGGCTGCTGCATCCGGAGGGGTCGTCTTCGGCGAGGGCTCCATGGGTTTGGGCTAGGGTTTTCTTTTGGGGAGGGTACGGATTCAGAAGGGGACAAGAGAAGGGGGGCGAGGCGGTCTTCTGTGGCACGACGGTGAGGTCATCGGAGGAGGAGGGGCTCTGGCTAGTGGCGGCGTCGATCCGCATGGGGGGGCCTGAGCGCTATCGCGGTGTTTTTTTTCCTGGTATTGAATTCTACGGGGAGGGCAAATGAAAGAGGGGGAGGGGGGTTTCGGGCTGAAGAAGATAGAAGGGGAGGGGGTTTTTGTAAAGAGGGTTTTATATATTTTATTTATATTTAATTTATTTTATTTTTCAAAAAGCAACTTTTTATTCTGACCTCGAAACGAGGCCCACCTCCTGTCGCCCATAGCGTTTTAACCCCATTCCGAACACGATGGGATATGTATCGCAAGCTGATTTGGCTATTTCGATCAGTATCCGTTGAATTTACATTAAAACATTATATTGAATTTTAAACGTACATTTCAAATTACCGGGGTCACATACTAACTAGAAAAATTGCAGAAAAATATTTTCTAGCTTCGTATTGACGATACGGTCCTAACAAAACTAGTTTCGTCGAATTCTGAGACCGTTTGAAAAATGGCCATTTTCCAGTCGATTAAAATCAACTAAAACTGGTCAAACGCATTTTCCTTTGCCACGCTCACATATTGATTCGAAAATTTTTGAAATTTGGAATCTAGCAATAACTTGACATCACGGACCCAACAAAAGTGGTTTCGTCGAAATCCGAGGTCGTTTGCAAAATGTCCATTTTTAAGGGCCTGAATTCCATAGCGACTATTCAGAATTTTCAACTGGACATATCTTTTGATTCCCGCTATGAAATTTTGATTTTTCAGATTCGTTGGAAAAATATTATCAATTAGATCCTAATGTTTTTGGTTTCACTAAAATCCGGATTGTTTTGCACCCGGTACGTTCAATTGAAGTTTGAAATCGAATTATCGAACTACCGCGCCATTTTCAATTCTATTTATAATCATATATATAATTATTTATATTCTAACGACGACGCGTATAAATATATACGATCGAATTATATTCAAAATAAATTTTTCGTCGATATTATTTAAAATAATTCATTTTAAATAATCAAAATTCTCTAAAATTGCCAAAATAAAAATTTTAAACTGGCCCAGATTTTCGGGTTGTTACAATCTCCCCCACTTAAAACTTTTCGTCCCCGAAAAGGAACAAAGTCGAAAGAGGTTTGATTTATCAACTCTATGTTCGATCTGGCTTCCATTCTCCAACTTTTCAGTTTCTGAGAATTTTCAAATTTTCAAAAATTTGGCTAACACCCTAAATTTTCGAAAAATTTCGCCATAACCTCCCCTGCACCGGGAGCCACGGGAAAATCCCGAAATTGCCATATAGGCCTTCTGATCTCAAAAAGAAAAAGAAAAAGCCAAGCGGCTAGCCAATAGGCTCATAAAATCATCATCACCCAAACAACGTGTAAATTATGTAGTAAACATGTACCTATTTGTCGGGCAAACAAATTTTATTCTCTGGCTCTAGCCTCCTTGCTATGACCTGTTCAAGGTAAGTATATGTATATGCAAGCAAATGCGACCAATTTTCCATACAATTCAATATTTGATTCAATTAGGCATAAATGGTTAAAATTACCAAACAAATAAACAATCAACACGAACATCAATCAATTAGTGAATTAACGTTTCAAATTCATAAATTTTGATACATATGCAAAGAATCATGTTTTTGATGCCGATTCACAACAAATAAATCTATCTATATTAGTTTTGGTTCTCACACCAGTCTAATTGAAATATATAGATATCACACCTTCGAAACACGAACATAAATACTGATGATGCACGTGCTATCATCAGTACCATCTCCGGGCGACTAGAATGTGATTCTATATCTATCTAATATATTAAAACTTCGAATATACGTTCATGACGCGTATATGCAAAATCTTTATATACTGGATTGCCCATATTCAAAATAAATAAATATTCAAATACGTTTAAAACGATTTAAATTTTCAAAACAAAATTGTTTTCATTTGAAAAATATACTCTTCACACTCGTTCTAGGATACTACTGATCCTATCTCTAACGAGTCATTCAAATTGGATATTACTAATCCAATATCTGATGAATTCTTTCGTATGGTTCTAATGTGTCTTGTTCTCGAGCTCTGTAAACCAAAGCTCTGATACCAACTGTGACGAAAACGCGAAATCCGGTAGGCTTTGCAACCATCCCTTCATCCTCCATTTCAGCAGGTAAAACCCACCGCGGCTCACAGTGGTCCCCCAGTAACTTGTTTTACGGCGACCCTCTCGAGTCTCCCGGCCACTGCCTAACCAACCCCCACCACAAGGGACATGTGGGGGTAAGAGTCTCCCGTTCGCCACCAAACTGCGAAGCGAGAACCCCCCATCACGATTGCAACAAGAACTGGTGATACTCCATTTTCGATCATTTCAATCTAATTAAAGATTCATTAAAACTCCACTTAGTTTTAATCTTTGACTGGGTTAAAGAATCAGTGTCATTTAAAACACGGTTCACGATAAACCCAAAATCACATTCCATTAATTATCGGGTTAAAGAACAAGTGTTATTTAAAACACTGTTCACGATAAACCCAAAAATCAATACCAATTCAATTCCAATTAAATATTATTTAATTGGTACACTTCATTAAATCTAAATAAAAAAGATTTAATCTTTTCTCAACTGGGTTCAAGAACAGTGTTAATGAAGACACCATTCACGACAAACCCAAATCACATTTGATATTCAATACAAGGCTCTGAATAGAAAATATATCGGCTTATATTCAATATCAAATTCTACGATTAACAAATGTCGTATTGGAAATAACGATATATATATATATCTTTCAAATTTCCATAACAATATTTGTATAATCACGAAATCCAACATCGAAATATTTCGAAGACAATTTCGATTCAAATCCATTCCAATGCAATCATTGGAAATTCTGGTTATTTTCAAAACCATTTCAAATTCAATTTATTTATTTAAAAATAAATAGAATTATAATTCTAGTTCAAAACTAGTTCGTTTCGATAAAAATCTATTTTTATCTTTTCAAATATGGAGTTTTTCATCCCGATTCTTTCTAAATCATTTCTTATGATTTTACACAAATTATTACTATTTTTAATAATTTTATCAAGGCCCGTACCGTCGATTTCCATCAACGGATATCGAACTGCACTTACAGCGACCTTTTCCAAATTTGATTTGGACATAATTCCAAATCCAACCGTTAGATTTCTAATTTCTAACATTAGTTAGAAAGCTCTTTTCAATACGAACCCAACGGTTCCGATTTCAGGAGAATCCGACGGTCGGATCTCCCGTAATGTCCGTTTGAAATCAATGGTCGAAATTCGCGAACTGCCGCGGTGCGGCGCGTTCTATTCAGGCCATTATATTATATATATATATATAATATATATAATATATATTTCGTCGATTACTATTTAAAACGAATTTTATAAATAGTTTTGAATTCGTTTCAAAAACAATTTCAACTTCCATCTCAACTCAAATCAAAATTGAATCTTTCCTTATAAATTCGTTTTAAATTGATTTCAATTCAAATTGATTTCTAATTCAATTTCAGTTCGTTTTCAATTCAATTCAATTTCAATTCGAATTCATTTCATATACCATTTCACTTCGAATTCATTTATATTCAATTTCAATTCGAATTCATTTATATTCAAATTTCAAATCATTTCAGTGTATTTCGAATTTCAAATCAATTCAGTTTAATTCGAATTTCAATTCAATTTAAATATAATTCGAATTTCAATTCATTTCAATATAGTTCGAATTTCAAATCTATTCAATTTTCATTGAAGAATGAATAAAATCGATATAAATATCGTTCACGTCAAAATGGCGTCAATTTAATCAACACGGCTTCATATATTCCTTTATTCTATTCAACAAATGAATATTTATTTTTGTCAACACACGACTAATCTCAACGAATGAGTACTGTCCACGTGTGACTATTTTTGTTAAATTATTTCGTTCAACACATGACTAATCTCAATGGATGAGTACAGTCAACACATGAACCTTTACTTTATAATATTCTTTATTCTCTAAATTGGAATGAGGCCCAATCAATCACCATATAAAATTAATTATATGGATTTTCATACAACACATGTATATAATAGCATTGAAAAATAATCAACCATCACCCAAAGTGCACTACACTGTATAAGCATCAAATATAGATATCTAACGCTTATAACAGCCTGTCAATCAATCGATCGACATATTTAATCAATCAGGATGAGTGAACTTCATATTTCATCCCAACACCCGTGTGGGGTTTCAAACAATCAAACACAGATTTTATTTGTGCAGTTGGGCGATGTGTAAAATTTATCGTCCCAATCAATGTCCTTCAAATAGGTGTACATAAACAAACCGTCCGGTTTGTAAATGAATATTTTATTTTATTCACTTCACGTTAAAAATTATATTTTTAACGATAAAACATTTTATTTTAACATATGAATTTCTATTCAGTTCATTCTTTAGATAAAATGATATTTTTATTTTTCTAACTTATTTTAGAAAATTTCAGCGGCATAACGACACGATACTAGAAACGGGACGAGGCCTAGCCTTATCCCCAGTCTAGTGAAGGCCCACGCCATTCACACATCAATCAAATCAATTTCATTTCACCAAACAATTCCATTCAATCAAATATTCTAACTAACTACTCAACCAAACAATTTAACAAACAAGCCATCCATGGTCTGTGGATGACGGGTGTTGGGTGCTACTAAACACCGTCTGCATCCTAGTATATATATAACTAGAAAAAGAAATTGAATAATGAGAAGTTCTCACCAATAGCTATCCAATACCACGACCCTTCTTTTATAGAAATCTTCTTCATTCTCGCCTTTTTATCATCTTCGTTGCCCGTAGTCACTACATATATAAAAATCACACATTTTTACATTTTGATGTTTTTAAAATAAAAATCACATTTTTATTTGTTCCCTTTCAATTTAAAAATCATATTTTTATAATCGCTTCATACATTTCAAAAATCGAATTTCCACTTCGCTATTCAATATATAAAAATGATATTTCTAATTCTCTACATAAACAAAAATCATATTTTTCCACTTTCCACATAATAAAGATTATATTTTTAATACATTAAAAATATAAAAATCATATTTTTAATACTTTAAAAATATAAAAATCATATTTTTAATACTTTAAAAACATAAAAATCATATTTTTAACTCACCACTTGAATGAAAATCATATTTTTATCTTTTAGATCATCCCTTTTTAAACAATAAAAATCATAACTTTGTCTAGTTAAAAATCACTTCTTTATACATTTAAAAATCGCTTTTTTATATATTTAAAAATCGAATCTTTTCACGATAAAAATCCCATCTTTACCCGAAGAAAGATCCTATTTTTATACCGCTATGTTTAAACTTATAAAACTAATTTTATTTAAAATATATCTTAACGTTTAAAAACTGATTTTATGAACTGAAAATTCAGATTTTTATAAACTAAAACTCATATATAAAAATCTGAACTTAAATCAAGGACTGATACAAAATAAAACTGATTTTATTTAAAGGCTGTAAATCACCTTTATTTCCCGTCAATCTCGCTGAGGTCCGCTGGAGGAGCTTGCGGGTTCAAAAGGGGCTGCTGCATCCGAGGGGGGGGTCGTCTTCGGCAAGGGCTCCATGGGTTTGGGCTAGGGTTTTCTTTTGGGGAGGGTACGGATTCAGAAGGGGACAAGAGAAGGGGGGCGAGGCGGTCTTCTGTGGCACGGCGGTGAGGTCATCGGAGGAGGAGGGGCTCCGGCTAGTGGCGGCGTCGATCCGCATGGGCGGGCCTGAGCGCTATCGCGGTGTTTTTTTTTTCCTGGTATTGAATTCTACGGGGAGGGCAAATGAAAGAGGGGGGGGGGGGGGTTTCGGGCTGAAGAAGATAGAAGGGGAGGGGTTTTTTGTAAAGAGGGTTTTATATATTTTATTTATATTTAATTTATTTTATTTTTCAAAAAGCAACTTTTTATTCTGACCTCGAAACGAGGCCCACCGCCTGTCGCCCATAGCGTTTTACCGCCATTCCGAACACGATGGGATATGTATCGCAAGCTGATTCGGCTATTTTGATCAGTTTCGGTTGAATTTACATTTAAAACATTATATTGAATTTTAAACGTACATTCCAAATTACTGGGGTCACATACTAACTAGAAAAATTCCAGAAAAATATTTTCTAGCTTCGTATTGACGATACGGTCCTAACAAAACTAGTTTCGTCGAATTCTGAGACCGTTTGAAAAATGGCCATTTTCCAGTCGATTAAAATCAACTAAAAGTGGTCAAACGCATTTTCCTTTGCCACGCTCACATATTGATTCGAAAAATTATGAAATTTGGAATCTAGCAATAACTTGACATCACGGACCCAACAAAAGTGGTTTCGTCGAAATCCGAGGTCGTTTGCAAAATGTCCATTTTTAAGGGCCTGAATTCCATAGCGACTATTCAGAATTTTCAACTGGACATATCTTTTGATTCCCGCTATGAAATTTTGATTTTTCAGATTCGTTGGAAAAATATTATCAATTAGATCCTAATGTTTTTGGTTTCACTAAAATCCGGATTGTTTTGCACCCGGTACGTTCAATTGAAGTTTGAAATCGAATTATCGAACTACCGCGCCATTTTCAATTCTATTTATAATTATATATATAATTATTTATATTCTAACGACGACGCGTATAAATATATACGATCGAATTATATTCAAAATAAATTTTTCGTCGATATTATTTAAATTAATTCATTTTAAATAATCAAAATTCTCTAAAATTGCCAAAATAAAAATTTTAAACTGGCCCAAATTTTCGGGTTGTTACACCGACAAAAAGGTACAAGTTTACATTTGATATAAGCATGAGATTTATGAGCCGAATTGGCAAGCCGATTGGCGTTTTGATTTTCTTTTGGGTTGGAGAAGGCCTAGAGAGGCGAGTTCTGGTTTGACGTATATGCCGGTACAAAGGAGACGTTGGCGAAATTTTCCGAAAATTTAAAGTGTTAGAAAATTTTTAGAAATTCTGAAAATTTTAGTTAGTCGGAAGGAATTAATATTGAAATCGATATTAGTTGGTTCAGTTGAAACCAGAGATAAGGGGTAAACCGATAAGCTTTTACCAAATAGATAGGGTCGTCCTCTAACTTAGCAATTTCGAGGACGAAATTATTTTAAGTGGGGAAGAATGTAATGACCCGCATTTTCCAGGGATATAATTAATTTATTTAATTATATAAATAGTGATGTAGTGAATTAAATAGAGGTTTAATTTAAATAATATGGAATAATTAATTTAATTAAATAATTAAATAATATATTTAATTCAGAAATAATCAAAAATATTGGAAATCACAATATTCTGTGAACGGGGTCGTCCCTTATATTTAATTCAGCTTAGAGTTGAATTATATTGACGAATATATTCAATCGACGTCAGTTTGAACGTATAATTATATTATAATTAAAATCGAGCTTGAAATGGCGCTGCAGTTCGTAAGTGGACGATTCGAACTTCAACTGAATGTACAGGATTCGTTTTAAGCTGGATTTCTGTGAAACAAGAAACGTGTGGAGCTGGTGGAGTATATCTTTCTAGTGAAAGAGAAAAATCGGGATTTCGTCAAGTAGATTTTGAGATATGTCCAAATCAAATTTCAGAAAAGTCGCTGTGGAATTCCTTTATAATTTATAAAGGAATTATTTATATTTTAAAAAGGAATTTCAATATAAATAGATTATCGGGTTGACCCAGATTTGAAATATCAAGTTAGAAATTCATATAGGATTTATTCTGAGCTGTATGGTTGTAACAACCGTAAAATGCGAGCCAGTTTGAAATTTTTATTTTGGCAATTTTAGTGAATTTTGAATATTTAAAATAGATTATTTTAAATAATATCGACGAGAAATTTATTTTGAATAGAATTCGACGTATATATTATATACGTCGTCGTTAGAATATAAATAATATTTATATATAATTATAAATAGAATTGAAAATGGCGCGGTAGTTCGATAATTCGATTTCAAACTTCAATTGGATATACCGGGTGCAAAACAATCCGGATTTTAGTGAAACCAAAAATATTGGAATCTAATTGTGAATATCTTTCCAACGGATCCGACAAATCAAGATTTCATAGCGGGAATCAAAAGATATGTCCAGTTGAAAATTCTGAATAGTCGCTATGGAATTCAGGCCCTTAAAAATGGACATTTTGCAAGCGACCTCGGATTTCGACGAAATCACTTTTGTTGGGTCCGTGATGTCAAATTATTGCTAGGTTTCAAATTTCATAATTTTTCGATTCAATATGTGAGCGTGGCAAAGGAAAACGCGTTTGACCAGTTTCAGTTGATTTTAATCGACTGGAAATTGGCCATTTTTCCAACGGTCTCAGAATTTGACGAAACTAGTTTTGTTAGGACCGTGTCGTCAATACGAAGTTAGAAAATATTTTTCGAGAATTTTTAGACTTAGTATGTGACCCCGGTAATTTGATATGTACGTTAAAATTCAATATAGAGATTTAAATGTAAATTCAACGGAAACTTATCGAGACGATAGAATCAGCTTGCGATACATATCTCATTATGTTCGGAATGGGGGTGAAACGATATGGACGTCAGGCGGTGGGCCTCGTTTAGAGGTCGAAAATAAATGTTGCTTTATAAAGTAAAATTTAAAATAATAAAAAAAAAATATAACTTCCCTCCTTTTCTTCATTGCCCCCCCCCCCGATTCATTTATCAGAAACAAAACAAAATAAAAAATAAAAAAAAAGAGAAAAACCTAAACCTAGAAGCCGTCGCCCTCCCTCCAGACATCGACGCCGACGAGACTTCGCCGCCCCACCCCTCCGTCCAGCCTCCTCCTCCCACCGAACAACCCCTCGAAACCGACGAAGACCCCGAAGAAACCCCCTCATCTCGAAGACCCCGCCTCCACTTCGAACACCACAGCGACGCCCCCCTGAAGCCTGCCGCCGACGAACACCATCGAGCCCCCCTCTTCGCAGCCTGAGGTGAGCGTTTAGGTTATTTTATTTTTGTTTTTATTTTTGTTTTCCAGACAAAAACCGATTCCTTTTTAAATGATTTAAAAAGTAATTTCGGAATTTGTTAAAGGAATTTAAAAACTGTTTTTTTTTAAGTTTTAAAACTGATTTAATTAGAATATAAAAATCTGATTTTTATTTTATATACGTTGAGATAAAGTGGTAATTTTTATAATGATGAAACTTTATTTTTATAAAGGCGAAAACTTTATTTTTATAAAGGCGAAAACTTTATTTTTATAAAGGCGAAAACTTCATATTAGAAAAGGCGAAATCTATATTTTTATAAGGGCGAAATCTATATTTTTGAAATGGAATTTTTATCTATATAGTAGCAATGTAGAAATAGAATTTTTATCCATAGAGCGTGATATTAAAAACATGATTTTTGTATTTTTAAAATAATAAAAATATAGTCTTTACTATATAGAAATATTAAAAATATGATTTTTATATTTTTAAAGTATTAAAAATATAATCTTTATAGGATAGAGAATATAAAAATATCATCTTTGTATATGTAGCGAAATAAAAATATGATTTTTATTATATGTACGTTGAAGTAAAGTGATGATTTTTATAATGATGAAATCTATATTTTTGAAAAGGCGAAATCTTTATATAGAGAATAGCGCTATAAAAATAGAATTTTTATCTATATATTAACGGTAAGGAAATATGATTTTTATATATTGAATAGCGGAGTGAAAATTCGATTTTTAAATATATGAAGTGATTATAAAAATATGATTTTAAATTGAAAGTGAATAAATAAAAATGTGATTTTTATTTTAAAGACATCGAAATATAAAAATGTGTGATTTTTATATATATAGTGACTACGAGCACAAGAAGATGATAAAAAGGCGAGAAGAAGAGTCAAGATGATTGGATAGCTATCGGTGAGAACTTCTCACTCAAAATCTCTTTTTCTAGATATATATATATATATACTAGGATGCAGACGGTGCTTAGTAGCACCCGACACCCGTCATCCACAGACCATGGATGTCTTGTTTGTTAAATTGTTTGGTTGAGTAGTTGATTAGATCATTTGGTTTGAATTGAATTGTTTGGTGAATTGAATTGATTTGATTGATGTGTGAATGGCGTGGGCCTTCACTAGACCGGGGACAAGGCTAGGCCTTGTTCCGTTTCTAGTATCGTGCCGTTATGCCGCCGAAATTTTCTAAAATATGTTAGAAAAATAGAAATATCATTTTATTGAATAAATGAACTGAATAGAAATTCATGTGTTAAAATAAAATGTTTTATCGTTAAAAATATAATTTTTAACGTGAAAATGGATAAATGAATATTTATAAACAAATCGGCCGATTTGTTTATATACACTGATTTGACTGATATCGATTGGGTCGATAAATTTTACACGTCGCCCAACTGCACAAATAAAACCTGTGTTTGATTATTTGAAACCCCACACGGGTGTTGGGATGATATTTGGTGTACACTTATCCCAATTATTTAATTATTGTCGATCGATTGGTCGACAGACTGTGTAAGCGTCGAGTATTTATATTTCATGCTTATGCAGTGGTGTAGTGCACTTTGGTTGATGGTTGATTTTTTTTTCAATGCTATTATATACATGTGTTGTATGGAATCCATATAATTAACGTTATATGGTGATTGATTGGGCCTCATTCCAATCGGGAAAATAATGAATATTATAAAAGAAAATTCATGTGTTGAATATAAAAATAGTCATGTGTTGACGATGTTCATGTGTTGAGTGAAATATTTTATATAATAAAAATTTACATCTTTATCATATTTAAAATTAGAACTACTTTCCAGTAGAAGTCTAATTAAAATCAAACGATAGATACCATAGTTTTATAAAATATTTTACATAACAAAAATAGTGAGGTATTGACAATATTCATGTGTTGAGATTAGTCGTGTGTTGAAAGAAATATAGATTCATGTGTTGAATAGAACAAATATTCATTTGTTGAATCGAATAACGAATTGTTGAAATATAAACCCGTGTTGATTAGAGATGCGTTATTTTGACGCGGACGATGTTTATATTGATTTTATTCGTTTTATAATGAATATTGAAAAGTGATTTCAAAATTTAATAGTTTGAAAGGAAATTCAAATTGAATTAGATTAAAATTCAAATGGAAATTTTATTGAATTAATTTGAAATGAATTCGAATCGAATAGAAAATGAATTCGATTCGAATTGAATAGAAAGTGAATTTGAAGTCGAATAAAATAGAGATGAATTCAAATTGAATTAAATTGAATTAAATTGAATTGAAAACGATTTTGAATTAAATTGAATTGAAAACGATTTCGAAATGAATTGAATTGAAAACGATTTCGAAATGAATTGAATTGAAAACGATTTCGAAATGAATTTAATTGAAAACGATTTCAAATTGAATTGAAATTTGAATTGAATAGAAATGAATTTTAAAACGAATTTATAAAGAAGGATTCAATTTTGCTTTGAATTGAAATGGAAGTTGAAATAGATTTTGAAACGAATTTAAAACTATTCATATAATTCGTTTTAAATGGAAATCGACGAAATATATATTATATATATTATATATATAATATAATGGCCTGAATAGAACGCGCCGCGCCGCGGCAGTTCGTGAATTTCGACCATTTATTTCAAACGGACATTGCGGGAGATCCGACCGTCGGATTCTCCTAAAACCGGAACCGTTGGGTTCGTATCGAAAAGAGCTTTCCAATGAATATTAGAAATTTGAAATCTAACGGTTGGATTTGGAATTATGTCCAAATCAAATTCGAAAAAGGTCGCTGTAAGTGCAGTTCGATGGCCGTTGGTGGAAATCGACTGTACGGGCCTTGATAAAATTATTAAAAATATCTATAATTTGTGTAAAATTATAATATGTGAATTGGAAAGAATTGGGCTCGAAAAATTCCACATTTGAATAGGTAAAAATGAATTTTTATCGAAATGAACTAGTTTTGAACTAGAATTAAAATCAATTTATTTTTAAATAAATAAATTGAATTTGAAAGTGATTTTGAAAATTATCAATATTTCCAATACGTGGCTTGGACTGGAGTTGAATCGAAATTATCTTCGGGATATTTCGATGTTGGATTTCGTGACTATACAGATATTGTTATGGGAATTTGAAAGATATATTTTATATCGTTATTCCCAATACGATATATGTTGGTTTCAGAATTTGATATTGAATATAAGCCGATATATTTTCTATTCAAAGCCTTGTATTTAATATCAAATGTGATTTGGGTTTATCGTGAATCGTGTTTTAGATAACATTGGTTCTTCAACCCAGTTAAAGGCAAGATATCGATTTCTGAAAAGATTAAAACTAAGTGGAGTTTTAATGAATCTTTAATTAGATTAAAATGTGAATTGATAATTTAAATTATCAAATCTGAAAAGTGATCGAGAGTGGAGTATCACCAATTTTGCTCCAAAGCGATAGTTAAATCTTTAATTAGATTTGAACGTGAAATGGTAATTAATTTTACCGATAACACCGTGGTGTTAGATATGGAGTATCACCAGTTTTGCTCCACGGGATATATAGGTTGGGATTGGGAAATAAAATAAATAATTACTTCGGTGTGGTTCGTTAATCCCGACTAGTTAGAAATGATATCCATAGGAGGATTAAAGAATAAATTTAGAAGAATTTATCTTTGATAAAATTAATGGGAACCATTCCCTAAGAATGTGATTTTGTGAATAAAAGAATATTTTGAATTGGAATGAGGCGTTCATTGTGTTTGTGTAACATTTGTTAATTATATACGTGGGTTATTCAGAAAGGCCGGGTTATACCCATTCTGAATAACCGATTCGACGAGATGTCGAAGATGAAGACGGTGGTTGAAGACCGGAAGTCTTCACATCGTTTGGGTGATTACTGATGATCTTGATTGGGCTGTACACCCAGGATGAGGGAATCAGTTGGTGATCGTCCAGACGTACCTGGAGATGGATGGATATGCGAGGAAAGTGCCTCCGGTTTCGTTCAGACCCAGAACGAACTTGTAAATGGATTGTGTGTCTGACATTGGATTTTATTCTGTGTTGATTGATCTTTATTAAATATACATCTGTTTGGCGGCGGAGAATTTATTCTCTTACTTAACGCCCTTCTCTGAGACGTACGAGCTCAGAGGTTGTATATCGATGGACATCAGTTGCATGGAGTGAATTGCCAATGTGGCATGCGTAAGTGGCAATTGATCAAGGCTTCTGTTGAAATGCAAAGTCTTGTGGTTGATGATCAAAGCACGGCCTGTGTGGCGTAGCTTTGTGTATAACGTGAATTCGCGAGCCTCACACCTCGGTATGAGTCAAAAACGGGAGACGGACCGCTGGGAGAGCACGACGTTTCTTTCTAGCTAGAGTGGTGTCAGTGACCTACCAGCCCTGACATTTATATACTTTTCACCTGTGTGGTTGTTGGATATGAGGCGCCTCGGATATAGGTCTGTAAGGACCGGGAAACGTGTGTTCAGGAATTGCCAATCCTCAAAAGTAAGAGAGGACCGGCCCAGCCGATTCCAAGGATCATAGTGGGGTCCTGAGGCATTTGCTAGAGTGTCTCGAACGTTGAGAGGAGCTTGCCCCTTGCCTCGACTCATGATGGAATCCAATTTCCAATACGTGTATTGCGGTTTTAATTGTAGAACTAGTATGGCGACATGATAGATGGTACCCATGCCGCCTATGATTGATACTTATGATTGAAATTGTTTTGGCACTATACACTTATTATAGTATCAGATAATGTGTTTTAAACGTATCAAGCATGCTTTGGCTGTTATAAGGTAAAAACCCTATCCTCCGGCTTGCGTTGCATTGTGTGATGGGACCTGGGTCTTATAACAGCTTCATTTTTCTTTATTTAGCATTGCGTTGTTGTTTTATGCACTGGTATTCTTCGGAGGAAACCCGTTCCGTGTTATACGGCGTGGTCCCTTGATTTACCTAACTTTAAAAACCAATATTTATAACTTTTTTTGTTCTCACACCAGTCACATGACTGACCTGGAGTTTATTGTTTTAACCTAAACTCTGGGTGCCCCTATTTTCCGCACGGGCAGCTAGTAGTTTTGGTTTTGCAGATTTATATTCACAGGGTCCTGATTAACAGCTGGAACGATGCTCGGAAAGCTCTGTATCCGTGTATCACTTTCAGTTGTATTTTGTATATTTTTCCGCTGCTATGTAATTTATTGTAATCTCCGATATTTGTCGAATGTAATTTATTCATTTTTACTCTGTATATTCTTGTATCTGATGGAATTGTTGTAATAACAATGAAATGTTCTTCTGTTTGCGTTCTATTTTGTCCTGTTCTCAACGCTATCCGCGCTTTCCTTCACGGGGAAGTTCGGGTCGTGTCAGTTTGGTATCAGAGCTTTGGTTTACAGAGCTCGAGAACAAGACACATTAGAACCATACGAAAGAATTCATCAGATATTAGATTAGTAAT
The DNA here is from genome assembly GCA_030737875.1 of Allium sativum. Taxonomy (NCBI): domain Eukaryota; kingdom Viridiplantae; phylum Streptophyta; class Magnoliopsida; order Asparagales; family Amaryllidaceae; genus Allium; species Allium sativum. Next base: position 284,077,675 of record CM060921.1, read on the forward strand.
ATCCAATTAGAATTACTCGTTAGAGATAGGATCAGTAGTATCCTAGAACGAGTGTGAAGAGTATATTTTTCAAATGAAAACAATTTTGTTTTGAAAATTTAAACCATTTTATACGTATTTGATTATTTATTTATTTTGAATATGGACAATCGAGTATATAAAGATTTCGCGTATACGCGTCATGAACGTATAGTCGAAGTTTTAATATACTGGATAGATATAGAATCATACTCTAGTGGCCCGAAGATGATTCTGATGATTGACTAGTTGTCATCAGTATTCATGTTCGAGTAACGAAGGTGTGATATCTATATATTTCCATTAGACTGGTGTGAGAACCAAAACTTACATAGCTAGAACACATTGTTGTGAATTGGCATCAAAAACATGATTCTTTGTATATATATCAAAAGTTATGAATTTGAAACTCTAATTCACTAATTGATTGATATTTGTGTTGTTTGTTTAATTGTTTGCTAATTTTTAACCATTTATGCCTAATATAATCAAATATTGAATTGTTTTGAAAATTGGTCGCATTTGCTTGCGTATACATATACTTATATTGAACAGGTCATAGCAAGGAGGCTAGAGCAGAGAATAAAATTTGTTTGCCCGACAAATAGGTACATGTTTACTACATAATTTCCTGTTTTGTTTGGGTGATGATGATTTTGTGAGCCTATTGGCTAGCCGCTTGGCTTTTTTCTTTTTTTTTTCTTTTTGAGATCTGAAGGACCGGGGAAGCTATTTGAAATTCCCCGATGCTCCCGGTGCAGGGGAGGTTATGGCGAAATTTTTCGAAAATTTAGGGTGTTAGCCAAATTTTTGAAATTTTGAAAATTCTCAGAAACTGAAAAGTTGGAGAATGGAAGCCAGATCGAATGTAGAGCTTAATAATCAAACCACTTTCGACTTGGTTCCTTTTCGGGGACGAAAAGTTTTAAGTGGGGGAGATTGTAACAACCCGTAAAATGCGAGCCAGTTTGAAATTTTTATTTTGGCAATTTTAGTGAATTTTGAATATTTAAAATAGATTATTTTAAATAATATCGACGAGAAATTTATTTTGAATAGAATTCGATGTATATATTATATACGTCGTCGTTAGAATATAAATAATATTTATATATAATTATAAATAGAATTGAAAATGGCGCGGTAGTTCGATAATCCGATTTCAAACTTCAATTGGATATACCGGGTGCAAAACAATCCGGATTTTAGTGAAACCAAAAATATTGGAATCTAATTGTGAATATCTTTCCAACGGATCCGACAAATCAAGATTTCATAGCGGGAATCAAAAGATATGTCCAGTTGAAAATTCTGAATAGTCGCTATGGAATTCAGGCCCTTAAAAATGGACATTTTGCAAGCGACCTCGGATTTTGACTAAATCACTTTTGTTGGGTCCGTGATGTCAAATTATTGCTAGGTTTCAAATTTCATAATTTTTCGATTCAATATGTGAGCGTGGCAAAGGAAAACGCGTTTGACCAGTTTCAGTTGATTTTAATCGACTGGAAATTGGCCATTTTTCCAACGGTCTCAGAATTTGACGAAACTAGTTTTATTAGGACCGTATCGTCAATACGAAGCTAGAAAATATTTTTCGAGAATTTTTAGACTTAGTATGTGACCCCGGTAATTTGATATGTACGTTAAAATTCAATATAGCGATTTAAATGTAAATTCAACGGAAACTTATCGAGACGATAGAATCAGCTTGCGATACATATCTCATTATGTTCGGAATGGGGGTGAAACGCTATGGACGTCAGGCGGTGGGCCTCGTTTAGAGGTCGAAAATAAAAGTTGCTTTATAAGGTAAAATTTAAAATAATAAAAAAAATAATATAACTTCCCTCCTTTTCTTCATTGCCCCCCCCCCCCCCCGATTCATTTATCAGAAACAAAACAAAATAAAAAATAAAAAAAAAAGAGAAAAACCTAAACCTAGAAGCCGTCGCCCTCCCTCCAGACATCGACGCCGACGAGACTTCGCCGCCCCACCCCTCCGTCCAGCCTCCTCCTCCCACCGAACAACCCCTCGAAACCGACGAAGACCCCGAAGAAACCCCCTCATCTCGAAGACCCCGCCTCCACCTCGAACACCACAGCGACGCCCCCCTGAAGCCTGCCGCCGACGAACACCATCGAGCCCCCCCTCCTCGCAGCCTGAGGTGAGCGTTTAGGTTATTTTATTTTTGTTTTTATTTTTGTTTTGCAGACAAAAACCGATTCCTTTTTAAATGATTTAAAAAGTAATTTCGGAATTTGTTAAAGGAATTTAAAAACTGTTTTTTTTTTAAGTTTTAAAACTGATTTAATTAGAATATAAAAATCTGATTTTTATTTTATATACATTGAGATAAAGTGGTAATTTTTATAAAGGCGAAAACTTTATTTTTATAAAGGCGAAAACTTTATTTTTATAAAGGCGAAAACTTTATTTTTATAAAGGCGAAAACTTCATATTAGAAAAGGCGAAATCTATATTTTTATAAGGGCGAAATCTATATTTTTGAAATGGAATTTTTATCTATATAGTAGCAATGTAGAAATAGAATTTTTATCCATAGAGCGTGATATTAAAAACATGATTTTTGTATTTTTAAAATAATAAAAATATAGTCTTTACTATATAGAAATATTAAAAATATGATTTATATTTTTTTAAAGTATTAAAAATATAATCTTTATAGGATAGAGAATATAAAAATATCATCTTTGTATATGTAGCGAAATAAAAATATGATTTTTATTATATGTACGTTGAAGTAAAGTGATGATTTTTATAATGATGAAATCTATATTTTTGAAAAGGCGAAATCTTTATATAGAGAATAGCGTTATAAAAATAGAATTTTTATCTATATATTAACGGTAAGGAAATATGATTTTTATATATTGAATAGCGGAGTGAAAATTCGATTTTTAAATATATGAAGTGATTATAAAAATATGATTTTAAATTGAAAGTGAATAAATAAAAATGTGATTTTTATTTTAAAGACATCGAAATATAAAAATGTGTGATTTATATATATATATAGTGACTACGAGCACAAGAAGATGATAAAAAGGCGAGAAGAAGAGTCAAGATGATTGGATAGCTATCGGTGAGAACTTCTCACTCAAAATCTCTTTTTCTAGATATATATATATATATACTAGGATGCAGACGGTGCTTAGTAGCACCCGACACCCGTCATCCACAGACCATGGATGGCTTGTTTGTTAAATTGTTTGGTTGAGTAGTTGATTAGATCATTTGGTTTGAATTGAATTGTTTGGTGAATTGAATTGATTTGATTGATGTGTGAATGGCGTGGGCCTTCACTAGACCGGGGACAAGGCTAGGCCTTGTTCCGTTTCTAGTATCGTGCCGTTATGCCGCCGAAATTTTCTAAAATATGTTAGAAAAATAGAAATATCATTTTATTGAATAAATGAACTGAATAGAAATTCATGTGTTAAAATAAAATGTTTTATCGTTAAAAATATAATTTTTAACGTGAAAATGGATAAATGAATATTTATAAACAAATCGGCCGATTTGTTTATATACACTGATTTGACTGATATCGATTGGGTCGATAAATTTTACACGTCGCCCAACTGCACAAATAAAACCTGTGTTTGATTGTTTGAAACCCCACACGGGTGTTGGGATGATATTTGGTGTACACTTATCCCAATTATTTAATTATTGTCGATCGATTGGTCGACAGACTGTGTAAGCGTCGAGTATTTATATTTGATGCTTATGCAGTGGTGTAGTGCACTTTGGTTGATGGTTGATTTTTTTTTCAATGCTATTATATACATGTGTTGTATGGAATCCATATAATTAACGTTATATGGTGATTGATTGGGCCTCATTCCAATCGGGAAAATAATGAATATTATAAAAGAAAATTCATGTGTTGAATATAAAAATAGTCATGTGTTGACGATGTTCATGTGTTGAGTGAAATATTTTATATAATAAAAATTTACATCTTTATCATATTTAAAATTAGAACTACTTTCCAGTAGAAGTCTAATTAAAATCAAACGATAGATACCATAGTTTTATAAAATATTTTACATAACAAAAATAGTGAGGTATTAACAATATTCATGTGTTGAGATTAGTCGTGTGTTGAAAGAAATATAGATTCATGTGTTGAATAGAACAAATATTCATTTATTGAATCGAATAACGAATTGTTGAAATATAAAGCCGTGTTGATTAGAGATGCGTTATTTTGACGCGAACGATGTTTATATCGATTTTATTCGTTTTATAATGAATATTGAAAAGTGATTTCAAAATTTAATAGTTTGAAAGGAAATTCAAATTGAATTAGATTAAAATTCAAATGGAAATTTTATTGAATCAATTTGAAATGAATTCGAATCGAATAGAAAATGAATTCGATTCGAATTGAATAGAAAGTGAATTTGAAGTCGAATAAAATAGAGATGAATTCAAATTGAATTAAATTGAATTAAATTGAATTGAAAACGATTTTGAATTAAATTGAATTGAAAACGATTTCGAAATGAATTGAATTGAAAACGATTTCGAAATGAATTGAATTGAAAACGATTTCGAAATGAATTGAATTGAAAACGATTTCAAATTGAATTGAAATTTGAATTGAATAGAAATGAATTTTAAAACGAATTTATAAAGAAGGATTCAATTTTGCTTCGAATTGAAATGGAAGTTGAAATAGATTTTGAAACGAATTTAAAACTATTCATATATTTCGTTTTAAATGGAAATCGACGAAATATATATTATATATATTATATATATAATATAATGGCCTGAATAGAACGCGCCGCGCCGCGGCAGTTCGTGAATTTCGACCATTTATTTCAAACGGACATTGCGGGAGATCCGACCGTCGGATTCTCCTAAAACCGGAACCGTTGGGTTCGTATCGAAAAGAGCTTTCCAATGAATATTAGAAATTTGAAATCTAACGGTTGGATTTGGAATTATGTCCAAATCAAATTCGAAAAAGGTCGCTGTAAGTGCAGTTCGATGGCCGTTGGTGGAAATCGACTGTACGGGCCTTGATAAAATTATTAAAAATATCTATAATTTGTGTAAAATTATAATATGTGAATTGGAAAGAATTGGGCTGGAAAAATTCCACATTTGAATAGGTAAAAATGAATTTTTATCGAAATGAACTAGTTTTGAACTAGAATTAAAATCAATTTATTTTTAAATAAATAAATTGAATTTGAAAGTGATTTTGAAAATTATCAATATTTCCAATACGTGGCTTGGACTGGAGTTGAATCGAAATTATCTTCGGGATATTTCGATGTTGGATTTCGTGACTATACAGATATTGTTATGGGAATTTGAAAGATATATTTTATATCGTTATTCCCAATACGATATATGTTGGTTTCAGAATTTGATATTGAATATAAGCCGATATATTTTCTATTCAAAGCCTTGTATTTAATATCAAATGTGATTTGGGTTTATCGTGAATCGTGTTTTAGATAACATTGGTTCTTTAACCTAGTTAAAGGCAAGATATCGATTTCTGAAAAGATTAAAACTAAGTGGAGTTTTAATGAATCGTTAATTAGATTAAAATGTGAATTGATAATTTAAATTATCAAATCTGAAAAGTGATCGAGAGTGGAGTATCACCAATTTTGCTCCAAAGCGATAGTTAAATCTTTAATTAGATTTGAACGTGAAATGGTAATTAATTTTACCGATAACACCGTGGTGTTAGATATGGAGTATCACCAGTTTTGCTCCACGGGATATATAGGTTGGGATTGGGAAATAAAATAAATAATTACTTCGGTGTGGTTCGTTAATCCCGACTAGTTAGAAATGATATCCATAGGAGGATTAAAGAATAAATTTAGAAGAATTTATCTTTGATAAAATTAATGGGAACCATTCCCTAAAAATGTGATTTTGTGAATAAAAGAATATTCTGAATTGGAATGAGGCGTTCATTGTGTTTGTGTATCATTTGTTAATTATATACATGGGTTATTCAGAAAGGCCGGGTTATACCCATTCTGAATAACCGATTCGACGAGATGTCGAAGATGAAGACGGTGGTTGAAGACCGGAAGTCTTCACATCGTTTGGGTGATTACTGATGATCTTGATTGGGCTGTACACCCAGGATGAGGGAATCAGTTGGTGATCGTCCAGACGTACCTGGAGATGGATGGATATGCGAGGAAAGTGCCTCCGGTTTCGTTCAGACCCAGAACGAACTTGTAAATGGATTGTGTGTCTGACATTGGATTTTATTCTGTGTTGATTGATCTTTATTAAATATACATCTGTTTGGCGGCGGAGAATTTATTCTCTTGCTTAACGCCCTTCTCTGAGACGTACGAGCTCAGAGGTTGTATATCGATGGACATCAGTCGCATGGAGTGAATTGCCAATGTGGCATGCGTAAGTGGCAATTGATCAAGGCTTCTGTTGAAAAGCAAAGTCTTGTGGTTGGTGATCAAAGCACGGCCTGTGTGGCGTAGCTTTGTGTATAACGTGAATTTGCGAGCCTCACACCTCGGTATGAGTCAAAAACGGGAGACGGACCGCTGGGAGAGCACGACGTTTCTTTCTAGCTAGAGTGGTGTCAGTGACCTACCAGCCCTGACATTTATATACTTTTCACCTGTGTGGTTGTTGGATATGAGGCGCCTCGGATATAGGTCTGTAAGGACCGGGAAACGTGTGTTCAGGAATTGCCAATCCTCAAAAGTAAGAGAGGACCGGCCCAGCCGATTCCAAGGATCATAGTGGGGTCCTGAGGCATTTGCTAGAGTGTCTCGAACGTTGAGAGGAGCTTGCCCCTTGCCTCGACTCATGATGGAATCCAATTTCCAATACGTGTATTGCGGTTTTAATTATAGAACTAGTATGGCGACATGATAGATGGTACCCATGCCGCCTATGATTGATACTTATGATTGAAATTATTTTGGCACTATACACTTATTATAGTATCAAATAATGTGTTTTAAACGTATCAAGCATGCTTTGGCTGTTATAAGGTAAAAACCCTATCCTCCGGCTTGCGTTGCATTGTGTGATGGGACCTGGGTCTTATAACAGCTTCATTTTTCTTTATTTAGCATTGCGTTGTTGTTTTATGCACTGGTATTCTTGGGAGGAAACCCGTTCCGTGTTATACGGCGTGGTCCCTTGATTTACCTAACTTTAAAAACCAATATTTATAACTTTTTTTGTTCTCACACTAGTCACATGACTGACCTGGAGTTTATTGTTTTAACTTAAACTCTGGGTGCCCCTATTTTCCGCACGGGCAGCTAGTAGTTTTGGTTTTGCAGATTTATATTCATAGGGTCCTGATTAACAGCTGGAACGATGCTCGGAAAGCTCTGTATCCGTGTATCACTTTCAGTTGTATTTTGTATATTTTTCCGCTGCTATGTAATTTATTGTAATATCTGATATTTGTCGAATGTAATTTATTCATTTTTACTCTGTATATTCTTGTATCTGATGGAATTGTTGTAATAACAATGAAATGTTCTTCTGTTTGCGTTCTATTTTGTCCTGTTCTCAACGCTATCCGCGCTTTCCTTCACGGGGAAGTTCGGGTCGTGTCAATGGTATTCCACTGTGAATATATACGATAATATTAAGTTATTAATAATTTATTTAATTTTATTTAAATATATTTATATATTTAAATGGGTCATCCAGAGCTTTAAAAATAGCCAGTTTTGCAAACGAAGTCGAAATTCGACGAAACTAATTTGGTTGGATGCGCAATGTCAAAAAGTTGTTAAATTTCCAGTTTCGTGATTTTTAGAGTCATTGTGTGGCCGTACGAATTATTAGAGTGTAAAACAGTCGGTATTTTGACAGTTAAAAATACGCTGTGTGAGCATACGATGTCGGAATTCGACGAAACCAGTTTCGTTGGGACCGTAATGTCGAACTGTAGCTGCATGTCCAATTTGGTGATTTTTGGGTATCATAGGTGATCATACGAATTTTAAAAGGGGAAAAACAGATATAAAAAGGTTAAAAGCGAATATATAGATATTTACAAACACTATAAATACCACTACTTCCTTCCTTAACCTAATTTCAGTTCACTTTTGGTCAACACTTTTATTCCGCCGTGTTTATTTGTTCACAGCAAAAGTCGATCTCTTCGAAAATAAAAAACAAATACAATTCAAATCAAATAAATTCTAATATACTTGTATATTGATTCCTGGCTTCCTTCTCTCCAATTTGATACATATATAGATGAGTTTGACAGTCAGTTCTGGGGTCGGGTTTTTCACCGTGGATTTCTAGGGTTTGGTTTTTGGGGGCGTTGTGATTGTCGAGTTGGGTACGGGGTTGATGATGCGGAGGAGGTCGGCTTGGGGTTTTGTTTGGTGGCTGAGGGGTCGGACTCGACGACCTCTGGTGATTGAGGCGGCAGCTTAAAGACCGCTGTTGTGTTGGACATTCAGGCTGTTTTGGGTGCGAAATGTCGAGGTACAGAAATGGTTCGAGTTCGGCAAAATGGGTACGAATGGATAGTGTTTTCGATGTGAGAAATGTTGGAGTTTTTAGTTTGGATTTTCGTTGAAGAAGGGAGGTTGAACAAGGTGGAGTTATTGGCGCTAATGGTGAAGAGAATACTGAAGTTGCGTGGATTTCCTGGAGCCAAGCAATTCGGTGAAGGAGGAAATATCTTGTACGGGTCTGCTATGTTGGAAGATGGGCCAGGGATTTTAAAATAAGGTGAAGGCCCAATGAAAAGAAAGGTTTAAAGTATTAATTTAATTTAAATTGTGTTCAATTTGTAATAACGATAACTTGGCCATACATGATCAGAATTCAGAACGGTCAGTCACGTTGGGACCGTATGGACGAGAGCTTCACAATGAAGCTGACTGGAAGTGGATTCGAGCTCGTATGAATTTATGGCGAAATAAATTGTTTGATTCAAATCAAATAACAGTTTATCGTTCTTTAACGATGAACTGCAAATGTGAGTAAAACTCACCAACTCTGAACAGTTATATTTTTATAATGTATTTTTAGAACTATTAATCATCTGTTGATTTCTGTGTGTTGGTTGATTGATTGAACTGCTAGTCAGTTAGTGGAAATTATATATATATATATATATATATATATATATAAACTGTTAAATATTTATATATTGATTCTGCTATCAGTATAATTTATATTGAACTGAAAGTGATGTTGATTATACTGTGTAACATCTGTGGATGCAGGGAAACAGGTTGGAGGGACCCAATTGGGTTCCTCAATATTTATATACTGTTTTGTTTCATGTATTGAATATATGATGTGATATATATAATCTGTTGGCGAATATATGTGTATGGACGATATTGACCATCGTGATTTGATATGATTGAATACTATAACATACGAGATGTTGATAAGGGGATTTTCAAAGTGATATTGAAAACAGAATATTTATAAATTGGAATATTTATAAATAAGAGATATTTATAAATTTAAATATTTATAAATTGGGATATTTATAAATAGGAGATATTTTAAAAAAAGAAAATAAATTCAAAACATTTCTTTTTGAATGGAAAGGCCTATGTGGCAGGTTTGGGGATTTTCCCGATGCTCCCGTTACAAAGGAGGTTATGGCGAATTTTCCCGGAAATTTAAGGAGTTAGAATATTTTTAAGAATAAATTTGAAAAGGAAAAATTTGCAAACCATTAGCAAATAGAATAAAATAGGTAAAAGAAATATTTGTAAACCATTTACAAATGGAATTTAAAAGGGAATATTTAGAAATAAATAGAGTTATAAAAAAAAGGGAAATTTATTTATAACGGAATAGGATGTTATAAAAAGGAAACCGTTATAAAGAGGAAAACATTATTTAAAAGGAAATCATTTGTAAAGTGAAGAACCGTTACGAAAAAGTAAATCTTTATAAATGAATAAACATTGTTAAAAATGAATCTTTTTAAATGGATAAACGTTACCAAAAAGGAGAAATCGAATATGGTATTCGAAAGTTAGTAAATCGAATATGGTATTCGAAAGTTAGTAAATCGAATATGGTATTCGAAAGTTAGTAAATCGAATATGGTATTCGAAAGTTAGTAAATCGAATATGGTATTCGAAAGTTAGTAAATCGAATATGGTATTCGAAGTTAGTTAATCGAATATGGTATTCGAAGTTAGTTAATCGAATATGGTATTCGAAAGTTAGTAAATCGAATATGGTATTCAAAAGTTAGTAAATCGAATATGTTATTCGAAAGGGGTTAGTCGAGACGAGTTAGTTGGATAGAGTTAGCGAATATTAGTTATTCGAATTAGAGTTAACTAGTTCAGTAGAGTTAACCAAATCCGTAGAGTTAACCAAATCAGTGGAGTTAGCCAGTTCAGTTAGAGTTAATCAGTTAGAGTTAACCAGTTAGAGTTAATCAGTTAGAGTTAACCAGTTAGAGTTAATCAGTTAGAGTTAACCAGTTAGAGTTAACCAGTTAGAGTTAACCAGTTAGAGTTAATCGGTTAGAGTTAATTAGTTTGAGTTAAACAGTTAAGGTTGAACAATTAGAGTAATCCAAATGAGATGCCATTTCGTACGACTGCTAGCGTAATTCGCAGGGCTGCAGATAGCCTAAGGCAGTCGGATGTTTCCTGAGGGAGTCAGGCATAACCATTGTGATCGCTGCGATCTAGAGTCAAGTGAATGGAGTTTAATCGAATATTAGTTATTCGATAGGAGTTAATCGAGTTGAGAAATAAGTTAAGTTAAATAAGTTGAGTTGATCGGGTGGTTCGACCAAGTTAGTCGAGCCAAGTTAATCGAATCGAATTGGTCGAACCAAGTAAGTCGAGTTAAGTTAGTCAAGTTAGTCGAGCCTAGTTAATCGAATCGAATTGGTCGAACCAAGTAAGTCGAGTTAAGTTAGTCAAGTTAGTCGAGCCTAGTTAATCGAATCGAATTGGTCGAACCAAGTAAGTCGAGTTAAGTTAGTCAAGTTAGTCGAGCCTAGTTAATCGAATCGAATTGGTCGAACCAAGTAAGTCGAGTTAAGTTAGTCAAGTTAGTCGATCCTAGTTTATCGAATCGAATTGGTCGAACCAAGTAAGTCGAGTTAGTCGAGTCAAGTTAAGTTAGTCGAGTTAAGTTCGTCGAGTTAAATAAATCGATGTTAGTTTCATCGAAAGGAGTTATCGATGTTAGTTTCATCGAAAGGAGTTATCGATGTTAGTTTCATCGAAAGGAGTTATCGATGTTAGTTTCATCGAAAGGAGTTATCGATTATAGTTTAATCGAAGTGAGATTTTCAAATATGAGATATTTGAAAGGAAGAGTTATCGAATATTAGTTATTCGAAGAGAGATTTTCGAATATCGTTTATTCGAGAAGGAGTTAATCGAAGATAGGTTATTCGAAGAAGAGTTAATCAAATAGAGATTTCTCGAAGAGAGCTAATCGGCGTATTCGATTATATCGAATTCGGGAAAGTACTTGTACTTTCCAGTGTTTAAATAGAGATTTATTCATTTATAAACAAATAAGTGTTAGGTTAATTATTCACTAATAAGCATAGAAGTTATAATTAAAGTTAGATAATTCGAAAGGAGGGATTATAACGTTATCGTTATAACCAATGTTTTAAATATAGAAGTGGATTAGTAAAATTGGATCCGAGAAAGGTGTAAAGAAGTTGTTAAAGATTAAAAGAGAAACTTTGACCATTTTGAAGTTATAACGTTGTTCAGTTAAGGTCTGAGAGGTAATTATACCCCAACTTGAGTGACTTCCTTCTTAACTAAGAAATGATAAGGTTTGATCGTAAAGGAGTTTTGGAAATGTTTTCCAAACGAGAATCAGAAATGTTTTCTGATAAAAGAAAATAAGAATTTAGAATATAGGGAAACAGGAGATAAGTAAATAAATGAACTAAAGAGATTAATGTTAAATGATGTTTGATTGATATTATTTCCACTTGGAAATAATATCGTTGTTTGCACACTTGTTTTTCTTTGATAGTTAACTCACAGACTATTGAAGTTTTGACCATTTTAACGTTGTTAATATGGAGAGATCGGTTGGATTATTATCCAAAGAACCACTCTGTATTGGCATAAGCATTGCGAATCATATATGCCAAAGATAATTGAAGACGGAGTAAAATGCAAGGGCTGTTGTATAAGTCTTAGATAACAGTGACTAAGATGGATATACTGAATAGTGCCTTCGGTTTGTCCAGTCCCAGGACAACTTGTATGGACGAAGGTCTGACAGAGTATATCCAATGGATCGCGTAAGTTGATCTATTCAAACGTATTCACGTTTGGTGGCAGAGGAATTTGTAACGACACGGATTTCGCCCGGACCTAATCGATCGCTAAACCGACCAAGACCGTTCGAATCCCGCATACGCTAACTTTGGGTATACAACACATCAGAACAAATAACAGAAGACTTCAATAAACATCATAATAATGTTACATCAGAGTACAGAATATCAGAGTATATCGAAAATAATACACAGCGGAAGATAAATTTACATAAATGTAATACAATGCACAGCGGAATTATAAACTACACAGCGGAAGACTGTAAATGCCTGGACACAGCTTAAAGCTTCAATCCAGAATCCTGCTCAAAACATCTGCAAAATAAAACTACTCGACTGCCCGTGTGGAAAATAGGGGCACCCGAGTTCGCAAGGGAAAAGCAAACTACAGGTCAGTCATGGGACTGGTGTGAGAACTCAAAAACAGTTGTTAAACTTGTTTAAAAATAAGGCAAATCACGGGACCACGCCACTTTCGCGGAACGGGTTTACCCCCATGAAAGCCAGTGTATAAGCAACAATCAATATAGATATATGGATCTACTATGCATCACACAACATGCAATATCCCAATCTACCCACTTAGATTAATCACAACACTTAGATTTTCCAAATCCAATTCAATTTACAGAAATTATTCCTTTGGATTTTATTCCCGATTTCTTATTTCAAATCATTTGAAATACATATCTAACTTTCTATATCAAAGTAGATTTCACTTCGGGATCTCAAATCAAATCATTTGGAAATGTGAATTCCAAAACATAACAATGCATACAAACAAGTATGCAACCAAATATCGTGCTCCCCATCGACAAGGCAAAGGGTACGCACCTCGCAACTCGATATATATATGTGCACCTACCCCACATAGGAGTAGGCTACACCGACGATGCACCTCCCACTCAGGAGAGCATACACCGCCCTCTCACCCATACTTTTAGTCTCAGGGTTACCCGAATCTTTAGTCACATACTAAATCATTTCATATCCCGAAGTAGGAAAAATCATTTCACAACATAATAATCACAAGTACTTTCAAAATATAGTACTTCACATCAGTAATTCACGCATATGATCAGTCACTATTAATCACATAACCTTTGAGCTCGTACGTCTCAAAGAAGGGTGTTAAGCAAGAGAATAAATTCTCCGCCACCAAACAGATACATCATCAATAGCAACTAATCGAATACGCGATGAACCACAATGTAACATATAATACATTTTCTAAATCACTTTAGAAATCATCGGGTTTCGGGCCTCGAAATCCTTTCTGTTTTATAAAACATTTTTATAAAACATTCCCTGTCCAAAATCGGGAATACATTTCTTTTCACTTAAGAAAAATATCATTTCACAATCATTCGTTAAATTTGAAATGAACACAACATCGCTAAACACCTTATCGTCAAATCGTGAAGTGTTTCACAAGGCGTTAGCACACAGATATTTTCAACCCAACCCAATGCTAAATGTAGAAGCATATTCTGCTCATAAACTGGTCGAGCACAATCCAAACCATCAATCAATCAAATTTGACATTAAATATAAGGTTTTAAATAGAGAGAGTATTGACTTATATTTAACATCAAATCCTGAAACCAACAGATATCATATCGGGAATAACGATATCGATATCTTCCAAATTCCCATCACAATATCTGTAATCACGGAATCCAATATCGAAAATATCCATTGATAATTTCAATTCAAATCTAATCCAATTTATTTATTTTTAACCATTGGATTATTTTACTAGTTAATAACTAGTTCATTTCGATAAAAATCTATTTTTATCTTTTCAAATATGGAGTTTTTCATCCCAATTCTTCACAAATCATTTCTTATGATTTTACACAAATTATTACTATTTTTAATAATTTTATCGAGGCCCGTACAGTCGATTTCCATCAACGGCCATCGAACTGCACTTACAGCGACCTTTTTCGAATTTGATTTGGACGTAATTCCAAATCCAACCGTTAGATCTCAAATTTCTAATATTCCTTAGAAAGATCTTTTCGATACGAACCCAACGGTTCTGATTTCAGGAGAATCCGACGGTCGGATCTCCCGAAATGTCCGTTCGAAGTCAATGGTCGAAATTCGCGAACTGCCGCGGCGCGGCGCGTTCTATTCAGGCCATTATATTATATATATAATATATATAATATATATTTCGTCGATTTCCTTTTAAAACGAATTTTATTAATCATTTCAAATTTGTTTCAAAAACAATTTCAACCTTTATTTCAATTTCAAATCAAAATTGAATCTTCCTTTATAAATTCTTTTAACATTCACTTCGATTTGATTTAAATTCAAATCGATTTCAATTTTATTTCAATTCGAATTCGTTTTCTATTCAGTTCAATTCGAATTCATTTTCTATGTTATTCAATTCGAATTCGTTTTCTATTCAATTCATTTCGAATTCGTTTTCTATTCAATTCATTTCGAATTCGTTTTCTATTCAATTCAATTCGAATTCGTTTTCTATTCAGTTCAATTCGAATTCGTTTTCTATTTAATTCAATTCGAATTCGTTTTCTATTCAATTCATTTCGAATTCGTTTTCTATTCAATTCATTTCGAATTCGTTTTCTATTCAATTCATTTCGAATTCGTTTTCTATTTAGTTCAATTCGAATTCATTTTCTATATATATATTCATTTTCAATATATTCGATACTTTCACTTTCAATATATTCAATATTTTCACTTTCAATATATATATTATTTTCACTTTCAATATATTCGATATTTTCACTTTCAATATATTCGATATTTTCTCCTTCACTATATATAATATTTTCACTTTCGATATATATAATATTTTCACTTTCGATATATATAATATTTTCACTTTCGATATATACAATAAAATGATATTTTTATTTTTCTAACACATTTTAGAAAATTTCGGCGACATAACGGCACGATACTAGAAACGGGACAAGGCCTAGCCTTATCCCCGGTCTAGTGAAGGCCCACGCCATTCACTCATCAATCAAATCAATTTCATTTTGCAAACCACAAAATTTGGAGTAAGGGTCTAACCTAGCCTTACTCCTACGCCTTATAACGGCGCACGTCTAATCCTAACCAATTTATCGATTCGATTTTTCACACCACAAACCACATTCAAACCAATATCGCAATCAATCTCCAAACAGTCAAACAAACAAGTCCATGGTCTGTGGACGATTGTGTCGGGTGCTACTAAGCACCGTCTGCATCCTAGTATATATATAACTAGAAAAATTAAATTGAAAGGTGAGAAGTTCTCACTTATAGCTATCCTAGCTCCACGGCTCTTCTTTTGCAGAAGTCTTCGTCGTTTCGCCTTTTTGTCACCTTCGTTGCTGCTTTCACTACATACGTAAAAATCACATTTTTACTTCGCTATTCAATATATAAAAATCGAATTTTTACTTCGATGTTCAATATATAAAAATTCTATTTTTCTATCGACGTTCAATATATAAAAATTCTATTTTTCTATCGAAGTTCAATATATAAAAATTATATTTTTCTATCGAAGTTCAATATATAAAAATTATATTTTCCTATCGAAGTTCAATATATAAAAATTATATTTTCCTATCGAAGTTCAATATATAAAAATTATATTTTTAAGGCGCTAAGATCTAATTTTTATCTCGTCAAAAATCTTATTTTTCCTACAACAAAATCCTAAACTTTTTCTACCTCCTACGAATTCAAAATTCCTTCGAATAAAAATCATGTTTTCATGATTAAAAATCAAAGCTTTAAGAGAAAAAGAAAAATCTAATCTTTTTAACCAATAAAAATCAAATCTTTTTATTAGTAAAAACTTAACTTTAAAATGATAAAAATCTATAATTTCTACTTTTAAAAAAAATCAGTTTTATATACTAAAAAAAAAAATCAGTTTTATATACTAAAAAAAATCAGTTTTATATACTTAAAAAAAATCAGTTTTGAAAATAAAAATAAAAATAAAAAATGAAAATAAAGAAACACTTACAGAAAAAAAATCGAAGGCAGATGGGGGGGTTCCTGAGGCGTCGATGGCTGTGTAGTGGCGCGGCGGGATGAGTCGGCGGTGGTCAGGGATTGGCCAGAGGATGCGGTTTCGAAGAGAGTTGGGGTTGTTTTCGGGTTGTAGAAGAAGGAGGAAGAGGGGAGAGAGAAGTGCGAGGGAGGGGGGGCTGTCAGGATCGGAGCGGCGGCGGGATGAGTCGGCGGCGGTCATGAGGGCGGAAGCGATCGAAGGGGGGGGGGTGTTTAGGGTTTTCTAATTTTGAACGACGGGTTTGACTAAAGAGGGTAGAGAGAGAGGATGAAGAGATTATATAATATAATATATATATTTAATTATTTTAAATTCTAAAAGCAACTTTTAATTTTGAACTCGAAATCAAACTCACCGACTGTCGTCCCTAGCTAATCACCTACATTCCGAACACAATGGAATATGTATCGTAGGTTGATTCGACTGTTTGAATCAGTTTCCGCTGAATTTACATTTAAATCCTTACTTTGAATTTTAAACGTACATTTCAAATTACCGGGGCCACATACTAACTCGAAAAATTCCCGAAAAATATTTTCTAGCTTCGTATTGACGATACGGTCCTAACAAAACTAGTTTCGTCGAATTCTGAGACCGTTTGAAAAATGGTCAATTTCCAGTCGATTAAAATCAACTGAAACTGGTCAAACGCGTTTTCCTTTGTCACGCTCACATATTGATTCGAAAAATTATGAAATTTGGAATCTAGCAATAATTCGACATCACGGACCTAACAAAACTGGTTTCGTCGAAATCCGAGGTCGTTTGCAAAATTGCTATTTTTAAGGGCCTTATATATAAAAAAAAAATATATATAAATTCCACAGCGACTATTTCTAATTTTCAACTGGACATATCTCATCATTTATAAAGTGAAATCTCAGTTTCTCAACTTCGTTGGAAAGATATCATCAATTAGATCCTAATGTTTTTGGTTTCACAAAAATCCGGATTGTTTTGCACCCGGTACATTCAATTGAAGTTTGAAATCGAATTATCGAACTACCGCGCCATTTTCAATTCTATTTATAATTATATATAAATATTTATATTCTAACGACGACGCGCATAATATATACGTTCGAATTCTATTCAAAATAAATTTCTCGTCGTTATTATTTAAAATAATTCATTTTAAATAATCAAAATTCGCTAAAATTGCCAAAATAAAAATTTCAAACTGGCTCGCATTTTACGGGTTGTTACAATCTCCCCCACTTAAAACTTTTCGTCCCCGAAAAGGAACAAAGTCGAAAGTGGTTTGATTATTCAGCTCTACGTTCGATCTGGCTTCCATTCTCCAACCCTTTAGTTTCTGAGAATTTTCAAAATTTCAAAAATTTGGCTAACACCCTAAATTTTTGAAAAATTTCGCCATAACCTCCCCTGCACCGGGAGCATCGGGGAATTTCAAATAGCTTCCCCGGTCCTTTAGATCTCAAAAAGAAAAAGAAAAAGCCAAGCGGCTAGCCAATAGGCTCACAAAATCATCATCACCCAAACAAAACAGGAAATTATGTAGTAAACATGTACCTATTTGTCGGGCAAACAAATTTTATTCTCTGCTCTAGCCTCCTTGCTATGACCTGTTCAATGTAAGTATATGTATATGCAAGCAAATGCGACCAATTTTCAATACAATTCAATATTTGTTTCAATTAGGCTAAAATGGCTAAAAATTAGCAAACAAATAAACAAACAACACAAACATCAATCAATTAATTGATTATATTTTCAAATATATAATTTTATATATTTAAAAAACATATTTTCTAAAATCAGATTATATATATAATCACAGATACGTTATTTATAAACAAATAACTCTCGACTCATTCTGGGGCATTTCTAACCCCATCTCTAACGAGTCACTCATTCTAGAATGCTACTGATTCTATCTCTAATGAGGATTCTTTTATAGGACATTACTAATCCTACCTCTGATGAGTCTTTTATTCTGTTCTAACGAGTTGTACCCCAAAGATTTGAGTTTAACCAAAGCTCTGATACCACGTTGTAACGACACGGATTTCGCCCGGACCTAATCGATCGCTAAACCGACCAAGACCGTTCGAATCCCGCATACGCTAACTTTGGGTATACAACACATCAGAACAAATAACAGAAGACTTCAATAAACATCATAATAATGTTACATCAGAGTACAGAATATCAGAGTATATCGAAAATAATACACAGCGGAAGATAAATTTACATAAATGTAATACAATGCACAGCGGAAATATAAACTACACAGCGGAAGACTGTAAATGCCTGGACACAGCTTAAAGCTTCAATCCAGAATCCTGCTCAAAACATCTGCAAAATAAAACTACTCGACTGCCCGTGTGGAAAATAGGGGCACCCGAGTTCGCAAGGGAAAAGCAAACTACAGGTCAGTCATGGGACTGGTGTGAGAACTCAAAAACAGTTGTTAAACTTGTTTAAAAATAAGGCAAATCACGGGACCACGCCACTTTCGCGGAACGGGTTTACCCCCATGAAAGCCAGTGTATAAGCAACAATCAATATAGATATATGGATCTACTATGCATCACACAACATGCAATATCCCAATCTACCCACTTAGATTAATCACAACACTTAGATTTTCCAAATCCAATTCAATTTACAGAAATTATTCCTTTGGATTTTATTCCCGATTTCTTATTTCAAATCATTTGAAATACATATCTAACTTTCTATATCAAAGTAGATTTCACTTCGGGATCTCAAATCAAATCATTTGGAAATGTGAATTCCAAAACATAACAATGCATACAAACAAGTATGCAACCAAATATCGTGCTCCCCATCGACAAGGCAAAGGGTACGCACCTCGCAACTCGATATATATATGTGCACCTACCCCACATAGGAGTAGGCTACACCGACGATGCACCTCCCACTCAGGAGAGCATACACCGCCCTCTCACCCATACTTTTAGTCTCAGGGTTACCCGAATCTTTAGTCACATACTAAATCATTTCATATCCCGAAGTAGGAAAAATCATTTCACAACATAATAATCACAAGTACTTTCAAAATATAGTACTTCACATCAGTAATTCACGCATATGATCAGTCACTATTAATCACATAACCTTTGAGCTCGTACGTCTCAAAGAAGGGTGTTAAGCAAGAGAATAAATTCTCCGCCACCAAACAGATACATCATCAATAGCAACTAATCGAATACGCGATGAACCACAATGTAACATATAATACATTTTCTAAATCACTTTAGAAATCATCGGGTTTCGGGCCTCGAAATCCTTTCTGTTTTATAAAACATTTTTATAAAACATTCCCTGTCCAAAATCGGGAATACATTTCTTTTCACTTAAGAAAAATATCATTTCACAATCATTCGTTAAATTTGAAATGAACACAACATCGCTAAACACCTTATCGTCAAATCGTGAAGTGTTTCACAAGGCGTTAGCACACAGATATTTTCAACCCAACCCAATGCTAAATGTAGAAGCATATTCTGCTCATAAACTGGTCGAGCACAATCCAAACCATCAATCAATCAAATTTGACATTAAATATAAGGTTTTAAATAGAGAGAGTATTGACTTATATTTAACATCAAATCCTGAAACCAACAGATATCATATCGGGAATAACGATATCGATATCTTCCAAATTCCCATCACAATATCTGTAATCACGGAATCCAATATCGAAAATATCCATTGATAATTTCAATTCAAATCTAATCCAATTTATTTATTTTTAACCATTGGATTATTTTTCTAGTTAATAACTAGTTCATTTCGATAAAAATCTATTTTTATCTTTTCAAATATGGAGTTTTTCATCCCAATTCTTCACAAATCATTTCTTATGATTTTACACAAATTATTACTATTTTTAATAATTTTATCGAGGCCCGTACAGTCGATTTCCATCAACGACCATCGAACTGCACTTACAGCGACCTTTTTCGAATTTGATTTGGACGTAATTCCAAATCCAACCATTAGATCTCAAATTTCTAATATTCCTTAGAAAGCTCTTTTCGATACGAACCCAACGGTTCTGATTTCAGGAGAATCCGACGGTCGGATCTCCCGAAATGTCCGTTCGAAGTCAATGGTCGAAATTCGCGAACTGCCGCGGCGCGTTCTATTCAGGCCATTATATTATATATATAATATATATAATATATATTTCGTCGATTTCCTTTTAAAACGAATTTTATTAATCATTTCAAATTTGTTTCAAAAACAATTTCAACCTTTATTTCAATTTCAAATCAAAATTGAATCTTCCTTTATAAATTCTTTTAACATTCACTTCGATTTGATTTAAATTCAAATCGATTTCAATTTTATTTCAATTCGAATTCGTTTTCTATTCAGTTCAATTCGAATTCATTTTCTATGTTATTCAATTCGAATTCGTTTTCTATTCAATTCATTTCGAATTCGTTTTCTATTCAATTCATTTCGAATTCGTTTTCTATTCAATTCAATTCGAATTCGTTTTCTATTCAG
Organism: Allium sativum; assembly: GCA_030737875.1. Lineage (NCBI taxonomy): Eukaryota > Viridiplantae > Streptophyta > Magnoliopsida > Asparagales > Amaryllidaceae > Allium > Allium sativum. The sequence goes on from CM060921.1 coordinate 284,098,592, forward strand.
TTCAATTCGAATTCGTTTTCTATTTAATTCAATTCGAATTCGTTTTCTATTCAATTCATTTCGAATTCGTTTTCTATTCAATTCATTTCGAATTCGTTTTCTATTCAATTCATTTCGAATTCGTTTTCTATTTAGTTCAATTCGAATTCATTTTCTATATATATATTCATTTTCAATATATTCGATACTTTCACTTTCAATATATTCAATATTTTCACTTTCAATATATATATTATTTTCACTTTCAATATATTCGATATTTTCACTTTCAATATATTCGATATTTTCTCCTTCACTATATATAATATTTTCACTTTCGATATATATAATATTTTCACTTTCGATATATATAATATTTTCACTTTCGATATATACAATAAAATGATATTTTTATTTTTCTAACACATTTTAGAAAATTTCGGCGACATAACGGCACGATACTAGAAACGGGACAAGGCCTAGCCTTATCCCCGGTCTAGTGAAGGCCCACGCCATTCACTCATCAATCAAATCAATTTCATTTTGCAAACCACAAAATTTGGAGTAAGGGTCTAACCTAGCCTTACTCCTACGCCTTATAACGGCGCACGTCTAATCCTAACCAATTTATCGATTCGATTTTTCACACCACAAACCACATTCAAACCAATATCGCAATCAATCTCCAAACAGTCAAACAAACAAGTCCATGGTCTGTGGACGATTGTGTCGGGTGCTACTAAGCACCGTCTGCATCCTAGTATATATATAACTAGAAAAATTAAATTGAAAGGTGAGAAGTTCTCACTTATAGCTATCCTAGCTCCACGGCTCTTCTTTTGCAGAAGTCTTCGTCGTTTCGCCTTTTTGTCACCTTCGTTGCTGCTTTCACTACATACGTAAAAATCACATTTTTACTTCGCTATTCAATATATAAAAATCGAATTTTTACTTCGATGTTCAATATATAAAAATTCTATTTTTCTATCGACGTTCAATATATAAAAATTCTATTTTTCTATCGAAGTTCAATATATAAAAATTATATTTTTCTATCGAAGTTCAATATATAAAAATTATATTTTCCTATCGAAGTTCAATATATAAAAATTATATTTTCCTATCGAAGTTCAATATATAAAAATTATATTTTTAAGCCGCTAAGATCTAATTTTTATCTCGTCAAAAATCTTATTTTTCCTACAACAAAATCCTAAACTTTTTCTACCTCCTACGAATTCAAAATTCCTTCGAATAAAAATCATGTTTTCATGATTAAAAATCAAAGCTTTAAGAGAAAAAGAAAAATCTAATCTTTTTAACCAATAAAAATCAAATCTTTTTATTAGTAAAAACTTAACTTTAAAATGATAAAAATCTATAATTTCTACTTTTAAAAAAAATCAGTTTTATATACTAAAAAAAAAAATCAGTTTTATATACTAAAAAAAATCAGTTTTATATACTTAAAAAAAATCAGTTTTGAAAATAAAAATAAAAATAAAAAATGAAAATAAAGAAACACTTACAGAAAAAAAAATCGAAGGCGGATGGGGGGGGTTCCTGAGGCGTCGATGGCTGTGTAGTGGCGCGGCGGGATGAGTCGGCGGTGGTCAGGGATTGGCCAGAGGATGCGGTTTCGAAGTGAGTTGGGGTTGTTTTCGGGTTGTAGAAGAAGGAGGAAGAGGGGAGAGAGAAGTGCGAGGGAGGGGGGGCTGTCAGGATCGGAGCGGCGGCGGGATGAGTCGGCGGCGGTCATGAGGGCGGAAGAGATCGAAGGGGGGGGTGTTTAGGGTTTTCTAATTTTGAACGACGGGTTTGACTAAAGAGGGTAGAGAGAGAGGATGAAGAGATTATATAATATAATATATATATTTAATTATTTTAAATTCTAAAAGCAACTTTTAATTTTGAACTCGAAATCAAACTCACCGACTGTCGTCCCTAGCTAATCACCTACATTCCGAACACAATGGAATATGTATCGTAGGTTGATTCGACTGTTTGAATCAGTTTCCGCTGAATTTACATTTAAATCCTTACTTTGAATTTTAAACGTACATTTCAAATTACCGGGGCCACATACTAACTCGAAAAATTCCCGAAAAATATTTTCTAGCTTCGTATTGACGATACGGTCCTAACAAAACTAGTTTCGTCGAATTCTGAGACCGTTTGAAAAATGGTCAATTTCCAGTCGATTAAAATCAACTGAAACTGGTCAAACGCGTTTTCCTTTGTCACGCTCACATATTGATTCGAAAAATTATGAAATTTGGAATCTAGCAATAATTCGACATCACGGACCTAACAAAACTGGTTTCGTCGAAATCCGAGGTCGTTTGCAAAATTGCTATTTTTAAGGGCCTTATATATAAAAAAAAAATATATATAAATTCCACAGCGACTATTTCTAATTTTCAACTGGACATATCTCATCATTTATAAAGTGAAATCTCAGTTTCTCAACTTCGTTGGAAAGATATCATCAATTAGATCCTAATGTTTTTGGTTTCACAAAAATCCGGATTGTTTTGCACCCGGTACATTCAATTGAAGTTTGAAATCGAATTATCGAACTACCGCGCCATTTTCAATTCTATTTATAATTATATATAAATATTTATATTCTAACGACGACGCGCATAATATATACGTTCGAATTCTATTCAAAATAAATTTCTCGTCGTTATTATTTAAAATAATTCATTTTAAATAATCAAAATTCGCTAAAATTGCCAAAATAAAAATTTCAAACTGGCTCGCATTTTACGGGTTGTTACAGAATTCGTTTCTCTAAGCTGTATACCCGTGTTATTTTTGGATAAATCAATTTGTGATTTGGCGGGTATGACGATGTGACATTCTAAGTGAATGAGGATGACTTGTATGAATGAATGTTTGACAGAGTATTTCCAGAAAGGTCACGTACATTGATTTCTTCAACCGTACCAAGAGTGGAAGCAGAGAAGGAAACTTCTTTAGCTAACACGTAATGTACTGTTGTAGACGTCAATTAGTGATTTTTGATGGATCTGACAATGTGGCATTCGAAATAAATCTGATGTAATGATAAAGCGTAGCTTCTAGCCTCATCAACCGGTAAATGACAAAATCGGGCAGGCAGCATGGCTAAGTCGGTCGCACCGAAGTAGGGTGTATAATCACCTATCTAGAGAATATTCATTTGTTTCTTAAATCTATCAATGTTGTCCCATATATATACGGGAACGGTTGCTGATCCCAACCGTTGGTGATATACATTCGATACACTCAAGCGAAATGAGTGGTCGGTCATGTGTGGCTGAGTTACAAGATGTTCTTGTTGAACTCCAGTGTATCGTTCCTAGAGTACACTGATCGGAAGGTGGTTCCATACCTTGTCATAGTTGGAAATCCATTATCCAATACGTGCTTGCGATTTTGATTGTATACTATATATGTAGAACGTGAGATGAAAGCGTTTCTGCTAGTTGATATCTATTTGTACATAGACATTATTATAATATCAAAAGGTTTTTGATATAAAGATATTTTGGATTCTCATAAGGGAAAAACCCGTTCCGTTCTGCGGCGTGGTCTTATGAGATATCATTTACTTGTTCATATACCTGTTTAAACTGTTTTACTCATACCAGTCCCATGACTGACCCGGAGTTTATTTGTTTTGTTTTCCCTAAACTCTTGGGTGCCTAATTTTGTACGGGCAGTCAAGTAGTCAGGAATTTACAGATATACTTGAAGAGCTAGAGCAGGAGGCTTATGGATCATATAGCTATAGTTTATTTCCGCTGTGTTGTAAGTGCTGTACTCTGATAAGTGCTATTGTATACATAACTGTTATATTTCAAAGTTATGTTATCTATTATATGTTATTCGTTCCGCTGTGAGGTTCGTGTTACTCTGATGTTGTGTTTTTCTTCTTCTTCTATTCTAAGTTTCTATCTTATCTATTCTCACCCTCTAATTTCTTTCATTAATTACTGGGATTTTTCGATGTTTTGGTTATCGACATCAAGCTTATGTCGATAACCAAAGTCGCGGAAAAATCCGGGTCGTTACACTGAGGTCCGTCTCCCGTTTTTGGTTCACAACCGGGGTGTAAGGCTCGTAAATTCACGTTACACAAAGCTGTGCCACACAGGCTGTGCTTTGATCATCACCACAAGACTTTGCTTTTCAACAGAAGCCTCGATCAATTTCCACTTAGGCATGCCACACAGGCAATTTACTCCATGCGTTTGATATCCATCAATATATAACCCCTGAGCTCATACGTCTCAGAGAAGGGCGTTAAGCAAGAGAATAAATTCTCCGCCGCCAAACTGATATATATTTGATAGAAATCAATCACACGGACTAGAATCCAATGTCAGACACATAGTCCATTTACAAGTTCGTTCTGGGTCTGAACGAAACCGGAGGCACCTAGTACCCCGCATATCCATCGATCTCCAAGTACGTCTGGACAATCACCAACTATTTCCATCTTCTTGGGTGTACATCCCAATCAAGATCAGTAATCACCTAAACGATGTGAAGACCTCTGGTCTTCGACCACCGTCTTCATCTTCGACTTATCGTCGTATCAGTTATTCAGAATGGGATAAAACCGGTCTTTCCGAATAACTCGTGTATATTTTAAATAAATGTTACACAAACACAACATACGCCTCATTCCAATTTATCAGTCACTAACCGTAAATTAATGAAGAGAATAATTCCCCAAATATTAACCCCGAAGGCCGAAACCAACATCAGATCAATATCTAGAAAACCATTCTGCTTGTCTAACCGACAGTTAGTTTCGAAATTTCACATTCATAGGGAAAGGTTCCCATTAATTTTATCAAAGATAAATTCTTTAATTTATTCTTTAATCTACTTTTGAATATCAATTCAAACTAGTCGGGATTAACGAACTTTACCGAAGTAATCATTTGTTTTAATTTACCAATCCCAACCTATTCATCCCATGAAGTAAAACTGGTAATACTTCATATCTAACACCACGGTGTTATCGGTAAATTCAATTACCATTTCACGTTCAATTCTAATTAAAAATTTAACTATCGCCTGGAGCAAAACTGGTGGTACTCCATTCTCGATCTTTTCAATCTAATTAAAGATTCATTAAAACTCCACTTAGTTTTAATCGTTAACTGGGTTAAAGAATCAGTGTCATTTAAAACACGGTTCACGATAAACCCAAAATCACATTTCATTAATTATCGGGTTAAAGAACAAGTGTTATTTAAAACACCGTTCACGATAAACCCAAAAATCAATACTAATTCGATTCCAATTAAATATCATTTAATTGGTACACTTCATTAAATCTAAATAAAAAGATTTAATCTTTTCTCAACTGGGTTCAAGAACAGTGTTGATGAAGACACCATTCACGACAAACCCAAATCACATTTGATATTAAATACAAGGCTCTGAATAGAAAATATATCGGCTTATATTCAATATCAAATTCTACGACCAACAGAGATCGTATCGGAAATAATGATATACATATCTATATCTTTCAAATTTCCATAACAACATTTGTATAATCACGAAATCCAACATCGAAATATCCCGAAGACAATTTCGATTCAAATCCATTCCAATGCAATCATTGGAAATTCTGGTTATTTTTAAAATCCTTTTTAAATTCAATTTATTTATTTAAAAACGAATAGAATTTTTATTCTAGTTCAAAACTAGTTCATTTCGATAAAAATTTATTTTTATCTTTTCAAATATGGGATTTTTCATCCCAGTTCTTTCTAAATCATTTCTTATGATTTTACACAAATTATTACTATTTTTAATAATTTTATCAAGGCCCGTACAGTCGATTTCCATCAACGGCCATCGAACTGCACTTACAACGACCTTTTTCAAATTTGATTTGGACATAATTCCAAATCCAACCATTAGATTTCAAATTTCTAATATTCGTTAGAAAGCTCTTTTTGATACGAACCCAACGGTTCCGGTTTTAGGAGAATCCGACGGTCGGATCTCCCGTAATATCCGTTCGAAGTCAATGGTCGAAATTCGCGAACTGCCGCGGCGCGGCGCGTTCTATTCAGGCCATTATATTATATATATAATATATATAATATATACGTCGTCGATTTCCTTTCGAAACGAATTTTATAAATCATTTTAAATTCATTTCAAATATTTCAATTCAAATTGATTTCTAATTCAATTTCAGTTCGTTTTCAATTCAATTCAATTCGACTCATTTCTATTCAATTTCTATTCGAATTCGTTTATATTCAATTCTTTTCGAATTTATTTATATTCAATTCTTTTTTTCAAAATATCATATTTTGAAATCACTTTCGATATTCATTATAAAATGAATAAAATCGATATAAATGTCGTTCACGTCAAAATGGCGTCAATCTATTCAATACGGCTTCATATATTCCTATTTTCAAATATTCTATTTCAAATATTTCTTTTTCAAATATTTCTATTTTAAAACTGGAATGAGGCCCAATCAATTACCATATAATGTTAATTATATGGATTTTCTACAACACATGTATAAATCAACAACGATGAATAATCAACCATCATCCAAAGTGCATTCTACACTGTATAAGCATCAAATATAAATATTCAATGCTTATAACAGCCTGTCAATCAATCGATCGACATACAACTAAACAATTGGGATTAGTGTACGTCAAATATCATCCCAATACCCGTGTGGGGTTTCAAGCAATCAAACACAGATTTTTATTTGTGCAGTTGGGCGATGTGTAAAATTTATCGTCCCAATCAATGTCCTTCAAATATGTGTACATAAACAAACCGTCCGGTTTGTAAATGAATATTTATTTATTCACATTCACGTTAAAAATTATATTTTCAACGATAAAACATTTTATTTCAACATATGAATTTCTATTCAGTTCATTCTTTCAATAAAATGATATTTTATTTTAGAAAATTTTGGCGGCATAACGGCGCGATACTAGAAACGGGACGAGGCCTAGCCTTATCCTCGGTCTAGTGAAGGCCCACGCCATTCACACATCAATCAAATCAATTTCATTTCATCAAACAATTCAATTCAAACCAAATAATCTAACCAACTACACAACCAAAAAATTAAACAAACAAGCCATCCATGGTTTTTGGATGACGGGTGTCGGGTGCTACTAAACACCGTCTGCATCCTAGTATATATATATATATATATATATATATATAACTAGAAAAAGAAATTTTGAAAGGTGAGAAGTTCTCACCGATAGCTATCCAATACCACGACTCTTCATTTATAGAAATCTTCGTCGTTCTGCCTCTTTTCACTTTCTTTGCCCGTATTATCTACATATGTAAAAAAAATCACATTTTTAATTCGCTATTCAATATATAAAAATCGAATTTTTTTCTTCGCTATTCAATATATAAAAATCGGATTTTTACTATGTTATTCAATATATAAAAATCGAATTTTTACTATGCTATTCAATATATAAAAATTGAATTTTTACTTTGCTATTCAATATATAAAAATCGAATTTTTTTCTTTGCTATTCAATATATAAAAATCAAATTTTTACTTTGCTATTCAATATATAAAAATCGAATTTTTACTTTGCTATTCAATATATAAAAATCGAATTTTTTTCTTCGCTATTCAATATATAAAAATCGAATTTTTACTATATAAAAATCTTAACTTTTCGCTTTGAAAAATCGGATCTTTTTATTGCTATTCATATGATAGAACCATATTTTTATATAGATAAAACTCGTATCTTCATACCCATAAAAACTATAACTTTTCTGATTCAAAAATCCTAATCTTTTCCTTATTTTATATACAAACAGATCATAACTTTATATATAAATAAATCCTTTATCATGTTAAAAACCAATCCTTTATGATGTTTAAAATCACAACTTTATGATAATGAAAATCATAGCTTTTTATTTTAAAACTGATTTCAACATCGCATACATATGTAATTAAACCGATTTAAAAATCTTTCTAAGACTAGTTTCATTAATTAAACAAAATTAAATAAATAATTAGAAGTTTACCGGCGTCATTGGGTTGAAGGGGGGGCGGGCGGATTCGCTGCTGGAGGTTCCAGAGAGGGAAGGCGGCACCTCTCAGCGTCGGTGGCCGGGCAGTGGGCCCTAGGGCGCTGCGGTCTTCAGTTGGTTGGGGATTCGGGGTCTCGCGCATCCAGATCGAGAGGAGGATGAGAGGGAGGGCGGAGCGCCTGTGCTACGGCGACGTGAAGAGGAGGGGCGAGGCTGGAGCCTCGTCGGCGGTGGGTGGCGTCACGCCTGGGCGCGGTGGCCACTGCGCCTTCTTCTTCTTTTTTTTTCTGTGAATTCGATTTAAAATCAGAAAGGGGGAGGGGCCAGAGAGATTTAAGGGGAGAGGAGAGAGGATTCCAATTTTTAATTATTTTAATTATGAAAAAGTTGGCTTTTAGATATGACCTCAAAACGAGGCCCACCGCCTGTCGTCTATAGCGTTTTACCCCTATTCCAAACACAATGGGATATGTATCGCAAGTTGATTTGTTCGTCTCGATCAGTTTCCGTTGAATTTACATTTAAATCGCTATATTGAATTTTAAACGTACATTTCAAATTACCGGGGTCACATACTAACTCTAAAAATTCAATAAAAATATTTTCTAGCTTCGTATTAACTATACGGTCCTAACAAAACTAGTTTCGTCGAATTCTGAGACCGTTTGAAAAATGGCCAATTTCCAGTCGATTAAAATCAACTAAAACTGGTCAAACGCGTTTTCCTTCGCCACGCTCACATATTGATTCGAAAAATTATGAAATTTAAAACCTAGCAATAATTTCACATTGCGGATCCAACAAAAGGGTTTCGTCGAAATCCGAGGTCGTTTGTAAAATTCCCATTTTTAAGGGCCTGAATTTCATAGCGACTATTCAGAATTTTCAACTGGACATATCTTTTGATTCCTGCTATGAAATTTTGATTTTTCGGATTCGTTGGAAAGATATTATCAATTAGATCCTATTATTTTTGGTTTCACTAAAATCCGGATTGTTTTGCACCCGGTACATTCAATTGAAGTTTGAAATCGAATTATCGAACAACCGCGCCATTTTCAATTCTATTTATAATTATATATAATTATTTATATTCTAACGACGACTTATATAATATATACGTTCAAATTATATTCAAAATAAATTTCTCGTCGATATTATTTAAAATAATCTATTTTAAATGTTCAAAATTCGCTAAAATTGCCAAAATAAAAAAATTTAAACTGGCCCAGATTTTCAGGTTGTTACAATCATCTGCAGCCTCACAGAGGGATACCAAGAGTACCCTCACGTCCCCTCGAAGCCTCGGGCTTCGTAACCCAATTCGTTGGAGCCTTCTTTTTAATCAGACGGACGTCCGCTCCTTCCCGTGTTGTACTAAGAATTACTACTTAGTTTTACTAGCTAAGATTTACTACTTAGTTTCCAGAATCGTTGTTTTCTTAACTAAGGTTTACTACTTAGTTCTCTTTCCCGTCAATTTGGATTGGTTAAGTGTCATTAGTCAATTCAAGCTAACTTAACCCCCTTCATTTATCCTGTTAAACTGGTTAAGTGTTATCAGTAATTCATGTTGACTTAACCCCATCACAAACCAAGTTATATTGGTTAAGTTTTTCTTAATACTTAACCCTACCCATTCACCTTGTATTGGTTATGTGTTCCTTTTTGACTTAACCTTGCTCGTCTGTTTTAACTAACATGTTATTAATGGCTAAGTATTATCCCTTCACGTTTTAGACTTAACCCAATTCCTTTATCACAATCTGATGGTTAAGTGTTTAAGTTACTTAACCTTACGGTCTAGCCCAGCTAACATATCAAATTTGCTAAGTGTATTAAACTTTACTTAATTCCAACCTCTAGTCTAGTTAACATGTTAATTTGGCTAAGTGTATAAACTTTACTTAACCCACCTTCTAGTCTAGTTAGCGTGTTAATTTGGCTAAGTGTTTCCTTAGTTACTTAACCCCTACACTAAATAAATTAAAGCCACGACGACTCACACTAGACAGATATTGTTGCGATTACTGGATGTGCCGGTTGGTTCCGGGCAGGTTTACATCGCAACTCAGTCTAACCTCGGGTTAGGCCTATTCGTGTTTTTCTAGTTCAAAGGGTTTTGATTAATTTTCAAATCAGGTTTTGAAAGTAACCATCCCGTCCGTCGGATCAGTTAGGGATAGCCAGGGAGAGCAGGAAACTTGTATTTTCCAAACTCAAGCCTAAACACTATCCTCTCTGTCACCCTAGAACTTTCTGGTTTATTATTAAAAGAGATGTCGTTAACAAACCTTTAATTTGTCTAAATTTACATTTCCTCATTTAGGACAAATTCTATAAGTAAATTAATCCTAATTTACTTATTTCCCAATTACTCTTTTAATGTAAACTGTCAACATTTATTCTTACGGCCCATTTTCCCCTCTATATCATGTTTATGCATTTTGGTATGTAAACCATACCAAATGAAGTGTCACTAACCATGATTTTGCTAATCCTGACAATTACTCCCAATTATGGCCAATTTCAAGTTTATGCCAATATACTTATCGAGCCAAATTAGCTAATCCAATTCTGATTTAACATTCTAATTCATGTCCAACTAGACTTATTACTCTAGTTCACAACTCATGTAAATGCTAGATTTACTTGTCAATACTAGATTCAAATTACACAATCCTGTAATTCCTGTCAAATTTATCCCATTTGCATTTCTATGAACATGCCATAATACATGTTCCCAATTTATGCCAATTTCCAAGTTTGTAACTATGTTTTAGTAAATTTTATATTTTACCCCCAAATCGCATTCCCACCGTTCGTATAATCGTGATTCAATCTAGATTATAGATAAATCTAGATTCGCAGAAAATAGGGAATGAACCAAAGATGCTACGCAAAAGATAGACATAATAACTGGCATAAAAAGGGTTGAATAACGACATTGGTTCAAGAACATGGGTAGGCCTAACTAAATAGGTAAATTCCCAAGGTCTAAAACCAAGAATAGACAGAATAGAGACAGAGGTTCAAGAACATGGGTAGACCTAACTTAATAGGTAAATTCCCAAGGTCTAAAACCAATGATAACCAAGAATAAACTGAATAGAAAGTCAGGCCTAGATCCAAAATAATGTCAGTTTGTTAAACAACATGGTTTTGTAACTACAACGTCATGGGCATAAATAATAATCTTATATCCATAGTCATAGGCAATAATCCTCACAGTTCAATGAATCACAGTCATAGGCGATGTTCATAGTCATAGGCAACGTTCATAGTCATAGGAAATGTTCATAGTCATAGGCAATAATCCTCACAGTTCAATGAATCACAGTCTTAGGAGATTTTCATAGTCATAGGCAACGTTCATAGCCATAGGAAATATTCATAGTCATAGGCAATGTTTTATGTCCCAAAATCAAAGGCTTATGTTCATAGTTCCAAGGCATATGGTTCCGAACTCCATAGTTTCACCGTCACAGTCTTATTGGTCATCGAATCACAACAGTTCTTAATTAGGTCCAAAGGTATAAGCACTGATTCAAGTAGAAAGATTAGGCATAGTCTTTTATCCCTTTAATTTCATGTCACGAATAAAAACAAAACGTTCAAATCTAAAAATAACTGACTTACAGAGATTAGATTAGAACAGAAAGATGGTGTTGCTAAGATTTGTAGAAAAACAGTCGTTGAAGTCGTTTGAACCTCCTCTTGAATCCTAGCTTGACTTGAACCTCTTCTTGAAAATCTTTTAGCAGCATTTCCTCGTCTTGGTTTATTTTATATATATATTATTATTTTATTTATATATTTTAGAGGAGGAGGAGAAGCCATGTCTAACAAGAATCTTTGCAGCATAATGGTAGAAAAGAATTGTGAATAGAGAAGAAGACCAGGGCTGTTTATATAGTGTTAGGCGGACGAACCTGGTCAGAAAACGTGACCAAATACAGCAGAACGAACCAGGTGCAGAAAGCTGGAAAAAGCGGGCAGATCGACACCCATGTCGACTGGGCAGTCGACATGGGGGGGGGGGGGGTGTCGACTGCGCAGTCGACACCCTTGTCGACTTGACCTGGGCGGGAATTTTCCCGCCCTGCGCCCTGTGTGTTTGAATTCGAATTTGGCCCTAGTTTAAACTGTTTTGAACTTGGAATTTTCTGAAAACTTTGACGGGCCATATCTTGGTCATACGGACTCTAATTCTCGAAAATTCGGACTCTATTTCGCGTATTTTTCCGAGACAAACACAATGGCGCAGCCCATTTCCCTTGATTTTGATCTTAACTTTTAATTCTGCCTTGATTTGCGAATCTTAGTGTTACAGAATTACGGGGTGTTACATTCTCCCTCACTTAAAAGGATTTCGTCCCCGAAATCTCCAAGTTAGGAAGAATGCGTCCTACCATCCAATCACCCATCTACTCAACCATTCAATCACAGACATTCATTGTCCTTAAAAGATTTCTAATGCCTTCATGTTCACATGCATAGTGTGTGTATATGTCTTTATCTAATGCAAAATCAGGCGGTCTACTGATTCAGTTGACCTCCTTAATGCGAATTATGTCAGTGCCATGCGTCCAATCATGTATGCAAGCATCCCTAGTTACGTAAATACTACATGCATGCACAGCCATTCATCCATATGCATCATCCATATGATCACATATCAAGTTCAACTTACAAACAATTACATATCTTTAAATGCAAGATGAAAGCGTCCGAACTTGGTCTAGTGCCTAATACGTATGCATATGCATTCACAAGCAACCATTAGCAACCACTTGCAACCATCAACCATTACATGTTTCAAATACATGTTTACATCCATTGGCTTCTACCTAAGGATCGAAGATACGACCTAGGTGATATACTTTGGAAAGAGAGAAACAATTATGCGTAAAGCTCCTAAAACAAAGAAATCAAGGATGCACCCTCAAGGAAAAGGGTATGATGCTAAAATCTAGCCTTCTTGAGCTTTACTCCACTGTATCTTAACTAATTTAACTTCACGATTGTGAAGTTCCGGATCTCCATTTCCAAAACAGATTTCAATCACGGTACCAGGTATACGTACTAAGATGATCAGAGGTCTCCCTCTTATCCGCCATGCCATAACTATAAGAGTCGAAAGGTCACTACGCACTCTTTGGAGTGCCTGCAACAACTATTCCTCTCTCACGTAAACCATCCTAGTTGAACTTGACATTCCTCAAGTACAAGCCCCAAAGGCCTAAACCAATATCAGACAAGCACCCAAGGAATATCTCCTTTGAATTTAAACGATCTACATGAGATGATATAAGCAAACTCGATAGCTATTCTCAAATCCCTACTAACCAAAAATAAACTGGTCGGACCACTAATTGGATTTGAGACTCTAGTGGGACCTTTCTACTATACAAGTACTATGGTGCAGAGACTCAACTATGGAAGTGGATATGAACAAATGTGAAGCGATAAAACCAAAGGAAATAGTACGAATAGCAAAACTAGACTCTTCCAAGAGAACTTTTACTACCTTTCTCCTAAGTACGCTTAGTGGCGAAAGCAGGTTCTTGCCCTTATGAAAATCTTGTTCCTCGTTCTTGCTCTTGTCCTTAATTATATGCCCTATTATATCATAGAAAAGCTACTTCCTCTTGTCTTACGCTTTATAATTCCTTCCTCCTTGGTGAGCCAAGTCCCTATCCATGAATTCCTTATCCTTGGGTTGTGCTCCTTAGCCAAACTCCTCATCCCCTTCCGTGTGTAGTCATGTTGACAAATCTCTCGAAAACTGCCTCCATCGTCCGGAAAACCCTATAAGCTTCGAAAGAAAACCGCCTGTAGATGAAACAACTACGGCTATGGATGGAAGCCGGGCACTACTTTGCCCTTCGATGAGGTTACCTCCCAGAAAGCCAGGAGCCCCAGAGACTCAAGAAAGAAGGAGACAAGAATTTAAACAGAGGAAGAGAAGATAGTGCGTATGGCTTCGGGGAATATGTCTTTAAAACAAATCTTTTCTCTTGAAAATGCTTCTTTAAAAACCGTTTTGAAAATAATTTTTCAAATCCTTTATCTGATCTGGTAACCTTCAGCTCTGATACCACATGTAACACCCCACATCCGTTAGTGTCACTCACAAAGGGAATGCACTAAGTTCTGTGGAGCATTTAGGGTAAAAGATGCAGATAAATTACAAGACAGACAGAAATTAAATAGCGAAAAATAAAACTTTGCTTTATTAATAAAATAGTTTGTACAATGGTTTCTTTACAATACCAGAGTATCATCTATCTTACAAAATAAAGAAGCATAAAAACAACATTTATATCCCCCGATTTTAGCAAGAGCCATCCATAGCATCTGAAAAGTGAATCCAAGCAAACTTCGACAAATCTTCAAGCTCTGAAAGAGTGGCAGTCCAACTTAACCTGAGCTAAACTATTCCCTCCTTTACTACCTAGGGGGGGGGAACGGAAGAAAAGAAGACGAAAGAAAACAGAGTTAGACATAAAGCCTGAGTAAGTTCAGTAACTTCTAGCATGTGAACATGAAAAAAAAAACGACATGAATTAACTGAATACAAGATTAGACAAGATAATCACAAGATATGCTAAGATAAGATAAACTGGATATGCTCTAATACTTTCGCCGCTTCGCTATTTCCTTGTTATACAGATTTCTATTATCTCTGCACCACCTAACTAATGCCCCAACTAGTAACGCTAACGTGATCCCAATCCCTGTATTTTCCATCGCCTTCAGGCATTCATTTATTTATTTGTTACCTAGATTTAATCTAGGGTTTTCTATCTAGTGCCTTCTAGATTTTACACTGTCTACTGAACGCTTCTCGGATTCAGGATTTATGCCACCTAGTTCAACTAGGAATTATGCTACCTGTCAAACGATGCCCCAAGTCTAGGACACACTACCTAGAGTGGTATATGTTCCTATACTTCCCCACGCATGTATCGCGAATCGTTATCGCTTGTCTAGATGCACATGTCCCATAATGTGCGGTCCGAGTCCTGTGTCAGGGCAAATCAAGGAATACAGAACTTGGTCGGGAGCTTTCAGATATCTGCCGATGCAGATGCTAAGGTCTGTTTTAATTTCAGTGGATATGGTCCCACTTGACCCCTCCCTCAACTAATGAAAGGCACACCTTGTAAAATTAGAACTATACGCCGGCCCCCGGTGCCCCACTATCCTATGGCCATCCGCAACCATAACTAGATAGCAAGTATATGGTCTTTTGGAGTTCTCCGCCTTTCCGCTTCACGTATCTCGATTGACTCAAGATGGATGGTAGACGACGAGTTGCTATCACAAGGCTACCGTTTTCTCGCCGAATCACGCCGGTCCATCCTAGTCTTGAGGTTGCCATATATATATTGCAACCAAGGCATACCCCTGGTTCTTCTACGCAGACCTTAACCTCTGTGGGCCCAGCCGGATCATCTGCAGCCTCATAGAGGGATACCAAGAGTACCCTCACATCCCCTCGAAGCCTCGGGCTTCATAACCCAATTCGTTGGAGCCTTCTTTTTAATCAGACGGACGTCCGCTCCTTCCCGTGTTGTACTAAGAATTACTACTTAGTTTTACTAGCTAAGGTTTACCACTTAGTTTCCAGAATCGTTGTTTTCGTAACTAAGGTTTACTACTTAGTTCTCTTTCCCGTCAATTTGGATTGGTTAAGTGTCATTAGTCAATTCAAGCTAACCTAACCCCCTTCATTTATCCTGTTAAACTGGTTAAGTGTTATCAGTAATTCATGTTGACTTAACCCCATCACAAACCAAGTTATATTGGTTAAGTATTTCTTAATACTTAACCCTACCCATTCACCTTGTATTGGTTAAGTGTTCCTTTTTAACTTAACCTTGCCCGTCTGTTTTAACTAACATGTTATTAATGGCTAAGTATTATCCTACTACCTGGGGGGGACGGAAGAAAAGAAGACGAAAGAAAACAAAGTCAGACATAAAGCCTGAGTAAGTTCAGTAACTTCTAGCATGTGAACATGGAAAAACAAAATGACATGAATTAACTGAATACAAGAATACACCATGACGATAGGGTCAGCAAGATTAGACAAGATAATCACAAGATATGCTAAGATAAGATAAACTGGATATGCTCTAATACTTTCGCCGCTTCGCTATTTCCTTGTTATACAGATTTCTATTATCTCTGCACCACCTAACTAATGCCCCAACTAGTAACGCTAACGTGATCCCAATCCCTGTATTTTCCATCGCCTTCAGGCATTCATTTATTTATTTGTTACCTAGATTTAATCTAGGGTTTTCTACCTAGTGCCTTCTAGATTTTACGCTGTCTACTGAACGCTTCTCGGATTCAGGATTTATGCCACCTAGTTCAACTAGGAATTATGCTACCTGTCAAACGATGCCCCAAGTCTAGGACACACTACCTAGAGTGGTATATGTTCCTATACTTCCCCACACATGTATCGCGAATCGTTATCACTTGTCTAGATGCACATGTCCCATAATGTGCGGTCCGAGTCCTGTGTCAGGGCGAATCAAGGAATACAGAACTCGGTCGGGAGCTTTCAGATATCTGCCGATGCAGATGCTAAGGTCTGTTTTTATTTCAGTGGATATGGTCCCACTTGACCCCTCCCTCAACTAATGAAAGGCACACCTTGTAAAATGAGAACTATACGCCGACCCCCGGTTCCCTACTATCCTATGGCCATCCGTAACCATAACTAGATAGCAAGTATATGGTCTTTTGGAGTTCTCCGCCTTTCCGCTTCATGTATATCGATTGACTCAAGATGGATGGTAGACGATGAGTTGCTATCACAAGGCTACCGTTTTCTCGTCGAATCACGCCGGTCCATCCTAGTCTTTAGGTTGCCATATATATTGCAACCAAGGCATACCCTTGGTTCTTCTACGCAGACCTTAACCTCTATGGGGCCAGACGGATCATCTGCAACCTCACAGAGGGATACCAAGAGTACCCTCACGTCCCCTCGAAGCCTCGGGCTTCGTAACCCAATTCGTTGGAGCCTTCTTTTTAATCAGACGGACGTCCGCTCCTTCCCGTGTTGTACTAAGAATTACTACTTAGTTTTACTAGCTAAGATTTACCACTTAGTTTCCAGAATCGTTGTTTTCTTAACTAAGGTTTACTACTTAGTTCTCTTTCCCGTCAATTTGGATTGGTTAAGTGTCATTAGTCAATTCAAGCTAACTTAACCCCCTTCATTTATCCTGTTAAACTGGTTAAGTGTTATCAGTAATTCATGTCGACTTAACCCCATCACAAACCAAGTTATATTGGTTAAGTATTTCTTAATACTTAACCCTACCCATTCACCTTGTATTGGTTAAGTGTTCCTTTTTAACTTAACCTTGTCCGTCTGTTTTAACTAACATGTTATTAATGGCTAAGTATTATCCCTTCACGTTTTAGACTTAACCCTATTCCTTTATCACAATCTGATGGTTAAGTGTTCAAGTTACTTAACCCTACGGTCTAGCCCAGCTAACATATCAAATTTGCTAAGTGTATTAAACTTTACTTAACCCCAACCTCTAGTCTAGTTAACATGTTAATTTGGCTAAGTGTATTAACTTTACTTAACCCACCTTCTAGTCTAGTTAGCATGTTAATTTGGCTAAGTGTTTCCTTAGTTACTTAACCCCTACAAATCTTGTCTCGTTACCATGTGAAGTTGGTTAAGTGTCTTAGTTAACTTAACCCTAGCATTCTTGTTCTAGCTTTAACTAAATAAATTAAAGCCACAACCACTCACATTAGACAGATATTGTTGCGATTACTGGATGTGCTGGTTGGTTCCGGGCAGGTTTACATCGCAACTCAGTCTAACTTCGGGTTAGGCCTATTCGTGTTTTTCTAGTTCAAAGGGTTTTGATTAATTTTCAAACCAGGTTTTGAAAGTAACCATCCCGTCCATCGGATCAGTTAGGGATAGCCAGGGAGAGCAGGAAACTTGTATTTTCCAAACTCAAGCCTAGACACTATCCTCTCTATCACCCTAGAACTTTCTGGTTTATAATTAAAAGAGATGTCGTTAACAAACCTTTAATTTGTCTAAATTAACATTTCCTCATTTAGGACAAATTCTATAAGTAAATTAACCCTAATTTACTTATTTCCCAATTACTCTTTTAATGTAAATTGTCAACATTTATTCTTACGGCCCATTTTCCCCTCTATATTATGTTTATGGTTTTTGGTATGTAAACCATACCAAATGAAGTGTCACTAACCATGATTTTGCTAATCCTGACAATTACTCCCAATTATGGCCAATTTCAAGTTTATGCCAATATACTTATCGAGCCAAATTAGCTAATCCAATTCTGATTTAACATTCTAATTCATGTCTAACTAGACTTATTACTCTAGTTCACAATTCATGTAAATGCTAAATTTACATGTCAATACTAGATTCAAATTACACAATCCTGTAATTCCTGTCAAATTTATCCCATTTGCATTTCTATGAACATGCCATAATACATGTTCCCAATTTATGCCAATTTCCAAGTTTGTAACTATGTTTTAGTAAATTTCATTTTTGCCCCCAAATCGCATTCCCACCGTTCGTATAATCGTGATTCAATCTAGATTATAGATAAATCTAGATTCGCAGAAAATAGGGAATGAACCAAAGATGCTAGGCAAAAGATAGACATAATAACTGGCATAAAAAGGGTTGAATAACGACGTTGGTTCAAGAACATGGGTAGGCCTAACTAAATAGGTAAATTCCTAAGGTCTAAAACCAAGAATAGACAGAATAGAGACAGAGGTTCAAGAACATGGGTAGACCTAACTTAATAGGTAAATTCCCAAGGTCTAAAACCAAAGATAACCAAGAATAAACTGAATAGAAAGTCAGGCCTAGATCCAAAATAATGTCAGTTTGTTATACAACATGGTTTTGTAACTACAACGTCATGGACATAAATAATAATCTTATATCCATAGTCATAGGCAATAATCCTCACAGTTCAATGAATCACAGTCATAGGCGATGTTCATAGTCATAGGCAACGTTCATAGTCATAGGAAATGTTCATAGTCATAGGCAATAATCCTCACAGTTCAATGAATCGCAGTCTTAGGCGATTTTCATAGCCATAGGAAATATTCATAGTCATAGGCAATGTTTTATGTCCCAAAATCAAAGGCTTATGTTCATAGTTCCAAGGCATATGGTTCCAAAGTCCATAGTTTCACCGTCACAGTCTTATTGGTCATCGAATCACAACAGTTCTTAAGTAGGTCCAAAGGTACAAGCACTGATTCAAGTAGAAAGATTAGGCATAGTCTTTTATCCCTTTAATTTCATGTCATGAATAAAAACAAAACGTTCAAATATAAAAATAACTGACTTACAGAGATTAGATTAGAACAGAAAGATGGTGTTGCTAAGATTCGTAGAAAAACAGTCGTTGAAGTCGTTTGAACCTCCTCTTGAATCCTAGCTTGACTTGAACCTCTTCTTGAAAATCTTTTAGCAGCATTTCCTCGTTTTGGTTTATTATATATATATATATATTATTATTTTATTTATATATTTTAGAGGAGGAGGAGAAGCCATGTCCAACACGAATCTTTGCAGCATAATGGTAGAAAAGAATTGTGAATATAGAAGAAGACCAGGGCTGTTTATATAGTGTTAGGCGGACGAACCTGGTCAGAAAACATGACCAAATACAGCAGAACGAACCAGGTGCAGAAAGCTGGAAAAAGCGGGCAGGTCGACACCCATGTCGACTGGGCAGTCGACATGGGGGGGTGTCGACTGCACAGTCGACACCCCTGTCGACTTGACCAGGGCGGGAATTTTCCCGCCCTGCGCCCTGTGTGTTTGAATTCGAATTTGGGCCTAGTTTAAACTGTTTTGAACTTGGAATTTTATGAAAACTTTGACGGGCCATATCTTGGTCATACGGACTCTGATTCTAAAAAATTCGGACTCAATTTCGCGTATTTTTCCGAGACGAACGCAATGGCGTAGCCCGTTTCCCTTGATTATGATTTTAACTTTTATTTCTGCCTTGATTTGCGAATCTTAGTGTTACCGAATTATGGGGTGTTACGTAGTGGCTCAGAGATAGGTCCGATAGGACCGTGAAACGTGTGTTCAGGAATAACTAATCCACAAAAGTAAGTGTGAACCGGCCTTGAAGATCAAGGGTTGCCCGTGGTGTGTAATCCTAAGGCATTTGCTAGAGTGTCTCGAATCGGGAGGAGCCATCCCTTGCCCGACTCATAGATGGAATCCAATTTCGAATACGTGACTTTTCAATTTTAGTTGTAAACCTGTATGGCGATATAGTAGGATGGGTACTATGTTGTCTATGATTGATACATTATATTTGAAGTTGATTTTGACACTATACACTTATAGTAATATCAAAATGATTTATTTTAAAACGTATCAAGCATGTTGGGCTATTATTTGGTAAAACTCTATCCTTTGGCTTGCGTAGCATCGTGTGATGGGACCTGAGTCTTATAATAACTTCATTTTTCAAAAGGCATTGTGTTATTTTCTTTTAAACTAAGATTCATGTGGAGTAAACCCGTTCCTGTTATACATCATGGTCCTATGATTTCCCAACTTTTAAAGTAAAGATTTAATAACTGCTTTAGTTCTCACACCAATCCCATGACTGACTCGGAGTTTATTGTTTCTACCTAAACTCTGGGTGCCCATATTTTCCACATGGGCAGCTAGTAGTTTTGATTTTCGCAGATATTTCTTTTCACAGGATCCTAGATTACAGCTGGAACTATATTCAGAAATATTTGTATCTGTGTATTTCTTTCAGTTGTGCTGGTTGATGTATTTCTGCTACGCATTGTATTTATACCTTTTTATTTCCGCTACTATGTATTTTTAAATCTCTGATATTATTTTTCCGTTGTGTAATATTAATTCATATTCTGATACCTTGTACTTTGATGCAAATTGTTGTAACAGCAATGAAATGCTATACTATTTGTGTTCTGATGAGTCGTGTTCTCAATTCAATTCGGGCTTTCCCAATAGGGGAAGTTTGGGTCATCTCAGTGTGGTACCAAAGCTTTGGTTTACAAAGCTAGAGAACAAGATACATTAGAACCGAATGAGAGAATTCATCAGAGATAGGATTAGTAACATCCTATAAGAATGACTCGTTAGAGATAGGATCAGTAACATCCTAGAATTAGTTCGAAGAGTATTATTTATATAAAAAAATTAATTTTGAAATTCATATCTTATTATACGTGTTTGAGTATTTTATTTATATTTAATTTAGACAATCGAGTATAAGAATATTTTGCATATACGCGTCATGAACGTATATACGAAGTCTTAAATATACTAGATAGATATAGAATCACACTCTAGTCACACGGAGATGATTCTAATGATTGACGCATCATCATCAACATTTGTGTTCGAGTTTCAAAAGTGGGATATCTATATATTTCCAATTGACTGGTGTGAGAACAAAAACTAGGCTAGAATTTATTGTTTGTGATTTGGCACTAAGAATATTATTTTTAAGTATATATAGAAAGATATATGGTTAAAAATTTAATCAACAAATTGATTGCTAGTTGTGATGTTTGATTATTAGTATAACTAATAAAAATAGTGGTATGATAATTGATTTAACTAACATGTTAATGAAAGGTAAATTAAGCTAAATAATCTCAAATATTGTATTGAATTGAAAATTGATTGGAATTGCAAACATATACATGTATATATGTCGAACAGGTCATAGCATGGAAGCTAAGAAGAGGAATAAAATTGTATGCCTAACAAATAAGTACATGTTTGCTGTATTTCTTCGGTTTTGATGATTTTATGAGTCGATTGACAAGCCGCTTGGTTTTTTCTTTTTCTTTTTGATTGATGAGAGCCCTGTGAGGCAAGTTGTGGTTTTACCGATAGGGCTATACAAAGGAGGTTATGGCGATTTTTTTTTAAAATTCAGGGTGTTAGCCAAATTTTTGAGAAATTAGAAAATTCTTAGAAGCTAAAAAGTTGAGGAATGGAAGCTAGAATGAAAGTTGAGTTAGTTAAACAACTTTCAGCTCCGTTCCTTTTCGAGGTCGAAAAGATTTTATGTGGGGGAGATTGTAACAACCCGGAATTTCTGAACCAATTTAAATTTTTTATTTTATCTATTTTAATGGATTTTGAATATTTAAAATAATTTATTTTAAATAATAATGACTAAAAATTTATTTAAATCAAAGTTATAATGTATAAATTTATTTTAATTATAAAACGAGCTCGAAATGGCGCGGTAGTTTGAAAATTCGATTTTAAATTTTAATTGAATGTATAGGATACAAAATAAATCGGATTTCAGTAAAACCAGAAACATTTGAATATGTTCAATAATATCTTTCTAACGAATGTAAGAAACAGAGATTTCATAATATAAATTGAAAGTTATATCCAGTTTAAAATTTAAAACAGTCGCTGTGGAATTTATATATATTTTATTATAATATATATCCCTTAAAAATAGCAATTTTGCAAACGACCTCCTTTTTTACGAAATCAATTATGTTGGATCTGGAATGTCAAACTATTGCTATATTTCAAATTTCATAATTTTTGAAATTAATATGTGACCATAGTAAATTTAAACGTGTTTTGTCAATTCAGTTTGAATTAATCAACTGGAAGATGGCCATTTTTCAAACGATCTCCAAATTCAAAAAAATTAGTTTTGTTTATTGTCAAAACATATCTAGATTTATTTTTCTGTAATTTTTGGAGTCAGTATGTGGCCCCACTAAATTAAAATGTATGTTCAAATTCAATATATATTGATTTATATTTTATTTTTGATGAAAACTGATTAAAATAGTCGAATTAGCTTACGAAACATATCCCATTGTGTTTGGAATGGGGGTATTTAGCTATGAGAGACCATCGTTGTGTTTGATTTGGATTTCGAATGGATAAACAAGTAAAATTGGAATTTATTGAATTAAATATTAATATATATTTTATATAAATATGCCCCCATTCCTGAAACCGTAATCACAAAACACGCAGCCGCCAAGAAATTAAATGAAGGGCCAAAGTTTTTCGATTTTTAATTCTTTAAAATCGTTCAATCCAAGCTTAATTCGACGATGAAGTCAAAACAAGAATTGTAGAGCTTTTCTAACTCTTTCCATCCATATGGGAATGATCCGTTTTCATCAACAATTGGGCTCGAATTTTATGTTGAAACCCGTCGCCTTTAGGCTTGATTTTCGAGCACTTGGGCCCATCGAATTCCTCATTGCGCCCGACAGTGGTGTGGCATCTGACAGCGGTGGCGGTGGTGGGTGGCGATCCTGCTCCAATGGTCCATAGAGGCGGTGGCGGTGAACTTTTCCAGTCAACGGATGAGTAAATCGGTTTTAGGAGGGAACGATGAGATTAAGGAAAAAGGAGGGGTAATTTAATTAATTAATTATTTAATTAATATAGTATTAGATTATCCAGTGTAAATAATATCGTAACTTCTTCATACGAAGTCCAAATCTGACGAAACGAGTTGCCTTGCAATCGTCTTGAAGAACTCTGTTGCATAGAACTGACCATAATGGAAATGGAGCAAACTGGATTTTCAGCTAAACTAAACATGCATTTAATTTAGTTGAAAAATACAATCTTCAAACAAAAAATAACGGAGTGGAAACCAATGTAAGAACTCCTTCTCACTAAAATTATATTTTATCATGTTATTGTATTCATGTATAAAATATACAGAATTGCCAGTGTAGATTTTTATCAGTTTTAATCACTATAAATTGTATACGGTGCCTATAAGTTCCCCTCCCTCGTCCATAGACCGTGGACGATTTAAACTGACTGTATTTTGTGTTGATTGTGGTGCTGAAATTTTAAAATATTAAAAATAATTTAATATTATTTTAAGGTAGCTGAAATTTAATTATAAATATCTATTTTTAATTTAAACAGTGAAAATTGGCTAATTGGAAAATTAATTCAAATCGAATTAGAACTGATTAAAGTTATTAACCAGTGATTATTTTGAATTGACTATTGTTGTTTGAATCCCCACACAGGTTTAGGGATAATAATTTATTAACATCTCCCCTGAATTTAATTATATGTCAATCGATTGATCGACAGATAGTGATAAGCATTATTTAATTATTTAATGCTTATATAGTTCTAAATTGCACTCTAGATGTGGACTGACTGTTTGATGATTATTTATCATTATTGTTGAATACATGTGATGTATGAAATCCATATAACTGAAATTATATTGTAATTGATTGAGTCACATTCCGATTCAGAAATAATAAATATTTTAAAATAACGAATATTTTAAAATAATATTCAGTGAAGAATTAAAATATGATTTTGATGTCCGATTTTGGATGGACACGAAAATATTGGAATATATGAAGCTGAGTAAGTAGTTATTCGCCATTTTAACCCGAACAAGTTTATCGATCGATTTTATTTATTTTATAATAAATATAAAAAAGAATTGATTTCAAAATTTGATATTTTGAAAACATTATCATTTTAATATTATAATGATATGTAATATTCAATTTTGATTTAAAATTGAAAATGAATTTAAAATCGTTTTAAAACGAATTTATAAATATTTTATAAAATACATTTTAAATAGAAATCGACAATATATATATATATGTATATATATATATATGTATGTATGTATTATATATAATGGCTTGAACAGAACGCGTCGCGCAGTGACCGTTCGTGAATTTCGACCATTAACTTCAAATTGATGTAACGGGAGATCCGACCGTCGAATTCTCCTAAAACTAGAACCGTTAGGTTCGTATTGAAAAGAGATTTCGAGTGGTAATAAGAGATTTGAAATCTAATAGTTGGATTTTAAAATATGTCCAAATCAGTTTTGGAAAATGTTGCTATGGATGCAGTTCGGTGGCCGTTATTGGAAACCGACTATAAGGGCCTTAATAAAATTATTAAAAATATGAGAAAATTATGTAAAATCATAATAACTGATTAATAAAGGTTTTGGATGAAAAAATCCGACTTTGAAAAGATAAAAATATTTTTTTATCTAAATGAACTAGTTATTAACCGGAATAATAATCAAATGTTTTTAAATAAAAAATTGGATTGAAAATGGTTTTTAATATAACCAGAATTTTCCAACGTATAAATTGGAAAGGATTTGAAGGGAAATAAGCTTCGGAATATTTTGATATTGAATTTCGTGATTATACGAATATTGTGTGGAATTTGAAAGATATAGATATCGTTATTCCCATACGATATCCGTTGGTTTCAGAATTTGATATTGAATATAAATCGATATAATTTCTATTCAGAGCCTTGTATTTGATATTAAATTGGATTTTGGGTTTGTCGTGAATGGTGTCTTAAATAACACTGTTCCTAAACCCAGTTGAGAAAAGAATAAATCTTTTAAATAAGACTTAAAGAAGTTTACCAATTAATTAATATTTAAGTGGAATTGAATTGAAATTGGATTTTTGGGTTTATCGTGAATGGTGTTTTAAATAACATTTGTTCTTTAACCTAATTAACAGTGAAGAGATGATTTGGAATTTATAAATCTTTTATTTAACATTTAATGGAAATTTTCCAAAGTAAAGATTTCCAATTTCAGATATTAAATTTGAATTGAATGGAATTCGATTTGGTAATAATCGAGATAAGCTTCTATAAAGGAAGATCATTACTATATATGGAATTTAAATGGCTTTGTTGTTATTCCATTTATGTTATTAATCTGACACGGAAATTTATACCGATTATATACTATTATGATTTCCATGAAGATTCCATTTTAATGTAACATGATTTTGGGTTTATAGTGAACTTTGTTTTAAATGACATTGATTTTATAACCCAGTTAACGAGGGGACTCATTCCATAAAATTGAACAATCATTAAGTAATTATTTTTGAGATTAAAACCAATTGGAGTTTTAATAAATCATTAATTTGTTAGAAATGAGAATGGGATAATTGAATTTATTGAATTCATGAAATGATCGAGAATGGAGTACCAGCAGTTTTACTTTATGCGATAGTTAAATCTTTAATTAGATTTGAACGGGAAATGGTAATTAAATTTACCGATAATACCATGGGTGTTAGATATGGAGTAATACCAGTTTTGCTCCAGTGGATGAATAGGTTGGGATTGGGATTAATAAATAGATGATTACTTCGGTAAAATTTGCTAATCCCGACTAGTTGATAAACCTTAATTTGGTTTGAAATTGTGAAAAGATAAAATAAAATCTTCTGAAATGGATATCCAAAGGAAGATTAAAGAATTAATTTAAAAGAATTTATCTTTGATAAAATTAATGGGAGCCTTTCCCACACGATGTGAATATTTGAATAAAAGAATATTCTGAATTGGAATGAGGCGTATGATGTGTTTTTATAGCACTTGATTATTGATTATAAAATATGCGAGTTATTCGAAAACACCGGGTTTATCCCATTTTGAATAGCTGATACGGCGACTAAAAGTCGAAGATGAAGATGGTGGTTGAAGATCGGAGATCGTCACATTGCTTGGATGATTATTGATGTCTTAATTGGGGTGTATACCAAGACAAGGCAATAAGCGGTGATTGTCCAGACGTACTTAGAGATCGACTGGATATGCGAGGACCTCTCTCCTGTATTGGACATATGAGATGAGTAATAAGGTGCCTCTGGTTTTGTTCAGACCCAAAACAGACTTGCAAATGGATGGATATGTCTGACATTGTATTCCATTATACTGTATTTATTGATCTCTGCTAAATATACATCTGTTTGGTGGCAGAGAATTTATTCTCTTGCTTTACACCCTTCTCTGAGACATATGAGCTTAGAGGTTATATATTGATGGAAATCAGTGGTACGGTATGGATTGTCAGTGTAGCATGCTGAGATGAAAATGATCAAGGCTTTTGCTAAAAAGAAGAGTCTTACGGATGATGATCAAAGCACGACTTTAATCAGCATAGCTTTGTGTATAGCGTTAAATTGTGAGCCTTACACTCGGTATGAGTCAAAACGGGATCGTGACTACAGGGAATGCACGACGTTTCTTTCTAGCTAGGAGCGGTGTCATGGTATGGAGCCTAGACATTTTTACTTATGTGGATGATGGATTGAGGCGCCTCGATTATTGAGTCCCTAGTGGCTCAGAAATAGGTCCGATAGGACTGGGAAACATGTGTTCATGAATAACTAATCCACTAAAGTAAGTGTGGACCGGCCCTGAAGATCCAAGGGTTGCCCCACGGTTGTAACCCTGAGGCATTTTCTAGAGTGTCTCGAATCGGGAGGAGCCATCCCTTGCCTCGACTCATAGATGGAATCCAATTTCCAATACGTGACTTTTCGGTTTTAGTTGTAAACCTATATGTCGACATAGTAGGATGGGGTACTATGTTATCTATGATGGATACATTTATATTTGAAGTTGATTTTGACACTATACACTTATAGTAATATCAAAATGATTTATTTTAAAACATACCAAGCATGTTTGGCAATTATAAGGTAAAGCTCTATCCTCTAGCTTGCGTTGCATTGTGTGATGGGACCTGAGTCTTATAATAGCTTCATTTTTCAAAAAGCATTGCGTTGTTTTCTTTTAAACTATGATTCATGTGGAGTAAACTTGTTCCGTGTTATACGGTGTGGTCCCATGATTTCCTAACTTTTAAGTAATGATTTAATAATTGTTTTAGTTCTCACATTAGTCCCATGACTGACTCGGAGTTTATTGTTTCTATCTAAACTCCGAGTTCCCATATTTTCTACATAGGCAGCTAGTAGTATTGGTTTTCGCAGATATTTCTTTTCACAGGATCCTGGAATACAGCTGGAGCTATATTCGGAAAGCTTTATATCTGTGTATTTCTTTCAGTTGTGCTAGTAGATGTATTTCTGCTACGCATTGTATTTATACCTTTTTATTTCCACTGCTATGTATTTTTAAATTTCTGATATTGTTTTTTCTCTGTGTAATATATTAATTCATGCTCTAATATCTTGTACTCTGATGTAAATTGTTGTAATAGCAATGAAATATTCTACTATTTATGTTCTGATGAGTCGTGTTCTCAATTCAATCCGAGCTTTCCCGATAGGGGAAGTTTGGGTCATCTCATATCAATTCAACAATTTTTATATGTTTGTGTATATTTATTACTCCACATTCTTATTAAAATTTCATTATTATCCCAAACATTCAATATTTGAATTTATTATCCCAAAAGTCACATTTTAACATAAAAATATATTTCTTATGGGTTTAACACTATAAATTTCTCATAAGAAAATATTTTAACCTTTTATTTCTTTATTAGAATGTATATTGCTACCTATTAATATTTTTAGCCGTCAAATTATCAAATTTTCACCCAAAACCAACATTTCATGTTTTATCACAAATTTCATTTTTACTTGACCTAAGCCTCAAATTTAATCACTTAACCGTGATTAAAATCCACAAACAAACTACAAAGAAACCAATTAATTATTAACATGAATTATCAATTCAAATAACTAGGTTAATAATATACTCAACTTAATTTACGCCCAGTTATTTATATTTTAATTGTTAATTATTATAGAAGGTACTTACTAAAAACTCATGTTGTCACACCCAACAAATGGACTATCAACCCATTTTACATCGGGCCAACCCCAATCTTCAGTTTGGTAAATCAGTGTGATGAAAACAATTCCTTTCTAGGATAAAAAGTGAAATTCAAATTAAAGCCGAAGGAATTATCTTGAGCAAGAAATTGAATTGTATTTTGGAAAACTTGCCAATAGATAGAAATGTACCCTAGACCAATCTTGCAAGCAACCCATCTCCACTAAAGAGAAAGCCGTTGAAAAAGATTTTAACATGCTAAATAAGAGACAAAAGCATTCCTCCAAAAATATCATCTCTAAAGGATGATAATCACCTTGATACTACCAACTGACTACCTCTAATTAGTATATCTACATCTTTATCGAAAATTGTCATAACTATTGACCTTCAAAGAAGAAACGTCCACAAAATGAAAGAAATCAAAGAGGATCCTATTGATATCATCACAAAGTTACTAAACGTACAACAAATTATTGCAAAATGCTTCAAGAAATCATTAACTACTTCCGAATGCAAGAAGAGCTTAAAGAGTTCATAAAAAAGAAATTATTTATGACATAGGGATTTTACTAGCAACTATCAATAAAGATGGAACTTCTTTGAGATTAACTCCAATCTGAAGTATTCCTAGGGTTTTGAGCAAACATAACATCTCCACTAGGTATCCTTAGCACTTTCGTGGCATCTGCAAAATCTCCTCGGCACTTCCGAGGCAACAGGACAAAGTCCTCAACACTTCCGAGGCAAGAAGACAAGTTCACGACACACTTTTTTGACAACTAATAAGAGAAGGCAAAATCCTCGGCACTTTCACGGTATGAAGACAAGTCCTTAGACATTCAAGGAAACTCATACAAGAAGTCTTGGCACTTCCAAGGAAACTCATAGATAGATAAGTCGTGGGAACTTCCTAGGCACTAAGTCTTGACACATCCGGACCACAATATGAGGAGCAAGTCGTGGGCACTTCCCAGGCATAAAACAATAGCACATTTGCTCTGCTCCTTATGGGGAGCTTGTCCAGGGCACTTCCTAGGCATAAGTCCCGGTATATCTAGGCCATTCCATAGGGACCTAAATCAAAGAAAATGAGATCATATGATAATTCATCTAAAAATAAATTTTAGATGACGAATGATATATCTAATTACTTGAAAGCCTGCCTTGGATGGGGTATTTTTTGTAAAGGGAAACCCTTTGTTAGAAATGATAATAAGCTCTCATTTTATAGTTCTTGATAATGTAGGTTTTTCCAGTACCTTATGTTTAAGAGAAACGATTCTTTTTTAAACAAGCTTGGCCTTGAGTAAGAAGATAAGTTCTTAACATTACAAGGGTCGCTCTCTTAACCAGAGCATCAAAGATCTTCTTATTATCAGATTCCAAAGTTTCCAACGAAGGAGCTAAAATGGAAAAAAAGATCGTTAATGTAAATAGCATAAGATGGAAACATATTTTGATGATGAAACTTAGAGCGACAAAAGGTTCTCCAACAAGTTTGGAATAACATTTGACAAAGAAGTATTGATTGTCCTACCTCTTGGGACATCTTATTAGAGTGGAAATTAAGTTACTTAGATGGGTTCAAGCTTATAAAGAACAAAACCGTGTCTTTCGCTAATCTTATATGGGCTAGCCATATAATGTAGAATTTCAACATTAAGAGGACCTAACCCAATTTCTCAAGCAAGCACTTCCAAGCAAGTGAGTGAAGTGCAATTGTTTAGAAGCAGCTGGATAAGAGCGATGTTCAGGTACTTAAATATCTTAAGGTAAAGCATGAGAAAGAATGGTACTGTCGTGCCAAATATGAATAGAGAAAAGGAAAAGTAGGCTTTAGGCAGAGAATGTATGGTATCGTTAAGATCAGTGGGAATAGCTTCAACACCAAATATTATGAATTAGTTGAAGATAAAGTCCACTTCATTCTAAAAAGTTATATTTTATGGTTGAGAAAGCCGATCCCACTTACTATCTTTAGATCCTTGTGGAACTGTGCTAGTGTTTATGATAGACTTCTTTTTCAGGTATTTTGGAGAATCCATATTCTAGCCAGGTGATACCATTTATAAACTTCAATTTGTTTAGGCAATGGAAAAGTTTCAAAGCAACACAATGAGTTTCCTTTAGAAAATAATCAATGCAAAACACATTGAATCAATTTTGAAAACACATCTCTATGACCAAATCCTTAAAGGCTATAAACTAAATTTCTAAAGGAATAGAACAATATTCAGGGTTAACCTCTATGGACCATTGCATCGACTCAAGAATTAACATATGTGTAATATTCATGACGAAGCGAAGCACCGAGTCTTTCAAAAAATGATTAAGAGCAATATGATTCATTTTTAGAGGATAAAATTAACTAGTCATAAAATACTTTAAAAGGGTAATAAAAAGAAGCCAACTTAGCAAAGCTATATGCATGTCAAATTCAAGAAAATTAGAAGCAATATAGTATGTATGATAGGTATAATATATTTGTTGAATTTCAAAGGCTCTTTTTCACTAAGTTTAATGGAATATAGCGAATCACGTTTCGAACGGTCTAGAACTCGATGATATAATCCATGAACATTTGAAGCCGGTGCTTCACATCATTTTTTTATGCTTCTAGCCAACCGAATCTCAAAGCATTAAACCCTAAATAGTTAATTTTTGAAGTTAGTGTTTTGCATTAACTCTCTTTGATGGTGATGACAAAAAATGAGTTTGGATATTTTCGATGACTTTAGTGAAGCACAATACCCTCAGAAGGCATTGTTTAATTCCGCACTATTTTTCCAGCTAAAATTAGGCTTAAAATCTTATTTTTTTTCTCAAGCATGAACCAAAATAACAAAATTCACAAATGAGAGTATAGGCAAAATACACTGATAATAAACTCAATCAATATAGAAAAATTCCTACAAAGTTATAATATTTAACGGTAGCAGCTAAGTCATGGTAAAATAATAATTAAAAGAGATATTTCATACTTGAAGATCTCGAATTCATTAGCATGAGGAAAACGATGGATTTAGAGAATTTAAAAACTTCATTGTGTTGTTTTAATAGTGCCGAAAGAGGAAGCTTGTGTTGGAGAATGGAATTTTGATGACAACAACCTTTTTTTCTATTATTAACATTAGTGATTATAAAATATATAAACTAATATCTTTATCTAGAAAATATATGCAGGAAATAAATACTGAAGATTGTATTGTTACGAGTTTTAGAGATTTAAGATTTCAAAGAAGATTCAAGACTTATGAGTATCAAGATTTTAAGAGTTCGATATTATCAAAGTAATACAGTCTAGTTAGTATGTAAAACTTTGGTTAGCACACTCAAAATTCTGTTTTCAAATTATCCTTTTTGAATTGATTTCAAACTATTTTCAAAATGATTTTAAATCATCTAAAGGTTTTTAATTATGAGTTTAAATATATAAGTTTCTTATACTGTTTATATATATTATAAAGTTGAACAATTATTTATAATTATATAGTTTTATATCATATATATATATTGTTGATGGCAAAAAATGTCGTAAACACCAAAGATTCCAATTACCAGGAATTATAAATATGGTCATATAGACAAGAACATAAAATGGAGCATAAAGCAGTAAATAACACAAGAGATTTATAGTGGTTCGGCCTCAGCGAGGGCCTACGTCCACTTTGAAGAGTCGTTGGAATTTTATTGATCACTTGAAAGATTACAAGGTTGAGATCCTCTCATTACATTTATTGGCTACCATACATGAAGTTACAATAGTCATATTTGCAAGAATTAGGAGAATGGACAATTTTTCCCTTCTTCTTACATAAAGAGGAGATGCCATTAATGGAGCTCTATGGTGGTCTCAAAGCTCAAGAATCCAACCATTTTGAAGTGCGAGGCCATGGGGTATTTATAGGAAGTGTTTAGATAAGGGTTAGGTAGGAGTAGGTAGAGATGGGGACCAACTACAGAAAATTCGCACCTCAGGCCCTCGCACCGCGTTTTTTCGCACCTCCCCCAGAGGGTGCGAATTTCGCACCTCGGGGGTGAGAAATTCGTACCTCCTGGGGGTGCGAAATTCGTACCCCACAGGGGTACGAATTTCACAACTCAAGGATGCAGAATTTTGCACCTCGTGGGTGCGAAATTTCGCACCTCGTGGGTACGAAATTTCGCAACTCGAGGATAGGAAATTTTGCACCTCGCGGGTGCGAAATTTTGCACCTTGGGGGTACGAAATTTCGCACCTCGCAGTTGCGGAATTTCGCACCTCGAGGGCGCATAATTTTGCACCTCTCGGGGGTACGAAAGTTCTGTTTGAGAGGTGCGAGGTCTGTCGGAGTGGCTTAGGGGCTCCAAATCCTGACCGGTGCGTCCGGGTATGTCGAGGCCTTGGTTCGGGAATGTGCAGAAGGAGCGGCGAGGCTTGCTGAAGTTGTTGGCTGAATCTTGACTTTGAAGGTCGATCGCCGCCGAGACTGTGGGGCGCCGAACCCCCACCGACACTACGCCCTGACCCGCTTGACTGCTCGCCTTTGGCTCGGATGCGGACGGATACTGATGGAGGTTGCGTTCGAGGGATGCAACATCCTACTAGTGGCCAGACTCGAGTCTTCTAGTACTGGACCCTGGATGATATTGGCAACACCTCCGGGCTGTAATATCACGCGATATGTTGAGATGAGCATGTTTTATGTACTTTTGGTAACTGGACCAAAAGGTCGGTTAACATATATATATATATATATATATATATTGAAATGACCCAAAATTTCCCTTTTCGGGAAAGCCCAGATTGAGTCGAGAACACGACGCATCAGAACACAAACAATAGAATAATTTATTGCTATTACAACAATTACATCAGAGTACAGGAATATTCCAGAGTATGAATAAATATTACACATTGGAAATACAATATCAGAGATTTAAAATTTACACGGCAGCGGAACAAAACAACTGACACAACTGAAAGAGGTATACAGATACAAAGCTTTCCGAATATAGCTCCAACTATAATCCAGGATCCTGTGAATATAATATCTGCAAAACCAAAACTACTAGCTGCCCGCGTGGAAAATATGGGCACCCAGAGTTTAGGAAGGAACAATAAACTCTAGGTCATTCATGGGACTAGCATGAGAACTCAAAATAATTATTAATTTGATTTTAAAGTTAGGTAAATCAAAGGACCACGCCATATAACACGAAACTGGTTTACCTCCAAGAATACCAGTGCATAAATAAACAGCGCAATGCTAATTAAAGAAAAATGAGGCTATTATAAGACTCAGGTCCCTTCACACAATGCAACGCAAGCCGAAGGATAGAGTTTTACCTTATAATAGCCAAAAATGCTTGGTATGCGAAATTTCTCTTTTATTATTACTATAAGTGTATAGTATATAAATCAATTTCGAAAGTAAATATATCAATCATAGACGGCATGAGTGCCCCATCCCACTATATCGCCATATATAGGTTTACAATTAAAACCGCAAAGGGTCGTATTAGAAAGTTGGATTTCCATCATGATGGCTCCTGATTCGAAATATCTATCGCGTAGTGAAATACTCAACGGCTTACGTCCGAGCTAGAGAAAACACCATAATTCACATCCGCACTATATTTAGGATATCGAGTATCTCCGCGACTTGCGTTCCGTGCATGAGAAAACGCCGCTTACTCTATCCATATGTGAATCGGGGGTATATGCCCTATCCCTCTATGCATGGAGAGACCACAGCCAGCTCATCTTGATCGACCGAATCCATACTAATATCGAAAGCATACTGATTTGACCATCAGTTCACCATCATACCGGGGTGTGAGGCTCGCGAGTCACATTACACAAAGCTATGATAATTAAAGCTATGCTTTGATTATCATCCACAAGGCTCTGCTTTTCAACAAAAGCCTTGATCCATGCGTCTTAGCATGCCACATTGTCAATCCATACCATTGATTTCTGCCATTATATAACCTTTGAGCTCATATGTCTCAGAGAAGGGTGTTAAGCAAGAGAATAAATTCTCCGCCACCAAACAGGTATATATTAGCAGAGATCAACGAGTACAGCGTAAAGGAATACAACGTAAGACATACCATCCATTTACAAGTCCGTTCTGGGTCTGAACGAAACCGGAGGCACCTTTTCCTCATCCCGTATGTCCAATACCGGAGAGAGGCTCTCGCATATCCGAACAATCAACATGTACGTCCGGACGGCCACCACTGTAGCCCCTTCAAGGTAGCTACTCGGGCATCAATAGCAACTCATCCATTCGATGTGAAGATCATTGGTCTTGCACCGTCTTCAATTGTTAGTCGTCGTATTCATTATTCAGAATGGGTTAAACCTGGTTTTTCCGAATAACTCGTGTAATTTATAATGAGGTGCTATAAAAACACATCCAACGCCTCATTCCAATTCAGAATATTCTTTTAATAAAATATTCACATTTTCAAGGAAATGATCCCATTAATTTTATCAAAGATAAAACCTTTTAAATTTATTCTTTTTAATCTCAAAAATCATTACTTAATGATTATTCGAATTTAAGAAATTAATCTTATCTTTAACTGGGTTAAATAACTAATGTCATTTAAAAACACAGTTCACGATAAACCTAAAATCATCTTCCATCGAAATGGAATCTACACGGAAATCATAATAGTATATAACCAATATAAATTCCCGTATCAGACTAATAATACAAATGGAATAATGGCAAAGACTTTTAAATTCCATATATAGTAACAGCCTTTATTCACAGAAGCTCATCTCAATTATTACCGAATCCAATTCCATTCAATTTCAATTTAATATATTAAATTGGAAAACTTTACTTTGGAAAATTCCCATTTAAATCTTATTAAAAGATTTATAAATTCCAAATTATTTCTTCATTGTTAATTGGGTTAAAGAATAAATGTTATTTAAAACACCGTTCACAATAAACCCAAAATCCAATTTCAATTCAATTCCAATCAAATATTAATTAATTAGTAAAATTTCCTAAATCTTAATTAAAAGATTTATTCTTTTCTAAACTGGGTTTAAGAACAGTGTTATTTAAGGCACCATTCATGACAAACCCAAAATCCAATTTGACATTAAATATAAGGTTCTGAATAGAAATTATATCGGCTTATATTCAATATCAAATTCTAAAACCAACAAATATTGTATTGGGAATAATGATATGTATATATATATATCTTCCAAATTCCTCACAGTATTCATATAATAACGGAATCCAATATCGAAATATTCCGAAGATAATTTCCATTCAAATCCATTCCAATATATATAAATATATATTGGAAAATTTTGGTTATTTTAAAACCATTTTGAAATCCAATTTTTTATTTCTAAAACTAATTAAATTATTATTCTACTTGATAACTAGTTTATTTGATCAAATATATTTTTATCTTTATAAAATTGGAATTTTTCATTAAAAATCTTTCCAAATCGTTTATTATGATTTTACATAATTTT
This sequence comes from Allium sativum, assembly GCA_030737875.1. Lineage (NCBI taxonomy): Eukaryota > Viridiplantae > Streptophyta > Magnoliopsida > Asparagales > Amaryllidaceae > Allium > Allium sativum. The sequence goes on from CM060921.1 coordinate 284,134,843, forward strand.
TCCACATTTTTAATAATTTTATTATCCCCTGTACAGTCGGTTTCCAATAATGGCCATCGAACTGCATCCATAGCTACCTCTTCTGAAATTGAATTCGACATATCTCCAAATCTAACCGTTAGATTTCTAATCTCTTATATTCATTGGAAGGCTGTTTTCGATACGAACCCAATGGTTCCTGTTTTAGGAGAATCCGACGGTCGGATATCCCGTTACGCCAATTTGAAGTTAATGGTCGAAATTCGCGAATGGTCGCTGCGCGTTCTGTTCAGGCCATTAAATATATATAATATATATTATATATATTTCATCGATTTCCATTTAAAAAGTATTTATAAAATATTTATAATTTCATTTTAAAACAATTTCAACTTCATTTTCAATTTTATATCGAAATTGAATATTCTTATCCAAATAATGAATATTTTGATGAATCATACTTACTTTAAAAATGTAATTTTTTAATGTTATAACATTTTTATTTAAACAATGAATATTTTAATGAATCATACTTACATAAAAAATGTAATTTTTAATATTGAAATATTTTTATTCAAACTTGAATCTTTTTCACCATTTCTTATATACAATGAAAATGTAAATTTTTATTGTTAAATCTTTTTATTTCAATCAATGAATATTTTTCTAGTTTACTATTATGTAAATGATTTACATTTTTAATTTAGCAAAATCTCTTTAATAATCGAACATATAATAAAAATATAAATTTTTTATTGTCTAATCTTTTTTATTTAACACAATTATTTTTTAATGATTTTATAATACAAACAAAATGTAATTTTCATAGTTTAAACATTTTATTTTAAAACATGAATATTTTCAATCATTCCTACCCATACAATAAAAATGTATATTTTTATTGTTAACATATTCTATTTCGAACAATGAATATTTGTTTATTCGTACATATAATAAAATTTTGATTTTTATTGTATAAACATTTTCTTTTCAAAACAATGAATATTTTATTGGTTCATACATTCAATAAAAATGATATTTTTATTGTTTAAATATTTTTATTCAACATATGAATGTTATTTTAAAATATTCTTTATTTTCCAAATTGGAATGAGACCCAAACAATTACGATATAATGTTATTTATATGGATTTCATACATCGCATGTATACAATTATAATGATAAACAATCATTAAAAATTCATACAACATCCAGAGTGCATTTTACAACTGCATAAGCATTAGAAATAAATAATTAACGCTCATCACAATCTATCAATCCATCGATTGACATACAACTAAATATTCTGAATAGTGTATGTCAAATATCATCCCAATACCCGTGTGGGAAACAAAAACAGTTTATTTATTTGTGCAGTTGGGCGATGTGTAAAATTTATCGTCCCAATCCATATCCGTCAAATGGGTGTACATAAACAAATCATCGTATTTGTAAACGAATATTTATTTTATTTCAAGATAATTTTATGCCGTTCATATACATATACGTTAAAAATTATATTTTTAGCGATAAAATCATTTTATTTTCCATTTCACACCACAATCACATTACAATATAGCTCAAACAAACAATCATGGTTTCAATCAAAAGTGTCAGGTGCTACTAAGCACCGTCTGCATCCTAATATATAATTCACTGTAAATAAATTGAGTGAGGAGTTCTGACCTTTGGTTTCCAGTCCACCAGTTTAATTTCTGAATTTCTGAACAGTTTGGATTTTCCCGAAATTCTAACGCAATCTTCTTCACTCTGTTCACATTAAAAATCATATTTTTAATATTATGTTTATATATTTAAAAATCATATTTTTAAAAAACAATATTTATAAATAAAAATCATATTTTTTTATACAATGAAAAAAATCACATTTTTCTATATAATGAAAAATCATATTTTTCTATACGATGAAAAATCATATTTTTCTATACGATAAAAATCATATTTTTCTATGATGAAAAATCATATTTTTCTATGATGAAAAATCATATTTTTCTATATAGTGAAAAATCATATTTTTCTTTAAGCTATATATATAAAGATTACATTTTTAATCTGTTCTATATATTTTTAAAAATTCCTATTTTAATTTCAAAGTTATTTCTATAGAAATCCATATTTCAAAATAAAGTATTTATAAATAAAAATCACATTTCTATAACATTATATATATATATTAAAAATCCTATTTTTAACAAGGCTATTTTATTTAACAAAATCAATGCTATTTTTATAAAAAACCATATTTTGAAAACAATGTTTTTTTACTATTAAAATCCTATTTTTAAAACAATGCTTACATATAAAAATTCGAAAATTTACATTTTTAACACAAAGTTATTTCGTATAAGAATTACGTTTTTAAAATGGAGTATTTATATAAAAATCTTATTTTTTTTCTAAAAACAATGCTAATATCATTTTAAAGGTAATGTTATTTCATATATTTTAAAAGTAATGTTATTTATATATTTTAAAAGTAATGTTATTTATATATTTATATTATAAAACAAAGTATATTTACATTTTTAAAACAAAGTATATTTATATTTTTAAATTTGGAAAAGAATTAAAATCGCTCACTGTAAAACCGTCGTTCTTCTGTTTCAGTTCTGGTCTGCTCCATGATGTAGATCTCGATGTTGTGATTTCAATGGTTCCGAAATCGTCAAATTCTATTTTGAACGAGTTATGGTCATTTATCTGTTATTCACATTATTAATATACTAAAACAATTTTAATTTAATTAAACTTTTCATTTATCATCTTTACACCCATCTTCTTCCTCTTATACTCGTTCAATTCTGGAAAACAACGAACCATTCATCCAAAATCGCACTCCCCTTTGAGCTGCCAGTCGATTATCAGCACACACCACATCGACGCCGCCTCCTTCCTCAATCATCCTCTGGCGGCACGACGGATCCGAACCCCCTATTAGGCCAGAAATCAGTTCGAATGTTTGGCTTTAAGCCTGAAATTCGAGCGAGTTGCCTCCCCAAATTGGATCAAACCCGTACGGATATACAACTCTCGAGATCCTCTTCAACATTTGTTTTGAAATCAGGTTTTAATTTGCAATATAATGAAGGAGATTAGGGAAACAAAATCGTAGGTTTTCGGCCCCTTATTTTGAAGATGGCGGCTTCGTATTTGTGACTAGGGTTTGACTGTATTTGGCCGTATACCATGGTATATATACCATTTAAAGTAATATATTTAATTAAATTAAATTTTAAAATACTAGTTTATCGCCACAAACTCCAAATCAAACCCAATGACTGTCGCTCCCAGCCAAATACCCCTATTCCGGACAGAATGAGATACGTCCCATAAGCCAATTTGATCGTTTTGGATAGTTATTCTTTAAATTAAAATATAAATCAATATATATTGAATTTAAACGGACATTTTAATTTACTGGGGCCACCTACTGACTCCAAAAATTCCAGAAAAATAAATCTAGCTATGTTTTGACGATACGGTCCTAACAAAACTATCATCGAATTTGGAGACCATTTGAAAAATGGCAATTTTATGGTCGATCCAATTCAAATTTAAATTACCAAACACGTTTTAATTTTCCCCGCTCATATATTAATTCCAAAAATTATGAAAATTGGAATCTAGCAATAATTTGACATTCTGGTTCCAACAAAAGTGGTTTTGTTGAAAATGGAGGTCGATTATAAAATGGCTATTTATTATATTAAATTAAATTCCATAGCAACTATTTCAAATTTTAAACTAGACATAACTTTTTATTTTCATTATGAAATCGGGTTTTTCAAATTTCAAATATTTCTTGTTTCTCGAAAATCCGATTTATTTTGAATCTTGTACATTCATTTGAAATTTGAAATTGAATTTTCAAACTGCCACGCCATTTCAAACTCCTTTTACAATTGAATTAAAAAATTTCATTCTAACTTTGAATTAAATAAAAAATTTAGTCGTTATTATTTAAAATAAATTATTTTAAATACTCAAAATCCATTAAATTGCTAAAATAAAAATTTAAAATTTGTACTGAAAATCCGGGTTGTTATATATATATGGTGTTTATATTATATGTTTAAATATTAGTTTATATGTTTTTATACTTAAGAAATTATATTTTAAACAACTAGTTTTGGTTTAGGAATTTTCAGAATATATATATATATTGATTTAAATACTTAAGAACTTGATTTAAATTTTGAAAACCTAGCATATGTCGACATACAACTTCTTATGTGTCGACATATAACCATCACTTTTTTAAATTCAAAAGGAAGTTTCTTTTCATATTATAAAACATTTCATAACTGTTATGACCTTCGGAACACTACATAACGGCCTCATTTTCGAAACTTTAAATAATTAATCTTCTCCTTCTTCATCCTTTCTCTTACCACCATTATTCCATTTTAAATTCTTGATTACTACACTTACACTCTACCGATTTCAATACAAATTATATGATTCTCTTACTATTATCAATCTCTATTAAACACTCTCTGTTTGGAAGTGCTATTCAGGAGTTCTAAGGCTATTTGTAATTGTTAAGGAAAGGATGCGTTCTTTGTAGCTCATAAATCAAGGTAAAGGAGCGGTGTTAGCTGTGAAATCAAGTGTGTTGAATCGGTTTTAACGTTGTAGCCGTGAAATCAAGGGTGTTGAATCGGTGTTTACCTTGTAGCCGTGAAATTAAGGGGATTGTAATTGGATTTTGATATTAATAAAACTCTATGCAATCCAGCGTTGCATTGGACTGGACCTAGGAGTAATCCGATCCAGTATAAAATCTGGTGTGTTCTTTACTTTTCTGCATTTTATTTCTGTTTATATTTTCATTTGTGATTGTTTTTGTTGTGATATTCATTCTATGATTCATATAGTTGTTTGAGTAATCATTAATTGTTTCAGTTTTCCATAATCTCTTTAAAACACTATTCACCCCCTTATAGTGTTAGTTTTCCTTAAGATCTGTTATTCTCATCCCTAACAATTGGTATTAGAGCATAGGTTTTAAATTTTTTATCATTTGAATTCTGGAAATATTAAATGGCAAACAACATTGGAATTGCTAGTAGTAATAGTTCATTTGTAGAAGGTCGGTCCACCGTTGGACCACCACTATTTAATGGTAGTAATTATTCTTATGGACATGCAGGATGAAAATATATTTGCAATCTATAGGATTAGATACTTGGAATATCACACAAACCGAATATATTGAACCCACTTCTAATTTTGCACAATGGACTAATGAACAAAAGACTGCTGCATAAAGTAATTCTAAGGCTATGAATATGTTATTCTTTTCATTAGATAGAAATGAATTTAATAGATTATTAGTTTGTAAATCTGCTTATGAAATATGGAAAACATTGCAAGTTACTCATGAAGGAACCAGTAAAGTAAAACAGACAAAGACATCAATGCTAACTAATCAATTTGAGTTATTTAAAATGAATCGGAATGAATCTATCTCCAATATGTACTGTAGGTTCCAGGAATCTTGCATTCCTTAATGGCTTCGGGAAAATCTTATTCTGAAGAGGACCAAGTCAGTAACATACTTAATTCCTTAACTCCAGAATGGGATCAGAAAACACTGGCGATTGGAAAGGCCAATAAAATCAGTTAAATGAAAATTGAGGAGTTAACAGGAAATCTGATGTCGTTCGAAGTACGGTTACGGAAAAGAAAGGAGAGTAAGATGATAGAAAAGAAATCTATAGTATTCAAAGCAACAACTGACGGTTCTAATTTAAGCAATGAGGATGATAAAGAAATTGCCTTAATGGCAAGGTATTTCAGAAAATTTCTAAGGAGAAATAATTTTCAGAAAAATAATCAAGGAAATTCGGGAAGAATTGACGACTGATGCTACAATTACAACAAACTAGGTCATATAAAAAGGATGTGTTCATATCCTAATAAATCAATTCAAAAAGCAGACAACAATTCGTCAAAGAATAGGAAAAGGGCATACACAACAACTTTAGATAACTTGGATTCATCATCAAGTGACAAAGTGAAATACCCTACCTCCGTTAAGGTCACTCACAAAGGGAATGCATTAACTTCGGTGAAGCATTATAGGTAAAAAATACAGATAGTTTACAAGACAGACATATAAACAGCAGAAAAACTGGAATTATTTCATAAGCAACGTGGTCTAGTCAAAACATTACAACCATTGTCTCAAAACCCAACTTCCAAGTTATTACAATAATACTTCTGTCTTGATTAAAAACTCAAAATACATAAAGAAGCATAAAGTAGTAGTAAAGCGGCACAAATCCCCAATAAAAGTGTAACCACAGCCATAGCCCAAGAAAAGAGAATCCAAGCAATACATCTACTCTCTTCAAGCTGGGAAAGGACTGAACTAAGCTGAAGTATTCCCTCCCCGCGGACCGGGGGGGGGATGGAAGAAAAGAAGACGAAAGAAAACGGGTTAGACATAAGTCTGATAAGTCTAGTGATTTTTCATCATGTAAACAAGAAAAAGGTTCATGACATGAATAAACTGAATATAGGACAATACCATAGTGACAAGATAACCTAAGGTAAGATAAGGCAAGATAAACAAAATATGCTATCGCACTCATTTCCATTTCTCTACACCTACTAACTAATGTTTCAACTAGCATCATGTGTTCATAATAAAATGATCCCTTTATCAATCGGCTCCTACTCGCATGCATTTATTTCTTATGTCATTCAGCCCCGCTTGTTTGTAGATACATGTGCTGGTCCCACCATAGGGTGTATCAATCCCTATGGTGGCAACCCGACACAATTCAAGATGCACAGTGTATAGCTACTGATGCCCAGTGCCTGATTTTTCCACTTCGGAGTACGTGTGTGCCCACACTCCGTCGAAACCTACACCGATGCACCACCCGCCACTCTTTTGACTGCTTATAATCAGCCCAGTAATCGTCCCCCACCCTGCCTAGTTCAGGTTAACTTGATACATCTATATGGGTTACTGCTGAAATGAGTCCCTGTTACTAGGGTTTCCTAATCAACATGTTATACCCATCTGTTTAATTAACATATTGTATTGGTTAAGTGTTGACTGAGTTAACTTAACCCTACCATTCTAAGCATGTCCGTTCATTAGCATTAATTCATTCATTAATGCCTCAACCTCTGTGACGGCAAGGAATTTCGCTCGGTCCGAACCAGTCGCTAAACCGACCCAGACCGTTCGAAACGCCCTATCGTTGAGAACACGACAAAATAGAACGCATACAAAAGAACGTTTCATTGTATATTACAACAATGCATCAGATTACAAGAATATACAGAGTATAAATGAATATTACACAGAAATATCAGAGGTTTAAATTACATTTTAAATGCATCGCAGCGGAAAATAATACAATACACAACTAGAAGAGATATACGGATACAAAGCTTTTCGGATATCATTCCAGCTGTAAACCAGGATCCTGTGAATATAAATCTGCAAAACCAAAACTACTAGCTGCCCGTGTCGAAAATAGGGGCACCCAGAGTTTAGGTTAAAACAATAAACTCCAGGTCAGTCATGTGACTGGTGTGAGAACTAAAACAGTTAATCTTTATTTTTAAAGTTAGGTAAATCAAGGGACCACGCCGTATAACACGGAACGGGTTTCCTCCCAAGAATACCAGTGCATAAAACAAACAGCGCAATGCTAAATAAAGAAAAATGAAGCTGTTATAAGACCCAGGTCCTATCACACAATGCAACGCAAGCCGGGGGATAGGGTTTTCCCTTATAACAGCCAAAGAATGCTTAATACGTTTAAAACAAATCATTTGATACTATTATAAGTGAATAGTGTATAAAACAACTTCAAATCATAAGTATCAATCATAGGCGGCATGAGCGTCCCATGCCACTATGTCGCCATATATAGGTTTACAAATAAACCGCAAAGTCACGTATTTGGAAATTGGATTTCCGTCTATGAACCGAGGCCAGGGATCGTCCTCTACCGATTCGAGACAATCTAGCCTACCATGTCTCAGGAACAGCCGCAACTGCCCCCTGGATCGTCAGGGCCGGTCCACCGATGTGGATTATTATGCCTGAATAATACGTCTCCCCGCCCTTTGGGGCGCAAACGAGCCAACGAATGACTCCATCGGACCCGGATCGTCCGATCAAACCGAGGCGCCTCGCAACAGCAACAACTACATAAGTCAAACTCGTCAGGGCGTGTAAAACCACTGACGCCACTTTTAGCTAGAAAGAAACGCAAGCCCTCCCTGAGGTCCGTCTCCCATTTTTGGTTCATACCGGGTGTGAAACACGCGAGGTAAACGTTACACAAAGCCACACCACAAAGGCCGTGCTTTGATCATCACCACAAGACTTTGCTTTTCAACAGAAGCCTCGATCAATTGCCACTTAGCATGCCACACAGGCAAACCATCCTATGCAACCGATATCAGTCACACAGAATGAAATCCGATGTCAGACACACAGTCCGTTTACAAGTCCGTTCTGGGTCTGAACGAAACCGGAGGCACCTAGTACCCCGCATATCCATCGATCTCCAAGTACGTCTGGACGATCACTAACTGTTTCCATCTTCTTGGGTGTACAGCCCAATCAAGATCATCAGTAATTACCCAAACGACGTGAAGACCTCCGGTCTTCGACCATCGTCTTCATCTTCGACTTATCGTCGTATCAGTTATTCAGAATGGGATGAACCCGGTCTTTCCGAATAACTCGCGTATATTTTAAATAAGTGTTACACAAACACAACATACGCCTCATTCCAATTCATTAGTCACTAACCGTAAATTAATCAAGAGAATAATTCCCTAAATATTAACCCCGAAGGCCGAAACCAACATCAGATCAATATCCAGAAAACCATTCTGCTTGGCTAACCGACAGTTAGTTTCTAAATTTCACGTTCAAATCTAATTAAAGATTTAACTATCGCCTGGAGCAAAACTGGTGATACTCCATTCTCGATCTTTTCAATCTAATTAAAGATTCATTAAAACTCCACTTAGTTTTAATCATTTTCTGGGTTAAAGAATCAGTGTCATTTAAAACACGATTCACGATAAACCCAAAATCACATTCCATTAATTATCGGGTTAAAGAACAAGTGTTATTTAAAACACTATTCACGATAAACCCAAAAATCATTACCAATTCAATTCCAATTAAATATCATTTAATTGGTACACTTCATCAAATCTAAATAAAAAGATTTAATCTTTTCTCAACTGGGTTCAAGAACAGCGTTAGTGAAAACACCATTCACGACAAACCCAAATCACATTCGATATTCAATACAAGGCTCTGAATAGAAAATATATCGGCTTATATTCAATATCGAATTCTACGACTAACAAATGTCGTATTGGAAATAACGATATAAATATATATCTTTCAAATTTCCATAACAACACCTGTAATATCACGAATTCCAACATCGAAATATTCCGAAGACAATTTCGATTCAAATCCACTCCAATGCAATCATTGGAAATTTTGGTTATTTTCAAAACCATTTCAAATTCAATTTATTTATTTAAAAATAAATAGAATTATAATTCTAGTTCAAAACTAGTTCATTTCGTTAAAAATCTATTTTTATCTTTTCAAATATGGAGTTTTTCATCCCAAACTTTCACAAATCATTTCTTATGATTTTACACAAATTATTACTATTTTTAATAATTTTATCAAGGCCCGTACAGTCGATTTCCATTAACGGCCATCGAACTGCACTTACAGCGACCTTTTTCGAATTTGATTTGGACGTATCTCCAAATCCAACCGTTAGATTTCAAATTTCTAACATTCATTAGAAAGCTCTTTTCGATACGAACCCAACGGTTCCGGTTTTAGGAGAATCCGACGGTCGGATCTCCCGCAATGTCCGTTTGAAATAAATGGTCGAAATTCACGAACTGCCGCGGCGCGGCGCGTTCTATTCAGGCCATTATATTATATATATAATATATATAATATATACTTCGTCGATTTCTATTTAAAACGAATTATATAAATAGTTTTAAATTCGTTTCAAAAGCAATTTCAACTTCCTTTTCAATTCAAATCAAAATTGAATTCTTCTTTATAAATTCGTTTCAAAATTCATTTCTATTCAATTCAAATTTCAATTCAATTTGAATTCATTTCAATTCGTTTTCAATTCAATTTATTTCGAAATCGTTTTCAATTCAATTCATTTTGAAATCATTTTCAATTCAATTCATTTCGAAATCGTTTTCAATTCAATTCATTTCGAAATCGTTTTCAATTCAATTTGAATTCGTTTTCAATTCATTTCATTTCGAAATCATTTTCAATTCAATTCCTTTCGAAATCGTTTTCAATTCAATTCATTTCGAAATCGTTTTCAATTCAATTCATTTCGAAATCGTTTTCAATTCAATTCATTTCGAAATCGTTTTCAATTCAATTCATTTCGAAATCGTTTTCAATTCAATTCATTTCGAAATCGTTTTCAATTCAATTTATTTCGAAATCGTTTTCAATTCAATTCATTTCGAAATCGTTTTCAATTCAATTCATTTCGAAATCGTTTTCAATTCAATTTGAATTCGTTTTCAATTCATTTCATTTCGAAATCGTTTTCAATTCAATTCCTTTCGAAATCGTTTTCAATTCAATTTATTTCGAAATCGTTTTCAATTCATTTCGAAATCGTTTTCAATTCAATTCAAAATATTCGTTTTCGAAATCACTTTTCAATATTCATTTTAAAATGAATAAAATCGATATAAATATCGTTCACGTCAAAATGGTGTCAATCTAATCATCACGGCTTCACATATTTCTATTTCAAATATTCTATTTCAAATATTTCCTATTATCAAAATATTTGTTATTATCAAAATATTCTTTATTTTCACGATTGGAATGAGGCCCAATCAATTACCATATAAAGTTAATTATATGGATTTTCATACAACACATGTATATAATAGCAACGATAAATAATCAACCATCAACCAAAGTGCACTACACCGTATAAGCATCAAATATAGATATCTAACGCTTATAACAGCCTGTCAATCAATCGATCGACATATTCAATCAATCAGGATGAGTGAACTTCATATTTCATCCTAACACCCGTGTGGGGTTTCAAACAATCAAACACAGATTTAGTTGTGCAGTTGGGCGATGTGTAAAATTTATCGTCCCAATCAATGTCCTTCAAATAGGTGTACATAAACAAACCGTCTGGTTTGTAAATGAATATTTATTTTATTCACTTCACGTTAAAAATCATATTTTTAACGACAAAACATTTTATTCCAACATATGAATTTCTATTCAGTTCATTTATTCAATAAAATGATATTTTTATTTTTCTAACATATTTTAGAAAATTTCGGCGGCATAACGGCACGATACTAGAAACGGGACGAGGCCTAGCCTTATCCCCGGTCTAGTGAAGGCCCACGCCATTCACACATCAATCAAATCAATTTCATTTCACCAAACCATTCAATTCAAACCAAATCATCTAACTAATCTATGCAACCAAACAAACAAGTCCATGGTCTGTGGACGATTGTGTCGGGTGCTACTAAGCACCGTCTGCATCCTAGTATATATATATATATATGACTAGAAAACTAAATTGAAAGGTGAGAAATTCTCACAGATGGCTATCCAATCATCTTGACTCTTCTTTTGCAGAATTCTTCGTCGACCTCGCCTTTTTGTCGCTTTCGCCCGTATTCTCTACATATGTAAAAATCGAATTTTTACTATGTTATTCAATATATAAAAATCGAATTTTTACTACGACTTTCAATATATAAAAATATGATTTTTACTTCGACTTTCAATATATAAAAATATGATTTTTACTTCGCTATTCAATATATAAAAATCGAATTTTTAGTTCGCTATTCAATATATAAAAATCGAATTTTTAGTTCGCTATTCAATATATAAAAATCGAATTTTTAGTTCGCTATTCAATATATAAAAATCGAATTTTTAGTTCGCTATTCAATATATAAAAATCGAATTTTTATTTCGATATTCAATATATAAAAATCACATTTTTACTTCGATGTTTAATATATAAAAATCATATTTTTAATTCGAAGTTCAATAGATAAAAATCACATTTTTAATTCGAAGTTCAATAGATAAAAATCACATTTTTAATTCGAAGTTCAATAGATAAAAATCACATTTTTAATTCGAAGTTCAATAGATAAAAATCACATTTTTAATTCATAGATCTCGCCTTTTCTAATATAAAAATCTAATCTATTTCATTTTCAAAATCTAATCTTTTTGACATATGAATTTCTATTTTTACTTCAATGCCCTATACATATAAAAATCAAAATTCTCTTCTATTAAAAATCTAAACTATATACTATATAAAATAAAAATCTAACTTCAGTTTTTAAATCTTAAAAAAATCAGTTTTTTAAAAATCCTATTAAATCAGTTTTTAAATCTTAAAAAATCAGTTTTTAAAAATCCTATTAAATCAGTTTTTAAATCTTAAAAAATCAGTTTTAAAAAATCCTATTAAATCAGTTTTTAAATCTTAAAAAATCAGTTTTTAAAAATCCTATTAAATCAGTTTTTAAAAATCGAAATTAATTTTAAACTCTAAAATAAAAATAAAATAAAAGTAAAAATAGAAATGCTTACCGTATGCGAAGAGGGGGGGTGCCATCGGCTTCGTCGAGGGTTTGCAGGTCGGAGGGGGGGTCGGCTTCGTCGAGGGGGGGCTTCGCTTCGTTCAGGTGGTTGGAGGGAAGAGGAGGGGGTGAACGCGAGGGCGATGCGATGCCCCTGGGTGGCGGCGGCGATGGGTGGCGGCGGCGATGGGCGATCGTCGCCCTTCCTTCTTCTTTCTTTTTCTTTTTTTTTATGCTGTGAATCGATTTCTAATTAAATCGGGGGGGGGGCAGAAGATAAGAGAAAAGGGGGGTTTCTTTTTTTATTTTATTATTTTATAAACGTTGACTTTCACAAACGTCATCAAAACGAGGCCCACCACCTGCCGTCCATAGCGTTTAACCCCCATTCCGGACACAATGGGATATGTATCGTTGGCTGATTCGATCATTTGAATCAGTTTCCGTTAAATTTTCATTTAACTCTATATATTGAATTTTAAACGTACCTTTCAAATTACCGGGGCCACATACGAACACGAAAAATTCCAGAAAAATATTTTCTAGCTTCGTATTGACGATACGGTCTTAACAAAACTAGTTTCGTCGAATTCTGAGACCGTTTGAAAAATGGCCAATTTCCAGTCGATTAAAATCAACTGAAACCGGTCAAACGCGTTTTCCTTTGCCACGCTCACATATTGATTCGAAAAATTATGAAATTTGAAATCTAACAATAACTTGACACTGCGGATCCAACAAAACTGGTTTCGTCGAAATCCGAGGTCGTTTGCAAAATGTCCATTTTTAAGGGCCTGAATTCCATAGCGACTATTCAGAATTTTCAACTGGACATATCTTTTGATTCCCGCTACGAACTTTTGATTTTTCGGATTCGTTGGAAAGATATTCACTATTAGATTCGATTATTTTTGGTTTCACTAAAATCCGGATTGTTTTGCACCCGGTACATTCAATTGAAGTTTGAAATCGAATTATCGAACTACCGCGCCATTTTCAATTCCTTTTATAATTATATATAAATATTTATATTCTAACGACGACGCGTATAATATATACGTTCGAATTATATTCAAAATAAATTTTCTCGTCGATTTTATTTAAAATAATCCATTTTAAATATACTAAATTCGCTAAAATCGCCAAAATAAAATTTTTAAACTGGCCCAGATTTTGCGGGTTATTACAACCTCTCACATTAGAACTGTTGTTTGCGGTTGCTGGATCTGCCGGGCGGTTCCGTGCAGACTTCAACCGCAAACTCATACTAACCTCGGGTTATAGGCTTAGTGCGCTAACCTCTCACATTAGATCGGTTGTTGCGGTCGCTGGATGTGCCGGGCGGTTCCGGGAAGTCTTACACCGCAACTCAATCTAACCTCGTGTTAAGCATGTTCATCTTTTAGCCAAATTACATATTTACCATACATGCCCAAATCTAGATTTTTATATGCCAATTACCCACAATTATAGTCAGTTCCAGTTATGCCACATTTACTTGTTATGCCCAAAATTACTTAATTAAATTATACCCAATTCCCCGCGTTTCAATCTTACGTATAACAAGATTCAATCTAGGTTCCGGATGAACCTAGTATTCATAAAATAAAACAAAAAGGGGAATAGAGAAGGAACACAAGAATTTGCATAAGAAACAAAATAGGCATGTAAAGGTATACCCAAATCCAAGAATCATGTTTCCAATAAGCATGTTGTACATTAACAATAAGTATGGCCAAATTGAGCAACTTACATCATAGGCATAAAGATTCGATAGAATTGAATATAAGAGAATTACCAATTCGGTGTACAACATGATAGGTTCCTTTGTTTCAATCACAACGGTCTCATAAGCATAGGTAATTCAGATTTGACAAAAGGATAAACATGAATCAGAATTGATTATCTCACTATTAGGCATAGTGGCGTAAAACATGATAGGTTCCATTATTCCAATCACAACAGTCTCATAAGCATAGGTAAGCATGAATCAGAATTGATTATCTCACAATTTGACATATAGGTGTACAACATGATAGGTTCCATTGTTTCAATCACAACGGTCTCATAAGCATAGGTAAGCATGAATCAGAATTGATTATCTCACAATTAGGCATAGTTCTAGATCCGATTATTACAGTCATGATTTCTATTAGTTGTTCAAATCTGAATAATAAATGAACTTACAGTGAAAGGATTAGAAAAATGAATTAGTTGACATTGTAGCGATTTTTAATCTTTGTTTGTTGATTGAAGAAGAAAACCTCTACTTTGATTTGAAGTTCTCTTTCTAATTTGATTTCTAGTTTTGAGAAGATGGAGGCTAAGCTAGTTTATAAAGGGACAACATCGTAGCATGATAGAATAGGATTATGAGGTTTAGGGTTAAGGTTTGATGTGTTTATATAGGAGTATAGGATTAAAATGAGCCTTTAGATCAACCTAGGAGTCATCAGAGCCATCCAGTCCAAGAAAGCGCGTCATCAGGCTAATCAGAAGTCGCCATGTAACCCTATGATTTTCGTCACTGTCCATAATAGTCAGCTGGGGTCGACCCCTACAGGGGGTCGACATCCATGTCGACACCCCTATAGGGGGGTCGACTCCCATGTCGACACCCCCTGGGGTGGTCGACACCCCTAAGCAGGAGATTTCCCGCTCAGCCAATTTCCTGAATTTTGAATTTCGAATCTATTTTGATAATTTAATTATTATTTTAATTTAATTTTTGCTTACACTTGAAATCTTCTAACCTCCATAACTTCTTCATACGGAATCTGATTCATGCAAACTCGGACTCTATCTCAAGCAGAATTCCGAGACGAACGCAATAGCATAACCCGTTTCACCTAATTCTTCTTCTAAAAATTATGTGTTCTTAAATATATTAATTTTAATATTCATAGAAAATACGGGGTGTTACATTCTCCCCTCCATAAAGGATTTCATCCCCGAAATCTCTAAGTCAAGAAGAATGTATATCCTACCGTCCAACATCCATCTACTTAACCATTCAATCGGAGGCATTCATTGTCCTTAAAAAGGTTTCTAATGCTTTTATGATCATACGCATAGTGTGTGTGTATATGTCCTTATCTAACGCAAAAATATGCGGTCTACTGATTCAGTTGACCTCCTTAATGCGAATTATGTCAGTGCCATGAGTCTATTATGTATGCAATTATTCCTAATCGTACCTTATAACTTCTACATGAGTGCACAATCATTCATACAAATGCAACGTTCATATGATAACACATCAAGTTTCAATCCATATACAAATTCATATATGCATATGCAATATGAAAGTGACTGAGCCGATCTAGTACCTAATGTGTGTGTATATGCATCCATGAGCAACCACTTGCAACCATCAATCATAACATGTTTCAAATACATGCTTACATCCATTGGTTTCTACCTAAGGATTAAGAATAGGACCGAGGAGATGTACTCAAAAGATAGATACAAGCATGCATAAACTTATGGAAAAAGAGATCAAGGATGTACCCTCAAAAAGTTAAGGGTAGGTTGCGCGTATCTTGTCTTCAGTCTCCTAAGTCGCTTCTTCTTAAGCGTCACTCCATTGTACTTTTACTAGCTTGACCTCACGTTGTACTTTTACTAGCTTGACCTCACGATTTCGTAGTTTTTTAACTTCTGTTCTTAAGATACGAGTTGGAACTCTTCTCACCGTCGCTTCTCGTTCCACTTCTACTTCCTCTAGTATGCTTGGCTCCACAACTTCTGCAGACTCATGTAAACACTTTCGTAGATGATAAACATGAAAAAGATTATGAAATCCCGCCAATCTTTCGGGCAGTTTTACTCTATAAGCCATCGTCCCAATCCTCTCAATGATAGGAAATGGCGCTACAAACCTTGGTGCCAATTTCCCTACGGATCCAAAGAGAATGACATTATTCAAAGGAGATACTTTAAGGAAAACCCTGTCTCCAATCTAAAACTCAAGGTCAGTCCTTCTTTTATCCGCATAGGGCTTCTGTCTATCTTGTGCGGTCTTCATTTGTCTTCGTATCAATTCCACCTTCTCTGAAGTTTCTCTAATCATGTCGGGCCCAAGTATAAGCTTGTATGTAGACTCCCACCAAAAATTGGTGTTTGACATGGTATTCCATATGAAGGCTCAAAGGGTGTCATGCCTAAGGTGGCTTGGTAGCTATTATTGTAGGCGAACTCCACCAAAGGAAGATGATCCTCCCATGTTCCTCCAAAATCAATGTAACACCCCAAATTTTCGAATAATCAGATTAACTAAATTTAATAATACTTTATTTCAAATGTGGGAATTAAGGGAAACGGGTCATTCCATTGCGTTCGTCTCGGAATTCTGCTTGAGATAGAGTCCGAGTTTGCGTAAAACGGATGTCGTATGAAGAAGATATGGACGAACGAATTAGGCATAAAAACCAGAAACGGGCCAAAATGCACTGGCGCACTTGGGAAGTGCGCCAGAACAAAATTGCACTGGCACACTTGGGAAGTGCTCCCATGCAATATTGCACTGGCGCACTTGGCAGGTGCTCCCAGGCTGAGGTCAAAACCTGTACAGATTTCTGAGGCTCTGATTCAACCGGTGAGTCAGTGCTGAGTCATTTCTGACTAGTTAATGAGTCATTAGGGTTTTTAGATAGTTCTAATCTGGATTGATGGTTTTGATTAACTTTAGGGTCATCCGACGGCTATAATTAAATTTAAATTCTATATAAACATGTGTAGACTCAAACCCTAGAATCAAATCAGAATTAGATTAGTGGCCGTCATGTTGTCACTCCAAACCCTAGAGTAGCCGCCACCAACTAGAAGAAAGTTAAAAGACAACAATTCAATTCAAATCAAGCCTAAAACTACAACAACGTAATTTTCTACAACAAGGGAACGCTAATCAATTATAGAATTCAGAACCCAGAACTCAAGACCCCTTATTCGGTGAGTTCTGGTCACTTTTAGGTTAAAATAAATAAAAGTGAATCGTGGTAGACTATGATTTGGGTATATGTTGTTTGTAGTTATGCAAGTCGTTATCATGAATCTATGCAAGTCGTTATCATGAATCTATTCAAGTTTATCATTGTGAATCATGAAATGATGCAAGTTCCTTATTATTGTGAATCATGAAGTTATGCAAGTTATTATGTTGAGAAACTATGAACCTATGCAAGTTACCTATGCAAGTTGTTGCGTTGTTAATTCATGAATCTATGCTAGTTGTTATGTTATGAATCATGAACCTATGAAGTTACCTAAGCAAGTTGATAAGTTGTTAATTCATGAACCTATGCTAGTTGTTATGTTGTGGATCATGAACCTATGTAAGTCACCTATGCAAGAAGTTATGTTATGAATTATGCAAGTTGTTATATTGTGAATCAAGAACCCATATAAGTTTTTGACTATGTTGAGAATCATGAACCTATGTTGGTTGTTAATTATGTTGTTAATTCATGAACCTATGCAAGTTGTTAATTATGTGGTGAATCATAATTATATGCGATGTTATCATGTCATTTTCCCTAGTTGTCATGCTTATGCCAAAATTGTACTGAAAACGATCACCTTGACATTCCCTTTATTTTATTGTTATGGCGAGACTACTTTGTAGCCTCGATGACGCCAAAAAACGCAAACGGTTACGCTAGTTAAGAAACGGGGAAAAGGGGAATTTGTAATAGGCATAATTTACATAGTGACTATGTAAATTGGACACATGATTCAAGTAGGGAAACATATAAATAATTACCATTTATGACATGGGTAAAATGGGGTAAAAATGGTATAACTTGAATATGACCATTTATGGATAAGAAATCCAAATTGTTAATAAGATAGGTATTGACACCTATGAAAAAGGAAAGGATTAATTAATTAACTTAATTAATCAAAAGAGGGATGTTTAAGCAATTAAAGTCTGAAGATTTAATATTGAGAATTGGCATAAAATAAATTTGTGATGAAAATTGGTATGATTTTTCATACCATAAATAGATGGACATAATTGAGTCAATTATGGCCATAGTGAAATTTGGAATTTATTGATAATTTTAATAGGGAAATTAATTCAAATTGGGGAAAGATTAATTAGGAGTAATTAATCGTCTAAGACACGAGTTAGGCTCTTTTGTGGTGTAAGACTGCCCGGACCCGCCCGGCAAATCCAGCTGTCACAAATGCCAGTCTAACGTGGGAGGTCTTAGGCATAAATTAAATGCGTGACAGTTGTAAAGACACGAGGTTAGGATCTTTTGTGGTGTAAGACTGCCCGGACCCGCCCGGCAAATCCAGCTGCCACAAATGCCAGTCTAATGTGGGAGGACTTTATAAGGTTACGGTCTTAATGAAATAAGAAACACTGAACCAGATAAACATGTAGTAGGACATGAGGGGTTAAGTGAGTGCCTTGGGGGCATGTGGAATTAAGTGGGTGCCTGGGGTGGCATGTGAAATACAATTACATATTTCAATAATTAATTAATGCTAATTAAAGACTACTTAACCTAACTTAATACATATGGACAGTATGATGATAGACATAATTTAGGGTTAAGTAAAACGAATTGCATTATGAGTGGGTTAAGTACAACTGATGGGTAAGTGGGTAATATTAATATATTTAGGCCCACAAACTTAACCATTAAATAAATAGGATTAAATCAGTGGGAGGATTAAGTACAACTGAAGGGTAGGTGGGTAATATTAATATATATAGGCCGACAAACTTAACCGGATAAAAAGGGTTATGTAATTAAAGACACCTAATGGTATACATAATCGGGGCAAGAATAGTAAAGTTATGTATTAAAGACATAACTAATGGGGATAGATAGAGTTTTGTATTAAAGACACCCTTAGGGGTACGCATAACTAATGGGGATAGATAGAGTTATGTATTAAAGACACCTATAGGTACGCATAACCGATAGGTAAAATAGGGGTTATGTATTAAAGACACCTATAGGTACGCATAACTGATTGAGGGCTATGTAATTAAAGACACCTTGGGGTATACATAGTCAGTAGAAAACCTAGTGGGGATACAAGACATAGGGGAGAGCTTGTATCATGTTGTGTGGGACCCATTTCAGTCAGTAACCCGGAGGGGTATCAAAGTAAAGATCTCCGTACTAGGCGGGGAAGGGGCATGCTTACTGATTGATTGTAAGAGATCCAAAACGAGACGGATGGTGTGGGCGGCGCAAACCGACCGGGGCCATGTGCGTGCATGGGCCGGGCAGAGGGGGAAAGACGACCGTGACACCAGTAGGTATAACTGTGCACACCTTAGGTTGCCACTTTAGGGAAGTGATACCCCCTAGTTGTGGGACCAGCACAGGGTATCTACGGAGTAGGGAGCCGATCGATTAGGGTAGTGGTTAGGGTATATCCGGACATATGCCCTAAGTCTACCAATTTGTAGTAGGAGGGTAGTGGGTACGACTAGTTGAGATAGGAGCAGGCGGCACTTATGGCAACAACTAGGAATACACAAAACTACCACCATCGTTATCATTAGCGGAAGGGATCATCCCATCTTGATTTGACTAGTAATAGTGCAGAATAGTTAGTAGTGAATCATGCGTACACCTTACCTTATTTGTCCTGTCATACCTGTCATCTGTACCGTGATCCTCTTATCCACTTTGTATGCCTGTCAAGTTTACCTTTATTTATTTACTGGCTAAAAGTTACTGGACTCACCAGATGTATGTCTGACCTAGTTTGTTTCGCCTCTTTTCTTCCGTTCCCCCCCAGGTTCTTAGGGAGGGAACACCCAGGTTTAGCCAGGATTTGGATATCATCTTCTAGGAGCTACTTCTGAAGTATGGCTCGAGTCTCTGTTTCTTATATGGCTTGCTCTTTAATCTGGGGAATGATGATTTTCTTTTAAAAACCTATGTACTCTGAAGATATAAGACAGAAGTGTTTTGTTGTAATAGTTTTATGACTCATGGTATTATGTAACAAAGTATTTTGGAGATTTAATAAAGTTATTTGTTTCCGCTGCAAAATTTTTATATCTTTCTTGTGATATTCTGTGTCTGTTTACCAAAAACGCTCCACTGAAGTTAAGGCATTCCCTTTGTGAGTGACCTTAATGGAGGTGGGGTGTTACACTTGGTATCAGAGATGAAGGTTACCAGATTAGATAAAAGTTTTGAAAATATTTTTCAAAAAAGGTTTTAAAAGAAAGTATTTTCAAAAAGGAAAGCCTGTTTTGAAAAACATTCCCTGAAAAGCCATATGTAGTGTCCTTCGTTCCTTTGTCTAGAATCTCTTCCTTGATAGGATAGGCAAATGCTCTCATGGCTGATGGATAGGATAGGGATAGGAAAATTTATGTAGAAGGTTTAATTTCCTTATCTGGTTATGAAGTTAAGACTCTTTTGGATTCTGGCATTGAGACTCTGCAATTTAGTACTAGTCTTGTTTCTGATCCCGTAGTTGTTTCAAACCCCATTTGTGGTTCGGCTTAATTGTTAGTGGTTTGTAGGGTTTTGAAATTATCTGTGTTAGGCGTCAAAAATTTGAATGTGACATTTGTGTGCTCAAGTTTACGGGCCATGGGTTGGTTCTAAATGGACCAGCTTTCTATGTAGAGGGTCGTTCTAGATTTTGAGAGGAGGGTCGTTGAGTTTCTAACTTGTCATGGGAAGACTCCCAAAGTTTCTTGTGACCCGCAAGGGTCTGTTATGCTTAGCTTTCAGAGAATCATTCTGTAATCTGATCTGTACCAGTAGCCTGTAAGTATCTGAATATTTCTGAAGGATAGGGGTTTCTACTCGAAGCATGAAGTAGATTTCCAGTTTTGACATTGTTTAATGGGGGTAATTCTCTGAGTGTCAGTCTGATGTTGATTTCGGTCTTCGGGGCTGAGACTTAGGGAACTATTCTCTTAACCGATGTCAAATGGGAACAAAGCTTTTGTTTTAGTTATATCATTTGTTTGTATCCCATCGACCGAATCTTCGACCTTTAGATAGGAAATCCATGGATGTAAACATGTGTTTGAGACATGTTATGTTTTATGGTTGCAAGTGGATGCAAGTGTTTGCTCGTGGATGCATTTACACACACATTAGGCACTAGATCGGCTCAAATCACTTTCATGTTGCATATAAAAATGTGTGCGTATTTAGGGTAATGGATGTATAATGGTTGTGTTATCATATGGATGCTGCATTTTGATGAATGGTTGTGCACACATGAAGAGATAATATGTATCAAATAGGAAAATTGCATACATGTTGGACTCATGGCACTGGCATAATTCGCATTAAGGAGGTTAACTGAATCAGTGGACCGCCTAATCTTTGCATTAGATAAGGAACATATACACACACTTTTGCATATGTTCATACAACATTAGAAGTTTTCTAAGGACAATGGGTGCTTGTGGATGATGGTTGAATAGACGGGTGATTGGATGGTAGGACACATTCTTCTTAACTTGAAAATTTCGGGGACGAAATCCTTTAAGTAGGGGAGAATGTAACACCCCGAATTTTCGAATAATCAGATTAACTAAATTTAAGAATAATTAATTTCAAATGTGGGAATTAAGGGAAATGGGTCGTTCCATTGCGTTCGTCTCGGAATTTTGCTTGAGATAGAGTCCGAGTTTGCGTAAAACGGATGCCGTATGAAGAAGATATGGACGAACGAAGTTAGGCAGAAAAACCAGGAACGGGCCAGAATGCACTGGCCCACTTGGGAAGTCGCCAGAACAAAATTGCACTGGCGCACTTGGGAAGTGCGCCCATGCAATATTGCACTGGCGCACTTGGCAGGTGCGCCCAGGCCGAGGTCAAAACTTGTACAGATTTCTGAGGCTCTGATTCAACCGGTGAGTCAGTGCTGAGTCATTTCTAACTAGTTAATGAGTCATTAGGGTTTCTGGATAGTTCTAATCTGGACTGAGTGGTTTTGATTAACTCTAGGGTCATCCGACGGCTATAATTAAATTTAAATTCTATATAAACATGTGTAGACTCAAACCCTAGAATCAAATCATAATTAGATCAGTGGCCATCATGTTGTCACTCCAAACCCTAGAGTAGCCACCACCAACTAGAAGAAAGTTAAAAGACAACAATTCAATTCAAATCAAGCCTAAAACTACAACAACGTAATTTTCTACAACAAGGGAACACTAATCAATTACAGAATTCAGAACCCAGAACTCAAGACCCCTTATTCGGTGAGTTCTGGTCACTTTTAGGTTAAAATAAATAAAAGTGAATCGTGGTAGACTATGATTTGGGTATATGTTGTTTGTAGTTATGCAAGTCGTTATCATGAATCTATGCAAGTCGTTATCATGAATCTATTCAAGTTTATCATTGTGAATCATGAAATGATGCAAGTTCCTTATTATTGTGAATCATGAAGTTATGCAAGTTATTATGTTGAAAAACTATGAACCTATGCAAGTTACCTATGCAAGTTGTTGCGTTGTTAATTCATGAATCTATGCTAGTTGTTATGTTATGAATCATGAACCTATGAAGTTACCTAAGCAAGTTGATAAGTTGTTAATTCATGAACCTATGCTAGTTGTTATGTTGTGGATCATGAACCTATGTAAGTCACCTATGCAAGAAGTTATGTTATGAATTATGCAAGTTGTTATATTGTGAATCATGAACCCATATAAGTTGTCGACTATGTTGAGAATCATGAACCTATGTTGGTTGTTAATTATGTTGTTAATTCATGAACCTATGCAAGTTGTTATGAATCTACGCAAGTTGTTAATTATGTGGTGAATCATAATTATATGCGAGGTTATCATGTCATTTTCCCTAGTTGTCATGCTTATGCCAAAATTATACTGAAAACGATCACCTTGACATTCCCTTTATTTTACTGTTATAGCGAGACTACTTTGTAGCCTCTATGATGCCAAAAACGCAAATGGTTACGCTAGTTAAGAAACGGGGAAAAGGGGAATTTGTAATAGGCATAATTTACATAGTGACTATGTAAATTGGACACATGATTCAAGTAGGGAAACATATAAATAATTACCTATTATGACATGGGTAAAATGGGGGTAAAAATGGTATAATTTGAATATGACCATTTATGGATAAGAAATCCAAATTGTTAATAAGATAGGTATTGACACCTATGAAAAAGGAAAGGATTAATTAATTAACTTAATTAATCAAAAGAGGGATGTTTAAGCAATTAAAGTTTGAAGATTTAATATTGAGAATTGACATAAAATAAATTTGTGATGAAAATTGGTATGATTTTTCATACCATAAATAGATGGACATAATTGAGTCAATTATGGCCATAGTGAAATTTGGAATTTATTGATAATTTGAATAGGGAAATTTATTCAAATTGGGGAAAGATTAATTAGGAGTAATTAATCGTCTAAGATACGAGGTTAGGCTCTTTTGTGGTGTAAGACTGCCCAGACCCGCCCGGCAAATCCAGCTGTCACAAATGCCAGTCTAATGTGGGAGGTCTTAGGCATAAATTAAATGCGTGACAGTTGTAAAGACACGATGAGGCTCTTTTGTGGTGTAAGACTGCCTGGACCCGCCCGGCAAATCCAGCTGCCACAAATGCCAGTCTAATGTGGGAGGTCTTTATAAGGTTACGGTCTTAATGAATTAAGAAACACTTAACTAGATAAACATGTAGTGGGACATGAGGGGTTAAGTGGGTGCCTTGGGTGGCATGTGGAATTTAGTGGGTGCCTGGGGTGGCATGTGAAATACGATTAGATATTTCAATAATTAATTAATGCTGATTAAAGACTACTTAACCTAACTTAATACATATGGACTGTATGATGATAGACATAATTTAGGGTTAAGTAAAACGAATTGCATTATGGGTGGGTTAAGTACAACTGATGGGTAGGTGGGTAATATTAATATATATAGGCCCACAAACTTAACCATTAAATAAATAGGATTAAATTAGTGGGAGTGTAACGACCCGGATTTTGAGCGACTTTGGTTATCGACATAAACACGATGTCGATAACCAAAACATCGAAAAATCCTGGTAATTAGTGAAAGAAATTAGAGGGTGAGGAAAGATAAGATAGAAAATTAGAATAGAAGAAGAAGAAGAACACAACATCAGAGTAACACGAATCTCACAGCGGAACGAATAAATATATTTCATAACATAACTTTGAAATAGAAATCAGTACTTGAATATACATATCATTATCAAAGTACAACACTTACAACACAGCGGAAATAACTATAGCTATAACATCCTGAAGCCTCCTGCTCCAGCTCTTCAAGTGTATCTGTAAAATCCCGACTACTTAACTGCCCATACAAATTTAGGAACCCAAGAGTTTAGGGAAAACAACAAAGTAAACTCCGGGTCAGTCATGGGACTGGTATGAGTAAAACAGTTTAAAACAGTTGAACAAGTAAATGATATCTCATAAGACCACGCCGCATAACGGAACGGGTTTTTCCCTTATGAGAATCCAAAATATCTTTTATATCAAAAACCTTTTGATATTATAATAATGTCTATCAACCACAGTATATATATAATCATCTAGCAGAAACGCTTTCATCTCACGTTCTACATATATAGTATACAATCAAAACCGCAAGCACGTATTGGGTAATGGATTTCCAACTATGACAAGGTATGGAACCACCTTTCTCTCGTGTACCTCTAGAGAGGAATACACTGGGTTCAACAAGAACATCTTGCAACCCGTCCACACATGACCGACCACTCATTTCGCTTGAGCGTATCGAATGTATATCACCAACGGTTGCGTTCAGCAACCGTTTCGCGAATGGGATAGCATCAACAATAGATTTTTAGAAGTAAATGAAACTCTAGATCAGGTGATTATACACCCTACTTCGGTGCGACCGACTTAGCCATGCTGCCTGCCCGATTTTTGTCATTTACCGGATGATGAGGCTAGAAGCTACGCTTTAACATCATATCAGATTCACTTTGAATGCCACATTGTCAAATCCATCAAATCACCGATTTACGTCCTCAACCATACATTATGTGTTAGCTAAAAGAAGTTTCCTTCTCCGCTTCCACTCTTGGTACGGTTGGAGAAATCAATATACGTGATCGCCTGGAAATACTCTGTCAGACATTCGTCCATACAAGTCATCCAGGAACAGGATGAACCGAAGGCACTATTCTGTAAGCAGGATAGCCCCTGCATAACTCCGTCTTCAATTTCCTTTGGCATATATGATTCGCAACGCTTATGCCAATACAGAGTGGTTCTTTGGATAATAATCCAACCGGTCTCTCCATATTAACAACGTTAAAATGGTCAAAACTTCGATAGTCTGTGATTTAACTATCGAATAAAAACAGATGTGCAAACAACGATATTATTTCCAAATGGAAATTTATATCGATCAAACATCATTCAACTTTTATCTCTTTATTTCATTAATTTACTTATCTCCTGTTTCCCTATATTCAATATTTCTTATTTTCTAAATTTGGAAAATATACGTTATTAACAAATGGAAAACATTTCCATTTCTTGTTTTCTTTATTAGAAAACATTTCTGGTTTCTTATTTGGAAAACATTTCCAAAGCTTTTTCATTGGACTTAGACAGATGTTTAAACAAACCTTCGCGATGCCAACTCAAACCATTTCCTTTACTGCCGAACCTTAACTATTCCTTAGTTAAAAACGAAGCCAATCAAGTTGGGGTAGAACTACCTCTCAGACCTTCACTGAACAACATTTCTAACTTTGAAATAGGCAAAGTTCACTTTATATTCCTTTTACTAACTTCCTTACTTAACTCTCGTTCGAATGAATCTCTATTCGATTTATTCTATTTGATTTATTTCCCACTTAACCCCTTTCGAATAAACTATATTCGATAACTCCTTTTACTTTCTTCGAATAAACTATATTCGATTAACTCATTTTACTTTCTATTCGAATAACTATATTCGATTAACTCATTTTCTTTAACTCTAATCGATTAAACTAACATCGATTAACTCCTTTTCTTTAACTCTAATCGATTAAACTAACATCGATTAACTCCTTTTACTTTAACTCTAATCGATTAACTAACATCGATTAACTCCTTTTACTTTTATTCGAATAAACTATTCATTTATAAAGATTTACTTTTAGTAACAGTTCTTCACTTTACAAATGATTTCCCTTTTATACAACTCTATTCGTTTTAAAAACATTTTTCCCTTTTATTTATTTTCGAAATATTTCCTTTTATAAAATCTGTTGATTTTACAAAATCCCTTATTTCAATATACATTGAAATCATTCTTTTTACATCCCAGGGTCTTTTATGATATTTACAATATATAATAAAAATGATCAACATCATTCCAACACCCAAAATCCATAACAGATTATATAACACATCATATATCACAATATTTGGAAACAGTAAAATAAATGTTGAGGAATCCAGTTGGATTCCTCCAACCTATTTCCCTGCATCACAGATTGTTAAACAATATAGATAACATCACTTTCAGTTCTATATGATATATTCTATTAAACAGAATCAATATAGAAATTCAACTAACTGACTAGCAGTTCAATCAAACAGTCAACACACAGTCAATCATCCAATATCTAACAGTTCTAAAAATACAACATGAAATTATAAACTGTTCAGAGTTAGTGAGATTTACTCACATTGGCGCGTTAACCGTTAAATAACGATTTGCGTTAGCTGATTCTGATCAGACAATTTATTTCGCCATAAATTGTAACAAGCTCCGATGGACTTTCAGTCGGTTCCATGTTGTAGTGTCCATCCATACGATCCCAACGTGACTAACCGTTCATTTCTTTTTTTTTCTTGGCCCATTTAAATCCAACCCGCCCCACACTCTGCTGTGTCCTAAATCCGGCTCCTCCCCAAACCATACTCACGCCAAGTTATCCCACAAGTCCTCTGCCCCGATACAAAAATACCCCAAATGCTCCTCTACTTTATTTTTCCATGGCCAATCTCATTATCCTTCATTCCATTATATACATATATTTACTGGGCTTCACAAATGTTTTCAGCCCAATGTCCAACGCAAATCACAAATACCCGCTCCTCCTCCTCCTACGAATTGTCTGCTCCTCATACTCATAACCAACCTCTCAGTCCTAGCTCCATTTTCCTCCATGATTTCAAAATCGGACACCACCTGCTCCTCACTTCGAGACTCCTTCCCCGATCTTCAAACTCCACCGTACTCACCAGCCTAACCCACGGCTGTTTCTCCTAACCCCTCCTCAGACCATCATCTCTTCAAAGAAAAATGCAACTTCCAGTATCAAACTTCACCATTTATCGGATGCTGCTAACCCCTTGTTGACCCTAGCAGTCACTTTGGCACCGTCTCTCTCAGTTTATCGACGTCCAGATGCCTTCCGACGCAACACAGGAGAGACATCGACATCTCCAACCACTATTCTCCTCAAAACAATTTCGTACCCACTATATACGATCAGACAAACCCGAATACAACCATTAAATAGCGAATCTAAGCTCCAAACCCAAATCGATTATCCCTAGAACTCACGCATGAATTTTCCCAGCCAAGAAAAAGGAGTTCGAACTAATTGAAAATGATACTGAGATGGAGAGAAGGATTCTGCGATTTCACATATAAGTATTATATGATTTATAGATTTTTATTTCGATTTTTGGAGGATTTATGAAGAGGATTTTCCTTCGTTGGAAGAAAGAACAGAGACGACTTGTTTTCTGTTGACTTTAAGAGGAAATGCGATTAGGTTTTAAGGCTTAGGATAGGGGTATTTATAGGATCTTTGTTTCCACTTGTATGGATTTTCAAAGGGACAAGTATTTTGTTTTGAACCAAAGGAAACTGCCGGTTGAAATGAATGAATGTGGGTCTTTGTTTTATGTCAAAAAGTTTACCATCATGTGATAAAGAATTTCCTTCCTTTACAAACTGTTGTCGACAGAAGTAAACATACCGTTGTAATCAGCTCGGTGGCACGATCCCAAAAGTACAATAATATCGGTAGATTAACTCATATTTTGAAATCTCAAAATGTTGATTACAGGGTGCAAAATACTCCAAATAAAATGTTGCTTATTTAATTGATTAAAAATTACCATAAAATTCTAAAAATTAAATTATCACTACGTCTCAAAAGAACCTTGTCTAAATTCAAACCCGATCTCTAGTTATATCGAATAAACCGATACGGTCGATAACCGATTCTATAGCGACTATTTTAAATTTTGATTTGGACGTAAATCAAAATCTACACGATGAAATCCCGATTTTTCTCTTCCACTAGAAAGATATACTCCACCAGCTCCACACGTTTCTTGTTTCACAGAAATCCGGCTTAAAACGAATCCTGTACATTCAGTTGAAGTTCAAATTGCCGAATAGCGAACTGCCGCGCCATTTCGAGCTCAATTTTAATTATAATAAAATTATACGTTCAAACTGACATCGATTGAATATATTCGTTGTTCAAATTCACTTCTAAAATGAATTATATATCACAGATGATCTGGTTCACACCATATCGTCATTTCGACCAATTCTGATTA
This sequence comes from Allium sativum, assembly GCA_030737875.1. Classification (NCBI taxonomy): domain Eukaryota; kingdom Viridiplantae; phylum Streptophyta; class Magnoliopsida; order Asparagales; family Amaryllidaceae; genus Allium; species Allium sativum. The sequence continues at coordinate 284,164,083 of CM060921.1, forward strand.
GTTCAGAATTAAATATGTTATTTAATTTATTATTTTTAATTAAATATTCACCATATTTTAATTCAACGATCATTAAATTCACTAATCACCATTAATATAATTAAATAAAATTAATTATAATACCTCTGCCAATGCGGGTCATTACAGGGAGGGTTAAGTACAACTGAAGGGTAGGTGGGTAATATTAATATATATATATATATATATATATATATATATAGGTCGACAAACTTAACCGGATAAAAAGGGTTATGTAATTAAAGACACCTAATGGTATACATAATCGGGGCAAGAATAGTAAAGTTATGTATTAAAGACACCCTTAGGGGTATGCATAACTAATGGGGATAGATAGAGTTATGTATTAAAGACACCCTTAGGGGTACGCATAACTAATGGGGATAGATAGAGTTATGTATTAAAGACACCTATAGGTACGCATAACCGATAGGTAGAATAGGGGTTATGTATTAAAGACACCTACAGGTACGCATAACTGATTGAGGGCTATGTAATTAAAGACACCTTAAGGTATACATAGTCAGTAGAAAACCTAGTGGGGATACAAGACATAGGGGAGAGCTTGTATCATGTTGTGTGGGACCCATTTCAGTCAGTAACCCGGAGGGGTATCAAAGTAAAGATCTCCGTACTAGGCGGGGAAGGGGCATGCTTACTGATTGATTGTAAGAGATCTAAAACGTGACAGATGGTGTGGGCGGCGCAAACCGACCGGGTACATGTGCGTGCTTGGGCCGAGCAGAGGGGGACAAGACGACCGTGACACCAGTAGGTATAACTGTGCACACCTTAGGTTGCCACTTTAGGGAAGTGATACCCCCTAGTTGTGGGACCAGCACAGGGTGTCTACGGAGTAGGGAGCCGATCGATTAGGGTAGTGGTTAGGGTATATCCGGACATATGCCCTAAGTCTACCAATTTGTAGTAGGAGGGTAGTGGGTACGACTAGTTGAGATAGGAGCAGGCGGCACCTATGGCAACAGCTAGGAATACACGAAACTACCACCATCGTTATCATTAGCGGAAGGGATCATCCCATCTTGATTTGACTAGTAATAGTGCAGAATAGTTAGTAGTGAATCATGCGTACACCTTACCTTATTTGTCCTGTCATAACTGTCATCTGTACCGTGATCCTCTTATCCACTTTGTATGCCTGTCAAGTTTACCTTTATTTATTTACTGGCTAAAATTTACTGGACTCACCAGACGTATGTCTGACCTAGCTTGTTTCGCCTCTTTTCTTCCGTTCCCCCCCAGGTTCTCAGGGAGGGAACACCCAGGTTTAGCCAGGATTTGGATATCATCTTCTAGGAGCTACTTCTGAAGTATGGCTCGAGTCTCTGTTTCTTATATGGCTTGCTCTTTAATCTGGGGAATGATGATTTTCTTTTAAAAACCTATGTACTCTGATGATATAAGACAGAAGTGTTTTGTTGTAATAGTTTTATGACTCATGGTATTATGTAACAAAGTATTTTGGAGATTTAATAAAGTTATTTGTTTCCGCTGCAAAATTTTTATATCTGTCTTATGATATTCTGTGTCTGTTTACCAAAAACGCTCCACTGAAGTTAAGGCATTCCCTTTGTGAGTGACCTTAATGGAGGTGGGATGTTACAGTAAAGAATGCACAATCTCAAGAGATCTTCTAACACTCTGTTCACCCTTTCTGTCAGACCATCGGTTTGAGGGTGATAGGTAGTGCTTAAGCATAGCTGTGTCCCTACAGCCTCTTGCAAACTGTTCCAAAACTCACTCGTAAAGATAGGATCTCGATCACTTACTATGCTAGAGGGTATCCCATGCAGTAGAACTACCTCTTTAAGATAAATGGATGCAAATGATGAGGCAGTCCTCCTACTCTTAACAGGTATAAAGTGAGCGCTTTTAGTGAGCTTGTCAACTATTACCCAAATATTGGTATTGCCCCTTCTTGACCTAGGCAATCCATCTATAAATTCCATCGAAATGCTATCCCATTTCCACTTTGGGACCTCTAGAGGATGAAGCAGACCACTAGGCTTCTTCTGCTCCTCCTTGACTTGCTGGCATATCAAGCATTTAGAGACAAATTCAGCTACATCCTTCTTCATTACATTCCAAAAGAAAACCATTTTTATGTCTTTATACATCTTGTCTCCACCTGGGTGTATGGTCAACTTAGAATGGTGTGCTTCTTCGGGAACTATCTTCACCAAATCCCTTGTTTGTGGGACACATAGTCTTCCATCCTGTCTCAACCAACCCTTGGCATCTATTGAGTATCTATTGAGGTGACTAGAAGTCTCACCTCTAATTAACTTATCAATCATATCAACAATCTGAGGGTCTTCACGTTGCGCAGTTCCTATTGAGTCCAAAAGTATAGGTCGCACCTCTAGTGTTGCTACCAAGCCAGGCACAAACTCGAAAGAGGGTCTAAAGTCAAAGGTTGCTATGTACTCCAAGCTTTGCCTTTCCAAAAAGAGAGGACCTAAGGTCATCTTTTCCCTACTTAAGACGTCTGCTACCACATTGCCCTTATCAGGGGTATAAGCAATCTCAAAATCGTATGAGTTAAGAAACTCCATCCACCTTTGTTGTCTTAAGTTAAGATCTTTTTGTGAGAAAAGGTACTTTAATGATTTATGGTCAGTAAACAATTCAAACCTTTCTCCTAGTAGGTAATGACGCCATGACTTAAGAGAGAAAACAATGGCAGCTAACTCTAAATCATGAGTTGGGTAGTTCTTCTCATGTACCTTCAACTGCCTTCCCCCATAACAAACTACCTTGCCTTCTTGCATTAAGACAGTGCCTAATCCTGTACCGCATGCGTCTGTGTATACTGTAAACATCTTACTCCCATCAGGCAATGTCAGGACTAGGGCTGTTGTCAAAGCTCTTTTCAATCGTTGGAAATCAACATTGCCATCCAAATCCCTAGCAAAATTTTGGTTCTTCGTCAATCTTGTAAGTGTGGATGAGATCTTCGCAAAGTCTTTAATGAACTTTTTGTAATAGCCCGCTAGTCCGAGAAAACTTCGTACTTCGGTTGCATTCCGTGGAATCTTCCAATCTTGCACCGCGACTACTTTTGTGGGATCCACAACTATCCCCTCTTTGGACACCACATGTCCAAGAAACCTTACTTCTTATCCCCAAAAATGCCATTTGGAGAATTTTGCTTTCAACCGATGTGCTCGAAGAGTATCCATATCTTCCCTTAAATGCAAAGCATGTTCTTCCTCATTTTTTGAGAAAATCAAAATGTTGTCCATGAAGGCTACTACAAATTTATTAAGGAACTCCCTGAACACCCTACTCATTAAGTCCACGAAATAGGCGGGTGTGTTTGTCAAGCTGAAAGGCATGACAAGCCATTCGAAGGAACCATCTGTGGTCCTGAATGCGGTCTTATCTATGCTGTCTTCAGCCACTCTTAGCTAATGGAATCCGGTGGCCAGATCTAGTTGGGAGAAAACTGATGCACTTACAAGCTGGTCGAACAAGTCGTCTATTCTTGGAAGTGGTTGCCTATTCTTCTTGGTTAGCTTGTTTATGTCCCTATAATCCACGCATAGGCGAAGTGAACCATCCGCTTTGGTTACGAACACTACTGGAGCACCCCATTTAGAAATACTCCACCATATGAACCCCTTTTCGAGCAGCTCTTTAACTTGCTTGCTGAGCTCCTTCCTTTCCCTTGGAGCCATGTGTCGAACAAGTAAAGCAACTGGTTTTGCATTATCGACCAGGTATATGTGGAAGTCTATCTCTCGCTTTGGAGGTAAACCCTTCACCTCTTCATAGACATTCGAGTATTCACGGACTACTCTAACAGATTGCAAGTTTTCAACAGACGCATCAAGAGATTCTAGGTAGCTAAGCATAATAGAATTCATGGGATTACAAGAGATTTCGAGAGTATTACCGAGGCGAGTCATAAATCTAACCACTCTCTTTTCACAATCGAGGATGGCACCATTACTGGATAACCAATCCATGCCTAGAATCAACCATAGCCTGTGAAACCCAAAACATAAGCATTACATCTAAACTTAACGCTTAGTATAGAAATTTCCAAATCCAAACAAATCATTGACAAATAGGCCGAACCCCCAATTGGATTTGAAACAACCATGGGATCCTCTACTATACGGGTATCTAGGTGTAGAGATTTAACTAAAGCAGTAGATATAAAAGGGTGCGATGCGCCAGAATAAAAAAGAGTACGAACTGGATGATCAGAAAGATAAACTAAACTCTCAACAGAAACATTTCTACCTCTTTCTTGCGGAGGTGCAATGAGAGCGTGAATCTGCCCCCTAGAAGTAGATCCAGTCCTCTTCCCTTGCCTTCTTGAGCAATCCTCAGCCATATGTCCTGTCTCGCCGCATTGGAAACAACCACCCATCTTCCTCTTCTTCTTTCTGCAGTCCTTAATCAGATGTCCAGGTATGCCACAAAAGTTACACTTCCTCTTGTCACGGGGTTTGTTATTCTTCCCGCCCTTCTTAGAATCCATCTTCTTCTTCTGCGATCCCTCCACTTTCTTTGTTAGAGGTCCTTCTACCTTTGTCTCCTTCTTCCCATCCTTGTCTTCCTCCTGTAACAATGCCATATCCAACAGTCTCTCATAAGTCTCACCCATAGGTATATGGGACATAACTAGGCTGTGTAGTGGCTCGTTCAACCCTTTAACGAAACAGAGAGCCTTTTTATGTGGAGAGTTTACTAACTTCAGTCAGAATCTGGCCATCTGGTTGAATTGGTTGACGTATTCCTTAACTGATAGGCTTCCCTGTTTGAGTGCTAAGAACTTCTCCATCTGTAGGCTTCGTTCAGCTTGCGAGAGGAACTTCATTTCAAACCTCATTCTGAAATCCTCCCAAGACTCAACTGGTCTTTCAGCATTAGTAACTTCCCACCAGAAAAAGGCTTCGTACGTAAGTAACCATATAGCCAATTGTATCTTCTGCCTATCGTCCACTTCGAAGATATCAAACAAATCTTCTGTTTCCTTGAGCCAGTTTCATGGTTCCACGAATGATTCAGTCCCATTAAAGTTCTTCCCGCCCATAGCTCGAAAATCTCTACATATCTTCGAGAAAGCATTCACACGCAGAGGAGGAGGAGGAGGAGGAATGGCTGCAGCTGGGTGAGGAGGAACGCCTGCTGGGCCTGCGGCATCAGCCCTAGCCTCTAGAAACCTTCTGAACAACCTGGGTATCTGTATGCCCTCGGGAAGATTAAGATCCCCAGACATGATGAAACGAAAAGAAAAGGTTCAAAACAAAGGATAGAAAGATAGTGCTTATGCCTTTGAGGAATATGCCTTTAAAATAAAACAACATTTTTCTTGAAAATGCTTCTTTAAAACTTCTTTTTTTGAAAAACAGTTTTCAAGAATTTTAATCTGATCTGGTGACCATCAGCTCTGATACCAAGTGAAATACCCCACCTCCGTTAAGGTCACTCACAAAGGAAATGCATTAACTTCGGTGAAGCATTATAGGTAAAAGATACAGAAAGTTTATAAGACAGACATATAAACAGCAGAAAAACTGAAATTATTTCATAAGCAACGTGGTCTAGTCAAAACAGTACAACCATTGTCTCAAAACCCAGCTTCCAAGTTATTACAATAAAACTTCTGTCTTGATTAAAAACTCAAAATACATAAAGAAGCATAAAGCAGTAGTAAAGCGGCATAAACCCCTAATAAAAGTGTAACCACATCCATAGCCCAAAAAAAGAGAATCCAAGAAATACATCTACTCTCTTCAAGCCGGGAAAGGTCTGAACTAAGCTGAAGTATTCCCTCCCTACGGACCTGGAGAGGGGGGGACGGAAGAAAAGAAGACGAAAGAAAACGGGTCAGACATAAGTTTGGTAAGTCCAGTGATTTTTCAGCATGTAAACAAGAAAAAGGATCATAACATGAATAAACTGAATATAGGACAATACCATAGTGACAAGATAACATAAGGTAAGATAAGGCAAGATTAACTGAATATGCTATAGCACTCATTTCCATTTCTCTGCACATACTAACTAATGTTTCAACTAGCATCATGTGTTCATAATAAAATTATCCCTTTATCAATCAGATCCTACTCACATGCATTTATTTCTTGTTTCATTCGGGCCTGCTTTTTTATAGATACCTGTGTTGGTCCCACCACGGGGTGTATCAATCCCTATGGTGGCAACCCGACACAATTCAAGATGCACAGTGTATAACTACTGAAGCCCAATGCCTGATTTTTCCACTCCTAAGTACGTGCACGCCCGCACTCCGTCGGAACCTACACTGACGCACCACTCGCCGCTATTTTGACCGCTTATAATTAGCCTAGTAATCGTGCCCCACCCTGCCTAGTTCAGGGTACCATGATACATCTATGTGGGTTACTGCTGAAATGGGTCCCCATTACCAGGGTTTCCTTATCAACATGTTATAATGGTTAAGTGTTCTCCATGTAACCTAACCCCACCCATTTGTTTAATTAACATGTTGTATTGGTTATGTTTTGACTGAGTTAACTTAACCCTACCATTCTTAGCATGTCCATTCATTAGCATTAATTCATTCATTAATGCCTCAACCTCTCACATTAGAACTGTTGTTTGCGGTTGCTGGATGTGCTGGGCGGTTCCGGGCAGACTTCTACCGCAAACTCATTCTAACCTCGGGTTTTAGGCTTAATGCGCTAACCTCTCACATTAGATCTGTTGTTGCGGTCGCTGGATGTGCCGGGTGGTTCTGGGCAGTCTTACACCGCAACTCAATCTAACCTCATGTTACGCATGTTCATCGTTTACCCAAATTACATATTTACCATACATGCTCAAATCTAGATTTTTATATGCCAATTACCCACAATTGTAGTCAATTCCAGTAATGCCACATTTACTTGTATGCCCAAAAATACTCAATTAAGTTATACCCAATTCCCCGCGTTTCAATCGTACGTATAACAAGATTCAATCTAGGTTCTGGATGAACCTAGTATTCATAAAATAAAACAAAATGGGGAATAGAGAAGGAACACAAGAATTGGCATAAGAAACAAAATAGGCATGTAAAGGTGTACTCAAATCCAAGAATCATGTTTCCAGTAGGCATGTTGTACATTAATAATAAGTATGGCCAAATTGAGCAAGTTACATCATAGGCATAAAGGTTCGATAGAATTGAATATAAGAGAATCACCAATTCGGTGTACAACATGATAGGTTCCATTGTTTCAATCACAACGTTCTCATAAGCATAGGTAATTCAGATTTGACAAAAGGATAAGCATGAATCAGAATTGATTATCTCACTATTAGGCAAAGTGGTGTACAACATGATAGGTTCCATTATTCCAATCACAACAGTCTTATATGCATAGGTAAGCATGAATCGGAATTGATTATCTCACAATTAGGCATAGAGGTGTACAACATGATAGGTTCCATTGTTTCAATAACAACGGTCTCATAAGCATAGGTAAGCATGAATCAGAATTGATTATCTCACAATTAGGCATAGTTCTAGATCCGATTATTACAGTCATGATTTCTATTTGTTGTTCAAATCTGAATAATAACTGAACTTACAGTGAAAGGATTAGAAAAGTGAATTAGTTGACGTTGTAGTGATTCTAATCTTTGTTTGTTGATTAAACAAGAAAGCCTCTACTTTGATTTGAAGTTCTCTTTCTAATTTGATTTCTAGTTTTGAGAAGATGGAGGCTAGGCTAGTTTAGAGAGGGACAGTATGGTGGCATGATAGAATAGGATTATGAGGTTTAGAGTTAAGGTTTGATGTGTTTATATAGGAATATAGGATTAATATGAGCCTTTAGATCAACCAAGGAGTCATCAGAGCCATCCAGTCCAAGAAAATGCATCATCAGGCCAATCAGAAGTCGCTACGTAGCCATATGACTCAGAAAATCGTCACTGTCCAGAACAGTCAGCAGGGGTCGACCCCTATGGGGGGGGTCGACTCCCATGTCGACACTCCTGAGCAGGAGATCTCCCGCTTAGCCAATTTCCTGAATTTTGAATTTCGAATCTGTTTTGATTATTTAATTATTATATTAATTTAATTTTTGCTTACACTTGAAATCTTCTAACCTCCATAACTTCTTCATACGGAATCCGATTCATGCAAACTCGGACTCTATCTCAAGCAGAATTCCAAGACAAACGCAATGGCGTAACCTGCTTCACCTAATTCTTCTTCTAAAAATTAAGTGTTGTTAAATATGTTAATTTTAATATTCATAGAAAATACGGGGTGTTACACAAAGAGCCAGAAAATGAAAATTCGAATATGAGCTTCACAACGATTCAGGATTCATAAAATATCGAAGAAATGAATATAAAAACCAAGTACGCCTTAATTAATAAATTTTGATTGAATTGGTTGAATGGATTTTTTGTTTGCTTGCCTTGTTTGAAAATTTGAAATTTAAATTCTAAAATTCAAACTTGAAATTCTGAAATTCAAACTTGAAATTTAAATTCAAAATAATAGAATAATAATAATTAATTTTAAATAGTTTTAAATTAATAACATCTTAGAAAATAATAAAACAAAAAATATAGAACATTAAAATAATAAAACAAAGTCAAAAAGCAACTTGTCTTTTGAAAACATATATGTATTCGACATACATGAATGTACATGTCGACACATACACCATAAATTGAAATTCAAATATTGAATTTCAAAAGTTTAAACTTTCAAACTTCTCTCTATCTTTTCATCAACTCCCAAGGTCTGAAAAGGTGTCCTTCTACACAGAAAGATGTGTGTGTTTGCTCTCTATTTAATCATCTATTCAATTATATTCTCTCTACCTCTCATTCAAAATTCAAAAACTACTTTCTTCATATTGTTCTCTTAATAACTTATCTCTAATGGCTTACTCAAGTACACCAAAGATCATGTGATTAACCAAAACTCTCAAAGGTCATCTCTATAATGATTCAGAGGCTATCCAAGCATATATCGCCTATGTTGCTAATTGAAAAGTCAATACAGGAACTTTTGCTATCTTTGAAGATTTTCCTTCTTATGATCTTTGTTTTTTCGAACAAAATGAAGTTTTAAGTTTGATTGATTCTCAAAATAACGATGAAGTATATTACCCGAATCTCATCAAAATGTTTTTATGCGAATTTAAATCATGGTTTTTATGATGGAAATGAAAATCAGGCTTGGAGTAGTGTAAAAGGCACTCAAATTATTTTGGATTGTGATATTTTGGGAACTATTTTAAATTGTAAGATTACAGATTTGGATTTTTTGGAATTTGAAATTGATGAACAAGATTTGGAAACATTTCATCACGTCTTTTAAAGTGATGAACATATGGATTTTAAAAATCGATTTTTCCGTCCAAAAACATGAATTTTAATAACCTTACCCAAAAGGTCCAAAATGCTCTATTTTCCATCTTTGGCACTTATGATATGAATTGGGCCAATGTGATTTTGAAAGAGTTTAAACCCATAGAAATGTCCACTAAAGAAAATACTCTCTACCATGGAGTTTATTTTACCCATATCATTAAGTATTTTGTAGTGGTCTCAAAGGAGAGTAATTTGTGCCAAGAAAGGTTTTAACTTGAGAAATATACCCCTTATGCAAATTCCAATCATTTTTAAGCCTTATGAAACATTTGCCGAAAAACAAGCTCAAATGGAACAAGAAGAAAATTCGATGGAAATCGACGAAGAAGAAGAATCCTCTATGGAAAGTGTAGAATGTCAAACTACTACTAGAGACATATCCAAAGAATTAATTCTCCAAAACCATGTCAAGTTAGCCAAGAATCAAAAGAAGATCAAGAAGACACTCAATCAAATGTCTTCTCAAATGAACAAGTTTTTCAGAAAAGTAGGAAGAAAACGTGGATAATCATATTCCTCATCCCCATCAGTTGAGTTTTAAGCTTATTAGTTTGTGTTATTTTTTCGTAGTAGCTTGATTTCATATCATATTTCATATTTTGTACTTCTAGTCTTGAATTTCATGTATCATTTGATTGTAACCATTTAATAGTAATGAATGATATTGTTTCTTGTCAAAACAATCTTTAAACATCTATGAAAACATCAAAATTAAGTAAAATAATATAATATGGTAAGAAATAACTCAATATCATGTAGAAATTCCAAATACCCAACAAAACACACGGGTTTGTCGACATATAGCTTTTTACATGTCGACATATAAATGTCAGAAATTCGAATTGGTTCAAATTTGAATTTCAAATAACTAAATTTTGTCTATTCATTTCTAAATGAATTCCAGACCATATAAATACCTTCTTCTTCCAGAAAAACTCATTTTATTTCTCTCTTTCTTCTCTAATCACTTCTTTAAATAATCAAATAATGACCAATCCTATTCACAATCTAAGTGAAAATTTGAAGAAACTCTCAATTACTTCAAGAATATCCTATCTATAATCCTTCGTAATCAGCATCATCAAGAATTAAGTCAGATAAAGATGATTGAACAACAAGAAAAAAAGTTTGATGCCATTAACAACATCACTGAGCACCTCTCACTAAAGACAACGAAGACTGACACTACAAGAAAAATACGCTATTGCAACAGGCGACAAACGATAGTTGCAGTAAATGATATTTAACAACAGACCTATTATAGCAGTTGCAGTAGATGAGATTTAGCAACAGACCCATTCTTTCAGTTGCGAAAAACATATTTTTAGTAACTGCACTTCCCTTCCTGTTGCAAAAACATACTTTTAACAACTGTGCTTTTATAACAGTTGTAACAAACATATTATTTACAGCTGCACTTCCAAGCCAGTTGCGAATAAATACCTTTAGTAACTGTTTTCGCCAATTGCAATAATTGTATTTTTTTTACAACTGGTAAAGCCAATTGCAAAAAACGTACTATTAAAAATTAATATAAGCTTTTATTGATTAATTTTACTACTAATTAATTTTAAATAGTTAATTACTATTAAATGATTAACTACTAGTAATTATATAATAATTAAAATTAATATTTAATAATTATTAATTAATAATAAAATTTAAGTATTATAAAGTGATATTTATAACAGATAATTAAATAATAATAATTAATAATCAATAAATATTAATGATTAACATATAAAATTAATAAAATAAAAAAATTATTAAATAATAATAAATTAATAATAAAAAACTAATGAATAATAATAAATATTAATTTGAATTATGAACATGTTTAAATATTAAATAGTTAATAAATTCATAATAAATAAATAAATGATAATTGGTTAATATTACTATTGGAGCCCTACAACTTTTTAAATGCTTTAATTTCAAATAAATTTATAGTAATATATTTCTAATTGATTCGTAACCATTCCCGCTGCCTTTCTGGATAATTTCGTTTTCTCCTTTTGTCCCTAAAACCCTATATTTTTTAACAGCAAGGTCTTTTTCCAATTGCTACAAATATTTTACAAGTTATAATAATCAAATAATTAATTATTAAGACTAATGCCTAATAGCATTACTTAGTAATACTTGCTATATACTTGATTTGTAAAATTTAAGTACACACAAAATGAAATAAAATTATCATGCTTTAATGGTATTAAAAACGTTTTGCTTGAATGACAATTATTTGTTGCATCATCCTAATACAATAAAAACGAAAATGAATGGCAATAATGTACTAGGTATATGTAAACGTGAAACAATGGTGTAATAGTTAGATGTAACAGTCACGTTAATTTTCTACTGGCGAGAATTAAAATTTCATGTTTATTACACGGCGGGAATTAAAATTTCACATTAAACCGCCCATTCCACTTCTTATCTAATTCATTGATCGAGATCCCCTTTCTCCATCGCAGCGTTTTGTTTCGCTTTCTCTTCATTTCTCAAAAGCTAAACCCTAATTTTCTAATGGCGGCTACAGCATCGGCATGATGGATGGCGCTTATTTTGTGTTTCGAAACGAGATTCTCCCATGGATTGACTCCAGGCTCTCTTGTCCCTCAAACGAGGCTCTCTCACATCCCTTTTCTGCCTACGTGTGGTGTCCTTCTTAGATCTGGCGTTCTGCTCATCGTATCCAACTTCGGTTTGCTTCACGACTTCAATGCCTTCCTTCACCTGGATTTTGCATTCAGCTGCAGTGCAAGGTACCCAAGTTAGCTTCTTCTAAATTTATCCTCTGTTCGGTCGGTTTTTTGTCCTATGATCCCTCTTGTCTGGCATTGGTGTAATAACTTTAGGTCTGGTGATTGTCGATGCGATCCAAAAACCCAACATTATTGGCAATTGCAAAATAATTTATGTAGCTCAACATTCTTTCTCTGTTAAAGATAAATTTAAGTTTCAAGGTCTGACATTTTGCTCCTTCCAACAAACTTAGATCGGATTCAAACTCAGACCGTCCTTGTTTGTTACCAATAAAACATCTCCATTCAATGTACATTAAGTTGTAAATATATTTAAAACATTATGTTTGATTAAAGAGGAATTTGAAGGACTGAGTTAACAACCAACTGTGACTTATACTTAGTTGACATGCTATAATATATTGCATTACAGACATGGACTTTAACTTAATAATATAAAAAAAATCATAAATAACTATGCATTATCATGATTTTTTATGTTAAATTTAAAATTAAGTTGTATATGAATATCATGAATGAGACTAATTTCATTCTGGCATTAGTTTCTACAATATTCCATTCACTTTCCTGTCAGAACTTTTACTTTCCTGTTGTTTCTAGCGTCGTCAAAACTTAACCACATATTGAGTAATGCAACAGAAAATGGATCTTTTTATGTCAACAAACGAAAATCATACCATCGATTCTTTTAATTAAACCTATAATAAACCTCTTCAAAATTAAACTATAGTGTTGTTTTAAGATAACAAGTATACATGAATTGATGCATAACAGTTTTACCAATAAAGCAACCATAAGTGCAAATACAGTTTGAACTGACTAACATGGTTGTTACTAACCAGCAATTCGGCAGTTCCATATAGAAATCACAACACAAGAGACAGTAACATGAAGGAAACCAATTTCAAATTGCAACTACAAATCCTCATTACAGAAAGCAAGTAGTTAAAACTACTACCTTAAAAACACAGTTCATACAAAATACAAGAAAAATAATGTATTAACCATGTTAGCAGTAGAACCATATGTACTATTTGTATAGACTTTTGTAATTGTGTCCTATATGTATACTAATAGGTTTCGAGTTGTGCAAATCAAATACTAACAGAGTACCAACCTGACTTTTGTATTCTTGCATATGAACTTGTTTTTGGTTTCTATATGTTGGGTTTTTTCCATTTGTGCAAATCAAATACTAACAGAGCTTTAGGGTGTTGTGATGCGGGTTCTGATTTTACCCACAAAATTATCGCATAATATGAATATGTTTTGATGTGTATGTATGGAAATGAAAAATTTTGAATATAAAAAAACATTTGTTAAGCTAAGCTCTATCGTTGCTGTTTATTTATGGTGGTTGTCCCCCTTTTTTGCTTACATCTTCTGCCCATTTTTTAGCATATCAGTCTGAGAACATTGGTTGGCACCATTACAGTTCTAGTCCACTTCTGTACTTCTATGTTGAACTGCAAGTACTGTTACTCAACTAATATGGAATTTTATGGAATATAGATTGTTAAGGATACCATTAAGATGTGGATGACTTAAACTATTTTGTCTAAAAGCAGCCAAAGCATTCATTTCTGTCGTACTGTTTTCCCATGTTATAACGTTTTCAGTTTCAAATCAAGTTATCCCTTTTTCTAGAACCTACTCTTAAGCCCAGTTATTGTTATATCGACGTTAAGAGTACTCAAGTGGTAATGTACATTTAAAATTCATGACTTATGCTTTCATGCAGAGGAAGTAACCATTTGGATCAGGTGTTTAAGCTGAGGAATTTGGAGCTGTAAAGGGCAAAACAAGGAGAAAGAGGATGGGATTTTGGGACATGGCTTAGTGGATAGAAGCCATTATTAGGTACGCATGTCATGTCTGCATATAAGTAACTATTTGACCTCTCTTTTGAAAAAAGGATTGTTTTTAGATTCTGGATGAGCATCACATAACACAGTTAACATCATTATCCTTCCCTCATTACTGTAGTTTGTTCTTTGTGTTTAATCAACCTAGTGGAATTATGTATGCTTAATGAGACATTATTTATTGTTAATATTATTCCACATCACTTAAAACAAATCTTACTGATTGTATACTTGTCTGTAGTTTTGCCAAGTTTGTGAGGAAGAAAATAAAACTTTGGTCCGTGCCACTTCACCATAATCAAGTATACAATCTGAATGAATTTTCTCTTGACTGATATATTATTGCTCCTTCTTGTTTCTATTAATCTACTTGCAATCCACTAGCCTTCTTGAATTATATGAAAAGATGTGATATTTGAGAAATTCGGCAATCTACGTTTATATCCACTATTATTAGTTTTAGCATCGTGTACTTTATCCACTATTGTTTAATGATCTTTGTTCTCATTTACTTCAGTGCTGGAATTTCTGGTAGCTAGCTTGTTAGACACTTCACTGTCTTATGACTTGTTTTGCCTTTTTCCTTTGTAATTTATGATATTTAGATGTGACTAACATAGGGTGGTGCATATTCATGATCGACAACAAACATGGAGCATGAACTGCAGATTTGTTCTAGTGAACCGATGATATTTATATTCTTGTTATAGCATATGTATGATAGAGTAGAAATATGATTAGAAAATACTCTATTCGAAAGAAATGTGTTTTGTGAGAGAAGAAATTGTTATACATGAGTGGTGTATGAAAATTGTAGAAATTTTTGTTGTAATTGTTTGTACTACTAAAACTTTGTCAAATTAAATTTTTTATTTGTTTACTTCATTTTGTGATATACACTGATAATAAAATGAATACATTTAATATGTAGTATTTATATGCTGTATTTTTTTATAGATTTATAAATCTATTGCAATGGGCATGCACTATTGCAAAAGGATTTGTTGCAACAGCAAAAGCCTGTTGCAAAAAAGTATACCGCAACATCTTATTGCAACAAGCGAAAAATGTTGCGGACTTTTTGCAACTTCGGCTATACCAACAGGCGCGGGTCTATTGCAATTAGTCTGCTGCAACAGATATTGCCTGTTGCGAAAAGTATTTTTTGTTGTAGTGTAAGAAGTCATCAGAAGGGATCCAATCTTTGGTGGAGGTGGATGCGTGAAAGTACTAAGGGATGTATGAATTTGGTTGATTTGATACGATTTGTTTGGTATTTCTTTGAAAATTTGTAAATATTGCTTGACTTGGTTGGATTTGACTTGTATATGGTTGGGTTGATTGGTTTGACAGTTATTTGTAAATATTGAATTAATTGTTTATACTATTGCTTACTTAGAATTATAAACAAATACTGTCATCGAATTAGGAGAAGTTATTAAATTCAAGAAGTATTATATAGTTATAGTCCCATAGGATCATTTATGGCATAGATTTTGGGGGAGTATAGATTAATATACTTTATGTTGATGACAAAGGGGTAGAAATTATTAAATAGGGTATAATTAAGATAGGTAGGGTATAATTAAGATATGCATAGTTTAAGGGGGAGTTAAACGGAATTCAAGGTGAAAGGTGAAGTATTCAAGTAATCAAATCAACATGTAATATCAGGTATAAATATTTTACAAATCCAAGTAAGGTTGTCATCATCAAAAAGGGGGACAATGTTGGAGAATGGAATTTGATGAAAACAATCTTGTTTCAATTATTAACATTATTGATTATAAAATATATACTAATTTTTTTATCTAGAATATATATGTAGTGCAACACCCCATATTTCTACAACATTAAAAGAGGATAAATTAAAGAATAGTTAATTTAATATTAATAATTAAGGGAAACGGGCTATGTCATTGCGTCTGTCTCGAAATTCTGGTCGTAGACACCTGGTTTGCATAAAACGGATAATGTATGAAGAAGTTATGAACGGTAGAAGTTTGACGATCAAAACAGGGATAACTGGCGCACTTGACAAGTGCGCCAAGGCATTTTTACACTGGCGCACCTGCCAAGTGCGCCATTAGTAGTTTTTGGGCTTCCGGACCCAAGTGGGTGTTGACTCATAGCCTGATTCCCCCTAGGGTTGAGGTGGCATTCGAATTCTAGAAGCTGGCAGCTATAAATATACACTCATATCTCTTGTTTTCTCATACTAAAAACAATGGAGGCCAAATGATGTCAGTGCCTGAACTGAGTCTAATCCTTTCTTCTTCTACAAATCAAGTTTAAAGATTCAAGTATTTCAAGAATAGATCTGAGATTCAACACCAACAATTTCTTTTCTATCTTCTAAAATCCAAACACTGTGAGTTAGAAACTTTTGGATTCAAATGATTAAAAGTAAACGTGATATTGCTATGATTTGGATATATGGATGTGATTGAATCATATTGGATCTATCATAATTTGTGAATTTATAAAATTCTATGACTTGGATCTAAATCTTTGTCATATCAGATCTATTGGGACTTTTGAATCTATGATATAACTATGATGTGGATCTTAAATATTACATGCTAGATCTACCTTTATAGATCTAATTCGCTTGTTGTTAATTTATCATGTCACAATTGTGGATCTTAAATATTTTCAAGCTAGATCTACCTTTATAGATCTAATTCGCTTGTGGTTAATTTATCATGTCACAATTGTGGATCTTAAATATTATCATGCTAGATCTACCTTTATAGATCTAATTAGCTTATGGTTAATTTATCATGTCACAATTGTGGATCTTAAATATTATCATGCTATATCTACCTTTATAGATCTAATCCGCTTGTGGTTAATTTATCACGTCACTATTGTGGACCTTGAATATATCATGCTAGATCTACCATTATAGATCTAATTCGCTTGTGGTTAATTTATCATGTCACATTTGTGGATCTTAAACATTTTCAGGCTAGATCTACCTTTATTGATCTAATTCACTTGTGGTTAATTTACCATGTCACATTTGTGGATCTTAAACATTATCATGCTAGATCTACCTTTATAGATCTAATTCGTTTGTGGTTAATTTATCATGTGACATCTACTTATGGATCTAATTCTTGTTAGATCGTTTTGTACTTATCATGTTGTTGCTAATTTAGATCTGTCATTAATCGGACATATGAATCCTTATTTATTCATGCCTATTATGACATCCTTATTATGTTAGATCTAGTTTTATTATCACATGCTCACAAGATCTATTTTTATATGTCCACCTTATCACTATGCCAATTACATGTTTATGTCACTTTTGTTAAAATAATCACTATTGTCATCTTTCCCTTTTATTGTTTATGGCTAGGCTACTTTCTAGCCTAGATATGACACCAAATATATGTGAATGCGTTAGTTAGGGAATGGGGAAAACATTAAAATTGGCATAACTTGAATTACGAATATGAATTTGGACATATAATCCATTATGAATGTAATTGGGTAAATGGGCATGAACACCTATAAAGACATAGGTATAATTAATTGGTTAATAATCGAAATGCCTAGGATTACAGTAATTAAAAACTGTAATGGCAATTATGACACGAGGTTAGATTGCATTTGTGGTGGAAGTTTGCCCGGACCTGACTGGCATATCTAGCAACCGCAAATGTTTAATCTAATGTGAGGGTTCTAAGTGCACAAATACGAGACGGGCTAAGACACAAGGTTAGGCCCAACTTGCGGAAGAAGTCTGCCCGGATCCGACCAACATATCCAACATCCACAAGTTGTAGGCTTAATGTGGGAGGTCTAGCCCATTATAACCATAAATGGACAGGGTAACGAATTGGAATACTTAACCTAGTTGAATCCATAGGGATTCTATGAACATGTTAACTTGAATAGGGGTTAAGTAAACTTGGTTGAAATAGTGGGTGGGTTAAGTAAATCTTGTGGCGGTGGGTAATATTTATATATATTGGCCCATAAACTTAACCTATTTTATACTTTGGGGTTATGCAACTTTGCTAAGTAAACTTGCTTGGATCAGTAAGGGTTATGTAAATCTTGTGGCGGTGGGGTAATATTTACATATATAGGCCCAACAACTTAACCTGTTTTCCATGTTGGACTGTTAGGCATAACCAGTTGAAATCCTAGTAGTGGGGATGCAAGCTGAGGGGGATCTTGTATCATCTTGTGTGTGGGACCTGTTTCAGTCAGTAACCCAGATAATGTATCAAACATGTACTTCGAACTAGGTCGGAGAAGGGGCACGCTTACTGGACTGATTGTAAGAGATCAAAACGTCGAGGACGGTGTGGGCGGCGCAAACCAATCGAGCCATGTGCGTGCATGAGCCGGGAAAAGGGGGATAAGACGACCGTTACATTTGTAGATATGGTGCTGTGCATATCAGCAAAGGGTTGCCACTTTAGGACGTGTTATATCCTACGGTGGGGCTGGCACAGAGTATCTACGTGGATTAGGAAGTTGATAGATTAAGGTAGTAGTTAGGTATATTTGGACGTATGCCTAAGTCTACCACCTTATAGTGGAAGGGATCATCTCATTCTGGATCTAATAGTAATAGTGCAGAGTAATCATTAGAAGTGTATACACCCTATCTTTTTTATCTTGTCATACCTGCCTTTATGTAGTTATCTCTCTTATCCATTTTATATGTTTGTCACGCTACTTTCATTTATTTACTAGCTAAAAATAAATGGACTCACCAGATTTTATGTCTGACCCTTTTTGTTTCCTCTTCTTTCTTTCATTCTTCCCCCTCCCCCCAAGGTTCTCAGGGTGGGAATACTCAGCCTTAGTCAGGACTCGGTTATCATCTTGTTAGGAGCTGCTTTCAAAGCATGGCTCAAGTTCTTATCTCTACTATGGCTTTGTCTCTTGGGGAATTATGCTTTTTAAGTATTTATGTACTCTGACGGTACAAGATAGAAATTATTGTAATGGGTTTTATGTAGTTTCCGACTTATGGTATTTTGGACCATGATGTTATGATATATATTTGAAATAAAAATTTGAATTCTGCTATTGCTCTTATATCTGTCTTGTAATATTTCTGTTTCTGTTTACCTATAACGCTTCACGAAACTTAATGCATTCCCTTAGTGAGTGACATTAACAGACGTGGAGTGTCACACTTGGTATCAAAGCTGAAGGTTACCAGATTGGGTAAAAGATTTTCAAAAATATTTTAAAGAAAGCGTTTTCAAAAGAAAAGTCTATTTTGAAAAACATATTCCCCAAAGCCATAGGAATTATCTTTCAATCCTTTGTTTGAGTTTCTTTCCTTTTTCTTTTCAACATGTCTGGGGAACCTTATATTCCCGAGGGTGTTGAAGTACCGGATTGGTTCCATAGGTATCTTAAAGCCACGGCACCAACCAGGAGCCAAGGGGATGTCCCTCCCCAACTACAATCGTTGTCCTCCACCGTCGTGAGTAGATGATTCCTTTAAAAAGAAAGAAGCTAAGGTTGAGGAAACACAAAAGAAGGGAGGAAAGAACAACAAAGCTCGAGACAAGAGGAAATGTTTTAATTGTGGACACGTGGGTCACATAAGCAAAGATTGCAGGAGAAGAAAGAACGCTTATTTCCATTGTGGAGAGGTCGGGCATCTTATTAAGGATTGCCTGAAGAAACAAGGACAAGGTCAAAGGGTAGGAGCTTCTGGAGGGCAAGTGCATGCTTTCGAGATCGATGCTCCAGATCGAGGTAGGAAAGTTTTTGTGGAAGGTTTGATTTCTCTTTCAAATCATCCTGTTAGAACACTTTTTGACTTTGGCGCTTCACATTCATTTATATCTAGTTCTGTAGTTGAATCTCTACACTTAAATACTAGTATGGTAGTGGATCCCATTGTTCTCTCAAACCCCATTGGTGGTTTGGCTATTTGTCCATAATTTGTCGGGGTTTGAGAATATCTCTCTTAGGCGTCGAATTTGAGTGCGACGCATATGTGCTTGGGTTTATGGGCTATGGTTTGACTCTAGGGATAGATTGGTTAACCACATATGGTGCCGTTCTAGATTGTGAGAAGAGGGTCGTTAGACTTTTGACTTGTCATGAGAGGACCCTCAAGATTTCTTGTGACCCGCAAGGGTCTGTCATGCTTAGTTTACTAGAATATCTTGAGGCATCTATCGATGTTCTACGATCGATACCGGTAGTCTATGAGTATCCTGATGTATTTGATGGGGTTCGCGGTTTACCCTCGAGGCACGAGATTGGTTTCCTTATATACCTGGTGGACAATGCAAAGCCAGTTGCATTACCTGTGCGCCACATGGCTCCATGAGAAAGGAGGGAGCTTAACAATCAAGTAAGGGAGTTGCTTGAGAAAGGATTTATTTGGCGAAGCATATCTAAATGGGGTGCTCCAGTGGTATTCGCAACTAAGGTGTACAGCTCGCTTCACATATGTGTGGATAT
The DNA here is from genome assembly GCA_030737875.1 of Allium sativum. Taxonomy (NCBI): domain Eukaryota; kingdom Viridiplantae; phylum Streptophyta; class Magnoliopsida; order Asparagales; family Amaryllidaceae; genus Allium; species Allium sativum. The sequence goes on from CM060921.1 coordinate 284,184,589, forward strand.
TCATGATGTTTTTCCTCATTTCTTATTTATCGAAGTGTCTACACGATACATCAGACGTAGTTGAGCCGAACATGTGTGAGGAAGTAGAGGTAGAATGGGAGGCGACAATTAGACGAGTTCCTACCCGTATATTTGGGTCAGAGGTTAAGAAACTATGCAACAGAGAGGTTAGGTTAATAAAACTGCAAAGGGGAGATGACAGCGAGGATGCAACTTGGGAGACTGAAGACAAAGATCATGCTTCATACCCTTTCCATTTTGGGACTATGTTGTATACTTCTTTTTCCAAAGCTTTTATTCGCATTTGCTTCCATCATCTGAGTATATCCTATCGATCGAATCATCGACCTTTAGGTAGGAAATCCCATGATTGTAGACATGTGTTTGAGACATGTTATGTTTGATGAATGCAAGTGGATGCAAGTGGTTGCTAGTGGTTGTTCGTGGATGCGTATACACACATTACGCACTAGATCGGCTCAATCACTCTCATACGACATATGGATATGTGTGCATTTTTCTTTCTTTTAATGGATTAAAACGGATGTATCATCATATGGATGTTGCATTTGGACGGATGATTGTACATAAATATAGAACTTGCATGTTGTAATTGGATTATTTGCATACATGTTGGATTCATGACACTTACATACATTGCAGTAAGGAGGTCAACTGAATCAGTGGACTGCCTGATCTTTCGCATTAGTATCGGGACATATGCACACACCTTTGCATTTGTTCATATAAGCATTAGAAAATTTTAAGGACAATGGATGCCATTGATTGGTGGATGAGTAGATGGATGATGGATGGTAGGATACATTCTTCTTAACCTGGAGATTTCGAGGACGAAATCCTTTGAGTAGGGGAGAATGTAACACCCCGTATTTCTATGACATTAAAAGAGGATAACTTAAAGAATAATTAATTTAATATCAAGAATTAAGGGAAACGGACTAAGTCATTGCGTCCGTCTCGAAATTCTGGTCAAGATAGACACCTGGTTTGCGTAAAGTGGATAACGTATGAAGAATTTTTGAACGGTAGAAGTTTGACGATCAAAACAAAGATAACTGGCACACTTGACAAGTGCGCCAAGGCTTTTTTACACTGGCGCACCTACCAAGTGCGCCCATAGTTGTTTTTGGGCTTACGAACCCAAGTGGGTGACGACCCACAACCCGATTCCCCTAGGGCTGAGGTGGCATTCGAATTCTGGAGCCTAGCAGTATATCTCTTGTTTTCTCATACTAAAAACAATGGAGGCCAAATGCTGTCAGTGGCCGAACTGAGCCTAATCCTTTCTTGTTCTACAAATCAAGTTTAAAGATTCAAGTATTTCAAGAATAGATCTGAGATTCAACACCAACAATTTCTTTTCTATCTTCTAAAATCCAAACACTGTGAGTTAGTTACTTTTAGATTTAAATAATTAAAAGTAAATGTGATATAGCTGTGATTTGGATATATAGCTGTGATTGAATCATATTTGATCTATCATAATTTGTGAATCTATAATATTCTATGACTTAGATCTAAATCTTTATCATATCAGATCTATTGGGACTTTTGAATCTATAACATAACTATGATGTGGATCTTAAATATTATCATGCTAGATCTACCTTTATAGATCTAATTCGCTTATTGTTAATTTATCATGTCACAATTGTGGATCTTAAATACTTTCATGCTAGATCTACCTTTATAGATCTAATTCGCTTATGGTTAATTTATCATGTCACAATAGTGGATCCTAAATATTATCATGCTAGATCTCACTTTATAGATCTAATTCGCTTGTGGTTAATTTATCATGTCAGAATTGTGGATCTTAAATATTATCATGCTAGATCTACCTTTATAGATCTAATTCGCTTGTGGTTAATTTATCATGTCACAATTGTGGATCTTAAATATATCATGCTATATCTACTTTATAGATCTAATTCGTTTGTGGTTAATTTATCATGTCACATTTGTGGATCTTAAACATTTTTATGCTAAATCTACCTTTATATATCTAATTCGCTTGTGGTTAATTTATCATGTCACATTTGTGGATCTTAAACATTATCATGCTAGATCTACCTTTATAGATCTAATTCGTTTGTGGTTAATTTATCATGTCACATCTACTTAAGGATGTAATTCTTGTTAGATCATTTGGTACTTATCATGTTGTGGCTAATTTAGATCTGTCATTAGTCGGACATATGAATCCTTGTTTATCCATGCTTATTATGACATCCTTAGTATGTTGGATCTATTTTTATTATCACATGCTCACTAGAACAATTTTTATATGTCCACCTTATCACTATGCCAATTACATGTTTATGTCACTTTTGTTAAAATAATAACTATTGTCATCTTTCCTTTTATTGTTTATGGCTAGGGTACTTTCTAGCCTAGACATGACGCTAAATATATGCGAATGCATTAGCTAGGGAATGGGGGAAAACATTAGAATTGGCATAACTTGAGTGACGAATATGAATTTGGACATATAATCCATTATGAATATAATTGGGTAAATGGGCATGAACACCTATAAAGACATAGGTATAATTAATTGGCTAAAAATCGAAATGCCTAGGATTACAGCAATTATAAACTATAATGGCACTTATGGCATGAGGTTAGATAGCATTTGTGGTGGAAGTCTGTCCAGACCCGACCGGCATATCCAACAACCACAAATGTTAAATCAAATGTGAGGGGTCTAAGTGCACAAATACAAGACGAGCTAAGACACAAGGTTAGGCCCAACTTGTGGAAGAAGTCTGTCCGGACCCGACTAGCATATCTAGCATCAACAAGTTATAGGCCCTAATGTGGGAAGTCTAGCCCATTATAACCATAAATGGACATGGTAACGAATTGGAATACTTAACCTAGTTGAATCCAAAGGGATTGTATGAACATATTTACTTGAATAGGGGTTAAGTAAACTTGGTTGAAACAGTGGGTGGGTTAAGTAAATCTTATGGCGGTGGTTAATATTTATATATATAGGCCCACAAACTTAACCTATTTTATACTGCGGGGTTATGCAACTTTGTTAAGTTAACTTGCTTGGATCAGTGAGGGTTAAGTAAATCCTGTGGCGGTAGGGTAATATTTACATATATAGGCCTGACAACTTTAACCTGTTTTACATATTGGACTGTTAGGCATAACCAGTTGAAATCCTGGTACTGGGGATGCAAGCTGAGGGGGTGCTTGTATCATCTTGTGTGTGGGACCCGTTTCAGTCAGTAACCCAGAGTAGGCATCAAACATGTATTTCGAACTAGGTTGGAGAAGGGGCACACTTACTGGACTGATTGTGAGAGATCCAAACATCGAGGACGGTGTGGGCGGCGCAAACCAATCGAGCCATGTGCGTGCATGAGCCTGGCAAAGGGGGTTAAGACGACCGTGACACTTGTAGATATGGGGCTGTGCATATCAACAAAGGGTTTCCACTTTAGGACGTGATATATCCTACGGTGGGGCTGGCACAGAGTATCTACATGGATTAGGAAGCCGATAGATTAAGGTAGTAGTTAGGTATATTTGGACGTATGCCTAAGTCTACCACCTTATAGTGGAAGGGATCATCTCATTCTGGATATACTAGTAATAGTGCAGAGTAATCATTATAAGTGTATACACCCTATCTTGTTTATCTTGTCATACCTGCCTTTTATGTAGTTATCTCCCTTATCCACTTTATATGCCCGTCATGCTACTTTTATTTATTTACTTGCTAAAAGTAACTGGACTCGCCAGACTTTATGTCTAACCCTTTTTGTGTCCTCTTCTTTCTTCCGTCCCCTCCCCCCCACCAGGTTCTCAAGGTAGGAATACTCAGGCTTAGTCAGGACTCGATTATCATCTTATTAGGAGCTGCTTTCGAAGTATGGCTCAAGTTCCTATCTCTACTATGGCTTTGTCCCTTTTTGGGGAATTATGATTTTTAAGTATTTATGTACTCTGATGGTACAAGATAGAAATTATTGTAATGGGATATATCTAGTTTCCGACTTATGGTATTTTGGACCACGATGTTATGATTTATGTTTGAAATAAAAATTTGAATTCCGTTGTTGCTCTTATATTTGTCTTGTAATATTTCTGTTTTTGTTTACCTATAACGCTTCACGAAACTTAATGCATTCCCTTAGTGAGTGACAGTAACGGACGTGGAGTGTCACATGTAGGATTTATATGTAGGAAATAAATACTGAAGATTGTACGATTAAGAGTTTTAGAGATTCAAGATTTCAAATAAGATTAAAGACTCATAAGTATCAAGATATCAAGATTTCAAGAGTTCAAGATTATCGAAGTAATAAAGTCTAGTTAGTATGTAAAACTTTGGTTAGCACTTTCAAAATTGTATTTTCAAATTATCTTTTTTAAATTGATTTCAAATTATTTCAAACTCTTTTCAAAATGATTTTAAATCATCTAAATGTTTCTACTTATGAGTTCAAATATATAAGTATCTTATATAGTTTATATATATATATATATATATATATTATAAAGTTGAAAAATTAAATTATATATTTTTATAATTATATAGTTTTATATCATATATATATACATATGGTTTATATATTATATGTTTAAATAATAGTTTATATGTTTTTATACTTAAGAAATTATATTTTAAACAACTATTTTTGATTTAGGAATTTTCAGAATATATATTGATTTAAATACTTAAAAACATGATTTAAAATTCGAAAACCTAGCATATGTCGACATACAACTTCTTATATGTCGACATATAACCGTCACTTTTTTAAAATTCAAAAGGAAGTTTCTTTTGATATTTTAAAACGTCGCAGAAATGTTGTGACCTTTGGAACACTATATAAAGCCTCATTTTTGAAATTTAAAATAACTAATCTTCTCCTTCTTCATCCTTTCTCTTACCACTATTATTTTACTTTAGATTCTTGATTTCTACACTTATACTCTGCCGATTTCAATATAAATTATATCATTCTCTTTCTATTCTTAATCTCTATCAAATATTCTCTTTTTGGAAGTGTTATTCAAGATTTCTAGGGCTATTTGTACTTGTTAAGGAAAGGGTGTGTTTCTTGTAGCCTGTAAATAAAGAAAAGTGAGCGGTGTTAACCTTGTAGCCATGAAATCGAGGGTGTTGAATTGGTGTTAAACTTGTAGCCATGAAATCAAAGGTGTTAAATCGGTGGTAACCTTGTTTCCGTGAAATCAAGGGGATTGTTATTGGATTCTGATATTAATAAAACTCTGTGCAATCTAGCGTTGCATAGGGCTAGACGTAGGAGTAAGTATAAAATCTGATGTGTTCTTTCCTTTTCTGCATTTTATTTCTGTTTATATTTGCATCTGTGATTTTTTTTTTGTGATATTCATTTTGTGATTCATACAGTTGCTTGAATAATCGTTTATTGTTTAAGTTTCCCATAATCTCTTTAAAACACTATTCACCCCCTCTAGTATTAGTTTTTCCTTAAGGTCCGTGATTCTCATCCCTAACAGCTTGGACCATAATTTATAGATGGAATGATAAGAGGAACCCTTAAATTTAAATGAATGGTCTAGATGAAGGGACTCGAGATGAATGGCCTAATGAAAGGACAACTAGAATAAACTTAAAGTTAATATTTTCATCTCACAAGGGGCTAATATTGCACCATTTTTACATGAAAAAAAATCGAAGTGCTTCACTTTTATGAACCAGGGAATTCGTGGATCAAGCTAATAGCTTTAGTTCTAGCAGGTAAGAAGATTTGAACATAGGAAGTTGTCTTGCTTCGAATAGATCAAAGTTAAAAACTACAGTCTTCATCAGAACAACGCTTCTATTAAGATAAGGCAGTAGGAATGTACCTAGCTTAGAAAATAAAGCTTAAGAAAGTTGTTTTGCATTGCTCTATAGAGTGGCTTCACATCACTATAAAGAGTTGTTTTGCATCACAATATACCTTCGATTTCTATGACCCTTGGAGTTTACAAGCAAGCTGCACTTGTTACATTAGAATTGCGTCAAGACACTTGGGAAATATAAGCATCCCATTTTGCTCATCCTAAATTCAGTGCAATTCCTTTCACAACAAAGGAAAAATGAGGCCGTTTTAAGGATGATGTGATAAAGTCAAAACCGAAGCAAGTCAAAAGTAATTGAAGCAAAGGAAATCGAAACACTTAAAGGGAATTGATATCTATGGAAGCTGCTTGTGTAAAGCAAGGCTAAATCCCCGCTTATAAATAAGGATAGGGTAGCACTAAGTTCAGGTTTTGGAAAATGTTATGCTCTCACTTTCTTATTTTCTCAGCCTTAAGAACTTAAATTGAATTTGGGACAATTTTTTGGAATCGATTTGAGAATTCTATATGAACTGTTATATTGAGACGACATATTGGAACACCTTGAATATTCGAACTGAACATGCATATGTGTATTTGACTCTATTTTTCTTTGATTACAGAATTAATCTTGCCAACATATTACATACTTGGACCAATATGACTTTTGAATTAATCTTGCCTACGTATATATGAATTCTTCAAATAAGTCAAATCGAATCTTCTTGTTCAAAAATGATTCGTTATCATCAGATTTACTATAATATGATTTGTTTTAATCATGACTTTGTTTTTCTTGATTTGCTTCAATTCAGAGCACTTCGTAAGGAACTTAGATGAATTTTTAGAATAATCTGTTCACTTCAAACCAAGTTCCTGCCTTTGAAAAAACTAGTTGGCTTCGAAGCAAAGCACGAGACCTTAGCATCTGACTTTACATTAGTTACTTGGAGTGTTAAGCATTTTTTGGGTTAACAAGACCAATAGGATGAAGATAGCTTCAAAAACGTGCATTTGACTCATAAGCTGTGACACTATCATTTCCCAGATGATTAACAAACAACTTGCCTAAGTGACTTAAGAGCAACATATGCATAGGATTTGAATGAAGCTATATAATATGGTGTCGGAGATCTAGCGTATGACACCACGATAAGGCTGCTAAAGTGGATTCTAGCCATCTTATCCTCTCCAACAAACATAATAAGAGTACATCATAGGTGCATATAGAGCTAATACATATAGACATAGAGTCTTGCTCATTGTTAGACATGGAGCCATATTCACTAAATATGGGAGCAAAGCCATATAACATCACATATAACCTCATATTATCCATTCTTCTCCTTCCCTTGAGTGTCATCTTCTTACAATGAATAATCAAATAAATATAACAACTCTCATACCAGTATGTAATACTCAAATATTTACTCGTTGCTTATAAAATTCACTAAATCACTATTATTTTGTATACCGAGTCCAAAGAAAACCCCACAAAAATTTACCAAAAGTCGTATACCAGACGGTATCATACCTTTTTTATTTATATTTCTCGTCTTACAAAATTAAAAATCAGAAATTACATAAAGGAATTCATTGCCATATCATCTTAAAATCATCATACAAATCAATACCAATGACGACTCGCTCATATCATTGAATTCAGAATCGAGAAGACAGGAATTCAGAAATGCTCAAAAGTCAAATGTAGGTGTATATTTATATATTTAAACATATGTGAAGATTAAGTAAACAACTCTGTGAAGGTTAAGTAAACATCTCATAATTAATTATATACATATAATTATATATTTTTATATATAAGAAGTTTATTGACTATAATCTGAAAAACTCTTAATTAAGAACAACTACTTAATTTTTACATATTATATATAGATATATATCCGTTGAGTTAGACCCCTCACTCTAAACGTTCTCCCTAGCCAATTACCTTCTTTTCAGAAACATATTAATTTATTTTCCTGAATAAAAAAAACATTACTTCTTACATTCCAATTCAGTATGTAGGAAAAGACCAATTGAAAAGCCAACAAAATAGATTACCCGCATAATTATTATTTTAAAACACTAAATCGATATTTAATAGAAATCAGTAACATCATTTTGTATTACATAAGAAAACAAGAAATGGTCAGCATATACACATACACGCACAAACACATATACATACAGACCCCCTCACACACGTATACATTGTAGAATTAAATAACTTGTTAACAAAACATAAATGTAATACATACTATATATTAAATAAAGATATCCTTGTCTTTTTTTAAAATTAAATAGAAGTTAATATACACTATATTCATTGGAAGACTCATTCCTTCCTTTGATAACCAAATAATAACTTAAAAAACTAATTCTGTGCATAAAAATTATCCCATAACCTTTTTTAACAAATTACTATTTTTAAATAATTATACACATCCAAATTAATTACATACGTACATATTTAACAAAATACTACAAAACTTGAATTATATTTTAAATTTTCATATAATGTATTTATACAACTATAGGGTATTCATTATGAAACATCTAGTAGTTTTCTCATTTAAACGATGGTATTGAATTCACTAAATTAGTTATTAATTTTTTTATATCCCTGTACTATATAAAAAATTACATAAAAGTTAAAGTATAATTATTTCAGTTTATCTCAATAAAAATGTAAATGTATATCGTAATTACAATTCATTGATGCATGTTGTAATGAATTGCCTTTTCGACTCTTAGATATTGACGCAAATACATTCACGGTATTCACATGTGTAGTACCCAAGTGTCAGAAATATAGCTTGTAGGGGGTAAAAGAGAGAAAATGCAAAATAGAATCTCATAACAAAATGAATAATTTATAATATAAATATGATCTTTAAAAAAAGAAAAAATATATTTTGTATACAACAAATAAGAGTATATAACCTACAAATAAGTCTAGATAATTATAATAGCCTATCCTTTAATATATTTATGAATACAATAGAACAAATAACAACATTATAAAGGAAAACACGGAAGTACTCCTGGGACTCAAGATCATTTCTTGAAGCTCCAAAGAATCTAAAGCTAAATCTGGTAAATATGCTCTGTTAGACCCGATCATAATAAGAAAATAATATCTATGTTGGTATAGAATAACCCACGTGAGAAAACGAAACCATAAGGAATTGATTTATTATACCTATATAAGCTTTTGAAATAAAAAGATATCTTATATAAAAACACATCGCACATAAATTGGGATGAGATTCTACCTTATGATAACCAAAAGTTTTCTATGAAAAATCTAATAATATTATAACAACTTCTAAGGGGAAAAAGCTATAATATTTAAGCAGTTGTCATGCTCGTAAGTGTACACATAACAGTATGCGATATATAATTAAAAACGGATGTAGTGCGTTCACTAATTGCATAAGATTTTCATGGATGTGACCTCAGTACTTCAAGAACTATCCTCCTACAAAAGGGTTAGAGCTATCCTTTCGAACAATTATACCCATATAGCCAAGGTTCCATGGGAAAAATGTAGCTGGACTCGCTAATATCGAGTGCATCACTTCTAACTTGTTAAAAACCGGAAGTATTACTATAAACGGAGTTGATTACATCTAATGAGTTTACTAACCCTACCAACCATGTCTCTTATCTTCGACTTCAACCATTTTTGATGATGAGGCTAGGTCTGTCATTCCAGCTCATGCACCGCATACAAAGAAAGGGCATGAAATTTCACATGGATTCCCATATCTTAATAGTTCTGGAACCAAACACTGATTTCTCACATCTTTAAGGATTTAAGAATCCATCATGGATTCCAATGCCCCAATAAGTCTCAGAATCGCATATTGAAATATTGATTCTTCCCCATAAAGCACATGGTTTTTGGAGTGGTTACGTTTCGAGTCATCTCTTATTAGTACACCCCTCTGTTTATTTGGCGCTTCACAAAACAACAACGGATTTTCCATTAAGCTTTACTCTGGTTATTTTGGAAATAATCTAATTATGCATAAGATCAAAACCCCCTAATAGTTTAAGCAGACGGATCTCCTTATCATTTACCCTAGAAGAGCCACGAGTTTATACATACAATATAACACATTCGACGGTAACTATACCAAATATTTCTCCCGTTTCTCCTAGATATTTTCTAAGTTAGATCATTTGGTGTTCAGTATGGAAAAAGTTCCACACCATCAGAATTAACAAAAATTTCTCTTTAAGGCCAAAGTTTAATAGTCATATATTTAACAATCAAACAAAAATAGATAAGCAAAATAACTATAGATTTAATTTCTTACGGAAATCACTAATCCTCATTTTCATAAACTTATATCAATAGTATAAGTATATTAATAAAAATATTTTAGCAATTTGAAATATATCTATTATGCTTATATCACTTGTATAAGTTTATTCACGAAATGTTTAAGGAAACTTTCCTTATCTTTGAGTCATGTCAAATGGGTCAAACCCAATTAATATTCAAAATATGGTTTACTAAACGCATACATAAAATATTGTTTATAAATTTCCTTTATAAAATATTGTTTAAAATGCTCCTTTGGATAATTTTACTTATAAGTTCGAATTCTTTTTAAAACGATTTATTAATTATACAAACTTTAATTAATTAATTATATTTAAATCATTACAGATAAGTAAATAAATAAATTAAAAACAAATATTTAATTAATTATTATTAAATATTATTGATAAAATAATTAATTAAATTGAAAACATTAATAATCGAATAATTAATAATCATCAAAACATCATTAAAAAATAATAATTTAATTAAAAATATCTTTAATACACGATTAATTAAATTGTTAATAAATCATAAATAAATAAATAACTAAAAAAACTTTTAAAATTTATCAATCAAAATATACTTTGTTATTCTTAAAAATATAATTAATACAAATAATCAATTTACTTTTAAATAAATGATTATTAATTTCAAAACATCATTAACAATAAATAGTAATTAACTTTTAAATTCAATAATTAATTAAATAATTATTTGTTTTTGAATCATTTGTTAATAAACATTAAAATATATATGAAAAGTATAGTTCAATACCCGATAACGAATAATAATTTATACAATGTTTACACCATTACTCTAGAGAATCCACATTAAACTATGGGCAATCTCTACCTCGCGATTTAAGCCATCAAAGCAAAAAATTACAGTCTATACAATAGTTATGTAGTTGTCCCAGCAATTCCGTATTAGACTATGTGTAATATATATTTTAAAAACACTTATTCAAACTGGTCTTGGATGTTGCAATGGTGCTTAACACACTACCATATCATTCAATTTAACTTTCCAAGTTAATATCAGATATTTACATAATCAACATCTAAGTAGATAATTTTAACACTAATGATTACCGGTTGACACCTCACTTATTCAATAACAATTAGTTTGCAAATTAATTAACAACATATAATTTGATAAACAAATCTATAAAATAGCACAACAGAAATTTATTCCGCTAATTAATTGACCAAGTAATTAAATTAGCATAATGATGTTTATTCTGCTAAACAGCTGCACAAATTACTCAATTTTGATTACTTTCATAATAGCATGTTCATTTAGACAAGTAGATAACACTCATTAGTTATTATAAATTTAACAATGTTATTAAATTTAAAATAAGAAATGTTTAATTTATCCAATTTAAATAACTTCAATTACAAGTGTTCATAATATGCATGCACGCTTAACCATTGATACAGTGTTGTGCTCTATGAATCCAAGATCTGACTTCACAATCATATCAATTTTCACATGAGCTTGAATATGAACCTCGCAATTTCACATTCAATCCCATTCTCCATTGATCGGCTTGGAATTCCACGCCCATGAATGTCATATAATAACCATTTTCCTCCATTTTTTCATTGAACGAGCTTCTCTCCTTCTTGAATCTAATGTCAAAGCTCTGGGTCGACAATCATTGCTTAAGACTCTGATTAATGGAAAATTAGTCGGGGACCATCATTGATACGAAATGTCATTGAAACTTCATAAAAAATATTACTTCACTATACAATCTCAAGGACGCTAATGATGTTAATCAATTTGAAGTGGATAAGAGATTTTTTAATTTGTATACATTTTTTAGCGCTTACTACTTTTTCGGATACCTCAATTGGCACTCGACAAAACTTTCTGCCATCAATTTCTAAAGATATTACACTACGAAAACAACTTTTGTGTTGGAATAGTTTTTAAATTGAGAAGAATGGTACTTTTTGATTTAGAAGTGGAAGAGTGTTCATTTTCATGATTCACAGGAATTAGTGATGAGACAAATGTCTGAATGAAACTAAAAACCATAATTTTTATCTGTGTATATGTATATAATTAGAAATGGAGACATAGTACAAACTGTGACAACCGTCCAACACCAGCATTCCTTTTATAACCTAAAAATGCACCATACAAGCACTTCGCCGATGTTGAATAATTGTCAAAGGAAAGAAATACAAGAAAAAAGAAAAAGAGAAGAAAGGAGAAATTAAATTGAAACATAAAATGCAATCACAAACCGCTGTAAATGACAAAGTGCACCAGATATAATATAATAGCAGTCACGAACATAAAATAGGCAAGACAACAATAACTACATAAGCCACATAACTAGGGTTCATAGGCTCATGCAATTATATAATACTATAATAAAGTTTATACAAAATATTAATAAACTCAATGATAAATTTTCTCCAGCAATAGTAGGCCAACATCGTCAAGGCTCCATAGTGTTACACAACAGAATAAACACTAATAATACAAAAGTAATATGAGAAGGCACCACCTCCTGCTAATCCAATTTACCAGCTTCAAATAATGATCACATACCTATTATATAGTTTACTCATTCAAAAGTACTCAGATAACAAAAAGAAGAGCATAAAACCTCGAGTTTAATAATAGTTTACAATGAGCCATAAAATATCTCAAAATACTATAAAATTCATAATAGTAAATGTACCAAAGATATAGGGAATGATACTTAAACTACTCATGCATCCGCAAAGTTAGAACATAAAAAATATAATGCTCTGTGACATCATCATCATGTGTGTCCCCTGCACCTTAGCGCTAAGAATGTCTAAATGTTTGGATAAATGTTATCCACATCACGTCACATCCCTAAAATGTATATCTTTGCAATCACTCATTTAGTGCATTTAAATATATAATACATTTGGTCCTTTGAATCTATACCTACATTCATGCCATATATAGGGAGAGGAGTCACATTGTGAGAGCCTATGATTGGCTAACAACCTACATCTGATTAAGAATGAAGACTAATCTCCCAATAAGAAAATTTCACAAGCCTCCCAATAAAAATAACCAATAATCTGGTTGAGTATCCAAAGGAAAACCAAAAATCGGGTCGACAACCTATATCTGGTTGAAAACTTTTTAAATAGCTAGGCTTCAACTTTTCAAGTACCATCCAAACCTATGTGCCAACGATCTATTTGCTCACATATATCCATAGCAGAGTTATCTTAGAACTATCTTAACTCTCATTCGAAGTCATCTTGATTGGGAACCACCAAGACAACTGCCACCTATCATCAAAACTTGTCATCACCTAAATCTCACTTCGATAGTCCCACCATCTCGACTAGTGGTCTCGCCCTCCTGACTTATAGCTAGTTACTCTACTTCTCGGAGTATGACAATCCGTCGTTGAAATCACCGGTTCCCATCATATAATAACCATCGTTGAATGATGAAACCACCGCTCAAAGCACCACATTCTTACCTTAATGCTAATTACACCGATCGAAGAGCCATCATGCCGAAACCACTGTCAAACGAAACATCATACCCTTCTCCCCGAAACCTCATTATCGTCCACATCAAATTGACCAGTACGATTGTAATCATTAGTAGTCGATATAATCACTATAAGATAGTTGATAACAACTACTTTGATCGTATATTTGACCAAGATTGATTACACATTAAGTGAAAATGTATAACATTCGTCCTAAAAATCGTGCTCATCTTCAATTCCATCCTTTATCTTCAAATAAATTAACATGCTCTAGTGTTCATCCATCTTCATATCTATAACCATACACATTTTTTAACGACTGGATATTTAAATATTGATCGTGAATTATTAAATTGACAGTTTCAAAATGGCAAATGATCGAATCGGGACCGAAACCAGTTCCATTGAATTTGGATAGTTCATTACGTGAATAAAAATATATGTATCGCTATGTTTCAAGTTCGGACCAATTTATGGTCAAAACGATATCGAAATATGTGTAATTGTCATTTCGAAAAATAGTATTGGATTATGACAAAATTTATATTTTTGGAATTGCAGCAGTGAGTTTTTGCATACATCGTCGATCAGATGTACCGTTTGATCATTCATAACTAAAACGCATGTCAATTTCTATAGGAAATGGTAGTTGTATAATTCGAGTACTAAAGAATAATTTCTATGTACAATCGAATTTGGTTTATAAACTAGTTCCATTTTCAGAAGGGACTTTTACACAAATGCTGATAGGCGACATGCCTCGAATGGATATTGTAAGTTTTGGGCCTTATTTATGAATTAGTTAGTGTAATTATCCAAAACAAAGCAATTTGATTGGCCCAAACACTATTCACTCTCCTCCCCAAACCATATTACTGTAGCTACTAGGAAATAGCTGCCTCCATCTTGCAAATTAGGTTTCAACTTCCCCTTTAATTTAAGCAATTTAATCCAAATCTGAAAGCACCCACAAGTAAAATGCATCCAGCATATGGAGGACACACGGATTTAGGTCGCATCCTATGGGGAGGCGCTGAGATTCATAAATTCAGGTCTATTGCGGAGTTCGTCAGTAAACTCAGTTTGCAAAATCATTGACTGCTACAACCCAGAATTTCAAAACCTCTTTAAAATTTATTTTTAATGTAATTTTAGCGGAAAATGCGTCAAGATTTAAAAATTCGATTTTTTATTCATTACATAGCCATTAAAAAGTGAAAATTTGACAGCAACCTCAGAATCCGTTGAGAAAAATTTTGTTGGATGCGGAATAATCAATCATTGCTAGATTTCAAATTTCATGTTAAACTGAGTTAGCATATGGCCGTGAGAGGCAAAAGCATTTGCTAAGAAACTAACACTCAGTTTACAAAGGAACATTATTGAGATGATCTCGGAATTCGACTTTACTTTTTTTTCTGGATTCGAATCATGAAATAATGGAGGAATCCAAAGTTTCATAATTTTTGGAGTTAGCATATGGGCGTACAATAAGTAAATGTACGCTAAAATCACATTTTTGAAGCTAAATTAAGCTAGAGAGAAAAATATAATGGAAGGTCAAACGAACTCGGAATTCGACGACACTTGATTCGTTAGATTATTAATGATGAGTATTGTCTTGAGAAGAAATTTCGTAGCAAACGGAGATCGTATGCAGTTGGGCAATCGCAGAGAGAAGGAGAGAAATTCCTACATAAATCTCCTTTCTTTCGTTTCTCTCCTCGCTTCTCTTTCACATCCTTTTCCTCCTTCCAAAAATCATTTGCCTCCCCTTAAACCCTAACTCTAGCTCCTCCTCCTCTCCTTCCCTCTAGCCGCACCCTCACCCTATGACCAACGGGCCCCCCTCCTCTCCTTGCAAGCGACAACCACCTTTCTCTTCTTCTTCCTCCTCCAAAACTTCTCCCTTCCTCCTTCTAAAGCTTCATACACCTCCTACTACTCCTCCCACCTCCTCTATAACATACTACACTTCCCAAAACCCTCTCCGTTCACCACTACAACTTCGGGCAGCGGAGAGGTGAATTTTGGATGCTCCATTTGTGCCCGAATTCGTCTCTATCGAGCTTGCTAACTCCAGATCTATCAATACACAAGTATTGGCAAGCGTAGAAGAGAAGTTGACTGTTGTTGACCTTCGAGAAGCCGCATTAAAGATCGACAAAGTCACATTCTTTCGTATTGAAAAATTGGCGGAGTGGAACTCGCGGAGAGATATCTAAACTCAATTTAGAAAGGGGTTAGATAAGTTAACGAATAGCTAGAAAATTATTTCTAAGTTAATTGTTAAGTAAAATAATTAGTGTATAATAGTAAATAAAATTTATTAAGTTATGAAATAATTTTTAGTTAGTTAAAAATGTGATTTTTAACTAATGTTGTTATGAAATAATTTTTAGTTAGTTAAAAATGTGACTTTAACTAATGTATGTGATGAAATAATTTTTAGTTAGGTAAAAATGTGACTTTTAACTAATGTATGCGATGAGAATTAGAAATGTGATATGTAAATGAAACCATATTGATATCATGGAATTGTAACTTGATTTGATTAAGTAAAATTAAGATTTAACCGTTAATTTGTTGTAGTTAAAAATAAAATTAACTGCGAGGTAATACGATGAACATGGAATGATAATAAAAATTTATTACGATTTTTGTAAGCGATTGACAATGCAAAAATATAATTTTTAATCGTTATGTAAGTGAATATTTAAACTTGGGCCAAACTAGGATTGGCAAAATAGTGAAGTGAATTTTATTTGATTAGTAGTGGGCGATTAAAAATATTTAATCATGTTTGTTGATGTTCATTACTTCTTATGTGTATTCATTTATGCTCTTGTTAGTTCAACACATGAACTATTCACAATTCATTTGCATTAGGAGCATTGTATGTATATGTGACACTCACATTTCATACTCCATGGATGGACACTTGGGGCTCCTTAAATGGTATTGAATGATTGAGTATTCATTTATTTATGACTACTGTGTGTGAATTGTATGCGATTAGTGGTTTCTTGGATTAATTAAGCAATACCATAGGACAAAAATCAGGTACTGGACTACATTACATAAGCATAGTCCAACATATCCGTATAAGCATGTAGCTGCTTGATGCTTATATGATGTGAACCGTATTATATTCAATTATTTGATGTTATATGACGATAACAAATGACTGGATATCAGTTACACTGCATATTGATCAGATGTGAGCAAAGAACATGATTTGGACTAAATTAAACATATAAATAAATTTGCAAGATTTAATAATAAACCTTACACAAGTAAGGAGATGACAAAAATATACACGTCACACTTGTGTAGTTATGGTACATGGGCAATGGGGTAATTAAAATGTACACATTGCCGGGGGGTAGTGAGTAAGGCATAATGATGTTCACGTGATTTTTAATTCCCACACGTATATTTGGATGATTTATTTTTGCACATCTCTCGATAGACAATTGTTGTAATGATATACTGTGATTTATTGGGCGCCTGTTGAGGAGTTTGTGATTTTTCTAAGCACTCCGTAAAAAGGAGATTATGGTGAAATTTTCCAAAATTTAAAGGAGTAAGCCAAATATTTAGTCAATTAAATAGTTTGGAAGCCATTTAATGAAATATATTTTTATACGAAAAATATAAATTAAATTAAACGAACTACGCAGCGACAGTTCGCGTTTTTGTCTCGTAATTTTAAACGAGTACGCCGAGAGATCAGACCATTGGATTTTCTTAAAATTAGAACTATTGGATTCGTTTCGAAAAGATCTTTCCAACGATAATAAATATGTTAAGATCCAACGGTTAGATCTTAGGAAATGTTTAATTCAAATTTGGATGGAAACAGCGCCAGTGCCGTTGAATGACCTGAAACGCCATTCTACTGAATTGAGCTATTTTTTTCTATATAAAAATAGAGAGAAATCATTTTAAATTATTATAAGAGATTTAGAATGTGTGTAAACCAATTATAGTTGGTTTTTTAAAATAATAATGGTTAAGTGCAATTTGGCATGAAAATATATCAAATGAATTATGGATAAGATATGACATGAGTATTTAATTCGATGACCGAATTAAATTCTCAATTAAACCCTTTTAAGTAAGGTAGTGAAATTAATTGTGAAGACCAATAACTTAACCAAAAAGAAAGAATTTGATTTGATTTATAAATGTAAGGATTATTTGAAAAGACCGAGTTAATTCTCATTTCAAATAATTCAACGATGACTAAAAGTCAAAGAAATGAAGATGGCACAAGACTGACAGTCTTCACATCGAATAGATTACTACTGATGTCTTCGATATGGGTAGTTCCCTTGAAGAGGTTATAGTGGTAATTGTACGGATAAGCGAGGACCTTTCTCCTGTATTGGACATGTGGGATAAGGAATAAGGTGCCTCCGGTTTCGTTCAGACCCAGAACAGACTTGTAAATGGATTATGTGTCTGACGTGGTATTCTAAGCTATATAAATTGATTTTTGCTAAATATATATATATATATATCTATTTTGTGGTGGAGAATTTATTCTTTTGCTTAACACCCTTTTTTGAGACGTATTCGCTTAGAGGTTATGTATTGGCTGAAATCAGTTGTATGGTATGGAATGACTACGTCGCATGCTAAGATGCAAATGACCAAGGCTTTTGTTGAAAAGAAGAGTCTTGTGGATGATGATCGAAGCACGGCTTTAAATAACATAGCTTCGTGTGGTAGCATTAATTCATGAGCTTTGCACCCCGGTGTGAGTCAAAAGCGGGATGAGGACCTCAGGGAGGACATACGTTTCTTTATAGCTATGGGTAGTGTCATGGTGTGGAGCCCAGACATATTTTACTTATGTGGATAATGGATTGCGAGGTGCCTCAGATATAAAGCCAACTAAAAGGCACAGATGGTCGACGTACCGACCAAGTTATAGGTCTTATAGGACCGGGAAACATATTGTTCAGGAATAAATAATCCACAAACGTTAAGTGTGTACCGGTCCTGAGGCTAACCAAGGGTTACCCATTAGTGTGATCCTGGACATCTTGCTAAAGGTCATCCGAAACTGGTGAGGAAGATCCCTTGCCTCAGCTCTTAGGTGGATCCAATTTCCAATACGACATTGTACGGTTTTAGTTGTATAATATTGGCGACATAGTAGGATGGGGTACTATGCCATCTAGGATTGATACATTTATGTTGAAATTGTTTTTCTAAACATCTGGACACTAATAATAATACTAAATGATTTTTTTTTCTACGTATCAAGCATAGTTGACCGTTATAAGGTAAAACTCTATCCTCCAGCTTGCGTTGCATTGTGTGATGGGACCTGAGTCTTATAATGGCTTCATTTTTCTAAAAAGCAATGCGTTGTTTGTTTATTTACTTTATTTTATACACCGGAAATCCAATGGAGAAAACTCCTTCCGTGACATACGGCATGGTCCGGTGATTTGCCTTATTCTTTAGTTGTTTATAACTGTTAAGATCACTCATACCAGTCCTATGGATGACTCGTATTTTGTTTTTCCCTTGCAAACTCGGGTGCAGTATTTTTACATGGGCAACCAAGTAAACAAGTGATTGGCTTTCTTTTGGATATGCACCGTAGCATCGGTTGCTCTTTTGGCTGAAGATGAAGACCTATCTTTTACTGTTTCTTTTATACACTTAAGCACTGTCTTATGCATGTTTATATTTTTTTTCCGCTGTAGACTTATTTTCTACTTTATGAAACTTGTTATGTACTAAGTAGGATCATGTATCTATGTAACTCTGATGTTGATGATTTGATTCCGTTGTTATGATATAATCTAAATTATTATATGAATTTATGTATTATGCTATATTCTGTAATCTACTGATGTGATTAATGTGTTATATTCCAAAGACAGACCTTGCCACCGTGGAGAGGGGGTTTGGTTCATGTCATTGACTATGGAGGAAGTTAGGGATGAGAGAAAACATTGAACAAGTGGGGTTGAATAGCATGTTGCTTGCATTTAGGGAAGAAGGGGCAAAGCAATTATGAAAGTGATTAGGAGGTTGTAACAGCCCGAGAGATTTTCGATCCTAAAAATCGATATAAATACGTTCACTATATAACATGTCGACTATTCAAGTACTGAAAATAGCAAATCATTTGGGTTAAATAAATAAGATAGAAGAAAACAAAAACAATACACATAATCTCACAATCGGAGTGGAATAAAATTTGATATTTCTATAATACTTGAAACAGAAACTGTATATTACCTATCATCAGAGCACATCTACTATTTCTAGCTAAACACTGAAATAATTATAACTACCTGTTACCATACACATATATAGTACACAGTGAAAAATATGACAACCCATAGCTAAACAGTGAAGCCTCTTGCTTCAAGTTCCTATAAATGCGTTCGTAAGAACCTGAACTACTTGAATGCCCATAGAAATTTGGGCACCCAAGAGTTTTAAGGAAACAAACAAAATAAACTCTGGGCAAGCCAGGGGACTGGTGTGAGTAAACTCCAAAAAACTTGCTTAAATTTAAAAATCAATTTAAAAGAACCGAACTTTAGTAAGACATGACCACACATAAACATGGCACGTGTTTTTCCCTTACGATAACCAAATCGCTTTTATTATAAAATCCAGTGGCATTATAATAACATCTATCAATCCACAAATAACATAGGAATATAGCCGAAATGCTTGCATTTCACTTTTGGACATAGTTAGTTTACATCTAAAACCATACAGATCATATCGGAGGTTGGATTTCCATACATGACTAGGTAAAGGACTACCTTTCGATCAATGTTCTCCAAAGATAAAACACTAGGGTTCAACAAGAACATCTTGCATCCCGACTACACAAAACCAACCACTCATTCAATTTGAGCATACTAAATATATCATCACCACAAAGTCAACCGTCCAACCGTACTCATTTGAAGCATAGAAAAGGGACAATCGATTTCTCTAGATAATGTGATTATATACCCTAATTGATATGACCCACATAGCCCTATTTCCAACCAAATTTCAGTCATTTCCCGGTTGATAATGCTTGAGGCTACAATTACCTTGTAACGGCTGGAAATTTCCGACTCCTCGAGAGTCGGAAATTCCGCGACGTTAGTGAAAGAATTTAAAAGGTGAGAAAGAAAAGATAGAACTAATAGAATAGAAGAAGAAGAAGAACATCAGAATCATCAGAGTAACACGAATCTCACAGCGGAACGAATAACATATAATATATAACATAACTTTGAAGTAAACAGTTATATATATACAATAGCACTTATCAGAGTACAACACTTACAACACAGCGGAAATAACTATAGCTATAGAATCTTGAAGTCTCCTGCTCCAAGCTCTCCATGTATATCTGTAAATCCCGACTACTTGACTGCCCGTACAAATTTAGGCACCCAAGAGTTTAGGGAAAACAACAAAGTAAACTCCGGGTCAGTCATGGGACTGGTATGAGTAAAATAGTTTAAAACAGGTATAGGATATCTCATAAGACCACGCCGTGAATACGGAACGGGTTTTTCCCTTATGAGTATCTGAACAACTTTGACAAGCAATATCATTGTGATATTATAATAATGTCTAAGTACAAATAGGTATCAACCTAGCAGAAACGCTTGCATCTCACGTTCTACACACATAGTATAAAATCATAAACCGCAGGGCTCTTATTGAAGATTGGATTCCAACAGACAAGGTATGGGAGCAACTTCTGAATAGTGTACTCTAGAGGTGATACACTCAGGGTTCAACAAGAACGTCTTGCAACCCGGCCACACATGACCGCTCACTCATTTAGCTTGAGTGTCGCAAATATATTGCCACCACGGTTATAGGCCATCAAACCGTCATCCGAAGATACAGAATCAAAAAGAAGTATAAATATGGATATTCCCTAGATCGGTGACAATACACCCTGCTTGGGAATGACCCAACTAGCCATGCTGCCTAGCCCAACATTTGTTACTTCCTGGTGTGAGGCTAGAAGCTACGTCTATCTTCAGAACATCTGATCACCTTTCACTTTGAATGCCACATCGTCATACCCGCCAAATCACAAATTGACTTATCCAAAAATAACACGGGTATATAGCTAAGAGAAACGAATTCCTCTGCCACCAAACGTGAATACGTTTGAACAGATCAACTTACGCGATCCATTGGATATACTCAGTCAGATCTTCTTCCATATACGTTGTCCTGGGACTGGACAAACCGAAGGCACTATTCAGTATATCCATCTTAGTCACTGTTATCTAAGACTTATACAACAGCCCTTGCACTTTACTCCGTCTTCAATTTATCTTTGGCATATATTGCTCGCAACGCTTATGCCGATAAAGAGTGGTTCTTTTGATAATAATCCAACCGGTCTCTCCATATTAACAACGTTAAAATGGTAAAAACTTTGATAGTCTATGATTCAACTATCAAATGAAAACATGTCGGTGTACAAACAACGATCTTATTTCCAAATGGAAATTCGATCGATCAATCATCACATGTTCATATTTCCTTATTTCATATATTTAGAAAATATATGTTATTAATCATTGGAAAACATTTCCATAGCTTATTTTCACATCATTATTATTTTGCAACTATCAGTCCCTAACTGTAACTAGTATGAGGACAATCCTCTAAGTATCAATTCGGAAGGTCGAAACCAACATCAGATCGTCACTTAGAAAACCGTTCAACTTACCCTCTCCAGTCAGTTTCTAAATTTGCTTAACTCTGTTTCTTAAATTCTTATCATGAAAACATTTCATTTTCTATGTTTAGAAAACATATCTGACTATATTTGGAAAACGTTTCCAAAACTCATTTACGGATTTCCAATGGACGTTGTATAAAACATCGTTTCGCTTAATCCATTAATCGCTTATTACTTAACTATATTTCAAATCAACCTTTTCTATCGAACCACAACTATTCCTTTGTCAATTCTGAAGTCAATCAAGTTGGGGTATAATTACCTCTCAGACCTTAATTGAACAACGTCCTTTACTGTGAAATAGATGAAGCTCATCACTCACTTTTTACAATCATCTGTTTACGCAAATTCTCGGATTCAGGTTATGAATCCACTTCTTATATGACAACGTTTGATTATAACTATAACGTTATAATTCCAACCCCTAAAATATCCAACCTAAATTATAAATTTATTTCCTAACTCGAATAATTTAATAGACATCTAATTTCTAAATCAATAACTAAATCTTGATTTAAACCCTGGAAAGTAAATAGTACTTTCCCGAATTCGCTATAATCGAATTCGACGTATAACTCTCTTTCGAGTAATCTCTATTTGATTAACTCTTCTTCGAATAACCTATATTCGGTTATCTCTCTTCGAATAACTCATATTCGAAATCTCTCTCTTTCGAATAACATTATTCGATCTCTTTCTTTCGAATATGCTATATTCGAAAATCTCCTTTCGATTTACTAATCGATACTCCTTTCGATCAAAATAAAATCGATAACTCCTTTAACTCTATTCGAATAACTAATATTCGACTAACTCCTTTGGATTAACTCATTTGATTAACTCCTTCGAATAACTAATTCAAATAACTTACCTTCGAATAACCAATATTCGATTTACTCTAACTCGATTAACTTAATTCTAATCGATTTACTCCATTTCGATTCAACTTAATTCAAATCGATTAACTTAACTCAAATTGATTAACTCCTTTCGAATAACTAAATTCGATTTAACTCTAATTGAATAACTAATATTCAATTAACTCTTACGAGTTTAACCCTATTTGAATAAGTAATTCGAATCACTCTAATGTGTTTAACTCTATTCAAATATCTAATTCGAATAACTCATTTCGAATAACTAAATTCGATTAACTCTTTTAACTTTACTCGAATAACTATATTCGATTAACACCTTCTTTCGAATAACTATATTCGATTAACTCTTCAACTAACTCCTTTGGATTAACTAACTTCGAATAACTCCTTTGGATTAGCTAACTTCGAATAACTCCTTTGGATTAACTAACTTCGAATAACTCCTTTGGATTAACTCACTTCGAATAACCAATATTCGATAACTACTCTTCGAATAAATAATATTCGGTAACTCTTCTCAAATGAATAACATTTGATTTCTCCACTCGAATAAACTATATTCGATTACTCTTCCCTCGAATATACTATATTCGATAACTCTACTTCGAATAAGTGATATTCGGCAACTCTACTCGATTAACTCCACTTGGATAACTCTAACTGGTCAACTCTAACTGGTCTATTCTAACTGAGTAATTCTAACTGATCAACTCTAACTGGTCAACTTTAACTGGTTAACTTTAACTGGTCAACTTTAACTGGTTAACTCAAATGGTTTAACCTAACTGGTAAACTCAAATGGTTTAACCTAACTTGATTTACTTGTCTCGATTAACTGAACTAATCCACTTAGTTTAACTTAGTTAATTCACTTAGTTTGACGCAACTAATTCACTTTGATTTACAAATTAGTTTAACTTAACTAAGTCACTTAGTTTGACGCAACTAATTCACTTTGATTTACCAATTAGTTTTACTTAACTAATTCACTTCGATTAACCGCTTAGTTTATCTTAACTAATTTATTTTGGTTAACTTAACCAATTACTTTGATTAACTCGACTAACTCGCTTTGGTTAACTTAACCAATTACTTTGATTTACTCGACTAACTTTCTTTGGTTAACCTAACAAATTACTTTGTTTAACTCTATTCGAATAACTAATTCGAATCACTCTAATGGGTTTAACTCTATTCAAATATCTAATTCGAATAACTCATTTCGAATAACTAAATTCGATTAACTCCTTTTATTAACGTTTATTCATTTCAAAAGATTTCCTTTTTACAACGTTTATCCATTGATAAAGATTTACCTTTTACAACGTTTATCCATTTATAAAGATTTACTTTCAGTAACGGTTCTTCACTTTATAAATGTCCTTTTAATAACGTTTCTACTTCTCTATATAAGTCCAGACTTATATGTATTCCATTTATCAACGATAAATAATTTATTTAATTTATAAAACATTATTTATAAATTAATCTACTTCAATTTATCTGTTTAAAACAGATTTCCTATTTAATATCTCATTTAAATCCATATCGTGTTATACCGTGTGCGAAGCACGTGTTTAAATCTATCCTTGTATAATTCTATTTATTTTCCGAACAAGTGCTCCTTTATTTATTCCCTAAATAAGTATTCCTTTATTTCATTTATTTATAATCTAAATAAATGTTCCTTTATTTATTTCCTAAATAAATATTCCTTTATATTTAAATTCATTTATTTTTTAATTAAATAAATGTTTTCCTTTTATAAAATCCTATCGATTTTATAAATAAGATTTCATTTTCAATATAAACATTGAAAATCCCCTTATCAACATTTCGGTATGTTATGGTATTCAATCATATCAAATCACGATGTTCAATATCGTCCAAGCACATATAATTGCCCACAGATTTTATATCACATCATATAACAATATATGAAAAACAATAAAATAACTGTTGAGGAATCCAGTCGGATTCCTCCAACCTGTTTCCCTGCATCACAGATGTTAGATAATATAGATAACATCACTTTCAGTTCCATATGATATATTCTGTTAAACAGAATCAATATAGAAATTTAACTAACTGACTAGCAGTTCAATCAAACAATCAACACACAGTCAAACAGACAATTTTAACAGTTCTAACAATACAACATGAAATTATAAACTGTTCAAAGTTGGTGAGTTTTACTCACATTTGCGCGTTAGCCGTTAAATAACGGTTTGCATTATTTGATTCAGTCGGACAATTTATTTCGCCATAAATTGTAATGAGCTCGGATTCACTCCCGGTCAGTCTCATTGTGTTGCTCCCGTCCATACGATCCCAACGGATCTGACAGTTCAGAATTCTGGTAAAGTATAGTAAAGTTACGACCATTTAAAGTTTAACACATGATTATATTTTTAATCTAAACATATATATTAAAAGATTTGGGCCTTACCCCGTTTTCCACAACTGTAACTTCCGTTACTTTTTCGCATGACACCAATCAGCTTTCACTACAATCCCGAATACAAAACCCAAGCCTTGAACCCATACTCCACCTTTAACACACCACTAAATGCCATCACCCAACGTTAAACTCCTCCCCATCACGCATAAGCTACACGCCCATCCTAGTAAATGATCTCCTCCCTCAAAAACGTTTTCAGCTCCATCCTCCTTCACGAAGAAACCTGACGTCCAATCGTTTAACGGTCCTGCAAGACTCCACGTCCTCTTCATTTTCACATTGGGATTATTTTAAAAAAATAACCTGGCCCAATACGTTAATACCTTCATTCCTTCCAAACATCATCCGCTCCCTGTACATCTCCATCTGCTCCCTGTACATCTCCATCCGCTTCATCCCATAACCGCACTAACCAGTCCTTGTACCACATCCACCCTTCACGCTCTTTGACTACACGTGCCACTTTTCCCATGAACCACCGAAACAACAAAGGAAAACAGCAAACCTCCACCCCTCATTTATTTTGTCGCCAACTCCACCATTTTGATGACTTCCGACTACAGCAGCTTCCTCCAGTTGCCAACATTCGAACGCCATCTCCCTCATTCCAATGAAACCCCTCCTCCAATTCATCTGGTTTGACCTCGTCATCTCCTACCCTCATAGATAATACCCGCAAGTATATATGTCTCTGAAACAACCTCCATTCCTCATGTTATTGACACAAGCTTTTGTTGATAACAGAGATGGCTGCTACGATCTTCTGAGAGGAAAAGGAAAATGCATTCGGTTAGAGGAATTTTTATTTATAGTATTTTTTTCCCAGTTCAATTAGGTTAAACCAATGGGCTTTGCTTTGTACACGTTGTAGGTTAGGTAGGGTTCCTTTCTACTGTCGTGTCCATTTCTAAACTAAGGTTCTCTACCCCATACCCTTTTTGTTTTCACGTTGGCGCGACTTAGACCACTACCCTTGAATTGTCAAGCAGAATGCTCCGTTAAATACAAGGAATATATATTTTATTTTTAAAAGCTTAGTGCACGGTTACATAAAATTTCATATGTTTCTATGGATTGTTATAGACAGAAGTAAACATACCGTTGAAATCAGTAATATGTCCAGACCCCAAAAATATAATAATACCGGTAGATTAACTCATATTGTGAAACCCCAAAATCGCTGATTAAGGGTGCAAAATACTTCAAATAAAAAGTTGCTTATTTAAATAATTAAAAATTATAGAAAAATTCTAAAAATTAAATTATCGCTATTTCCCAAAAGAACCTTGTATAAATTCACAACCGATATCTAGTTATATCGAATAAACTGATACGGTCGATAAACGATTCTATAGCGACTATTCTGAAATTTGATTTGGACATATCTCAAAATCTACCCGACGAAATCCTGATTTTCCTCTTCCACTAGAAAGATATACTCCACCAGATCCATACGTTTCTTCTTTCACAGAAATCCGATTTAAAATGAATCATGTACATTCAGTTGAAGTTCAAATCGCCAAATTTCGAACTGCCGCGACGTTTCAGGTTCGTTTTAATTATAATTAGAAATTATAAGTTCGAACGTTGTACTTTAAGTTATCGATATCGCCAAATCGATATATAAGTCATTAAATAAATTAATTATTCGACAGCTAACAAAACGCGCAATTACAGACTTCCCCACTTAAAATAATTTCGTCCTCGAAATTGCTAAGTTAGAGGTTGACCCTATATATTGGAACTCCTAAGATTGGTTTTACCCCTTATTTCTGATTTCAACCGAACTACTTAATATCGACTAAAATATTTATACTTCCGACTAACTAAAATTTTCAAATCTGAAAATTTTCTAATAGTTTACATTTTCGGAAAATTTCGCCATAACCTCCTTTGTACAGCCCTATCGGTAAAACCACAACTCGCCTCTCTAGGCCATCTCCAACCCAAAAGAAAATCAAACAGCCAAGCGGCTTGCCAATTCGGTTCATAAATCTCATGCTTATACAAAATATAAACTTGTACCTTTTTGTTGGGCATATCAACTCTTATCACTTCCACCTGTTATCAACCCAACATATACCAAGGTCTTCTCAATCCAATCTTCAACTCAACCACTTGGTTCTATCCAAGTCAAATTCTATTCAAACTCCAATATCAGATTTCAAACTCTTAACCCATCAACTTAATTCCAATCCAGATTATTCTCCAACCGAATCCCGATTTATTTAACTTGGTTCAAGTTAAATTTTAATTTACTATTTGTTTTTTTTTACCATCTTGATTCATTCAACTTAACAAGTTAAATTTTAAATTTCAAGATTTAAATTCCTGGGATTTATTTCAAGTCAATTTCAAATCCTAACACCAATTCAAAACCTTGGAATTTCTAAACAACTTGTTTTCTCAACACAATTCGAAAACAAAACCCCTGGTAGTAATCCGCCACTTAGAAACTCGAAAATCACACCGACGATGTATCGATCCATCCTCGGAATTATTTTCCAGTCATCCAGGTGAGTTAGATACTATATTTATTTCAAATTGAAAAACATTTTCAAAATCTCCCAGGAACTTAAAATTTCCTTATTTTAATCCCAAATTCTGATTTAAATTTCAGATTTTAATTCAACTGATTCCACGTATTTTACTTATAGGAATTCTGATTGGTTATATATATATAACCATTTAATTTGTAATCTTACTCGATTATAATAACAACCAATATATCTAATATATTAAAATTTTGATATATATATATATATTTCTATATCAAAATATACTTTGGGTAATGTTAAATTCACTTACCCTTTTTCAAAACATATCGTGACGACCCATCGTATTCAAGTGTTTATTTACTCCTACCGATACAGTGGATCAAACTGATCGACCAGAACTCATAAACAACTCAGCCAATGGATCTCCACAATATAAAACCATTTTATATCAAATACAAATACGCACTCATATATATACACTCAAACTCAATCTAGGATATTAATAATCCCAACTCTATCGAGTTATGCCACAGAGCCAAGGTAATCACTTAACTTAAGCTCTAATACCAACTGTAACGGCTGGAAATTTCCGACTCCTTGAGAGTCGGAAATTCCGCGACGTTAGTGAAAGAATTTAGAAGGTGAGAAAGAAAAGATAGAACTAATAGAATAGAAGAAGAAGAAGAAGAACATCAGAATCATCAGAGTAACACGAATCTCACAGCGGAACGAATAACATATAATATATAACATAACTTTGAAGTAAACAGTTATATATATACAGTAGCACTTATCAGAGTACAACACTTACAACACAGCGGAAATAACTATAGCTATAGAATCTTGAAGTCTCCTGCTCCAAGCTCTCCATGTATATCTGTAAATCCCGACTACTTGACTGCCCGTACAAATTTAGGCACCCAAGAGTTTAGGGAAAACAACAAAGTAAACTCCGGGTCAGTCATGGGACTGGTATGAGTAAAATAGTTTAAAACAGGTATAGGATATCTCATAAGACCACGCCGTGAATACGGAACGGGTTTTTCCCTTATGAGTATCTGAACAACTTTGACAAGCAATATCATTGTGATATTATAATAATGTCTAAGTACAAATAGGTATCAACCTAGCAGAAACGCTTGCATCTCACGTTCTACACACATAGTATAAAATCATAAACCGCAGGGCTCTTATTGAAGATTGGATTCCAACAAACAAGGTATGGGAGCACCTTCTGAATAGTGTACTCTAGAGGTGATACACTCAGGGTTCAACAAGAACGTCTTGCAACCCGGCCACACATGACCGCTCACTCATTTAGCATGAGTGTCGCGAATATATTGCCACCACGGTTATAGGCCATCAAACCGTCATCCGAAGATACAGAATCAAAAAGAAGTATAAATATGGATATTCCCTAGATCGGTGACAATACACCCTGCTTGGGAATGACCCAACTAGCCATGCTGCCTAGCCCAACTTTTGTTACTTCCTGGTGTGAGGCTAGAAGCTACGTCTATCTTCAGAACATCTGATCACCATTCACTTTGAATGCCACATCGTCATACCCGCCAAATCACAAATTGACTTATCCAAAAATAACACGGGTATATAGCTAAGAGAAACGAATTCCTCTGCCACCAAACGTGAATACGTTTGAACAGATCAACTTACGCGATCCATTGGATATACTCTGTCAGACCTTCTTCCATATACGTTGTCCTGGGACTGGACAAACCGAAGGCACTATTCAGTATATCCATCTTAGTCACTGTTATCTAAGACTTATACAACAGCCCTTGCACTTTACTCCGTCTTCAATTTATCTTTGGCATATATTGCTTGCAACGCTTATGCCGATACAGAGTGGTTCTTTGGATAATAATCCAACCGGTCTCTCCATATTAACAACGTTAAAATGGT
This sequence comes from Allium sativum, assembly GCA_030737875.1. Classification (NCBI taxonomy): domain Eukaryota; kingdom Viridiplantae; phylum Streptophyta; class Magnoliopsida; order Asparagales; family Amaryllidaceae; genus Allium; species Allium sativum. The sequence continues at coordinate 284,214,801 of CM060921.1, forward strand.
AAAAACTTTGATAGTCTGTGATTCAACTATCAAATGAAAACATGTCGGTGTACAAACAACGATCTTATTTCCAAATGGAAATTCGATCGATCAATCATCACATGTTCATATTTCCTTATTTCATATATTTAGAAAATATATGTTATTAATCATTGGAAAACATTTCCATAGCTTATTTTCACATCACTATTATTTTGCAACTATCAGTCCCTAACTGTAACTAGTATGAGGACAATCCTCTAAGTATCAATTCGGAAGGTCGAAACCAACATCAGATCGTCACTTAGAAAACCGTTCAACTTACCCTCTCCAGTCAGTTTCTAAATTTGCTTAACTCTGTTTCTTAAATTCTTATCATGAAAACATTTCATTTTCTATGTTTAGAAAACATATCTGACTATATTTGGAAAACGTTTCCAAAACTCATTTACGGATTTCCAATGGACGTTGTATAAAACATCGTTTCGCTTAATCCATTAATCGCTTATTACTTAACTATATTTCAAATCAACCTTTTCTATCGAACCACAACTATTCCTTTGTCAATTCTGAAGTCAATCAAGTTGGGGTATAATTACCTCTCAGACCTTAATTGAACAACGTCCTTTACTGTGAAATAGATGAAGCTCATCACTCACTTTTTACAATCATCTGTTTACGCAAATTCTCGGATTCAGGTTACGAATCCACTTCTTATATGACAACGTTTGATTATAACTATAATGTTATAATTCCAACCCCTAAAATATCCAACCTAAATTATAAATTTATTTCCTAACTCGAATAATTTAACAGACATCTAATTTCTAAATCAATAACTAAATCTTGATTTAAACCCTGGAAAGTAAATAGTACTTTCCCGAATTCGCTATAATCGAATTCGACGTATAACTCTCTTTCGAGTAATCTCTATTTGATTAACTCTTCTTCGAATAACCTATATTCGGTTATCTCTCTTCGAATAACTCATATTCGAAATCTCTCTCTTTCGAATAACATTATTCGATCTCTTTCTTTCGAATATGCTATATTCGAAAATCTCCTTTCGATTTACTAATCGATACTCCTTTCGATCAAAATAAAATCGATAACTCCTTTAACTCTATTCGAATAACTAATATTCGACTAACTCCTTTGGATTAACTCATTTGATTAACTCCTTCGAATAACTAATTCGAATAACTTACCTTCGAATAACCAATATTCGATTTACTCTAACTCGATTAACTTAATTCTAATCGATTTACTCCATTTCGATTCAACTTAATTCAAATCGATTAACTTAACTCAAATTGATTAACTCCTTTCGAATAACTAAATTCGATTTAACTCTAATTGAATAACTAATATTCAATTAACTCTTACGTGTTTAACCCTATTTGAATAAGTAATTCGAATCACTCTAATGTGTTTAACTCTATTCAAATATCTAATTCGAATAACTCATTTCGAATAACTAAATTCGATTAACTCTTTTAACTTTACTCGAATAACTATATTCGATTAACACCTTCTTTCGAATAACTATATTCGATTAACTCTTCAACTAACTCCTTTGGATTAACTAACTTCGAATAACTCCTTTGGATTAGCTAACTTCGAATAACTCCTTTGGATTAACTAACTTCGAATAACTCCTTTGGATTAACTCACTTCGAATAACCAATATTCGATAACTACTCTTCGAATAAATAATATTCGGTAACTCTTCTCAAATGAATAACATTTGATTTCTCCACTCGAATAAACTATATTCGATTACTCTTCCCTCGAATATACTATATTCGATAACTCTACTTCGAATAAGTGATATTCGGCAACTCTTCTCGATTAACTCCACTTGGATAACTCTAACTGGTCAACTCTAACTGGTCAATTCTAACTGAGTAATTCTAACTGATCAACTCTAACTGGTCAACTTTAACTGGTTAACTTTAACTGGTCAACTTTAACTGGTTAACTCAAATGGTTTAACCTAACTGGTAAACTCAAATGGTTTAACCTAACTTGATTTACTTGTCTCGATTAACTGAACTAATCCACTTAGTTTAACTTAGTTAATTCACTTAGTTTGACGCAACTAATTCACTTTGATTTACAAATTAGTTTAACTTAACTAAGTCACTTAGTTTGACACAACTAATTCACTTTGATTTACCAATTAGTTTAACTTAACTAATTCACTTCGATTAACCGCTTAGTTTATCTTAACTAATTTATTTTGGTTAACTTAACCAATTACTTTGATTAACTCGACTAACTCGCTTTGGTTAACTTAACCAATTACTTTGATTTACTCGACTAACTTTCTTTGGTTAACCTAACAAATTACTTTGTTTAACTCTATTCGAATAACTAATTTGAATCACTCTAATGGGTTTAACTCTATTCAAATATCTAATTCGAATAACTCATTTCGAATAACTAAATTCGATTAACTCCTTTTATTAACGTTTATTCATTTCAAAAGATTTCCTTTTTACAACGTTTATCCATTGATAAAGATTTACTTTTTACAACGTTTATCCATTTATAAAGATTTACTTTCAGTAACGGTTCTTCACTTTATAAATGTCCTTTTAATAACGTTTCTACTTCTCTATATAAGTCCAGACTTATATGTATTCCATTGATCAACGATAAATAATTTATTTAATTTATAAAACATTATTTATAAATTAATCTACTTCAATTTATCTATTTAAAACAGATTTCCTATTTAATATCTCATTTAAATCCATATCGTGTTATACCGTGTGCGAAGCACGTGTTTAAATCTATCCTTGTATAATTCTATTTATTTTCCGAACAATTGCTCCTTTATTTATTCCCTAAATAAATATTCCTTTATTTCATTTATTTATAATCTAAATAAATGTTCCTTTATTTATTTCCTAAATAAATATTCCTTTATATTTAAATTCATTTATTTTTTAATTAAATAAATGTTTTCCTTTTATAAAATCCTATCGATTTTATAAATAAGATTTCATTTTCAATATAAACATTGAAAATCCCCTTATCAACATTTCTGTATGTTATGGTATTCAATCATATCAAATCACGATGTTCAATATCGTCCAAGCACATATAATTGCCCACAGATTTTATATCACATCATATAACAATATATGAAAAACAATAAAATAACTGTTGAGGAATCCAGTCGGATTCCTCCAACCTGTTTCCCTGCATCACAGATGTTAGATAATATAGATAACATCACTTTCAGTTCCATATGATATATTCTGTTAAACAAAATCAATATAGAAATTTAACTAACTGACTAGCAGTTCAATCAAACAATCAACACATAGTCAAACAGACAATTTTAACAGTTCTAACAATACAACATGAAATTATAAACTGTTCAGAGTTGGTGAGTTTTACTCACATTTGCGCGTTAGCCGTTAAATAACGGTTTGCATTATTTGATTCAGTCAGACAATTTATTTCGCCATAAATTGTAACGAGCTCGGATTCACTCCCGGTCGGTCTCATTGTGTTGCTCCCGTCCATACGATCCCAACGGATCTGACCGTTCAGAATTCTGGTAACGTATAGTAAAGTTACGACCATTTAAAGTTTAACACATGATTATATTTTTAATCTAAACATATATATTAAAAGATTTGGGCCTTACCCCGTTTTCCACAACTGTAACTTCCGTTACTTTTTCGCATGACACCAATCAGCTTTCACTACAATCCCGAATACAAAACCCAAGCCTTGAACCCATACTCCACCTTTAACACACCACTAAATGCCATCACCCAACGTTAAACTCCTCCCCATCGCGCATAAGCTACACGCCCATCCTAGTAAATGATCTCCTCCCTCAAAAACGTTTTCAGCTCCATCCTCCTTCACGAAGAAACCCGACATCCAATCGTTTAACGGTCCTGCAAGACTCCACGTCCTCTTCATTTTCACGTTGGGATTATTTTAAAAAAATAACCTGGCCCAATACGATAATACCTTCATTCCTTCCAAACATCATCCGCTCCCTGTACATCTCCATCTGCTCCCTGTACATTTCCATCCGCTTCATCCCATAACCGCACTAACCAGTCCTTGTACCACATCCACCCTTCACGCTCTTTGACTACACGTGCCACTTTTCCCATGAACCACCGAAACAACAAAGGAAAACAGCAAACCTCCACCCCTCATTTATTTTGTCGCCAACTCCACCATTTTGATGACTTCCGACTACAGCAGCTTCCTCCACTTGCCAACATTCGAACGCCATCTCCCTCATTCCAATGAAACCCCTCCTCCACATCATCTGGTTTGACCCTGTCATCTCCTACCCTCATAGATAATACCCGCAAGTATATATGTCTCCGAAACAACCTCCATTCCTCATGTTATTGACACAAGCTTTTGTTGATAACAGAGATGGCTGCTACGATCTTCTGAGAGGAAAAGGAAAATGCATTCGGTTAGAGGAATTTTTATTTATAGTATTTTTTTTCCCAGTTCAATTAGGTTAAACCAATGGGCTTTGCTTTGTACACGTTGTAGGGTAGGTAGGGTTCCTTTCTACTGTCGTGTCCATTTCTAAACTAAGGTTCTCTACCCCATATCCTTTTTTTTTCACGTTGGCGCGACTTAGACCACTAGCCTTGAATTGTCAAGAAGAATGCTCCGTTAAATACAAGGAATATATATTTTATTTTTAAAAGCTTAGTGCACGGTTACATAAAATTTCATATGTTTCTATGGATTGTTATAGACAGAAGTAAACATACCGTTGAAATCAGTAATATGTCCAGACCCCAAAAATATAATAATACCGGTAGATTAACTCATATTGTGAAACCCCAAAATCGCTGATTAAGGGTGCAAAATACTTCAAATAAAAAGTTGCTTATTTAAATAATTAAAAATTATAGAAAAATTCTAAAATTTAATTATCGCTATTTCCCAAAAGAACCTTGTATAAATTCACAACCGATATCTAGTTATATCGAATAAACTGATACGGTCGATAAACGATTCTATAGCGACTATTCTGAAATTTGATTTGGGCATATCTCAAAATCTACCCGACGAAATCCTGATTTTCCTCTTCCACTAGAAAGATATACTCCACCAAATCCATACGTTTCTTCTTTCACAGAAATCCGATTTAAAATGAATCATGTACATTCAGTTGAAGTTCAAATCGCCAAATTTCGAACTGCCGCGACGTTTCAGGTTCGTTTTAATTATAATTAGAAATTATAAGTTCGAACGTTGTACTTTAAGTTATCGATATCGCCAAATCGATATATAAATCATTAAATAAATTAATTATTCGACAGCTAACAAAACGCGCCATTACATACCTTTTTGGAAACATCACATTCACTTTGAATGCCACATTGTCAGATATGCAAATCACTAATTTATTTGCATAAAGATACTCTAGGTGTTAAGTTAAAAGAAGTTTCCTTCTTCGCCACTATTCTTTGTATATTTGCAAAAATCGGCTACATGTTTTTTTTTTAAAATACACTGTCAGACATTCGTCCAAACAAGTTTGTTCTGGGACTGAACGAAACCGAAATTACCCCAGAACATAGGGACTACTTCTACTAGTATAGTCTTGGTAGCTAACCAGAGACATAAGCGAGCAACCTTTTCCACTCTGAAGGTCTATGCCTTCAAATCATCTTAATATGTAAAAGCATACCTACAAATTTCGGTCTTCGAACACAAAGTCGATTCGAAGTTGTTTTGGATCCAGTTCCAATTCTGGTTCATCGTACCAACACATTACTAGAAAAATGGAATTTATTGATAGTCTGTTCTTTAACTGTCAAAGAAACAAACACGCACCCAAAGATTCTAGCATCAGAAGGAAAATACGACCATGTTAAGCATAAGCAACACCGGGCCCTTTTTAAATGAATCTCTAATTAATTTAACCAATTCCCCTGACACATTATCAAATATCGTTACTATGATATTTTCCGAAACACTTTTCCCTTCTCACGACACTTGGAAAACATTTCCATATTTCACAAAACTCTTTATCTTCTACACTTAGAAAACTTCTGTTATTATAGTTGGAAAACATTTCCATATAGTTATCTCTGTCACGAAACCATTCATTTTATATACTTAAGAAGTATTCATTATTGTACTTCTAAACCACACTTGGGTTAAAATAAATGTTGCGTAAATCATCGTTACGGCAACCCAAAATACTGCATAATTAATTAGATGTATTTAACATTAGTCTTTAACAACAACCCTTTTCTATTTATTAGCTAGTGATGAAATCAATCGAGTTAGGGTATAATTACCTCTCAAACCTTGACTGAATAACATTTTTAATTTCAAAATGGATAAAGATTACCCATTCTAATAACAAGATCAAATATAACATATATCCAAAATCTAATATTCAACTCTAACCATTTCCTTTTCAAAAAAATATGATTTATACTTCGAATATTCCAAAATTTCATTTTTCAACACTTAGATAAATATCTTAAAAATAGTATTCCAATTTTCCATTGAATTTCACTTAGGAAATATTTCACAATCTTTTCGAATATCCAGGGAGTTCCATTTAATTTCCTCTTACCATCTCCAAAATCGATTATATTTGTTTATAATCTCGAATAACCATTTTCAACTTCTTTTATGAATTACTTTCATTTTTTTGAAGTTCCCGCACTTAACAATTTGGACTAATAAGATTTCCTATGCAAAAACCTCCTTGTTAAATAAAACTCATTTTTATAGATCTTGAGAGAATGTATAATCTCTTCACTAATTTTAAAGCTCTTTATTTATAAAAATAAGCATTTATAGAAAATAATGATTTTTAGAACATTAGAATAAATATTTCTAATGGAAACTTTAACTAAAACAAAGATAATAACAAATTCAATTTAAAATAATGTTATGTTACTACAAAACTTAGAATTAATTTCCATATCTTTAAATACACGAACACTAGCATCCCAAAGTATTTCTTAAAATTTTAGTTCATACTAAATAATAACATCTTTCTGAAAATAAATCACTTTTCTAAAACTCAACATAGTCGATTTCCAATTACAAATCCCTCCTGATTTATCTCAATTCAGTTTACATTCCAAATTGGCAAAATAGTGAAGTGAATTTTATTTGATTAGTAGTGGGCGATTAAAAATATTTAATCTTGTTTGTTGATGTTCATTACTTCTTATGTGTATTCATTTTTACTCTTGTTAGTTCAACACGTGAACTATTCGCAAATCATTTGCATTAGAAGCATTGTATGAATATGTGACACTCGCATTTCGTACTTCTTTGATGGATACTTGGGGCACCTTAAATGGCATTGGATGATTGAGTATTTATTATTTATAACTATTGTGTGTTAATTGTATGTAAGTGGTGGTTTCTTGGATTAATTAAACAACACCATAGGATAGAAAACAGGTATTGGACTACATTACATAAGCATAACCTGACATACCCGTATAAGCATGTAGCTGATTGATGCTTATATGATGTGAACCTTATTATATTCGATTATTTAATGTTATATAATGATAACAAATGATTGGAGATCAGTTATACTGCATATTGATCAGATGTGAGCAGGGAATATGATTTGGACTAATTTAAACACGTAAATAAATTTGCAAGATTTAATAATAAACCCTACACAAGTCAGAGATGACAAAAATAAACACGTCACTCTTGTGTAGTTACGGTACATGGGCATTGGGGTAATTAAATTGTACACATTGCCGAGGGATAGTGAGTAAGGCATAATAGATGTTCACGAGATTTTAATTCCCACACGTGTATTGGGATGATTTATTTTTGCACATCTCTCGATAGACAATTGTTGTAATGATATACTGTGATTTATTGGGCGCCTGTTGAGGCGTTTGCGATTTTTCTGAGCACCCCATACGAAGGAGTTTATGGTAAAATTTTCCAAAAATTAAAGGCGTTAGCTAAATACTTATTCAATTAAATTGTTTGGAAGCCGTTTAACAAAATATATTTTTATATGAAAAATACAAATTAAATTAAACGAACCGCGTAGCGATAGTCCGCGTTTTCGACTCGAAATTTTAAACGAGTATGCCGGGAGATCCGACCATTGGATTTTCCTGAAATTAGAACCATTTGATTTGTTCTGAAAAGATCTATCCAATGATAATAAATATGTTAAGATCTAACGGTTAGATCTTAGGAAATGTTTAATTCAAATTTGGATGGAAACAACGCCAGTGCCGTTGAATGACCTGAAACATCGTTCGACTGAATTGAGCTATTTTTTTCAATACAAAAATAGAGAGAAATTATTTTAAATGATTATAAGCGATTTAGACTGTATGTAAACCAATTATAGTTGGTTTGTAAAAACAATAATGGTTAAGTGCAATTTGGCATGAAAATACATCAAATGAATTATGGACCATATATGACATGAGTATTTAATTCGATGACCAAATTAAATTCTCGATTAAACCTTTTTAAATGTAAGGTAGTGAAATTATTTGTGAAGACAAATAACTTAACCAAAGTAAAGAATTTGATTTGATTTATAAATGTGAGGATTATTTGAAAAGACCATGTTAATTCTCATTTCAAATAATTCAACGACGACTAAAAGTCAAAGAAATGAAGATGGTGTAAGACCGGCAATCTTCACATCGAATGATTGCTACTGATGCCTTTGATATGGCTAGCTCCCTTGATGTAACAACCCGGAAAATCTGAGCCAATTTAAAATTTTTAATTTGGCTATTTTAGTGAATTTTAGATATTTAAAATAAATTATTTTAAATAATAGCGATAAAAAGTATGTTTGAATCGATGTTTATAAAGAAATATAATTATTTTTAATTATAAACAAGGCCTGAATTGGCGCGGCTGTTTCAAAATTTCATTTCAAAATTTGACTGACTGTACCGGGTGCAAAATAAAACGGATTTTAGTGAAATCAAATATATTTAAATCTGTTAGTGAATATCTTTCTAACGAATCTGAAAAATCAAAGTTTCATAGTAGGAATCAAAAGTTATGGCCAAATGAATTTTCATAAAGGTCACTATAGAGGATATATAGCCCTTGAAAATAAACATTTTGCAAACGACCTCAAAATTTGACAAAACCACTTTTGTTGGATTCAGGATGTCAAATTATTGCTAGGTTTCAAATTTCATAATTTTTGAAGTTAGTATGTGAGCGTGGCAAAGGAAAATGTGTTTGGTCGATTTCTGTTAAATTGGATCGACCAGAAAATGGCCATTTTTCAAATGGTCTCAGAATTCAACGAAACTAGTTTTGTTGGGACCGTATCATCAAAACATAGCTAGATTTATTTTTCTGGAATTTTTAGAATTAATATGTGGCCCCGGCAAATTGAAATGTACGTTCAAATCAAATATTGAATGTTTTATATTTTAATTTGAAGAAAAACAGACTGAAACAGTCGAATGGGCCTACGAAACATATCCCATTGTGTTCGGAATGGGGGTATTTAGTTAGGGGCGACAGTCGTTGGGTTTGGATTGGAGTTCGTATGTGAAGAGGGGTATTTTCGGATTTAAAATAAAATATAAATTAAAATAAAACCCCGGCCAATCACTTTCTTCCACTTTATCTTCTCTTTCCCCGTAACACCCTGCGCGACGATGGAAATGAACACCCACCTTCTCTCTTCAAATTCTCCGCAACCACTCAATGAAATCGCGTGATTCTTGATCCATTTGAAGCTCTAACTCTCCTCTTTAAATCCATCTAAGATTTGTCGGCTATCATTAAGTCTGGAGTGAGAATCGCGTCCCCGAAGTTGGGCACTTTGGAGCGCCACCGTGACCTCCAGGGGCCACCGATCAGAGCGCAACCACCGGGCGCGGGAAGCCCTCACTCCCCTCTTCGACGCTATATAACCTGATTCCGACCACATGCTTCGATAGGAGATGAAAATTGAAACCTAGTTTTGAACAGGTTTGAAAAGTATACGGCTTTATTTATTTTGAATTGTTTTAACACTTTAAAGTGTTGCAAATTATGATTAACTTATTAAAATCATATCTTTTTCATTTCTTATCGAAATCCAGTGAAACAAGAGATAGTGGACTCGTGTGGACGTCTTCTACATTTTAGAAGAGACCGGATATTTTTCTAACCCTTCTACAATTTTTGGTGGAGTGGAACCCAATGTGAGATTTTTGAATTATCAACGATATGGAAACAACGATGTATAAATTATACAGTCGAAGTATGAGTTATATAAGCGTTGTACACCTCATGTATAAGCATTGTATAAGTTGTATGTTCGATGTATAAGTTATATATGCATTGCAAAAATGATATATGCATTGAAATAAATTGAAATGATATTGAAATAGAAATATGGTTATATACGTATATATATACTCCCCTCGTCCACAGACCATGGACGATATATATTGGTTGTGATATTGTTTGGATTATTGGTTGATGTGAAAATTTGGTGAATATGATGAATGTTTGATTTGAAATGATTGATTGTGGTTGAAATCCCAATAGGATTAGTATATGGGAAAATTCGTCTGCGTACGAACTAGATATTGAAAATCCCAATTGTCAAAAGCTGCAAGGCTTTAAGGTAGAGCGAGGAGTCGTACTAGGGACGATGCCGGTTTTAACTTCCCTGCCGTTATGCTGCCGAAATTTTCTGAAATATTTCTTTGTTTGATTTAAATTCATGTGTTGAATTTTGAAATTAAATTCATGTGTTGAATGTTGAAATTAAATTCATATGTTGAAATTAAATTCATGTGTTGAATGTTGAAGTTAAATTCATGTGTTGAATGTTGAAATTAAATTCATATGTTGAAATAAAATTCATGTGTTGAATAGAAATTCATTTGTTGAAATAAATTCATGTGTTGAATGGAGTTCGTGTATTGAATAAATTCTTTGAAAGATAAAAATTAACATTTTTATCATATATATAGACTATATAAAATATTAGTGTTTTAAATAAATTGTTTTAACACCAAAAATAACATTTTTACCTTATATATAAACTATATAAAATAATCGTGTTTTGAAATAAATTGTTTTACAATAAAAATCACATTTTTATTATATATATAAACTACAGAAAATATTCATGTGTTTAATAAAGGACTAGAACGATAAAAATCATATTTTTATCGTATGTGTGAAGTCAAAAACATTCATGTGTTGAATATATGGATTGAACAATAAAATCTACATTTTTATTGTGAATATGAAGTGCTAAAAATATTCATGTGTTGAATAAATATTTTTGATGATAAAAATATCATTTTTATCAAATATATGAAGTGGATATGGTTTTGAAATCGAAGAATGAATTATATTTATATATATATATAAAAATAAATATAATTAAAATAAAACGAATAACGAAGCTGCAGTTCGTGTTTTGAAACCGTGATTTCAAACGATTAGTGCGGGAGATCCGACCATCGGATTTTCCCGAAAGCGAAACCGTTGGGTTCGCTTTGGAAATATCTTTCCAACGACACCCACTTTGTGAAGATCCAATGGTTGGATTGTCTGAAATGTTTAATTCAAATCTGAAGAAAAACAGCGCCAGAATCGATTATATTTATATAAAAATATAAATATAATTAAAATAATCGCATAACGATGCTACAGTTCATATTTTGAAATCGAAACTTCAAACGAGTGTACCGGGAGATCCGACCGTCGGATTTTCCCAAAACTAAAACCGTTGGATTCGTTTTGAAAAGATCTTTCTAATGATATAAAATTTGTGAAGATCCAACAGTTAGATTTTCAGATATGTGTAAATCAAATCTGAAGAAAAACAGCTCCACGGCCGCGTTATGGCCTGAAGCGTCGTTTGATTGAATTGGCTATTTTTAAATGAATAAAAATAGCGATAAATCGTTATAAAATGTTATAAACGATATGTAATGGAAATAAACCGAATTTACCTGGTTCATTAGATATTTGATGTTTGAATGTGTTTGGTGTAACACTCCGTAATTCTATAACATTAAGTTTCACAAATTAAAGTATAATTAAATTTTAGAAGAAGAATTAAGGGAAACGGGTTACAGCATTGCATTCGTCTCGAAATTTTGCTTGAGATAGAGTCCGAGTTTGCGTAAATTGGACTCCGTATGAAAAAGATATCCTTAAATTAAATATTGCAGCAAAACATGAAAAACAGAGGAATGAGAAAAGAATAATGTTTAGCATTTTTCTAACTTTTGTAAGAAAAAGACTTAGTAGCTCATTTGTTTGGAACACATGACTTGCATACAAGAGGTACAGAGTTCAATCCCCGCCAACGCCCTATTTTCTTGTTTTAGGGGAATGGCTTAAAATAGCCTAGTGTGAACGCAGTTCAAAAAGTGGTTTAGTGTGAAAATGGGTAATTGGGAAGATAGATAAAAAAGAAAAAGAAAATAAATATATATATAATATATATATACATAAAGGTATACATATATATATATGACGTGTACGCATCATATAGCGTACGTTGCACATTTTTGGTTGTCAAGGATTTGTTTTTTGTAAAAATAAAATAAAATGGCCTTCTATGATTAGATTTATGACAAATATTTAACATATTAGTACATATGTGCATTTATGTCATAAACATACAAATTTAATAAAAATGTGTGGATGCATGCAGTAAAAAGAAAGATTTATGCATACAGTAAATGGAGATTTTTAAAGAGGAAGAATATGTATACGGTAAAGGGAAAATGTATCTATTAAATACGTATTTATGTTTGATGGATTGGCAGTAAATAATAAATGTTGATAATGTACATTAAGAGAGTAATTATGGCATAAGTGAATTAGGAATTATTTACATATAGAATTTGTCCTAAATGAGAAATGTGTACATTGTAGAATATATATATATATATATATATATATATATATATATATATATATATATATGCTAAAACGTGAAATTACATGTAATTGGAATAGTAATTATGACATAATTTAAAATAGGAGTAATTTACAGTCCTTAATTGTGAACATTTAATTTTCTGAGTCAATGCTGAGTCATTTCTGACTCATTTCTGAGTCAATAGGATAATTCTATCTTGACTGAACGGTTGTGGTCATTTCTAGGTTTAATCTAACGGCCTAAATTAATCCTAAAATTCTATATATACAACCTAGCTCTTAACCTAATTCACACAATTAAACTTGGAGCCGTCACACTGCTGTAAGATAGCTTGGAATGGTCGCCGCCTAAAGCTTAAAGACAAACAAAGCTAGAACAAATCTAATTCAAAACTAAGAATCAAAACAACGTCTACCCAACGGAACGCATCTCAATTTCAGAACCTCAGATCTCATAAAAACAAGACCGTCTTGCGTTGTAAGTATAGTGACTCTTTAGATGAGAATATGATTAAGACATGATTTGATGTAAATTGTAATATGGAATTATATCAGTATTGTAAAATATAGACAATGTTTTTTGGTTTTGTTTATCATAATAATTTGAATGTTTGTGGTGATTGGATCCATTATCTATTATGTGAATTGTATGTATATTGTTAGATCGATATATGTGCTTATGCAAGTTATAGGTTGCAAGTTAGATTTACACATATACGTATATGATTCATGTAGGTTCTATGTATATATGTTTATGTTAAACCAATTGTACCTACATGATTAGAATAGATCAATATTTACAAATTCGTATGCAAGTGAAAAACTTATAATTGGATCCATGTTAAAAGATCCGTTTATGATTCATATGATTTATAAAAGTTTATTTTTAGATCTATGTTATACATATGTATTGCAAGTTCATACATGTTCATATATGTTAACTTAACTATGTTGTAGATTCATGAACCTATGCAAGTTTTTAGGTTAAGATTCATGAACCTATGCAAGTCGTTAATTAAGTTGTTAATTCATGAACCTATGCAAGTTGCTAATTATGTACATGTTTATGTTGATTATGTTAAAGTTGCAAGTTCACACATATGTACATGTTTATGTTGATTATATTAAAGTTGCAAGTTCAAACCTATATGTTTATGTTCATGTTGATTTTGTCAAAAATTGCAAGCTCATAGTTAATGTTGATTTCATGCCAATTTTGTGAACGTTAAATTAGGTTAAGTTATTAGCCTAATACTTTATGTGAAATCATGCGAAGGGTAAATTAGGCTAAGTTATTAGCCTAATATTTAGATGGGGGTAACGTTGGGTAAAAACTTAATTATAGGGAACTTGACATAAATTAGCCAATAATCACATAGGTGATTTATGGTATGAAACGGTATAAATTATTAATTTAAAACATGTTAATACATAGGTGGGCCCAAAACCATGAAATTGGTTGAGGCCATGAATGGTGTAAATTTATACACCATTAGTTTTGAAATAAAATATGTGACTTGAATAATTTACATAATTAAAATGTAAACTAGAAAATACGAATATGCTTAACCCGATGTTGGATTGAGTTGTGATGTAAACCTGCCCGGACCCGCCCGGCTGTCCAGTAATCACAACATTACCTATCCAATGTGAGAGGTTAAGGCATTGAGCCCAATAAAGACCCAAGGTTAGACTGAGTTGTGGCGTGAGACTGCCCGGAACCGACCGGCATACAGGCAGCCACAACAATACATGTCTAATGTGAGTGGTTGGTGCTTTAATAAGACAATTAAAGCTAAGTTAGGATTGGTAGGGTTAAGTTAACTAAAACACTTAACCAACTTAACATGTTAACAAGACACGACTTGTAGGGGTTAAGTAACTAAGAAAACACTTAGCCAATTTAACATGTTAACTAGACTAGAAGGTGAGGTTAAGTAAAGTTAATACACTTAACCAATTTAACATGTTAACTGGACTAGAGGTTGGGGTTAAGTAAAATTAATACACTTAGCCAAATTGGTATGTTAGCTGGACTAGAGCGTAGAGTTATGTAAACTTAGAACACTTAACCATCATAGTGTGATAAATGAATAGGGTTAAGTTAAAGCATGAAGGGACAATAATTAACCATAAGAACATGTTAATTAAACGGATGTTAGGGTTAAGTTAACTAAGGGAACACTTAACCGTTATAACATGTTAGTTAAAACAGATGGGCAAGGTTAAGTCAACATAAACTACTGATAACACTTAATCAGTTTATCATGACAAATGAATGGGTTAAGATAACTTGAATTGACTAATGATACTTAACCAATCCAACTTGACGAGAAAGAGACTAAGTAGTAAACCTTAGTTAAAAGGACTGAGTTGTAAACCTTAGTTAAGAAAACGACGATTCGGGGACTAAGTAGTAAACCTTAGTTAAAGGAACTAAGTAGTAAACCTTAGTACAACACGAGAAGGAGCGAACGTCCATCTGATCTTAAAGAAGGCTCCAACGAACTGGGGAACGAAGCCCACGGCTTCGAGGGGACGTGAGGGTACTCTTGGTATCCCTCTGTGAGGCTGTAGATGATCCGCCTGGGCTCACAGAGGTTAAGGTCCGCGTTAGAAGAACCAAGGGTATGCCTTGGTTGCAACATGAGGCAACCTAAAGACTAGGATGGACCAGCGTGATTCGGCGGGACAAATGGCCCTGTGATAGCGACTCGTCGTCTACCTACCATCTTGAGACAGTCGAGATACGTAAAGCGGAAAGGCGGAGAACTCCAAAATACCATATACTTGCTATCTAGTTATGGGTGAGGATGGCCATAAGACAATGGGGCAAAGGGGGCCTGCGTATAGTTCTCAATTTTTCAAGGGTGGCCTTTCAGTAGTTGAGGGAGGGGTCAGGTGGGACCATAGCCACTGGAAAAATAGACCTTAACATCTGCATCGGTAGATATCTGAAAGCTCCCGACTGAGTTCCGTGTTTCAAGAATAGCCCTGCCACGGGACTCGGGTCGCACATTTCAGGACATGTGCATCTAGACAGCGATAAACGATTCGCGACACATACGTGGGGAAAGTCTAGGAACATATACCACTCTAGGTAGTGTGTCCTAGACTAGGGGCATCATTCGACAGGTAGCATAATCCCTAGTTAGACCTAGGTGGCATAAATAATGAATCCGAGAAGTATTAGATAAGTCGCATAAACCCTAGTTGAATCTAGGAAGTGCTTGATAAGAAAACCCTAGATTAGATCTAGGTAATAAATAATAGATGTACACCTAAAGGCAACCGCAATTACAGGAATTAGGATCACGTTATCATCTTTATACAGATTACTAGTTGGGATACTAGTTAGGTGGTGCAGAGATATAGAATGGGGTGTGATAGTATATTCGGTTTAAACTTTCTTGCTTTGGTTTATATTAGTCTGTTATTCTGGTACTTTCCCATTTTCCAGTTTACTCTTGTCATGAACTTTATCATGTTCACATGCTAAAAGCCACTAGACTTACTCAGGCTTTATGTCTGACTCTGTTTTTCTTTCGTCTTCTTTTCTTCCGTTCCCCCCCAGGTAGTCAGGGAGGGAATAGCTCTGCTTAGTATGGACTGTTACTCTTTCCAAGCTTAAAGACTCTTGGATATATCGCTTCAGACTCTCTTTTCCGCTGCTGTGGCTGGCTTATGCTACATTAGGGAATATAAATGTTATTTATGCTTCTTTATTTTGTAAGACAAATGATACTCTGGTATTGGAAAGCAATTGTTGTACAAACTATTTTATTAATAAAGTAAAGTTTTATTTTCCGCTGTTTTAATTTTGTCTGTCTTGTAATTTATCTGCATCTTTTACCTTAAATGCTCCACAGAACTTAGTGCATTCCCTTTGTGAGTGACTCTAACGGATGCAGGGTGTTACACGTGGTATCAGAGCTGAAGTTTACCGGATCAGATAAAAGATTTGAAAAATTATTTTCAAAACGGTTTTTTTTTAAAAAGAAGCATTTTCAAAAGAAAAGATTTGGTTTAAAGGCATATTCCCCAAAGCCATACGCACTATCTTCTGATTCTCTGTTTGAATTCTTGTCCCCTTCTTTCTTGAGTCTTCGGAGCTCCTGACTTTCTGGGAGGTAACCCCATCGCAGCATGGTTCCGTAAGCTTGATAAGACTACGATACCTATCGAAGGGTGAAGCAGTGCCCGACTTCCATCTATAGTCACGGTAGTTTCACCTGTGGCTAATTTTCTTCCAAGCTTTGTAGGGTTCTTTGTGCGATAGAGGTAGCTTAAGAGAGAACTGTAAACATGTTACACAAGGATGGTAAAGGTGGGTGTAACACACCGTAATTCTATAACACTAAGATTCACAAATCAAGGTTTAATTAAATCAAAATGGAAGAATTAAGGGAAATTGGTGGTGCCATTGCATTCGTCTCGAAATTCTGCTTGAAAACGAGTCCGAGTTTGCGAGAATCGGAGTCCGTATGAGGGAGATATGACCCTCCGAAGTTTCAGGAATTTTCAGAACAGAAAACAGCTCGAAATTCGAATTCGAAATTCGAATTAAAACCCAGAAGCGGGCTGGGCGGGAAAATTCCCACCCAGGTCTCAGGTCGACTAGGGAGTCGACTGGGTAGTCGACCCCCCCCCCCCCCCCCCCGACCAGGTCGACTGCCCAATCGACATGGGTGTCGACCTGGGTGCATAAACCCTCTTTTGGGCCTGGGTGCATTCTGATGTACCTGGTCTCGTTTTCTGCCTAAATTCATCCGCCTAATCCTATATAAACAGCCTCCTAGTCTCCTTCACTATTCACAAATCTTCTCTAACCTTATGCTGCAAAGATTCTTGTTGAACATGGCTTCTTCTCCTCCTCTTAATTAAATAATAAATAAAATAATATGTAAAAAAAATCAAGATGAGGAAATGCTGCTCAAGAC
This sequence comes from Allium sativum, assembly GCA_030737875.1. NCBI lineage: Eukaryota > Viridiplantae > Streptophyta > Magnoliopsida > Asparagales > Amaryllidaceae > Allium > Allium sativum. The sequence goes on from CM060921.1 coordinate 284,232,626, forward strand.
TTTCAAGAGGAGATTCAAAACAAGCTAGGATTCAAGTGAAGATTCAAACGACTTCAACGACTGTTTTTTTCTATGAATCTAATCTAATCTCTGTAAGTCGGTTACTTTTTAGATTTGAACGTTTTCTCTATTTGTGACATGAAATTAAAGGAATAAAAGAATATGCCAAATCTTTCTATTCGAATCAGTGCTTATATCTTTGGACCTAATTAAGAACTGTTATGATTCGATGACCAATAAGACTGTGACTATGGACCTTAAAACCATATGCCTCTTTGACTATGAACATTGCCTATGACTGTGACTCATGACTGTGAGAATTATTTTCCTTTGACTATGAACATCGCCTATGACTGTGATTCATTAACTGTGAGTATTTATTGCCTATGACTATGGATATAAGGTTATTATTTATGCCCATGACACTGTAGTTACAAAACCATGTTGTACCCCAAACTGGCATTATATTGGATCTAGGCTTAACTTTCTATTTCTAGTTATCCTTGGATCTTGATCTTGGGAATTTACCTATTAAGTTAGGTCTACCCATGTTCTTGAATCTATACTATGCAACCCTTTTCATGTCGTAATATTACCAGATCTATATGCCTGTGAATTATCATCTTATGCCAGTTATTATGTCTATTCTTTCATGGCATTTTGGTTCATTCCCTTTTATCCACGAATCTAGATTTATTTATAATCTAGGTTGAATCACGATTATACGAACGATGGGAATACGTTTTGGGAAAAAAACATGAAATTGACTAAACTTGGAAATTGGCATAATTTGGGAACATGCATTATAGCGTGACTATTAAGATGAAAATTAGAATAACAAGTCTAGTTTTGACATGAACTGAAATTAGAATATTAAATCAGAATTGGGTGGCTAAATTAAGCATGATAAGTATATTAGCATAATTGTGAACAATGTACATACGTTGGGCGTAAATGGTAAATGGTTAAAAGGGCCACAAAGTAGGTAGTTGGTATGCAAATTAAGTTTTGGGCATAAAGGTGAACTAGAATATAAAATCTAGTTTTTAGCATGAACTGTAAATGAGGTTATTGGATCTAAATTGCTATAAACTGTAAGATAGGCAAATCAAGATTTGTGTCTAGAATATAAGTCCATTAGTGGGCATGGCAAATGTATATGGTATAGGCCAAATTTATTTATAAAGGGAAAATGGACTTTGAGGATAAATTGTTAACAATTTATATATATACAAAAGAAAGGTTTATTAATGACATCTCTTTTAATAATACATACACCAGAAAGTTCTAGGGTGACAGAGAGGATAGTGCCTAGGCTTGGGTTTGGAAAATACAAGTTTCCTGCTCTCTCAGGCTATCCCTAACTGATCCGACGGACGGGATGGTTACTTTCAAAACCTGATTTGAAAATTAATCAAAACCCTTTGAACTTAGAAAACACGAATATGCCTAACCCGAGGTTAGATTGAGTTGCGATGTAAACCTGCCCGGAACCAACCGATACATCCAGTAATCGCAACAATATCTGTCTAATGTGAGTGGTCGCGGCTTTAATTTATTTAGTTAAAGCTAGAACAATAATGGTAGGGTTAAGTTAACTAGGACACTTAACCAATTCAACATGATAACCAAACTGATGGGTGGGGTTAGCTTCATACAGACACTTAACACAGTTAAGCTAGAATGGGAGGGCTAAGTCCATAGGGACACTTAACCAACTTAACATGGTAACAAGACAAGATTTGTAGGGGTTAAGTAACTAAGAAAACACTTAGCCAAATTTACATGTTAACTAGACTAGAAGGTGGGGTTAAGTAAAGTTAATACACTTAGCCAAATTAACATGTTAACTAGACTAGAGGTTGGGGTTAAGTAAAATTGAATACACTTAGCCAATTTGATATGTTAGCTGGACTAGACCGTAGGGTTAAGTAAACTTGAGCACTCAGATTGTGATAAAGGAATAGGGTTAAGTTTAAAACATGAAGGGATAATACTTAACCATTAATAACATGTTAGTTAAAACAGACGGACAAGGTTAAGTTAAAAAGGAAACAATTAACCAATACAGGATGAACGGGTAGGGTTAAGTAATAAGAAATACTTAACCAATATAACTTGGTTTGTGGTAGGGTTAAGTCAACATGAATTACTGATAACACTTAACCAGTATAACAGGATAAATGAAGAGGTTAGCTTGAATTGACTAATGATACTTAACCAATCCAAATTGACGGGAAAGAGAACTAAGTAGTAAACCTTAGTTAAAAGGAGCTAAGTAGTAAACCTTAGTTAAGAAAACAACGATTCTGGAAACTAAGTGGTAAACCTTAGTTAGCAAAACTAAGTAGTAATTCTTAGTATAACACGGGAAGGAGCGAACGTCCGTTTGATTAAAACGAAGGCTCCAACGAATTGGGTTACGAAGCCCGAGGCTTCGAGGGGACATGAGGGTACTCTTGGTATCCCTCTGTGAGTCTGCAGATGATCCGCCTGGGCTCACAGAGGTTAAGGTCTGCGGTAGAAGAACCAAGGGTATACCTTGGTTGCAAAATATGGCAACCTAAAGACTAGGATGGACCAGCGTGATTCGGCGAGAAACCGGTAGCCCTGTGATAGCAACTCGTCGTCTACCATCCATCTTGAGTCAGTCGAGATACGTGAAGCGGAAAGGCGGAGAACTCCAAAAGACCATATACTTGCTATCTAGTTATGGGTGAGGATGGCCATAGGTTAGTGGGGCATAGGGGGCCTGCGTATAGTTCTCATTTTTCAAGGTGTGCCTTTCATTAGTTGAGGGAGGGGTCGGGTGGGACCATAGCCACTGGAATAAAAACAGACCTTAGCATCTGCATCGGCAGATATTTGAAAGCTCCCGACCGAGTTCTATGTTTCTTGATTTGCCCTGCCACAGGACTCGGGCCGCACATTACAGGGCATGTGCATCTAGACAAGCGATAACAATTCGCGATACATGCGTGGGGAAGTCTAGTAACGTACACCACTCTAGGTAGTGTGTCCGAGACTTGGAGGCATCGTTCGACAGGTAGCATAATCCCTAGTTGGACTAGGTGGCATAAACCCTGAATCCGAGAAGCGTTCAGCAGATAGCGTAAACTCTAGTTGAATCTAGAAAGCACTTGATAGAAAACCCTAGATTAGATCTAGGTAATAAATAATAAATGTATGCCTGAAGGCAACGGAAACTACAGGGATTGGGATCACGTTATCGTTACTAGTTGGGACACTAGTTAGGTGGCGCAGAGATATAGAAACTAGTATAACAAGGAAATAGCGAAGCGGCGAAAGTATTAGAGCATATCCTGTTTATCTTATCTTAGCATATCTTGTGTTAATCTTGTCTAATCTTGCTGACCCTATCATCATGGTGTTATCTTGTATTCAGTTAATTCATGTCATTTTGTTTTTCCATGTTCACATGCTAGAAGTAACTGAACTTACTCAGGCTTTATGTCTGACTCTGTTTTTCTTTCGTCTTCTTTTCTTCCGTTCCCCCCCCCCCCAAGGTAGTAAAGGAGGGAATAGTATAGCTCAGGTTAAGTTGAAATGTCACTCTTTCCCAGCTTGAAGATTTGTCGAAGTTTTGCTTGGATTCTCTTTTCAGATGCTATGGCTGGCTCTTGCTACATTGGGGAATATAAATGTTGTTTTATGCTTCTTTATTTTGTAGGACAGATGATACTCTGATATTGTAAAGAAATCGTTGTACAAACTATTTTATCAATAAAGCAAAGTTTTATTTTCCATTGTTTTAATTTTTGTCTGTCTTGTAATTCATCTGCATCTTTTACCTTAAAATGCTCCACAGAACTTAGTGCATTCCCTTTGTGAGTGACACTAACGGATGTAGGGTGTTACACGTGGTATCAGAGCTGAAGGTTACCAGATCAGATAAAGGATTTGAAAAATTATTTTCAAAACGGTTTTAAAAGAAGCATTTTCAAGAGAAAAGATTTGTTTAAAAGGCATAATCCCCCAAAGCCATACGCACTATCTTCTCTTCCTCTGTTTGAATTCTTGTTTCCTTCTTTCTTGAGTCTCTGGGGCTCCTGGCTTTCTCGGAGGCAACCTCATCGTTGGGCGAAGTCGTGCCTGGCTTTCATCCATAGCCGTAGTTGTTTCACCTACGGCCAGTTTTCTTTCAAGCTTATAGGGTTTTCTGTACGATGGAAGCAGCTTTTGAGAGATTTGTCAACATGAATACACACGGAAGAGGATGAGGAATTCATGGATGTTGATTTAGCTCACAAAGGAGGAAGGAATTATAAAACCTAAGACAAGAGGAAATATCTTTACTATGGTGTAATAGGGCATGTAATTAAGGGCCAAGGACAAGATTTTCAGAAGGGTAAGTACCTACTTTCGCCACCAAGCGTACCTAGGAGAAAGGTAGTAAAGTTCTATTGGAAGAGTCTAGTTTTGCTGTTCGTACTCTTTTCTTTGGTTTTAGCGCTTCACATTTGTTCATATCCACTTCCATAGTTGAGTCTCTGCACCATAGTACTTGTATAGTAGAAAGATCCCACTAGAGTCTCAAATCCAATTGTTGGTCCGACCAGTTTATTTTTGGTTAGTAGGGATTTGAGAATAGCTATCGAGTTTGCTTATATCATCTCACGTAGATTGTCTAAATTCGGATGAGATATTCCTTGGGTGCTTGTCTGATATTGGTTTAGGCCTTTGGGGCTTGTACTTGAGGAATGTCGAGTTCGACTTGGATGGTTTGCGTGAGAGATGAATAGTTGTGGCAGGCACTCTAAAAAGCACGTAGTAACCTTTCGACCCTTATAGTTATGGCATGGTGGATAAGAGGGAGACCTCTAATCATCTTAGTACATACACTTGGTACCGTAATTGACATCTGTTTATTTTGGAAATGGAGGTCAGAAACTTCACAATCGTGAAGTTAAATTAGTTAAGATACAGTGGAGTAAAGCTCAAGAAGGCTAGATACTAGCATCATACCCTTTTCCTTAAGGGGGCATCCTTGATTTCTTTTTTTTAGGAGCTTTACGCATAATTGTTTCTCTCTTTCCAAAGTATATCCTCTAGGTCGTCTCTTCGATCCTTAGGTAGAAGCCAATGGATGTAAACATGTATTTGAAACATGTTATGGTTGATGGTTGCAAGTGGTTGCAAATGGTTGCTCGTGAATGCATATACATACGTATTAGGCACTAGATCAGTTTGGACGCTTTCATATTGCATTTACAGATATGTATTTGTTTGTAAGTTGAACTTGATATGTTATCATATGGATGTTGCATATGGATGAATGGCTATGCACACATGTAGTATTTACATAACTAGGGGTGCTTGCATACATGATTGGACGCATGGCACTGACATGATTCGCATTAAGGAGGTCAACTGAATCAGTAGACCACCTGATTTTGCATTAGATAAAGACATATGCACACACTATGCATATGAACATGAAAGCATTAGAAATCTTATAAGGACAATGAATGCCTGTGATTGAATGGTTGATTAGATGGATGACGGAATGGTAGGACACATTATTCCTAACTTGAAGATATCGGGGACGAAATCCTTTTAAGTGGGGGAGAATGTAACACCCCGTAATTCTGTAACATTAAGATTCAAAAATCAAGGTTTAATTAATTCAAAATGGAATAATTAAGGAAAACAGGTGTAGCCATTGCGTTCGTCTCGAAATTCTACTTGAAAACGAGTCCGAGTTTGCGAGAATCGGATTCCGTATGAGGGAGATATGATCCTACGAAGTTTTAGGAATTTTCAGAACAGAAAACAACTCGAAATTCGAATTCGAAATTCGAATTCAAACCCAGAAGCGGGCTGGGCGGGAAAATTCCCACCCAGGACCCAGGTCGACTAGGGAGTCGACTGGGTAGTCGACCCCCCCTGACCAGGTCGACTGCCCAGTCGACATGGGTGTCGAACTGGGGGCAAAAACCCACTTTTGGACCTGGGTGCATTCTGATGTACCTGGTCTCGTTTTCTGCCAAGATTCGTCTGCCTAATCCTATATAAACAACCTCCTAGTCTCCTTCACTATTCACAAATCTTCTCTAACCTTATGCTGCAAAGATTCTTGGTGAACATGGCTTCTTCTCCTCCTCTTAATTAAATAATAAATAAAATAATATGTAAAATAAATCAAGACGAGGAAATGCTGCTCAAGACTTTCAAGAGGAGATTCAAAACAATCTAGGATTCAAGTGAAGATTCAAACGACTTCAACGACTGTTTTTTTCTACGAATCTAATATAATCTCTGTAAGTCGGTTACTTTTTAGATTTGAACGTTTTCTCTATTTGTGACATGAAATTAAAGGAATAAAAGAATATGCCAAATCTTTCTATTCGAATCAGTGCTTATATCTTTGGACCTAATTAAGAACTATTATGATTCGATGACCAATAAGACTGTGACTATGAAACTATGGACCTTAAAACCATATGCCTCTTTGACTATGAACATTGCCTATTACTGTGACTCATGACTGTGAGAATTATTTTCCTTTGACTATGAACATCGCCTATGACTGTGATTCATTAACTGTGAGTATTTATTGCCTATGACTATGGATATAAGGTTATTATTTATGCCCATGACACTGTAGTTACAAAACCATGTTGTACCCCAAACTGGCATTATATTGGATCTAGGCTTAACTTTCTATTTCTAGTTATCCTTGGATCTTGATCTTGGGAATTTACCTATTAAGTTAGGTCTACCCATGTTCTTGAACCTATACTATGCAACCCTTTTCATGTCGTAATATTACCAGATCTATATGCCTGTGAATTATCATCTTATTCCAGTTATTATGCCTATTCTTTCATGGCATTTTGGTTCATTCCCTTTTATCCACAAATCTAGATTTATTTATAATCTAGGTTGAATCACGATTATACGAACGATGGGAATACGTTTTGGGAAAAAAACATGAAATTGACTAAACTTGGAAATTGGCATAATTTGGGAACATGCATTATAGCGTGACTATTAAGATGAAAATTAGAATAACAAGTCTAGTTTTGACATGAACTGAAATTAGAATATTAAATCAGAATTGGGTGGCTAAATTAAGCATGATAAGTATATTAGCATAATTATGAATAATGTACATACGTTGGACGTAAATGGTAAATGGTTAAATGGGCCACAAAGTAGGTAGTTGGTATGCAAATTAAGTTTTGGGCATGAACGGTGAACTAGAATATAAAATCTAGTTTTTGGCATGAACTGTAAATGAGGATGTTGGATCTAAATTGCTATAAACTGTAAGATAGGCAAATCAAGATTTGGGTCTAGAATATAAGTCCATTAGTGGGCATGGCAAATGTATATGGTATAGGCCAAATTTATTTATAAAGGGAAAATGGACTTTGAGGATAAATTGTTAACAATTTATATATGTACAAAAGAAAGGTTTATTAATGACATCTCTTTTAATAATACATGCACCAGAAAGTTCTAGGGTGGCAGAGAGGATAGTGTCTAGGCTTGGGTTTGGAAAATACAAGTTTCCTGCTCTCCCTGGCTATCCCTAACAGATCCGGCAGACGGGATGGTTACTTTCAAAACCTAATTTGAAAATTAATCAAAACCCTTTGAACTTAGAAAACACGAATATGCCTAACCCGAGGTTAGATTGAGTTGCGATGTAAACCTGCCCGGAACCAACCGGCACATCCAGTAATCGCAACAATATCTGTCTAATGTGAGTGGTCGCGGCTTTAATTTATTTAGTTAAAGCTAGAACAAGAATGGTAGGGTTAAGTTAACTAGGACACTTAACCAATTCAACATGATAACCAAACCGATGGGTGGGGTTAGGTTCATACAGACACTTAACACAGTTAAGCTAGAATGGGAGGGCTAAGTCCATAGGGACACTTAACCAACTTAACATGGTAACAAGACAAGATTTGTAGGGGTTAAGTAACTAAGAAAACACTTAGCCAAATTTACATGTTAACTAGACTAGATGGTGGGGTTAAGTAAAGTTAATACACTTAGCCAAATTAACATGTTAAATAGACTAGAGGTTGGGGTTAAGTAAAATTTAATACACTTAGCCAATTTGATATGTTAGCTGGACTAGACCGTAGGGTTAAGTAAACTTGAGCACTCAGATTGTGATAAAGGAATAGGGTTAAGTTTAAAACATGAAGGGATAATACTTAACCATTAATAACATGTTAGTTAAAACAGACGGGCAAGGTTAAGTTAAAAAGGAAACACTTAACCAATACAGGATGAACGGGTAGGGTTAAGTAATAAGAAATACTTAGCCAATATAACTTGGTTTGTGGTAGGGTTAAGTCAGCATGAATTACTGATAACACTTAACCAGTTTAACAGGATAAATGAAGAGGGTTATTTTAGCTTGAATTGACTAATGACACTTAACCAATCCAAATTGACGGGAAAGAGAACTAAGTAGTAAACCTTAGTTAAAAGGAGCTAAGTAGTAAACCTTAGTTAAGAAAACAACGATTCTGGAAACTAAGTGGTAAACCTTAGTTAGCAAAACTAAGTAGTAATTCTTAGTATAACACGGGAAGGAGCGAACGTCCGTCTGATTAAAATGAAGGCTCCAACGAATTGGGTTACGAAGCCCGAGGCTTCGAGGGGACGTGAGGGTACTCTTGGTATCCCTCTGTGAGGCTGCAGATGATCTGCCTGGGCTCACAGAGGTTAAGGTCTGCGGTAGAAGAACCAAGGGTATGCCTTGGTTGCAAAATATGGCAACCTAAAGACTAGGATGGACCAGCGTGATTCGGCGAGAAACCGGTAGCCCTGTGATAGCAACTCGTCGTCTACCATCCATCTTGATTCAGTCGAGATACGTGAAGCGGAATGGCGGAGAACTCCAAAAGAATATATACTTGCTATCTAGTTATGGGTGAGGATGGCCATAGGTTAGTGGGGGCATAGGGGGCCTGCGTATAGTTCTCATTTTTTAAGGTGTGCCTTTCATTAGTTGAGGGAGGGGTCGGGTGGGACCATAGCCACTGGAATAAAAACAGACCTTAGCATCTGCATCGGCAGATATCTGAAAGGTCTCGACCGAGTTTTGTGTTTCTTGATTTTCCCTGCCACAGGACTCGGGCCGCACATTACAGGACATGTGCATCTAGACAAGCGATAACGATTCGTGATACATGCGTGGGGAAGTCTAGGAACGTACACCACTCTAGGTAGTGTGTCCTAGACTTGGGGGCATCGTTCGACAGGTATCATAATCCCTAGATGGACTAGGTGGCATAAACCCTAAATCCGAGAAGCGTTCAGCAGATAGCGTAAACTCTAGTTGAATCTAGAAAGCACTTGATAGAAAACCCTAGATTAGATCTAGGTAATAAATAATAAATGTATGCCTAAAGGCAACGGAAACTACAGGGATTGGGATCACGTTATCATTACTAGTTGGGACACTAGTTAGGTGGTACAGAGATATAGAAACCAGTATAACAAGGAAATAGCAAAGCGATGAAAGTATTAGAGCATATCCCGTTTATCTTATCTTAGCATATCTTGTGTTAATCTTGTCTAATCTTGCTGACCCTATCATCATGGTGTTATCTTGTATTCAGTTAATTCATGTCGTTTTGTTTTTCCATGTTCACATGCTAGAAGTAACTGAACTTACTCAGGCTTTATGTCTGACTCTGTTTTTCTTTCATCTTCTTTTTTTTCGTTCCCCCCCAGGTAGTAAAGGAGGGAATAGTATAGCTCAGGTTAAGTTGGACTGTCACTCTTTCCCAGCTTGAAGATTTGTCGAAGTTTTGCTTGGATTCTCTTTTTAGATGCTATGGCTGGCTCTTGCTACATTAGGGAATATAAATGTTGTTTTATGCTTGTTTATTTTATAGGACAGATGATACTCTGATATTGTAAAGAAATCGTTGTACAAACTATTTTATCAATAAAGCAAAGTTTTATTTTTCGCTGTTTTAATTTTTGTCTGTTTTGTAATTCATCTGCATCTTTTACCTTAAAATGCTCCACAGAACTTAGTGCATTCCCTTTGTGAGTGACACTAACGGATGAGGGGTGTTAAAGTGGGAGATGAATAATTGTGGCAGGTGCCCTAGGTAGGAAGAAAGACTGACCTTAAGAGAGGTAAAAAGTACATAGTAACCTTTAGCTTTAGACCCTCAGATTTGTAACATGATGGATAAGCTAAGTAGAGGAGAGATCTCTAATCATCTTAGTATATACACTAGTATCAAGGTTAACATCTGTTTATCTTGGAAATGGAGGTGAAGAAGCTTCGCAATCATGAAGTTAAATTAGATAAGGTATCGTATAGTGAAGCTCAAGAAGGTGCGACATATAAGACTGGAGACTAGACACGAGCATCATACCCTTTTTTCTTAAGGGTATATCCCTGATCTCTTTTTCTAGGAATTTTATGCATACTTTCTAGCTTTTAAGGTATATCCTCTAGGACGTATCATCGATCCTTAGGTAGAAGCCAATGGATGTAAACATGTATTTGAAACATGTTATGATTGATGGTTGCAAGTGGTTGCTCGTGAATACATATACACACCATAGGTGCTAGAACAACTTAGTCACTTTCATATTGCATTCGCATATATGTATTTGTTTACAGATTGAACTCAATGTTTTATCATATGGACGTTGCATTTGAGTGAATGGTTGTGCACTCATATAGAAATGATATGTATCATTAGGATTGCATACATGATTGGACGCATGGCACTGACATAATTTGCATTAAGGAGGTCGACCGAATCAGTAGACCGCCTGATTTTGCATTAGATAAAGACATATACACACACTATGCATATAAATATGAAAGCATTTAGAAATCTTTTTAAGGACAATGAATGCCTGTGATTGAATGGTTGAGTAGATGGGTGATTGGATGGTAGGACACATTCTTCCTAACTTGAAGATTTCGGGGACGAAATCCTTTTAAGAAGGGGAGAATGTAACACTCCATAACTCTGTAACATTAAGTTTCACAAATTAAAGTATAATTAAATTTTAGAAGAAGAATTAAGGGAAACAGGTTACGCCATTGCGTTCGTCTCGAAATTCTGCTTGAGATAGAGTCCGAGTTTGCGTAAATTGGACTCCGTATGAAAAAGATATCCTTAAATTAAATATTGCAGCAAAACATAAAAAAAAAGAGGAATGAGAAAAAAATAATGTTTAGCATTGTTCTAACTTTTCTAAGAAAAAGACTTAGTAGCTCATTCGGTTGGAACACATGACTTGCATACAAGAGGTACAGAGTTCGATCCTCGCCAGCGCCCTATTTTTTTATTTTAGGGGAATGGCTTAAAATAGCCTAGTGTGAACGCAGTTCAAAAAGTGGTTTAGTGTGAAAATGGGTAATTGGGAAGATAGATAAAAAAGAAAAAGAAAATAAATATATATATATATATAATATATATATATATATATACATATACGTATACATATACATATATATATGACGTGTACGCATCATATAGCATATGTTGCACATTTTTGGTTGTCAAGGATTTGTTTTTTTTTTGTAAAAATAAAATAAAATGGCCTTCTCTGATTGGATTTATGACAAATATTTAGCATATTAGTACATATGTGCATTTATGTCATAAACATACAAATTTAATAAAAATGTGTGGATGCATGCAGTAAAAAGAAAGATTTATGCATACAGTAAATGGGGATTTTTAAAGAGGAAGAATATGTATACGGTAAAGGGAAGATGTATCTATTAAATACGTATTTATGTTTGATGGATTGGTAGTAAATAATAAATGTTGATAATGTACATTAAGAGAGTAATTATGTCATAAGTGAATTAGGAATTATTTACATATAGAATTTGTCCTAAATGAGAAATGTGTACATTGTAGAATATATATATACATACATATATATATATATATATATATATGCTAAAACGTGAAATTACATGTAATTGGAATAGTAATTATGACATAATTTAAAATAGGAGTAATTTACAGTCCTTAATTGTGAACATTTAATATGCTGAGTCAATGCTGAGTCATTTCTGACTCATTGCTGAGTCAATAGGATAATTCTATCTTGACTGAACGATTGTGGTCATTTCTAGGGTTAATCAAACGGCCTAAATTAATCCTAAAATTCTATATATACAACCTAGCTCTTAACCTAATTCACACAATTAAACTTGGAGTCGTCACACTGCCGTAAGATAGCTTGGAATGGCCGCCGCCTAAAGCTTAAAGACAAACAAAGCTAGAACAAATCTAATTCAAAACTAAGAATCAAAACAATGTCTACCCAAAGGAACGCATCTCAATTTCAGAACCTCAGATCTCAGAAAAACAAGATCGTCTTGCGTTGTAAGTATAGTGACTCTTTAGATGAGAATATGATTAAGACATGATTTGATGTAAATTGTAATATGGAATTATATCAGTATTGTAAAATATAGACGATGTTGTTTTGGTTTTGTTTATCATGATAATTTGAATGTTTGTGGTGATTGGATCCATTATCTATTATGCGAATTGTATGTATATTGTTAGATCGATATATGTGCTTATGCAAGTTATAGGTTGCAAGTTAGATATACACATATATGTATATGATTCATGTAGGTTCTATGTATATATGTTTATGTTAAACCAATTGTACCTACATGATTAGAATAGATCAATATTCACAAATTCGTATGCAAGTGAAAAACTTATAATTGGATCCATGTTAAAAGATCCGTTTATGATTCATATGATTTATAAAAGTTTATTTTTAGATCTATGTTATACATATGTATTGCAAGTTCATACATGTTCATATATGTTAACTTAACTATGTTGTAGATTCTTGAACCTATGCAAGTTTTTAGGTTAAGATTCATGAACTTATGCAAGTCGTTAATTAAGTTGTTAATTCATGAACCTATGCAAGTTGCTAATTATGTACATGTTTATGTTGATTATGTTAAAGTTGCAAGTTCACACCTATGTACATGTTTATGTTGATTATATTAAAGTTGCAAGTTCACACCTATATGTTTATGTTCATGTTGATTTTGTCAAAAATTGCAAGCTCATAGTTAATGTTGATTTCATGCCAATTTTGTGAACGTTAAATTAGGCTAAGTTATTAGCCTAATACTTTATGTGAAATCATGCGAACGGTAAATTAGGCTAAGTTATTAGCCTAATATTTAGACGGGGGTAACGTTGGGTAAAAACTTAATTATAGGGAACTTGACATAAATTGGCCAATAATCACATAGGTGATTTATGGTATGAAACGGTATAAATTATTAATTTAAAACATGTTAATACATAGGTGGGCCCAAAACCATGAAATTGGTTAAGGCCATGAATGGTGTAAATTTATACACCATTAGTTTTGAAATAAAATATGTGACATGAATAATTTACATAATTAAAATGTAAATTAGAAAATACGAATATGCTTAATCTGAGGTTGGATTGAGTTGTGATGTAAACCTGCCCGGACCCGCCCGGCTGTCCAGTAATCACAACAATACCTATCCAATGTGAGAGGTTAAGGCATTGAGCCCAATAAAGACCCGAGGTTAGACTGAGTTGTGGCGTAAGACTGCCCGGAACCGACCGGCATACAGGCAGCCACAACAATACCTGTCTAATGTGAGTGGTTGGTTCTTTAATAAGACAATTAAAGCTAAGATAGGATTGGTAGGGTTATGTTAACTAAAACACTTAACCAACTTAACATGTTAACAAGACAAGACTTGTAGGGGTTAAGTAACTAAGAAAACACTTAGCCAATTTAACATGTTAACTAGACTAGAAGGTGAGGTTAAGTAAATTTAATACACTTAACCAATTTAACATGTTAACTAGACTAGAGGTTGGGGTTAAGTAAAATTAATACACTTAGCCAAATTAGTATGTTAGCTGGACTAGAGCGTAGGGTTAAGTAAACTTAGAACACTTAACCATCATAGTGTAATAAATGAATAGGGTTAAGTTAAAGCATGAAGGGACAATACTTAACCATTAGAACATGTTAATTAAACGGATGTTAGGGTTAAGTTAACTAAGGGAACACTTAACCATTATAACATGTTAGTTAAAAATAGATGGGCAAGGTTAAGTCAACATGAACTACTGATAACACTTAATCAGTTTATCATGACAAATGAATGGGTTAAGATAACTTGAATTGACTAATGATACTTAACCAATCCAACTTGACAAGAAAGAGACTAAGTAGTAAACCTTAGTTAAAAGGACTAAGTTGTAAACCTTAGTTAAGAAAACGACGGTTCGGGGACTAAGTAGTAAACCTTAGTTAAAGGAACTAAGTAGTAAACCTTTGTACGACACGAGAAGGAGCGAACATCCATCTGATCTTAAAGAAGGCTCCAACGAACTGGGGAACGAAGCCCGCGGCTTCGAGGGGACGTGAGGGTACTATTGGTATCCCTCTACGAGGCTGTAGATGATCCGCCTGTGCTCACAGAGGTTAAGGTCTGCATTAGAAGAACCAAGGGTATGCCTTGGTTGCAACATGAGGCAACCTAAAGACTAGGATGGACCAGCGTGATTCGGCGGGACAAATGGCCCTGTGATAGCGACCCATCGTCTACCTACCATCTTGAGTCAGTCGAGATACGTAAAGCGTAAAGGCGGAGAACTCCAAAAGACCATATACTTGCTATCTAGTTATGGGTGAGAATGTCCATAAGATAGTAGGGCATAGGGGGCCTGCGTATAGTTCTCAATTTTTCAAGGGTGGCCTTTCATTAGTTGAGGGAGGGGTCAGGTGGGACCATATCCACTAGAAAAACAGACCTTAGCATCTGCATCGGTAGATATCTGAAAGCCCCCAACCGAGTTCCGTGTTTCTAGAATAGCCCTACCACGGGACTCGGGTCGCACATTTCAGGACATGTGCATCTAGACAGCGATAAACGATTCGCGACACATACGTGGGGAAAGTCTAGGAACATATACCACTCTAGGTAGTGTGTCCTAGACTAGGGGCATTGTTCGACAGATAGCATAATCCCTAGTTGGATCTAGGTGGCAAAAATTCTGAATCCGAGAAGTATTAGATAAGTCGCATAAACCCTAGTTGAATCTAGGAAGCACTCGATAAGAAAACCCTAGATTAGATCTAGGTAATAAATAATAGATGTACACCTAAAGGCAACCGCAATTACAGGGATTGGGATCACGTTATCATCTTTATACAGATTACTAGTTGGGGTACTAGTTAGGTGGTGCAGAGATATAGAATGGGGTGTGATAGTATATTCGGTTTAAACTATCTTGCTTTGGTTTATATTAGTCTGTTATTCTGGTACTGTCCCATTTTCCAGTTTACTCCTGTCATGAACTTTATCTTGTTCACATGCTAAAAGCCACTAGACTTACTCAGGCTTTATGTCTGACTCTGTTTTTCTTTCGTCTTCTTTTCTTCCGTTCCCCCCCAGGTAGTCAGGGAGGGAATAGCTCTGCTTAGTATGGACTGTTACTCTTTCCAAGCTTAAAGACTCTTGGATATATCGCTTCAGACTCTCTTTTCCGCTGCTATGGATGGCTTATGCTACATTGGGGAATATAAATGTTATTTTATGCTTCTTTATTTGTAAGACAGATGATACTCTGGTATTGGAAAGCAATTGTTGTAAAAACTATTTTATCAATAAAGTAAAGTTTTATTTTCTGCTGTTTTAATTTTGTCTGTCTTGTAATTTATCTGCATCTTTTACCTTAAATGCTCCACAGAACTTAGTGCATTCCCTTTGTGATTGACACTAACAGATGTGGGGTGTTACATTTGGTGTGAAAATTACATTTAAGAAATAGAATTATTGATGTCAAATAATTTAACCATTGAAATGAATTGATTTAAATTCTAAATATACATGAATTATTTGAAAAGGCCAAGTTAAATCTCATTTCAAATAATTGGTCGGCGGTAAGAAGTCGATGATGAAGACGGTGGTTGAAGACCGGAGATCTTCACCTCGGTTGGTTGATTACTGATGTCTTGATTGGGAGGCATCCCGAAATATAGATAATAAGTGGTGATCGTCCAGACGTACTTGGTGATCGATGGATATGCGAGGTATATAGTGCCTCCAGTTTCGTTCAGACCCAGAACGAACTTGTAAATGGACTGTGTGTCTGACATTGGATTTTGTTCTGTGCTGATTGATCTCTATTAAATATATATCTGTTTGGCGGCGGAGAATTTATTCTCTTGCTTAACGCCCATCTCTGAGACGTACGAGCTCAGAGGTTATATATCAATAGAAATCAGTCGCATGGAGTGAACTGCCTGTGTGGCATGCCTAAGTGGCAAATGATCAAGACTTCTGTTGAAAAGCAAAGTTTTGTGGTTGATGATCAAAGCACGGCCTGTGTGGCATAGCTTTGAGTATAACGTGAATTCGCGAGCCTCACACCCCGGTATGAACCAGAAACGGGAGAGGACCTCAGGGAGGGCATGCGTTTCCTTCTAGCTAGGGTGGTGTCAGTGACCTACTAGCCCTGTCATTTATATTATTTTCACCTGTGTGGTTGTTGCTGTTGCGAGGAGCCTTGGATTTATCGGTGAATATGTGGAGCCGATGGAGTCATAGGACTCATTTACGCCCCAAAGGGCGGGGAAACGCAGTGTTCAGGCATTTTAATCCACATCGGTGGACCGACCCTGATGATCCAAGGGCTCACCTATGTCTGGGTCCTGAGGCTCGGGCTAGACAGTCTCAAATTCGGTAAGGACTATCTTTTGCCTTGGTTCATGATAGAAATCCAATTTCCAAATACGTGACTTTGCGGTTTTGATTGTATACCTATATATGGCGACATAGTGGTATGGGGCATTAATGCCGTCTTTGATTGATACTTATGATTTGAAATTGTTTTTGAAGCATATAAACACTAGTAATAATATCAAATGCTTTTGTTTTATTCGTATCAAGCATATTTTGGCCATTATAAGGTAAAACTCTATCCTCCGGTTTGCGTTGCATTATGTGATGGGAACTGAGTCTTATAATGGCTTCATTTTTATAAAAAGTATTGTGATGTTTAAAAGATTTACTTGTTTTAAAGCACTGGTAATCCAATGGAGTAAACCCGTTCTGCGAAAGTGGCGAGGTCCTGTGATTAGCCATATTATAAAATGTGTTAAGTAGATTTCTCATACCAGTCCCATGACTGACTCGTAGTTTGTTTCACTTCCAAACTCGGGTGCCCCTTTTTCTACACGGGCAGCCTTGTATTCAGGTTTTAGCAGGCTCTTTCTGGATAGCTGGAGCTGAAGATGGATTCTACCATTTATCTCTTTTTATGCTGTTCAGCTCCTATTGTACATATTATGTTTAGTTTTCTGCTGTAGACATTTATGTATAGCTGAACTATATTTTGTACTAAGTATGATCCTGTATACTGTGTAAATCTGATGATTATGTTTATCCAGTGTTTTAATTATACATTATCTGGTGTATTTATTTATTTCTGTTCTGCTGTTATTTGTTTATGTGTTATATTCCAAAGATTACCCTTGCCACCGTCGTACGGGGTTTTGGGGTCGTCACAACGTGGTATCAGAGCTTTGGTTAAGCTTAGTTCTGGAATATAACATATTAACGAACTCGTCAGAAATAGAACCAGTAGTGTTCTAGGACGAACAGCTCATTACAGATAGGATCAGTAATATCCTAGTATGAGTATAGCAGAATGGAATACACCTCGATAGACACATTTACATTCAAGTATATGTCTCTATGTTTTAAAATACCTTTTCTGTTGGCCTAACACTTTGTGACACGACCCGAACTTCCCCGGTAAGGAAAGCCCGGATTGCGTTGAGGACAAGACAAAATAGAACTCAGACGGAAGAACATTTCATTGTTTATTACAACAATTCCATCAGAATACAAGAATATACAGAGTAAGAATAAATATACATTCAACAAATATCAGAGATTACAATAAATTACATAGCAGAAGAAAAACAATATAAAACACAACTAGAAGTAATACACGGATACAGAGCTTTCTGAGCATCGTTCCAGCTGTAAATCAGGATCCTGTGAATGTAAATCTGCAAAACCAAAACTACTAGCTACCCGTGTGGAAAATAGGGGCACCCAGAGTTTAGGTTAAAACAATAAACTCC
The DNA here is from genome assembly GCA_030737875.1 of Allium sativum. NCBI lineage: Eukaryota > Viridiplantae > Streptophyta > Magnoliopsida > Asparagales > Amaryllidaceae > Allium > Allium sativum. The sequence continues at coordinate 284,250,794 of CM060921.1, forward strand.
AGGTCAGTCATGTGACTGGTGTGAGAACTAAAACAGTTATTAATCTTTATTTTAAAGTTCGGTAAATCAAGGGACCACGCCGTATAACACGGAACGGGTTTCCTCCCAAGAATACCAGTGCATATCAATAAACAGCGCAATGATTTTTAGAAAAATGAAGCTATTATAAGACCCAGGTCCCATCACACAATGCAATGCAAGCCAGAGGATAGGGTTTTCCCTTATAATAGCCAAACATGCTTGGTACGTTTAAAACAAATCATTTGATACTATAATAAGTGTATAGTGTCAAAACAATTTCAATCATAAATATCAATCATAGACGGCATGAGTGCCATATATCATGTCGCCATACTAGTTCTACAATTAAAACCGCAATATCACGTATTGGAAATTGGATTTCCATCATGAGTAGAGGCAAGGGGCAAGCTCCTTTCCGATTCGAGACACTCTAGAAAATGTCTCAGGACCCCACTATGATCCTTTGGAACCTCCAAGGCCGGTCCTCTCTTACTTTTGAGGATTAGTTATTCCTGAACACACATTTCTTGGTCCTAACAGACCTAATATCGAGGCGCCTCATCCAACAACCACACAGGTGAAAAGTATATAAATGTCAGCCAGTTTAAGCACTGACACCACCCATAGCTAGAAAGAAACGTCGTGCACTCCTTGGGTCCTTATCCCGTTTTTGACTCATATCGAGGTGTGAGGCTCGCGAATTCACGTTATACACAAAGTTACGCCACATAGGCCGTGCTTTGATCATCAACCACAAGACTTTGTTTTTCAACAGAAGCCTTGATCAATTGTCACTTACGCGTGCCACACTGGCAATTCACTCCATGCGACTGATGTCCATCGATATACAACCTCTGAGCTCGTACGTCTCAGAGAAGGGCGTTAAGCAAGAGAATAAATTCTCCGCCGCCAAACAGATGTATATTTAATAGAGATCAATCAACACAGAATAAAATCCAATGTCAGACACACAGTCCATTTACAAGTTCGTTCTGGGTCTGAACGAAACCGGAGGCACTTTCCTCGCACATCCATCGATCTCCAAGTACGTCTGGACGATCACCAACTGTTTCCCTCCTCTTGGGTGTACAGCCCAATCAAGATCATCAGTAATCACCCAAACGATGTGAAGACTTTCAGTCTTCAACCACCGTCTTCATCTTTGACTTATCGCCGAATCGGTTATTCAGAATGGGTAAAACCCGGTCTTTCCGAATAACCCACGTATATAATAAACAAATGTTACATAAACACACGATACGCCTCATTCCAATTCAGAATAATCTTTTATTCACAAAATCACATTCTTAGGGAAAGGTTCCCATTAATTTTATCCAAGATAAATTCTTCTAAATTTATTCTTTAATCTTTCTTTGGATATCATTTCAAACCATATTATGGTTTTCCAAACTAGTCGGGATTAGCGAATCACACCGAAGTAATTATTTATTTTATTTCCCAATCCCAACCTATTTATCCCATGGAGAAAAACTGGTAATACTCCATAACTAACACCACGATGTTATCGGTAAATTTAATTACCATTTCACGTTCAAATCTAACTAAAGATTTAACTATCGCTTTGGAGCAAAACCGGTGATACTCCATTCTCGATCACTTTTCAGATCTGATAATTTAAATTATCAATTCACATTTCAATCTAATTAAAAATTCATTAAAACTCCACTTAGTTTTAATCTTTTCAAAAATCAATATCCTGTCTTTAACTGGGTTAAAGAACCAATGTCATCTAAAACACAGTTCACGATAAACCCAAAATCACATTCAAATTCAATTCCAATTAAACATTATTTAATTGGTACACTTCATTAAATCTAAATAGAAAGATTTAATCTTTTTCTCTATTGGGCTTAAGAATCGGTGTTAATGAAGACACCATTCACAACAAACCCAAATCACATTCTATATTAAATACAAGGCTCTGAATAGAAAATATACTGGCTTATATTCAATATCAAATTATGAAACCAACAAATATCGTATTGGAAATAACGATATAAAATGTATCTTTCAAATTTCCATAACAATATCTGTATAATCACGAAATTCAACATCGAAATATTCCGAAGATAATTTCAATTCAAATCCATCCCAATTCATGTATTGTAAATTCTGATTATTTTCAAAACCACTTTCAAATTCAATTTATTTATTTATTTCAAAAACAAATTGATTTTATTTCTAGTTCAAAACTAGTTCATTTTGATAAAAAATCTAATTTTATCTTTTCAAATGTGGGATTTTTCATCCCAGTTCTTTCCTATTCACATATTATGATTTTACACAAATTATTGATATTTTTAATAATTTTATCAAGGCCCGTACAGTCGATTTCCATCAACAGCCATCGAACTGCACTTACAGCGACCTTTTTCAAATTTGATTTGGACATAATTCCAAATCCAACCGTTAGATCTCAAATTTCTAATATTCATTGGAAAGCTCTTTTCGATACGAACCCAACGGTTCTAGTTTCAGGAGAATCCGACGGTCGGATCTCCCGTAATGTCCATTCGAAGCCAATGGTCGAAATTCACGAACTGCCACAACGCGCCGCGTTCTATTCAGGCCATTATATATATATATATATATATATATATATAATATATATATTATATATATTTCGTCGATATCCTTTTTAAAACGAATTTTATAAATCGTTTTAAATTCGTTTTCGGAACGATTTCAACTTCCCTTTTAATTTCAAATAAAAATTGAATTTTCCTTTATAAATTCGTTTTAAATTCATTTCAAATTGATTTCAATTCAAATCGATTTCAATTCAATTTCATTTCAATTCAATTTTAATTCGAATCCATTTTAATTCAATTTCAATTCGAATTCATTTCTACATATTTGATTTGAAATCACTTTTCGATATTCATAAAAAAAATGAATAAAAGCGATATAAATATCGTTCACGTCAAAATGGCGCATCTCTAATCAACACGGCTTTATATATTTCAATAAATTCGTTATTCTATTCAACACGTGAATCTATATTTCTTCTTACTTACAATAAAAAGGTAAATTTTATTGTATAAATATTTTATTCAACACATGAATACACTTTCAACACATGAATTCTCAACACCTGAACATCGTCAACACATGACTATTTATTCTATTCAACACCTGAATTTTCTTTTATAATGTTCATTATTTCCCAATTGGAATGAGGCCCAATCAATCACCATATAATGTTAATTATATGGATTCCACACAACACATGTATATAATAGCACTGACAAATAATCAACCATCATTCAAAGTGCATCACACAACTGCATAAGCATTAAATATAAATAATTAACGCTTAAACAGCCAGTCGACCAATCGGTCGACATACAATTAAATAATTGGGATTAGTGTAGACCAAATATCATCCCAACACCCGTGTGGGATTTCAAATCAACAAACACATATTTTTATTAGTGCAGTTGGGCGATGTGTAAAATTTATCGTCCCAATCAATATCCTTCAAATAGCTGTACATAAACAAACCGTCCGGTTTGTAAATAAATATTTATTTATTCACATTCACGTTAAAAATTATATTTTTAACAATAATTAATTTATTCCAACAATCAACATTTTATTATCGATTTCACATCAACATCACAAACAAATTTCACAACACATCAAACAAGCATACAAGCCGTCCATGGTCTGTGGACGACGGGTGTCGGATACTGCTAAGCACCGTCTGCATCCTAGTATATATTTTAACCAGAAAAACAAGATTTAAGGTGAGAAGTTCTCACCGAGGGTTCCACTCTGCCATGCTTTATTTCTGAATGGTCTGGATTCTGTTTCGCTTCCAGTCAGTTCCATCGCGATCTATTTCACTCTGTTTATAATAAAAATCACATTTTTATTATTTATTTTTATATATAAAAATCATATTTTTATATTGCTACTTCTATAAAGATCACATCTTTATCTTCACTTCATATATATAAAAATCGAATTTTTACTTTACTACACATATAAAAGTTATATTTTTAACCTTTCTGTATTATAAAAATTATATTTTTAATATCTCTATAATATAAAAATCATATTTTTAACCTTTTTGTATATAAAGATTCGATCTTTCCTCTTTCTATATTCATATAAAAAATACGATCCTTCTTGCTAACCAAAATCTAATTTATTCTATTTCAACAATATAATCTTTTCCTTAACAAAAACTTGATCTTTTCTATTTTAAAAATATAATCTTTCGCTATTTAAAAATACAATTTCGCTATTTAAAAATATAATCTTTCGCTATTTAAAAATCTCGCCTTTACCATCTTAAAAATCTAATCTTTACTTCTATGAACACATCATAAAAATCTTATCTTTTTGTTTAAAAAAAATATAATATTTTTCATTATAAAGATATAAACTTCAAATAAATTAAAACTGATTTTAAAAATATATATTTTACTCTTAAAAACTGATTTAACAATATATACTCTACTCTATAAAACTCAGAAAAAAAAGTCATCACTTATGAATGCAAAAATCCTATTTTCTCTCGCCATTCATATAAATAAAGATCACAACTTTTCTATAAATTAAAATCAAGCCTTTCTTTATATAAAAATCAAATTTTTAATACTATGTTTCCTATAAATAAAAACTGATTTTTATAAACTGAAATTACCTTTTTAAAACAACGGTTTAAAGAGATAAAATAAAATAAAATCGAATTTAGGAGAAATAAAATAAGGGGACTTACGAATTTTTTCGAAGGAGAGGGGGGGTCTGATGTGTCACGCGGTGGGGGAGGCCTTGCAGGCGGAGGCGTGGGTCTGGTGGTGGAGCTCAGGGCGCGGCGTTTGATTGAGGAAGGGAAGAGGAGGGGAGAAGAAGAAGCGGCAGAGGGGGATGGATCGAAGAAGGGAAGGGCGAGCGTTGAGGGAGAGGGGGTGCTGCAGCGCTCCGCCTGGAGGCGGCGGATCTGGACAAGGGGGCGCGCTCTTTTTTTCTTTTAATTTTTTTTATTTATCTCGACGGAATGAACAAAGGGGGGGCAGAGTGATAAAAGGAAGAGGGAGAGAGGGTTTTCTATATATTTTTTTATTATTTTATTTCAAAAAAGTTGACTTTTTATTTCAACCTCGAAATCAAGCCCACCGCCTGTCGTCCATAGCTAATTACCCCCATTTCGAACACAATGGGATATGTATCGTAGGCTGATTCGTTTGATTCGATCAGTTTTCGTCAAAATCAACATATAACTCTATATATTGAATTTGAACGCGCATTTCAATTTACCGAGGTCACATACTAACTCGAAAAATTCCAGAAAAATATTTTCTAGCTTCGTATTGACGATACGGTCCTAACAAAACTAGTTTCGTCAAATTCTGAGACCGTTGGAAAAATGGCCATTTTCCAGTCGACTAAAATCAACTGAAAATGGTCAAACTCGTTTTCCTTTGTCACGCTCACATATTGATTCGAAAAATTACGAAATTTGAAACCTAGCAATAACTTGACATCTCGGATCCAACAAAAGTGGTTTCGCCGAATTCCGAGGTTATTTGCAAAATGGCTATTTTTAAAGGCCGAAATTCCATAGCGACTATCCTGAAATTTCAACTGGACATATCTTTTGATTCCCACTATGAAATTTTGATTTTTTGGATTCGTTGGAAAGATATTCTCAATTAGATTCTAATATTTTTGGTTTTGCTAAAATCCGATTTATTTTGCACCCGATACATTCATTTGAAGTTTGAAATCAAACTATCGAACTACCGCGCCATTTTCAATTCCTTTTATAATTAAAAATAAATATATATATTCTAACGACGATTCATATAACTATATACGTTCGAATTCTATTCAAAATAAATTTCTCGTCGATATTATTTAAAATAATCTATTTTAAATAATCAAAATTCACTAAAATTGCCAAAATAAAAATTTTAAACTGGCTCGAATTTTCGGGTTGTTACATTCTCCCCCACTTAAAACTTTTCGTCCCCGAAAAGGAACGAAGCCGAAAGTTGTTTTACAAACCAACTCAACTTCCATTATTTTCGTTACGGCTTAAGTTCTTCAACTTTTCAGTTTCTAAGAACTTTTCAAATTCTTCAAAAATTTGGCTAACACCCTATATTTCCGAAAAATTTCGCCATAACCTCCCCTGCACCAGGGACTTCGGGATATTTCATATAGCCTCCCATGGCCTTCTTCAATCAAAAAGAAAAAGAAAAAGCCAAGCGGCTAGCCAATCGGCTCGTAAAATCATCATCACCCAAACAAAACAGTAAATTATGGTAAACATGTACCTATTTGTCGGGCAAACAATTTTATTCTTCTGCTTTAGCCTCCTTGCTATGACCTGTTCAATGTAAGTACATGTATATGCTAGCAAATGCGACTGATTTTCAATACAATTCAATATTTGATTCTATTAGGCGTAATGGTTCAAAATTTCAAACAAATAGACAAACAACACAACCAGCAATCAATTAGTTGATTAGAATTTCAAACACATAACTTTGATATTTATATAGAAAATCATGTTTTTGATGCCAAATCACAACAATACATCTATCTATATTTTGGTTCTCACACCAGTCTAATGGAAATATATAGATATCACACCTTCGAAACACGAACATAATTACTGATGATGATGCGTCAATCATCAGAATCAGGTCCGTGCAACTAGAGTGTGATCCTATATCTATCCAGTATATTAAAACTTCGAATATACGTTCATGACGCGTATATGCAAAACCTTTATATACTCGATTGTCCAAATTCAAAATAAATAAATATTCAAATACGTATAAAATGGTTTAAATTTTCAAAACAAAATTGTTTTCATTTGAAAAATATACTCTTCACACTCGTTCTAGGATACTACTGATCCTATCTCTAACGAGTCTTTCTCATTGGATATTACTAATCCAATATCTGATGAATTCTTTCGTTTGGTTCTAATGTGTCTTGTTCTCGAGCTCTGTAAGCCAAAGCTCTGATACCAAACTGACACGACCCGAACTTCCCCGGTAAGGAAAGCTCGGATTACGTTGAGGACAAGACAAAATAGAACTCAGACGGAAGAACATTTCATTGTTTATTACAAAAATTCCATCAGAATACAAGAATATACAGAGTATGAATAAATATACATTCAACAAATATCAGAGACTACAATAAATTACATAGTAGCAGAAAAACAATATAAAACACAACTAGAAGTAATACACGGATACAGAGCTTTCCGAGCATCGTTCCAGCTGTAAATCAGGATCCTGTGAATATAAATCTGCAAAACCAAAACTACTAGCTGCCCGTGTGGAAAATAGGGGCACCCAGAGTTTAGGTTAAAACAATAAACTCCAGGACAGTCATGTGACTGGTGTGAGAACTAAAACAGTTATTAATCTTTATTTTAAAGTTCGGTAAATCAAGGGACCACGCCGTATAACACGGGACGGGTTTCCTCCCAAGAATACCAGTGCATATCAATAAACAGCGCAATGCTTTTTAGAAAAATGAAGCTATTATAAGACCCAGGTCCCATCACACAATGCAACGCAAGCCGGAGGATAGGGTTTTCCCTTATAATAGCCAAACATGCTTGGTACGTTTAAAACAAATCATTTGATACTATAATAAGTGTATAGTGTCAAAACAATTTCAATCATAAATATCAATCATAGACGACATGGGTACCATATATCATGTCGTCATACTAGTTCTACAATTAAAACCGCAATATCACGTATTGGAAATTAGATTTCCGTCATGATTCGAGGCAAGGGGCAAGCTCCTCTCTGAATCGAGACACTCTAGAAAATGTCTCAGGACCCCACTATGATCCTTTGGAACCTCCAAGGCCGGTCCTCTCTTACTTTTGAGGATTAGTTATTCCTGAACACACGTTTCCCAGTCCTAACAGACCTAATATCGAGGCGCCTCATCCAACAACCACACAGGTGGAAAGTATATAAATGTCAGCCAGTTTAAGCACTGACACCACCCATAGCTAGAAAGAAACGCCGTGCACTCCTTGGGTCCTTATCCCGTTTTTGACTCATACCGAGGTGTGAGGCTCGCGAATTCATGTTATACACAAAGCTACGCCACACAGGCCGTGCTTTGATCATCAACCACAAGACTTTGCTTTTCAACAGAAGCCTTGATCAATTGCCACTTACGCGTGCCACACTGGCAATTCACTCCATGCGACTGATGTCCATCGATATACAACCTCTGAGCTCGTACGTCTCAGAGAAGGGCGTTAAGCAAGAGAATAAATTCTCCGCCGCCAAACAGATGTATATTTAATAGAGATCAATCAACACAGAATAAAATCCAATGTCAAACACACAGTCCATTTACAAGTTCGTTCTGGGTCTGAACGAAACCGGAGGCACTTTCCTCGCATATCCATCGATCTCCAAGTACGTCTGGACGATCACCAACTGTTTCTCTCCTCTTGGGTGTATAGCCCAATCAAGATCATAAGTAATAACCCAAACGATGTGAAGCCTTTCGGTCTTCAACCACCATCTTCATCTTCGACTTATCGCCGAATCGGTTATTCAGAATGGGTAAAACCCGGTCTTTCCGAATTACCCACGTATATAATAAACAAATGTTACACAAACACACCATACGCCTCATTTCAATTTAGAATAATCTTTTATTCACAAAATCACATTCTTAGGGAAAGGTTCCCATTAATTTTATCCAAGATAAATTCTTCTAAATTTATTCTTTAATCTTCCTTTGGATATCATTTCAAACCATATTATGGTTTTCCAAACTAGTCGAGATTAGCGAACCATACCGAAGTAATTATTTATTTTATTTCCCAATCCCAACCTATTTATCCTATGGAGCAAAACTGGTAATACTCCATAACTAACACCACGATGTTATCGGTAAATTTAATTACCATTTTATGTTCAAATCTATTTAAAGATTTAACTATCGCTTTGGAGCAAAACTGGTGATACTCCATTCTCGATCACTTTTCAGATCTGATAATTTAAATTATCAATTCACATTTCAATCTAATTAAGGATTCATTAAAACTGCACTTAGTTTTAATCTTTTCAAAAATCAATATCCTGTCTTTAACTAGGTTAAAGAACCAATGTCATCTAAAACACGGTTCACGATAAACCCAAAATCACATTCAAATTCAATTCCAATTAAACATTATTTAATTGGTACACTTCATTAAATCTAAATAGAAAGATTAAATCTTTTTCTCTATTGGGCTTAAGAATCGGTGTTAATGAAGACACCATTCACAACAAACCCAAATCACATTTAATATTAAATACAAGGCTCTGAATAGAAAATATACCGGCTTATATTCAATATCAAATTCTGAAACCAACAAATATCGTATTGGAAATAACGATATAAAATATATCTTTCAAATTTCCATAACAATATCTGCATAATCACGAAATTCAACATCGAAATATTCCGAAGATAATTTCAATTCAAATCCATCCCAATTCACGTATTGAAAATTCTGATTATTTTCAAAACCACTTTCAAATTCAATTTATTTATTTCAAAAACAAATTGATTTTATTTCTAGTTCAAAACTAGTTCATTTTGATAAAAATCTAATTTTATCTTTTCAAATATGGGATTTTTCATCCCAGTTCTTTCCTATTCACATATTATAATTTTACACAAATTATTGATATTTTTAATAATTTTATCAAGGCCCGTACAGTCGATTTCCATCAACGGCCATCGAACTGCACTTACAGCGACCTTTTTCAAATTTGATTTGGAAATAATTCCAAATTCAACCGTTAGATCTCAAATTTCTAATATTCATTGGAAAGCTCTTTTCGATACGAACTCAACGGTTCCGGTTTCAGGAGAATCCGACGGTCGGATCTCCCGTAATGTCCATTCGAAGCCAATGGTCGAAATTCACGAACTACCACAGCGCGGCGCGTTCTATTCAGGCCATTAATTATATAATATATATGTTATATATATTTCGTCGATTTCCTTTTTAAAACAAATTTTATAAATCGTTTTAAATTCATTCTCGGAACGATTTCAACTTCCCTTTCAATTTCAAATCAAAATTGAATTTTCCTTTATAAATTCGTTTTAAATTCATTTCAATTTGATTTCAATTCAAATCGATTTCAATTCAATTTCTATTCAATTTCATTTCAATTTCAATTCGAATTCATTTCAATTCAATTTCAATTCGAATTCATTTCTATATATTTGATTTGAAATCACTTTTCGATATTCATAAAAAAAATGAATAAAATCGATATAAATATCGTTCACGTCAAAATGGCGCATCTCTAATCAACACGGCTTTATATATTTCAATAAATTCGTTATTCTATTCAACAAATGAATATTTATTCTATTCAACACATGAATCTATATTTCTTCTTACTTACAATAAAAAGGTAAATTTTATTGTATAAATATTTTATTCAACACATGAATACACTTTCAACACATGAATTCTCAACACCTGAACATCGTCAACACATGACTATTTATTCTATTCAACACATGAATTTTCTTTTATAATGTTCATTATTTCCCAATTGGAATGAGGCCCAATCAATCACCATATAATGTTAATTATATGGATTCCACACAACACATGTATATAATAGCACTGACAAATAATCAACCATCATTTAAAGTGCATCACACAACTGCATAAGCATTAAATATAAATAATTAACGCTTACACAGCCTATCGACCAATCGGTCGACATACAATTAAATAATTGGGATTAGTGTAGACCAAATATCATCCCAACACCCATGTGGGGTTTCGAATCAACAAACACATATTTTTATTGGTGCAGTTGGGCGATGTGTAAAATTTATCGTCCCAATCAATATCCTTCAAATAGGTGTACATAAACAAACCGTCTGGTTTGTAAATGAATATTTATTTATTCACATTCACGTTAAAAATTATATTTTTAACGATAATTAATTTATTCCAACAATCAACATTTTATTATCGATTTCACATCAACATCACAAACAAATTTCACAACACATCAAACAAGCATACAAGCCGTCCATGGTCTGTGGACGACGGGTGTCGGGTGCTGCTAAGCACCGTCTACATCCTAGTATATATTTTAACCAGAAAAACAAGATTTAAAGTGAGAAGTTCTCAGCGAGGGTTCCACTCCGCCATGCTTTATTTATGAACGGTCTGGATTCTGTTTCGCTTCCAGTCAGTTCCATCGCGATCTATTTCACTCTGTTCATAATAAAAATCACATTTATATTATTTATTTTTATATATAAAAATCATATTTTTATATTGCTACTTCTGTAAAGATCACATCTTTATCTTCACTTCATATATATAAAAATCAAATTTTTACTTTACAACACATATAAAAGTTATATTTTTAACCTTTCTGTATTATAAAAATTATATTTTTAATATCTCTATAATATAAAAATCGTATTTTTAACCTTTCTGTATATAAAGATTCGATCTTTCCTCTTTCTATATTCATATAAAAAATACGATCCTTCTTGCTAACCAAAATCTAATTTATTCTATTTCAACAATATAATCTTTTCCTTAACAAAAACTTGATCTTTTCTATTTTAAAAATATAATCTTTCGCTATTTAAAAATATAATCTTTCGCTATTTAAAAATATAATCTTTCGCTATTTAAAAATCTCGCCTTTACCATCTTAAAAATCTAATCTTTACTTCTATGAACACATCATAAAAATCTTATCTTTTTGTTTAAAAAAAATATAATTTTTATCATTATAAAGATATAAACTTCAAATAAATTAAGACTGATTTTAAAAATATATATTTTACTCTTAAAAACTGATTTAACAATATATACTCTACTCTATAAAACTCAGAAAAAAAGTCATCACTTATGAAAGCAAAAATCCTATTTTCTCTCTCCATTCATATAAATAAAGATCGCAACTTTTCTATAAATTAAAATCAAGCCTTTCTTTATATAAAAATCAAATTTTTAATACTATGTTTCCTTTAAATAAAAACTGATTTTTATAAACTGAAATTACCTTTTTAAAACAACGGTTTAAAGAGATAAAATAAAATAAAATCGGATTTAGGAGAAATAAAATAAGGGGACTTACGAATTTTTTCGAAGGAGAGGGGGGGGGTCTGAGGTGTCACGCAGTGGGGGAGGCCTTGCAGGCGGAGGCGTGGGTCTGGTGGTGGAGCTCAGGGCGCGACGTTCGATTGAGGAAGGGAAGAGGAGGGGAGAAGAACAAGCGGCAGAGGGGGATGGATCGAAGAAGGGGAGGGCGAACGTCGAGGGGGGGGGGGGAGTGCTGCGGTGCTCCACCTGGAGGCGGCGGATTTGGACAAGGGGGCGCGCTCTTTTCTTCTTTTAATTTTTATATTTATCTCGATAGAATGAACAAAGGGGGGCCAGAGTGATAAAAGGAAGAGGGAGAGAGGGTTTTCTATATATATATATATATATATATATTTTTTATTTCAAAAAAGTTGACTTTTTATTTCGACCTCGAAATCAAGCCCACCGCCTGTCGTCCATAGCTAATTACCCCCATTTCAAATACAATGGGATATGTATCGTAGGCTGATTCGTTTGAATCGATCAGTTTTCGTCAAAATCAACATATAACTCTATATATTAAATTTGAACGCGCATTTCATTTTATTGAGGTCACATACTAACTCGAAAAATTCCAGAAAAATATTTTCTAGCTTCGTATTGACGATACGGTCCTAACAAAACTAGTTTCGTCAAATTCTAAGACTGTTGGAAAAATGGTCATTTTTCAGTCGAATAAAATCAACTAAAAATGGTCAAACGCGTTTTCCTTTGCCACGCTCACATATTGATTCGAAAAATTACGAAATTTGAAACCTAGCAATAACTTGACATCCCGGATCAAACAAAAGTGGTTTCACCGAATTTCGAGGTTGTTTGCAAAATGGCTATTTTTAAAGGCCGAAATTCCATAGCGACTATCCTGAAATTTCAACTGGACATATCTTTTGATTCCCGCTATGAAATTTTGATTTTTCAGATTCGTTGGAAAGATATTCTCAATTAGATTCTAATATATTTGTATTTGCTAAAATCCAATTTATTTTGCACCCGGTACATTCATTTGAAGTTTGAAATTGAATTATCGAACTACCGCGCCAGTTTCAATTCCTTTTATAATTAAAAATAAATATATATATTCTAACGACGATTCATATAACTATATACGTTTGAATTCTATTCAAAATAAATTTCTCGTTGATATTATTTAAAATAATCTATTTTAAATAATCAAAATTCACTAAAATTAACAAAATAAAAATTTTAAACTGGCTTGGATTTTCGGGTTGTTACACTTTGTTTTCTGTTTGCAGACATTGAAAAATGAGTGGCAGAAGTAGAAGAGGTGGGGTAGAACCAGATATTGGTGCTTTACTAATTAAGTATCGAAATATGGGTGGAGTACCATTCTCGGGCAATGAATCTATTATTCAAACTCAAGCCTGGATACGCTCTACTGAGACAATTTTTGAAGGTTCAAAGCTGAGAGATGATCAGAAAAGATTACTGGCATCTTGGGCACTCAAAGACGAAGCTTTGTTCTGGTGGGATTCAGTTATTAAGGATAATCCAGAAGGTAATATTACCTGGGATTGATTTAAAGAGATTTTCAAGGAATGATTTATTCCTCCAGAAGCAACTGAGAGATTATGTGATGAGTTTTGTTATCTGATACAAGGGGATATGAGCATTCCAGAATATCATAAGAAATTCAATGAACTTTCTCACTTTGCCCCTCATCTAATTCAAAATCCGAAGAGGAAGAATCTGAGATTTATTATTGGGCTTCAAAGAAAGTACCAAAGTATAGTAATGGGGCATGTGAAGCTTCCTTTTTCTGAAATGATATACATGGCTTATCAGTATGAAGATCTCAATAAGAAATGTCTTTTGAATGATGAAGAGGAAGTTAGTTTTAGTAACAAAGAGGAGTCTGACACTGATGGTCCTGAAGCCAGTACGATGCCTGAGGTCAGTGTGAAGCCCAAAGCCAAGAGGAAAAGGGTTAAATCTGAGAAAGAACCCATAACGATGACCACATGCTCTAACTGCAAGAAGCAAGGGCATTTGACCAGGAATTGTAAATCCTTGAAGAAAGATGGATTTAAACCCGGTAGGAGGTCTCGAGAGATTAGGAGATACCGAAAGTGCCATCGGGCTGGTCATATTGAGAAGAATTTCCAGCTATTAAAGAAAAAGTCTGAAGTAGTACATGTGAATGAAGTGGCAGAAACTTCAACACCCTCAGCTAGTCAGGGAAGGTCTGATGTTTAGGAAGGCACGCTTACTGTCAAAAACATTCCAGTTAAAGTACTATTTGATACAGGCGCGTCACGAAGCTTTATTGCAAGGAATTCCGTTAAGAAGTTAGATTTGAAATTGAAAAGGCTCAAAGAACCCATCACTGTCCATAATCCGGTTGGGGGTTCCCTCAATCTTAGTTGGGTATGTGGGGTGCCTGTCTCTTTTTCCCGAAATCGGTTTCCTACCATCTCGATCGTCATGAATTTTACCGAATTCGATCTTAATTTGGGATTGGATTGGTTAACCAAATATGAATCAGAGGTTAAATGCGCCGAGAGAGTGGTCAGGGCAAAGATTAAATCAGGGGATTATATCACCATACCATATGAAGGTCCGAATTCAGATAGAAAAGACTTTTGGTCATCTCTTGATGTTTCTCCTGCTCAAATAAAAAATATCCCTGTAGTCACAGAGAATATTCTGGACCTTATAAAAGATATTACTGTCGTAAAAGATTATGCAGATGTGTTCGAAGAAGTTGTTAGCTTACCTCCGAAGAGAGAAATTGATTTCAAGATCGCTTTAATTCCAAATGCAAGGCCAGTAGCGCACGCTATTCGGAGAATGACTCTAAAGGAGAAAGAAGAATTAGATAATCAAACTCGACAGCTTGTATGGAAGGGTCTGTTCAGGCCTAGTTTCTCTGATTGGGGAGCAACGATGGTATTTGTCCCGAAGTCAGACGGTACTCTTATACTATGTGTGGATTATCGTGACTTGAATAAGCAGACATTGAAGAACAAATATCCATTGTCGCGGATTGATGATTTGCTGGATCGGTTGAATGGTGCACAAGTATTTTCAAGGATGGACCTAGCTACAGGCTTCCATCAGCTTCGTATTGCTGAAGAGTGTGTTCCAATGATAGCATTAAGAGGTCCAGACTTATTCTATGAGTGGTTAGTAATGTCGTTCGGCTTATGTAACGCTCTTGCCTATTTTGTGGATTTGATGAATCGAGTATTCCGCGATGTCTTGAATAAATTTGTTTTGGTTTTCATTGATGACATATTGATCTTCTCTAAGTCAGAGAGCGAGCATGCAAAACATTTGGAACAAGTGCTAGAAATTCTCAGAAAGAACGTCTTGAAGGACAAACTTTCCAAATGTATATTCTGGCAAGAACAAGTCAAGTCTCTTGGCCACGTTGTATCAAAAGAAGGAATTTCTGTGGATCCCAGTAAAATCACAGCTATTCAAAATTGGAAGCAGCCTAGTACTCAGACAGAAATCCGAAGTTTTCTTGGATTAGCTAGTTATTATCGGAAGTTCGTTAAAGATTTTTCGAAGATATCTAGTTCCTTAACAAAGCTTATGAAGAAGCACGCAAAATTCAAGTGGACTCCCGAATGTGAGGAGGGTTTTTAGAAGCTAAAATTAAGGTTAACAACTGCTCTAGTGTTAACAATTATCGATGGAATTCAAGACTTGAAAGTCTGGACAGATGCCTCTAGAGAAGGCCTTGGAGCAGTATTAATGCAAAGAGGTCAAGTGGTTGCTTATGCTAGCCGTCAGCTGAAACCGCATGAGAAAAATTACGTTACTCATGATCTTGAGTTGTTAGCCATTGTATTTGCTTTAAAAATCTGGAGGCACTATCTTTTGGGTGAGAAATTCGAACTGTATACAAATCATCAGTCGCTAAAGTATCTGTTCACCCAGAAAGACTTGAATCTAAGGCAGCAACGTTGGCTAGAATTTCTTGGAGCATACGATTTTGAGATATTGTACACTCCAGGGAAAGCCAATGTTGTGGCCGATGCGCTGAGTCGAAAGAATGCAATAATCGCTAGTTTTATCATTACGCCTTCCTTGATTGACAAAATATCTATTCTTCAGAAGGATGATAATTTTATTAAGGATATGATCAGAAGGATTCAGAAAGGCGAACCCTTGGGTTTTCAAATAGATAACGATGGAATCCTGAGATTGAGAGGAAGGATTTGTGTTCCCGACATCCCCGAGCTCAAAAGAGAAGTGTTGGATGAATGTCACAAGTCCAAGCTGAGTATCCATCCAGGTGTGAGAAAAATGTATAACGATCTCAAGAGAACATTCTGGTGGAAGGCTATGAAAAGGGACGTTTCAATATATGTTAGCAGGTGTCCAACATGCCAACTAGTCAAAAGCGACCAACAGAAACTTGCCAGATTGTTGCAACCGCTGGACATTCATAGATGGTTTGACCAGAACCAAGAAAGGAAATGACAGTATTTGGGTGATCGTAGATCGCTTCACGAAGACCGCCCATTTTATACCTGTCAGATCCAATAGAACTGCTCAAAGCCTGGCACAGATTTGTTTCAAAGAAATTGTTAGGATACATTGGGTGCCGATCAATATAGTTAGTGATAGAGATCCAATATTTACTAGCAAATTCTGGGAGGCATTTCAAGTAGAACTCGGGACGAAACTGAACTTGAGCACCGCCTATCATCCTCAGACAGATGGTTAGACTGAGAGGGTGAATCATATACTAGAAGATTTATTGCGGGCTTGTGTTCTTGATTTTGGTGGATCATGGGAAGACCATTTTGCATTTGGCTGAGTTTTCATACAACAACAGCTACAAGCGAGCCTGACAATGTCACCATTCGAAGCATTGTATGGTAGACTGTGTCGATCTCTTGGTTGTTGGGTTGAACCTGGTAATAGGCTTGTATTGGGACCAAATATGATTCACGAAGCTGCGGATAAAGTCGATTTCATTAAGAAACGATTGCTAGCAGCTCAAAGCCGATAGAAGAGCTATGCATACTCGAGAAGGAGGGATTTAGCATTTGCTGTTGGTGACTATGTGTATCTAAGGGTTTCTCCGATGAGCGGAGTGATTCGATTTGGTAAAACTGGGAAGTTGGCGCCCAGATTTATTGGTCCATTCCCTATACTTGAACGAATTGGAACTCTCGCTTATAGAGTTCAATTGCCAGATTGGTTGCCTGGAGCGCGTGATGTATTTCACGTATCTCAACTTCGAAAGCATGTTCATGATCCAGACTTGATCGTGGAAGAAGCAGCACAGTGGGATATAGAAATTACTCCAGAATTGGCTGTTAGAAGAGAGCCGCTAAAGATAATTGGCAAAGAAACAAAAGAGCTGAGGAACAAGAAGGTTCACTTAGTCAAAGTGCAATGGAGTGGAGATCCGCGATATTGTACTTGGGAAACTGAGGAGAGTATTAAGAAAGCCTATCCTAAGTGCATGGTGGATATCTCTGATTGACTCCGGTGCAAGGTACATTTACCATATTTTGCATTTTCATTTTGTTCTCTACTTTGCTGTTAATTTCTTTTCATGCATGTAAGCTTTTTATTATATAGTCTGAATGTTTTCAAAAGAGTGTATGAATTAATTAGTATGCTTTTTGAAAGATAAAAACAAATTGATTGCTGGTTGTGTTGTTGGATTTTTGGTTGATTAATTAGAGTTTTGAACCATTTAGCCAAATTGAACAAATATTGAACTGAATTGAAAATAGATAGAAATATATGCATGTGCATTATATATGTGTGTATAGGTTATGGATAAACATCTAAGTAGAGGAATAAAATTGTTTGCCCGAAAAATAGGTACATGTTTATTGTATTTCTTGGGATTTGATGATTTTATGAGCCGATTGGCTAGCCGATTGGCTAGCCGCTTGGCTTTTCCTTTTTCTTATGGATTGGTGAGAGCCATGGGAGGCTATTTGAAATATCCCAAAGCTTCCCGTACAAAGGAGGTTATGGCGAAATTTTTCGAAAATTTAGGGTGTTAGCCAAATTTTTGAAGAATTTAAAAATTCTTAGAAACTGAAAAGTTGGAGAATGGAAGCCAGAATGAAAGTTGAGTTGGTTAATTAAACGACTTTCGACTTCTTTCCTTTTGGAGGACGGAAAGTTTTAAGTGGGGGAGATTGTAACAACCCGGAAAATCTAAGCCAATTTAAAATGTTTAATTTGGCTATTTTAATGAATTTTAGATGTTTAAAATAAATTATTTTAAATAATAGCGACAAAAAGTATGATTGAATCGACGTTTGAAAAGAAATATAATTATTTTTAATGATAAACAAGGCCTGAATTGGCGCGGCAGTTTTAAAATTTCAATTCAAAATTTGATTGACTGTACCGGGTGCAAAATAAAACAGATTTTAGTGAAATCAAAAATATTTAAATCTGTTAGTGAATATCTTTCTAACGAATCTGAAAAATCGAAGTTTCATAGTAGGAATCAAAAGTTATGGCCAAATGAATTTTCAAAAAGGTCGCTATAGAGGATATATAGCCCTTGAAAATAGACATTTTGCAAACGACCTCATAATTCAACGAAACCACTTTTGTTGGATCTGGGATGTCAAATTATTGATAGGTTTAAAATTTCATAATTTTTGGAGTTATTATGTGAGCGTGGCAAAGGAAAATGTGTTTGGTCGATTTCTGTTAATTTGGATCGACCAGAAAATTGTCATTTTTCAAACGGTCTCAGAATTCGACGAAACTAGTTTTTTTGGGATTGTATCGTCAAAACATAGCTAGAATTTTTTTTCTGGAATTTTTAGAATCAGTATGTGGCCTCGACAAATTGAAATGTAAGTTCAAATCAAATATTGAATGTTTTATATTTTAATTTGAAGAAAAACAGACTGAAACAGTCGAATGGGCCTACGAAACATATCCCATTGTGTTCGGAATGGGGGTATTTAGCTAGGGGCGACAGTCGTTGGGTTTGGATTGGAGTTCGTATGTGAAGAGGGGTATTTTCGGATTTAAAATAAAATATAAATTAAAATAAAACCCCGGCCAATCACTTTCTTCCACTTCGTCTTCTCTCTCCCCGTAACACCCTGCGCAACGGCGGAAATGAACACCCACTTCTCCCTTCAAATTCTCCACAACCACTCAATGAAATCGCGTGATTCTTGATCCATTTTGAAGCTCTAACTCTCCTCTTTAAATCCATCTAAGATTTGTCTGCTATCATCAAGTGTGGAGTGAGAATCACATCCCCGAAGTTGGGCACTTTGGAGCGCCGCCGTAACCTCCAGGGGCCACCGATCAGAGCGCAACCACCGGGCGCGGGAAGCCCTCACTCCCCTCTTCGACGTTGTATAACCTGATTCCGACCTCGTGCTTCAATAGGAGCTGAAAATTGAAACCTAGTTTTGAACAGGTTTGAAAAGTATACGACTTTATTTATTTTGAACTATTTTAACACTTTAAAGTGTTGCAAATTATAATTAACTTATAAAAATCATATCTTTTTCGTTTCTTATCGAAATCCAGTGAAACAAGAGACAGTGGACTCGTGTGGACGTCTTCTACATTCTAGAAGAGACCGGATATTTTTCTGACCCTTCTACAATTTTTGGTGGAGTGGAACCCAATGTGAGATTTCTGAATTATAAACGATATGGAAACAACGATGTTTAAATTATATAGTCGAAGTATGAGTTATATAAGCGTTGTACACCACATGTATAAGCGTTGTGTAAGTTGTATGTTCGATATATGTGTTGTAAAAATGATATATGCATTGAAATTAATTGAAATGGTATTGAAATGAAATCAAAATATAGTTATATACGTATATATATACACTCCCCTCGTCCACAGATCATGGACGATATATATTGTTTGTGATATTGTTTGGATTATTGGTTGATGTGAAAATTTGGTGAATATCATGAATGGTTGATTTGAAATGATTGATTGTGGTTGAAATCCCAATAGGATTAGTATATGGGAAAATTCGTCTGCGTATGAACTAGATATTGAAAATCCCCATTGTCAAAAGCTGCGAGGCTTTAAGGTAGAGCGAGGTGCCGTACTAGGGACAATGTCGATTTTATCTACCCTGCCGTTATGCTGCCGAAATTTTCTGAAATAGTTATGTGTTTGATTTAAATTCATGTTTTGAATGTTGGAATTAAATTCATGTGTTGAATGTTGAAATTAAATTCATATGTTGAAATTAAATTCATGTGTTGAATGTTGAAATTAAATTCATGTGTTGAATGTTGAAATTAAATTCATATGTTGAAATAAAATTCATGTGTTGAATGATGAAATAAAATTCATTTGTTGAATAGAAATTCATGTGTTGAATAGAAATTCATGTGTTGAAATAAATTCATGTGTTGAATTGAGTTCGTATATTGAATTAATTCTTTGAAAGATAAAAATAACATTTTTATCATATATATAGACTATATAAAATATTAGTGTTTTAAATAAATTGTTTTAACACCAAAAATAACATTTTTACCTTATATATAAACTATATAAAATAATCGTGTTTTGAAATAAATTGTTTTACAATAAAAATCACATTTTTATTATATATATAAACTATAGAAAATATTCATGTGTTGAATAAAGGAATAGAACGATAAAAATCATATTTTTATCATATGTGTGAAATCAAAAACATTCATGTGTTGAATATGTAGATTGAACAGTAAAATCTACATTTTTATTGTGAATATGAAGTGCTAAAAATATTCATGTGTTGAATAAATATTTTTGATGATAAAAATATCATTTTTATCAAATATATGAAGTGGATATGGTTTTGAAATCAAAGAATGAATTATATTTATATATATATAATTAAAATAAAACGAATAACAAAGCTGCAGTTCGTGTTTTGAAACTGTGATTTCGAACGATTAGTGCGGGAGATCCGACCATCGGATTTTCCCGAAAGCGAAACCGTTGGGTTCGCTTTGGAAATATCTTTCCAACAACACCCACTTTGTGATGATCCAACGGTTGGATTGCCTGGAATGTTTAATTCAAATCTGAAGAAAATCAGTGCCAGAATTGATTTATTTATATAAAAATATAAATATAATTAAAATAATCGAATAACGACGCTGCAGTTCATATTTTGAAATCGAAACTTCAAACGATTGTACCGGGAGATCCGACCGTCGGAATTTCCCAAAACTGAAACCGTTGGATTCATTTTGAAAAGATCTTTCTAATGATATAAAATTTGTGAAGATCCAACGGTTATATTTTCAGATATGTGTAAATCAAATCTAAAGAAAAACAGCGCCACGGCTGCGTTATGGCCTAAAGCGTCGTTTGAATGAATTGGCTATTTTTAAATGAATAAAAATAGCGATAAATCATTATAAAATATTATAAATGATATGGAATGGAAATAAACCGAATTTAGCCCGTTCATTGGATATTTGATGGTTGAATGTGTTTGGTGTGAAAATTACATTTAAGAAACAGAATTATTGATGTCGAATAATTTAACCATTGAAATGAATTGATTTAAACTCTAAATATACGTGAATTATTTGAAAAGGCCGAGTTAAATCTCATTTCAAATAATTGGTCGGCGGTAAGAAGTCGATGATGAAGACGGTGGTTGAAGACCGGAGATCTTCACCTCGGTTGGTTGATTACTGATGTCTTGATTGGGAGGCATCCCGAAATATAGATAATAAGTGGTGAACGTCCAGACATACTTGGAGATCGATGGATATGCGAGGTATATAGTGCCTCCGGTTTCGTTCAGAACCAGAACGAATTTGTAAATGGACTGTGCGTCTAACATTGGATTTTGTTCTGTGCTGATTGATCTCTATTAAATATATATCTGTTTGGCGACGGAGAATTCATTCTCTTGCTTAACGCCCTTTCTAAGACGTACGAGCTCAGAGGTTATATATCGATAGAAATCAGTCGCATGGAGCGAACTGCTTGTGTGGCATGCCTAATTGGCAAATGATCAAGGCTTCTGTTGAAAAGCAAAGTCTTGTGGTTGATGATCAAAGCACGGCCTGTGTGGCATAGCTTTGTGTATAACGTGAATTCGCGAGCCTCACACCCCGGTATGAACCAGAAACGGGAGAGGACCTCAGAGAGGGCATGCATTTCCTTCTAGCTAGGGTGGTGTCAGTGACCTACCATCCCTGACATTTATATTATTTTCACCTGTGTGGTTGTTGCTGTTGTGAGGCGCCTCGGATATATCGGTGACTATGTGGAGCCGATGGACTCATAGGACTCATTTACGCCCCAAAGTGCAGGGAAACGCAGCGTTCAGGCATTTTAATCCACATCGGTGGACTGACCCTGACAATCCAAGGGCTCTCGTGTGTCTGGGTCCTAAGGCTCGGGCTAGACAGTCTTGAATTCGGTAAGGACTATCTTTTGCCTTGGTTCATGACGGAAATCCAATTTCCAAATACGTGACTTTGCGGTTTTGATTGTATACCTATATATGGCGACATAGTGGTATGGGGCATTAATGCCATCTATGATTGATACTTATGATTTGAAATTGTTTTTGAAGCATACAAACACTAGTAATAATATCAAATGCTTTTGTTTTATTCGTATCAAGCATATTTTGGCCATTATAAGGTAGAACTCTATCCTCCGCTTTGCGTTGCATTGTGTGATGGGAACTGAGTCTTATAATGGCTTCATTTTTATAAAAAACATTGCGATGTTTAAAAGATTTACTTGTTTTAAAGCACTGGCAATCCAATGGAGTAAACCCGTTCTGCGAAAGTGGCGTGGTCCTGTGATTAGCCATATTATAAAATGTGTTAAGTAGATTTCTCATACCAGTCCCATGACTGACTCGTAGTTTGTTTCACTTGCAAACTCGGGTGCCCCTTTTTCTACATGGGAAGCCTTGTATTCAGGTTTTAGCAGGCTCTTTCTGGATAGCTGGAGCTGAAGATGGATTCTACCATTTATCTCTTTTTATGTTGTTCAGCTCCTATTGTACATATTATGTTTTGTTTTCCGCTGTAGACATTTATGTATAGCTGAACTGTATTTTGTACTAAGTATCCTATATACTGTGTAACTCTGATGATTATGTTTATCCATTGTATTAATTGTACATTATCTGGTGTATTTATTTATTTCTATTCTACTGTTATCTGTTTATGTGTTATATTCCAGAGATTACCCTTGCCACCGTCGTATGGGGTTATGGGGTCGTCACACTTGAAGAGGTTATAGGGTTAGTTGTCCGGACCTACTTGTTGATTGTCTGGATATGCGAGGAACTCTCTCCTATATTGGACGTATGAGATAAGAAATAAGGCGTCTCCGGTTTCGTTCAGACCCAGAACGGACTTGTAAATGGATTGTGTGTTTGAAGAGGTAGTTTGAGATGTATAAATTGATTTTCGCTAAATATAGATCTGTTTGGTGATGGAGAATTTATTCTCTTACTTAACACCGTTCTTTGAGGAGTATGAGCTTATAGGTTATGTATTACCTGATATTAGTTGTATGGTCTAGAATGACTACGTGGCATGCTAAGATAGAACTGATTAAGGCTTTTGTTGAAGAGAAGAGTCTTATGAATGATGATCAAAGCATAGCTTTAAATAGCATAGCTTCGTGTGGTAGCGTTAATTCGTGAGCATCGCACCTCGGTGTAAGTCAAAAACGAGATGAGGACCGCAAGGAGGGCATGCGTTTCTTTCTAGCTATGGGTAGTGTCATGTTATGGAGCCCAGACATTTTTACTTATGTGGATGATGGATTGCGAATAGAGCCGACTTAAAGGCTCAGATGGTTGACGTACTGACCAAGTTGTCGGTCCTATAGGACCGGGAAACTTATTGTTCAGGAATAAATAATCCACAAACATTAGGTGCGGACTGACCCTGATGCTAACCAAGGGTTTCTTATAGGTGTGATCCTGAATGTCTTGCTAGAGGTAATCCAAAACCGGTAAGGAAGTTCCAATGCCTCGGCTCATAGATGAAATCCAATTTCTAATACGACATTGTACGGTTTTAGTTGTACACTATTGGCGACATAGTAGGATGGGGTACTATGCCGTCCCGGATTGATACATTTATGTTGAAATTGTTTTTCTAAACATCTAGACACTAATAATAATATTAAATGATTTTTGTTTTCTATATATCAAGCATATTTGGCCCTTATACGGTAAAATTCTATCCACCAACTTTCGTTGCATTGTGTGCTGGGACCTGAGTCTTATAATGGCTTCATTTTTCTAAAAAGCATTGCATTGTTTATTTATTTACTTTATTTTACACACTGCCAATCCAATGGAGAAAACTTGTTCCATGACATACGGTGTTGTCATGTGATTTGCCTTATTTTAAGCTATTCTAAGATTTCTCATACCAGTCCTATGACTGACACGTAGTTTGTTTTTCCCTTGCAAACTTGGGTGCCCAAAATTTTACACGGGCAACCAAGTGAACAGGTGATTGGCTTTCTTTTGGATATGCGCTGTAGCATCGGGTGCTTTTGGCTTAAAATGAAGACCAATCTTTAACCATTTATTTTGGACTCTTAAGCAATATCTTATGCATGTTTATATTTGATTCCGATGTAGACTTATTTTCTACTTGATTAAACTTGTTATTTACGAAGTAGGATCATGTAACTGTATAACTCTGATGTTGATGATTTGATTTCGCTGTTATGATATTATGTAAATTATTCTCTGATTTTACGTATTATGCTATATTCTATAATCTACTGATGTGATTAATGTGTTATATTCTAAAGACTGACCTTGTCACCGTGCAGCGGGGGTTTGGTTTGTGTCGGCGTAGTATTAGAACTTTGGTTAACCTTAGCTCTGGAATAAAACATATTAAACGAATCGTCAATGACAGAAGGAGTAGTATTCTAGGACGAGTAAGTCATTAGAGATAGGACTAGTAATATCCTAGAATTAGTTCATCATATTAGCGTATGACTTGTTTATTACATCATTATTCATTCATATGTCTTTATGCTTTTAAAATTCCCTAAGATATCTTTTCTGCTAGCCTGAATCTTTTCTTTTTATTCACATAACTAAAGGAAAACGAGTGGACGAGGCAGAGGCAGAAGAGACAGAGGCTGAGGAAGGGGTGATATCCCCGCTGTTAATAATCAGCAGAACCTCAATGAAATATAATCTGAAGATAACAGTGAATTAGTATTGCCACAGCAGCCACCACAACAACTTTTTGATCTTGAATGCAGTTGCCAAGAAATATAAGAACTTAGGCGGAATGCCATTCACAGGCATCAGAACTGTAATGAAAACTCAAGTTTGGTTAAGGTCTTACGAACGGATCTTCGTGGGCCTAGAATTAGCAGATAACAGGAAAAGATTCTTGGCATCCTAGATACTTGAAGACGAGGCCCTGATCTATTAGGAAGCAATAACTGTAGGTGATCTATAAGTTGATATGACTTGGGCTAGGTTTAAAGATGTCTTTGATGCAAGGTTTGTTCCACGATAGGAAGTCGAGCACTTGCTTGACAAATTTGCTGACCTCCAGCAAGGTGACAAAACCATTCATGAGTATGTCAGCAAGTATAATTAACTCACTCGCTTTGGACCAAAATTAATTCAGGAACCAATCAGGAAGAACAAGCGATTCATTGATGGTCTTCAAAGGAGGTACCACAACAGAGTGAGCCCATATAGAACTTCGATTTGCTAAGATTGTGGAGACCGCGTGTAGATATGAGGGTATCGATAAGAAAAACTCTCAAGCGGATCGAGAAAAAAGCCAAGCTAGTAACAAAAGAAAGCTTCCCGATGCGAAGTCTGAGACAATCAAGACTGAAGAGCTAAGCCCTAGGATAATAAGCTAGCAAAGATTAAATCCGGACCTAGCTAGAAGCTTCTCAACAGTGGAGAGTGTTATAATTGTCATAAGTCAGGACATTTTGCAAGGAACTGCCCAGTAACCAAGAATGCTAAAGTAGCTCATGTTTATGATGGGGTGAATGCGCCAGCTTCTTCTACTGGAGGAGGTAGATCAAATGTTTTGGTAGGTACACTTACAATTAAAAGTATTCATGTTAAAGTATTATTTGATACGGGAGCATCATGAAGTTTTATTTCGAGTTATGGTAAAGAAGTTAGATTCAAAATTGAGAAACCTTGGAAAACCCATTAGCGTACACAATCCAATAAGAGGATCTCTTGATCTTAGTTGGTGTTGTGGATTATCCATCTCTTATTCTCATTATCGGTTTGGCTTTATATGTATTGTTATGAATTTTTCTAAGTTTGATATCATACTTGGACTGGATTGGTTAACGAAATATGAGGTCGGAGTTAAATGCGCCGAAAGAATTGTTAGAGTTAAAACAAAATTCGGAAACATTATTAATATACTATGTGAAGGCTCAAATTCAAATAGAAAATAATTTTGGTCTGCTGTTGAAGTTTCTCTCACTTCTATTGAGAATATTCCCGTCGTTAGGGATTATGAGGATGTGGTTGAGGAAGTTGATAGCTTACCTCCACGTAGAGAAATCGATTTCAGAATCGATCTAGTTCCAAATGCAAGGGCTAGTTTTGCATGCAATTTGAAGATTGATGTTAAAAAAGAAGGAAGAATTGAGTGATCAAATTCAGCAGCTTTTACGGAAAGGTCTGATGAAGCCTAGTTTCTCGAGTTGGGGAGCAGACGTAGTATTTGTTCCTAAGTCAGACGGTACTCTCAGGCTATGTGCAGACTACCAGGACTTAAATAAGCAAACCTTGAAGAATAAATATCCATTACCGAGCATTGATGATTTATTAGATCGCTTGAATGGAGCGAGAGTATTTTCGAAGATGGACCTCGCTACAGGTTTCCATCAGTTACGGATTACCGAAGAATGTGTTCCTTTGCCAGCATTCAGAAGTTCAGACTTATTTTAAGAATGGTTAGTAATGTCGTTCGGCTTATGTAAAGCTCCTACTTATTTTGTTAATTTGATGAATTGAGTATTTCGCAGAGTGTTGAATAAATTTTTGCTAGTTTTCATTGATGATATTTTAATCTTCTCTAAGTTAGCTAGCGAGCATGCGAAGCATTTGGAATAGGTTTGGACATCCTAAGAAAGAATGTATTGAAAGCCAAATTTTCTAAATGCATATTATGGAAAGAAGAATTGAAGTCCTTAGTCATCCAGTATCAAATGATGGAATTTTGGTAGATCTAGGAAAAACTTCAGCAACATGAGATTAGAAGCAACCTAGCACTCCCACAGAAGTTAGAAGTTTTCTAGGATTGGCAGACTATTATCTGAAATTCATTAAGGATTTTTCAAGGCTATATATTCCATTGACAAAGCTTACAAAGAAGCATACGAGGTTTAATTAGACGACGGAATGTGATGCAACTTTCCAAGAGCTGAAAGTAAGGTTGACTACTGCTTTAGTTTTGACTACTATAGATGGCAATCAAGATTTAACTGTCTATACAGATGCTTCTCATGAAGGAATAGGTGCGGTATTAATGCAAAGAGGCCAAGTTGTTGCTTATGCTAGCCGTCAGTTGAAACATGAGACGAGGTATGTTACTCATGATTTACAGCTGCTAGACAAGGTATTTTCTTTGAGGATATTGAGGCATTATCTTTTGGGCGAGAAGTTCGAGTTATATACAGATTATAAATCATTAAAGTATTTGTTCACCCAAGAAAAACTGAATTTGAGATAGAAGTGTTGGTTAGAATTTCTTGCAGCATACGATCTAGATATTTTGTATACTCCAGGGAATGCCAATGTTGTAGTTGGTGCACTTAACAGGAAGAATGCAATCATCGCTAATATTATTATTACACTTCTTTGATTGGGAAGATTGTTGTCCTTCATAAAGATGATGATTTCATTCAGAAAATCATTAAGAGAATTTGGGAAGGCGAAGTCTCGAGTTTCTAGATTGATAGCAAGAGAGTTCTGAGATTGTTGGGTCGTGTATGTGTCCCGAATATGCCTGAGCTCAAAAGAGAATTGATGGATGAATGTCACAAGTCTAAGATTAGTATTCATCCTTTGGTAAGTAAGACATATCGCGATCTCAAACACACGTTCTGGTGGAAGTCGATAAAGATGGACATTTTTATATAAGTTAGTAGGTGTTCTACTTTCCAATAGATTAAGAGCGATCAAAAGAAAGTAGTTGTTTTGCTGCAACCATTAGAGGTTCCAGAATGGAAGTGGGATTAGATTTCTATGGATTTCATTGATGGATTGCCTAGAACCAAGAAAGGCAATGACAATATTTGGGTTATTGCTGATCGTTTCACGAAGATCTCCCATTTCATTCCAGTAAAACCGACTGAACCGCTCAGAGTCTCGCTCAGATATATGTGCGAGAAATTATCAGATTGCATGGAGTTCCTAGCAGAATTGTCAGTGATCGAGATCCGATCTATGCTAGTAAGTTCTGGGAAGCATTCCAATCTAAATTGGAAACAAAGATTAATTTTAGCACTGCATATCATCCTCAGAAAGACACCCAAACTGAGGTGAATCGTATATTAGAAGATTTATTGTGGGCTTGTATTTTTGATTTTGGAGGTTCTTGGGAAGATCATATACACTTGGTGTAATTTTCATATAATAATATTTACCAAGCAAGATTGAAATTATCTCCATTTGAAGCATTGTATGGTAGACCATGTAGATCTCCTGCATGTTGGATAGGGCCTGTTAATCGATTAGTGTTGGGTCCAGATATGATCCAAGAAGCTTCAGATAAAGTGAATTTCATTAAGAAGCGACTGCAAGTAGCACAGAGTCGACAGAAGAAATATGCAGATGAGATTTGGTGTTATCCGTTGGTGATCAAGTATATTTGAGAAATTCTCCGATGAAAGGAGTAATTTGATTTTGGGAAGACGGGGAAGTTGGCACCTATATATATTGACCGGTTTCCTATACTCGAGAGGATTGGAACTCTAGCTTACAGGGTTCAGTTGCCAGATTGGTTTCCCGGAGTGCATGATGTGTTTCACATTTCTCAACTTCGGAAGCATGTACATGATCCAGACTTGATAGTGGAAGAGGAAAATCAACTGATATTAGATATTACTCCGTGTTTGGCTGTGCATAAAGAGCCGATAAAGATTATTGGTAGAGAAACCAGAGTTCTAAGGAACAACACGATGCATGTAGTCAAAGTGCAATGGAGCGGAGATCCTAGAGACTGTGCATGGGAGACAGAAGAAAGCATTAAACAAGCGTATCCTATGTGCAGAGTGGATATCTCCGATTAGCTCTTGCAAGAGGTACATTTTTGTTATGTTACATTACTATTTTGTTTCCTACTTTGCTATTTTTTCCTTTTCGAAGACGAAAAGTTCTAAGTGGGGAGATTGTAACAATCCGGAATTTTGCACCCAATTTAAAAATTATTTTTAATGTAATTTTTTCGAAAAATGCATCAAGATTTAAAAATTCGATTTTTAAATCATCACATAGCCCTTAAAAAGTTAAATTTTGACAGCGACCTTAGAATCCTCTGAGAATTTTTTTATTGGATTTGGAATAATCAATCATTGCTAGATTTCAAATATTACGTTAAATGGATTTAGCATGTGGCCGTGAGAGGCAGACACATTTGCTAAGAAACTGACGTTCAGTTTACAAAGGAACATTATTGAGATGATCTCGGAATTCGACTTCACTTTTTTTGGGATTCGTATCGTTAAATAATGGAGGAATCCAAAGTTTCATAATTTTCGGAGTTAGCGTGTGGGCGTGCAAGAAATAAATATACGCTAAAATCACATTTTTTGAAGCTAATTTGTGATAGAGAGAAAAATAAAATGGAAGGTCAAACAAACTCGGAATTCGACGAAACTTGATTCGTTAGAATCATGATGTCAAGTATTATCTTGTGAAGGAATTTCGAAGCAAACGGAGATTGTTTGCAGTCGGGAAATCGGAGAGAGAAGGAGATAAATTCCTACATAAAACTCCTTTCTTCCATTTTTCTCCTCACTTCTCTTTCATTTCTTTTTCCTCCTTCCAAAAATCAATGGCCTCCTCTCAAACCCTAGCTCCTCCTTCCTTCCCCTCTCCCTCCCCCTAGCCGCACCCTCCCACTATGGCCGACAGATCCCCTCCTCCCCTTGCGTGTGACAACCCCCTTTCTCTTCTTCTTCCTCCTCTAAAACTCCTCCTTTCCTCCGTCTAAACACCGCCTACTACTCCTCCTACATCCACTAGACCACACTACATTTCCCACAACCCTGTCAATTCACTACTATAACTCCAGACAGCGGAGAGGTGAATTTTGGGTGCTCCATTTATGCCCGAATTCATATCCATCGAGCTTGCTACCTCCATATCTACCAATACACGAGTATTGGTTAGCGTAGAAGAGAAGTTGAGTGTTGTGGACCTTCAAGAAGTCGCATTAAAGCTTGGCAAAGTCACATTCTTCTTTATTAAAGAATTGGCGGAGTGGAACTCGCGGTGTGATATCTAAATTCAATTAAGAAAGGGATTAGAAAAGTTAATGAATTGTTAGAAAATTATTTCTAAGTTAATTGTGAAGTAAAACAATTAGTGTATGATAGTAAATAAAATTTATTAAGTCATGAAATATTTATTAGTTATTTAAAAATGTAATTTTTTACTAATGTATATTATGAAATAATTTTTAGTTAGTTAAAAATGTGATTTTTAACTAATGTATGCGATGAAATAATTTTAATTAGTTAAAAATAAAATTATCTGCGAGGTAATACGATGAATATGGAATGATAATAAAAATTTATTATTATTTTAGTAAGCGAATAATGACGTAAAAATATTATTTTTAATCGTTATGTAGGTAAATATTTAAACTTGCACCAAACTAGTATTGAAAAAATAGTGAAGTGAATTTTATTTGATAATAGTGGGCGATTAAAAATATTTAGTCATGTTTGTTGATGTTCATTACTACTTATGTGCATTCATTTATACTGTTGTTAGTTCAACACATGAACTATTCACAAATCATTTGCATCAGAGTCTTATATGAGTATGTGACACTTGCATTTCATACTCCATGGATGGACACTTGGCGCGCCTTAAATGGCATTGGATGATTGAGTATTTATTTATTTATGACTACTGTGTGTGAATGTATGCGAGTGATGGTTTCTTGGATTAATTAAACAACACCATAGGATAGAAAACAGGTATTGGACTACACTACATAAGCATAGCCCAACATACGCATATAAGCATGTAGCTGCTTGATGCTTATATTATGTGAAGCTTATTGTGTTCAATTATTTGATGTTATACGACGAGAACAAGTAAATGGAGATCAGGTATACTGCATATTGATCAGATGTGCGCGGAGGACATGATTTGGACTAAATTAAACCTATAAATAAATTTTCAAGGTTTAATAATAAACCCTAAATAGGTCTGGAGATGACAAAAATATACACGTCACTCTTGGGTAGTTACGGTACATGGGCATTGGGGTAATTAAACTGTACACATTTCCTAGGGGCAGTGTGTAAGGCACAATGAATGTTCACATGATTTTTAATTCCCACACAGGGTGTTGGAATGATTTATTTTTGCATATCTCCCGATGGACAATTGTCGTAATGATATACTGTGATTTTTTTGGGGCCTGTTGAGGCGTTTGTGATTTTCATAAGCACTTCATACAAAGGAGGTTATGGCCAAATTTTACAAAATTAAAAGGCATAGCTAAATATTTAGACAATTAAATAGTTTGGAAGCCATTTAACGAAATAAATTTTTATACGAAAAATATAAAATAAATTATACAAACCGCGCAGCGATAGTTTGCGTTTTCGACTCGTAATTTTAAACGAGTATGCCGAGAGATCCGACCATCCGATTTTCCTGAAATTTGAACCTTTAAATTCATTTCAAAAAGATCTTTCCAATGATAATAATTATGTTAAGATCCAACAGTTAATAATTTTGGATGGAAACTGCGCCAGTGCCGTTGAATGACCTGCAACATCGTTCGACTGAATTGAGCTATTTTTTTCTATATAAAATAAGAGATCGTTTTAAATTATTATAAGCGATTTAGAATATGTGTAAACCAATTATAGTTGGTTTGTAAAAATAATAATGGTTAAGTGCAATTTGGCATGAAAATATATCAAATAAATTATGGATAAGATATGACATGAGTATTTAATTCGATGACCAAATTAAATTCTCGATTAAACCTTTTTAAATGTAAGGTAGTGAAATTAATTGTGAAGGCCAATAACTTAACCAAAGGAAAGAATTTGATTTGATTTATAGATGCAAGGATTATTTGAAAAGACCGAGTTAGTTCTCATTTCAAATAATTCAACGATGACTAAACGTCAAAGAAATGAAGACGGTGCCAGACCGACAATCTTCACATCGAATGGATTACTACTGATGTCTTCGATATGGGTAGCTCCCTTGAATAGGTTATAGTGGTATTTGTCTGGACGTACTTGTTGATTTTCCGAATATGCGAGGACCTCACTCCTGTATTGGACATATGGGATGAGGAATAAGGTGCCTCCGGTTTTGTTCAGACCCAGAACGGACTTGTAAATGGATTGTGTGTCTGACCTGGTATTCTGAGATGTATAAATTTATTTCCGCTAAATATATATCTGTTTGGTGGTAGAAAATTTATTCTCTTGCTTAACACCCTTCTTTGAGACGTATTAGCTTAGAGGTTATGTATTGGCTGATATTAGTTGTATAGACTGGAATGACTACATGGAGTGCTAAGATGCAAATGACCAAGGCTTTTGTTGAAAAGCAGAGTCTTGTGGATGATGATCGAAGCACGGATTTAAATAACATAGCTTCGTGTGGTAGCGTTAATTCGTGAGCTTCCTACCCCGGTGTGAGTCAAAAACGGGATGAGGACCTCAGGGAGGACATGTGTTTCTTTATAGCTATGGGTAGTGTCATGGTATGGAGCCCAGACATTTTTACTTATGTGGATGATGGACTGCGAGGTGCCTCGGATATAGAGCCAACTAAAAGGCTCAGATGGTCTGCGTACTAACCAAGTTATAGGCCCTATAGGAACGGGGAACACATTGTTCAGGAATAAATCGTTAGGTGTGGAACGACCCTGAGGCTAACCATGGGTTGCCCATAAGTGTGGTCCTGGACATCTTGCTAGAAGCCATCCGAAACTAGTGAGGAAGATTCCTTGCCTCAGCTCATAGGTGATATCCAATTTCCAATACGACGTTGTATGATTTTAGTTGTATATTATTGGCGACATAGTAGGATGGGGTACTATGCCATCTAGGATTGATGCATTTATGTTGAAATTGTTTTTCTAAACATCTGGACACTAATAATAATACTAAATGATTTTTGTTTTCTACGTATCAAGCATAGTTGACCCGTATAAGGTAAAACTCTATCCTTCGGCTTGCGTTGCATTGTGTGATGGAACCTGAGTCTTATAATGACTTCATTTTTTCTAAAAAGCATTGCGCTATTAATTTATTTACTTTATTTTATACACTGACAATCAAATGGAGAAAACCCGTTCCATGACATACGGCATGGTCCGGTGATTTGCCTTATTCTTAAGTTGTTTATAATTGTAAGATCTCTCATACCAGTTCCATGACTGACTCATAGTTTGTTTTTCCCTTGCAAACTCTGGTTCCACTATTTTTACACGGGCAACCAAGTAAACAAGTGATTGGCTTTCTTTTGGATATGCACCATAGCAACCGGTGCTCTTTTGGCCGAAGATGAAGACCTGTCTTTTACCGTTTCTTTTGTACTCTTAAGCACTATCTTATGCATGTTTATATTTGTTTCCGCTGTAGACTTATTTTCTACTTGATGAAACTTGTTATGTACTAAGTAGGATCTTGTTTCTGTGTAACTCTGATGTTGATGATTTGATTTCGTTGTTATGATATGATGTAAATTATTCTATGGTTTTATGTATTATGCTATATTATGTAATCTATGGATGTGATTAATGCGTTATAATCCAAAGACATACCTTGCCACTGTAATGACCCGCATTCTACGCATCGGAGGATCGTAGAATATTTATTTCATTTTCGTATGAGGTCGTATGTTTGTGTAACTTTGGGGTCATTTGTTCACGATTTTTACCAATTTTTAAATGACCATTTTACCCCTAGCGAATTTTTTTTCGCCTATAATTTTTGATTGGTAAGGAGTTTTGACCTAAAACCACTTCCATTGGATTCGGATGATGGTTTACTTTTCCGTAGACTGGTCACATTGATCAAACGGACTTACCGTTTGGGAGATATGGCTGAAATAAGGTTTGGAAGGTGAAATACAGCTTAACCGGGCCTAATTAAGGTGATTAGCAGCTAGGCCATAACTCATTTCGGGATTAGGGTTATGGTAGGGCTGATAGGGTTAGGGAATTCAATTTTTATTCATTTTTCCAGCCACCATTTACATCCTTGAAACCCTAGCAATGGCCTCCACCTTCTAAAGTCATCCCAAATCGCTTTCTAATCGCGTATTAGCTTAATCTACACCAAATCAGGGAAGATTAGCATCAAATCAGAATTGGAGCTATTGTGTTGCATTGGAAACAATGTCAGAACATTAGAGTTTCAGATCTAAAGTTTTTTTTGTGGCTAAGGTGAGTGATTTGCATTTTTTTTCACTAATTACGGTTAATTAAGGGTGATTAGTGATAATTAGCGAAATTATGCATGTTAAAATTCTGGAAAAATATGTAAAAATTCTTAAATATTATTGTAGGGCTCTGATAGAAATTTTGGTTAATTTGGGTATGTTTTGCTAATCCTAGCATTAATTATGGTTAAAAATGTTTAAGGAGAAAACCATGGGTTTTGGGTATGTTTGATCCATATTAGCATGATTATTCATCGTTTTGATGTTTATGGTTGATTATACATGTTGCTATGACAATTTGGTATGATTTGTGACTGCATAGAACAATTAAAATGGTCGAAAATGCCGTCGTGTGGCGTAAACAGTTGCCGGAAAAGTTGCAGGAAGCAGTGCAGGAAAAGGGGATCGAGTCGGGTCCCGAACAAGCTCGTGAAGCACCCACGATCCACCCCATCTCCCCTGAACCAACCCGTTCATGATGGACCCCGATCCAGCTCGTTAGCAGCATCATGAATCAAAGGAGGGTACCCGACCCGAACCATGGGGTTTGACCGATCCGAAGGCATCTCAGGACCACGGACCGACACGCTCGAGTGAAGGAGCTGACCCGAACCGCCTGGTGGCCACGAACCATAGGAGTCGCAATGTACGAGCCAATCTGATGCACCCATACGGTCCGAACCCAGAAGATGATCACGAATCGGAGTGCTACTCCGAACCGAACCGCTCCTCCCTGCTGACATCATGATTGGAGATTACAAACTAGAGTATGCCGCGAACTGAAACAAAGAGGTACACCAGAACCGAACCGATTGGAGATCACGACTAGGAGGATGATGACCAAAACTCGAGATGCAAAGGTAGTCCAAATAGGAAGTAGAACTCAGGGATCTAGATGGGAGCCAATGAGTTGGACTTTGCTGCAGGACGTTTGCAAAGGGGTTATCGATGTCTATAGCTTTGACTCACCACTGAGATATGGATTAGAGTCTATAGACCAGTGCAATGGAGTTGTCATGATATGGGGGCAAAGTGATCGTTGCAGGGCTATGAGCCAGTGCAGTGGAGTTGTTATAACTCCATGGGGGCAGAGTGGACATAGCAAAGGATTGGTGGCTATGGTTCAGTGCAGTGGAGCCATCATGACTCCATGGGGCAGAGTGGCCGTAGCAAAGAATTGGGTGATCAAAGTGGTAGATATCGTATACTTTACGCACTGAGTGAGAGATGTGAGGATGATTGCTATGTTTGATGTTTTCTATCACCATGACATGCACACCCCCTCCCCATTATTTTCACACCACATGCTAATGTCACCTTAGAGCATTATACATCTTGTTGTGCTAACTTTTTGGTTGCAGGTCCAGGTTTAGGTACGGTTATGTATGCCTGTTATTGTTCTGTTTTTGCTGCTTATCTCTCATACCAGACTTTTGTCTGACCCAGAGTTTTATGTCTCTTCTTATTACTCTGGGTGCTCCTAAACGGGCAGACTAGAGATAACTTAGCTGGTTATGCATGAGTAGCTGTCCGGAGACGAGCGGGAGGCTTCCATGTATCATTCCCATATATTCTCCCTGTGTTGTTGCTGGTCACTACTTTGGGCATTAGTAATGTACCTTCCTATTTTGCTTTAGAGACAGTTTTAAAAATTGTAATAAAGATGGTTTGGATCATAAGCTGTATTTTGAATTTTCCGCTACTATGATGGTTTAGTTCTCAGCTTATGCACTGGCTCACCTGTTTATATCAAGTTATGTTATTATTATATTTTGTTCCATGTGCTATGAGATATACTATAGATTCTTTGATGATACTTAGTTTCAAACCCTTTTCCTTTGACGACCGTCTCGTGCTGGTAGGATATCGGCACAGCGCGTTTCATTTTGAGCAAATGTCGGCTGGTGCGGGGAGGGCCGTCACACTTGGTATCATAGCCCTAGGTTGCGTAGTTAACCTAGGGGAAGACATCAGGGAGAGATAGTATACTTAATGAGAGCTCGTATTTGTGATATTTTGGTTTTCAAAACTATACATATATATATACTATTATTATATTTAAGGATGAAGTCGCATTGCATTAGCACCATTATGGAGATGATTAATCATTTTCTTTTTACAGATTGGATGATGAGCCAATATACGAGGGGTACGGGTTTAGGGGCCAATAATAGGAATGTCCCTGACGTGAGGACAATGTTTACTACCTTCATGCGAGAGATTTTTAGAGATGTTCGGGGAGCAGCTCCTAACAGTGAAAATAATGATGGTGCAGCGGTGCAGGCATCTAGGGCCGATTTTGACAAGCTTTGTAAGGACTACACTAGTCTTGGTGGGAAGTCGTTCCATGGAACGAAATCGGCTACAGAAGTTCAGGATTGGCTTGATAATTGTGAGCGTATCTTCGAGGAACTGGGAATCGAAGACGCAATGAAGAGAAAGCTAGCATCCCGCCATCCGCAAGGTTAGGCTTTGATTTGGTGGAATGCTAATAAGGCAGCTACCCCTGAGGATCAAATTACTAGGAATCAGTTTAAGACCCGATTCAGTGATAAGTTTATCCCAGCTGCCCAGAAGTCATAGTTGTTTAGGAAGTTCTTGGAGCTTAAACAGAATGGTAGGGCAGTATCAGAATATGTTTATGAGTTCGATACTTTATCCAAGTATGGATTATCTCTTATTGATACTGCCGAGAAGAAGAACGAGAAGTTCATAACTGGTTTAGATCAGTGCTTGGGAGAAAAGCTTATAACCTGTATTGATGAGACTTTTGAATCGATTGTTGGGAAAGCATTGAGATCAGAGAGCCTTTATCCTAAGCCCAAGACTGAAGTCGCTGTTACATCTGCAGAGGGGCTAAAGCCACAGGCAAGCGGTGGAGGCAAGAATAATTCTCAAAATAAAAGGAAGCAGAATTAGACCAAGGATGGTCAGAAAAAGAAATACATGAAAGATGTAGAGTGTTTTAACTATGGCAAGAAGGGCCACTATGCTAAAGAATGTCGAGCAAAGCCAACGGACAGGAAGTGCTTCAATTGTGGTAAGTGGGACATCATAAGGATAAATTTCCACAACCTCCTAAAGGGAAGCAGATTGTGAAAGCATATGCTATTAATGTTGTTCCTTCTTCGACAAATGCCCCAACTGCGGCGGAGAAATGAAAGAATCTCATCATTCAAGGTATGCTTTCTGTTTATGATGTTCCTGTTCGAGTATTGTTCGACACCGGCCTTCCCATTCCTTGATATCTAGTGACCTGGTAGATAGGTTGGAATTGGAACTCAAGATAGTCGACTGACCTTT
Organism: Allium sativum; assembly: GCA_030737875.1. NCBI lineage: Eukaryota > Viridiplantae > Streptophyta > Magnoliopsida > Asparagales > Amaryllidaceae > Allium > Allium sativum. The sequence goes on from CM060921.1 coordinate 284,288,890, forward strand.
AGTTGTGACGAACCCGATCGGTGGTTCGACTAGCCTTAGTATGATTTGTTGAAATTTGGTCTTGTCGAGTCATGGATGTATGTTTGCTTGTGATTGCTTTGTTTTGGGCATTACTGGGTTTGGCATTATTTTGGGAGTCGATTGGCTCTAAAGATATGGGGTGGTGGTAGACTGTGAGGGATTTTTGGTGACAATTAGGTCGAATGATGGAAGGAGGGTAGTGTTTGGTGGCCAACCTAGTGATGAGGTGATGGCTAGTTTTCTAAATTACCTCGACATTCCACATGACGAGTTGTCTGGGGTTCCCATTGCTGGCCAGTATCCGGACATTTTCGAGGAAGTGACCGAACTTCCACCACACCGATAGATTGAGTTCCATGTTGATTTAGTGAAAGATGTCAGACCTATAGTGATGCCACTTCGTCGTATGGCACTAAGGGAGCAGCGAGAGCTCAGGGTGCAAGTAAGCAATCTTTTGAAGAAGGGATTTATCCAAAGAAGTGTCTCCAAGTGGGGAGCACTAGTTGTATTTTCCACTAAGGCAGATGATTCCCTTCATTTATGTGTGGACTATCGCAAGTTGAATAAAGTGACTAGGAAGAGTAAGTATCCTCTTCCACGGATAGATGATTTGTTTGATCAACTGGAAGGAGCAAGAATGTTCTCCCAGTTGGACCTCGCGACATGATTTCATCAGCTTTTAGTAGCAGTTGAGAGTATTCCCAAAACGGCCTTTCGGACGCCGTCTGGATTCTATGAGTGGTTGGTCATGCCATTCGGGTTGACCAATGCACCAGCATATTTTGTGGAACTTATGTGTAACACCCCGCCTCCGCTAGGGTCACTCGCAAAAGGAATGCACTAGCTTTAGAGGGGCATTATTGGTAAACATGCACAGAAATATCACAAGACAGAACATATAAAATAGCGGAAGTAAAATCAAACTTTCATAACATGAATAAATAAGGTCTAAAGCCTTTTACATCAGAGTACATCAAAACCTGTCTTGCAATAGTAAAGAAGCATAAAGACATTTTCATAAATTATTCCCCAAGTAAAAACAGTAAAGTAGCCATTAGCCAAGAAAAGTCCAAGCCATCCATGATGACCTTCAAGCAGAAGAAGTCCGAACTAAACAACAGTATTTCCTCCCTGTAACCTGGGGGGAAACGGAAGAAAAGAGGCGAAACAAAACGGGTCAGTCAAAAAGACTGAGTAAGCCCTATCTACTATTAGCATAAAAACTAGTAAAGTTAACCGACATGAGAAACTGAGATGAACATAAGCATGATAACAAGATAGATAAGCTAAATCAAAATAACAGGATGAACTACTGAACTCAGATAAACTAAGGTGTCATGATAAATTACGATGTCAAGATAAAACAAGGTATCACATCGTCAGGTTTCTATCAAGTATAATATCCCAAAGATATCTGTCACGTATAACGCCCCGTGATATCTATCCTGTATTTTAGCTCTGCACCTACCGTACTAGTATCCCCACCGTGTCATGTGTTAACCAAGAATGACCCTCACTCAAAAGTCGTGTAATGGTCCATGTCAACCTAATATATCGCATATATAGGTTACTCAACTTGTATGTTTTATTCCATGTAAATGTTCAGTCCCTTGCCGTAGACCATACGGGCTTTCCCATGAGATTCTATATTACTTTAACATCGTTCCATGATCCTTAAGATCGGTTTGGACTGTTACCCTAAACCTAGCCAGGGTCTTCCAACATGAATTATCGTTTGTGCAACTAGGACTTATGCTACCTAGGGCTACTAGGGATTATGCTTACCTATTGCACGTTTTCGTATCTCGGTTTGGGTTCAACCACCTAGGGCCACTAGGGATTACGCTAACCGCCAACCGCGCCCTTTTTCCCACGCATATATCGTGAATCGTTTTTCCATGACTGTATGCACATGTATCACATCGTGCCATCCGAGTCCTGTCACAGGGCAGACCAGGAAATACAGGACTCGGTCGGGAGCTTTCAATTTATCTGCCGATGCAGATGCTAAGGTCTGTTTTTTCCTATACGTGGCTATGGTCCCACGAGACCACTCCCTAAACTAATGAAAGACAAGACAGGATAAATCCTGTATGAGAACACAACACTGGCCAACCCACATCCAAGCCTTACCGCAACCATAATTAGATAGCAATTATGGTCTATTGGGTGTTCTCTGCCTTTCCGTACGTACACGCTTGACCAAAGATGGTAGGTAGCCTGATGAAATGCTATCTAGGGTACGACCGTGTATCGTCGACTATCCCCTATCCATCTCCGTCTTTAGGTCGCTCATATAGCAACCAATGCATACTCTTGGTTCTTCTAACGCAGACCTTAACCTCTCATGAGCCTAGTATAATCACCTGGCAGCTCATAGAGGGATACCAAGAATACCCTCACGTTCCCCGAAGCCGCTGCTTCGTTACCCAGTTCGATGGAGCCTTTATCCAAATCAGACACTTGCTCCTACTCGTATACTTAAACGATGACCTACCGTATTAGGTTACTCATCTATCTATGAACTGGTCTAAACTTCCTTGACTAAGAATCATTACTTAGTTATTCTTCAACTAAGGTTTACCACTTAGCATTGTTCCCGTTATCCTTGTTAACTACGGTTATCCACCTAATCCTCAGAACTAGGGTTTACATAATGGATTAAGTGTCACTTAAGTTCATGACTTAACCCGTCTACAAATCCTGTCAAAATTGGCTAAGTATCCAAGTTCAAGGCTTAACCCTACAAACCATGCTCAAGTTGGTTAAGTATATTAAGCAATTCACGACTTAACCTCGTCCAATTATCATTCTAGATTGGTTAAGTATATATTAACTTGACCCTATCAATTTACTTAGTCAAATCGGTCAAGTGTATTCAAGCGATTCGTGACTTAGCCTTATCATGTTTTCACGTTATATTGGTTAAGTATTGGTTAACTTAACCACAATAAATTAACGAGTTAGATTGGATAAGTATAGGTCACTTAACCACATCAATTCATCACGTTTAGATTAGTTAAGTGTTTAACTTAATCCCATTAAACTACCAAGTGGGATTAATTAAGTCTAGGCTAACTTAACCCCATCCGATTTCCATGTTTAGACTAGTTGAGTCTAATCTTAACCCCATTCGTTAACCGTATTTTTCGGTTAAGCGTCATTAAGAAAACTTACTTAACCTTACCAAGTTATCGCGTTGGATTGATTAAGTGTTGGTTAACTTAACCCCATCCACTAGTCATATAAAAATGGTTAAGTGTCATTAGGCAAATCAAGTTACTTAACCTACCCAACCTTTTCATGTTTTGTTAAGTATCATTAGCCTAATCAAATTACTTAACCCATTTGTCCATGTCATATTTGGTTAAGAGTCATTAATCAAATTAACTTAACCCTATCATGTTGCATTAATTACTTAATGCACCTTCACCTCTCACATTAGACTTTGTTGTGGTTACTAGTTAAGCCGGTCGGTTCCGGGTAGCTTTACACCACAACTTGGTCTAACCTCGGGTTCAAGCACAACATGACCAACTTCTCACATTGGGTCCTATTGTTTGCAACTACTAGTTAGGCCGGTCGGTTCCGGGTAGTTTTACGTTGCAAACTCAACCCAACCTCGAGTTGGCCACACTTATATTATCTAAGTGTCATGTCCATCATGTTTCCCAAAACATGTTACAAGTTTTCAAGCATTTGGGTAGACCTAACTTAATAGGTAAATTCCCAAAGGGTAGACCTAACTTAATAGGTAAATTCCCAAGCTTATGTTTTTATGCATACTTACATGTCAACTTCCATGTTATATTTCAAGTCATGTTTTCAAGTTGTATTTTCATGTCATTAGAAATTACCCATAACATAACCCAACGCTTTTAAACTCGCATATACGTTCGCGACAACGTAATGGATTAAAAGAAGAGACTTGGCAAAGGCATGACAAAAATGGATATTAAGCCACAAGTTAATCATGGTCGCAAATGAGGCACAAATGTGTTCATTAACTTGCATGTTACATTCTTAAGCCTCAAAACATGCATAAACCCAAACTTGGCACATAAGCGAATCATGGTGACAAAAGATATGGAATGATGACTAGTAAATCGCATATATCATCATATAAGGGTTATGACTTCATATGCAAGTTGACATAAAGGTTATGAGGGTTCTCATGTTGCCTAATGCAACATTTCAACATAAAGGTTGTAGCTTTTAGCTCACAAGATCAAGATAATGACTTCTTAAACTTGCATGACATGATAGCATGTATCATACTCAATGATCAAACCCAAACTTGCAACATGAACATTTAACTTCATAGTTAATATCTAAGAGTAGGGAAAGAGCTTACATTGCTATGAAGGCACAAAAGATATGACAAAGCCCTTATGCAATCAAATAGACCCAAAATGCAAGCTCTAACATAAAAACCCTTGAGCCAAAATGATCAAAACCCTTGCTTTATGATGCAAAGATAGAAACTTGACTTGAATGCAAGCTAATGACACTCATACAAGCTTGAAAACACTTGTATGCATGGAAAATCTCTCATAGAAACCATTTAGAAATTTTATGAAGAGAGTGGAGGCCATGAGAGGTAAAATTTTGCCATAGTTTAGTTGCATGAATGAATAATGAGGATTTAGGATAGGTTAGGGTCTTATTTATAGATTAGGCAAGTGTTTTAGGCCATAGGATTAAACCTAGATTCAATCCAAGCCATCAAAGCATGTCTTGGGGAAGAAGTCAAGTCTAAAAAATGGAGTGGTGTCTTAACCAGGCCTAAAAATGGAGTGGTGTCTTAATTGGGCTGAATTTCAAATCTGTTTTCGGATTTGAATTTTCGTGAAACTTTGCGAGGCCATATCTCAGTCATACGAACTCCGATTTACGAAATTTCGGACTCTATTTCGCGTATTTTTCCGAGACGAACGCAATGGCGCAACCCGTTTATCCTGATTCAGGTTTTATAATTAAATTCTGCCTTGATTTCTTGTTTTAACGTGTTATCGAAATACGGGTTGTTACATTCTCCCCTCCTTTTAGGATTTCGTCCCCGAAATCTCCAAGTTAAGAAGAACATATCCTACCATCCATCATCCATCTACTCAAAACATCATCCACAAGCAACCATTGTCCTTAGATGATTTCTAATGCTGTATGAATATATGCAAAACGTGTATGTACATGTTCCTTAGCTAATGCTAATGGTCAGGCCTGAATAATCTTTCTAATGCAAAATATGTATAGTGTCATGAATCCAACATGTATGCAAATAGTCCTAGTCATATAGATACTATATGCGTGCAAAATCATTCATTCATATGCAACAATCACATGATAACACATTCAATTTCATCCATAAACAAGTATAAATACTCGTGCATATGCAATATGAAATGTGACCGAGTCGAGCTAGTATCTAATGTGTATTCACGCATCCACGAGCAACCACTTGCAACCATATCAATCATAACATGTTTCAAATACATATTTACATCCATAGGGTTCTACCTAGGATTCCCTGAAACAGGGTCGAGAAGATAAACAAGACAAACTCCTTACGGGGTTTGTAATAGAAAATAGGACCAAGAAGATGTCCACAAAAGATAGCCTACAAGTAAGCTCTACATAAAACAGGGATCAAGGATATACTCCCAAAAAGAGATATCATGCGCGTATCTAGTCTTTGACCATCAAAGTCGTATTTCCTCGAGCTTAATTCCATTGTGCCTTGACCGTCTTTTAACTTCGCGATTTCATAGCTTCTTATTTCCTGTTTCCATAACATGAGCTGGAACTCATTTCTTCGTTGCCTCTCGTTCCACTTGCACTTATCCTTTTCCTAGAATACTTGACGCAAACATGACTGCGTACTCATGATCTCATGCAAGCTTTCCAAAATTCACTAGTGAATCTTGGATCTCGTTTATATACTATAAGGTATTCCATGTAGAAGAACTTTCTCTTGAAAGTAAACAGATGTTAACCAGGTTATCAAGCGCACTTACTAGGGTGATCTCTATAACCCATGCATAAATGAAGTAAACCATTCGTCTTATCGGCGCACACCACTCGATCGGGCTTCAAATTTCCAATAAAGGCATCAAGGGATTCTAAGTAACTAGTCATGACAGAACCTCAAAAAGGTTACACGATACTTCGAGGGCATTACCAAGGCTAGTCAAAAGGTCTAACTACCCTCTTATCAAAACCGAGAGTGGCACCCCCTACTGGATAACCACTTCATCCCTAGAATCAATCCATAGCTTGTAAACATAAGCATTATTTCCAAATTCAACACTTGGCATAAACATTCTCAAATCCAAACAGGTCATGTATAAATGGACCGATTCTCCAATAGGACTTTGAGACAAAAATGGGATCTTCTATTACGCTAGTACTTAAGGTGCAGAGACTCAACTACCGAAGCGGACTTAAATGATGCGGGGATCAAAACAAAGTCTTGGCGGGATGATAGAAAAGAATAACTAGATCTTCAACAAGGATGTTATCCCCCTACTCAGGTACTCTAGTGAGGGTATACAATTATCTTCACGATGATCTTGTCCTTGTCCCACAATACTTAACTATCTGTCCCGTTTCACCATACCAAAGATACTTTTTCGTTATGGGTTGAGCCATACCAACAAGTTGCTCATCCTTAAGCTCGTATCCTTTATCCTCTTTCTCACTATCCTTTCTTATAACGCGGCCACTGGTCTCTCGAGAACCACCTCCATCGCATGGAAAGCACTTTCGTAGATAGAAAAGACTAGTCGCAGTTAAAACCACTGTGACTACAGATGGAGGAAAGAAAGGAGAAGAGATTCAATTAAGGAAACAAGGATAGTGCTAATGGCCTTTGGGGAATAGCCTTTTTCTTTTAAAAGAAAATTTTCTAAAAAAATGCTTCTTTGTAAACGGTTTTCAAATAGTTTTCAGAAGGTCTTTAAAAACTTTTGCCCAGTCTGGTAACCTTCTGCTCTGATACCAAATGTAACACCCCGCCTCCGCTAGGGTCACTCGCAAAAGGAATGCACTAGCTTTAGAGGGGCATTATTGGTAAACATGCAGAGAAATATCACAAGACTGTTCATATAAAATAGCGGAAGTAAAATCAAACTTTCATAACATGAATAAATAAGGTCTAAAGCCTTTTACATCAGAGTACATCAAAACCTGTCTTGCAATAGTAAAGAAGCATAAAGACATTTTCATAAATTATTCCCCAAGTAAAAACAGTAAAGTAGCCATTAGCCAAGAAAAGTCCAAGCCATCCATGATGACCTTCAAGCAGAAGAAGTCCGAACTAAACAACAGTATTTCCTCCCTGTAACCTGGGGGGAAACGGAAGAAAAGAGGCGAAACAAAACGGGTCAGTCAAAAAGACTGAGTAAGCCCTATCTACTATTAGCATAAAAACTAGTAAAGTTAACTGACATGAGAAACTGAGATGAACATAAGCATGATAACAAGATAGATAAGCTAAATCAAAATAACAGGATGAACTACTGAACTCAGATAAACTAAGGTGTCATGATAAATTACGATGTCAAGATAAAACAAGGTATCACATCGTCAGGTTTCTATCAAGTATAATATCCCCAAGATATCTGTCACGTATAACGCCCCGTGATATCTATCCTGTATTTTAGCTCTGCACCTACCGTACTAGTATCCCCACCGTGTCATGTGTTAACCAAGAATGACCCTCACTCAAAAGTCGTGTAATGGTCCATGTCAACCTAATATATCGCATATATAGGTTACTCAACTTGTATGTTTTATTCCATGTAAATGTTCAGTCCCTTGCCGTAGACCATACGGGCTTTCCCATGAGATTCTATATTACTTTAACATCGTTCCATGATCCTTAAGATCGGTTTGGACTGTTACCCTAAACCTAGCCAGGGTCTTCCAACATGAATTATCGTTTGTACAACTAGGACTTATGCTACCTAGGGCTACTAGGGATTATGCTTACCTATTGCACGTTTTCGTATCTCGGTTTGGGTTCAACCACCTAGGGCCACTAGGGATTACGCTAACCGCCAACCGCGCCCTTTTTCCCACGCATATATCGTGAATCGTTTTTCCATGACTGTATGCACATGTATCACATCGTGCCATCCGAGTCCTGTCACAGGGAAGACCAGGAAATACAGGACTCGGTCGGGAGCTTTCAATTTATCTGCCGATGCAGATGCTAAGGTCTGTTTTTTCCTATACGTGGCTATGGTCCCACGAGACCACTCCCTCAACTAGTGAAAGACAAGACAGGATAAATCCTGTATGAGAACACAACACTGGCCAACCCACATCCAAGACTTACCGCAACCATAATTAGATAGCAATTATGGTCTATTGGGTGTTCTCTGCCTTTCCGTACGTACACGCTTGACCAAAGATGGTAGGTAGCCTGACGAAATGCTATCTAGGGTACGACCGTGTATCGTCGACTATCCCCTATCCATCCCCGTCTTTAGGTCGCTCGTATAGCAACCAAGGCATACTCTTGGTTCTTCTAACGCAGACCTTAACCTCTCATGAGCCTAGTATAATCACCTGGCAGCTCATAGAGGGATACCAAGAATACCCTCACGTTCCCCGAAGCCGCTGCTTCGTTACCCAGTTCGCTGGAGCCTTTATCCAAATCAGATACTTGCTCCTACTCGTATACTTAAACGATGACCTACCGTATTAGGTTACTCATCTATCTATGAACTGGTCTAAACTTCCTTGACTAAGAATCATTACTTAGTTATTCTTCAACTAAGGTTTACCACTTAGCATTGTTCCTGTTATCCTTGTTAACTACGGTTATCCACCTAATCCTCAGAACTAGGGTTTACATAATGGATTAAGTGTCACTTAAGTTCATGACTTAACCCGTCTACAAATCCTGTCAAAATTGGCTAAGTATCCAAGTTCAAGGCTTAACCCTACAAACCATGCTCAAGTTGGTTAAGTATATTAAGCAATTCACGACTTAACCTCGTCCAATTATCATTCTAGATTGGTTAAGTATATATTAACTTGACCCTATCAATTTACTTAGTCAAATCGGTCAAGTGTATTCAAGCGATTCGTGACTTAGCCTTATCATGTTTTCACCTTATATTGGTTAAGTATTGGTTAACTTAACCACAATAAATTAACGAGTTAGATTGGATAAGTATAGGTCACTTAACCACATCAATTCATCACGTTTAGATTAGTTAAGTGTTTAACTTAACCCCATTAAACTACCAAGTGGGATTAATTAAGTCTAGACTAACTTAACCCCATCCGATTTCCATGTTTAGACTAGTTGAGTCTAATCTTAACCCCATTCGTTAACCGTATTTTTCGGTTAAGCGTCATTAAGAAAACTTGCTTAACCTTACCTAGTTATCGCGTTGGATTGATTAAGTGTTGGTTAACTTAACCCCATCCACTAGTCATATAAAAATGGTTAAGTGTCATTAGGCAAATCAAGTTACTTAACCTACCCAACCTTGTCATGTTTTGTTAAGTATCATTAGCCTAATCAAATTACTTAACCCATTTGTCCATGTCATATTTGGTTAAGAGTCATTAATCAAATTAACTTAACCCTATCATGTGGCATTAATTACTTAATGCACCTTCATCTCTCACATTAGACTTTGTTGTGGTTACTAGTTAAGCCGGTCGGTTCCGGGTAGCTTTACACCACAACTTGGTCTAACCTCGGGTTCAAGCACAACATGACCAACTTCTCACATTGGGTCCTATTGTTTGCAACTACTAGTTAGGCCGGTCGGTTCCGGGTAGTTTTACGTTGCAAACTCAACCCAACCTCGAGTTGGCCACACTTATATTATCTAAGTGTCATGTCCATCATGTTTCCCAAAACATGTTACAAGTTTTCAAGCATTTGGGTAGACCTAACTTAATAGGTAAATTCCCAAGCTTATGTTTTTATGCATACTTACATGTCAACTTCCATGTTATATATCAAGTCATGTTTTCAAGTTGTATTTTCATGTCATTAGAAATTACCCATAACATAACCCAACGCTTTTAAACTCGCATATACGTTCGCGACAACGTAATGGATTAAAAGAAGAGACTTGGCAAAGGCATGACAAAAATGGATATTAAGCCACAAGTTAATCATGGTCGCAAATGAGGCACAAATGTGTTCATTAACTTGCATGTTACATTCTTAAGCCTCAAAACATGCATAAACCCAAACTTGGCACATAAGCGAATCATGGTGACAAAAGATATGGAATGATGACTAGTAACTCGCATATATCATCATATAAGGGTTATGACTTCATATGCAAGTTGACATAAAGGTTATGAGGGTTCTCATGTTGCCTAATGCAACATTTCAACATAAAGGTTGTAGCTTTTAGCTCACAAGATCAAGATAATGACTTCATAAACTTGCATGACATGATAGCATGTATCATACTCAATGATCAAACCCAAACTTGCAACATGAACATTTAACTTCATAGTTAATATCTAAGAGTAGGGAAAGAGCTTACATTGCTATGAAGGCACAAAAGATATGACAAAGCCCTTATGCAATCAAATAGACCCAAAATGCAAGCTCTAACATAAAAACCCTTGAGCCAAAATGATCAAAACCCTTGCTTTATGATGCAAAGATAGAAACTTGACTTGAATGCAAGCTAATGACACTCATACAAGCTTGAAAACACTTGTATGCATGGAAAATCTCTCATAGAAACCATTTAGAAATTTTATGAAGAGAGTGGAGGCCATGAGAGGTAAAATTTTGCCATAGTTTAGTTGCATGAATGAATAATGAGGATTTAGGATAGGTTAGGGTCTTATTTATAGATTAGGCAAGTGTTTTAGGCCATAGGATTAAACCTAGATTCAATCCAAGCCATCAAAGCATGTCTTGGGGAAGAAGTCAAGTCTAAAAAATGGAGTGGTGTCTTAACCAGGCCTAAAAATGGAGTGGTGTCTTAATTGGGCTGAATTTCAAATCTGTTTTCGGATTTGAATTTTCGTGAAACTTTGCGAGGCCATATCTCAGTCATACGAACTCCGATTTATGAAATTTCGGTCTCTATTTCGCGTATTTTTCCGAGACGAACGCAATGGCGCAACCCGTTTATCCTGATTCAGGTTTTATAATTAAATTCTGCCTTGATTTCTTTTTTTAATGTGTTATCGAAATACGGGTTGTTACATTATGAATTGGGTATTCAGGGATCAATTGAATAAGTTTGTTCTTGTGTTCGTGGACGATATCCTTGTTTGCTCGAGGACAGGGGAAGAACACAAGGTACATTTGAGGATAGTGATGGATGTATTGAGAAAACACCAACTGAAAGCCAAATTTTCTAAGAGTCACTTCTGAAAGAGGGAAGTGAGATTCTTGGGCCATGATGTTTCAGAGAATGGTATTGTCGTGGACCCTGCGAAGGTGGCCACGGTACAGGATTGGTCTATGCCTAAGAATGCAACAGACATAAGAAGTTTCTTGGGATTAGCTGGTTATTATTGTGAGTTTATCCAAGACTTCTCCAAGATAGCGGCACCGTTAACTCAGTTAACCAAGAAAAATCAAGCTTTCGTCTAGGATGGAAGGTGTGAAAATGCATTCAAGAGCCTAAAGGAAAAGTTGACGCGTGCGCCAGTGTAAGTCATTCCTAAAGGGAATGAAGAGATGACATTATACGCGGATGCATGTGGTACCGGACTAGGTGCTGTATTGATGCAAGGAGGTAGGGTTGTAGCTTATGCTAGTCGGCAACTGAAACCGCATGAGAAAAGATATCATACCATGATTTGGAGTTAGCAGCAATCGTGTTCGCATTGAAGATGTGGAGACACTATCTCTTGGAAGAAAGATTCGCGTTGTTTACCGATCATAAGTCATTAAAGTATCTCTTCTCTCAGAAGGATCTAAATCTCCGACAGCAAAGATGGTTAGAATTCTTGGCTTCCTATGATTTCGACATCGCATATACACTAGGAAAGGGAAATGCAGTAGCTACTGCATTGAGTAGAAGCAAGCCAGTTTAGGGGCTATGTTTCTTGAATGGAAGCATGTGACAACCCCAAACTTCCATGGCACGAAAGCAAGGATAATCATAGGAGCATAACATAATTACAACAATAGCAGATCTCAGATAATAGCATAACACATAAATCATTGCGACAGAAATAAGAATTCATCACAACATAACATCAAAGACATCAGAGTACGCAGTTACATGATACACTTAGCAAATAGAAGTCTCAACAAAGAAAGAAATAAGTCTCAATCTCCACCAAATACATCAAAGATCAGTAATGTCTAAATGTCTCAAGTAGCAATAAAAAGATAAAAAGGAAAGGTTTCTTCATTCTTCTTCCTTAAGCAAGCTCCAATCCAGAATGTGACCATACCTAAACCTGTCATTTGGCTGCCCGTGTGTAAAGAGGGCACCCGAGTTTGCAAGGTTAAACAAACTACGAGTCAGTCATGGGACTGATATGAGAAATCTTTCTTAACTAACAATATGGCTAATCACAGGACCACCCCGCTAACGCGGAACGAGTTTACTCCATTAGATTGCCAGTGTATATGTTTTAATAAATTTTATTTCAAAAACAACGCAATGCATTTTAGAAAATGAAATCGTTATAGGACTCAAGTCCCATCACACAATGCAACGCAAACCGGAGGATAGAGTTTTACCTTATAATGATCAAAAATGCTTGATACGTAAAAAATAATATTTTTAATATTATTATTAGTGTCTAATAGGTTTCAAAAATACTTCAAAGTAAATGTATCAATCCTAGACGGCATAGCTACCATATACTATGTCGCTATACATAGGTTTACAATCAAAACCGTAACGTCGTATTAGAAATTAGGTTTCCATCATGAGTCAAGGCAAGGGGCGATCTCCTTACCGATTCGAGACACTCTAGCAATGTCTTAGGATCACACCTACGGGCAACCCTTGGATACTGCATGGCCGATCCACAAATACTTTAGTGGATTACTTATGCCTGAACACACGCTTCCCGATCCTATTGGACCTATAAAATGGTCAAAATCGACCAATAAATCCAAGGCGTCTCATTCCATCAACCACATAGGTAAAATGTCAGGGCTTGCAAAACCCTGATACCACTTCTAGCTAGAAAGAAACGTGTGCACTCCCTGCGTTCCATTGTCCCGTTTCTGACTCCTACCGGGGTGTGAGGCTCGTGAGGTAACGTTATACACAAAGCTATGCCCAAATAGGCTATGCTTTGATCATCATCCACAAGGCTCTGCTTTTCAACAAAAGCTTCGATCAATTGCATCTTGGCATGTCACATTGACAATTCACGCCATGCGATCGATAGCTACCAATATATAACCTCTAAGCTCATGCGTCTCAGAGAAGGGTGTTAAGCAAGAGAATAAATTCTCCGCCACCAATAGATATATATATAATAGAAATCAATTTACGTGGAATGAAATCCAATGTTGGACACACATCCATTTACAAGTTCGTTCTGTGTCTGAACGAAACCGGAGTCACCTTATTCCTCTTCCCATATGTCCAATACGAAAGAGAGGTGCTCGCATATCCGGACAATCAACAAGTATGTCCGGACAACTACCACTTTAACCCTTTACTGGGAGCAAACCAATGCCGGGCATCAGTAGTTATTCTTTCGATGTGAAGATCGCCGGTCTTCAATCGCCGTCTTCAATATCTTTGATTTAAATCATCGTATAATCATTTGAAATGAGATTAAACTCGGGCTTTTCAAATGATTCTCGCATATATATAGTTTAAAAACATTTCATATCGTCAATCGTATTTAATAACGATTTATCACTATTTATATATATATATTGTAACAACCTCGAATTTTGGGGGCCAATTTAAAATTTATTTTAAGTGATTTTAATGAGTTTTGATATTTAAAATAATCTATTTTAAATAATTATGATCACAAATTTGATTCAAATCGAAGTTAGAATGAATAATTTAATTTTAATTATAAAAAGAGTTAGAAATAGCGCGGTAGTTTGAAAAGTCAAACTTGAACTTTGACTGACCGTACAGGATGCAAAATTTAACGGATTTTAGTGAAACCAAAAATATTAGAATCTATTTAAAAATATCTTTCCAACGAATCCGAAAAATCGAAATTTCATAGCGGAAATCAAAAGTTATGGCCAATTCAATTTTTAGAAAGGTCGCTAGGTAATTTGCATAGGTCAAAAATGCTACTTTTTGCATATAAAGGAATTTCGACTTGAAACCACTTCCATTGAGTTCACTATGATGTTTCTGCATTGAAAAACAGTAAACACTTATATATTTCGAGTTTCGGAAATTATTGATTTAAAAATGTATTTTTAATATTAAATATATACGCCTTAAAAATGAAAATTTTGCAAACGACCTCCGTTTTTGACAAGACCACTTTTGATGGATCCGGAATATTAAATTATTACCAGATTCCAAAATTCGAAATTTTTGGAGTCAGTATGTGGTCGTTATTAATTTTACAGTGAAAAACGGTCAATTTTCAGACTTTAAAAATAAATAATTTATTCATACGGACTCGGAATTTAACGAAACCAGTTTCCTTGAATCCGTAATCTCAAGAAATATTTATGTTTCAATTTTCGTAAAAATTGGAATTCGTAGGTGTTAACACGAATTTTTAGAATATGAAAATGGGTGCAAATTGTATAAATAAATACATAAAAGGGTAATTGGGCCTTATAACATTCTTAACCCCATATAAAATATCTTTTCCTCAGCCATTAGCTGAATCATAACCCTAAACCTACCAGCCACCTTCTCCTTCTTCATTTTCATGGCCTCCACTCTAAATAATTCTTTGCAAATAAGCCCCTGAAAACAAAACAATTTATAACTCTCAATCCAAACCAAATCAGACCAAACCCTTTCTGGGTTTTGTTCATCTTCTTATCCTCTATCTACCACGAAAAATTCAAGGTCTATCGTCGCACGGGTTCGCCGGAATCTCAATCTAAAGGCAGCAGCCATATTTTCGTTTTTTGGCTATTGCGGGCCCCACGAAGATAGTTAGGTCGAGCGACTTCAGGCAGAGGTAGAGGGGAACCATACGGTTCTTTTGGCTGTGGTGGCATGGTCTCAGGTGGTCGGAGTTGGCCGGAATGTCAATTTTATTGGAGGGGTGCTGAAAACAGGACAGTCGCAAAGATGAGCAATTTCCCGCCAATCCGTGCATTTTCAGGCGAAGTGACAAACAGAGAAGTTGTTTGGGAGGTCGAGGCCAAGCTACTGTAAAAATTTGGGGTCATTTAGAGCACCGAGGCGGCCGCAGCACCAAGATGAAACGAAACTGTACTTTTCCGTTCATCTGCAGATCGTGGGCCCCACGTGGCGAATTGGAGGGGTGGACCACCAGCCGTGGAAAGAGGGGGAGAAGCCGGAGAGAATGGAGCTGGTTTCGTGCAATTACGACGTACGGTTTGGCCGTGGCGAGCATTTTAAGTTCAGGGTGCTGTTTGAAAAAAAAGGTTAGGGGCTTAAACGCGAAACATTTATGTTCTATGTTCGTAATGCAATATCTTTTACATACGAGATCGAAATTTGACGATTTCAGGTCTGCTGTGATCATGGCGATGAGAGCTTCGCGTGGACACCAAATTTGTCCAATTTGGAGAAAATTGAAATTTTGGGTAATTTTTACAAATTTAAATATTATTTTAATCGATTTGTTAACTTCGCAAGTGCATAACTTTTTGTCACGTTATCGAAATTGCATGAAACTGAATCCATTGAGATCGTTATGTCAAGAGCTTCGAGCGAGCAGTAATTTTGTCCAATTTGGAGCAAGTTGGAAAATTTGGGTAATTTTCATAATTTAAATTAATTATTTAATTATTACAAACTTCGAAAATTCATATCTTTTTGATACGAACTCGAAATCGCACGAAACAAGATTAGCTGCGATTAGTAAGTCGAGAGCTACGCGTAGACACTAATTTCATCAAATTTGGAGCATGTTGAATTTTGGGCTAAAATTGGGCCTGAACCGTCTTTTAAAGCCGGCAAATGTGAGAAATCTTTTGCTCACTCAATTTTCGAATAGTTATTTATTTTTATAATTAAATGTAAATAAATTATTGGTGATGGAAGTAATTGTTTGTTGAACGGATTGTGAAATTGGATGTCATGTCATGTTATGTTTGAAATTGAAAATATTCAACAGGTTAAACTAATGATTTATTATTTATGATAATTTAAAATGATGTTACACTACCATTGACAAGTTACTTGACTTGTTGATGTTGATTGGGACGATTGTTTTACACGTCGCCCAAGTGCACAAAATTATGTGTTGGCTGAAACCCCACACGGGTCTTGGGTTGATATTTGACTACACATCACCCTTGTGTTTAGTGTAAATTGCACTTTGGCTGTTATGTGAATGGTTGACATAAATTTTACATTTTATTATGTAAATAAAAGTTAGAATGTTGTGATGACATAAATTTTACATTTTATTATGTAAATAAAGTTAGAATCGTGCGTTGACATAGAATTTACATTTTTATTTGTAAATTATAGTTAGAATGTTGCGTTGACATAAAATTGACATTTTATTATGTAAATTAAAGCTAGAATTGTGCGATGATATAAAATTTACATTTATTTATGTAAATTAAAGTTAAAATTTTGCGTTGACTTGAATATACATTTTTATTTCGTAAATTCAATATTAGGATTGACGATGACATGAATTTACATTTAATTTTGTAAATTCAATATCAGAAATTGCGATGACATGAAATTTTCATTTTTATTATGTAAATAGAGTATTTTCGCCGCATGTATGAATTTACATCATTTTAATGTAAATTAAATAGTGAATTAAACTGTAGAAGTTGTTAACATTATTCTTAATGTTAACATATGAAAATTTGACCGTAGAAATTGTTAACATTATTTTTAATGTTGATATATGTAAATTTAACCGTAGGATTTGTTAACATTATTTCTAATGCTAATATATAAAAAAATTCACCGTAGGGAGAATTACATTAATTTTAATGTAATAAAAAGAATGGACTTTACATAGTGTTTAAAGAGTAAATTTTACATTGTGAAGAAGAATGGATTTTATATTGTAACTTGAGAATAGAAGTTTACATTTTGTTAAGGCAAATTCAATAAAAATGTGACAAGCATGAGAATTTACATTTTTCTTAATGTGAATATATAGAAATTTCACCGTATGTTAAATTTACATTTTTTTTTATGTAAATATATATGAGTCTCACCGTATGTACATCTTACATTATTTTTAATGTACATTATATAGTAATTACAACGTAGGATAACATTGCATTATTTATAATGGAAATAAAAAGGGGAATTACACTGTAAGAAAATTAACATTATTTATAATACTAATATAAATGAAATTAGACCGCATGACATGAATTACATTTATTTATGTAATTTATAAATGAAATTAGACCCTATGACATGAATTACATTTATTTATGTAATTTATAAATGAAATTAGACCACATGACATGAATTACATTTATTTATGTAATTTATAAATGAAATTAGACTGCATGACATAAAATACATTTTTATATGTATCCTATGAATGAATTAAGACCTCATAAAATAAATTACATTTTTATATGTATTTTATGAATGAATTAACATCGCATGAAATAAAATACATTTGTATATGCATTTTATGAATGAGTTAAGATCGCACGAAATAAATTACATTTTATTTTATGAATGAAATTAGTTCGCATAAAATAAATTACATTTTTACATGTAATTTATGAATGAATTTTCATCGTATGAAATAAATTACATATTATTATGTAAATTATGAATGAATTTAACCCGTATGAATGAAATTTCATTTTATTCTATGAAATGAATGTATGGATTTACATTGTAAACAAAGATTACATCTTTATAATGTAAATAAAAAGTAGGATTTACATTTGTAAATAAAATTTATATTTTTATATGTACTTAAGAACGATGAATTATAAATTACATTTTACATGTAAGGACGGAATTAAAAGAAGGAATTGGACGATGAAATAAAATTTACATTTTACCGTAAATTAAAGAAATTAAAGGAATTAAAAAGGAAGAATTCACCATTCAAGTATGATTTACAATTACTGTATAAAAAGGAATGAAAGGATAAAGAATGAGAATATTCATTATAATAAAGATTTAAACGGTTTATGTTTATATATTTATATATAAATGTAATTAAAACTAAATGAATAGGGCGTGGTAGTTCACGTTTTGAAATCGTACTTTTAAATGACTATACAAGAAGATCCGACCGTCGGATTTTCTTGACACTGAAACCGTTAGGACCATCTTGGAAAAATCTTTCCAACGATATATATTACATTAAGATCCAACGGTTAGATTCTGAGAAATGTGAAAATCAAAATTTTGGAATGCAGCGCAATAGTCGCCTATGGACTGAAGGCGTCGTTATATAAAAATTTAATTATTTTAAATAATTAAAATAGGAATGAAGCGTTAATAAAAATAATTATTAATGTGTAAGAAGGATTTTAAATATATATATATGTATGTATGTATGTATGTATGTATGTATATATACGAGGATTATTGGGAAAGTCCGAGTTTATCTCATTCCAAATAATTAAACAACGTTTAAAAATCCAAGATTGGAAGACGGCGATTGAAGACCGTCAAATCTCCACATCGAATGGACGATGATGACTGTTGCCTTAGAATGGTTCGCTACCATGATAAGGTAATAGTAGGAGTTGCCCGGACGTAGTGTTGATTTGTACGGGTTTGGCTTTCGCTCAGACCCAGAGCATAAGCTTATAAATGGATTGTGTGTCTGACATCGTACTCCATTATATATATCATGTTATTAATCTTCTGTCGAGTGTATGGATGTTTGGCGGCGGAGAATTTATTCTCTTGCTTATCACCCGTTTATATATTTCGGCAAAGGATTGGTAGTGTGATATGGGGTGATGATGTGGCATGCCAAGATGCAATGATCAAGGCTTTGTTGAAAAGCAGGCCTTGTGGATGAGGATCAAAGCATAACCTGCTTAGGCATAGCTTTGTGTATAGCGTGACTTTGCGAGCCTCACACCCCGGTATGAGTCAAAAACAGGATTAGGACTGCAGGGAGTGCACACGTTTCTTTCTAGCTAGAGTGGTGTCAGTGACCTACCAGCCCTGACATTTTACTCATGTGGATGATGGATTTTGAGGCGCCTCGGATTTTTATAGGCCGATAGTGGTCATATTATAGGTTCAAAGGAACCGGGAAGCGTGTGTTCAGGCATAACTAATCCATACACATATGTGTGGACCGGCCCTGAAGATCTAAGGGTTCACTGCAGGGGATTCTGAGACATTTGCTAGAGTGTCTCGAATCGGAGAGGAGCTTGCCCCTAGCCTCGACTCATGATGGAAACCCAATTCCCAATACGCCCTTGCGGTTTTGATTGTAGAACTAGTACGGCGACATAGTATATGGTACCTATGCCGTCTAGGATTGATATTATATTTGAATGTTTTATATATGTATATACACACACTGATAATAATATCATTTTTACGTATCAAGCATCTTTTGACCATTATAAGGTAAAACCCTATCCTCTGGTGTGCGTTGCATTGTGTGATGGGACCTGGGTCTTATAATGGTTTCATTTTTTTTAAAAAGCATTGCGTGGTTTAACGATTTACTTTAATTATGCACTGGCAATCCAATGGAGTAAACCCGTTCCGCGTTAGCGGCGTGGTCCTGTGATTAGCCTACTATATAGATAAGATAAGTTAAGAATTCTCACACCAATCCCACGACTGACCTGTAGTTTGTTTCACTTCGCAAACTCGGGTGCCCTCTTTCCACACGGGGAGTCGAGTAGCTTTTTGCAGATATAGTTAAGCAGGATTCTGGATTGAAGTCTGAAGTTGGGCCCCGAATATTGATTGCCTTCCGCTGGGATTAGTTCCGCTGCAATGTATTTAATTTATTGTAAATGTATTGAAACGACCCGCAAATCCGAGCTATCTGAGTTGACTAAAGACAACCCACGTCCAACCCAAATAACACAGAAATACGAACCATTAATAGAAAGAAGTTAGAAGATGAGAAATAGGAAGAAAGAAATATTAGAATAGAAGAAAAAACGAAGATCACAACTCACAGCGGAACGAATAAAATATATTCTATAACATAAGCTTTGGAATACAAATCTCTTTGTACATATACACATACCATCATCAGAGTACATATAACATTTGATTCAGCGGAAGTAACTCGAAATAACTAACGTTGAAGCCTCCTGCTTCAAGCTCCTCCAAGTGTATCTGTAAAAGCCTGAAACACTTGACTGCCCGTACAAATTTGGGCACCCAAGAGTTTAGGGAAAACAAAACAAAATAAACTCTGGGTCAGTCATGGGACTGGTGTGAGTAAACTCCAACCACTTGTTTAACTTTCAAAACTCTTTTCGAAAGAAAAGATAATAGTAAGACCAGCCCACACATAAACACGGACGGTTTTTACCTTACTATAACCCAAAACACTTTGATACGTAAATCCAGTGATATTATAATAATGTCTACATCAAATAAATAACCAAATAGCAGAACGTTTGCATCTCACGCTCCACATATATAGTATAAAATCAAAATCCGCATGGCGCTTATTGGAGATTGGATTTCTAACATGACAAGGTATGGAGCCACCTTCCGATGATGTATCTCTAGAGGCGAATACACCTGGGTTCAACAAGAACGTCTTGCAACCCGGCCCACACATGACCGACCACTCATTTCGCTTGAGTGTATCGAATGTATATCACCAACGGTTGGACTCAAACCACCGTTTCCCGAATGGGCAGAATCGATAGATTTAGAAACAAAAGGAATTTCTCTAGATAGGTGATTATACACCCTAATGGGTGCGACCCACATAGCCATGCTGCCTGCCCGATTTTTGTCCTTTCCCGGTTGTTGAGGCCTGAGGCTACGAATACTTACCCTTCACTGATAGCACAATCACTTTGAATGCCACATTGTCAGATCCGTTAATCACTAGTTGAGTTTGCGCAAATATTCTGGATATTATGCTAAGGGATAAATTCGTTGCAACCATATATATTCATACAGACCAACCCATTTGATCATTGGAAATACTTTGTCAGACATTCGTCCATTTACGTTCGTTCTGGGATTGAACGAAACCGAAGGCACTATTTCTATAAATAGAAAAGCCCTTGCACTTCACTCCGTCTTCAATACATTCAGCATACTTGGTTCGCAACGCTTATGCCGATACGGAGTGGTTCTTCGGATAATAATCCAACCGGTCTCTCCATATTGACAACGATGGTCAAAAACTTCGATAGTCTGTGATTTAACTATCGAATAAAAACAAGTGTTCATCCAAACATATCAAACAAATCACTGGGCTCTTTAATTAATATTTCATTAATTAAATCTCTTCTATATTCTCTTATCAATATTTGTTAACCAAATATTTCAATAATCAATCTTGGCCCTTTTCGCTATTTTTGATTTCGTTTCCTTATCGAATTCTATATATATCGATATATAGGTTTCTAATTGTCAAATTTCTTAAAAATATTCTAACTCCTTAAATTCCCGGAAAAAATTCGCCATAACCTCCCCTGTATCGGGAGCATCGGGAAATTTCAAATAGCTTTCCCGGTCCTTCTAATCTCAAAAAGGAAAAGAAAAGGCCAAGCGGCTTGCCGATACGGCACATAAAACTCATATATGAATTTAAACATGTACCTTTTGTTGAGCACATTATTTATATACCTGCATTATCCTTGTCCCATACCTGTCTCCTGTATGTCTGTACCTGTCAAATTTATTTCAACTTCACACACTCGTTTTGACCCAACTCGTTAATTAACTCATTGGTCTATTTCGCTTGTATATTGGAATATAACATATTTCAAATATATTTCAACCTACTTATCAAATAATTGAATTCAAATTTCAATTTAAGCGCTATGTTCGATTTCGAATATATATATTTACGAACGCCAAATTTACTTTTCAAGGTTCGACTTTAGTTCAAACTCAGTTAACTAATTTCTACTTGACTTAGTTAATCCTAAATAATCAAAATAGGGTTATTGTTTCAAAAATCTCTGTACTTACTTCACTTGAGCTCGCCTTTATATTCTAACTCAAGATTAGGCTTTTAAAATGGGACTTTGGATTTTTATTTGCTTAAAAATCCTTATATTTATATATAAAATCCATTATGGTTTATAATGGTTTCTGGCGCTGCATTTTTGAAATTTTGATTTTGACATAACTCAAAATCTATACGACGAAATTCAGATTTTTCTTCTTCATTAGAAAACTATTATCAAACCAGTCCTGACGTTTCTTGTTTCGAAGAATTTCGACTTCAATTGCGTTCTGTATACTCAATTGAAGTTCGAATCGCCAATTTACGAACTACAGCGCTGCGGCGAGCTCGTTTTAATTATATTTATATATATAAACTTTTAAACTTTCGTTAAAATGAATCCAACTCCATTTTAACTCCATTCGAATTTCTAATATTCAAACTCCATTTTCCTTTATTTGAATTTCTTGATTCAAATTCCAATCTCACTTTTGAATTCTATTTTCAAATCCCAATTTCTTTGATATTCAACTTCAGTACTTGAATTTCTATTTCCAATCTCTATTCGAACTTCATATTTAATTCTATTTGAGTTATATATTCAAACTCTATTTCGATTATATTTGAAGTTTATTTTCAATTCTTCTTCGAATTCTAAATTCAAATCCATATTCAATTCTCTTGAATTCGATATTTCAAATTTCATTACAATTCTACCTTGCAATTCTATATTCAAATTCATTTATTCAAATTCTATTTGAATTGCTATATTCAGACCCCATATTTGAATTCTATTTGAAATTCAAATATTCAAACTCCCTTTAAATTCTATTTGAAATTCTAAATGTTTCAAATTCCACTTTCTCCTCTTTGAAATTCTCAATATTTCAAATTACATTTCTTTATTCGAAATTCCATTTTTGAATTTCCTTTATTCCAATCCCATTTGAATTCCTTTGAATTCAAATCCTATTTCAATTCCCTTGAATTCAAATCCCATATTTAAATTCCTTTGAATTCAAATCCTATATTTGAATCCCTTTTGAATTTCTATAGTCAAATTCTCTTTCCATTATATTTGAATTCAAATTTCATTGCAATTCTATTTTTGAAATTCTATTTCAAATTCTATTTCAAATTCTCTTTTGAAAATTCTGGTTTGAAATTCTATTTCAAATTCTATTTGGAAATTCTATTTCAAATTCTCTATATTCAAACACCATTTGAAAGTTCTATATCCAAATCCACTTTGGATTTTCTATTTGAATTCTAAATTCAAATTTCCATTTCCTTTTCTATTATTCAAATTTCCATTTCCTTTTCTATTATTCAAATTCTATATTTAAATTTCCTTTTGAATCATATTTTCAAAAACACTTGGATTTCTATTTCTGAATTATCAAATGATAATTCTTTTCACTTCATTTATAACTTCGTTATAAAAGAACTATTTATAAATTTCGTTTATAAAGGAACTACTTGTTTTATTTTTCAAAAACAAGTTTATATTTTTATTTCCCTTTAAAATTCAAATTCTATTTAAAAATAGAATTTCCCTTTTTAAATCTCCAATATCCTTCCCCGATAGTTTTTTTTTAAATATCATTACTTAAGCCCAGTGATATTTAAACACACAAAGCAACGAATTATTTATTTTTCTAACACATCATATATAACAATATATATGCAACCAAATAACAAACAGATAATATATTTTTGAGGAATCCAGTTGGATTCCTCCAACCTGTTTTCCTGCATCCACAGATGTTAGCACATAAATAATACCCATTCTGCTTCGTGACAGAATATCGCGGTACAGAAGGTCATCCACTAATCATAGCGTGGGGCGTATAGGGTAATCATCCGCTATGAAACTGCGGGCATCCGCTAATGAGACTGCGGGAATCCAACCAATCAATCAACCCAATATATATATATAATAGCCTAAATAACTAATATACATAAAACAAGCAGAAAAATCCAAACAAGCAACAACAATTATTTTTAATGAAATAAAAATAATTCTAAAGGTGAGTGAGATTTACTCACCGTGATCTTTAATCTGCGATCCATTCCAAATTTGAATTTAAACTGATCGTCCCAACTAAACTAGAAAAATCCTGCTGACTCCAACACACTTCAATCTAGTTCATTTGTATAGAGCCCCGTCCTTTTGAATCTAACATAATTTGATTTGTTCCAATCTAACATCATATAAAGGAGTAACAAATTTATATGCTATTGATTTTTAAAAAAAATTCATGAATGAACAATCCACTTACCTAACCCTTTACTTCTTCCTCGTTTTAAATCATACAGGACTTCTCCAGTAAAAACAATATGGCCGCATACCACAACAACCTTCCCTCATGAACAAATACATGAGCTCCAATTCTCGAAGACCCATCGAAAACCAGAACCCATGAAATCAACTCGTCCTTACATCACCTTCGTACTCTGAAACGCATCGCACACACCCAGTCTTCACGACTCCAACTCCTCCAGTACAGGCATGCGACACCAGCTATTGATCGACACACCCTATCGATTTCATCTCCGACATCACTGGCTCCCAAAACCGTGCCCTAGCGTCGCAGCAAAAATGAGAACTCGAGCAACTGTCATGCCTCTTTCTTCCCTAATCGTGAGGGCTTTCTGCTAACATCGAGCTTCTGCGCCTTCCAGGATTTCACGCCGCGGTGTCGGATTTCGATCCTCTGCGATAGCTCATCGCGACACCACTAACCCTACTGGTTCAAGGGGGATTCGAATTGGGTTTTTCTTTTTTTTTTGAAGGATCCGGGCTTCGGTCGTTTGATTCTGAAATGGGAAAAAGTTGATTTTGGTTTTTGATGTTTACGGTTTTATAAATGAACTGAAAGGAATCACAGTTATAAAGGGAGAAGAACGAAGGGAAATGAAATGAACTGATCCTAGAATGGGAAAGTAAAGCGATGATGTCGCCATTTATATATACACGATTGGGGAAACAAAGAGTACGAGCCATTAAAATTATGTCTACCTGATAGTGAAGCTTGGAGACAAAGCTGTTGGCTCGAGATGAATGAAGTCTGCGCTGATGACAAATTTTAGGGTGGCGCTTAGTTTTTAGGTCGGCTTGATTTAACTGATTATATTATAATGTTTCCAAATATTTTGTGAGCCCTAATTTGCAACCACGGACCCCTATTTTAACATAACCACTGTTATTTCAATAGTGTAACACTATTCTGAACTAACTGAATATATTTTGATATTTAATTCTAACGTATATACCATATTAAATTAATATAGTATAATTTAAATTCATAATTAATTAATTCGCTGGTAAAATTTTTATTTCCTATTATCGACTATATTCAAACAGAATTTTATACCAGTCTTCTGAACTGTTTGATTCGGTTTTTCAACTTCGATTCAAATTTTATTTCGCATTACTATAAATTTATAAATTAATTTTTTTTTCTTATCAAGAAAATATTTAGAATGATATTAAATATTTAAAATAAATCGATAAAAATTTCGGGTCGTTACATTCTTCCCCCCTTAAAATAATTTCGTCCTCGAAATTGCTAAGATAGGAAAAATGGTACAAATCCATTACTTTTCAAAAAATTCACTTATGTTGAGACTCAACTCCTCACATTCTTATAAAGTTACTTCCAACCAAAACTTTTGGTTTCTATTCATATTGAATATCACACATTATATGCTTTCATTTAAATCTGAATGATTTACAATCAATGAATTCACATTCAATTCATATTTCATATGCTTTCAGTTTCATTCAAATTGATTTTACTCAATTTATTTACCTCAATCATTTAACTTCCATAAGTTAAATTTAAACTTCAGAATTCAAATTCCTGGGTTTTCCTTTCAAATCCTTCTGAAATCACATAAATATATACATATATATTTATTTCCATTTCAAATTCAAAACATTTGAATATTCAAACCAATTTGTTTTCTTTCAAACAAATTTCCATCAAAACTTTTTCTAAGGCAGCAATTCATCACTTAGAAACTCGGAAATGAACACTGATGATGTTGCAATCATCATCAGAATTATTTCCCAGCCACTGAAGTGAGTTCAGTGCTTTATTATTTCAAAATCCATGATTTTCTTTCAAATCCTTTAAAACAAATCTATATTATTTTAATATACTTTGAAAAATATTTTCCAACTCCCCAGGATTAAAATTTCAAATTCTGGATTGAATTAAATTCTAATTCATCTCATTTGTATATTTTTCATTCATATACAAATTCAGTTTGGTTATAAATAACCATTTCAATTTTTATAATCTTATCTGATTATAATGATATCAATCAACACCTCTATATAACATAATAATTTCAAAAAAAATCTCTTTCTATATCAAAATATAATTTTGGGTAAAATAATTTCATCTACCCCTTGAAACCAATATCATGTTCAATCTTCTGTTCAAGCGTTTAGAAATTCCTATCGACTTCGTGGCGTCCCACGATTCGACCAGAATTCATAAACCACTCAACAGACTAGCCAACACAATATAAAACAATTTTTATATCAACTAACAAATACGCTCTCTCGTATCTATACACTCAACTCATTCTAGGATACTACTGACCCTATCTCTAATGAGCACATGTCACATAAGCCTAGGTATTCGCTCAACCTAAGCTCTGATACCAACTGTAAAGACCCCGGGATTCGAGTAGGCTTTTCAACCATCCTCTCCTCCCTCGGCACTGGGCTAACCTCCCAGCGTGGCTTACAGAGATACCTCAGAACTGCTTTTACGGCCAGCCTCTCGACTCGACCAACCCACATTGTCGGGAGATGTAGGGTTAAGAGTCTCCCGTTCGCCACCTAACGCGAAGCGAGAACCCCCTATCATCCGTACCAATTAAGCAACCAGCTCTGATACCAACTGAAACGACCCGCAAATCCGAGCTATCTGAGTTGACTAAAGACAACCCACGTCCAACCCAAATAACACAGAAATACGAACCATTAATAGAAAGAAGTTAGAAGATGAGAAATAGGAAGAAAGAAATATTAGAATAGAAGAAAAAACGAAGATCACAACTCACAGCGGAACGAATAAAATATATTCTATAACATAAGCTTTGGAATACAAATCTCTTTGTACATATACACATACCATCTTCTGAGTACATATAACATTTGATTCAGCGGAAGTAACTCGAAATAACTAACGTTGAAGCCTCCTGCTTCAAGCTCCTCCAAGTGTATCTGTAAAAGCCTGAAACACTTGACTGCCTGTACAAATTTGGGCACCCAAGAGTTTAGGGAAAACAAAACAAAATAAACTCTGGGTCAGTCATGGGACTGGTGTGAGTAAACTCCAACCACTTGTTTAACTTTCAAAACTCTTTTCGAAAGAAAAGATAATAGTAAGACCAGCCCACACATAAACACGGACGGTTTTTACCTTACTATAACCCAAAATACTTTGATACGTAAATCCAGTGATATTATAATAATGTCTACATCAAATAAATAACCAAATAGCAGAACGTTTGCATCTCACGCTCCACATATATAGTATAAAATCAAAATCCGCATGGCGCTTATTGGAGATTGGATTTCTAACATGACAAGGTATGGAGCCACCTTCCGATGATGTATCTCTAGAGGCGAATACACCTGGGTTCAACAAGAACGTCTTGCAACCCGGCCCACACATGACCGACCACTCATTTCGCTTGAGTGTATCGAATGTATATCACCAACGGTTGGACTCAAACCACCGTTTCCCGAATGGGCAGAATCGATAGATTTAGAAACAAAAGGAATTTCTCTAGATAGGTGATTATACACCCTAATGGGTGTGACCCACATAGCCATGCTGCCTGCCCGATTTTTGTCCTTTCCCGGTTGTTGAGGCCTGAGGCTACGAATACTTACCCTTCACTGATAGCACAATCACTTTGAATGCCACATTGTCAGATCCGTTAATCACTAGTTGAGTTTGCGCAAATATTCTGGATATTATGCTAAGGGATAAATCCGTTGCAACCATATATATTCATACAGACCAACCCATTTGATCATTGGAAATACTTTGTCAGACATTCATCCATTTACGTTCGTTTTGGGATTGAACGAAACCGAAGGCACTATTTCTTTAAATAGAAAAGCCCTTGCACTTCACTCCGTCTTCAATACATTCAGCATACTTGGTTCGCAACGCTTATGCCGATACGGAGTGGTTCTTCGGATAATAATCCAACCGGTCTCTCCATATTGACAACGATGGTCAAAAACTTCGATAGTCTGTGATTTAACTATCGAATAAAAACAAGTGTTCATCCAAACATATCAAACAAATCACTGGGCTCTTTAATTAATATTTCATTAATTAAATCTCTTCTATATTCTCTTATCAATATTTGTTAACCAAATATTTCAATAATCAATCTTGGCCCTTTTCGCTATTTTTGATTTCGTTTCCTTATCGAATTCTATATATATCGATATATAGGTTTCTAATTGTCAAATTTCTTAAAAATATTCTAACTCCTTAAATTCCCGGAAAAAATTCGCCATAACCTAGCTTTCCCGGTCCTTCTAATCTCAAAAAGGAAAAGAAAAAGCCAAGCGGCTTGCCGATACGGCACATAAAACTCATATATGAATTTAAACATGTACCTTTTGTTGAGCACATTATTTATATACCTGCATTATCCTTGTCCCATACCTGTCTCCTGTATGTCTGTACCTGTCAAATTTATTTCAACTTCACACACTCGTTTTGACCCAACTCGTTAATTAACTCGTTGGTCTATTTCGCTTGTATATTGGAATATAACATATTTCAAATATATTTCAAACTACTTATCAAATAATTGAATTCAAATTTCAATTTAAGCGCTATGTTCGATTTCGAATATATATATTTACGAACGCCAAATTTACTTTTCAAGGTTCGACTTTAGTTCAAACTCAGTTAACTAATTTCTACTTGACTTAGTTAATCCTAAATAATCAAAATAGGGTTATTGTTTCAAAAATCTCTGTACTTACTTCACTTGAGCTCGCCTTTATTTTCTAACTCAAGATTAGGCTTTTAAAATGGGACTTTGGATTTTTATTTGCTTAAAAATCCTTATATTTATATATAAAATCCATTATGGTTTATAATGGTTTCTGGCGCTGCATTTTTGAAATTTTGATTTTGACATAACTCAAAATCTATACGACGAAATTCAGATTTTTCTTCTTCATTAGAAAACTATTATCAAACCAGTCCTGACGTTTCTTGTTTCGAAGAATTTCGACTTCAATTGCGTTCTGTATACTCAATTGAAGTTCGAATCGCCAATTTACGAACTGCAGCGCTGCGGCGAGCTCGTTTTAATTATATTTATATATATAAACTTTTAAACTTTCGTTAAAATGAATCCAACTCCATTTTAACTCCATTCGAATTTCTAATATTCAAACTCCATTTTCCTTTATTTGAATTTCTTGATTCAAATTCCAATCTCACTTTTGAATTCTATTTTCAAATCTCAATTTCTTTGATATTCAACTTCAGTACTTGAATTTCTATTTCCAATCTCTATTCGAACTTCATATTTAATTCTATTTGAATTATATATTCAAACTCTATTTCGATTATATTTGAAGTTTATATTCAATTCTTCTTCGAATTCTAAATTCAAATCCATATTCAATTCTCTTGAATTCGATATTTCAAATTTCATTACAATTCTACCTTGCAATTCTATATTCAAGTTCATTTATTCAAATTCTATTTGAATTGCTATATTCAGACCCCATATTTGAATTCTATTTGAAATTCAAATATTCAAACTCCCTTTAAATTCTATTTGAAATTCTAAATGTTTCAAATTCCACTTTCTCCTCTTTGAAATTCTCAATATTTCAAATTACATTTCTTTATTCGAAATTCCATTTTTGAATTTCCTTTATTCCAATCCCATTTGAATTCCTTTGAATTCAAATCCTATTTCAATTCCATTGAATTCAAATCCCATATTTAAATTCCTTTGAATTCAAATCCTATATTTGAATCCCTTTTGAATTTCTATAGTCAAATTCTCTTTCCATTATATTTGAATTCAAATTTCATTGCAATTCTATTTTTGAAATTCTATTTCAAATTCTATTTCAAATTCTCTTTTGAAAATTCTGGTTTGAAATTCTATTTCAAATTCTATTTGGAAATTCTATTTCAAATTCTCTATATTCAAACACCATTTGAAAGTTCTATATCCAAATCCACTTTGGATTTTCTATTTGAATTCTAAATTCAAATTTCCATTTCCTTTTCTATTATTCAAATTTCCATTTCCTTTTCTATTATTCAAATTCTATATTTAAATTTCCTTTTGAATCATATTTTCAAAAACACTTGGATTTCTATTTCTGAATTATCAAATGATAATTCTTTTCACTTCATTTATAACTTCGTTATAAAAGAACTATTTATAAATTTCGTTTATAAAGGAACTACTTGTTTTATTTTTCAAAAACAAGTTTATATTTTTATTTCCCTTTAAAATTCAAATTCTATTTAAAAATAGAATTTCCCTTTTTAAATCTCCAATATCCTTCCCCGATAGTTTTTTTTTAAAT
Organism: Allium sativum; assembly: GCA_030737875.1. NCBI lineage: Eukaryota > Viridiplantae > Streptophyta > Magnoliopsida > Asparagales > Amaryllidaceae > Allium > Allium sativum. The sequence goes on from CM060921.1 coordinate 284,319,713, forward strand.
ATCATTACTTAAGCCCAGTGATATTTAAACACACAAAGCAACGAATTATTTATTTTTCTAACACATCATATATAACAATATATATGCAACCAAATAACAAACAGATAATATATTTTTGAGGAATCCAGTTGGATTCCTCCAACCTGTTTTCCTGCATCCACAGATGTTAGCACATAAATAATACCCATTCTGCTTCGTGACAGAATATCGCGGTACAGAAGGTCATCCACTAATCATAGCGTGGGGCGTATAGGGTAATCATCCGCTATGAAACTGCGGGCATCCGCTAATGAGACTGCGGGAATCCAACCAATCAATCAACCCAATATATATATATATAATAGCCTAAATAACTAATATACATAAAACAAGCAGAAAAATCCAAACAAGCAACAACAATTATTTTTAATGAAATAAAAATAATTCTAAAGGTGAGTGAGATTTACTCACCGTGATCTTTAATCTGCGATCCATTCCAAATTTGAATTTAAACTGATCGTCCCAACTAAACTAGAAAAATCCTGCTGACTCCAACACACTTCAATCTAGTTCATTTGTATAGAGCCCCGTCCTTTTGAATCTAACATAATTTGATTTGTTCCAATCTAACATCATATAAAGGAGTAACAAATTTATATGCTATTGATTTTTAAAAAAAATTCATGAATGAACAATCCACTTACCTAACCCTTTACTTCTTCCTCGTTTTAAATCATACAGGACTTCTCCAGTAAAAACAATATGGCCGCATACCACAACAACCTTCCCTCACGAACAAATACATGAGCTCCAATTCTCGAAGACCCATCGAAAACCAGAACCCATGAAATCAACTCGTCCTTACATCACCTTCGTACTCTGAAACGCATCGCACACACCCAGTCTTCACGACTCCAACTCCTCCAGTACAGGCATGCGACACCAGCTATTGATCGACACACCCTATCGATTTCATCTCCGACATCACTGGCTCCCAAAACCGTGCCCTAGCGTCGCAGCAAAAATGAGAACTCGAGCAACTGTCATGCCTCTTTCTTCCCTAATCGTGAGGGCTTTCTGCTAACATCGAGCTTCTGCGCCTTCCAGGATTTCACGCCGCGGTGTCGGATTTCGATCCTCTGCGATAGCTCATCACGACACCACTAACCCTACTGGTTCAAGGGGGATTCGAATTGGGTTTTTCTTTTTTTTTTGAAGGATCCGGGCTTCGGTCGTTTGATTCTGAAATGGGAAAAAGTTGATTTTGGTTTTTGATGTTTACGGTTTTATAAATGAACTGAAAGGAATCACTGTTATAAAGGGAGAAGAACGAAGGGAAATGAAATGAACTGATCCTAGAATGGGAAAGTAAAGCGATGATGTCGCCATTTATATATACACGATTGGGGAAACAAAGAGTACGAGCCATTAAAATTATGTCTACCTGATAGTGAAGCTTGGAGACAAAGCTGTTGGCTCGAGATGAATGAAGTCTGCGCTGATGACAAATTTTAGGGTGGCGCTTAGTTTTTAGGTCGGCTTGATTTAACTGATTATATTATAATGTTTCCAAATATTTTGTGAGCCCTAATTTGCAACCACAGACCCCTATTTTAACATAACCACTGTTATTTCAATAGTGTAACACTATTCTGAACTAACTGAATATATTTTGATATTTAATTCTAACGTATATACCATATTAAATTAATATAGTATAATTTAAATTCATAATTAATTAATTCGCTGGTAAAATTTTTATTTCCTATTATCGACTATATTCAAACAGAATTTTATACCAGTCTTCTGAACTGTTTGATTTGGTTTTTCAACTTCGATTCAAATTTTATTTCGCATTACTATAAATTTATAAATTAATTTTTTTTCTTATCAAGAAAATATTTAGAATGATATTAAATATTTAAAATAAATCGATAAAAATTTCGGGTCGTTACATGTATCTTCCGCTGTATTATTTATTGATGTACTCTGATATATTCTGTACTCTGATGTAACATTTATTATTGATGTTATAAAAGCCTGTGTTTTTGTTCTGATGTGTTGTATGCCTAAAGTTAACGTACGCGGGTTTTGAACGGTCTTGATCGATCTTGCGATCGATTGGGGTCGGGCGAAATTCGGGTGGTTACAGCTGGTATCAGAGCTTTGGTTAGCCCAAAATCTTTGGGGTACAACTCATTAGAACTGAACAAAAGGCTCATCGGAGATTGGATTAGTAATATCCAATAAGAATACTCATTAGAGATAGGATCAGCAGTATCCTAGAATGAGAAAACTCATTAGAGATGGGGTTAGTAATGCCCTAGAATGAGTTGAGAGTAGCAAGCCTATAATATACGTATTTGTGATTAATTATACTATATTTTGGAAAATATGATTTTGAATATATAAAAGATTATATATTTGAATGTTAATCAACTATAAAATTATTTAAACCAATAAGAGTGGAAAAATGGGTAGGATAATTAAAAACTTTTAGCTTCGTTTCTTTTCGAGAACGAAAAGTTTTTAAGTGGGGGAGACTGTAACAACCCCGAATTTTGGGGGCCAATTTAAAATTTATTTTAAGTGATTTTAATGAGTTTTGATATTTAAAATAATCTATTTCAAATAATTATGATCACAAATTTGATTTAAATCGAAGTTAGAATGAATAATTTAATTTTAATTATAAAAAGAGTTAGAAATAACGCGGTATTTTGAAAAGTCAAACTTGAACTTTGACTGACCGTACAGGATGCAAAATTTAACGGATTTTAGTAAAACCAAAAATATTAGAATCTATTTAAAAATATCTTTCCAACGAATCCGAAAAATCGAAATTTCATAGCGGAAATCAAAAGTTATGGCCAATTCAATTTTTAGAAAGGTCGCTAGGTAATTTGCAAAGGTCAAAAATGCTACTTTTTGCATATAAAGGAATTTCGACTTGAACCACTTCCATTGAGTTCAAAATGATGTTTCTGCATTGAAAAACAGTAAACACTTATATATTTCGAGTTTCGGAAATTATTGATTTAAAAATGTATTTTTAATATTAAATATATACGCCTTAAAAATGAAAATTTTGCAAACGACCTCCGTTTTTGACCAGACCACTTTTGTTGGATCCGGAATATTAAATTATTACCAGATTCCAAAATTCGTAATTTTTGGAGCCAGTATGTGGTCGTTATTAATTTTACAGTGAAAAACGTTTAATTTTCAGACTTTAAAAATTCATAATTTATTCATACGGAATCGGAATTTAACGAAACCAGTTTCTTTGAATCCGTAATGTCAAGAAATATTTATGTTTCAGTTTTCATAAAAATTGGAATTCGTAGGTGTTAACACGAATTTTTAGAATATGAAAATGGGTGCAAATTGTATAAATAAATACATAAAAGGGTAATTGGGCCTAATAACATTCTTAACCCCATATAAAATATCTTTTCCTCAGCCATTAGCTGAATCATAACCCTAAACCTACCAACCACCTTCTCCTTCTTCATTTTCATGGCCTCCACTCTAAATAATTCTTTGCAAATAAGCCCCTGAAAACAAAACAATTTATAACTCTCAATCCAAACCAAATCAGACCAAACCCTTTCTGGGTTTTGTTCATCTTCTTATCCTCTATCTACCACGAAAAATTCAAGGCCTATCGTCGCACGGGTTCGCCGGAATCTCAATCTAAAGGCAGCAGCCATATTTTTGTTTTTTGGCTATTGCGGGCCCCACGAAGAGAGTTAGGTCGAGCGACTTCAGGAAGAGGTAGAGGGGAACCATATGGTTCTTTTGGCTGTGGTGGCATGGTCTCAGGTGGTGGGAGTTGGCCGGAATGTCAATTTTATTGGAGGGGTGCTGAAAATAGGACAGTCGCAAAGATGAGCAATTTCCCGCCAATCCGCGCATTTTCAGGCGAAGTGACAAACAGAGAAGTTGTTTGGGAGGTCGAGGCCAAGCTACTGTAAAAATTTGGGGGCATTTAGAGCACCGAGGCGGCCGCAGCACCAAGATGAACGGAAACTGTACTTTTCCGTTCATCTGCAGATCGTGGGCCCCACGTGGCGAATTGGAGGGGTGGACCACCATCCGTGGAAAGAGGGGGAGAAGCCGGAGAGAATGGCGCTGGTTTCGTGCAATTCCGACGTACGGTTTGGCCGTGGCGAGCATTTTAAGTTCAGGGTGCTTTTTGAAAAAAAAGGTTGGGGCTTAAACGCGAAACATTTATGTTCTATGTTCGTAATGCAATATCTTTTACATACGAGATCGAAATTTGACGATTTCAGGTTTGCTGTGATCGTGGCGATGAGAGCTTCGCGTGGACACCAAATTTGTCCAATTTGGAGAAAATTGAAATTTTGGGTAATTTTTACAAATTTAAATATTATTTTAATCGATTTGTTAACTTCGCAAGTGCATAACTTTTTGTCACGTTATCGAAATTGCATGAAACTGAATCCATTGAGATCGTTATGTCAAGAGCTTCGAGCGTGCAGTAATTTTGTCCAATTTGGAGCAAGTTGGAAAATTCGGGTAATTTTCATAATTTAAATTAATTATTTAATTATTACAAACTTCGAAAATTCATATCTTTTTGATACGAACTCGAAATCGCACGAAACAGGATTTGCTGCGATTAGTGAGTCGAGAGCTACGCGTAGACACTAATTTCATCAAATTTGGAGCATGTTGAATTTTGGGCTAAAATTGGGCCCGAACCGTCATTTAAAGCCGGCAAAGGTGAGAACTCTTTTGCTCACTCAATTTTCGAATAGTTATTTATTTTTATAATTAAATGTAAATAAATTATTGGTGATGGAAGTAATTGTTTGTTGAACGGATTGTGAAATTGGATGTCATGTCATGTTATGTTTGAAATTGAAAATATTCAACAGGTTAAACTAATGATTTATTATTTATGATAATTTAAAATGATGTTACACTGCCCATTGACAAGTTACTTGACTTGTTGATGTTGATTGGGACGATTGTTTTACACCTCGCCCAAGTGCACAAAATTATGTGTTGGCTGAAACCCCACACGGGTCTTGGGTTGATATTTGACTACACATCACCCTTGTGTTTAGTGTAAATTGCACTTTGGCTGTTATGTGAATGGTTGACATAAATTTTACATTTTATTATGTAAATAAAAGTTAGAATGTTGTGATGACATAAATTTTACATTTTATTATGTAAATAAAGTTAGAATCGTGCGTTGACATAGAATTTACATTTTTATTTGTAAATTATAGTTAGAATGTTGCGTTGATATAAAATTGACATTTTATTATGTAAATTAAAGCTAGAATTGTGCGATGATATAAAATTTACATTTATTTATGTAAATTAAAGTTAAAATTTTGCGTTGACTTGAATATACATTTTTATTTTGTAAATTCAATATTAGGATTGACGATGACATGAATTTACATTTAATTTTGTAAATTCAATATCAGAAATTGCGGTGACATGAAATTTTCATTTTTATTATGTAAATAGAGTATTTTCGCCGCATGTATGAATTTACATCATTTTAATGTAAATTAAATAGTGAATTAAACTGTAGAAGTTGTTAACATTATTCTTAATGTTAACATATGAAAATTTGACCGTAGATATTGTTAACATTATTTTTAATGTTGATATATGTAAATTTAACCGTAGGATTTGTTAACATTATTTCTAATGCTAATATATAAAAAATTTCACCGTAGGGAGAATTACATTAATTTTAATGTAATAAAAAGAATGGACTTTACATTGTGTTTAAAGAGTAAATTTTACATTGTGAAGAAGAATGGATTTTATATTGTAACTTGAGAATAGAAGTTTACATTTTGTTAAGACAAATTCAATAAAAATGTGACAAGCATGAGAATTTACATTTTTCTTAATGTGAATATATAGAAATTTCAATGTATATTAAATTTACATTTTTTTTATGTAAATATATATGAGTCTCACCGTATGTACATCTTACATTATTTTTAATGTACATTATATAGTAATTACAACGTAGGATAACATTGCATTATTTATAATGGAAATAAAAAGGGGAATTACACTGTAAGAAAATTAACATTATTTATAATACTAATATAAATGAAATTAGACCGCATGACATGAATTACATTTATTTATGTAATTTATAAATGAAATTAGACCGCATGACATGAATTACATTTAGTTATGTAATTTATAAATGAAATTAGACCGCATGACATGAATTACATTTATTTATGTAATTTATAAATGAAATTAGACCGCATGACATGAATTACATTTATTTATGTAATTTATAAATGAAATTAGACCGCATGACATGAATTACATTTATTTATGTAATTTATAAATGAAATTAGACTGCATGACATAAAATACATTTTTGTATGTATCCTATGAATGAATTAAGACCTCATAAAATAAATTACATTTTTATATGTATTTTATGAATGAATTAACATCGCATGAAATAAAATACATTTGTATATGCATTTTATGAATGAGTTAAGATCGCACGAAATAAATTACATTTTATTTTATGAATGAAATTAGTCCGCATAAAATAAATTACATTTTTACATGTAATTTATGAATGAATTTTCATCGTATGAAATAAATTACATATTATTATGTAAATTATGAATGAATTTAACCCGCATGAATGAAATTTCATTTTATTCTATGAAATGAATGTATGGATCTACATTGTAAACAAAGATTACATCTTTATAATGTAAATAAAAAGTAGGATTTACATTTGTAAATAAAATTTACATTTTTATATGTACTTAAGAACGATGAATTATAAATTACATTTTACATGTAAGGATGGAATTAAAAGAAGGAATTGGACGATGAAATAAAATTTACATTTTATCGTAAATTAAAGAAATTAAAGGAATTAAAAAGGAAGAATTCACCATTCAAGTATGATTTACAATTTATTGTATAAAAAGGAATGAAAGGATAAAGAATGAGAATATTCATTATAATAAAGATTTAAACGGTTTATGTTTATATATTTATATATAAATGTAATTAAAACTAAATGAATAGGGCGTGGTAGTTCACGTTTTGAAATCGTACTTTTAAATGACTATACAAGAAGATCCGATCGTCGGATTTTCTTGAAACTGAAACTGTTAGGACCATCTTGGAAAAATCTTTCCAACAATATATATTACAATAAGATCCAACGGTTAGATTCTGAGAAATGTGAAAATCAAAATTTTGGAATGCAGCGCAATAGTCGCCTATGGACTGAAGGCGTCGTTATATAAAAATTTAATTATTTTAAATAATTAAAATAGGAATGAAGCGTTAATAAAAATAATTATTAATGTGTAAGAAGGATTTTAAATATATATATATATGTGTATATATACGAGGATTATTTGGAAAGTCCGAGTTTATCTCATTCCAAATAATTAAACGACGTTTAAAAATCCAAGATTGGAAGACGGCGATTGAAGACCGTCAAATCTCCACATCGAATGGACGATGATGACTGTTGCCTTAGAATGGTTCGCTACCATGATAAGGTAATAGTAGGAGTTGCCCGGACGTAGTGTTGATTTGTACGGGTTTGGCTTTCGCTCAGACCCAGAGCATAAGCTTATAAATGGATTGTGTGTCTGACATCGTACTCCATTATATATATCATGTTATTAATCTTCTGTCGAATGTATGGATGTTTGGTGGCGGAGAATTTGTTCTCTTGCTTAACACCCGTTTATATATTTCGGCAAAGGATTGGTAGTGTGATATGGGGTGATGATGTGGCATGCCAAGATGCAATGATCAAGGCTTTGTTGAAAAGCAGGCCTTGTGGATGAGGATCAAAGCATAATCTGCTTAGGCATAGCTTTGTGTATAACGTGACTTCGCGAGCCTCACACCCCGGTATGAGTCAAAAACGGGATTAGGACTGCAGGGAGTGCACACGTTTCTTTCTAGCTAGAGTGGTGTCAGTGACCTACCAGCCCTGACATTTTACTCATGTGGATGATGGATTTTGAGGCGCCTCGGATTTTTATAGGCCGATAGTGGTCATATTATAGGTTCAAAGGAACCGGGAAGCGTGTGTTCAGGCATAACTAATCCATACACATATGTGTGGACCGGCCCTGAAGATCTAAGGGTTCACTGCGGGGGATCCTGAGACATTTGCTAAAGTGTCTCGAATCGGAGAGGAGCTTGCCCCTAGCCTCGACTCATGATGGAAACCCAATTCCCAATACGCCCTTGCGGTTTTGATTGTAGAACTAGTACGGCGACATAGTATATGGTACCTATGCCGTCTAGGATTGATATTATATTTGAATGTTTTATATATGTATATACACACGCTAATAATAATATTATTTTTACGTATCAAGCATCTTTTGACCATTATAAGGTAAAACCCTATCCTCTGGTGTGCGTTGCATTGTGTGATGGGACCTGGGTCTTATAATGGTTTCATTTTTTTTTAAAAAGCATTGCGTGGTTTAACGATTTACTTTAATTATGCACTGACAATCCAATGGAGTAAACCCGTTCCGCGTTAGCGGCGTGGTCCTGTGATTAGCCTACTATATAGATAAGATAAGTTAAGAATTCACACACCAGTCCCACGACTGACTTGTAGTTTGTTTCACTTCGCAAACTCGGGTGCCCTCTTTCCACACGGGCAGTCGAGTAGCTTTTTGCAGATATAGTTAAGCAGGATTCTGGATTGAAGTCTGAAGTTGGGCCCCGAATATTGATGGCCTTCCGCTGGGATTAGTTCCGCTGCAATGTATTTAATTTATTGTAAATGTATCTTCCGCTGTATTATTTATTGATGTACTCTGATATATTCTGTACTCTGATGTAACATTTATTATTGATGTTATAAAAGTCTGTGTTTTTGTTCTGATGTGTTGTATGCCCAAAGTTAACGTACGCGGGTTTTGAACGGTCTTGATTGATCTTGCGATCGATTGGGATCGGGCGAAATTCGGGTCGTTACATATATAAAAATAGCTAAATTAATTTAACGACACTTCGGGTCAGTAGGCAGCCCTGGCGCTGTTTTTATCAAAATTTGATTTGCACTTATCTCGAAATCTAACCGTTGGATTTTAACAAAATTTATATCGATGGAAAGATATTCCCAAAGCGGTCCTAACGGTTCCAATTTTGGGAAAAAACGAACGGTCGGATCTTTCGATATAATCGTTTAAAGTTACGATTATGAAACGCGAACTACCGTGCGCGATTCGTTTAATTTTAATTTATATTTATATATATAATTATATATAAATATAAACCATTCGACGATTCCACTAACGTTTTTAATATGCCAAATAAAAGAATGATTTTGTTGGCATATCATATCTACGTATTGTCAGACAAAATACATTTCATTTACATGAAAACTGAACCAATGACAAGTTAACTTTGCATATAAATTCTAATATATGCAATGTAAATATAAATGTCGGTTTACTATGCATATAAATTCTAATATATGAATTGCAAATAAAAATGTAGTTTTAACAATGCATATAAGTTCTAATATATGCAACGTAAATATAAATGTAATTTTAACAACGCATATAAATTCTAATATATGCGATGTAAATAAAAATGTGATTTTAACAATGCATATACATTCTAATATTATATGAAATGTAAATATAAATGTAATTTTAACAATGCCTATAAATTCTAATATATGCGATGTAAATATAAATGTAATTTTAGCAACACATATAAATTCTAATATATGCGATGTAAATATAAATGTGATTTTAACAACGCATATAAATTCTAATATATGTGATGTAAATATAAATATAATTTTAACAATGCATATAGATTCTAATATATGCGATGTAAATATAAATGTAGTTTGAACGATTTCATTAAAAACAAAGTTTTTAATGTAAACATGTTTTATTTTGAAAATATGCATGTTTGTCCAATTTCTATTATAACATTAGAAAGTAAATTCTTAATGTAAAACATGTTTTCTTTTTTAAACATGAATCTTTATCTAAATTTCTACTATTACATTAAAAGTGAATTTTTAATGTAAAACATATTTTTATTTTAAAACATGTTTCTCTTTTTACATTTCTATTGGTACGTTAAAAAGTGATTTTTTAATGTAGAACATATTTTCATTTTAAAACACGTTTCTTTTTCTACATTTCTATCGTTACATTAAAAAGTGAATTTTTAATGTAGACCATATTTTCATTTTAAAATATGTTTCTTTTTCTACATTTCTATTGTTACATTAAAAAGTGAATTTTTAATGTAGAACATATTTTCATTTTAAAACATGTTTCTTTTCACTAATTTCTAATATTACATTAAAAGGTATATTTTTAATGTAATCATGTTTTTTATTTTAAAACATGAACACTTTTCTTATTTTTTTTTATAACATTACATTAAAAATGTTAATTTCATAGTAATCATGTTTTTTATTCAAAACATGTACATTTTTCTTATTTTTAACATTACATTAAAAATGTGAACTTTTTAATGAAATCATATTTTTGTTCAAAACTTGTACATTTTTCTTATTTTTAACATTACATTAAAAATGTGAACTTTTTAATGAAATCATGTTTTTATTCAAAACATGTACATTTTTTTTTTATTTTTAACATTACATTAAAAATGTATATTTTTAATGAAATCATGTTTTGATTTTAAAACATGTACATTTTTTCTTACTTTTAACATTACATTAAAAATGTATATTTTTAATGAAATCATGTTTTGATTTTAAAACATGTACATTTTTCTTATTTTTAACATTACATTAAAAATGTATTTTTTAATGAAATCATGTTTTGATTTTAAAACATGAACATTTCTTCACTACTTTCATTCTTGACACTAAAATATGAATTTTTTAATGAAATCATGTTTTTATTCAAAACATGTACATTTTCTATTTTTGAAATTAAAAATGTAAATTTTTAATGAAATCATGCTTTTACTCAAAACATGTATATTTTCTATTTTTATGCTAATTCCATAAAATGATAGAAATTTATATTTCATTTTTGTTAAATAGCTAATTCAACAAAATGACAAAATTTGATATTCCATTTTGATTGAATATTCTGGCTCAATCAAGTAACAAAAGTGTATATTTTATTTTGATTGATAATTCTAATTCAATCAAACAACAAAAGTGATATTTATTTTGATTGTAAATTCTAATTAAATCAAACAACAAAAGTGATATGTATTTTGATTGAAAATTCTAATTCAATCAAACAACAAAAGTGATATTTATTTTGATTGAAAATTCTAATTCAATCAAACAACAAAATTGATATTTATTTTGATTGAAAATTCTAATTCAATCAAACAACAAATATGATATTTATTTTGATTGAAAATTCTAATTCAATCAACAAAAGTGATATTTATTTTGATTGAAAATTCTAAGTCAATCAAACAACAAATGTGATTTTATTTTGATTGAAAATTCTAATTCAATCAAAAAATAAAAGTGATATTTATTTTGATTGAAAATTCTAATTCAATCAAACAACAAAAGTGATATTTATTTTGATTGAAAATATAATGCCAATAAAATATAATCAAGGTGATGCTTCATTTTTGTTGAATGTCGTGATTCAACAAAATAACAAAAGTGTTTGATTTATTTTTGTTGCAATTTCAATTATAACACAATATCACCCAAAATAACAGATCTATATAACACATCAAATACAGATCAAATCACGCAACGTAGCATGGAGAAATTTACAGCGGATCAATGATAATACAATCATGATTAATTCTAATTATTTAAAAATAAAAATAAAACTGAATTCTCACTGTTGTTTGAATCTGAATGGTTCAGATCTGCAATTTTGGCCAATAATTGATCAACTCGGAATTGGTTCCAGTCAGTCTAGAAACGCAGATCTCGGGCTTACGATCGCAATGCTTCGAAAATCGTTCAATTTCTGAGTTCATATGAATGAGTTATGCATTGATTTAGATTAATAACATTTTAGAACAAATTAATTAAATAATATATTTTTTAAAACACCTCTTCTTCTTCAACAAATAATACGGCCGTGCTTTTCAGGTTTTGTTCAATTCTAGGTTTAGCTTTTACGATCAAATGGTGCAGTGATTCGAAGATCGGATGGTGCGGCGTCGAAGAGGAGGAGGAGGTGCATGTGCACCGCAAGTGGGGCCCAGCTCAGTGGTGGCTTGGTGGTGCGGCGGGGGGAGAAAGGTGCCAGGTTTGGGGGTGGATATCTCGAGCTACGCTTGACGATAGGAGGTGATTTTGGTACGGAATCGAAGAGGAGAAAAATCTCTACAATAAAGTCTAAAGGAGGAAGGTTTAATTCTTTGTGTAGGAGGAGAAATCAAAGGAGAAAGAATCAAGCTTTCCAGGCCTTTGAATATAGAGGTGGCGGATATGTCACGATGGGAATAAGGGTTTGGTAAAGAGAAGGATGTACTTTTATAATATTTAATTGTTAATTTTTAGAAATAAATCCGATATATCTTAGTAATTTCAATTCCAGTCCAACAGGAGTTGTTTCTACCTAAATGCCCTTGTTCCGGAACCAATGGGCTAGGTTCCATCCGCCCAAACAAATTTTTTTTGGCCTGATTTCTTTAATTTAAAATTTAAATCCTTTATTAAATTAATTCGATCATATATTTAAATTCACCGGGTCCACATACAAACTCCGAAAAATCCCGAAAAATAAATCTAGCTATGTTTTGACGACATGGTCCTAACAAAATTAATTTCGTCGAATTTGGAGTCCGTTTGAAAAATGGCTTTTTTAACGGTCAATTAAATTCAACAGAAATTATCATATCAGAATTTAATTTACTATGCTCACAAATTAATTCCAAAAATTTTGAGAAATTAAAATTAGCAATAAATTGACATTCTGGATCCGACAAAAGTGGTTTCATCGTAAACGGAGGTCGTTTGTATAATGGCCATTTATACGGGCTATAAATTATACTATATTCCTTAGCGACTATTCTGAATATTCAACTGGCCATAACGTTTTATTCCCGCTATGAAATTTCGATTTTTCGTATTCACTGGAAAGATATTTTTAAACAGAATTAGATATTTTTGGTTTCACTAAAATCTGTTTAATTTTGAATCCTGTACATTCAATCAAAGTTCAGATTTGACTTTTCAAACTACCGCTCTATTTCTAATTCCTTTTGAAAATTAAAATAAATATATTCATTCTAACTTCGATTTAAATAAATTTTTAATCATTATTATTTAAAATAAATTACTTTAGCCATTCAAAATTCATTGAAATAGCCAAAAAAAAAAAATTGGTTCTGATTTTCCGGTTTGTTACGATCTCCCCAACTTAAAAGCTTTTCGTCCGCGAAAGGGAAACAATTATAAAATAGGAAACAAAATGGAAAATGCTAGGTATTGTAAATGTACCTCAGCACAAGAGTCACTCGGAGATGTCCACTCTGCACTTGGGATAAGCCTGTTTGATGCTATCCTCAGTCTCCCATGTATAGTCTCTAGGATCCCGACTCCACTGCACTTTGACTAGGTGGATCCTCTTGTTCCTCAGAACTCGGGTTTCTTTGCCAACAATTTTCACTGGCTCCCTCCTTACTGCTAAGCTCGGGGTAATCTCAAAATCTTGTTGTACTGCTTCTTCCACGACTAAATCTAGATCATGAACATGCTTCCAAAGTTGAGACACATGGAATACATCATGAACCCCTGGCAACCAGTCAGGCAACTGCACCCTATAAGCGAGGGTTCCAATCCTTCCGAGAATACGAAATATACTAATGAATCTCGGTGACAACTTCCCAATCTTTCCAAATCGAATTACACCTCTCAGTGGGGAAACCCTCAAGTACACAAGATCACCAACAGAGAATTTTAAATCCCTTCTTTGTGAGTCTGCATAGCTCTTCTGTCGGCTTTGAGCAGCCAGTAATCGCTTCTTAATAAAATCAACTTTATCTGATGCTTCACGAATCATGTCGGGACCCAATACTAAATGATTGTCAGGTTCCATCCAACATGCAGGAGATCTGCATGGCCTGCCATATAATGCTTCAAATGGCGACATCTGCAAGCTTGCTTGGTAGCTGTTATTATAAGACAATTCAACCAAGTGCAAGTGATATTCCCATGACTCTCCAAAATCAAGAATGCATGCTTGCAACAAGTCTTCCAATATGTGGTTCACCCTCTCAGTCTGGCCATCTGTCTGAGGATGATAAGCAGTGCTCATATTCAACTTGGTCCCCAGCTCTTCTTGGAATGCTTCCCAGAACTTGCTAGCAAATATCAGATTGTGATCACTAACGATGCTACTTGGAACTCCATATAGCCTGTCAATCTCTCTGAAATAAAGCTGTGCCAAACTTCGAGCTGCTCTATTAGATTTGACAGGGATAAAATGGGCAGTCTTTGTAAAGCGATCTACAATAACCCATATACCGTCATTGCCTTTTCTAGTCCGGGGAAAGCCATTAATAAAGTCCATAGAAATTTGGTCCCACTTCCAATCTGGAACCTCTAGCGGTTGCAACAATCCTGCTAGCTTCTGCTGATCGCTTTTGACTTGCTGGCAGGTGGGACATCTTGCAACATATATAGAAATGTTTCTCTTCATAGATCTCCACTGAAATGTGCGATTGTGGTCATGATACATCTTTCTCACCCCTGGATGAATACCGAGCTTAGATTTGTGACATTCACCCATTACTTCCTTTCTGAGCTTAGGAAGGTTGGGAACACAAATTCAGCCTAATAGCCTCAGAACCCCATTGTCGTCAATCTAGAAACTCGTGGGCTTGCCTTTCCTAACTCTTTTGCTAATCCTCTGAATAAATTCATCATTCTTATAAAGATCAGAGATATTATAGATCAAGGAAGGTGTAATAATGAGAATGGCAAGGATAAGACTGGTGCTGGCCGTATTCTTCCTGCTGAGTGCATCGGCCACTACATTGGCTTTCCCTGGTGTATATAAGATGTCCAGGTCATAGGCTGCAAGAAATTCGACCCAACGTTGCTGCCTCAAGTTCAAATCCCTTTGGGTAAACAAATATTTCAAGGATTTGTGATCAGTATACAGTTCGAACTTCTCACCCAAGAGATAGTGCCTCCATATCTTTAGAGCAAATACGATGGCCATCAACTCAAGATCACGAGTGGGGTATTTCTTCTCATGTGGTTTCAACTGGCGGCTAGCATATGCGACTACTTTGTCCCTTTGCATTAGCACCACACCAATACCTTAAACAGTTAAAAAGGACAACATGCTAAAATGAGATTTGTCATTAAAAAATGTCATCTCTGACATGTTTGTTTAGATAAAAGGAATAACCTTCATTCGAAGCATCTGTCCAGACTTTCAAATCCTGTTGCCATCAATAATGGTCAACACAGGAGCAGTGGTCAACCTTCGTTTCAGCTGTTGGAAAGATGCCTCACATTCAGGTGTCCAAATGAACTTTGTATGCTTCTTAGTCAGCTTCGTCAATGGACAAGGTAATTTCGAAAAATCTTTAACGAATTTCCGATAATAGCCAGCTAGTCCTAAGAAATTTCTGACTTCTGTAGGAGTGCTAGGCTGCTTCCAATATTGGATGGCTGAGATCTTTCCTGGATCTACTGAAATGTCGTCCTTAGATACAACATGGCCGAGGAATTTCACCTTTTCTTGCCAGAATATGCATTTGGAGAATTTGGCTTTCAACACATTTCTTCGCAAAATCTCTAAGACTTCTTTCAGATGCTTTTCGTGTTCAGCAGTGGTTTTAGAAAAGATTAGGATGTCATTGATGAACAACAACACAAATTTATTTAAAACATCTCGGAATACTTTGTTCATCAGATCAACAAAGTATGATGAAGCATTGCATAAGCCGAAGGGCATTACTAGCCATTCGTAGAATAAGTCTGGCCCTCTGAAAGCAGTCAAAGGAACACATTCTTCAGCAATGCGTAATTGGTGGAAACCTGTAGCTATGTCCATCCTTGAGAATACTTGTGCTCCATTCTAGCGGTCCAACAGATCATCGATACATGGCAGTGGATATTTATTTTTCAATATCTGCTTATTTAGGTCACGATAGTCCACACACAGTCTGAGGGTACTGTCTGAGTTTGGGACAAACAACAATGCTGCACCCCAGTTTGAGAAGCTAGGCCTGATCAGGTCCTTCCACAAAAACTGTTTAGTTTGATTGCTCAGTTCCTCTTTTTCTTTCAGTGTCATTCTCCGAATAGGATGCACAGTGGGCCTTGCATTAGGAACCAAGTCAAACCTGAAGTCGATTTCTTTGCGCGGACGTAAGCTGTCAACTTCCTCAAACACATCCGCATAATCTCTGACGACGGGAATATCCTCAATAAAAGCAGGAGTGACTTCTAGAGAAGACCAAAATTCTTTCCTATGTTTGGCTGAGCCATGGCATGGTATAGTCATCATATTTCCAAATTTGGTTTTAGTTCTGACTACTCTTTCAGTGCATAGTACCTCAGCCTCATACTTTGTTAGCCAATCCATTCCAAGTATGATATCATACCTGTAGAAATTCATGACGATTAAATTAAAAGGAAATTGTAAATAGGAATAAGAAACATGCACTCTATAATACTGATCGAGAATAAGTGAACCTCCTATCGAACTATGGGCTCTAATTGGTTCTTTGAGTTTTCTTGGTTTCAATTTAAGCTTTTTAATCTTGTCACTAGATATGAAACTTCTTGATGCACCAGTGTCAAACCAAACTGTAATAGGAATGTTCTTAATATTAAGAGTACCTCCTAAAACATCAGGTTTACCTGCTCCCTCGGAAGAAGCCGGTGTAGCCGCTCCATCATAGACATGTGCTACCTCAGATTTCTTCAACAGAGGACAATTTCTGATAAAGTGCCCCGTCTTATGGCAGTTAAAGCACTCCTGAGTGTTCCGAGAATTCTGATCGTGGTTCTGACTCGGTCCAGACTCATTTCTTCTAGGTTTCTTTGGGGCCCGACATTCATAGTCAATGTGCCCCATCTTCTGGCAATTGAAGCATTTCACCTTGGATTTTTCCCTTTTCTTTTTCCCTTGGGGCTTGGCGGCTGAAGAGCTGCTCGAATCTGGTTTTCTATCAGCTTGCTTTCTTTTATTGTTATTGTGATTCTTTTCATGCTCTTGCTGTGCATTTTTGTCATTATCCTCATAACGGCAAGCCATCTCGATCACTTCATTAAAGGGGAGCTTGATGTGAGCAGTGACCCTGTTCAGGTATTTCTTGGAGAGGCTATTAATAAATCTCTTGCTCTTCTGCATTGGTTCCTGAACTAACTCTGGGACGTAGCGTGAGAGTTCCTCGAACTTCCGCACATATTCTGCAATAGTCATATCACGCTGCTGCAAATTTGTAAATTTATCATGGAGCCTCTCTACTTCCTGTGGAGGGATATACTTATCGTTGAAGAGCACTTTGAATTTGGCCCAAGACATGTCGGCCACATTATTGCCAATTTTGACTGTATCTCGCCAATTTTCAGCTTCGTCTTTCAATAGCCATGTTGCCAAAAAGCGCTTGCGTTGATCTTCGAATTCCAACCCTTCAAATTTTTTCTCATAGTTCTTTAGCCATGCCTGTGCCTCAATTACAGTCTCTCGCCCGGTAAAGGATACGCCCCCTAAGTTTCTGTACTTCTTGGACATTTTATCCAAATCAAACGGCTATGGGGGTGGAGGTGGTGTTACAGCCTCTGGAGTGGGCTGCCCCTGAGCTGTGGGAGTCTCATCTCTAGTTGTGCCTTTAGCCCCACCTCTACCTTGGACCCTAGGACTTGCTCTTGTGCTCATTTTCTAGTTAGTTCTGTACCATCAAGAAAAAAGTCAAACTAACAGAAATGATAATTTTAAAGGAAGGTTAAAAGTAGAGACATATGATAAGATGATAATGACTGATTAATATTGTAACAACCCGGAATTATAAATGTATTTTTATTTAATTATTTAATTTAAATTTTGTTTTTATTCGTTTAGAACTCAGTTTTTGACAATTATTTGCGGTAGCGGCAACGGATATATCTCAAATAAAAATGAAAATGTAATATAAAAATAAAAACCCGAAAAATATATATTTGAGATGCATCTAACAAGACATAGCATAGAAATTAATTTCATTGGAAAATTTGAATGTTTGTCAATCGCGCAATTTTCAGTGCAAAGCTGCGCATATCAGTTCAAATTTTAACAATTTTGAAATCTCTCCGAATTCAGTTCGGACAAACATTAAAAACATTCTATTCGTTGTCAGTGATCCAACGGTGAAATTCATTTCGCGAAAATCGAATTTTTTGACCTCCATTTTCTGTCCGCATTTTACGTTAAAAGGGGTCCGTAACGCATTCTTGAACGGTGCATCCTGGCACTGCAAATTATATACCGTTATGTCTATCTCGTCGCGCTGATTACCATAATATATTCATTTGTCAGTTTCGGTGCTCGGTTCGCGCTGAAATTGTGAAAAGGGTTGCACATTTCATTTTTGAAATAGAGCTATTTAAGTTCTATGTGTCCCTATTCGGGTCCTGCATATTTTTCTAGATATTTTGGGTTTGCAAAACCTGTTCTTTTATTTAAATAAAACACTCATTTATATTTTATTGTTCCAAGGCTTAGTTATGTGGGACATTTTAATGCATCCATTTCATATTCTATAGGCATGTGTTTCATGGAAACCTCCCATTCCTTTTGAGCCATTGTTTGGAAATGCCGTTTCCATTCCTTTCAAATTTTAATGGATCCATTTCCTTGGATTTTATTTTTGATGTGAACATTTCGGAAAGCTAATGGACAGTTACTTCAATTCTTCTTCACCTTTCAAACACTTCCAAGAAGATGTATATCCATTTGTTTCCAATTGTTGTTAACACTTTAGTCTCTTATAAAAAAAACAAATTCAATGCCATGCATGCATGCAGCTTTCCTACACAAGCTTTCCGTTTTGTCCCTTGCGCTTTCTACCTAGAGCTGCCATTGCATTGGAATTTAACCTACACTACATGTAAAAATAAGGGTAACTTAACCTTTATGAAAAAAACGAACACAACCTGTTATAAAGAAAAAAAACTAAACTGTACCGAAAATCTATTTGAATAGGTAAATCACTGTTCAGTTCTTTTGGTACTTGTGGGGAAGACACGTTCAAATGGCTGCACACATTATCCCTTTTCATTTTGTTCAAATTCAAATTAAAAATCTTTTTAATTTCTTCTGGCTGCTTCTATCTCCCATTCTTCTCATTTTAAGATCGCCCTTCTCTTTCTTTCCCTTTTTATTTGTACCACCTCCTACTTCTTCACTCCATTACCCTTCTCTTTGGTAAAAGTTAAACCATTTGCAGATATGAAGTTTTAGAAAGATAGAAAAACCTTGATGAAAAATATATACAAAAGCTTTGGTTCTTGCTGCTCCTAATATCCTCTTCACATTTGATCCTTCACGTCTTATATATGTTATATATAAAAAAAGTCATCAAAATCAAAACTTTGAAGCCACCGTTCTCCCCTCCGCAAATCAAAGAAATCGCCTCTTGTTTTCCTATCTCTCTGAAGCACGGCGCTTGCAAAAGGAAGGTAATACAAAACGATTAAAACCACGCCAGAAGCCTGTGACATCTACCGCAAGGCGCTGTCGCCTCAGTCGTCCTAGTAGACCTCCAAGCCATGGGCGGTGCCTTCTCGCTGTTGCCACTGTTGACGTGCCGTTGGCCACCTTAAACCAATGATCTCAATTTGCTCCTCCGCCTCTCGCATGATCTTCGTCATCGTTCGAAGTAAGTTTTGCATACGATTAAACTTGTTACCAGTCGTACACTTTGTTTATGCGTTAAGTTTAATTGTTGGGTTGTTTTCATACCGTTTCCTATTCGTGTTGGCCTTAGCTTTGGTTACATTGTATACTTTGCCATGCATGCTACTGTCTTACCATAAGTTCCCATACTTAAAAAAAAAAATCTGAGTCTAGAGTGTTATACAATTTAAGTTTGACATTGAATATGCAGACTGTACATTTCCATGTCGTTCACTGTTAGGCTACTTCGGTTTGGTTCATAGTTTACATGAAGATATAGGTTAACTAGAGAGTTCCCTTGTGCATTTCATATCTGGCCATGTGAATATCTCATGCGTGTTTGTTCTTACTATTATTCTTGCTCCACCGTGTTCCGCTTTCGTACAGATGCATGTGATTGCATACATTCTGGTTGTTACCATATAAGTTTGCCGTAGGATCATACTTGGGATGTATCCCTTCTTTTGGTGCCTTACAGTACAGTGCCAGGGATTGGGTAGGTTAGTTTATATCATTGTAATTAGAACATAGTCCCATTCATTTTCTTCCTTGTTGTTACCCCATTGGCCTAGGATACTTCACACATGCCACATGCTGCATGCATTATTCCAATGTTGTAACACCCCGTAATTTTATAACATTAAAATTCACAAATTAAAGTATACTTAATTTTTAGAAAAGAATTAAGTGAAATGGGTTGCGCAGAGAAATATATATATATTAATATATATATAAAAATTAAATAAATAAATATGCAAAAAAGTTCAAAACAGCGAATTGGGAGGGGGGAATGACCGAACCGGCCCATTTTTCATGTCGACCCGAGCTTTGCTGGGTCGACTAGGGGTTAATCCAGGGTATTTGGCTGTCAACCCGTGGGCCGATTCGCTCAAATGCAGATTTTGCATTTGGTTGGTTCTCATGGTTCAGGGTTAATCTAATGGTCCTAAATAACTTCCTACACCTATAAATACATCCTAATGCTAA
The DNA here is from genome assembly GCA_030737875.1 of Allium sativum. Classification (NCBI taxonomy): domain Eukaryota; kingdom Viridiplantae; phylum Streptophyta; class Magnoliopsida; order Asparagales; family Amaryllidaceae; genus Allium; species Allium sativum. Next base: position 284,340,538 of record CM060921.1, read on the forward strand.
CCCTAAACCTAATTAAAATTGAAACTAAAGCCGTTATGCCGTCGCCATGGAACTCAGTGTAGCTTCCGCCAACTAAAGAGGAAGATAGCTAATCAATTCAACCTAATTCAAGCTTAGAGCTTCAACAACGAATCAACTAACGTCGCTACAACAATTCTGCATCAAGTTTGATCAATTGTTCATAATTCTTTAACCACAAAAGTCAAGTTCGATTTCTCTAATCAAGATAATTATTAAATTAAGTAAGATTATATATAATTGTGGATTATATGGATATGATGTGAATTATTGACCGTATGATATGATTATGTTGTTAAATTGTGATGTTATCATACATGTTGTAAAGTTATGATCTATGTTGTAATTCTATGATTGGCTTATGTATAATCAAATCATCATGTTGTTTAAATGCTAGCTTGGTTATGTTGATTCATATGATAGATCATATGTATGTATGCAAGTTTAGATGTTGATTTAGACATAAATCACATGCAAGTTAGTAAAGATTATGACATCTATTTTAGATCAAAAGTTAGGCTATGACATGTATGAGTTATATGCTAAATCTTTACATGCTAGTTTATATGTTTTGAGGTAAATTTACACCATTGTTATGTTGCATAAATCACATATGCAAGTTTATATAAAAATATGAGTTTGGAATATGAATCATGTTATGCAAGTTTGTGGTTATTGCCTATGTAAATTTTGTGATGAAAATCTTATTCATAACATGCAGGTTCATACCTTTTAGGCCTATGTTTAGATCTATGATTTTATGCAAGTTATGTGGTAAATTCTCATATGCAAGTTAGGCCTATTTTGTATGTTATGTGAATATGTGGTGTTTTTCCCTTTTTCATGTGTTAGACTATTTCTTAGTCTATCATATATTCTATGCGAACGGACGCCGCGGGGGTTATGGGAAAAATATTGATTATGTTAATAAATGTGAATTGGCATGTAATAGCCTTAAAAGAGGCATATATGTAAATTGAGATATTAATTGGCAAAGTGATATATGGACATAATTAATGTGAATTATGGTCATAAAGATAATTGGAATTTTATTAACATATTTGATTAGGAATAATTAATCCAAATATGGGATGAAAATACTGATTATTATAATAAATGTGAATTGGCATGTAAATGAGGCATATAACGAATTTGAGATATTAATTAAGGTGAATTGCCTTAAAAGGCGAAAAATTTAATGAAGGCATTAATTGGAAAATTAATGTGTAGTAATGGACATAGTTTAATTATGGACATAGATTAATTTGAATTTGAATAGGGATATTAAATATTGGGAATTGTCACAAATGCCTAAAAAGGCATGAAATTAATTTGAGATGTAAATTGGTACAATTTATGTACCATAAATAGTGGACATAATTAAGGTGACATATTTATACATAAATAAATATGGAAATTATTTGTAATTTGAGTAGGGAAAGTAATTCAAATATAGGGGGAAATTAATTATGTATAATTAGTTGCCTAAGACACTAGGTTGGACTCATTTGTGGTGTAAGACTGCCCGGACCCGCCCGGCAAATCCAGCAGCCACAAATGGTAGCCCAATGTGAGAGGTCAAAGGCCCAAACTAAACGCGTAACAATTGTGTGGACACGAGGTTAGGCTCGTTTGTGGTGTAAGACTGCCCGGACCCGCCCGGCAAATCCAGCAGCCACAAATGTCAGTCTAATGTGAGAGGTCCTACAGGGGTTACGATAGTAATAAATTAAGAAACACTTAACCAAAGTGAATATGTAGTGGGACATGAGGGGGTTAAGTGGGTGCCTTGGGTGGCATGAGGAATCTAGTGGGTGACATGTGGGTGATAAGAGGATGCCATGAGAAATACGATTAGAAAAATAGAGTAATTTGAATATAAACAATTATGACATGTAATTCAAATTATTGGATAAATTAGGTATTGACACATATGAAGGGAAAGGTTTTAATTAATTGATTAATTAATTAAAAATGGACATGGTAAATGAAATGGACTACTTAACCAAATCTGATCCCTAGGGATTGTAAGAACTTAAGTTTAAGTTGGGGGTTAAGTAAACTGGGTTATACGGATTGAGTGGGTTAAGTAAATCTTGGGTAGGTGGGTAATATTAGTACATATAGGCCCACAAACTTAACCGTAAATTAATATGTCTGAACCAGTGAGAGGGTTAAGTAAATCTTGGGTAGATGGGTAATATTTGTGTATATAGGCCCACAGACTTAACCAATACAACCTGTTAATTAAACAAAAGGGTGAGACTAGGTTAAATTAGAAAACACTTAGCCAAATTTATACATGTAAGTGGACATGGGGTTAAGTGGGATGTATTAGAGGGGACCAAGCCTAGGTGGGAAGCTTAGTGGGGGCCCTTTTCAGTCCAGTAGCCCATTAAGTATCTTTGTGAGCTCGACCCAAGTCGAGGACGGGACACGCCTACTGGGCCTGATTGTTAGAGGCCAAAATGGGTTAGCGGTGGCAACGCAAGTCCAACGGGGTCATGTGCATGCGTGGGCCCGGGCTGGTAGGTAAGATGTTGTTGCATCGTGTAGGTATAAGTCGTGCATCCTTAAGTTGTATTGGGTTGCCACTTTAGGGGAGTGATACACCCCACTATGGGACCATCACGGGTATCTACGAGTTAGGGAGCCGATCGAATGGGGTAGGGTAGTGATTACATCTAGTGGAGATAGGAGCAGACGACACCTATGTAGTCAGCTAGGGGTACACGAAGCTACCATTATTAATTAATCATTAAAGGGGTACACGTAGTGGAGATAGGAGCAGGAGGCACCTATGACGTCAGCTAGGAGTACATGGAATTACCATTGAAGGGGTACATCTAGTGGGGATAGTGGGTACATCTAGTAGTACACGAAGCTATCATCATTCTATTTAGTCAAGAGGGATCAAGTTTCTAGAGTGACTAGTATGGGTGCAGTTAGTGTTAGTACAGTACGGTACAGTACGATAGAATATAGTAATTACCCTATATTGATTAGGAAGCGCCTTTAACGTTATATTTGCTCATCCTATTATTTTTGGTTGCTTGGTCTTTCCATTAATTCACAGTCATTTCCTTATTTACCAAGCTTATGTCTTATCCTAGTTACTTTGATAATTATATTGTTGGAGTTATCGGACTTGCCCGACTTTATGTCTGACCCCCTTTGTTTCCACCTCTTTTCTTCCTCCTCCCCCCCCCCAGGTTCTTAGGGTGGGAAGCTTGATTTGGATCTCTTTAGGAGCACTTGGATTTGGATTGCTGAAGTAAAGCTCAACCTATCTCTTTTATGGCTATTTATGGGATTATGTTTTTTATATTATGTACTCTAATTTTGTCAAGATGGATATTATGTACTTGACTTTAGTCTTTGTGTTTTGGTGATGTAACCAAACATATTTACCTTCCGTTGCAATAAATAAAGTTTTAAATTTTCAAGTACTATTTCATATCTGTCTTGTTGTGATTTTCTGTTCTATATTCACTTAAAACGCTCCATAGAAGTTAATGAATTCCCTTTTGTGAGTGACATTAATGGACATGGGGTGTTACACGTGGTATCAGAGCTGAAGGTTACCAGAACAGATAAGATATTTTGAGAAACTATTTTTCAAAAGCATTTTTATAAAGAATACTTTCAAAAATATGTTTGTAGAAGAGTATTTTTAAAAGAAAGGTTTGTTTTAAAATAACATAATCCCCAAGAGCCATATATCCTTCCTTCGACTCTCCGTTTTGAATCTCTTCCTCTTTCTCTTTTTTGGATTTCCCCTCCGCGTATAGATGCTTTTTCTAAGATAAATTGGGACTTCCATACGAAGGACGAAAACCACTTCAAGGGACTTAGACGTTTGACAGGCTAGAAGTTAGTTCAAGGAAGTGGAGGGCTTGTTGATACCTTTAAGGTAGACGATGGGAGGAAGGTTCAAATAGCTGTTGGTTAATGAAGGACGAAACCTCATCTTGGTGGAAGGTCACGAATGGGGAATGTGAACAAGAAGGCTAGTAGTTATCCTTTTGGAGAAATAGGACACCTTATTAGGATTGTCCAAAGAGGCAAGGGCAAAGTACAGGCTCTTTTGGAGGGTAGTTATATTTCCTCACGGCTGGTATACCTGATAGGGGTAGGACCGTCCAGGTAGAAATTTGGTTTCCTTTATCATCCTGTTCGAACTTTGTTTGATTCTGGCGCTTCATACTCGTTAGTATCTGCTTCGTTAGTTGAAAACACTGCACCTAAATACTAGTCTAGTTAAGGATCCCATCCTAGTCTCAAATCTTTTTGGTGGTTTGGCTCATCCTTCAATGGTTTGTCGGGATTTGAGAGTGTCTATCTTGGACGTTGGATTTGAATGCAACGCCTTCGTCCTTGGTTTCACGGGCTATAGTTTGATTCTAGGGGTGGATTGGCTACCCAGGCAGGGTGCCATCCTAGATAGTGAAAGGAGGGTAGTTAGACTATTGATTCATTATGGAAGGACCCTCATATTTCTTGTGACCCTAGGGGTTCAGTGACGTTTAGCTGTCTCGAATCTCTTGACGTATCCAAAAGTGATTTGGAATCTTTTCGTGTGGTCCGTGAGTATAGTGACGTCTTCGACGAAGTGCGGGGTTTACCTAGAGGCACGAGGTATTCGTGTGTGCCTAGGGGATAATGCAAAGTCAGTTAGGTGATTAGTGATGGTTTTGAAGCAAGACTGGCGAGGACAGCCAAAGTCGGTTAAGTGCCCAATTATTTGTTTTGCTAGTATCATCTCACGTAGATTGTCTGAAATCGGAGGAGGTATTCCTTGAGTGCTTGTCTGATATTGGTTTAGGCCTTTGGGGCTTGTGCTTGGGGGATATCGAGTTCGAATAGGACGGCTTGCGTGGGAGATGGATAGTTGCGATGAGTTCACATGGATAGTATCTCGATAGATTTTGTTGATGGATTACCAAGATCGAGGAAGGGTAATACTGGGATTTGGGTTATAGTAGATAGACTTACTAAGAGCGCCCATTTTATTCCCGTGAAGAGTAAGAGGACTACTCCATGGTTAGCTTCTGTATACGTCCGAGAGATAGTTCGTTTGCATGGTGTTTTTTCTAGCATAGTAAGCGACCGCGATCCTATCTTCACTAGCGAATTTTGGAGGAGCTTACAAGAAGCGGTAGGGGACTCAGTTATGTTTGAGCACCGCATATCATCCTCAGACGGACGACCAAACCGAGAGGGTGAATCGTATTCTAGAGGACCTTTTGAGGCTATGTATCCTAGACTTTGGGGGTACATGGGAAGAGCATCTTCCATTGGTGGAGTTCGCATATAATAATAGCTTTCAGTCTAGCATTGGCATGGCACCTTTCGAAGCTCTTTATGGACGACCTTGTCGTTCACCTACACGTTGGTGGGAATCTACGGATAAGATCTCACTTGGGTCCGATATGATTAGAGAGATTTCGGAGAAGATTGATTTGATTCGAAGAAGGATGAAGGCAGCGCAAGATAGGCAGAAATCTTATGCGGATAAGAGGAGTTGCCTGAGAGACTTAGTGGTGTACACGACGTATTCCATGTATCACATTTGAGGAAGTGCTTACACGAGACCGCGGAGGTAGTGGAGCCGAGCTTGCTTAGAGAGGTGGAAATAGAGCGTGATGCGACGATTCGACGAGCTCCTACATGCATTCTTGGGTCGGAGATCAAGAAGTTGAGAAATCGAGAGGTCGGACTAGTCAAAGTACAATGGGGAGACGATGAGAGTAACGCTACTTGGGAGACGGAAGAGAAGATGCGTTCATTGTACCCTTTTCTTTTCGAGGGTATGTCTTTTAATTTCTCCTTTATCGCTTAGCTTGTGCTTATCTTATCTTTAGTATGTCCTCTCGCTAGTATCTTTGACCTTCAGTTAGGGAAATCCTATGGTTGAAACATGTGTTTGAGACATGTTATGTATGATGGATGCAAAGTGGATGCAAGTGTTCGCTAGTGGTTGCTCGTGGATGCATATACACACACTATTAGGCACCAGATCGGCTCAGTCACTTCATATTGCATATTGCATATATATGGATGTATTTAGTAAAATGGATGTATAATGGTTGTATTATCATATGGTTGCTGCATTCGGGTGGATGGTTGTGCACGCATATAGAATTAATATGTATCATTAGGAATCTTTTGCATACATATTGGATGCATGGCACTATCATGAATTGCATTAAGGAGGTCGACTGAATCGGTAGACCGCCTAATTTTGCATTAGATATGGACATATACACACACTGTGCATATAAACATTAAAGCATTAGAAGTCTTTTAAGGATAATGGATGGTGGTGTTTGATGGTTGAGTAGATGGACGATTAGATGGTAGGATATACATTATTCTTGACTTGGAGATTTCGAGGACGAAATCCTTTAAGGAGGGGAGAATGTAACACCCCGTAATTTTATAACATAAAAATTCACAAATTAAAGTATACTTAATTTTTAGAAAAGAATTAAGTGAAATGGGTTGCGCAGAGAAATATATATATATATTGATATATATATATATATATAAATTAAAAATTAAATAAATAAATATGCGAAAAAGATCAAAACAGCGAATTGGGAGGGGGGAATGACCGAACCGGCCCATTTTTGAGGTCGACCCGAGCCTTGTTGGGTCGACTAGGGGTTAATCCAGGGTGTTTGGCTGTCAACCCGTTGGCCGATTCGCTCAAATGCAGATTTTGCATTTGGTTGGTTCTCATGGTTCAGGGTTAATCTAATGGTCCTAAATAACTTCCTACACCTATAAATACATCCAAATGCTAACCCTTAACCTAATTAAAATTGAAACTAAAACCGTTATGCCGTCGCCATGAAACTCAGTGTAGCCGCCGCCAACTAAAGAGGAAGATAGCTAATCAATTCAACCTAATTCAAGCTTAGAGCTTCAACAACGAATCAACTAACGTCGCTACAACAATTCTGCATCAAGTTTGATCAATTGTTCATAATTCTTTAACCACGAAAGGCAAGTTCGATTTCTCTAATCAAGATAATTATTAAATTAAGTAAGATTAGATATAATTGTGGATTATATGGATATGATGTGAATTATTGACCATATGATATGATTATGTTGTTAAATTGTGATGTTATCATACATGTTGTAAAGTTATGATCTATGTTGTAATTCTATGATTGGCTTATGTATAATCAAATCATCATGTTGTTTAAATGCTAGTTTGGTTATGTAGATTCATATGATAGATCATATGTATGTATGCAAGTTTAGATGTTGATTTAGACATAAATCACATGCAAGTTAGTAAAGATTATGACATCTATTTTAGATCAAAAGTTAGGTTATGACATGTATGAGTTATATGCTAAATCTTTACATACTAGTTTATATGTTTTGAGGTAAATTTACACCATTGTTATGTTGCATAAATCACATATGCAAGTTTATATAAAAATATGAGTTTGGAATATGAATCATGTTATGCAAGTTTGTGGTTATTTCCTATGTAAATTTTGTGATGAAAATCTTATTCATAACATGCAGGTTCATACCTTTTAGGCCTATGTTTAGATATATGATTTTATGCAAGTTATGTGGTAAATTCTCATATGCAAGTTAGGCCTATTTTGTATGTTATGTGAATATGTGGTGTTTTCCCCTTTTTCATGTGTTAGACTATTTCTTAGTCTATCATATATTCTATGCGAACGGACGCCGCGGGGGTTATGGGAAAAATATTGATTATGTTAATAAATGTGAATTGGCATGTAATAACCTTAAAAGAGGCATATATGTAAATTGAGATATTAATTGGCAAAGTGATATATGGACATAATTAATGTGATTATGGTCATAAAGATAATTGGAATTTTATTAACATATTTGATTAGGAATAATTAATCCAAATATGGGATGAAAATATTGATTATGTTAATAAATGTGAATTGGCATGTAAATGAGGCATATAACGAATTTGAGATATTAATTAAGGTGAATTGCCTTAAAAGGCGAAAAATTTAATGAAGGCATTAATTGGAAAATTAATGTGTAGTAATGGACATAGTTTAATTATGTACATAGATTAATTTGAATTTGAATAGGGATATTAAATATTGGGAATTGGCACAAATGCCTAAAAAGGCATGAAATTAATTTGAGATGTAAATTGGTACAATTTATGTACCATAAATAGTGGACATAATTAAGGTGACATATTTATACATAAATACATATGGAAATGATTTGTAATTTGAATAGGGAAAGTTATTCAAATATTAGGGGAAATTAATTATGTATAATTAATTGCCTAAGACACGAGGTTGGACTCATTTGTGGTGTAAGACTGCCCGGACCCGCCCGGCAAATCCAGCAGCCACAAATGGTAGCCCAATGTGAGAGGTCAAAGGCCCAAACTAAATGCGTAACAATTGTATGGACACGAGGTTAGGCTCGTTTGTGGTGTAAGACTGCCCGGACCCGCCCGGCAAATCCAGCAGCCACAAATGTCAGTCTAATGTGAGAGGTCCTACAGGGGTTACGATAGTAATAAATTAAGAAACACTTAACCAAAGTAAATATGTAGTGGGACATGAGGGGGTTAAGTGGGTGCCTTGGGTGGCATGAGGAATCTAGTGGGTGACATGTGGGTGACATGAGGATGTCATGAGAAATACGATTAGAAAAATAGAGTAATTTGAATATAAACAATTATGACATGTAATTCAAATTATTGGATAAAATAGGTATTGACACCTATGAAGGGAAAGGTTTTAATTAATTGATTAATTAATTAAAAATGGACATGGTAAATGAAATGGACTACTTAACCAAATCTGATCCCTAGGAATTGTAAGAACTTAAGTCTAAGTTGGGGGTTAAGTAAACTGGGTTATACGGAATGAGTGGGTTAAGTAAATCTTGGGTAGGTGGGTAATATTAGTACATATAGGCCCACAAACTTAACCGTAAATTAATATGTCTGAACCAGTGAGAGGTTTAAGTAAATCTTGGGTAGGTGGGTAATATTTGTGTATATAGGCCCACAGACTTAACCAATACAACCTGTTAATTAAACAAAAGGGTGAGACTAGGTTAAATTAGAAAACACTTAGCCAAATTTATACATGTAAGTGGACATGGGGTTAAGTGGGATGTATTAGAGGGGACCAAGCCTAGGTGGGAAGCTTGGTGGGGGCCCTTTTCAGTCCAGTAGCCCATTAAGTATCTTTGTGAGCTCGACCCAAGTCGAGGACGGGACACGCCTACTGGGCCTGATTGTTGGAGGCCAAAATGGGTTAGCGGTGGCAACGTAAGTCCAACGGGGTCATGTGCGTGCATGGGCCCGGGCCGGTAGGTAAGACGTTGTTGCGTCGTGTAGGTATAAGCCGTGCATCCTTAAGTCGTATTGGGTTGCCACTTTAGGGGAGTGATACACCCCACTGTGGGACCAGCACGGGTATCTACGAGTTAGGGAGCCGATCGAATGGGGCAGGGTAGTGGGTACATCTAGTGGAGATAGGAGCAGACGGCACCTATGTAGTCAGCTAGGGGTACACGAAGCTACCATTATTAATTAATCATTAAAGGGGTACACCTAGTGGAGATAGGAGCAGGCAGCACCTATGACGTCAGCTAGGAGTACATGGAATTACCATTGAAGGGGTACATCTAGTGGAGATAGTGGGTACATCTAGTAGTACACGAAGCTATCATCATTCTATTTAGTCAAGAGGGATCAAGTTTCTAGAGTGACTAGTATGGGTGCAGTTAGTGTTAGTACATTACAGTACGGTAGAGTATAGTAATTACCCTATATTGATTAGGAAGTGCCTTTAACGTTATCTTTGCTCATCCTATTATTTTTGGTTGCTTGGTCTTGCCATTAATTCACAGTCATTTCCTTATTTACCAAGCTTATGTCTTATCCTATTTACTTTGATAATTATATTGTTGGAGTTATCGGACTTGCCAGACTTTATGTCTGACCCCCTTTGTTTCCACCTCTTTTCTTCCTTTTCGCCCCCCCCCCAGGTTCTTAGGGTGGGAAGCTTGATTTGGATCTCTTTGGGAGCACTTGGATTTGGATTGCTGAAGTAAAGCTCAACCTATCTCTTTTATGACTATTTATGGGATTTTGCTTTTTATATTATGTACTCTGATTTTGTCAAGATGGATATTATGTACTTGACTTTAGTCTTTGGGTTTTGGTGATGTAACCAAACATATTTACCTTCCGTTGCAATAAATAAAGTTTTAAATTTTCAAGTACTATTTCATATCTGTCTTGTTGTGATTTTCTGTTCTATATTCACTTAAAATGCTCCATAGAAGTTAATGCATTCCCTTTTGTGAGTGACATTAATGGACATGGGGTGTTACAAATGTTGTGCACCATGCTACCATAGAAGTTTATGCTTAAAACGTATAGGCCTGTTTGCCTGGCCTCAAGTTTAGTTGAAATAGAAATTGCACGGCAGTACATATATAATTAGAAGCTACCATCCTTCTTTGGAATACATGCATGTGTGACAAGCCTGTTATTCCCACTTGTGTTAGCCGCAGCTCCTCATTTCCATGGGCTTCATGTTTGATGCATACGTTGTTCAGTTGAAGTATTCGAAACCAATAAAGTGTGATGGGCTGCTAATTCCTTTTGAGTGGCACACCACGTCTAGTTCCATTTGTTGTTAACTCGAGCTCCCTTGTTTGCATATTCAGATTCACTTTGGACACATATTTATTTTCAGGCACGGTTTAATTTGCCTGCCCATTCTACAAAGGCTGGTACCTCCTTATTTATTTGTTTTAAAGAGTATACCAATAGTTTGCCCATATGCCGCTCCACTTCGCCCATAAACGTTTGATGTTGTTAATTTACATTGCGACGACTTCATGCTTGACCATACAACATGTTTTCCTACCTGCGTGCGCCTTTCTTTGATGATAGATTTATGCACCTGCATGACACCACACCCACATACTGCTTATTTGTTATGTCCTACGGTTATTATATTTCGGCAGGTTCATGGTTGGTATAATCGAATTATTTATTTGTTGGGATTAAACAATTATATTTATGTGTTTATTTCGAAATGACTGACTTGAAATAAGTTTAATCCTGACTCGGGTGTTTGGTGTTTTCTCATGGAACACTCGGGTTAGGCCCTAAGTGTTCCAGACTTAAAGATATTCAGCTTGCAAACTGGAGAGAAACGTAAAGACGGATATGTGCGCGCAAGGTTCGACAAAAACTTTAAAACTTTATTTCTAAACTTTATGTATATTTTATATTTTTCCGCTGTACAAATTTTGTAAAACTCTGATATTTTTGTATAATAAATTCCGCTGTGAGCTATTGTTATTTTTCTGTGCCTACGATTCTGTGTGATATGCTGTTAAATCATGTAAGCTAAATAACTATCTGTCATTTTGAATGTTTCGAGTTGGTTAATTACCGACTTGGAATGGTCAAAAAGCCAGTTGTTATAAATATGTGCTATTCTGCTGTGCTCATTCTAGGACATTACCAACCCTATCTCTAATGAGCTACTCATCTTAGAATACTGTTGATTCTATCTAGACGAATTGTTCTAAAAATGTTATACTCTGAAGCTATGGTTAACCTTTAGCTCTGATACCAAATGTGACAACCCCAAACTTCCGTGGCACGAAAGCAAGGATAATCATAGGAGCATAACATAATTACAATAATAGCAAGTCTCAGATAATAGCATAACACATAAATCGTTGCAGCGGAAATAAGAATGTCATCACAAAAAAACATCAAAGACATCAGATTACGCAGTTACAGGATACACTAAGCAAATAGAAGTCTCAACAAAGAAATAAATAAGTCTCAATCTCCACCAAATACATCAATGATCAATAATGTATAAATGTCTCAAGTAGCAATAAAAAGATAAAAAGGAAAGGGTTCTTCATTCTTGTTCCTTAAGCAAGCTCCAATCCAGAATGTGTCCATACCTAAACCTGTCATTTGGCTGCCCGTGTGGAAAGAGGGCACCCAAGTTTGCAAAGTGAAACAAACTACGAGTCAGTCATGGGACTGGTACGAGAAATCTTTCTTAACTAACAATATGGCTAATCATAAGACCACGCCGCTAACGCGGAATGGGTTTACTCCATTGGATTGCTAGCGCATATGTTTTAATAAATTTTATTTCAAAAACAATGCAATGCTTTTTAGAAAATGAAATCATTATAAGACTCAAGTCCCATCACACAATGCAACGCAAACCGGAGGATAGAGTTTTACCTTATAATGATAAAAAATGCTTGATATGTAGAAAATAATATTTTTAATATTATTATTAGTGTCTAATAGGTTTCAAAAATACTTCAAAGTAAATGTATCAATCCTAGATGGCATAACTACCATATACTATGTCGCCATATATAGGTTTACAATCAAAACCGTAACGTCGTATTGGAAATTGGGTTTCCATCATGAGTCAAGGCAAGGGACGATCTCCTTACCGATTCGAGACACTCTAGCAATGTCTCAGGATCACACCTACGGGCAACCCATGGATACTGCAGGGCCGGTCCACAAATACTTTAGTGGATTAGTTATGCCTGAACACATGCTTCCCGATCCTATTAAACCTATAAAATGGTCACAATCGACCAATAAATCTGAGGTGCCTCATTCCATCAACCACATAGGTAAAATGTCAGGGCTTGCAAAACCCTGATACCACTTCTAGCTAGAAAGAAACATGTGCTCTCCCTGCGTTCGCTTGTCCCATTTCTGACTCCTATTGGGGTGTAAGGCTCACGAGGTAACGTTATACACAAAGCTATGCCGAAATAGGCTATGCTTTGATCATCATCCATAAGGCTCTGCTTTTCAACAAAATCCTTGATCAATTGCATCTTGGCATGTCACATTGACAATTCACGCCATGCGATCGATAGCTGCCAATATATAACCTCTGAGCTCGTGCGCCTTAGAGAAGGGTGTTAAGCAAGAGAATAAATTCTCCGCCACCAACAGATATATATTAAATAGAAATCAATTTACATGGAATGAAATCCAATATCGGACACACATCCATTTACTAGTCCGTTCTGGGTCTGAACGAAACCGGAGTCACCTTATTCCTTGTCCCGTATGTCCAATACAGAAGAGAGGTGCTCGCATATTCGGACAATCGACAAGTATGTCCGGACAACTACAACTTTAACCCTTTACTGGGAGCTAACCAGTGTCGGGCATCAGTATTTATCCTTTCGATGTGAAGATCGTCGGTCTTCAATCGCCGTCTTCAATATCTTTGATTTAAATCGTCGTATAATCATTTGAAATGAGATTGAACTCGGTCTTTTCAAATGATTCTCGCATATATATATAGTTTAAAAACATTTCTTATTGTCAATAGTATTTAATAACGATTTATCACTATTTTTATACATATAAAAATAGCTAAATTAATTTAACGACGCTTCGGGTCAATAGGCGGCCCTAGCGCTGTTTTTATCAAAATTTGATTTACACTTATCTTGAAATCTAACGGTTGGATTTTAAAAAAATTATATCAATGCAAAGATCTTCCCAAAGCGGTCCTAAGGGTTCCAGTTTTGGGAAAATACGACGATCGGATCTTTCGATATAATCGTTTAAATTACGATTCCGAAACGCGAACTACCGCGCGTGGTTCTATTAATTTTAATTTATATTTATGTATATAATTATGTATAAATATAAACCATTCGATGACTCCACTAACGTTTTTAATATGCCAAATAAAAGAATGATTTTGTTGGCATATCATATCTACGTATTGTCAAACAAAATACATTTCATTTACATAAAAATTGAACCAATGACAAGTTAACTTTGCATATAAATCCTAATATATGCAATGTAAATATAAATGTCGTTTTACTATGCATATAAATTCTAATATATGCATTACAAATAAAAATGTAGTTTTAACAATGCATATAAGTTCTAATATATGCAATGTAAATATAAATGTAATTTTAACAACGCATATAAATTCTAATATATGCGATGTAAATATAAATATGATTTTAACAATGCATATAAATTCTAATATATGCGATTTAAATATAAATGTAATTTTAACGCATATAAATTCTAATATATGCGATGCAAATATAAATGTAATTTTAGCAACGCATATAAATTCTAATATATGCGATGTAAATATAAATGTGATTTTAACAACGCATATAAATTCTAATATATGTGATATAAATATAAATGTAATTTTAACAATGCATATAGATTCTAATATATGTGATGTAAATATAAATGTAGTTTTACAATTTCATTAAAAACAAAGTTTTTAATGTAAACATGTTTTATTTTGAAAACATGCACGTTTGTCCAACTTCTATTATAACATTATAAAGTAAATTTTTAACGTAAAACATGTTATCTTTTATAAACATGAATCTTTATCTAAATTTCTACTATTACATTAAAAGTGAATTTTTAATGTAAAACATATTTCTCTTTCTACATTTCTATTGTTACATTAAAAAGTGAATTTTTAATGTAGAACATATTTTCATTTCCAAACATGTTTCTTTTTCTACATTTCTATTGTTACATTAAAAAGTGAATTTTTAATGTAGAACGTATTTTCATTTTAAAACATGTTTCTTTTTTTGCATTTCTATTGTTACATTAAAAAGCGAATTTTTAATGTAGAACATATTTTCATTTTAAAACATGTTTCTTTTCACTAATTTCTAATATTACATTAAAAGGTAAATTTTTAATGTAATCATGTTTTTGATTTTAAAACATGAACACTTTTCTTATTTTTTTTATAACGTTACATTAAAAATGTTAATTTCATAGTAATCATGTTTTTTATTCAAAACATGTACATTTTTCTTATTTTTAACATTACATTAAAAATGTGCACTTTTTAATGAAATCATGTTTTTATTCAAAACATGTAAATTTTTCTTATTTTTAACATTACATTAAAAATGTGAACTTTTTAATGAAATCATGTTTTTATTCAAAACACGTACATTTTTCTTATTTTTAACATTACATTAAAAATGTATATTTTTAATGAAATCATGTTTTGATTTTAAAACTTGTACCTTTTTTCTTACTTTTGACATTACATTAAAAATGTATATTTTTAATGAAATCATGTTTTGATTTTAAAATATGTTCATTTTTCTTATTTTTAACATTACATTAAAAATGTATATTTTTAATGAAATCATGTGTTGATTTTAAAACATGAACATTTTTTCAATACTTTCATTCTTGACACTAAAATATGAAATTTTTAATGAAATCATGTTTTTATTTAGAACATGTACATTTTCTAATTTTGACATCGAAAATGTAATTTTTTAATGAAATCATGCTTTTACTCAAAACATGTATATTTTCTATTTTTATGCTAATTCCATAAAATGATAGAAATTTATATTTCATTTTTGTTGAATAGTCCAATTCAACAAAATGACAAAATTTGATATTTCATTTTGATTGAATATTCTGGCTCAATCAAATAACAAAAGCATACATTTTATTTTGATTGATAATTCTAATTCAATCAAACAACAAAAGTGATATTTATTTTGTTTGAAAATTATAATTCAATCAAACAACAAAAGTGATATTTATTTTGATTGAAAATTCTAATTCAATCAAACAACAATGTGATATTTATTTCGATTGAAAATTCTAGCTCAATCAAACAACAAAAGTGATATTTATTTTGATTGAAAATTCTAATTCAATTAAACAACAAATGTGATATTTATTTTGATTGAAAATTCTAATTCAATCAAACAACAAACGGGATATTTATTTTGATTGAAAATTCTAATTCAATCAAACGACAAAAGTGATATTTATTTTGATTGAAAATATAATGCCAATAAAATATAATCAAGGTGATGCTTCATTTTTGTTGAATGTTTTAATTCAACAAAGTAACAAAAGTGTTTGATTTATTTTTGTTGCAATTTCAACTGTAACACAATATCATCGAAAATAACATATCTATATAACACATAAAATACAGATCAAATCACGTAGCATAGCATGTAGAAATTTACAGCGGACCAATGATAATACAATCATGATTAATTATAATTATTTAAAAATAAAAATAAAATTGAATTCTCACTGTCATTTGAATCAGAGTGGTTCAGATCTGCAATTTTGGCCAAAATTTGATCCGCTCAGAATTGGTACCAGTCAGTCTAGAAACACAGATCTCGGGCTTACGATCGCAACGCTTCGAAAATCGTTCTATTTTGAGTTCATATGAATGAGTTATGAATTGATTTAGATTAATAACATTTTTGAATAAATTAATTAAATAATATAATTTTTAAACACCTCTTCTTCTTCAACAAATAACACGACCATGCTTTTCTGGTTTTGTTCAATTCTAGGTTTAGCTTTTGCAATCAAATGGTGCAGTGATTCGAAGATCGGATGATGCGGCGTCGGAGAGGAGGAGGAGGGGCACGTGCGCCGCAGGTGAGGCCTAGCTCGGTGTTGGCCTGGTGGTGCGGCGGGGGAGAAAGGCAGCGAGTTTAGCGGTGGATATCTCGAGCTACGCTTGACGATAGGAGGTGGTTTTGGTATGGAATCGAAGAAGAGAGAAATCTCTACAATAAAGTCTAAAGGAGGAAGGTTTAATTCTCTGTGTAGGAGGAGAAATCGGAGGAGAAAGAATCAAGCTTTCTAGGCCTTCGAATATGGAGGTGGCGGCTAATGAAGCGACCCGAACTTCCCCGTGATGGAAAGCCAGGATTGAATTTAGGACAAGACGAATTAGAACACAAACAGAAGAACATTTCATTGCTTATTACAACAATCTCATCAGAATTCAAGAATATACAGAGTATGAATAAATATTACACATTCACTAAATATCAAAGATTTACAAGTTACAATGCAGCGGAAAATAATACAAAACACAACTTGAAACGACCCGAACTTCCCCGTGAAGGAAAGTACGGATTGCTTTGAGGACAAAAAGAATCAGAACACAAACAGAAGAACATTTCACTGCTTATTACAACAATTTCATCAGAATACAAGAATATACAGAGTATGAATAAATATTACACATTTACTAAATATCAGAGATTTACAAATTACAATGCAGCAGAAAAATAATACAAAACACAACTAAAAAGAATATACGGATACAGAGCTTTCCGAATATCATTCAAGCTGTAAACCAGGGTCCTGTGAATATAAATCTGCAAAACCAAAACTACTAACTGCCCGTGCGGAAAATAGGGGCACCCAGAGTTTAGGTCAAAACAATAAACTCTAGGTCAGTCATGTGACTGCTGTGAGAACTAAAACAGTTATTAATTTGCTTTTAAAGTAAGGTAAGTCAAGGGACCACGCTGTATAACACGGAACGGGTTTACCCCCAAGAAAACAAGTGCATAAAACAAATAGCGCAATGCTAAATAAAGAACAATGAAGCTATTATAAGACTCAGGCCCCATCACACAATGCAACGCAAGCCGGAGTATAGGGTTTTACCTTATAATAGCCAAATAATGCTTGATACGTGAAATTTCATATTTTATTATTACTATAAGTGTATAGTGTCAAAACAATTTCAATCATAGACGGCATGGGTACCATATATCATGTCGCCAATACTAGGCTCTACAATCAAAACCGCAAAATGTAGTATTGGAAGTTGGATTTCCATCTGTGAACCAAGGCAAGGGATCATCCTTACCGCTTCGAGACAATCTAGCCTACCATGTCTCAGGACCCAGACTCAGGTGGGCCCTTGGATCGTCAGGGCCAGTCCACTCGATGTGGATTAAAATTCCTGAACACTGTGTTTAACCGCCCTATGGGGCGTAAATGAGCCAAATGACTCCATCGGCCCTGGATCGACCGATATAACAGAGGCGCCTCCTATCCATCATCCACATAAGTAAAATGTCAGGGCGTGCAAAACGCTGACACCACTCCTAGCTAGAAAGAAACGCATGTCCTCCCTTATGTCCTCTCCCGTTTTTGGTCCACACCGGGGTGTGAGGCTCACGAATTAATGCTATACAAAGCTATGCCACAAAGGCCGTGATTTGATCATCAACCATAAGATTCTGCTTTTCAACAGTAGCCTTGATCATTTGCATCTCAGCATGCCATACAGGCAATTCACGCTATGCAACCAATGTCTATCAATCACACAGAATGAAATCCGATGTCAGACACACATCCATTTACAAGTCCGTTTTGGGTCTGAACGAAACCGGAGGCACCTTATTCCTCCCGCATATGTCCAATATAGGGGAGAGGCCCTCGCATATCCGTCGATCTCCAAGTACTTCTGGACGATCACCACTTATTACCTCGCCTTGGGTGTACAGCACAATCAAGACATCAGTAATCATCCAAACGATGTGAAGACCTTCGTTCTTCAACCACCGTCTTCATCCTCGACATATCGTCGAATTAGTTATTCAGAATGGGATAAAGCCGGTCTTTCTGAATGACTTGCGTATATGATAAACAAGTGTTATAATAAAACATAACATAAGCCTCATTCCAATCCAGAATATACCTTTATTCAAATATTCTTATACTTTGGGAAAGGTTTCCATTAATTTTATCAAAGATAAAATCTTTAAATTTATTGTTTAATCTTCCTTTGGATATCATTTCAATCTAATTAAAGATGCATTAAAACTCCACTTGGTTTTAATCTTCCAAAAAATCAATATTAACGATTGTTTAACTTGGGAAATCATATCCTGTCTTTAACTGGGTTAAAGAACCAAAGTCATTTAAAACACGGTTCATAATAAACCCAAAATCACATTCCATTCCATCAGCCTTTAACTGTAAATTAGCAAGTGAACAATTCCCTAAGTATTAACCCCGAAGGCCGAAACCAACATCAGATCAATACCCAGGAAACCATTCAACTTAACTAATCTTTGGTTAGTTTCTGATTTTCTTAACTCCATTGGGTTTTAGAACAGTATTATTAAAGATACCATTCGCGACGAACCCAAATCACATTCCATTAATTATGGAATTTTCACGGAAGAACAAATCAATATATAATCGATATCAATTTCCGTATCCGACCAATAATATAAATGGAATAACAACAACGCCTCTTAAATTCCATATGTATTAGCAGTCTTCCTCCACAGAAGTTCACTTAGATTATTATCAAATCGAATTCCATTCAATTCCAATGTAATATATTAAATTGGAAAACGTTCCCTTGGAAAATTCCAGTTAAATCTAAATATAAAGATTTATAAATCCTGTATCACATTTCACTGTAAATCGGGTTAAAGAACGAATGTCGTTAAAAACACAGTTCACAATAAACACAATTCACATTAGCCTCTAACCGTAAATTAGTAAGAGAACAATTCCCTAAGTATTAACCCGAAGGCCAAAACCAACATCAGATCAATAACCAGGAAACCATTCAACTTAACTAATCTCCAGTCAGTTTCTAATTTTCTTAACTCCATTCGGTTCAAGAACATTATTATTAAAGATACCATTCACGACGAACCCAAAATCCAATTTGATATTAAATACAAGGCTCTGAATAGAAAATATATCGACTTATATTCGATATCAAATTCTGTAACCAAAACATATCGTATTGGAATAATGATATATATATATATATATGTATGTATGTGTATATATATATATATATATATATATATATATCTTCCAAATTCCTCCACAATCTCCGTATAATCACGAAATCTAATATGAAATATTCCGAGCATAATTTTGATTCAAATCCATTCCAATTCGTATATTGGAAATCCTGGTTATTTTTAAAACCATTTCAAATCCAATTTATTTATTTTAAAAATATTGGATTTATTATTCTAATTCAAAACTAGTTCATTTCGATAAAAATATATTTTTATCTTTTCAAATATGGAACTTTTCATCCCAATTCTTTCCAAATCATTTCTTATGATTTTACACTAATTATTGATATTTATAATAATTTTATCATGGTCCGTACAGTCGATTTCCATAAACGGCCATCGAACTGCACTTACAGTGACCTTTTCCAAATTTGATTTGGACATAATTCCAAATCCAACCGTTAGATTTCAAATCTCTAATATTCTTTAGAAAGCACTTTTCGATATGAACCCAACGATTCCGGTTTTAGGAGAATCCGACGGTCGGATCTCCCGTAATGTCCTTTCGAAGTTAATGGTGGAAATTCACGAACTGCCGCAGCGCGGCGCGTTCTATTCAGGTCATTATATATATAATATAAATATATATTATATATATATCGTCGATTTCCTTTTAAAACGTTTTTTATAAATCGTTTTAAATTCGTTATCAAAACGATTTCAACTTCATATTCAATTTCTAATCAAAATTGAATATTCCATATCATCGATATATAAATGATAGTATTTTCAAAACATTAGATTTTGAAATCAATTCCTTTTCGATATTCATTATAAAAATGAATAAAATCGATATAAATATCGTTCACGCCAAAATGGCGTTATTCAAATCAACACGGCTTTATATATTGAAATATATTCGTGTACATCCCAAATCGGGCATCAAAATCAGATTTTGATCTTTTACTGAATATTATCTGAAAATATTCGTTATTTCAAAATATTCGTTATTTTAAAATATTCATTTCTTCTGAACTGGAATCAGACACAGTCAGTTACCATATAATGTTATTATATGGATTTCACACAACAAATGTGTATAACAACAATAATAAACAATCAACCATCATCCAGAGTGCATTCTACACTACATAAGCATCAAATATAAATATTTAACGCTTACAAAAGTCAATCAATCGATCGACATACAACTAATTATTGGGACTAGTGTATGTCATATATCATCCCAATACCCGTGTGGGATTTCAAACAATCAAAACACAGGTTTTATTTGTGCAGTTGGGCGATATGTAAAATTTATCTTCCCAATCAATATCAGTCAAAGGTGTGTACATAAACAAATAGTCCGATTTGTTTATAAATATTTATTTTATATATACGTTAAAAATTATATTTTTAACTATAAAATATTTATTCATTCCACATCACACAATCAACTTTCACCACATAAACAAACAAGCATACAAGTCGGCCATGGTCTGTGGACGACGGGTGTCGGGTGCTGCTAAACACCGTCTGCATCCTAGTATATATTTCAAACTAGAAAGTAAAATAGAAGTGAGGAGTTCTCACCTATTGGCTTAATTAAACACCGCGACTCTTCATATGTAGAAAATCTTCGCTGTGTTTTCAACAAGATCTGTTTCACGCGGTATATGTTAAAAATCGCATTTTTAACATTACTACATGTGTAGAATAGATTATATTTTTACAATGCTATATATATAGGAAAGATTATATTTTTACAACGCTATATATATATATATATAAAAGATTATATTTTTACTTCGCTAAAAAACAAATCTTTACTTCATTAAAAATCAAATCTTTATTATTTCAAAAATCGAGTCTTTTCTATTTCAAAAATCGAATCTTTTCTATTTCAAAAAAATCGGGTCTATTCTGTTTGTAAAATCTGGTCTTTTCTATTTTTCCCTCTCTTCCCATATTTAAAAATCTCATCTTTTTCAATTTAAAAATATAATCTTTTAAACTATAAAAATATAATCTTTTACACTATAAACTGATTTTCAAGCCAATGATTTTTAAAACAAATAAATAAAAGAAAGATGAAGTTATTTTAATTGAAACTCACCTTATAACAATCAAAGGAGGGACCCCTCTGAGCAGTGGGCGGCGGCAAGCTCTTCAGTCGCTGGGGACGACGGCGGGAACCACTGGTGGTCGGCGGCGAAGCTCAGGGCTAGGGCGGCGGCGGTTTTTGAAGGGGGGTTGGCGGCTATCGCGTTTCAGAAGGAGAGAGGGATAGAAAGAAGAGAGGGCGTATTGGAGGAGAGAAGACGGAGGAGGATCAGGGACTGGCGGTGGCGACGGAGAGGCACAGGGGAGAGGGTGACGGAGATGGGTGGATTTCTGATTTGGGATTTTTCTCATTTGGGTAGGTTGGTTTAACTAAAGAGAAATGATGGTGGGGGGGAGGTATATTATAATATATATATATTATTTAATTTAATTTTCAAAAAGTTAATTTTTATTTCGACCTCCAAATCGAACCCAACGATTGATGCCCCTAGCTAATTACCTCCATTCCGAACACAATGGGATATGTATCGCAAGCCAATTCAGTGTTTCGATCAATTTCCGTCAAAATCAAAATATAAATCTATATATTTATTTTGAACACACATTTCAATTTATCGGGGCCATATACGGACCCCAAAAATTCCCGCAAAATATTTTCTAGCTTCGTATTGACGATATGGTTCCAACAAAACTAATTTCGTCAAATTTGGAGATCGTTTGAAAAATGGCCATTTTCTGGTCGATCCAAATAGACTGAAGGGTGCGTTTTTTACAGGTCCCTGTTATAGTTTCAAAATAGAATAAAAAACCTGGTCATAAACTTATTGTAAATTAGGTCCCTATTTTCTGAAAATTCATCAAAAAAATATAAAAAAAATCATATAAATTCGTATTTAAATAAAACATGTAAACGCTAAAAAAATCATCAAACAAGGCGTCAAAAATCAAAAAAACAGAAAAAAATGAAATTTCCAGTTAAATGCATAATAGTACGCACATATATCATTTTCCTGCATACATCCGTGCTTATTTTTCACTACATTCATCTTCATTGATTTTTCTTCATGAAAATACGTGCATACATGTGTGCAAATATTTCAAATACTTGCACACATTTGTGCAGGTTTATTTTCAGATTTTAATCCGAACACAACTTACGAAAAAGTTGCATACATATATGCAATTATCAGTCATAATTGCATAAATGTATGCAACTATTTTTTTTTTATTTCCGTACAATCCTGACATTATTTCCAGATTTTAGAATTTTTTTTTATGAACGAAAGCACATTTTTTAAAAATAAAATAAAAAAAGGCGGAAGTAATAAAATAGGGGGCGGGTTTAAAATTTTCAAAACTTTTTTTTTATAAATTAGGTCCCTACTTTTAGCCAGTGTGTTATCCTATAAAAATGTTGCACACTTGTGTGCATGTTTTCTGAGAAATTTGCACTTTTGGATGCAAATAAAAATGAACTGAAATATTAACTTAAATCTATGCGATGGAAGAACTGCAATAATTGCACATATGCATGCAATAAAATCAAAAACGTGCATAATATTATGCATTTAACTGCATTTTTTTTTTTGCTGTTTTCTTCTTTCTGACATTATTTTTGTTGCTTTTTTAACTGAATTTTTTGTATAATGCATAATATATTTTATTACTAATTTACGAATTTTTTTATTTTTTTAATTATTATTTTATAAGTTTTGAAAATAGGGACCTAATTTATATTAAGTTTATGACCGGATGTGAGCCTAATTAAGTTTCAAAATAGGGATGTGAGCCTAATATTCACTAGACTGAAACTGCCAAAATACGTTTTACTTCTCCACGCTCACATATTGATTCAAAAAATTATGAATTTTGGAGTCTAGCAATAACTTGACATCCCGGATCCAACAAAAGTGGTTTCGTTGAAAACGGAGGTCGTTTGCAAAATTTCTATTTTTAAGGGCTATATTACCATAGCGATTATTCTGAATTTTCAATTGGGCATAACTTTTTATTCCCGCTATGAAATTTCAATTTTTAGGATTCGTTGGAAAGATATTTCCAAATAGATTCAAATGTTTTTGGTTTTGCTAAAATCCGGGTTATTTTGAATCATGTACATTCATTTGAAATTTGAAACCGAATTTTCAAACTACCGCACCATTTTCAATTCCTTTTATAAATAAAAGTAAATATTTATATTCTATCGTCGATTCAAGTAAATATATACGTTCCAATTCTATTCATAATAAATTTCTCGTCGTTATTATTTAAAATAATTCATTTTAAATATTCAAAATTCAATAAAATTGCCAAAATAAATTTTTTAAATTAGTTCGGATTTTCCGGGTTATTACAATCTCCCCCACTTAAAATCTTTTCGTCCTCGAAAAGGAATGGAGCTGAAAGTTGTTTTACAAACCAACTCAACTTTCATTATTTTAATTATGGCTTAAGTTCTTCAACTTTTCGGTTTCTAAGAACTTTTCAAATTCTTCAAAAATTTGGCAAACACCCTAAATTTTTGAAAAATTTCGCCATAACCTCCCCTGCACGGGAGCACCGGGAAAATCCCGAAATCGCCATACTTTCCAATCCAAAAAGAAAAAGAAACAGCCAAGCGGCTTGCCAATCGGCTCATAAAATCATCCAAACCCAAGAAATTTGTAAACATGTACCTATTTGTCGGGCATACAATTTTATTCCTCTGCTCTAACCTCCTTGCAATGACCAGTTCAATATATACATATGTATATGCATGCAAATGCGATAAATTTTCAATATAGTTCGAGATTTGATATAATTTGGCCTAATGGTTCCAAATTCTAATTAATCAAAACAATAATCAAACAACACAATCAACAATCAATTAGTTGATTATCTTTCAAATTAATATTTTTTTTATATACTCAAAAATCATGTTTTTGATGCCAATTCACAACGATAAGCCCTATCTAGTTTTGGTTCTCACACCAGTCAATTGGAAATATATAAATATCCCACTTTCGAAACTCGAACACAAACACTGGTGATGATGCATCATCATCAGAATTATCCCCGGGCGACTAGAGTGTGATTCCACATCCATCCAGTATATTTAAGACTTCCAATACAGGTGGATCAGACGTATATTAAAATATTTATATACTTGATTGCCCAAATCAATTTAAAATAAATATTCAAATACGAATAATAATGTTTAAATTTTCAAAACAAAACTTGTTTTCAATTTTATTTTAAAAATATCTCTACTCTTCACACTCGTTCTAGGATACTACTGATCCTATCTCTAACGAGTCATTCTTATCGGATATTACTAATCCAATCTTTGATGAATTCTTTCGTTTGGTTCTAACGTGCCTCGTTCTCCGTGCTCTGTAAACCAAAGCTCTGATACCAAACTAAAACGACCCGAACTTCCCCATGAAGGAAAGCACGAATTGCTTTGAGGACAAGATGAATCGGAACACAAACAGAAGAACATTTCATTGCTTATTACAACTATTTCATTAGAATACAAGAATATACATAGTATGAATAAATATTACATATTTACTAAATATCAGAGATTTACAAATTACAATGCAGCAGAAAAATAATACAAAACACAACTAAAAAGAATATACGAATACAGAGCTTTCCGAATATCATTCCAGCTATAAACCAGTGTCCTGTGAATACAAATCTGCAAAACCAAAACTACTAGCTTACCGTGCAGAAAATAAGGGCACCCAGAGTTTAGGTTAAAACAATAAACTCCAGGTCAGTCATGTGACTGGTGTGAGAACTAAAACAGTTATTAATTTGATTTTAAAGTTAGGTAAGTCAAGGGACCACGCCGTATAACACAGAACAGTTTTACCCCCAAGAAAACCAGGGCATAAAACAAACAGCGCAATGCTAAATAAAGAACAATGAAGCTATTATAAGACCCTGGTCCCATCACACAATGCATCGCAAGCCGGAGGATAAGGTTTTACCTTATAATAGCTAAATAATGCTTGATACGTGAAATTTCATATTTTATTATTACTATAAGTGTATAGTGTCAAAACAATTCCAATCATAAGTATCAATCATAGACGGCATGGGTACCATATATCATGTCGCCAATACTAGGCTCTACAATCAAAACCGCAAAATGTTGTATTGGAAGTTGGATTTCCATCTCTAAACCAAGGCAAGGGATCGTCCTTACCGCTTCGAGACAATCTAGCCTACCATGTCTCAGGACCCAGACTCAGGTGGGCCCTTGGATCGTCAGGGCCGGTCCACTCGATGTGGATTAAAATGCCTGAACACTGCATTTCCCCGCCCTATGGGGCATAAATGAGCCAAATGACTCCATCGGCCCCGGATCGACCAATAAAACAGAGGCGCCTCCTATCCTTCATCCACATAAGTAAAATGTTAGGGCGCACAAAACGCTGACACCACTCCTATCTAGAAAGAAACGCATGTCCTCCCTGATGTCCTCTCCCATTTCTGGTCCACACCGGGGTGTGAGGCTCGCGAATTAATGCTACACAAAGTTATGCCACAAAAGCCGTGCTTTGATCATCAACCACAAGACTCTGATTTTCAACAGAAGCCTTAATCATTTGCATCTCAGCATGCCACACAGGCATTTCACGCTATGCAACCAATGTCTATCAATCACAAAGAATGAAATCCGATGTCAGACACACATCCATTTAAAAGTCCGTTCTGGGTCTGAATGAAACCGGAGGCACCTTATTCCTTCCCCATATGTCTAATACAGGGGAGAGTCCCTTGCATATCCGTCGATCTCCAAGTACGTCTGGACGATCACCACTTATTACCTCGCCTTGGGTGTACAGCCAAATCAAGACATCAGTAATCATCCAAACGATGTGAAGACCTTCGGTCTTCAACCACCGTCTTCATCCTCGACATATCGTCGAATCAGTTATTCAGAATGGGATAAACCCGGTCTTTCTGAATAACTCGCGTATATGATAAACAAGTGCTATAAAATAACACAACATACGCCTCATTCCAATCCAGAATATTCCTTTATTCAAATATTCTTATACTTTGGGAGAGGTTCCCATTAATTTTATTAAAGATAAATTCTTTAAATTTATTCTTTAATCTTCCTTTGGATATCATTTCAATCTAATTAAAGATGCATTAAAACTTCACTTGGTTTTAATCTTCCCAAAAATCAATACTAACGATTGTTTAACTTGGGAAATCATATCCTATCTTTAACTGGGTTAAAGAACCAATGTCATTTAAAACACGGTTCACGATAAACCCAAAATCACATTCCATTCCATCAGCCTTTAACTGTAAATTAGCAAGTGAACAATTCCCTAAGTATTAACCCCGAAGGCCGAAACCAACATCAGATCAATACCCAGGAAACCATTTAACTTAACTAATCTCCTGTTAGTTTCTGATTTTCTTAACTCCATTGGGTTTAAGAACAATATTATTAAAGATACCATTCACGACGAACCCAAATCATATTCCATTTATTATGGAATTTTCACGGAAGAACAAATCAATATATAATCGATATCAATTTCTATATCCGACCGATAATATAAATGGAATAACGACAACGCCTCTTAAATTCCATATATATTAACAGTCTTCCTCCACAGATGTTCACTTCGATTATTATCAAATCGAATTCCATTCAATTCTAATTTAATATATTGAATTGGAAAACGTTCCCTTGGAAAATTCCCGTTAAATCTAAATAAAAAGATTTGTAAATCCCAAATCACATTTCACTGTAAATCGGGTTAAAGAACGAATGTCGTTACAAACACAGTTCACAACAAACCCAATTCACATTAGCCTCTAACCATAAATTAGTAAGAGAACAATTCCCTAAGTATTAACCCCGAAGGCCGAAACCAACATCAGATCAATACCCAGGAAAATATTCAACTTAACTAATCTCCAGTCAGTTTCTAATTTTCTTAACTCCATTAGGTTCAAGAACAGTATTATTAAAGATACCATTCACGACGAACCCAAAATCCAATTTGATATTAAATACAAGGCTCTGTATAGAAAATATATTGGCTTATAATCAATATCAAATTCTGTAACCAACACATATCGTATTGGAATAACGATATATATATCTTCCAAATTCCTCCACAATTCCCGTATAATCACAAAATCCAATATCGAAATATTCCGAGCATAATTTCGATTCAAATCCATTCCAATTCATATATTGGAAATCCTGGTTATTTGTAAAACCATTTCAAATCCAATTTATTTATTTTAAAAATATTGGATTTATTATTCTAATTCAAAACTAGTTCATTTCGATAAAAATCTATATTTATCTTTTCAAATAAGGACTTTTTCAACCCAATTCTTTCCAAATCATTTCTTATGATTTTGCACTAATTATTGATATTTTTAATAATTTTATCAAAGTCCGTACAGTCGATTTCCATAAACGGCCAGTGAACTGCACTTACACGACCTTTTCCTAATTTGATTTGAATATAATTCCAAATCCAACCGTTAGATTTCAAATCTCTAATATTCATTAGAAAGCTCTTTTCGATACGAACCCAATGGTTTCAGTTTTAGGAGAATCCGATGACCGAATCTCCCGTAATGTCCTTTCAAAGTCAATGGTCGAAATTCACGAACTGCCGCAGCGCGGCGCATTCTATTCAGGCCATTATATATATATATATTATATATTTCGTCGATTTCCTTTTAAAACGTATTTTATAAATCGTTTTAAATTCGTTTTCAAAATGATTTCAACTTCATATTCAATTTCTAATCTTCAATTTCCTTCCTTAGATTTTGATTTTTAATGGTGGAAAGATGTTAGAGGAAGGAGGAATATAGGCCACCAAATGAGAGAATAGAGAAACTAAACTCTTTCCCATATCTCTCACCCCCTATTTATAGCTTTCTACCAGCCCATTAATGGGCCTCTACAAATCAGCCCATTAAGGCTTCAAAATCCTGAACAACTAACTGAAAAACCTTAAAACATTAATTCCTCCCAAACGCTGAGCCAAATATTTAATATAACCACTCTATGGAAAGGCAACCATCATTTCCTTTCCAATGGCACAAGTCTCACCACCTGATTCGACATGAGTTAAAAGTTATGCCCTGTACCAGACTGACAGGGGAAAATGGTCATAAACAAAATTGGTAAAAATTATGGACATGTCTCACATGCCCATAAGCAACATATTACAATATGAGAATGATCCAACCCTCAGGGAATAAAAAAATATTTTACAATCCTCCGATATGCAAAATGTGGGCTGTCACTTTCTTCCCCCTTTAGAATTTCGCCCCTGAAATTCCAAGAAAACACAAGCAGCCACAACAATTCTACATGTCTATCATCCACGAGAAGTCAATTCTATCATCCAAACTAGCAACCATCAATCCATACATCCTAGCCTTATCCTAGCATGCAGAATACTATCAAACAACAACAAGATTCAACGATATGATGATGCTACGATATCAAAGGGTCCTACCGACGAAGAGTTCTGGATGAGTCGCCCTCATGCTCTCTTCCGTCTCCCATGTATAATCGTCGCCATCTTCCCTCTATTGTATCTTGACTAGCCTAACCATCTTCCTCCTAAGCTGTTTCGTGTCATTCCCCACAACACGAAGTAGCTTATGAGGTTTCGCAACTACAGTCTCTACCTCTAGGTCTTCGTACTGCTCTGGAAATACCACCACATTCGAATCATTCACGAACTTCCGTAGAAATGACACATGAAAAACATTATGCACACTCGACATCTTCTCAAGCAACTCCAATCTATATGCGATCTTTCCAATTCGCCCAACAATCAGAAATGGCCCAACAAACTTAGGAGCTAACTTTCCTTTGTTTCCGAATCGAACCACATGCCTTAATGGCGGAATTTTCACAAATACCATATCGCCAATGTCGAACACCAAATCCTTTCGACGCTTATCGGCATAACTCTTCTGACGATCTTGGGATGCCTTCAATCATTGCCAAATGATCTCAATACAATCCGAGGTCTCTCTAATCATCTCTGGCCCAAGTATCAACTTATCTCTATTTTCTAGCCAATAAGTTGGAGAATTACACGGTCTAACATACAACGCCTCTTATGGTGCCATCCCAATATTCGACTGGTAGCTATTATTATATGCAAACTAAACTAGATGTAGATGGTTTTCCCATGATCCTCCGAAGTCTAACACACAAGCCCTTGGGAGATCTTCCAAAGCTCGATTAACTCTCTCGATTTGACTGTCAGTTTGGGGATGATAAGCCGTACTTAAACACAACTCGGTTCCCAAAGCTATTTGCGAACTCTTCCAAAATCCACTCGTGAACAATGGATCTCGGTCACTCACTTTGATCTTCGGGATACCAGGGAATCGAACTATCCATTTCACATAAAGTTCAGTCAAATTCGATGTCGTCCTAGTCTACTTAACGGGAATGAACCTTTCACTTTTGGTCAAGCCATCCACAATGACCCAAATTCCTTTGTTTCCTGCCCTGGTTCTAGGTAGTCCATCGATAAAATCTATCAATACTTACTCCCACTTCCACGTAGGAACTTCCAATGGCTGAAGCAAACCACTCATCTTCTTCTATTCAGCTTTCACTAACTGATAGTTCATGCACTTGGAAATGAACATTCCAATATCTTGCTTCATCCCTTTCCAGTAGTAGACTCGCTTTCCTGATACATCTTATTACCACCGGGATGAATTGTCAACTTCGAGTGATGACATCCCCTCAGAACCTCATCTCTCAAGCCGTCGATATCAGGAACAACTAATCGCCCTTGCTTTCAAAGCCAACCTTCTCGATCGACTTCGAACTCTTTAATCTCTAGTTCCAGTTTCTGGATAAACTCGACAAGCTTTACATCTCGCTTTTATCCCTCGCCAATCCTTTCGATAAGAGTAGATCTTATTGATAAGCTTACCAACATTTTAGGTTCCAACTCACATCTTGGCCTGAAATCGAATCTTACCAAATACTTAAGGCTCTTGCATTCCAGAAACATCATCCCCAAGCTTGCGTGTCTTGACTCAACGCATCTGCAACCGCGTTACCTTTGCCAGGTGTATAGGCTATACCAAAATCATATGATGCCAGAAATTCTAGCCATCTCTATTGCCAAAGATTCAAATCCTTTTGGGAGAAAATATACTTCAACAACTTTTGATCCATAAACAACTCGAATCAAACTCCCAATAGGTAATGTCTCCACATCTTCAGAGCAAACACAATCACCACCAACTCCAAATCATGAATTGGATAGTTCCTCTCATGCCGCTTCAACTGTCTTGTATTCCTCCTTATTCCGAGAGTAAACCTAAATATCATCCATGAACATAAGCATGAACTTGTTCAACTAATCTCTGAAAACTTTATTCATAAGATCCACAAAATAAGCTGGTGCGTTAGTCAACCCGAATGGCATCACCAACCATTCGAATAAACCGGATGGTGTCCTAAAAGCAGTCTTCGGCACACTATCCTTCGCCACCCTCAACTAGTGAAATCTTATTGCCAAATCTATCTGAGAAAATACTTTGGCTTCGTGAAGCTGATCGAATAAGTCATCAATCTTTGGCAACAGTTACTTGTTCTTCTTAGTCACCTTGTTCAGCTTACGATAGTCGACACACAATCTCAACGAGCCATCTGCCTTGGTTATGAACACGACCGGTGCGCCCCATTCGGTAACACTTCTCCGAATGGATCCCTTTCCTAGAAGGTTACGAACTTTCATCTCCAACTCTCGTTGTTCCTTAGGCACATCCGCCTAAGAGGCATAACGATTGGTCTAGCACCCTCGACCCTAAATTCGATCTTGTGATGCGGCGGGAAACCTTTGACCTCATTAAAGACATCCTCGTACTCATTAGTAATTAGGACAGATGACAAGTCTTCTTGTGGAATCACAAGCGAAGATAGATAGCTAACGATGACACCATCTTCGCACTTACACCGTATCAACACCTTTCGCGCTTCCACATCCCCGACTCTCACATCAAGCTTCTCGCAATTCACCCTTGCCGCATACCTCTTGAGCCAATCTATTCCCAAGATGATCCCAAACCTAGCGAAGTTAAGAACAAAGCAATCACACACAAAAGAGTAACCATGACTCGACAACACTAGACCATGGCGCAATATGCACAAACTGGACGAACCCCCAACTGGTTTAGTCACGATCAATGGTCTATCACAAATCTCAGGTTCCAAACACAAATGACACACAAGCTCATTGCAAATGAATGAACGCGATGCTCCAGTATCAAATAATACACGAACTGAAACACCTCGAACAGAAAGAGTACCTTGCATGACGATACCCTTTCCTTTTTCCTTAACCGTAGGAGCTCTTGGAGAAGACGGCACTGCCCCCAAAGCATAAGCCTTAACCACTTACTTCCCTTTGGCTAATTCGGGAAAATCTTTCTTCTCATGTCCCGGTTTTTTGCACTTGAAGCACTTCATCTCAGATTCAGGATTCTTGCATTCACTAGCGAAATGGCCCTTCTACCAGAGTTGAAGCAAGTCACTTCACTCTTCTACTTCTTTTGGCCCTCCTTTCCCTTCTGTTGTTGTTGCTTCCTTTTCTTATTATTACCACCTTGTTGTGGCTTTTGAACTTCCTTGGTTGCAGCGACAACATTTGCCTCTTTAGGGAACAAGCTCTCATGACGAACAACCTTTTCCATAAGCATCTCGAATGGATCATCAAGATGGTCCAACAACGGCCTTCCAATGGAGGTATCCAGACCCATGACGAACTTCTCATTCTTCATATAGGGTGTATCAATGTATGAACGAGCATATCTGGACAAGGCTTCAAAGTCAAAAATATAGTCAAGCATAGGACGACCATTCTACTTCAATTCCACAAATTTCTAAAATAGAACAGATTTATAAATTATGGAGATAAACTTTGCTTCAAACTTAGCTTGGAATTGCTCCCATGAAATCTCTTCCTGTGGAGTCTAAAGTGTAACTGAATTCCACCATTCCATTGCTCTGCCCTGTAGCTGCCTTGATGCAAGCCTTCTCTTAGTTGCACCATCCAACCCCAAGTCTCCAAAGATTCAAACACAAGAATCCATCCACCTCTGAACCTCTTCAGCTGGCTCAGTTCCTTTGAATGGTTTTCCTCCTAAAGGTGTAAAATTCTTGCATAGCTTCGCAAAGTCCACTACCCTAGGCAATTGAACTCCTATGTCTATCGTAGCTGCCACTAGAGCGAGCACCCTTTGCATGAATATCTCCATCATGGCTTCAAACATGTTAGGATTGCCTGGTTCACTGTCATTTCCCCCTCTAGTATTAGCTCCCCTAGCAGCAAGTCTTGTTGTTCGTCTACTCAATCTAAATCTGCAATTTAGAATAATTAGCCACTTTCAAGAAAACTACTAAAGGAATACAACCGCTACTACTATATATGCTAATATATATATAGTAAGCATCCAATTGAAATCTACAAAAACGTCTCCTATATATAATTATGTCTTTGAACTTTTGCTAAAATCGTTAACTAGAGCTCTGATACCAAATGTGATGACCGCTCATAACCCCTGCACTATACAAGAGGAATAATGCGCAGAAAGGTGTACACGACAAGTATGGACGATCATCAGGGTAGGTAAAGATCGTCGGAACCTATCGTAAAACTCACAGCGCAAGGATAAAATATAATAGAACATATACAAAATGTATCATTAGTGAAGCAGAAACACTAAACTTTCATAACAACGAGAAAGTAATATCCATACACCTGGAGAACAACAACAATGTTTATACAATTTGCCTCACAACAACACTCGGAGAAGAAAAACGAATAGCAAAAACAAAATATTATATAGTAGAAAGATATTACGCCAGCCTCCTACTCGACTCCAAAAAGCTACATCGTCCTCATTAAATATTCACCTGTCACCTAGTCTACCCATCCAAACAATTGGATGAACAGCCCAAGGTAATAAGAGGGAAACATAAAACCTTAAGTCTAACAACAGTCCTAGTGAGCGATAAAACAGCTAACAAACATCATCAATAAAGTATATGAGAATGGGTAAATAAACAAACTAATCTACCCAACTCCAGAGAAGAACCTACACCTGCCTTCTCCACACCTGACAGTAATAGCCTTTACTATCCATACATCCAAAGGAACAACAATTCAGCCATGGAAATCAGAACAACCATTAATACATGGCAAAAGCAACTCATACAACATCTGGTTATATCTCACAGAAACCACCCAAACCGAACTTGGCATCCCTCAAGCACAAGCCCCAAAGCCCGAAACCAATATCAGACAAGAACCCAAAGAACACCCCATTTGAAGTTTGATAATCTCCGAGAGATGGTACAATCAATACAACCAAGTATTCAAACATCCATGACTGACTCTAGCTATCACCGCCAACCTTGCTTTGAAACCAATGTTAATCATATGACTGGCTAAACAATTTGCCATCAATTTTAAGGGACCATACTTGATGCCCTGGTTCTAGCGAAACCCCCCCACACGTTGTACACAACATGTGTCAAGGCCATACACGACACCCAGGGTACTTGAGCTACAACTGATCTTTCCATCGTACCCCTGCTTTGAGCCCGCTAGAACCTACGACATTGATAATTCCTTGGCCTTCTCATCTCTAGTCATTATCAATTACGACTATTCATAAGCTACACATTCATCACATCCGCACGAACTCAATACATCCCCGAGCCATCTCCACATTTGTCACATCCGACGAAAAAATAACCTCACTTCGTTGTTCCCCATTGAATTCACTAAGGAGTCACCGCATCACTGAGCTAAGTTACATCATTGCGCTGCGGCTAGGGTTCGGGGGCAGTACCCCCCCACTTAGGGTTGTACCCGAAAAATATAAATTTCAGAAAATGACCCTGGGCGATCGACCCCCCCCCCCCCCACTTTGGTACGACCGACCCTGCCCGACCGAACACACCATTTCTCGACCGACCAACCCCATCATGGTGTAACCGACCGATCGAGCCCAATATGCACAGAACCTGGTGACCGACCCCCTAGTTTGCACGACCGACCGACACTGCTCAGCTGGGCCCAAATGCTGACCGATGCGTCCCTGTTCGACCCATCATTGCACGACCAAAGACCGACCGACCCACTTACTTCAACACCTGGCCAACCCATATGTTGCTTGACCAGAACTCAAGCTGCTTGACTTTGTGCATGACCGACCTCCCTACTACGTGCGACCGACCCCAATCTCGAGCCCTGGCTGGATCGAGCGACCACCTTGTATTTCTTCTCAAACCGACCACAAGTTGTACTATGTCGTATTACCCTTGTATTACGCTTGACCCCTGGCTTGTACGCTCGACCCAAAACCTGCACAAACCCCATTCACCTTCGAATTCGAACAAAACTTCACCAAACGATGAATTCGATGAAATATACTCATCTAATTCATTTAATATAACCATTTATGAAACCACTAACAACATGAATATGACAATTATCACTAAAATTACACAAATTTGCCAAAATTACTATAAACAAACATATGAACTAAATTATGGGTCAAACATGCATAGATATATGAAATGGCATTGGAATTACCAGTTTAAACATGCTAAATTAGATCATAGGTAATTCAAATGGAAATGTACTTACAAGGTGTAGATCTATGGTGAAATACTTGAATTTGATGAAAAACATGATCAAACATTCATATATTTCATTGAATCCATGTGAGAGATGCAAATCACTGACTGATTCTCCATATCAAGCTAAACTCAATGTATTAAGATTCCGGACAGCAAGCAACTTGAACCAAACCCTTTGATTCGACGAATCCCCACTTCAAATGATATAGATCTAGCCTCCAAAGGTGTAGATTTACAATTTCCTTCCTTAGATTTTGATTTTTAATGGTGGAGAGGTTTTAGAGGAAGGAGGAACATAGGACACTAAATGAGAGAATAGAAGAACTAAACTCTTTCACATATCTCTCACCCCCTATTTATAGCTTTCTACCAGTCCACTAATGGGCCTCTACAAATCAGCCCATTAAGGCTTGAAAATACTGAACAACCAACTGAAAAACCTTAAAACAGCGATTCCTCTACGGAAAGGCAATCATCATTTCCTTTCCAATGGCACAGGTATCACCACCTGATTCGACCTAAGTCAAAATTTATGCCCTATACAAGACTAACAGGGAGAAATGGTCACAAACAAAATTGGTAAAAATTATGGACATGTCTCACATCCCCATAAGCAACATATTAAAATATGAGAAAGATCCAACCCTCAGGGAATAAAATAAAATATTTT
This sequence comes from Allium sativum, assembly GCA_030737875.1. Lineage (NCBI taxonomy): Eukaryota > Viridiplantae > Streptophyta > Magnoliopsida > Asparagales > Amaryllidaceae > Allium > Allium sativum. The sequence goes on from CM060921.1 coordinate 284,376,630, forward strand.
ATGATCCTCCGATACGTAAAATGTGGGTTGTTACAATCCTACCGTGGGGCCAGCACAAGGTGTCTACGGGATAGGGAGCCAATCGATTGGGTAGTGATGAGGGTACATATAGTCTTTCTTGTTTAGGAGCCCGTTATCATCGTTGGGGGTAGCACCTGTCATTTCGGTTAGGCTACCTGTTATTATTTTATGGTGTAAAACCGCTCACTAGAAGTACACCTAATTCTATTATCATGTTCTTGTTGGGATCATCTTGTTTCTGTTATACTAGTATTGGTGCAGAGGAAAGTACTTAACAAGCGCAATATATTATGTCATGTTTATTTTGTTTATCCTGCTCAGTTTGTTATACCTGCCTTATGATATTGTTATCTCTCTCATCCAGTTTATATGCCTGTCATGATGCTTTTACTTATTTATATGCTAAAAGTAACTGGACTCTCCATACTTTATGTCCGACCCATTTTGTTTCCTCTTCTCTCTCTTCCGTTCCGCTCCCCATCCCCCCTCCTGTTCTCAGGGTAGGAATACTCAGGCCTGATTTGGATTCTCTCTTTTGTTCTACTTGGAGCTGCTTAGATGTACCACTTTGATTTCTTGTCTTCTCTGATATGGCTATATTTTGGGGGACTATGATTCTTATATATTATTATACTCTGATGATTTTATTATAAGACAGAAGTTTTAAGTTGATGTAATGGGTTTTCTATATTTCAGACTTATGATGTAACTGGGTTTTGGACCACGATGTTTTCTGTTTAATAAAGTCTTAAATTTCGCTATTTATTTTATATCTATCTTGTGATGCATCTATTTTTGTTTACATATAACACTTCACAAAACTTAATGCATTCTGTTAAAGAATGACATTAACGGACATGAGGTGTCATAGCGGATGATGAGGAGGAAGATGAAATTCCAAGCTTTCTTCGTCTCTTGCTCATGAACATAGTCATTTTGGAAAAATTCTTTTTGAGCTTCTTTTGATTGTTGACTATCTTCACTTGATTTTGAACAATCATTTCTCTGGAAAGATTGGACACTCAACACTACTTTCTAACGAAGTTTCTTCTTCTTCCATTTCCATAGGCACTTGTTCTTACTACATTCGAGCTTGTTTGTCTTTGAATGTCTCATAAGGTTTAAAAGTGAGTGGAATTTGCATAAGGTGTATGTTTGTGGAATCAAACACCTTTCTTGGCACAAATTACTCTCTGTGAAGATCAAATCCAAAATATTTGAAAATGCGAGTGAGATAAACTCCACAACAAAGAGTGTTTTCACTTGATGAAGTTTCTATTGGTTTGAATTCTCTTAAGATCATGTCGGTCCAATTGATGTTATATCCACCAATAATTGCAAAGAGTGCTTTTTGGACCATGAGAGTTGGGTTGTTAAAATTTCCAGAACGAGGAGTGATGTTATGTTGAAGGAGAAGGTTTACGCTTGTTTTTGGGTGGAAAAAGCGATTTTTGAATTCCATTTGAGCATCGCTTTCAAATACGTCGTGACAAGTTTCTATCTCGGTTTCATCAATCTAGAAATCCGAAAAATCTAAGCCCATTTTTCTATAATTTAAGGTATTTCCCAAGATTTCGCAATCTATAACAATTTGCGTGCCTTTGTCGCTACTTCAAATTTGTTCTTCATTGCTTTTGAAAAATCCGCGAATAAGATTCGCATAAAACATCTTGACAAGCTTTAGGTAACACACTTCATCATTATCCCAAGAGTCAATTAAATTCAAGACTTCATTGTGATTGAAAAGAGAGATAAGATCATAGGATAGAAAGTCCCTAAAGATAGCGAAAGCACCCGTATAGACTTCTGCATTTGCTAAAAAGTCAACATAGGTTTTGATAGCTTCTTTATCATTATGAAGATCAATGTTTTAAATCTCGGATATCGGTCACGTTTCATCTCGGGGATTTTATAGACTAGGTCTTGTATCGGGGGAGATCTCGGATGAGATGAGTCCAACTCGGGAGTTCGTCTTGGATTTCCATTTCGGGTCTGAAAGTTCATATCGGAACAATCTCGGGGTACATGATATGTTAAATATGATATTTTAACAAAATTATTTTTATGAATGCTACTAAAAACATAGTAACTTAAACTTAAAATGCAAAATAACTTTATTATTCTTTATTTTGCAAAAAATCATTCATACTCTAAATTGTAATATGCTTAAAATAGAAATATTGTTAGACAGAAAACATTAAAAGGATTTAAAACAATAAAAAAATTCAGCATGAATAGACCATAAAATACATAATTTCATGAGTAATATGCATGTAAAAAGGCGAATATGAAAATCATAAGCATTGTAAAACATATATGAACATACAGTATAGTCATTTAACATGCAAAATGTAATATAACAAAAGATTGTTATGGCCAGATTTGAATTTTTTAATTATAGTTCTAGTTCAGACACAAATTTAAATTTTAAACAAAATAAATAAATTCTCGGACGATATTCCAGTATTTCGTCTCGGTCAATATATTGTTCGATATTGCAATATCTCGGGCGATATATTCGAAAGGAGATTTACAGTGATATTTGTTGTTTCATTTCGAAAGGAGCCCAAACGAGATCTCAAAGGAGATCTCGGGCAAGATTTGCGAGATTTGAAATAGTGATGATGATAACCTTTTATGATTTTGGTTAACTTCAATTTCTGAGATGAACTTGAGGAAGCCATTGAAGTGTTTGATTTGAAGAGTATAGATATGAAGAATGTAATTTGAATTGTGAATGAAAGGTAGAGAGAATAGATGTATATATAGAAATTGAATGGATATGAATTGAATAGGCACAACTTTTTAGAAATCAATGAAAACTTTTCAGATCATGGGAGTTGGTGAAAAGTTGGAGGGAAGTTTGAAATTTTAAACCTTTGAAATTCAAGGTTTGAATTTCAAATTACAGACTGATATGTCAACATATAGACATATGTATGTCGACATATATGTTCAATTTCAAGAAAAATTTGGTTTTTGTGACGTTTGATTTAAATTATCAATTTATATTTCAGGTTTAATTATTTACTGAAATAATTCTAATCCCAGCAAACATTCAAATTTTATTTTATTATTTAATTAATCATCATTACTACTATTTTGAATTTCAAATTTCAAGTTTTGAATTTTAAAGGTTAAGTTTCAAATCCAAAACAAAGCAAGCAATCAAAGCATACATTCAACCAAAAATTTAAAAATTAATAAAGGTGTACCCGGTTTTTAAGTCCTTTCCTTTGATATTTTATGAATTCTGAATTGATGTGAAGCACATATTTGAATTTCCGGTTTCTGGCTTTTCATCACTTGATGATGAATCTGATTCGTCTAACATTTCTGCATATGCTCTCTTTCTCTTCTTTGATGAATTGCTATTTCCGTCTATTGAATTGATTTGTGTGGATATTGATACATTCTCTTCATATGGCCTGGTTTATTGCAGTTATAACATCGACCATCATTTCTTCCTGAACTTCCTTGGTTATTATTTTGAAAAAAAAAATCCTTTTATATCTAAGAAATTTTCTGAAATGTCTTGTCATTAAGGTTTTTTCTTCATTGTCTTCACAGCTCAAGTCAGAATCATTTATTGTTGCTTTAAATGCTATGGATTTCTTTTCAATTGGCTTGTTTTCCTTTCTTTTCTGTAATTGGACTTCAAAAGACATCAGATTTCCGATTAACTCCTCAATCCTCATTTCACCGACAATATTGGCTTCTTCAATCGCTAATGTTTTCTGATCCCATTCTGAAGTCAATGAATTCAATATTTTTCTGACTTGATCTTCTTTATAATAAGTTTTTCCAAGTGCTGTTAATGAATGCACTACCTCTTGAAATCTGCAATACATAACAGAGATAGATTCATTTTCGTTCATTTTGAATATCTCAAACTGATTAACTAACATTAATATCTTTGTTTGTTTAACTTTACTAGTTCCTTCATGAGTTACTTATAAAGTTCTCCAAATTTCATGAGAAGATTTACAAACTGACACTCTATTAAATTCATTCCTATCTAGTGAACAAAAATAATATATTCATGGCTTTAGAATTGCTTTGTGCAGCAGCCTTTTGTTCATTTGTCCATTGTGTAAAGATAGTTGTAGGTTCTACATATTCAGTATGTGTGCAATTCCATGTGTCTAATCCTACTGATTGTAAATATATTTTCATTCTACATGCCTAATGAATAATTACTACCATTAAAAAATGGTGGTCTAACTGTGGACTTACCCTCTACAAAAGAACTATTATTATTACCAGTGTTGGTTGTCATTTTTAAAAATGTTCAAAAATCAGATTATGAACTTTTTGAAAGACCTTTCCTAATACCAATTATTAGGGAATGCAGAATGGAACGTTAAGTCAAAACTAATACTAGAGGGGGGTGAATAGTGTTTTCAAGGAATTTAAGAAAATCTAAAACTTATATGATCTACTATATGAATCACACACCACAGAGATGATCATAGACACAGAATCAAACACAAACACAAAAATAAACAGAAATAAAATGCATAGAAGGAAAGAACACACCAGATTTATACTGGTTTGGATTACTCCTACGTCTATTCCCATGCAAAGCTGGATTGCGTAGAGTTTTATTACTATTTCAATATCCAAGTACAACACCCTTGATTTCAAAGCCACAAGGTTACCACCGTTTCCACACCCCCATTGATTTCCCCGAATACAAGGTTATAACCATTTCATTCCTTGATTTCATGGCTTCAAGGAACACACTGTTTCACAAACAACACCAAATGATTACAACAGCCCTATAGCTCTTCAGTAGCATTTTGATTCAGAGAGTAAAGAGTAGAGAGTGAGAAGAGAAGAAGTTTTATAAAAATAGAATTGAAATCGGCAGAGTACAAGTGTAGAAATCATTAAAATATGAAATATTAATGGAGTAATGAAAAGGGATGAAGATGGAGAAGAAGAACGATAAAAAATTCAAAATCAGCCACTATTTATAAGATTTGAAAGGTTGCAACGCTTCTGGAACGTTACAAATAATGAAAAGACACTTCCTTTCAAAATTGAAAATGTGATAGTTATATGTTGACATGGCCATATATGTATGTCAACATATGTTAGTTCAATTTTGAAATTTGAGTATTTTTAAAGTGTTTTAATATATATAATTCTGGAAATTCTTGGATTAAAACATAGTGATATAAATAAGTATTATATAGTAGAAAATCATATGAAATCATAAATGTAAATTATATAAACATATTTATAAAATTATAAATTTTAAAATTTTATAAATATAAGGATATAAAAGTATATAAATATATATAAAAACTTATAAACTTTAAAACTCTAGTTTAAAATGAAAAGTAATATAGAAAAACTTAATTAAAATTTGAATAGAATTTGAAAATCGAAAATCAAAATTGGAAAACAAATTTTGAAATTGAATTTGAACCTAGAGTGCAATCCAGAGTCTTACATATAAGCTAGATTCTATTAACATATTTGTCTTGAACTCTTGAACTCTTGAAATCTTGATTACTCATGAGTCTTGAATCTTCTCTGAATTCTGAATCTCTTGAATCTCTAAAACTCTATAACTGTACAGTCTTCAGTATTAATTCCTGTATACAAATCCTACATATATATATATATATATATGTGTGTGTGTGTGTGTGTGTATATATATTTCAGATAGAGGTGTTAGTACTTATTTTATAATCAATTAATGTGACGATCCCAAAACCCCGTACGACGGTGTTAAGGATAATCATTGGAATATAACACATTAACCATCATTAGCAGAATACAGATAATAGCATAAGCAGGAAATAAAATAATTTACATAAATATGACAGCGGAATCATACATATCACAACATCAGAGAGCACAGTGCAGGATACAACTTAGTGCATAAAAGTACATGATTAGTCTACATTGCCATAAGAGGTACATATACATAGAGAGTACATAAAAGAAATGTCATTTTACATCACCAGAAGCGGAATCATATACATAGATAATAATGGCGGAAAATCAATAGTCAGCACTGAGAAGTCAAGCCTCTCCATGAGCCAAAAGATGCACTCCTGCTGCAGTGCAAAGCCAAAATATGTCCAGCTACCTGATACTAGGCTGCCCGTGTGAAAATAAGGGCACCCGAGTTTGCAAGGTGAAACAAACTACGAGTCATTCATGGGACTGGTATGAGAAATCTATTTAACTAATTAAACAACAATAATAAGGCAAATCATAGGACCACGCCACTTTCGCGGAACGAGTTTACTCCAATGATTGCTAGTGCATGAAATAAAGTAAATTATTAAATCATCGCAATGCTTTTTATAAAATGAAGCCATCATAAGACTCAGGTCCCATCACACAATGCAACACAAGCCGGAGGATAGAGTTTTACCTTATAATGGCCAAGAAATGCTTGATACGTATAAAACAAAAGTGTTTGATATTATTACTAGTGCATATATGTTTCAAAAGCAATTTCCATCATAAATATCAATCATAGACGGCATGGGTACCATATATCATGTCGCCATACTAGTAATACAATCAAATCCGTAATTTTGTATTGGAAATTGGATTCCATCAAGAGTCGAGGCAAGGGGCAAGCTCCTCTCCGTTCGAGACACTCTAGCAAATGTCTCAGGACCACAAACAACGATCCTTGGATCTTCAGGGCCGGTCCTCTCTTGCTTTTGAGGATTGGCAATTCCTGAACACACGTTTCTCGGTCCTTACAGACCTATAACCGAGGCGCCTCACATTCCAACAACAACACAGGTAAAACAATATATAAATGTCAGGGCTGGTAGGTCACTGACATCACCCATAGCTAGAAGGAAACGTCGTGTCCTCCCTGCAGTCACTATCCCGTTTTTGACTCATACTGAGGTGTGAGGCCCGCAAATCAACGCTATACACAAAGCTACGCCATATAGGCCATGCTTTGATCATCAACCACAAGACTTTGCTTTTCAACAGAAGCCTTGATCATCTGCCACTTAGGCGTGCCACACAGGCAATTCACTCCATGCGACTGATTTCTATCGATATATAACCTCTGAGCTCATACGTCTCAGAGAAGGGAGTTAAGCAAGAGAATAAATTCTCCGCCTCCAAACAGATACATATTTAATAGAGATCAATCAGCACAGAACAAAATCCAATGTTAGACACACAGTCCATTTACAAGTTCGTTCTAGGTTTGAACGAAGCCGGAGGCACCATATTCCTTACATATCCGTACAATCAACAAATACGTCCAGACGGTTACCACTTCAGCTCCTTCAAGGTAGCTACTCCAATCATGAGCATCAGTAGCGCCCATCCATCAAATGTGAAGATCGTTGGTCTTGAACCGTCTTCATCTCTTCGACTTCTAATCGTCGATCAATTATTTGAAATGAGAATTAACTCGGACTTTTCAAATAATTCACGTATATTTAGATTTTCAAATCACTCCTTTCCATGGTTAAATTATTCGACAATCACATTTTAGTTCTTTAGTATAATTTTCATGTCAAACACATTCAACCATCAAATATCAAGCAAACCAAGTAGTATCGGTTTATTCCCAGTCTATATCATCTATAATATTTTGTAACGATATATCACCATTTTTATTTATTTAAAAATGGTCCTATTTAATTGAACGACGTTTCAGGTCGTGCCGAGGCACTAGCGCTGTTTTCCCTAAATTTGTTTTACACATATATGAAAATCTAATTGTTGGATCTCAACAAAGTTTATATCGTTGGGAAGATATTCCCAAAGCGAACCCAACGGTTCCAGTTTAGTGAAAATTCAATGGTCGGATCTTTTGGTATAATCGTTTGAAGTTACGATTTCAAAACACGAACTGCAGGGGCTCGATTCGTTTTATTTAATTTATATTTATATAAATATAAATATAATTTATTCGACGATTTCAATATCGTTTTCACTTCAAATATTTCACTAATGCCTTTAAATTTCAGAAAATTTCGCCATAACCTGCTTTGTACGGGAAGGGGTTTGGAAATTTATTGGGCCGTATTAGGTACCCAATAAATCCTAATAAGCATGCTCATATTTATAGTGATATATTCCGGTGTCCACAGGGGAGCGTGTATAGATCATAACTCCAGAGAATAAATTCTCGTCACCCTATAAATGGTTTTTGTGCCTTAATGACCAGAGAGACATGTTTATTGTCATCTCCAGACCCGTGTGGGGTTTTTATTAATCTTGCAATTTACCGTTAAAATTTATATAGTCCAGATCAGTCATTAGTTCAACCTGTAATATATAGTCATCACCATACAAGCCTCTCGCTTGTATGGTAAATCTTCAACCTCGTCACACAAGCTCCAAATGCTTATGTGGTATATGATGAAGTATGCCTATCTTCAGGAAGTATGCCATGTAGTGTAGTTCAAAATTTATTGTTACTATCCTATGGCGACGTTTATTATTACATACAGAACAACCAGCACTTCGCATCCAATGGCATTCACAGGAGTTGATATAATAATAAAATTGCGCATCCAACTCATTAAGGTTTACCTATTTGCAGGGGATGCAAATAAATTCTTTACTCAACAGCTAATCCATTTTTCTGTTCAACACATGCATATATAGATGTGCAAAACTAAGCTAAAAATAATATTCCTAGCGAACAAAGGTTTATTTCCACATATAGTTATTTTTAACACTTCCTACACATGTTAAAAATAATATTTTCAACCCACACGTATTTATTTGAACAAGTGGTTATGTTTTTAACACTTCACGTTTCGCATAAAAATGATATTTTTAGCGAACAAAAATATATTTCAACACGTGACTATTTTATTTAGTTCACCTACATGTTAAAAATAATAATCATAGCAAACAAATATTTGTTTCAACAATTGTATATTTTTAGCGAGTCGTTTACACATCAAAAATATTTATTCAACACATGAACATTTTTAGCACTTCATATTCACAATAAAAATGTAAATTTTATTGTTCAATCTATATATTAAACACATGAATATTATCCACTTCACATATACGATAAAAATATGATTATTATCGTTCTAATCCTTTATTCAACACATGAATAATTTCTATAGTTTATATATATAATAAAAATGTGATTTTTAATGTTAAAACAATTTATTGAAAACACGAATAGTTTATATAGTATAGATATGTGATAAAATGTTATTTTTTTTCCAAAGAATTTTATTCATCACATGAATTTCTATTCAATACATGAATCTCTATTCAACTCATGAATATGGTTTCAACACATGAATTTCTATTCAATACATGAATATGGTTTCAACACATGAATAAAGTTTCAACACATGAATAAAGTTTCAACACATGAAAATAATTCTAACACATGAATATTATTGAAAATTTCGGCAGCATAACGGCAGGGTATTTAAAACCGGCACCGTCCCGAGTACGGCTCCTCGCTCTACCTTAAAACCTCGCGGTTTTTGACAATAGGGATTTCATACATCTAATTCGCACGCAGGCGAGTATGTTTTTCTTTTCCACAATTTATTATAATTTTGTTTCAAACACAAATGGGTATTTTTCAACCACAATGGTATTTTCAACCACAATCCAAACAATATCAACCACAAACAAGCCTATCAACCATTCGCATTATTCACCAAAATTTTCACACCAATTCACAATCAATAAATATCGTCCATGGTTTGTGGAAGAGGGGAGTGTGTATATATATATATATTAGTATATAAATATATTTTATTTCCATTTCAACGCATATATGTTTCATACAATGCTTGTATAATTTATACATCGCTCATATAAATTATACAACACATGTACATGAGGTATACAACGCGTATATAATTTATATTTCGCTTATATAATTTATACAACACATTTCCATTCACATTTCAGTTTAGAAATCTCACATTGGTTTGTTGCTTTGCTAAAAATCGTAGCGAGCTCAGAAAAATCAATGGACACTTCTAGAATGTAGAGAGCGTCAACACGGTCTCGATGTTTCCTGTTTCATCGAATTTTGTCAACATAGCAAAAAGATACGATTTTTATATTAAAATCATGATTTGCAACACTTAAAAGTGTTATATTCAGTTTTGAAAAACAAGGCCGTATACCTCAGTTTAATCTTCAAAATTAGGTTTGCAAATAACCTTCAATCTGCCATGCTTCGCTCAGATCAGGTTAAACCATGAGGAAGAGGGTCGAAAGGCGCGCCTGCGTCTGGGGGTTCGACGCGGTTCGGTGGTCCGAGCTGACGACGGCGGCGCAGTGAAGTATCCGACTTTGGGGAGCTCATTCTCCTCGATGGCGCAGCGATAGGGGGCCTAACAGGTATTGATTTGAAGAGGGAGGAGAGGGCTTCAAAAAGTTCCAAAGGGCGGGGGTGTAATTCTTCCTGGTTTGGTCGGAAAATGGATGGGAAGGTGGGAGCACTGTGCGTCGTCGGTGAGGGAGAGAGAGGCGGGTTTTTGAGGGATTTTTATATTTTTAATTTTATGAAGGAAAATTCTAATTGGCCGGAATATATATATTTCAAAAAATTAGGGTTTTCACAAATGAACTCCTTTTCAAACCCAACGACTGTCGCCCCTAGCTAAATACCCCCATCCCGAACACGATGGGATATGTTTCATAGGCCCATTCGACTGTTACAGTCAGTTATTCTTCAAATTAAAGTATAAAACATTCAATATTCCATTTGAACGTATATTTCAATTTGCCAGGGACACAGACTGATTTCAAAAATTCCAGAAAAATAAATCTAGCTATGTTTTGACGCTACGGTCCGAACAAAACTAGTTTCGTCGAATTCTAAGACCGTTTGAAAAATGGCCATTTTCTGGTCGATCCAATTTAACAGTAATCAACCAAACACGTTTTCTTTTGCCACGCTCACATATTAGCTTCAAAAATTATGAAATTTGAAACCTAGCAATAACTTGACATCTCGGATCCAACAAAAGTGGTTTCGTCGAATTCTGAGGTCGTTTGCAAAATGTCTACTTTCAAGGGCTATATATTCTCTATAACGACCTTTCTGAAAATTCATTTAGCTATAACTTTTGATTCCCACTATGAAACTTCGATTTTTCAGATTTGTTAGAAAGATATTCATAAACAGATTTAAATATTTTTGGTTTCACTAAAATCCGTTTTAATTTGCACCCGGTACAGTTAGTCAAATTTTGAATTCAAATTTCAAACTGCCGCACCATTTCTAACTCATTATTTTATTGAAATATTCTATTTCAATTGCTCAAATTTCTTTAAAATAACCAATTTAAAAAAATTTAATTGGCTCGTATTTTCTGGGTTGTTACAATCTCCCCCATTTAAAACTTTTCGTCCCCGAAAAGGAAACAGCAGTACGTACAGTTGGAAACAAAAATGGAAACGCAAAGTATTGTAAAGGTACCTTGCACCGGAGTTAGTCATAGATGTCCACTCTGCATTTGAGGTAAGCTTGCCTAATGCTTTCCTCAGTCTCCCAAGTACAGTCCCTAGGATCACTACTCCACTGCACTTTAACTAAATGAATCTTCTTGCTCCTTAGCTCTTTAGTTTCTTTGCCAACTATTTTTAACGTTTCTCTTCTGACTGCTAATTCTGGAGTAATTTCCAAGTCCTGTTGCGCTGCTTCTTCTACAACAAGACCTGGATCATGCATATGTTTTCTAAGTTGAGATACGTGAAACACATTATGTACTCCATGCAACCAATCAGGTAATTGAACCCTGTAAGCAAGAGTTCCAATCTGTTTAAGTATAGGAAAGGGACCAATAAATCTGGGTGCCAACTTCCCGGTTTTACCGAATCGGATTACTCCTCTCATCGGAGAAACTTTCAAATAAACATAATCACCAACAGCGAATGCCAAATCTCTTCTTCTATAATCCGCATAACTCTCCTATCGACTTTGCGTGGTTTTCAATCGTTTCTTGATGAAATCGACTTTATCTGATGCTTCTCGAATCATATCGGGTCCTAACACAAGTCTGTTGCCAGGTTCTACCCAACATGCGACAGATCTGCACGGTCTACCGTATAATGCTTCAAATGGCGATAGTTTCAAACTTGCTTGATAGCTGTTGTTATATGAGAATTATGCCAAATGCAAGTGATCTTCCCATGACCCGCCAAAATCAATAATACAAGCCCGTAGTAAATCTTCTAGAATTCTGTTCACCCTCTCAGTTTAGCCATCTGTCTGAGGGTGATAATCGGTGCTCAGGTTCAGTTTTGTTCCCAATTCTGTATGGAATGCCTCCCAGAATTTGCTAGCAAATATTGGGTCTCTATCACTGACTATGCTGATGGGATTTCCATGCAGCTTAACAATTTCTTTGAAATAAATCTGTGCTAGACTTTGGGCGGTTCTATTTGATCTGACAGGTATGAAATGGGCAGTCTTCATGAAGCGATAACGATCACCCAAATACTGTCATTACCTTTCTTGGTTCGGGGAAAACCATCTATGAAATCCATGGAAATTTGTTCCCACTTCCAACCTGGGATTTCCAATGGTTGCAACAATCCGGCCAGCTTTTGTTGGTCGCTCTTGACTAGTTGGCAAGTAGGGCACCTGCTAACATATAAAGAAATGTCCCTCTTCATGGACCTCCCCCAGAAGGTGCGTTTGAGATCATTGTACATCTTACTTACCCCGGGGTGAATGCAAAGCTTGGATTTATGACATTCATCAAGCACATCTCTTTTGAGCTCTGGGATGTTGGGAACATAGATCCTCCCTTTTAATCTCAGAACTTCTTCCTTATCCACTTGAAAACTCGAGGGCTCGCCTTTCTGTATTTTCTCTCTGATCCTTTGAATGAAGTGGTCATTCTTCTGAAGAACAGATATTTTATCAATCAATAAAGGCGTAATTATAAGATTGGCAATGATTGCGGTTTTTCTGCTAAGCGCACCAGCTACAACATTGGCTTTCCCCGGAGTATACAGAATATCTAGATCATATGCTGCGAGAAATTAGAGCCAACGCTGCTGTCTCAAGTTTAGATCTTTCTGGGTGAACAAATACTTCAATGATTGATGATCTGTAAATAGTTCGAACTTCTCACCCAATAAGTAATGGCTTCAGATTTTCAAGGCAAAAACGATGGCTAGCAACTCAAGATCATGAGTTACATAATTCTTCTCATGCGGTTTCAGCTGACGGCTAGCATAAGCGACTACTTGGCCTCTTTGCATTAATACTGCACCAATACCTCTAATAGAAGAATCCGTCCAAACCGTCAAATCCTGATTGCCATCGATAATGGTTAATACTGGAGCGGTCGTCAATTTTGATTTCAATTCCTGGAAAGCTTCCTCACAGTCGAAAGTCCACTTAAATTTCTCATGCTTCTTTGTAAGCTTTGTTAATGGACCAGATATCTTCGAAAAATCCTTAACGAATTTTCGATAATAACTTGCCAACCCCATAAAACTTTGGACCTCTGTGGGTGTAGTAGGCTATTTCCAGTCTTGAATTGCTGTAATTTTGCTCGGATCTACAGAAATTCCTTCCTTTGACACGATATGGCCAAGGAACTTCACCTCTTCCTGCCAAAAGATACATTTAGAGAATTTGCCTTTGAAGACGTTCTTTCTCAGAATCCCCAATACTTGTTCTAAATGTTTTTCATGCTCGGCTTTTGATTTGGAGTAGATTAAAATATCATCGATGAATACCAGGACAAATTTATTTAGAACTTCTCTGAACACTCTATTCATTAGATCGACGAAGTATGTTGGAGCGTTGCATAAGCCGAACGGCATTACTAACCATTCATAAAATATGTTTAGACCTCTGAAAGCTATCAAAGGAACACACTCCTCGGCAATTCTCAGTTGATGGAAACCTGTAGCTAGGTCCATTCTGGAAAATACCCTCGCTCCGTTTAATTGGTCTAACAAATCATCGATGCGGGGTAACGAGTATTTGTTTTTGAGCGTCTGCATGTTGAGGTCTCGGTAATCAACACACAATCGGAAAGTACCGTCTGACTTAGGAACAAATACTACAGCTGCACCCCAACTAGAAAAGCTAGGTCTGATCAGACCCTTCCATAGTAGTTGATGAGTTTGATCGCCTAATTCTTCTTTTTCTTTTGGAGTCATTCTTCGAATTGGATGTACCACTGGTCTGGCATTCGGAATTAGATCGATTCTGAATTCAATTTCTCTTTGCGGAGGTAAGTTTTCGACTTCTTCAAACACATCCGCATAGTTTTTGACAACAGGAATCTTTTCTAAGGAAGTGGGAATAACTTCGAGTGCAGACCAAATATCCTTTCTATCTGGATTTGAACCATGGCATGGTACAGTAATATATCCAAGCTTCGTTTTAATATTTGCTATTCTTTCCGCACAATTTACTTCGGCCTCGTATTTCGTTAACCAATCTAGCCCGAGAATGATATCGAACTCAGGAAAATCCATAACGACTAGATCAAAAGGAAACCGGTATCGAGAAAAAGAAACAGGTACTTTACAATATGAACTGAGAATAATAGAACCCCCTATTGGATTATGAACCCTAACCAATTCTTTAAGCTTTCTTTTTTTTAACTTTAACTTGTTAATAGTGTTACTTGCAATAAAACTACGTGATGCACCCGTGTCAAATAGTACAGAAACATGAATATTTTTAATTGTAAGGGTACCTCCCAAAACATCAGGTTTACCTGTTCCATTGGAAGCAGCCAGCGGGTTTGCCCCATCGTAAACATGAGCAAATTCTGCCTTCTTAAGCAATGGACAATCTTTGATGAGATGTCCTGTTCGGCGGCAGTTGAAGCATGAACGAGAATTCTGAGAGTTCTGGCTTGAGCCTTGTGAGTTAGCCCTCTGCCGTTTTGGAGCTGTGCACACATTAGAGTAGTGTCCCATCTTACCACAATTAAAGCAGCTTCCCTTTGGCGGCTGGCTAGATTGCTGATTTGTGGATGCTGCATTGCTAGACTCAGGCTGGTTCACAGAAGGCTTGCGTTTGTTCCCCACTTGACTCTTGGCGCGGTCTAGATCAAGGTTCCTTTGGTCCAGGTCCTCATAATTACAGGCCATTTCCACTAAGTCTGAAAATGCTAGTTTGATGTGGCTCATGGCTCTATCTTGATACTTACGCTTTAGCCCATGTATGAACCTTTTGTTCTTGGACTTGGCAGTCGCGATAAGCTCTGGGGCGTAGCGAGATAGCTGTGTGAACTTATTGAGGTAGTCCTGCACGGAGAGGTCTCCTTGTTGGAGGTTTGCAAATTCATTATGCATGCGCTCAATTGTTTGTTCTGGGATGAACTTCTCCTTGAACATATCCTTGAACTCATCCCATGTTCTCCCTACATTTTGGTTCTCAGAGGTGATGGCTCCTACCATAATTCTGCTTCATCTTGCAAAAGCCTGGCGCCCATAAATGCCTTGTCCTGATCTCCGAGCCTCAGGCCTCCCAAGATCTTTTCGCAAGTTTTCAACCATGCTAAGGCCTCTATCACTGTGCCTATTGCTGAGAAGGTTTTGCCCCCAAGATTTTTATATCTCATGGCCACTCGGTCTAGCTCGAATGGCTGAGCGGCTGTTAGTTGTATTAATAGTCCTTCTGCAGCAGGGACATCTCCTCGTCCTCTGCCTCGACCTCCTTGGCCTCCTCGGCCTCCTCTAGCTGCTGCTACTGCTCTGGTAGCCATTTATCAAGTTCTTTATAAGCAAGAAAAGAGTCAGCCCTCAGAAACGATAATTTTATTATATGGTACTGCAGATGAACTTAAGGAAAGACAACGATGTACTGATCAGATTATTTTTGCTATTCTGCTTAGCTCATTCCAGGACATTACTAGTCCTATCTCTAATGAGCTACTCGTCATAGAATACTACTGATTCTATTCTGACGAGGCGTTTAATGTGTTAAATTCCAGAACTAAGGTTAACCAAAGCTCTGATACCACCTGTGATGATCCCAAAACCCCGTACGATGGTGTTAAGGATAATCATTGGAATATAACACATTAATCATCATTAGCAGAATACAGATAATAGCATAAGAAGGAAATAAAATAATTTACATAAATATGACAGCGGAATCATACATATCACAACATCAGAGAGCACAGTGCAGGATACAACTTAATGCATAAAAGTACATGATCAGTCTACATCGCCATAAGGGGTACATATACATAGAGAGTACATAAAAGAAATGTCAGTCTACATCGCCAGAAGCGGAATCATATACATAGATAATAATGGCGGAAAATCAATAGTCAGCACTGAGAAGTCAAGCCTCTCCATGAGCCAAAAGATGCACTCCTGCTGCAGTGCAAAGCCAAAATATGTCCAGCTACCTGATACTAGGCTGCCCGTGTGAAAATAAGGGCACCCGAGTTTGCAAGGTGAAACAAACTACGAGTCATTCATGGGACTGGTATGAGAAATCTATTTAACTAATTAAACAACAATAATAAGGCAAATCATAGGACCACGCCACTTTCGCGGAACGAGTTTACTCCAATGATTGCTAGTGCATGAAATAAAGTAAATTATTAAATCATCGCAATGCTTTTTATAAAATGAAGCCATTACAAGACTCAGGTCCCATCACACAATGCAACACAAGCCGGAGGATAGAGTTTTACCTTATAATGGCTAAGAAATGCTTAATACGTATAAAACAAAAGTGTTTGATATTATTACTAGTGCATATATGTTTCAAAAGCAATTTCCATCATAAATATCAATCATAGACGACATGGGTACCATATATCATGTCGCCATACTAGTAATACAATCAAATCCGCAATTTCGTATTGGAAATTGGATTCCATCATGAGTCGAGGCAAGGGGCAAGCTCCTCTCCGTTCGAGACACTCTAGCAAATGTCTCAGGACCACTCACAGCGATCCTTGGATCTTCATGGTCGGTCCTCTTTTGCTTTTGAGGATTGGCAATTCCTGAACACACGTTTCCCGGTCTTTATAGACCTATAACGAGGCGCCTCGCATTCCAACAACCACACACGTAAAATAATATATAAATGTCAGGACTGGTAGGTCACTGACATCACCCATAGCTAGAAGGAAACGTCGTGTTCTCCCTACAATCACTATCCCGTTTTTGACTCATACCGAGGTGTGAGGCCCGCGAATCAACGCTATACACAAAGCTACGCCACATAGGACATGCTTTGATCATCAACCACAAGACTTTGCTTTTCAATAGAAGCCTTGATCATCTGCCACTTAGGCGTGCCACATAGGCAATTCACTCCATGCGACTGATTTCTATCGATAAATAACCTCTGAGCTCGTACGTCTCAGAGAAGGGCGTTAAGCAAGAGAATAAATTCTCCACTGCCAAACAGATATATATTTAATAGAGATCAATCAGCACAGAACAAAATCCAATGTCAGACACACAGTCCATTTACAAGTTCGTTTTGGGTTTGAACGAAGCCGAAGGCACCATATTCCTCGAATATCCGTACAATCAACAAATACGCCCGGACGGCTACCACTTCAGCTCCTTCAAGGTAGCTACTCCAATCATGAGCATCAGTAGCGCCCATCCATCAAATGTGAAGATCGTCGGTCTTGAACCATCTTCATCTATTCGACTTCTAATCGTCGATCAATTATTTGAAATGAGAATTAACTCGGCCTTTTCAAATAATTCACGTATATTTAGATTTTCAAATCACTCCTTTCTAAGGTTAAATTATTCGACATTCACATTTCAGTTCTTTAGTATAATTTTCATGTCAAAAACATTCAGCCATCAAATATCAAGCAAACCAAGTAGAATCGGTTTATTCCCAGTCTATATCATCTATAATATTTTATAACGATATATCGCTATTTTTATTTATTTAAAAACGGCCCTATTTAATTGAACGACGTTTCAGGTCGTGCCGAGGCATTGGCGCTGTTTTTCCCTAAATTTGTTTTACACATATCTGAAAATCTAACCATTGGATCTCAACAAAGTTTATATCGTTGGGAAGATATTCCCAAAACGAACCCAAGGTTCCAGTTTCGTGAAAATCCAATGGTCGGATCTTTCGGTATAATCGTTTGAAGTTACGATTTTAAAACACGAACTGTAGGGGCTCGATTCATTTTATTTAATTTATATTTATATATATATATATAAATATAATTTATTCAACGATTTCAATATCGTTTTCACTTCAAATATTTCACTAACGCCTTTAAATTTCAGAAAATTTCGCCATAACCTCCTTTGTACGGGAAGGGGTTTGGAAATTTATCGGGCCGTGTTAGTTACCCAATAAATCCTAATAAGCATGCACATATTTATAGTGATATATTCCGGTGTCCACAGGGAAGTGTGTACAGATCATAACTCCAGAGAATAAATTATCATCACCCTATAAATGGTTTTTGTGCCTTAATGACCAGAGAGACGTGTTTATTGTCATCTCCAGACCCGTGTGGGGTTTTTATTAATCTTGAAATTTACTGTTTTAATTTATGTAGTCCAGATCAGTCATCAGTTTAACCTGTAATATATAGTGATCGCCATACAAGCCCCTCGCTCGTATGGTAAATCTTCAACCTCGTCACACAAGCTTCAAATGCTTATGTGGTATATGATGAAGTATGCCTATCTTCAAGAAGTATGCCATGTAGTATAGTTCAAAATTTATTGTTACTATCCTATGGCGATGTTTATTATTACACACAGAACAACCAGCACTCTGCATCCAATGGCATTCATAGGAGTTGATATAATAATAAAATTGCGCATCCAACTCATTAAGGTTTATCTATTTGTCAGGCACACAAATAAATTCTTTACTCAACAGCTAATCCATTTTCCTGTTCAACACATGTATATATAGATGTGCAAAACTAAGCTAAAAATAATATTTCTAGCGAACAAAGGTTTATTTCCACATATTGTTATTTTTAACACTTCCAACACATGTTAAAAATAATATTTTCTACCCACATGTATTTATTTGAACAAGTGGTTATTTTTTAAACACTTCACGTTTCGCATAAAAATGATATTTCTAGCGAAGAAAAATATATTTCAACACATGATTATCTTATTTAGTTCACCTACATGTTAAAAATAATATTCATAGCAAACAAATATTTGTTTCAACACTTGTATATTTTAGCGAGTCGTTTACACATCAAAAATATTTATTCAACACATGAACATTTTTAGCACTTCATATTCACAATAAAAATGTAAATTTTATTGTTCAATCTATATATTCAACACGTGAATATTATCCACTTCACACATACGATAAAAATATGATTTTTATCGTTCTAATCCCTTATTCAACACATGAATAATTTCTATAGTTTATATATATAATAAAAATGTGATTTTTAATGTTAAAACAATTTATTTAAAACACGAATAGTTTATATAGTTTAGATATGTGATAAAATGTTATTTTTATTTTTCAACGAATTTTATTCATCACATGAATTTCTATTCAACACATGAATCTCTATTCAACACATGAATATGGTTTCAACACATGAATTTCTATTCAACACATGAATATGGTTTCAACACATGAATAAAGTTTCAACACATGAAAATAATTCTAACACATGAATATTATTGAAAATTTCGGCAGCATAACGGCAGGGTATTTAAAACCAGCACCGTCCCGAGTACGGCTCCTCGCTCTACCTTAAAACCTCGCGGTTTTTGACAATGGGGATTTCATACATCTAATTCGCACGCAGGCGAGTGTGTTTTTCTTTTCCACAATTTATTGTAATTTTGTTTCAACTACAAATGGGTATTTTCAACCACAATGGTATTTTTCAACCACAATCCAAATAATATCAACCACAAACAATCCTATCAACCATTCGCATTATTCACCAAATTTTTCACACCAAATTCACAATCAATAAATATCGTCCATGGTTTGTGGACGAGGGGTGTATATACATATATATTCGTATATAAATATATTTTATTTCCATTTCAACTCAATTTCAACGCATATATGTTTCATACAATGCTTGTATAATTTATACATCGCTCATATAACTTATACAACACATGTACATGAGGTATACAACGCGTATATAATTTATACTTTGCTTATATAACTTATACAACGCATTTCCATTCACATTTCAGTTTAGAAATCTCACATTGGTTTGTTGCTTTGCTAAAAATCGTAGCGAGCTCAAAAAAATCCACGGGCACTTCTAGAATGTAGAGAGCGTCGACACGGTCTCGATGTTTCATGTTTCATCGAATTTCGTCAACATAGCAAAAAGATACGATTTTTATATTAAAATCATGATTTGCAACACTTAAAGTGTTATATTCAGTTTTGAAAAAAAAGGTCGTATACCTCAGTTTAATCTTCAAAACTAGGTTTGCAAATAACCATCAATCCGTCACGCTTCGCTCAGATCAGGTTACACCACGAGGAAGAGGATCAAAAGCGCGCCTGCACCTGGGGGTTCGACGCGGTTCGGTGGTCCGAGCTGATGGTGGCGGCGCGGTGAATTATCCGACTTTGGGGAGCTCGTTCTCCTCGATGGCGCAGCGATAGGGGGCCTAACAGGTATTGATTTGAAGAGGGAGGAGAGGGCTTCAAAAAGTTCCAAAGGGCGGGGGTGTAATTCTTCCTGGTTTGGTCGGAAAATGGATGGGAAGGTGGAAGCACTGTGCATCGTCGGTGAGAGAGAGAGAGAGGCGGGTTTTTGTGGGATTTTTATATTTTTAATTTTATGAAGGATAATTCTGATTAGCCGGAATATATATATATATATATTTCAAAAAATTAGGGTTTTCACAAACGAACTCCTTTTCAGACCCAACGACTGTCACCCCTAGCTAAATACCCCCATCCCGAACACATTGGGATATGTTTCGTAGGCCCATTCGACTGTTACAGTCAGTTATTCTTCAAATTAAAGTATAAAACATTCAATATTCGATTTGAATGTATATTTCAATTTGCCAGGGCCACAAACTGATTTCAAAAATTCTTGAAAAATAAATCTTGCTATGTTTTGATGCTACGGTCCCAACAAAACTAGTTTCCTCGAATTCTGAGACCGTTTGAAAAATGGCCATTTTCTGGTCGATCCAATTTAATAGAAATCAACCAAACACGTTTTCTTTTGCCACGCTCATGTATTTGCTTCAAAAATTATGAAATTTGAAACCTAGCAATAATTTGACATCCTGGATCCATCAAAAGTGGTTTCGTCGAATTCTGAGATCGTTTGCAAAATGTCTACTTTCAAGGGCTATATATTCTCTATAGCGACGTTTCTGAAAATTCATTTGGCCATAACTTTTGATTCCCGCTATGAAACTTCGATTTTTCAGATTCTTTAGAAAGATATTCGTAAACAGATTTAAATATTTTTGGTTTCACTAAAATCCGTTTTAATTTGCACCCGGTACAGTTAGTCAAAGTTTGAATTCAAATTTCAAACTGCCGCACCATTTCTAACTCATCATTTTATTGAAATATTCTATTTCAATTGCTCAAATTTCTTTAAAATAACCAATTAATTTTTTTTTAATTGGCTCGTATTTTCCGGGTTGTTACAATTAATATTGAAATAAGGTTGTTGTCATCAAAACTCCATTCTCCAACACGTTTTACATTTTAGAGCTTGTTTTAAGCCTCCTTTACAGTTTACAGGTTTCCTACTTTGATTTCCTGTTTCAGGTTTAGGAGAAATTAAATAGCGTGGGAAAGGGAAAAGTTATAAGTGGGAAAAATGTTAAAATTCTTCACTTTGATTTCCTATTTCTAGTTTAGGAGATATTAAATAGGGTACGATCAGATTGTGTGCCATTTTGGATGGTATGGTTTGG
This sequence comes from Allium sativum, assembly GCA_030737875.1. Lineage (NCBI taxonomy): Eukaryota > Viridiplantae > Streptophyta > Magnoliopsida > Asparagales > Amaryllidaceae > Allium > Allium sativum. Next base: position 284,398,506 of record CM060921.1, read on the forward strand.
ATGCAAAATTGGTTGCTTCACACTTTTATTTGTAATTGTGTCAAGGTTATGGATGAAAAAGAATTTCCAAAATTTGCATTCATCTAGAACTGCCAATATATTTAGGACGTTTTCCATCATGTTTTCAAGAGTGTTTTAAAAATCTCAATGCCTACATGTAGAGAGCCCGATTTAGAATCATCTTGCATACATATTTTATGGTTGAAGTGCATTAAGTACACCCTATTGGATCTAGATTAACCCTAGAGGGGGGTGAATAGTGTTTACTGAATTAATTAGAGATATTAAAAAATATCACAGAACAGATTGCAGCAGATTAAAATAAATGCAGAATTAAATAACACGGTTTTTATCCAGCATCGGCAAACCCTGCCTACTACTGCATTCCGAAGATTTTTTTACTAGGTATTAAAATATATCCTGCTTACAAAACCCTGTAAAATCGCAAACCCTGCTCCTGTTCTAATCCTACGCTCAAAACCCTAGATTGATCTTAATCCCCAAGACTAGATTTTTCTCGTAGCTACAACCTTATAGATAGTAAATCCTAGTTAAAATCCTATAAATAGTAAATCCTAGTTTTTATAGAAAAATTAGAAAAACGATCGTTGATCGATTTACACAAAACAAAATAACACAAAATTAAATAAAATAAACAAAAAGGAAAACCCTAGTTTAACATCCTAAGACAAAATATGGGTTGGCCCATTTATTCTTTGTTCACTTAAAACCGGCTGCTCCCTTTTACACTTCAATGGTGACCGACCAAAGATTAGGGTTTTCCACTTTCCCCAGAATCGCAACGCTTGAAAATGATTGGTCTGGAAATTCCCTGAAGATCGATTTCTTTATGCTTTTCTATCATTCAAATTAAGAGCACTTACGATCGGAAAACCTTCTGTGAGTTCTCTGAATTTAATTTTTGATTTGCTTCGATTAGTTGCCTATATGTTTTTGATTTTGTTGTGGTTTCGATCGCCTTTCTTTGCTAATGATGATTGGTGTTATATTGGATTATAAAATCCTATAAAAATCTCTGATTTCCTGTATGGTTTGGACTGAATATTTGCGTGATTTTGGCTTTGATTAATTTTGATTGAATCGGATTTGAGAGATTGTGTGATATTTTATTTTGTGGCCCCTTGAATCTTGCGTGATTGCTGGATGACTAAAGGTTGCACCATCTATTTTATGATTGAATTTCCCTTGCCAAAAATGATTTCCTAGAACGAATTTCTTGCGAAAATGAATACTTTCAAGAAATAATTCCTTGCCAAAAATGTTCTCAAGATTGATTAATTTTATTTCTTAAGACACTCGAACTCCTCTTACATGCTGGAAACAATTTAAAATGATTCTTGCCAAAAAATGTTGAGTATATCTGCTGAGCTATGCATTGCTTATTTCATGAACCAAAAGATTTCTTCCCTTTTAAAAAGAATCTTCAGAAATGATTTATGATCCAAATAGATTGCATCATATATCTGGAAAAACATTTGATCATGTGGGTTTTAAAAATTTGTCAAAAAGAATTCTTGCCAAAACCAATATATTGTTTTCCTATAAATGAAAACACTTTGTTTCTTGTTGAGTTTTGATTGTGTACATTTAATTGTCACCTGATTTCTTTCATGCTGAAAAATCCTTTTACTTTTTGGAGACAATTATTTAAACACGTGAATTACCAAATTTTACTTTTCAAGAAAAAACTGGAAACGATTAAAATGCATGACACATTTGTACTTATTTGTGGTTTGGCATAATTTACTGGCTTGTAATTTTGTTAACTTGATTTGCACTTGTCAGCTTGAACATATTGCCAATATGTTGAAAAAAAATGTGCACTTGCCAAATTTGAATTGTGTTTTGTCGCATGATCCGTTTCGCTGTTGCTTGTGTATTTCTAAGTATGTGTATTCATGCCTTTTCTGTCCATACTCAAATGCATAGTGATTGTAATTCAATCATGTTGCACCCAGTTTCAATACTTAATTGCTGCTTGACCATTTTTCTTTGTATGCTTGCATTTCCATTCCATTTCGGTGTTGAAAGTGTTGACAGTCTTGCACTTGTTCACACTGGTATTGGCTTTGATTGAAAACAACTTTGTAGTTGACACGAGTACTCCATGATGCCTGTGTGAACTAGAGCTCGGGCATGTTGTTGTAAATGAAATGATATGCTTGTCCTGCCATGTACTTTGTGCATGCACACAAGAAGACTGCGCATTACTTATTGACTTGTTGTACCCTTTTAAAACTTGTGCACTCTGTCTTGCTGTGTAAACAACATGGCTTTATTGCAACACACACACACACATACACACACGCACACACACGCACACACACGCACATGCTGCTTGAAACTGCTTCACACTCGACCATATTGAGATATACTGAGTTGCTTTCATGTGTGTGTAGACTCTGCTACTGTGTATATACATACAGTGTATGTATATATACATGTGCGTGCAAATCTTCATTATTGGTCTTGAATTTAAAATATTTTTACTCCAGATTACTGTTTGTTTTTCTTTTGTGACAGGTAAGCAGACGAATGGACTTACATGAAGCAGACAGAAGAAAAAAGCCAAGAATGATAGTGTCTGTGTATATAAGAGAGAATTTGAATGTAAATGTATATGAGTGACTGTATATGAGAGAGAGAGTGATTGAACAACTGAGCATATCAATGTATATATAAACTGAGTAAATTGTAGTGAGGAGCAATGTATACAAATGAAATATTGAATGTAAATGTATTGTATTTCAGTGAAATGTACAAATAGTGGAGTTATAAGTTTGTATTGTTGAAATGTTGAGATAAAATATTATATTTAAATAAAATACTATTTGAATATTCAAATTCTTGTGCAGTAGTATTCCATTTACATATAAATATTATATTCTCTCTCTAATGTAATATAACAGTACAATTACAAACAAATTTATAATAATAAATATATTTTTGTTATCATCAAACAAAAATCGTAGAATTGTTAAATACAATAATCTCCCCCTTTTGATGATGACAAAAATAAAATAGGATTTTGAATATAATATATTATAATAGATGTGTTTGAATTATTGAACTCCCTCTATTTGTGTGCTCCTTTTACAACAAAACTCCCCTAGATATGCGCATGTGTGAAAAACAATAATTGAAACTTCAATATTAAAAATATTCAAAGAATATCCACTCATCGATCAAAATCTTAACCCATTCTCCCCCTTTTGTTATCATCAAAAGGATACATAAAGTAAAATAGTGATGAAAAATAGACTAAAAATATAATTTCAGCTTAAGAGGAAGAACGATCGTCTTAAATCTCAATCAGTCAAACAAAAATCATAATATTCTAAGAACTAGCGACATATTTCACATTGTAGAATGATGGATTTATGGTGAAATTTATTAAAATGGAGAGAGTTTTAAAAACTGAATTCCAATTATTTTCCAAAGTAATTTTATTAAAAATTGAGCACAAAACAGTGATGGATTTGGACAACTATTATAAATTCAATTTAAGTGACAAAATCATATAATCTCAAATCCCAATAGCTATCAATCAACAAATCATAATATATCATAAAATGTTAACACATTTCACAAATTAGAAAATGGATTGATAGGCTTTGACATACCAAGGAGAATTTCATATAAAAAATTATTTATAGCAAGTTATTTTTTTTCTTTTTTCTTTTTATTTAAGAGCACATTGACCACGCATAACCAGATACTGGATTTTTAAATGAGGTCAGTTGCAGCTTAAAAATTAGTAGTCTCATAACCATGCAAAACCAAAGCTTGGATTTTTAAATGAGGTTAGAGAAACACTTATGAATATTATATTTTTATTAATTTCTATTCCAAAAGAAAAACTACTCGGTATATAAAACCAATATGGATGATGGAAATGTGGTAGGTATAGAAATGGTTGTGAAATAAATTTCTAAATTAATCATATTATGAAATATGCTCAACTGTACCGGGATTCTTAAAAAATTTCAATTATCAGTAGTTCTGAAAAAATAATATAATCAAAATTCCATCATAAAAGATTTCCACTGTTTATTGATGATTTTTAAAAATATTAAACTCTCCACATTAATATAAAATCATGGTGGATGGCAGAAAGATGATAGACTAAGAAGATGTTTGTGAAATAAATGCCAATTCAAAGATATTATAAAAATTGTTCAATCACCATGAAAATTTTAAATAAAATTTCCTCTTGTTGTGAAATATATTATAGTCACAACTCATCATAATTTCAATAATCTAATAATAATTTTGATGTGTTCTAAATACAGTTCATTTTGGTTATTGATTTCAATTTCTGAATAAATAATCAATAAATGATTTTAAAGTTGAAATATCAAATACAAGAGGGAATCAGAAAGATTTTTTCAAGACAAGAGGAAATTTAAAAAATATATAGGATGAGAATCAGATCAATGAAAAATTCAGCACTTCTAAACTAATACCACTTGTTGTCTCCATCAATGAGAATTTTAATACAACACTGGTGGTTAACAAAGATATTTCAGACAACAGTATCCAATCACAAAGCCCAAGTAATTAAATCTAACAATCCAGTTCCATTAATCAGAGCAACAAGACACATTCAGAATAAGTTTTCACAAGAAGGTATTCAGAAAATTTACAACAAGTTCAAGAAGACAAATGAGATCTAAGATTTAAAGAAACGGTTTATTTGAAATAACCTAAAGGGAAGTATAAACTTCTAAATTCAATGAATCGATCACACATGATTTTTAATTTCTAATCCAAGAAAAAGTGTGAGATTCAAGATATTAAATATATTCAAATGATTTCAAACAAAACAATATCCAAGTAAATGATCATGATTTCAGAATGGATTTTAGCATAAGAATCTATGCTAAAGAGATTTTCAATTTAAAGTAGTTAAGTCAATCAGAAATTTTTTGAACCTTTTATCAAAGCAGCAGATGATAAAAAAACAAGCAGTTATCTAAAAAATCATTTTCAAAATGATTTCTATTCTCAGAGTAGTACAACAATCAATTCTAAAGAAGACTTATCAAGAGAATTTTTCATAAATATTTCTAATAGTCACAAGAGATGATTCGTGACCCAACACTAAAAATACAGTTTATTTTAAATCATTTGAAGGATTATAAAAATCTCAAGATTCAATAAATCGACCACACTAGATTTTAAGTTTCAAATCCAAGATTTATGTGAGATTCACGAATTAATAATTTCAAATGATTTTAAACAAACAAATATTCAAACCAAATTATTATGAAATATAAGTGAGTTTTAAGACCGTATTTTTCAAAGATTTTTTTCTACACAATTATTTCTGACATGCACGAGAGAATTTTTTAGAATATTTACATCAAGCTGAGAGATATTACTGATCCAAAATATTTTATTTGAAATCACTTGAAGAAATGTAAATTTTGAGATACAAAAAATCAATCACACAAGATTATTAATTTCAAATCTAAGAGGTGTGAGAAATTCAAAATATCAAAAAAAAAATCAGATGATTACAAACCATCAAATATCCAACCAAAAATAATCATGAATAAAAAGAATTTCAAGATGTATCACAACGACTCAAGACAAAAAAAATTCAATTCAGGAATAATCAAGCTAATCCAAAAATCAATGAAATTATCATAACTGAAAAATAGCAGTGCGATGTAATGCAAATTTCAAGCCTTTCCAAAATGAATTGGAAGAAACTCAAAATAGCAGATATATGTGAAATTTCATTAATTTTTCAGTTCTTCAAAAATTTAGAATTCAAATTAACAATGTTCAAGATATAAAAAGAATACTCCAGCATTGTTGAGAATTCAGAAATCAGAAAAGAATTAAACTTTAAAAAAATTGCATATATTTACAAGTTCAATTTCAAGATCTGGAAATGATTAAAACATGAGAGTTTTATAAAAATGAAGCGAATTTCCAGAAAATCATGAATTTTGCAATTTGAAGTTAAGAAAGCTTAAGAAGAAACAAAAAAATATGCCAGTGTCAAATAAAATCCGAATAATCAAAAGAAAAATAAATAAAAGAGGAAAAAAATGAAATCAGAGAATATTTAGAGATCATACCTGTAATCAATGTGAATCAATGAATCTCTAACTCGACAAACTTGGCTACGGAACTTTGAATGATACAGAAATATGGAACAACTTGAATTCAATTCTCATTTATAAAGCAGTTCCTCAGCCTCGTTCGATACCTAACAGTTTAGGGGATCAAGTGGTCCAACCAAACTTGTAAAACCACCCTGAAATGTGTTCATGACTTTTGATACCCAAACCTGTTTGTATAACAATCCATCATAATTTATTTTTGTGCCCTTAGGAACCCAAATCTATTTGAATTTGGTCAAAATCGTTTTATTTCCATTTAGGATCAAAGATTTTTTAAATGGTTTGTTACCAAACAAATTCTCATATTATTTATGATTCAAAAATCCTTTGAAATGATCTTTTCCAAAATGGTTTGAAGGATTTTAAAAACTATTTGCATTTAGCTTTTCAAAGTTATTAAATCCCAAATTTTCACTTTTATTACAACCCAAGTCATATGAAAAGTTTTTCAAATCATTTCAATTTTGCTTTTGAAATTTTTTATTATGTTTTCCAAATCCAAGACCATTTCTATTTCCAATAGAAATTGGGTTTTGTAACAACATATTCAACGATTTTTCCCTATTAGAAAATTTATCCAAATTTGATTCCAATTGTTGAATTTTGGATTTAAGATCACTATTCTCTTTCATCAGATTCAAACAATGATTAATATTGATCTTTCTTTTCTCAGCATCATTTTGTTTTAAAACTAAGTTTTCATTTTCAAGCAATTTGATTTTGGTTTTGGATTCAAAAATCTCAGATTCAAATTCAATTTATTTTCAACACTCCTGGATTTTTCAATCTCATATTCAAGTTCGTTTAAAATAGATTCAGTTCTCAGCAAGTTTAGATTTTCAACAAAATCATGATTGGAATTTTCAGTCATCTCAAAATTTTCAAGTTCCTTTTGCAAAAAATTGTTTGTGCTTTTTTGTTCAATCTCGTTTTCTTTTAAAATCAAAATTTCCGTTTCAAGTTTTTGAATATTTTTATTGAGATGAACGAGATCAGTTTTCAATTTCAAATAATTTTTGCCATCCAAATTTGAAGAGTTTTCACAATATTCAAGTTGTGATTCCAAATCATTAATTTTGTTGGTCAACTCAAAATTTTTAGATTTCAGTGATTTGTTTTTTAGTTGGAGTTTATCATCAGATTTAGTTAAATCGGCACACATATAAACTAAATCTTCATAAGAGAAATTTTCTGTCTCATCGTTTGTTTAGTCTCCATCGTCTGATCCATCTGAAAATTTATCTATATCTCCTTTCAAGCATAGATCTGAATCTGAGTTGGCATTCTGGGGTTTTGAGAAGCTATTCTCAATTCTTCCGTACTTCGTATCGAGAGTATTCTAGATTTCATACGCAGTTAAACAATGAGAGATAAGGCTATATTGAACATCATCAATATAATAATATAAAATACGAATAGCACGAGAATTAAACCCAATATCGTTCCCATTAACCATATCATACGTGTAACACCCCGCATTTTGTAACAATTAAATAATTAAATAATGTATATGCGTATATATATGCATTGACATATATATTTAAAAGAAGAAAATATTAATGCAAATAAAAATTGTAATGTATGCATAGAAAAAGAAAGAAAGGATAGGTTGCATGCAGTGTAAATATGTTGCATGCACTGATTATGCATACTTTAAAAAGAAAAGAAAATTTTGAAGAGCTTCCAGAATTTGGCCATGGAATTAGCGTCATTGCGTTCGTGGCAATTTTCTTGTCAATTTAGACCTATGGATTGCATAAAACTGATTTAAGATGAAAGATATACCTTTAAATGAAGTGTGGTAGCAAAACATGAAAATAAGGTAAAAGAAGGAGAACAATGACTACCATTGTTTCTAAACTTATTAACAAAAGGCAACATAGCTCAATTGGTTAAGGCATTGGATATGTAACATAGAGGTTGGGGATTCGAAATATGGCGGCGACATAATTTTTATCTTTGTTTTAGAGAAGGCCAACTGAACATACAAATATATGTACGCATACAAATTCAAATTTTGAAAGGATAAGAAAGTGCATATAAGGAAATAAAGAAAAATATATGTACATAAATATATATATACAAGAATATATATATATATATGTGTGTGTGTGTGTGTGCGTGTGCAAAAATATATGTATACAAAAGATAAAATTCAAGATAAGGCTACAGTCAATGAAATATGGAAAGAATCATATGACGATACAACACCGTTTGAATTTTGAAAACGAAAAGAAAATTGTGCGTATATATATGCACGTAAAATGATCGTTAGAAGAATTGTATATGTATAAGAAAATTACATTTGAATATAACAGTTAAATAAATTACAGAAAATTTAAACATTCGTGTAACGATTTGGATTTTTCCCAGACCTAATCAATCGCAAAATCGACCAAGACCATTCAAAACCCGAATACGCTAACTCTGGGAATACACCACATCAGAACAAATGACATAAGACTTTTATTACATCATAATATTGTAACATCAGAGTACAAAATATATCAGAATATATCGAATATTATACAGCGGAAGATAAATTTCCAATAGATTTAATACAGTGCAGCGGAACAAATAAACTAATCACAGCGGAAGACTATCAATGCTCTGGACATAGCTTTAAGCTTCGATCCAGAATCCTGCTCAATATATCTGCAAAATAAGCTACTCAACTGCCTATGTGGAAAAGAGGGCACCCAAGTTTGCAAAGTGAAACAAACTATAGGTCAGTCATGGGACTGGTATGAGAAATCTTACTTAACTAATCTAATAATAAGGCTTATCACAGGACCACGCTGCTAACACAGAACGGGTTTACTCCATTGGATTGCCAGTGCATAAATAAAGTAAATCGTTAAACAATGCAATACTTTTTAGAAAAATGAAACAATTATATGACTCAAGTTCCATCACACAATGCAAAGCAAACTGGAGGACAGAGTTTTATCTTATAATGGTCAAAAATGCTTGATACGATAAACAGATTTGATGCTATCATTAGTGTATATATGTTTCAAAAACATTTCTATCATAATGTATTAATCATAGCCAGCATAGCTACCATATACTATGTCGCCATACTAGTTCTACAATCAAAACCGCATGATGTCGTATTGGGAGTTGGATTTCCATCATGAGTCAAGGCTAGGGACGATCTCCTTACCGATTCGAGACACTCTAGCAAATGTCTCAGGATTCGGACGTTGGCGAACCCTTGGATCCTGCAGGGCTGGTCCACAAATACTTTAATGGATTAGTTATGCCTGAACACATGCTTCCCAGTCCTATTGAACCTATAAATTGGTCACTATCGACCAATATAGCCGAGGCCTCGTAATCCATCATCCACATAAGTAAAATGTCAGGGCTTCCAAAACCCTGATACCACTTCTAGCTAGAAAGAAACATGTGCACTCCCTGCATTCCCTTGTCCCGTTTTTGACTCTTACCGGGGTGTGAGGCTCGCGAAGTTACGTTACACAAAGCTATGCTAAATAATGTTGTGCTTTGATCATCAACCACAAGGCTCTGCTTTTCAACAAAAGCCTTGATCATTTGCATCTTAACATGCCACATTGTCAATCTGTACCATACCATCGATTTCTGCCAATATATAACCTCTGAGCTCGTACATCTCAGAGAAGGGTGTTAAGCAAGAGAATAAATACTCCGCCACCAAACAGATATATATTTAGCAGAGATAAACGAATACAGCATAAAGGTTCCCATCAATTTATAATCAATAATTAAGTGCTATAGAAACACATCATATGCCTCATTCCAAATCCAGAATACTCTTTTAATAAAATATTCACATTATTAGGGGAAGGTTCCTATCAATTTTATTAAAGATAAATTCTTTTACATTTATTCTTTAATCTTCTTTTTAAAGATTCTTTAAAAATCCAATGTGGTTTTAAATATCAAAAATCATAACTTTATGATTATTCAAATTGAAGAAATTAATCTTATCTTTAATTGGGTTAAAGAACCAATGTTATTTAAAAAAATTGTTCACGGTAATCCCAAAATCATCTTCCCTTAAATATGGAATTTTCACAAAAATCAAATTAATATATAATCGGTATAAATTTCCATATCAAACTAATAAAATAAACAGAATGACGGCAAAGCCTTTTAAACTCCATATATAGTAATGGTCTTCTTTTGCAGAATCTCATCTCGATTATTATTAAATCGAATCCCATTCAATTCCAATTTATTATATTAAATTGGAAAACTTTTCTTTGGAGAATTTCCATTAAATCTTAATAAAAGATTTATAACATCCAAATTATATTTTCACTGTTAATTGGGTTAAAAAATGTCATTTAAAACACAATTCACGATAAACCCAATTCACATTTCATTTTATTCTAATTACTAAATATAATTGGATACTCTAATAATATTAATTAAAAGATTATTTTTTCTCAACTGGGATTAAGAACGGTGTTATTGAAGACACCATTCACGACAAACCCAAAATCCAATTTATTTATTTAATTCAAAGTAAATATTAATTTATTGGAAAACTACGTTAAATCTTAATTTAAAGATTTATTCTAGTTAATAACTAGCGTGACAACCCCAAACCCCGTTCCCCAGTGGCAAGGGTAATCTTTGGAATATAACACACAAACAAATAACAGCAGAACATAAATAAATAAATACACCAGATAATGTACAATAGAATACACTGGATAAACATAATCATCAGAGTTACACAGTATACAGGATCATACTTAGTACAAAATACAGTTCAGCTTTACATAAAATGTCTAAAGCGGAATCAAAACATAATATGTACAACAGGAGCTGAACAACATAAAAAGAAAGAAATGATAGAATCCAGCTTCAACTCCAGCTATCTAGAAAGAGCCTGCTAAAACCTGAATACAAGGCTGTCCGTGTAGAAATAAATCATTTAAACATCGCAATGCTTTTTACAAAAATGAAGCCATTATAAGACTCAGTTCCATCACACAATGCAACACAAACCGGAGGATAGAGTTTTACCTTATAATGGCCAAAATATGCTTGATACGATTAAAACAAATCATTTGATATTATTACTATTGTTTATTCGTTTCAAAAACAATTTCAATCATAAATATCAATCATAGACGACATGAATGCCCCATACCACTATGTCGCCATATATCGGTATACAATCAAAACCGCACGATGTCGTATTTGGAGATTGGATTTCTGTCATGAACCAAGGCAAGGGATCGTCCTTACCGCTTAGAGATGCTCTAGCCCGTGTCTTAGGATCAGAACGCATCGACCCTTAGGAGCCACAGGGCCGGTCCACACGAAGTGGATTAAAATGCCTGAACAATACATTTCCCCGCCCTATGGGGCGGAAAACTGGCCGGTATATCTACCAAACCATCCATCGGATCCGTAGAGACCGAAATAACCGAGGTGCCTCGCATTCCAACATACACATAAGTCAAAATTGCCAGGTCTTGTAAAACCACTGACACTACTTCTGGATAGAAGAAAACGCAAGTTCTCCCTGGATCCTTCTCCCGTTTCTGGTTCATATCGGGGTGTGAGGCTCACGAATCAACGCTAAACACAAAGCTAGCTGTTTAAAGCCCTGCTTTGATCATCTACCACAAAGCTCTGCTTTTCAACAAAAGCTTTGTTCACAGCATCTCTGCATGCCACGTTGTCAATCTACAACGTCAAACACACATCCATTTACAAGTCCGTTCTAGGTCTGAACAAAACCGGAGGCACCTTATTCCTCCCCCGTATGTCTAATAGAGGAGAGAGGCCCTCGCACATCCGAACGATCAACAAGTACGTCCGAACGACCACCACTGTAATCCCTTCAGGGCAGCAACTCCCATCAAAGGCATCAGTAGCCATCCATTCGATGCGAAGATCATCGGTCTTGCACCGTCTTCATCTCTTTGATTTCTAACCATCGATCAATTATTTGAAATGAGAATTAACTCGGCCTTTTCAAATAATTCACGTATATTTAGAATTATAGTCAATTCAATTCCATGGTTAAATTATTTGACTTCCAATGTTTAGTTCATTAATATAATTTTCGTGTCAAACACATTCAACCATCAAATATCCAATAAACCGCGTAAATTCAGTTTATTTCCATTCCATATCGTTTATAATATTTTATAATGATTTATCGCTATTTTTATTTAATTAAAAGTAGCCAATTTATTCAATCGACGCTTCAGGCCATAACGCGACCATGGCGCTGTTTTTCTTTAGATTTGATTTACACATATCTGAAAATCAAACTATGGATCTTTACAAATTTTATATCATTAGAAAGATCTTTTCAAAGCGGACCCAACGGTTCAAGTTTTAGGAAAATCCAAAGGTCGGATCTCTCGGTATAATCATTTAAAGTTACGATTTCAAAATATGAACTGCAGCGTCGTTATTCGATTTATTTTAATTATATTTATATATATAAATATGGTCCATTCTGGCGATGTTTTCATTCAGATTTGAATTTAACATTTCATTAAATCTAACTGTTGGATCTTCACAAAATTGGTATCGTTAGAAAGATATTTTCAAAGCGGACCCAACGGTTACGGTTTCGGGAAAATCCGACGGTCGGATCTCCTGCAATAATCGTTTGAACTCACAGTTTCAAAATACGAACTGCAGCTTTGTTATTCGATTTATTTTAATTATATATATATATATATATGTATATATATATATATGTGTGTAAATATAACCCGTTCTTCGATTTCAAAACCATTTCATTTCATATATGTGATAAAAATGATATTTTTATCCAACAAATATTTATTTCAACACATGACTATTTTTAACAATTCATACATATAATAAAAATGTGATTTTTATTATTAAAACAATTTATTTCAAACACGGTTATTTTATATACTTCATATAGATGATAAAAATGTGATCTTTATTATTAAAGCAATTTATTTCTAAAATGAAGATTTTTAGCGATTTATATATATTATAAAAATGTGATTTTTACTTGTAAAACAATTTATTTCAAACATTTGATAAAAATGTTATTTTTGTCATTCAAACCATTTTATTTCATAAATGAATATTTTTCCAACACATGAATATATTTCAATATATGAATATAAATCAAACACAGGAATATTTCAAAAAATTTCGGCAGCATAACGGCGGGGTAGTTAAAACCAGAACCGTCCCGAGTATGGCTCCTTGCTCTACCTTAAAGCCTCGCAGCTTTAGACAATGAGGATTTCAATATCTAGTTCGTACGCAGATGAATTTTCCCACATACTAATCCTATAGGGATTTCAACCACAATCAATCATATCAAATCAACCATTTGTGATATTCACCAAATTTCACATCAACCAAAATCTAAACAATATCACAACCAATATATATCGCCCATGGTCTGTGGATGAGGGGAGTGTGTATATATATATATATATATTTCGATTTCAATTCATTTCAATTCCATTCAGCGCATATATAATTTTTCAATGCATATATAACTTATACATCGCACATACAACTTATACAATGCTTATACATGAGGTGTACAACGCTTATATAACTCATACATCGACCGTATAATTTATACATCGGTATTCCATATCGTTTATAATTCAGAAATCTCACATTTGGTTCCACTCCTCCAAAAATTGTAGGAAGCTCAGAAAAATATCCGGTCTCTTCTAGAATGTAGAAGATGTCCTCACGGTCCCGGTGTTTCCTGTTTCATCGAATTTCGTTATCGTATGATAAAGATACGATTTTTATTCTAAAATCATTATTCGCAATACTTTTAACTGTTAAAACAACTCAGAATTATATAGCCGATACCTTTCAGTATTCTTCAAAACTAGGGTTTGAATTATCACAAAACCGAAGCACAACAGGATGATCAGACTTCACTGCGTTGTAGTGCTAGGAGTGGCGCGCAGACCGCCTGTTGTCCGGTTCAGATCGGTGGCATGATGGAGGAGCAAAACGGGGCGAGGCGGCGGATCTTCCCAGGGCTGAAACTCGATGAATACACCACGATTGAGGACGAAGCTTATATGGATGTGAAGAGAATGAGAAGATCTACAAAAACTTCAACTACACCCTTCGATTTTATTGCGTGGATGCGGAGTTATGGAGGAGAGAAGAAGGGAACATGCGCCATCATTCGATCTGTAGGGTTTACGGGTTTTCTTGCTTTTTTAGGAAAATTAATTAACGAATAGAAATTTCTAATTGGTCGGAATTTATATTAAATTATAAAATGGGGTTTTCTAATACGAACTCCAATCCAAACCCAACGACTGTCGTCCCTAGCTTAATACCCCCATTATGGACACAATGGAATATGTTTCGTAAGCCGATTCGACTGTTACAGTCAGTTATTCTTCAAATTAAAATATAAAACATTCAATATTTGATTTGAACGTACATTTCGATTTGTCGGTGCCACATACTGATCCCAAAAATTCCAAAAAAATAAATCTAGCTATGTTTTGACGATACGGTCCCAACAAAACTAGTTTCGTCGAATTTGGAGACCGTTTGAAAAATGGCCATTTTCTGGTCGATCCAAATTGACTGAAATTAACCAAACACATTTTCCTTTGCCACGCTCACATATTAACTTCAAAAATTATGGAATTGGAAACCTAGAAATAATTTGACATCCCGGATCCAACAAAAGTGGTTTCGTCGAAAACGGTGGTCGTTTGCAAAATGGCTATTTTCATGGGCAATATTGACTCAATAGCGACCTTTCTGAAAATACATTTGGCCATAACTTTTGATCCCCGCTATGAAATTTCGATTTTTCAGATTCGTTAGAAAGATATTCATAAATAGATTTAAATATTTTTTGTTTCACCAAAATACGTTTTAATTTGCACCCGGTACAGTCAATCAAAGTTCGAATTCAAAATTTCAAACTACCGTGCCATTTCAGGCCTTTTTTTATAATTGTAATAAATATATTCATTCCTCAACATTGATTCAAATAAACTTTGGTCGTTATTATTTAAAATAATTTATTTTAAATATTCAAAATCCACCAAAATAGCCAAATTAAAATTTTTAAATTGGTTCAGATTTTTCCGGGTTGCTACAATCTCCCCCACTTAAAATTTTTTCGTCCCCGAAAAGGAACGAAGCTGAAAGTAGTTTAATTAACCAACTCAACTTTCATCCTGGCTTTCATTCTTCAACTTTTTAGTTTCTAAGAATTTTCCAATTTTTCAAAAATTTGGCTAACACCCTAAATTTTCAAAAAAATTCGCCATAACCTCCTTTGTACGGGGAGGGGTTTGGAAATCTATTGGGCCGTATTAGGTACCCAATAAATCCTAATAAGCATGCACATATTTATAGTGATATATTCCGGTGTCCACAGGGGAGTGTGTACAGATCATAACTCCAGAGAATAAATTCTCGTCACCCTATAAATGGTTTTTGTGCCTTAATGACCAGAGAGATGTGTTTATTGTCATCTCCAGACCCATGTGGTTTTTTTTTATTAATCTGGCAATTTACCATTACGTTTTATATAGTCTATATCAGTCATCGGTTCAACCTGTAATATAGTAATCGCCATACAAGCCTCTCTCTCGTATGGTAAATCTTCAACCTCTTCACACAAGCTCCAAATGCTTATGTGGTATATGATGAAGTATGCTATCTTCAAGAAGTATGCCATGTAGTGTAGTTCAAAATTAATTGTTACTATCCTATGGCGACATTTATTATTATACATAAACAACCAGCACTCCACATCCAATGGCATTCACAGGGGTTGATATATAAATAAAATTGCGCATCCAACTCATTAAGGTTTACCTATTTATCGGGCACACAAATAAATTCTTTACTCAACAGAAAATCCATTTACCTGTTCAAACATATATAATGTGCACACATATATTTTTATCTAATTTCAAATCAGTTCAATATTTGATTCAATTGCATAAATTTACCCTTCATGCGCTTATTGATTTTATTATTCCAATGTGATTTAGTTTAAACTAACAATCACTCCACACAAACAACAATCAATTTATTCTTAACCTTTTCAAATATATAGTAATTAATTCATATACTCTTTAAAAATCCTTCAGACTATATAATTAAAAAGTTTACATCCATGAAAAGAAAACAACAACCAAGTAGAGAACAAAACGGAAATGCAAAATATGGTAAATGCACCTTGCACCAGAGTTAATCAGGGATATCCACCCTGCACTTGGGATAGACTTTCTTAATGCACTCCTCAGTTTCCCAAGTACAGCCTCCCGGATCTCCACTCCATTGCACTTTGACCAAGTGAACCTTCTTATTCCTCAGTTCTTTAGTTTTTTTGCCAATAATCTTTATCGGCTCTCTCCTTACTGCCAATTCTGGAGTAATTTCCAAATCTTGTTGCGTGGCTTCTTCCACAACCAAGTATGGATCATGCACATGCTTTCGAAGTTGAGATACGTGAAACACATCATGTACTCCAAGCAACCAATCAGGCAATTGAACCCTATAAGCGAGAGTTCCAATCCGTTCAAGCACAGGAAACGGGCCTATAAATCTAGGTGCCAACTTCCCTGTTTTGCCAAATCGGACTACTCCTCTCATCGGAGAAACCCTCAAATATACATAGTCACCAACAAAAAATGATAAATCTCTTCTTCTCACATCTGCATAGCTCTTTTGTCGGCTTTGAGCTGCTAGTAATCGTTTCTTAATGAAATCGACTTTGTCTGCAGCCTCACAAATCATATCGGGTCCCAATACAAGTCTATTTCCAGGTTCTACCCAACAAGCGAGAGATCTGCACGGTCGACCATACAATGCTTTGAATGGCGAAATTTTTAGGCTCGCTTGGTAGCTGTTGTTGTATGAGAACTCAGCCAAATGCAAGTGGTCTTCCCATGATCTGCCAAAATCAATAACACAAGCTCGCAATAAATCTTCTAAAATACGATTCACCCTCTCAGTTTGACCATCTGTTTAAGGATGATAAGAAGTGCTCAAGTTCAATTTTGTTCCCAATTATGCCTGGAATGCTTCGCAGAATCTACTAGCAAAAATCGGGTCATGATCACTAACGATGCTCATGGGAACTCCTTGGAGTTTAACAATTTCTTTAAAATAAATCTATGCTAGACTCTGAGCAATTCTATTCGATCTGACAGTTATAAAATGGGCAGTCTTCGTGAAATGATCTACGATCACCCATATACTGTCATTTCCTTTCCTAGCTCTGGGTAAACCATCTATGAAATCCATAGAAATTTGTTCCCACTTCCAACCTGGAATTTCCAACGGTTGCAGCAATCCGGCGAGTTTCTGTTGATCACTCTTAACTTGTTGACAAGTAGAACACCTGCTAACATATATAGAGATGTCTCTTTTCATCGCCTTCCACCAGAACGTTCGCTTGAGGTCATTATACATTTTACTAACCCCTGGGTGGATGCTCAGTTTGGACTTGTGATACTCGTCCAATACTTCTCTTTTGAGCTCAAGAATGTCGGGAACACAAATTCTTCCTTCCAATCTCAGAACTCCTGCGCTATCCACTTGGAAACTGGAGACTTCACCCCTTTGAATTCTTTTGATCATCTCTTTAACAAAACTATCGTCTTTCTGAAGAATAGATATTTTACCAATCAACGATGGTGTAATGATAAGACTGGCGATGATCATATTCTTTCTGCTGAGCGCATCAGCCACAACATTAGCTTTCCGCGGAGTGTACAAAATATCAAGATCGTATGCTGTGAGAAATTCTAGCCAACGCTGCTGCCTCATATTCAGATCTTTCTGGGTGAACAAGTACTTCAATGATGATGATCGATATATAATTCAAACTTCTCACCCAATAGGTAATGCCTCAAGATCTTCATAGCAAACACGATAGCTAACAATTCAAGATCGTGAGTTGCATAATTCTTCTCATGCGGCTTCAAATGACGGCTAGCATAAGCGACTACTTGACATTTTTGCATTAATACTGCCCCGAGACCTTTTTTAGAAGCATCTGTCCAGACTTTCAAGTCTTGATTGCCATCGATTATTGTTAACACTGGAGCAATTGTCAACCTTAACTTTAGCTTTTGGAAATCTTCCTCATATTCTGGAGTCCAATTGAACCTTGAATGTTTCTTAGTAAGCTTCATTAAGGAACTAGATATCTTCGAAAAATATTTAACAAATTTCCAATAATAACTGGCCAATCCAAGAAAACTATGGACTTCCGTGGGCGTATTTGGCTGCTTCCAATTTTGAATAGCTATGATCTTACTGGGATCAACAGAAATTCCTTCTTTTGACACGACATGGCCAAGGAATTTGACTTCTTCTTGCCAGAATACACATTTGGAAAAATTGGCTTTTAAAACATTCTTTCTTAGAATCTCTAACATTTGTTCCAAATGTTTGTCATGCTCGTTGTCGGACTTAGAGAAGATCAGAATATCATCAATGAAGACTAGTACGGATTTTTCAATACTTCTCTGAATACCCGGTTCATTAGATCGACAAAATAGGCTGGAGCGTTACGTAAGACGAACGACATTACTAACCACTTGTAGAATAAATCTGGACCTCTGAATGTTGTCAAAGGAACACACTCCTCGACAATACGAAGCTGATGGAAACCTGTAGCTAGGTCCATTCATGAAAATACTTGTGCGCCATTCAATAGATCCAATAAATCATCAATTCGCGGCAATGGATATTTATTCTTTAATGTCTGCTTGTTCAAATCACGATAATCCACACATAGTCTGAAAGTACCATCTGACTTTGGGACAAACACCACTACTGCTCCCCAATCAGAGAAACTAGGCCTGATCAGACCCTTCCATACAAGCTGTCGAGTTTGGTTGTCTAACTCTTCTTTTTCTTTCAAGGTCATTCTTCAAATAGCGTGAACTACTGGCCTTGCATTTGGAATTAAAGAGATTTTGAAATCAATTTCCCTATGCGGAGGTAAGCTAACAAGTTCTTCGAACACATC
Organism: Allium sativum; assembly: GCA_030737875.1. NCBI lineage: Eukaryota > Viridiplantae > Streptophyta > Magnoliopsida > Asparagales > Amaryllidaceae > Allium > Allium sativum. The sequence goes on from CM060921.1 coordinate 284,417,670, forward strand.
CACATAGTTCTTTACGACAGGGATATTTTCTATGTCGACCGGGATATTCTCTGTAACGACTGGAACAGGTTCTAATTGAGTAGAAGAAACATCTAAAGCTGACCAAAAGTCTTTTCTATCAGAATTCGGACCTTTGCATGGTATAACAATATTCGCAAGCTTCGTTTTAACTTTAACAACTCTTTCTGCACATTTAACTTCTACTTTGTATTTGGTTAACCAATCTAATCCTAAAATAAGATCGAATTCGGTAAAATTCATAACGATCGAGATACAAGGAAATCGATAATGGGAAAAAGAGACGGGCACTCCACAAATCCAACTAAGATTGAGGGAACCCCTAACCGGATTATGGACAGTCATGGGCGCTTTGAGCTTTTTCAACTTCAAATCCAGTTTCTTAACCGCATTATTTGCAATAAAGCTTCGTGACGTGCCGGTATCGAACAGTACTTTAACTAGAATGTTTTTGACAGTAAGCGTGCCTTCTAAAACATTTGGCCTTCCCTGACTAGCTGAGGGAGCTGAAGTTTCCGCCACTTCATTTACATGCACCTTTTCAGATTTCTCTAAGAGCCGGCAATCCTTTTCAAGATGACCAATCTGATGGTATTAACTGCATTTTATATTCTCTTGAAACTTGTTCTCTTAGATTTAAATTTATCCTTCATTCGTTTCTTTAAGGGTCCGCAATTTATCACCAAATGTCCTTACTAATTACAATTAGAGAAGGTGGCAGTTGTTACTGGTTCTTTCTCAGATCTAACCTTTTTCCTCTTGGCTCTAGGCTTCTTTCTGACCCTAGACGTCGTACTTGCCTCAGGCTGCGTACTTGCCTCTGGGCTATCAGTTTCAAATTTCCTTTTGTTACTAGGACTACATTCCTCTTCGTCTTCCAAAAGGCCTTGCTTATCTAGATCTTCATACAGATAAGCCATGTATATCATTTCAGAAAAGGATTGTTGCACATGTGCAGTTACACTACTTTGGTACTGTCTTTGAAGCCCGTTAATAAACCTCGGATTCTTCAACTTTGGATTATGAATTAAATGCGGGGCGAAATGAGAAAGTTCGTTGAATTTCTTATGATATTCTTGAATGGTCATATCTCCTTGTATCAAATAGTAGAATTCATCACTAAACCGCTTAGTTTCTTCTGGAGGAATAAATCTTTGATTGAAAATTCCTTGAATCTATCCCAGGTGATATCACCTTCTAGATTATCTTTAATAACAGTTTCCCACTAGATTAAAGCTTCATCTTTGAGCGCCCAAGATGCTAGTAATCTTTTCTGATCATCTCTCAGCTTGAAACCTTCAAATATTCCTTCAGCAGAACGCATCCAAGCTTGAGTTTGAATAATGGATTCATAGCCCGAGAAAGGTACTCCACCCAGATTTCGATATCTCTTTAATAGAGCTTCTATGTCTGATCCTGGCTGAGGGAGCACAACTGGCTCATTAGTTTGTTGAACTAAAGGATTACTTCTTCTGCTTCTGCCACTCATTTTTCTATGTCTGCAAATAGCAGACAAAGTGTCAAGCCAACAGAAAAGTTATTTTAAAGCATAGAGACATATATTTAAATGTATATGCATCTATCAGGGTGTATTTCATTCTGCTACACTCATTCTAGGATATTACTGATCCTATCTGAAATGAGTTATTCATCTTAGAACACTACTGGTTCTACTTCTGACGAGTTCGTTAATATGTTATATTCTAGAACTAAGCTTAACCAAAGCTCTGATACCACGTTGTGACGACCCCAAACCCAGTTCCCCGGTGACAAAGGTAATCTTTGGAATATAACATATAAACAAATAAAAGCAAAACAGAAATAAATAAATACACCAGATAATGTACAATAGAATACACTGGATAAACATAATCATCAGAGTTACGTGGTATATAGGATCATACCTAGTACAAAATACAGTTCAGCTTTACATAAAATGTTTACAGCGGAATCAAAACATAATATGTACAATAGGAGCTGAACAGCATAAAAAGAAAGAAATGATAGAATCCAGCTCCAGCTATCCAAAAAGAGTCTACTAAAACCTGAATATAAGGTTGCCCATGTAGAAATAGGGGCACTCGAGTTTGTAAGTGAAACAAACTACGAGTCAGTCATGGGACTGGTATGAGAAATCTACTTAACTTATTTTAATAATAAGGCCAATCACAGGACCACGCCGCTAACGCGGAGCGGGTTTACTCCATTGGATTGCCAGTGCTCTAAAACAAATAAATCATTTAAACATCGCAATGCTTTTTACAAAAATGAAGCCATTATAAGACTCAGTTCCCATCACACAATGCAACGCAAACCGAAAGATAGAGTTTTACCTTATAATGGCCAAAATACGCTTGATACGATTAAAACAAATCATTTGATATTATTATTAGCGTTTATATGTTTCAAAAACAATTTCAATCATAAATATCAATCATATACGGCATGAATGCCCCATACCACTGTGTCGCCATATATAGGTATACAATCAAAACCGCACGATGTCGTATTTGGAGATTGGATTTCCGTCATGAACTATGGCAGAGGATCGTCCTTACCGCTTCGAGACGCTCTAGCCCGTGTCTCAGGATCAGAACGCATCGACCCTTAGGAGCCACAGGGCCGGTCCACACAAAGTGGATTAAAATGTCTGAACAATACGTTTCCCCGCCCTATGGGGCGTAAAACTGGCCGGTATATCTACCAAACCATCCATCAGCTCCATAGAGACCGAAATAACCGAGTCGCCTCGCATTCCAACATCCACATAAGTCAAACTTGCCAAGGCTTGTAAAACCACTGGCACCACTTCTAGCTAGAAGGAAACGCATGTTCTCCCTGGATCCTTCTCCCGTTTCTGGTTCGTACCGGGGTGTGAGGCTCGCGAATCAACGTTAAACACAAAGCTAGCTATTTAAAGCCCTTCTTTGATCATCTACCACAAAGCTCTGCTTTTCAACAAAAGCTTTGTTCACAGCATCTCTGCATGCCACGTTGTCATTCTACAACGTCAGACACACATCCATTTACATGTCCATTCTGGCTCTGAACGAAACCGGAGGCACCTTATTCTTCCCCTGTATGTCCAATAGAGGAGAGAGGCCCTTGCACATCCGAACGATCAACAAGTACGTCCGAACGACCACCAATGTAACCCCTTCAGGGCAGCAACTCCCATCAAAGGCATTAGTAGCCATCCATTCGATGTGAAGATCATCGGTCTTGCACCGTCTTCATCTCTTCGACTTCTAACCGTCGATCAATTATTTGAATTGAGAATTAACTCAGACTTTTCAAATAATTCACCTATATTTATAATTCAAATCAATTCAATTCCATGATTAAATTATTTGACTTCCATAGTTCAGTTCATTAATATAATTTTCGCGTCAAACACATTCAACCGTCAAATATCCAATAAACAGGGTAAATTAAGTTTATTTCCATTCCATATCGTTTATAATATTTTATAATGATTTATCGCTATTTTTATTTAATTAAAAGTAGCCAATTTATTCAATCGACGCTTCAGGCCATAACGCGGCCATGGCGCTGTTTTTCTTCAGATTTGATTTACACATATCTGAAAATCTAACCATTGGATCTTTGCAAATTTTATATTATTAGAAAGATCTTTTCAAAGCGGACCCAACGGTTCCAGTTTTGGGAAAATCCGACAGTCGGATCTCCCGGTACAATCGTTTAAAGTTACGATTTCAAAATACGAACTGCAGCTTCGTTATTCGATTTATTTTAATTATATTTATATATATAAATATAATCCATTCTGGCACTGTTTTCATTCAGATTTGAATTTAATATTTCATAAAATATAACCGTTGGATCTTCACAAATTTGGTATCGTTGGAAAGATATTTTCAAAGCGGACCCAACGGTTATGGTTACGGGAAAATCCGACGATTGGATCTCCCGCAATAATCGTTTGAAATCACGGTTTCAAAATACGAACTGCAGCTTCGTTATTCGATTTATTTTAACTATATATATACATATATGTGTGTGTGTATATGTAAATATAACCCGTTCTTCGATTTCAAAACCATTTCATTTCATATATATGATAAAAATGATATTTTTATCCAACAAATATTTATTTCAACACATGACTATTTTTAACAATTCATACATACAATAAAATTGTGATTTTTATTGTCAAAAAAAATTATTTCAAACACGATTATTTTATATACTTTATATAGATGATAAAAATGTGATTTTTATTGTTAAAGCAATTTATTTCTAAAATGAAATTTTTAGCGATTTATATATATTATAAAAATGTGATTTTTAATTGTAAAACAATATATTTCAAACATTCGATAAAAATGTTGTTTTTATCATTCAAACCATTTTATTTCATACATAAATATTTTTCCAACACATGAATATATTTCAATATATGAATATAAATCAAACACAGGAATATTTCTGAAAATTTCGGCAGCATAATGGCAGGGTAGTTAAAACTAGCACCATCCTGAGTACGGATCCTCGCTCTACCTTAAAGCCTCACAGCTTTTGACAATAGGGATTTAAATATCTAGTTCGTACGCAGACGAATTTCCCCATATACTAATCCTATTCGGATTTCAACCACAATCAGTCATATCAAATCAAGCATTCGTGATATTCACCAAATTTCACATCAACCAAAATCCAAACAATATCACAACCAATATGTATCGTCCATGGTCTGTGGACGAGGGCAGTATATATAAATATATAGATATACGTATATAAATATATTTCGATTTCATTTCAATTCATTTCAATTCCATTCAACGCATATATAATTTTTACAATGCATATATAACTAATACATCGCACATACAACTTATACAACGCTTATACATGAGGTGTACAACGCTTATATAACTCATACATCGACCGTATAATTTATACATCGTTATTCCATATTGTTTATAATTCAGAAATCTCACATTGGGTCCCGGTGTTTCCTGTTTCATCGAATTTCGTTATCGTGTGATAAAGATACGATTTTTATTCTAAATTCATTATTCGCAACACTTTTAACTTTTAAAACATTTCAGAATTATATAGCCGATACCTTTCAGTGTTCTTCAAAACTAGGGTTTGAATTATTGCAAAAACCGAAGCATAAGAGGATGATCGGACTTCACTACGTTGTAGCGCTAGGAGTGGCGCAAAGACCGCCTATGGTCCGGTTCAGATCGGTGGCGTGGTGGAGGAGAAAAACGGGGCAAGGCGGCGGATCTTCCCAGGGCTGAAACTCGATGAATACACCACGATCGAGGACGAAGCTTATATGGATGTGAAGAGAACGAGAAGATCTACAGAAACTTCAACTACACCCTTTGATTTTATTGCATGGATGCAGAGTTTTGGAGGAGAGAAGAACGGTACATGCGCCGTGGCTCGATCTATAGGGTTTACGGGTTTTCTTACTTTTTTTTGGGAAAATTAATTAATGAATAAAATTTCTGATTGGTCGGAATTTATATTAAATTATAAAATGGGGTTTTCTAATACGAACTCCAAATGCAACGACTATTGTCCCTAGCTAAATACCCCCATTCCGGACATAATGGAATATGTTTCGTCAGTCGATTCGACTGCTATAGTCAGTTATTCTTCAAATTAAAATATAAAACATTCAATATTTGATTTGAACGTACGTTTCAATTTGCCGGGGCCACATACTGATCCCAAAAATTCCAGAAAAATAAATCTAGCTATGTTTTGATGATACAGTCCCAACAAAACTAGTTTCATTGAATTTGGAGACCGTTTAAAAAATGACCATTTTCTGATCAATCCAAATTGACTGAAATTAACCAAACACATTTTCCTTTGCCACGCTCACATATTAACTTCAAAAATTATGGAATTGGAAACCTAGCAATAATTTGACATCCCGGATCCAACAAAAGTGGTTTCATCGAAAACGGAGGTCATTTGCAAAATGGCTATTTTCATGGGCTATATTGACTCCATAGCGACCTTTTTGAAAATTCATTTGGCCATATCTTTTGATTACCACTATGAAATTTCATTTTTTCAGATTAGTTAGAAAGATATTCATAAACAGATTTAAATATTTTTGGTTTCACTAAAATTCGTTTTATTTTGCACCCAGTACAGTCAATCAAAGTTCGAATTCAAATTTCAAACTGCCGCGCCATTTCAGGCCTTGTTTTATAATTAAAATAAATATATTCATTCCCCATCATCGATTCAAATAGACTTATGGTCGTTATCATTTAAAATAATTTATTTTAAATATTCAAAATCCACAGAAATAGCCAAATTAAAATTTTAAATTGGTTCAGATTTTCCAGGTTGTTACAACTAGTTCATATCGATAAAAAAATATTTTTATCTTTTCAAATACGAAATTTTTCATCCAAAATCTTTTTTAAATCATTTATTATGATTTTACATAATTTTTTTCATATTGTTAGTAATTTTATTAAGGCCTTTACAGTCGTTTTCCATAAACGGTCATCGAACTGCACTTATAGCGACCTTTTCTGAAATTGATTTGGGCATAATTCCAAATCCAACCATTAGATTTTAAATCTCTTATATTCATTGGAAAGCTCTTTTCGATATGAACCCAATGGTTCCGGGTTTAGGAGAATCCGACGGTTGGATCTCCCGTTACATCAATTTGAAGTTGATGGTCGAAATTCACGAATGGTCGTTGCGCGGCGCGTTCTATTCAGGCCATTAAATATATATATATTATATATTATATATATTTTGTCGTTTACTATTTAAAACATATTTTATAAATTCGTTTTAAAACGATTTTAACTTCATTTTCAAGTTTAAATAAAAATTGAACATTCTATATTTTTATCATATTAAATATTTATAATTTAAAAATAGTAGATTTACTTCTTTCGATGTTCATTATAAAGTAAATCAAATCGATCGATAAGCCCGTTCGGGTTAAGATAACGTTTGCTACTTAATTCGGCTTCATATTTTTTTATTTGTCTAAAAAGGGACATAGAAATCATAATTTTATTTTACACTGAATATTATTTCAAAATATTCATAATTTTAAAATATTCTTTATTTCAAAAGATTCTTTATTTTAAATATATTTTACATTAAAAATATTCTGAATCGGAATGCAACTCAATCAATTGCCATATAATTTCAGTTATATAGATTACATACATCGCATGTGTATAACAATAATGAGAAATAATCAATAAACAATCCATTCACATCCAGAGTGAAATTTATAACCATGTAAGCATTAAAATAAATAAATAAATAATGCTCATCATAGACTGTCAACCCATCGGTTGACATACAACTAAATATTGGGACTAGTGTATGACAAATGTCATCCTAATATCCGTGTGGGGTTTTCAAACAACAACAATTTACGTACATAAATCATTGGCTAATAAATTTAACCAATTATAATTCAGTTTGAATTATTTCTAATATCGCTAACATAATCATGATAATGTTTTACCAATGTAAATTTTTCTACTTCTCTAACATGTTAATGTTGATATCAAACAAATGAACATTTCTACTTCTATAACATGTAAATATTAATACTAAACAATGCATGTATTAATTATTCCTACTTACATTAAAAATGAAATTTTTAATGTAAAAACATTTCTATCAAACAATGATCTTTTTGTTGAATCCTTTTATGCATTGAAAATGAGCTTTTGAATGTAAACATATTATAATCAAATTTTAATCTTTTTATATAATCATTTATACATTAAAAATGTACTTTGCTATGTTAACACATTTTTACCAAAGTTTAATCTTTTTAATCAATCCATTATTACATTAAAGATGTAATTTTAGTGTTAACATAATATATTAAACAATGAAACTTTTTCAAATAATTTATTTACATTAAAAATGTAAATTTCAATGTCAAAATATTTTTTTATTACACAATGAATCTACTATTTTCGTATGATTCATTTACATTAAAAATGTAAATTTTAATGTAAAAACATTTTTCACAATGAACCTTTTTCTAATGATTCATTTTTACATTAACAATGTAAATTTTAATGTGAAAACAAATTTTCAAACAATGAATCCTTTAACATGACTCATACATACATTAAAGTGTAAATTTTAATGTAAACAATATTTTATTAACTTGAATCCTTTTATATTATTCATACTTGCATTAAAAATGTAATTTTTAATGTAAACAAAAATTTTATTGACTTGAATCTATTAAAAAAGATGTTCATTTTTCATATTTTCTCATATACAATGAAAATGTAAACTTTTTATTATTAAAAATTTGTATATTACATCCAATGATCATTTTACATAAACCATGCTTTACATTAAAAATGTAAATTTTAATGTTTCAACATTATTATCCATGCAACGAATATTTTATATATTTTATCTTTACAATAAAAATATGAATTTTGAAGTTTCAACATTTTTATCCCTAACATAAATGACATTTTTATCACTAACATAAATGACATTTTTAATCTAATGTAACATTTCTAACATAAATGTTATTTTTAATCTAATGTAACATTTCTGTCAAAAATTATATTTTTAATCTAATGTAACATTTCTAATATAAATGATGTTTTTAATCTAATGTAACATTTCTAACAAAAATGATATTTTTAATCTAAAGTAACATTTCTAACATAAAGATATTTTTAATCTAATGTAACATTTATAACATAAATGATGTTTTAAATCTAATATAACATCTCTAACATAAATGATGTTTTTAATCTAATGTAACATTTCTAGCATAAATGATGTTTTTAATCTAATGTAACATTTCTAACATAAATGATGTTTTTAATCTATTAGCATAGATGATGTTTTCAATCTAATGTAACATTTCTAACAAAAATGATATTTTTAATCTATTGTAACATTTCTAACACAAATGATGTTTTAATCTAATGTAGCATTTCTAACATAAATGATGTTTTTAATCTAACGTAACATTTCTAACATAAATGATGTTTTTATACTAACATAATAATTCCTAACCAAAATGATATTTTCATTTAAATAAAAAAAACATAATCTAACAAATGACATTTCTAATAGTGATCATTTTCTCTACATGTACAATAAAAAGAATGTTTTTATTATCTGCTAATTTTAGCAATTCTAATGTGACATGTAGAATAAAAAGAATATTTTATTGTATGACAGTTTCTATGTTCCATATTAAACTGAAAAGAACATTTTTCTTTTATATCAAATCCTATGTTGTCTATTACTTATACTGGATAGCAAAAACCAAGACGTTTCGATGTTGACATTTGTCCCTTTTTAATTTCATGCCTTATTTCTGTCTCTTCGTCTATAATGTTCTTAGAACTGGTAACCGCTTCCGCTTTCCTTCGTCCATAATCCATTTCTCCTCAGACTTCACACCCATCTTTCCACCTCAAAGTTAACGGTCTTCTCACTACTAACTGTCCCAACTTTGAAATATGTACGCTTTCTTCTCAGTCCTTCTTCAGTTCCCTCAGGCTATTCTCTTTCAAATCTACGCCATTTTCAGAAATTATAACTCTTACGATTACACTACTCTCGAGACGGTCACTTCTTCGACAGTCGATTTCATGCCACTTTCCCCTTCTCCGATTTTATGCCATATTCACCACTAAAAATGTTACCTTAGATAGTAGACTATCTACTTTTTTCAGACCGTTTATTGTCGTCTCACTCCTAGCCATTCTATCCAACTGAAAACCAAATCAATTCTTTAATCGACCAGAAAACCTAAAGGCGATGATGGGGAAGCAGTAATTATTCGTCTGTGCTATTCGACCCGATCTTGGACTACAGACGATACTTCTAATTGGAATCTTCAAACCATGGTATTTTTGCAACCAATTAATTACTGATGTTTTGTTCGATTTGAATTTGTTGTCCGGTTTACCCTATTATACTGAATCTAATGATTAAACCTCCATCTTCTCCCCTTATTATCTCAAATATGCTGCTCTACTGAAGTTCGACAAATTAAGAATCATGTAATATCTTAAATATGTGATTAGCTTCCTTTTTGAATTGATTTACATGCTAATTTCTTCCATGTAAAATTTTATATTTCAGATCTAAAGAAGTTTAATCATTTTGATGTATTTAACTTTTTTGCGTTACCAAAAAACATTCTCTCTTTTCCGAAGTTCGCACTGCCAGTTTTGTTTCCTGCGCTACAAGTTACCCAAATTAGTGGAAATCATCTTCATTGCTTTCTACATTTGGTTTAAATCTCTTCCTGCTAATCACCTGTGACACATACAAGTATATGCATTGACAAAACTATGGTAGTAAGTATTAAAGAATTGAAATAGATCTTTCTGCTTACTGTGGTATTGAATAGAAATGAAATTCCATAACCACTTATATGGTTTCATATTCAAATGATGATTGACTACATCCAAGATTCTATATTTCTGACTTATACTTTTGTGGTGGATGAAGAATATGAACTTCTATCAAGGCTTACTATACCATTTAATACACTGCTTCATTTAATTATATATCATGGTTTGTTTGTACTGCAAACTATTATACATAATGGTACTTTTACAATTTATTTTATATATTATTGGTTACGTATACTTGCTTTATTTATTTATTTATTTCCTTTCAAAATTGTTATATTACTGCTAAGTACAAAGTTGTGACCGATCAAAATATTTCATTATTTTCCTATCTATAAACAACCTTAATAAGCTGAGCCATCCGTCGCTATGTGTTTTTGTATTGTATTTGTGCACATGTCCAACTATATGTTTTTATCTGCTCATTATTACTTCACTTATTACAATTGGTCATTGTAATAACCCGGAAATGCGAGCCAATTTAAAATTTTTATTTTGGCAATTTTAACGAATTTAGAATATTTAAAATGGTTTATTTTAAATAATATCAACGAGAAATTTACTTTGAATAGAATTCGAACGTATATATTATATGCGTCGTCGTTAGAACATAAATATTTATTTTAAAATATAAAAGGAATTGAAAATGGCGCGGTAGTTCGATAATTCGATTTCAAACTTCAATTGAATGTACCGGGTGCAAAATAAACCGGATTTTAGCGAAACCGAAAATAATAGGATCTTTTTGGGAATATCTTTCCAACGAATCCGAAAAATCAAAATTTCATAGCGGGAATCAAAAGATATGTCCAGTTGAAAATTCTGAATAGTCGCTATGGAATTCAGGCCCTTAAAAAAGGAAATTTTGCAAATGACCTCGGATTTCGACGAAACCACTTTTGTTGGATCCGTGATGTCAAGTTATTGCTAGATTCCAATTTTCATAATTTTTGAATTCAATATGTGAGCGTGACAAAGGAAAACGCGTTTGACCAATTTCAGTTGATTTTAATTGACTGGAAAAAGGTCATTTTTCCAACGGTCTCAGAATTTGACGAAACTAGTTTTTTTAGGACCGTATCATGATTATGAATCTAGAAAATATTCTCTGGAATTTTTAGAGGCTGTATGTGGCCCCGGTAAATTGAAATGTGCGTTTAAATTGAATATATAAAGATTTATATTTTTAAATCCAACGGAAACTGATTCTAACAGTCAAATTGACCTGTGATACATATCCCATTGTGTTCGGAATGGGGGTATTACACTAGGGGCGACAGTCGTTGGGTCTCGATTGGGGTTCGATAGAAAAGTCAACTTTTGGAATTTTAATGTTAAAATTAAATTAAAATATATATATACTCTCCCTTCTCTTTCTCTCTCTTCATTTCAGAATCGATTATAAAATAAATAAAAAATAAAAAAAAGAAAATGGGCTAGATTGATTTTTTTTCTTTTCTTTCTCCAAATCGATCGAAGGAGATCGATGGCCACCACCGATCAACACCTTCACCTCCGTCGCCAAGATCGGCCTCGCAACTCCGCTCCCACCGTCAATCACAGAGCACCGCAGACCGGCGCCTTCACCTCACGTCGTCCCCTCCGTCTTGACAAGCCCCAGAATCAAACGAGAACCCCACCCTCGAGAAGCCGCGTGAGCCACGACCGAAGACCCCAAAACCCACTCCAATCCGCCGCGTTCACACGCAAATCGAGGGCAGAGGGACCACCGAGCTTGCCCCAACTCTCAGCGTCGGTGAAGGATGGCAGGGCGCTCGGCGTGGCGCAACTCGATGGCGATTCAGTCAGGCGAGGGCGCGACAAAGTGGAACCCTAGTTCTGAAGGGTTTGGGTTCAGCTGATCAATGCGTTCCAGGAAAGATAAGGAGAAAGGTAGCTTTATTGATTTATTCAATTACAAATGCACATTGTTTCATAAAATAAAATAGCATCAATAAAAATAGGATTTTTATAAATTACTTAAAAATAAAAATATATAGAAATGGTTTTAAAAATATATAGACTTTGTTTTAAAATATATAAATAGAAATGTGATTTTTATAGAATAGAATTGTATATAAACATACGATCTTTACTAAGATAAGATTTTGATATACATATATATATATTATTAGCATGATGATGAAAATAGAATATACATATAACTTTGAAAATAAAAAGTTGAGATTTATATATAAGAAAATTCGAGATTTTGATATATATATATATATATACATTTACATATAAAAATATAATCTTTTATATTGTAGAAGCATAAAAATATAATCTTTTATATTGTAGAAGTATAAAAATATAATCTTTTATATTGTAGAAGATGAAAAATATAATCTTTTATATTGTAGAAGATGAAAAATGAAATCTTTTATATTGTAGAAGATGAAAAATGAAATCTTTATATTTGAAAAGACGAAATCTTCATATAGAGAATAGCGGTGTAAAAATAGAATTTTTACCTATATAGTAGCGGTATAAAAATGTGATTTTTATCTATATAGCATCGAAGTAAAAATTCGATTTTTATATATTGAATAGTGAAGTAAAAATTTGATTTTTATATATTGAATAGCAAAGTAAAAATTCGATTTTTATACATATTGAATAGCAATATAAAAATGTGATTTTTATATATGTAGTGGCTATGGGCAACGAAAGTGACAAAAGGCGAGAACGACAAGATTTTCTACATATGAAGAGTCGTGGCGTTTGGATTAGCTTTGGTGAGAATTTCTCACTCTTTAATTTAAATTTTCTAGTTATATATATATATACTAGGATGCAGACGGTGTTTAGTAGCACCCGACACCCGTCATCCACAAACCATGGATGTCTTGTTTGTTTGATTGATGTGTTGTGGAAATTGTTTGTGATGTTGATGTGAAATAGATAATAAAATATATTCATAGGTTGAATAAAATAATTTGGTTGTTAAAAATATAATTTTTATAGTGAATGTGAATAAAATAAATATTCATTTACAAACCGAACGGTTTGTTTCTGTACACCTATTTAAAGGATATTGATTGGGACGATAAATTTTACACATCGCCCAACTGCACAAATAAAATCCGTGTTTGATTGTTTGAAACCCCACACGGGTATTGGGATAAAATATGACATACACTAATCCCAATAATTAGTTGTCTGTCGATCGATTGATTGACAGGCTGTTATAAGCGTTAAATATCTATATTTGATGCTTATACAGTGTAGTGCACTTTGGATGATGGTTGATTATTTATCGTTGCTATTATATACACGTGTTGTATGGAATCCTTATAATTAACTTTATATGGTAATTGATTGGGCCTCATTCCAATTGAGAAAATAAAGAATATTTTAAAATATAGGTTCATGTGTTGACCGTACTCATTCGTTGAGATTAGTCATGTGTTGAACGAAATATTTTAATAATAAAAATTACATCTTTATCATATATAGAATTAGAAACTAACTTCTTTATAAAATAAAGGTTCATGTGTTGACAGTACTCATCCGTTGAGATTAGTCATGTGTTGAACGAAATATTTTAACAATAAAATTTACATCTTTATCATATATAGAATTAGAAACTAACTTCTTTATAAAATAAAGGTTCATGTGTTGACCGTACTCATCCGTTGAGATTAGTCATGTGTTGAACGAAATATTTTAACAATAAAATTTACATCTTTATTGTAACACCCCACGCCCGCTATGGTCACTCATTAAGGGAATGCCATAGCATCGGTGGAGTATTTTAGTGAATATAGAATAGAAAATTTTCACCAAGACAGATATAAATAGTATTTGAAATTTAAAACATCATCTCATAACAGCGGAAATAAACATGTCTGGTTACATCATAAAACCATGATAAAAGTCGAGTACAATATCTGTCAAAATAAAGAAGTACATAATCCCACTCTCTCATACAATAGCCATAACAAAAGAAAAGATAACTGGATAACTGGAGCTTTACATCTACCCAAGCTCCTAAAGACTGGAACAGCAATCCGATCAAGCTCTACTACCGCTAGGATCCACCGTAGGACCTGAGGGTTGGGAAAAAGATAAAAACAACGGGGTCAGACATAAGTCTGAGTGAGTCCTATAACTTTAACAATACAATCATTAAAGTAACCAGAGAAGACATAAACTTGACCTACGGTAATATCTGGGGATGAATGGCTACACTAAGCAGCTTGGTAGACTTAGGATAAACTAAGATAACCGTCAGGACGCATCTACCCACCCAAGGATAATTACAAACTGCACCACACCAGTCATTCCTACTTAAAGGTTGATCCCTTCCAAGGACTTAGAAAATTTCCCCAGTAGTTTCGTGTACTCCTAGCCCACTACATAGGTGCCGTCTGCCCCTATCTCCACTAGGTGTACTCAGTAATTCTTACCCAGTAGTTTCGTGTACCCCTACATAGGTGCCGTCTGCCCCTATCTCCACTAGGTGTACCCAGTACTCCCCAAGCGATCGACTCCCTACCGTAGATACCCGTGCTGGTCCCACAGTGGGGTGTATCACTCCCCTAAAGTGGCTACCCAATACTAACGGTGCACGGCTTTATATCTACACGATGCAACAACGGCTTATCTACCAGCCCGGGCCCACACACGCATATGAAAACCGTTGGACTTGCGTTGCCACCGCTAACCCGTTTTGGCCTCTTATAATCAAGCCCAATATGCGTGTCCCGTCACTCGACATGGGTCGAGCCCACAAAGATACGTTGGGATATTGGTTGAAATGGGCCCCCACAAGCTACCCACTTAAGCTTGTCAAATATCTAGTGTATCCCACTTAACCCTTTAATCATGTTTAATTACATGTTTCCACTTGGTTAAGTATTCTAATCGTATTTTCTATTGCCACCCAAGGCAACCCACTAGATTCCACATGCCACCCAAGGCAACCACAAAATTTCCTCATGCCACCCAAGGCACCCACTTAACCCCTCATGCCCTACTACATGCTAATATGGTTAAGTGTTTCTTAATTAATTAAGACCGTGATCTCCCATAAAGACCTCCCACATTAGACTAGCTGTTATGACCGCCTGGTTAAGCCGGTAGAGTCCGGGCAGTCTTACGTCATAACAGAGTCTAACCTCGTGTCTTTACCTTAATCACGTATTTAATTCATGGCTAAGACCTCTCACATTGGGCTGACATTTGTAGCAACTGGTTAAGCCGGTCGGGTCCGGGCAGTTTTACACTACAAATGAGTCCAACCTCGTGTCTTAGTCGATTAATTACACCTAATTAATCACCCCCATATTAATTATCCCTAATTAATATTAAGTTTTCCATAACATGGGTAGACCTAACTCAATAGGTAAATTCCCATGGGGTAGACCTAACTCAATAGGTAAATTCCCACTTATGGTAATTTATTTTTATGGTATGCTTAATCATACCCAATCATTCATTTATTAACATATTTACCAACCCCATCGTTCCCCACGTAAATCGTTCTCATTTCATGACATAATAAAAGGGGAAGATCATCACAAATATCATGGGTTTAGCATATAACTTTGTCATGGGTTAAGAGGATGTCAACTTGCATATATGAGCACATATTAACCCAACCACATTTAACCCAAACTTGCATATTATCATACACATGATTTGCATAACATGTTGCATATGAGCTTGCATATTATCATACACATATCTTGCATAACATGTTGAACTTGCATATAGGCATTCTCATAACTTGCATAACATGTTAAACATGCATTTAAGCATACACATAACTTGCATAAGCATTCACATACTTGCATAAGCATCCACATACTTGCATAAGCATTCACATACTTGCATAAACATGCATAACTTGCATATCATGTCATTTAAGCATATACATATCTTGCATAAGCATTCATATTCTCGCATAAGCATGCATAACTTGCATATCACATAAATCTTGCATTTAAACATATACATGACTTGCATAAGCATCCATATTCTTGCATAAGCATGCATAACTTGCATATCACATTAAACTTGCATTTAAACATATACTTAACTTGCATAACTCACTTTGTTAAACATGCATAATTCCACTCATCAAATATGCATAAATCCACTTGTTAAGCATGCATAAACCAACTTGTTAAACATGCATAAACCAACTTGTTAAACATGCATAAATCAACTTATTAAGCATGCATAAACCAACTTATCAAATATGCATAAACATAGAACAACATAGAGTAACATATCATTATAAATGATTCAAACTCACTAATCCGCATTTAAGACCATAAGCCTCATTACACCCAATCTACTTACTTTAACAATTGATGTTAAAGTGATAGAAACTCACCAAACTCAAGATTAGCAACCTTATGAAGTAGAATTAGTTGCTAACTATGAAGATAATGATGATTAAAGATTGATTAGAGAGTGATTAGCTTGCAACTTCTTTCATAAATTAGTGGAGACTCCCCTTAGGATTTAATTTGGCGGCATGAGGCCATCATTTCTATTTTTGGTAAGGATTAAGAGGGGTTTAGGGTGTATTTATAGATTAGGTAAGTGTTTTAGGCCCTTAGATTAACCCTAGATTAGATTAGGACCCTTAGATTTCGGAAATCTCTAGAACCAGCCCTCCTAGCCAGCCTGAAACCCAACCTGGTGCAACCTGGTGCACCCAGGTTCAATGGACGGCGCGCCCCTGTCGACAGGCAAGTCGACAGGCAAGTCGACACCCCTGTCGACAGGCCTGTCGACAGCCCTGTCGACATGGGTAGGGCGGGAATCTTCCTGCCTGACCCCGCCTGTTCCATCCCACAATCTGAAATTTTAAATTTTTAAATCTGTTTTAGTTTTGAATTTTCTGCAAACTTCTTTGGGCCATAGCCGGGCCATACGGACTCCGATTCTCGAAAACTCGGACTCTATTTCGCGTATTTTTCCGAGACGAACGCAATGACGCAGCCCGTTACCCCAATTCCCACATCTGAGATTATTTATCCTGTAATTAGTGAATTTTAGTATTAACTAAAATTCGGGGTGTTACATTCTCCCCTCCTTAAAGGATTTCGTCCCCGAAATCTCTAAGCTAAGGAGAATGCATATCCTACCATCCAAACAACCATCTACTCAAATCATCAACCATGGGCATCCATTGTCCTTAAACAGTTTCTAATGATGTATGAGCATATGCGAACAGTGTGTGTATATGTTCCCTATCTAATGTATGAACATATGCAAACCATGATAGTGCCATGCATCCATTATGTATGCGAGAAAACCCTATCGACACATACAATATCTACATGAGTGCACAATCATTCATCAAAATGCATCATCCATGTGATAACACAACCATTATACATCCATAAATATATTTTCCTACGCACAATTTTATACAATATGCAACATGAAGTGACTGAGCCGATCCAGTGCCTAGAGTGTGTGTATATGCATCCACGAGCAACCACTAGCAAACACTTGCATCCACTTGCATCCATCAACCATAACATGTCTCAAACACATGTTTCAACCATAGGTTTACCCTATCTAAAGGTCAAAGGTACTAACGAGAGGACATACCAAAGATAAGATAAGTACTAGACAAGCGATAAAGGAGAAAGTAAAGGCATACCCTCAAAAAGAAATGGGTACAATGAACGCATCTTCGCTTCCGTCTCCCAAGTTGCGTTGCTCTCATCTTCTCCCCATTGTACCTTGACTAGTTGAACCTCTCTGTTTCTCAACTTCCTAGTCTCTGACCCAAGGATGCGAGTAGGAGCTCGTCGAATAGTCGCATCACGCTCTACCTCTACATCTCTAAGGAAGCTCGGCTCTACCACCTCTGCCGTCTCATGTAAGCACTTCCTCAGATGTGATATATGGAATACATCATGAACACCACTAAGTCTGTCGGGCAACTCCACCCTATATGCCATCCGTCCAATCCTTTCCTTGATATGAAACGGCCCAACAAACCTCGGTGCTAACTTCCCAACGGATCCGAAGCGAACAACATTTCTCAACGGAGATACCTTAACAAAAACCATATCCCCAACCTCAAACTCAAGATCCGTCCTTCTCTTGTCCGCATAAGATTTTTGCCTATCCTGCGCTGCTTTCATCCTTCTTCGAATCAAGTCAATCTTCTCAGAAGTCTCCCTAACCATATCGGGCCCAAGCAAGATCTTATCCGTAGATTCCCACCAACATGTAGGTGATCGACAAGGCCTTCCATAGAGAGCTTCGAAAGGAGCCATACCAATACTGGACTGAAAGCTGTTATTATATGCGAACTCCACCAATGGAAGATGCTCTTCCCATGTACCTCCAAAATCTAAGATACAAAGCCTCAAAAGGTCTTCTAGAACACGATTCACCCTCTCAGTCTGGCCGTCCATCTGAGGATGATATGCGGTGCTCATACACAATTGAGTCCCCACTGCTTCTTGCAAACTTCTCCAGAACTCGCTAGTGAAGATAGGATCTCGATCACTTACTATGCTAGAGGGTACCCCATGTAATCGAACTATCTCTCGAAGATATACTGAAGCTAGCCATGGAGCGGTCCTCTTACTCTTCACAGGTATGAAATGGGCGCTCTTAGTAAGTCTGTCTACCACCACCCAAATTCCTGTATTACCCTTCCTCGATCTGGGTAACCCGTCAATAAAATCCATCGAGACGCTATCCCACTTCCATTGCGGAACCTCCAATGGGTGAAGCAACCCACCTGGTTTCTTTTGCTCCGCCTTCACTTGCTGGCACACCAAACATCGAGCGACATACTCGGCCACATCTTTCTTCATACCGGCCCAGAAGAAAACTCTCTTCATGTCTTGGTACATCTTATCCCCACCGGGATGGATGGTCATCCTAGAACGGTGTGCATCATCAAGAATAGCCTTCCTCAAACCCTCGTCTTGCGGTACACAAAGTCTACCGTCTCTACGCAAGTACCCCCTATCGTCTAGGGTGTACCTACTCAAATGGCTGGACGACTCCCCCTTTATGAGCCTCTCTATCAACTCAACCAACTGTGGGTCGTCCCTCTGGGCTTCTCCAATCCGCCCCAAAAGAGTAGGTCTAACTTCCAAAGAAGCTATCAAACCGGGTACATAGTCATCGGAAGGTCTGAAATCAAACATCGAGATAAACTCCAAGCTTTGCCATTCCACGAACAATGGACTCAAGGACAACCTCTTCCTGCTCAAGGCGTCCACCACCACGTTACCCTTGCCAGGGGTATACGCTATCTCGAAATCATAGGATGCTAAGAACTCCATCCACCTTTGTTGTCTTAAGTTTAAATCCTTCTGAGAGAACAAGTACTTCAATGATTTATGGTCAGTGAACAACTCGAATCTCTCACCAAGAAGATAATGGCGCCAAATCTTAAGCGCAAAAACAATAGCGGCCAACTCTAAATCATGGGTAGGGTAATTTTTCTCATGTGCCCTCAACTGCCTTCGACCATCGGCTAAGTCCAACTGAGAAAATACTGAAGCGCCAACCAACTGATCGAAAAGATCATCTATTCTCGGCAATGGGTGTCTATTGTTCTTTGTGAGCTTGTTGAGTTCTCTATAGTCTACACAAAGTCTGAGGGACCCATCCGCCTTTGTAGCAAATACTACTGGAGCACCCCACTCCGATATGCTCCGTCTTATGAACCCCTTCTCAAGTAACTCCCCTACTTGCTTATGGAGTTCCCTCCTCTCACGAGGAGCCATGTGGCGCACTGGTAAAGATACCGGTTTAGCATTATCCACCAGATATATTCGGAAGTCAATCTCCCGCTTCGGAGGTAAGCCCTTCACCTCCTCAAACACATCCGGATATTCCCGGACCACTCTCATAGATTGAAAACTCTCGACCGAAGCGTCAAGCGATTAAAGATAACTTAGCATAACAGAGTCCATGGGATTACAAGAAATCTCGAGAGTGTTACCCAAGCGGGTCATGAGCCTAATAACTCTCCTTTCACAATCAAGAACGGTACCATTACTGGATAACCAGTCCATGCCCAAAATCAACCCATAGCTCGTGAAGCCCAATACAAAAGCATCACATCTAAACTCAATGCTAAGTATAGAAATCTTCAAACCCAAACATATCATGGACAAATAAGTGGAGCCCCCAATTGGATTTGAAACAACCAAGGGATCATCTACCAGACTGGTGTCTAAGTGCAGTGACTCAACTAATGATGATGAGATAAACGAATGCGATGCGCCTGAATCAAACAATGTACGGACAGGATGATCAAATAGAAAGACCAGACTTTCAACGGAAATAGTTCTACCTCTCTCCTGAATCGGTGGAACCGCGAGAGCCTGTACTTGCCCCCTAACCTGACCCGGTGCTATAAGAGCTTGCACCTGTCCTCCTGAGGTAGATCCCGTCCTTTGCCCTTTCTTAGGGCAATCCTTCACTAAATGCCCTGCTTCGCCACAGTTGAAGCAGCCAGTCTTCTTCTTCTTGCGACAATCCTTGCTTAGGTGGCCAGGTGTCCCACAATTGAAACACTTCTTCTTCTTGCCCTTGCCACCGTTGCCTTTCCCACCTTTGCTTTGCTGTTGTTGAGGTCTCTTTTGATCTCCCTTCTTCTCGGGTGCCTTATTAGCATTAGGACCCTTCTCTTCTTCATACATGAGTGCCATGTCCACTAGCTTCTCAAAGGTGGCCCCCATAGGAATATGAGTCATAGCCAACCCATGCATCGGTTCATTCAAGCCTTTCACGAACCGCAAAGCCTTCTTCTCCGGTGTATTCACCATGTCTAAGCCAAACCTTGCCAATTGATTAAACTTGTTAACATATTCCTTCACCGAAAGATTTCCTTGCTTTAGAGTCAAGAATCTTTCCATATACAAGTTTTCCTCCGCCCTTGAGAGAAACTTTGCCACAAATCTTTGCCTAAAATCCGCCCAAGAGTCAACGGGGCGTTCTCCATTAGTGACCTCCCACCAGAATGAGGCCTCTCCCTTCATTAACCAAGCAGCCAACTTGACTTTCTTCCCTTCTTCCATCTCAAAGATATCTATCAACTCTTCCACCTCCTTAAGCCAATCTCTAACTTCCACAAAAGTTTCAGATCCTTGAAAAGGTTTCCCTCCCATAGCTTTAAATTCCTTGCAAGTCTTAGCAAAAGTATCCGTGCGAGGAGGAGGGGGAGGAGGAAGATCGGGTGCTACGGTTGGTGGAGGAACATTTGCTGGACCCGTAGTGGTGGCCCTAGCCTCCATCAATCTCCTATACCATACTGGTATCATCACACCCTCTGGAAAGTTAAGATTCTCGGCCATACTGAAACGAAAAAGGAAAGATTCAAAACGAAGGATTCGAAGGATATAGATATGGCTATTGGGGATTATGCTTTTCTTTCAAAAACTTTTCTCTTAAAAGACATGTTTTTGAAAATATCTTTTCCAAAAATGTTTTAGAAAAATAGTTTTCTAGAAAAAAAATTTATCTGTTCCTGTAACCTTAGCTCTGATACCACGTGTAACACCCCACGCCCGCTATGGTCACTCATTAAGGGAATGCCATAGCATCGGTGGAGTATTTTAGTGAATATAGAACAGAAAAATTTCACCAAGACAGATATAAATAGTATTTGAAATTTAAAACATCATCTCATAATAGCGGAAATAAACATGTCTGATTACATCATAAAACCATGATAAAAGTCGAGTACAATATCTGTCAAAATAAAGAAGTACATAATCCCACTCTCTCATACAATAGCCATAACAAAAGAAAAGATAACTGGATAACTGGAGCTTTACATCTACCCAAGCTCCTAAAGACTGGAACAGCAATCCGATCAAGCTCTACTACCGCTAGGATCCACCGTAGGACCTGAGGGTTGGGAAAAAGATAAAAACAACGGGGTCAGACATAAGTCTGAGTGAGTCCTATAACTTTAACAATACAATCATTAAAGTAACCAGAGAAGACATAAACTTGACCTACGGTAATATCTGGGGATGAATGGCTACACTAAGCAGCTTGGTAGACTTAGGATAAACTAAGATAACCGTCAGGACGCATCTACCCACCCAAGGATAATTACTAACTGCACCACACCAGTCATTCCTACTTAAAGGTTGATCCCTTCCAAGGACTTAGAAAATTTCCCCAGTAGTTTCGTGTACTCCTAGCCCACTACATAGGTGCCGTCTGCCCCTATCTCCACTAGGTGTACTCAGTAATTCTTACCCAGTAGTTTCGTGTACCCCTACATAGGTGCCGTCTGCCCCTATCTCCACTAGGTGTACCCACTACTCCTCAAGCGATCGGCTCCCTACCGTAGATACCCGTGCTGGTCCCACAGTGGGGTGTATCACTCCCCTAAAGTGGCTACCCAATACTAACGGTGCACGGCTTTATATCTACACGATGCAACAACGGCTTATCTACCAGCCCGGGCCCACACACGCATATGAAACCCGTTGGACTTGCGTTGCCACCGCTAACCCGTTTTGGCCTCTTATAATCAAGCCCAATATGCGTGTCCCGTCACTCGACATGGGTCGAGCCCACAAAGATACGTTGGGATATTGGTTGAAATGGGCCCCCACAAGCTACCCACTTAAGCTTGTCAAATATCTAGTGTATCCCACTTAACCCTTTAATCATGTTTAATTACATGTTTCCACTTGGTTAAGTATTCTAATCGTATTTTCTATTGCCACCCAAGGCAACCCACTAGATTCCATATGCCACCCAAGGCAACCACAAAATTTCCTCATGCCACCCAAGGCACCCACTTAACCCCTCATGTCCCACTACATGCTAATATGGTTAAGTGTTTCTTAATTAATTAAGACCGTGATCTCCCATAAAGACCTCCCACATTAGACTAGCTGTTATGACCGCCTGGTTAAGCCGGTAGAGTCCGGGCAGTCTTACGTCATAACAGAGTCTAACCTCGTGTCTTTACCTTAATCACGTATTTAATTCATGGCTAAGACCTCTCACATTGGGCTGACATTTGTAGCAACTGGTTAAGCCGGTCGGGTCCGGGCAGTTTTACACTACAAATGAGTCCAACCTCGTGTCTTAGTCGATTAATTACACCTAATTAATCACCCCCATATTAATTATCCCTAATTAATATTAAGTTTTCCATAACATGGGTAGACCTAACTCAATAGGTAAATTCCCATGGGGTAGACCTAACTCAATAGGTAAATTCCCACTTATGGTAATTTATTTTTATGGTATGCTTAATCATACCCAATCATTCATTTATTAACATATTTACCAACCCCATCGTTCCCCACGTAAATCGTTCTCATTTCATGACATAATAAAAGGGGAAGATCGTCACAAATATCATGGGTTTAGCATATAACTTTGTCATGGGTTAAGAGGATGTCAACTTGCATATATGAGCACATATTAACCCAACCACATTTAACCCAAATTTGCATATTATCATACACATGATTTGCATAACATGTTGCATATGAGCTTGCATATTATCATACACATATCTTGCATAACATGTTGAACTTGCATATAGGCATTCTCATAACTTGCATAACATGTTAAACATGCATTTAAGCATACACATAACTTGCATAAGCATTCACATACTTGCATAAGCATCCACATACTTGCATAAGCATTCACATACTTGCATAAACATGCATAACTTGCATATCATGTCATTTAAGCATATACATATCTTGCATAAGCATTCATATTCTCGCATAAGCATGCATAACTTGCATATCACATAAATCTTGCATTTAAACATATACATGACTTGCATAAGCATCCATATTCTTGCATAAGCATGCATAACTTGCATATCACATTAAACTTGCATTTAAACATATACTTAACTTGCATAACTCACTTTGTTAAACATGCATAATTCCACTCATCAAATATGCATAAATCCACTTGTTAAGCATGCATAAACCAACTTGTTAAACATGCATAAACCAGCTTGTTAAACATGCATAAATCAACTTATTAAGCATGCATAAACCAACTTATCAAATATGCATAAACATAGAACAACATAGAGTAACATATCATTATAAATGATTCAAACTCACTAATCCGCATTTAAGACCATAAGCCTCATTACACCCAATCTACTTACTTTAACAATTGATGTTAAAGTGATAGAAACTCACCAAACTCAAGATTAGCAACCTTATGAAGTAGAATTAGTTGCTAACTATGAAGATAATGATGATTAAAGATTGATTAGAGAGTGATTAGCTTGCAACTTCTTTCATAAATTAGTGGAGACTCCCCTTAGGATTTAATTTGGTGGCATGAGGCCATCATTTCTATTTTTGGTAAGGATTAAGAGGGGTTTAGGGTGTATTTATAGATTAGGTGAGTGTTTTAGGCCCTTAGATTAACCCTAGATTAGATTAGGACCCTTAGATTTCGGAAATCTCTAGAACCAGCCTTCCTAGCCAGCCTGAAACCCAACCTGGTGCAACCTGGTGCACCCAGGTTCAATGGACGGCGCGCCCCTGTCGACAGGCAAGTCGACACCCCTGTCGACAGGCCTGTCGACAACCTTGTCGACATGGGTAGGGCGGGAATCTTCCCGCCTGACCCCGCCTGTTCCATCCCACAATCTGAAATTTTAAATTTTTAAATCTGTTTTAGTTTTGAATTTTCTGCAAACTTCTTTGGGCCATAACCGGGCCATACGGACTCCGATTCTCGAAAACTCGGACTCTATTTCGCGTATTTTTCCGAGACGAACGCAATGACGCAGCCCGTTACCCCCAATTCCCACATCTGAGATTATTTATCCTGTAATTAGTGAATTTTAGTATTAACTAAAATTCGGGGTGTTACATTTATCATATATAAAATTAGAAATTAACCGGAAAATAGATGAGATGAGTGGTCTCCTGGATATTGATCTGATGTTGGTTTCGGCCTTCGGTGTTAATATTTAGGGAATCGTTCTCTTACTAATTTGCGGTTGGAGTCTGATTTAAATCAAACGATAGATACCATAATTTTTATAAAATATATTAAACAACAAGAATAGTCACATGTGGAAAGTACTCATTCGTTGAGATTAGTCATGTGTTGACAAAAATATAGATTCACGTATTGAATAGAATAAATATTCATTTGTTGAATAAAATAACGGAATTATTGAAATATATAAAGCCGTGTTGATTAGAGATGCGCTATTTTGACGCGATCGATATTTATATCGATTATATTCGTTTTTGAATTGAATTGAATAGAAAACGAATTTGAATTGAATTGAATAGAAAACGAATTTGAATTGAATTGAATAGAAAACGAATTTGAATTGAATTGAATAGAAAACGAATTTGAATTGAATTGAATAGAAAACAAATTTGAATTGAATTGAATAGAAAATGAATTTGAATTGAATAGAAAATGAATTCAAATTGAATTGAAATTTGAATTGAATTGAAATGAATTTTAAAACGAATTTATAAGGAAAAAATTCAATTTTGATTTGAATTGGAAATGGAAGTTGAAATGTTTTTGAAACGAATTTAAAACTATTTATAAAATTCGTTTTAAATAGAAATCGACGAAATGTATATTATATATATATATTATATATATAATATAATGGCCTAAATAAAACGCGCCGCGGCAGTTCGTGAATTTCGACCATTGATTTCAAACGGACATTACGGGAGATCCGACCGTCGGATTCTCCTAAAACCGGAACCGTTGGGTTCGTATCAAGAAGAGCTTTCTAATGAATATTAGAAATTTGAAATCTAACGGTTGGATTTGGAGATAATTCCAAATCAAATTTGGAAAAGGTCGCTGTAAGTGCAGTTCGATGGCCGCTGTTGGAAATCGACTGTACGGGCCTTGATAAAATTATTAAAAATATAAATAATTTGTGTAAAATCATAAGAAATGATTTGGGAAAATTTAGGATGAAAAACTCCATATTTGAAAAGGTAAAAATAGATTTTTATCGAAATGAACTAGTTTTAAACTAAAATTAAAACCCATTTATTTTTAAATAAATAAATTGGAATTGAATTGGGTTTTAAATAACCAGAATTTCTAATATATAGTTGGAATTGAATTAGAATTGATGTATGGGTTTATCGTGAACGGTGTTTTAAATAACATTTGTTCTTTAACCCGATAGTAAATAGAATGTGATTTAGGTTTGTCGTGAACTGTGTTTTAAATGACATTAGTTCTTAAACCCAGTAAAAGGAGTTTTAATGAATCTGCAATTAGATTGAAACTTGAATTGATAATTTAAATTATAAAATTTGGAAAGTGAGCGAGAATGGAGTATTACCAGTTTTGCTCCAAAGCGATAGTTAAATCTTTAATTAGATTTGAACGTGAAATGTTAATTAATTTTACCGATAACACCGTGGTGTTAGATATGGAGTATTACCAGTTTTTCTTCATGGGATGAATAGGTTGGGATTGGGAAATAAAATAAATAATTACTTCGGCGTGGTTCGCTAATCCCGACTAGTTTGGAAAACCATAATTTGGTTTGAAATGACATCCAAAGGAAGATTAAAGAATAAATTTTAAAGAATTTATCTTGGATAAAATTAATGGGAACCTTTCCCTAAGAATATGAAATTTAGAAACTAGATGTAGGTTAGTTAAGAAGAATGGTTTCCTGGATATTGATCTGATGTTGGTTTCGGCCTTCGGGGTTAATATTTGGGAAATTGCACTCTTACTGATTTACGGTTAGTGGCTAATGAATTGGAATGAGGCGTATGTTGTGTTTATGTAACATTTGTGTTTAATAAACGCGGGTTGTTCGGAAAGGCCGGGTTTATACCCATTCTGAATAACCAATTCGACGATAAGTCAAAGTGATGACGGTGGTCGAAGACCGGAAGTCTTCACATCGTTTGGATAATTACCGATGATCCTGATTGGGCTGTACACCCAAGAGGATGGAAATAGTTGGTGGTCGTCCAGACGTACTTGGAGATCGATGGATATGTGAGGAAAGTGCCTCCGGTTTCGTTCAGACCCAGAACGAACTTGTAAATGGATTGTGTGTATGACATTGGATTTTATTCTGTGTTGATTGATTTCTGTTAAATATATATCTGTTTGGCGGCGGAGAATTTATTCTCTTGCTTAACGCCCTTCTCTGAGACGTACGAGCTTAGAGGTTATATATCGATAGATATCAATCGCATGGCATGAATTGCCTGTGTGGCACGTTGAGTTGCATGAATCAAGGCTTATGTTGAAAAGCAAAGTCTTGTGGTTGATTATCAAAGCACGGCCTTTGGGGCGTAGCTTTTTGTATAACGTGAATTCGCGAGCCTCACACCTCGGTATGAGTTTAAAACGGGATAAGGACTGCAGGGAGAGCACGACGTTTTTTTCTAGCTTTGGTGGTGTTAGTGACTTACCAGCCCTGACATTTATATAATTTTCACCTATGTGGTTGTTGGATGAGGCGCCTCGATTTTAGGTCTGTAAGGACCGGGAAACGTGTGTTCAGGAATACTAATCCTCAAACGTAAGAGAGGACCGGCCCTGAAGCATCCAGGGGTTACCCAGAGTGTGTAGTCACGAGGCATTTGCTAGAGTGTCTCGAAGCGGAGAGGAGCTTGTCCCTTGCCACTTGCCTCGACTCATGACAGAAATCAAATTTCCAATACGAGATATTTCGGTTTTATTTGTAGAGCCTAGTATGGCGACATGATAGATGGTACCCATGCCGCCTAGGATTGATATTTATGATTGAAAATGTTTTGACACTATACACTTATTATAGTATCAAATGATTTGTTTTTAAAACGCACCAAGCATGTTTGGCCATTATAAGGGAAAACCCTATCCTCCGGCTTGCATTGCATTGTGTGATGGGACCTGGGTCTTATAATAGCTTCATTTTTCGAAAAAGCATTGCGCTGTTTATTCTATGCACTGGTATTCTTGGGAGGAAACCGGTTCCGTGTTATACGGCGTGGTCCCTTGAATTACTCTCATTTAAAGTAAAGCTTTAAATAACTGTCTTAGTTCTCACACCAGTCACATGACAGACCTGGAGTTTATTGTTTTAACCTAAACTCTGGGTGCCCTTATTTACGACACGGGCAGCTAGTAGTTTTGGTTTTGCAGATTTATATTCACAGGATCCTGGTTTACAACTGGAATGATATCCTGAAAGCTCTGTATCCGTATATCACCTTCAGTTGTGCTTTGTATTATTTTTCCGCTGCTATGTAATTTATTGTAATCTCTGATATTTGTCGAATGTAATTTATTCATTTATACTCTGTATATTCTTGTATCTGATGGAATTGTTGTAATAACAATGAAATGTTCTTCTGTCTGCGTTCTGATTTGTCCTGTTCTCAAATGATCAGGGGTTTCGAACGGTTTAGATCGGTTTAACGACTAATTCGGATCGAGCGAAATTCCCGGCCGTCACATTTGGTATCAGAGCTTTGGTTTACAGAGCTCGAGAACAAGACACCTTAGAACCATACGAAAGAATTCATCAGATATTCGATTAGTAATATCCAATTAGAATGACTCGTTAGAGATAGGATCAGTGGTATCCTAGAACGAGTGTGAAGAGTATATTTTTCAAATGAAAACAATTTTGTTTTGAAAATTTAAATCGCTTTATACGTATTTGAATATTTATTTATTTTGAATTTGGACAATCGAGTATATAAAGATTTCGCGTATACGCGTCATGAACGTATAGTCGAAGTTTTAATATGCTGGATAGATATAGAGTCACATTCTAGACACCCGGGGATAATTCTGATGATGTGGCCACATCATCAGTATTTATGTTCGTATTTCGAAGGTGTGATATCTATATATTTCCATTAGACTGGTGTGAGAACCAAAACTAGATAGATTTATTTGTTGTGAATTGGCATCAAAAACATGATTTTTTTTCTTTTTGTATATATGTATCAAAATTATGAATTTGAAACGTTAAATTCACTAATTGATTGATGTTTGTGTTGTTTGTTTGAAAATTTTGAACCATTATGCCTAATTGTACCAAATATTGAACTGTATTGAAAATTGGTCGCATTTGCTTGCATATACATGTACTTACATTGAACAGGTCATGACAAGGAGGCTAGAGCAGAAGAATAAAATTTGTTTGCCCGACAAATAGGTACATGTTTACCATAATTTACTATTTTGTTTGGGTGATGATGATTTTATGAGCCGATTGGCTAGCCGCTTGGCTTTTTCTTTTTCTTTTTGAGATCAGAGGGCCTATATGGCAATTTCGGGATTTTCTCGTGCTCCCGGTGCAGGGGAGGTCATGGCGAAATTTTTCAAAAATTTAGGGTGTTAGCCAAATTTTTGAAAAATTTGAAAAGTTTTTAGAAACTGAGAAGTTGAAGAACTTAAGCCGTAGTCAAAATAATGGAAGTTGAGTTGAATTGTTAAACAACTTTCGGCTTTGTTCCTTTTCGGGGACGAAAAGTTTTAAGTGGGGGAGATTGTAATAACCCGGAAATGCGAGCCAATTTAAATTTTTTATTTTTTCAATTTTAACGAATTTAGAATATTTAAAATGTTTTATTTTAAATAATATCGACGAGAAATTTACTTTGAATAGAATTCGAACGTATATATTATATACGTCGTCGTTAGAATATAAATATTTATTTTAAATTATAAAAGGAATTGAAAATGGCGTGGTAGTTCGATAATTCGATTTCAAACTTCAATTGAATGTACCGGGTGCAAAATAAACCGGATTTTAGTGAAACCGAAAATAATAGGATCTATTTGGGAATATCTTTCCAATGAATCCGAAAAATCAAAATTTCATAGCGGGAATCAAAAGATATGTCCAGTTGAAAATTCTGAATAGTCACTATGGAATTCAGATCCTTAAAAATGGAAATTTTGCAAACGACCTCGGATTTCGACGAAACCACTTTTGTTGGATCCGTGATGTCAAGTTATTGCTAGATTCCAATTTTCATAATTTTTGAATTCAATATGTGAGCGTGGTAAAGGAAAACGCGTTTGACCAATTTCAGTTGATTTTAATCGACTGGAAAATGGTCATTTTTCCAATGGTCTCAGAATTTGATGAAACTAGTTTTGTTAGGACCGTATCGTCAATACGAATCTAGAAAATATTTTCTGGAATTTTTAGAGGTTGTATGTGGCCCCGGTAAATTGAAATGTGCGTTTAAATTGAATATATAAAGATTTATATTTTTAAATCCAACGGAAACTAATTCAAACAGTCAAATTGACCTACGATACATATCCCATTGTGTTCGGAATGGGGGTATTACGCTAGGGGCGACAGTCGTTGGGTCTCGATTGGGGTTCGATAAAAAAGTCAACTTTTTGAATTTTAAAGTTGAAATTAAATTAAAATATATATACTCTCCACTCTCTTTCTCTCTCTTCATTTCAGAATCGATTATAAAAAAAAGGGGCCAGAACGATTTTTTTTCTTTTGTTTCTCCAAATCGATCGAAGGAGATCGATGGCCACCACCGATCAACACCTTCACCTCCGTCGCCAAGATCGGCCTCGCAACTCCGCTCCCACCGTCAATCGCAGAGCACCGCAGACCGGCGCCTTCACCTCGCGTCGTCCCCTCCGTCTTGACAAGCCCCAGAATCGAACGAGAACCCCACCCTCGAGAAGCCGCGTGAGCCACGACCGAAGACCCCAAAACCCACTTCAATCCGCCGCGTTCACATGCAAATTGAGGGCAGAGGGACCCACCGAGCTTGCCCCAAGTCTCAGCGCAGGTGAAGGATGGCAGGGCGCTCGGCGTGGCGCAACTCGATGGCGATTCAGTCAGGCGAGGGCACGACAAAGTGGAACCCTAGTTCTGAAGGGTTCGGGTTCAGCTGATTAATGCGTTCCAGGAAAGATAAGGAGAAAGGTAGCTTTATTGATTTATTCAATTACAAATGCACATTGTTTCATAAAATAAAATAGCATCAATAAAAATAGGATTTTTATAAATTACTTAAAAATAAAAATATATAGAAATGGTTTTAAATATATATAGACTTTGTTTTAAAATATATAAATAGAAATGTGATTTTTATAGAATAGAATTGTATATAAACATACGATCTTTACTAAGATAAGATTTTGATATACATATAGATATATTATTAGCATGATGATGAAAATAGAATATATATATATATAACTTTGAAAATAAAAAGTTGAGATTTATATATAAGGAAATTCGAGATTTTGATATATATATATATACATTTACATATAAAAATATAATCTTTTATATTGTAGAAGTATAAAAATATAATCTTTTATATTGTAGAAGTATAAAAATATAATCTTTTATATTGTAGAAGATGAAAAATATAATCTTTTATATTGTAGAAGATGAAAAATATAATCTTTTATATTGTAGAAGATGAAAAATGAAATCTTTATATTTGAAAAGACGAAATCTTCATATAGAGAATAACGGTGTAAAAATAGAATTTTTACCTATATAGTAGCGGTATAAAAATGTGATTTTTATCCATATAGCATTGAAGTAAAAATTCGATTTTTATATATTGAATAGTGAAGTAAAAATTCGATTTTTATATATTGAATAGCGAAGTAAAAATTCGATTTTTATATATATTGAATAGCAATATAAAAATGTGATTTTTATATATGTAGTGGCTACGGGCAACAAAAATGACAAAAGGCGAGAACGACAAGATTTTCTACATATGAAGAGTCGTGGCGTTTGGATTAGCTTTGGTGAGAATTTCTCACTCTTTAATTTAAATTTTCTAGTTATATATATATATATATACTAGGATGCAGACGGTGTTTAGTAGCACCCGACACCCGTCATCCATAGACCATGGATGGCTTGTTTGTTTGATTGATGTGTTGTGGAAATTGTTTGTGATGTTGATGTGAAATAGATAATAAAGTATATTCATAGGTTGAATAAAATAATTTGGTTGTTAAAAATATAATTTTTATAGTGAATGTGAATAAAATAAATATTCATTTACAAACCGGACGGTTTGTTTATGTACGCCTATTTGAAGGATATTGACTGGGACGATAAATTTTACACATCGCCCAACTGCACAAATAAAATCCGTGTTTGATTGTTTGAAACCCCACACGGGTATTGGGATAAAATATGACATACACTAATCCTGATTGTTTAGTTGTATGTCGATCGATTGATTGACAGGCTGTTATAAGTGTTAAATATCTATATTTGATGCTTATACAGTGTACTGCACTTTGGATGATGGTTGATTATTTATCGTTGCTATTATATACATGTGTTGTATGGAATCCATATAATTAACTTTATATGGTAATTGATTGGGCCTCATTCCAATTGGGAAAATAAAGAATATTTTAAAATATATGTTCATGTGTTGACCGTACTCATTCGTTGAGATTAGTCATGTGTTGAACAAAATATTTTAACAATAAAATTTACATCTTTATCATATATAGAATAAGAAACTAACTTCTTTATAAAATAAAGGTTCATGTGTTGACAGTACTCATCCGTTGAGATTAGTCATGTGTTGAACGAAATATTTTAACAATAAAATTTATATCTTTATCATATATAGAATTAGAAACTAACTTCTTTATAAAATATAGGTTCATGTGTTGACCGTACTCATCCGTTGAGATTAGTCATGTGTTGAACGAAATATTTTAACAATAAAATTTACATCTTTATCATATATAAAATTAGAAATTAACCGAAAAATAGATGAGATGAGTGGTCTCCTGGATATTGATCTGATGTTGTTTCGACCTTCGGGGTTAATATTTAGGGAATCGTTCTCTTACTAATTTACGGTTAGAGCCTGATTTAAATCAAACGATAGATACCGTAATTTTTATAAAATATATTAAACAACAAAAATAGTCACACGTGGACAGTACGTTGAGATTAGTCATGTGTTGACAAAAATATAGATTCACATATTGAATAGAATAAATATTCATTTGTTGAATAAAATAACGGAATTATTGAAATATATAAAGCCGTGTTGATTAGAGATGCGCTATTTTGACGCGATCGATATTTATATCGATTATATTCGTTTTTGAATTGAATTGAACAGAAAACGAATTTGAATTGAATAGAAAACGAATTTGAATTGAATTGAATAGAAAACGAATTTGAATTGAATTGAATAGAAAACGAATTTGAATTGAATTAAATAGAAAACGAATTTGAATTGAATTGAATAGAAAATGAATTCAAATTGAATTGAAATTTGAATTGAAATGAATTTTAAAACGAATTTATAAGGAAAAATTCAATTTTGAATTGAATTGGAAATGGAAGTTGAAATGTTTTTGAAACGAATTTAAAACTATTTATAAAATTCGTTTTAAATAGAAATCGATGAAATATATATTATACATATATTATATATATAATATAATGGCCTAAATAGAACGCGCCGCGTCAGTTCGTGAATTTCGACCATTGATTTCAAACGGACATTACGGGAGATCCGACCGTCAGATTCTCCTAAAACCGGAACCGTTGGGTTCGTATCAAGAAGAGCTTTCTAATGAATATTAGAAATTTGAAATCTAACGGTTGGATTTGGAGATAAGTCCAAATCAAATTTGGAAAAGGTCGTTGTAAGTGCAGTTCGATGGCCGCTGTTGGAAATCGACTGTACGGGCCTTGATAAAATTATTAAAAATATAAATAATTTGTGTAAAATCATAAGAAATGATTTGGGAAAATTTAGGATGAAAAACTCCATATTTGAAAAGGTAAAAATAGATTTTTATCGAAATGAACTAGTTTTAAACTAAAATTAAAACCCATTTATTTTTAAATAAATTGGAATTGAATTGGGTTTTAAATAACCAGAATTTCTAATATATAGTTGGAATTGAATTAGAATTGATGTATGGGCTTATCGTGAACGGTGTTTTAAATAACATTTGTTCTTTAACCCGATAGTAAATAGAATGTGATTTGGGTTTGTCGTGAACTGTGTTTTAAATGACATTAGTTCTCAAACCCAGTAAAAGGAGTTTTAATGAATCTGAAATTAGATTGAAACTTGAATTGATAATTTAAATTATAAAATTTGGAAAGTGAGCGAGAATGGAGTATTACCAGTTTTGCTCCAAAGCGATAGTTAAATCTTTAATTAGATTTGAACGTGAAATGTTAATTAATTTTACGGATAACACCGTGGTGTTAGATATGGAGTATTACCAGTTTTTCTTCATGAGATGAATAGGTTGGGATTGGGAAATAAAATAAATAATTACTTCGGCGTGGTTCGCTAATCCCGACTAGTTTGGAAAACCATAATTTGGTTTGAAATGACATCCAAAGGAAGATTAAAGAATAAATTTTAAAGAATTTATCTTGGATAAAATTAATGGGAACCTTTCCCTAAGAATATGAAATTTAGAAACTAGATGTAGGTTAGTTAAGAAGAAGGGTTTCCTGGATATTGATCTGATGTTGGTTTCGGCCTTCTGGGTTAATATTTGGGAAATTGCACTCTTACTGATTTACGGTTAGTGGCTAATGAATTGGAATGAGGCGTATGTTGTGTTTGTGTAACATTTGTTTTTAATATACGCGGGTTGTTCGGAAAGGTCGGGTTTATATCCATTCTGAATAACCGATTCGACGATAAGTCGAAGATGATGACGGTGGTTGTAACACCCCGTAAATCAGTTAATACTAGTATTCACAAATGAAAGAATAATTCATTTCAAATATAAGAATATTGGGAAATGGGCTACGCCATTGTGTTCGTCTCGGAAAAATACGCGATATAGAGTCCGAAATTTTGTGAATCGGAGTTCGTATGACCGAGATATGGCCTCGAGAAGTTTCACGAAAAATTCAAATTTTAAAACAGATTTCAGAAACACAGAAATGGAGGCAGGCGGGAAAACTCCCGCGCAGACCAGGTCGACCTGGGGGTCGACTTGGGAGTCGACCTGGGGGGGGGGGGCAGGTCGACACTAGAGTCGACCTGGGTGTCGACCTCCCTGGTCGAGCCCAGGTGACCTGGGTGCATCTGGTTGGGTTTTCGGGCTGTGTTTTGAAGGCTGGACGAAATCTAATGGCTCTAATCTATTCTAGGGTAAATCTAATGGCCTAAATGCATCCTAACATCTATAAATAAGTGGGTAGACTCTAACCCTAAATCACTTGAAAAATTGGAGAGCTACCGACATGTCGTTGCCATGGAGTTCAGCGTAGCCGTCACAAACTAAAGAAGAAGGAGAAAGCCTAGCCTACAACTAAATCTACTCAACAAACAAATTAAATCAAAGACTCTCTCTATTTCTCTTCTTTAAAATTGTGAGCATGATGAATCTCACAATATTATTATAAAATAATTTGATTAAGTTATGAATGGATCACAAGAAAGTGATATGAATTGTTATGTATTTGTAAATTATGTTGTGGATCTCTTGTTATGCTATTATGTTATCATATATATGTTGTTATGTTGTAGTGATTATGTTGTAAATAATCCTATGCTATGTCATATGTGATTAATCATGCTATGCTATGTTATAAATCATGTTATGCCATGTTGTAAATCATGCTGTGCTATGTTGTAAATCATATCATGCTATGTTGCAAATTATGATATGCTATGTTGTAAATCTTATATATGTTGTCGATCTCATATTATCACATATGTTGAAATACTTATGTTATATGATAATGATGTCATGTTAAGTTGTGTTGAATCATACAAGTTGTAAAATCATGATGTTATTATTTATGCGATTTGGATCATGTTTAAAGTTTATGTTTTTTTATAATAGATCTTGATTATGGGAATTTGCCTATTGAGTTAGGTGTACCCATATACATGAATCTACAAATTAATTGGATCTTGAATATGGGAATTTGCCTATTAAGTTAGGTGTACCCATATACATGAATCTATGATTAAATGAATTTTGATTTTTGGGAATTTTCCTATTGAGTTAGGTGTACCCATATAAAACCATATTGTTAATGATGTTGATTCACACATGTCCTATACAAGTTTATGAAATTTGATCAAAATCATATTATGTGAATTATGAATAAGTTGACACCCTTAGAGCCATGACATGTATAACCTTATGCAAGTTGTAATTTTGGATGTATGCAAGTTTCACCCATTGTTATGATTTATTTAGTCAAATATACATGTTGTTATTGTGATAATCTCTTTTATGCTATGAGTTAGACTATTCGAGTCTAATATATATTTTGCGAATAAACGTTCAAAACGTGGGGTAGGGGTGATATTAGGAATTAATAAATTGGGTGCAATTTTGTATGATTTTGCACGCCTTGAATGGATGTCCATAATTGAGTCAATTATGGACATTGTTGAAATTGGAATTAATTAATAATTCAAGTAGAGAATTATTAAAATTGGGGAAAGTGGATTATTAATAATAATCAATGTTTAGGACACGAGGTTGGACCCGTTTGTGATGTAAACCTGCCCGGACCCGCCCGGCAAATCCAGTAGTCACAAATGTCGGCCCAATGTGAGAGGTCCTAGGCCCAAACTAAAGTATAACAGTTGCAAAGACACGAGGTTAGACTCTTTTATGGTATAAGACTGCCCGGACCCGCCCGGCAAATCCAGCTGCCATAAATGCCAGTCTAATGTGAGAGGTCTTTATGAGGTTATGGCCTTAATGAATTAAGAAATACTTAGCCAGATAATCATGTAAGGTGGGACATGGGGGTTAAGTAGGTGCCTTGGGTGGCATGAGGAATCTAGTGGTTTCCTTTAGAGGCATTTGAAATACGATTAGACTTAACCAAATACTCATGTAAATGAACATGACTAAGTGGGTTAAGTGGATGGACTAATGGGACAAGCTTAGGTGGAATGCTTGTGGGAAATAATGGGGGCCCATTTCAATCAGTATCCCAAAACGTATCTTTGTGGGCTCGACCCAAGTCGAGGACGGGACACGCATACTGGGTTTGACTATAAGAGGCCAAAACAGGGAGCAGTGGCAACGCAAGTCCAACGGGTTTCATATGCATGTGTGGACCCGGGCTGGTAGGTAAGACGTTGTTGCATCGTGTAGGTATAAGTCGTGCATCTCCGTTATATCGGGTTGCCACTTTAGGGGAATGATACACCCCACTGTGGGGCCAGCACGGGTATCTACGAGTAGGGAGCCGATCGAAAAATGGAAAGTGGGGTACACCTAGTGGAGATAGGGGCAGGCGGCACCTATGTAGTCAGCTAGGAGTACGTAAAGACATTAAGAAAGTTTCTAAGTGAAGCTAAGTGGGATCAATCTTTAGGGTGACTGGTGTGGTGCAGTATAGTGTTTATCCTTTAGTATTTAGGAGCGCCCATAACGTTTCCTTTAGCGATTGTCTATGTCCTTAATCTACTCTTTCATAGACATTTCCTTGTTTTCTAGCTTATGCCTTAGTCCAGTTATTTTGATAATAGTATTGTAGAATTATCATACTCGCCAGACTTTATGTCTGACCCCCTATTTTCCATCTTTTCTTTTTTTTTCCTTCAGGTCCTCAGGTTGGGCCAAGTTCTAGTGGAGTCTAGTTGGATCGCTTATCTCTTGGAAAGCTTGGACTGCAGAAGTAAAGTCCAGCTTGTTATCTTTCTTTTTAATGGCTATTTATTGTAATGGTATTATGTATTTTGTTTTTGTGAAGATGGATATTGTACTTGGTTATGATCTATGGTTTTATAATGTAACAGACATATTTAATTTCCGCTGCAATAAAATGAAGTTTTAGATTTTCAAGTTCTATTTATTATCTGTCTTGTTGTAATTTCTCTGTTCTATATTCACTTATGACCTCCATGGAAGTTAATGCATTCCCCTGGTGAGTGACATTAATGGACGTGGAGTGTTACACGTGGTATCAGAGCATAAGGTAACCAGAACAGATAAAATTTTTAGAAAAATATTTTTCTAAAGTATTTTTGGAAGAAGTGCTTTCAAAAACATGTTATTTAGAGAGAGTTTTTATGAAAAACATAATCCCAAATAGCCATATCCTTATCTTTATCTTTCGAATTCTCCATTTTGAATCTTTCCTTTTTCGTTTCAGCATGGCTGAAGATCTTAATCTCCCAGAAGGTGTGATGGTTCCAGGGTGGTTTAGGAGGTATTTGGAGGCTAGGGCCACCACTGCAGGCCCAGCAGATGCTTCCCCACCCCCAGTTGCACCCATTCCTCCTCCTCCTCGTGTTGACACTTTTGCAAAGACGTGCAAGGAATTTAATACTATGGGAGGAAAAACTTTTCAAGGGACTGAGACGTTTGTGGAGGCCAGAGACTGGCTTAAGGAGACTGAGGAATTGTTGGATATCATTGAAGTGGAAGATGGGAGGAAAGTCCGTTTAGCTGCTTGGTTAATGAAGGGAGAGGCCTCGTTTTGGTGGGAGGTCACTAACGGGGAACGTCCAGTTGATTCATAGGCGGATTTCAGACGAAGGTTTGAGGCAAAGTTTCTTTCAAGGGCAGAGGAGAATTTAAATATGGAAAAATTCCTGACATTAAAGCAAGGGAGCTTATCAGTGAAGGAATATATCAATAAATTTAATCAGTTAGCAAGGTTTGGCTTGGAGTTGGTGAACACGCCAGAGAAGAAAGCTTTGAGGTTCGTTAGAGGCTTGAATGAACCGTTGCAAGGGTTGGCTATGACCCACATCCCTATGGGAGCCACCTTTGAAAGGCTAGTAGAAATGGCACTTATGCAAGAGGATTAGGCAGTTGAAAAGAAAGGGGATCCGAAGAAACCCCAACAGCAAAATAAGAATGGTGGTAAAAACAATAATGGCAAAGGGAAGAAGAGATGCTTCAATTGTGGGACGCCTGACCATCTCAGCAAAGATTGTAGAAAGAAAAAGGAAACTGGTTGTTTTCATTGTGGAGATGCGGGACATTTGGTGAAGGACTGCCCAAAGAAGGGGCAGAGGGCAGGGTCTACCTTGGGAGGACAGGTGCAGGCTCTTATGGCACCAGGGCAGGCAAGGGGGCAAGTTCAGGCTATTGCGGCCCCACCGCTGCAAGAAAGAGGTAGAACAATTTCTGTTGAAAGCTTAGT
Organism: Allium sativum; assembly: GCA_030737875.1. Taxonomy (NCBI): domain Eukaryota; kingdom Viridiplantae; phylum Streptophyta; class Magnoliopsida; order Asparagales; family Amaryllidaceae; genus Allium; species Allium sativum. The sequence continues at coordinate 284,457,156 of CM060921.1, forward strand.
TTTTCTGTTTGATCATCCTATCCGTACCTTATTTGATTCTGGCGCATCTCATTCGTTTATCTCTGCATCATTAGTTGAATTACTGCACTTGAACACCAGTTTAGTAGAGGATCCCTTGGTTGTTTCAAATCCAATTGGGGGTTCGGCTCATTTGACCATGATATGTTTGGATTTGAAAATCTCTATACTTAGCATTGAATTTAGATGTGATGCTTATGTATTGGGCTTCACGGGCTATGGGCTAATTTTAGGAATGGATTGGTTATCTAGAAATGGGGCCATTCTTGATTGTGAAAGGAGAGTAGTTAAGCTTGTGACTCGCCTTGGTAACACTCTCGACATCTTTTGTGATCCCATAGATTCCGTTATGCTGAGTTATCTTGAATCGCTTGACGCGTCTGTAGAGAATCTGTGATCGGTAGAGGTGGTCCGGGAATATCCGGATGTGTTTGAGGAGGTGAAGGGCTTACCTCCAAAGCGGGAGATAGACTTTCGAATTTATCTTGTGGATAATGCTAAACCCGTATCTTTGCCAGTGCGCCACATGGCTCCTCGTGAAAGGAGGGAACTCAATAAGCAAGTGAAGGAGTTGCTTGAGAAGGGGTTCATAAGACGTAGTATATCGGAGTGGGGTGCTCCAGTAGTATTTACCACAAAGGCGGATGGGTCCCTTAGACTTTGTGTGGACTATAGAGAACTAAACAAGCTTACTAAAAAGAACCGACACCCACTGCCGAGGATTGACGATCTCTTTGATCAGTTAGTTGGCGCCTCAGTGTTTTCGCAGTTGGACTTAGCCACTGGCTTTCATCAACTGAGAGTGGTTGAGGATAGTATAGATAAGACTGCTTTTAGGACTCCTGACGGATTCTATGAATGGCTAGTGATGCCCTTTGGTTTGACAAACGCCCCCGCATATTTTGTTGATTTGATGAGTAGGGTGTTTAGGGAGTACCTTAACAAATTCGTGGTAGTCTTTGTGGATGACATCTTAGTCTTTTCTAAGGATGAAGAAGAGCATGCCCTACATCTTAGGGAAGTGTTGGAAACCCTTCGAGCGCATAACCTTAAGGCAAAATTTTCTAAGTATCACTTCTGGAGGAAAGAAGTACGGTTCTTAGGGCACGTGGTTTCCAAGGAAGGGATAGCAGTGGATCCCGCAAAGGTGGTGGCCATCCAAGATGGGAAGGTCCCTAAAAATGTAACCGAAGTAAGAAGTTTCTTGGGGTTGGCTGGCTATTATAGGAAGTTTATCAAAGACTTCGCAAAAATATCAGCTCCATTAACATGGTTAACGAAGAAGAACCTGGTTTTTACATGGGACGAAGATTGTGATGATGCGTTCCAACGTTTAAAGAGAGCCTTAACTTCAGCCCCAGTCTTAGTGCTGCCAGACGGGAATAAACCGTTTACCGTCTATACTGATGATTGTGGGACGGGACTTGGCGCGGTCCTCATGCAAGAGGGAAGAGTAATAGCCTATGGTGGAAGACAGTTGAGGGTTCATGAAAAGAATTACCCTACGCATGACCTTGAGTTAGCCGCAATTGTTTTCGCGCTTAAGTCTTGGCGTCACTATCTTCTTGGTGAGAAATTCGAACTGTTCACTGACCACAAATCATTAAAATACTTATTCTCTCAGAAGGATTTGAATTTAAGGCAGCAACGGTGGATGGAATTCTTAGCCTCCTACGATTTTGAAATAGCATATACCCCGGGCAAGGGTAACGTGGTAGCAGACGCCTTAAATAGGAAAAGGTTGTCCTTGAGTCCGTTGTTTGTTGAACGACGAAGCTTAGAATTCATCTCCATGTTTGACTTTAGACCCTCCGTTGACCTAGTACCTGGTTTGTTAGCATCCTTGGAGGTTAGACCTACACTTCTAGGACGAGTTGGTGAGGCACAGCAAGACGACCCACAATTGGTTGAGATAGTAGAAAAGCTCAAAGGAGGGGAGTCGTCTAGCCATCTTCGTAGGTATACCCTAGACGATAAGGGTTGGTTACGAAGGGATAATAGACTTTGTGTACCACAAGACGAAGACTTAAGGAAGGCCATTCTTGATGATGCTCATCGCTCAAAGATGACCATTCATCCTGGCGGAGACAAGATGTACAAAGATATGAAGCGGGTTTTCTTTTGGGCCGGAATGAAGAAGGATGTGGCCGAGTACGTCGCTAGATGCTTGGTGTGCCAACGAGTAAAAGCGGAACAAAAGAAACCCGGTGGGTTGCTTCACCCATTGGAAGTTCCATTATGGAAATGGGAAAGCGTCTCAATGGATTTTGTGGATGGATTACCAAGATCAAGGAAGGGTAATACGGGGATTTGGGTTATAGTAGATAGACTTACTAAGAGCGCCCATTTTATTCCCGTGAAAAGTAAGAGGACTGCTCCGTGGTTGGCTTCTGTATACATTAAAGAGATAGTTCGTTTGCACGGTATTCCTTCTAGTATAGTAAGCGACCGTGATCCCATCTTCACTAGCGAATTTTGGAAGAGTTTACAAGAGGCGGTAGGGACTCAGCTATGTTTGAGCACCGCATATCATCCTCAGACGGACGGTCAGACCGAGAGGGTGAATCGTATTCTAGAGGATCTTTTAAGGCTTTGTATCCTAGACTTTTGGGGTACATGGGAAGAGCACCTTCCGTTGGTAGAATTCACATATAATAATAGCTTTCAGTCTAGTATTGGCATGGCACCTTTCGAAGCTCTTTATGGAAGGCCTTGCCGTTCGCCTACATGTTGGTGGGAATCTACCGATAAAATCCTACTTGGGCCCGATATGGTTAGGGAAACCTCGGAGAAGATTGATTTGATTCGAAGGAGGATGAAAGCAGCACAAGATAGGCAGAAATCGTATGTTGATAAGAGGAGGACAGATCTTGAGTTTGACATTGGGGACATGGTTTTTATCAAAGTATCTCCGTTACGGAATGTTGTTCGCTTTGGGTCCGTTGGGAAATTAGCGCCAAGGTTTGTAGGGTCGTTTCCTATAAAAGACAGGATTGGGAAGATGGCGTGTAGGGTGGAGTTGCCTGAGAAACTGAGTGGAGTACACGACGTATTCCATGTATCACATTTGAGGAAGTGTTTGCACAAGACCGCGGAGATGGTAGAGCCGAGCTTGCTTAAAGAGGTGGAAATAGAGCGTGATGCAACAATTAGACGAGCTCCTACATGCATTCTTGGGTCGGAGATCAAAAAGTTGAGTAATCGAGAGGTCAGACTAGTTAAGGTGCAATAGGGAGATGATGAGAGCAACGCTACTTGGGAGAAAGAAGAGAAGATGCGTTCGTTGTACCCTTTTCTTTTTGAGGGCATGTCTTTTAATTTCTCCTTTATCGCTTAGCTTATCTTATCTTATCTTTAGTATGTCCTCTCATTAGTATCTTTGACCTTTAGTTAGGATAATCCTATGGTTGAAACATGTGTTTGAGACATGTTATGTATGATGGATGAAAAATGGATGCAAGTGTTTGCTAGTGGTTGCTCGTGGATGCATATATACACACACTTTAGGCACTAGATCGGCTCAGTCACTACATATTGCATATTGCATAAATGAATGTATTTAGTATAATGGATGTATAATGGTTGTACCATCATATAGATGCTGCATTCGGTTGAATGGATGTGCACGCATATAAAAGTAGTATGTAAGCAATTAGGATCTTTTGCATACATAATGGATGCATGGCACTATCATGAATTGCATCAAGGAGGTCAACTGAATCAGTGGACCACCTGATTTTGCATTAGATACGGACATATACACACACTATGCATTTAAACATAAAAGCATTAGAAGTCTATAAGGACAGTGGATGCCAGTGTTTGATGATTGAGTAGATGGTTGATTGGATGTTAGGTTAAACATTCTTCTTGACTTGAAGATTTCGGGGTCGAAATCCTTTAAGGAGGGGAGAATGTAACACCCCGTAAATCAGTTAATACTAATATTCACAAATGAAAGAATAATTAATTTCAAATATAAGAATATTGGGAAATGGGCTGCGCCATTGTGTTCGTCTCGGAAAAATACGCGAAATAGAGTCCGAAATTTTGTGAATCGGAGTTCGTATGACCGAGATATGGCCTCGAGAAGTTTCACGAAAAATTCAAATTTTAAAACAGATTTCAAAAACACAGAAATGGAAGCAGGCGGGAAAACTCCCGCCCAGACCAGGTCGACCTGGGGGTCGACTTGGGAGTCGACCTGGGGGGGGGGGGGGGGCAGGTCGACACTAGAGTCGACCTGGGTGTCGACCTCCCTGGTCGAGCCCAGGTGACCTGGGTGCATCTGGTTGGGTTTTCGGGCTGTGTTTTGAAGGCTGGACGAAATCTAATGGCTCTAATCTATTCTAGGGTAAATCTAATGGCCTAAATGCATCCTAACATCTATAAATAAGTGGGTAGACTCTAACCCTAAATCACTTGAAAAATTGGAGAGCTACCGACATGCCCTTGCCATGGAGTTCAGCGTAGCCGTCACAAACTAAAGAAGAAGGAGAAAGCCTAGCCTACAACTAAATCTACTCAACAAACAAATTAAATCAAAGACTCATTCTATTTCTCTTCTTTAAAATTGTGAGTATGATGAATCTCACAATATTATTATAAAATAATTTGATTAAGTTATGAATGGATCACAAGAAAGTGATATGAATTGTTATGTATTTGTAAATTATGTTGTGGATCTCTTGTTATGCTATTATGTTATCATATATATGTTGTTATGTTGTAGTGATTATGTTGTAAATAATCCTATGCTATGTCATATGTGATTAATCATGCTATGCTATGTTATAAATCATGTTATGCCATGTTGTAAATCATGCTGTGCTATGTTGTAAATCATATCATGCTATGTTGCAAATTATGATATGCTATGTTGTAAATCTTATATATGTTGTCGATCTCATATTATCACATATGTTGAAATACTTATGTTATATGATAATGATGTCATGTTAAGTTGTGTTGAATCATACAAGTTGTAAAATCATGATGTTATTATTTATGCGAATTGGATCATGTTTAAAGTTTATGTTTTTTTATAATAGATCTTGATTATGGGAATTTGCCTATTGAGTTAGGTGTACCCATATACATGAATCTACAAATTAATTGGATCTTGAATATGGGAATTTGCCTATTAAGTTAGGTGTACCCATATACATGAATCTATGATTAAATGAATTTTGATTTTTGGGAATTTGCCTATTGAGTTAGGTGTACCCATATAAAACCATATTGTTAATGATGTTGATTCACACATGTCCTATACAAGTTTATGAAATTTGATCAAAATCATATTATGTGAATTATGAATAAGTTGACACCCTTAGAGCCATGACATGTATAACCTTATGCAAGTTGTAATTTTGGATGTATGCAAGTTTCACCCCTTGTTATGATTTATTTAGTCATATATACATGTTGTTATTGTGATAATCTCTTTTATGCTATGAGTTAGACTATTCGAGTCTAATATATATTTTGCGAATAAACGTTCAAAACGTGGGGTAGGGGTGATATTAGGAATTAATAAAATGGGTGCAATTTTGTATGATTTTGCACGCCTTGAATGGATGTCCATAATTGAGTCAATTATGGACATTGTTGAAATTGGAATTAATTAATAATTCAAGTAGAGAATTATTAAAATTGGGGAAAATGGATTATTAATAATAATCAATGCTTAGGACACGAGGTTGGACCCGTTTGTGACGTAAACCCGCCCGGACCCGCCCGGCAAATCCAGTAGTCACAAATGTCGGCCCAATGTGAGAGGTCCTAGGCCCAAACTAAAGCATAACAGTTGTAAAGACACGAGGTTAGACTCTTTTATGGTATAAGACTGCCCGGACCCCCCCGGCAAATCCAGCTGCCATAAATGCCAGTCTAATGTGAGAGGTCTTTATGAGGTTATGGCCTTAATGAATTAAGAAATACTTAGCCAGATAATCATGTAAGGTGGGACATGGGGGTTAAGTTGGTGCCTTGGGTGGCATGAGGAATCTAGTGGTTGCCTTTAGAGGCATTTGAAATACGATTAGACTTAACCAAATACACATGTAAATGAACATGATTAAGTGGGTTAAGTGGATGGACTAATGGGACAAGCTTAGGTGGAATGCTTGTGGTAAATAATGGGGGCCCATTTCAACCAGTATCCCAAAACGTATCTTTGTGGGCTCGACCCAAGTCGAGGACGGGACACGCATACTGGGTTTGACTATAAGAGGCCAAAACAGGGAGCGGTGGCAACGCAAGTCCAACGGGTTTCTTATGCGTATGTGGACCCGGGCTGGTAGGTAAGACGTTGTTGCATCGTGTAGGTATAAGCCGTGCATCTCCGTTATATCGGGTTGCCACTTTAGGGGAATGATACACCCCACTATGGGGCCAGCACGGGTATCTACGAGTAGGGAACCGATCGAAAAATGGAAAGTGGGGTACACCTAGTGGAGATAGGGGCAGGCAGCACCTATGTAGTCATCTAGGAGTACGTAAAGACATTAAGAAAGTTTTTAAGTGAAGCTAAGTGGGATCAATCTTTAGGGTGACTGGTGTGGTGCAGTATAGTGTTTATCCTTTAGTATTTAGGAGCGCCCATAACGTTTCCTTTAGCGATTGTCTATGTCCTTAATCTGCTCTTTCATAGACATTTCCTTGTTTTCCAGCTTATGCCTTAGTCCAGTTATTTTGATAATAGTATTGTAGAATTATCATACTCGCCAGACTTTATGTCTGACTCCCTCTTTTCCATCTTTTCTTTTTTTTCCTTCAGGTCCTCAGGTTGGGCCAAGTTCTAGTGGAGTCTAGTTGGATCGCTTATCTCTTGGAAAGCTTGGACTGCAGAAGTAAAGTCCAGCTTGTTATCTTTCTTTTTAATGGCTATTTATTGTAATGGGATTATGTATTTTGTTTTTGTGAAGATGGATATTGTACTTGGTTATGATCTATGGTTTTATAATGTAACAGACATATTTAATTTCCGCTGCAATAAAATGAAGTTTTAGATTTTCAAGTTCTATTTATTATCTGTCATGTTGTAATTTCTCTGTTCTATATTCACTTATGACCTCCATGGAAGTTAATGCATTCCCCTGGTGAGTGACATTAATGGACGTGGAGTGTTACAGTGGTCGAAGACCGGAAGTCTTCACATCGTTTGGATAATTACCGATGATCCTGATTGGGCTGTACACCCAAGAGGATGGAAATAGTTGGTGGTCGTCCAGACGTACTTGGAGATCGATGGATATGCGAGGAAAGTGCCTCTGGTTTCGTTCAGACCCAGAACGAACTTGTAAATGGATTGTGTGTCTGACATTGGATTTTATTCTGTGTTGATTGATTTCTGTTAAATATATATCTGTTTGGCGGCGGAGAATTTATTCTCTTGCTTAACCCCCTTCTCTGAGACGTACGAGCTTAGAGGTTATATATCGATAGATATCAATCGCATGACATGAATTGCCTATGTGGCACATTGATTTGCATGGATCAAGGCTTCTGTTGAAAAGCAAAGTCTTGTGGTTGATGATCAAAGCATGGCCTTTGGGGCGTAGCTTTGTGTATAACGTGAATTCGCGAGCCTCACAACTCGGTATGAGCTAAAAACGGGATAAGGACTACAGTGAGAGCACGACGTTTCTTTCTAGCTTTGGCGGTGTCAGTGACTTACCAGCCCTGACATTTATATACTTTTCACCTATGTGGTTGTTGGATGGGGCGCCTAGATTTTAGGTCTGTAAGTACCGGGAAACGTGTGTTCAGGAATACTAATCCTCAAACGTAAGAGAGACCGACCCTGAAGCATCCAGGGGTTACCCAGAGTGTGTAGTCCCGAGGCATTTGCTAGAGTGTCTCGAAGCGGAGAGGAGCTTGCCCCTTGCCTCGATTCATGACGGAAATCCACTTTCCAATACGAGATATTTCGGTTTTATTTGTAGAGCCTAGTATGGCGACATGATAGATGGTACCCATGCCGCCTAGAATTGATATTTATGATTGAAAATGTTTTGACACTATACACTTATTATAGTATCAAATGATTTGTTTTTAAAAAGAAAGCAAGCTTGTTTGGCCATTATAAGGGAAAACCCTATCCTTCGGCTTGCGTTGCATTGTGTGATGGGACCTGGGTCTTATAATAGCTTCATTTTTCGAAAAAGCATTGCGCTGTTTATTCTATGCACTGGTATTCTTGGGAGGAAACCCGTTCCGTGTTATACGGCGTGGTCCCTTGAATTACTCTCTTTTAAAGTAAAGCTTTAAATAACTGTCTTAGTTCTCACACCAGTCACATGACTGACCTGGAGTTTATTGTTTTAACCTAAACTCTGGGTGCCCTTATTTCCGACACGGGCAGCTAGTAGTTTTGGTTTCGCAGATTTATATTCACAGGATCCTGGTTTCCAGCTGGAATGATATCCGGAAAGCTCTGTATCCGTATATCACCTTCAGTTGTGCTTTGTATTATTTTTCCGCTGCTATGTAATTTATTGTAATCTCTAATATTTGTCAAATGTAATTTATTCATTTATACTCTGTATATTCTTGTATCTGAGGGAATTGTTGTAATAACAATGAAATGTTCTTCCGTCTGCGTTCTGATTTGTCCTGTTCTCAAACGATCAGGGGTTTCGAACGGTCTAGATTGGTTTAACGACTGATTCGGATCGAGCGAAATTCCCGGCCGTCACAGTCTTCAACCTATTATTTTATTAACCAATATGTTTTTTTGCTATGGGGGAAGTACGAACAAGGAAAAACTTATTTACCGTTAGTTCTTCGTTTATTGACTAGCTTTAGTGATAGCAAATTAATCATAGTAATTAAACAAAAAATCAAAATCATTCATATTATTTTATATACTCAACTCATTTGATGTTGATTATGCTAAGCGTTAAGACGGCTTAATACAATATAAATTTTCTCTCAGCTATAAGGTTAAGACTTAGGATATTTTGGTATGCTTACCATCTTAAAATTTGTTTACTTGACCTATTTGCATATGTAATTTTCTTTGAGTTCATAACTGTTCCTCTTTAAGTTTACCATATATGTTCAAAACAGGTCGATTCAATTAAAAACAACTTGCATTAAGTTAACCATTTACGACGTAAAACATGATAACAACAATCTTTCTCCCATTGCTACTAATATATGAATATATTAGTGCTAGCCAAAGTTAACCATCAAATTATTATAACCATGTAACAACCCGAAAATCTGGGCCAGTTTAAAATTTTTATTTTGGCAATTTTAGCAAATTTTGATTATTTAAAATAGAATATTTTAAATAATAACGACGAGAAATTTATTTTGAATAGAATTCGAATGAATATATTATATACGCCGTCGTTAGAATATAAATAATTATATATAATTATAAAAGGAATTGAAAATGGCCCTGTAGTTCGATAATTCAATTTCAAACTTCAATCGAATGTACCGGGTTCAAAATAAACCGGGTTTTAGTGAAACCAAAAATAATGGAATCTAATAGAGAATATCTTTCCAACGAATCCGAAAAATCGAAATTTCATAGCGGGAATCAAAAGATATGTCCAGTTGAAAATTCTGAATAGTCGCTATGGAATTCAGGCCCTTAAAAATGGAAATTTTGCAAACGACCTCGGATTTCGACGAAACCACTTTTGTTGGGTCCGAGATGTCAAGTTATTGCTAGATTACAAATTTCATAATTTTTCGAGTCAATATGTGAGTGTGGCAAAGGAAAACGGGTTTGACTAGTTTCAGTTGATTTTTATCGACTGGAAAATGGCCATTTTTCAAACGGTCTTAGAATTCGACGAAACTAGTTTTATTAGGACCGTATCGTCAATGCGAAACCAGAAAATATTTTTCTGGAATTTTTTGGGACTGTATGTGGCCCCGTTAAATTGAAATGTGCGTTCAAATTCAATATATAGAGTTATATTTTGATTTTGACGAAAACTGATCGAAACGATCGAATCATCCTGCGATGCATATCCCATTGTGTTCGGAATGGGGGTAATTAGCTATGGACGACAGTCGGGGAGCTAGATTTCGACTTCGAAATAAAAAGTTACTTTTTTTGAAGAGAAATTAAAATAGTTAATTATAAATATCTCTATATTTCCCTTAACCCCCTCCCTTCTTTCTCTGTCAAAGCCGAAAAAAAAAGAAGGGGGCGCGCTCGAATCCTGGAGCCACCACCGCTCGCGACGCCGACCACCCAGGCCGACGCGCAGGCCACCGTGTCCCCCCAACCCTTACTCGCCGATCCTCTCTCCCCTCTTTCCCTTTCTCTCTCCATCTCGCAAACCCCCCTGGCCTTGATTCCGCCGATCGCCACCGCCCAGCTCCGAAGACCCCCCCCCCCCCACGCTTTACCTTCAGCCTCTCTCCTTCCCCTCCACGGCCCACCGCCTGAAGACTGATGCGCCCCCCCTCCTTCCACATCTTCGACGCACTGACGAACCCCCCTTCTCTTCCTCCAGTGAACAGTAAGCCTTTATTATTTTTATTTTATTTTATTTTCAATGTTTTCTTCTATATAATTCAAACATTATTTTAAATCAATTTTTATTTGGATTCAACTTTTCTTTTATCAGTTTTTATATGCATATGTAGTTATAGAATGGAAAAGTTTGACCTTTTTATGTAATGAAAGAAGCGATCTTTCTATAGAAGAAGATATGGTTTTTGTAGAAGGAAAAGGTATAATTTTTAATGTCGGAAAGAAGGGATAAAAATTCGATTTTTATATATTGAATAGCATAGTAAAAATTCGAATTTATATATTGAATAGCATAGTAAAAATTCGATTTTTGTATATTGAATAGCGAAGTAAAAATTCGATTTTCATATATTGAATAGCGAAGTAAAAATTAGATTTTTATATATTGAATAGCGAAGTAAAAATTCGATTTTTATATATTGAATAGCGAAGTAAAAATTCGATTTTTATATATTGAATAGCGAAGTAAAAATTCGATTTTTATATATTGAATAGCGAAGTAAAAATTCGATTTTTATATATTGAATAGCGAAGTAAAAATTCAATTTTTATATATTGAATAGCGAAGTAAAAATTTGATTTTTATATATTGAATAGCGAAGTAAAAATGTGATTTTTACATATGTAGAGAATACGGGCAAAGAAAGTGACAAAGAGCGAGTGGCGAAGATTTTCTACAAAGAAGAATCGAGGCGTTGGATTAGCAATTCTATGAGAATTTCTCACTCTTTGATTTAAATTTTCTAGTTATAAATATATACTAGGATGTAGACGGTGTTTAGTAGCACCCGACACCCGTCGTCCACAGACCATGGACGGATTGTATGCTTGTTTGTTTGATTTTGATGTGTAGTTGATTGTGTGATGTGATGTGAAATGAAATAAAATATTTATATAGTTAAAAAATATTTTATAGTTAAAAATAGAATTTTTAACATGGATATGAAATGAAATAAAAATAAACAAATCGGACGATTTGTTTATATACCCACGTTTGACTGATATTGATTGGGACGATAAATTTTACACATCGCCCAACTGCACAAATAAAATCTGTGTTTAATTGTTTGAAACCCCACACGGGTATTGGGATGATATTTGATGTACACCAATCCCGATTGTTTAGTAGTATGTCGATCGATTGATTGAAAAACTGTTATAAGCGTTGAATATTTATATTTGATGCTTATATAGTGTAGAATGCACGTTGGATGATGGTTGATTATTCATCGTTGTTGATATATACATGTGTTGTAGAAAATCCATATAATTAACATTATATGGTAATTGATTGGGCCTCATTCCAGTTTTGCAAAAGAAATATTTGGATAGAAATATTTGCAAAAGAAATATTTGAAAAAATAATATTTGAATAGAAATATTTGAAAAGGAAATATTTGAAATAGAATATTTGAAAATAGAAATATACGAAGCCGTGTTGATTAGATTTACGCCATTTTGACGTGAACGATATTTATATCGATTTCAATCATTTTATAACGAATATCGAAAGTGATTTCAAAATCTGAAATTTTGAAAAGAATTGAAATTCAAATTGAAATTGAATAGAAATGAATTCAAATTGAAATTGAATAGAAATGAATTCAAATTGAAATTGAATAGAAGTGAATTCAAATTGAAATTGAATAGAAGTGAATTCAAATTGAAATTGAATAGAAGTAAATTCAAATTGAATTAGGAAAGAATTGAAATTCGAACTGAAACTGAATATAAATAAATTAGAATTGAAATTGAATTGAATTGAAAACGAACTGAAATTGAATTAGAAATCAATTTGAATTGAAATCGATTTGAAATGAATTTAAAACGAATTTATATTGGAATATTCAATTTTGATTTGAAATTGAACATGAAGTTGAAACCGTTTTGAAAATGAATTTAAAACGATTTATAAAGCACGTTTTAAAAGGAAATCGATGAAGTATATATTATATATATATATATAATATAATGGCCTGAATAGAACGCGCCGCGCCGCGGCAGTTCGCGAATTTCGACCATTGACTTCGAACGGATATTACGGGAGATCCGACCGTCGGATTCTCCTGAAACCGGAACCGTTGGGTTCGTACCGAAAAGAGCTTTCTAACGAATATTATAAATTTGAAATCTAACGGTTGGATTTGGAATTATGTCCAAATCAAATTTAAAAAAGGTCGTTGTAAGTGCAGTTCGATGGCCATTGATGGAAATCGACTGTACGGACCTTGATAAAATTATTAAAAATAGTAATAATTTGTGTGAAATCATAAGAAATGATTTAGAAAGAATTGGAATGAAAAACTCCATATTTGAAAAGATAAAAATAGTTTTTTTTATCGAAATGAACTAGTTTTGAACTAGAATTATAATTCTATTTATTTTTAAAATAAATAAACTGGATTAGAAATGGTTTTGAAAATAACCAGAATTTCCAATAATTGCTTGGAATGGATTTGAATCGAAATTGTCTTCGGAATATTTCGATGTTGGATTTCGTGATTATACATATGTTGTTATGGAAATTTGAAAGATATCTATATATCGTTATTTCCAATAAGATATCTGTTGGTCGTAGAATTTGATATTGAATATAAGCCGATATATTTTCTATTCAGAGCCTTGTGTTTAATATCAAATGTGATTTGGGTTTGTCGTGAATGGTGTCTTCATTAACACTGTTCTTGAACCCAGTTGAGAAAAGATTAAATCTTTTTATTTAGATTTAATGAAGTGTACCAATTAAATAATATTTAATTGGAATTGAATTGATATTGATTTTGGGTTTATCGTGAACAGTGTTTTAAATAACACTTGTTCTTTAACCCGATAATTAATGTGATGTGATTTTGGGTTTATCGTGAACCGTGTTTTAAATGACACTGATTCTTTAACCCAGTCACAGATTAAAACTAAGTGGATTTTTAATGAATCTTTAATTAGATTGAAATAATTGAGAATGGAGTATCACCAGTTTTGCTCCAGGCGTTAGTTAAATCATTAATTAGATTTGAACGTGAAATGGTAATTGAATTTACCGATAACACCGTGGTGTTAGATATGAAGTAAGACCCGTTTTACTTCATGGGATGAATAGGTTGGGATTGGGAAATTAAAACCAATGATTACTTTGGTAAGGTTCATTAATCTCGACTAGTTGAATCGAAATTCAAAAGGAGATTAGAGAATAAATTCAAGGAATTTATCTTGGATAAAATTAATGGGAACCTTTCCCTATGAATGTGAAATTTAGAAACTAACTGTCGGTTAGCCAAGCAGAATGGTTTTCTGGATATTGATCTGATGTTGGTTTCGGCCTTCGGGGTTAATATTTAGGGAATTGTTCTCTTGATTAATTTACGGTTAGTGACTGATGAATTGTAATGAAGCGTATGTTGTGTTTGTGTAACACTTATTTAAAATGTACGCGAGTTATTCGGAAAGTCCGGGTTTATCCCATTCTGAATAACTGATACGACGATAAGTCGAAGATGAAGACGGTGGTCGAAGACCGGAGGTCTTCACGTCGTTTGGGTGATTACTAATGATCTTGATTGGGCTGTACACCCAAGAAGATGGAAACAGTTGGTGATCGTCCAGATGTGCTTGGAGATCGAAGGATATGCGAGGAAAGTGCCTCCGGTTTCGTTCAGACCCAGAACGGACTTGTAAATGGACTGTGTGTCTGACATCGGATTTCATTCTCTGTGACTGATATCAGTTGCATAGAATGGTTTGCCTGTGTGGCATGCTAAGATGCAAATGATCAAGGCTTCTGTTGAAAAGTAAAGTCTTGTGGTTGATGATCAAATCACAGCCTGTGTGGCACAGCTTTGTGTAACGTGAATTCGCGAGCCTCACACCCCGGTATGAACCAAAAACTGGAGACGGACATCAGGGACATGGACATATGCTGGTTTCTAGTTAGGAGTGGCGTCAGTGCTTGAACTGGCTGACGAGTTTGACTCATGTTGTTGTTGGAATTGGAGGCGCCTCGGTTATATCGGTCGTTCTCGAACCGATGGAGTCAGTGGACTCATTTATGCCCTATAGGGCAGACTAGCATATAGTTCAGGCATTTTAATCCACTCAGTGTGGACCGGCCCTGACGATCCAAGGGTCACTCGAGCTCTGATCCTGAGGCTCAGGCTAGAGAGTCTCGAATCGGTTGAGGACTATCTTTTGCCTCGGTTCATAGATGGAAACCCAATTTCCAAATACGTGACTTTGCGATTTTGATTGTATAACCTATATATGGCGACATAGTGGGATGGGGCGCTTATGCCGCCTACGATTGATACTTATGATTTGAAGTTATTTATACATTATACACTTATAATAGTATCAAATGATTTCTTTTAAATGTATCAAGCATTCTTGGCTATTATAAGGTAAAAACCCTATCCTCTGGCTTGCGTTGCATTGTGTGATGGGAATTGGGTCTTATAATAGCTTCATTTTTCCTTATTTAGCATTGCGCTGTTTGTTTTATGCACTGGTATTCTTGGGAGGAAACCCTATTTTGACACGGGCAACTAGTAGTTTTGGTTTTGCAGACTTATATTCACAGGATCCTGGTTTGCAGCTGGAATGATATCCGGAAAGCTTTGTATCCTTATATCTCTTCTAGTTGTGTATTGTATTATTTTCCGCTGCTATGTATTTAAATGTAATTTAAATCTATGATATTTCTGTGTAATATTCATTTATACTCTGTATATTCTTGTAATCTGATGCATTGTTGTAATATACAATGAAATGTTCTTCCGTCTGCGTTCTGTTGTGGCTTGTTCTCGAACTATCCGCGCTTTCCTTTACAGGGAAGTTACAGGTTTTTACATTTGGTATCAGATCTTTGGTTTACAAAGCTCAGAGAACAAGGCACATTAGAACCATACGAAAGAATTCATCAGAAACTGGATTAGTAATATCCAACGGAAATGACTCGTTAGAGATGGGATCAGTAGTATCCTAGAACGATTGTGAAGTGTATATTTTTTAAAGTGAAAACAAATTTTGTTTTGAAAATCTAAATCGTTGTATACGTATTTGAATATTTATTTTATATAGATTTGGACAGTCCAGTATATAAAGATTTTGCATATACGCCTTGCAAACGTGTATTTGAAGTTTTAATATACTGGATAGATATAGAATTACACTCGAATTGCCCGAAGATGATTTTGATGATGGAGCTCCATCATTAGAATTAATGTTCGAGTGACGAAAGTGGACTTTCTATATATTTCCTATTGACTGGTGTGAGAACCAAAATTAGATAGGGCCTATTGTTGTGATCTGGCATCAAAAATGTGTTTTTTGACTATATATCAAAGTTATGAATTTCAAAAGCTAATCAACTAATTGATTGATGGTTGTGTTGTTGATTATTGGTTGATTAATTAAAATTTGTATTATATAGCCAATTTGATCAAATATTGACTTGTATTGAAAATTGGTCGCATTTGCTTACATATACATCTATTTACATTGAACAGGTCATAGCAAGGAGGCTAGAGCAGAGAAAAAAATTTGTTTGCCCGACAAATAGGTACATGTTTACTATAATTTACTGTTTTGTTTGGGTGATGATGATTTTATGAGCCTATTGGCTAGCCGCTTGGCTTTTTCTTTTTCTTTTTGAGATCAGAAGGCCTATATGGCAATTTCGGGATTTTCCCGTGGCTCCCGGTGCAGGGGAGGTTATGGGAAATTTTTCGAAAATTTAGGGTGTTAGCCAAATTTTTAAAGAATTTGAAAATTCTCAGAAACTGAAAAGTTGGAGAATGAAAGCCAAATCGAATGTAGAGTTGATTAATCAAACCACTTTCGACTTTGTTCCTTTTCGGGGACGAAAAGTTTTAAGTGGGGGAGATTGTAACAACCCGAAAATCTGGGCCAGTTTAAAATTTTTATTTTGGCAATTTTAGCAAATTTTGATTATTTAAAATAGAATATTTTAAATAATAACGATGAGAAATTTATTTTGAATAGAATTCGAACGAATATATTATATACGTCGTCGTTAGAATATAAATAATTATATATAATTATAAAAGGAATTGAAAATGGCCCTGTAGTTCGATAATTCAATTTCAAACTTCAATTGAATGTACCGGGTGCAAAATAAACCGGGTTTTAGTGAAACCAAAAATAATGGAATCTAATAGAGAATATCTTTCCAACGAATCCGAAAAATCGAAATTTCATAGTGGGAATCAAAAGATATGTCCAGTTGAAAATTCTGAATAGTCGCTATGGAATTCAGGCCCTTAAAAATGGAAATTTTGCAAACGACCTCGGATTTCGACGAAACCACTTTTGTTGGGTTTGTGATGTCAATTTATTGCTAGATTCCAAATTTCAAAAAATTTCGTGTCAATATGTGAGCGTGGCAAAGGAAAACGGGTTTGACCAGTTTCACTTGATTTTTATCGACTGGAAAATGGCCATTTTTCAAACGGTCTCAGAATTCGACGAAACTAGTTTTATTAGGACCGTATTGTCAATGCAAAGCCAGAAAATATTTTTCTGGAATTTTTCGGGACTGTATGTGGCCCCGGTAAATTGAAATGTGCGTTCAAATTCAATATATAGAGTTATATTTTGATTTTGACGAAAACTGATCGAAACGATCGAATCAGCCTGCGATGCATATCCCATTGTGTTCGGAATAGAGGTAATTAGCTATGGACGACAGTCGGTGAGCTAGATTTTGACTTCGAAATAAAAAGTTACTTTTTTTGAAGAGAAATTAAAATAGTTAATTATAAATATCTCTATATTTCCCTTAACCCCCTCCCTCCCTTCTTTCTCTGTCAAAGCCGGAAAAAAAAAAGAAGGGGGCGCGCTCGAATCCTAGAGCCACCACCGCTCGCGACGCCGGCCACCCAGGCCGACGCGCAGGCCACCGCGTCCCCCAACCCTGACTCGCCGATCCTCTCTCCCCTATTTCCCTTTCTCTCTCCATCTCGCAAACCCCCCTGGCCTCGATTCCACCGATCGCCACTGCCTAGCTCCGAAGATCCCCCCCCCCCACGCTTTACCTTCAGCCTCTCTCCTTCCCCTCCACGGCCCACCGCCTGAAGACTGATGCGCCCCCCTTCCTTCCCCATCTTCGACGCACTGACGAACCCCCGCTTTCCTTCCTCCAATGAACAGTAAGCCTTTATTATTTTTAATTTATTTTATTTTCAATGTTTTCTTCTATATAATTCAAACATTATTTTAAATCAGTTTTTATTTGGATTCGACTTTTCTTTTATCAGTTTTTATATGTATATGTAGTTATAGAATGAAAAAGTTCGACCTTTTTATGTAATGAAAGAAGCGATCTTTCTATAGGAGAAGATATGGTTTTTGTAGAAGGAAAAGGTATAATTTTTAATGTTGGAAAAAAGGGATAAAAATTCGATTTTTATATATTGAATAGCATAGTAAAAATTCGATTTTTATATATTGAATAGCATAGTAAAAATTCGATTTTTATATATTGAATAGCAAAGTAAAAATTCGATTTTTTTATATTGAATAGCGAAGTAAAAATTCGATTTTTATATATTGAATAGCGAAGTAAAAAATTTGATTTTTATGTATTGAATAGCGAAGTAAAAATTCGTTTTTATATATTGAATAGCGAAGTAAAAATTCGATTTTTATATATTGAATAGCGAAGTAAAAATTCGATTTTTATATATTGAATAGCGAAGTAAAAATTCGATTTTTATATATTGAATAGCGAAGTAAAAATTCGATTTTTATATATTGAATAGCGAAGTAAAAATGTGATTTTTACATATGTAGAGAATACGGGCAAAGAAAGTGACAAAGGGCGAGTGGCGAAGATTTTCTACAAAGAAGAATCGAGGCGTTGGATTAGCAATTATATGAGAATTTCTCACTCTTTGATTTAAATTTTCTAGTTATAAATATATACTAGGATGCAGACGGTGTTTAGTAGCACCCGACACCCGTCGTCCACAGACCATGGAGGGCTTGTTTCCTTGTTTGTTTGATTTTGATGTGTAGTTTATTGTGTGATGTGATGTGAAATGAAATAAAATATTTATATAGTTAAAAAATATTTTATAGTTAAAAATAGAATTTTTAACGTGGATATGAAATGAAATAAAAATAAACAAATCGGACGATTTGTTTATATACCCACATTTGACTGATATTGATTGGGACGATAAATTTTACACATCACCCAACTGCACAAATAAAATCTGTGTTTGATTGTTTGAAACCCACACGGGTATTGGGATGATATTTGATGTACACCAATCCCGATTGTTTAGTTGTATGTCGATCGATTGATTGACAAACTATTATAAGCGTTGAATATTTACATTTGATGCTTATACAGTGTAGAATGCACGTTGGATGATGGTTGATTATTCATCGTTGTTGATATATACATGTGTTGTAGAAAATCCATATAATTAACATTATATGGTAATTGATTGCGCCTCATTCCAGTTTTGCAAAAGAAATATTTGAATAGAAATATTTGCAAAAGAAATATTTGAAAAAAAAAATTTGAATAGAAATATTTGAAAAGGAAATATTTGAAATAGAATATTTGAAAATAGAAATATATGAAGCCGTGTGATTAGATTTACGCCATTTTGACGTGAACGATATTTATATCGATTTCATTCATTTTTTAACGAATATCGAAAGTGATTTCAAAATCTGAAATTTTGAAAAGAATTGAAATTAAAATTGAAATTGAATAGAAATGAATTCAAATTGAAATTGAATAGAAGTGAATTCAAATTGAAATTGAATAGAAGTGAATTCAAATTGAAATTGAATAGAAGTGAATTCAAATTGAAATTGGAAAGAATTGAAATTCGAACTGAAACTGAATATAAATAAATTCGAATTGAAATTGAATTGAATTGAATTGAAAACAAACTGAAATTGAATTAGAAATCAATTTGAATTGAAATCGATTTGAAATGAATTTAAAACGAATTTATATTGGAATATTCAATTTTGATTTGAAATTGAACATGAAGTTGAAACCATTTTGAAAATGAATTTAAAACGATTTATAAAGCACGTTTTAAAAGGAAATCGATGAAGTATATATTATATATATAATATAATGGCCTGAATAGAACGCGCCGCGCCGCGGCAGTTCGCGAATTTCGACCATTGACTTCGAATGGATATTACGGGAGATCCGACCGTCGGATTCTCCTGAAACCAGAACCGTTGGGTTCGTATCGAAAAGAGCTTTCTAACGAATATTAGAAATTCGAAATCTAACGGTTGAATTTGGAATTATGTCCAAATCAAATTTGAAAAAGGTTGCTGTAAGTGCAGTTCGATGGCCATTGATGGAAATCGACTGTACGGACCTTGATAAAATTATTAAAAATAGTAATAATTTGTGTGAAATCATAAGAAATGATTTAGAAAGAATTGGAATGAAAAACTCCATATTTGAAAAGATAAAAATAGATTTTTATCGAAATGAACTAGTTTTGAACTAGAATTATAATTCTATTTATTTTTAAAATAAATAAACTGGATTAGAAATGGTTTTGAAAATAACCAGAATTTCCAATAATTTCATTGGAATGGATTTGAATTGAAATTGTCTTTGGACTATTTCGATGTTGGATTTCGTGATTATACAGATGTTGTTATGGAAATTTGAAAGATATTTATATATCATTATTTCCAATACGATATCTGTTGGTCGTAGAATTTGATATTGAATATAAGCTGATATATTTTCTATTCAGAGCCTTGTGTTTAATATCAAATGTGATTTGGGTTTGTCATGAATGGTGTCTTCATTAACACTGTTCTTGAACCCAGTTGAGAAAAGATTAATTCTTTTTATTTAGATTTAATGAAGTGTACCAATTAAATAATATTTAATTGGAATTGAATTGATATTGATTTTGGGTTTATCGTGAACAGTGTTTTAAATAACACTTGTTCTTTAACCCGATAATTAATGTGATGTGATTTTGGGTTTATCGTGAACCGTGTTTTAAATGACACTGGTTCTTTAACCCAGTCATAGATTAAAACTAATTGGAGTTTTAATGAATCTTTAATTAGATTGAAATAATCGAGAATGGAGTATCACCAGTTTTGCTCCAGGCGTTAGTTAAATCTTTAATTAGATTTGAACGTGAAATGGTAATTGAATTTACCGATAACACCGTGGTGTTAGATATGAAGTAAGACCCGTTTTACTTCATGGTATGAATAGGTTGGGATTGGGAAATTAAAACCAATGATTACTGTTCTTACACAAGTCACATGACTGACCTGGAGTTTATTGTTTTAACCTAAAATCTGGGTGCCTATATTTTGACACGGGCAGCTAGTAGTTTTGGTTTTGCAGACTTATATTCACAGGATCCTGGTTTACAGCTGGAATGATATCCGGAAAGCTTTGTATCCGTATATCTCTTCTAGTTGTGTATTGTATTATTGTGACGGCCGGGAAATTTCGCTTGATCTGAATCAGTCGTTAAACCGATCTAGACCGTTCGAAACCCCTGATCGTTGAGAACAGGACAAAATAGAACGCAGACGGAAGAACATTTCATTGCTATTACAACAATTCCATCAGATACAAGAATATACAAAGTATAATTGAATAAATTACATTCGATAAATATCAAAGATTACAATAAATTACATAGCAGCGGAAAATAATACAAAGCACAACTGAAGGTGATATACGGATACAGAGCTTTCCGGATATCATTCCAGCTGTAAACCAGGATCCTGTGAATATAAATCTGCAAAACCAAAACTACTAGCTGCCCGTGCGGAAAATAGGGGCACCCAGAGTTTAGGTTAAAACAATAAACTCCAGGTCAGTCATGTGACTGGTGTGAGAACTAAAACAGTTATTTAAAGCTTTACTTTAAAAGAGAGTAATTCAAGGGACCACGCCGTATAACACGGAACGGGTTTCCTCCCAAGAATACCAGTGCATAGAATAAACAACGCAATGCTTTTTCGAAAAATGAAGCTATTATAAGACCCAGGTCCCATCACACAATGCAACGCAAGCCAGAGGATAGGGTTTTCCCTTATAATAGCCAAACATGCTTGGTACGTTTAAAACAAATCATTTGATACTATAATAAGTGTATAGTGTCAAAACAATTTCAATCATAAATATCAATCATAGGCGGCATAACTACCATCTACTATGTCGCCATACTAGTTCTACAATTAAAACCGCAATACTCGTATTGGAAATTGGATTTTCGTCATGAGTCGAGGCAAGGGGCAAGCTCCTCTCCGCGTTCGAGACACTCTAGCAAATGTCTCAGGGTTACGCACTCTGGGCAACCCCGGATCCTCCAAGGTCGGTCCTCACTTACGTTATAGGATTAGTTATTCCTAAACACACGTTTCCCGGTCCTTACAGACCTATAATCGAGGCGCCTCGCATTCCAACAACCACATAGGTGAAAAGTATATAAATGTCAGGGCTGGTAAGTCACTGACACCACCATAGCTAGAAGAAACGTCATGCACTCCTTGGGTCCTTATCCCGTTTTTGACTCATACCGAGGTGTGAGGCTCGCGAATTCACGCTATACACAAAGCTACGCCACAA
This sequence comes from Allium sativum, assembly GCA_030737875.1. Classification (NCBI taxonomy): domain Eukaryota; kingdom Viridiplantae; phylum Streptophyta; class Magnoliopsida; order Asparagales; family Amaryllidaceae; genus Allium; species Allium sativum. Next base: position 284,479,292 of record CM060921.1, read on the forward strand.
AGGCCGTGCTTTGATCATCAACCACAAGACTTTGCTTTTCAACAGAAGCCTTGATCTATGCAACTCAGTATGCCACACAGGCAATTCATGCCATGCGATTGATACCTATCGATATATAACCTCTAAGCTTGTACGTCTCAGAGAAGGGCGTTAAGCAATAGAATAAATTCTCCGTCGCCAAACAGATATATATTTAACAGAAATCAGTCAACACAGAATAAAATCCAATGTCAGACACACAATCCATTTACAAGTTCGTTCTGGGTCTGAACGAAACCGGAGGCATTTTCCTCGCATATCCATCCATCTCCAAGTACGTCTGGACGACCACCAACTGTTTCCATCCTCTTGGGTGTACAGCCCAATCAGGATCATCAGTAATTATCCAAACGATGTGAAGACTTCCGGTCTTCAATCACCGTCTTCATCTTCGACATATCGTCGAATCGATTATTCAGAATGGGTATAAACCCGGCCTTTCCAAATAACCCGCGTATATTAAAAACAAATGTTACACAAACACAACATACGCCTCATTCCAGTTCAGAATATTCTTTTATTCCCAAAATCACATTTTTAGGGAAAGGTTCCCATTAATTTTATCCAAGATAAATTCTTTCAAATTTATCCTTTAATCTTCCTTTGGATGTCGTTTCAAACCAAATTATGGTTTTCCAAACTAGTCGAGATTAGCGAACCATATCAAAGTAATTAGTTATTTTATTTCCCAATCCCAACCTATTCATCCCATGAAGCAAAACTGGTAATACTCCATATCTAATACCACAGTGTTATCGGTAAAATTAATTACCATTTCACGTTCAAATCTAATTTAAAGATTTAACTATCACTTTGGAGCAAAACTGGTGATACTCCATTCTCGCTCAATTTCTAAATTTGATAATTGAAATTATCAATTCACATTTCAATTTAATTGCAGATTCGTTATAACTCCTTTTACTGGGTTAAAGAACTAGTGTTATTTAAAACACCGTTCATGATGAACCCACAAATCAATTCTAGTTCAATTTAAATCAAATATATTAGGAATTCCGATTATTTAAAACCCCTTTTTAAATCTAATTTATTTATTTAAAAACAAATCGGGTTTTAAATTTAGTTCAAACTAGTTCATTTTGATAAATTCTATTTTTACCTTTTCAAATATGGAGTTTTTCATCCCAAATTTTCCCAAATCATTTCTTCTGCTTTTACACAAATTATTACTATTTTTAATAATTTTATCAAGGCCCGTACAGTCGATTTCCAACAACGGCCATCGAAGTGCACCTATAGCGACCTTTTTCGAATTTGATTTGGACGTATCTCCAAATCCAACCGTTGGATTTCAAATTCTAATATTCGTTAGAAAGCTCTTTTCGATACAAACCCAACGGTTCCGGTTTTAGGAGGATCCGACGGTCAGATCTCCCGTAATGTCCGTTTGAAATAAATGGTCGAAATTCACGAACTGCCGCGGCGCAGCGCGTTCTATTCAGGCCATTATATTATATATATAATATATATTTCGTCGATTACCATTCAAAACGAATTTTATAAATAGTTTTTAAATTCGTTTCAAAAACAATTTCAACTTCCATTTCAATTCAAATCAAAATTGAATTTTTCCTTTTAAATTCGTTTTAAAATTCATTTCTATTCAATTCAAATTTCAATTCAATTTGAATTCATTTCAATTCGCTTTCAATTCAATTTGAATTCGTTTTCAATTCAATTCAATTTCAAAGTCGTTTTCAATTCAATTCAATTCAAATTGGTTTTCTATTCAATCAAATTCGTTATATATTCAATTGAAATCAAATTCATTTTCTATTCAATCAAATTCGTTATATATTCAATTGAAATCAAATTCATTTTCTATTCAATTCATTTCGAAATCGTTTTCAATTCAATTCATTTCGAAATCGTTTTATATTCAATTCATTTCGAAATCGTTTTATATTCAATTCATTTCGAAATCGTTTTCTATTCAATTCATTTCGAAATCGTTTTCAATTCAATTCATTTCGAAATCGTTTTATATTCAATTCATTTCGAAATCGTTTTCAATTCAATTCATTTCGAAATCGTTTTCAATTCAATTCATTTCGAAATCGTTTTATATTCAATTTAAAATGAATAAAATCGATATAAATATCGTTCACGTCAAAATGGCGTCATCTAATCAACACGGCTTCATATATTCCTTTATTCTAGTCAACAAATGAATATTTATTTTTGTCAACACATGACTAATCTCAACGAATGAGTACTGTCCACGTGAGACTATTTTAGTTAAATTATTTCGTTCAACACATGACTAATCTCAACGGATGAGTACAGTCAACACATGAACCTTTCTATTATAAAGATGTAAATTTTATTGTTAAAATATTTCGTTCAACACATGACTAATCTCAACGGATGAGTACAGTCAACACATGAACCTTTATTTTATATTGATAAAGATGTAAATTTTATTATTAAAATATTTCGTTCAACACATGACTAATCTCAACGGATGAGTACGGTCAACACATGAACCTTTATTTTATATTGATAAAGATGTAAATTTTATTATTAAAATATTTCGTTCAACACATGACTAATCTCAACGGATGAGTACAGTCAACACATGAACCTTTATATTATATTATTCTTTATTTTCTAAATTGGAATGAGGCCCAATCAATTACCATATAATCTTAATTATATGGATTTTCATACAACGCATGTATATAATAGCATTGAAAAATAATCAACCATCAACCAAAGTGCACAACACTGTATAAGCATCAAATATAGATATCTAACGCTTATAATAGCCTGTCAATCTATCGATCGACATATTTAATCAATCAGGATGAGTGAACTTCAAATTTCATCCCAACACCCGTGTGGGGTTTCAAACAATCAAACACAGATTTTATTTGTGCAGTTGGGCGATGTGTAAAATTTATCGACCCAATCAATGTCCTTCAAATAGGTGTACATCAACAAACCGTCCGGTTTGTAAATGGATATTTATTTATTCACATTCATGTTAAAAATTATATTTTTAACGATAAAATATTTTTAACTATATTAATATTTTATTTCCTTTCAACACATTAATTTCTATTTCGTTCATTTACACAATAAAATGATATTTTTATTTTTCTAATTTATTTTAGAAAATTTCGGCGGCATAACGGCACGATACTAGAAACGGGACGAGGCCTAGCCTTATCCCCGGTCTAGTGAAGGCCCACGCCATTCACACATCAATCAAATTCATTCCATTTCACCAAACAATTCAATTCAAACCAAATAAACTAACTAACTATACAACCAAACCATTCAATAAACAAGCCATCCATGGTCTGTGGATGACGGGTGTCGGGTGCTACTAAACACCGTCTGCATCCTAGTATATATATATATAACTAGAAAAAGAAATTGAAGAGTGAGAAGTTCTCACCGATAACTATCCAACTTCACGACACTTCCTTTATAGAAATCATCATTCTCTCCCTTTGTCACTTTCGTTGCCCGCATTCACTACATATGTAAAAATCGAATTTTTACTTCGCTATTCAATATATAAAAATCGAATTTTTATTTTAATGGTAACCTTATAAAGATCGTATCTTTACCCAAATGAAGACATCATAAAAATCTTGTTTTTCCTTGATTAAAAATATCCACTTTCATGTTATAAAAATATAACCCTTCATCGTATATAGATATAACCTTTTCGATATGAGAAATATCGCCTTTTCTATTTTAAAAATCTCGCCTTTTCTATTTAATATCATTATAAAAATCACATCTTTATTTTGCTACACATATAAAGATGATGTTTCTAATATTTCTATTATGTAAAAATTATATTTTTAATCCTCTACATAAACAAAAGTCATATTTTTACATCTTCTACATAGTAAAGATTATATTTTTAATACTCTAAAAATATAAGAATCATATTTTTAATACTTTAAAAATATAAACATCATATTTTTATACCACCTTTCAACACTAAAAATCGTATAATTACCGGAATAAAATCGCATTTCCTTTACGAAGTTATATATATGAAGAGCAAGCTATTTACTTCAATAAAAATCAAATTTTTAAATGAATTAGCAGAACAATTAAAGTAAAACTTACATTGGGCTTTGACGAGGCGAAGTGGTGGTCCGGGATGGTCGGAGGGTGCTCGCAGGGGGGGGGGGGTGCTGCGGTGGAGGATTGGGGGGGGGGGGGTGCGGTGCTGATTTAGGGCAGAAAAGGGGGGGTCGATCGTGCGGCAGGGGGGTTTCGGGGGAAAGGGGTTCGGCGCAGGCGTGGAGGGGAGGAAGGTTCTCGGAGGTGGCGCGGCGGTCTCGGGGAGGGCGGCGGCTGCTGCGCTCCTCCTTTCTTCTTTTTTTATTTTTATTTTCTGAAGAATGAAATCGGGGGGGGGGGGGGGGGGGGGCTGGGTAGTTAAGGGAAGAAAGGATTTTTTTTATTTAATTATTTTATTTTTTCACTAAAAAGAAACTTTTATTTTCGACCTCTAAACGAGTCCCACCGCCTGTCGTCCATAGCGTTTTACCCCCATTCCGAACACAATGGGATATGTATCGTAGGTTGATTCAGCTGTTACAATCAGTTTCCGTTCAAATTAAAATATAAATCTATACATACTATTTTAAACGTACATTTCAAATTACCTGGGTCACATACTAACTCTATAAATTGCAGAAAAATATTTTCTAGCTTCGTATTGACAATACGGTCCTAACAAAACTAGTTTCGTCGAATTCCGAGACCGTATGAAAAATGGCCAATTTCCAGTCGATTAAAATCAACTGAAACTGGTCAAACGCGTTTTCCTTTTCCACGCTCACATATTGATTCGAAAAATTATGAAATTTGGAACCTAGCAACAATTTAACATCATGGACCCAACAAAAGTGGTTTCGTCGAAATCCGAGATCGATTGCAAAATGTCCATTTTTAAGGGCCTGAATTCCATAGCGACTATTCAGAACTTTCAACTGGACATATCTTTTGATTCTCGCTATGAAATCTTGATTTTTCGGATTCGTTGGAAAGATATCATCAATTAGATCCTAATCTTTTTGGTTTCACTAAAATCCGGATTGTTTTGCACCTGGTACATTCAATTGAAGTTTGAAATCGAATTATCGAACTATCGCGCCATTTTCATTTCTATTTATAATTATATAGAATTATTTATATTCTAACGATGACGTATATAATATATACGTTCTAAATATATTCAAATTAAATTTCTCCGTCGATATTATTTAAAATAATTCATTTTAAATACTCAAAATTCCTTAAAATTGCCAAAATAAAAATTTTAAACTGGCCCAGAATTTCCGGGTTATTACAATCTCCCCCACTTAAAACTTTTCGTCCCCGAAAAGGAACAAAGTCGAAAGTGGTTTGATTAATCAGCTCTACGTTCGATCTGGCTTCCATTCTCCAACTTTTCAGTTTCTGAGAATTTTCAAATTTTCAAAAATTTGGCTAACACCCTAAATTTTCGAAAAATTTTGCCATAACCTCCCCTGCACCGGGAGCATCGGGGAATTTCAAATAGCTTCCCCGGTCCTTCTAATCTCAAAAAGAGAAAGAAAAAGCCAAGCGGCTAGCCAATAGGCTCATAAAATCATCATCACCCAAACAAAACAGTAAATTATGTAGTAAACATGTACCTATTTGTCGGGCAAACAAATTTTATTCTTCGGCTCTAGCCTCCTTGCTATGACCTGTTCAATGTAAGTACATGTATATGCAAGCAAATGCGACCAATTTTCAATACAATTCAATATTTGATGCAATTAGGCATAATGGTTCAAAATTATCAAATAACTAAACAAACAACACAAACATCAATCAATTAGTGAATTAGAGTTTCAAATTCATAATTTTTGATATATATATACAAAAAATCCTGTTTTTGATGCCAATTCACAACAATGTGTTCTAATTATATTAGTTTTGGTTCTCACACCAGTCTAATGGAAATATATAGAAACTCACACCTTCGAAACACGAACACAAATTCTGATGATGATATATCAATCATCAGAATCATCTCCGGGCGACTAGAGTGTGACTCTATATCTATCTAATATATTAAAACTTCGAATATACGTTCATGACGCGTATATGCAAAACCTTTATATACTAGATTGTCCATATTCAAAATAAATAAATAATCAAATACGTTTAAAACGGTTTAAATTTTCAAAACAAAAATTGTTTTCAATTGAAAAATATACTCTTCACACTCATTCTAGGATACTACTGATCCTATCTCTAACGAGTCATTCTAATTGGATATTACTAATCCAATATCTGATGAATTCTTTCGTATGGTTCTAATGTGCCTTGTTCTCGAGCTCTGTAAACCAAAGCTCTGATACCAAATGTGACGACCGGGAAATTTCGCTCGATCTGAATCAGTCGTTAAACCGATCTAGACCGTTCGAAACCCCTGATCGTTGAGAACAGGACAAAATAGAACGCAGACGGAAGAACATTTCATTGCTATTACAATAATTCCATCAGATACAAGAATATACAGAGTATAATTGAATAAATTACATTCGATAAATATCAGAGATTACAATAAATTACATAGAAGCGGAAAATAATACAAAGCACAACTGAAGGTGATATACGGATACAGAGCTTTCCGGATATCATTCCAGCTGTAAACCAGGATCCTGTGAATATAAATCTGCAAAACCAAAACTACTAGCTGCCCGTGCGGAAAATAGGGGCACCCAGAGTTTAGGTTAAAACAATAAACTCCAGGTCAGTCATGTGACTGGTGTGAGAACTAAAACAGTTATTTAAAGCTTTACTTTAAAAGAGAGTAATTCAAGGGACCACGCCGTATAACACGGAATGGGTTTCCTCCCAAGAATACCAGTGCATAGAATAAACAACGCAATGCTTTTTCGAAAAATGAAGCTATTATAAGACCCAGGTCCCATCACACAATGCAACGCAAGCCAGAGGATAGGGTTTTCCCTTATAATAGCCAAACATGCTTGGTACGTTTAAAACAAATCATTTGATACTATAATAAGTGTATAGTGTCAAAACAATTTCAATCATAAATATCAATCATAGGCGGCATAGCTACCATCTACTATGTCGCCATACTAGTTCTACAATTAAAACCGCAATACTCGTATTGGAAATTGGATTTTCGTCATGTGTCGAGGCAAGGGGCAAGCTCCTCTCCGCGTTCGAGACACTCTAGCAAATGTCTCAGGGTTACGCACTCTGGGCAACCCCGGATCCTCCAAGGCCGGTCCTCACTTACGTTAGAGGATTAGTTATTCCTGAACACACGTTTCCCGGTCCTTACAGACCTATAATCGAGGCGCCTCGCATTCCAACAACCACATAGGTGAAAAGTATATAAATGTCAGGGCTGGTAAGTCACTGACACCACCATAGCTAGAAGAAACGTCATGCACTCCTTGGGTCCTTATCCCGTTTTTGACTCATACCGAGATGTGAGGCTCGCGAATTCACGCTATACACAAAGCTACGCCACAAAGGCCGTGCTTTGATCATCAACCACAAGACTTTGCTTTTCAACAGAAGCCTTGATCTATGCAACTCAGTATGCCACACAGGCAATTCATGCCATGCGATTGATACCTATCGATATATAACCTCTAAGCTCGTATGTCTCAGAGAAGGGCGTTAAGCAGGAGAATAAATTCTCTGCCGCCAAACAGATATATATTTAACAGAAATCAATAAACACAGAATAAAATCCAATGTCAAACACACAATCCATTTACAAGTTCGTTCTGGGTCTGAACGAAACCGGAGGCATTTTCCTCGCATATCCATCCATCTCCAAGTACGTCTGGACGACCACCAACTGTTTCCATCCTCTTGGGTGTACAGCCTAATCAGGATCATCAGTAATTATCCAAACGATGTGAAGACTTCCGGTCTTCAATCACCGTCTTCATCTTCGACATATCGTCGAATCGGTTATTCAGAATGGGTATAAACCCGGCCTTTCCAAATAACCCGCGTATATTAAAAACAAATGTTACAAAAACACAACATACGCCTCATTCCAGTTCAGAATATTCTTTTATTCCCAAAATCACATTTTTAGGGAAAGGTTCCCATTAATTTTATCCAAGATAAATTCTTTCAAATTTATCCTTTAATCTTCCTTTGGATGTCGTTTCAAACCAAATTATGGTTTTCCAAACTAGTCGAGATTAGCGAACCATATCGAAGTAATTAGTTATTTTATTTCCCAATCCCAACCTATTCATCCCATGAAGCAAAACTGGTAATACTCCATATCTAATACCACAGTGTTATCGGTAAAATTAATTACCATTTCACGTTCAAATCTAATTTAAAGATTTAACTATCGCTTTGGAGCAAAACTGGTGATACTCCATTCTCGCTCAATTTCTAAATTTGATAATTGAAATTATCAATTCACATTTCAATTTAATTGTAGATTCGTAATAACTCCTTTTACTGGGTTAAAGAACTAGTGTTATTTAAAACACCGTTCATGATGAACCCACAAATCAATTCTAGTTCAATTTAAATCAAATATATTAGGAATTCCGATTATTTAAAACCCCTTTTTAAATCTAATTTATTTATTTAAAAACAAATCGGGTTTTAAATTTAGTTCAAACTAGTTCATTTTGATAAAATTTATTTTTACCTTTTCAAATATGGAGTTTTTCATCCCAAATTTTCCCAAATCATTTCTTCTGCTTTTACACAAATTATTACTATTTTTAATAATTTTACCAAGGCCCGTACAGTCGATTTCCAACAACGGCCATCGAACTGCACCTATAGCGACCATTTTCGAATTTGATTTGGACGTATCTCCAAATTCAACTGTTAGATTTCAAATTTCTAATATTCGTTAGAAAGCTCTTTTCGATACGAACCCAACGGTTCCGGTTTTAGGAGGATCCGACGGTCGGATCTCCCGTAATGTCCGTTTGAAATAAATTGTCGAAATTCACGAACTGCCGCGGCGTAGCGCGTTCTATTCAGGCCATTATATTATATATATAATATATATAATATATATTTCGTCGATTACCATTCAAAACGAATTTTATAAATAGTTTTTAAATTCGTTTCAAAAACAATTTCAACTTCCATTTCAATTCAAATCAAAATTGAATTTTTCCTTTTAAATTCGTTTTAAAATTCATTTCTATTCAATTCAAATTTCAATTCAATTTGAATTCATTTCAATTCGCTTTCAATTCAATTTGAATTCGTTTTTAATTCAATTCAATTTCAAAGTCGTTTTCAATTCGATTCAATTCAAATTGGTTTTCTATTCAATCAAATTCGTTATATATTCAATTGAAATCAAATTCATTTTCTATTCAATCAAATTCGTTATATATTCAATTGAAATCAAATTCATTTTCTATTCAATTCATTTCGAAATCGTTTTCAATTCAATTCATTTCGAAATCGTTTTATATTCAATTCATTTCGAAATCGTTTTATATTCAATTCATTTCGAAATCGTTTTCAATTCAATTCATTTCGAAATCGTTTTCAATTCAATTCATTTCGAAATCGTTTTATATTCAATTCATTTCGAAATCGTTTTCAATTCAATTCATTTCGAAATCGTTTTATATTCAATTTAAAATGAATAAAATCGATATAAATATCGTTCACGTCAAAATGGCGTCATCTAATCAACACGGCTTCATATATTCCTTTATTCTAGTCAACAAATGAATATTTATTTTTGTCAACACACGACTAATCTCAACGAATGAGTACTGTCCACGTGAGACTATTTTAGTTAAATTATTTCGTTCAACACATGACTAATCTCAACGGATGAGTACAGTCAACACATGAACCTTTCTATTATAAAGATGTAAATTTTATTGTTAAAATATTTCGTTCAACACATGACTAATCTCAACGGATGAGTACAGTCAACACATGAACCTTTATTTTATATTGATAAAGATGTAAATTTTATTATTAAAATATTTCGTTCAACACATGACTAATCTCAACGGATGAGTACAGTCAACACATGAACCTTTATTTTATATTGATAAAGATGTAAATTTTATTATTAAAATATTTCGTTCAACACATGACTAATCTCAACGGATGAGTACAGTCAACACATGAACCTTTATATTATATTATTCTTTATTTTCTAAATTGGAATGAGGTCCAATCAATTACCATATAATATTAATTATATGGATTTTCATACAACACATGTATATAATAGCATTGAAAAATAATCAACCATCAACCAAAGTGCACTACACTGTATAAGCATCAAATATAGATATCTAACGCTTATAACAGCCTGTCAATCAATCGATCGACATATTTAATCAATCAGGATGAGTGAACTTCAAATTTCATCCCAACACCCGTGTGGGGTTTCAAACAATCAAACACAGATTTTATTTGTGCAGTTGGGCGATGTGTAAAATTTATCGACCCAATCAATGTCCTTCAAATAGGTGTACATCAACAAACCGTCCGGTTTGTAAATGGATATTTATTTATTCACATTCATGTTAAAAATTATATTTTTAACGATAAAATATTTTTAACTATATAAATATTTTATTTCCTTTCAACACATTAATTTCTATTTCGTTCATTTACAAAATAAAATGATATTTTTATTTTTCTAATTTATTTTAGAAAATTTCGGCGGCATAACGGCACGATACTAGAAACGGGACGAGGCCTAGCCTTATCCCCGGTCTAGTGAAGGCCCACGCCATTCACACATCAATCAGATTCATTCCATTTCACCAAACAATTCAATTCAAACCAAATAAACTAACTAACTATACAACCAAACCATTCAACAAACAAGCCATCCATGGTATGTGGATGACGGGTGTCGGGTGCTACTAAACACCGTCTGCATCCTAGTATATATATATATATATATATATATATATATATATATATATATATATATATATATAACTAGAAAAATAAATTGAAGAGTGAGAAGTTCTCATCGATAGCTATCCAACTTCACGACACTTCCTTTATAGAAATCATCATCATTCTCTCCCTTTGTCACTTTCGTTGCCCGCATTCACTACATATGTAAAAATCGAATTTTTACTTCGCTATTCAATATATAAAAATCGAATTTTTATTTTAATGGTAACCTTATAAAGATCGTATCTTTACCCAAATGAAGACATCATAAAAATCTTGTTTTTCCTTGATTAAAAATATCCACTTTCATGTTATAAAAATATAACCCTTCATCGTATATAGATATAGCCTTTTCGATATGAGAAATATCGCCTTTTCTATTTTAAAAATCTCGCCTTTTCTATTAAAAAAAAATCTCGCCTTTTCTATTTAATATCATTATAAAAATCACATCTTTATTTTGCTACACATATAAAGATGATGTTTCTAATATTTCTATTATGTAAAAATTATATTTTTAATCCTCTACATAAACAAAAGTCATATTTTTACATCTTCTACATAGTAAAGATTATACTTTTAATACTCTAAAAATATAAGAATCATATTTTTAATACTTTAAAAATATAAACATCATATTTTTATACCACCTTTCAACACTAAAAATCGTATAATTACCGGAATAAAATCGCATTTCCTTTACGAAGTTATATATATGAAGAGCAAGCTATTTACTTCAATAAAAATCAAATTTTTAAATGAATTAGCTGAACAATTAAAGTAAAACTTACATTGGGCGTTGACGAGGCGAAGTGGTGGTCCGGGATGGTCGGAGGGTGCTCGCATGGGGGGGGGGGGGTGCTGCGGTGGAGGATTGGGGGGGGGGTGCGGTGCTGATTTAGGTTAGAAAAGGGGGGGGGGGTCGATCGTGCGGCAGGGGGGTTTCGGGGGAAAGGGGTTCGGCGCAGGCGTGGAGGGGGGGGGGAAGGTTCTCGGAGGTGGCGCGGCGGTCTTGGGGAGGGCGGCGGCTGCTGCGCTCCTCCTTTCTTCTTCTTTTTTATTTTTTTATTTTCTGAAGAATGAAATCGGGGGGGGGGGGGGGCTGGGTAGTTAAGGGAAGAAAGGATTTTTTTTATTTAATTATTTTATTTTTTCACTAAAAAGAAACTTTTATTTTCGACCTCTAAACGAGGCCCACCACCTGTCGTCCATAGCGTTTTACCCCCATTCCAAACACAATGGGATATGTATCGTAGGTTGATTCGGCTGTTACAATCAGTTTCCGTTCAAATTAAAATATAAATCTATACATTCTATTTTAAACGTACATTTCAAATTACCTGGGTCACATACTAACTCTATAAATTGCAGAAAAATATTTTCTAGCTTCGTATTGACGATACGGTCCTAACAAAACTAGTTTCGTCGAATTCCGAGACCGTATGAAAAATGGCCAATTTCCAGTCGATTAAAATCAACTAAAACTAGTCAAACGCGTTTTCCTTTGCCACGCTCACATATTGATTCGAAAAATTATGAAATTTGGAACCTAGCAATAATTTAACATCACGGACCCAACAAAAGTGGTTTCGTCGAAATCCGAGATCGTTTGCAAAATGTCCATTTTTAAGGGCCTGAATTCCATAGCGACTATTCAGAACTTTCAACTGGACATATCTTTTGATTCCCGCTATGAAATCTTGATTTTTCGGATTCGTTGGAAAGATATCATCAATTAGATCCTAATCTTTTTGGTTTCACTAAAATCCGGATTGTTTTGCACCCGGTACATTCAATTGAAGTTTGAAATCGAATTATCGAACTACCGCGCCATTTTCATTTCTATTTATAATTATATAGAATTATTTATATTCTAACGATGACGTATATAATATATACGTTCTAAATATATTCAAATTAAATTTCTCCGTCGATATTATTTAAAATAATTCATTTTAAATACTCAAAATTCCTTAAAATTGCCAAAATAAAAATTTTAAACTGGCCCAGAATTTTCGGGTTATTACAATTATTTTCCGCTGCTATGTATTTAAATGTAATTTAAATCTCTGATATTTCTGTGTAATATTCATTTATACTCTGTATATTCTTGTAATCTGATGCATTGTTGTAATATACAATGAAATGTTCTTCCGTCTGCGTTCTGTTGTGGCTTGTTCTCGAACTATCCGCGCTTTCCTTTACAGGGAAGTTACAGGTTTTTAAAACCAACTCACTGTTCTCCGCCATTAATAAATTTCTACATTTAGTGCCAGACTTTGTTATCCTTCTCATTTATTATTATTATTATTCTTACTTGAATTCTGATAAATCTGTCTTATTGCCATTCTATTCTCTAAAATCAGGTTGTATTCTCACCAATCAAGATCTTCTCCTCACCGACGCTCTCATTTCGCTTACAGTTAGCTCTTCCTCTTTTCCCCTGCTCACCAACATCACCAGGTGTGAGTAGCTAATATTTATTTACAATGCTGACTTTTTTGATTTTCCACCAGTTTGCTATTATGATTTGTAGTATTCTTTCGTTTATTATCTATTGTAGATATAATGACTTTTTCTGGATCTTTTGATAAATTTGTTTTGAATTTATTTGCACTGATAGTTCAAAACTGAAATATTGGTATGGAAAATAAAGTTATCTGTTTTATAATGGATATTTACTAGAGTTGTTTGAGTTAACGCACAATACAAATTTTCTTTATTGATATAGCCATATTAATAAAAACTGCATATTGTGATTATTTTTATTCATAATCAACAAGAAAGGATTTTTTCTCTCCCTTTTTAAGTATGCCATTTAATTTAAGAAGAATTGGGTCATTGTTGTTGCTTATGGATTCTAATATTACATTTTTGTTCCAATAACATTAGTAGTACAGCAAAAACAAATACATGAACCTCATTTGTCATGAAAGATAGCGGATTGGTAGTTCATTTATTAGGTTCATTTTCAGTAATGCTGAAGGACATTTGGTTTTCATAAATTAGTACTTGCTTTCAGTAATGATGAGATTAAAAAATTATTATGATGAGTTTGTTTGTAAATCGAACATTTAAAGGTTTTCTTTGTTAATTATAACAGAAAGTATCTTACATTGGTAATGCTATTACTTTTGGAACAAAAATTATGGAACTATGCCCTTACCCCTAGCTGAACATCATGGTTAAAATGTTTTATGCCACTTTGTTGTGTAGGTAGCATAACTCAAGGGAATGTTTCTTATATATGTTGGTTTGATATAGTTGATGAAGCAGCTTCAGCGATAGGTCATCCACTCAAAATGAGCACAATTTTTCTTTCTAGAACTGAGGGGATAGGGCGAACACAAAATGTGCTCGAGACAGGTGATTACCTCATATATCTTCTGCAATACTGCTTTACTGAATGTGGCAATAACTACAGCAATTTTTCTACATTAGTTTGGAGTGTATGCCAATTTTCCACAAAGAAGTCGCAAGGGTGGAGAATTCAATGGGACAAAAAGACACACAAAATAAGGTATCATTCCATTTTTTGAGTTCAAGCTTTAATAGATGCATGTAGTATTATTTTGTCTAAGAAATTCAAGTTTAGGCATGTAACTACGAATGAGAACTACGTAACAGTTGATGGGACTTGGAATGACGATGAACCATTACTGGGATTTTTCATTTTCTCTCATAGTATTAACATTACTTCAAAAGCAAATTATTGTTATTCTTATTTATTATTTGAAATATGATGTTTTTTGATATCCAATATTTTATCATGTCAATGTTTTGTTGTTAGTATTACCTACATGGTGGTCTACGAATATCATCAGAAACAACATTATTTTTTCCTGCTTGCACAATACGATAATTGATCTTTTTTGTTTTTTAATGAAATAGTAACATGCTCTAATAAACCAATCCATTTGCGTAATATCAATTTTGAGCCTCATTTTTGAAATATAATATTGAACTTTCCATCTTGAAGGCATCCTTTTGAAATACATCATTTGCCTTTTTTTTTAAAAAAAATAACATACTGTCAACTCTGCAAACTGAATTTATCAACCCATTAAGTTATTTCAACACAAAAAATCAGAACCTACAATATGTTGAACCAATGCACATATGTTTTTCCTTTAATCGTGTAATTAAAATCTGTTAAGTACGCGATTTTGAAAAACATAAAAAGTAAATTCATTCTCTTCTCTAACTTGATCACCTCCTTTCCTTCTTCTTTTTTACATTATGTAAATTACAGCAGGTAAAAAAAAAGCATGCAAGCATTTCCAGTTACTATTTTGATTGGTCGTAACATTAATCTTGGTTCTACGTTATGCCTTGCTAAATTTTTGAATTTGGTAGATTACCTATAACCTTCCACAAATGAGTCTGAATTTTTACTTCTATTGATTTTCTCAGTTGTGTATAGTTGTAACAAATGTATATTCTTTTGTTGATACCCTTTCAGAAATAAAGTATTTTATGAGGTGGTAATGATGTAGGATTATATGTGCCTACACAGAAGTTTAATTGCCAGTATATTAGGTATCTTTAAGAGACCACTAACTTATAGCAACAATAACTTAGTTTATACGGGAAGATATCATCTTCTATGCATGTTTTAACATGAATGGATAATACATGTGTTCTAAATCTGTTTAGTTAGATTGCTTTACAAACGGGAAAATTTTGTAACATCCAGATTTCCTTTTGAGGACCCCAATTGTATGTTCATCAAGGGGTTTAAGTCTATTCAATTGTCGTTGTAGTATTGACGTTAGTTTTTGAAATGATTGCCGATCTTTACATGATGTTAGCAACAGTTCGGTTACATGCACAACTTGGAAATGGTGAAATGACAACCTGGAAATGGACTGGATAGACAGTTGCAATAAAGTCTATGGCCCGATCTGGGAAGGTAAACAGATGAACATGAGCATGAGGATGGACCACACAAGACTAAGCATCTGGCGGGTTAAGCAAGTGCGTGAGGAGTATTTCTTGGATAAATACCTGCATGAAGAACGACTTGGGAAATCGGATGAAGAGAAGTGGCCTTAGGTTGAACAATGACTGTCGAGAGCATTTGCAAAATAATCC
Organism: Allium sativum; assembly: GCA_030737875.1. NCBI lineage: Eukaryota > Viridiplantae > Streptophyta > Magnoliopsida > Asparagales > Amaryllidaceae > Allium > Allium sativum. Next base: position 284,495,369 of record CM060921.1, read on the forward strand.
AAAACAAGAGCAAGCTGACCTTCGCCCAAGACAATAGCAGAAGATCAAGGACAAGAAAAGGAACGGATGCCATATCCTAAATCCTGATCCACTGGAGCAAGAGTATGGTTAGCAGCAGCCTTAGATAAGAGGGAGAGAGCACAAGTGTGCACGAAAGGATGTGCACATGGTGCACATAAAGGAGAACCAACATGCTTAAAGACATAAACCAATTGACATTCAGCTGCTGTATCACTCAACCATGTACAAAATGCAATTTACTTCCTGGTAGAATCTCCATTTTTTGATTGCGTGTCTTTAAGCACCATGTATGTTACTTATCGGTTTACTTTCTGTTATGGATATTCCCATGGATTGGATTTTTGACTGTTCACTGTCGTTTTTTTTTTTTTTTTTTTTTTTTGCTTTTTTGTAATGTTGAGCAAACATTATTTCTCAAAGTTTAGATTTCTACGCTTGGTTAAACGACGAACAAATTGAGAAATGCATATTTTAAGGTCATATTCATCATATTTTTCTTTGTGTTTTTCATCCAATTACTCAACAATATGTCAAACACTTCTAACTAGGGATACAATATATTATTGAAATTTGCATTCATGACTACATAACTCAAATATTAGAAACATAAGATTACATAAGGAATTTCTTGCTTATGTACATGAATTGAATATTATAGTGAATCAATATTCTGTGGATTAAAAATTGCACACTTAATTTTCATTTTTTAATGCTTCTTATTAAGTGAATTAGACTTAGTCCTTCAAATTGTTGTTTCCATTTCACTAAAAGTTGACATGTGCCTTTGTTTTTTCATATCAATGGTCCAACTCAGTTCTATGGTGACATAGAGTTTACACTGAATATTCAAATACTTGGTTACGAACAGTCAAAATAAAGTATCACGCATGATTACAGCAATAAAATTGACTATGTTGCATTATTATGCGGAATTATATATAAAAATTTGGATGCTAAAGCAAGAAATTGTGCTTATTTCTGGTTGCATTGCATTGGCATGTTGTAGGAAGATCATACAGTAGTCAACACTTTGGTTGATCCACTAATACACTTTACCATTCTTGCTAATGTGAAAATAGTCATCACAACGTCCACCTTGGCCAAATCTTTACACATGAAAAATTCCAACAGATTTTTGAACACTTATTTTGAATATTTTTGAAATTTAATGTCTTTTTTAAATTTTTAATGAAATTTGATTGATATTGGTAAACACTGCAGAAACGAGTAATTTTGGTGTTAAAAAATCGACTAGCATTGTCACTGCTACTAGAACTATTGTGGTGACTTGAATTTACAGTTAACATCCTGTTCCTATGCAATCAATACAAATTGAGTTGCATCACAAATAATAATGTTTCGGTCAGTAAACCATTCATTGTTAACAATATTATATTGACTTTTCACATTTTAAATACTCATAAATTGAGCATTTTACTGATTCAAGCTTAGCTTTGGTTAGTAACTTTTAAAATGGTGGATATCACCATAATCACTATTATTCTTCTGTAGTTACCTTTACTAAACCCTGTATGCTATTGTTTTTTGTCGACAGGGTTTTTTCTATTGGTTAACAAGAAGAAATGATTATGAAGACATAATCTAGACAATATCTTCGAATCTGTTTATTTCTTTATATTGTCAAGTTCGTTGTAATTAGTTTTACATGATTTAACACTGATGTGAAAAAAGCCACTCTATACAACGTACTTTCTTCTATGTATTTTGATTTTTGATTACTTATTATGGCTGTTCATTTGTACCTTGCCACTTTTTTATTACCAGAATCTTTTTCTACATATTTCAACCTGCCACATTGTATTGTCAGACTATGTTTCTTACTGCATGATCCATAATCAACATTCCTTTTGTGACTTTCATACTTAGTCAAACTCATCGACTGTTGGAAATTAATCTTACATTCATTTTAGTTATTCATCTCCATACCATTACAGACTGAGATGAAAATTATACTATAGTATTGATGCTGTTCTCTTATGTATTTCTGTGGAAATAGGTCAACTGCCATCCGATTTCTCTTTGAACTTTATTTGTTACCACCTTCACGCTTTAAAGAACATTATGTGCAAATAGGATAATTGCTTCATTTGTTTTACTTGAGTATTTTTCATTTTTTACGAGTATAAAATGCAGTCTTTTCCTATTTTTCAACGTAGAGTTGGACTGTTAACGGATTGATGCTTAAATACCTCCTATGGGTAAATCTAGGACTGTTATGGTAATGGTAAATTTCCTATTACTAATCGATCAGTTACCATTTTTGATTGAAATCAGTATTACCAGTTAAAACGGTATGCTAACGGTAAACTTATCATTTTTAACAGTAAATTATCGATTACATTTCTTTAATACCAGCAGTAACAGAGTTAATTTAAAAGATAAGTACTCATCTGATATGCTTTATTACATGCATTTGGAGTCAAATAAATATAGTTATATTTAATCCAATAATCAGATGAAATAAAGTACACTAATTTTCTTTCTCATTTACGTTTTTTTGTAAACTAACACAACAAATAGTCAAATAAAGTTGCACTTTGTACAAAAAATATGTCAAGATATAAACTTTAATAGACATACGGTAATTTAACGTTACCATTGTAACGGTTACCAGATTATCGGTATACCAGTCTTCGGTATACCAGTCAATCGGTAACGGTAATAGTAAGTAATTTTGGCTTACCAGTAAAAACGGTATGGTAACGATATTTGATAAACGGTAAAGGTAACCATTATCATAACCGCCCCAGGTAAATCAAATTCAAAAGATCATACTGTATTTTAACCAGATGTAGCTTTACAAGCACAATTTCAACAACGAATGCTTATTAATACGGTTGACATAAGAATGAAAAACATTGAAAAAACCATTAAAGCAAACTTTAAACTTCCATGTTTACCTATATCAAAGTATCATTGATATAAGAATGAAAAAAATTCAAGAAAAACATGAACACAAACTTCAAACCTTCGTATTTACCCGTGTGCGTAGCACGAGCCTCACACTGACTATACAATACTTCTCCATCTTTCTGGATAGAGATACGTGTGTATGCAAATCTTTCTTCTACATTTAAATTCTAAAATGATAAATCCACATTAGAGTATCATAATCTCTAATGCTGTTAAATACCCAAAAATTACTGAATTTTGCTTCCTTATTTTTATTTTAATGGAGCGTGCCTATTTTTTTAAAAAAAAATCATTTTCACGACTAATTCAAATCCTTTTTGTCAACTAACTTTTTATAGAAGTTTATTAGAAATTAATCAATCATAAAATATATGTTATGTTGTGATAATTTTTTTATTTTTAATCAAATAGTGAAGTTATTATGATAATTTTGTGGTCCCTTACACGTTCGGCTTTATATAAACTCTTACATTGACACATTATTATACATGCCTTATGCTTCAAAATTTGGAAATATAATATTTCCTATAGTGCATTCATAATGCAAAACAAAAAGTATAATATCTTCCACATAGGCAATGGTGATGTGGTTCAAGTCTCTATGCACATGAAGCTTACTGAAGCAAGGATATCTCATAGGCTTCTGTTCTTATATAAATATGTTTAAATATTAAAGGCAATAGTGTGAATTATGTACTTCACTAGAAACTGATCTCAGCTATGGTAACGAGCCAATATATATGCCCCTGTTTATATGTATTCTCATCTTTTGTCCAAAATAAACTGTTATGGTGTAGAGGATGTGTCCGATATGATTACTCCTGCTGATTAATATTTTCTTCTCTTGCCATCATAAAACCTGATATTTTATTTCAAATACAAATTTGAATTATCAAATTTACTATATGTTTGTCTACAAATATTTCATCCAGGGTGGAATTTTTTGTCTATTCACAACAATTAAATAACGTTACATGACAACTCTAGAGCCATTTGTCTAATATGGCCGACAATTTATGTTGGACTGATATTAGAAAACATAATTAAAAATATCATTACCTATGAATTTTGTTACAAGCTTCCTGATAAGCATTGGTATACCAAGCAAGTGTTGTTCATAAAAAAAAATGTGATTTGTGGCAAATTTCTCATGGGTTATAATGGTTACTATGAATTGTATATATAAGAAGCCATTATGTTATGTCTACAAAGCTATATATTTCTACTAACGTATCTTTTCCTCAATTGCAACTTTTAGAGAAAACAACACCTGCAAACAAAGATTTAAAGAAGAAGGGGATTAGCTACTCTCTAAGATTTAACCTAAGAACTATTTTACTGACTTCTGAACGGACAAAAATTCCATTAAAGGCTATTTTTCAGAGTTACCAGTAGGGATGGTTATAAAAAGTTGGACATATGATAATTCTTTGCAGCTCTTAGCCCAAGATAGATAACAGCAAAATAAGGAATCTTGTGTTGGATGAACCTTTTATTGTCATATTTATTAACAATCAACGCTAGAAGTAGTAGATTTGGTGTCTGGTGGATGCTTGATATTTTTTCAGGCTACAGATACAAACCATGATTTTTACATGACATAAATATTTATGAACTGTTTTTGTTAACCAATGAGGATGATTGTTTGGACAAATAGAATTGAATGTACCATACAACATGGTTTGATTTTTATGGCAAATCCATACAGATGTAAGTATCCAGACTAAGGGACAAACTTGATCTTTCTTCTAACGTGATTAAGCTTCCTGATACACAATACATCTCATGAATTATGAATGTCAACATTGAAACTGGGTCAACATTATGTACATAGATGTAGTGCAGTGAGTTCAAATAGATCCAAAGTAAGAGTTGGTTCTGTACAACGCATTTACAAAGCCACCCTTACCTTCACAATCTAGGATGAGAAAGGAGAAGAAAAGTGGAAATTTCGGAGTTTGGTACATTTCCATGTATTTAATATTTAAGGATGTGTCGCTTTTATGTTAATCTGCATAATTTGACCAAATATTTCACTCATTAAATTATCAAGTTATATGGAACTAATTTCATTCTATATACATCAAAATTTATTGTCCACTTGACTTTTCTAATCATATACTAATTTAGTAAGTGAAAATGAGGTCTTGAAAGTAATAAAAGTTTAAATACTGAATGATAAATGCATAATTTTGAACTTCACATAGTTTAAGTCTTGAAAGTAATAATATTTTAAGTAATGAAACCGAACATAATAAATGCATAGTTTAAGTCTTGAAAGTAATAATAGTTTAACTAATGAACAATAAAAGCCTAAAGGTAGAGAAAACCGCCGATCAGAAGCTTGGCTCTCAACTTGATATTTTGGCTCTATTGAAGTATTAGAGGCTTTCTTTAATTTTGGTTTTTTACTTTATTGTTTTTGAACCAAGTTTCGTCTGCATTGCAAGGAGTGTGCTTTATTCATTTTTGCTAAACTGTTGTATCGGCGAAGAAATTATGGTAATGTCAATGTTTGCTTATTAATATTGTATCAACTGAATCTTTACTATGCGTAAATAGTAGTTTTCTCTGAAAAAAAGAAGAAAAATAAATTTAATGCACAGGATAAAGCAACGAAGTTTATAATCCATTTACGTTGCCAAAATATGATCAATCCACTGAATATGTTTTCGAAACTAAACATGTCCCCTGCAATGACTTTAAATCATTATCGATTGTATATCATAACATTTTTTCCTTTTGGAAGAGGTATGTTACTTTATCACTCAAAATTTTCAACAATATATATAAGTTATACTTATTTTCTGAAAATGATGTAGAGATATACATACTTCATAAACAATATACAATGCAGTTTACCGTAACATAATAGTAATAAGCATGCATTTTCCTAACAAACATAAGTCAACACAATCCTTTGAATGCACGATTTTGAAGTTATAATAATACATATGTCTATGCTTCATACAAATCGTCAGTCAAAGAAAAAAGAAGTAAGAAATTGCTACACCACATAAACCGCACGACTTCCCGTTGCGTAGCACGGATCACGCACTTGTTTATGTATAAATAGAAAGGACATTTTTATATAACAACAAATCCTATGATCAATTTTTCTAATATCACCAACATATTAATGATAATGTTCTAATCTAGAAATTTCATATTCTTATCATATGACCAATTTTAACTAACGAAAATATAATTAACAAATGAATCGTTTGATTCTAAACTAAAAAGTTAGCGACAATATTTTAATGAACAATATATATATATATATAAATATATATATATATATATATATATATATTGATCCAACCATTCATCATAACCAAAATAAATCAATAAATCTTAATTTTATATGACTCATAAATGTGTTGTATATAGCGTTAATAGTACAATCACAATCAGTTTAAATATATATATATATATTATTATAATTTTAAATCGAGAAATCTCACAGTTGTTTTATTTCATCAAAATTGTAGATAGTTCCAAATCAGTTCCAGTTAGTCCCATGTTGTAGATCTCGATTTTACAGTTCCGATGAACTTCGTTTCGTTGAATTCTGATCATGCAGTAAAAAGTTATGGTATTTTAACTGCTAATTAATTATTAAACGATTAATAATAATTAATTTTAATTAATCTCTTCCTTAACCTCTTAATCACAATTTAGGCTGCTCTTATCGTTCTTCTTCCATCGACTATTTTCCAGAACCCATTCTCGATCTTGAACGCGACCTGCGCCACCTCCTTAAGGCCACCGCACCCCAATCGGATTGTACCACGCTGAAGCTCTCAGCATCGCCATCCTCCGCCACTGACATGGAGGAACTCGGCCCCCTATCTCCTGTAGTGGAGCACGAATAGCAGGCTTTTAAGCCTCGAAATATCCCAATATACATCACGAAACCAAATCGTTTTGGTATGGATTTAAAGGTGGTGAATTGATCTTCGATTTTCGTGTTTGAAATTTCTGAAATTGTTGCATGGATTTGAAATAAAAGGGGGAAAAATCGAAGCGTGGTGGCCATTGATTTTACTAAGGCGGCGGCTATTTTTCTGAGTGGTGAATTAGGGTTTCACTCTAGGGTTGTTATAATATATTATTATTTAATTTTTCTAATTTTCAAAAAAACCCGTTAATTAATGTTAACTCCAAATTCAGCCTAGTGTTGCCCCTAACCAAATGCCCCCGTTCCGAACATAATGGGCTAGGTCTCATCATCCCATTTGATCGTGTCAGCCCATTTTTCTTTACTTTAAAATATAAATCATTTAATTATTTAATTTGATTATACATTTTAATTTACTGGGGCCACATACTAACTCTAAAAATTACAGAAAAATTACTAATTATGTTTTGATGATACTGTCCTAACAAAATTAATTTCATTGAATTTGGAGACTGCTTGAAAAATGGACATTTTCTAGTTGATTAAATTTGACTGAAATTGACAAAACACATTTTCTTTTACCACGCTCACATATTAATTCTAAAAATTATGAAAATTTAAACCTAGCAATAATTCGACATTCTGGTTCCAACAAAAGTGGTTTGGTCGAAAATGGAGGTTGTTTGCAAAATGACTATTTTTAGTATTCAAATATATATAAATTCCATAGCGACTATTCTGAATTATTAACTGGCCATAACTTTTGATTCCCGCTATGAAATTTCAATTTTTCGGATTTAGTGGAAAGATATTTTTAAACAGATTTAGATACTTTTGGTTTCACCAAAATCAGATTTATTTTGAATCCTGTACATTCAATCAAATATCAAATTCAAATTTTCAAACTGCTGTGATATTCTAAACTCCTTATATAATTAAAATAAATATATTCGTTCTAACTTCGATTTAAATAAATTTTTAATCATTACTATTTAAAATAAATTATTTTAAATATTTAATTCTATAGAAATTTCAAAAATAAAAAATTTAAATTAGTTCCAAAATTCTGGGTTGTTACAATCTCCCCCACTTAAAATCTTTTCGTCTTCGAAAAGGAACGAAGCTAAAAGTTGTTTAACTAACCACTCAATTTTAATTTTTTTATTGGTTTCAATAATTTTATTAGTTGACCTAATAATCACACAACACAACCATCAATCAATTAGTTGATTAGTTTTTCAAATATATATAGCTTTTATATGTTAAAAATCATATTTTCTAAGATCAGATTTTATATATAATCGCAAATACGTTAATTATAAACTTGTCACTCTCAACTCATTCTAGAGCATTACTAACCCCATCTCTAATGAGTTTTCTCATTCTAGGATACTGCTGATCCTATCTCTAATGAGTATTCTTTTATAGGATATTACTAGTCCTAACTTTGATGAGTCTTTTGTTCAGTTCTAACGAGTTTTACCCCGAAGATTTGAATTAACCAAAGCTTTGATACCAACTGTAACGATTTGGATTTTGTCCAGAACTAATCGATCACAAAATCGACCAAGACCGTTCAAAACTTGAATACGCTAACTTTGGGAATACAACACATCAGAACAAATGACAGAAGACTTTTATTACATCATAAAAACGTAACATCAGAGTACAGAATATATCAGAGTATAACGAATATAATACAGTGGAAGATAAATTTACAATATATTAAATATAGTGCAGCAGAACAAATAAACTAATCACAGCGGAAGACTATCAATGCTCTGGACACAACTTTAAGCTTCGATCCAGAATCCTGCTCAACATATCTGAAAAATAAGCTACTCGACTGTCCGTGTGGAAAAGAGGGCACCCGAGTTTGCAAAGTGAAACAAACTATAGGCACGGGACTAGTATGAGAAATCTTACTTAACTATCTAATAATAAGGCTAATCACAGGACCACGCCGCTAACGCGGAACGGGTTTACTCCATTGGATTGCTTGTGCGTAAATAAAGTAAACCATTAAACAACGCAATGCTTTTTAGAAAAATGAAACCATTATAAGACTCAAGTCCGATCACACAATGCAACGCAAACCGAAGGATAGAGTTTTACCTTATAATGGTAAAAAATGCTTGATACGATAAAACAGATTTGATGCTTTCATTAGTGTATATATGTTTCAAAAACATTTCAATAATAATGTATTAATCATAGACGACATAGTTACCATATATTATGTCGCCATACTAGTTCTACAATCAAAACCGCATGATGTCGTATTGGAAGTTGGATTTCCATCATGAGTCAAGGCTAGGGACGACCTACTTACCAATTCGAGACACTCTAGCAAATGTCCTGGGATTCGAATGCTAGCGAACCCTTGGATCCTGCAGGGCCGGTCCACAAATACTTTAGTAGATTAGTTATGCCTAAACACACGCTTCCCGGTCTTATTGAACCTATAAATTGGTCACTATCGACCAATATATCCGAGGCCTCGTAATCCATCATCCACATAAGTAAAATGTCAGGGCTTGCAAAATCCTAATACCACTTCTAGCAAGAAAGAAACGTGTGCACTCCCTACGTTCCCTTGTCCTGTTTCTGACTCTTACCGAGGTGTGAGGTTCGCGAAGTTATGTTACACAAAGCTATGCTAAATAAAGTTGTGCTTTGATCATCAACCACAAGGCTCTGCTTTTCAACAGAAGCCTTGATCATTTGCATCTTAGCATGCCACATTGTCAATCCATACCATACCATTGATTTTTGCCAATATATAACCTCTGAGCTCATACGTCTCAGAGAAGGGTGTTAAGCAAGCGAATAAATTCTCCGCCACCAAACAGACATATATTTAGCAGAGATAAACGAATACAGCATAAAGGAATACAACGTCAGACATACCATCGATTTACAAGTCCGTTCTGGGTCTGAACGAAACCGAAGACACCTTATTCCTCGTCCCATATGTCCAATACAGGAGAGAGCTTCTCACATATCCATCGATCTCCAAGTACGTCTGGACGATCACCACTTATTACCTTGTCTTGGGATGCCTCCCAATCAAGACACCAGTAATCATCCAAATGATGTGAAGACCTTCGGTCTTCCACCACCGTCTTCATCTTCGAATTTTAATCGTCGTAGTAATTATTAAGAATGGGTTAATCCTGGTCTTTCCGAATAACTCGCGTATTTTATAATCAATAATTAAGTGCTATAGGAACACATCATACGCCTCATTCCAAATTCAGAATACTCTTTTAATAAAATATTCACATTATTAGGGAAAGGTTCTCATCAATTTTATCAAAGATAATTTCTTTTAAATTTATTTTTTAATCTTCTTTTTCAAGATTCTTTAAAACTCCAATGTGGTTTAAAATATGAAAAATCATAACTCTGATTATTCAAATTGAAGAAATTAATCTTATATTTAACTGGGTCAAAGAACCAATGTAATTTCAAAACATTGTTTATGGTAAACCCAAAATCATCTTCCCTCAAAAATGGAATTTTCACAGAAATCAAATCAATATATAATCGACATAAATTTCCATACTAGACTAATAATATAAATGGAATAATGGAAAAGCCTTTTAAACTCCATATATATTAATGGTTTTCTTCTACAAAGTCTCATCTCGATTATTATTAAATTGAATCCCATTCAATTCCAATTTTCTATATTAAATTGTAAAACTTTTCTTTGGAGAATTTCAATTAAATCTTAATAAAAGATTTAAAACTTCCAAATAATATTTTCACTGTTAATTGGGTTAAAGAACAAATGTCGTTTAAAACACAGTTCACGATAAACCCAATTCACATTTCATTTTATTCTAATTACTAAATATAATTGGAAACTCTAATAATCTTAATTAAAAGATTTTTTCTTAACTGGGTTTAAGAATGGTGTTATTGAAGACACCATTCACGACAAACCCAAAAATCCAATTTATTTATTTAATTCCAAGTAAATATTAGTTTATTGGAAAACTACGTTAAATCTTAATTTAAAGATTTATTCTAGTTAATAACTAGTTCATATCAATAAAAATATATTTTTATCTTTTCAAATATGGAATTTTTCATCCAAAATCTTTTTAAATCATTTATTATGATTTTACATAATTTTTTTCACATTTTTAATAATTTTATTAAGGCCTTTACAGTTGATTTTCATAAACGGTCATCGAACTGCACTTATAGCGACCTTTTTTGAAATTGATTTGGGCATTATTCCAAATCCAACCATTAGATTCCAAATCTCTTATATTCATTGGAAAGCTCTTATCGATACGAACGCAATGGTTCCGGTTTTAGGAGAATCCGACGGTTGGATCTCCCGTTACATCAATTTGAAATTAATGGTCAAAATTCGCGAACGGTCGTTGCGCGGCGCGTTCTATTCAGGCCATTAAATATAATATATATATATATTATATATATTTCGTCTTTTACTATTTAAAATATATTTTATAAATCGTTTATAAATTCATTTTAAAATGATTTTAACTTCATTTTCAATTTTAAACAAAAATTGAACATTCTATATTTTTATCATATTAAATATTTATATTTTCAAAATATTAGATTTACTTCTTTCGATGTTCATTATAAAGTAAATCAAATCGACTGATAAACACGTTCGGGTTAAAATAACGTTTGCTACTTAATTCGGCTTCACATTTTTATATTTTTATATTCGTCTAAAAAGGGACGTAGAAATCATAATTTTATTTTACACTGAATATTATTTTAATGTATTCATAATTTTAAAATATTCTTTATTTCAAAATATTCTTTATTTTAAATATATTTTACATTAAAAATATTCTGAATCGGAATGCGACTCAATCAATTATCATATAATTTCAGTTATATGGATTTCATACATCGCATGTATATAACAATAATGAGAAATAATCAATAAACAATCCATTCACATCCAGAGTGAAATTACAACCGTGTGAGCATTAAAATAAATAAATAAACAATGCTCATCACAGACTGTCAACCCATCGGTTGACATACAACTAAATATTGGGACTAGTGTATGACAAATTTCATACCAATACCTGTGTGGGGTTTTCAAACAACAACAGTTTACATACATAAATCATTCGTTAATAAATTTAACCAATTATAATTCAGTTTGAATTATTTCTAATATCGCTAACATAATCATGATAATGTTTTACCAATGTACGTTTTTCTACTTCTCTAACATGTTAATGTTGATATCAAACAAATGAACATTTCTACTTCTATAACATGTAAATGTTAATATTAAACAATGCATATTTTAATTATTCCTACTTACATTAAAAATGAAATTATTAATGTAAAAACATTTTTATCAAACAATGATCTTTTTACTGAATCCTTTTATGCATTAAAAATAAGCTTTTGAATGTAAACATATTATATTCAAATTTTAATCTTTTTATATAATCATTTGTACAATAAAAATGTACTTTCCTATGTTAACACATTTTTACCATAGTTTAATCTTTTTTATCAATCCACTATTACATTAAAGATGTAATTTTAATGTTAACATAATATATTAAACAATGAAACTTTTTCTAATAATTTATTTACATTAAAAATGAAAATTTCAATGTCAAAATATTTTTTTTATTACACAATGAATATATTATTTTCATATGATTCATTTACATTAAAAATGTAAATTTTAATGTAAAAACATTTTTCAAGCAATGAACCTTTTTCTAATGATTCATTTTTACATTAACAATGTAAATTTTAATGTGAAAACAAATTTTCGAACAATGAATCTTTTAACATGACACATACATACATTAAAGTGTAAATTTTAATGTAAACAAAATTTTGTTAACTTGAATCCTTTTATATGATTCATACATACATTAAAAATGTAATTTTTAATGTAAACAGAATTTTTATTGACTTGAATCTTATAAAAGAGATGTTCAATTTTCATATATTCTTATATACAATAAAATGTAAACTTTTTGTTGTTAAACATTTTTATATTACATCCAATGATCATTTTACATAAATCATGCTTTACGTTAAAAATGTAAATTTTAATGTTTCAACATTATTAACCATACAATGAATATTTTATATATTTTATATTTACATTAAAAATATGAGTTTTGAAGTTTCAACATTTTTATCCCTAACATAAATGATATTTTTATCACTAACATAAATGACATTTTTAATCTAATGTAACATTTCTAACATAAATGATGTTTTTAATCTAATGTAACATTTCTATCAAAAATGATATTTTTAATCTAATGTAACATTTCTTACATAAATGATGTTTTTAATCTAATGTAACATTTCTAACATAAATGATATTTTTAATCTAATGTAACATTTGTAACATAAATATGTTTTTAATCTAATGTAACATTTCTAACATAAATGATATTTATAATCTAATGTAATATTTCTAACATAAATGATGTTTTCAATCTACTGTAACCTTTCTAACATAAATGATGTTTTTAATCTAATGTAACATTTCTAGCATAAATGATGTTTTTAATCTAATGTAACATTTCTAGCATAAATGATGTTTTTACTCTAATGTAACATTTCTAGCATAAATGATGTTTTTAATCTAATGTAACATTTCTAGAATAAATGATGTTTTCAATCTAATGTAACATTTCTAGCATAAATGATGTTTTTAATCTAATGTAACATTTCTAACAAATATGATGTTTGTAATCTAATGTAACATTTCTAACATTTTATTGTGTGGCAATTTCTATGTTCCATATTACACTAAAAAGAACATTTTCTTTTATATCAAATCCTATATTGTATATGTATAAATAAAAGGTACATTTTTATATTACAACAAATCCTATGATCAATTTTTCTAATATCACCAACATATTATATGATGCATAAATGTGTTGTATATAGCGTTAATAGTACAATCACAATCAATTTAAATGTATAGATATATATTTTTTATTATAATTTTAAATCGAGAAATCTCACAGTGATTTTATTTCTACAAATTTGTAGATAGCTCCAAATCAGTTCCAGTTAGTCCCATGTTGTAGATCACGATTTAACAGTTCCGACGAACTTCGTTTCGTTGAATTCTGATCATCCAGTAAAAAGTTATGGATTTTTAACCGCTAATTACATTATTAAACAATTAAAAATAATTAATTTTAATTAATCTCTTCCTTAACCTCTTAATCACAATTTAGGCCGCTCTTATCGTTCTTCTTCCATCGACTGTTTTCCAGAACCCATTCTCGATCTTGAAAGCCACTTGTGCCACCGCCTTAAGGCCACCGCACCCCCAATCGGATTATACCACGCTGAAGCACTCAGCATCGCCATCCTCCGCCGCTGACATGGAGGAACTCGGCTGTAACGACCCAGGGTTTTTGGGATCCTAGTTATCGACACCAAACACGATGCCGACTAATCAAGCATCGGAAATAACAGATAGTCCATGAAAGAAGTTAGAGGGTGAGGATAGATAAGATAGAAACTTAGAATAGAAGAAGAAGAACATACAACATCAGAGTAACATGAATCTCACAGCAGAACGAATAACATATATTATATAACATAACTTTGAAATATAAATTTGTACTTGAATATACATTTCCTTTCCAAAGTACAGCACTTACAACACAGCAGAAATAACCATAGCTATATAATTCTGAAGCCTCCTGCTCCAGCTCTTCAAGTATCTGTAAATCCCGACTACTTGACTGCCCGTACAAAATTGGGCACCCAAGAGTTTAGGGAAAACAAATCAAAATAAACTCCAAGTCAGTCATGTGACTGGTGTGAGTAAACTCGTATCATTTGTTTAACTTTAAAGATCCTTTCAAAGAAAGAATAATCATAAGACCGATCCACACACAAACACGGATGGTTTTTACCTTACGATAACCCAAAATATTTCTAAAACGATACTTTTTTGATATTATAATAATGTCTAGATCAAGTAAATAGAAATCTAGCAGAAACGCTTGCATCTAACGTTCTACAAATATAATATACAATCAAAACCGCGGGCTCTTATTTGGGGAATGGATTCCAACCATGACAAGGTATGGATCCACCTTCCTCTTAGTGTAATCTAGAAGCAATACACTGGAGTTCAACAAGAACATCTTGCAACTCGGCCACACATGACCGACCACTCATTTCGCTTGAGGGTATCGAATATATTATCACCTTACAGTTGGTAAACCAACATAAACATTTCCGGAAGATACAGAATTGAAAGAAGTACAAATATGAATATTCTTTAGATGGTGACAATATACCCTACTTGGGTGCGGCCCACTTAGCCATGCTGCTTGCCCGATTTCTATCATTTCCCAGTTGATGAGGCTTGAGGTTATAATGTATCTCTATACAGATCACCTCTTCATTTACTTTAAATGCCACATCATCATACCCGTCAAATCACAAATTGATTTCCCCAAAAATACCACGGGTATAAGCTAAGAGAAAGAATTCCTCCGCCACCAACGTAAATACGTTTGAAACGATCAACTTACGCGATCTACCAGATATACTCTGTCAGACGTTCGTTCATTCAAGTTATCCTAGGACTGGACAAACCAAAGGCACTATTTCGTACATCCATCCTAGGCAATCTCTACCTAGGACTTATACAACAGCCCTTGCACTTTACTCCGTCTTCAATTGTCTTTGGCATATATGATTCCGCAACGCTTATGCCAATACAGAGTGGTTCTTTGGATAAGAATCCAACCGGTCTCTCCATATTAACAATGTAAAAATGGTCAAAAACTTTGATAGTCGGTGATTTAACTATCAAATGAAAACACGTGTGCAAACAACGATATTATTTCCAGATGGAAATTCTATCAATCAACATTTATTCATTTCCCCATTCCTCGTTTCCATATATTCATCAAATCCTTATTTTCTAATTTTAGAAAATATACGTTATTAACTTTGGAAAACGTTTCCATTTTTGATTCATGCATCACTATCTTCTCACATATATCAGTCTCTAACTGTAAACTAGTAAGAGAACAACCCCCTACGTATTAACCCCGAAGGCCGAAACCAACATTAGATCGATACCCAGAAAGCTATTCAACTCAACTAATTACCAGTCAATTTCTAATTCCAGTAATTCCCTTCATATTCCTAATTCAAACCCCAAATTCCTTTATCATATTTTATTTGCAAAATATTCACTTTAAATCAATATCATGTTACACCCGTGGGCGAAGTTCGGGTCTAAACCTTCCTAATGTAAAATTCTCTTTTTATAAAACTTTATTCATTTTCCAAATATTTCCCATTTATAATTCTATTTATTTTCTAAATCAATATTCTTTTTATAGTTCTGTTTATTCTATATAAATATTTCCTTTCCAATTCTATTTGTAAATGGTTTACATATATTTCCTTTTCTATTCTTTCTATTTATCTAACAAATAAATATTCCTTTTTAATCTATTTATTTTCTAAATAAATATTTTCTTTTTATAAAATCTTTTGATTTTATAAATATTTCTTTTTCAATATAACATTTGAAAATTTCCATTTATAATTATCCTTTGATTTCATAATTATTTTCTTTTATAAAATCCTTTTCCGTTTATATATAAAATCCATTGATTTTATATAAATAATTCATTTTCAAAATACATTTTGAAAATCCCTTTTTTCTATATCCCAGTATTTCTTACGGTATTTAAAATACCAATTCACAATGATCGTTATCATTCAAATAGACATAATCAACACAGATTATATATCACATCATATATTTCAATATTTGAAAAACAGTAAATAAATGTTGAGGAATCCAGTTGGATCCCTCCGACCTGTTTCCCTGCATCACAGATGTTAAACAATATAACTGTTCAGAGTTGGTGAGTTTTACTCACATTAGCAGTTCATCGTTAAATAACGATAACGTGTTGTTCGATTCATGTAATAACCTGGAAATTCTGAGCCAGTTTAAAATTTTTATTTTGGCAATTTTAGCGAATTTTGAATATTTAAAATAGATTATATTAAATAATATTGACGAGAAATTTATTTTGAAGAGAATTCAAACGTATAAATATACGTCGTCGTTAGAATATAAATATTTATATATAATTATAAATTGAATTGAAAATGGCGCGGTAGTTCGATAATTTGATTTCAAACTTCAATTGAACGTACCGGGTGCAAAACAATCCGGATTTTAGTGAAACCAAAAACATCAGGATCTAATTGATAATATCTTTCCAAAGAATCCGAAAAATCAAAATTTCATAGCGGGAATCAAAAGATATGTCCAGTTGAAAATTCTGAATAGTCGCTATGGAATTTAGGCCCTTAAAAATGGAAATTTTGCAAACGACCTCGGATTTCGACGAAACCACTTTTGTTGGATCCACAGTGTCAAATTATTGCTAGGTTTCAAATTTCATAATTTTTCGAATCAATATGTGAGCGTGGCAAAGGAAAACGCGTTTGACCAATTTCAGTTGATTTTAATCGACTGAAAAATGACCGTTTTTCCAATGGTCTCAGAATTCGATGAAACTAGTTTTGTTAGGACCATATCGTCAATACAAAGCTAGAAAATATTTTTCGAGAATTTTTAGAGTTAGTATGTGACCCCGGTAATTAGAAATGTACGTTTAAAATTCAATATAGTGATTTAAATGTAAATTTAACGGAAACTGATCGAAACGATCGAATTGTCCTATGTGGCATATCCCATTGTGTTCGGAATGGGGGTTAAACGCTATGGACGACAGGCGGTGGGCCTCGTTTCGGGGTCGTATGTAAAAGTCAACTTTTTGAAAATAAATTAATTAAAAATAAACTTTCTTTCTCCCTTCCCCTTAATTCATTCTGCCCCGCCCCCTTCAGATCGATTCAAAACGAAATAAAAAAAAAGCGATCGACGGAAGACGGAGGAGGCCGCCGCCCAGCCTCCTGGCGCCGCCGCAGGCCAGGCGCTGCCTTCCCCTCCCCCCTTCGCAGACCCTCCTCCTCGTTCCCCTCTCCCGATTCTCCCTCTTCCGCGCTTCTTCCTCCTCCACCTCCAACCTGAAGCCGTGACGCCCAAAACCGTGCCCAACCCTAGCCGCACCTCCTCCTCTTCCTCTTCTACCTCCGTCCGAGCCCCCCCTGCTTCGACAATGGCCGGTGCAGCACCCCATCACCCAAAAGCCGCCGCCTCCACTGCCTGAACCCGACGCCGAAGCTCCACCAGCGCCCCTCTCTCCTTCGAACAGAAAATACGGTGAGTTTTCTTTTGATTTCAAGTTAGTTTGGTCATAAATTTCAGTTTTTTATATAAATAAAATAGACTTTGATTATGAAAATATAAAGTATTAAACATAGATTTTTATAAGCATGATGGTTGGGATTTTTATTTACAAAAAGCGTAGATTTTTAGTTACATAAAAGGTTTGATGTTCTAAAAATAAGAAAGACCATATTTTTAAAATAGAAAAGGTAAAATCTTTAAAAATAGAAAAGGTAAAATCTTTAAAAATAGAAAAGGTAAAATCTTTAAAAATAGAAAAGGCGAAAACTTTATTTTTATAAAGGCGAAAACTTTATTTTTGAAAGGGCGAAATCTTTATATGAAGAATAGCGTGTGAAAATATAATTTTTTATCTATATAGTAGCGTTGTAAAAATATGATTTTTATATATTGAATAGACATAGTAAAAATTCGATTTTTATATATTGAATAGCGAGGTAAAAATTCGATTTTTATATATGTAGTGGCTACGGGCAAGGAAGATGCGATAACGATGAAGATTCCTATGAAAGAAGTGTCGTGAAGTTGGATAGCTATTTGTGAGAACTTCTCACTCTAAATTCTCTTTTTCTATATATATATATATATATATATATATATATATATACTAGGATGCAGACGGTGTTTAGTAGCACCCGACACCCGTCATCCACAGACCATGGATGGCTTGTTTGTTAAATTGTGTGGTTGAGTAGTTGGTTAGTTTATTTGGTTTGAATTGAATTTGTTTGGTGAAATGGAATTGATTTGATTGATGTGTGAATGGCGTGGGCCTTCACTAGACCGGGGATAAGGCTAGGCCTTGTCCCGTTTCTAGTATCGTGACGTTATGCCGCCGAAATTTTATAAAATATGTTAGAAAAATAAAAATATCCTTTTTATTGTGTAAATGGAATGAATAGAAATTCATGTGTTGAAATAAAATATTTTATCGTTAAAAATATAATTTTTAACGTAGAAGTGAATAAAATAAAATATTCATTTACAAACCGGACGGTTTGTTTATGTACACTTTGTTAGATCAAAATTTGGACCTAACACCCAAATTGTTCTGAATGTTATAGAGTTTCAAATGAAGAACGAGGAAAAAGAAAATAACACACAGAATTTATAGTGGTTCGGCGTTAACGAGCCTACGTCCACTTTATATATTATTGATTATACTTTGAAAGCTAATACATCAAGGATTTCTCTCAATACTCTCGTACTTTGACAATAATGGCGAATTCTGTACTCAATGTTGCCAAAAAAGATCCCAAGAAATGCCAAGCTCTGGGCTATTCATAGCTGATTTTGTCAGGCGCGTCGTGATAACACGTGGCACGAATCCCGAGAACATCGGATCGCATCGCCTCCGTTAAAGAAATGGTCAAATTAGCCGTTGTGGACAGGTGTCGCGATCTCCTTGAAAATCGGATCGTGTAGATGAGGAGAATCGGTCAGAACAATGGTTAGGGACACGTGTCGCTAGATCCGTGCGTTTTGGATCGCTGAAGACTTGCTCACGCTTGAACGGGTCAGAGAATTTGCCATGCATCAGGGGATCGGATCGGTCAATACTAGGAAACAACAGATGCACGGATCGGATCGCCTAGATGCGTCGTTTCGCTGATGACATGGGGGCGATCCGTCGAGTCGTGATCCTCCGTGGGCGATCCATCAAGACGCGATCCTCCGTGGGCGATCCGATAGCGTGCGATCCGTTCCTTCATATTCTTGGAGAACGTGGTTTCATGCTTTCCTCTTACGAATGATCCTGGGTGGCTTGGTCAAAAAGCGAGCCAACATTTTGCCCCCTCGAAGTATGTTTTATCGATGATGGAACATGCTTTGAAGCTATAGAATCGTCTTTTTCTCAACGAGTCGCGGATCAGAGAACGATTCTCTTTCGGGGATTTTTCAGAATCCTCATTTCTGAATTTATCGATTCGTATCGCAGGCTCGAGTCGCGGTTCGTTAGGGAGATATTCGTTCCGCTCTTGGGTGTGCACTTGGGCCTCGGAACGAAACGGGCTCCTCCTCGAGTCGCGGTGGGCTTTTGGTTCGCGGCCCGCCGGTTTTTCGTGCATTGAATAGGACAAAGAAGGGAAGACAAACGGTCGCCCTCTTTGTCTATATAAGCCGACCCTCCCCTCTTCACTTTCCTTCTTCTTTCTTTCTGTCGCATCGTCTCGCCTGCACTATCGAAGAACGAACCCAACTTTTTCAAACTTTCGAAAATCCAAGCATTCCCTCAGTTTTTAGAAAGGTAACTCCATAAATAGCATTCTCATTCGTGAACGTAGCTCTTTCCTGAACTTTTTCGACTAACTCGAGGGAGAAACGGTGGAAATTTGCAATTTTCTAAAGAAATCACCAAGTGGCCATGGCTATCGGGCGTAGAGCTCGGAGTTCGAGGATGGGAAGGAGAGGTGGAAAACGAAGGAGGAAGAAGAAGAGGGAAGGCCGGTTCGGATCGTGGTCAAGGAGAGAAGACGAAGGCGAGTGGCGAGACGAAAGATCGTGGTGGCAGCAAAGGCGCGTATCGTGGGGGTTGCAACGATTCGTGAAGGAGCGATCCCTTTGCCCTGCGATTCGATGGGGGGCGATCCCTCTGCCTTGCGATCCAAAAGGGGCGATCCCTCTGCCTTGCGATCCGAATTATAGTTAACGATACGAAGAAATTTCAAATTTTAATCGACGCATAGTCACCATAAAATTCTGAACAGTTAGGCTAGGGCCCGGATGTTGAACTTTCTGGACTAAATGACTGCATAATTCGGCTGCATATGACGACTAATATTTTGATGATCCCGATTGCTTTCATATTTTATTTTCAATGCACACACAAGTACACACACCGGCACTTGCACACACGGGGGTCGGGTAGTATTAATCTCATTGGTCATGTTTTCTCGCCTAACAGCAATGTCGGATAATCAATCTTCTTCGAGATCCGCTACAGAAACAGAGTCTGAGGTTCCCGAGCAATACAATCCGAAGGTTCCTCCAATTAGCCCAGGAGGTGAAGATTCTGGCTCTGAATACGAGGCAACGGAGTCAGATTCGTCTGGAAGTACTTCATCTGGTGAAGGATCTGAGATAGACACACGAGCTCCCGATGAGATTCCGGGCGCACTTGGAATAGATAATTTTTTTGATTCTTTAGCATCTAAGCTCGACGAGATAAAACTCAAAAGAATCTGCTTGAGACGCGGGATTCCTTGGGATGATGTCTTGACACCCGGAAGCAAAGATAGACCCCACCTAGCTCCAGAAGGATATATGGCACTCAGTCGGACTATGTGCTTGGTAGGAGCTATCCCTCCGTTTCCTTCAATCGTCATCGAGACTCTAAAGCAGCTGGGCATTGCTCCGATGCAACTTCATCTGAATGCCTACGCATCTCTATACACCCTATATGTTGCGTACGCGGAAATCCTACATGCCGAACTTAAGTTCAAAGATTTGACATTCTTCTTTCTTTTCAAGCACCATTCTTCGGCGACTCCAAACTTCTCTTTCTTTGAATCGGTGGCGAATAGGAAAGTTTTGTATGACGGGTATAGCAACATAGGGGATCCCAAGTCCGATTGGTTCTATATAAGGAAACAGACCGGATGCTCACGAAGATGGCACAAATCAAGTAAACTTTGATCTTCTAATCGAATATCTTGCTCAAGGAGTTTAAGTATTAACTTTCTTCCGCCTTTTTCTTTGTCTTAAACAGATCACATCTTCCCGAAAACAGAGGGTCCGCTATACCGCAGTCGATTGTCCACTCTTCTACAAAGCAGATCTGACTTTCTAAGGATCAAAAAATGTATTAATGACGAAAATTTTCATAAGCATCACCTCCTGGACATAAGATTTGGACTTGGCACTGGCGGCAGACTTTATAAGTATGTGCCCCCAACGGAGGGAGAAGGAACTTCGCAAGCGGCAGAAACAACTAAGTTTCGTAAGAGTCCTTCTCCGATAGTCATCCAGGATGATGAGGACTTGAACATATACAGAGGGGATGAGGTTCGCGGTGACGTATCCAAGGAAATCCCGATTTCTACTCCAATCGAAACCGTTGCTCCCGACGATTTGACGGAAGAGCAGTTATTTGATGAACTAAATAAAATTCCTCTTCCCGATGATGTATATACAGAGAAAGACTTTGAAGAGGGGCCTTTCTTTCCTGCTTCTGAAGAGACCATTGCTCCAACTAGGGAACAAGAAACTGGTCAGATGAGCCTGTCTTCAGGCCCGGGTCTGTTAGGGGGAATTATATTTGATGCACACATCACACACACCATCTGACCCTGCACTCTTATGTCGCGAGTATTCAAAGTTTTAATATGCTCTTTTCTTTTTTGCAGGAACGATGTCCCGCAGGAAATCTTACTCGTATTGTTCCCTTCGTGAGGGCACACCCAGCCTTCGTCCGGATACTGAGCACTCTCGTGGTCCTTCTTACAGGCCGACTTCCTCGCAACCTCGATCTCCTCCGAAATCGACCTCTACCAAACCTTCCAGTCATCCAGCAGTTCCTACAGGGGGAAAGAAACTTCCTAAAGAGTTAACTCCTCCAAAGAGTGCTCCTTCTCACAGCCGGTCGTCCAAAAGGCATCACGAATCTAAAGATAGGGACAAGGATTCGTCCAAAGAGTCTGAAAAGGAGAGAAGTGATGTTGTCACTTCTAGTCAGCGAGAGTTGGCTCCCCTAGGGTCACGGGATTACATGCATGGTTCCGAGATTCAAGGCAGGTTGGAAAAGCTTCGGGAACAATTCCCAGACATATTCTTTGACCGGATGACATTTGTTCCAGCCATGGAACCGGTCCCCAAGAACTGGGATAGCGAAGTTGTCGGACATATCCGCCATATCGCCAGGCAATATGAGATGATGAAAAAACATGTGGTCAACCTTTCAGAAGTCATCCGATCGCTTGAAATAGAAGCACACAGATCTAAGGCGAAGCTTGAAAACAATGAAAGGGCCAGGACAAAAATGGAGAAGGACCTTGAAGATGCTCAATCCCAGCTTGCTTTAGCACAGAGGGACGCTGAAAATTATAAGATTGAATTAGAAAATGCTAAGCAACGCTTCCATTCGGAACTGGACTCCAATAGCCAAGAGAAAATGGCCTTAAAGAAGGAAGTCGAAGATCTCAAAATGGCCAACATCGAGTTGAAAACTGCGCAAGGCCATTTTGAAGCTGAGAGGGTTGCTTGGGAGGCAGAGAAAGCGAGTTTAAAAGAAAGTTTGGCTTTGGCTAAAGCAGAGAAGGTAATTTTAAATGACCAGGTCTCGGATGCAGAGAGAAGGGCAGCCCTCGCCGAAAAGAACGTTGAAAGTGCCATCGAATTGGCCACTGCTTCTAACAACAAGCTCCTCGAAAGAGAAGGAAATCGAGGGGTTTGAAGAAATGATTTTTGACTTCCTTGGCCAGGTTCTCAAAACTCGCAACATCTCGTGGATCCCGGATTACCATGCTACTTTGGCCAACTTATGGGATTCCATCGTGGAGGGTGAAAAGCATAGATTGGGGGTCGAAGAAATCGATGAGGATGAACTGATGAAGAGCATCCTAAGAGACAACGAGCCCGAGGACCTGACAGAGGGTCGTCGCTTGATTCTGGCGGAAATGGAAAAGGAGAAAGCCTTGGCTAAAGGTAAAAGCAAAATTGACGAAGGCTCAAGTTCAGTCGTGGAGCCCAAAACCTCTGGAGTTGAGGAGTACCATCCCGATGATCCGCTAATCCCTTTGGGCCTAACTCCGGTAGTTGTTGGAGCTCCTGCGACTATTCAAGGAGGAGGGTCTGCGGAAGGTATCTCCCTTTTCTCCCCGCAATTTGTCAAAGCAATTGTGAATTGTCGTCGTTTGGTGGAACAACCAATCGAGTTAGTAACGTGTGTTCTTCGTAATACAGGTGGGGAGCCCATTGACAAGGGTGTTGACAAAGAAAAAGAAGCGGAGAAGGAGGCTGTCTCACAAGGTGTCGGTGCTGATATATCAAGACAGGCTGAGGTCACAACAGCAGAGAAAAGTGTCCCGGCACCTATCACTGACGTTCCCAAAGATGCTGAGACCATCGAAGCCTTGAGAGACATGGATGGGCGCCATGTAGATGACGAAGAAGACATTATCAGTGCCAAAAAGGTCGACGATGATGACGAGGAAACCTTGGCCAGCCGAAAAGCCAGACAGGAGAAAGAGTTGGCTTCGAAGAAGGTGGGAGATGAGGCTTTGGACGTAGTCCCTCTTGCAGAATTCGATCCCAAAACTGGGATGATTGTGAAGATTCAGCCCAAATCTATTAGCCGACAGCTTCATTTTGCAAATCCCGATGACTTCCCGGCTTCCCTTTCTGATAGAAGGAAGAGAAAAGAGGCGGAAGAGGAATCTTCAGAAGAATCGGATGTTCCTCTTATTGACAAAAGGAAGAGGAAGAAAGGGGATCCGTCTGATTCCGACAAGGCGAAGCTGGAGAGGCAGAAGCAAGAGAAGAGGCCAAAGCGTAAATAGGATATTTGTTGTTTGTTGATGTTTTGTCTTTTGACCAGGAAGTGTAATTGTGAGACTGGTCCTCACTTTTGTTTCTAGGTTGTTTTTCACTCTATTGATTCGCAGTATATAAATAAAAATTTATCTCTCCTTGCATCAATGTGTACCTTTATTCAGATAAACTTTCCATGTTTAGTCATTAGCTAACTAATAATAATTACAAATCAGTCAAACAACAGAAAGAAGAATTTTCATGCTATGTTGCACTGCTGTATCAAAGTTCAGTGTATGTATACGAGTGCGTATGCCCCCCAATCAGTTGTTATTGTAGCATCTGACTGGGGTTTACTTAGGATTGATCAGTACTGTCGGCAGATTGCCCCTTATTTCTGAATATGGGGGACTTAGGATATTTCATGGGATAACAGTAGCGCGGTCGGCCCTTATTCCTTTAACAGGGAATGAGTTCTTTCTCAGCGCTCAATCAGAGACGCTTTTAGACTCTCTCTCTCTGGAGAGTTAGAGTTCATGCTCAGCGACTCATTCGCTCCCCGATCCTTCACCGGGGAAGGAGCTATTTCTCAGCGCTCAATCGGAGACGCTTTTATACTCTCTCTCTCTTTGGAGAGTTAGAGTTCATGCTCAGCGACTCATTCGCTCCCCGATCCTTCAGCGGGGAAGGAGCTATTTCTCAGCGCTCAATCAGAGACGCTTTTATACTCTCTCTCACTCTGGAGAGTTAGAGTTCATGCTCAGCGACTCCTTCGCTCCCCGATCCTTCAGCGGGGAAGGAGCTATTTCTCAGCGCTCAATCGGAGACGCTTTTATACTCTCTCTCTCTCTCTCTGGAGAGTTAGAGTTTTGCCTAGGCAGCTCCGATCATGGTACACCGCCGTTATTCGTGGATGTCATCTTTGCGTCCTTTATACTCTCTCTCTACTCTGGAGAGTTAGAGTCACGGATCAAGCAGTCTGCAATCGTGCATGCTCATCAAACTCGTCCTAGGTGTATATTTTAACCCAAGCTCCGAGGATTAAAACTAGTCGGACAAACAGTTGGAGCCTTTGTCAAGGCTTTGAGTTCCTCCGATTAGTCTACGGGAGGAACGGTTGGCATCGGACTCCGAGTACCTGCATTATTCACATTGATTTTCATAAAAATAAACAGGCAGATAAATAAAGATGCAATAAAGGCAAATGACACACAGTATTTTTATAGTGGTTCGGTCGAATCATGACCTACGTCCACTTTATAATTTTTTGCTTCAAAGAATCAAACTATTCTAGGCTAGTCGTGCCTTACACATAATTTTCAATAAAGCAAAAGAATAGATTTGAAATTTTCATGTTAAGTATGGCCGTAAATGTTGGGCATTCCACACTCTGGGGATTTCCCTTCCATCTACGGTTGCCAGCTTGAAGGTTCCGTCATCAAGCTTATTCAGAATGGAGTACGGTCCTTCCCACTTTGCTCCCATATGAGTTGAGGGTGGAAAGACACGTTTCAGAACCAAGTCTCCGGGTTCCCAGGTTCGTTCTCGAACCTTTTTGTTGTAATATCGAGCAATCTGTTGCTTGCATCTCAAGGCGCGCAAGTCCGCCTCATCCCTCTTTTCTTCGATCATATCCAGGGACTCAAGGAGCAATTCATTATTAGTCATTGGATCATAGTAAGTCACCCGGTGAGAAGGTACCTTTATCTCAACCGGGATGACTGCTTCCGTTCCGAAGGCAAGGGAGAACGGGTTATGTCCTGTTGCCGATTTATATGTTGTCCTGTAGGCCCATAGTGCCAAGGGCAATTCATCAGCCCACATGGCTCTAGCCCGCTTCAGTCTTCTTTTCAGAATGGACTTAATCACTTTATTCGCCGCTTCGACTTGTCTGTTCGATTGCGGGTGCGCCACAGAGGTGTATCGATTCTCAATGTGGTACTTTTGACAGAAATTTCTGAATTCTGCGCTATCGAACTGAGTTCCGTTATCAGTTATCACAATCTTTGGAACCCCAAATCGGCAAATGATGTTTCTCATGATAACGTTGATCACTCGTTTGGTTGTAATCATAGTTAGTGGCTCAGCCTCGACCCACTTAGTGAAATAATCCACGGCCACAATGGCGAATTTTGCTCCGCCCCTTGCTATGGGGAGACTTCCAATGATATCAACCCCCCACATAGCGAAAGGCCATGGGCTCATCATTGTTCTCAACTGATTAGGAGGTGCTCTAGGTATCTTCGAAAATCTCTGGCACGCATCGCACCGCCGTGCGTATCTCGTTGCATCTTTGTTTATGGTAGGCCAGAAATAGCCATGCCGCAACACCTTTTTTGCCAAGGTTTGCCCGCCAGTGTGGTCGCCGCATTCGCCTTCGTGAACCTCTTGCAGTACACGCTTAATGTCGTCGTGGGCTATACACCGGAGGAGGGGCATCGAAAACCCTTGTCTGTAAAGAATTCCACCTTGCAGAACGTATCGGGCGGCTTTACGAATCACTTTGCGCCTCTCGCTTTTCTTGGTCGGAAGCGCTCCGTTCATCAGAAAATTCTTTAGAGGGGTCATCCAGGACTCCATTTCCGGCTCCGCCTCCAGCACTGGGTCAATTTCCATCTGATCTATGCTAGGGGACCGAAGTACTTCAACAGGGGCTAGCCCGGTCACTTCCGGATCGTTGGAACTAGCCATCTTTGCCAATTTATCTGCCTGCTGGTTCTCCGAACGCGGAATATGCGATATGCTGTAATGATCAAAATCATTCAGCAACTCTTTTACTTTCTTCAAGTATAGAATCAATCTTGCACTTTTAGCTTGGAATTTTCCAGTAACTTGGTTTACAACCAAATTGGAATCGCAGAAGATGTTCAGTTTTGTAACCTCTAATTCCTTTGCGATCCTCAATCCGGCTATCAGAGCTTCATATTCGGAATCGTTGTTAGTGGCATGAAACTCCATCCGGATTGCGTAGGTTATTACTCATTTCTCGGGGGTTTCAAGCACTATTCCAGCGCCGGATCTTTCGTCATTCCTAGCGCCATCAGTATACAATCCCCAGGCATTGGGATCAAAAAGTAATTTTGAGGGCTCAACTTCTTCGTTTGCTATATCTTCCTCAGGGACAGTGAACTTTGCTATGAAGTCGGCTATCACTTGCCCCCGAATTGACCGTCTAGGCTGAAAGTTCAAATCAAATTGACTTAGCTCAATATTCCATTTGAGTAACCTTCCAGACGCCTGTGGTCTCTGTAGGACTTGCTTGAGCGGGTGATCGGTGTATATGGTGATAGGATGCGCCTGAAAATAATGTCGAAGCTTTCTAGAGGCGATCAGCAAACTATACGCCAACTTTTCTATTCGTGGATAATTACGCTCTGCTGCTGTCAATTTTTTGCTCACATAATACACAGGTCTTTGGACCTTATCCTCTTCTCTTACCAACGCTGAGCTGATTGCATGGGATGACACTGCCAAATACACGAATAAGTCCTCGTGATCTATTGGCTTAGATAATATCGGAGGTTTCTCTAGGTGCCTGAGTAAATTCTGAAACGCTTCTACGCAGTCAGGTGTCCATTTGAAGTGGCGTTTTCCTCGCTTTATTAATTCGAAGAATGGGATGCATTTATCCGTAGCCCTGGAGATAAATCTGCTTAGTGCAGCCACTTTTCCGGCAAGGCTTTGCACATCCCTAATCTGCCTAGGTTCCTGAATATTTCTGATCGCCGCGATCTGATCTGGATTAATCTCAATGCCACGAGAACTGACGATAAATCCTAAGAATTTCCCGGAGGCAACACCGAATGAACACTTGGTTGGGTTGAGTTTCATTCCGTACTTTCGAAGAATGCCGAACATTTCTGCCAAGTCAGTTGTGTGTTGGGAAGACTGCTTGGATTTTACCAACATATCGTCGACGTATACTTCCATTGTTTTCCCGATCTGGTTATAAAACATTCTGTTGACTAAACGTTGATATGTAGCGCCCGCATTCTTCAAGCCAAAGGGCATCACCACATAACAATATAATCCCAAATCCGTGATAAAACTAGTATGTTCTTGATCTGGAACATGCATAGGAATCTGGTTATATCCTGAATAAGTGTCCATGAATGAGAGAAGTTCGTGACCCGCCGTCGAGTCTACCAACTGATCAATCCGAGGCAACGGGAAACTATCTTTTGGACAGGCTTTGTTCAAATCCGAGAAGTCGATACACGTTCGCCACTTCCCGTTGGCCTTCTTTACCAGGACTGGATTCGAAATCCAGTCTGGGTAGGTCGAGTCTCTAATAAATCCGTTACTCTTCAGTTTCCCAACTTCTTCTTTCAAGGCAGCGGACCTCTCTGGGCCCAACATTCGCCTTTTTTGTTTTACCGGAGGATGTTTAGGGTCAATGCTTAAGGAATGGCTCATGATTGATGGGGATATCCCACACATGTCCGCGTGGGTCAAAGCAAACACATCCAAGTTGTTTTTTAAGAAATCCGTCAATTCTTTAGCGAGATTCAGGTTCAACTGGGATCCAATCTTAAGGACCTTCTCCGGGTCACTATCATCAATCGGCACATCCACAGTTGTCTCGTTGGGAGTTGCCATTCTGCCCCCGGGTTCTTGATCCTCTCTGGGATCTATATCCTCGGGCATCTCTCTGGGCGACTCTCCAACGGCTATCCTCTTTGGTTGCTATAAGGTCTCCGCCCCCATCGGGGGAGAAGCGCCTTTAGTTTCAATATCCCCTCCGTTGCGAAGTAACTTTAGTTCAGCGACGTAACATGCCCGCGCAGCGACCTGGTCCCCTCTGACGATACCAATGCCAGCTTCTGTGGGGAATTTCAACAACAAACACCAGGGGGCTATACAGGCTCTAAACTTGGTGAGGGCCGGTCGGCCCAAGAAGGCATTGTAGGGCGATTCAACATCCAAAATTACAAAGGGAAGGATTCTCACTCTCTGGCGTTCTCCTTCCCCAAGTGTAACTAGTAACTCTACATAACCCATTGGAGCAGTGGATGCTCCGTTAAATCCACGGATCCATCCTTGACAGGGCTTCAAGTCTTTTATTTCGAGGTTCATCTGATCAAATGTCCTTTTGAAAAGAATATTGACGGAACTCCCGTTGTCCACTAGAACCTTATGAACAATGGTTGGTCCAATATGTACTGTAATTACAAATGGATCTTCAGTTGGAGCATGGACTCCAATGCTTTCTCGTTCTCGGAAAACGACATCATCGGTCATCATCTTTTGCTGCTTCACCGGGATATTGTCCTCGGGGTTGCTGCATTCCCCCACCTCGAGGTGTTGTTTGGCTACATTGACGTATTGATCCAATGCTTTGGAACTGTGCCCGGCGAGATAAAGTCCTCCGATCACGGTATTGATAACAATATTCTTTCCTTTTTGCTGGGCAGTCGGCCTAGCAGCAAGTTGATTTTGGTTCTGATTCAGGGCCTGGACTGCTTGCCCCCGATCTCTGGGCGTTACCCTATATTCATCTAACTTTCCTTCTTGAAGCAGCCTTTCGACTACATCCCTTAGGTGACGACATTCATTCGTCGAATGGCCATGAATCTGATGAAAGAGACAAAACTTCCCTGTTTCACGCTCTTTCTCTGTTGACTCTCTGGGAGGTAGCCTCTTATTCTGGAGAACTTCATACGCATCCATGAAGATATTTTCCAGAGTATCATTTATTGGTGTATAACTTTCAAAGGCCCTGGGACGAGTCCTTCTCTGGGAGTCGTTCCCTCGATTCCTCTTTCTGTTGTTGTCGTTCCCATTATTATTGTTGTTACCTAGCTGACGACCACCCCGATTCTGATTTCCGATGTTTACTTCAACTTTCCCCTAGCTGTCTCCTGTTTGTTTGATGGCGACATTGCTCTGGATTTCCTCCTTATCAGTTGTTTTTGCCTTTCGGTTAGCATATACCTCTTCCCGTCGTAAGTATACGCTAGCCTTCTCGTAGAATAATTCTCTGGTATGGGGTGGCTTGCCTGCCAGGTATCTCCCGAATTCAGTGTCTTTATCTACTCCATCAATCAATGCTGCAACAATGGTTGGTTCATGGGGATCTTTAACTTCAGTAGCGGCCAGATTGAAACGGTCTAGGTACACCTTCAAACTTTCGCCTGGTCGCTGCTTGACGAGGAACAAGTCAATCACACTTTTTGTTTTCTGTGCATATATACGGAATTATTCCACGAACTTCTCGCTTAACTCCCTGAAGCTAGAAATCGATCTTGCGGGCAAACGAGTGAACCATAGCAGTGCTACATCCTCCAAGAATATGGGAAACGCTTTACACTTGACGGCATCAGAAGCTGCAGCAGCGGTCATTGACCAAGAGTATCTCATCAGATGCTGGACAGGATCAGACCTACCCGCATATCGGTTCATTTGTGGCATATTGAAACGCCTTGGAAAAGTCGCATCCAAAATATCGTCAGTGAAAGGGGTGTGACTTCGGTCAATTCCCCAATCTTAGTTCCGTTGTCCACGGCTGTCTGCCAGAATCTGATGGATCATGGCTGCAACATTCGCACTGGTCAGCGGAGGTTCAAGGTCAGTGCCTCTGGTTCGGCGGGGTTCTCTGATCTCTCTACTGGGAGCAGTCACAAAGTCCGGGGCTCGAATAGGGCTCCACTGCCTCCTGTCACCATGAGCATGTGTGCTGCGGCGGGGCTGAGGTAGTCTGTTATGCATAGGACTGCTCACATCTCGAGTCCTGAGAGCTGTGGCTTGATCGTTCACATTACGATTTGAGGGCCCCGCCCCTAGCGCTTCTTCTTCCTGTGATGGCAGGGTTCCGAACCGAAGTTGCTTTATGTTCTCGGCTCTCTCATACGGTCGTCGCGGAGGTCTTGGCGATTCCTCAGACGAAGAAGAATATCCCGGAGTGGGTGAACGAACCGGCGGCGTTCTTTGCCTTGCGAGTTCGTCAAGCCTTCTATCCATAGCCGTCAAATTTTGCCGCAGGATGGAACTTTCCTGCCTTTGGGCAACCAACTCATCAAACAATCTATCCCACATTTCGGCGAAGCGAGAGAGATCCCCCTCAGTGACAGGAGCAGCAGGGTCATATTGGTCATCATCACTCTCCCTTATGCGCAAAGAGCTTGAGCCGGGTCGAGCAGAGGGGCCAGGACGGTAGGAGCGGGCCATAGGCTCCTTTCCAGGTCGAGTTGTAGTCTGATCATCAATTTGAATAGGTGCGGTTCGTGGATGGCGACTCGCTACGCCCCCCTGAGATCGATTCGCGGTCGTGGTGCGCGGAGGGTGCGAGGCATTACCTCGGGATCGAGTGACAACCTCTTCAGCGGCCCGGATCGTCTCGTTCTCATCGACTCGGAGCGTGGTGTCTTCATCGGATCGGTTCGCCCCCTACGCTCCGCGATCCAGCGTTTCTTCATTGCCCAGCTCATGCACACTCTCTTCAATCGTTTCGTTGGTCTGTGAAGCTCGCACTTCCTTAGATCTTTTTCCAGCCATGATATCTGAATCACTGGAATCTTCAAAGAACTGAATAGTGAAACTTTAGGACTGATTTCTCAGTGAAAGCACCAAAATGTTAGATCAAAATTTGGACCTAACACCCAAATTGTTCTGAATGTTATAGAGTTTCAAATGAAGAACGAGGAAAAAGAAAATAACACACAGAATTTATAGTGGTTCGGCGTTAACGAGCCTACGTCCACTTTATATATTATTGATTATACTTTGAAAGCTAATACAACAAGGATTTCTCTCAATACTCTCGTACTTTGATAATAATGGCGAATTCTGCACTCAATGTTGCCAAAAAAGATCCCAAGAAATGCCAAGCTCTGGGCTATTTATAGCTGATTTTGTCAGGCGGGTCGTGATAACACGTGGCACGAATCCCGAGAACATCGCATCGCCTCTGTTAAAGAAATGGTCAAATTAGCCGTTGTGGACAGGTGTCGCGATCTCCTTGAAAATCGGATCGTGCAGATGAGGAGAATCGGTCAGAACAACGGTTAGGGACACGTGTCGCTAGATCCGTGCGTTTCGGATCGCTGAAGACTTGCTCACGCTTGAAAGGGTCAGAGAATTTGCCATGCATCAGGGGATCGGATCGGTCAATACTAGGAAACAACATATGCATGGATCGGATCGCCTAGATGCGTCGTTTCGCTGATGACATGGGGGCGATCCGTCAAGTCGCAATCCTCCGTGGGCGATCCGTCGAGACGCGATCCTCCGTGGGCGATCCGATAGCGTGCGATCCGTTCCTTCGTATTCTTGGAGAACGTGGTTTCATGCTTTCCTCTTACGAATGATCCTGGGTGGCTTGGTCAAAAAGCGAGCCAACACACTTATTTGAAGGACATTGATTGGGACGATAAATTTTACACATCACCCAACTGCACAAATAAATTCTGTGTTTGATTGTTTGAAACCCCACACGGGTGTTGGGATGAAATTTGAAGTTCACTCATCCTGATTGATTAAATATGTCGATCGATTGATTGACAGGCTGTTATAAGCGTAAGATATCTATATTTGATGCTTATACAGTGTAGTGCACTTTGGTTGATGGTTGATTGTTTATTATTACTATTATATACATGTGTTGTATGGAATCCATATAATTAACATTATATGGTGATTGATTGGGCCTCATTCCAATCGGGAAAATAATAAATATTTTAAAGGAAAATTCATGTGTTGAATATAAAAATAGTCATGTGTTGACGATGTTCATGTGTTGAAAATATTTATGTGCTGAGTAAAATGTTTTAATAATAAAATTTACATCTTCATCATATTTAAAATTAGAACTACTTTACGGCTGAAGTCTAATTAAAATCAAACGATAGATACCATAGTTTTATAAAATATTTTACATAACAAAAATAGTCGTGTGTTGAAAGAAATATAGATTCATGTGTTGAATAGAATAAATATTCATTTGTTGAATAGAATAAAGAAGCTTTTGAAAAATATAAAGCCGTGTGGATTAGAGATGCGCTATTTTGACGTGAACGATATTTATATCGATTTTATTCGTTTTACAATGAATATTGAAAAGTGATTTCAAAATCTAATATTTTGAAATGAAATTCAAATTGAATTCGATAAAAATTGAAATTGAAATTTTATTGAATCAATTTGAAATGAATTCGAATCGAATAGAAAATGAATTCGATTCGAATTGAATAGAAATTGAATAGAAAGTGAAATTGAATTTTAATTGAATTGAAATCAAATAGATTTGAAATTGAAGATGAAGTTGAAATTGTTTTTGAAACGAATTTAAAACGATTTATAAATTACGTTTTAAAAAGGGAAATCGACGAAATATATATATTATATATTATATTATATATATATATATATATAATGGCCCGAATAGAACGTGCCGCGCCGCGATAGTTCGTGAATTTCGACCATTTATTTCAAACGGACATTACGGGAGATCCGACCGTCGGATTCTCCTAAAACCGGAACCGTTGGGTTCGTATCAAAAAGAGCTTTCCAATGATTATTAAAAATATCTATAATTTGTGTAAAATCATAAGAAATGATTTAGGAAAAATTGGGCTGAAGAATTCCACATTTGAAAGGATAAAAATAGATTTTTATCGAAATGAACTAGTTTTGAACTAGAATTAAAATCAATTTATTTTTAAATAAATAAATTGAATTTGAAGTGATTTTAAAAATAATCAATATTCCCAATACGTGGATTGGACTGGAGTTGAATCGAAATTATCTTCGGGATATTTCGATGTTGGATTTCGTGACTATACAAATATTGTTATGGGGATTTGAAAGATATTTTATATCGTTATTTCCACTACGATATTTGTTGGTTTCAGAATTTGATATTGAATATAAGCCGATATATTTTCTATTCAGAGCCTTGTATTTAATATCAAATGTGATTTGGATTTATCGTGGATCGTGTTTTAGATGACATTGGTTCTTTAACCCAGTTAAAGGCAAGATGTTGATTTTTGAAAAGATTAAAACTAAGTGGGGTTTTAATGAATCTTTAATTAGATTAAAAATGTGAATTGATAATTAAAATTATCAAATCTGAAAGGTGATCGAGAATGGAGTACCACCAGTTTTGCTCCAAAGAGATAGTTAAATCTTTAATTGGATATTAACGTGAAATGTTAATTAATTTTACCGATAACACCGTGGTGTTAGGAATGGAGTATCACCAGTTTTCCTCCATGGGATATATAGGTTGGGATTGGGAAATAAAATAAATAATTACTTCGTTGTGGTTCGCTAATCCCGACTAGTTTGGAAAACCATAAAATGGTTTGAAATGATATCCAAAGGAAGATTAAAGAATAAATTTAGAAGAATTTATCTTGGATAAAATTAATGGGAACATTTCCCTAAGAATGTGATTTTGTGAATAAAAGAATATTCTGAATTGGAATGAGGCGTTTGTTGTGTTTGTGTAACATTCGTTTATTATATACGCGGGTTATTCAGAAAGGCCGGGTTTATACCCATTCTGAATAACCGATTCGACGAGATGTCGAAGATGAAGACGGTGGTTGAAGACCGGAAGTCTTCACATCGTTTGGGTGATTACTGATGATCTTGATTGGGTTGTACACCCAGGATGAGGGAATCAGTTGGTGATCGTCCAGACGTACTTGGAGATGGATGGATATGCGAGGAAAGTGCCTCCGTTTTCGTTCAGACCCAGAACGAACTTGTAAATGGATTGTGTGTCTGACATTGGATTTTATTCTGTGTTGATTGATCTCTATTAAATATACATCTGTTTGGCGGCGGAGAATTTATTCTCTTGCTTAACGCCCTTCTCTGAGACGTACGAGCTCAGAGGTTGTATATATCGATGGACATCAATCGCATGGAGTGAATTGCCAGTGTGGCACGCGTAAGTGGCAATTGATCAAGGCTTCTGTTGAAAAGCAAAGTCTTGTGGTTGATGATCAAAGCACGACCTGTGTGGCGTAGCTTTGTGTATAACGTAAATTCGCGAGCCTCACACCTCGGTATGAGTCAAAAACGGGATACGGACCCAAGGAGTGCACGACGTTTCTTTCTAGCTAGGGTGGTGTCAGTGACCTACCAGCCCTGACATTTATATACTTTTCACCTGTGTGGTTGTTGGATACGAGGCGCCTCGGATATAGGTCTGTAAGGACCGGGAAACGTGTGTTCAGGAATAATTAATCCTCAAAAGTAAGAGAGGACCGGCCTTGGAGCTTCCAAAGGATCAGAGTGGGGTCCTGAGGCATTGCTAGAGTGTCTCGAACGCGGAGAGGAGCTTGCCCCTTGCCTCGACTCATGACGGAAATCCAATTTCCAATACGTGATAATTCGGTTTTAATTGTGGAACTAGTATGGCGACATGATAGATGGTACCCATGCCGCCTATGATTGATATTTATGATTGAAATTGTTTTGACACTATACACTTATAATAGTATCAAATGATTTGTTTTAAACGTACCAAGCATGTTTGGCTATTATAAGGGAAAACCCTATCCTCCGGCTTGCGTTGCATTGTGTGATGGGACCTGGGTCTTATAATAGCTTCATTTTTTCAAAGAGCATTGCGCTGTTTTGTTATATGCACTAGTATTCTTGGGAGGAAACCCGTTCCATGTTATACGGCGTGGTCCCTTGAATTACTATCTTTAAAGTAAAGTTTTAAATAACTGTTTTAGTTCTCACACCAGTCACATGACTGACCTGGAGTTTATTGTTTTAACCTAAACTCTGGGTGCCCCTTATTTCCGCACGGGCAGCTAGTAGTTTTGGTTTTGCAGATTTATATTCACAGGGTCCTGATTTACAGCTGGAATGATATCCGGAAAGCTCTGTATCCGTATATCACCTTCAGTTGTGCTTTGTATTATTTTCCGCTGCTATGTAATTTATTGTAATCTCTGATATTTATCGAATGTAATTTATTCATTTATACTCTGTATATTTTTGTATCTGATGGAATTGTTGTAATAACAATGAAATGTTCTTCCGTATGCGTTCTATTTTGTCTTGTCCTCAATTCTATCCGTGCTTTCCTTCACGGGGAAGTTCGGGTCGTCTCAGTTTGGTATCAGAGCTTTGGTTTACAGAGCTCGAGAACAAGACACATTAGAACCATACGAAAGAATTCATCAGATATTGGATTAGTAATATCCAATTAGAATCACTCGTTAGAGATAGGATCAGTAGTATCCTAGAACGAGTGTGAAGAGTATATTTTTCAAATAAAAACAATTTTTGTTTTGAAAATTTAAATCACTTCTACGTATTTGATTATTTATTTATTTCAATATGGACAATACAATATATATAGATTTCGCGTATACGCGTCATGAACGTATAGTCGAAGTTTTAATATACTGGATAGATATAGAATCACATTCTAGACACCCGGGGATGATTCGGATGATGGTGCATCATCATCAGTATTTATGTTCGTGTTTCGAAGGTGTGATTTCTATATATTTCCATTAGACTGGTGTGAGAACCAAAACTAATATAGCTAGAATACATTGTTGTGAATTGGCATCAAAAACATGATTTTTTGTATTTATGTATCAAAATTATGAATTTGAAACTCTAATTCACTAATTGATTGATGTTTGTGTTGTTTGTTTATTAGTTGATAATTTTGAACCGTTAAGCCTAATTGAACCAAATATTGAATTATATTGAAAATTGGTCGCATTTGCTTGCATATACATATACTTACATTGAACAGGTCATAGCAAGGAGGCTAGAGCAGAGAATAAAATTTGTTTGCCTGACAAATAGGTACATGTTTACTACATAATTTACTGTTTTGTTTGGGTGATGATGATTTTATGAGCCTATTGGCTAGCCGCTTGGCTTTTTCTTTTTCTTTTTGAGATCAGAAGGCCTATATGGCAATTTCGGGATTTTCCCGTGGCTCCCGGTGCAGGGGAGGTTATGGCAAAAAAATTCGAAAATTTAGGGTGTTAGCCAAATTTTTGAAATTTTTGAAAATTCTCAGAAACTGAAAAGTTGGAGAATGGAAGCCAAATCGAACGTAGAGTAGATTAATCAAACCACTTTCGACTTTGTTCCTTTTCGGGGACGAAAAGTTTTAAGTGGGGGAGATTGTAATAACCCGGAAATTCTGAGCCAGTTTAAAATTTTTATTTTGGCAATTTTAACGAATTTTGATTATTTAAAATGAATTATTTTAAATAATAACGACGAGAAAATTTATTTTGAAGAGAATTCAAACGTATATATATACGTCGTCGTTAGAATATAAATATTTATATATAATTATAAATAGAATTAAAAATGGCACGGTAGTTCGATAATTTGATTTCAAACTTCAATTGGACGTACCGGGTGCAAAACAATCCGGATTTTAGTGAAACCAAAAACATTAGGATCTAATTGATAATATCTTTCCAACGAATCCGAAAAATCAAAATTTCATAGCGGGAATCAAAAGATATGTCCAGTTGAAAATTCTGAATAGTCGCTATGGAATTCAGGCCCTTAAAAATGGAAATTTTGCAAATTACCTCGGATTTCGACGAAACCACTTTTGTTGGATCCGCAGTGTCAAATTATTGCTAGGTTTCAAATTTCATAATTTTTCGAAACAATATGTGAGCGTGGCAAAGGAAAACGCGTTTGACCAATTTTAGTTGATTTTAATCGACTGAAAAATGACCGTTTTTCCAGTGGTCTCAGAATTCGATGAAACTAGTTTTGTTAGGACCGTATCGTCAATACGAAGCTAGAAAATATTTTTCGAGAATTTTTAGAGTTAGTATGTGACCCCGGTAATTTGAAATGTACGTTTAAAATTCAATATAGTGATTTAAATGTAAATTTAACGGAAACTGGTCGAAACGATCGAATTGTCCTACGTGGCATATCCCATTGTGTTCGGAATGGGGGTTAAACGCTATGGACGACAGGCGGTGGGCCTCGTTTCGGGGTCGTATGTAAAAGTCAACTTTTTGAAAATAAATTAATTAAAAATAAACTTTCTTTCTCCCTTCCCCTTAATTCATTCTGCCCCCCCCCTTCAGATCGATTCAAAACGAAATATAAAAAAAAAGCGATCGACGGAAGACGGAGGAGGCCGCCGCCCAGCCTCCTGGCGCCGCCGCAGGCCAGGCGCCGCCTCCCCCCCCCCTTCGCAGACCCTCCTCCTCGTTCCCCTCTCCCGATTCTCCCTCTTCCACGCTTCTTCCTCCTCCACCTCCAACCTGAAGCCGTGACGCCCAAAACCGTGCCCAACCCTAGCCGCACCTCCTCCTCTTCTACCTCCGTCCGAGCCCCCCCTGCTTCGACAATGGCCGGCGCAGCACCCCATCACCCAAAAGCCGCCGCCTCCACTGCCTGAACCCGACGCCGAAGCTCCACCAGCGCCCCTCTCTCCTTCGAACAGAAAATACGGTGAGTTTTCTTTTCATTTCAAGTTAGTTTGGTCATAAATTTCAGATTTTTATATAAATAAAATAGACTTTGATTATGAAAATATAAAGTATTAAACATAGATTTTTATAAGCATGAAGGTTGGGATTTTTATTTACAAAAAGCGTAGATTTTTAGTTACATAAAAGGTTTGATGTTCTAAAAATAAGAAAGACCATATTTTTAAAATAGAAAAGGTAAAATCTTTCAAAATAGAAAAGGTAAAATCTTTAAAAATAGAAAAGGCGAAAACTTTATTTTTATAAAGGCGAAAACTTTATTTTTGAAAGGGCGAAATCTTTATATGAAGAATAGCGTGTGAAAATATAATTTTTTATCTATATAGTAGCGTTGTAAAAATATGATTTTTATATATTGAATAGACATAGTAAAAATTCGATTTTTATATATTGAATAGCGAGGTAAAAATTCGATTTTTATATATGTAGTAGCTACGGGCAAGGAAGATGCGATAACGATGAAGATTCCTATAAAAGAAGTGTCGTGAAGTTGGATAGCTATTTGTGAGAACTTCTCACTCTAAATTCTCTTTTTCTATATATATATATATATATACTACGATGCAGACGGTGTTTAGTAGCACCCGACACCCGTCATCCACAGACCATGGATGGCTTCTTTGTTAAATTGTGTGGTTGAGTTGTTGGTTAGTTTATTTGGTTTGAATTGAATTGTTTGGTGAAATGGAATTGATTTGATTGATGTGTGAATGGCGTGGGCCTTCACTAGACCGGGGATAAGGCTAGGCCTTGTCCCGTTTCTAGTATCGTGCCGTTATGCCGCCGAAAATTTCTAAAATATGTTAGAAAAATAAAAATATCCTTTTTATTGTGTAAATGGAATGAATAGAAATTCATGCGTTGAAATAAAATATTTTATCGTTAAAAATATAATTTTTAACGTGGAAGTGAATAAAATAAAATATTCATTTACAAACCGGACGGTTTGTTTATGTACACTTATTTGAAGGACATTGATTGGGACGATAAATTTTACACATCGCCCAACTGCACAAATAAATTCTGTGTTTGATTATTTGAAACCCCACACGGGTGTTGGGATGAAATTTGAAGTTCACTCATCCTGATTGATTAAATATGTCGATCGATTGATTGATAGGCTGTTATAAGCATAAGATATCTATATTTGATGCTTATACAGTGTAGTGCACTTTGGTTGATGGTTGATTG
The DNA here is from genome assembly GCA_030737875.1 of Allium sativum. Classification (NCBI taxonomy): domain Eukaryota; kingdom Viridiplantae; phylum Streptophyta; class Magnoliopsida; order Asparagales; family Amaryllidaceae; genus Allium; species Allium sativum. Next base: position 284,535,657 of record CM060921.1, read on the forward strand.
TTTATTATTGCTATTATATACATGTGTTGTATGGAATCCATATAATTAACATTATATGGTGATTGATTGGGCCTTATTCCAATCGGGAAAATAATAAATATTTTAAAGGAAAATTCAAGTGTTGAATATAAAAATAGTCATGTGTTGACGATGTTCATGTGTTGAAAATATTTATGTGATGAGTAAAATGTTTTAATAATAAAATTTACATCTTCATCATATTTAAAATTAGAACTACTTTACGGCTGAAGTCTAATTAAAATCAAACGATAGATACCATAGTTTTATAAAATATTTTACATAACAAAAATAGTCGTGTGTTGAAAGAAATATAGATCCATGTGTTGAATAGAATAAATATTCATTTGTTGAATAGAATAATGAAGTTTTTGAAAAATATAAAGCCGTGTGGATTAGAGATGCGCTATTTTGACGTGAACGATATTTATATCGATTTTATTCGTTTTACAATGAATATTGAAAAGTGATTTCAAAATCTAATATTTTGAAATGAAATTCAAATTGAATTAGATAAAAATTGAAATTGAAATTTTATTGAATCAATTTGAAATGCATTCGAATCGAATAGAAAATGAATTCGATTCGAATTGAATAGAAATTGAATTCTAATTGAATTGAAATCAAATAGATTTGAAATTGAAGATGAAGTTGAAATTGTTTTTGAAACGAATTTAAAACGATTTATAAATTACGTTTTAAAAAGGGAAATCGACGAAATATATTATATATATATTATATATATATTATATATATATATATATATATATATATAATGGCCCGAATAGAACGCGCCGCGCCGCGGTAGTTCGTGAATTTCGACCATTTATTTCAAACGGACATTACGGGAGATCCGACCGTCGGATTCTCCTAAAACCGGAACCGTTGGGTTCGTATCGAAAAGAGCTTTCCAATGATTATTAAAAATATCTATAATTTGTGTAAAATCATAAGAAATGATTTGGGAAAAATTGGGCTGAAGAATTCCACATTTGAAAGGATAAAAATAGATTTTTATCGAAATGAACTAGTTTTGAACGAGAATTAAAATCAATTTATTTTTAAATAAATAAATTGAATTTGAAGTGATTTTAAAAATAATCAATATTCCCAATACGTGGATTGGACTGGAGTTGAATCGAAATTATCTTCGGGATATTTCGATGTTGGATTTCGTGACTATACAAATATTGTTATGGGGATTTGAAAGATATTTTATATCGTTATTTCCAATACGATATTTGTTGGTTTCAGAATTTGATATTGAATATAAGTCGATATATTTTCTATTCAGAGCCTTGTATATAATATCAAATGTGATTTGGGTTTATCGTGGATCGTGTTTTAGATGACATTGGTTCTTTAACCCAGTTAAAGGCAAGATGTTGATTTTTGAAAAGATTAAAACTAAGTGGGGTTTTAATGAATCTTTAATTAGATTAAAAATGTGAATTGATAATTTAAATTATCAAATCTGAAAGGTGATTGAGAATGGAGTACCACCAGTTTTGCTCCAAAGCGATAGTTAAATCTTTAATTGGATTTGAACGTGAAATGGTAATTAATTTTACCGATAACACCGTGGTGTTAGGAATGGAGTATCACCAGTTTTCCTCCATGGGATATATAGGTTGGGATTGGGAAATAAAATAAATAATTACTTCGGTGTGGTTCGCTAATCCCGACTAGTTTGGAAAACCATAAAATGGTTTGAAATGATATCCAAAGGAAGACTAAAGAATAAATTTAGAAGAATTTATCTTGGATAAAATTAATGGGAACATTTCCCTAAGAATGTGATTTTGTGAATAAAAGAATATTCTGAATTGGAATGAGGCGTTTGTTGTGTTTGAGTAACATTCGTTTATTATATACGTGGGTTATTCAGAAAGGCCGGGTTTATACCCATTCTGAATAACCGATTCGACGAGATGTCGAAGATGAAGACGGTGGTTGAAGACCGGATGTCTTCACATCATTTGGGTGATTACTGATTATCTTGATTGGGCTGTACACCCAGGATGAGGGAATCAGTTGGTGATCTTCCAGACGTACTTGGAGATGGATGGATATGCGAGGAAAGTGCCTCCGGTTTCGTTCAGACCCAGAACGAACTTGTAAATGGATTGTGTGTCTGACATTGGATTTTATTCTATGTTGATTGATCTCTATTAAATATACATCTGTTTGGCAGCGGAGAATTTATTCTCTTGCTTAACGCCCTTCTCTGAGACGTACGAGCTCAGAGGTTGTATATCGATGGACATCAATCGCATGGAGTGAATTGCCAGTGTGGCACACGTAAGTGGCAATTGATCAAGGCTTCTGTTGAAAAGCAAAGTCTTGTGGTTGATGATCAAAGCACGGCCTGTGTGGCGTAGCTTTGTGTATAACGTAAATTCGCGAGCCTCACACCTCGGTATGAGTCAAAAACGGGATACGGACCCAAGGAGTGCACGGCGTTTCTTTCTAGCTAGGGTGGTTTCAGTGACCTACCAGCCCTGACATTTATATACTTTTCTCCTGTGTGGTTGTTGGATACGAGGCGCCTCGGATATAGGTCTGTAAGGACCGGGAAACGTGTGTTCAGGAATAATTAATCCTCAAAAGTAAGAGAGGACCGGCCTTGGAGGTTCCAAAGGATCAGAGTGGGGTCCTGAGGCATTGCTAGAGTGTCTCGAACGCGGAGAGGAGCTTGCCCCTTGCCTCGACTCATGACGGAAATCCAATTTCCAATACGTGATAATTCGGTTTTAATTGTAGAACTAGTATGGCGACATGATAGATGGTACCCATGCCGCCTATGATTGATATTTATGATTGAAATTGTTTTGACACTATACACTTATAATAGTATCAAATGATTTGTTTTAAACGTACCAAGCATGTTTGGATATTATAAGGGAAAACCCTATCCTCCGGCTTGCGTTGCATTATGTGATGGGACCTGGGTCTTATAATAGATTCATTTTTCCAAAGAGCATTGCGCTGTTTTGTTATATGCACTAGTATTCTTGGGAGGAAACCCGTTCCGTGTTATACGGCGTGGTCCCTTGAATTACTATCTTTAAAGTAAAGTTTTAAATAACTGTTTTAGTTCTCACACCAGTCACATGACTGACCTGGAGTTTATTGTTTTAACCTAAACTCTGGGTGCCCCTTATTTCCGCACGGGCAGCTAGTAGTTTTGGTTTTGCAGATTTATATTCATAGGGTCCTGATTTACAGCTGGAATGATATCCGGAAAGCTCTGTATCCGTATATCACCTTCAGTTGTGCTTTGTATTATTTTCCGCTGCTATGTAATTTATTGTAATCTCTGATATTTATCGAATGTAATTTATTCATTTATACTCTGTATATTTTTGTATCTGATGGAATTGTTGTAATAACAATGAAATGTTCTTCCGTATGCGTTCTATTTTGTCTTGTCCTCAATTCTATCCGTGCTTTCCTTCACGGGGAAGTTCGGGTCGTCTCAATTCAGATCGAACAATTTATTTCACCATAAATTTAAACGAGCTCCAATCCACTCCCAGTCAGTTCCATTGTGGAGCTCTCGTCCATACGATCCTAACGGATCCATTTTTGTCCAATTCTGATACTGTATACAAGCTTATATAACTATTAAAATAGTTTTAAATAAATTACTTAAGTTATTGGGCTTACTTTCATTGGCCCAACCCACCGAAGTCTTCTCCCTCAAATATGTCGTGAGCTTCTTGTAGGCAAACATGGCTATTACCAATTTTTTATCCTCCTACTGTTTGCTCTTCACTTCATCATTCGAAATTCTAAAATCACAATTGAAGTTCTCAAGAAAATCTCCATCTCCCTAAATCAAAACTGTCGAACTCGCGTGCAACCAGGGAGGTGCGACTTCCCGACTCTCGACAAAACACTGTACAAATGGTGCGAACTGTTTGAGCACGGAATCCACGGAAAATCTCCGGTTAGGCACGGTTTAAGCTCATAAACCCGAATCTAAGACTCTAACTTCATTCGAATGCTTCAAATTTCCTCAATCCTTAAACCTAATTTTGTTGAACCTCATGCTGTAAATTTCGAACGAACAAATACGGTGATCGAACACTCCGATCTTCACACAGCATGTAGAGAAACACCTCGCGAGTTCAAACATGTATTCATTCCAATTTGTAACATTTTATTTTGATTTCCATTGATTTTTGAAAGAGGATGTTTTTGCTGTGGAGAAAAAGAAAGTGATGGAGGTATTTTTGATCAAAGGAAAATGTAATTAGGTTTAGAGAAAGTAAGGGTATTACATAGGGAAGTTTTATTATTCTTATATTCGATTATTATATTATATTTTACTCCTACGCTATTTTGTATTTGTCTCTAAAAATTCGTACGACCACATATAATACCCAAAAATCATGAAAATTGGCATGCAGCTATAGCTTGACGTCACGGACCCAACGAAACTGGTTTCGTCGAACTCCGACTCCGTTTGCTCACACAGCGTATTTTTAAAGATCAATTTATCGACTATTTTTCAGATAAAAATCCCATACGGCCACATACTGACTTCAAAAATCACGAAAATTGAAATCTAACAATAATTTAATATTGTGGATCCAACAAAATTAGTTTCGTCGAAAACGGAGGTCGTTTGTAAAACTGGCTATTTTTTTAAGCACTAAATAAACCATTTAAATATATAAATATATTTAAAAATAATTAAATTTAATATTTAAAAATAAATATTATTGTATATATTCACAATAGAATATCATACAGCTCCACTGGGATTTTACAACTCGATAATCAATCCACGGTTGAATCGATATTCAAATTTATATTGAAATTCCTTATATATATCGTTATAAATTATAAAGGAATTCCATAGCGACTTTTCTAAAATTTGATTTGGACATAAATCAAAATTTACATAATGAAATACCGATTTTACTCTTCCACTAGAAAAATATACTTCACCAGCTCCGAACGTTTCTTGTTTCACGGAAATCCGATTTAAAACGGACCCTGTATATTCAGCTGAAGTTCGAATTGCCAAATTGCGAACTGCCGCGCCATTTGGAGCTCGATTTTAATTATAATATAATTATACGTTCAAACTGTCGTTCAAATAATATATTCGTCATTCTAATTCAATTCTAAGCTGAATTAAATACTTTGAATTCTTCAGTTCACATTATATTGTCAATTCACTATTTCTGATTATTTCAGAAATTAAATATATTATTCTATTATTTATATTAATTAAATATTCGATATAATTTAATTAAACAACCATTAAATTACTAAACCATTATTTTATATAATTAAATTAATTAATTTTTATGCCGTAAAAATACGGGACATTACATTCTTCCCCCCTTAAAATAATTTCGTCCTCGAAATTGCTAAGGTAGAAAACAAACAACTCCAACTGGGTTAAAATTATTTCTTCACCTCTTGACTTCAGTTTCAACTGAACCAATTAATTCTAATAAAAATATTAATTTATTTCCATTAACGAAATTTTTCAAAAATCCTGAAAATTTTCTATTACCTTAACTTTTCGAAAAATTTCACCAGCACCTCCTTTGTACCGATCAATAGGTCAAACTCCAACTCGCCTCTCTAGGCATTCTCCAACCCAAAAGAAAATCAAACAGCCAAGCAGCTTGCCAATTCGGCTCATCAAAATCTCAAACCACATGAAATATAAACTGGTACCTTTTTGTCTGGCATATCAATATATCCTTTCCATATGCTATCAACTCAGCATATACCAATGTTATCCCAGTCAAAATCCAATCTATTTTTATCCACAAATCCAACCATTCGCTCATAACTAAGCCAATTTCCATTCTGAACTCCAATTCCATTATCAATTCCAAATTCTTACGACATCAATCCAACTTACTCGATATCATTATAATCTAATTCAATTCAATTTTGACATAATTAACTTCAATTTAATTCCAATTTGCTTTTACAAATTCACATTTAATTTGTTCTAATTCAAATCAATCAGTCCCAGGGAATTTCAAACAGTTTAGCTTTTCTAAAACCAGATATCCTTTTTTAGGATTCAAAACAACTTGCTTTCCACAAATCAATTCAAAAACAAAATCTTTGGTAGTAATCCATCACTTAGCAACTCGAAAATGACACTAATGATGTGGCCATCATCATCAGGGTTATTTTCCAGCTTATCGAAGTGAGTTCAATATTATAACAATTTCAAAACCATATTTAAACACCTTCATTTTGAAATCACTTTCAAAATATCCCTCATAATGCTTGTAAACAATTTAAAATCTCCCAGGATTTAAAAATTCTCATATATTCCTTTCAATTCCATTTACAAACACTTTTCATGTTTACAGAATTTCAAATTCCAAATTCTGATTTAAATTCAGATTTAATTCATCTGATTTCATATATTATACTTATATGAATTCTAATTAGTTAATTATATAACCATTTCAATTTATAATCTTATTCGATTATAATAACAACCAACACATCCAATATACTATATTTCCAATATATATATATATATATATATATATATATATCTTCTTTATATCAAACTATAATTTGGATAAAATTATATTATTTACCCTCTTTCAAAATGTACCATGCCAGTTCATCGTATTCAAGTGTTTATAAACTCCTACCGATACAGTGGATCAAACTGATTGACCAGAACACATAAACAACTCAACCAATACATCTCCACAATATAAAACAAATTTATATTGAATAACAAATACGCACTCGTATATATACACTCAAACTCAATCTGGGGTATTACTAACCCCATCTCTACTGAGTCACGCCACAGAGCCAAGGTAATTACTTAACCTTAAGCTCTGATACCACTGTAATGACCCGGGGTATTTGGGATCCTGGTTATCGACACCAAACACGATGTCGACTAATCAAGCATCGGAAATACCGAATAGTCCGTGAAAGAAGTTAGAGGGTGAGGATAGATAAGATAGAAACTTAGAGTAGAAGAAGAAGAACGTACAACATCAGAGTAACACGAATCTCACAACGAAATGAATAACATATATTATATAACATAACTTTGAAATATAAATTTGTACTTGAATATACATATCCTTTCCAAAGTACAACACTTACAACACAGCGGAAATAACCATACCTATGTAATTCTGAAGCCTCCGGCTCCAGCTCTTCAAGTATCTGTAAATTCCGACTACTTGACTTCCCATACAAAATTGGACACCCAAGAGTTCAGGGAAAACAAAACAAAATAAACTCCAGGTCAGTCATGTGACTGGTGTGAGTAAACTCAAATCATTTGTTTAACTTTAAAGATCCTTTTAAAGAAAGAATAATCGTAAGACCGATACACACATAAACACGGATGGTTTTTACCTTACGATAACCCAAAATATTTCTAAAACGATACTTGTTTGATATTATAATAATGTCTAGATCAAGTAAATAGAAATCTAGCAGAAACGCTTGCATCTAACGTTCTACATATATAATATACAATCAAAACCGCGGGCTCTTATTTCGGGAATGGATTCCAACTATGACAAGGTATGGATCCACCTTCCGCTCATTGTACTCTAGAGCGATACACTGGAGTTCAACAAGAACATCTTGCAACTCGGCCACACATGACCGACCACTCATTTCGCTTGAGTGTATCGAATATATTGTCACCTTACAGTTGGTAAACCAACATAACCATTTTCGGAAGATACAAAATTGAAAGAAGTACAAATATGAATATTCTCTAGATGGTAACAATATACCCTACTTGGGTGCGGCCCACTTAGCCATGTTGCCTGCCCGATTTCTGTCATTTCCCAGTTGATGAGGCTTGAGGTTATAATGTATCTCTATACAGACCACGTCTTCATTTACTTTGAATGCCACATCATCATACCCGTCAAATCACAAATTGATTTCCCCAAAAATACCACGGGTATAAGCTAAGAGAGACGAATTCCTCCGCCACCAACGTAAATACGTTTGAAACGATCAACTTACGCGATCTACCAGATATACTCTGTCAGACATTCGTCCATTCAAGTTGTCCTGGGACTGAAAAAACTGAAGGCACTATTCCATACATCCATCCTAGGCAGTCTCTACCTTGGACTTATACAACAGCCCTTGCACTTTACTCTGTCTTCAATTATGTAGCGACCCAAATTTCTGGTACCTTTTGAGCTGACTAAACACACCAGTCCAACCCAAATTGTACTAGAAACCCAGATGCCAATAGAAAGAATTTAAAGGATGTGATAAGAAAGAAAGAAATATTAGAATAGAAGAAGAAGAAGAGTCAACACAACAGAATCTCACATCGCAGCGGAACCAAATATAATATAGAAATAACTTTTATTGAGAGCTTGTAAAATACTTACAATATCAGAGTACATAAATACACTTGGACAGTTATAACAACCTGTCCTCATATACATCACACAGCAGAATATACCAGATAAAATCATACGTCTGAACTCCTCCAGCACGTCCTCTGAACTTCGTATTATCCAATAAGCTGAACCTGTACAACCCGGTCTAACCCGAGCATTACAAATACCGGGTCAGTCTGGTGAACCAGAGTTAGAATAACTCGCACAGTTTAAGGGGAATCATCCAACTTGATTTTTAACTTCAAATTCTTTCGAAAGAAAAGGATAATAGTAAGACGAGCCCCCTCATAAACATGGACAGTTTTTACCTTACTATAACCCAAAACAGTTTTGAAATCATATATTATTCTGATATTATAATAGTGTCTAAATACAAGTAAATATCAATCTAGCGGAACGCTTGTATCTCACGCTCCACCTATATAGTATACAATTAAAAACCGCGGTGCTTATTGAAGATTGGATTCTGACTATGACAAGGTATGAGACTACCTGCCGATAGTGTATCTCTAGAGGCGAATACACCGGGTTCAACAAGAACGTCTTGCAACCCGGCCCACACATGACCGACCACTCATTTCGCTTGAGTGTATCGAATGTATATCACCGACGGTTGGGATCAGCAACCGCCTCCCGAAAAGGGGCAGCATCGATAGATTTAAGAATGAAAAGGAAATTCTCTAGATAGGTGATCATACACCCTAATGGGAGCGACCCACATAGCCATGCTGCCTGCCCGATTTCTGTCATTTCCCGGTTGGTGAGGCTTGAGGCTGCGTTTACTTATCAACACATTACTTTGAATGCCACATCATCAGATCCATCAAATCACTAATTGACGTCCTCAAAAATACACTGGGCACGTTTGAAGAAATCAATGTACGTGACCATCTGGAAATACTCTGTCAGACACTCGTCCATACAAGTCATCCAGGAACAGGATGAACCGAAGGCACCCTCCTACCACATCATTGGAATCACCCTATAGATTGGTAGCGAGTAGTCCTTGCAAATCTGCAAAATCTCAACCACGACAGAATCACAGCTTAACAACCTCTGGTAGCTAGCCAGAGGAATTCCACAGCAATCCTTCCGCTTATGAAGATCCACGGTCTTCAAAGCTCCATCTCGACCATCTTCTGATATCTTCATCGTTTACGTATTTGTTGGTCGGAATGGTTTTCGAATATAAATTCGATCCCGGTCTTTCCGAACCAATAATCGATTTGGCCAGATTTTGATAGTTGGTGATTTAACTATCAAAATAACAATCATCATCCATAAAAATAAAGTGGATCCATTGGTTTAGTATACGGCGTCACTTGGCCTCTTTTAGTTAAACATTCATTTATAAATCTTTCGATATTTGAAGTAAGCCCCTTCATTTCTTATTCCCAAATCAATTTACTCAACTTTTCAATTTATAGTTTATAATATCCTTCATGCAAATGTAAATGTTTACTTCTTCAACTTCCCTCGTCTCTAAACTAATATCATTCTTGGATAATCATAAAGTCGTTTAAGTTGGGGTATTTTATTTACCTCTCAGACCTTGACTCGACAACACTCTTATCTTCGGAATATATATAAGTTTATAAACAAAATCTCATTCAAATAATATATCAACACTTCTATTTATTTTAGAATCCCTTTTAAATAACCACTTATCTTAGTTTAGTTCAACAACCCCTTCCTCATTAAAAATATTCATCTCTAGATCTTTGCTGTTTGATTTCCACTTTTAAAACCAAGTTCAATCCACTAAAGTTCCGTTCGACTTCAATTCACATTAATCTTGTTTAAAGCTTTCCTTTCATATAATTTCTTTTCGGGAATAACTCATATAAATATGAGTAAACTTGTTAAAAATCCTTTTTAGTTATAAAACAAGGTTTTACTTAACTAATCCCCTTTATCATCATTTCCATTCAAACCGGTTCCTTTTAAACATTATTCACTTTGAAAGTTAACTTTATTCTTTGCATAGAAATCTCGACTAGATATATCAAACAACTTTGTTTCATTTGAAAACACTATCATAGGTCCAAAACTCGACTATCCAGTTACTTAAAAGTTCATTTCATATTACGCTTCATTTAAAAAAATCTCGTTTAGTGGTCAACTTCTCGTTAATCACCTAACACATTTACATTAAATAGTTTGCTTTATTATCAGCTATAATTAAAAGACATAATCTTTCTTAAAAGGTTACTTTGAAATGATATTTAAATTAATCCATAATGGGTTTAAGAAATCAATTCTTGTTCAAGTGGTCAACTTGATCATCTCAAACAAGTTTGCTTTTGTTAACCATTTCTACTTCAATTTAAATAATCTCATTTAATTGTTAATTTAAAATTAAATAATTCAACTCTTAACCATTTGTTATTTGTGACTTACTTATTTACAAAACTTATTACCTTACGAATCTTGCTTTATACTCATTTAATTACCAAATAAATATAATCATTTATTTCTTTCATTAATTTTATTTAATATAATCTATATAATATAGATTACACAACCTATCTTTAGTTATAAAATAAATTTTATAACTTTCTTTCTATTGATTTACCTGACGGTAAATCAATCTCTATAAAACGATTCATTTATAGGTCATCTGCCAATAATTACTCAACCCGTATCACACATTGGTTAATATCAAACAAGTGTTGAATTTAGTTTCAACAATCCACAAAAAATTAGATTAACAGTTCATATAATATGAAAGTAAACACCGTATTTGAGGAACCCGGGCGGATCCCTCCAACCTGTCCTTCCCTGTATCAAATGTGTTACCTCTATTTTAACACAACAATACAATTCAACCAATAACAGTCCACAAACAATTTGTAACGGCCATTCAAGCGTCAAATGATTTGTATAATACGTTTATTATTATAAACGTAACCAATAAGGTAAGTTACCTCGTTTGGAATCTAATCGTAAAAAATAACGATTAAATTCGATTAAATTAAACCAATGTTTAATTTAATCACCGCACATTAAAAATATTCAACACAAATGGAAATAGTCATTCAATCATCAACCATTTGCAAACATTGCATATAAAATAAAATAAAAACCCAGTTTATATAAAATATAAATGGGGTAAACTGAGTGAGTTAAACTCACCTGATTCCATCCGATGTTGAGATAATTCTTTTCAATTAACTTGTAGTTGCGCCAACTTCCTCCATATCAGATCCATAAGGTCGTGCTTGCTGATATGGCACAACACTTCTGGTTTTGTTCAATACTGTTACTGCTACCTGATTCCAATGAACAGCGGCTCCAATAAAAATCCTCGAACCAAACACCAAGCCTTCCGCCTCGCCCAGTCCAGTTCAAAGCACCATCCCCACTACTGCTCGTTTCAGACTACGACAATCCCTTCACTGTTGTACATTTATGCCCACCCACATTATGCCACCCTTTAATATTTCTACTTAGTGAGTTCACTCCTATTAGACATATTAAACAATATAACTTCACCTTACTTTAAATATAACCGGGTATCTGTTAAAACTTGTTCAATCAGTCCCCTTTAGTTATATACTTCAAAGCAGGTTAGGGACGAATAAAAATTGGCCTGTCATACTATATAAACCAATGTTTGTCTATTTTTTTATTACGGTAACTTACTATTTATAATTAACTACATCCTATATTACGTTTAGAAAAATACAAGGCCGACACTTTTGTCTGTTAAAAACCTGATTAGACAATTTCATTTGCAGGCCTCATTAACAGTTTAAAGTAGTATTATGCAATTTCTAATTAACGTTATAAAAATAAATTGGATTAGTCATTTTAGTTAATGGATTAGGTGGTTCATATGCTTACAGTGCTTCTTCTTCATTCTGGCGCTCCTCAGAAATCAATGCATGGCTTTCCAGAACAACACCCGTTACTCCATTCAACTGTTCACCGAACCCGCCTTCTGCTCACACACGCCACCCTCATGTTGGCCTCACGTAACTTCTCCTCTTTTTTTTTTTTTTTAGCGAAGCCACAAGCCCAACGTCTTCCTCCACAAATATCAAAAGGTGTTGCTTTCTCCCCATACTGTACACGCAAGCAGCATCCCACCCCCATGCAAACATCAAGATCCATGAACCACCCAAACTCTTCACTGCATTTCTTATTTCTTTAGCCAGCGTTTGCTGCTTCTCTCTTTTTCTTCTTCTTTTTATTGCGTTATTCCTTCCAGGAGAAGATGAAGCTTGCGGAAAGAACTGAAAGAATGGGCTATATATAGAAGAGGAAAATGAAGATAAGATTAACGTTGCATCATATCGTATAGGTAGGGTGCCTATTTGCTGAGTGTTCGGTAAGTTTGCATGCAACTGTTTTTATCATAAGAAAGGATGGAAAAGAAACAGTAGGCAAAAAGATAGGTACTTTGCTGGTTTGTAGGGGCATGAGCTATGTGTATACTTTGAGGGATGAAGTGAAATGTTCCCAGCGTGAGTAACCGGGGAAGGCAAGACAATGAGGTGTTTCGGTAAGCAATTTGCATGTGCGAAGTCCTGTGAAGGCGCAGGAGTTTTCATTTCAACGGGACAGGGCTAGCTACAATATTGAAAGGATAGAGTTGCAGGTGGCTTGAATTGAAAATACAAAACGTACATTGTTAGCTGGAAGGAAGATAGGTAGGCTAATTATAAAATATAATTTGTGGTGGCATCTGGGGAGGGTGAAATATAGTGTACGCAATACATAGTCAGGTTGTTTATTATTGGGTAACTTATTTAACATTCACCGCTATTTACATCAAACACCCAAAATTTGCTTACTGCGTCGTATAATACTTTGTTTACATAAAGACCCTTATGGACAGAAATAAAAATATAGTCGTGTCCGGCGAGGTACCACGATCCCAAAAATATAATAATATCGGTAGTTTAACTTATATTGTGAAACCCGAAATACTGATACAGGGTGCACAATACTCCAAATAAAAAGCTGGATATTTAATTAATTATAAATTACAGTAAAATTCTAGAAATTAAATTATAACTACGTCTCAAAAGAATCTTGTCCAGATTCGAAGCCAGTATGCAGTTATATCAAATAAACTGTTACGGTCGATGAACAATTCTATAGCGACTATTGGAAATTTTAATCTGGACATATCATACCATCTATACGATGAAATCACGATTTTTCTCTTTCATTAGAAAAATATAATCAAATCGATTCAAATGTTTCTTGTTTCACAAAATTCCGACTTATTCCGGATTCTGTATATTCAATTAAAGTTTAGATCGAAAATCACGAACTGCTGCGTTGTTTTCGAGCTCGTTTTACTTATATTATAAAATATATATTTTGAACTCGGTATTATAACGTAAATTCGATATAAAATCCGCTAATATCTCCAAATCAATATTTAAACACATTTAAATATTCGTAAACAACGTTCAAAAATCTAGGATGTTACATTCTCCCCCCCCCCCTTTAAACAATTTCGTCCCCGAAATTGCAAGGTAAGAAGAATGTTCTGAACACGATTATTTTAAAATAATTATTACCAAAACAAATTCAAACTCTTTAAAAATTCGCCAGCACCTTCACTGCACGGTTCGATCACAAGAACTACAAATGTCGTTCCAGGCTCAACTTCCCCAAAAGGAAATCAAAAGCCAAATGGCTAACCAACTCAGGGGTATAAATCAATAACTCCAATCAATATTTTATGGTTTACCTTTTTGTCGGGCAACTCAATTTCAATTTCACGGCAAATCAGCGAACTGCTCTTCGTCTGTACTTCCAGTCTGTATGACCAAATCATCACCACAACCTTCTGAAATATGCACTAAACTCTACTCACAATGCAAATACCCGATATAGGGTAAAATAATTTAGTTTCACTTCACAACCGATTTTATTTCCAATTCATTATACTGGGATTTTAATTCCAATTCATTCTATTTCTTTATCGACTCTGCTTAATGAATTTCATACAACTAATCCAACATTCAAATAGCAAACAACCGAATCATTTGAATTATATTCACCATTTATACTTGCTAACTGCATTCACTTTGGTTTAACATTCGTCAACATCAATCGATAAATATTCGATTAATTCACATGATTATTCATTTTATTTTCAAATCCCAATTAATATAGATCAATTCCATTTCTCAAGTTAATTCTTACTTGATACGGTAAATTTTCATTTCCATATTCAATTCAATTAACTAATTGATTTTTCTAATTGGTTTCAAATTCAATTTTAATTGTCATTAAATCAAGTAAAACAATCAACCAACCAATATTACTCTACTATAGAAAATTGTTTTCTTTTTCTATATAAAAATATAATTTGGGAAAAATTATTTTCATTTACCCTCTTTATAAAACAATATTGTGTCAATGACTAGTTAAATATGGTTTCCCAACAGTTGAACCGATCAATTAACACAGTACAAAACATTTTATATAAAATTCACAAATACGCTCTCTCGTATATATACTCAAGCTCAGTCTAGGATTTGACTAATCCTATCTCTACTAAGTTACACCACAGAGCCAAGGTTATTACTCAACCAATAGCTCTGATACCAACTGTAGCGACCCAAATTTCCGGTACTTTTTGAGCTGACTAAACACACCAGTCCAACCCAAATTGTACTAGAAACCCAGATGCCAATAGAAAGAATTTAGAGGATGTGATAAGAAAGAAAGAAATATTAGAATAGAAGAAGAAGAAGAGTCAACACAACAGAATATCACATCGCAGCGGAACCAAATATAATATAGAAATAACTTTTATTGAGAGCTTGTAAAATACTTACAATATCAGAGTACATAAATACACTTGGACAGTTATAACAACCTGCCCTCATATACATCACACAGCAAAATATACTAGATAAAATCATACGTCTGAACTCCTCCAGCACGTCCTCTGAACTTCGTATTATCCAATAAGCTGAACCTGTGCAACCCGGTCTAACCCGAGCATTACAAATACCGGGTCAGTCTGGTGAACCAGAGTGAGAATAACTCGCACAGTTTAAGGGGAATCATCCAACTTGATTTTTAACTTCAAATTCTTTCGAAAGAAAAGGATAATAGTAAGACCAGCCCACTCATAAACACGGACGGTTTTTACCTTACTATAACACAAAACAGTTTTGAAATCATATATTATTCTGATATTATAATAGTGTCTAAATACAAGTAAATATCAATCTAGCAGAACGCTTGTATCTCACGCTCCACCTATATAGTATACAATTAAAAACCGCGGTGCTTATTGAAGATTGGATTCTGACTATGACAAGGTATGAGACTACCTGCCGATAGTGTATCTCTAGAGGCGAATACACCGGGTTCAACAAGAACGTCTTGCAACCCGGCCCACACATGACCGACCACTCATTTCGCTTGAGTGTATCGAATGTATATCACCGACGGTTGGGATCAGCAACCGCCTCCCGAAAAGGGGCAGCATCGATAGATTTAAGAATGAAAAGGAAATTCTCTAGATAGGTGATCATACACCCTAATGGGAGCGACCCACATAGCCATGCTGCCTGCCCGATTTCTGTCATTTCCCGGTTGGTGAGGCTTGAGGCTGCGTTTACTTATCAACACATTACTTTGAATGCCACATCATCAGATCCATCAAATCACTAATTGACGTCCTCAAAAATACACTGGGCACGTTTGAAGAAATCAATGTACGTGACCATCTGGAAATACTCTGTCAGACATTCGTCCATACAAGTCATCCAGGAACAGGATGAACCGAAGGCACCCTCCTACCACATCATAGGAATCACCCTATAGATTGGTAGCGAGTAGTCCTTGCAAATCCGCAAAATCTCAACCACGACAGAATCACAGCTTAACAACCTCTGGTAGCTAGCCAGAGGAATTCCACAGCAATCCTTCCGCTTATGAAGATCCACGGTCTTCAATGATCCATCTCGACCATCTTCTGATATCTTCAACGTTTACGTATTTGTTGGTCGGAATGGTTTTCGAATATAAATTCGATCCCGGTCTTTCCGAACCAATAATCGATTTGGCCAGATTTTGATAGTTGGTGATTTAACTATCAAAATAACAATCATCATCCATAAAAATAAAGTGGATCCATTGGTTCAGTATACGGCGTCACTTGGCCTCTTTTAGTTAAACATTCATTTATAAATCTTTCGATATTTGAAGTACGCCCCTTCATTTCTTATTCCCAAATCAATTTACTCAACTTTTCAATTTATAGTTTATAATATCCTTCACGCAAATGTAAATGTTAACTTCTTCAACTTCCCTCGTCTCTAAACTAATATCATTCTTGGATAATCATGAAGTCGTTTAAGTTGGGGTATTTTATTTACCTCTCAGACCTTGAGTCGGCAACACTCTTATCTTCGGAATATATATAAGTTTATAAATGAAATCTCATTCAAATAATATATCAACACTTCTATTTATTTTAGAATCCCTTTTAAATAACCACTTATCTTAGTTTAGTTCAACAACCCCTTCCTCATTTAAAATATTCATCTCTAGATCTTTGCTGTTTGATTTCCACTTTTAAAACCAAGTTCAATCCACTAAAGTTCCGTTCGAATTCAATTCACATTAATCTTGTTTAAAGCTTTCCTTTCATATAATTTCTTTTCGGGAATAACTCATATAAATATGAGTAAACTTGTTAAAAATCCTTTTTAGTTATAAAACAAGGTTTTACTTAACTAATCCCCTTTACCATCATTTCCATTCAAACCGGTTCCTTTTAAACATTATTCACTTTGAAAGTTAACTTTATTCTTTGCATAGAAATCTCGACTAGATATATCAAACAACTTTGTTTCATTTGAAAACACTATCATAGGTCCAAAACTCGAATATCAAGTTACTTAAAAGTTTATTTCATATTACGCTTCATTTAAAAAAATATCGTTTACTGGTCAACTTCTCGTTAATCACGTAACACATTTACATTAAATAGTTTGATTTATTATCAACTATAATTAAAAGACTTAATCTTTCTTAAAAGGTTACTTTAAAATGATATTTAAATTAATCCATAATGGGTTTAAGAAATCAATTCTTGTTCAAGTGGTCAACTTGATCATCTCAAACAAGTTTGCTTTTGTTAACCATTTCCACTTCAATTTAAATAATCTCATTTAATTGTTAATTTAAAAATAAATAACTCAACTCTTAACCATTTTGTTATTTGTGACTTACTTATTTACAAAACTTATTACCTTACGAATCTTGCTTTATACTCATTTAATTACCAAATAAATATAATCATTTATTTCTTTCATTAATTTTATTTAATATAATCTATATAACATAGATTACACAACCTATCTTTAGTTATAAAACAAATTTTATAACTTTCTTTCTATTGATTTACCTGACGGTAAATCAATCTCTATAAAACGATTCATTTACAGGTCATCTGCCAATAATTACTCAACCTGTATCACACATTGGTTAATATCAAACAAGTGTTGAATGTAGTTTCAACAATCCACAATAAATTAGATTAACAGTTCATGTAATATGAAAGTAAACACCGTATTTGAGGAACCCGGGCGGATCCCTCCAACCTGTCCTTCCCTGTATCAAATGTGTTACCTCTATTTTAACACAACAATACAATTCAACCAATAACAGTCCACAAACAATTTGTTACGGCCATTCAAGCATCAAATGATTTGTATAATACGTTTATTATTATAAACGTAACCAACAAGGTAAGTTACCTCGTTTGGAATCTAATCGTAAAAAATAACGATTTAATTCGATTAAATTAAACCAATGTTTAATTTAATCACCGCACATTAAAAATATTCAGCACACATGGAAACAGTCATTCAATCATCAACCATTTGCAAACATTGCATATAAAATAAAATAAAAACCCAGTTTATATAAAATATAAACGGGGTAAACTGAGTGAGTTAAACTCACCTGATTCCATCCGATGTTGAGATAATTCTTTTCAATTAACTTGTAGTTGCGCCAACTTCCTCCATATCAGATCCATAAGGTCGTGCTTGCTGATATGGTCACAACACTTCTGGTTTCGTTCAATACTGTTACTGCTACCTGATTCCAATGAATAGCGGCTCCAATAAAAATCCTCGCACCAAACACCAGGCCTTCCGCTTCGCCCAGTCCAGTTCAAAGCACCATCCCCACTACTGCTCGTTTCAGACTACGACAATCCCTTCCCTTTTGTACATTTATGCCCACCCTCATTACGCCACCCTTTAATATTTCTACTTAGTGAGTTCACTCCTATTAGACATATTAAACAATATAACTTCACCTTACTTTAAATATAACCGGGTATCTGTTAAAACTTGTTCAATCGGTCCCCTTTAGTTATATACTTCAAAGCAGGTTAGGAACGAATAAAAACTGGCCAGTCATACTATATAAACCAATGTTCGTCTATGTTTTTATTACGATAACTTACTATTTATAATTAACTACATCCTATATTACGTTTAGAAAAATACAAGGCCGACACTTTTGTCTGTTAAAAACCTGATTAGACAATTTCATTTGCAGGCCTCATTAACAGTTTAAAGTAGTATTATGCAATTTCTAATTAACGTTATAAAAAAAATTTGGATTAGTCATTTTAGTTAATGGATTAGGCGGTTCATATGCTTACTGTGCTTCTTCTTCATTCTGGCGCTCCTCAGAAATCAACGCATGGCTTTCCAGAACAACACCCGTTACTCCATTCAACGGTTCACCGAACCCACCTCCTGCTCACACACGCCACCCCCATGTTGGCCTCACGTAACTTCTCCTCTTTCTTTTTTTTTAGCGAAGCCACAAGCCCAACGTCTTCCTCCACAAATATCAAAAGGTGTTGCTTTCTCCCCATACTATACATGCAAGCAGCATCCCACCCCCATGCAAACTTCAAGATCGGTGAACCACCCAAACTCTTCACTGCATTTCTTATTTCTTTAGCCAGCGTTTGCTGCTTCTCTCTCTTTCTTCTTCTTTTTATTCCATTATTCCTTCCAGGAGAAGATGAAGCTTGCGGAAAGAACTGAAAGAATGGGCTATATATAGAAGAGGAAAATGAAGATAAGATTAACGTTGCATCATATTGTATAGGTAGGGTGCCTATTGGCTGAGTGTTCGGTAAGTTTGCATGCAACTGTTTTTATCATAAGAAAGGATGGAAAAGAAACAGTAGGCAAAAAGATAGGTACTTTGCTGGTTTGTAGGGGCATGAGCTATGTGTATACTTTGAGGGCTGAAGTGAAATGTTCCCAGCGTGAGTAACCGGGGAAGGCAAGACAATGAGGTGTTTCGGTAAGCAATTTGCATGTGCTAAGTCCTGTGAAGGCGCAGGAGTTTTCATTTCAACGGGACAGGGCTAGCTACAATATTGAAAGGATAGAGTTGCAGGCGGTTTGAATTGAAAATAAAAAACGTACATTGTTAGCTGGAAGGAAGATATGTAGGCTAATTAGAAAATATAATTTGTGGTGGCATCTGGGGAGGGTGAAATATAGTGTACGCAATACATAGTCAGGTTGTTTATTATAGGGTAACTTATTTAACATTTACCGCTATTTACATCAAACACCCAAAATTTGCGTACTGGGTCGTATAATACTTTGTTTACATAAAGACCCTTATGGACAGAAATAAAAATATAGTCGTGTCCGGCGAGGTACCACGATCCCAAAAATATAATAATATCGGTAGTTTAACTTATATTGTGAAACCCGAAATACTGATACAGGGTGCACAATACTCCAAATAAAAAGCTGGATATTTATGTAATTAAAAATTACAATAAAATTCTAAAAATTAAATTATAACTACGTCTCAAAAGAATCTTGTCCAGATTCAAACCCAGTATGCAGTTATATCAAATAAACTGTTACGGTCGATGAACAATTCTATAGCGACTATTGGAAATTTTAATCTGGACATATCATACCATCTATACGATGAAATCACGATTTTTCTCTTTCATTAGAAAAATATAATCAAATCGATTCAAATGTTTCTTGTTTCACAAAATTCCGACTTATTCCGGATTTTGTATATTCAATTAAAGTTTAGATCGAAAATCACGAACTGCTGCGTTGTTTTCGAGCTCGTTTTACTTATATTATAAAATATATATTTTGAACTCGATTTTATAACGTAAATTCGATATAAAATCTACTAATATCGCCAAATCAATATTTAAACACATTTAAATATTCATAAACAACGTTCAAAAATCTCGGATGTTACAAATTATCTTTGGAATATATGATTCTGCAACGCTTATGCCAATACGGAGTGGTTCTTTGGATAAGAATCCAACCGGTCTCTCCATATTAACAATGTAAAAATGGTCAAAAACTTTGATAGTCGGTGATTTGACTATCAAATGAAAACACATGTGCAAACAATGATATTATTTCTAGAAGGAAATTCAATCGATCCATCATCAATCAACATTTATTCATTTCCCCATTCCGCGTTTCCATACATTCATCAAATCCTTATTTTCTAATTTTAGAAAATATTTGTTATTAACTTTGGAAAACGTTTCCATTTATGATTCACGCATCACTATCTTCTCACATATATTAGTCTCTAACTGTAAACTAGTAAGAGAACAACCCCTACGTATTAACCCCGAAGGCCGAAACCAACATTAGATCGATACCCAGAAAGCTATTCAACTCAACTAATTTCCAGTCAGTTTCTAATTCCAGTAATTCCCTTCATATTCCTAATTCAAACCCCAAATCCCTTTATCGTATGTTATTTGCAAAATATTCACTTTAAATCAATATCATGTTACACCCGTGTGCGAAGCACGGGGTCTAAACCTTCCTAATGTAAAATTCTCTTTTTATAAAACTTTATTCATTTTCCAAATATTTCCCTTTTATAATTCTACTTACTTTCTAAATCAATATTCTTTTTATAGTTCTATTTATTCTATATAAATATTTCCTCTCCAATTCTATTTGTAAATGGTTTACAAATATTTCCTTTTCTATTCTTTCTATTTATTTAACAAATAAATATTCCTTTTTAATCTATTTATTTTCTAAATAAATATTTTCTTTTTATAAATCTTTTGATTTTATAAATATTTCTTTTTCAATATAACATATGAAAATTTCCTTTTATAATTATCCTTTGATTTTATAATTATTTTCTTTTATAAAATCCTTTTCCTTTTATATATAAAATCCACTGATTTTATATAAATAATTCATTTTCAAAATACACTTTGAAAAACCCTTTTTTCTACATCCTAATATTTCTTACGGTATTTAAAATACCAATTCACAATGATAGCTATCATTCAAACACACATAATCAACACAGATTATATATCACATCATATATTTCAATATATGAAAAACAGTAAATAAATGTTGAGTAATCCAGTTGGATCCCTCCGACCTATTTCCCTGCATCACAGACGTTAAACAATATAATTAACATCAATTTCATTTACATATGAAATATTCTGCTAAACAGAATCAATTTGATTAACGATTTATATATATATCGTTATCTTTAATTTCAACCAATACATAAGCAATTCAACCAAATAGTTAACACACAGCAATCAACAGATAATTATCAGTTCTAAAAATATGTTATAAAAGTATAACTGTTCAGCGTTGGTGAGTTTTATTCATATTGGCAGTTTATCGTTAAATAACGATAAACTGTTGTTCGATTCAAATCGAACAATTTATTTTGCCATAAATTCAAACGAGCTCCAATCCACTCCCAGTCAGTTCCATTATGGAGCTCTCGTTCATGTGATCTTAACGGATCCAGTTTTGTCCAATTCTGATACCGTATGACATAGTTACGAGTTTTACAAGCTTATATAACTATTTAAATAGTTTTAAATAAATTACTTAAGTTATTGGGCTTAACTTTCATTAGCCCAACCCACTGAAGTCTTCTCCCTCAAATATGCCGTGAGCTTCCTATAGGCAAACATGGCCATTACCAATTTTTTATCCTCCTACCGTTCGCTCTTCACTTCATCATTCGAAATTCTGAAATCTCCATTGAAGTTCTCAAGAAAATCTCCATCTCCCTAAATCAAAACTGTCGAACTCGCGTGCAACCACGGAGGCGCGACTTCCCGACTCTCAACAGAACACTGTACAAATCGTGCGCACTATTTGTGCATGGAATCCAAGGAAAATCTCCGGTTAGGTGCAGTTTAAGCTCATAAACCCGAATCTAACACTCTAACTTCAGTCGAATGCTTCAAATTTGCACAATCCTTAAACCTAGTTTTGCTGAACCTCACGCTATAAATTTTGAACGAACAAATACAGTGATCGAACACTCTAATCTTCACACAGCATGTAGAGAAACACCTCGCGAGTTCAAACATGTATTCATTTCGATTTGTAGCATTTTATTTTGATTTCCATTGATTTTTGAAAGAGGATGTTTTTGCTGTGGAGAAAAAGAAAGTGACGGCGGTATGTTTGACCAAAGGAAAATGTAATTAGGTTTAGAGAAAGTAAGGGTATTATATAGAGAAGATTTATTATTTTTATATTCGATTATTATATTATATTTTACTCCTACACTATTTTGTATTTGTCTCTAAAAATTCGTACGACCACATATAATACCCAAAAATCATGAAAATTGGCATGCAGCTATAGTTCGACGTCACGGACCCAACGAAACTGGTTTCGTTGAATTCCGACTTTGTTTGCTCACATAGCGTATTTTTAAAGGTCAATTTATCGACTATTTTTCAGATAAAAATCCCATGCGGCCACATACTAAATTCAAAAATCACGAAAATTGAAATCTAACAATAATTTAATTGTGGATCCAACAAAATTAGTTTCGTCGAAAACGGAGGTCGTTTGCAAAACTGGCTATTTTTTTGAAGCTATAAATAAACCATTTAAATATATAAATATATTTAAAAATAATTAAATTTAATATTTAAAAATATTATCGTATATATTCACAATAGAATATCATACAGCTCCACTGGGATTTTACAACTCGATAATCAATCCCCGGTTGAATCGATATTCAAATTTATATTGAAATTCCTTATATATATCATTATAAATTATAAAGGAATTCCATAGCGACTTTTCTAAAATTTGATTTGGAAATAAATCAAAATCTACACAATGAAATCCCGATTTTCCTCTTCCACTAGAAAAATATACTTCACCAGCTCCGAACATTTCTTGTTTCACGGAAATCCAATTTAAAACGGACCCTTTATATTCAGTTGAAGTTCGAATCGCCAAATAGCGAACTGCCGCGCCATTTGGAGCTCGATTTTAATTATAATATAATTATATGTTCAAACTATCGTACAAATAATATATTCGTCATTCTAATTCAATTCTAAGCTGAATTAAATACTTTGAATTTTCCAGTTCACATTATATTGTCAATTCACTATTTCTGATTATTTAAGAAATTAAATATATTATTCTATTATTTATATTAATTAAATATTCAATATAATTTAATTAAACAACCTTTAAATTACTAAACCATTATTTTAAATAATTAAATTAATTAATTATTATGCCGTAAAAATACGGGACAATAAATCGGCCCCCCTATCGCCTGTAGTGGAGCACGAACAACAGGCTTTTGAGCCTCGAAATATCCCAGTATACATCACAAAATCAAATCGTTTTGGTATGGATTTAAAGGTGGTGAAGTGATCTTCGATTTTCGTGTTTGAAATCTCTGAAATTGTTGCATGGATTTGAGATAGAAGGGGGAAAAAATCGAATCATGGTCGCCATTAATTTTACTAAGGCAGCGGCTATTTTTTCTGAGTGGTGAATTAGGGTTTCACTCTATAGGTTTTTATAATATATTATTATTTAATTTTTCTAATTTTCAAAAAAACCCGTTAACTTCAAATTCTGCCCAACTAGTGTTGTCCCTAGCCAAATGCCCCCGTTCCGAACATAATGGGCTAGATCTCATCAGTCCATTTGATCGTCTCAGCCCATTTTTCTTTACTTTAAAATATAAATCATTTAATTATTTAATTTGATCGTACATTTTAATTTATCGGGGCCACATACTAACTCTAAAAATTGCAGAAAAATTATTTCTAGTTATGTTTTGGAGATACGGTCCTAACAAGATTAATTTCGTCGAATTTGGAGACTGTTTGAAAAATGGATATTTTCAAGTTGATTAAATTTGACTGAAATTGACAAAACACATTTTCTTTTGCCACGCTTATATATTCATTCTAAAAATTATGAAAATTTAAACCTAGCAATAATTTTACACTCCGGTTCCAACAAAAGCGGTTTCATCGAAAATGGAGGTCGTTTGCAAAATGGCTATTTTTAGCATTAAAATATATAAAAATTCCATAGCAACTATTCTGAATTTTTAACTAGCCATAATTTTTGATTCCCGCTATGAAATTTCAATTTTTCTGATTTGTTGGAAAAATACTTTTAAATAGATTTAGATATTTTTGGTTTCACCAAAATCAGATTTATTTTGAATCCTGTACATTCAGTCAAAGTTCACATTCAATTTTTCAAACTGCCGTGCTATTTTAAACTCCTTATATAATTAAAATAAATATATTCATTCTAACTTCGATTTAAATAAATTTTTAATTGTTATTATTTAAAATATATTATTTTAAATATTTAAATTCCATAAAAAATTCTAAAATAAAAATTTTAAATTGGTTCCAAGATTCCGGGTTGTTACAATCTCCTCCACTTAAAATCATTTCGTCCTCGAAAAGGAACGAAGCTAGAAGTTGTTTAACTAACCACTCAATTTTTTAATTTTTTATTGGTTTCAATAATTTTATTAGTTGAACCAATAATCACACAACACAACCATCAATCATTTAGTTGATTAGTTTTTCAAATATATATAACTTTTATATGTTAAAAATCATATTTTCTAAGATCGGATTTTAAATATAATCGCAAATACGTTAATTATATACTTGTCACTCTTAACTCATTCTAGGGCATTACTAACTCCATCTCTAATTAGTTTTCTCATTCTAGGATATTGATCATCCTAACTCTAATGAGTATTCTTTTATAGGATATTACTAATCCTACCTTTGATGAGTCTTTTGTTCAGTTCTAACGAGTTGTACCCTAAAGATTTGAATTAACCAAAGCTCTGATACCAACTGTGACGATTTGGATTTTTCTCGGACCTAATCGATCGCAAAATCGACTAAGACCGTTCAAAACCTGAATACGCTAACTTTGGGAATACAACACGTTAGAACAAATGACAAAAGACTTTCATTACATCATAATAATGTAACATTAGAGTACATAATATATCAGAGTATATCGAATATAATGCAGCGGAAGATAAATTTTCGATAGATTTAATACAGCGCCGTAGATCAAATAAACTAATCATAGCGGAAGACTATCAATGCTCTACACACAGCTTTAAGCTTCGATCCAGAATCTTGCTCAATATATCTGCAAAAAATGCTACTCGACTGCCCGTGTGGAAAAGAGGGCACCCGAGTTTGCAAAATGAAACAAACTACAGGTCAGTCATGGGACTGGTATGAGAAATCTTACTTAACTAATCTAATAATAAGGCTAATCACAGGACCACGCCGCTAACGCGGAACGGGTTTACTCCATTGGATTGCCAGTGCATAAATAAAGTAAATTCTAAAACAACGCAATGCTTTTAAAAAAAATGAATCCATTATAAGACTCAAGTCCCATCACACAATGCAACGCAAACCGGAGGATAGAGTTTTACCTTATAATGGTCAAAAATGCTTGATACGATAAAACGGAATTGATGCTATCATTAGTGTATATATGTTTCAAAACATTTCAATCGTAATGTATTAATTATAGACGACATAGTTACCATATACTATGTCGCCATACTAGTTCTACACTCAAAACCGCATGATGTCGTATTAGAAGTTGGATTTCCATCATGAGTCAAGGCTGGGAAAAATCTCCTTACCGATCCGAGACACTCTAGCAAATGTCTCAGGATACGGACGCTGGCGAACCTTTGGATCCAGCAGGGCCAGTCCACAAATACTTTAGTGGATTAGTTATGCCTGAACACACGCTTCCCGGTCCTATTGAACCTATAAATTGGTCACTATCGACCAATATAACCAAGGCCTCGTAATCCATCATCCACATAAGTAAAATGTCAGGGCTTGCAAAACCCTGATACCACTTCTAGCTAGAAAGAGACGTGTGCACTCCCTGTGTTCCCTTGTCCCGTTTCTGACTCTTACTGGGGTGTGTGAGGCTCGCGAAGTTAAGTTACACAAAGTTATGCTAAATAAAGCTATGTTTTGATCATCAACCACAAGGCTCTGCTTTTCAACAAAAGCCTTGATCATTTGGATCTTAGCATGCCACATTGTCAATCCATACCATACCATTGATTTCTACCAATATATAACCTCTGAGCTCATACATCTCAGAGAAGGGTGTTAAGCAAGAGAATAAGTTCTTTGCCACCAAACAGATATATATTTAGCTGAGATAAATGAACACAGCATAAAGGAATACAACGTCAGACATACCATCCGTTTACAAGTCTGTTCTGGGTCTGAACGAAATCGGAGACACCTTATTCCTTGTCCCATATGTCCAATACAGGAGAGAGGTTCTCGCATATCCATCGATCTCCAAGTACGTCTGGACGATCACCACTTATTACCTTGTCTTGGGATGCCTCCCAATCATGACATCAGTGATCATCCAAACGATGTGAAGACCTCCGGTCTTCCACCACCGTCTTCATCTTCGACTTTTAATTGTTGTAGTAATTATTCAGAATGGGTTAATCTCGGTCTTTCCGAATAACTCCCGTATTTTATAATCAACAATTAAGTGCTATAGAAACACATCATACGCCTCATTCCAAATTCAGAACACTCTTTTAATAAAATATTCACATTATTAGGGAAAGGTTCCCATCAATTTTATCAAAGATAAATTCTTTTAAATTTATTCTTTAATCTTCTTTTTAAAGATTCTTTAAAACTTCAATGTGGTTTTAAATATCAGAAATCATAACTTTAGGATTATTCAAATTGAAGAAATTAATCTTATCTTTAACTAGGTTAAAGAACCAATGTTTTTTAAAAACATTGCTCACGGTAAACCAAAAATCATCTTCCCTTAAATATGGAATTTTCACAGAAATCAAACATATATATAATCGATATAAATTTCCCTACCAGACTAATAATATAAATGGAATAACGGCAAAGCCTTTTAAAATCCATACATAGTAATGGTCTTCTTTTATAGAATCTCATCTCGATTATTATTAAATCGAATCCCATTCAATTCCAATTTACTATATTAAATTGGAAAACTTTTCTTTAGAGAATTTCCATTAAATCTTAATAAAAGATTAATAACTTCCAAATTATATTTTCACTGTTAATTGGGTTAAAGAACAAATGTTGTTTAAAACACAGTTCACGATAAACCCAATTCACATTTCATTTTATTCTAATTACTAATCTTAATTAAAAGATTTTTTTTCTCAACTGGGTTTAAGAATGGTGTTATTGAAGACACCATTCACGGTAGACCCAAAAATCCAATTTATTTATTTAATTCCAAGTAAATATTAATTTATTGGAAAACTATGTTAAATCTTAATTTAAAGATTTATTCCAGTTAATAACTATTTCATATCGATAAAAATATATTTTTATCTTTTCAAATATGGAATTTTTCATCCAAAATCTTTTTAAATCATTTATTATGATTTTACATAATTTTTTCATATTTTTAATAATTTTATTAAGGCCTTTACAGTTGATTTCCATAAATGGTCATCGAACTGCACTTATAACGACCTTTTCTGAAATTTATTTGGGAATAATTCAAAATCCAACCATTAGATTTCAAATCTCTTATATTCATTGGAAAGCTCTTTTCGATACGAACCCAACGATTCCGGTTTTAGGAGAATCCGACAGTCGGATCTTCCGTTACATCAATTTGAAGTTAATGGTCGAAATTCGCGAACGGTCGCCGCGCGACGCGTTCTATTCAGGCCTTTAAATATATAATATATATTAAATATATTTCGTTGTTTACTATTTATAACATGTTTTATAAATTGTCTAAAAATTCGTTTTAAAACGATTTTAACTTCATTTTCAATTTTAAATAAAAATTGAACATTCTATATTTTTATCATATTCAATATTTATATTTTCAAAATATTAGATTTATTTATTTCAATTTCCATTATAAAGTAAATCAAATCGATCGATAAACCTGTTCGGGCTAAAATAATATTTGCTACTTAATTCGGCTTCATATTTTTATATTCGTATAAAAAGGGACATAGAAATCATAATTTTATTTTACACTGAATCTTATCAAACCGACCGATAGGGAGGTTTCCCTACTGTAAGAGCCAAAACCAAATTGTCTGAGCCAATAAATTAAGCCTTAATTTTCGCTCAATAATAATGTTATCTTCGTCGTTTCCTTGTTTCTCTTCCTCAATCTGCGTTTTCCTTCTTAAATACGAATTCTTGCTACCTATTCTTCGCCTGTAATATCTCCAGATTCGCTACTCTGTTCTCCCTTTCGTAACCCTAACCTTCTAAAAAATCATGTTGGCCATAAATTTATCAGCCGCTACTCTCTTCTCCCTTTCGCTCCGCGTTCGGCTCCTAACCATTTAACTCCTATAGGCGATACGTCAGACCTAAAGATAGGACCTTCAACGTTTTCTGTTTTAAAATTTATTCCATCGATCTCTCTACTCTTGCAGGCATCTCGCGAGAGACGCTAAGCCTTTCGATGAAGGCCTCACGTGTGTTTCAAGATGCTTAGCATATAGTTGACTGTAAACCAAAATGTAAGTTTGTATCTCGCTTCACTTATCTATTTGTTATTGAAGCTAGAGAATCTGATATTATTTGTGTAACTATTGTGTGGTGTGATTTATTCACATGCTGGTTTTGATTTATCTTGTGATTTCCCTTTAACGTTCAAAAAGCCCTAATTCTTATTCTCTATTCAACAAAAATCATGACTTCCAAAAGGAAAGAAAAAAAGAAGGACGAGGGCGAATAGCAATGTCGCTCACGTTCAAATGGGAGCATAGAATTGGGTCTCATGGCCTAGAGCGGAGGTGTGACGAGAAGGAATTTCGCTCGGTCCGAACCAGTCGCTAAACCGACCCAGACCGTTCGAAACGCCCTATCGTTTGAGAACAACACACAAAATAGAACGCAGACGGAAGAACATTTCACTGTATATTACAACAATGCATCAGATTACAAGAATATACAGAGTATGAAAGAATATTACACAGAAATATCAGAGATTTAAATTACATTTAAATACATAGCAGCGGAAAATAATACAATACACAACTAGAAGAGATATACGGATACAAAGCTTTCCGGATATCATTCCAGCTGTAAACCAGGATCCTGTGAATATAAATCTGCAAAACCAAAACTACTAGCTGCCCGTGTCGAAAATAGGGGCACCCAGAGTTTAGGTTAAAACAATAAACTCCAGGTCAGTCATGTGACTGGTGTGAGAACTAAAACAGTTAATCTTTATTTTAAATCATTAGGTAAATCAAGGGACCACGCCGTATAACACGGAACGGGTTTCCTCCCAAGAATACCAGTGCATAAACTAACAACGCAATGCTAAATAAAGAAAAATGAAGCTGTTATAAGACCCAGGTCCTATCACACAATGCAACGCAAGCCGGGGGATAGGGTTTTCCCTTATAACAGCCAAAGAATGCTTGATACGTTTAAAACAAATCATTTGATACTATTATAAGTGCATAGTGTATAAAACAACTTCAAATCATAAGTATCAATCATAGGCGGCATGGGTACCATATATCATGTCGCCATACTAGTTCTACAATTAAAACCGCAAAATCACATATTTGGAAATTGGATTTCCATTTATGAACCGAGGCAAAAGATAGTCCTCAACCGATTCGAGACGCTCTAGCCCGTGTCTCAAAATCAGAGCTCGAGTGACCCTTGGAGCGACAGGGCCGGTCCACCGATGTGGATTAAAATGCCTGAACACTACGTTTCCCCGCCCTTTGGGGCGTAAATGAGCCAACTAAATGACTCCATCGGTTCGAGAACGACCGATCAATCCGAGGCGCCTCGCAACAGCAACAACCACATAAGTCAAACTCGTCAGGGCGTGTAAAACCACTGACGCCACTTTTTAGCTAGAAGGAAATGCATGCCCTCCCTGAGGTCCGTCTCCAGTTTTTGGTTCATACCGGGTGTGAAACTCGCGAAGCAAACGTTACACAAAGCTACGCCACAAAGGCCTTGCTTTGATCATCACCACAAGACTTTGCTTTTCAACAGAAGCCTCGATCAATTGCCACTTAGGCATGCCACACAGGCAATTCACTCCATGCGTTTGATATCCATCAATATATAACCCCTGAGCTCGTACGTCTCAGAGAAGGGCGTTAAGCAAGAGAATAAATTCTCCGCCGCCAAACAGATATATATTTAATAGAGATCAATCACACGGACTAAAATCCAATGTCAGACACACAGTCCATTTACAAGTCCGTTCTGGGGCTGAACGAAACCGGAGGCACCTAGTACCCCGCATATCCATCGATCTCCAGGTACGTCTGGACGATCACCAACTGTTTCCATCTTCTTGGGTGTACAGCCCAATCAAGATCATCAGTAATCACCCAAACGACGTGAAGACTTCCGGTCTTCGACCATCGTCTTCATCTTCGACTAATCGTCGTATCAGTTATTCAGAATGGGATAAACCCGGTCTTTCCGAATAACTCGCGTATATTTTAAATAAGTGTTACACAAACACAACATACGCCTCATTCCAATTCATCAGTCACTAACCGTAAATTAATCAAGAGAATAATTTCCCAAATATTAACCCCGAAGGCCGAAACCAACATCAGATCAATATCCAGAAAACCATTCTGCTAGGCCAACCGACAGTTAGTTTCTAAATTTCACATTCATAGGGAAATGTTCCCATTAATTTTATCAAAGATAAATTCCTTGAATTTATTCTTTAATCTACTTTTGAATTTCGATTCAACTAGTCGGGATTAACGAAACTTACCGAAGTAATCATTTGTTTTAATTTTCCCAATCCCAACCTATTCATCCCATGAAGTAAAACTGGTAATACTTCATATCTAACACCACAGTGTTATCGGTAATTCAGTTACCCTTTCACGTTCAAATCTAATTAAAGATTTAACTAACGCCTGGAGCAAAACTGGTGATACTCCATTTCGATTATTTCAATCTAATTAAAGATTCGTTAAAACTCCACTTAGTTTTAATCGTTAACTGGGTTAAAGAATCAGTGTCATTTAAAACACGGTTCACGATAAACCCAAAATCACATTCATTAATTATCGGGTTAAAGAACGAGTGTTATTTAAAACACTGTCCACGATAAACCCAAAAATCAATATCAATTCAATTCCAGTTAAATATTATTCAATTTGTACACTTCATTAAATCTAAATAAAAAGATCTAATCTTTTCTCAACCGGGTTCAAGAACAGTGTTAGTGAAGACACCATTCACGACAAACCCAAATCACATTTGATATTCAATATAAGGCTCTGAATAGAAAATATATCGGCTTATATTCAATATCAAATTCTACGATTAACAAATGTCGTATTGGAAATAATGATATAAATATATATCTTTCAAATTTCCATAACAACATCTGTATAATCACGAACTCCAACATCGAAATATTCCGAAGACAATTTCGATTCAAATCCACTCAAATGCAATCATTGGAAATTCTGGTTATTTTTAAAACCCTTTTCAAATTCAATTTATTTATTTAAAAATAAATAGAATTATAATTCTAGTTCAAAACTAGTTCATTTCGATAAAAAACTATTTTTATCTTTTCAAATATGGAGTTTTTCATCCCAATTCTTTCTAAATCATTTCTTATGATTCTACACAAATTATTACTATTTTTAATAATTTTATCAAGGCCTGTACAGTCGATTTCCATCAACGGCCATCAAACTACACTTACAGCGACCTTTTTCGAATTTGATTTGGACGTATCTCCAAATCCAACCGTTAGATTTCAAATTTCTAACATTCGTTTGAAAGCTCTTTTCGATACGAACCCAACGGTTCCGGTTTTAGGAGAATCCGACGGTCGGATCTCCCGTAATGTCCGTTTGAAAAAATGGTCGAAATTCACGAACTGCCGCGGCGCGGCGCGTTCTATTCAGGCCATTATATTATATATATAATATATATTTCGTCAATTTCTATTTAAAACGAATTATATAAATAGTTTTAAATTCGTTTCAAAAGCAATTTCAACTTCCTTTTCAATTCAAATCAAAATTGAATTCTTCTTTATAAATTCGTTTTAAAATTCATTTCTATTCAATTCAAATTTCAATTCAATTTGAATTCATTTCAATTCGCTTTCAATTCAAATT
This sequence comes from Allium sativum, assembly GCA_030737875.1. Classification (NCBI taxonomy): domain Eukaryota; kingdom Viridiplantae; phylum Streptophyta; class Magnoliopsida; order Asparagales; family Amaryllidaceae; genus Allium; species Allium sativum. The sequence continues at coordinate 284,568,593 of CM060921.1, forward strand.
GAATTCGTTTTCAATTCAATTCATTTCGAAATCATTTTCAATTCAATTCATTTCGAAATCGTTTTCAATTCAACTCATTTCGAAATCGTTTTCAATTCATTTCGAAATCGTTTTCAATTCAATTCATTTCGAAATCGTTATATATTCAATTCATTTCGAAATCGTTATATATTCAATTCATTTCGAAATCGTTATATATTCAATTCATTTCGAAATCGTTTTATATTCAATTCATTTCGAAATCGTTTTATATTCAATTCATTTCGAAATCGTTATATATTCAATTCATTTCGAAATGAATAAAATCGATATAAATATCGTTCACGTCAAAATGGCGTTAAACTAATCAACACGGCTTCATAAATTTCCATTTTCAAATATTCTATTTCAAATATTTCTTTTTCAAAATAGTTGTTATTATCAAAATATTTCGTTCAACACATGACCAATCTCAATGGATGAGTACTGTCAACACATGAACCGTTAGTTTATATTGATAAAGATGTAAATTTTATTATCAAAATATTCTTTATTTTCTAAATTGGAATGAGGCCCAATCAATCACCATATAATGTTAACTATATGGATTTTTCATACAACACATGTATATAATAGCATTGAAAAATAATCAACCATCAACCAAAGTGCACTACACTGTATAAGCATCAAATATAGACTTTTAACGCTTATAGCAGCTTGTCAATCAATCGATCGACATATTTAATCAATCCGGATGAGTGAACTTCAAGTTTCATCCCAACACCCGTGTGGGGTTTCAAACAACCAAACACAGATTTTATTTGTGCAGTTGGGCGATGTGTAAAATTTATCGACCCAATCAATGTCAGTCAAATCAGTGTACATAAACAAACCGTCTGGTTTGTAAATGAATATTTTATTTATTCACATTCACGTTAAAAATTATATTTTTAACGATAAAACATTTTATTCCAACATATGAGTTTCTATTCAGTTCATTCTTTAAATAAAATGATATTTTTATTTTTCTAACCTATTTTAGAAAATTTCGGCGGCATAACGGCACGATATTAGAAACGGGACAAGGCCTAGCCTTATCCCCGGTCTAGTGAAGGCCCACGCCATTCACACATCAATCAAATCTATTCATTTCACCAAACAATTCAATTTCAAATCAAATCATCTAACTAATCTATGCAATCAAACAAACAAGTCCATGGTCTGTGGACGATTGTGTCGGGTGCTACTAAGCACCGTCTGCATTCTAGTATATATATATAAATAGAAATGAAATTGAAAGGTGAGAAATTCTCACTAATAGCTATCCTAGCTCCACGGCACTTTCAATGCAGGAAATCTTCAACGTTCTCGCCTTTTTGTCACCTTCGTTGCCCGTATCCTCTACAAATGTAAAAATCGAATTTTTACTTCGTTATTCTATATATAAAAATCGAATTTTTACTTCGCTATTCTATATATAAAAATTCCGTTTCAAAAATATAGATTTCGCCTTTATAAAAATAAAGATTTCGCCTTTATAATTTCATCACTATAAAAATCACATTTTTATTTTGCTACCTATATAAAGATGATATTTTTAATATTCCTATCATGTAAAAATTATGTTTTTACTTCTCTACATAAACAAAAATCGTATTTTTATATCATCTATATAGTAAAGACTATATTTTTAATACTTTTAAAAATATAAAAATCATATTTTTATACAAAATTATTTATTTTTAAAACCAATTTTTCTTTCTTTTCTATATTTTCAAAAACCAATTCTATTTATATTTTCTATAATCTCTTCTGCTTATTTTTGAAAAACAAGGATTTTTATATTTTCTATATATATGAATTTTAGATTTTAACAATGCTTTAAACATCAATTGCATATATTACAAATAAAATAATTAATTATGTTAACAAAGGGGATTACCTCCTCTCATCTTCATTCCTATGGCATCAGCAGACCCCGTTCAAAATACCCGACGCCTCAAAACCCATCCTCGCTCAGAACATCACCTGCGCCCGCTGTTCGACGGAGAGGGGGGGTCCACTTCGGCTGTTGGTGGTCGCGTAGAGGCGAGGGGGTCAGGGGGTAATCGCGGTGGCCGTGCTGTATTGGCGGCGGGGTCTTTGAGGCTGGAGCGGTTTTTGATAGAGGAGGGGAGGGCGCTGTCGAGGTGGATGGACGGAGGGGGATCGAACGACGGTGGGGGGGGGGGGGTCGCGATGCGAGGGCGTCGACTGGCGGTTAGGGCTTCAGGCCGATTCGATTTTTTTTTCTCAATCGGGTTTAGAACGATGGTAAAAGGGAAAGGTGGGTTTGACTGTAAAGAGGATGGTGGAAAGAATTTTATATTAATATTATATTATTTTAATTATCCCTATAGTTGACTTTTTATTCGAACACCAAACGAGACCCAACAACTGTCGTCCATAGCTAATTACCTCTATTCCGAACAAAATGGGATATGTCCCGTAAGCCAATTCGACCGTTTCGATCAGTTTCCGTCAAAATTAAAATATAAATAAATAGAAACAGTCAATATTGATTTTAACGTACATTTCAATTTATCGGGGTCACATTCGAATTCTATAATTACCAGAAAAATATTTCCTAGCTTCGTATTGACGATATGGTCCTAACAAAACTAGTTTCGTCGAATTCTGAGACCGTTAGAAAATGGCCATTTTCCAGTCGATTAAAATCAACTAAAACTGGTCAAACGCGTTTTCCTTTGCCACGCTCACATATTGATTCGAAAAATTATGAAATTTGGAATCTAGCAATAACTTGACACTGCGGATCCAACAAAACTGGTTTCGTCGAAATCCGAGGTCATTTGCAAAATGTCCATTTTTAAGGGCCTGAATTCCATAGCGACTATTCAGAATTTTCAACTGGACATACCTTTTGATTCCCGCTATGAAATTTTGATTTTCCGGATTCGTTGGAAAGATATTATCAATTAGATCCAAATGTTTTTGGTTTCACTAAAATCCGGATTGTTTTGCACCCGGTATATTCAATTGAAGTTTGAAATCGAATTATCGAACTACCGCGCCATTTTCAATTATATTTATAATTATATATAATTATTTATATTCTAACGACGACGCGTATAAATATATACGTTCGAATTATATTCAAAATAAATTTTCTCGTCGTTATTATTTAAAATAATTCATTTTAAATAATCAAAATTCGTTAAAATTGCCAAAATAAAAATTTTAAACTGGCCCAGATTTTCGGGTTATTACAGGAGGCGACAGTAAAGGTATAACTTGATGGCTGATAGGAATTCGAGTTTCAATGACTACGACAAATTTCTAGAGTGTGCAGATTGAAAGGAAGATACAGAGAGGATGGCACACATTACAGAGGTAAAATTTTCACTTAAAGTTCTGTGTAAATTTATGATTTTTATCTATATGTCATATTTGCATGAATTAAAATGAAGATTGAATATACAATATTTGTAGTGTAAAGTGCGCTTGTGGGTAGCCTGTCGTGTATGTATGTTGCTTTGTATGTGCTGGTCCAAATGTGCAGTCTTTTTAGGGGTGTGTGCGCGCGCAAGTATGGGTGTGTATGCTTGTCCAAACCTATAGTGGGCATGAGCATACATACGTATAATGTTGTGTGATATATGTAGATTTTGAAGTTTATACCGGTATTTTGTTTGGAAATTAATGGATAATATGAAAAGGGTTTGAAAATTTAGGAATGAAATTTAGAGCAAGTTTTTTTTGTAGTGTGGAAGCTGTATTGTGGTTGAATGTTAGTTAGATTCCTTTTTTTTCTAACTTATTTTTGGTTTGACATTATGTTAGCTTCTACGGTTTGTGATACACTGTATGGAACAATTGAGTAGTAGGGTCATGTAATGCAAAAACCATTGCATTAGAAGTAAATAGATATTAGGTAAACATGGGCAGAAGTGTCCATTTGTACACATAGCTATGTACAAATGCAGTCAACGGGGGACAGATTTATTAAACATACCTGAAGATGTCATTCATCAGTAAGTTATATTTCTTACATTAACGTGCATATTGCTTATGTATGTGTTTAACTTTTTTTTTAACAAAACATTGGCTTTTCCCATATATATATCCTTTTACATTCCTGCTTCCTATATGTTTCTAGATATGCAAGTTTGCATGGGCAAAATGCAAGTTGGTTCTTGCTTTGAAAAGGATTGAAAGAAAATATGTTAAAGTTTATAGGAGGTGGAGCAATTGTCGTTGAGATCTTGTTGATATATCACTTGAAAATTTTACTTCCTTCCTTTGTAGACGTCATAAGGAAGATGGCAACAATTTTATAAGCATTGAACATTCACACAGGAAAAAAAAGTGAGCACTATTTTAACTTTAGATATTATTTTCCTAGGATGTACAATGGATTTGAAATACCAAAACGTAACTTTTTCTAATTATGCATCATCTAAAACACATGTTAGTGGGAAGTAAAAAACTATTTTTGCAAGGAAGAAATAAATATAAATTCAATGGACAACTCCACCATTATATTATATTCTACTTATTTTCATATATTCCAAATATAAGGCTAACAAAATGACTTTGGGTGTTCTCCAGCCATGAATATGGAAACAAGTTTAAAGCAGACATATAGGCGAAGTTGGATATAGAGGTTGTATAGTCAAACCGACTGTTAGGGAGGTTTCCCTACTGTAAGGGACCCAAAATCAATTTGTCCATCCTAATTATTTTGGGCAGCAAAATCTGATTTTCGCGACAATTTCTTGGATGTCAGAATAACAATCCGTCTGTCTCTCCTCCATTTATCCTTGGTTTTCTCATCCAATCTCTACTTCTTCTCCCCAAAATCTCATTTTTTCCACCCAGTCTTCTATACTCGTTCTCCCCTAATCTGGCCTTCATCTTCTCCCCAAGATCGATTCAATTTTTTAGGTTAATTAATTCGAATTTCGAAGGATTACTGTTGGCAGATCTGCAATCTCGTTAGCGATTCTCTACTTCCGTTCATTGTAATTTATCTTTTCCGTTCTTTTTTCCTTTCTGTTATTTAATTTAAATTCTTTTTTTTTAGCTGCATTATTATGTATACTGCTTGTAGTGATTGAAGGATTGTTAAATTACTAAGGAGAAAGAGAAGGAGATATTTCTGTCTTTTCTACGGTAAGCTCTCGAACCTTATTGTATTTGTTAAAGGTTTTGGGTATTATTTTTTGGTTAGTCTGAAGTTATGTTGATTTTAGGTTTCCAGGAAAATCATGGAATGGGAAAAGAAGCATAATTTTCTGCTAGAGGTACGATAAAATCATGGATCTGTTTCATCTATCGTGATTACACGGTACTTTGAGCTTATCGAGTATGAGCGCTATTGACAACTATTTATTTCCAACCTTCTTAAAAGAAAAGTTGAAAAATAACCTTTTAGTAGTTTAGTTGAATAGCAACAAATAAAAGTATGTATTTTGTTTACCACTTAAATTAAAAAGTTAAAATGAGTGGCTACCATGGCATTCGAGTAATGAATGCATGTTATATTACATAATTGAACATGTTAATGTAAAAGGATCAACAAATAAATGGACACTCACATTTTGCATGCAAATTGTTTGATACTTAGCCATGTGCTTGGTCAAAACGGCCTATGACATCGATCATAAGTTATTAAAAACAAATTGGTGCTTCTCCAAATATGAATTCCTATGTTATATGCTACATTCTTATAAGAAGTTTTCAAACATCAACTTAAATAAGCTATTTATAAGGATTTGAGAAACATACTCTAAAGTTGGAACCTAAGACAAGTTATTGTACAACTTTTTAACTATTAGCCCAAAGTTTTAGAATGTATTTGGAAACTAATTCTTTACTTCTAATTTCTAAACAGTTTTTTGTGAATATTTCATGAGCAACTATTTGTTTGTAGCTTAATATTAACAACTTTTGATAGAAGTTGTTTCAAATCCGTTAATTGTTTTGGCAAACATGTTAACGTCTTCACTTCTGAGAAGCATAAGTTTTATTATAACTAGTAAACATTACGTAGTTCTTTTGGTTGTCTTTTAGGCTGGACGCACAACCATTGTCAAGTTGGTTTAGAGGTCAATGTTTGATGAGAGGCTAAGAATCTGCTGTATTATTTGCGTAAATGAGATTTTCTCTACCACAATATTATCAATTAGACAAAAGATATCACCAATAAAGCTAATTCTGGGTATATATGTGGCGAGTGAGCAAGGGGACTCCTGTTGGCAATGTAGCTTCACCACAATTTTTTTAAATAATATTCTGAATTCCAACTTATTTGGTTAAAATTTTAATGTCAAGTGTTATTTCAGTCAAATTATATAGAATCCATCGAGTTTAGTCATTTACACATGGATATCATAGGATTCAAAGAATAAAGACCATCTCTTCCCTTGGATTTTCCTAAAATATCGCTCGACGTTCATTCTGTGAAATAGTTCAATATATTGGCAATCAACCTCTTTCTTAGATGATAAGTTGTGTGTGTCAGTTTCTATTATTATTTTTAAAAAGAAGATAAAAAGGAATCAAATCATGTGTAATCCCGTTCTGGAAAAAGTGCAGCATTGAATATTAGCTGTAGAACTTAATTTTATTATTTGTTCATACTTATTTGCAATTTGCTTGTGTTTAACATTATTGGAATCTTCTAAGAACCTTCTCTTAGTGTTTTCAATCTTCATTTTCTGTTTATGTTCATATATTTTAGGAAGTTTCTAATAAACAAATTTTTAGTTGTTTTTCCCCTTTTCAATTGCGACTCACATGCATCTTGCTGTTTTGAACTTTTATAATGACCAGCTGACAGAACAACTACAATACTTGTTGAATTTAACCTCCTCTGCATCATCGTCCAAGAAAATACTCTGACTTTGATATCACATAAGATCTTGTTACTATTTGAATAGAATAATTTATATTTATATGTAAATTCCTATATTTTTTGAAGTCGTGAAACTGTAATGAAACCATAATATTTTTCGAGTATCATGATCAGTAAAATGCCAACTGTCCTCATTTTCTAAGCTCCATGAACACAAGCAATCCAAACATTGAGTTTGTAATAATGTATAGCCACTAATGTGGTAACTCACTCATATCTGCTTATAGTGTTAGTTGGTATCTTGCTCAGATATTATCTACAATGTCCCACACCTTCTCTTTGTTTCATGTACCGAGGAAATTAAAAATGGAGAAACTGCTTGTGCTGTTTGTTTACTGGTATACAAGCATAATAACTGAAAAATTAGTATCATAAAAAGCAGTAACATGTTATTGACTATTTGGTTCAGGGTTTTACAAATGGAGAGAGTGCAAGAAGAATGTCTGAATGTGGACATGTATTTCATCTACTTTGCATCAATAGGCGGTTACTTGAGCATGGTTCATGTCCAATGTGTAGAAAAGAGATCAACTTCATAGCTACTCAGTAAATTGATTCTTAACAACATGAACGTGGAGGAAAACAGTGTGTATGTGTCCCTGTATGTGTCTATATACATAGAATAATTATCGCCGTGTGAGCAAAAAAAATAAAAAATAAAAAAAAAAAGGGAAATTTGATTCCAGTTTTTTTGTTGAAAAGGTCTGATTGTTTGTATAAGATAGTTCAAATATTTAACAAATCTTTTGTTGAAAAATAGGACTTGATTTTAAATTATATAAGCATTGTTGTTTGTTTTCATAAGATATATATATATATATATATATATATATATATTAATAACTTGGGCCATATCCATTGACAATACGTCATTATATTGTTCACAATACATTTGTGAATTTATACTTTTCGCACAAACTACAATCTTGGTCTACTCTTGCAAAAAAAATATTTTAATTAAATATTCACTGATATGATAATATATTTGTTTCGTTTTTACTTCTATTTCTTCATTCAATTAATGGTTTAGAGTCTTAAAATAGCTAAACATTAAGATTACATTAATCCTTCTTAATATATATCAATATACATATACGTGTTAGTGACTGATTCAAATTGATACATTGATAATATATTCTTAGTTCTAAGTTGGTTCACATGTCAAATTTAGTTATTTTGAATTTCCATTTTTTTAATTACTTTCATTTTTCCTTAAACTGCCCTATAATTTATTCATTAAAATCTATTACAAGTTTTAACAAATAACTGTATATTTCATATTGAACTTCTTAACGGTCGGTTTTCCCACCGTTGTGCGGTAATACAAGTTTTAAAATATTCATAATTTTAGAATATTCTTTATATCAAAAAATTCTTTATTTAAAATATATTTTACATTAAAAATATTCTGAATCGGAATGAGACTCAATCAATTACCATATAATTTCAGCTATATGGATTTCATACATCGCATGTATAAAACAATAATGAGAAATAATCAATAAACAATCCATTCACATCCAAAGTGAAATTAATAACTGTGTGAGCATTAAAAGAAATAAATAAATAATGCTCATCACAGACTGTCAACCCGTCGGTTGACATACAACTAAATATTGGACTAGTGTATGACAAATGTCATCCCAATACCCGTGTGGGGTTTTCAAACAACAACAGTTTACATACATAAATCAATGGTTAATAAATTTAACCAATTATAATTCAGTTTGAATTATTTCTAATATCGCTAACATAATCATGATAATGTTTTACCAATGTACATTTTTCTACTTCTCCAACATTTAATGTTGATATCAAACAAATGAACATTTCTACTTCTATAACATGTAAATGTTAATATTAAACAATGCATATTTTAATTATTCCTACTTACATTAAAAATGAAATTTTTAATGTAAAAACATTTTTATCAAACAATGACCTTTTTATTGAATCCTTTTATGCATTAAAAATGACCTTTTGAATGTAAACATACTATAATCAAATTTTAATCTTTTTATATAATCATTTGTACATTAAAAATGTACTTTCCTATGTTAACACATTTTTACCAAAGTTTAATCTTTTTAATCAATCCATTATTACATTAAAGATGTAATTTTAACGTTAACATAATATATTAAACAATGAAATTTTTGTAATAGTTTATTTACATTAAAAATGTAAATTTCAGTGTCAAAATATTTTTTTTATTACACAATGAATCTATTATTTTCATATGATTCATTTACATTAAAAATGTAAATTTTAATGTAAAAACATTTTTCAAGCAATGAACCTTTTTCTAATGATTCATTTTTACATTAACAATGTAAATTTTAATGTGAAAACAAATTTTCAAACAATGAATCTTTTAACATGACTCATACATACATTAAAGTGTAAATTTTAATGTAAACAAAATTTTATTAAATTGAATCCTTTTATATGATTCATACTTACAATAAAAATGTAATTTTTAAAGTAAACAAAATTTTTATTGACTTGAATCTTTTAAAACAGATGTTCGTTTTTCATATTTTCTCATATACAATAAAAATGTAAACATTTTATTGTTAAACATTTTTATATTACATCCAATGATCATTTTACATAAATCATGCTTTACAATAAAAATGTAAATTTTAATGTTTCAACATTATTATCCATACAATGAATATTTTATATATTTTATCTTTACATTAAAAATATGAATTTTAAAGTTACAACATTTTTATCCCTAACATAAATGACATTTTTATCACTAACATAAATGACATTTTTAATCTAATGTAACATTTCTAACATAAATGATATTTTTAATCTTATGTAACATTTCTAACATAAATGATGTTTTTAATCTAACGTACCATTTCTAACATAAATGATGTTTTTAATCTAATGTAACATTTCTAACATAAATGATATTTTTAATCTAATGTAACATTTCTAACATAAATGATGTTTTTAATCTAATGTGACATTTCTAACATAAATGATGTTTTTAATCTAATGTAACATTTCTAGCATAAATGATGTTTTTAATCTAATGTAACATTTCTAACATAAATGATGTTTTTAATCTATTAGCATAAATGATGTTTTTAATCTAGTGTAACATTTCTATCAAAAATGATATTTTTAATCTAATGTAACATTTCTAACATAAATGATGTTTTTAATCTAATGTAACATTTCTAACATAAATGATGTTTTTAATCTAATGTAAAATTTCTAACATAAATGATGTTTTTATACTAATATAATATATCCTAACCAAAATGATATTTTTATTTAAACAAAACAAAACATTATATAACAAATGACATTTCTATTAATGATCATTTTCTCTACATGTACAATAAAAAGAATGTTTTTATTGTCTGCTAATTCTAACAATTCTAATGTGACATGTAGAATAGAAAGAGTATTCTATCGTATGGCAATTTCTATGTTCCATATTAAACTGAAAAGAACAATTTTCTTTTATATCAAATCCTATGTTGTATATGTATAAATAAAAAGAACATTTTTATATTACAACAAATCCTATGATCAATTTTTCTAATATCACCAACATATAAATGATAATGTTCTAATCTAGAAAAATCATAATCTTAGCATATGACCAATTTTAACTAACGAAAATATAATTAACAAATGAATCTTTTGATTCTAAACTAAAAAGCTAGCAACAATATTTTAACGAACAATATATATATATATATATATATATATATATATATATATATATATAGATCCAACCATTCATCATAACCAAAATAAATCAATAAATCTCAATTTTATATGACGCATAAATGTGTTGTATGTAGCGTTAATAGTACAATCACACTCAGTTTAAATATATATATATATATATATATATATATTTTATTATAATTTTAAATCAAGAAATCTCATAGTGGTTTTATTTCTTCAAAACTGTAGATAGCTCCAAATCAGTTCCAATTAGTCCCATGTTGTAGATCTTGATTTTATAGTTCCGACGAACTTCGTTTCGTTGAATTCTGATCATGAAGTAAAAAGTTATGGTATTTTAACTGCTAATTACATTATTAAACAACTAAAAATAATTAATTTTAATTAATCACTTCCTTAACCTCTTAATCACAATTTAGGCCGCTCTTATCGTTATTCTTCCATCGACTGTTTTCAAGAACCCATTCTCGATCTTGAAAGCCACCTGCGCCACCGCCTTATGGCCAACGCACACCAATCGGATTGTACCACGCTGAAGCTCTCAACATCGCCAACCTCTGCCACTGACATGGAGAAACTCGGCCCCCCTTTATCGCCTGTAGTGGATCACGAACAGCAGGCTTTTAGCCTCGAAATATCCCAATATACATCACGAAATCAAATCGTTTTGGTATGGATTTAAAGGTGGTGAAGTGATCTTCGATTTTCAAGTTTGAAATCTCTGAGATTGTTGTGTGGATTTGAGATAAAAAGGGGGGAAAATTGAATCATGGTGGCCATAGATTTTACTAAGGCGGCGGCTATTTTTCTAAATGGTGAATTAGGGTTTCACTCTAGGGTTTTTATAATATATTATTATTTAATTTTTCTAATTTTCAAAAAAAAACCGTTAACTAATGTTAACTCCAAATTCATCTCAACTAGTGTTGTCCCTAGCCAAATGCCCCCATTCCGAACACAATGGGCTAGGTCTCATCAGCCCATTTTTCATAACTTTAAAATATAAATCATTTAATTATTTAATTTGATCATACATTTTAATTTACCGGGGCCACATACTAACCCTAAAAATTACAGAAAAATTATTTCTAGTTATGTTTTGACGATACGGTCCTAAAAAAATTAATTTCGTCGAATTTGAAGACTGTTTGAAAAATGGACATTTTCAAGTTGAATAAATTTGACTGAAATTGACAAAACACATTTTCTTTTGCCATGCTTACATATTAGTTTAAAAATTTATGAAAATTTAAACCTAGCAATATTATGACATTCCGGTTCCAACGAAAGTGGTTTCATCGAAAACGGAGGTCGATTGAAAAATGGCTATTTTTAGTATTAAAATATATATAAATTCCATAACGACTATTCTGAATTTTTAGCTAGCCATAACTTTTGATTCCCACTTTAAAAGTTCAATTTTTCGGATTCGTTGGAAAGATATTTTTAGATAGATTTAGATATTTTTGGTTCCACCAAAATCTGATTTATTTTCAATCTTGTATATTCGGTCAAAGTTCAAATTCAAATTTTCAAACTACCGTGCTATTTTGAACTCCGTGTATAATTAAAACAAATATATTCGTTCTAATTTCGATTTAAATAAATTTTTAATCGTTATTATTTAAAATAAATTATTTTAAATATTTAAAATCCATAAAAATTTCTAAAATAAAAAATTTAAATTGGTTCCAAAATTCCGGGTTGTTACACCTTCACCACGTGGAATTTTCCTTTCCCACATTAATATTAGCAACCGCTTCCAATTTCCTTCTCCCCATCATGTCTCTTGCACAAGTTCTCCCCTCAACCACTTAGCCTCCATCTCTCATCTTCGGCGTACCGGGTCCGTCCGCCCTGCCAACCGCCAGTCGAGTCCTCAGTTCACCACCGACCAACCACACCCTCTCTCCTCTCCTTAATAATCTGTTGTCCACTCCTCTTCTAAAGAAACAAGCTCGTTGGGTCTTTTGCTTTAATAAGTAAGGCAAATTGCACAGGAGGCCGGGTTTATACTGGCCAGAAAGACAACGTTCACTCACTTGGACCCTCCTCTATCTCCTTTTCCCTCTACGCAGTACACCTCTCAAACTTTCACACCCCCTTAAGACAGTCCGCCTTCCCTCACCAAGTTAGCACCACCGCTACCCGCCTGCCTCCTCTGGCTTCCTCTATTCCTGCTGCACCGCTGCCATTCCAACCCCGACAGTCACAGTCGACCACCAGCAACCGCACCGACTCCGACCAACTGCAGGCACCGAACCCGATTCGAAGACCGCCTTGTCATCTTCCCATTCTCCATTGCCTTGCATGCACCAAACCCAGTGTAACGACCCGCATTCTACGCATCATAGGATCGTAGAATATTTATTTCTTTCACATACGAAGTCGTATGGTCATGTAACTTTGGGAGACGACTATTGGGGTCATTTCCCATGTTCATGATTTTTCCCGATTTTTAAATAACCATTTTACCCCTAGTTGGCACTGTTTTGGCCATAACTTTTGACTGGAAAGGAATTTTGACCTGAAACCACTTCCATTGGCTCCGGATGATGGTTTACAATTCCGTAGAGTGGTCACATTAGCCAAACGGACTCACCGTTTGGGAGATATGGCTGAAACAAGTTTCAGATGGTGAAAAACAGCTTAATTGGGCTTAACTGGGTGATTAACAGCTAGGTCCAATGGGGGATTTCGGGATTAGGGTAAGGAGGAGGCTGAAATCAGTTAGAGAACAATCTTATCCTCATTTCCCAGCCGCCACTTTCTTTCTTGCAACCCTAGCAATGGCCTCCAACACCCAAATCACCTTCTAATCAAGTTTTGGCTTAATCTACATCAAATTAAGGAGAGGAAACACGAAAGCAAGGCTAGAGCTGCTGTTAGACATCAGTATTCGCCCAAATCAGCAAGGTTTCAGTTCTGAGAATTTCGTTTGTGGCCAAGGTGAGTGATTAGCATCGTTTTGGCACTAATTACAGTTAATTAAGGGTAATTAGTGAAGATTGACGAATTTATACACTAATAAATTCTGGAAAAATGTTTAGAAATTCTTAAATAATATTTTATGCCTCTGTTAGAAATTTGGTTCGATTTGATTTAGTTTCGTTAACCCTATGATTAGTTTTATTTAATCATGCTTAAGGGAAAAATGGGATTTTGGGTATATTTGATCCATTTTGACATGTAAATTCATTGTTTTGGTGTTTGTGGTAAGTTTGCTATGTTGCTATGACTGTTTGGGATGATTTGTGATTGATTAGTGTAGTTAGATTTGTCGAAAACGTCGTCGAATGGCGTAAACAAGTTGCTGGAAAAAGTTGCAGAAAGTTGTGCAGGGTTTCGGATCGGATCAGATATGGGCTCGGATTGGATAGGAGACCTGAGCAAGGAACCCAACCTGAACTGGAGTCTGGCACAAAAGAGGCTTGGCGAAAAGGAAGGCCATGTTGGTTAAGCTGGGGATCGGATCGACTTGGAGACGAAGGGCTCGGATCTGAACTTAACACTTGGGAGAATTGGCAAGAGGGAAGGTCACGCGGATCAGATGGCGAAGGAGGGATCGTATCGGAGCATGTGAAGAACGAGGGAGCGGATCGGAGCGGAAGCACGAACTGGAAGAGAGATGGCATCCGACCCGACCCGAAGGGGGACACCCGACCCGAACCGATGCGACGCTGTGGACCCGAACCGAACCGCTACAGGAGGAGACTACGAACCGACCCGAAGTAGAGGACCCGACCCAAACCGATGGCTAGAAGGAGAACCCGACCCGACCCAGTATTGACCAATAACCCGAGATGCAAAGGTAGTCCAATATGGGAAGTTAGAGCTCAGGATCCAGTTGGGAACCGATGAGTTCACTTCATGATTGGGCTTTGCTGCGGGACGTGTGCCAAGGGGCTGTCGACCAGTCAGGTGCACCCAGGCCAAACATGTCTTGAGGAACAAGTCAGGTGCACCCAGGCCAAACTGGCCGACCACCCAAGTCGACAGGGGTGTCGACTAGGCAGTCGACACTACCTGGGGTGTGTCGACTCCCAAGTCGACTCCCCAGTCGACTTGGGGGTGGCAGGAATTTTTCCCGCCTCTTCTGCTTGGCTGAATTTGAAATCTGAATTCAAATTTGAACCATTTTTGAACTTGAAATTTTCTGAAAACTTTGACGGGCCATAACTTGGTCATACGGACTCCGATTTTCGAAAACTCAGACTCTATTTCGCGTATTTTTCCGAGACGAACGCAATGGCATAGCCCGTTTACCTTGATTCATAATTTATAATTAAATTCTGCCTCGATTCTTGTATTTAACACGTTGTTAAATTTCGGGTTGTTACATTCTCCCCTCCTTTAAGGATTTCGTCCCCGAAATCTCCAAGTTAGGAAGAACGTATCCTACCATCCATCATCCATCTACTCAAAACATCATCCACAGGCAACCATTGTCCTTAGACGATTTCTAATGCCATATGAACACATGCAAAACGTGTGTGTATATGCTCCTTAGCTAATGCTAATGATCAGGCCTGAATGATCTTTCTAATGCAAAGTATGTTTAGTGTCATGAATCCAACATGTATGCAAATAGTCCTAGTCATATAAACACTACATGCGTGCACAACCATTCATTCATATGCAACATCCGCATGACAACACATTCAATTTTTATCCATAAACAAGTATAAATACTCGTGCATATGCAACATGAAACGTGACCGCGTCAATCTAGTATCTAATGTGTATTCGCGCATCCACGAGCAACCACTTGCAACCATTTGCAGCCATATCAATCATAACATGTTTCAAATACATGTTTACCTCCATAGGGTTCTACCTAAGGTTCCCAAGAGAGGATCGAGAAGGTAAACAAGACAAACTCCTTACGGGGTTTGCAACAGAAACAAGACCGAGAGGATATCCACCAAGCGATAATCATGCAAGCAAGCTCTACAGGAGAACCAGGGATCAATGATATCCTCTTAAAAAGAGACATGATGCGCGCGTCTAAGCCGCATTTCCATGGGCTTAATTCCATTGTGCCTTAACTGCCTTTGTCTTCATGATTTCGTAGCTCCCTGATTCCTATTTCCAAGGTATGAGTCAGAACTCATTTCACTGTTGCCTCTCGTTCCTTTTTCACTTATTCTTTCCCTAGTATACTTGGCTCAACCATACCTGCGTACTCATGCAAGCTCTCCAAAATTCACTAGTGAATTCTGGATCTCGTTTACCGATGTCAATCCATGTTACCACGTGCACTTACTAGGGTGATTCCTATAACCCATGCTTAAGCTGAATGAACCATCCGCCTTAGTGGCGAACGTTACTCGATCGGATCAGAGATTTCCGATAAATGCATCAAAAGATTCTAGGTAACTAACCATGACAGAACCCAAAAGGTTATACAAGACTTCGAGGGTATTACTAAGGCAAGTTAAGAGTTTAACTACCCTCCTTTCAAAACTGAGAACGACATCCCTTACTGGATCACCACTTCATCCCTAGAATCCATCCATAGCTCAACAATAGAAGCATTGCTTCTAATCTCAACACTTGGCATAGACGTTCTCAAATCCAAACAAGTCATGAATAAATGGACCGACTCTCCAACCAGATTTTGGGACTAAAGTGGGATCTTCTACCATGCTAGTACTAAGGTGCAGAGACTTAACTATCGAGGCAGACTTAAATGATGCGATGATCAATACAAAGTCTGGACGGGATGATAGAAAAGAAAGGCTAAGCCTTTAACAGAAACAGTACCATTTCTCTTAGGCACGCTAGAAATGAGAGCATATAATTGCCCTCTCGCTAATATTGTCCTTATCTTCCTTTGTGGATCAATCCATACCAACAAGTTGCTTATTCTTAAGCTCGTGTCCTTTATCCTTGCTCTTATTATCCCTTCTTATAACTTCGGTAACAGGTCTCTCGAGAACCACCTCTATCTCACGGAAAACACTTCGTAGCTAGACAGGGATTAGTCGCAGTTAAAACTACTGTGACTACAGATGGAGGAAAGAAAGGAAAAGAGATTCAATTAAGGAAACAAAGGATAGTGCTAATGGCTTTTGGGGAGTAGCCTTTAAAAACTTTTCTTGAAAAATGCTTCTTTGTAAACGGTTTCTCAAATAGTTTTCAGAAGGTTTTAAAAACTTTTGCCCAGTCTGGTAACCTTCTGCTCTGATACCAAATGTAACATCCCACCTCCACTAGGGTCACTCACAAAGGGAATGCACTAGGTTTGGTGAAGCATTATCGAGGTAAACATGCACAGAAATATTACAAGGCAGAACATATATAAAACAGCGGAAGTAAAACAAATTTCATTACCTTATAAAATAAGGTCTAAAGCCCTTTACATCAGAATACATCAAAACATGTCTTGCACTAGTAAAGAAGCATTAAACCTTTTCATAAATTATTCCCCAAAATAAAGCGGTGAAGCAGCCATAGCCAAGAGAAAACCAAGCCATACATGATGACCTTCAAGCATAAGAGGTCTGAACTAAACAACAGCATTTCCTCCCTGAAAAACCTGGGGGGGGGGGGGGGAACGGAAGACAAAGAGGCGAAACAAAACGGGGTTAGTCATAAAGATTGGTAAGTCCTATCTACTTCCAGTATAAAAACAGGTAAAGGTAACATGACATGAATAAGCTAAAAGTAAACATAAGGATGACGACAAGATAGATAAGCTAAACCAAGATAACCGGATGAACTACTGTAGCAAGATAAACTAAGGTATCATGATAAACTACGGTGTCAAGGTAAATCAAGGTATCACATCGTCAGGTTTCTATCAAGTATACTATCCTAAGGTATCTATCATGTATAACATCCCATGGTATCTATCATGTATAACATCCCAAGGTATTTATCATGTATATTTGCTCTGCACCTCACGTACTAGTATCCCAACCCGCGTCATGTGTTATCTATGAATGTCCCTTGCCCAATATCATGTAATGGTCCATGCCAACCTAATATATAGCATATGTAGGTTTTCCCAACTCGTATGTTTCTTTCCATGTATAAGTTCAGTCCTTTGCCATAGGCCGTACGGGCTTTCCCATGTAAATCTATACCTCCTCAACGTAGTACCGTTTTATCCTTGAGGTTATTTTGGACTGCTACCCTTGATCTGGTTATGTTTTCTTACCATGAACTATCGCATGTTCACTTAGGATTTATGCCACCTAGGACCACTAGGGATTATGCTACCTAATGAACGTTTCCGTGTCTCGGTTTGGGTTCAAGCCACCTAGGGCCACTAGGGATTATGCCACCCATCAACCACGCCCTTTATCCCACGTATGTACTGTGAATCGTTTTCCATGTCTAGATGCACATGTATCTCAATGTGCCATCCGAGTTCCGTGCCAGGGCAAATCAAGAAATACAGGACTCGGTCGGGAGCTTTAAGTCATCTGCCGATGTAGATATCAAGGTATGTTTTTGTATCCGTGGCTATGGTCCCACGTGACCCCTCCCTCAACTACTGAAAGGCAATCCAAGAAAAATCATGTATGAGAACTACATCCCGGCCCCACTATATCCCCACTTTCCTATGGGCCAACCTCACCCATGACTTGATAGCAAGAACATGGTCTGTTGGGAGTTCTCTGCCTTTCCGTTCGTACACGATTGACTAAAGATGGTAGGTAGTCGGCGACGTGCTATCCAGGGCAAAAACAAGTATCGTCGACTCCACGCTAATCCATCCTAGTCTTTAGGTCGCTCGCATAGCAACCAGGGCATACTCTTGGCTCTTCTACCGCAGACCTTAACCTTTGTGAGGCCGGGTTTCATGGACCATCTGCCACCTCACAGAGGGATACCAAGAGTACCCTCACGTCCCCCGAAGCTACCGCTTCGTCACCCAGTTCGTTGGAGCCTTTATCTAAGTCGGATAATTCGCTCCTCCACGTGTGTTCAAGCGATGACCTACCGTATAGGGTTACTCATCTATCTGTGAACTGGTCCAGTTTCCTTGACTAAGAATTATTACTTAGTTATCCTTAACTAAGGTTTACCACTTAGCTTCTCTTCCCGCTATCCTTGTTAACTACGATTTTCAACCTAGTCCCCTGAGCTAGGGTTTTGTCAAATGGGTTAAGTGTTGTCATTTAAGTTCATGACTTAACCTGCTTACGAATCATGTCAAGATTGGCTAAGTACTCAAGTTCAAGGCTTAGCCCTACAAGTTGGTTAAGTGTACCAAGAAGCTCATGACTTAACCCTATCAAGTCAAATTGGTTAAGTATTTATTTGTCTTAACCCTATCAGATTATCGTGTTGGATTGATTAAGCATAGATTATCTTAATCCCATCAGATTATCGAGTCGGATTGGTTAAGTATGGGTTAGCTCAACCCCATCCATTAATCGTATTACAATGGTTAAGTATATTTAAAAGGTCTTATGACTTAACCTTGTCAGGTCCGCATATTAGATTGGTTAAGTATATGTTACTTAACCTCATCAAATCATCATGTATAATTGGTTAAGTATAAGTTACTTAACCCCATTAAATTATCATGTTAAGTTGGTTAAGTATTGGTTACTTAACCTCATTGAATTACCAAGTTTAGATTGGTTAAGTGTTTAACTTAACCCCATCGAATTACTGCGCTTAGATTAGTTAAGTGAAGGTTACTTAACCCCATCTAATTTCCGTGTTTAGATTAGTTAAGTCTAAGTTACTTAACCCCATCTAATTACCAAGTCGGATTAGTTAAGTGTAAATTACTTAACCCCATCGAATTTACCGTGTTAGATTAGTTAAGTATGGATTACTTAACCCCATCTAAGTACCGTGTTTAGATTAGTCAAGTGTAGGTTACTTAACCCCATCTAATTACCAAGTAGGATTAGTTAAGTGTAAATTACTTAACCCCATCCCCTAATTGTCTTATATGGTTAAGTGTCATTAAGGAACCAAGTCCGGTTTAACTTAACCTACCCATTCGTGTCATATCGGTTAAGTGTCATTAATCAAAATTACTTAACCTTTTCATGTGGCATTAATTAGATTAATGCACCCCAACCTCTCACATTAGACTTTGTTGTGGTTACTAGTTAAGCCGGGCGGGTCCGGGTAGATTTACACCACAACCTAGTCTAACCTCGGGTTTTAAGTGCTATGTGACCAACTACTCACATTGGATCCTATTGTTTGTAGCCACTAGTTAAGCCGGGCGGGTCCGGGTAGATTTATGCTACAAACTCAACCCAACCTCGAGTTGGCCACTTCCATGTTTGGTCTAGTGTCTTATCACACTTACAACCCATACGTGTCAAGTTTCAAGTTCCATGTTTTCCTACGTGTCATGACTACATTTAAGTATATCATGAATGTCATGTTCTCATGTAAACCCCATGCCAAGTTTTTCGTGTCATACCCACGTTTTTCCTAAGCTACCCAAACGTATTTCCAACCCAAGTGGAAGCGAGTCACATAGTAGGGTATTATGCCAACATATTGGCCACAAACATGCATAGTATCATAAGGGAATTTGGCCACAAACATGCATAGTATCATAAGGGAATTTGGCCACAAACATGCATAGTATCATAAGGGAATTTGGCCACAAACATGCATGATACATAAGGGGTTTGGGTTCATTTACATGCATAAGCCCCAAAGTCAAGTCTTTGCCAATGTTTCACAAGTCAAGTGGTTCCCAAAGGTTCATGCTAACGTTCCATAGATAAAGATTCAAACTTGCAAGATATACTAGGATAAACATAACATAAGTGGCATGATTTAGTCACTAAGCATAGCCCAAAGTCATAGGTTCAAGAAAAAGAGGCATGACAAGTTTCATATAGGCTAGCATACTTATGTTTCATTGCATTTTATCCTATGTCACATTAGAACCACTGTTAGAACCTACAAGTAGCTAGAACTTACATAGCGTGGCAAGAGGGCTAGGAGCATGAATCATCTTGACGAAGAAAGGTGGCTCCTTTGTTGAAGAATTGTCATGAAACTTGCGTAGCAACGTTGATCCCTCCTCGATTTGGTGTAGAAAGCTTGCACCTTTTGATTTGAATCCGATTTGAATGCATAGCCTCTAGGAATTGGAGATGGAGGCCATGATCACTTGGCATTTGGGCAGCACTTCGTGGCATGAGTGATTTGTGAGGGTTTAGGGTAGGCTTAGGGGTCTTTTTATAGAGATTAGGAGTAGTTTAGACCATAGGATAAACCCTAGGATAGATCTGAGCCCTCAAAACCCATCACAAACCTCCAAACATGTCTTGAGGAACAAGTCAGGTGCACCCAGGCCAAACTGGCCGACCACCCAAGTCGACATGGGTGTCGACTGGGCAGTCGACACCACCTGGGGTGTGTCGACTCCCAAGTCGACTTGGGGGTGGCGGGAATTTTTCCCGCCTCTTCTGCTTGGCTGAATTTGAAATCTGAATTCAAATTTGAACCGTTTTTGAACTTGAAATTTTCTGAAAACTTTGACGGGCCATAACTTGGTCATACGGACTCCGATTTTCGAAAACTCGGACTCTATTTCGCGTATTATTCCGAGACGAACGCAATGGCATAGCCCGTTTCCCTTGATTCAGATTTTATAATTAAATTCTGCCTCGATTCTTGTATTTAACACGTTGTTAAATTTCGGGTTGTTACACTTAATATTAACAACTTATGATAGAAGTTGTTTCAAATCCGTTAATTGTTTTGGCAAACATGTTAATGTCTTCACTTCTGAGAAGCATAAGTTTTATGATAACTAGTAAACATTGCGTAGTTCTTTTGGTTGTCTTTTAGGCTGGACGCACAACCATTGTCAAGTTGGTTTAGAGGTCAATGTTTGATGAGAGGCTATGAATCTGATGTATTATTTGCGTAAATGAGATTTTCTCTACCACAATATTATCAATTAGACAAAAGATATCACCAATAAAGCTAATTCCGGGTATATATGTGGCGAGTGAGCAAGGGGACTCCTGTTGGCAATGTAGCTTCACCACAGTTTTTTTAAACAATATTCTGAATTCCAACTTATTAGGTTATAATTTTAATGTCAAGTGTTATTTCAGTCAAATTATATAGAATCCATCGAGTTTAGTCATTTACACATGGATATCATAGGATTCAAAGAATAAAGACCATCTCTTCCCTTGGATTTTCCCAAAATATCGCTCGACGTTCATTCTGTGAAATAGTTCAATATATTGGCAATCAACCTCTTCTTAGATGATAAGTTGTGTGTGTCAGTTTGTGTTATTATTTTTAAAAATAAGATAAAAAGGAATCAAATCATGTGTAATCCCGTTCTGGAAAAAGTGCAGCATTGAATATTAGCTGTAGAACTTAATATTGTTATTTGTTCATACTTATTTGCAATTTGCTAGTGTTTAACATTATTGGAATCTGCTAAGAACCTTCTCTTAGTTTTTTCAATCTTCATTTTCTGTTTATGTTCATATATTTTAGGAAGTTTCTACTAAACAAATTTTTAGTTGTTTTTCCCCTTTTCAATTGCGACTCACATGCATCTTGCTGTTTTGAACTTTTATAATGACCAGCTGACAGAACAGCTACAATACTTGTTGAATTTA
Organism: Allium sativum; assembly: GCA_030737875.1. NCBI lineage: Eukaryota > Viridiplantae > Streptophyta > Magnoliopsida > Asparagales > Amaryllidaceae > Allium > Allium sativum. Next base: position 284,590,799 of record CM060921.1, read on the forward strand.
ACCTCCTCTGCATCATCGTCCAAGAAAATACTCTGACTTTGATATCACATAAGATCTTGTTACTGTTTGAATAGAATAATTTATATTTATATGTGAATTCCTATATTTTTTGAAGTCGTGAAACTGTAATGAAACCATAATATTTTTCGAGTATCACGATCAGTAAAATGCCAACTGTCCTCATTTACTAAGCTCCATGAACACAAGCAATCCAAACATTGAGTTTGTAATAATGTATAGCCACTAATGTGGTAACTCACTCATATCTGCTTATAGTGTTAGTTGGTATCTTGCTCAAATATTATCTACAATGTCCCACACCTTCTCTTTGTTTCATGTACCGAGGAAATTAAAAATGGAGAAACTGCTTGTGCTGTTTGTTTACTGGTATACAAGCATAATAACTGAAAAATTAGTATCATAAAAAGCAGTAACATGTTATTGACTATTTGGTTCAGGGTTTTACAAATGGAGAGAGTGCAAGAAGAATGTCTGAATGTGGACATGTATTTCATCTACTTTGCATCAATAGGCGGTTACTTGAGCATGGTTCATGTCCAATGTGTAGAAAAGAGATCAACTTCATAGCTACTCAGTAAATTGATTCTTAACAACATGAACGTGGAGGAAAACAGTGTGTATGTGTCCCTGTATGTGTCTATATACGTAGAATAATTATCGCCGTGTGAGCAAAAAAAATAAAAAAATAAAAAAAATAAAAGGGAAATTTGATTCCAGTTTTTTTGTTGAAAAGGTCTGATTGTTTGTATAAGATAGTCCAAATATTTAACAAATCTTTTGTTGAAAAATAGGACTTGATTTTAAATTATATAAGCATTGTTGTTTGTTTTCATAAGATATATATATATATATTTTAATAACTTGGGCCATATCCATTGACAATACGTCATTATACTGTTCACAATACATTTGTGAATTTATACTTTTCGCACAAACTACAATCTTGATCTACTCTTGCAAAAAAAATATTTTAATTAAATATTCACTGATATGATAATATATTTGTTTCGTTTTTACTTCTATTTCTTCATTCAATTAATGGTTTAGAGTCTTAAAATAGCTAAACATTAAGATTACATTAATCCTTCTTAATATATATCAATATACATATACGTGTTAGTGACTGATTCAAATTGATACATTGATAATATATTCTTAGTTCTAAGTTGGTTCACATGTCAAATTTAGTTATTTTGAATTTCCATTTTTTTAATTACTTTCATTTTTCCTTAAACTGCCCTATAATTTATTCATTAAAATCTATTACAAGTTTTAACAAATAACTGTATATTTCATATTGAACTTCTTAACGGTCGGTTTTCCCACCGTTGTGCGGTAATACAAGTTTTAAAATATTCATAATTTTAGAATATTCTTTATTTCAAAAAATTCTTTATTTAAAATATATTTTACATTAAAAATATTCTGAATCGGAATGAGACTCAATCAATTACCATATAATTTCAGCTATATGGATTTCATACATCGCATGTATAAAACAATAATGAGAAATAATCAATAAACAATCCATTCACATCCAAAGTGAAATTAATAACTGTGTGAGCATTAAAAGAAATAAATAAATAATGCTCATCACAGACTGTCAACCTGTCGGTTGACATACAACTAAATATTGGGACTAGTGTATGATAAATGTCATCCCAATACCCGTGTGGGGTTTTCAAACAACAACAATTTACATACATAAATCATTGGTTAATAAATTTAACCAATTATAATTTAGTTTGAATTATTTCTAATATCGCTAACATAATCATGATAATGTTTTACCAATGTACATTTTTCTACATCTCCAACATGTTAATGTTGATATCCAACAAATGAACATTTCTACTTCTATAACATGTAAATGTTAATATTAAACAATGCATATTTTAATTATTCCTACTTACATTAAAAATGAAATTTTTAATGTAAAAACATTTTTATCAAACAATGACCTTTTTATTGAATCCTTTTATGCATTAAAAATGACCTTTTGAATGTAAACATATTATAATCAAATTTTAATCTTTTTATATAATCATTTGTACAATAAAAATGTACTTTCCTATGTTAACACATTTTTACCAAAGTTTAATCTTTTTAATCAATCCATTATTACATTAAGATGTAATTTTAATGTTAACATAATATATTAAACAATGAAACTTTTTGTAATAGTTTATTTACATTAAAAATGTAAATTTCAATGTCAAAATATTTTTTTATTACACAATGAATCTATTATTTTCATATGATTCATTTACATTAAAAATGTAAATTTTAATGTAAAAACATTTTTCAAGCAATGAACCTTTTTCTAATGATTCATTTTTACATTAACAATGTAAATTTTAATGTGAAAACAAATTTTCAAACAATGAATCTTTTAACATGACTCATACATACATTAAAGTGTAAATTTTAATGTAAACAAAATTTTATTAACTTGAATCCTTTTATATGATTCATACTTACATTAAAAATGTAATTTTTAAAGTAAAAATTTTTTTTTTTGAATTGAATCTTTTAAAACAGATGTTCGTTTTTCATATTTTCTCATATACAATAAAAATGTAAACATTTTATTGTTAAACATTTTTATATTACATCCAATGATCATTTTACATAAATCATGCTTTACAATAAAAATGTAAATTTTAATGTTTCAACATTATTATCCATACAATGAATATTTTATATATTTTATCTTTACATTAAAAATATGAATTTTAAAGTTACAACATTTTTATCCCTAACATAAATGACATTTTTATCAATAACATAAATGACATTTTTAATCTAATGTAACATTTCTAACATAAATGATATTTTTAGTCTTATGTAACATTTATAACATAAATGATGTTTTTAATCTAACGTACCATTTCTAACATAAATGATGTTTTTAATCTAATGTAACATTTCTAACATAAATGATATTTCATTTCTAACATAAATGATGTTTTTAATCTAATGTGACATTTCTAACATAAATGATGTTTTTAATCTAATGTAACATTTCTAACATAAATGATGTTTTTAATCTAATGTAACATTTCTAGCATAAATGATGTTTTTAATCTAATGTAACATTTCTAACATAAATGATGTTTTTAATCTATTAGCATAAATGATGTTTTTAATCTAATGTAACAAATGATATTTTTAATCTAATGTAACATTTCTAACATAAATGATGTTTTTAATCTAATGTAACATTTCTAACACAAATGATGTTTTTAATCTAATGTAAAATTTCTAACATAAATGATGTTTTTATACTAATATAATATATCCTAACCAAAATGATATTTTTATTTAAACAAAACAAAACATTATCTAACAAATGACACTTCTATTAATGAGCATTTTCTCTACATGTACAATAAAAAGAATGTTTTTATTGTCTGCTAATTCTAACAATTCTAATGTGACATGTAGAATAGAAAGAATATTCTATCGTATGGCAATTTCTATGTTCCATATTAAACTGAAAAGAACATTTTTCTTTTATATCAAATCCTATGTTGTATATGTATAAATAAAAAGAACATTTTTATATTACAACAAATCCTATGATCAATTTTTCTAATATCACCAACATATAAATGATAATGTTCTAATCTAGAAAAATCATATTCTTAGCATATGACCAATTTTAACTAACGAAAATATAATTAACAAATGAATCTTTTGATTCTAAACTAAAAAGTTAACGACAATATTTTAACGAACAATATATATATATATATATATATATATATATATATATATATCCAACCATTCATCATAACCAAAATAAATCAATAAATCTCAATTTTATATGACGCATAAATGTGTTGTATATAGCGTTAATAGTGCAATCACACTCAGTTTAAATATATATATATATATATATATATATATATATATATATATATATATATTTTATTATAATTTTAAATCAAGAAATCTCATAGTGGTTTTATTTCTTCAAAATTGTAGCTCCAAATCAGTTCCAATTAGTCCCATGTTGTAGATCTTGATTTTATAGTTCCGACGAACTTCGTTTCATTGAATTCTGATCATGACATAAAAAGTTATGGTATTTTAACTGCTAATTACATTATTAAACAATTAAAAATAATTAATTTTAATTAATCACTTCCTTAACCTCTTAATCACAATTTAGGCCGGTCTTATCGTTCTTCTTCCATCGACTGTTTTCAAGAACCCATTCTCGATCTTGAAAGCCACCTGCGCCACCGCCTTATGGCCACCGCACCCCAATCGGATTGTACCACGCTGAAGCTCTCAACATCGCCATCCTCTGCCACTGACATGGAGAAACTCGGCCCCCACTTTATCGCCTGTAGTGGATCACGAACAACAGGCTTTTAGCCTCAAAATATCCAAATATGCATCACGAAATCAAATCGTTTTGGTATGGATTTAAAGGTGGTGAAGTGATCTTCGAATTTCATGTTTGAAATCTCTGAGATTGTTGTGTGGATTTGAGATAAAAAGGGGGAAAAATTGAATCATGGTGGCCATTGATTTTACTAAGGCGGCTGCTATTTTTCTGAGTGGTGAATTAGGGTTTCACTCTAGGGTTTTTATAATATATTATTATTTAATTTTTCTAATTTTCAAAAAAAAACCGTTAACTAATGTTAACTCCAAATTCATCTCAACTAGTGTTGTCCCTAGCCGAATGCCCCCATTCCGAACACAACGGGCTAGGTCTCATCAGCCCATTTGATCGTCTCAGCCCATTTTTCTTTACTTTAAAATATAAATCAATTAATTATTTAATTTGATAATACATTTTAATTTACCGGGGCCACATACTAACCCTAAAAATCACAGAAAAATTATTTCTAGTTATGTTTTGACGATACGATCCTAAAAAAATTAATTTCATCGAATTTGAAGACTGTTTGAAAAATGGACATTTTCAAGTTGAATAAATTTGACTGAAATTGACAAAACACATTTTCTTTTGCCATGCTTACATATTAGTTTAAAAATTTATGAAAATTTAAACCTAGCAATATTATGACATTCCAGTTCCAACGAAAGTGGTTTCATCGAAAACGGAGGTAGATTGCAAAATGGCTATTTTTAGTATTAATATATATATAAATTCCATAACGACTATTCTGAATTTTTAACTAGCCATAACTTTTGATTCCCGCTTTGAAAGTTCAATTTTTCGGATTCGTTGGAAAGATATTTTTAGACAGATTTAGATATTTTTTGTTCCACCAAAATCTGATTTATTTTCAATCTTGTATATTCGGTCAAAGTTCAAATTCAAATTTTCAAACTACCGTGCTGTTTTGAACTCCTTGTATAATTAAAACAAATATATTCGTTCTAATTTCGATTTAAATAAATTTTTAATCGTTATTATTTAAAATAAATTATTTTAAATATTTAAAATCCATAAAAATTTCTAAAATAAAAAATTTAAATTGGTTCCAAAATTCCGGGTTGTTACACCTTCACCACGTGGAATTTTCCTTTCCCACATTAATATTAGCATCTACTTCCAATTTCCTTCTCCCCATCTTGTCTCTTGCACAAGTTCTCCACTCAACCACTTAGCCTCCATCTCTCATCTTCGGCGCACCGGGTCCGTCCGCCCTGCCAACCGCCAGTCGAGTCCTCAGTTCACCGCCGACCAACCACACCCTCTCTCCTCTCCTTAATAATCTGTTGTCCACTCCTCTTCTAAAGAAACAAGCTCGTTAGGTCTTTTGCTTTAATAAGAAAGGCAAATTGCACTGGAGGCCGGGTTTATACTGGCCAGAAAGACAACGTTCACTCACTTGGACCCTCCTCTATCTCCTTTTCCCTCTACGCAGTACACCTCTCAAACTGTCACACCCCCTTAAGACAGTCCGCCTTCCCTCACCAAGCTAGCACCACCGCTACCCGCCTGCCTCCTCCGGCTTCCTCTATTCCTGCTGCACCGCTGCCATTCCAACCCCGACAGTCACAGTCGACCACCAGCAACCGCACCGACTCCGACCAACTGCAGGCACCGAACCCGATTCGAAGACCGCCTTGTCATCTTCCCATTCTCCATTCCCTTGCATGCACCAAACCCAGTGTAACGACCCGCATTCTACGCATCATAGGATCGTAGAATATTTATTTCTTTCACATACGAAGTCGTATGGTCATGTAACTTTGGGAGACGACTATTGGGGTCATTTCCAATGTTCATGATTTTTCCCGATTTTTAAATAACCATTTTACCCCTAGTTGGCACTGTTTTGGCCATAACTTTTGACTGGAAAGGAATTTTGACCTGAATCCACTTCCATTGGCTCCGGATGATGGTTTATAATTCCGTAGAGTGGTCACTTAGCCAAACGGACTCATCGTTTGGGAGACATGGCTGAAACAAGTTTCAGATGGTGAAAAACAGCTTAATTGGGCTTAACCGGGTGATTAACAACTAGGTCCAATGGGGGATTTCGGGATTAGGGTAAGGAGGAGGCTGAAATCAGTTAGAGAACGATCTTATCCTCATTTCCCAGCCGCCACTTTCTTTCTTTCAACCCTAGCAATGGCCTCCAACACCCAAATCACCTTCTAATCACTTTCTAATCAAGTTTTGGCTTAATCTACATCAAATTAAGGAGAGGAAACACGAAAGCAAGGCTAGAGCTGCTGTTAGAGATCAGTATTCGCCCAAATCAGCAAGGTTTCAGTTCTGAGAATTTCGTTTGTGGCCAAGGTGAGTGATTAGCATCGTTTTGGCACTAATTACAGTTAATTCAGGGTAATTAGTCAAGATTGGCGAATTTATACACTAATAAATTCTGGAAAAATGTTTAGAAATTCTTAAATAATATTTTATGCCTCTGTTAGAAATTTGGTTCGATTTGATTTAGTTTCGTTAACCCTATGATTAGTTTTATTTAATTATGCTTAAGGGAAAAATGGGATTTTGGGTATATTTGATCCATTTTGACATGTAAATTCATTGTTTTGGTGTTTGTGGTAAGTTTGCTATGTTGCTATGACTGTTTGGGATGATTTGTGATTGATTAGTGTAGTTAGATTTGTAGAAAACGTCGTCGAATGGCATAAACAAGTTGCTGGAAAAAGTTGTAGAAAGTTGTGCAGGGTTTCGGATCGGATCAGATATGGGCTCGGATCGGATAGGAGACCTGAGCAAGGAACCCGACCCGAACTGGAGTCTGGCACAAAAGAGGCTTGGCGAAAAGGAAGGCCATGTTGGTTAAGCTGGGGATCTGATCGACTTGGAGACGAAGGGCTCGGATCTGAACTTAACACTTGGGAGAACTGGCAAGAGGGAAGGTCACGCGGATCAGATGGCGAAGGAGGGATCGGATCGGAGCATGTGAAGAACGAGGGAGCGGATCGGAGCGGAAACACGAACTGGAAGAGAGATGGCACCCGACCCGACCCGAAGGGGGACACCCGACCCGAACCGATGCGACGTTGTGGACCCGAACCGAACCGCTACAGGAGAAGACTACGAACCGACCCGAAGTAGAGGACCCGACCCAAACCGATGGCTAGAAGGAGAACCCGAGCCGACCCAGTATTGACCAATAACCCGAGATGCAAAGGTAGTCCAATATGGGAAGTTAGAGCTCAGGATCCAGTTGGGAACCGATGAGTTCACTTCATGATTGGGCTTTGCTACGGGACGTGTGCCAAGGGGCTGTCGATGTCTGTGACTTTGGATCACTATGTATGGGAGGTACGTGAACGGACTCCGGGCCTCAGTGGCCTAGGTACGACTAAAGGGCTATAAACCAATGAAGTGGGGTCATTTGTAAAGATTTGGTCATGACTCCATGTGGTAAGCTTGGTAGTAGCAGTAGTTGTACAAGTTGAACTCCGTCACTACTTCGATGGGTCTAGTGATTGACAGTGGTGGACATCGTATGCTTTACGCACTGAGTGAGAGATGTGAGGATGGTTGCTATGGATGATTTGTTTGCTATCATTATGACACGCACACCCCACCCCCCGTATTCTTACACTATTTGTCATGGCACCTTAGAGTATTGTACGGTATGTGGTACTAACTATTTGGTTGCAAGTCCAGGTTCAGGTATGTCTTAGTATACCTGTTATTGTTCTGTTTAGATGTTTATCGCTCATACCAGGCTTTATGTCTGACCCAGAGTTTTATGTCTCCTCTTATTACTCTGGGTGCTCACACGAGCAGACTAGAGACAGGTTAGCTTGTGATGCACAGGTAGATGATCCGGAGACGAGCAGGAGGCTTCCACGTAATATATGTATAGTATTCTCCCTGTGTTGTTGAAGATCACTGCTTGGGCACTAGTGGTGCATCTTCTACTTTAGCTTTCTTTTGTTTAGATACAGTAAATTTGGAAAGTCTTAATAAGCTGTATTTGGATTTCCGCTGCTTTGATGTTGATTTTAGTTATCAGCTTATGCACTGTCTCACCTGTTTTATGTCAAGTATGTTATTATTATATTTTACTCCATGCGCTGTGAGACATTCTGCAGGTTCTTGATTATTTCATTCCCTTCTTTCTTTTCTTTGACGACCATTCCGTGCTAGTCGGGCATGTGTACAGCACACCTACCGAGGAAATGCAGGCTGGTGCGGGGCAGGCCGTCACACCCCGACAACCTCGCCTTCCCTCAGCCAAGTTGGTGTCCGTCACCAACCGACTAAACTCAACTAATATTCCTATACAATGTCTGTCATTTGAAAAAGAAAGGAAATCTTCTCAGGTTCAAGGAATTGGTGGTCTCCATATATTTTGCGGGTTCCGCTTGACCGCATTCTTGAATGTCATCTAGGGCGAACTATTGGATTCAAGCAAATTTCTAGATTGATGGAAATAAGGTGAGAACACTTAGTTTAAATTTATGTAAATAGTTAACTATAATTTGCTAATAATTATAACTATTTAGGTTGTGAATGTTGATGTTGTATACAACGTTGAACGAATGCTTAGGAACTAGAACTCACTAAACACCAAGTGTTATTGATTGTAATGCTTTGCGCACAACTAATTGAGTGAATATTAGGCACACGTCCCTATTTTCAAAGTTAATTAGGCTCACATCCCTTACATTTTTAAAATGCAAACCCGATCCCTATTTTCAAAAATTCTGTGTTTTACATGTTTTGGCCAGTAAAACATGCGCTACTGTACAAAAAAATAATCTAAATCCTGGAAACGTTCCCAGAAGTCCATGGAAATAAAAAAAAGTTGCATACATGTATGCAAATATTTGAATACCCATGCAAGAATTTGTCCATGCCTTCTGAATATTTGCATACAAGCATGCAGTTATTCAGAATAATCGCATACAAGTATGCAGGATTGTGTTGAAGGCCAAAGGCATGGCAATATTTGCATAATTGTAAGCAGTTTTTTTTATGTATAACTGCATACTTGTATGCAGACAAATATGCATGTTTTACATGCAGAAATTGAATTATTGCATGAAAACGTGCATGTATTTCATAAAATCTGCATACATGTTTGCATGTATGCAGCAGTTTGACATAGAACTAAAATAGATGCATACATATATGCAACTATTTGACTATATGTGCGTCTGTCGATGTGTTTTACTGCATTTTCATTGTTTTTGTGTGCTTTTTGATTTTGAAGTGTTTTTTGATTGTTTTTACCGCTAATTTTTTTTGATTAATTTTTTATTTAGTTATGAATTGACGTTATTTTTTTCTTTTTTTACTGAATTTTCAAAAAATAAGGATAAAATTTACAATAAGTTTATGACCGAATGTGAGCCTAATTTTGAAACTTAATAAGGACATGTTCCAAACGGATCCATAAATTGATTTAGTTGTGGTAGTTATGATGGATGAATTCATTCTAGTTGTATAGTTGATTATTTGGTTGATTCTGGTTGCATGAAAACACACATACTAGTGGTGAAATCACACGGGTAATGAATTTAATCTTCCTTCCATTCAAATGAAGATATTGTATTAAGATAATAATTGATGATTTAGTTTTAATTAAATTTTAAACGATTTGAAAATTGGAGTTGAATGTGAGTAAACTATGTTTGTATAAGATAAATGGTTTTGGGAATATTTCAATCACTTATGGGTTATTGAAATTTGAATTGGTTTTTGAAATCTAGGTCGGATGAAATATGTACTCAACGTTAGTTTTGCGAAAATGATTTTAACAATTATCTATAAGGGATTGAACGAGTTTGGAAAAAATATTGCTATTATTCGATTAAATCTGAAATGCAGATGTGTGGAAAAATGTTTTATTTTGATTAAGTGGAAATGGAGCTTTGGAAATATTTATAAGCTGTTGACAGTTGAATCAAGTTTGGAGATTAAATTCGGAAATTATGATCTGAGTTTTGAATCAAGAATTTGTTAATAAATAAATAAAACATTTTTTTGTTGAATGAATAACGGTAAGTTTGAAAACGATTAAATTAGCTTTAAAGGAAAATTTATTATTAAGTTTCAATCTAAATTTGAAAGGAGATTTGTAAATGGAAATTGAAGTTATGAAATTTTATGTTTATTTTGGAAAAGCTTTTGATGATTTATATTAAATTCTTATATGGCTTAAAGGGAACTTGTCGTGTAGCGACAGTTCGTTAATATCGGTTTAAATTTTACATGGTTATAACTTGAATGTTTTAAATTGAATTTACGTGAAACGAGAAACGTCAGAATTATATTAATAATAGTTGTTGAATAGGAAAGAAAATTTCAAATTCTAACATATGGTTTTCAAGATATGTTTAAAACAAAATTGGAAAAGGTCGCTATACGTACAGTTTGGCGACCATAAGGGAAAATCGAGTAAAACAGACTTATATAAATTGTTAAAAATTTGGGAAATTTAAGATAAATCATATTTTATTATTTAAAAATGATGTGAGTTGAAATATTTGAATTTTGAACAATTTTGAATCTACTAGATCTAAATATCCATTTTTCAACACTTTCAGTAACACTTTTAACGCTATTATAATTTGTTCTTTGAAAATGATTTAGTTTTAAAGACTTAAACCATAAATTATTGTTTAAATTTTTGGAAAGAGTTGTTAAATATTTTGGAAGATTTGAAAGAGCTTGAAATTGTTTCGTAAAAAATTTATTTAAATACTATCGATTTTTAAGTAAGATACTGGAAGTTTGAAAACGAAAAGGAATGAGTTCGGTTAAAGTTGGTCGGATTATCGATATGAGAATAAAACTATAATTTTTATTGTAACCTAATAGTCGTTTGGGTTGTGAATTGATATCGAATAATAAGTTGATTTAATTCTGTTTAAAATATATAAATTGTTTGAATTATCGTGAATGGAATCTAAAACCAAATTAGGATTTGGTAATTTTGAAAACATATGAAATAATAACCACATAAAAGAATTATGTTTTGGAATATAAGACTGGAAAATGAATATTGAATTTCATGAAAGGGTTAAGGAGATAATTAATGGAAACTGGAATAAATCCAACCTTGATTTAACTAAATCAATAATAATTTGGAAGGAGATTAAATGGGAAATCCAAAATGATCCATAACTATTGTTTTTAAAAATGTGCTTATCACTTAGAAAGAGCAGGATCGAATATTTCAAAAACCATTCTAAGTAATAATTCGACATTATAAAGAAACCGAAGACTTGGAAATCGATAAGTGAAGACCGAAAATCTTCGAATTGTTTAGATTTATTGTTGATGTCTCAATTGGGTCAATCACCCAATATGAGGTTATAAGTAACACGAGAGCTGAACATGTTTGAATATTTTCGGATTGTTGTTCCGTTCAAATGCAGAACGGACGCATATGGATTATGTGTCTGACATTGAAATTGATTACATAGCACTGATTTCTGTTAATATATATTGGATTTGTAGCTATAAATTATTCTCGTCTCTAAGACATATGAACTTAGAGGTTATGTATCGATAGAAATCAGTGAAACGTCATGAATTGACAATGTGACATACTCGAGTTATGAAATAAACTAGTGATGATCAAAGCATTACTTATTAAAGCATAGCTTTGTGTATAACGTGACCTCAACTAACCTCACGCCCCGGATTGATGGTAAACTGGCGGTTAGGTTGTATATATATATATATATACACAAAACCTCTACTGAAACTCGAAAACTTCGACGATAGATTTACTTGTGAAACTTGAGGAAATAAAGTATATACGGTGTCCAAGCCTTTCGTTTTGTTTTAAACTACGTATGTAGGCATAGTTAATATGCTCGCTAATATTAATATATTTATTTGTGAAATGGTTTCAACACTATGCACTGATTATAGTATTAAAAGAGGATTTTCATGTATTAAAGCATTATTGGTTATCATAAGACAAAACTCGCCCGTCTGGTGTGCGCTTGCATTGTGTGATATGGGATGAGCTTATGATAGCTTCATTGTCCAAAGTCATTGCGAATTTCGTTGTAGGGGAATTCATATGGAGTAAACCTGTTCCGCACTAGCGGCGCGGTCTGGTGAATTTCCCAACTTTAAAATAAACTCTGAATAATAGCTGTTTTGAGTTCTCAAACCAGTCCCACGACTGACCTAGAATTTATTGTTTCCCTACCTAAACCATGGGTGCCCATAATTAGCACGGGTAGCTAGTAGTTTAGTTTACGGGTTTAGTCTTCAGAGCTGGGTTTAGATTTGGAGATAAAGTTTTTTTATTTTACTTCTTCCATTGTGAGTCTTTTTGTTTCCACTGAGTTGGTATTGTACTATGATTCATTGTAACTCTAATGTAAAATTTTGTAATAAAAAAAAAGTTCTGTTATTTATGTTCAAATATGTTAGTACCCATAACCATCCGTCTTTCTAAACGATTTAAGTTAGTTTAATTGCCGACGAGAATCTGGCAAAAAGGCGGGTCGTTACAACGATGGTTGACCAATTTACACAAAAATAAAATAAAATAAACAAAAAGAAAAACCCTAGTTTAACATCCTAAGACAAAATATTGGTTGACCCATTTATTCTTTGTTCACTTAAAACCAGCTGCTCCCTTTTACACTTTAATGGTGACCGGCCCAAAGATTAGGGTTTTCCACTTTCCCCAAAATAGGAACGCTTGAAAAAGATTGCTTTGGAAATTCTTTGAAGCTCGATTTCTTTATGCTTGTCTGTCGTTCGAATTGAGAGCACTTACGATCGAAAAACCTTCTGTGAGTTCTCTGAATTTAATTTTTGATTTTCTTTGATTAGTTGCCTATATGCTTTTGATTTTTATGTGATTTCGATCGCCTTTCTTTGTCAATGATGATAAGTGTTATATAGGATAATAAAATCCTACAAAAATCTCTGATTTCCTATATGGCTTGCACAGATTACTTGCATGATTTTGGATTTGATTAATTTTGATTGAATCAGCATTGAGAGTTTGTGTGATATTTCATTTTGTGACCCCTTGACTCTTGCGTGATTACTGAATGACTGAATGTTGCACCGTGTATTTTATGATTGAATTTACCTTGCCAAAAATGATTTCTTAGGATGAATTTCTTGCGAAAATGAATACTTTCCAAAAATGATTCCTTGCCAAAAATGTTCTCGAGATTGATTAATTTTATTTCTTGAGACATCGAACTCCTCTTGCATGCTGGAAACAATTTAAAATGATTCTTTCCAAATGTTGAGTATATCTGCCAAGCTTTGCATTGTTTATTTCACGAACCAAAAGATTTCTTCCCTTTTAAAACAAAATCCTTAGAAATGATTTATGCCCAAAATAGATTGCATGATATATCTGGAAAAACATTCGATCATGTCAGTTTTAAAAACTTGTCAAAAATAATTCCTTGCCAAAACCAATATATTGTTTTCCTGGAAACAAAAACACTTTGTTTCATGCTGAGTTTTAGTTGTGAACATTTAATTCTCACCTGATTTCTTTCATGTTGAAAAATCCTTTTACTTTCTGGAGACAATTCTTTGAACACGTGAATTGACAAATTTTACTGTTCAAGAAAAAACTGGAAACAATTAAAGTTAATGACACATTTGTACTTGTTTGTGGTTTGGCATGATTTATTGATTTGTCATTTTGTTATCTTGATTTGCACTTGTCATCTTGAACATATTACCAATATGTTGACCCAAAAATGTGCACTTACCAAATTTGAATTGTGTTTTGTCGTTCATGATCCATTTCACTGCTGCCTATATATTTCTAAGTATGTGTATTCATGACTTTTCTATCCACTCACATGCATAGTGATTGTTATTCAATCATGTTGCACCTAGTTTCAATACTTCATTGTCGCTCGACCATTTTTCTTTGTATGCTTGCATTTCCATTCCAGTTTGGTCTTGAGAGTGTTAACTGTCTTGCGCTTGCTCACACTGGTATTTCCTTTGATTGAAAACTTCTTTGTAGTTGACATGAGTACTCCATGATGCATGTGTGATATAGAGCTTGACAATGTTGTTGTAACTAAAATGATCTGCTTGTCCTGCCATGTACTTTGCGCATGCACACATGAAAACTGTGCACTACTTATTGACTTGTATTGTTGCACCCTTTTAAAACTTATGCACTTTGGCTTGCAGTGTAAACATCATGGATTTATTGCTATATATATATATATATATATATACACACACACACACATACACATGATGCTTGAAAATGCTTCGCACTCGACCATATTGAGGTATACTGAGTCTCTTTCATGTGCATGTAGACTCTGCCACTGTGTATATACATACAATGTATGTATATATACATGTGTGTGTAATCTTCATTGCTGGGCTTGAAAACTGCTCAGCCATTCCTTGTATGTATTCATGGACACTTGACCCATGCACTATGCATGTGTGTCAGGCGTTACCTGAACACAACTGGTTTGGTATATTTGTCCAATGCTAAATGTTTTGTCCCTGCACAAATTTGTGTATATACATACACATGTATGTGTATACATGTATAGTGCACGTGTAGTGTGTGTATGTGTGTGTGTGTATGTATGTATGTATATGTATGGGCACTAGAAATACTGTCTTCCTAGTGGTATTTACAGTGTATCACTGTGAATATCACAAGCTATGTAGACACAGATGTATGTCCATAAAAATCAGATCAAGTCATGAAAAATGATGAGAAACACACCAAAATTCTAAGGCAAATAAATTTTTAAAATAAAAATTATATCTGATAGAATTTAAAATATTTTTATTCTAGATTACTGTGTGTTTTTCTTTTGTGACAGGTAAGCAGAAAACTGGACTTACATTGAAGCACACAGAAGACAAAAGTCAAGAGTGATAGTGTCTGTGTATAAGAGAGAGAATCTGAATGTAAATATGTATGAGTTACTGTATATGAGAGAAAGAGAGAGTGATTAAACAACTGAGTATGTCAATGTATATATAAACCGAGTAAACTGTAGTGAGGAGCAATGTATACAAATGAAATATTGAATGTGAATGTATTGTATTTCAGTGAAATGTACAAATAGCGGAGTTATAAGTTTGTGTTGTTGAAACATTGATATATTATTTGAATATTCAAATTCTTGTGCGGTAGTATTTTATTTAAATATAAATATTATATTTTATATGTGATGTAGTATAATTGTACAATTACAATTACAATTACAATTACAATTACAAACACATTTATAATAATAAATATATGTTTTTTATCATCAAACAAAAATCATAGAATTGTTAGATACAACACACCATGCACATATACACATGGTTGCAAAGTAGTTGTATACAAATTGGTTATGTAGGATAGGATAACTAGGTGTTAGAATTTTGGGATGAAATTCCATTTAAGGGGGGAAAAATGTAACAACCTAGGATTTTTGACAATAAAATAGTTATTTGATTAGAATCTAAAAAATATGAATTTCGGCAAATGGCAAAATTTGACCATGAAACTTTAATTGTTGCATTCATCTCGGAATTCTTGTTAATTTTCATGTTTGGAGTTTCATGAATAGAGTCCATATGAAAAAAATTACAGACGAAATACAAAAAACGGACAATAATAAATAAAACAGAATAATTAATATATAGTAAAAATTAATTACCTCAGCCACCTCACTGCCAGGTCACCCGGGGTGGGGGGGTCGATCGGTAGTCGACTGCTGGCTGCAACTGCTTGGTCGATCCAGGCAGTGACGCTAAGGTTTTGTCATATAAAATTATAATATAGATGGACAGATGTTAATAAAAATAGATCTGACGGTCCAAGGCCAATTCCACCCCTATAAATAAAGGGGTAAGGTCTCATTTTTTTTTCAATTCAAATCAATAACAACAACGGAGCTCTGCATTTTCCTCTCTCTTCTAACCTAATTTTTTTAATGAAAATATATTCATACATATCAAATAAAATCAAATTCATATGCAATTGAGAGGATAGATAGAATCACTGGGAAAAAAAATGCAATTTGGCATTCAACGATAGATTCTTTGCTCTCTTCCCTTTTTTTTTAATCTATCTACAGATCTAGAATTTTCCCCTTTATAGATAAATTGTAGGTATATAAGAATTTGGGAATTGTAGGCCAAAAAGGTTCAAACAATTGAATTTGGAGTCTATAAGGTGAGTGGGAAATTTACATATACATTTATAATAATGTATTTATCTCGTTTATAATAGATTCAATTTTTATGTCTATGCCTATTACATCTTATAAATAAATTGTTGTAATTAGGTTGACACCCATCATATCTGGTTATAAAAAGTGTTAAACTTGTGAATTGTACATTGTGGCTAAGCATAAAATAAATTGTAGGATTTCTTAAACTTGTTTAAACGTATTCCTATAGTTATGTCATGAAATATATTGCAATTATGTTATAGAATGTATTGTGGACATTGCATAACACTATAGATTTGGAAATCAGTCCCGTCAAACACCAATTAGTTGTAGTTACATTCTATATCTTTAGTTCAGTGTTGAAAATATAAAATATGTGAATTTGTTTAAAAAGATGAAATTGGTAAATTATGTGAATTTGGAAAGATATGATTGTTAAATTATGAGATTGTTAACAAACCTATTTGTATTCAATATTGTTGGGTTCTTGCTTAATTATTGTAAATATGCCACTATCTCCTTTTTGAACAAGAAGATTTCATTTTGAATTCACAAGAGATATGACAAAAAGATAGAAAAAAAGGAAAAGTGGTGCAAACGTACATATCACTATAAAAATAAATATTTGTGCATAGTTTGCATCGACTATTCTAAAAAATATCATTTCTTGAGAATTTGAATTGTGTCGATTCCACAAATTTGGCATAAGTTACAACAATTACCGCTAACGGTCTTTTTTAAAGACTAGAAACCTTTTGGCAAGATTGAATGCGAAAAAGGAATGTTTGTTTATTGATTAAACCAAATCATTTAAATGAAAATTAATAATAATAATAATAAAAGATAACTATGTTGACCATACGGAAACATAAAATATATACATATTATCCGTCGAAATCAGCGTAAAAAGGTAAAATATACATGGTATTGATTGTTTGAATGATATTTATTTATGGAATCATACAATGTAAATTTTATTCCATATTAAATGAATGTACTTTTGGTTATCATTTGTAGCAATCAATATAATTAATTGCTATAATTAGGACCGCAAATCAATAAATAACTGTTTATCCAATGTTGAACGAGGAAAGTGAAAATGATAGGATAACGGTTACAATTCCTAAAGTTTATTTAGGATAAATGTTGTATACGTCAATTACGAAACTTGAATTATAATCACATTTTGACACAAGGTTAAGCTCACTTGTGGCATAAGCCTTCCCGGAACCGACCGGCAAATCCAGCAACCACAGGTAGTCAGTTTAATGTGAGGGGTCTAATGCGTTAATAAAAATATACTAAGGTACTAGGTTAAGTTCAACTTCTGGTAGAAGCCTACCCAGAACCGCCCGGAAAATTTAGCATCCACAAGTAGTCAACTTAATGTGAGAGGCCCGGTGCATATATATATACACACACACACACATATATATATATATGTATATATATGTATGTATGTATATATAACATGCAACAAATAAATAAACAAAATTAGAAATGTCTATTGGGGTACAACAATTAAATATATTCGGGACTGATAAAATATGGACATTCCATTGTAATTACTGTCTTGTGAAAATTACGGCCGTTAGGCTCATAAATGACATTAATTGTAATCGATGGAAATTAAAGATAAATGGTTTCCTTAGGAAAATATGACTGTTATGGTCATAAAGGGAAATAAACAAAGAAATGAGAAGAAAATGGGTGTCAAAACGGGGATTAATCGATATTGATAGTTGTTTAAATACTAAGTCCAATTAAGGAGGCAATCAAGTAAAAATTCTAGGGTAAAGAGAATATCACCTTCCTTACTTATATTAATATAGAACTTATAATTAAATAGAATTGGACTTAGTAGGTTAATAATGTAAAATATTGTTAACCACATGAACCCATGACGATAATGAATCATATGCGTATAGTATTTCCGTAGAGAGAGACAAAACGGGAATGGATTAGTAATGCAGCCCGCTTCATCCGAAATAGGGAAAGGTATTAAAGGAAAATGGGGTATGATCCAATAACCTTCACGTATAGTCCGCTTTTTGGGGTCTTAAGTGGCTAGGGTTGAGAATTCCACCTGGGAAAAGGTCTTTCAGTTTAGGGGTATTAAATGGCATGTGTCGTATTGCCTACCCAAACCTCGATACTTAAAAATGTCAGATATAGCTACCTATCCTACAGGAAGTAATAAGTGACTAAGGAGGTTATTTAGTAAGGTCAGTTAGATGGTATAGCGAGCGATAAAATACCATCTCTCATCTTACATGGGGTAAGGGTATATGTGTGGATGACGGAAGCCTTAACTAGTAAGGCCAGTAGCTAGTGTCCTCTAGTTTATGATAATGTGAACAAATTATCGAGAGGTATTAAATGCCCAATAGATCCGCCTAGAGTCTTAAGTGATCAGGAGAATCTACCCTATCTACATTGATAGTGAGGCATTAAATAACAAAGGGTAAGCGAATGAAAAGTATATATATAAATCTGTTATTTGGGGTTCACTTCTCGGTTTAATATCCATTTATGTTATGGTATGAAGGCTTCACAAATATGTGCATAAATGTTCTATATCGGTATTATAAACTGGGAATACTACTTCGGGAAGAGTAGTAAAGTCATGCGTACACATTTACTAGATTGGGCTAGAATCACTAACCTGGTTAGGCATACATCTTGGGTTGAACCAAATGGGATACGTCTGTGTATTATAATATGAGTCGTTAATTTCTTATCACTAGAACTTGTTGTTCTAACACCCTCCTCAATACAACCTCCAGGTTTCCTAGAGAAGGCCGGGTTCTCACATGTGTTTAAGTTTGGCTTTCGGTTCTCGTTCTCTCTCACGCTCGGAATTGGCAAAGTGACTTACTTTGAAAAAGGTAGTTACTTGAGTTAATACTTGTTATCCTATTTTGTTCCCGTCGTTAGTTATCTTATCGTACTCAGATTATGCTCATGATCATTTATTGCAGGTACCAGATATACACGCTCCATGCTTGGATGTGTTTGAATTTCAATTTTTGTCAAATTTTGGTCATAGAAAAGTGTTGGGTGTTACATATACACACATGATTTAAAATTTTAAACTATAATAATATAAACCAGGAACAAAATAATATACTTTTGGCATCATGGAATTTTCCCAGGGAATTTAAAATTGTATGTATATATAAGTATATAAGAGGGGACAAGAATAAAGAAATAATGGAAAGAATCAATGAAATTAACTAACGTGCTAATTAAAATATAACGACAAGGGACCAAATCTTCCCACGCCCAGAATAGGAGAGGGATCAACCATTCGCCTTTAAGAGGGGTCGACTTGGGGGTTGACCGCCCTCACAGGGATCGAGTCGACCGCCCTCCTGGTAGAGGGTAGGGAAGAGGCTCATTTTATAAGTGGGTTTTAGTATATCTTGCTCAAATGGACCACCCGAATTTTATATAACTAATCTTATCGTCCATACACTCTAGCAAGTATAAATTAACCCTTAGCCTCTCCTCTAAACCCAACGTCCATTCCCTTCTACACCTCCACTCTTCTTCTCCACCATTATTCTTAATTCCAGAAATAGACAAGTTAGGATTCTTCTTCTTCTCTAACCTACTTCTCTACCTCTTCTAAATTATTTTCTTATAATAGTTTGGAATTAGAATATATATATATATATATATAATGTATGTATGTATGTATGTATGTAGGTATAAGACTTTACTTAAATTATTATACGTATATATTGCTTTAGGAAGAAAATTGGAAAAAGGTAATCATGAGGAAATAATCAAGAAATTAATTCGACACAGCATCTTCATCTTTCTCCTTGTATTAGAGTGAGTGAAAATCTTATGAGTTTACTATTTTCTATATCTTGATAGTATAGATTTAATTGTTATACCTAAGTGGGTTTGGATTTGCACGAAAATAAAATATAATAAAATCCTCTAAATACCTTGTGAATTGCGGAAATGGTTAAACATTTTATGTATATTGGTTTTTGGTTACGAATGTAATAAAAGTTGGATTTTTGCGTGTTGTATAGTTTTGATAATAGTCTGATTCACTTTCTTGTAAATCTTATATATGTGCAAAAGCATAAGATTTGGGTGTTGTAAATTAAATAGGTTTAACAATTTATTTGTCAAATAGATAGTTTGAGCATATCATAACACAAACCACTAAAGTATTTATTTTCATATAAAGTCATATGAAAAGTGAAGCATTACCCAAAAGATATTATACCTATATCTGGCATATTACACCTTGTCCTCCTTTTATTATTGAAGTAATCTTTTAAACCTAGGTTACAAGTTATTCTGTGTATGTTGTTATTTCCCTATGTTTGATTTGATTGTGAATATAAACATTTTTATGCTACATTGATGAAGTTACGGAAATAAACTTGTAAACCTTAATCTTGTGGTGAGGATTGACATTTCCACGTTTTAGGATGCTCCTTTACGTGTGATTGATTTATGTTTTAATTATTACTATTTATAGCATAACTAACGTATTATAAATGTGTATTAAATGTGTACCAAATATGTTAAATTCAGAAATAAAATTTTTAAATGTCCTTACAGGAAATTTGCATGCATGCGAGTATTAATGGTTATTAATTAATATTAATGACTCATAGACATGAGGTTAAACCCAATATGTAGTAGAAGTCTGCCTAGAACCAACTGGCATATCCAACATCTACAAGGAAGTCAGGTTAATGTTAGAGGATTAGATGCCATGTAATCGGTAAACAAAGACGCTGGATTAAGCCGAGCTTGTAGCAGAAGTTTTCCTGGAACCACTCGACAAATTCAGCATCTACAAGTAGTCGGTTTAATGTGGAATGTCTTAATTATGTATATATACATATATATTTGTGAAGTAGGCCTGCATCGAGGAGGTATTAAGTGGTTAACCTACCTTGTTTAGGTATTAAGTGGTTAGGAATAGGTTTGTTCCTAAGTTTCACTCCTTAGTTTTGAATCCAAGTCATGGGATCCGCTCTTATTAGGCTTTAAATATTCATTGGGTATGTCTTTCTCTTATAAGGTATTAAATGATCCTAATTAAAAGATAGATGTATGAGTAAGGTAGTTCTTTAGAAACTTTCTACTTCTTA
This sequence comes from Allium sativum, assembly GCA_030737875.1. NCBI lineage: Eukaryota > Viridiplantae > Streptophyta > Magnoliopsida > Asparagales > Amaryllidaceae > Allium > Allium sativum. Next base: position 284,612,530 of record CM060921.1, read on the forward strand.
TCTAGGGGTTATATGACGGCACACATAGAGATGGGTAAATAAGAGTCCTAAAGAACATGTAATAGGACCGCCTGTCTAAGTGAAGTATTAATTGGCTAGAAGTTCACCTGTAATGACAAATAGACAGTAACAAATGGGTCCGTCGAGAGGGTCATAAATGGCTATGAGTGTCTACCTAAAACATGTTATAAGTGGTAGATTACTATATCTCGATATACACTAAGAGTATATTTAATAGCGATGATGATTAGAAAACTTGGTCTTAAGTGACTAGGGCCTGCCATAGGTTATTAACTGATAGTGGGGATTCGCACATAAATGAATATAGATAATGGCCTTAGGTGACCAGATGGTAGTCCATCACATAGGGTATTAAGTGATAATATAAATCCGCCCTCATATAAACATGTTGGCCTTAAGTGACTGTAGGATAGTTCGCCAAAATTGACACATGTATGACATATTTAACTGTGTGTTAAATTTGTGTAGACATAATTTGATAAATTTATGCTGCCAAGTATAGGAAATAGCCATTCCTTAAACTTATGTGATTTTCATTCACCAAAAATTTATTCTGACCTCTCAGATTAGTAAGTGGGAACGCTTGACTATGAAGTCACAGAAATTAGAGCTTAGCGAAGGAGATTATATAGCTTATTGTTAATATCATCATCATGTTTGGCATTTTATTATATTCATGGGATATTATCATTGATGTACCTGATGTGGCAGTTGGAATTTAATGTAATCAACATTATTGTGGTTTTATTTAATGGTACACCTATTTTCATTTATTATATTTTATCCCTTCCGATGTGAGATTCTGATTTCATTTTTAGTCTGGCTCTGTTTATGTAATCCTTATGGGAACCAACGATCCATATAGAATGGCTCTAAGTTCTGATATGATTTTTCAAAGATGAAATTTAGGCATATTCCGGGTTGCTTGTTACATGAAGCATTTCAAAACCCCAAACTAAACAGATGTATAGTGGGAGCACTGCAATACATAATTGTTAAAAAACCAAACAATGCTTTTAGCGTAAATAAACTTTCCCAAATCATGCACAATCCAATAGAAGATCACTGGAAAGATATCAAATGTATATAGAACTATCTAAAAGGAACTGTAAATCATGGATTATGCCTGAAAGCCTGCAAAGATCTAGAGATAAGAGGTTGCACTGATGATGACTATGCCTCTTATCTTGATGATAGAAGATCAATGACTGAATACATCATTAATCTCAGTGAAAATCCAATGTCGTGGTGTTTTAGAAAGTAACCTACGGTATCTTATTCAAGTACATAAGCAACGTATTGAAGCATAGCCAGTTCCACAACTGAAACAAATCGGAGTGAATCATGGGAAAACTCCAACAATCTAGTGTAACAATTTCAACTTAGTCTCTCTCACTGCTAACTCAGTTTTACACTCATGCACATAATACATAGAAATTGACTTGTATTTTGTGCGTGAGAGGTTTATCACTGGGTACTTCGTGTTAACCATCTACCATTAGCACATCAAGGATCGGATATGCTAACAAAGGCCCTATTGAAGAAGAATTTTGAGAGATTCAAAGGAGATCTGACGATTTGAGATATCAGAGAAGAGAAGAAAGGAAAATAAATCCTAGTTCAATTTAATGGGGATAAATAAGGAACGGTCTCTATTGATATGATAATATATGGAATAAGGGTTTCAAGGGCAATATTGTACTTTCACATTTATATACAACTGTCACATAATGTTCATTTGTAGTATTATAAAGATAGCTGCATCATTTGGGATTATAACAAAAGCATGGAATAAAATCTCTACAATTACAAAACATATCACCCGAGTTATATCAGTAATTCTTCTTAGTATCACTACAACAAAATGACCCTATTACAACGGTGGAAAACAGTTGTAAAAGACTTTTTACAATGGTGGAGCCAACATCGTCTATTAAGAAGTTGTAATAGACTGAAATCTTTTACCACTTTTATACACCGTTGCGACACCATTGTTAAATGTATATTTTACAACTGTTTTCCACCATTGTAGTAGTACATATTACAACATTTTTGCACTGTTGTAGTAATACATATTACAACTATTTTCCACCGTTGTAGTAATTCCTGCTACAATTAATTATAACAATATGACTTTTGTTTCTTTATACATTACATTTCGTATAAAAATAAATATTTATATTGAATAAAATGATACTACACTGAACTGAAATAATCAATTAAATATTTTATTTCAATATTTGAATTAGTACAACTTTGTGATCCACTATCGTACAACTCACTTATACATAATACAGTCATAAAAATACGTACATTCCTCACTTTTACATATTACAGTCACAACTCACTTTTGCACTGTTCTCTTCGTATAGTTCAAGTGCCATGTATTCGGGCATTCCGGTCATTGTGCGTGCTGCATGGTTCCTTTCTACTACTGCTGCTTCTCCAAGATCTCCTATTTTAACCTGTACATTGTTTATACCAAAATTTAACTACTGGTAAAGATTATATTACTATTCAGCAATCATCTCATATAAACACTATGTTTATCCAACAACCAGTTCTCCGTTAAAAAAACTTTACTACCCTACAACCATTGAATTCCAAAACAGGAAGAAACACCACTGCCACAAGAAAGGAATCAAAACATTAGTCTACACTGTACAGTACAACAAAGATATACAAGTAAATTGTAAGGAAAAAGGAAAAGATACTATCAGAACCCTCCAGCGTGCACCTAATGTTTGATGCTAATAAAAAGCATTGATATTTGTACAACGCAAATGCTATGATTATGTAGTAAATCTCTCACACGCACCCACTCAACCACATGCACTACAAATTGGCTAAGGAAAGACTTACGGTATGGTTAAGCACAAACAATTCAAAAACAGATCTCCAAAAGCCATTATCTTCATTTTGACAGATATTCACTACATTTTAAAATCAACTAAAGAATTATAGGAAATGGAAGGAATGAGTGTATTACATATATTAAATGTTTAGCACCTTCAATCAATTGTTACCCAATACCCATGATTTCGTTTTCGAATTTGTTATTACCCTCGATCAAATACAATTCCGTTGACCTATCAGATAGAACCATTGCTTTATCATTTCCTATCTCAATTAAAAACTAAAAACAATTTTATCATGTCCATTATATAACAATTTTATTGGAGTCTACCTAAGGTTGTATTCCCTTATTCAAAATTGTAGTCTCTTTAACAACCCAATAGAATAGTTCTGAAAATGTCAAAACTTATCAACACACTTATATATAAACAGCGAAAACAATTACTTCTCCATCCAACGAGGAAGGCGAGGATCACGAAAAGTTGGTCTGAGCTCCCATCCCTGGATTCCTTCCAAAATCTTTGTCTTTCCAGGAAGCATTGCAAGCAAAAGTGCTGATACCCCGTTTATCAACCTTGCTATATTGTTTAAGGACTCATAAGTGAATGTTTTCACCGACCTGCATAAGAACCCGCAAACAAACAACCATTATCACATGAAGCAAAAAAATGTACACAATTTAAGCAAACATTCTGCACAAGCCCCCAAAATCAAACTGGTTTCACCTCTGGAAAAAAAAGAGGAGACCACAGCTTCATATTACATCATCAGGAACCTCATTCTCACATTCATTCAGATTACCAGATAGGCGATACAAAAAAAATGAATAAAAAACATATAAAAATTAAGTAGGTATCGGTTTTTTATCTACGAAGCCAAGACACATCAAATGCTCAAATTTAAACATCACCGTAGTTTATAGCAGTTAAAAAAAATCGTTTATCGATCAACATGAGGTCTAACGATGCTTATCGTATCCAAAGATATAATCAGAACGACATTCAATCATTGAATAAGCAAACTGAAAAGAAAATGAATGAGAATCTTACTCTTTCGTAACGGCGAGGACATTGTCCACGAATCGCTACAGCATTATCGATTCTGCGATCAAAGAAATCAACCAAAAAGGAGATAAATGCGAGGAAGAATGGGGGGGTGAAAATCCGTTTTGGACTTATTAAAGGTCATAGTGCCTAAAAGAGGGAAATACACTCACCTTAAACCCGATTAGCTTCCAGATCTCGATTTCTCTCCGTAGTTCCTCTATTTGGGTTACGATCTCCCCTAGATCTACTGTCGCTTCCCCTTGGAAACCATTTCTCTCACAAATTCGTTCTATTTGATGTGAGACGTTGGTCGATTTGTTGATTTCCCTAATTCGATTTCTAGGGCTTCGGCCATTTTTAAGTTTTTTTTTAGAACGAGAGAATGAAATGGAAACCGACGGCCTATTTCCTTTTATTTGCTTCATACGGCTAGGGTTTCACCATTGCCAATGTCCATTTTGCCCTTAGATTTAATGTCAACCCTTATAAAACTTAAGCCCCAAATCATAACACTTAAACAAAATTTTCATGTCACATACACAATATACAAAGAAATGTGTATGTTTATTCACCATTTTAATCATGCACAATTTCACATATTCATCATGCATATATCACAAATGATTTATTTATTTATTTATTCACCCCAAATATTATGGATTTAATTGAAATCAATATAATCTAGGATCATCAAAGTTGGGTTCTCATATTTCTACTTAGTTATAATCGAGTAATAACTATTAAAAGCTTATAATGTATATGTCACCTAAATATTAATTAATAAGCAGTTAACATTAACTATTAAACATTAATTACCACTTATTAACTATTAATTATTTAATAATAATTAATAAATATTATTGATTCCTAAGTTTATTATTAATTATTATTAAATATTAATATAATTAGTTATTAAATATAGATATTATAAACATGAAGTTTGTAATGGGCATCTATTACAACTAAAAAACAAAAAGTTGTTAAAAATACGTTTATTACAACTATAGGATATTGACAGTTGTAAAAAACCATTTATTACAATGGTGCTTTTACCACCGTTGTAAAAAAACCATTTATTACAACGGTGCTTTTACCACCGTTGTAAAATTAAAGTTGTAATATGGTGTTTTTGTTGTAGTGGTAATTCAGTATTTGGTAGAATTCCTTTCTGGTGATAACTTTGTTTATGACAGTGTGGATGTAAGGTGGATTAAATTGTACTCAGTTGGGTTTATGTTGCATCTTTCGCATATGTTTCCAATCATGAAGCTGCTTTGCTCTAGTGATCTCGTTTGGCTGAACATGTCAATTCTAGAAATAGAGTGAGGAATTAAGAAGATATGGTAAGATCTAGGCTTCAAACTCAGAAAGAGAATTAAGATGGAGAAGTAGGATCTGTGTGCGAATGAAATAGATTAGGTATTGTTCATAGTCAAACTTTCAAGTTTGACCGTCGCATTTGCATTCGATGCATCAGATATTCCAATGGTTGAACTTAAAATTTTGAACATTTCAAGCAACGTTTCGAGAATGTACATTGGCGTCCGACCCATCGGATGCTAATGGTAACATCCTTTCATTGCTTACAAATTCCCTCCCTCGTCAACTCAGTCCACCATAAAGGGCTGCAACACGAGAAAACCCCAAATCCAAAAAAAGAATCAATTTTTCCAAGTTCAATAGATCTTCGATTTAGGTAATTTTCATTTTTGATATAATTGTTTTTTCATTCTCTATAACATAATTTTTTTTCGGATCTGACATTTTTCATTTTCACCTCATTTCCACATATGTATGTCGCATGATTTCTCTGCCTCTCACTTTATGGAACAACGAGCAGACTTCTTTGTTCGTAGACCTTTGCTGCATTCACAGAGGTGCCCACAAATCAGCTTATTCCTTTTACCAGATTGTCTCTTTAGAGTTCAATGCTCGGACTGGGCTAGATTACATAGACAATCAAATGAAGAACAAGTAGGACAGCTTGAAGAAGGCTTGGAACGACTAAAATGCCCTTATTCAGTTGACAAGTGGGGAATGGAAAATTAAGAAAGACTATATAGAAGGCCCCGATGAGTGTTGGAATACTACAATGAGGCGCTATAAAAAAATACAAGTGTAAGTCTCTGATCAAGTTCCGCCAACTAGATATGCTTCATGAGGGTGTTATCTCGAAGGGTACATGTGTTTACCCTATTACTCCGGTCGCTACATTTACCGTCAAAGATACATCTTTTTATGGAACGTTTCTGCAAATAGATGCATCTCCTTTACTGTCAATTGGATATGCTCATGCTGGAGCGTCTTCTACGGGATCTTCATATAAAGAGTGTGTCGAGGAGCAGGTGTAGCGATGTAGTCGGCTAGTAGCGCCATATTTTTCCTACCAAGTATGGGAGTTGAGGATGAACCTATGGAATGAGACATGGATGTTAGATATCCTCGAGGAGACTGCGGATGACGAGGTTGAGGTGTTAGTTATGTACATGATCTCATACTTTCGCAAGCATAGGATGTAGTGTATTTTTTTATTTTATCAATGTGCGAACTATAATTTTATTTTATTATGTTTTTATGAAAAAAAAACTACATTTCGTACTAGTTTAACCATTACAAAATTTATGTTACAAACAAATACATACAACCCCCAATACACTTCTAATACTCTACTCACTTTAAGGCTCAATTCACCATTCAAAATCACAAAAGCACATCATTCATTCACTCGACTTTAGCTGCTCAATTCAATGTTCAGTCAACATGCTCATTTCTACTGCTCGCCACTGTTAACAAAGGACCATAAATCCATGCATGAGTTAAATAAAGTAAAAAAGCAAATGATATTGGGTGCCAAAGAAAATGAAATCATGGATCAAACAAGTTATTTCTAAAGTGGAAGGAAATTGATCATGTAGATAGCTAACCTGACTATTGAATATATAATGAAATGCCATCTTGTTCGTTAAACTTTTACTCAAATAATATCAATTTAGAAACCAAAAAGAAATACATTTTTTTTTTCAAATTGGTTCAAGATCAATTTTTAGTCTTTATTCTAAAGTTAAGTGGTGGAATATTTTGATAACTAAGTCACATATGTAAAATAAAATGCATTGCGCAATTTTGGTGTAAATCCTAACTGAAGTGATCTAATTTTAAATTATATTTAAGAGACTTAAAGCTTATATTATCATGAGCCAAATGCGTAGATACTGGAGCATTTTAATTTGTTAAAAGGCCAAATTAATAAACACTAGCTTTATAAGTAAGCGGTTATAGTCCCCTAATCACACAAGCCTTAACAATTCTCGTACCCTCTTTTATGGAGAATGAATTTCAAATTTAGGGTTTGCATCAGTTTAGAAGATCAAACCAAAATTATCTTCACGACAATAATCAACCATGGATTTAGGTGCTACAAGAATTAATTATCGATTCAAGTACGCTTCCGTTTGTTCTCAATTAAATCAACATGGTTTTCATATTTAGATCAAGGGTTCCATTACTGATTGTTAATAACGTATATTGACATCCTAACAAGTTGTATCAGAGCCATCCATTGTTGATTTTATTGGGCATTTTATATTATAATGTTAAAATTTTGGTTTTGTGTATAAGGAAAAATGGTTTTTGTGGTAAGTTTAGATCTATGATTATAGATCTATTACCTTCATCTGTTTGTTATGAATGTTCTGATATTAGTTTTTTGGGTTGAATTAATATAAAATTATGCCAGTTGTGTTGTGGAAAATTTCGAGTCAACACCGCTCAAATCAAAAACCCAAACACAACGTAAGACAAGATCATGGTAAATAAGCAAAATCAACCAATCATTATCTCAAAACAATCTCAACCCAATCCGATAACAAATTACAAGCACTGAACAAGAGAAGTAGTAGGGCAATAATGCAAAGTAAATCACAAAGCAATTTATAGTGGTTCCACTAATGTCTTGTTAGTATATGTCCACTTTGAGAGAGAATCTTTATTAATTTCAATAGAAGAGTACAATAGATTGATTACAATGATCAAATTCAGCAGAAAAAATTGATTTTGTGGAGATGAGAATTGGACAAGATTAGGATTGCAAAAACCCTAATTAGAATAATCCTAGGTTAATCTCTTGATTAATCCCATGATGCCCATTTCAATACTAAAACAACTTATATAAGGAGAGACAAATATTTTGCAATTTCTCAAATTTCCCCTTGAACCTTCACAAATCAACCTGCCAAGTCCACAGCTCAAAATAGCCTAAAAGCCGCTTTAGACATCTGTCTGATATGGTCAAACGTCTGTCTCGAGGCTCCGGAAAAATTTGATGCATAGCTCAAACATCTGTCCCTTTCCTTAGACATATGTCGTATCCCATGTTTCAACTTAGACGTTTGTCCAAATAGGTCAGACCTCTGTCGCAACTCTTGGGAAATTATCCTATTCCTACTCAAACGTCTATCGCTTATCCTGCTGAAACACATGTACCTTTTCTCCTCTAACTTCCTCCTATAAGCTCCGATTTGCAAACCATCTTCTATGTTACGATGCTACTTCCAACCACTACAATTCTAGCCTATATAGTGTCACAAAATTTAACACTCCACCTTAAAACTATATCCATCTCCAACTCCAACACCGATGGTACCAAACCATCTACCTCCTACCTAACAAGCGTGAATGTTTTCCCAATGAACTCCAACATAAACACCACTTATTGCACTCCATTAACGAGTTCGAGCAAAGCCTCCACCCGCCATTGAAGTGTTGAAAACACCTAACTCAGGAAATCTCACTATAAAACAAACATACTCAGAGTGAAACAAGTATTACCAAGAAGACAGAACTTCAATCTCTCGCCAATACTCTTCTCCATCCATAACCAACGTTCTCCCTCAACCATGCCACCCCGTGACACCTAGCAATGACTCTCTCACCTCAATATGCCTAGTCCATGAGCTAAATGCAAAATTCTCCGCTAAATATATAACACTTTGGCCATCACATTGAACATTGATACTACCATGTTTGAACCCCAAGTCACACAACAATCACTTCAATTAGAGTGCTTTCTTTTTTGGTTCCACCATGGCTAATTCCTCCACCGTGGTGGATAAAGAAACTATGGTTTGCAATCTAGACCTCCAACTTATGGTTGTACAGCTAAGAGTGAAGACATATCCGAAAGTTGATTTTCTTCGATCTTTATCACCAACGTAGTTCGAATCACAATAACTAACCTACATGAAATTCTTCTCTTACTACCCCTAAAAACAAGACCATGAGATGTTGTACCTTTCCAGTATCTCATGATAAGCTTCACTGCTTCCCATGCGATTTCTTTGGATTATCCATATACCGACTAACCATCCCGGTGACATTTGCAATATCGGGCCTTGTACACACCATGGCATTGTAAACCCCTTACCACTAGCCTAGATTTGTATCTTCCATCATCCTTCACCTTGTATATCCATTTTTACCCAATTGCTCGGTTTCCTTTAGGAAGTGGAACCAACTTCCAAGTTTGGTTCTTCATCAACTATTGCATCTTTTCCTCCATGGTGCAAATCCATTTTGAGCTTTTACTCGAACCCGTGACATCATCAAGAACCATCGGATCATCTTGGACTACATGAAGAGCATAGTCCAAATTCTCACTAAATCTAAGATAGTTCCAATCACCATATCTTTTCGATGGTCTTATAGCATGGCGACCAACCCTATTAGCAATACCATCACCCGGTCTTCCTTCAGCTCCACTTTGAACAGAAACTTTTCTAGAATCGTGCACATTAACAACACTACTAGAGGAATCCTATGGACTATGTGATTTATGTCGACCGTATTCACCTCGCGAGCACCTCCAACTACTCTAGTCTCTAGGCCTGAAAGTGGGAATAATTTCATTTTCCTTTGATTCATCATGAACCAAATCCAAATCATCCGATGAGCCGTCATTCTCCTTGAACATAGCCGACTCATCAAAAGTAACATAACGAGAAACCAAAACCTTTATTTCCGGATTCCAAATCCGATAGCCTTTTACTCCATCCGTATATCCAAGCAAAATCCCCTTGAATGCTCTAGGCGCAAGCTTATCACTCATTTGGATCATGCACACAAACTGGACTGCTAAATACATGAAGATAACTTGTAACACCCCTACGTCCTACATTGTGGAAGCCTGTGTGAAGTGGGTACTTATATAGTAGAGCCCATGTCTTACTAACGCCGAGGCCTTTTGAGGAACAAAACCCCACACATATACCGTGGATAAGTTGGGGACAATATCTTGCGTGAACGGAGGTGCTGGTTGTTACAGTGGTATCAGAGCCAATACCTAGCCGGAATTGTGGCTTTTGTGTGGACCACAGCGCCTGGGTGAGGTGTTTGTGAGCCAACGGGAACGTTGGGCTCTGTAGGAGGGGAGAATATAACACCCCTAAGTACTACATCGTGGAAGCCTATGTGAAGTGGGTACTTATATAGTAGAGCCCATCTCTTACTAACGCCGAAACTTTTGAGGAACAAAACCCCACACCTATATGGTGGCTAGGTTGGGGACAATATCTTGCATGAACGGAGATGCAGGTTGTTACATAACTCAAGTCAATACTCTTTCCCTTGCACACCGCCTCTGGAATTTTTTTATTAATAGCCGAGCACAGAACTCGATTAATAATATGCACTGCGGTTGACAAAGCTTCGGCCCAAAATCCCATAGACAAACCCGAAATCAGTCTCAATCATTGAGCTTTCTCTAGTAGAGTTTGGTTCATTATTTCTGCTACTCCATTAGAATGCGGATCCCTAGGTGTAATAAATGCCTCCGAATACAATGTTGCTTGCAAAATTTCAGAAAATCTCTGAAAACATACTCTCTGTCATTGTCGGACCAAAGAACCTTCAAAGTCTTCCCACTCTCGTTCTCAACAGAGCCTTCCATTCTTTGAACCTAGTAAATGCCTCCGACTTGACCTTCATTACATACACCTAAACTTTCCAAGAAAAATCACTAATGAAAGAAATGAAATATCTTGCTCCTCCCAAAGAAGCTACAGGTGTTGGTCCCCAAACATCTGTGTGCACATACACAAAAATCCCTCTTGAATTATGTTTCCCTTCACCAAATGATACCGTAGTTTGCTTCTCCATGACACATTCCTCGCAAAACTACAGCTTGTTGAAACTTTCTCCACCAATCATCTCCCTTCTACGAAGAATGTCCATAATTTTCTCCGAGAAATGACCAAATCTCAAATGACACAATCGTGTTGCATCTAAGCCACGAGAATTATCAACACCAACACAAGTTTCACCTTCTACAGTCACTCCTTGAAGAAAATAAACACCATGAGTCTTAGAACCCTTCATAACCACAAGTGCACCCTTCGAAACCCTCAAGCTATCAGTCTCGATAATGATCATGAACCCTAAAGAATTCAGCTATCCCAAAGAGATAAGTGACTTCCGTAGTCCCGGAACATAGTGCACATTAATGAGAGTACGAATCCTCCGTCAAACATTCGAATTTGCATGGCGCCCTTCAACTTACAAACAACACCATTCCCCATAACAATTGAATTTCTTTATTAATCAGTATAAGAAGAAAAATAATTTCTATTTGGCATCATGTGATATGAAGCCCCCGAATCAAGCACCAATTTGATGCCTGAAACATCTGATGCTACAGCAAAAAAAACATCCACTTCTACCTCACCAACACCTCTCTCTGCTGCAACCGATGAAGATGCTACTTCCTTTTTCCCCTTCTCCTTATCTGGACATTCATTCTTCCAATGACTAGTTTTTTTAATATGAAGCACTTGTTACTTCCTTCTTCCGACTTTCCTCTCCAACCGGGCTTTCTAGACTTAGAGCACCCACGGTTTCCCTTCTTCTCATATTTCTCCTTTTCCATAAACAAACTGAGACCTTGTTAGCACCACTATTTCCATCACTCATCTCCTTCATTTGATCTGACAATTCTTCAATAAAAACATGTCTTGACATCATCAAGAGTCAATGTACCTCGGTTATAGATCAAATTATTTGAAAAGCCCATATAACGGTCCGACAACGAACATAACAATATCATCGCCTTCTGCTCTTCCTCAATCTTCAAATCTACCGCCTTCATCTTCATTAGAAAACCATCAAACACATTCAAGTGCGCCTTTAGCAAAGTTCCTTCCTTCATCTTGTAGTTAAAGAAAGTTTCGCAACAAGATTAATCGATTTGTGAGTAATTTCTGCGTATAAACTCCTCCAACTTGTCCCAAATACCCTTAGCAATCGTCCCACCACTAATTTCAAAGATAACATTCTCTCCCATAGCAATTTGAGGCATAGTGAATGCTCACCCTTCCATTTTCTCTCTCTCTCCACATCTGAGATGTCTGCGGGTAACAAATGCATCAAACACTACCCGATGTACCCGATTCCGCCTAAGATCCTCTTTCATCTTTGATTGCCAATTTTCAAAATCATTATCGTCATTCCACATGTCGATAACCAATTGTGATCTTGAAGCTGCGTATGAACCACGTACGTAAGGAGCTACACCAGATGGACCAACTGTTAAGGCACTATTAGAATTTGATTCTGACATTTCTATAACTATCAACCAACATCAATGCTCTGATACTAAATATTATGGAAAATTTTGACTCAAGACCACTCAAATCGAAACCCCAAACAAAGTGGAAGATGAGATCGTGTTTCCACTAACATCTTGTTAGCATATGTCCACTCTGAGAGAGAATCTTTATTAATATCAATAGAAGAGTACAAGTGATTGATTACAATGATCAAATTCACCAGAAAAAATTGAATTTTTGGAGATGCAAATTAAAGAATATTAGGATTGTCAAAACTAAACCCTAATTGGAATAATCCTAGGTCATTCTCTTGATTAGTCCCTTAATGCCCTTTTGAATATGAGAATAGTTTATATAGGGAGAGACAAATATTTTGTAATTTCCCAAATTGTCCCTTTGTAACGACCCGCATTCTACGCATCGAAGGATCGTAGAATATTCATTTCTTTCACATACGAAGTCATATGGTCATGTAACTTTGGGAGACGACTATTGGGGTCATTTGCCATGTTCATGATTTTTCCCGATTTTTAAATGACTATTTTACCCCTAGCTGATCTTGTTTTGGCTATAACTTTTGGTTGGAAAGGAGTTTTGACCTAAAACCACTTTCATTGGCTCCGCATGATGGTTTAGAATTCCGTAGAGTGGTCACATTAGCCAAATGGACTCACCGTTTGGGAGATATGGCAGAAACAAGTTTCAGATGGTGAAAAACAGCTTAATTGGGCTTAACCGGGTGATTAATAGCTAGGCCCAAAGGGGAATTTCGGGATTAGGAGTTTAAAAGGGCTGTTAGGGTTTGGAGAATACATTTTTCTCATTTTTCAGCCGTCACTATTCATTCCTCTTAACCTGGTCATGGCCTCCACTCTCTAAATCTCTTCAAAACACCTCTAAACCATTTTCTAATTGAAGATTAGCCTAATCAACATCAAATTAAGTGGAGATAGCACCAAAGCAAGGTTAGAGCTGCTGTTAGACATCAGTATTCGTGCCAAACAGAGATTCATTTCAGATCTGAGTTTTATTTGTGGCCAAGGTGAGTGATTAGCATTGTTTTGACACTAATTATAGTTAATTAGGGTGATTAGTGATAATTAGCGAATATATACATTAATAAATTCTGGAAAAATATTCATAAATTTCGAGATATTGTTTTAGGCCTCTGTTAGAAAATTTGGATATTTTGGTTAAGTTTTACTAAACTTATCATTAGTTTTGCTTAAACATGCTTAAGGGAAAATATGGGATTTTGGCTATGTTTGATCCATTTTAACCTATCAAGTTGTCATTTTGGTGTTTGTGGTTGATGTTATATTTTTCTATGACTGTTTGGTATGAATTGTGATTGTTTAGAATAGTTAGAATGGCCGAAAACGCCGTCGAGTGGTGTATAAACAGTCGCTGGAAGTTGCAGGAAAAGTGCAGGCTATGACCGAACCGGATCGGATCGGTGAGGACGAACCGAACTGCTCATGGAGCATTCCACGATCTGACCACTTGCATCTAAAGCTCTAAGATCCGACCCTCTCGTGAATGGTGGCAAAATCCAATCCGATGGGGCATTACTCTCCGAACCGATCCGCCTGCCAGACCAAGGAAGCTTGACCCCGAACCGAGGCATCACCACGATCCGACCCGAAGCTGGAACCACCCACGAATCGAGGTGGACAGGAGCCCACGTACCGAAGCAAAGTGGTGAAGCCGACCCGACCCTAGCAATCCGATCCGAACCAGGGTGGTGATTCCGATCCGAACTAGGAGCTGATGACCACGACCTAAAGCAAAGTGAAGTGAAGAAATGAAGACCGATCCGGAGAAGAAGGTGACGACCAAAACCCGAGATGCAAAGGTAGTCCAAGTGGGAAGTTTGTACTCAGGATCCAGTTGGGAACCAAAGAGTTAACTTCATGAGTTGGGCTTTGCTGCGGGACGTGTGCTAAGGGGTTGTCGATGTCTGTAGCTTTGGATCACTACATGTAGGGGGTACGTGAACGGATTCAGGGCCACAGTGGCCTAGGTATGACTAAAGAGCTATAGACCAATGAAGTGGGGTCATTTGTAAAGATTTGGTCATGACTCCATGGGGTGAGCTTGGTAGTAGTAGTTGTTGTACAAGTCGAACTCCGTCACTAATTCAATGGGTCTAGTGATTGACAGTGGTGGACATCGTATGCTTTACGGACTGAGTGAGAGATGTGAGGATGGTTGCTATGATTGATTTGTTTGTTATCACTGTGACATGCACACCCCCACCCCCGTATTCTTTATACCATATGTTAGTGACACCTTAGAGTATTGTACGGTATGTAGTGCTAACTCTTTGGTTGCAGGTCCAGGTTCAGGTATGGTTTAGTATACCTGTTATTGTTCTGTTTAGCTGCTTATCACTCATACCAGACTTTTTGTCTGACCCAGAGTTTTATGTATCTTCTTATTACTCTGGTTGCTCTCACGAGCAGACTAGAGACAGGTTAGGTGGTATGCGCGAGTAGTTGTACCGTAGACGAGCAGGAAGCTTCCACGTATGATATATATATATATATATTCTCCCTATGTTGCTGCGGTCACTACTTTGGGCATTAGTGGTGTACCTTTCTTTCTTTTGTTTAGAGACAGTAATTTGGAAAGTTGTAATAAGCTCTATTTGAATTTCCACTTCTCTGATGGTGATGTTGATGTTGGTTTTAGTTATCAGCTTATGCACTGTCTCGCCTGTTTTATGTCAAGTATATTATTATTATATTTTGTTACATGCGCTGTGAGACATTCTACAGGTTTTCGATTAGTTCATTCTCTTCTTTCCATTCTTTGGCGACCGTTCCATGCTAGTTGGGCATGTGTACAACGCACTTTTGGAGGAAATGCCGGCTGGTGCGGGCGCGGGCCGTCACACTTGTATCAGAGCTCTAGGTTGCGTAGTTAACCTAGGGAAAGACGTCAGGGAGAGATAATACATATATGAGAGCGCGTATTTGTGATTATTTTTGTTTTCAAAAGCTATATATATATTATTAGTATAGTTAAGGATGAAGTCGCACTGCACTGGCACCACTATGGAGATGGTTAATCGTTTTCTCTGTGTAGATTAAACGATGAGCCGATACGCAAGGGGTACCGGTAGAGGAGCCAATAATGGGAATGCTGCTGATATGAGGACGATGTTTACTGACCTCATGAGGGAGATGCTTAGGGATGTGCAGAGGGCAGCTCCCAATGTTGGTAATGGTGGTGGTCTAATAGTGCAGGCGCCTAGGGCCGATTTCGCCAAGCTGAATAAGGATTATATTAGTCTTGGTGGGAAGCCATTCCATGGAATGGAGTCGGCTACGGATGTTCAGGATTGGCTAGATAGCTGCGAGCGTATCTTCGAAGATTTGGGTATCGAGGATGCGATGAAGAAAAGGCTAGCATCCCGTCACTTGCAAGGACGGGCAATAAATTGGTGGAATGCTATAAAGGCAGCTACTCCCGATGATCAGATTACTTGGGATCAGTTTAAGGCTCGCTTTAGTGATAAGTTCATTCCAGCTGCTCAGAAGTCAGTGTTGTTTAAGAAATTTTTGGAGCTCAAGCAGAATGGAAGAGCTGTCTCGGAGTATATTTCCGAATTCGACACTTTGTCGAAATATGGGTTATCCCTAATAGATACTGCCGAGAAGAAGAACGAGAAGTTTATAACAGGTTTAGATCGATACTTGGGGGAAAAGCTTATTAACCACATCGATGAGACGTTTGAATCAATTGTGGGGAAAGAATTGAGGTCAGAGAGTCTTTACCCTAAGTCGAAGATTGAGGTTGCATCTACAGAGGAGCCAAAGCCACAAGAAAGCGGTGGAGGCAAGAATGGTTCTCAGAATAAGAGAAAGAAGAATTAGACTAAGGATGGCCAAAAGAAAAAGAATAAGAAGGATGTTGAGTGCTTCAGGTGTGGTAAGAAGGGCCATTATGCCAGTAATTGTTGAGCCAAGCCAGTAGACAGGAAGTACTTCAACTGTGGCCAAGAGGGACATCACAAGGACAAGTGTCCGCAACCCCCTAAAGAAAAGCAGATGGTGAAAGCATATGCCCTTAATGTTATTCCTTCTTCGTCGAATGCCCCAACTACGGCGGAGAAGGGAAAGAATGTCATTATCCAAGGTATGCTTTCTTTTTATGATGTTTCTGTTAGAGTTTTGTTTGATACCGGAGCTTCCAGTTCTTTCATATCTAGTGACCTAGTAGATAGGTTGGGATTGGAGCCCGAGATTGTCGATAGACCTTTAGTAGTGACGAACCCGATTGGTGGTTCAACTAACCTTAGCATGATTTTTCGTAATGTGGTCTTATCGAGTCTTGGATGTATGTTTGTTTGTGATTGCTTTGTTTTGGGCTTTAATGGGTTTAGCATTATTTTGGGAGTCGATTCGCTCCAAAGATACGGGGTGGTGGTAGACTGTGAGGGTTTTTTGGTGACAGCTAGAGCGGATGATGGGCAGAGGGTAGTGTTTGGTGGTCTACCTAGTGATGGGGTAATGGCTAGTTTTCTAAATTCCCTCGACATCCTGCAAGGTTAGTTGTCAGGTTTGCCCGTGGTTGGCCATTATCCGGACGTCTTCGAGGAAGTGACCGGGCTTCCACCACACCGAGAGATTGAGTTCCATATTGATTTAGTGAAAGATGCCAGACCTATAGTGATGCCACTTCATCGTATGGTACCAAGGGAGCAGCGAGAGCTCGAGGTGCAAGTCAGTGATCTTTTGAAGAAGGGATTTATCAGAATGAGTGTTTCTGAATGGGGAGCACCAGTTGTGTTTGCTACCAAGGCCGATGGATCCCTTCGATTGTGTGTAGACTACCGCGAGTTGAATAAGGTGACGAGGAAGAACAAGTATCCTCTACCGCGGATAGATGATTTGTTTGATCAGTTGAGTGGAGCGAGAGTGTTTTCTCAGTTGGATCTCGCGACAGGTTTTCATCAGCTTAGAGTGGAATTGAGAGTATAGCTAAAATGGCATTTCGGACGCCGTCTGGATTTTATGAGTGGTTGGTCATGCCATTCGGGCTGACCAATGCCCCAGCATATTTTGTGGATCTTATGAATAGGATATTCAGAGATCAGTTGAATAAGTTCGTTCTTGTGTTCGTGGACGATATCCTTGTTTATTCGAGGACAGAGGAAGAACACAAAGAACACTTGAGGATAGTGATGGAGGTGTTGAGAAAACACCAATTGAAAACAAAGTTTTCTAAGTGTCACTTCTGGAGGAGGGAGGTGAGATTCTTGGGCCATGTTGTTTCAGAGAATGGTATTGCCGTGGACCCTGCAAAGGTGGCTACGGTACAAGATTGGTCTACGCCCAAGAATGCAACGGACATAAGAAGTTTCTTGGGATTAGCTGGATATTATCGTAAGTTTATCCAAGACTTTTCCAAGATAGCAGCACCGTTGACTCAGTTGACCAAGAAGAATCAAGCTTTCGTCTGGGACGAAAAGAGCGAGAATGCATTCAAGAGTCTAAAGGAAAAGTTGACATGTGCACCAGTGTTAGTCGTTCCTAAGGGGAATGAAGAGATGACGGTATATACGGATGCATGTGGTACCGGACTAGGTGCTATATTGATGCAGGGAGGTAGGGTTGCAGCTTATGCAAGTCGGCAACTGAAACCGCATGAGAAAAGATACCCTACCCATGATTTGGAATTGGTAGCGATCGTGTTTGCATTGAAGATGTGGAGACATTATATCTTGGGAGAAAGACTCGAGTTGTTTACCGATCATAAATCGTTAAATTATCTCTTCTCTCAGAAGGATCTAAATCTCCGACAGCAAAGATGGTTAGAATTCTTGGCTTCCTACGATTTCGACATCGCATATACACCAGGAAAGGGCAATGTGGTGGCTGTTGCATTGAGTAGAAGACATGCTAGTTTAGGGGCTATGTTTCTAGAATGGAAGCAACTGGAGTACATCGCTGGGTATGATTTCAGACCAAAGTGCGAATTGGATCCAGAAATGTTAGCAAATTTGACGATCAGACCCACTTTGATTGAGCGGATTGGTTCTTGTCAGAGGAATGATCCTAACCTATTGGAAATCATCTCAAAGTTAGAGTTGGGAATCGATGGAGAGATGAACAAGTATGGGCTTGATCGAGATGGATGGCTTAGAAAGAATGGAAGGCTGGTTGTGCCCAATGTCAATGGATTGAGAGATGAAGTGCTTGGAGAATGTCATCACTCAAAACTGACTATACATCCCGGTGGTAACAAGATGTATCGAGACATGAAGCAGACATACTACTGGGAAGGGATGAAAAGAGACGTTGGGAAGTTTATATCCAAATGCATGAATTGCCATCTTGTTAAAGCTGAGCAAAAGAAGCCTAGTGGTTTGTTGCAACCATTAGAAATTCCAGAATGGAAATGGGAACAAGTCTCAATGGATTTTATTGATGGGTTACCAAGGACTAGGTCGAGCCATGATAGCATTTGGGTGATTGTGGACCGATTGACCAAGAGTGCGAGATTTATACCCGTCAAGTCCAACAGAACGGCAGTTAGGTTAGCTGAACTATATGTAAAGTGGGTAGTGAGATTTCATGGAATATCCAAAGGCATTGTAAGTGACCGAGATCCGTTGTTCACTAGTGGATTTTGGAAGAGCTTACAAGAGGCATTAGGATCAGAATTACATCTCAGTACCGCGTATCATCCTCAAACGATGGTCAAACAGAGAGGGTGAATCGTATATTAGAAGACCTCTTGAGAGCCTGTGTATTGGATTTTGGTGGATCATGGGATGACCATTTGCATCTAGTAGAGTTTGCATATAATAATAGTTATCAATCCAGTATTGGTATGGCTCCATTTGAAGCTTTGTACGGAAGACCGTGCAACTCACCGTCATGTTGGTTAGAGACCGGTGAGAAATATGTGCTTGGACCAGAAGTAATAAGAGAAACATCAAATAAGATTAAGGTTATCCAACAGCGAATGAAGGCTGCCCAAGATAGGCAGAAAAGTTATGCTGATAAGAGGAGGAGAGAATTAAAGTTCTCCATTGGCGACTTGGTGTTTGTCAAGATTTCTCCGTTGAAGAGCATGATACGATTTGGCAGGAGAGGCAAGTTAGCACCAAGATTTGTTGGTCCGTTCCCAGTTCTTGAGCAAATTGGGAATTTGACATATAAAGTTGAATTACCAGAGAAGATGGTAGGAGTTCATAACATATTTCATGTTTCCCAGTTAAGAAAGTTCGTACACGACCCAGATGTGACTATTTCACCTGATTAGTTGGATGATATCGAGGTTGAACCCGAGGCAATTGGGAACCGCAGGCCTATGCGTATTGTTGGGAACGATACGAAGCAACTTCAAAGGAAAGCGGTGAAATTAGTCAAAGTTCAGTGGGGCGAGAATGAAAATGATTGTACTTGGGAGACAGAGGAGAGCATTAGGAAGACGTATCTAGAACTCTTCGCCTGGTAAGATTTCAGTTTCGATTTAGTCTTTCCGCATGCTAGGATAGGTTTGTTTTGTTTGTTTTGCATGTTTGATTGTTATATATGATTGGTAGGCATGCGGGATCCTTTGTATGTTTTGGGATAAGGAATTTCGGGGACGAAATTTCTTAAGGGGGGAGAGTGTAACGACCCGCATTCTACGCATCGAAGGATCGTAGAATATTCATTTCTTTCACATACGAAGTCGTATGGTCATGTAACTTTGGTAGGCGACTATTGGGGTCATTTCCCATCTTCATGATTTTTCCCGATTTTTAAACGACTATTTTGCCCCTAACTGATCTTGTTTTGGCCATAACTTTTGATTGGAAAGGAGTTTTGACCTGAAACCACTTCCATTGGCTCTGGATGATGATTTACAATTCCGTAGAGTGGTCACAATAGCCAAAAGGATTCACCGTTTGGGAGATATGGCTGAAATAAGTTTCAAATGGTGAAAAACAGCTTAATTGGGCTTAACCGGGTGATTAGCAGCTAGGCCCAAAGGGAAATTTCGGAATTAGGAGTTTAAAAGGGCTGTTAGGGTTTGGAGAATACCTTTATCTCATTTTTCAGCCGTCACTATTCATTCCTCTTAACATAGCCATGGCCTCCACTCTCTAAATCTCTTCAAAACACCTCTAAACCACTTTCTAATTGAAGATTAGCCTAATCAACATCAAATTAAGGAGAGATAGCACCAAAGCAAGGTTAGAGCTGATGTTAGACATCAGTATTCGTGCCAAACAGAGATTCATTTCAGATCTGAGTTTTATTTGTGGCCAAGGTGAGTGATTAGCATTGTTTTGACACTAATTACAGTTAATTAGAGTGATTACTGATAATTAGTGAATTTATACATTAAATAATTCTGGAAAAATATTCATAAATTTTGAAATATTGTTTTAGTCCTCTGTTAGAAAATTTGGATAATTTGGTTAAGTTTTACTAATCTTATCATTAGTTTTGCTTAAACATGATTAAGGGAAAATATGGGATTTTGGCTATGTTTGATCCATTTTAACCTATCAAGTTGTCATTTTGGTGTTTGTGGTTGATGTTATATGTTGCTATGACTGTTTGGTATGAATTGTGACTGTTTAGAATATTTAGAATGGTCGAAAACGCCATCGAGTGGCGTATAAACAGTCGTTGGAAGTTGCAGGAAAAGTGAAGGCTATGACCGAACCGGATCGGATTAGTGGGGACAAACCGAACCGCTCGTGGAGCATTCCACGATCCGACCACTTGCATATGAAGCTCTAAGATCCGACCCTCTCGTGAGTGGTGGCAAAATCCGATCCGATGGGGGCATTACTCTCCGAACCGATCCTCCTGCTAGACCAAGGAAGCTTGACCCTGAACCGAGGCATCACCATGATCCGACCCGAAGCTGGAACCACCCACGAACCGAACCGAGGTGGATAGGAGCCCACGTACCGAAGCAAAGTGGTGAAGTCGACTCGACTCGAGCAATACGATCCGAACTAGGGTGGTGATTTCGATCTGAACCGATCGAGGAGCTGATTACCACGACCTGAAGCAAAGTGAAGTGAAGAAATGAAGACCAATCCGGAGAAGAAGGTGACAACCAAAACCCGAGATGCAAAGGTAGTCCGAGTGGGAAGTTTGTACTCAAGATCCAGTTGGGAACCAAAGAGTTAACTTCATGAGTTGGGCTTTGCTGCGGGACGTTGGCTAAGGGGTTGTTGATGTCTGTAGCTTTGGATCACTATGTGTAGGGGGTACGTGAACGGATTCCGGGCCACAGTGGCCTAGGTACGACTAAAGAGCTATAGACCAATGAAGTGGGGTCATTTGTAAAGATTTGGTCATGACTCCATGGGGTGAGCTTGGTAGCAGCAGTAGTTGTACAAGACGAACTCCGTCACTACTTCGATGGGTCTAGTGATTGACAGTGGTGGACATCGTATGCTTTACGGTATGTATTGCAAACCCTTTGGTTGCAGGTCCAGGTTCAGGTATGGTTTAGTATACCTGTTATTGTTCTGTTTAGCTGCTTATCGCTCATACCAGACTTTTTGTCTGACCCGGAGTTATATGTCTCTTCTTATTACTCTGGGTGCTCTCACGAGCAGACTAGAGACAGATTAGGTGGTATGCACGAGTAGCTGTACCAGAGACGAGAAGGAGGCTTCCACGTATGATATATATATATATTCTCCCTGTGTTGCTGCGGTCACTACTTTGGGCAGTAGTGGTGTACCTTTCTTTCTTTTGTTTAGAGACAGTAATTTGGAAAGTTTTAATAAGCTGTATTTGGATTTCCACTACTCTGATGATGATGTTGATGTTGGTTTTAGTTATCAGCTTATGCACTGTCTCGCCTATTTTATGTCAAGTATATTATTATTATATTTTGTTCCATGCGCTGTGAGACATTCTACAGGTTTTCGATTAGTTCATTCTCTTCTTTCCTTTCTTTTGCGACCATTCCGTGCTAGTTGGGCATGTGTACAGTTCACTTTCGGAGGAAATGCCGGCTGGTGCGGGCGCGGGCCGTTATATCCTTGAACCTTCACAAATCAGCCGGCCAAATCCATAGCTTGAAATAGCCCAGAAGCCGCCTCAGACATCTGTTTGATATGGTCAGATGTATGTTCAAAGCTTGGGAAAATTTTCCTGAATAGTTGAGACATCTGTCACCTTCCCTCAGACGTCTGTCTTATCCCCTATTTCATCTCAGACGTTTGTCCAAATAGGTCAAACGTCTGTCGCAACTCTCGGGAAACTTTCCTGTTCCAGCTCAGACGTCTGCCGCAATAGCCCAAACATTTGTCACCTATACTGCTGAAACACATGCACCTTTTCTCCTCTAACTTCCTCCTACGAGCTCTTAATTGTGAACCATCTTCTTTGTTATAAAGCTACTTTCAACCACTTCAATTCTAGCCTATATAATATCACAAACATATTGTATGAATTATGATTATGGAAACGAAATCGTTTGTGTAGATCTATACCAAAATATGGAAGTTTGTATCATCTAACATTTGCTGAATAAATAAAACATAACAATGCAATCTTTGCTCAAAGGACACATATACCATTGTCAGAGCTACTGAATTCTCTTGAGATACTAAACAAGCATGAAGTATTAGATCAATGACGTTTCCATCTTCTTATTATTCATAAATGGGATTTGCTCATTATTTCATTTGATCCTATAACTCTACATAAGAATTTTTCTTTTTCGCATTAATTAAAATTGGTTAATTTTGTCTAGTTCGAATTTTTTTGTGTCTATGCTGAAACATTATTCGTACTTGTAATAATATAAAGGGTTATTCCTCTATTTCTTTTGATGGGACTAGGACACTGATTATGTTTAAATTGCTGCATTATTGACGGATTTACATGTCACATGGTTCTTTGTTTTATGAAGTAGATATGTATGATGTATAACACTTTTTGGCTGAGAACGGGTGACAAAATATAATTTATCAATGTGTATAAACATGTCAGTTATTCACTTAAGTATATTTTGACCTCAACTAATTATGTGGTGTCTACGGTGATTCGACAGTGGACAAACACTGAACTGAAAGTATAACTCAAAGAACAGAGTATTATGGTTTATTGCTTTAGACATATATGGTGGTTGAGTTTGAGTTACATATCTCACATGTTTTGACATATTTTTTGGGCGTGGAATATGATATATCATCTTCTTTTTAATGATACAATCAGTTATCTCAGTTTAGCTTGTGGTTCACTCATGTGATATGTTGGATATCATTTAATCCAAAATAATAGGATGTCCTGATGCAAACATCCCACCATTGAATTCATGCTAAAGCTGTAATAATTGATGGTAAGGTGTATAGTAAATTAAAGTAAAGGTGACACAACAACTTCTATATAGTTATATTATGGTTTAGATATACATTATATCTACTTGGTTCTTTTATGTTATTTAGTGTGACATCCATATGTTATTTATGTGTACTTTTAATATAGCACTTAATTTTGACATTCATTTGTAACATTAGTTATCTAATTTATTTATGATATCTTGTATCATATTTATTTAGGGAATGCCATGATCAGTATAATCACATACCTAAAGCAAAACATTATAATAACTATGATTGAAATATGTTGTGTCATGTTTTACTTTTGAAATTTTCAAGTGTCATATAAGCTAAAGTATTTTCAATGTTTTATAGCACTCAAAAATATGTTGTATATATGCTAAGAAATGAATTCCAAAATATTTTGGTATTTCTTTGCAATTGTAAATATCCTACGTTCATACTTAACTAACTGAAATAGCATGTCACCAAAGTGACTCTCTTATTTTGAAGGTTTATGAAAATGTTTGATATTTGTATACAATTATTCATATGAGTATTAGCTGGCCCAAATGAAGACGAATTGCTTACACATGTGTGATGATAAATACGTGACAATTATAAAGTTTTACGAGAAAATAATCGATCGGCCTAATCAAAGATTGTTATTTGACTTGGATTTATTGTCGGTGTTTGATCATTATAACAAAAATACTACTTACAGTTAATATTACTGTAACACCCCGAATTTCGGTTAATGCTAAAATTCACTAATTACAGAATAAATAATCTCAGATGTGAGAATTGGGGGAAACGGGCTGCGTCATTGCGTTCGTCTCGGAAAAATACGCAAAATAGAGTCCGAGTTTTCGAGAATCGGAGTCCGTATGGCCCGGTTATGGCCCAATGAAGTTTACAGAAAATTCAAAGTTCAAAACAGATTTAAAATTCAGGTTCAAATTTCGAAATTGGGGCCATTGGGCGCAGGGGGGAAAATTCCCGCCTAGCTACCCAAGTCGACAGCCCTGTCGACTGGGCAGTCGACTTGGCTAGGACCAAGTCGACAGCCCTGTCGACTTGGGTGTCGACAGGGGGTGCTCGGCCAGTTTGGCCTGGTGCACCATTTTAGGGTTTGGGCTGTGTTTTGGGGCTGGTTTCTGGAAGCTTCCGAGATCTGATGGTCCTAATCTAATTTAGGGTTAATCTAATGGCCTAAAGCACTTGCCTAATCCTATAAATAAGACCCTAAGCTAGCCCTAAATGATCATAATCCTATACTCTAACTAAACTATGCCAAAATTTTCTATGATCATGGCCTCCACTCAAAGCCCTAGCCTCCATCCTCTTATAAAACTATTTCTATGAAGGCTTTCATGTTCATACAAGCATCTTTGAGTTGTATGAGTGATCATTAGCTTGCATTCATCATCAAATTGCAAGCTTTATGTTCAAGGCTAGAGTTTTTGGGTTATTTTTGGCAAGGGTTTGCTTATTGGAGTTTAGTGGTGAGTTTCTATAGCCTTAATAATCAATTGTTAAATTGATTATGATAGGATATGATAAGATATGGCTATGTTTGTGGATCAATGTGTTTATGCAAGTTTAGTATAGTGTATGTTGTGTGTTTTGCAAGTTTTATGCTATATGCAAGTTTAATGCTTTGTTTTATGATGCTCATTATGCAAAACACTATGTTGAACATTGATTCATATGTAACATGTTATGCAAGCTATATGTGAGATTATATGCAAGTTTATACGTAACATGTTATGCAAGTTATGTGTTTGGTTATATGCAAGTTATGTGCATGATTATATGCAAGTTTATATGTAACATGTTATGCAAGTTATGTTTTTGGTTATATGCAAGTTATGTGCATGATTATATGCAAGTTTATATGTAACATGTTATGCAAGTTCTGTGTTTGGTTATATGCAAGTTATGTGCATGATTATATGCAAGTTTTTATGTAACATGTTATGCAAGTTATGTGTTTGGTCATATGCAAGTTATGATGCAAGTTCATATGCAAGTTATGATGCAAGTTCATATGCAAGTCATGATGCAAGTTCATCCCTTTTAGACCTATGACATGTATGCAAGTTGACACCTTTATGATAGGTCTATGACATGAACATTTAAGCAAGTTACCATCTTTATGACACATGTGATTCATGCAAGTTTGGGTTGGTTATTTATGCAAGTTGGGTTTATGGTCATATATGCAAGTTGACACCTTTTAAACCCATGATAATGCTAATGATATGCTAAGTTGAACCCATTGTGTGTATGATGAATCTTCTCTTTTGAAGTATGTCATGTTAACGTATTTACGTGGGGACGATGGGGTAAAAATTAATGAACACATAAAATTGTGTGAAGTGGGTATGATTAAACATACCATAAAGTGGATGGACATAATTGGGAATTTACCTATTAAGTTAGGTCTACCCATATTATGGAATTGGGAATTTACCTATTGAGTTAGGTCTACCCATATTCTTAAATATTTGTAATTAATTAGGGATAATTAATACAAATTATGGGGGTGATTAATTAGGTGTAATTAATCTACTAAGACACGAGGTTGGACCCTTTTGTAGCATAAGACTGCCCGGAACCGACCGGCAAATCCAGCGGCTATAAATGATTGGCCCAATGTGAGAGGTCTTAGTCATAAACTAAATACGTGACAAGTGTAAAGATACGAGGTTAGACTCTGTTATGGTGTAAGGCTGCCCGGAACCAACCGGCATATCCAGCTGCCATAAAAGACAGTCTAATGTGAGAGGTCTTTATAAAGGTTACGATCTTAATTAATTAAGAAACACTTAACCAAATTAGCATGTAGTGAGGCATGAGGGGTTAAGTGGGTGCCTTGGGTGGCATGTAGTAACTAGTGGGGGTGCCTTGGGTGGCATGAGGAAACTAATCGGTTGCCTTGGGTGGCAATAGAAAATACGATTAGAATACTTAACCAAAGTGGAACATGTAATTAAACATGACTAAGGGTTAAGTAAGTGCCTTGGGTGTCATGTGGGAATCAAGTAAGTGCCTTGGGTGGCATGTGGAAATCTAGTGGGGGCCTTAAGTGGCAATTGAAATATAATTAAATGACAAGCTTAAGTAGTAGCTTGTGGGGGCCTTAAGTGGCAATTGAAATATAATTAAATGACAAGCTTAAGTAGTAGCTTGTGGGGGCCTTAAGTGGCAATTGAAATATGATTAGATGACTTAACCAAACCTTAACATGTAAGTGGGCATGATTATAAAAGGGGTTAAGTGGGATGCACTAGATAAAATGGCAAGCTTAAGTAGTAGCTTGTGGGGGCCCATTTCAACCAATATCCCAAACGTATCTTTGTGGGCTCGACCCAAGTCGAGGACGGGACACGCATATTGGGCTTGACTATAAGAGGCCAAAACGGGGTAGCGGTGGCAACGCGAGTCCAACGGGTTTCATATGCGTGTGTGGACCCGGGCTGGTAGGTAAGACGTTGTTGCATCGTGTAGATATAAGCCGTGCACCATTTGTTGTATCGGGTTGCCACTTTGGGGAGTGATACACCCCATTGTGGGGCCAGCACGGGTATCTACGGTAGGGAGCCGATCGCTTGGGAGTAGTGGGTACACCTAGTGGAGATAGGGGCAGATGGCACCTATGTAGTCAGCTAGGGGTACACGAAACTACTATTAAAAATTACTAAGTACACCTAGTGGAGATAGGGGCAGACGACACCTATGTAGTCAGCTAGGGGTACAAGAAACTACTGGGTAAAATTACTAAGTACACTTAGTGGGATCAACCTTTAAGTAGGAATTACCCTTGGTGGGTAGAACTGGTGTGGTGCAGTGTAGGAATTACCCTTGGGTGGGTAGATCTGGGGTGGTGCAATCTAGTAATTATCCTTGGGTGGATAAATGCGTCTTTTCGGTTATCTTAGTACATCCTGTGTTTAGTTGGCTACTTAGTGTAGTCATTATCCCCAGAGGTACCGTACCTTGTTTATATCATACCCTAATTACTTTAATGATTGTATTGTTAAGGTTATAGGACTCGCTCAGACTTATGTCTGACCCCGTTGTTTTTATCTTTTTCCCAACCCTCAGGTTATCAGAGTGGGCTTAGCACTAGTGGGCTTTGATCAGACTACTTTATCTATCTTTTGGAGCTTGGACCAGGGATGTAAAGCTCAGTTTATCTTTTCTATTATGGCTATTAAGTTATGTAGTGGGATTATGTACTTTTGTTTTATCAGGATGGATAATATGTACTTGACTCTTGTTTATGGTTTTGGTGTAACCAAACATGTTTTACTTCCGCTGCAATGAAATGATGTTTTAAATTCTCAAGTATTACTTATATCTGTCTTGTTGAAATTTTTTTGTTCTATATTCACTTAAAATACTCCACCGATGTTATGGCATTCCCTTAGTGAGTGACCGTAGCGGGTGTGGGGTGTTACACGTGGTATCAGAGCTTAAGGTTACCAGAACAGATAATTTTTTTAGAAAAACTATTTTCTAAGAATATTTTTGAAAGGAGTATTTTCAAAAACATGTCTTTTAAGAGAAAAGTTTTTGAAAGAAAAGCATAATCCCCGATAGCCATATCTTTATTTTTCGAATTCTCCGTTTTGAATCTCTTCCTCTCTCGTTTTGAGTTTCCCCTCCATGTGTAGATGATCTTTCTAAGATAGATAAGAATGGAAAACCACTTCAAGGGACTTAGACATTAGTCGGATTAGAAGTTGGTTCAAGAAGGAGGAGGACTTGTAGGTACCTATTGGATGGACGATGGGAGGAAGGCTCAAATAGTTGTTTGGTTAATGAAGGATGAAACCTCATTGGTGGGAGGTTACGAGTGGAGAATGGGAAGAAGAAGGCGAGTAGTCATCCTTTTGGGAGGAATAGGACACCTAATTGGGGTTGTCCAAAGGGGCAAGGGCAAGGTATGGAATCTTCTGGGGGGGTAGTTGTATTCCCTCACGGCTAGTGTACCAGATGGGGATAAGACCGCCTAGGTTGGAATTTGGATTTCTTGATTATCCGGTTCGAACTTTATTCTGACGCATCGAGTTCGTTTATCTCATCATTGTTAGTTGAGTCACTGCACTTAGACACCAGTTTAGTAAATGATCCCTTAGTTGTTTCAAACCCAATTGGGGCTCCATGATGTGTTTGGGTTTGAAAGTTTCTATACTTAGCATTGAGTTTAGATGTGATGCTTTTTGGGCTTCACGGGCTATGGGTTAGTTTTGGGCATGGACTGGTTATCCAGTAGGGGTGCCGTTCTTGATTTTGAAGGGAGAGTTGTTAGATTTATGACCCGCTTGGGTAACACTCTCGAGATCTCTTGTAATCCCATGGAATCTGTTATGCTAAGTTGTCTAGAATCGCTTGACACGTCGGTCGAGAGTTTGCGATCTGTTAGAGTGGTCCGGGAATACCCGGATGTGTTTGAGGAGGTGAAGGGCTTACCTCCGGAGCGGGAGATTGACTTCCGAATATATCTGGTAGACAATGCCAAACCAGTATCTTGGCCAGTGTGCCACATGGCTCCTCGTGAGAGGAGGGAACTCCATAAGCAAGTAGGCGATTTGCTTGAGAAGGGGTTCATAAGACGAAGTATATCGGAGTGGGGTGCTCCAGTAGTTTTTGCCACGAAGGCGGATGGGTCCCTCAGACTTTGTGTAGGCTAAGGAGAACTAAATAAACTCACAAAGAAGAATAGACACCCATTGCCGAGGATTGATGATCTCTTTGATCAGTTAGTTGGCGCCTCAGTATTTTCGCAGTTGGACTTAGCCACGGGGTTTCGTCAGTTGAGAGTGGCTGAGGATAGTATAGAGAAGACTGCCTTTAGGACTCCGGATGGGTTTTTATGAGTGGCTGGTGATGCCATTTGGTTTGACGAACGCCCCCGCATACTTTATTGATTTGATGAGAAGGGTGTTCAGGGAGTACCTAAATAAGTTCGTGATGGTCTTTGTAAATGACATCTTGGTCTTTTCTAGGAGCGAAATAAGTTTTCGTATGTGCTCAATAGGTTGAGCAAAGCCAGTTATGGGATAAACGGTGGTTTTTGGAGCGAGACTGGCGGGGACATCCAGAGTTGGACAAGGGCTTAATTATTTAGCCGTTTTTGCTAGTATCATCTCACGTAGGTCGTCTGAATTCGAAGGAGGTATCCCTTGGGTGTTTGTCTGATATTGGTTTAGGCCTTTGGGGCTTGCATTTGGGGGATGTCGAGTTCGACTAGGGTGGTCTGCGTGAGAGATGGACAGTTGTGATGATTTTGGATGAGATTCTTAGCATCCTATGAGTTTGAGATAGCGTATACCCATGGCAAGGGTAACGTGGTAACGAATGCCTTAAGTAGAAAAAGGTTGTCCTTGAGTTCATTGTTCGTTGAACGACGGAGCTTAGAGTTTATTTCTATGTTTGACTTTAGACCTTCCGTTGACTTTGTACCCGGTTTGCTAGCCTCCTTGGATGTTAGGCCTACTCTTTTGGGGCGTATTGGCGGAGCATAGCGGGACGACCCACAGTTGGTTGAGTTAGTAGAGAAGCTCATGAGGAGGGGGAGTCGTCCAGCCATTTGAGTAGGTACACCCTAGATGGTAAGGGGTGGTTGCGTAGAGACGGTAGACTTTGTGTACCGCAAGACAAGGGTTTGAGGAAGGCTATACTTGATGATGCACATCGGTCGAAGATGACCATTCATCCCGATAGGGACAAGATGTACCAAGACATGAAGCGAGTTTTCTTTTGGGCCGGTATGAAGAAAGATGTGGCCGAGTATGTCGCTAGATGCTTGGTGTGCTAGCAAATGAAAGCGGAGCAGAAGAAACCCGGTGGGTTGCTTCACCCATTGGAGGTTCCGCTATGGAAGTGGGATAGTGTCTCGATGGATTACCGAGATCGAGGAAAGGTAATACAGGAATTTGGGTTGTGGTAGATAGACTTACTAAGAGTGCCCATTTCATACCCGTGAAGAGCAAGAGGACTGTTCCATGTCTAGCTTCAGTTTATATTCGAGAGATAGTTCGGTTGCATAGGAACATGACATATTCCATGTGTCACATTTGAGGAAGTGCCTACATGAGACCGCAGAGGCGGTAGAGCCGAGCTTGCTTAAAGAAGTAAAGGTAGAGCGTGATGTGATTATTCGACGAGCTCCTACCCGCATCCTTGGGTCAGAGATTAGGAAGTTGAGAAACAGAGAGGTTAGACTAGTCAAAGTGAAAAGGGGAGAAGGTGAGAGCAATGCTACTTGGGAGACAGAAGCGAAGATGCGTTCGTTATACCCATTCCTTTTTGAGGGTATGTCCTTTAAACGTCTCCTTTATCGTTTGTCTAGTGCTTATCTTATCTTTAGTATGTCCTCTCATTAGTACCTTTGACCTTTAGATAGGGTAAACCTATGGTTGAAACATGTGTTTGAGACATGTTATGTTTGATGGATGCATGTGGATGCAAGTGGTTGCTAGTGGTTGCTCGTGGATGCATATACACACATTCTAGACACTAGATCGGCTCAATCACTTCATATTGCATATTGCATATAATTGTGTGTAGGTAGCTATATTTATGGATGTATAATGATTGTGTTATCATAAGGATGATGCATTTTGGTGAATGATTGTGCACTCATGTAGATATTGTATGTGTCGATCGGGTTCTCTCGCATACATAATGGATGCATGGCACTATCATGGTTTGCATATGTTCATACATTAGATAGGGAACATATACACACACTTTTTGCATATACTCATACATCATTAGAAATTGTTTTAAGGACAATGGATGCCCGTGTTTGATGGATTGAGTAGATGGTTGTTTGGATGGCAGGATATGCATTCTCCTTAGCTTAGAGATTTCGCGGACGAAATCCTTTAAGGAGGGGAGAATGTAACACCCCGAATTTCGGTTAATGCTAAAATTCACTAATTACAGAATAAATAATCTCATATGTGAGAATTGGGGGAAACGGGCTGCGTCATTGCGTTCGTCTCGGAAAAATACGCGAAATAGAGTCCGAGTTTTCGAGAATCGGAGTCCGTATGGCCCGGTTATGGCCCAATGAAGTTTACAGAAAATTCAAAGTTCAAAACAGATTTAAAATTCAGGTTCAAATTTCGAAATTGGGGCCATTGGGCGCAGGGGGGAAAATTCCCGCCTAGCTACCCAAGTCGACAGCCCTGTCGACTGGGCAGTCGACTTGGCTAGGACCAAGTCGACAGCCCTGTCGACTTGGGTGTCGACAGGGGGTGCTCGGCCAGTTTGGCCTGGTGCACCATTTTAGGGTTTGGGCTGTGTTTTGGGGCTGGTTTCTGGAAGCTTCCGAGATCTGATGGTCCTAATCTAATTTAGGGTTAATCTAATGGCCTAAAACACTTGCCTAATCCTATAAATAAGACCCTAAGCTAGCCCTAAATGATCATAATCCTATACTCTAACTAAACTATGCCAAAATTTTCTATGATCATGGCCTCCACTCAAAGCCCTAGCCTCCATCCTCTTATAAAACTATTTCTATGAAGGCTTTCATGTTCATACAAGCATCTTTGAGTTGTATGAGTGATCATTAGCTTGCATTCATCATCAAGTTGCAAGCTTTATGTTCAAGGCTAGAGTTTTTGGGTGATTTTTGGCAAGGGTTTGCTTATTGGAGTTTAGTGGTGAGTTTCTATAGCCTTAATAATCAATTGTTAAATTGATTATGATAGGATATGATAAGATATGGCTATGTTTGTGGATCAATGTGTTTATGCAAGTTTAGTATAGTGTATGTTGTGTGTTTTGCAAGTTTTATGCTATATGCAAGTTTAATGCTATGTTTTATGATGCTCATTATGCAAAACACTATGTTGAACATTGATTCATATGTAACATGTTATGCAAGCTATATGTGAGATTATATGCAAGTTTATATGTAACATGTTATGCAAGTTATGTGTTTGGTTATATGCAAGTTATGTGCATGATTATATGCAAGTTTATATGTAACATGTTATGCAAGTTATGTGTTTGGTTATATGCAAGTTATGTGCATGATTATATGCAAGTTTATATGTAACATGTTATGCAAGTTCTGTGTTTGGTTATATGCAAGTTATGTGCATGATTATATGCAAGTTTATATGTAACATGTTATGCAAGTTATGTGTTTGGTCATATGCAAGTTATGATGCAAGTTCATATGCAAGTTATGATGCAAGTTCATATGCAAGTCATGATGCAAGTTCATCCCTTTTAGACCTATGACATGTATGCAAGTTGACACCTTTATGATAGGTCTATGACATGAACATTTAAGCAAGTTACCATCTTTATGACACATATGATTCATGCAAGTTTGGGTTGGTTATTTATGCAAGTTGGGTTTATGATCATATATGCAAGTTGACACCTTTTAAACCCATGATAATGCTAATGATATGCTAAGTTGAACCCATTGTGTGTATGATGAATCTTCTCTTTTGAAGTATGTCATGTTAACGTATTTACGTGGGGACGATGGGGTAAAAATTAATGAACACATAAAATTGTGTGAAGTGGGTATGATTAAACATACCATAAAGTGGATGGACATAATTGGGAATTTACCTATTAAGTTAGGTCTACCCATATTATGGAATTGGGAATTTACCTATTGAGTTAGGTCTACCCATATTCTTAAATATTTGTAATTAATTAGGGATAATTAATACAAATTATGGGGGTGATTAATTAGGTGTAATTAATCTACTAAGACACGAGGTTGGACCCTTTTGTAGCATAAGACTGCCCGGAACCGACCGGCAAATCCAGCGGCTACAAATGATTGGCCCAATGTGAGAGGTCTTAGTCATAAACTAAATACGTGACAAGTGTAAAGACACGAGGTTAGACTCTGTTATGGTGTAAGGCTGCCCGGAACCAACCGGCATATCCAGCTGCCATAAAAGACAGTCTAATGTGAGAGGTCTTTATAAAGGTTACGATCTTAATTAATTAAGAAACACTTAACCAAATTAGCATGTAGTGAGGCATGAGGGGTTAAGTGGGTGCCTTGGGTGGCATGTAGTAACTAGTGGGGGTGCCTTGGGTGGCATGAGGAAACTAGTGGGTTGCCTTGGGTGGCAATAGAAAATACGATTAGAATACTTAACCAAAGTGGAACATGTAATTAAACATGATTAAAGGGTTAAGTAAGTGCCTTGGGTGGCATGTGGGAATCAAGTAAGTGCCTTGGGTGGCATGTGGAAATCTAGTGGGGGCCTTAAGTGGCAATTGAAATATAATTAAATGACAAGCTTAAGTAGTAGCTTGTGGGGGCCTTAAGTGGCAATTGAAATATAATTAAATGACAAGCTTAAGTAGTAGCTTGTGGGGGCCTTAAGTGGCAATTGAAATATAATTAAATGACAAGCTTAAGTAGTAGCTTGTGGGGGCCTTAAGTGGCAATTGAAATATGATTAGATGACTTAACCAAACCTTAACATGTAAGTGGGCATGATTATAAAAGGGGTTAAGTGGGATGCACTAGATAAAATGGCAAGCTTAAGTAGTAGCTTGTAGGGGCCCATTTCAACCAATATCCCAAACGTATCTTTGTGGGCTCGACCCAAGTCGAGGACGGGACACGCATATTGGGCTTGACTATAAGAGGCCAAAACGGGGTAGCGGTGGCAACGCGAGTCCAACGGGTTTCATATGCGTGTGTGGACCCGGGCTGGTAGGTAAGACGTTGTTGCATCGTGTAGATATAAGCCGTGCACCATTTGTTGTATCGGGTTGTCACTTTGGGGAGTGATACACCCCATTGTGGGGCCAGCACGGGTATCTACAGTAGGGAGCCGATCGCTTGGGAGTAGTGGGTACACCTAGTGGAGATAGGGGAAGACGGCACCTATGTAGTCAGCTAGGGGTACACGAAACTACTATTAAAAATTACTAAGTACACCTAGTGGAGATAGGGGCAGACGGCACCTATGTAGTCAGCTAGGGGTACAAGAAACTACTGGGTAAAATTACTAAGTACACATAGTGGGATCAACCTTTAAGTAGGAATTACCCTTGGTGGGTAGAACTGGTGTGGTGCAGTGTAGGAATTACCCTTGGGTGGGTAGATCTGGGGTGGTGCAATCTAGTAATTATCCTTGGGTGGATAAATGCGTCTTTTCGGTTATCTCAGTACATCCTGTGTTTAGTTGGCTACTTAGTGTAGTCATTATCCCCAGAGGTACCGTACCTTGTTTATATCATACCCTAATTACTTTAATGATTGTATTGTTAAGGTTATAGGACTCGTTCAGACTTAGGTCTGACACCGTTGTTTTTATCTTTTTCCCAACCCTCAGGTTATCAGAGTGGGCCTAGCACTAGTGGGCTTTGATCAGACTACTTTATCTATCTTTTGGAGCTTGGACCAAGGATGTAAAGCTCAGTTTATCTTTTCTATTATGGCTATTAAGTTATGTAGTGGGATTATGTACTTTTGTTTTATCAGGATGGATAATATGTACTTGACTCTTGTTTATGGTTTTGGTGTAACCAAACATGTTTTACTTTCCGCTGCAATGAAATGATGTTTTAAATTCTCAAATATTACTTATATCTGTCTTGTTGAAATTTTTCTGTTCTATATTCACTTAAAATACTCCACTGATGTTATGGCATTCCCTTAGTGAGTGACCGTAGCGGGTGTGGGGTGTTACAATTACTGTCCAAAGACTTGATATTAATGCATACTAGGTATCTTGAAAAGAAAATTACCAATTATTTGAATTTAATATGGTTTATATTTGGCTATGAGCATACGCGGTCAATCTTCATTTTATTTTTATTCATTTTTAGCTAATTTGACTAAAGTGTATACCAGTTTTAAGAATATTATTATCTTACTTGGGACTAACTAAAGGATTTGCAAAAAAGCATATTTTTTGTTCTTTACTTCATGGATCTAGCTCTTGCAATTAGGAGGGTTACGGCTAGCCCTACCAAAGTTAAACGTTCTTATAATGTTATGAAGAATATTAAAAGATGGTATAATTCAAAAGGCAAGAGTTAAAGGATCATTAGGCAAATATTTTAGAAGTTTTCAATGATGTGCTATATGTAATGATAACTATTTTTGATAAGCTACTGAGAATGGAAAGGATTTTGTGAAAACAATAAAGGGAAACAAGTACTCTTTGTGGTGCTTAATTCCATAAAGTCAAAGTAAAACAAATATAAATGAGTACCATATGGAAAAAATACAGCTTCAAAAGTTAAAGACACTCAAGTTATTGTTATATTTTAGTGTTATCTCTGGTATGATCATTTTAAGATTAATATTATTTTAATAATAAGATTTCATCTTATTTGGATAATTTAGCATTTTGTTAATAAAAGGAGAGATTGAAGCTAATTAGATTGAAAGTAATCATTTGAAGTACATTGTAAATAAATGTATGAACAAAGATGAAAACATCACTAAGGAACTGAAAGAAAAGAAATAACATACAGATATATATATATATATATAGTTGTTTCTTTGATGAGATATCCCGACCCATAAAGTAAAATATATTAGATTTTTTAAGTAATTATTGAGATTTAAGTTATATGATTTGAATTTATCCTATGTTTTCGTCATACTTTCTTTTATATAGATTTTTGGTTTTGTATTTCAAATATAAGAAAATTTGGTTATTATTGTTAATTTTGAAATAATAAGGTTGAGTTATGAATAAATTCAAATATATTTTTTGGAAATAAAGTTCCTAATGTTTAAATTATTGATTATATCCAATTATGGTAAATATCTTTGATGATGAACACTCAGATTTTGTTTTGATGATTAATGTAAGATTATATGTTTCAGTTTACTAAATAATTCTAAATTGAAACACTAATAATAGCAAATATTTTTTGATACTCTAAAAGATTTAGAAGTAATAGTATTATAAACCCGCACTAAAGAAAAAAAATTAAGATGAGAAATGCAATAATTTTTTAGGATGTTGATTTTGGGGGGAGAAAAAATGTATGATCAATATCTGTAGAGAGAATCATTATTTTTGATTCAACTACAGTTGCTTCTTCGGCTAAATTTCAGGATTTATTTCCTTTCATTAAGAAAAAGTAAATTAGGAACCATAATAAAATGATGTTAAAGAAAATTTTCCTTTGAGGTTACTACTTCAAGAAGACAAACTCAACAACCTCAAAATCTATAATTACTAAGGAAATCCAGTTGTAGAGAAAGAATACTGTTCCGTATAACTATATAGTATTTCTCCTTAAAGATAAATAATGTATTGGTGAATGACTTTCTGTACTTACATCAATCCATATAAGGTAATAATCTAAACAATTAATTTAGGATATGAACATATAGCATAAATCTGTATGAATACTAAAGTTTGCAAATTCTCTTTAACTTAAGTAACAAGATTATTGATTGTGAATAACTATTCTAAGCCTAAAAGAATTAAGTGGGTGATATGGAACTATATAAGGCACTTTTCATAAAAAAGACTATTCTTAAAAGGAAATTTTGTTTTCGTTATGGAAACTCTCTTTAGATTTAGTAAATGTTGCTTTAGAGCCACTTTGAAGTGTTGTTTTTCGTTTATTGTACTTTTAAGCAATATCTAATGGACACCAAAGTCATGTTTCTCAGTGAAGACATTGATGAAACAACATAAGATCTCACTTTTGGACAATTCTTTTGTATTTGGGATTCAAATACACCATTATTTCTCATGAAGTGATATTTGAATTATGTAACGACCCGGGGGATTTGTGACCTTGGTAATCGACATAAAATCAATGTCGATTATCCAAGCATCGGAAATACTGGATAGTTAATAGAAAGAAGTTAGAGGGTGAGAATAGATAAGATAGAAAATTAGAATAGAAGAAGAAGAACATAAATACGACATCAGAGTAAACACGAATCTCACAGCGGAACGAATAAATATAATATTTAACATAACTTTGAAATAAATTTAGTATACCATTATTGAAGTACCACACTTACACAGCGGAAATAAGCACTAGCTATATGATCCTGAAGCCTCCTGCTCCAAGCTCTCCAAGTATATTTGAAAAATCCCGACTAGTTGACTACCCGTACAAAATTGGGCACCCAAGAGTTAGGGAAAACAAAAGAAAAATAAACTCTAGGTCAGTTATGTGACTGGTGTGAGTAAACTCCAACCATTTGTTTAACTTTTAAAATCCTTTTTAAAAGAAAGAATAATCGTAAGACAGATCCACACATAAACACAGATGGTTTTTACCTTACGATAACCCAAAAAAATCTTTTAAAATCCATACTCTTCATATATTATAATAATGTCTAAATCAAATAAATAGCAATCTAGTGGAACGCCTTCATCTCATGTTCCACATATATAATATATAATCAAAAACCGCGGGTGCTTATGGGATAATGAATTCCCAACTATGAAAGGGTATTAACCACCTTCTGATCAGTGTACTCTAGAAGCAATACACTGGAGTTCAACAAAAACATCTTGCAACTCGGCCACACATGACCGGCCATTCAGTTCGCTTGAATGTTCCGAATATATTATCACCTTACGGTTGGTATACCAACATAACCGTTCCCGAGAGATACAGAATTTAAAGAAG
Organism: Allium sativum; assembly: GCA_030737875.1. Taxonomy (NCBI): domain Eukaryota; kingdom Viridiplantae; phylum Streptophyta; class Magnoliopsida; order Asparagales; family Amaryllidaceae; genus Allium; species Allium sativum. The sequence continues at coordinate 284,650,989 of CM060921.1, forward strand.
TAACAAATATGAATATTCTCTAGATGGTGACAATATACCCTACTTGGGTGTGACCCACTTAGCCATGTTGCCTGCCCGATTTCTATCATTTCCTAGTTGATGAGGCTTAAGGTCATAACGTATCTTTTAACAGGTCACCCCTTTATTTACTTTGAATGCCACATCATCATACCTGTCAAATCACAAATTGATTTTCCCAAAAATACTACGGGTATAAACTAAGAGAAACGAATTCCTCCGCCACCAACGTAAATATGTTTGAAACGATCAACTTACGCGATCTACCAGATATACTCTGTCAGACATTCGTCCATTCAAGTTGTCCTGGGACTGGACAACCTGAAGGCACTATTCTGTAAATCCATCTTAGGCAATTTCTACCTAGGATTTCCTGAACAACCCTTGCATAACTCTGTCTTCAATTATCTTCATCATATTTGATTCACAACGCTGATGCCATACGCAGTGGTTTTCAGATAATATATCTGATCCCGGTCTCTCTGTATTAACAACGGAAATGGTCAAAATCTTTGATAGTCGGTGATTTAACTATCAAAGGAAAACATGTGTACAAAGAACGGTCATATTCCCAAATGGAAATTTTACCAATCAATCATCGTTTCATTTACCAATTTCCCATTTATCATTTCCATATATTCATAAATTCCTTATTTTCTAAAATCAGAAAATATATGTTATTAACTTTGGAAAATGTTTCCATTTCTGATTCATGCATCAATATCTTACTACCTCTATCAGTCTCTAACTGTAAACTAGTAAGAGAACAACTTCCCAAGTATAAACCCCGAAGGCCGAAACCAACATCAGATCGATACTCAGAAAGCCATTCAACTCAACTAATTTCCAGTCAGTTTCTAATTTCATTAATTCCATTTAAATTCCTAATTCAAACCCCAAATTCCTTTATAATATTTTATTTGCAAAATATTTACTTTAATCTAATTTTTCACATAGAATGTGAATAATATTTCTTTATATAATCAAAACAGTTTAATTTCGTATTTTAAAACAATATCTCAAACCCAAATTCTATTTATATTTTTATTTGCAGAATTATTCATACAAATCTTATTTCATTTCCAACATTTATAATCTCATTGCAAATTTCCTTTATAACTACTACGTTCACATTCCATTTCAAATATCGGTGTTAAAACCGATTTTACTTCTCTATATAAATTCAGATTTATATATTCAATTTATCAAATGATAAATATTTCCTTAATTTATAAACATCGTTTATAAATTATTCTCCTCAATTTATCTGGTAAAACAGATATCTATTACTTATTTACTTTAAATCAATATGATGTTACACCCGTGTGCGAAGCACGGGTCTAAACCTTCCTATTGTAAAATTTTCTTTTTATAAAATTCTATTCATTTTCCAAATATTTCCTTTTATAATTCTATTTATTTTCCAAATAAATATTCCTTTTATAATTATATTTATTTCCCAAATAAATATTCTTTTTATTATTATATTTATTTTCCAAATAAATATTCCTTTTATAATTATATTTATTTTTCGATAAATATTTCATGTATAATATCCTATTTATTTCCTATAAATATTTTATTTATAATATCATATTTATTTCCTATAAATATTTCATTTCCAAAATACACTTTGAAAATTCCCTTTTTACATTCCAGTATTTCTTATGGTATTTAAAATACCCATTAAATAGACCAGTGTCATCATAATCAATAACAGGTTTTATATAACATCATATATCACAATATATGAAAACAAACAGTATTCTAAATATTGAGGAATCCAGTTGGATCCCTCCAACCTATTTCCCTGCATCCACAGATGTTGAACAATATAAATAACATCGATTTCATTTTAATGAAATATTCTGATAAACAGAATCAATATTTGATTAATGATTTATATATATATCGTTCTCTATAATTTCAACCAATAAATCAGCAATTCAACCAACATTTATCAATACTAGATTATATTTATAAAAATATAAACTGTACAGAGTTAGTGAGATTTACTCACATTTGACGATCATTGTTAAATAACGATAATTGTCATTGATTCAGATCAGACAATTCATTTCGCTATAAATTGTAACGAGCTCCAATTCACTCCTAATCAGCTCCATTGTATAGCCGTCGTCCATACAATCCCAACGGATCTTATTTTGCTAAGATCAGATAACGTACGATAAAGTTATAAAGGTTACAAGTTATACACTATTTAATTTATATTAAACTTAAATTTATTATACTGGGCCTTACCATCATGCATTCATCCCATCCAACATATTAATACCCAAACCCGTGTTTAAAGCTTCTTCTTCCCAAATATAGAAAAAAAAACAAGCTCCAGTGCATGTCTCTAAGCCATTTCCAACTTTCTGCACCTCCTTCTTCACTATCTTTTCAATAAAAATCTCAAAAAAAAACATCACTGTCTTGCTTAACAAAATCTCTACACTTCCATACTGAAACCATGTCACTCGATCGGGCTTTATCCTCGGCGTCGAACAACCCTGGTTCAAGTAAATGTTGAGAAACATCGAACACTTTTATCACCGATTTCCAACTTAAAACCATAAATCCCTTTCACTTCGAAATCACTATCATCCCATCCTAGTTTAAGGCAACTCGCCCCATTCTTCTTCCTCACGTCGAACTGGTTCTTCACCGTGAGGAAGTGGAACTGTCGAATATTTATGTCACGAAATTATCTAGAAAAATGCAAATGATATGCAATTTGACCCCTAAATCCAAAAATAACGACAAAACACCAACCTATCCTTGTATTAATCCAATAATAGGAGCCCTAGGTCACGCGGTTTTAAGATTTTAAGTAGGAGGTCAAATTTGTTTTAAAGACAGTAAGAAGTTACGGCTTGAATATTTTATATAGGAAAAATGGTAGGCTAGCTTCCTTTCTTATAGTCGGGGAAGACTTACGCATAAAGTATGGGTGGTACAAGTAGGCACTGCGTTTGTTTAGGGTAGGTTCTGTTGTTATGGCGACAACAAAGGTAGAAAAGGGACGGCAGTAGTAAATCTTAGCAGTGAACTAAATGGTTATATTATATATTTGTTTTATACTTCATTCATTATATTACCAGGAGTATGCAAGGAATATATTCAATACCAGTTCCCGTTGAGTTAAAGAAGTACCATTCCTGTGTTGGTATATTTACGATGGAATTGTCATATTACATAAGTACCATTCCTATGTCAATATAGTCTCAACCATTAGAGTGATTTCAACTCGTAACTAACTAAATTGCGATGTATTTTAGTTTTGAAACTATAGAGTTCAGCATACCTTGACATGAAAATTTTCCGTCCATGCATGGACTGTCACGGACAAAAAGAAAAATACCGTTGAGATGAACAATGTGCCACGATCCTAAAAATATAATAATATAGACGAGTTAGCTTATTTTGTAAAGTCCCAAAATGCTAGTTTAGGTTGTAAAATACTTCAAAATAAAAAGTGTTTATTTTCCAAAATAAAATTTACAACAAAATTCTAAAAATTAAATTATACCTAGCCTCAAAGACCTTGTCTAAATTCGAAGCGAATATTTTATTAAAATTAAGTATATCGTTTTGGTTTATAAACGAATTCATAGTGACTATTTGAAAATTTGATTTGGACATAACTCTCAATCTACAACATGAAATCTCGATTTTTCACTTCCACTAGAAAAATATCGTTAAATGGGTTCGAACGTTTCTTGTTTCACGGAAATCCGACTTAAAACGAGTCCTGTATATTCGTTTAAAGTTTGAATCGCCAAAATGCGAACTATCGTGCCATTTCGAGCTCGATTATAATTATAATATAATTATACATTCAATCATCGTTAAATAAATTGATTCGTTATTATAATTAAATGCTAAATTCAATTAAATCTTTTAATTGATCCAATTCACACAATATTGCAAATTCTATTATTTTTGACTATTTCATAATTAAATATATTATTTAATTATTATATTAATTAAATATTCAAAGTTATTTAATTTAAACCATTAAATTACCAAACCAACATTTAAATAATTAAATAAAATATATTAAATCATTAAAAAAATACGGGTCGTTACAAATTATCACAAAAGAATTGACATATAAGTCCTTAGAAGGTTTGGTGTTCAAGTTGCAATTCAGTTGATTCTCTTTTGCTTAAAGATATAAATGTTAACATTCTTGGAACCAAAGAAATGCAAAAAAAATCTCATGCATTTGTAATGTGGATTCTAATGTATACTATAGCACATAAACAAATAGATATGCGTGTATTATCTGGCAAATAGCTTACTGATATAAAAAGTGGATCACGGGTTAATAACCAAAATGGCTATGTGGTCTATTTAAGGAACAAAATAAAAGATTATATGCTCATAGATAAAAGATCGGATCTTTGACACCCCACGTCCATTAATGTCACTCACAAAGGGAATGCATTAAGTTTCGTGAAGCGTTATAGGTAAACAAACACAGAATATTACAAGCGAAATATATAGAATAACAGCGGAATAAAAAAACTTTATTTATCGTAAGATTCCGTGGTCCAAAAACATCATATGTTTAAAACATAAAAGCCCATTACAACATAAAAGTTACTGTCTTATACTTCAAAAATAACAGAGTACATAAAAGAAGTAAAATTCCCCCAAAAACAAAATATAGCCATAGCAACAAGGACAGGAGCTTGAGCCATACATATCAGCAGCTCCAGTAAAATAAGCAGAATCACGGTCAAGCCTGAGTGTTTCCTCCCTGAGAACCTAGGAGGGGGGACGGAAGAAAGAAGGAGAAAACAAAAAGGGTCAGACATAAAGTCTGGCGAGTCTAGTTACTTTTAGCCAGTAAATAAATAAAAGTAGCATGATAGGCATATAAAGTGGATAAGAGAGATCACTACATAAATGGTAGGTGTGACAAGATAGACATGATAAGGTATATACGCTTCCCTAATGATTACTCTGCACTATTACTAGTATCACTAGAATGAGATGATCCCTTCCACTATAAGGTGGTAGACTTAGGCATAAGTCCAAATGTACCCTAACTGCTATCCTAATCGAAAGACTCCCTACTCCGTAGACACTGTGCGGGCCCCACAATAGGATGTATCATGCCCTAAAGTGGCAACCCCTCATTGATGCACACAACCCCATATCTACATGTGTCACGGTCGTCTTATCCCCTTCGGCCCGGCTCAGGCACGCACATGGCCCAGTCGGTTTGCGCCACCAATACCGCCTCCGCATTTGGATCTCTTACAATCGTCGGTAAGCGTGCCCCACCTCCGGCCTAGCTCGGAGTTCTCTACTCGATACATACTCCGGGTTACCGACTGAAACGGGCCCCACACAACATGATACAAGCTCTCCCCTTTGTCTTGTATCCCCACTAGGTTTTTCACAGGTTATATTTACCCTAAGGGTGTCTTTAATTATATAACCCCAATATTTCTACCAGTTATGCTTACCTTAAAGGTGTCTTTAATTACATAACTTTATTATTTCCTCTGGTTATGTATACCACTAGGTGTCTTTAGTTACATAACCTTATCGGGTTAAGTTTGTGGGCCTCTATGTAAATATTACCTAACCCCTTCAGATTTTCTTAACCCATCCACTATCCAACAAATTTTACTTAACCCTAACTTTAGTTCATAATCATACAATCCCTATGTATTAGATTTGGTTAAGTAGTCTGATTTATTACCGCATTAATTTATGGTTTATAATGGTCTAGACCTCACACATTAGGCCTACAACTTGTGGATGCTGGTCAGGTCCGGGAAGTCTTATTCCACAACTAGGGCTAACCTCGTGTCTTAGCCCGATTCGTATTTGCGCACTTAGACCTCTCACATTAAGTTCAACATTAGTGGCTGCTGGATATGCCGATCGGGTCCGAGTAGACTTCCACCACTAATGCAACCTAACCTTGTGTCATAAGTGTAATTACCATTCCAAATTGTAATTACTAGACATTCCATTTTATTCAATTCTTACCTATGTCTTTATAGGTGATTATGTCCCCACTTTTCCCCTTTTTGAATTATATGTCCAACTCATGTTTATATTCAAATTATGTCAATATTAACATTTTCCCTCCCCGTTCCGTAACTAGCGTGTTCACACAATTTACGGCATGTATAGGCTAAATAGTAGCCTAATCATAAACGATAAAAAGGGAAGGTAATGGAAATATGACAAAGGTGAATGTTCTAACATAACTCGCATAAACATATACTAACATGGTAAACATATAAGCATAGATCTAATTAACTTGTAGCAGTTAACTTGTTGTTACATAGCAAAGGTGATAAGATGAATATGACAAGATCTAAATTTAATTTAGATGTCCAACAAGTTCAGATCTAATATGAGAAGCACAAGGGGATCCAAATAATAGACTAGATCTGATTAATAATTTTGGTGTCCACATAATACAGATCTAATAGGTAAAAGTAGATCTAACAAATAGGGATTAAGATGTACATCATAGAATGTCCACATAATTAGGATGACATAGTAGCATGTTTAGATCTAAATATGGATTCACATGTCCAATTTATAACATATCTAAATTGACCGCAATATGACAGGTGAAAGGTGATTTATATAAAGAATTAGATCTAACCAATGTTGTAACTGTCCAAATTAACATTAACCACAATATAGATACAAATCAAGATCCACAAAGGCGACATAATAGAATAACCACAATTGAATTAGATCTATAGAAGTAGATCTATAATGACATAGTATAAGATTTAACACTAGCATAGATTCATAGTTAACAACATATCCAAATCACAGTCTTCACAATTTACTTGTATTCATTTAAACCTAAAAGTAACCAATCATAGTGTTTGGATTGTTAAGAAGATAGAAAAGAAGTTGGTGTTGAATCTATGCTTGAATCTCAAAATTTGATTTGCAAAGATGAAAGTTGTAGGGGATTAACAGACCCAATTCAGTTCAGACACCAGTAGAGTTTGGCCCCCATGAATTTGTAATGAAGAAAATATGAGAAATAGCCACGTATATATAGCTGCAAAACCCTCTGAAACTGACTGCCACCTCAGCCCTAAGGGGGTCGACACCCCTGTGGGTGGATCGACCCATGGGTCGACACCACTTTAGGTGGGTTGACCCCTAGGTCGACACCCCTCTAGGGGCATCGACCCCCTAGAGCGGGAAATCTGCCGCCATTATTCATTTTTCGAATTCAAACAGTTCTGGATAAAATTATGACTTATCGTTGACTCATGGGTATATATATATTCTTTCTACGCGTACAAACTTAAAACCCTCGTAACTTCTCCATACGATGTCCGTTTTACACAAAACAGATGTCTATCTTGACCAGAATTTCGAGACGGACGCAATGGCACCGTCCGTTTTCCTTAATTCTGAATATTAAAGTAACTATAATTTAATTTATCATCTTTTAGTGTTGTTAAAATTTTGTGGTGTTACATTCTCCCCTACTCAAGAGATTTCATCCCCGAAATCTCTAAATTGAGAAGAATGCATATCCTACCATCCATCATCCATCTACTCATCCAACAATCACTGGCATTCATTATCCTTAAAGACTTTTAATGTTTATATGAATATATGCAACAGTGTTTGTATATGTCCCAACACTAATGCAAAAGATCAGGCGGTCTACTGATTCAGTTGACCTCCTCAATGCAATGTATGTTAGTACCATGAATCCAATATGTATGCAAATAATCCTATGCACGCTCATTCATCCAAATGCAACTTCCATATGCTAATCCATCCATTTCCTTCCCTAAAAGAAAAGAAAATGCACACATCCATTTGTAGTATGAGAGTGATTTAGCCGATCTAGTGCCTAATGTGTGTATATGCATCCACATGAAACCACTAGCAAACACTTACATCCACCAATCATAACATGTCTCAAACACATGTTTACATCTATAGGATTCCTATCTAAAGGTCGAAAAATACTATGGATAAGATATACTCAAGCGATAGAAACAAGCACTGATAAAACTTTGAAAAAGGAGTTAAGAACCTACCCTCGAAAAGGAATGGGTACGAAGCACGAATCTTGTCTTCGGTCTCCCAAGTTGCATCCTCTGGTTTATCTCCCCATTGAACCTTTAGCAACTTATTCTCTTTAATGCATAGCTTCTTAACTTCTAATCCAAGAATACGGGCAGGGATTCGCCTGACTGTCACCTCCCGTTCCACTTCTACTTCTTCCAACACACTCGGCTCAACAATTACTGCGGTGTCATGCAGGCACTTCCGTAGATGAGAAACGTGGAAAGCATCATGAACACCGGATAGATTTTCTGGGAGCTTTGCGCTATAGGTCATTTGGCTAATCCTCTCGGTTATGGGTAATGGTCCCATAAACCCAGGTGCCAACTTCCTTACCAATCCGAAGTGAACCACGTTTCTCAGAGGTGATACTTTGATAAAAATTAAGTCTCCCACTTCAAATTCGATGTCAGTCCTTCTCTTGTCTGCATCGGACTTATGCCTATCTTGAGTTGTCTTCATCCGCCGCCAAATGAGGTCAATCTTTTCGGATGTTTTTCTAACCATATATGGTCCAAGTAATAATCTTTCTGTAGATTCCCACCAATAAGTTGGTGACCTACAGGGTTGTCCATACAATGCTTCGAAGGGTGCCATGCCGATGTTGGACTGATAGCTATTGTTATAGGAAAACTCTACTAAAGGAAGGTGCCTTCCCAAGTCCCTCCAAAGTCCTGGATACACGGCCTCAAAAGATCTTCAAGAATCCCGTTCACCCTCTCCGTCTGTCCATCGGTCTGAGGATGATAAGCGGTTCTCAAACATAACTGTGTACCTAATGCTTCTTGCAAGCTCCTCCAAAACTCATTGGTAAAGATAGGGTCACAATCGCTTACGATGCGGGAAGAAACTCCATGAAGACGAACTATCTCACGAACATAAATTGCTGCAAACCATGATGTCGTCCTCCTGCTCTTAACTGGTATAAAGTGAGCGCTCTTAGTGAGACTATCTACCACAACCCAGATACTGTTGTTGCCTTTCTTCAACCTAGGTAAACCATCTATGAAATCCATAGAGATGATTTCCCATTTCCACTGAGGAACCTCCAAAGGATGGAGTAGACCACCAGGCTTCTTTTGCTCAGCTTTGACTTGCTGGCAAACTAAACATTGAGAAACAAATTTGGCCACCTTTTTCTTTATCCCAGCCCAAAAGAAAATCCGCTTCATGTCTTTATACATCTTATCACCGCCTAGATGAATGGTCATCTTAGAATGGTGGGCTTCTTCTAGGACTGCCTTTATCAAGCTTCCAGTTTGAGAAACTCAAAGCCTACCATCTCGTCGCAACCACCCCTTTTCATATATGGCATATCTGCTGAGGTGAATAGAAGTCTCCCCGCTTCTGAGCTTTCCTATGATGTCTAGAATCTGTGGGTCACCTTGTTGCAAAGCTCCTATCTGGTCCATAAGAGTTGGTTGTATCTCCAAGGATGCAAACAAATCAGGAAGAATCTCAATGGAGGGTTTAAAATCAAAAGCTTATATGAACTCCAAGTTCTTTCTCTCCACAAACAGAGGACTCAAGGCCATCCTCTGCCTACTTAGTGCATCTTCCACCACATTACCCTTACCAGGGGTATAAGCAATCTCAAAATCATAAGAAGCTAGAAAATCCGTCCACCGTTGTTGCCTTAAATTGAGGTCTTTCTGTGAGAACAAATACTTGAGAGATTTATGATCGGTGTATAACTCGAACTTCTCTCCAAGTAAATAATAACGCCACGTCTTTAACGCGAATACTATGGAAGCTAGCTCTAGATCATGGGTAGGATAGTTCTTTTCATAAACCCTCAACTGTCTGCCCCCGTAACACACCACTTTCCCTTCTTGCATCAGAACCGCACTAAGCCCTGTACCACATGCATCAGTGTAAAAGTAAACAATTTACTCCCATCAGGCAAGGTCAAGACTGAGGTTGTTGTCAGAGCCCTCTTTAGTTGTTGGAAAGCAACGTCGCAGTCTATATCCCCATGAAAATGTGAAGTTCTTGTCCGTCAGCCTGATGAGTGGGGCTGATATCTTTGCGAAGTCCTTAATGAACTTCCTATAGTAACCTGACAACCCAAGAAAGCTTCTCACCTCGGCTGCATTTTTAGGAATCTGCCAATCTTGCACTACAACCACCTTCGCGGGATCTACAGCTATCCCTTCTTTGGAGACCACAAGCCCTAAGAATCTTACCTCTTTTCTCCAAAAATGGCATTTGGAGAACTTCGCCGTAAGCTGATGGTCACGGAGAGTTTTAAAACTTCTCTCAAATGTTGGGCATGCTCTTCCTCACTTTTGGAGAAGATCAAAATATCATTAACAAAGACTACAACAAATTTATTTAGGAACTCCCGAAACACCCTACTCATCAGATCGACAAAATAGGGGTTGCATTCGTCATCCCAAAAGGCATCACTAGCCATTCAAAGAAACCATCCGGAGTCTTAAAACCAGTCTTATCTATGCTTTCTTCAGCCACCCTCAATTGATGGAACCCCGTGGCCATGTCTAACTAAGAAAATACAGATGCACCAACAAGCTGATCAAATAAATCATCAATCCTCAGAAGCGGGTGCCTATTCTTCTTAGTGAGTTTATTCAGTTCTCTTTAGTCAACACACAAATGGAGTGAACCATCCGCCTTAGTTGCGAATACTACTGGAGCACCCCATTCAGATATGCTTCGTCTGATAAACCCCTTCTCAAGCAGCTCCACTACTTGCTTACTCAGCTCCCTCCTTTCCCTTGGAGCCATGTGGCGCACTGGCAATGCAACTGGCTTTGCATTGTCCACCAAACATATACGAAATATTAAAGTTGATCTCGCGCCTTGGAGGTAAGCCCCGAACATCATCAAAAACATCAGAATAATCTCGGACTACTGGAACAGATTGCAAGTCATCGATAGATGCGTCAAGAGACTCTAGGAATCTAAGCATAACCGACCCTTGTGGGTCACAAGAAATCTCGAGAGTCTTTCCATGACAAGTCAGAAGCCTAACGACCCTCTTCTCACAATCCAGAATGACACCATACATGGTAAGCCAATCCATTCCTAGAATCAACCCATAGCCCATAAACCCGAGCACATACGTGTCGCATTCAAACTCGAAGCCTAACACAGATATTTTTAAACCCCGAAAAATCATAGATAAATAAGTTGAACCACCAATGGGGTTTGAAATAACCATGGGATCCACTACCATACTAGTAACTAAGTGCAGAGATTCAACCACATAACTAGATATAAATGAATGTGAGGCACCAGAATTAAAAAGTGTTCAAATAGGATGGTTTGAAAGAGAAATTAAACCTTCCACAGAAATTTTTCTAACTCTATTAGGAGCACTGATCACGAGAGCATGCACCTGCCCTCCAGAAGTCCCTATCCTTTGACCCTGTCCCTGTGATCCCTGTTTCTTTGAGCACTCTCTAGCGAAGTGTCCGACCTCTCCACAATGGTAGCAAGAGCTCTTCCTTCTCTTACAGTCTTTGATCAAGTGACCTTCCTTCCCAAAATTGTGACATTTTCTCTTATCCTTGCCTTTGTCATTCTTCCCTCCTTTCTTCTGCTGTTGTTGCTGTTTTTTTTGCTCTTTCTTGGGCCACATCTTCCTATTTTGCGATGTCTCCTCGACCTTTGCTACCTTCCTTTATCCCTTGTCTTTCTCATGCATTAGGGCCATATCGACAAGCTTTTCAAAAGTGGCCCCCACTGGAATATGGGACATGGCTAACCCATGTAGAGGCTCATTCAGCCCTTTAGCAAACCGCAAAGCCCTTTTGTGCGGCCTATCCACCAACTCTTACCCGAACCTTGCTAGCGTTAAATTTATTCACATACTCTTTCACCGTCAAGTTTCCTTGTCTGAGTGCTAAAAACATCTCTATTTGCATGCTTCTCTCGGCTTGGGAGAGAAATTTCATTTCAAACCTCTATCTAAAATCTTCCCAAGTTTCCATCGGACGTCCAGCTTGGGTAACTTCCCACCAAAATGAGGCTTCGTCCTTCAATAGTCAGGCGACTAACTGAACCTTCCTTCTATCCTCTACTTCAAAGATTACGAACAAGTCCTCGGTTTCCTTGAGCCAATTCCGCGCTTCTACGAATGTCTCGTTCCCATGGAATGGCTTCCCTCCCATAGCACGGAAGTCATTGCAGATCTTGACGAAGTTATCTGCTCTTGGAGGAGGAGGACGAATGACTGGTGCAGCTGGGGAAGGAACATTTCCTTGGCGTTCGGTAGGTGTCGTGGCCTCCAAATACCTACGGAACCATCCGGGTATCGTGATGCCCTCTGGGATATTAGGAATGTTTTGTTCTCTAGACATGCTAAAAAAAGAAAAGGAAGAAATTTAGACAAAGGACCGAAGGAAATTACATAATCATAATCTAATCTGGTAACCTTCAGCTTTTTGGGGAATGTTTTTCAAAACAGACTTTTCTTTTTGAAAATGCTTTCTTTTAAAACCTTTTTGAAAATAATTTTCAAAAACTTTTATCTAATCTGGTAACCTTCAGCTCTGATACCAAGTGTGACACCCCACGTCCTTTAATGTCACTCACAAAGGGAATGCATTAAGTTTCGTGAAGCGTTATAGGTAAACAGACACAGAATATTACAAGACAGATATATAGAATAATAGCGGAATAAAAAGACTTTATTTATCGTAAGATTCTGTGGTCCAAAAACATCACACGTCTAAAACATAAAAGCCCATTACAACATAAAAGTTACCGTCTTGTACTTCAAAAATACCAGAGTACATAAAAGAAGTAAAATTCCCCAAGAACAAAATATAGCCATAGCAACAAGGACAGGATCTTGAGCTATACGTATCAGTAGATCCAACAAAATAAGAAGAATCACGGTCAAGCCTGAGTGTTTCCTTCCTGAGAACCTGGGGGGAGGACGGAAGAAAGAAGGAGAAACAAAAAAGGTCAGACATAAAGTCTGGCAATTCTAATTACTTTTAGCCAGTAAGTAAATAAAAGTAACATGACAGACATATAAAGTGGATAAGAGAGATCACTACATAAAGGGCAGGTGTGACAAGGTAGACAGGATAAGGTATATACGCTTCCCTAATGATTACTCTGCACTATTACTAGTATAACCAGAATGAGATGATCCCTCCCACTATAAGGTGGTAGACTTAGACATATGTCCAAATGTACCCTAACTACTACCCTGATCGATTGGCTCCATACTCCGTAGATACTCTATGTCGGCCCCATAGTAGGATGTATCACGTCCTAAAGTGGAAACCCCTCGTTGATGCGCACAGCCCCATATCTATATGTGACATGGTCGTCTTATCCCCTTCGACCCGGCTCATGCGCGCACATGGGTCGGTCGGTTTGTGCCGCCAACACCGCCTCCACGTTTGCATCTCTTACAATAAGTCAGTAAGAGTACCCCACCTCCGTCCCAGCTCGGAGTTCTCTACTCGATACATACTCCGGGATACTGACTGAAACACGTCCTACACGATATGATACAAGCTCTCCCCTTTGTCTTGTATCCCCCATTAGGTTTTCCACTGGTTATACTTACCCAAAGGGTGTCTTTAATTATATAACCCCAATCTTTCTACCAGTTATGCTTACCTTTAAGGTGTCTTTAATTACATGACTTTATTATTTCCTCTGGTTGTGTATACCACTAGGTGTCTTTAATTACATAACATTATCGGGTTAAGTTTGTGGGATATGTAAATATTACCCACCCCCTTCAGATTTGCTTCACCCATCCACTGTCCAACAAATTTTTCTTAACCCTAAATTTAGTTCATAATCATACAATCCCCATGGATGAGATTTGGTTAAGTAGTCCGATTTATTACCATGTCCATTTATGGTTTATAATGGGCTAGATCTCCTACATTAGGCCTACAACTTGTGGATGCTCGATATGTCGGTCGGGTCCGGGCAGTCTTATTCCACAGTTGGGCCTAACCACGTGTCTTAGCTCGATTCGTATTTGCGCACTTAGACTTCTCACATTAGGTTCAATATTAGTGGCTGCTAGATATGTCGGTCGAGTCCGGGCAGACTTCCACCACTAATGCAACCTAACCTCGTGTCATAAGTGCAATTACCATTCCTAATTGTAATTACTAAACATTCCATTTTATTCAATTCTTACCTATGTCTTAATAGGTGATTATATCCCCACTTTCCCCCTTTTTGAATTATATGTCCAACTCATGTTTATATTCAAATTATGTCAATATTAACTTTTTTTCCCTCCATGTTCCCTAACTAGCGTGTTTACACAATTTACAGCATGTATAGGCTAAATAATAGCCTAATCATAAACGATAAAAAGGGAAGGTAATGGAAATATGACAAAGGTGAATGTTCTAACATAACTAGCATAAACATATACTAACATGGTGAACATATAAGCATAGATCTAATTAACTTGTAGCAGTTAACTCGTTGTTACATAGCAAAGGTGATAAGATGAACATGAAAAGATCTAAATTTAATTTAGATGTCCAACAAGTTCAGATCTAATATGAGAAGCACAAGGGGATCCAAATAATAGACTAGATCTGATTAATAATTTTGGTGTCCACATAATACAGATCTAGTAGGTAAAAGTAGATCTAACAAATAGGGATTAAGATGTACATCATAGAATGTCCACATAATTAGGATGACATAGTAGCATGTTTAGATCTAAATATGGATTCACATGTCCAATTTATAACATATCTAAATTGACCGCAATATGACAGGTGAAAGGTGATTTAAATAAAGAATTAGATCTAACCAATGTTGTAACTGTCCAAATTAATATTAACCACAATATAGATACAAATCAAGATCCACAAAGGCGACATAATAGAATAACCACAATTGAATTAGATCTAGAGAAGTAGATCTATCATGACATAGTATAAGATTTAACACTAGCATAGATTCATAGTTAACAACATATCCAAATCACAGTCTTTCTCAATTTTCTTTTATTCATTTAAACCTAAAAGTAACCAACTCACAGTGTTTGGATTGTTAAGAAGATAGAAAAGAAGTTGGTGTTGAATCTATGCTTGAATCTCAGAATTTGATTTGCAAAGCTGAAAGTTGTAGGGGATTAACAGATCCAATTCAGTTCAGACACCGGTAGAGTTTGTCCACCATGAATTCGTAATGAAGAAAATATGAGAATTAGCCACGTATATATAGCTGCAAAACCCTCTGAAACCGACTGCCACCTCAGCCCTTTGGGTGTCGACACCCTTGTGGGTGGGTCGACCCATAGGTCGACACCCCTTTGGGTGAGTCGACCCCTAGGTCGACACCCTCCTAGGGGTCGACCCCTAGTGCGGGAAATCTGCTGCCATTATTCATTTTTCGAATTTAAACAGTTGTGGATAAAATTCTGACTCATGGGTATATATATTCTTTCTGCGCGTATACAAACTTAAAACCCTCATAACTTCTCCATACAATGTCCATTTTACGCAAACCAAATGTCTGACCAGAATTTCGAGATGAACGCAATGGTACCATCCGTTTTCCTTAATTCTGAATATTAAATTAATTATAATTTAATTTATCCTCTTTTAGTGTCACTAAAATTTTGGGGTGTTACAGGATCGGTTGGATATCATAAGGAATTACGATATGCATATTTTGGATGT
Source organism: Allium sativum (assembly GCA_030737875.1). Classification (NCBI taxonomy): domain Eukaryota; kingdom Viridiplantae; phylum Streptophyta; class Magnoliopsida; order Asparagales; family Amaryllidaceae; genus Allium; species Allium sativum. The sequence continues at coordinate 284,666,750 of CM060921.1, forward strand.
CATTATAGCTAAAGATTCACTTTGAACAATGATAATATATTTTATAAATGAAGCTTTATAAGGAAAAATGTCATTAAAGCACTTATAGCTTTACTACTTTGAAAATATGTTTTATAATTAATTATAAGACATTCAACTATGGATAATAATAATGAAATTTTGTCACAAGACTCGGGTTATTGATAAAGAATTGAAAGGCCAAGTAATATTGTGACAGTAAAAAACTTATTATTTTCCGATATGGAAAAAGTGCAAAATATATTGTAATTCATAGAGCATGCTTTGATAAACTCCAATACGGTAGATCTGCTTAACAAATGATTATCATCTAAGGTCATTAATGAGCATGTAGCTCAATTGATGTAACTTTACATAATAATATAATTTTTTTTGAAAGTTAAGCGCTAATTTTATTAATCAATGTAATATTACAATTTTAAGCACTCAAGCATATGCAAGGCTTACAAAATGAGTAATCTCAAAACATTACTAATGTCATTGTAGAAAATTACATGACCCACAAATCAAAAGACTACTGTGGTAAATGCAAATAACAAATTACAGTAACTTGCTGCATAGCTCATTGAAGCTTGATGTATCCGATTAGTCGACCTCAAAACTTCCTCCAATTTACATGATGTCCCATGATAAGTTTGCTAGCCTCAGGTCTTCTTTTCGATAAACAACATAACATGAAATCTGAAAAATGAAGCCTCATGCAACCATAAGAGATCCCAAAAACCAGCATATCACTTAACATCAATGAATTATCACTGCAACTACATCAATTAAAAGAACTACAGCCTTATCACATCATGTAAGAGAAGGGTCATACAGCAGATTTTTCCTCATATGCCTTCTAGGAGATTTTAGCTTACTACGAGACACATCACATCCTCTGGACCGTAATCATTACGTTCATCGAGATCATCATCAGCCCAAAATCTTCCTTTTAGTTTATTGTTCTTGGAATTAAATGATGGAAGGGAGTTAGTGGGAACCGCAGTTGAAAGCAGGGCTTTGTTAACAATGGAAAATGTCAAACCTGTGCCTGTTACATAAGGAGGAGGTAGTTGAAAGTTTGAAGGAGGTTTCAAGTTTCCATATAGGGAAGATTTTGAGGGTATAGGAGCTAAAGGTGTTGATTTTGTAGCAATAGGAGAGGATTTAGAAGAGACTGGATTTATTACAGTGGTACGCATCAGACCACATGATGCAAAAGTATTGCGCATGCCAGAATTTCCTTTTGGGGATTTGTCAACATTAATAGAATTTTCATAAAAGAGATTACCTAGCAGATCCTCCTCCTCTTCAACTTGATTGATTTGCTCTATATTTTGAGGTGCAGCCTCCTGAATAGTATTGATTAGTGCTACAAAGCCAGTAGAAGCTTCAGCATTACCTCCTATATTATGATCAACCTGTAGACTATTAACTTGCACATTATTGTTAGTATTAACCTCATCATTAACCACCTCAGTATTATCATTTCCATCATTCTCATTTGCTAAAGCATCAATAGGATTTGCATTAACATTAGTCACGTCAGCGTCAACATTAACATTAGCCTTATCATTTGCAACCCCCTTCTTTCTCCAATACTTTTTAGCTTTTGTATTAACTGAAGTCCAGTTACTTTTATTAGTATTTGTTGTGAACCTCCTATTATTCTGTCCAGTTTGATCATGAGGAATATCATGAAAATTATTCCCAAGATCCTCAACATGGTCTCCATCCACATCTGTAACACCCCACCTCCGTTAAGGTCACTCACAAAGGGAATGCCTTAACATTGATGGAGCGTTTTAGTAGACAGAACAAAATATTACAAGATAGATAAGTAGTACTTGAAAAATTATAACTTTATTAAAGCAGAAGCAGAAATAAATTTGGTTACATCTTTCTAAATCACAATACCAAAACCCAAGTACACAATTATCAGTCTTATAGAAAATTCTTCAGAATGTAAAGTTTCAAAGCCATAATCCCCAACATAAACTGCCATGAAAAGATAGAGTCAAAGCCAAGCAATACTCCAAGCACTTAAAGCAGAGAGAATCAGAATCAAGCTCCTATGTTTCCACCCTGAGCACCTTGGGGAGGGGGGGGGAACGGAAAGAAAAGGGGCGAAACCAAACGCGGTCAGACATAAAGTCTGGCGAGTCCAGTGACTTCCAACATATAAACAGATAATATTATCATGACATGTAAATAAAGCTGGATGAGAGATTACATCAACAGGAATAACAAATATACTTTAAGTTAACAAAAGAAACAGAATGATGTAAACCAAGTTATGTTCCTTACTTACATCTTACTTCTCTGCACTAATACTAGTATAACAGGGTTTGGTGTTACCCTAATGTCTAAACTGAAACAGAATCGAAACAGAATAATCTATACAGAAACAGAAAGCTAGTAATGGGCCTTCACCACCCCAACAGACAGAAGGTACAAAAGGTACGGAAGCAGAATACTAATAATGGGCCTTTACCACCCCAACAGACAGAAGATACGGAAACATAATACTAATAATGGTGCTTTACCACCCAACTAATAGGCCTTTACCACCCCAACAGATAGAAGGTACGGAAACAGAATCGTAAACGGAATCAGAGACGGAAACAGAATAATCCCTACGGAAACAGAATGTTAGAATTAGGTGTACACTAGTAATGGGCCTTTACCACCCCAACAGACGCTACCACGCAGAAACAGACAGGTGTTACCACCCAACACAAACAGACGGTACCAACAGAAACAGACAGAACTAAGTGTACCCTAAGTCCTACCCCAAGCGATCGGCTCCCTAATACATAAATACCTGTGTCGGCCCCATGGTAGGGTGTATCACTCCCTAAAGTGGCAACCTATTGGCATAGACCTATTTACAGATGTCACGGTGTCTTACATTCTCAGAGCAGATCGGATCCATGCACACACATGACCCAGTTGGAACGCACCATCAACACCCCTCGTCATTATTAGAATGAACCACTTATAATTAGTTTAGTAAGTATGTCCGGACCCCTACATAGCGTGGGGTCAAAGTTTTTGATACCAGAAAGGGTTAATGACTAATATGGGTCCCAAACAACAGAGAACACAAGTATTTCCCCTCCTAACCTTGTGTTCCCAGACTAACAGATTTCAGATTAACTTGTTTACAAGTTTCAGACATATAGATTTCAGATTTACTAGTTCACAGATCAGACAATCAAGTTAACAAGTTTTCTGACTAACGGATTAGATTTACAGTTTTAACAGACTTACAGATTGTCTAACTTTGTATTGGGCCTACAGATTCACGAATCGGGTTTGTTAAATTCATCGGTCCAGTTGGTTTAACCCTATCCACCCAACACGTTTTAGACATCATATTTATCTCAGATTTGCATTAATTAAATATTAATGCACAGACCTCTCACATTAAGTCAGTAGCTTGTGGCCGCTGGATATGCCGGGCGGTTCCGGGCAGACTTCTGCCACAAGCTAGACCTAACCTCGTGTCTAAGCATATTTTAGTTATGCCTACGACCACTCACATTAGACTGACAGTTTGCGGTCGCTGGTTAAGCCTGTTGGTTCCGGGCAGGCTTCTACCGTAAACGGAGTCTAACCTCGTGTCATAGCCACTTTATTCCATTACAGAAAATATCAGACTAATTATGTCCATTTACCAGATTTAACTTCTTTACAAGTTACGGCAGATTATCCAAAGTTCTATTAACATGTTTTGCTCAATTTTAGATCAAGCCTCCAGATTACAATTATTCAACTTTCAATAGATTAAGCAATTCAACAGATTTAGCAGATAACAGATCTAGCAGATTAGGAAATTTAGCAGATTAGCAGAACAGGCAATTCAACAGATTTAGCAGCAGATTAGCAGATTTAACATTTCTTAAAAATTCTATTTACATATCCTGCCTAATCATAAATTAAGCCTAAACTTACATGCTCAAATCATGGTCATAATTCATAATACAATATATGCCCCCAAATTTTCGTTAAACTTTGCACAGTACAGAACACTCTCTAAAAGCCCCAAATCATGATATGAATTATGCCAAATTATAGCCTTTAATATCAATATCCAAAAATCCATATTTAGGCGCATTCACATTAATAGTTATCCTATTTTAATATAGGTCCTTACATCTAAGTTTTATATTACTTTTTCAAGTCATGAATCGTTATATAAAATATACCCAAAAATCTAGATCTTTAAATTATATCCTCTCAAAATCAGATCTTAATTTTTATATGCATTATGTCCCCAAGTTTCAAGTCATATGTTATCATTCAATGATTCCTCTTCTTCCAAATTATAGAGTATGCACAGATCTAGATCTAATTTACAACATATGTCCTTTTCTCAAATCAGTCATAGATCAGTCATGTCTAGTTATGCATTATTCATTATTTACTCCAAAATTTAGCGTTCGTGCGTTAATCTCTTATGAGATTTGGCGCAGGCTCGTAGTAGCCTGGCTATAGAACAGAAAAAAAAGAATAGACACAGAAAAACAGATCTGACAGATAAGAATATGCTTAACCTCAAATTCAGATTTATAGCCATGTCAAGATCATAATTAAAATTCATATCTGAAAATAACTATACTCACAAAAAGGAACGATTCTTGTATTCTGGAATCTGTATTCTGACACTGAATAGCTCTCCTTCGGCGTAGACTATCGATTAGATCAGAAAATAGTTGTTCTCTTTTAATTCTATTCAGATTGGAAGAAGATGCACTAGTTCTAGCTTAGATTTCAGCAGAGTAGCGACGCCGTTATTTTATTTTAATTAGAATAGAGGCAGAGTATAGGCGGAATGAAATTGTGTGGAGAGAAAGTGAGGTTTGCGGGGTGTCTTTATAGGAGAATAGGGTGATTTAGAGCCTTCAGATCAGTCCAGAAATCATCAGAACCACCCAGCTCGAAGACAGGTCATCCAACCACTCAAAAGAAGACACATCATCACAGAACACTCCAGAATTCTGCGTTGGATCGGTATGGGCGCACTTGGCAGGTGCGCCAGTGTATTTTTGTACTGGCGCACTTCACAAGTGCGCCAGTGTATTCTAGCTTGTTTCCGGTTTTTCTGCCTAACTTCGTTCGTCCATATCTTCTTCATACGGTATCCGTTTTACACAAACTCAGACTCTATCTCAAGAAGAATTTCGAGATGAATGCAATGGCGCAACCCGTTTCCCTTAATTCTTCTCCTAAAATTAAGTATACTTTAATTTGTTACTTATACGTTCACAGAAAATACGGGATGTTACAACATCTACCTTTGCGTTAAACTCACATTTATTACTTGTACGGCCAAAAACCATACAAGTGGTACATATATTGGGTCTCCAATCATAGGATAACCTAACTGATGGGAAATCCTTACCTAAACCATCAACCACTATTCTATCTGTAGTTCAAACTCAGAAGAGATCTCAATTAAAGCCTTTACGTATCTAAATCTCTACAACTTTTCAGTGCTATCAACAAAACATATCAGTCTCCCCACATGACAAGCAAGCCAGTTTATACCCAGTAACGTCCAAAGTATAGTCGGGATTCGATAAAAATGGACCCATATAGGAACTTTTTTAATTTGTGCTTGTGAATTTCCTATAGATGGATACCATCTAGTTATAATAAACATTCAACCTCTTATAAAAATAGGATCAGATTTTAGAATTCTTTCTCGATCTGATTCATTTGTAAACTTGAAATAGAAATGAACTCCATCTGATTTAATACTAACTTCACCATCTAATTTTCAAAACCGGTTTAAGAAATTTACCACTGAAGGATAATGTAATGACCCGTGTTTATACGGAAAATAATTAATTTATTTAATTATTTAAATAGTGAAAATGGTTGTTTAATTAAATTATATTGAATATTTAATTAATATAAATAATAGAATAATATATTTAATTTCTGAAATAATCAGAAATAGTGAATTAACAATATAATGTGAACTGGACAATTCAAAGTATTTAATTCAGCTTAGAATTGAATTAGAATTACGAATATATTATTTGAACGACAGTTTGAACGTATAATTATATTATAAATATAATCGAGCTTGAAATGGTGTGGCAGTTCGCTATTTGGCAATTCGAACTTCAACCGAATATACAGGGTCCGTTTTAAATCGGATTTCTGTCAAACAAGAAACGTTAGGAGCTGGTGAAGTATATTTTTCTGATGGAAGAGAAAAATCAGGATTTCATCATGTAGATTGTGAGTTGTGTCCAAATCAAATTTTAAAATAGTCGCTATAGAATCGTTTATCGACCGTAACGGTTTATTCGATATAACTAGATACCGGTTTCGAATTTAGACAAGATTCTTTTGAGACGTATTGATAATTTAATTTTTATAATTTTATTATAATTTTTAATTAATTAAATAAGCAACTTTTTATTTGGAGTATTTTGCACCCTATATCAATATTTTGGGGTTTCACAATATGAGTTAACCTACCGATATTAATATATTTTTGTAACGGTGACGCATTGCTCGTTACGATGGCATATTTATTTTTGTCCATAGTGGCTTGTACGCGAACAGAGTTCTATGAAAAATAGGGTACCGTTAAAACTCTAATATTATATATATATATATATAAAGATACATAAACATCCACGTCATCTCTAAAAAAACGTACGGTCTCTCTTCTTCCACATCTTCAAGGTATTAACCGCATCCTCAAAATCATTCATCTAACTTAATCCCTATAAAATATCCTTACACTTCTAAACCTACCTTCATTCTCTCCCGTAGTCCATTTTCTCTCAGCTGCCACAAAGAAATACACAGCAACATTTCATAAGCTTTAAAAATATCAAACAATCCAAATAAGACCTTTTAAATCATAAAAGTTATATATTTGAGATCTCTACAACATGCTCTTCACATCCATACGAAATTCGTTGGGTTTCAAACAATGTGGGTTCGTTGTATTTTACACGAGTGAGCTAGGGTTAATGTTCGTTGGTTATTGAAGCATTGGTCTGGATTTCCGAGTGCATCTTCGAACTCGTGGAGAGAAGTGGATTAATAAGTGGGTTTTTGGGAAGGATTGGTGACAGAAGATTTTGCATGTTTACTGTAGTATCGTGAGGGTTGCTGTACATCGCGAGTGCAAGGAGGAGTCGGGTGAAGCAAGAATGAGGTGATAATGTGGAGATTGGTTTGAGGAGTTCAATGGTGGGTTTTGTTCTGAGGATTCATGAAGAATGGAAGTGGCGTTTTATCCTTGAAGTTGTGGAAATGGTTGGAGCGTATGCTGGAGTAGCGGGTTTGCTTTGATTGGGGAAGAAGAATTAAAGTGGTGCAGGTTGGACTTTAAGTGGGCCGGGAAAGGAGGGTGAGGCCCAAACTAAGAAAATTTAAATGGAATTTTATATTTTAAATACCATGTTAACTTGTGAACTGAATATCTCATGCATATGAAATCAGAATCACGAACGGTCAAATCCATTGGGATTGTATGGACGAGAGCTACAATATGGAACTGACTGGGAGTGGATTGGAGCTCGTTTGAATTTATGGCGAAATAAATTGTTTGATTCAAATCAAACAAACAGTTTATCGTTCTTTAATGATGAACTGCCAAAGTGAGTAAAACTCACCAACTCTGAACAGTTATATTTTTATAACATATTCTTAGAACTGATAATTATCTGATGATTGATGTGTGTTAACTGTTTGGTTGAATTGCTTATGTATTGGTTGGAATTATAGATAACGATATATATAAATCGTTAATCGAATATTGATTCTGTTGAGCAGAATATTTCATATCGAAATGAAATCGATGTTAATTATATTTTTTAACATCTGTAATGCAGGGAAACAGGTTGGAGGAATCCAACTGGATTCCTCAACATCTATTTTACTGTTTTTCATATATTGTGATATATTATGCGATATATAATCTGTTGTTGATTATGTGTGTTTGAATGATATCGATCACTATTGTTTGGTATTTTAAATACCGTAAGAAAACCCTGGAATGAAAAAGGAAAATTTCAATAATTATATTGAAATAAAATATTTTATAAAATCGGAAGATTTTATATAGAAGGAAGATTTCAAACTGTATATTGAAATAGAATATTTATAAAATCAAAGGATTTTAGATAAAAGAATATTTATAAAATCAAGGGATTTTATAAAGGAAAATATTTTAAAACAAATATAAAAGGGAAATATTTGTAAAACAAATAGAAAGAGAAATATTTGTAAAACATTTACAAATAGAAATGAAAAGGATATATTTGTAAACCATTTACAAATAGAAATGAAAAGGATATATTTGTAAACCATTTACAAATAGATTTGGAAAGGGAATATTTGTAAAACATTTACAAATAGAGTTAAAAAGAAAATATTTATTTGTTAAATAAATAGGATTGGAAAAGAATATTTATTGGTTAAATAAATAGAGCTATAAAAGAAGATATTTATGTAGAAAATAAATAGAGTTATAAAAGAAATTTATTGTAAAATGAAAAGAATGTTATATAAGGACATATTTGGCAAATGAATAGAATTTTACATCAGGAAAGTCTAGACCCGTGCTTCGCACACGGGTATAACATGATGTGAATTTAAAGTAGGTTTTTAATAGAAATCTATTTTAATAGATAAGTGGAGAAGATAAATTTATAAATAATATTTTATAAATTAAATAAAATATTTATCATTGGATAAATAGAATATATAAGTCAGGGCTTGTATAGAAAAGTAAGAACCGATTTCAACATCGATGTTTGAAACTGAATATGGACGTAGAGTTAATCAAAATGTGTTAATCAAAATGAGTTAGAGGAGTTAATCGATTAGAGTTAGAGTTAATCGATTAGAGTTAGAGTTAATCGATTAGAGTTAGAGTTAATCAGTTAGAGTTAAATCGAACAAGAGTTATTCGAATAGAGTTAATCGAACAAGAGTTATTCGAATAGAGTTAATCAAACAAAAGTTAGTCGAATATTTGTTATATCGAATAGAGTTAATTGAGTAAGAGTTAGTCGGATTAGAGTTATTCGAATATAGTTTATTCGAAGAAAGAGTTATCGAATAAGGTTATTCGAAGAAGAGAATTAATCGAATATAGTTTATTCGAATAGAGAAAGGAATTATCGAATATTAGTTATTCGAAAGGAATTATCGAATATTAGTTATTCGAAAGGAATTATCGAATATTAGTTATTCGAAAGGAATTATCGAATATTAGTTATTCGAAAGGAATTATCGAATATTAGTTATTCGAAAGGAATAATCGAATATAGTTTATTCGAAAGGGGTTAATCGAATATAGTTTATTCGAAAGGAGTTAATCGAATATAGTTTACTCAAAAGGAGTTAATTGATAAGAGTAAATTAGTTAGAGTTAATTGAATAGAGTTAATCCAATAGAGTTAATCAAATAGAGTTAATAGAATTGAGTTAATCAAATAGAGCTAACTGATAAGAGTAAATCGATTAGAGTTAATCGAATAGTGTTAATTGAATAGAGTTAATCGAATATGGCTATTCGAAGAGAGATTATCGAATATAGTTTATTCGAAGGAAAGAGTTATCGAATAGAGATTTATTCGAAAGAGAGTTACGTATGGAAGTTTGTTAAAGATAAACTTTGACTATTTCGAAGTTAAAACGTTGTTCAGTTAAGGTCTGAGAGGTAACTATACCCCAACTTGATTAACTTCCTTCTTAACTAAGGAATGGTAAGGTTTGATAGTAAAGGTAGGTTATGTGAATTTAGTTAATGAAGGTAATGGTGTGAATTGGCATAGCGATGTTTATTTAAACATCTGTTTAAATCCAAGGAATGAGTTTTGGAAACGTTTTCCAAATATAATCAGAGATATTTTCTAATCATAGAAAATGAAATATTAGATGGTAAAGAATACTGGAATGACAGTGATACATGGAAAGGAGATGGAAATGTTTTCCAATGATTAATAACGTTTATTTTCTAAATTTAGAAAATAAGAATTTCTGTATATATACGGAAATAGGAAATGAATAAATTAATGATAAATTAATTTAAGAGATAAATGATGAATGATGATTGATCAATATAATTTCCATCTGGAAATAATGTCGTTGTTTGCACACGTGTTTTTCTTTGATAGTTAACTCACTGACTATCGAAGTTTTTGACCATTTTTCCGCCGTCAATACGGAGAGACCAGGATTAGACTCATTATCTGAAAACCACTCCGTATGGGCGTTAGCGTCTCGAATCAAATAGATCGAAGACAAATTGAAGACAGAGTTACGCAAGGGCTATCCTGTTTATAGAATAGTGCCTTCGGTTTATCCAGTCCCAGGACAACCTGTATGGAAGAATGTTTGACAGAGTATATTTGGTGGATCGCATAAGTTGATCATTTCAAATGTATTTAAGTTGGTGGTAGAGGAATTCGTTTCTCTTAGCTTATACCCGTGGTATTTTTGGGAAAATCAATTTGTGATTTGACGGGTATGACGATGTGGCATTCAAAGTGAATGAATGAGTAATCTGTTGAAAGATACGTTATGACCTCCAGCCTCATCAATTGGGAAATGACAGAAATCGGGCAGGCAACATGGCTAAGTGGTTCGCAATCAATTAGGGTATATTGTCACCATCTAGAGAATATTCATATTTGTTACTTCTTTCAATTTTGTATCTCCCGGGAATGGTTATGTTGGTTTACCAACTGTAAGGTGATAATATATTCGATACACTCAAGCGAAATGAGTGGTCGGTCATGTGTGGTCAAGTTGCAAGATGTTCTTGTTGAACTCCAGTGTATCGCTTCTAGAGTACACTAAGCGGAAGGTGGATCCATACCTTGTCATAGTTGGAAATCCATTCCCCAAATAAGAGCCCGTTGTTTTGATTGTATAATATATATATAGAACGTTAGATGCAAGCGTTTCTACTAGATTGATATTACTTGTGTTAGACATTATTATAATATCATAATCATTTTGTTTTACTAATGATTTGAGTTATCGTAAGGTAAAAACCATCCATGTTTATGTGTGGATCGGTCTTATGATTATCCTTTGTTTCAAAAGGATTTTGAAAGTTAAATCAAATAATTTGAGTTTACTCACACCAGTCACATGACTGACCCGGAGTTTATTTTGTTTTGTTTTCCCTAAACTCTTGGGTGCCCAATTTTGTATGGGCAGTCAAGTAGTCGGGATTTACAGGTACTTGAAGAGCTGGAGCAGGAGGCTTCAGAATTATATAGCTATGGTTATTTCCGCTGTGTTGTAAGTGTTGTACTTTGGAAATGATATGTATATTAAAGTACAGATTTATATTTCAAAGTTATGTTATGAAATATATTTATTCGTTCCGCTGTGAGATTCGTGTTTACTCTGATGTTGTATGTTCTTCTTCTTCTTCTATTCTAAGTTTCTATCTTATCTTTTCTCACCCTCTAAATTCTTTCATGGACTATCCGGTATTTTCCGACGCTTGGAGTGTCGACATTGAGTTTATGTCGGTAACCAAGGTCGACAAAATCCCCGGGTCGTTACAGATACGATGTCGTGCCATCCAGGAAAAAGCCAACCAAGAAATTGCTCCAATAATTCATACCTTCCGCCCTGACTGTTTCTGGAATCTTTTTCGGAATACCATCCCTAGGGAAGTCGAAGTGTTGTGGTTGAAATACTCCAGAATTTTGAGGGAGAGAACTAAAAAGGGAAGCATAGTCCAACTTCATGAAGGAAGGATACGAGGCATTTGACGAGGATTGATTAGCATTCACCAAATTGACATTAGCCCGAGGAGGGGAAACATTAGAAGGAGTGGATCTAAAGGAAGAATTTCTTGGATCTGGAAGGTTCGATCCTTGATTTGTATTAGATCTTGGATATGGGAGGCTCGATCCGTGATTTGCATCGGATCTTGGATCTGGGAGGTTCGATCCTTGATTTGTATCAGATCTTGGAGGCTCGATCCTTGATTCGATCCTTGATTTGCATTGGATTTTGGGATGTTCGATCCTTGATTTGCTTTGTAGGATCTGGCCGAGGGTGAGTTTGTATTTGGGATTATCATCGACTCGTTGCTCTATGTTTTAGTTATAGATATATGTATATTAAATTCTTTTTCTGATAAGTAATAAAGTGATAAATTCTTCTTTGCACTTAGATTGTTCAGATATTAAACGTTTTGATCTCACTAAAGAATGACTAGTTGAAAATAGACATGTATACATCACATTTCATGTAATTTTCATGTTACACATCAATGATTGATCTATGTCATTTGATTGTATTGATACATGTGACCATTGATGGGTTTAGTTACGATAAATGCAATGAATGCCGTTTTGATCCTTTGCTAACACAGTTAATGAACGAGATTGTTTCAGATATACCATATGTTACGAATAACAAATTTTGGAGCTTATAAACTTAAACACACTATTAATGTTATTTCATATGTATCCCAAGAGGAGATTGTTGAAATATTTCGACAATTGAGTCACATACATAAAATAAAACGTGTTGCGCTATTTTGACATAAAGTCTAACTGAAGTGGCTAATTTTAAGCTAGAGTTAAAAGACTTAAAGCTTATATTATCGTGAGCCCAATGCATAGATATAAAGATGTTTCCATTTGTCGAATGACCAAATTATAAAACGTCAGTTTTATAAATAAAGGGGTTATGGTCTGCAAATTACGCAAGACTTGGCAACATTTTAACTCTCTTGTATGGAGGGTTAATTTCCGATCCAAGCTCTGTGTTAATTTGGAAGATCAAATCAAAATTATCTTCAAGATAATAATCAATTCCATACTACAACAATTAACTATGGATTCAGTTCATACAGGGCCGGCCCTGGCCCACGTGGGGCCTATGCCAAAAAACTTAGCAGTATGAGGTAGAGAAAAAACATTGATTGCAAATGTTGAAGCTACCCATATTCAAATTTGGGTTGCATAGGAGAAAGCCATGAAACCAGCCACTTAACCAACACATCCTTTGAAACTAGAATACCTATTTGAAATAACTAATAAAAAATTTGAGACCCTTCCCCGGTCCGAGGCCCTAGGCGGCCGCCTAGTTCGCCTAAGCCATGGGTCGGGTCTGGGTTCATAAATGATTGTTCATGGTGTATATTGAAATCCTACAATTGAGCTAATGTTTTCAATTTCTAACCAATCATAGACAGAAACATTTCAGTTACTAAATTACAAAATGACGGTGTGTGACATCATGATTTTTGGTAGAGCCATCGTAAACTGCAGTACATTATAAATGCCGTACATTGGAATCAAAATTCAGAAAAGAATCAATGGTCATGTATAAAACAAGCACAACCCAGTAGGCCACCTCCACGAAAGACAAGAACGGCTGCTCTCAGCCGTCGTTATAACCGAAGTTCCCAACGAAACTTACAATGCAAAACACAAAAGCTTCACTGTCTAAAACAACACAAACATTTACATGCAATTTATGATCTGTGAAAAAAATAGAAAAATAAAATGGGTAACTGTGTGCAGAGGAGGCCGTCCCAAACATCCCCACACCTCCATCAACATCAGTATGGAGTAGGAATTGAGAAGATGAAGGTGGACCGTGGGTACTACACCAGTGGAGGATCAAACGGACATGAAAAGGAGAGATTAATGAAGGAGGAGGAGGAGGTGATGGCAATGGAGGAGGGTAGGAGGAAGATGGAGGAGGAGTTGGTGGATGGGTGGCCAAGGTGGTTGGTTAACAATGTACCCAGAGGTGTCCTTGTCGGCTTGGTTCCTAAAAGCGCAGAATCTTACTCCATGATCGGCAAGGTTTGTCCGTTTATCTATATGGTACACATAATTCATTTGATATACACTTCAAATAAACACACACAAAAAATGCAGGTAGGTTCAGGCACATACAGCAACGTGTACAAAGCAAGGGACAAAGACACAGGAAAACTAGTGGCTCTAAAGAAGGTCAGGTTCGACACATCAGAGTCTGAAAGCATCCGATTCATGGCACGAGAAATCTCCGTCCTCCAAAAACTCGACCACCCAAACGTTCTGAAACTCGAAGGCCTTGCGACTTCGCGCATGCAGTACAGTCTCTACTTGGTGTTCGAGTTCATGCAAACTGACCTAGCCAGAATCATATCGAGGCCCAACACGACTCTTAACGAATCTCAGGTCAAGTTGTACATGCATCAGCTGCTTTCCGGGCTGCAGCACTGCCACGAACGAGGGATCCTGCACCGGGATATAAAGGGATCAAATTTGCTGATCGATAGGAACGGAATGCTCAAGATCGGAGATTTCGGACTGGCCAATGAGTTTGATCCGGAGAAGAAAAAACCCCTCACCAGTAGGGTTGTTACCCTGTGGTATAGGGCTCCCGAGCTGTTGCTAGGGTCTACGGATTACGGGGTCGGGATTGATTTGTGGAGCGCGGGTTGTTTGTTGGCTGAAATGTTCACCGGACGCCCTATTATGCCTGGTAGAACCGAGGTACGTTCATTCTTATGTGGCATTCAAATAAATTCACAAGTGTCCAATATGACAAAGGAATAATTTAGTTTTTGCGTGTAGGTGGAACAACTACATAGGATATTTAAACTATGTGGATCTCCATCAGAAGACTATTGGAGAAAATTAGGGCTTTCCACCAATTTTAGGCTTCCGACGCCATATAAACCAAGCATTTATGAGACTTTTAGAGATTTCCCTGCTTCCTCTTTGGGTCTACTAATCACACTTCTTCAACTCTACCCTTATAATCGTGGCACTGCAGCTTCTGCTTTGCAAAATTCGGTAACTTTTTTATTCTGATGAGCTAAGAAATTAACTTTATGCTTTTAATTGAATAAAAAAAACTTCTGTTACGTCTATATAATCTCAGTATCATCAGTTAAGGTTAAGTATAACCATGAAAACATCTAAGTCTAACTAATGACAAGTGATCCTGCTTTAAGCGGAATGGTAAAAAAAACTTTCAATGCAAGGATAGATACAGAGTGAAAAATTACACTGTTCAAGGTAAAGTTTGAACTTCAAAGTCTTTATACATGTTAAGACAGTAGTATAATAGCTGAAACTGATTGCTAAGCGTAATGAAATGACTGTAACCAAAACTCTGAACGCAGTTCTTCAGTACACTACCACTGGCTTGTGGTATTTCAGAACTTCCAGTACCAGCAGTTCAACAGGAGGAGGAAGAAGATCCAGTTCAACAACGTAGAAAGTAAAAGCTCATAATTTTCCAATCTAACTGTTTGTTTACTATCATTTGCATTGACTAACATCTGCAAGCACAGGCGCAGAAGCTCGAAAGCAAAGCAGCGTTCCAAATCCCAAAAAGAGACCACAGTAAAGTTTGATAATGACATGAATAAACCAGAACCAAATCACACAAAAGAGGTAAGCTCGACAGTATTCTAATATTCAAATAATACCGAATACTGTTTGTAACCTGATGTTCTGTTCATAGGAATCGAAACAAACAAAGTACAACCAAGAATCAGCAAGCAGCAGCACTGGAAGCACAAACCAGGAGATATATCCTGAAAACTCACCCCCATTGATAAATTCCACGCTTGCATCTAAACCTACACCAAGAACACAGTACCATCCCGCTTCTTCTAGAAACATCATGAACCCGCATTTGCCACCTCGCCCTTCTTCTAGAGTTTCGTACGCTGATATTAATGTGGAACAAGATATTAATTTGTTGAATTTGAGAGGTTTGGAGAAGAGGTCTGCTTCAATGTCCGATGCCAATAGAGTTGCACGGGAGCAGCTGCCTAAGCATTACGGGGTTGGCTGAGGGGGAGGATATAAGTCTGTAATTTGTTTTATGTGGTGAGTTATATGTTGAATATTTTTAATTTAATTTTGTTACAGTGATTATCAAATTTATTACATGAATCAAATTGTCGTTATAATGCCTTTGTTCTGGCGCATATTTCAGATAGCCAAATTTGTGTCCGTTGGTTTCTTTTTTTTTTTTTAATGGGAAATCCAATAACAAACCCCTATTTATAATTAAAATCCTCAAAAAACCAACATGTTCAAATCTATAAGAGCATTGTTAATCACAATTCAGATTTGAATAAGGTGAGACTTGACTGAGATTCACCAAGGTTTTATTGCATTTATCCACTGATTTCGACGATGGTGTCGCTGAGTTTAAGCCTAAAATCCGACAAAGGGCTATCGAAAACGGGAAAAACCGAGGAATACTGGAAGTATACCGAAT
Source organism: Allium sativum (assembly GCA_030737875.1). NCBI lineage: Eukaryota > Viridiplantae > Streptophyta > Magnoliopsida > Asparagales > Amaryllidaceae > Allium > Allium sativum. Next base: position 284,683,007 of record CM060921.1, read on the forward strand.
TTTTGTATTTTGACATGTCCCGTCCTATCCATTTTCAGTGTGTCATTAATGACTCATCTACAAAAGCTTTGTTCCTCTCCAAGTTTGCAAACATAAGACAGTAAGTGGCCTACACTAGAATTCCTAAAGTACCAGTCTTCTTTGTTATCTGTTTTCACTTTCCATCTTCATAAAAATTATCTTTTTTCTATGTTGAAAAAACAATGGTTGAGTCATGTACAAAGTCGCTCTTTTAAAGACGTTTCGGCGATCTTGTCAATGGTGCAAAGAAGTTTGTATCTTTCGCCGCCGCATCTAGAATAAAACAACATCTTCTTCAATATCAATTCGGTTGCACAAACGAATTGAGCCTTATTTGCACTCAAATTTAAAAAAAAAAAAAAAAAAAAAAAAAAAAAAAAAAAAAACTATACTGCTTTTTTCTTTTTGTAATGAATTTTTATAATGAAGATAAAGTGGTTTTTTTGAAGAGGGAGAAGATGAAAAAATTGTTCTGTATATTGCTTTGTCTATTCTATTTCTTATATAGACAGAATGCAAAAATGTAACGTTAGTGATCGAGATTCATTGCTCACCAGTTGATTCTGGAAGAGTTTTCAAGAGACATTAGGAACCGAACTATGTATGGGTACGGCTTATCATCCTCAGACAGATGGTCAGACCGAGAGAGTTAATCAAGTATTGGAAGATCTTCTTAGAGCTTGTGTATTAGATTTTGAAGGATCGTGGGAAGATCATCTGCATTTTGTTGAGTATGCTTATAATAACAGTTGTCGAGCATTAGAATTGCACTGTATGAAGCATTGTATGGTGGACCGTGTAATTTTCCATCATGTTGATTAGAGACTGGAGAGAAGTTAGTGTTTGGTGCTAAGATGATAAGAGAGATGACGGATAATACTGAGATCATTCGGCAAAGAACGAAAACAGCCCAAGATCATCAGAAGAGTTATGCTGACAAACGACGAAAAGACTTTGATTCTCAGTCGGAGTTTGTTAAGGTTTCGCCTCTAAGGGATGTCGTTGTTTGTTTTGAAAGCAAAAGAAGTTAGCGCTAAGGTTTTTCTGGGTCATTTTCGATTGTTTTGGGAAGCTCGCTTATAGAGTGGATCTACCTAAGAAGATAGCGGGTGTGCACAATGTGTTTCATATAATCTTTTTACGAAAGTTTGTGCATAACTCGAGTATTGTAGTATCTCCAGATCAGATTGAAGATTTAGAGGTCGAACCCGAAGTTTCTAGACCTCATCAGCCGCTTCACGTTATCAAAAAATGACGTGGAACAACTTAGGAATTAGGTTGTTTAGCTAGTCATGGTATAATGGGGTGAGGGCGATGATGATTGCAAATGGGAAACGAAAGAGAAAATGAAGTCGACACATCCAAAACTCTTTGAGTAGCAAGTCCCATATATCGTATCTTACTTGTACCACGGTGTCATGCACTATTAGAATTCCGCATGCTAGTTTGGATGGTTGTTTGGTGTAATAACCCGGAAAATGCGAGCCAGTTTGAAATTTTTATTTTGGCAATTTTAGCTGAATTTGAATATTTAAAATAGATTATTTTAAATAAAATCGACGAGAAATTTATTTTTAATATAATTCGACGTATATATTATACGCGTCGTCGTTAGAATATAAATAATTATATATAATTATAAATAGAATTGAAAATGGCGCGGTAGTTCGATAATTCGATTTCAAACTTCAATTGAATGTACCGGGTGCAAAACAATCCGGATTTTAGTGAAACCAAAAATAATGGAATGTAATAGTGAATATCTTTCCAACGAATCCGAAAAATCAAGAGTTCGTAGCGGGAATCAAAAGATATGTCCAGTTGAAAATTCTGAATAGTCGCTATGGAATTCAGGCCCTTAAAAATGGACATTTTGCAAAGGACCTCGGATTTCAACGAAACCACTTTTGTTGGGTCCGTGATGTTGAGTTATTGCTAGATTCCAAATTTCATAATTTTTCGAATCAATATGTGAGCGTGGCTAAGGAAAACGCGTTTGACCAGTTTCAGTTGATTTTAATCGACTGGAAATTGGCCATTTTTCCAACGGTCTCAGAATTCAATGAAACTAGTTTTGTTAGGACTGTATCGTCAATACGAAGCTAGAAAATATTTTTCTGGAATTTTTCGTGTTCGTATGTGGCCCCGGTAATTTGAAATGCACGTTTAAAATTCAATATAATGATTTAAATGTAAATGCAACGGAAACTGATCGAAACGGTCGATTCAGCTTGCGGTATATATCCCATTGTGTTCGGAATGGGGGTGAAACGCTATGGATGACAGGCGGTGGGCCTCGTTTCGAGGTCGTATGTAAAAGTCAACTTTTTGAAAATAAATTAATTAAATAAATTAAAATTTTAATTTCTCTCTCCCTCCACCTACATCCACTCTGCCCCCCCCCCCCCCCCCCACGATTCATTTCGAATCGGAAAAAGAAAAAGAAAAAAAAATATGGCAACCGCGACTCCTGGCGATCGACGCCAGCACCACCGCCGCCTCCACCCGTCGCTCCACCGATCGCGCCTCCATCGCCTCCCATCCCCGTCAATACCTCCCCTCCGCATCAGATCGAAGACCGTCCTCCCCCACAGCTCCTCTCTCCTCGTTCTACCGAACCCCAATCGCCCCTGGCCCGACGCCCCCGTCGACCGCCAGCTTCCCTCAGCCACCCTCCCTCCTCCGCGCCACTCTCTCTTCCTCCTCCCCTTATAAATTGAATCGCAGCAACCCTCCGAGCGACGACAGCTCCACTGGCCTGACCAAACCCCCCTTCTTCGGCAAAACACTGTAAGTTTTTTTTTTATGTTAATTTTATTTTTATTTATATACTCTATTTACTTTATTATTTAAATTATAAAAGTTAGGATTTTTAAATTATAAAAGTTCGATATTTTTAAAACATAAAAGACGATATTTTTAAAAACATAAAAGACGATAGTTTTAAATTATAAAAGTTAGGATTTTTAAATTATAAAAGTTCGATATTTTTAAAACATAAAAGACGATAGTTTTAAATTATAAAAGTTAGGATTTTTAAATTATAAAAGTTCGATATTTTTAAAACATAAAAGACGATATTTTTTAAAAACATAAAAGACGATAGTTTTAAATTATAAAAGTTAGGATTTTTAAATTATAAAAGTTCGATATTTTTAAAACATAAAAGACTATATTTTTAAAACATAAATGACAATATTTTGAGATGAGTAGTGAAGTAAAAATATAATTTTTATATAAGGAAGATAATCAAAATATGATTTTTATATTTTTAAAGAATTAAAAATATGATCTTTATATTTTTAAAGTATTAAAAATATAGTCTTTACCATATAGATGATGTAAAAATATGATTTTCGTTTATGTAGAGAATTAGAAATATAATTTTTACATGATAGCAATATTAAAAATAGCATCTTTATATGTGTAGAAAAATAAAAATGTGATTTTTATAATGATGTATGTGAAAAAGTTCAATCTTTATATTTGAAAAGTTCAATCTTTTTATGTAAAAAGGCGAAATCTTTATATGGAAAAGTAGCGTGATCAAAATATAATTTTTATCTATATAACATAGTAGTAAAAATTAGATTTTTATATATTGAATAGCATAGTAAAAATTCGATTTTTAAATATATAAAGTGATTATAAAAAAATATGATTTTTAAATTGAAAGTGAACAAATAAAAATGTGATTTTTATTTTAAAGACATCAAAATATAAAAATGTGTGATTTTTATATATGTAGTGACTACGGGCAACGAAGATGATAAAAAGGCGAGAATGAAGAAGATTTCTTTAAAAGAAGAATCAAGATGATTGGATAGCTATAGGTGAGAATTTCTCACCTTTCAATTTCTTTTCTAGTTATATATATATACTAGGATGCAGACGGTGTTTAGTAGCACCTGACACAATCGTCCACAGACCATGGACTTGTTTGTTTGGCTGTTTGGTTATTGATTGCGATATTGACTTGAATGTGGTTTGTGGTGTGAAAAATCGAATCGATAAATTGGTTAGGATTAGACGTGCGCCGTTATAAGGCGAAGGAGTAAGGCTAGGTTAGACTCTTACTCCAAATTTTGTGGTTTACATAACGAAAGTGATTTGATTGATATGGGTATGGCGGTGGCCATTATTAGACCGGGGACAAGGCTAGGTCTTATCCCGTTTCTAGCATAGCGCCGTTATGCCGCCGAAATTTTCTAAAATATGTTAGAAAAATAAAAATATCATTTTTATTGGAAATGAATAAAATAACATATTCATTTACAAATCAAAACGATTTGTTGATGTACACCCATTTGACTGATATGGATTGGGACGATAAATTTTACACATCGCCCAACTGCACAAATAAAATATTTGTTTGATTGTTTGAAACCCCACACGGGTGTTGGGATGAAATTTGAAGTTCACTCATCCTGATTGATTAAATATGTCAATCGATTGATTGACAGGCTGTTATAAGCATTAGATATCTATATTTGATGCTTATACGGTGTAGTGCACTTTGGTTGATGGTTGATTATTTATCGTTGCTATTATATACATGTGTTGTATGAAAATCCATATAATTAACTTTATATGGTAATTGATTGGGCCTCATTCCAATCGTGAAAATAAAGAATATTTTGATAATAACAAATATTTTGATAATAGGAAATATTTGAAATAGTATATTTGAAAATAGAAATATGTGAAGCCGTGATGATTAGATTGACGCCATTTTGACGTGAACGATATTTATATCGATTTTAAACGATTTCGAAATGAATTGAATTGAAAACGATTTCGAAATGAATTGAATTGAAAACGATTTCGAAATGAATTGAATTGAAAACGATTTCGAAATGAATTGAATTGAAAATGATTTCGAAATGAAATGAATTGAAAATGATTTCAAAATGAAATGAATTGAAAACGATTTCGAAATGAAATGAATTGAAAATGATTTCGAAAGGAAATGAATTGAAAATGATTTCGAAAGGAAATGAATTGAAAACGATTTCGAAAGGAATTGAATTGAAAACGATTTCGAAATGAATTGAATTGAAAACGATTTCGAAATGAATTGAATTGAAAATGATTTCGAAATGAAATGAATTGAAAACGATTTCGAAAGGAATTGAATTGAAAACGATTTCGAAATGAATTGAATTGAAAACGATTTCGAAATGAATTGAATTGAAAACGATTTCGAAATGAAATGAATTGAAAACAATTTCGAAATGAAATGAATTGAAAACGATTTCGAAATGAAATGAATTGAAAACGATTTCGAAATGAAATGAATTGAAAACTATTTCGAAAGGAAATGAATTGAAAACGATTTCGAAAGGAATTGAATTGAAAACGATTTCGAAATGAATTGAATTGAAAACGATTTCGAAATGAAATGAATTGAAAACGATTTCGAAATGAATTGAATTAAAAACGAATTCAAATTGAATTGAAAGCGAATTGAAATGAATTCAAATTGAATTGAAATTTGAATTGAATAGAAAGGAATTTTGAAACGAATTTATAAAGAAGAATTCAATTTTGCTTTGAATTGAAATGGAAGTTGAAATAGGTTTTGAAACAATTTTAAAACTATTTATATAATTCGTTTTGAATAGAAAATCGACGAAATATATATTATATATATTATATATATAATATAATGGCCTGAATAGAACGTGCCGCGCCGCGGCAGTTCGTGAATTTCGACCATTTATTTCAAACGGACATTACGGGAGATCCGACCGTCGGATTCTCCTAAAACCGGAACCGTTGGGTTCGTATCGAAAAGAGCTTTCTAACGAATATTAGAAATTAGAAATCTAACGGTTGGATTTGGAATTATGTCCAAATCAAATTCGAAAAAGGTCGCTGTAAGTGCAGTTCGATGGCCGTGGATGGAAATCGACTGTACGGGCCTTGATAAAATTATTAAAAATAGTAATAATTTGTGTAAAATCGTAAGAAATGATCTGCGAAGATTTGGGATGAAAAACTCCATGTTTGAAAAGATAAAAATAGATTTTTATCGAAATGAACTAGTTTTGAACTAGAAATATAATTCTATTTATTTTTAAATAAATAAATTGAATTTGAAAAGGGTTTTAAAAATAACCAGAATTCCAATGATTGCATTGGAGTGGATTTGAATCGAAATTGTCTTCGGAATATTTCGATGTTGGAATTCGTGATTATACAGATGTGTTATGGAAATTTGGAAGATACATATTTATATCGTTATTTCCAATATGACATTTGTTAATCGTAGAATTTGATATTGAATATAAGCCGGGATATTTTCTATTCAGAGCCTTGTATTGAATATCAAATGTGATTTGGGTTTGTCGTGAGTGGTGTCTTCACTAACACTGTTCTTGAACCCAGTTGAGAAAAGATTAAATCTTTTTATTTAGATTTAATGAAGTGTACCAATTAAATAATATTTAATTGGAATTGAATGGATATTGATTTTTGGGTTTATCGTGGACAGTGTTTTTAAAACAACACTCGTTCTTTAACCCGATAATTAATGGAATGTGATTTTGGGTTTATCGTGAACTGTGTTTTAAATGACACTGATTCTTTAACCCAGTTAACGATTAAAACTAAGTGGAGTTTTAATGAATCTTTAATTAGATTGAAAAGATCGAAAATGGAGTATCACCAGTTTTGCTCCAGGCGATAGTTAAATCTTTAATTAGATTTGAACGTGAAATGGTAATTGAATTTACCGATAACACTGTGGTGTTAGATATGAAGTATTACCAGTTTTACTTCGTGGGATGAATAGGTTGGGATTGGGAAAATAAAATAAATGATTTCTTCGGTGTGGTTCGCTAATCCCGACTAGTTTGAATTGATATTCAAAGGAGATTAAAGAATAAATTTATAGAATTTATCTTTGATAAAATTAATGGGAACCTTTCCCTATGAACGTGAAATTTAGAAACTAACTGTCGGTTAGCCAAGCAGAATGGTTTTCTGGATATTGATCTGATGTTGGTTTCGGCATTCGGGGTTAATATTTGGGGAATTATTCTCTTGATTAATTTACGGTTAGTGACTGATGAATTGGAATGAGGCGTATGTTGTGTTTGTGTAACACTTATTAAAATATACGCGAGTTATTCAGAGAGACCGGGTTTATCCCATTCTGAATAACTGATACGACGATAAGTCGAAGATGAAGACGATGGTCGAAGACCGGAAGTCTTCACGTCGTTTGGGTGATTACTGATGATCTTGATTGGGCTGTACACCCAAGAAGATGGAAACAGTTGGTGATCGTCCAGACGTACTTGGAGATCGATGGATATGCGGGGTACTAGGTGCCTCCGGTTTCGTTCAGACCCAGAACGGACTTGTAATTGGACTGTGTGTCTGACATTGGATTTTAGTCCGTGTGATTGATCTCTATTAAATATATATCTGTTTGGCGGCGGAGAATTTATTCTCTTGCTTAACACCCTTCTCTGAGACGTACGAGCTCAGGGGTTATATATTGATGGATATCAAACGCATGGAGTGAATTGCCTGTGTGGCATGCCTAAGTGGCAATTGATCGAGGCTTCTGTTGAAAAGCAAAGTCTTGTGGTGATGATCAAAGCACGGCCTTTGTGGCGTAGCTTTGTGTAACGTTTACTTCGCGAGTTTCACACCCGGTATGAACCAAAAACGGGAGACGGACCTCAGGGAGGGCCTGCGTTTCCTCCTAGCTAGAAGTGGCGTCAGTGGTTTTACACGCCCTGACGAGTTTGACTTATGTGGTTGTTGCTGTTGCGAGGAGCCTCGGTTAGATCGGACGATCCGGGTCCGATGGAGTCATTCGTTGGCTCGCTTACGCCCCAAAGGGCGGCGAAACGTAGTGCTCAGGCATTTTAATCCACTCCGTGTGGACCGGCCCTGACGATCCAAGGGTCGATGCGTTCTGATCCTGAGACTCGGGCTAGGCAGTCTCGAATCGGTTGAGGACTATCTTTTGCCTCGGTTCATAGATGGAAATCCAATTTCCAAATACGTGACATTTGCGGTTTTATTTGTAAACCTATATATGGCGACATGATATATGGTACCCATGCCGCCTATGATTGATACTTATGATTTGAAGTTGTTTTATACACTATGCACTTATAATAGTATCAAATGATTTGTTTTTAAACGTATCAAGCATTCTTTGGCTGTTATAAGGGAAAACCCTATCCCCCGGCTTGCGTTGCATTGTGTGATAGGACATGGGTCTTATAACAGCTTCATTTTTCTTTATTTAGCATTGCGCTGTTTGTTTTATGCACTGGTATTCTTGGGAGGAAACCCGTTCCGTGTTATACGGCGTGGTCCCTTGATTTACCTAATGATTTAAAATAAAGATTAATAACTGTTTTAGTTCTCACACCAGTCACATGACTGACCTGGAGTTTATTGTTTTAACCTAAACTCTGGGTGCCCCTATTTTGACACGGGCAGCTAGTAGTTTTGGTTTTGCAGATTTATATTCACAGGATCCTGGATTACAGCTGGAATGATATCCAGAAAGCTTTGTATCCGTATATCTCTTCTAGTTGTGTATTGTATTATTTTCCGCTGCTATGTATTTAAATGTAATTTAAATCTTTGATATTTCTGTGTAATATTCATTAATACTTTGTTTATTCTTGTAATCTGATGCATTGTTGTAATAAGCAATGAAATGTTCTTCGGTATGTGTTCTGTTGTGGTTTGTTCTCGAACTATCCGCCACTTTCCTTTACGGGGAAGTTACGGGTTTTCACAGTTGGTATCAGAGCTTTGGTTTACAAAGCTCAGAGAACAAGACACATTAGAACCATACGAAATAATTCATCAGATATTGGATTAGTAATATCCAATGGAATGACTCGTTAGAGATGGGATCAGTAGTATCCTAGAACGAGTGTGAAGAGTATATTTTTGAAAAAAAAAACAAATTTTGTTTTGAAAATTTAAATCAATTATTCGTATTTGATTATTTATTTTATATTGATTAGGACAATCCAAAATATAAAGATTTTTGCGTATGCGCCTAGCTAGCGTGTATTCGAAGTTTTGATATATTGGATAGATATAGAATTACACTCAAATCGCCCGGAGATGATTTTGATGATGGAGCTCCATCATTAGAATTTATATTCGAGTGACGAACGTGTAATATCTATATACTTCCTATTGACTGGTGTGAGAACCAAAATTAGATAGAGCTTATTGTTGTGATTTGGCATCAAAAAAATCTGATTTTTGTATATGTATCAAAATTATGAATTTGAAACTCTAATTCACTAATTGATTGATGTTTGTGTTGTTTGGTTATTTGTTTGCTAATTTTTAGCCAATTAGCCTAACTGAATCACGTATTGAATTATATTGGAATTTGGTCGCATTTGCTTGCATATACATATATATCATTGAACAGGTCATAGCAAGGAGGCTAGAGCCAGAGAATAAAATTTGTTTGCCCGACAAATAGGTACATGTTTACTACATAATTTCCTGTTTTGTTTGGGTGATGATGATTTTATGAGCCTATTGGCTAGCCGCTTGGCTTTTTCTTTTTCTTTTTGAGATCTGAAGGACCGGGGAAGCTATTTGAAATTCCCCGATGCTCCCGGTGCAGGGGAGGTTATGGCGAAATTTTTCGAAAATTTAAGGTGTTAGCCAAATTTTTGAAATTTTGAAAATTCTCAGAAACTAAAGAGTTGGAGAATGGAAGCCGGATCGAACGTAGAGTTGATTAATCAAACCACTTTCGACTTTGTTCCTTTTCGGGGACGAAAAGTTTTAAGTGGGGGAGATTGTAATAACCCGGAAAATGCGAGCCAGTTTGAAATTTTTATTTTGGCAATTTTAGCTGAATTTGAATATTTAAAATAGATTATTTTAAATAAAATCGACGAGAAATTTATTTTTAATATAATTCGACGTATATATTATACGCGTCGTCGTTAGAATATAAATAATTACATATAATTATAAATAGAATTGAAAATGGCGCGGTAGTTCGATAATTCGATTTCAAACTTCAATTGAATGTACCGGGTGCAAAACAATCCGGATTTTAGTGAAACCAAAAATAATGGAATCTAATAGTGAATATCTTTCCAACGAATCCGAAAAATCAAGAGTTCGTAGCGGGAATCAAAAGATATGTCCAGTTGAAAATTCTGAATAGTCGCTATGGAATTCAGGCCCTTAAAATGGACATTTTGCAAAGGACCTCGGATTTCAACGAAACCACTTTTGTTGGGTCCGTGATGTTGAGTTATTGCTAGATTCCAAATTTCATAATTTTTCGAATCAATATGTGAGCGTGGTTAAGGAAAACGCGTTTGACCAGTTTCAGTTGATTTTAATCGACTGGAAATTGGCCATTTTTCCAACGGTCTCAGAATTCAATGCAACTAGTTTTGTTAGGACTGTATCGTCAATACAAAGCTAGAAAATATTTTTCTGGAATTTTTCGTGTTCGTATGTGGCCCCGATAATTTGAAATGCACGTTTAAAATTCAATATAATGATTTAAATGTAAATGCAACGGAAACTGATCGAAACGGTCGATTCAGCTTGTGGTATATATCCCATTGTGTTCGGAATGGGGGTGAAACGCTATGGACGACAGGCGGTGGGCCTCGTTTCGAGGTCGTATGTAAAAGTCAACTTTTTGAAAATAAATTAATTAAATTAATTAATTAAATAAATTAAAATTTTAATTTCTCTCTCCCTCCACCTACATCCACTCTGCCCCCCCCCCCCCCCCCCCCACGATTCATTTCGAATCGTAAAAAGAAGAAAAAAAATATGGCAACCGCGACTCATGGCGATCGACGCCAGCACAACCGCCGCCTCCACCCGTCGCTCCACCGATCGCGCCTCCATCGCCTCCCATCCCCGTCAATACCTCCCCTCCACATCAGATCGAAGACCGTCCTCCCCCACAGCTCCTCTCTCCTCATTCTACCGAACCCCAATCGCCCCTGGCCCGACGCCCCCGTCGACCGCCAGCTTCCCTCAGCCACCCTCCCTCCTCCGCGCCACTCTCTCTTCCTCCTCCCCTTATAAATTGAATCGCAGCAACCCTCCGAGCGACGACAGCTCCACTGGCCTGACCAAACCCCCCTTCTTCGGCAAAACACTGTAAGTTTTTTTTTATGTTAATTTTATTTTTATTTATATACTCTATTTACTTTATTATTTAAATTATAAAAGTTAGGATTTTTAAATTATAAAAGTTCGATATTTTTAAAACATAAAAGACGATATTTTTAAAAACATAAAAGACGATAGTTTTAAATTATAAAAGTTAGGATTTTTAAATTATAAAAGTTCGATATTTTTAAAACATAAAAGACGATAGTTTTAAATTATAAAAGTTAGGATTTTTAAATTATAAATGTTCGATATTTTTAAAACATAAAAGACGATATTTTTAAAAACATAAAAGACGATAGTTTTAAATTATAAAAGTTAGGATTTTTAAATTATAAAAGTTCGATATTTTTAAAACATAAAAGACTATATTTTTAAAACATAAATGACGATATTTTGAGATGAGTAGTGAAGTAAAAATATAATTTTTATATAAGGAAGATAATCAAAATATGATTTTTATATTTTTAAAGAATTAAAAATATGATCTTTATATTTTTAAAGTATTAAAAATATAGTCTTTACCATATAGATGATGTAAAAATATGATTTTCGTTTATGTAGAGAATTAGAAATATAATTTTTACATGATAGCAATATTAAAAATAGCATCTTTATATGTGTAGAAAAATAAAAATGTGATTTTTATAATGATGTATGTGAAAAAGTTCAATCTTTATATTTGAAAAGTTCAATCTTTTTATGTAAAAAGGCGAAATCTTTATATGGATAAGTAGCGTGATCAAAATATAATTTTTATCTATATAACATAGTAGTAAAAATTAGATTTTTATATATTGAATAGCATAGTAAAAATTCGATTTTTAAATATATAAAGTGATTATAAAAAAATATGATTTTTAAATTGAAAGTGAACAAATAAAAATGTGATTTTTATTTTAAAGACATCAAAATATAAAAATGTGTGATTTTTATATATGTAGTGACTACGGGCAACGAAGATGATAAAAAGGCGAGAATGAAGAAGATTTCTTTAAAAGAAGAATCAAGATGATTGGATAGCTATAGGTGAGAATTTCTCACCTTTCAATTTCTTTTCTAGTTATATATATATATACTAGGATGCAGACGGTGTTTAGTAGCACCCGACACAATCGTCCACAGACCATGGAGTTGTTTGTTTGGCTGTTTGGTTATTGATAGCGATATTGGTTTGAATGTGGTTTGTGGTGTGAAAAATCGAATCGATAAATTGGTTAGGATTAGACGTGCGCCGTTATAAGGCGAAGGAGTAAGGCTAGGTTAGACTCTTACTCCAAATTTTGTGGTTTACATAACGAAAGTGATTTGATTGATATGGGTATGGCGGTGGCCATTATTAGACCGGGGACAAGGCTAGGCCTTATCCCGTTTCTAGCATAGCGCCGTTATGCCGCCGAAATTTTCTAAAATATGTTAGAAAAATAAAAATATCATTTTTATTGGAAATGAATAAAATAACATATTCATTTACAAATCAAAACGATTTGTTGATGTACACCCATTTGACTGATATGGATTGGGACGATAAATTTTACACATCGCCCAACTGCACAAATAAAATATTTGTTTGATTGTTTGAAACCCCACACGGGTGTTGGGATGAAATTTGAAGTTCACTCATCCTGATTGATTAAATATGTCAATCGATTGATTGACAGGCTGTTATAAGCATTAGATATCTATATTTGATGCTTATACGGTGTAGTGCACTTTGGTTGATGGTTGATTATTTATCGTTGCTATTATATACATGTGTTGTATGAAAATCCATATAATTAACTTTATATGGTAATTGATTGGGCCTCATTCCAATCATGAAAATAAAGAATATTTTGATAATAACAAATATTTTGATAATAGGAAATATTTGAAATAGAATATTTGAAAATAGAAATATGTGAAGCCGTGATGATTAGATTGACGCCATTTTGACGTGAACGATATTTATATCGATTTTAAAAGATTTCGAAATGAATTGAATTGAAAACGATTTCGAAATGAATTGAATTGAAAACGATTTCGAAATGAATTGAATTGAAAACGATTTCGAAATGAATTGAATTGAAAACGATTTCGAAATGAAATGAATTGAAAATGATTTCGAAATGAAATGAATTGAAAACGATTTCGAAATGAAATGAATTGAAAACGATTTCGAAAGGAAATGAATTGAAAATGATTTCGAAAGGAAATGAATTGAAAACGATTTCGAAAGGAATTGAATTGAAAACGATTTCGAAATGAATTGAATTGAAAACGATTTCGAAATGAATTGAATTGAAAACGATTTCGAAATGAATTGAATTGAAAATGATTTCGAAATAAAATGAATTGAATACGATTTCGAAAGGAATTGAATTGAAAACGATTTCGAAATGAATTGAATTGAAAACGATTTCGAAATGAATTGAATTGAAAACGATTTCGAAATGAATTGAATTGAAAACGATTTCGAAATGAAATGAATTGAAAACGATTTCGAAATGAAATGAATTGAAAACAATTTCGAAATGAAATGAATTGAAAACGATTTCGAAATGAAATGAATTGAAAACGATTTCGAAATGAAATGAATTGAAAACTATTTCGAAAGGAAATGAATTGAAAACGATTTCGAAAGGAATTGAATTGAAAACGATTTCGAAATGAATTGAATTGAAAACGATTTCGAAATGAAATGAATTGAAAACGATTTCGAAATGAATTGAATTGAAAACGAATTCAAATTGAATTGAAAGCGAATTGAAATGAATTCAAATTGAATTGAAATTTGAATTGAATAGAAAGGAATTTTGAAACGAATTTATAAAGAAGAATTCAATTTTGCTTTGAATTGAAATGGAAGTTGAAATAGGTTTTGAAACAATTTTAAAACTATTTATATAATTCGTTTTGAATAGAAAATCGACGAAATATATATTATATATATTATATATATAATATAATGGCCTGAATAGAACGTGCCGCGCCGCGGCAGTTCGTGAATTTCGACCATTTATTTCAAACGGACATTACGGGAGATCCGACCGTCGGATTCTCCTAAAACCGGAACCGTTGGGTTCGTATCGAAAAGAGCTTTCTAAAAAATATTAGAAATTAGAAATCTAACGGTTGGATTTGGAATTATGTCCAAATCAAATTCGAAAAAGGTCGCTGTAAGTGCAGTTCGATGGCCGTGGATGGAAATCGACTGTACGGGCCTTGATAAAATTATTAAAAATAGTAATAATTTGTGTAAAATCGTAAGAAATGATCTGCGAAGATTTGGGATGAAAAACTCCATGTTTGAAAAGATAAAAATAGATTTTTATCGAAATGAACTAGTTTTGAACTAGAAATATAATTCTATTTATTTTTAAATAAATAAATTGAATTTGAAAAGGGTTTTAAAAATAACCAGAATTCCAATGATTGCATTGGAGTGGATTTGAATCGAAATTGTCTTCGGAATATTTCGATGTTGGAATTCGTGATTATACAGATGTGTTATGGAAATTTGGAAGATACATATTTATATCGTTATTTCCAATATGACATTTGTTAATCGTAGAATTTGATATTGAATATAAGCCGGGATATTTTCTATTCAGAGCCTTGTATTGAATATCAAATGTGATTTGGGTTTGTCGTGAGTGGTGTCTTCACTAACACTGTTCTTGAACCCAGTTGAGAAAAGATTAAATCTTTTTATTTAGATTTAATGAAGTGTACCAATTAAATAATATTTAATTGGAATTGAATGGATATTGATTTTTGGGTTTATCGTGGACAGTGTTTTTAAAACAACACTCGTTCTTTAACCCGATAATTAATGGAATGTGATTTTGGGTTTATCGTGAACTGTGTTTTAAATGACACTGATTCTTTAACCCAGTTAACGATTAAAACTAAGTGGAGTTTTAATGAATCTTTAATTAGATTGAAAAGATCGAAAATGGAGTATCACCAGTTTTGCTCCAGGCGATAGTTAAATCTTTAATTAGATTTGAACGTGAAATGGTAATTGAATTTACCGATAACACTGTGGTGTTAGATATGAAGTATTACCAGTTTTACTTCATGGGATGAATAGGTTGGGATTGGGAAAAAATAAATGATTTCTTCGGTGTGGTTCGCTAATCCCGACTAGTTTGAATTGATATTCAAAGGAGATTAAAGAATAAATTTATAGAATTTATCTTTGATAAAATTAATGGGAACCTTTCCCTATGAACGTGAAATTTAGAAACTAACTGTCGGTTAGCCAAGCAGAATGGTTTTCTGGATATTGATCTGATGTTGGTTTCGGCCTTCGGGGTTAATATTTGGGGAATTATTCTCTTGATTAATTTACGGTTAGTGACTAATGAATTGGAATGAGGCGTATGTTGTGTTTGTGTAACACTTATTTAAATATACGCGAGTTATTCGGAGAGACCGGGTTTATCCCATTCTGAATAACTGATACGACGATAAGTCGAAGATGAAGACGATGGTCGAAGACCGGAAGTCTTCACGTCGTTTGGGTGATTACTGATGATCTTGATTGGGCTGTACACCCAAGAAGATGGAAACAGTTGGTGATCGTCCAGACGTACTTGGAGATCGATGGATATGCGGGGTACTAGGTGCCTCCGGTTTCGTTCAGACCCAGAACGGACTTGTAAATGGACTGTGTGTCTGATATTGGATTTTAGTCCGTGTGATTGATCTCTATTAAATATATATCTGTTTGGCGGCGGAGAATTTATTCTCTTGCTTAACGCCCTTCTCTGAGACATACGAGCTCAGGGGTTATATATTGATGGATATCAAACGCATGGAGTGAATTGCCTGTGTGGCATGCCTAAGTGGCAATTGATCGAGGCTTCTGTTGAAAAGCAAAGTCTTGTGGTGATGATCAAAGCACGGCCTTTGTGGCGTAGCTTTGTGTAACGTTTACTTCGCGAGTTTCACACCCGGTATGAACCAAAAATGGGAGACGGACCTCAGGGAGGGCCTGCGTTTCCTCCTAGCTAGAAGTGGCGTCAGTGGTTTTACACGCCCTGACGAGTTTGACTTATGTGGTTGTTGCTGTTGCGAGGCGCCTCGGTTAGATCGGACGATCCGGGTCCGATGGAGTCATTCGTTGGCTCGCTTACGCCCCCAAAGGGCGGCGAAATGTAGTGCTCAGGCATTTTAATCCACTCCGTGTGGACCGGCCCTGACGATCCAAGGGTCGATGCATTCTGATCCTGAGACTCGGGCTAGGCAGTCTCGAATCGGTTGAGGACTATCTTTTGCCTCGGTTCATAGATGGAAATCCAATTTCCGAATACGTGACATTTGCGGTTTTATTTGTAAACCTATATATGGCGACATGATATATGGTACCCATGCCGCCTATGATTGATACTTATGATTTGAAGTTGTTTTATACACTATGCACTTATAATAGTATCAAATGATTTGTTTTTAAACGTATCAAGCATTCTTTGGCTGTTATAAGGGAAAACCCTATCCCCCGGCTTGCGTTGCATTGTGTGATAGGACATGGGTCTTATAACAGCTTCATTTTTCTTTATTTAGCATTGCGCTGTTTGTTTTATGCACTGGTATTCTTGGGAGGAAACCCGTTCCGTGTTATACGGCGTGGTCCCTTGATTTACCTAATGATTTAAAATAAAGATTAATAACTGTTTTAGTTCTCACACCAGTCACATGACTGACCTGGAGTTTATTGTTTTAACCTAAACTCTGGGTGCCCCTATTTTGACACGGGCAGCTACTAGTTTTGGTTTTGCAGATTTATATTCACAGGATCCTGGATTACAGCTGGAATGATATCCGGAAAGCTTTGTATCCGTATATCTCTTCTAGTTGTGTATTGTATTATTTTCCGCTGCTATGTATTTAAATGTAATTTAAATCTCTGATATTTCTGTGTAATATTCATTAATACTTTGTTTATTCTTGTAATCTGATGCATTGTTGTAATAAGCAATGAAATGTTCTTCGGTATGTGTTCTGTTGTGGTTTGTTCTCGAACTATCCGCCATTTTCCTTTACGGGGAAGTTACGGGTTTTCACATTTGGATACTCGTGGATAGTAGGCATGCAAAATACCTTGTTTACTTGGAATTTCAAGGGCGAAATTCCTATATGGGGGAGAATGTAACCACCATTATTTTCCATGTCAGAGGATCGTAAAATAATTATATTTAATTCCTTATTAATCGAATCATTCTCAGATTTTAAAATGTTGTTCATGGGGATGTGAGACTTGTCCATGGTTTTCACCATACTTAATTGTGATCGTTTTACCCTTGTGAATATTATTTTAGCTATAACTTTTGATATGGATCAAATCAGGTGTTGAGATCGGTCTCGTTGGGTCGGAATGACGGTTGGAAATTCCGTAGAGTGGTCACATTAAAGGATTAACTACTAATTGATTTATTAGTGAAGTCATTAGACTAATGACATGTAGCTATAAATAGAGAGGTTTGTGGAGAGAATTATGGTTTCTCTCTCTATTCAAACATTACACTTGAGTCCTTGATTCTTCGGATTTAACCGAAACCCTAATTTCTCCAATCTATCCATTTTAATTCATCATCTATCGCATCTAGAGGCTAGATCATCATTCACGAAGATTAAACAACATTTAATTGCATCGATTTTAGGGGTTTTCATCACTATCTAGATCTGATATCATTGTGTTTGCATTAAATTAAGGACTAAGTGAGTGACATATATCTCTCACACGGAAACTATGGTTTATATGGGTTAAATTAGGATTGACTTGCATCATAAATGTTAAGTTCACCTTAGATTGATCATATATGATTAATTTAGACTTAGAGGTCTTAGGATAATCTAATTTAATCATATAATCTGGCAACAAATTATATTAATTATGTTCTTGTATATGTTTAGATCCAAATTATGTTAAATTCATTGTTTTAATAGATCTAAATTATGTTAAATTCATTGTTTTGTGATATGTGCATGTTTGTATGATCAAGATTGGATGAATCATCGTTCTTTTGATTGAATTGAATGAATTACTTAAATTGTTTATTAGAATTGTTTGTCGTAGATCTCAGGTTTGAAGAATAGAGCAAACTGGAGGTTCAAATGATCAGGTTCGGACGAAACTTGACGGAGGCACTCTAGAGGATGATTGGAAAGAATCAAAAAAATTTAGACTTAAAATACACTAAATATATGGATCAGTACCGATCCATGGTTTATGGATCGACACCGATCCATCACAGTATGTTGGATGTGACGAGGATTTGTGTGTGGCTTCTAGAGGTGGAATAGGATATGCAAGCACGTTTTTAAGTCAACTGGAAAGGTCGGTAACAAGATATTCGAGTGAATGTTGATGGACCGACAGGAAGTCTGTAATGGATTAATTGGAACTTAGATGCTATAGATCGATAGTAAAATATATGAGGATTTTGCATGAACTGATGGATCGACAGTAATATGAAGGAATGCTTGGATACAGTACCAAAACTTAGATAAAATTTCACTCAGTCAATGGATCTGTACTGATCCATACACGATGGATCGGTACCGGTCCATCATGGTTCGTTTTGGGAAGCTCATTTTTGGTGAGCAAGTTGGTATAACTATTTGACGATGTCTGGAAAAATTTGGTAGCTAAAAGACTTCAAATGATCGTGATGCGATTCAAGTAGGATTGGAGTTTTGATTTTGAAATTAAGATGATGTGGTCGAAGAAGAATTGATGCGATGTTAATCGTGGGATGATGCACGACACGGTATGATGACAGATTGACTCAGATTAGAGTTGATCGCGGATGATAATGGAAATTGTTTGAGAGATATTTGAACTAAAATATGAAGTCACGAAGGAGGAAGGCTAGAAAGATTGGAAGTGCCAAGGAATCATTCGTTATCAAAGGTTCTAGCGAACTCAAAGCAAGGGTATCGTAGGGACGCACATTAGGATCATGTGTCAGGGATAGCGAAATGGATCGTTAAGGAAAAACTAACACTTGAGGGGGTGAATAGTGTTTTTGAGAATTTAAACAAAATCTAAAACTTATATGATCTACTATATGAATCAAACACCACAAAAACAATCACATACACAGAATCAAACACAAGCACATATATAAAAAAAAATGCAGAAAAGGAAAGAACACACCGGATTTTATACTGGTTCGGAATTGCTCCTACTTCCAGTCCCACGCAACACTGGATTGCACAGAGTTTTTTTACTATATCAATATCCAATTACAATCCTCTCCTTGATTTCACGGCTACAAGGGATACCACCGATTCCACACACACTTGATCAAGTATACTCTCCTTGATTTCACGGCTACAAGGGTCACACCGATTCCAACCTCCTTGATTTCACGGCTACAAGGGTCACAACGATTACATACACTTCTTAAATGATTACAATAGCCCTATAACTCTTCAATAGCACTTTGATTCAGAGAGTAATGAGTAGAGAGTGAGAAGAGAAGAAGTTTTATGTAAATAGAATTGAATTCGGTAGAGTATATGTGTAGAAATCATAAAAATAAGAAAATATAACGGTGTAAAGAAAGGAGATGAAGATGGAGAAGAAGAATTATGAAAAAAATTCGAAATTAGCCCCTATTTATAACATTCGAAAGGTTGCAACGTTTCTGGAGCGTCACAGATAGTGAAAAGACACTTCCTTTCAATTTTCAAAAAGTGACAGTAATATGTTGACATAGGGTAAAATGTATGTCGGCATATCCTTGTTCTAAATTGATTTTTGATATATATAATTCTGGAAATTCTTGAATTAAAACATAGTGTCATAAATGAATATTATAAAGTAGAAAATCATATGAAAACATAAATATATTTTTAAAATTATAGAGTTAAAACTAATTAAATATAAAGTATATAATATACAAAAACTTATAAACTATAAAACTTAAATTTAAAAAAACAAAAGTAAAGAAACTAGAATAGAGAAGATAGAGACTGAAGATAGAATTTGAAAACATAAATTGACAAACATAATTTGAATTTGAACCTGGAGTGTTTTTCAGAGTCTTACATAAACTAGACTCTATTACTATATTTATCTTGAACTCTTGAAATTTGATTACTCATGAGTCTTCAATCATCTCTGAATTCTGAATCTCTTAAATCTTTAAATTGTATAGTCTTCAGTATAAATTCCTATACATAAATCCTGCATATGTATGTGTGTGTGTATATATATTCTAAATAAAAGTGTTAGTACATATTTTATAATTAATTAATATTGAAATAAGGTTATTGTCATCAAAACTCCATTCTCCAACATAATGATGGATCGTGTACCCTGGATCGAGCACTGGGAGTGATCTAGTTGTCTTAGATGATTGAGGCAAACATACGAAAGGCATTGTATGGCAGTCTGACTAGAACCTGGGTTTCCATTAAGGATGGCAACGGTCGGTCATTCGATGATTTATGCATTCAAGGCTTTAGTCGATGATAGTTGGGATACTGGTTGCTATGGTTGATTATGTGATTTCTTTTCTATTTCCCTGGGTAAACTATCACTGTAGGTCGTTGAAGAGAAGTGGGAGTGGGTAATGTCCTTTTCTTATTCTGGAGCAGCATATGATAAATTATTATTCTGTGCCAATCCTTTGGTTTCAAAGACAGATCAGATGATGGAACTATCAATACTCATATATCTTTTTTAACTATTGATTGTTATTTTATCGCTCACTAAGACCGTTGACTTACTCAAGGCTTATGTTTCCTCTTATTATCTAGTGTTGCTCTAGTGAGTAGGCTAAGATAGTAGGTGATAGGTTTTGTTGTCGATGGTGTTGTGCGACGACGAGTTGGAGGCTGATGTATTATTTTCTATACTATATAGATGTTTGTTGATTCCATTGTATATTGTTGATTGCTGGTATACTGAGAGATACGTAGTGAGGCTTGCTGTACAAATATTCATTTTCACATATGTTTTGTATTGATGACTCTGAGATGTTATAGAGATTGGGTTAACTGTTCTGTTATGCTCACTACTATATCATGTTGTATATTTTCTATTATATGTTATTCATGTGCATTGTGTTATACGACAGGTTTTATTTCGAGTTATTCTTCCTTGATGATCGTCTCATATCGACTTGGCATATCAAACAATGCACATTTCCCTTAGTTTTGTGTAGGAGTTATGGGGTCATTACATTGGAGGGTATGGGGAATCATACCTGTCCTACCCTTGCGTTCACAGAGTTAGCACACATGTTATACTATGATAAATATCATATAAAAAAGGTGTAATAGATGTCTAAGTACTAATTATGATAAATAAGTAAGCATCTATCATCCATCTTCACATTCACTCACTCAGTGCGTTAAGTATACGATACCCAATACTTTGGTCATCAAATCCATCGAGGCACTGGCAGTCCCTACTGCAATGGGCTCTACAAAACTATTGCATTGTCCTAGTACGACAGAGTATAGCAGATAACCCTACCCAGTCGATACAGCAACTGGCTCTGGGGTCTGGGCCATTTAGTTCATATTACAACAAACGCTCATTTGTTTCTGTACTCTTCCCTTAAAGGTATACAAAACAGTGAGTATTGACAACATTTGAACACGTTCTCTGCAGCATAATCCATCTTATGAATGTCCATGAAACTCCCCACTTGAGTCAATCGACAAGCGGGCTATCCTCGACGAACAGAACTTACATGATACCTCATCGAATGCCCTCCAAGTCGTAAAAACTACTTATTATCCCATCCTCATATGACAGTCATGTCAGTGCGACCCAATGTTGCCTTTAATACACCTAGGAGAAATACCATCTATCACAGCAG
This sequence comes from Allium sativum, assembly GCA_030737875.1. NCBI lineage: Eukaryota > Viridiplantae > Streptophyta > Magnoliopsida > Asparagales > Amaryllidaceae > Allium > Allium sativum. The sequence continues at coordinate 284,705,014 of CM060921.1, forward strand.
CCTCACCTCCATCATAGAATCATAGTATTTAAATGAGATTTATTGCATAGAATCATCACGTCCTTACCTCCTACCTAATCCACTGATCGAAGAGCCATCATGTCTAAATCAATATTGAATGGACCATCATATCCCGCTCCTCAAAATTGTACCATCATCTATGTCAAATTGGCCAGAATGGCTAGCAATAGTAGTAGTCGATACAAATCACTCTAGAGTAATCGATAATGTCTATTTGGATCATGTATTTAACCAAAGTTGGTTAAATACACATCCAGTGAAAAATGTTCCGCATTCATCATGAAATCCAGCTCATCGCCAAGTCCATCTTTCGTCTTTATATCGACCACCAATATCTGTGTCGCTCCATCTCTAAATTTGTCATCACTCAGCCATCGAATTCAAGCATATACTCTGAAGATCCTTCGAGTATTTATTTCATCATTTCGAGTCTACTATCCTTGTATGCTCAATCAATGGGCACAAGCATGTGCACTAGCATGCGCGTTTAATTTGACCGATAAGCACCAAATTCTTACGAACGAGATTTTGATAATACTAGATCGTCTACAAATAGTATTTTGAGCTAAACTAATAAAACAATTCAACCATGTAACCAATAGCCGTTTAAATTCCTAAACTAATATAAAATCATCCATAATAGCAGTTATAAATTAAATATAACCTATCTATTTGTATCGACTACTAAAGATAATTAACTCTAAACGTAGAGCTCTCCAATATGAGTCCAACACATGAAACGTCATCCAAATACGATCTCGTATGAAAAAGATATGACATGGATTAATCTAATAATTTATTGGCCTAATAAAGATAATTAACTACTTAAACTCTTGATTATTGCAAATCCCTCTTCTCCCTTCTCCAGGTCATTACCTATAGGATGAAAATCCACTTTCTCATTTCTTTCTTCCACTTCTGGCTCATCTTTCAACAAAATTCCTAACTGACGAATCCAGCATTCTTCTCTATGCGAGCTCGTTGTACCCAAACACAAAAGATGGAGCCCAATCCATAAAATGTGTCCTGGGCTTTTCCCTATGCCTTCATACAGATGCAAATTGTCTCGTGCGATCAGATTAAAAAAGGAGGGTTCAGGGAGATGCCATTCGATGAGAGGAACTCCGATGTACTCTCCATTTTGTCTCCCATCATTTTTATTTTTCGCAAGCCCAAGCCCTAGTGACAAAACCACACATGACCATGTCGGGTATTTATGTCGTGACCTTCAAATCAGGTATGATCACGAAGAGATTTGTATCAAGATCTCAATAAACCTGAAATCATGATTTTTAGTTAAGCGGATTGCTTGATTTTTATTTTTGAAGCAAGATAAAAAGCGAAGAATGGTATGGCAAGTAGAGAATGGTATGGCTTCTCGCGTGAGTGTGGTCTTTGTTGGGCACTTTGGGGTGGAATGACTGTCTGTATTTCCTTAGTTGGTCGTCTTGTTGGATAGTGAGCTATCGATGTGATGTAATTTAGGGTTGTTGGTCTTTTTGGAGTGTGTTTGGATTTTTGGTTTCCATGGGAGAATGGAGGCCGGAATATGCCAAGTATGTTGATATGGTCATCTTTGTTCGACATGTCAATAATAGTTCAACTCTATTTTTTGTTAGGCTGCTTTACTTGGCTCTCTCGGCGATAGTCTAGGGTATGGAGTAGCTTCATGCCCTTTGGTTTGCATACCTTCTTTCTGTGTCCTAGGATATCTACTTAAGTAATTTCCTAAGGAAATCTAAAAATGTCAGATTCGTCTTGGTGATTGTTCTTTCTATCTTGGTTGTTAGTTGTTGTGCCGAGAAGGTATGTTAGGGCTGTGCATATCAGCTGATGCATGTGATCCCGCTTCATGTCCTTTATCAACTGCTACCTATGCCTAAACCAACACTATGCGGCTCTACAAGTTATGGTGCACTATGGTGATGCCGTCCTTTGGTACAGTGAATGGTATATTTAATTTGTTTGTGGATGCTGTAATGTTTTTTATTACGTGTAATGTAATTTTACCTCCTTTGAATTATGCCATGTAATTTGTATTTCTCCCTACGTGGAATATGCAATTGCAGTCTAGAAATAGTTTCTAGCTCCAGTGCCATTACCTAGGTAGAATAATGGTGGACGGTCCACCTTAAAAACTGACATGGTGGACGGTCCACCTTAAAACCCAATTTAGTAGGTTGGTAATATGTCAGTCTCATGTATTATTGAAACTATTATTTGTTACAGTCATAAGTGTTTGCGGTCGCTTTAAAAACTGGTTGGCTTTGCCAAAAAAATTGCAGTAGCCATTTCCTCGATAGAACAATGAACGAAAATAGGAGAGGAGAGTGAATAGTTAATGTGCCCATTAGAATCTCCCATTTTGGATGATATACTGTTATTTTATTTACAAATGGCCCAAAAATTTGTGATCTTCAGTCGACACGTACTGCATATCGTCATTTATGTAGAAAGGCCTTCTGAATACAGTGAGACTGGTCTCGAGACCTAAGTCGATCATATGCAGAAGTAAGCCTTTAAAACCCAAATCATACAATTATAGTTTCTCATGTAAATTGACGTGCGTTTTAATTGTGCACGATCAAATAGTACACCCGTTCGTTACGAAACTTGATGAAGTGCAACAACTGGTTGCTATAATTCCAAAAATATAAGTTTCATCATAATCTGACATGGTACTCACGAAGTGACAATTTACACGTATTTAGAGATCGCTTTGACCACCAGTTGGTCCACACTCAAAATATAGTGATCCATATACTTATTCTCTACGTAACGAACAATTCAAACTCAATGACACTGGTCTCGAGTCTGATTCGATCATTTGTAAAAAATATTACTTTCGAACTATCAACTGAATAATTAATGATCAATAGTTAAATAAAATATTTAAATATCCAATCGTTAAAATTAAAATACGAGTCGTTACAGTGCAGGACCACAATATAGGCATAGTAAGATGGTCCACTAGGGATATCTGCAATGTAGGCATAGAGGAGTGGTTCATTACGGATGTAGTTTACACATTTTCGCATAAGATAATGGAATATCCATATTATATATATTTTTGGTGGCCTTAAACAAATATAGTTTAAGTGCTTTGGAATATTTGTATTGAAGGCATCATTGGCATCCTATAAAGATGTAGTTTCAATAGTTTCATGGAGACAAGGTGGAATCCTTGTGAGAAGGATACTGAGAGTAACAACCCATATTCTGTGTATTGGAGGATCATAGAGTATTTATTTTATTTTCACAAGAAGTCATATGGTCGTGTAGCTTTTGGAAACGACTATTGGGGTCATTTCCCACATTCACGGTTTTTGCCGGATTTTAAAATGACCATTTTCCCCCTGGAGAATCTTGTTTCGCCTATAACTTTTGATTGGTAAGGAGTTTTGACCTGAAACCACTTCCATTGGATTCAGATGATGGTTTCTGATTTCGTAGAATGGTCAAATTAATCAAACGGACTTACCTTTTGGAAGATATGGCTGAAATAAAATATGAAGATGGAAAAACAACCTAATTGGGCTTAATTAAGTGATTAGCAGTTAGGTCCATAACCCAATACGGGATTAGGGTTATGGGAGGGCTGAAAGGAGTTGAAGAATCATCTCCTTTCATTTTTCTAGCCGCCACAAACCTTTCTCAAACCCAAATCGTGACTTCCATCTTCCAAATCTCTCTCTAATCACTTTCTAATCACAAATTAATCAAATTTACATAAATCAAGCAATATTAACACCAAAATCGAGGTAGAGCTGCTGTACCACATTTGAATCTAAGCCAAATCAGTAAAAGTTTCAGATCTATCATTTATTATTGGCTAAGGTGAATGATTTGCATGTTTATACACTAATCAGTGCTAATTAGGGGTGACTAGTGAAAATTAGCAAAATTATACATCCAAAAATTATGGAAAAATATGCATAAATTCTAAGATCATATTTTATGTCAAATATATGAAATTGGGTTGATTTGGATTTATTTTTTTAATCCCGAAATTTAGGAGATCAAGGGGGAAAATCATGGATTTGGGTATGTTTGATCTAAATTAACATATGAAATCATTGTTTTGATGTTTTTGGTTGATTCTACATGTTAGCACTGTTGTTTGGTATGTTTTATGATTGCATAAGAAAGTTAGAGTGGTTGAGAATGCCGTCGTTTGGCAAAACTAGCTTGCTGGAAAAGCTACAAGGTTTTGGTTCGTGATGGTGACCCCTAGGGTGACCACGAACCGCCATGGTGATCACGAGCTGATGGTGATCACGAGTCGATGATGACCACGAACCGAGCCGTGATGGTGACCCCGAACCAAACCGGATTTGAGCTTCTACCATGCGACAACGATCGTGAACTCTTCTGAAGATCCACTGCAATTCGACCAAAACCCGAGATGTAAAGGAAGTCCAAGCGGGAAGTTATCACTCAAGATCCAGATGGGAACCAATGAGTTAACTTCAAGAGTTGGGCTTTTCTACGGTACGTGTGCAAAGGAGTTATTGATTTCTATAACTTTGGTTCACCATTGAGAGAGGGGGCATGTAGACGAACCAGATTCAGGGCGGTGTGGGCCGGTTTTCCCGTACTCCAGAGCAAGGGCGGTGTGGACTGGGTAGGGTTATTGACTATAGACCAGGGCAGTGTGGTCATAGCTATAGTTGTACGGAGTCCATGGCGGTGTGGACCCATCATGGCCCCAATGGATTTGTTGGTCAAAGCAGTGGATATCATATGCTTTACACACTGAGTAAGAGATGTGCGGATGATTGCTATGTTTGATGTTTGCTATCGCCATGACACACACACTTCCATTTTACACTCTATGCTAGTGTTGCCTTAGAGTATTGTACATCTTGTTGCGCTAACTCTTTGGTTGCAGATCCAGGTCAGGTATGATTATTTATACCTGTTATTGCATTATTTTGTTATATAGAATTGTTATCGCTCACACCAGACTTTCGTCTGACCTAGAGTTTTATGCCTCTTCTTATTACTCTAGGTGCTCCTAAATGAGCAAACTAGAGGCATGTTAGGTGGTTATGCATGAGTGGCTGTCCGAAGACGAGCATGAGGCTTCCATGTACTATATATATTCTCCCTGTGTTGTTGCTGATCACTACTTTGGGCATTAGTAGTGTAGCTCTTTTATTTCCTTTTAGAGACAGTATTTTAGGGTTGTAATAATTGGATGTGAAGTTGTATTTTGGATTCCGCTACTCTGCTGGATATGGTTTAGTTTTCAGCTTATTTACTATCTCGCCTGTTTTATATCAATTTATGTAATTATTATATTTTATTACATGCTCTGTGAGATATACTATGGGATCTTTGGTAATTCATTGTTTCAACCCTTTTGATGATCGTCCCATGCTAGTCGAGCATTAGCACAACATTTCGGGAGAAATGTCTGAAGGTACGGAGCGACCGTCACACTTGGTATCAGAGCCTAGGTTGCATAGTTTAACCTAGGGAAAGATATCAGGGAGAGATAGTATACGTATATGAGAGCGCGTAATTGTGATATTTAGGTTTTAAAAACTATATATATACTATTAGTATATCTAAGGATGAAGTCGCACTACACTGGCACCATTAAGGAGATGGTTAATCGTTTTCTCTTTACAGACTGAACGATGAGCAGAAATACGAGTACGGTGAGGAACTCCGCATCGGGAGTTGAAACGGGAGCGGGTTCAGGGACCAACAATGGTAATGTACCTGATATAAGGACGATGTTTACTGCCTTCATGCGAGAGATGCTTAGAGATGCACAGAGAGCAGTTCCTAATGCTGCTAACAGTGTTGGTGCAGTAGTGCAGGTGCCTAGAGCCGATTTCGCCAAGCTTAACAAGGATTATACTAGTCTTGGTGGGAAGCCTTCCTGTAATAGCCCGGGAGATTTTCGACCTCAGAAATCGACATACAACATCCATATCAACTTTAAAGAATCAAAAATACCGAAACATCAATAGAAACAAGTTAGAGGGTAAGAAATAGGAAGAAAAAAAGATAGAATTGAAGAAGAAGAAGATATCATAGAACATAATCAGAATAAACACGAATCTCACAGCGAAACAAATAAAATATATTATATAACATAACTTTGAAATACAAATTTGTACTTGTATATATATACCATTAACAAAGTACATCACTTACAATACAACGGAAATAAACAATAGCTATAAAACCCTGAAGCCTCCTGCTCCAAGCTCTCCAAGTATATTTGTAAAATCCCGACTACTTGACTGCCCATACAAATTTGGGCACCCAAGAGTTAAGGGTAAAACAAAACAAAATTAACTCTGGGTCAGTCATGGAGCTGGTGTAAGTAAACTCCAACCACTTGCTTAAACTTTTGAAATCCTTTTTAAAGGCTAATCGCAAGACAGATCCACACATAAACACGAATGGTTTTTACCTTACGATAAACCAAAACATTTCTTTAAAATCAATATTCTTCTGATATTATAATAATGTCTAAATCAAATAAATAACAATCTAGTGAAACGCTTTCATCTCACATTCCACATAAATAATATATAATCAAAAACCGCAGGCACTTATTGGGTAATGGATTCCAACTGTCAAGGTATGGGACCACCTTCCGATAGTGTATCTCTAGAGAGGAATACATCTGGTTCAACAAGAACATCTTGCAACCCAGGATAAGCATGACCAGTCACTCATTTCACTTGAGTGTACCGAATGTATTATCACCAACGGTTGGGATCAGCAACCGTTTCCCGAAAGGGACAGCATCGAAATATATTATAGAAGCGAATAGATTTTCTCTAGATCAGGCGACAATACACCCTACTTGGGAGCTACCCACTTAGCCGTGCGACCTACCTGATTTTATACCATTTCTCGGTTGTGAGGCTTTGGAGCCAAAACGTCTTTTTGACAGATCACACATTAAAATACTTTGAATGCCACATCGTCACACCCGCCAAATCACAAATTGATTTCCCCAAAAATACCACGGATATAAAGCTGAGAGAAATGAATTTCTCTGCTACCAAACGTAAATACATTTGAAGAAATCAAATTACGCGATCCATTAGATATACTCTGTCAGACATTCTTTCGTACAAGTTGTCCTGGGACTGGACAAACCGAAGGCACAATTCTGTAAACTCATCTTTGGAAATTTCTACCTAGGATTTGCCAAAATAGCCCTTGCATAAACTCTGTCTTCAATTATTTTTATCATATTTGATTTGCCATACTAATGCCCGTATGGAGTGGTTTTCAAATAATAAATCTGATTCCGGTCTCTCCATATTGCCGGAAAAAATGGTCAAAACTTTGATGGCCAGTTATTTAACTATCAAAGGAAAACATTCATACACAAAATGGTCTTATTTCCTATTGGAAATTTTATCGTTCAATCATCAATTAACATTTTTCCCTTTTAATTAATTTATTTATTTCTCTATTTGCATTTATTCATAAATTCTTATTTTCTAAATTTAAAAAATATACGTTATTAAAATTAGAAAACATTTCCATTCATGCATCACTATCCTCCCACATCTATCAGTCTTTAACTGTAAACCAGTAAGAGAACAATTTCCTGAATATCAACCCCGAAGGCTGAAACCAACATCAGATCGACACTCAGAAAACCATTCAACTTAACTAATCTCCAGTCAGTTTCTAATTTTCCTTAACTCCACTTAAATCTGCAAAACGTTTTCTTTTAAATAATTATTCACTTTATAATGTGAATATTATTCCTTTATAAAAATTCAGACTCGTTTTATCAAATCAAAACTTGATTCCAATTTATAAATATTATTACAGGTTCAAATTCTGTTTATCCAGTCAATTTATAAATCCACAATTAATCTATTTTTCCCAAAATAGAATCTACTATTTTATTTCAACGCAATTCCCTTATATTATTCAAATCCTCATTTAAATTCCTATTTCAAAACCCAGTTTCCTTTATAAATGTTTTTATTTGCAAAATATTTACTTTAATCCATTATTCACATCGAATGTGAATAATGTTTCTTTTATATATCAATTCAGTTTGATTTCACATTTACAAATAATATCCCATTTCTAAATTCTATTTACACTTCTATTTATAAAATTATTCATACGAAATCTTTTTTTTACTTCTAAAACTTAAATCTCATTTATAATTCCCTTTTATAAATGCTAAATTCAAATTCTATCTAAAATATCGGTATTAAAACCGATTTCAACTTCTCTATATAAATTCAGACTTATAATTCAATTTATCCAGTGATAAATATTTTATTTGATTTATAAACATCATTTATAAATTTATCTACTCAATTTATCTGTTAAAAACAGATTTCTATTATATATCTAATTTTCCCCTAATTCTTTTATAACTGGTAATTTCCTTTTTATAATTCTATTAATTTTCCAAATATCATTATTATTCCATATAATGATTAATAACTTTCTACAAAAGTTTTCTATTTAATTTCAAAATATTTCCTTTTTATAAAATCTGTTGATTTTATAAAATTCTTAAATTTAATACCCACTTCAATTTTTTTTATATATTTCCAATATTTACTTATGTTATTTAAAATACCAAATAAAAAGGATCCATATCATCCAAACACACATAATCAATAACAGATTATAGATCACATCATATATCACAATATATGAAAACAGTAATATAAATTTTGAGGAATCCAGTTGGAACCCTCCAACCTGTTTCCCTACATCCACAGATGTTAATCACATAAATTATATCAATTTCATATCAATATTGAATATTCTGATAATAGAATCAATATTTAATTAACAAATTATATTTATAACTATATCTATATTTTCAACAAATTAGTTAACAATTAATCCAAACAACCATCACGCAGCAAATAAATCATCATTTATCAACACTAAATTACGTTTGTAAAATAATAAACTAGACAGAATTAGTGAGTTTTACTCACTTTGGTCGTTAATCGTTAAATAACGAATAACAGTTGATTTGTCCATTCAGATGTTTAATTCCACCATAAATTGAGACGAGCTCCAAATCGCTCCAAATAAGTACCATGGTGTAGCCCTCGTCCATGCGATCCCAATGGATCTTGTTTCATCAGATTCCGATATCATATGTATAAGATATTACATTACAAGTTACCATACAATATTAAAATTAATTTATACTTAATTAATTAGAATACGTAACGACCCGTATTTTTGGTCGATTAATTTTAAATATTTTATATCATTTTAAATATTGAGTTGATAATATAAATGAATTTTTATACTAAGTTATCGATATAAAAATCAATTTCGATTTAATATCGAATATATTGGATTATCGTAATACGAAAACGGTAATAATTGAATTCAAATTTAAAACTGAATCGAAACAGTTCAAATAATCAATATAAATCATATTTGAGTATAGAAGATAATAATAATAATTTATTTTCAACGAATTTATTTGTGTTGAATTTAAATTATTTTATATCAATTTAATATGGTGTTAGCCTACTTTGTGAACTAGGCAACACAAAGTCAAGAAACCAACTGTTGAAAAATATTTCAAGTTATGCGACTCCGGTTCGGATCGGAAGAAAGCTCCACAATTCAGATTGATAGCAGCGTATCGGTTCGGATCGGGTAAATTCTCTGTTCGGATCGAATATCTCATGCTGGATAAATTGGCAAAGCATACCTGATCGGATCGGAAGGCCAATGAATCTCAGGTGGATCGGAAAGCCGTCTGCTTGCCACGACTTCGGAGCGGAGCGGAGTAGGATCAGAGAAGAAGAGACGTCCAAGCTGCTCCGGTTCGGGTCGGGTATTCCGATCCGAACCCTCCAACCTTCATGTCTCCAACCCGTACCCATGATCCAGAAAAATCTCCTATAAAGCCGCCTGGAGAACCGGACCGGATGTGACCAATTCCTACCCCTAACGTCCATCTCATTGATGCGTTGTCTGCTTGATGGCCCATCCGAACCCGAAGAGAGGGCGATGGATGACACGTGTTCCGACCCGGATTGCATTTCAGGCAAATTCACACCTATAAATACCCCAACTAGAGACAAAAAGAAGGATCTTTTTTCAGCACCTTTGAGAATCCGAGTACTTCCACTATTCGAATTCCTTCACTCCCGGAAAATCTAAACCATCTTTCATTTCTTGTTTTTATCTTTCTGAGTGAACAAAAGTGAGTTGTGAGCGAATCTTACATTGTATTTGTAATTGAATTACTGAATATAGTGAAAACTAAGTGGACGTAGGCATTTCTTCGCCGAACCACTATAAACCTTGTGTGTTCTTTTTTATTTCTGCTTTATTTCATCTTGTTTCTAATCAATTTGGGTGTTAGAACCACATTTGGGTCTAACATTTTGGTGCTTTCACTGAGAATCCTCATCTAAATTCTTTATTTTCCGGGATCTCTTTCTACTTTTTGGACCGTTGAGTTCAAAGAAGTGAATCCTTAAGCTCCTCCACTTTCTTACATTCGTTGAAGTAATTGTCAAAGACTCATGGCCAGAGGAAAAGGCAAGGAAGTCCAGTCTGTTCAAGGAAATGGAGCTGGTGAAGATCAGCAACATGCTGTTGTAACAAGGTCTAGGGGGCAAAGTTCAGCAGCAGGGAGAATCAACGCAGGAAATCCGAACCGACAGCCAGGGGAAAGTTCCGATCCGATCCGGGTTGGAGACTCTGAAGCAGTGCACTCCCCTAGTCTGAACCGACCCGACTTGCTCGCTGCGCACCGATCCGAACAGACACCCCAGCTCCGATCCGACCCGACTTCCTACCTCCGATCCGACCCGATGCTTGGTGAAGCTGGAACATCTACTCGAGTCCCCGCGAATGCTCCAATTCCAGCTGCCAGGGTTGGAGACCAGGCCAATCCATCTGCTCCCATCACTCAAGGAGATTTCTCGCGCTTGCTTGATATGCTTGAGAGCACGAGGGAAGCTATGAGAGTTCATGAGCGTACCAACCTCATGATGCAGGAAAATATGAGGCTCATGAGTCGGGAAATCAGTGAGCTCCGCCTGCAAAGAACTCCGTCGCCAGTTCGTCATACACCAGTAGATCAATCTTCATCTTCTGAGGAAGAGAGGCCCCGTGAGCGAAGGCCACTCGAACGACCTCAGAACGTGGAGCAGCTAACGTTTGGATCTTTGGGATCTCGCGAGGATATCGCACGAGCATTAAGAAACGATAGCCCATCTCGGGGGCAAAGACTCCAGTCCCCTCTTCCCGAGATCGACCGGGAGCGCGGGGAAAGGAATCGAGCAGAGGCAGCTCGAAGAAGAAGGGTGTCTCCTGAGCAAGAGCCCCGGAGGAACTCGGACGCTAGGGCCAGGGAACCTGAGCAGCCCCTAACTAGTGCCGATGTGCAGGCGATGGTTCGTCGAATTATGTCTGAAAGCCGGAATTATACAAATGAAGACTACGGTATAGAGCGAAGCCATACTCCGTTCACTGACGACATCCTAGACTTCCAGTTCCCCCGACGCTTTAATTTGCCACAGATGGATAAATATAACGGAAGGACTGATCCAGGACAGCACTTGATGCGGTATTCGTGGCTTATGAATGCAGCTGCTGCCCCCGATGAAGTAAAATGCAAAGCGTTCCCAATCTACCTAGAAGATGTGGCTTTATTTTGGTTTACCCGACTTCCTCCTCGTTCAATTTCTAATTACAAAGAACTAAGCGAGCGTTTCATGAACCAGTTCCGACTACATGCTCGAAAGTCCAAGAGCGTTATCGAATTGTCGAGGATCAAACAGGCACCAGGGGAATCTTTAAGGGCATATTTAGATCGTTTTAACCAAGCTGTAACTGAGGTCAGTGACCCGCATGAGCCCACTATTCTGATGGCATTGAAGGAAGGAGTCGATCCCGAATCTGAGTTTGGAGACTACCTTTCTGGGAAGACACCCCCCACAAGGGCGATATTCTACGAAAAAGCCGATATTTATCTAAGACGAGAGGAGGCCCGGGCAAGCCGGAAGAGAAAGTCTGAGACAGCCTCAAAGGAGAATGTGCAGAGTAATATTGCAGTGAAGCAGTCTGGGGAAAGTTCTGGCAAGGTTGAAGTGAATGTAGGAAACAAGGGTGGAAACAGCAATACTGGAAGCGGGGGAAACAACAACAACCGTAATTCGAACGGTAACAGGAGAAACAGAAATAGGGGAAGCGACCCAAACAAAAGGCCCCGATTCCAGAACTACGAGAACTACACACCACTGAATGACACGTTGGAAAATATTTACCTGGACACGTATAATGTGCTGCAATACAAAATACCGCCACCTCGTGATTCGACCGAGAAAGAAATGGCGACAGGGAAATTTTGCTTGTTTCACGGAACGCATGGACATTCGACCAATGAGTGTCGACATTTGAGGGATGTAATTGAAAAGCTGCTGCGTGAGGGAAAGTTGGATGAGTACAAGGTTGCCCCGAGGGATAGGGGGCAAGGAGAGCAGGCTCCAAAGCAAATCCTACCTGCTCCTAAGCCTACCGCGCAGCAGAAAGGTAAAGGGATCGTCATCAACTCCATAGTAGGCGGACCTCACCCGGCAATTCGAAGCTTTAGGTCAATGGACCAATATGTGAATGCCGCCAAACATCTAGATGTGAATGAAGGTGACGAGTTGGAAGATACCACCCCCATCAAACAACAAAAAACCATGTTCGATGACGTGGTGTTTCGCAGCCGAGACAACACGGGAATACAATCTCCCACCAATGATCCGTTGGTTATTACTACCGCTATTGGGCCAGCGTTGGTCCATAAGGTATTAGTAGACAACGGAAGTTCCGTTAATATTTTGTTCAAGAAGTCATTTGATCAAATGAAGCTTGAGCCTGAAGATCTGAAACCTTGTGAAGGATGGATTAGAGGTTTCAACGGAGCGACGACAGCTCCTATGGGATATATAGAGTTGCCTGTGACCCTAGGGCAAGGAGAACGTAGAAGAGTGCGAATGCTCCAGTTTGTAGTACTGGACGTAGATTCGCCATATAACGCATTTTTAGGGAGGCCTGCCCTCGCTGAGTTTAGAATTTGTATCGCCCCTTGGTGCTTGTTACTAAAGTTCCCAACCGAAGCCGGGACTGGAGTAATAAGAGGGGATCAGGTTTCTGGACGGGCCTGCTATGTGGCCGAACTGAAGATGTTGATGAAAGGAGTTAATGCTGAGAATAAGGATGCCTCATCTCCCTCAAAGGGGGACTCAGCATAGCAATTAGAGAGGTTGAACCCAAGGGAGTTGCGAAAAGGAACGCCTGAAGACCTGGATCCTAGAAAAGATGAGGAACCAGAGGCTAGGAATGCAACTCCTAATGAAGCAACAGTGGAAATACCTGTTGATAAAGCTGATCCGACGAAAGTTTTGAAGATTGGTTCCCAATTGGATCCACGTCGTGCTGAAGAGCTGACGAACTTTTTAAAAGCGAACTTAGATGTGTTCGCCTGGACCCATGCTGACATGTGTGGGATATCGCCTTCCGTTATCAGTCACAAATTGAATGTAAATCCGAAGCATCCACCTGTAAAGCAAAAGAGACGCATGCTGGGCCCAGAGAGGTCGGCTGCCCTCAAAGAGGAAGTAGAGAAGTTGAAGCAAAATGGATTTATTCGAGATTCGACCTATCCCGACTGGATATCGAATCCCGTTCTGGTAAAGAAGCCAAACGGAAAGTGGCGAACTTGTATTGACTTTTCAGATTTAAACAAGGCTTGCCCAAAGGATAGTTTCCCACTTCCCAGAATTGACCAGCTTGTAGACTCGACGGCAGGTCATGAACTTCTCTCTTTCATGGATGCGTATTCTGGATACAATCAGATTCCTATGCATGTGCCAGACCAAGAGCATACAAGTTTCATTACGAATTTGGGATTATATTGTTATGTTGTAATGCCGTTCGGATTAAAAAACGCTGGAGCTACTTATCAGCGATTGGTAAATAGAATGTTTTACGATCAGATAGGAAAAACTATGGAAGTTTATGTGGATGATATGCTTGTTAAATCAAAGCAGTCCTCCAGTCATACGCAAGACTTAGCAGAAATGTTTGGTATCTTGCGGAAATACCGTATGAAATTGAATCCTTTAAAATGTTCATTTGGAGTGGCGTCGGGAAAGTTCCTTGGCTTCATTGTGAGTTCCCGAGGAATTGAGATCAACCCTAGCCAGATAGCGGCGATTAGAAATATCAAAGAACCAAGGAAAATTAAAGACGTCCAAAGTCTGGCAGGGAAGGTAGCGGCGCTAAGTAGATTTATCTCCAAAGCCACCGATAAATGTGTTCCATTTTTTGATTTAATAAAAAGGGGAAAAAAGAACTTCCAGTGGACTCCCGATTGTGTCGAGGCTTTTCAAAATCTGTTAGAACTGTTAGAAAAACCGCCAATCTTATCAAAGCCCGTAGACCATGAAGAACTATTTGTTTATCTAGCAGTCTCGGCTCACGCTGTCAGCACAGTTCTGGTTCGAGAGGAAGATAAAGTACAAAGGCCAGTATACTATGTGAGTAAGAAATTAGCAGCGGCAGAGCGCAACTACCCAAAGATCGAGAAGCTTGCTTACAGCCTCCTGATTGCATCCCGAAAGCTTCGTCACTACTTCCAAGCCCATCCAATAATCATATACACCGATCAGCCGTTAAGACAAGTGTTGCAGAGGCCCGAAGCGTCGGGAAGGTTGATTAAGTGGAACATAGAACTAAGCCAGTTTGATTTGAATTTTCAACCACGAAAGTCAATCAGGGGGCAAGCTCTAGCAGACTTTATTGCGGAATTCACCATTCCAGAGGAAGAAATAATCAATGACCGAGTGGTTAAATCCGAGGATGAGCTAAAGATGAATCCGTGGGAATTATATACAGATGGAGCTAAAAATGACCGAAGATCCGGAGCTGGAATTGTCTTAGTCACTCCGGAGGGACGGTCATTATATTACGCTCTGCGATTAGAATTTTCGGCAACAAACAACGACTCTGAGTATGAAGCCCTGATTGCCGGGTTGAAACTCGCTAAAGACCTCGGAGTAAAAGTGATGGATATATTTTGTGACTCTAAGATTGTTGTTTGCCAGGTGAGAGAGGAGTTCGTGGCTCGAGGACCTCGACTTGTCGCTTACCTTAAGAAAGTGAAAGAGCTATTAAGTAGCTTAGAGCGGTACAACATAACACATATTCCCAGAGAAGAAAACCAGAAAGCGGATAGACTAGCAAAATTAGCTAGTTCTGACAATCCAGAGGGGACCGAGGTAATTCCAATTGAAACGTTGGAGTCGCCAAGCCTTGAGTCAATGGAAGTTGAATTCGTTCTTGAAGCGGAACCGGAAAAGGAGTCATGGATGACTCCAATCAAGAGTTTTCTTAAGAATGGGACTCTCCCATTAAAGAAGAGTGAGAAGAGAACTGTAGTGCGCAGAGCTACCAGATATGTTATACAAGACGATATCCTCTATAGACAAGGATTTTCTATGCCCCTGTTACGATGTATCGCACACGACGACATCAAGCGTGTACTGAGAGAAGTGCACGAAGGTGAGTGTGGAGATCATACAGGAGGTCAAACTTTAGCGAAGAAAATATTGCGATACGGATACTTCTGGCCTACGATCAACAAGGATGCAGCTGATTATTCACGACGCTGCGATAAATGCCAGAGATTCGCCAAAATCCCCAGGGCACCATCAACCCAGCTTAAATCGATGGTGAGTCCTTGGCCATTTGCCACATGGGGAATAGATATCATTGGAGTTTTACCGATTGCTAAAGGGGGAGCTAAGTATGCCATAGTAGCCGTGGATTATTTCACGAAATGGGTGGAAGCTGAGCCTTTGACTAAGATCACCACAAGAAAGGTGATAAGTTTTGTGGTCCGAAATATTATATGCCGATTCGGAATCCCAAGGACGATTATTACCGATAACGGGACTCAATTTGATAGCACTGAATTCAGAAACTTTTGCCAGAAATATAAGATAGACAAACGATATACTGCAGTTGCCTATCCACAATCTAATGGGCAAGTAGAGGCAATAAACAAGGTAATAAAATCCATCCTCAAAAAGCGATTAGAGCATGCAAAGGCAAAATGGGTGGATGAACTGCCCCTAGCTTTGTGGGCATATCGAACAACGTTTAAAACGGCTACTGGTCATACCCCTTTCTCCCTCTCCTTTGGTTCAGAAGCAGTAATTCCAGTTGAACTGGAGGTTCCTTCCCATAGGGTGACATATTATGACCCGATGACGAATCGGGCACTTTTACTTGAGTCTCTTGATGAAGTCGAAGAGAAAAGAGACGAAGCAGACTTGCGTGCAGCAAGACATCGGCGTCAGATAGCGCGCTATTATGACAAAAAAGTTCGCCTCAGAACTTTTGAACCCGGAGATTTGGTGCTCAAGAGAGTTTTTCCATCTCTTCCTCACCTCGGCCCAAAATGGGAAGGACCCTTTGTCATCCAACGGAAACTTGATAAGGGAACATTCAAGTTAACGACCGTAGATGGCGAAGAAGTCCCTCGAGCATGGAATGCCCAACACTTAATGCGATATTTGGATTAGAAATGCTATACTTTTTGCTGTTCTTCCTGTAAACTCTGTAATAAGGCACAACTTGCCTTGGGAAAATCCGGTGATATGAATAAAGAACTATAAAGTGGATGTAGGCTATGACTTAGCCGAACCACTATAAAAATATTGTGTGTTATTTACTTTTATGCATTTACATTCATTAGTTGTTCTGTTGTGATTATAAAATACAGGACAACTGAGAGCCTAAAGAAGGTGGAAAACAGTCTGGACATAAAAAGAAGCACAATGATTATTTGTGCGATAGGACGTGAAAGAATGAGAAAACGACATTCTAACTCTAACTCTCCAGAGAAAGAGAGAGAGTATAAAAGCGTCTCCGACTGAGCGCTGAAAAAGAAATTCTATTTTGAACTCTAACTCTCCAGAGAAAGAGAGAGAGTATAAAAGCGTCTCCCACTGAGCGCTGAGAAAGAGGTTCAACTCCGAACTCTAACTTTCCAGAGAGAAAGAGAGTATAAAGGCGTCTCCGACCGAGCGCCGAGAAAGAAATCTTTTCCCGTTGAACAACCGGGAAATAAACAAATAGCTGAACTTGAACTCTAACTCTCGAGAGAATGAGAGAGAGTATAAAAGGAATGCCAGGAAAAACAACAGGAGTTGGTGATACAGGAAATGCTATCCCGTTAAAGAATCGGGAATATTCAGATTGCATGGTTAAGCACTGAATAACTTATGGAGATTGACTGGGGACACATATATATACACATATCTCCCCTCTCCACAACTTTGTTTCATAACTATATATATGCATTGTTTACATAAGTGCAGAACTGCTAACACATAAACATTGCAGGAAGTGAATTATTTTTATTTACAAATGAATAAATTTGTACAGGGAAATGACTAAAAAAGAAAAGTGCGAAAGCTGCTGGTGTAGCAGCACTTATTGATTTACAAAGATGCTAAAAGGACACAGAAGAACCCACTATTTGGGCTTGGAATGAGCCTTTGATTTCTTGACAGCTTTTTCTGCATCTTTTGCTTCCTTCTCGGCTTCAGTCAAGATCCGCTTTGGTTTCTTTTTCCCTGAAGACGTAGTACTGGGGCCAGCAGACTTCTTCCCGGAGGGCGGGGCACTGGAATCGAGAGAAGATTTTTTAGCAAGTTCTTCGGTAATAGATCTAGTGGAAAGCTTAACAACTAACCTTGAACCTGCATCCACAACTGCAAGGGGCTTGAGGACCTCAGGGTCTAATTCCTCAGCCTTTAATTGCAAGCGCTTGTCTTGATCAGCCTTCATGGCAGCCAAGGTAATGTCCTCAGCGCTTTTCGACTCCCCGGTTATGATAACTTCTGGTTCCTCATCATGCCCCTCGTCTCCTCCGTCGTCTTTTAACGCTGCAATCATTTCTTCGTCATGGGGAGTAGTCACCTTAGTTGATTCACTCCTTTCCCCCAAGTCTGTGGGAGCAGCCTTGTCTTCTCCTTCTTTGACCCTATCGGCGGGCTTTGTCCCAGTGGTAACACCTTGAACTACATCTGTCTTCGCGGAGGATTCAACGCCTACAAAATGAGAAACATCGGTTATCAACTCAGGCGAGAGCAAAGGATTTCTCATTGAACGTTCAATCATGTAGCCAAAGGTAGTAGTAGCCTTGACAAGTTGAGGAGAAAAGACAGGGATACCTTCTGAAGACTTCTCAGCGGGGGTAACTACTACCTCTGGAGTTATTTCAGGAATGGGAGATAGTAAAGTTGATCGGGGAATTCCCGGGTTTTCGGGATCATACCCTTCCACTTCAGGAGTTACAGGAGCAGAAGAAGAGGAGCCAGCTTCAGGAATGGTTTTCTGTTTAGACCTCCGCCTCTCTTCTTCCATGGCCTCAGCAATTAGACGGCGACCTTCAGCTAGGCGCTCCGGTTCGTCGTCTCTCAAGTACTTCTCCATCAACTTATCTTCATCGAGGGAATCGACCTTAAGCTCTTCTTTTTCCCACTCGACGATTTGATTCCACACATGAACCAAAGTGGATGGATAGTCCTCGATCCAGGAAATGCTTCGACGACGAATAATGTGCGCGAAGAATTCGATCATTAGCTCCCCGAAGCCTTGAATATCGGCCTCCGCCTCTGACAGCTGTTTGCGAGTTTCCTCCGCAGATTTAATAGCGCATTCAACGTTGCCCTCAGCCAGAGCGGCCCTGTTTTCTGCCTCTAACAATTTTGAAGCCAAATCAGCGTTTTTCTTTTCTAACTCAGCGCTCCTTTTCGCTAACTCGGCATTTTTCTGCTCAAGCTCAACATAAGCAAGACGTGCCTTCGTAGCCTCTGATTTGGCTTCGTCAGCTTGCTTCTTTAACTCGGAACGTTCCTGAGTATGGGATTCTAGCAAATCATGATAGCGCTTTTGCATGTCCTCAAACTGTTGTTTGAAGTTAGAAGCGTTCTTCTGAGCGATAGCTAGTTGAGATTGAGTATCTTCTAAATTTTTTCCTAAGGTTTTTAGGGCCTTAGCATCTTCCTCTGCAGTTTTGTGCATGGAGTCAGCATTTGTCAGTAGCGTGCGAATGATTCTAGAAAGAGTGCAGGAATACTTGAACATTTCGGTATATTGTTTTTCCACCAAATCAATCTTTGCTCTGGCCTCCTCTGCCCAATTAGAAGAAATAGGTTCAAGGGAAGGTAGAAAGGTCAGAGTCTCGAAGTAGTGCTCGGGAAATTGCTCCTTTAAGTATGCCAGCCTTACGGCGGTTCCTGCATCTGGTGGAGGAGGGGCTAGGATTGTTAGTTCAGCGTCCCTTCTCGAAGAAGATTCTGTAGAACCCTTGTCTGTCCGAGGTCGCTTAGTGGCAGGGACTTTTTGCTTGCTTCTAGCCCCAGTTTCCTTTGGAGGTGTTTTCTCTCTGCTTCGCTTTTCATGGGAGGAAGTGGAATCCCTAGATTGTGGTCTATCCTCCTCCCTACGACCTTGATAGCTTTTGTATTTTTCCTGCTCCGGTCGAACTGGTGAGCGGGAGCGTGAGGATCGAGATCGATAAGGGTCATAGGGTCTCCTTTCCTCCCTGCCGCGGTCATCCCGGCGGTTATATTCGGCATCCTGGGGAGGATTAGACATGCTGCGGCGAAGTTTTCTTATGTCATAAGAGGATCGAGACATTGTACCTGCACGACAAGTTAAACGAAGTTTAGAATCAGCGAATCCATGGAAAAAGAAGTGCAATGAATGCTAGTGCTACGGTGCAAAGTGCATCCTATGTGGTGTACGTGTCCCCCCAACCAACCCGAGTCTGAAGCTAAAGTGGTGCGGACGGGCTCTTTGGCCTTAGCAGGAGTAGTCTCTTCAGAAGAAGTAAAAACTAGAGGGTCCTTTTTGAAATCTTCCGAAGTGTATATAGCCTCGGGTAAAGGGAGATCCCCCAAACCCTGAAATATGTGCTCGTCGGCGCTAGGAACATCCCCTTCGGAAGCGTGAAGTGGCGACCCTTGGGGAAATTTTGATTTGTCTACCGAGGTAGTTTCCTCGGGGGCAACATACCCTTCACGATGTTTTTTGGCCAGATTAGCCAGCTCATCGTCTTGAGTGGAAGAAGGAGAGGGTGAAGTTTGAAGAGAAGCTGCAGGAATTCCCGAGCCTTCTCCTAGTTCTGGAACTGTTTCCACTGGAGGAATATATGCATAAGGGACTGTCCCATGACCGATGCTACGGTAGACGGATAGCAGCCCGTGAGAATGAAGGTACTCATCTTTAAGAACCTCGTCAATAGTAAGGAATTTTTGGTCGCCATTGAGGAGACGGTGCATTCGATCAAAGAACACTTGGTCTGATACCTGTTTGGGATTATCGACTGCAAATAAAAAGGAAAAACCGGTCAGGGTGATGATTCAAGTGTCTAGAATCCAGGGTCAGAAAATCAGTGCTTTACTTGATTTTATCCATCTTCTGGCGCATCCAGGCTGTTGCTTTATATAGAACCACTCCAATCTGGAATCTCCAGCCTTGCTGCTAAACGGTGTAGAGATTATCTTCCTCTTTGGGACCGACTCAAAGTAACAGAAAGAAGGGGTTTCCCTAGTCCGATGTTTGAAATTATAGAAGAAATGAACATCGTCGAATGTAAGCTCTACGCCTAGAACTTCACGATATGCTATGAATAAGGTATGCAGATAGGCGTATGAATTGGGATGTAGCTGCATGGGGGCAATCCGCATTTGTCTTAAGAAATCGACAATGAAAGGCGAGAAAGGAGGAATAGCGCCAACCATGCACATCAGACGAGTGACCGTCATATATCCTTCTGGAGGGTTATGTGGACGATCGGAACGTGAAGGCACTAGAGTGTCTCTCTTCATTATTCCATACTTCAAGCAGATTCTCACGAGTCGGTCATTGTCAATTGTTGATTCTACGGAATCTGGAGGTGATTCCAATATAATGGCTGAGTCAAATTCATCGGGTGCGCGGTTGTCACCAATCCCTCCTTCCTCCTCAAAGCCTAGAGAAACTTCATTTTCTGAAGACGCTTCACCGCTTTCCCGATGACCAGCTCCATAATCCGGACCCTCGCTGTCCCATTCTGGGTCAGATGAAGAAGATATATCCTCAAGAGTGGTTTTGTGGGAAGTTTCTGGAGCTTCTTTCCTCTCAGCTAGACGAGAAGAGCGTCTGGGCCTCATTGTCATGGAACTATTGAAGAAGCAATAGCACGAATTAGAGTGAAATATCCCGTGTCCCCTTTTTGTGTATGTGTGTGAACTAAAGTGTGTGCAACAAATGCGGGAAGTGCAAAATGAAAGTACAGCAATATAAGACGAAGCTTTAAAGAAAAAGTAATAGTCCGAGTTGTTCTTGATTCTCATTTATGTTCACAAGGCACTATCCTGACTGTCCGCGAGGCATATTCGTCTAGAATAAGTGTTAGTTGAGTTAGTTGGGTGGCCTTTATGTGTCAAGTTCAATATGTTCGGTTCGGTTCGGATATGCATGTGATGATCGGCTCAATACAGAAGACATTCAGTTCGGGTGCTTCGGTAAGGCAAGGCTAGTTCAAGACAATAGGAGCGGTGGGTTCGGAAGCAGAATTGATCTGATCGGATCGGGTGACCCGATCCGATCCGAATCAGCACCACCTGACCGATCCGTTTACTTCAGCCTCTTATCCCATTTACTTTTCCGACCCGAACCGACTTTCTCTTTCCTTTCCATCTTTCCCAAAGAACGAAACCCGAGCCGATCCCCTTTCCCTCCTTTTCCTTTCTGCTCCTTCGTCTTCCACCCGAACCGACTCCAGCTTGTCATCCCATTCTTCATCTCTTTCCTCTTTCCCCATTTATTCGCAGACAAGTCCACTTTATCACCGAAGCCATCGTTAAGAATAAATATTCGCCCTCTTCAACTTCGCAACGCCTCGAAGCAAAGGAGCATCCACCGGCAGCGGCGGAGGGTTCGAGTGATACTTATGGCCAAAACATCCTAACCCAACGCTAATCGAAATCGAGAACGGTTACAACAAGATTAGTCGAGTTTAAAAAGCTACCTATGTGATTGATTTGAGGAATCAACAAGAAAGAAGTTCGGAGTTTTAAAGTTTTTAAGATTCTCGATGCTGGGGTCCGAGCCGCGATAGAAAATAAGAAGGAAGGAATGAAAGCGGCGACGGGTTTATATAGAGAATAGTGTTGACTCTTCGTCTCCCTTTTTTGTCTCGCCCGGTCGGACCGGGGTGGAAGCCCAGAAGCGCAACTTTCACTGAAGGCCCAATGTTAAAAAGCCAAACCCATGAAGGCGTTTCGGATCGGCATCCGAACCGAGCGGATTTCACACGTTAGTTTAGTATCTAACTCGAATTGAGTTCAAAAGAAGAAGAACAAAGGTAGAGTACGCCTGCAAGAAACATTATATGTCAAGAAAAGATTTCCAAATTTGCTCAGGAATGAAGAGAATGTGCGTTCTTCTAACACCCGAACCGAATGAGAAATCTGTGCGTCCCACCTGACTGTTCTGATTCAAGGGCTAGCAGTTAAAGCAACATCAAAGCATGCTTCGTACAACGAAAGCATCCTTTGAGGGGGCAAAATGTTAGCCTACTTTGTGAACTAGGCAACACAAAGTCAAGAAACCAACTGTTGAAGAATATTTCAAGTTATGCGACTCCGGTTCGGATCGGAAGAAAGCTCCACAATTCAGATTGATAGCAGCGTATCGGTTCGGATCGGGTAAATTCTCTGTTCGGATCGAATATCTCATGCTGGATAAATTGGCAAAGCATACCTGATCGGATCGGAAGGCCAATGAATCTCAGGTGGATCGGAAAGCCGTCTGCTTGCCACGACTTCGGAGCGGAGCGGAGTAGGATCAGAGAAGAAGAGACGTCCAAGCTGCTCCGGTTCGGGTCGGGTATTCCGATCCGAACCCTCCAACCTTCATGTCTCCAACCCGTACCCATGATCCAGAAAAATCTCCTATAAAGCCGCCTGGAGAACCGGACCGGATGTGACCAATTCCTACCCCTAACGTCCATCTCATTGATGCGTTGTCTGCTTGATGGCCCATCCGAACCCGAAGAGAGGGCGATGGATGACACGTGTTCCGACCCGGATTGCATTTCAGGCAAATTCACACCTATAAATACCCCAACTAGAGACAAAAAGAAGGATCTTTTTTCAGCACCTTTGAGAATCCGAGTACTTCCACTATTCGAATTCCTTCACTCCCGGAAAATCTAAACCATCTTTCATTTCTTGTTTTTATCTTTCTGAGTGAACAAAAGTGAGTTGTGAGCGAATCTTACATTGTATTTGTAATTGAATTACTGAATATAGTGAAAACTAAGTGGACGTAGGCATTTCTTCGCCGAACCACTATAAACCTTGTGTGTTCTTTTTTATTTCTGCTTTATTTCATCTTGTTTCTAATCAATTTGGGTGTTAGAACCACATTTGGGTCTAACATATGGTTATTTTATATATACATTCAAATTAAATTTTATAGTCTATTCTGTTGAGTCCAGAATAGTGTAATTACGTTGAAATGTTGGTCGGTAGGTTAAAATAGCGGTTCGTGATGTCGAGTTATGAACCCCAGTATTATTTTAAGGGATAAGCACGAGATCAAATCAATATCTATTTAAAATAAAGTGAAAATCTCTTTAAATCAAATCAATTTAATAGGAAAATCTTTTAAATAAAATAAAGGATATGTTATGTACGTACCCAACCAAGAATTAATTTTAGCGTACGAATGTTCCTCCCCTCGTTGATAAATACATCGCGATGACCGTCCCCAATTTCTCTTTATTTGTTCTCTGTAAACTTAAAAATCAAAAGCTTTATTAAAAAAAAAAAATTTGTCACTGCCTTTTATAATCCAAATAAAACCATCGCACCTCGTTCTGTAACCCACGAAAAAGTATTAAGTTTATTTCCCCATTTCTTCCAGTGAATCGATAACCTCAGCAATTCAAAGCTGCTCCATTTGTTTCTAATTCGAAATCAAAATAAACCCGTTCCCTCGAAATCAAAACCGCAATCGAAGTTGACGTAAATCCCTAAAGGTCGATCTGAGGGCATGAATCAACTTGCGATGGGAAAGAGCTGCGTTGGTGAACCGGTAGTGGAGTTCTATTTTTGGGTGTGAGCAGTGTGCGATTTTGAGGAAGACGTTGTGGAAATCGGAGGTAGTTGTGGAAGATGAAGGTACAGTGTCAGTGCGATACTGGAGGAGTTCAATTACGATGGAGATCGATTTTTCTGGTGATGAACCCTGTTAAGTTGGAATGCGATAGTGGATGTTTGTGGGGGTCGGTCTGTGGATGCAGGGAAAACAGGTGTGAGGGATCCAACTGGATTCCTCAAATTTATTTATTTTTGTTTACATACTTACATGTGTGTGATGTGTAGAATTGGATTGATGGTTTGTGTATTGGGATATTTAAATATCACTGGCCCTATATATTTATAATATCATAAGATGTGATTTTTAGATTCAAAAAGGAAATTATATTTTATTGAAATAAAATTTGAATTTCGAACAAACTAGGAAAATAATAACTTGTTTTAATAATAAAACAAGTATTGAATGTATAAATGATTTGTTTGAAAATGTAAGAAAATTATCATTTGGTAATATTTAATTTTAAATTCAAGTATGAATTTAAAAAGGAAAATTTAATTTCCGAAAAAGAAATGGGATTACAAATAGGTTCGGAAATATTTACTTGTTTAAAAATAAAAACAAGTAATTGAATTTATAAACTATGTTTATAAATGAAAAAGGAAATTAACATTTGATAAATTTTGAAACATAAATGCAAGCGGGATTTTTAAAGGAAATTTATCCGCCCAAAGTAGAAATGAAATATCAAATGGAGCTTGAAATAGAACTTGTTCTAATATTTAAAACAAGAAGTATAGTCTATAAACAACGTTTATAGATGAATGTAAAAATCATCATTTGGTACTTTATAAATTCTAAATTCAAGTATGATTTGTTTACCGAAGTGGAAATTAGATTTCAAATGTAATTTGAAATCGAAACATGGTTTAATAATTAGAACAAGAAGTGAAATTTATAAACGATATTTGTAAATAAAGGAAAGTAACTATTTTGGTATAATTTGAATTTTTAATTCAAGTGTGAATTAAATAAGCGAATTTGGAATCGCTCGAGAAAGAAATGATGAAATTTATTCCGATGTTCAGAACAAATAGGATTGAAATAAATCTATATAAATTTATGATTGGAATTCAAGGGAGTCGAGTTTATAGAAAATAAAATATTTTTTCCAAAAGATATTGGAACTTATTAAATAGAGATTTATAATTTTAGTATGAAAATAGATTCTATACTTATATATATATATATATAAGTTGTGGTAATAAAATATTCAAATAAGGAAATCGAGTTTTAAATGGAAGTTGTTAAATATAAAATAAGAAAGCGATTTATAAACCATGTTTATAAAGGAAATGAAGTAATTTCCTTTGGGTGGATTGGAAATAGATTTTTCCAAATATAAGAAATGACATTTAAAAATCATATTTTTAAATGAGATGAAGGAGGGGATTTTATGGTAAGTAATCGAGTTTTGGAATTATAAACTCTTATCCGTCTTGAGATAAGAACGTTGTCGGTCAACGTTTGAGAGGTAAATAAAATACCCCAACTTGAACGACTTCACTATTATCAAGGGATGGTATTAGTTTGTAATTGTAAAGGATGTTGAATAAATTGATTTTTTCCCATAACAGGAATTTATAATTGAAATTCGAGTATATCGAATTCTATAAATAATTTAAGGAATGGGATTAAATGTTGGAGTTGAGTTTTGATTAAAGTCATAACTAAGTTATGAATATAGCATAAGAAATCCATGAGTTGAATAATCTGAATTGTGAAGTTAGATTTGGGATAACAAGCTTAATTCATTTTTAATTTATTGGAAATGGAGTCGATTTATTTTATAAACGAAGGGTTTAAACGTTTATATTTAATTTAATTAAAACGAACTCGCCACAGCGCGGTAGTTCGAAAATTGGCGATTCGAACTACAATTGAGTATATAGAACTCAATATAAGTCGGAATTCGATGAAACAAGAAACACCCGGACCTATTGAATGATAGTTTTCTAATGGAAGAGAAAAATCTAGATTTCGTCGTATAGATTTTGAGTTATGTCAAAGTCAAATTTTTAGAAAAACAGCGCCAAAAATCATTTTAAACCATAACGGTTTATTTTACTGAATAAAAGGATTTTGAGTGGATAAAAATCCGAATTTGCATTAGAAAAATCCGGACTTGAGCTATAAATTAAATATGAATTCAAGTGGAGTAAATCGACTGATTTTTGGAACAAAAATCAGGATTTTAATTATCGAATAAGGTTAACTAAATTTCCAAGAAATTTGTTTATAAATTTTGAGTCGAACATAACTATGTGTAAGTGAAATGAAATTTGGGAATAAAAATTGAGAATTCAAATATAAAACTTGGATTAGAATTTAAAAGCGAGCAAATTGAGTTTGAATTGTGTGTAAGTGAACACAAGTATATTCGAACGTGATTTATTCAGATTTAAAAGCAGGTTAAGAAAAGAAGCTAATTAGAAAACTAGTTGGCCAATGGAAAACAATTAAAAGTGAAAAAGATTCGATTAGTTGAATGATATTGGGAATGGGCGTATATATGTCAAACAGGTGTGGTATGAAGAGTATGAAGAGAATGAAGAATATATTTAAGTGCCCGACAAAAAGGTACATGTTTCAATTTCATATGAGGTTTTATGCGCTGAATTGGAAAGTCGCTTGGTTTTTTTTATTTTCTTTTTGAATGGAAAGGGCCTAGAGAGGCGAGTTGAGGTTTGAGCTATTTGCCGGTACAGAGGAGGTTATGGTGATGTTTTCCGGAAATTTAAGGAGTTAGAATATTTTTAAGAAATTTTAATAATAGAAATCGATATAACGATATATATAGAATTCGCTAAGAAAATGAATTTAATATGTAATATTAGAAAAGGGCCAGCGATCTTGAAATTGTTTGATGGATGTTTATTTTCCTTTGATAGTTAAATCACCGACTATCAAATATTTTTACCATCGTTGTCAATACGGAGAGACCGGTTGGATTTAATATCCGAAAACCACTCTGTATAGGCATAGGCATTGCGAATTAGATTATATTGAAGATAATCGAAGACGGAGTAAAAATATAAGAGAAGCTCTGTCTGTCCAGTCCCAGGACAACTTGTATGAATGAATGTCTGAAAGAGTATTCCTAACGGTCACATAAGACGATCTTTTCAAGATATTACATCTGATGGCGGAGAAATTCGTTTCTCTTAGCTTTTATACCCGTAATATTTTTGAAGATATCAACTAGTGATTTGACGGGTTTGACGATGTGGCATTCAAAGTGTATGGTGGCCAGATGTTCTAAAAGATAGACGTAGCCTCAAGCCTCACAACCGGGAAATGACAAAAGTCGGGCAGGCAGCATGGCTATGTGGGTCGCCCCCATTATGGTGTATAATCACCTATCTAGAGAAATTCCTTTTACTTCTTTAATCTATTTGATGTTGTCCCTTTTCGGGAAACGGTGGTTTGAGCCCAACCGTTGGTGATATACATTCGATATACTCAAGTGAAATGAGTGGTCGGTCATGTGTGGGCCGGGTTGCAAGACGTTCTTGTTGAACCCAGTGTATTCCCCTCTAGAGATACACTATCGGAAGTTGGTCCCATACCTTGTCATAGTTGGAATCCAATCTCCAATAAGCACCTTGCGGTTTTTGATTTTATACTATATATGTAGAGCATGAGATGCAAGCGTTCTACTATTTGATTATTTATTTGATTAGACATTATTATAATATCACTGGATTTTGATATCAAAATATTTTAGGTTATAGTAAGGTAAAAACCATCCATGTTTATGTGTGGACTGGTCTTACTATTATCTCTTCCTTTCAAAAGATTTTTGAAGTTAAATCATATGGTTGGAGTTTTCTCACACCAGTCCCATGGCTGACCCTGAGTTTGTTTTGTTTTGTTTTTCCTAAACTCTTGGGTGCCCAAATTTGTACGGGCAGTCAAGTGTTTCAGGATTTTACAGATACACTTAGAGGAGCTGGAAGCAGGAGGCTTCACCGTTAGTTATCTAGAGTTATTTCCGCTGTATAAATTGTTATGTTGTACTCTGATGATGGTATGTATATATGTACAAAACAGATTTGTATTCCAAAGTTATGTTATATAATATATTTTATTCGTTCCGGTGCGAGATTATGTATTGTCATTTCTGTTCTTCTTCTATCTTTTCTATTTTCTTTAACCCTAATGACTCGTATTTCTGTATTATTTGAGTTGGACGTGTGTTGTATTAGTCAGCTCAGATAGTATGGATTTGCGGGTCTTTACAGCTGGTATCAGAGCTTAGGTTGAGCAAACACCTAGGCTTTGGTGGGGGTTTACTCATTAGAGATAGGGTCAGTAGCACCCTAGAATGAGTTGAGTGTATATATATGAGAGATCATATATGTATGTTGATATAAAAATTGTTTTATATTGTGTTGGCTTGTCTGTTGAGTGGTTTATAAATTCTGGTCGATCGTGGGACGCCACGATGTCGATAGGAGTTTCTAAATACTAGGACAGAAGAATCGACGCAATATTGTTTTAAATTCGGTAAATGAAATAATTTTGCCCAAAATTTTTATTTTGAGGCACACTTTCCTGAAATTTTTATAGTATATGGATGTGTTGGTTGTTATTTTTATAATCAAATGAGATTATAAAATTGAAATGGTTATATATAACCAAATAGAACTTGTATATGAATAATATATGCAAATGTGATCAACTAAAATTGAATTCAAACTGTAAATTAGAATTTAAATCCCGGAAGGTTGGAAAATATTTTTTCAAAGTATATTTGAATAATATAGCATTATTTTGGGAAGGATTTTGGATAAAAATCTTTTTGAATGGATTTTGAAAGTGATAAAGGACTGAACTCACTTCAGTGGCTGAAAAATAATTCTGATGGTGACTGCAGCACCATCAGTGTTCATTTTCGAGTTTCTAAGTGACGGATTGCTACCATAGTGAGATTTCTAAAGAAATTTATTTTAGAAAATAAGTTGTTTGGAAAATTCAAATGTTTGAATTTGAGATGGTTATGAATATATTTATATGATTTTGAAAAGATTTGAACTAAAAACCCGGGCATTTGAATTCTGGAATTTAAATTTAACTTAAGCAAGTTAAATGGGTCGAAGTGAATAAATTGAATGAAATCAATTTGGAAAAATTGGCGTTGAACCAATATGAAAGTAATATGAATTGGATGTGAATACATTTGTCATAAATCACTCGGATTAAATGAATGTGAGTATATATGATGTGCAATATAAACGGAAACCAAAAGTTTTGGTAGAACTAAGATTTGTAGAAATTGAAATGTTGAGTTTTAACATAGATGAATTTTGAAAAGTAAATGGGTTAGTAGCATTTTTCCTACCTTAGAAATTTCGGGGATGAAATTCTTTTAAGGGGGGGGGGGGGGAGGGAAGAATGTAACGACCCGTATTTTTGGTCGATTAAATTTAAATATTTTGTATCATTTTAAATATTGAGTTGAAAATATAAATGAATTTTTATATTAAGTTATCGATATAAAAATCAATTTCGATTTAATATCGAATATATCGGATTATCGTAATACGAAAATGGTAATAATTGAATTCAAATTTAAAATTGAATCGAAAAAGTTCAAATAATCAATATAAATCATATTTGAGTATAGAAGATAATAATAATAACAATAATTTATTTTCGAAGAACTTATTTGTGTTGAATTTAAATTATTTTATATCAATTTAATATGGTTATTTTATATATACGTTCAAATTAAATTTTATAGTCTATTTTGTTGAATCCAGAATAGTGTAATTACGTTGAAACGTTGGTCGGTAGGTTAAAATAGCGGTTCGTGATGTCGAGTTATGAACCCCGATATTATTTTAATGGATAAGCACGAGATCAAATCAATATCTATTTAAAATAAAGTGAAAATCTCTTTAAATAAAATCAATTTAATAGGAAAATCTTTTTAAATAAAATAAAGGATATGTTATGTACGTACCCAACAAAGAATTAATTTTAGCGTACGAATGTTCCTCCCCTCGTTGATAAATACATCGCGATGACCGTCCCCAATTTCTCTTTATTTGTTCTCTGTAAACTTAAAAATCAAAAGCTTCAGCAAAAAAAAAAATTGTCACTGCCTTTTATAATCCAAATAAAACCATCTCACCACATTCTGTAACCCACGAAAAAGTATTAAGTTCATTTCCCCATTTCTTCCAGTGAATCGATAACCTCAGCAATTCAAAGCCGATCCATTTGTTTCTAATTCGAAATCAAAATAAACCCCGTTCCCTCGAAATCAAAACCGCGATCGAAGACGACGTAAATCCCTGAAGGTCGATCTGAGGGCATGAATCAACTTGCGATGAGAAAGAGCTGCGATGGTGAACCGGTAGTGGAGTTCGATTTTTGGGTGTGAGCAGTGTGCGATTTTGAGGAAGACGTTGTGGAAATCAGAGGTAGTTGTGGAAGATGAAGGTATGGTGTCAGTGCGATACTGGAGGAGTTCAATTACGATGGAGTTCGATTTTTCTGGTGATGAACCCTGTTAAATTGGAATGCGATAGTGGATGTTTGGGGGGGGGTGGGTCTGTTGGGTTTTGATGGTGCGAGTTGGATGGTTGAATTGATGGAGGGATTGGAATTCTGCAGTGCGTAATTTGAGAGTTGTCTGGACAGTAGGACTGTGGATTTTGTTGACTATAGAAGGAGTATGCAGTAGTGTTTGGTTGAACGGGGTAGTGCTATAGCAATCTGGTGATGATGGTATAAGGGTTTAGGTGATGAAAGGGAATGTAAATCAGTAGGAACGTGTTTGAAGAAATATCAAAGAGGAATGTGCTCAGTATTTTAGGGTCTGTTAGATTAAAGATATTGAGTGCTGATCAGTGAGACAGTGGAAAATGCTGATCCACAGCTAGTATCGTCCGATGGCAATGGGTAGAAAGACAATGTAGTGTTTGATCGAGGGCGAGCAAGGTATACGCTTTTAACAAAATTTAAATTCATAATTAATTTATTATGTTAGTAATCTAAAATGAATAAATAGTTTAATCATTAAATAAAATAAATAAATTTTTGTAGGTACAACATTGATTCGTTCGTAACAACTCGGGTTAATCCGTAGTCGAAAATATGGACTTAATAGGATATTCAACGAGGAAAAAATCAAGGTGAGTAAATTTCAATCAAAGTTTTATTTTTAATCGTTAAAAATAAATTCTTGGTTGCTTGGATGCTTGCATGAATTATTGAATTACTGTGGTCATACATATTAGTTATTTAGGCATGGTGGTTGTCGCTATTATACACACACACACACACACACACACACACACACACATATATATATATATATATATATATATATATTGGAATTCCCGCAATACTATTAGTGGATGCCCGCAGTACCATTAGCGGATGACCCTACGCCTACGTATATAAGTGGATCCCCTTTTATACCATGATATCCTGCCTTGAAGCAGGATTGGTATTTTTTTTTGACTAACATCTGTGGATGCAGAGAAAACGGGTTGGAGGGATCCAACTGGATTCCTCAAATTTATTTATTTTTGTTTACTTACTTACATGTGTGTGATGTGTTGAATTGGATTGATGGTTTGTGTATTGGGATATTTAAATATCACTGGCCCTAGATATTTATAATATCATAAGAAGTGATTTTTAGATTCAAAAAGAAATTTTTATTTTATTGAAATAAAATTTGAATTTCGAACAAACTATGAAAATAATAACTTGTTTTAATAATAAAACAAGTATTGAATGTATAAATGATTTGTTTGAAAATGTATGAAAATTATCATTTGGTAATATTTAATTTTAAATTCAAGTATGAATTTAAAAAGGAAAATTTAATTTCCGAAATAGAAATCGGATTACAAATAGGTTCGGAAATATTTACTTGTTTAAAAATAAAAACAAGTAATTGAATTTATAAACTATGTTTATAAATGAAAAAGGAAATTATCATTTGAAATTTTTTGAAACATAAATGCAAGCGTGATTTTAAAAGGAAATTTATCCGCCCAAAGTAGAAATGAAATTTCAAATAGAGCTTGAAATAGAACTTGTTTTAATATTTAAAACAAGAAGTATAGTCTATAAACAACGTTTATAGATGAATGTGAAAATCATCATTTGGTACTTTATAAATTCTAAATTCAAGTATGATTTGTTTTCCGAAGTGGAAATTAGATTTCAAATGTAATTTGAAATCGAAACGTGGTTTAATATTTAGAACAAGAAGTGAAATTTATAAACGATATTTGTAAATAAAGGAAAATAACTATTTTGGAATAATTTGAATTTTTAATTCAAGTGTGAATTAAATAAGCGAATTTGGAATCGCTCGAGAAAGAAACGATGAAATTTATTCCGATGTTCAGAATAAATTGGATTGAAATAAATCTATACAGATATATGATTGGAATTCAAGGGAGTCGAGTTTATAGAAAATAAAATATATTTTTCCAAAAGATATTGGAACTTATTAAATAGAGATTTAGAATTTTAGTATGAAAATAGATTCTATACTTATATATATAAGTTATGGTAATAAAATATTCAAATAAGGAAATCGAGTTTTAAATGGAAGTTGTTAAATATAAAATAAGAAAGCGATTTATAAACCATGTTTATAAAGGAAATGAAGTAATTTCCTTTGGGTGGATTGGAAATAGATTTTTCCAAATATAAGAAATGACATTTGAAAAACATATTTTTAAATGAGATGAAGGAGGGGATTTTATGATAAGTAATCGAGTTTTGGAATTATAAACTCTTATCCGTCTCGAGATAAGAACGTTGTCGGTCAACGTTTGAGAGGTAAATAAAATACCCCATCTTGAACGAGTTCATTATTATCAAGGGATGGTATTAGTTTGTAATTGTAAAGGATGTTGAATAAATTGATTTTTCCCATAACAGGAATTTATAATTGAAATTCGAGTATATCGAATTCTATAAATAATTTAAGGAATGGGATTAAATATTGGAGTTGAGTTTTGATTAAAGTCATAACTAAGTTATGAATATAGCATAAGAAATCCATGAGTTGAATAATATGAATTGTGAAGTTAGATTTGGGATAACAGGCTTAATTTATTTTTAATTTATTGGAAATGGAGTCGATTTATTTTATAAACGAAGGGTTTAAACGTTTATATTTAATTTAATAAAAACGAACTCGCCACAGCGAAGTAGTTCGAAAATTGGCGATTCGAACTTCAATTGACTATATAGAACTCAATATAAGTCGGAATTCGATGAAACAAGAAACGCCCAAACCTATTGAATAATAGTTTTCTAATGGAAGAGAAAAATCTAGATTTTGTCGTATAGATTTTAAGTTATGTCAAAATCAATTTTTTAGAAAAACAGCGCCAAAATCGTTTTAAACCATAACGGTTTCTTTAACTGAATAAAAGGATTTTGAGTGGATAAAAATCCGAATTTCCATTAGAAAAATCCGGACTTGAGCTTTAAATTAAATATGAACTCAAGTGGAGTAAATCGACTGAATTTTGGAACAAAAATCAGGATTTTAATTATTAAATAAGGTTAACTAAATTTCCAAGAAATTTGTTTATGAATTTTTGAGTCGAACATAACTATGTGTAAGTGAAATGAAATTTGGGAATAAAAATTGAGAATTCAAATATAAAACTTGGATTAGAATTTAAAAGCGAGAAAATTGAGTTTGAATTGTGTGTAAGTGAACACAAGTATATTCGAACGTGATTTATTCAGATTTAAAAGCAGGTTAAGAAAAGAAGCTAATTAGTAAACTAGTTGGCGAATGGAAAACAATTAAAAGTGAAAATGATTCGATTAATTGAATGATATTGGGAATGGGCGTATATATGTCAAACAGGTGTGGTATGAAGAGTATGATGAGAATGAAGAATATATTTAAGTGCCCGACAAAAAGGTACAAGTTTCAATTTCATATGAGGTTTATGTGCCGAATCGGCAAGCCGCTTGGTTTTTTATTTTCTTTTTGAATGGAAAGGGCCTAGAGAGGCGAGTTGAGGTTTGAACTATTTGCCGGTACAAAGGAGGTTATGGCGATTTTTTCCGGAAATTTAAGGAGTTAGAATATTTTTAAGAAATTTTGATAATAGAAATCGATATAATGATATATATATAGAATTCGCTAAGAAAATGAATTTAATATATAATATTAGAAAAGGGCCAGTGATCGTGAAATTGTTTGATGGATGTTTATTTTCCTTTGATAGTTAAATCACCGACTATCAAAGATTTTTACCATCGTTGTCATACAGAGAGACCGGGTGAATTTAATATCTGAAACACTCCGTATAGGCATAGGCGTTGCGAATTAGATTATATTGAAGATAATCAAAGAAGGAGTAGAAATGCAAGAGAAGCTCTGTTTGTCCAGTCCCAGGACAACTTGTATGAACGAATGTCTGACAGAGTATTCCTAATGGTCACATAGGACGATCTTTTCAAGATATTACGTCTGGTGGCGGAGAAATTCGTTTTTCTTAGCTTTTATACACGTAATATTTTTGAGGAGATTAACTAGTGATTTGACGGGTTTGACGATGTGGCATTCAAAGTGTATGGTGGCCAGATGTTCCAAGAGATAGACGTAGCCTCAACCCTCACAACCGGGAAATGACAAAAATGGGGCAGGCAACATGGTTATGTGGGTCTCTCCCATTAGGGTGTATAATCGCCTATCTAGAGAAATTCCTTTTACTTCTTTAATCTATTCTATGCTGTCCCTTTTCGGGAAACGGTGGTTTGAGCCCAACCGTTAGTGATATACATTCGATACACTCAAGCGAAATGAGTGGTCTGTCATGTGTGGGCCGGGTTGCAAGACGTTCTTGTTGACCCAGTGTATTCTCCTCTAGAGATACACTATCGGAAGGTGGTCCCATACCTTGTCATAGTTGGAATCCAATCTTCAATAAGCGCCCTTCGGTTTTTGATTTTTATACTATATATGTAGAGCGTGAGATGCAAGCGTTCTACTATTTGATTATTTATTTGATTAGACATTATTATAATATCACTGGATTTTGATATCAAAATATTTTGGGTTATAGTAAGGTAAAAACCGTCCGTGTTTATGTGTGGACTAGTCTTACTATTATCTCTTCATTTCAAAAGATTTTTGAAGTTAAACCATATGGTTGGAATTTACTCACACAGTCCCATGACTGACCCTAAGTTTGTTTTGTTTTGTTTTTCCTAAACTCTTGGGTGCCCAAATTTGTACGGGCAGTCAAGTGTTTCAGGCTTTTACAGATACACTTAGAGGAGCTAGAAGCAGGAGGCTTCACCGTTAGTTATCTAGAGTTATTTCCGCTGTATAAAATGTTATTTTGTACTCTGATGATGGTATGTATATCTGTACAAAACAGATTTGTATTCCAAAGTTATGTTATATAATATATTTTATTCGTTCCATTGTGAGATTCTGTATTGTCATTTCTGTTCTTCTTCTATCTTTTCTATTTTCTTTAACCCTAATGACTCGTATTTCTGTATTATTTGAGTTGGATGTGTGTTGTATTAGTCAGCTCAGATAGTATGGATTTGCGGGTCGTTACAGAATATTTGGGCTTTAACCTTACATGTAGGCCCATTACCCTACGTTAAACCCACACCCGCATATACATTTCTTCTTCACTTTGAATTGCCGAGACATTACCAGTAAGAAACCCAACTACGCCATCATTCAATCTCATCATCTTTCTCCTTCCATGCTTTTAAATTCAAACAAAAATCATCTTTAATCTCCTCTTCAAATTCTCTACACGACTATACCCATATGTTTTAGCTCGAAACTTCTTCTTGATTGCGACTTACAGATCCTGGAAAACATGTCGCACTTCTTTGAGTCATTTTCTCCCTCTCCCCTTTGTGAAAAATCAAATGGTAAATACTAAAAATCATATCTTCAACTCCCCTCCATCTCCAGACTATTTCTGTTAAACTCGCATTCAAGGATCGAAATGCGTCTTCATCCCTTCACCATGCTGCTCAGAGCCAAGTGCGACATAAATATATGTCGATTTCATCAAATCTTACACACAAGATGCTGGACAACCTCAAAATAACCAAAACAATATCAGATTCGTGAGTTACATCTCCAAATTCAAGAATTCTTTAACCCTAAATCCATGAACTCATGCTGTCTTTAATCAACCGAACCAAGGTAGAATCAAACTGCTTAAAAATCATACCAGATAGAAAAGCATCCCACTAGGATCACAATTATATATATTTAGGAATTTATAGATTTTTTTTATTTTCTATGGATTTTTAAAGCTTGAGTTGCTCACTTTTTGGAAGTAATCATGGCGGCTGTGAAGTTTGACCAGAGAAATGAAAACCTTATGGCTAGAAAATGTTAAAGGAGTATTTATAGGAGTAATATATTGTTTTTAAATTCGATTTAAATATTAATTTATATTGTACTACTGTTAGTATTTATCATTTAAAATTCTGTATAGTCACATATAATATCCAATTCCGATGAAAATGGATATACAGCTACAGTTCGACATTACGGATTCAACGAAACTTGTTTTGTCGAATTCCGAGTCTGTTTGCTCACACATCATATTTTTAAAGTCAAATTATATACTGTTTTCACATTAAAGTTCCGTACGACCACATACTGACTCCAAAAATCATGAAATTTAACAATAATTTAATATTCCGGATCCAACAAAATTTGTTTCATCGAAAACGGATCTCATTCGCAAAAACGGCTATTTTCTAAGTTTTAAATAAACCAATTAAATATTAATATTTTACAAATAATTTAATTAAATAATAATAATTAAATATCATCGTATATATTCACATATAATATCATACAGCTATAAAATAAACACACTTGGATTTTTAACTAGATATTCTCAAGTTTAAGTTGAATCGATATATTATTTATATTAAAAATCCATTTATAATATAAGTAATTCGTTATAAATTATAAACGAATTCAATTGCGACTATTTGAAAATTTTATTTGGACATAACTCACAATCTACACGACGAAATCTCAATTTTTCTCTTTCGTTAGAAAAATATCGTTAAATGGATTCGAATGTTTCTTATTTCATAGAAATCCGACTTAAAACGGATTCTGTATATTTAGTTGAAGTTCAAAACTCAATATTACAAACTACCACGACATTACGGGTTCATTTTAAATTATATTATAATTTATACGTTCAAACAACGTTTATAAATAAATTCGTTATTATAATTCAATTCTAAACTGAATTAAATCTCATAAATGATTCAATTCACACAACATTGCAATTTCAGCTTGACACGACCCGAACTTCCCCGTGAAGGAAAGCACGGATAGCGTTGAGAACAACACACAAATGAACGCATACAGAAGAACATTTCATTGTTATTACAACAATTCCATCAGATACAAGAATATACAGAGTATAAATGAATAAATTACATTCAACAAATATCAGAGATTTCAATAAATTACATAGCAGCGGAAAAATATACAAAATACAACTGAAAGTGATACACGGATACAGAGCTTTCCGAGCATCGTTCCAGCTGTTAATCAGGATCCTGTGAATATAAATCTGCAAAACCAAAACTACTAGCTGCCCGTGCGGAAAATAAGGGCACCCAGAGTTTAGGTTAAAACAATAAACTCCAGGTCAGTCATGTGACTGGCGTGAGAACTAAAACAGTTATAATTCTTTATTTTAAAGTTCGGTAAATCAAGGGACCACGCCGTATAACACGGAACGGGTTTCCTCCCAAGAATACCAGTGCATAAAACAAACAGCGCAATGCTAAATAAAGAAAAATGAAGCTGTTATAAGACCCAGGTCCCATCACACAATGCAACGCAAGCCGGAGGATAGGGTTTTCCCTTATAACAGCCAAAGCATGCTTGATACGTCTAAAACACATTATTTTGATATTACTATATGTGTATAGTGTCAAAACAATTTCACATCATAAATATCAATCATAGGCGGCATGGGTACCATCTATCATGTCGCCATACTAGTTCTACAATTAAAATCGCAATACACGTATTGGAAATTGGATTTCCGTCATGAGCCGAGGCAAGGGGCAAGCTCCTCTCCGATTCGAGACACTCTAGCAAATGTCTCAGGACCCCACTATGATCCTTGGATCTTCAGGGCCGGTCCTCTCTTACTTTTGAGGATTAATTATTCCTGAACACACGTTTCCCGGTCCTTACAGACCTATATCCGAGGCGCCTCGCATTCCAACAACCACACAGGTAAAAAGTATATAAATGTCAGGGCTGGTAGGTCACTGACACCACCCTAGCTAGAAAGAAACGTCGTGCTCTCCCTGCAGTCACTATCCCGTTTTTGACTCATACCGAGGTGTGAGGCTCGCGAATTCACGTTATACACAAAGCTATGCCACACAGGCCGTGCTTTGATCATCAACCACAAGACTTTGCTTTTCAACAGAAGCCTTGATCAATTGCCACTTACGCATGCCACATTGGCAATTCACTCCATGCGACTGATGTCCATCGATATACAACCTCTGAGCTCGTACGTCTCAGAGAAGGGCGTTAAGCAAGAGAATAAATTCTCCGCCGCCAAACAGATGTATATTTAATAGAGATCAATCAACACAGAATAAAATCCAAAGTCAGACACACAATCCATTTACAGGTTCGTTTTGGGTCTGAACGAAACCGGAGGCACTTTCCTCGCATATCCATCGATCTCCAAGTACGTCTGGATGATCACCGACTGTTTCCCTCATCTTGGGTGTACAGCCCAATTAAGATCATCAGTAATCACCCAAACGATGTGAAGACTTCCGGTCTTCAACCACCGTCTTCATCTTCGACATCTCGTCGAATCGGTTACTTAGAATGGGTATAACCCGGCCTTTCTGAATAACCCACGTATATAATTAACAAATGTTACACAAACACAACAAACGCCTCATTCCAATTCAGAATATTCTTTTATTCACAAAATCACATTCTTAGGGAAAGG
Source organism: Allium sativum (assembly GCA_030737875.1). NCBI lineage: Eukaryota > Viridiplantae > Streptophyta > Magnoliopsida > Asparagales > Amaryllidaceae > Allium > Allium sativum. Next base: position 284,744,268 of record CM060921.1, read on the forward strand.
TTCCCATTAATTTTATCAAAGATAAATTCTTCTAAATTTATTCTTCAATCCTCCTTTGGATATCATTTCTAACTAGTCGGGATTAACGAACCACACCGAAGTAATTATTTATTTTATTTCTCAATCCTAACCTATATATCCCATGGAGCAAAACTGGTGATACTCCATATCTAACACCACGGTGTTATCGGTAAAATTAATTACCATTTCACGTTCAAATCTAATTAAAGATTTAACTATCGCTTTGGAGCAAAACTGGTGATACTCCACTCTCGATCACTTTTCAGATTTGATAATCTAAATTATCAATTCACATTTCAATCTAATTAAAGATTCATTAAAACTCCACTTAGTTTTAATCTTTTCAAAAATCAACATCTTGCCTTTAACTGGGTTAAAGAACCAATGTCATCAAAAACACGATTCACGACAAACCAAATCACATTTGATATTAAATACAAGGCTCTGAATAGAAAATATATCGGCTTATATTCAATATCAAATTCTGAAACCAACAAATATCGTATTGGAAATAACGATATAAAATATATCTTTCAAATTCCCATAACAATATCTGTATAGTCACGAAATCCAACATCGAAATATCCCGAAGATATTTTCGATTCAACTCCAGTCCAATCCACTTATTGGGAATATTGATTATTTTTAAAATCACTTTCAAATTCAATTTATTTATTTCAAAAATAAATTGGTTTTAATTCTAGTTCAAAACTAGTTCATTTCGATAGAAATCTATTTTTACCTATTCAAATGTGGAATTTTCCAGCCCAATTCTTTCCAATTCACATATTATAATTTTACACAAATTATAGATATTTTTAATAATTTTATCAAGGCCCGTACAGTCGATTTCCAACAACGGCCATCGAACTGCACTTACAGCGACCTTTTTCGAATTTGATTTGGACATAATTCCAAATCCAACCGTTAGATTTCAAATTTCTAATATTCATTGGAAAGCTCTTTTCGATACGAACCCAACGGTTCCGGTTTGAGGAGAATCCGACGGTCGGATCTCCCGCAATGTCCATTTGAAATAAATGGTCGAAATTCACGAACTGCCGCGGCGCGGCGCGTTCTATTCAGGCCATTATATTATATATAAAATATATATTTCGTCGATTTCTATTTAAAACGAATTTTATAAATCGTTTTAAAATTGTTTCAAAAGCAATTTCAACTTTCTTTTCAATTCAAATCAAAATTGAATTCTTCTTTATAAATTCGTTTTAAAATTCATTTATATTCAATTCAAATTTTAATTCAATTTGAATTCATTTCAATTCACTTTCAATTCAATTTGAATTCGTTTTCAATTCAATTCATTTCGAAATCGTTTTCTTTTCAATTCATTTCGAAATCGTTTTCAATTCAATTCATTTCGAATTCGTTTTCAATTCAATTCATTTCGAAATCGTTTTCAATTCAATTCATTTCGAATTCGTTTTCAATTCAATTCATTTCGAAATCGTTTTCAATTCAATTCATTTCGAATTTGTTTTCAATTCAATTCATTTCGAAATCGTTTTCAATTCAATTCATTTCGAAATCGTTTTCAATTCAATTCATTTCGAATTCGTTTTCAATTCAATTCATTTCGAATTCGTTTTCAATTCAATTCATTTCGAAATCGTTTTCAATTCAATTCATTTCGAATTCGTTTTCAATTCAATTCATTTCGAAATCATTTTCAATTCAATTCACTTCATTTCGAAATCATTTTTCAATATTCATTATACAACGAATAAAATCGATATAAATATCGTTCACGTTAAAATGGCGCAAAACTAATCAACACGGCTTTATATTTCAATAATTCGTTATTCTATTCAACAAATGAATATTTGTTCTATTCAACACATGAATTTTCTTTCAACACACGACTAACCTCAACACATGAGTATTGTCGACACATCACTATTTTTGTTATGTAAAATATTTTATAAAACTATGGTATCTATCGTTTGATTTTCAATTAGACTCCTACTGAGAAGTAGTTCTAATTTTAAATATGATAAAGATGTAATTTATTTTATTTAAAATATTTTACTCGACACATGAATAGTTTCAACACATGACTATTTTTATATTCAACACATGAATTTTCTTTTCTAATATTCATTATCTTCCCGATTGGAATGAGGCCCAATCAATCACCATATAACGTTAATTATATGGATTCCATACAACACATGTATATAATAGCATTAATAAACAATCAACCATCAACCAAAGTGCACTACACTGTATGAGCATCAAATATAGATATCTGACGCTTATAACAGTCTGTCAATCGACCGATCGACATATTTAATCAATCAGGATGAGTGAACATCAAATTTCATCCCAACACCCGTGTGGGGTTTCAAACAATCAAACACAGATTTTATTTGTGCAGTTGGGCGACGTGTAAAATTTATCGACCCAATCGATATCAGTCAAATCAGTGTATATAAACAAATCGGCCGATTTGTTTATAAATATTCATTTATCCATTTTTACGTTAAAAATTATATTTTTAACGATCAAACTATTTTATTTTAACACTTGAATTTCTATTCAGTTCATTTATTCAATAAATGATTATTTTTTTATTTTTCTAACATATTTTAGAAAATTTCGGCGGCATAACGGCACGATACTAGAAACGGGACAAGGCCTAGCCTTATCCCCGGTCTAGTGAAGGCCCACGCCATTCACACATCAATCAAATCACTTTCATTATGCAAACCACAAAATTTGGTGTAAGAGTCTAACCTAGCCTTACTCCTTCGCCTTATAACGGCGCACGTCTAATCCTAACCAATTTATCGATTCGATTTTTCACACCACAAACCACATTCAAACCAATATCTCAATCAATCACCAAACAGCCAAACAAACAAGTCCATGGTCTGTGGACGATTGTGTCGGGTGCTACTAAACACCGTCTGCATCCTAGTATATATATATATAACTAGAAAGTAAATTGAAGAGTGAGAAATTCTCACCTAAAGCTATCCAATACCACGACTCTTCAATTACAGAAATCTTCTTCGTTATCCCATCTTCGTCATCTTCGTTGCCCGTAGTCACTATATATATAAAAATCACACATTTTTATATTTCGATGTTTTTAAAATAAAAATCACATTTTTATTTATTCACTTTCAATTTAAAAATCGAATTTTTACTATGCTATTCAATATTAAAAATCCCGCCTTTTCTATTTTTAAAATCTAATCTTTTCTATTTTAAAAATATCGTCTTTTCGTCGATAAAGATTTTACCTTTTCTAAAATAAAGATTTCGCCTTTACTAAAATAAAGATTTCGCCTTTACTAAAATAAAGATTTCGCCTTTATATAAAAAAAATCATCACTTGATTTCAACGTATATAAAATAAAAATCAGATTTTTATTTTGCTACATATACAAAGATTATATTTTTAATATTCCTATGATGTAAAAATTATATTTTTATTACTTTTATATAGTAAAGGTTATATTTTTAATAGTTTAAAAATATAAAAATCATATTTTTACTTCTTCTACTCAATAAAAATTCCGCCTTTTCTATTTTAAAGTTTAAACCTTTTTTTCTATTTCAAACCTTTAAAATAAAAATCAATTTTAAAATTCCTTTTTAAATCAGTTTTTAAATCTTAAAAATCAGTTTTAAATTACTTTTAAAATTAGTTTTTAAATTTAAAATCGAAATTAGTTTTAAACTTTAAAATAAAAACAGTATTTAATCTTTTTTTTCCAGTTTATATAAATCAAAAATAAAATAAATAAAAAGAAAAGGAAAAAAAAGGACTTACAGGGGGGTTTGGGCGTTCGCTGCGGTTGGATGTTTCGAACGGGAGAGAGAAGGAAGGCGAGCGAGTAGAAGAGCGAGGGGGGGGGTTGATCGGAGGCCGGCGGTGGGTCGTGGTGGCTGCGGCTGTGAGCAGGTGGAGGGGGCTCGCGCGTTTCAGGAGGGGGAAGAGGGTTCGAGGGGGAGGGGAAGGAAGGAGGCGGCGGAGAGAGGGAGAAGGGAAGAAGAGGAAGAGGCGGCGGCTGGTGGGGCTCCGCCTGGAGGCGCGGTTATCGGGAACGACGAGCCCGTCGTTCTTCCCCCTTTTTTTTTATTTTGATTTCCGATTATGAATCGGGGAGGGGGGGCCAGAAAGATATAGGAAGAGGGGTTTATATTTATTTTTTTTATTATTATTTTATTTTGCAAAAAGTTGACTTTCAATTACGACCTCGAAACGAGGCCCACCGCCTGTCGTCTATAACGTTTTACCCCCATTCCGAACACAATGGGATATGTATCGCAAGCTGATTTGATCGTTACAATCAGTTTCAGTTAAATTTACATTTAAAACACTATATTGAATTTTAAACGTACATTTCAAATTACCGGGGTCACATACTAACTAGAAAAATTCCAGAAAAATATTTTCTAGCTTCGTATTGACGATACGGTCCTAACAAAACTAGTTTCGTCGAATTCTGAGACCGTTAGAAAAATGGCCATTTTCCAGTCGATTAAAATCAACTGAAACTGGTCAAACACGTTTTCCTATGCCATGCTCACATATTGATTCGAAAAATTATGAAATTTAAAACCTAGCGATAATTCGACATCATGGACCCAACAAAAGTGGTTTCGTCGAAATCCGAGGTCATTTGCAAAATGTCCATTTTTAAGGGTCTGAATTCCATAGCGACTATTCAGAATTTTCAACTGGACATATCTTTTGATTCTCGCTACGAAATTTTGATTGGTCGGATTCGTTGGAAAGATATCATCAATTAGATCCTAATGTTTTTGGTTTCACTAAAATCCGGATTGTTTTGCACCCGGTACATTCAATTGAAGTTTGAAATCGAATTATCGAACTACCACGCCATTTTCAATTCTATTTATAATTATATATAAATATTTATATTCTAACGACGGCGTATATAATATATACGTCGAATTCTATTCAAAATAAATTTCTCGTCGATTTTATTTAAAATAATCTGTTTTAAATATTCAAAATTCACTAAAATTGCTAAAATAAAAATTTTAAACTGGCCCTGATTTTCGGGTTATTACAATCTCCCCCACTTAAAACTTTTCGTCCCCGAAAAGGAACAAAAGCCGAAAGTGGTTTGATCAATCAACTCTACGTTCGATCTGGCTTGCATTCTCCAACTTTTCAGTTTCTGAGAATTTCCAAAATTTCAAAAATTTGACTAACACCCTATATTTTCGAAAAATTTCGCCATAACCTCCCCTGCACCGGGAGCATCGGGGAATTTCAAATAGCTTCCCCGGTCCTTCAGATCTCAGAAAGAAAAAGAAAAAGCCAAGCGGCTAGCCAATAGGCTCACAAAATCATCATCACCCAAACAAAACAGGAAATTATGTAGTAAACATGTACCTATTTGTCGGGCAAACAAATTTTATTCTCTGGCTCTAACCTCCTTGCTATGACCTGTTCAATGTAAGTATATATATATATATGCAAGCAAATGCGACCAAATTTCAATACAATTCAATATTCGATTATATTAGGCATAAATGGTTAAAAATTAGCAAACAATTAAACATACAACACAAACATCAATCAATTAGTGAATTAGAGTTTCAAATTCATAATTTTTGATATATATACAGAAAATCATGTTTTTGATGCCAATTCACAACAATGTATTCTAGCTATATATAGGTTTTGGTTCTCACACCAGTCTAATGGAAATATATAGAAATCACACTTTCGAAACTCGAAAATAAATACTGGTAACGCTGCAGCATTATCAGAATCATTCCCGGGCAACTAGAATGTGATTCTATATCTATCTAATATATTAAAACCTCGAATATACGTTCATGACGCGTATATGCAAAACCTTTATATACTCGATTGTCCATATTCAAAATAAATAAATATTCAAATACGTAAAAAGTGATTTAAATTTTCAAAACAAAATTGTTTTCATTTGAAAAATATACTCTTCACACTCGTTCTAGGATACTACTGATCCTATCTCTAACGAGTCATTCTAATTGGATATTACTAATCCAATATCTGATGAATTCTTTCGTATGGTTCTAATGTGTCTTGTTCTCGAGCTCTGTAAACCAAAGCTCTAATACCAAACTGACACGACCCGAACTTCCCCGTGAAGGAAAGCACGGATAGCGTTGAGAACAACACACAAATGAACGCAGACGGAAGAACATTTCATTGTTATTACAACAATTCCATCAGATACAAGAATATACAGAGTATAAATGAATAAATTACATTCAACAAATATCAGAGATTTCAATAAATTACATAGCAGCGGAAAAATATACAAAATACAACTGAAAGTGATACACGGATACAGAGCTTTCCGAGCATCGTTCCAGCTGTTAATCAAGATCCGGTGAATATAAATCTGCAAAACCAAAACTACTAGCTGCCCGTGCGGAAAATAAGGGCATCCAGAGTTTAGGTTAAAACAATAAACTCCAGGTCAGTCATGTGACTGGCGTGAGAACTAAAACAGTTATAATTCTTTATTTTAAAGTTCGGTAAATCAAGGGACCACGCCGTATAACACGGAACGGGTTTCCTCCCAAGAATACCAGTGCATAAAACAAACAGCGCAATGCTAAATAAAGAAAAATGAAGCTGTTATAAGACCCAGGTCCCATCACACAATGCAACGCAAGCCGGAGGATAGGGTTTTCCCTTATAACAGCCAAAGCATGCTTGATACGTCTAAAACACATTATTTTGATATTACTATATGTGTATAGTGTCAAAACAATTTCACATCATAAATATCAATCATAGGCGGCATGGGTACCATCTATCATGTCGCCATACTAGTTCTACAATTAAAATCGCAATACACGTATTGGAAATTGGATTTCCGTCATGAGCCGAGGCAAGGGGCAAGCTCCTCTCCGATTCGAGACACTCTAGCAAATGTCTCAGGACCCCACTATGATCCTTGGATCTTCAGGGCCGGTCCTCTCTTACTTTTGAGGATTAATTATTCCTGAACACACGTTTCCCGGTCCTTACAGACCTATATCCGAGGCGCCTCGCATTCCAACAACCACACAGGTGAAAAGTATATAAATGTCAGGGCTGGTAGGTCACTGACACCACCCTAGCTAGAAAGAAACGTCCTGCTCTCCCTGCAGTCACTATCCCGTTTTTGACTCATACCGAGGTGTGAGGCTCGCGAATTCACGTTATACACAAAGCTATGCCACACAGGCCGTGCTTTGATCATCAACCACAAGACTTTGCTTTTCAACAGAAGCCTTGATCAATTGCCACTTACGCATGCCACATTGGCAATTCACTCCATGCGACTGATGTCCATCGATATACAACCTCTGAGCTCGTACGTCTCAGAGAAGGGCGTTAAGCAAGAGAATAAATTCTCCGCCGCCAAACAGATGTATATTTAATAGAGATCAATCAACACAGAATAAAATCCAAAGTCAGACACACAATCCATTTACAGGTTCGTTTTGGGTCTGAACGAAACCGGAGGCACTTTCCTCGCATATCCATCGATCTCCAAGTACGTCTGGATGATCACCGACTGTTTCCCTCATCTTGGGTGTACAGCCCAATCAAGATCATCAGTAATCACCCAAACGATGTGAAGACTTCCGGTCTTCAACCACCGTCTTCATCTTCGACATCTCGTCGAATCGGTTATTTAGAATGGGTATAACCCGGCCTTTCTGAATAACCCACGTATATAATTAACAAATGTTACACAAACACAACAAACGCCTCATTCCAATTCAGAATATTCTTTTATTCACAAAATCACATTCTTAGGGAAAGGTTCCCATTAATTTTATCAAAGATAAATTCTTCTAAATTTATTCTTCAATCCTCCTTTGGATATCATTTCTAACTAGTCGGGATTAACGAACCACACCGAAGTAATTATTTATTTTATTTCTCAATCCCAACCTATATATCCCATGGAGCAAAACTGGTGATACTCCATATCTAACACCACGGTGTTATCGGTAAAATTAATTACCATTTCACGTTCAAATCTAATTAAAGATTTAACTATCGCTTTGGAGCAAAACTGGTGATACTCCACTCTCGATCACTTTTCAGATTTGATAATCTAAATTATCAATTCACATTTCAATCTAATTAAAGATTCATTAAAACTCCACTTAGTTTTAATCTTTTCAAAAATCAACATCTTGCCTTTAACTGGGTTAAAGAACCAATGTCATCAAAAACACGATTCACGACAAACCAAATCACATTTGATATTAAATACAAGGCTCTGAATAGAAAATATATCGTCTTATATTCAATATCAAATTCTGAAACCAACAAATATCGTATTGGAAATAACGATATAAAATATATCTTTCAAATTCCCATAACAATATCTGTATAGTCACGAAATCCAACATCGAAATATCCCGAAGATATTTTCGATTCAACTCCAGTCCAATCCACTTATTGGGAATATTGATTATTTTTAAAATCACTTTCAAATTCAATTTATTTATTTCAAAAATAAATTGGTTTTAATTCTAGTTCAAAACTAGTTCATTTCGATAGAAATCTATTTTTACCTATTCAAATGTGGAATTTTCCAGCCCAATTCTTTCCAATTCACATATTATAATTTTACACAAATTATAGATATTTTTAATAATTTTATCAAGGCCCGTACAGTCGATTTCCAACAACGGCCATCGAACTGCACTTACAGCGACCTTTTTCGAATTTGATTTGGACATAATTCCAAATCCAACCGTTAGATTTCAAATTTCTAATATTCATTGGAAAGCTCTTTTCGATACGAACCCAACGGTTCCGGTTTGAGGAGAATCCGACGGTCGGATCTCCCGCAATGTCCGTTTGAAATAAATGGTCGAAATTCACGAACTGCCGCGGCGCGTTCTATTCAGGCCATTATATTATATATAAAATATATATAATATATATTTCGTCGATTTCTATTTAAAACGAATTTTATAAATCGTTTTAAAATTGTTTCAAAAGCAATTTCAACTTTCTTTTCAATTCAAATCAAAATTGAATTCTTCTTTATAAATTCGTTTTAAAATTCATTTCTATTCAATTCAAATTTTAATTCAATTTGAATTCATTTCAATTCACTTTCAATTCAATTTGAATTCGTTTTCAATTCAATTCATTTCGAAATTGTTTTCTTTTCAATTCATTTCGAAATCGTTTTCAATTCAATTCATTTCGAATTCGTTTTCAATTCAATTCATTTCGAAATCGTTTTCAATTCAATTCATTTCGAATTCGTTTTCAATTCAATTCATTTCGAAATCGTTTTCAATTCAATTCATTTCGAATTCGTTTTCAATTCAATTCATTTCGAAATTGTTTTCAATTCAATTCATTTCGAAATCGTTTTCAATTCAATTCATTTCGAATTCGTTTTCAATTCAATTCATTTCGAATTCGTTTTCAATTCAATTCATTTCGAAATCGTTTTCAATTCAATTCATTTCGAATTCGTTTTCAATTCAATTCATTTCGAAATCATTTTCAATTCAATTCATTTCATTTCGAAATCATTTTTCAATATTCATTATACAACGAATAAAATCGATATAAATATCGTTCACGTTAAAATGGCGCAAAACTAATCAACACGGCTTTATATTTCAATAATTCGTTATTCTATTCAACAAATGAATATTTGTTCTATTCAACACATGAATTTTCTTTCAACACACGACTAACCTCAACACATGAGTATTGTCGACACATCACTATTTTTGTTATGTAAAATATTTTATAAAACTATGGTATCTATCGTTTGATTTTCAATTAGACTCCTACTGAGAAGTAGTTCTAATTTTAAATATGATAAAGATGTAATTTATTTTATTTAAAATATTTTACTCGACACATGAATAGTTTCAACACATGACTATTTTTATATTCAACACATGAATTTTCTTTTCTAATATTCATTATCTTCCCGATTGGAATGAGGCCCAATCAATCACCATATAACGTTAATTATATGGATTCCATACAACACATGTATATAATAGCATTAATAAACGATCAACCATCAACCAAAGTGCACTACACTGTATGAGCATCAAATATAGATATCTGACGCTTATAACAGTCTGTCAATCGACCGATCGACATATTTAATCAATCAGGATGAGTGAACATCAAATTTCATCCCAACACCCGTGTGGGGTTTCAAACAATCAAACACAGATTTTATTTGTGCAGTTGGGCGACGTGTAAAATTTATCGACCCAATCGATATCAGTCAAATCAGTGTATATAAACAAATCGGCCGATTTGTTTATAAATATTCATTTATCCATTTTTACGTTAAAAATTATATTTTTAACGATCAAACTATTTTATTTTAACACTTGAATTTCTATTCAGTTCATTTATTCAATAAATGATTATTTTTTTATTTTTCTAACATATTTTAGAAAATTTCGGCGGCATAACGGCACGATACTAGAAACGGGACAAGGCCTAGCCTTATCCCCGGTCTAGTGAAGGCCCACGCCATTCACACATCAATCAAATCACTTTCATTATGCAAACCACAAAATTTGGTGTAAGAGTCTAACCTAGCCTTACTCCTTCGCCTTATAACGGCGCACGTCTAATCCTAACCAATTTATCGATTCGATTTTTCACACCACAAACCACATTCAAACCAATATCTCAATCAATCACCAAACAGCCAAACAAACAAGTCCATGGTCTGTGGACGATTGTGTCGGGTGCTACTAAACACCGTCTGCATCCTAGTATATATATATATAACTAGAAAGTAAATTGAAGAGTGAGAAATTCTCACCTAAAGCTATCCAATACCACGACTCTTCAATTACAGAAATCTTCTTCGTTATCCCATCTTCGTCATCTTCGTTGCCCGTAGTCACTATATATATAAAAATCACACATTTTTATATTTCGATGTTTTTAAAATAAAAATCACATTTTTATTTATTCACTTTCAATTTAAAAATCGAATTTTTACTATGCTATTCAATATTAAAAATCCCGCCTTTTCTATTTTTAAAATCTAATCTTTTCTATTTTAAAAATATCGTCTTTTCGTCGATAAAGATTTTACCTTTTCTAAAATAAAGATTTCGCCTTTACTAAAATAAAGATTTCGCCTTTACTAAAATAAAGATTTCGCCTTTATATAAAAAAAATCATCACTTGATTTCAACGTATATAAAATAAAAATCAGATTTTTATTTTGCTACATATACAAAGATTATATTTTTAATATTCCTATGATGTAAAAATTATATTTTTATTACTTTTATATAGTAAAGGTTATATTTTTAATACTTTAAAAATATAAAAATCATATTTTTACTTCTTCTACTCAATAAAAATTCCGCCTTTTCTATTTTAAAGTTTAAACCTTTTTTTCTATTTCAAACCTTTAAAATAAAAATCAATTTTAAAATTCCTTTTTAAATCAGTTTTTAAATCTTAAAAATCAGTTTTAAATTAATTTTAAAATTAGTTTTTAAATTTAAAATCGAAATTAGTTTTAAACTTTAAAATAAAAACAGTATTTAATCTTTTTTTTCCAGTTTATATAAATCAAAAATAAAATAAATAAAAAGAAAAGGAAAAAAAAAGGACTTACAGGGGGGTTTGGGCGTTCGCTGCGGTTGGATGTTTCGAACGGGAGAGAGAAGGAAGGCGAGCGAGTAGAGGAGCGAGGGGGGGGGGGGGTTGATCGGAGGCCGGCGGTGGGTCGTGGTGGCTGCGGCTGTGAGCAGGTGGAGGGGGCTCGCGCGTTTCAGGAGGGGGAAGAGGGTTCGAGGGGGAGGGGAAGGAAGGAGGCGGCGGAGAGAGGGAGAAGGGAAGAAGAGGAAGAGGCGGCGGCTGGTGGGGCTCCGCCTGGAGGCGCGGTTATCGGGAACTACGAGCCCGTCGTTCTTCCCTTTTTTTTTTATTTTGATTTCCGATTATGAATCAGGGAGGGGGGGCCAGAAAGATATAGGAAGAGGGGTTTATATATATTTTTTTTTTTATTATTTTATTTTGCAAAAAGTTGACTTTCAATTACGACCTCGAAACGAGGCCCACCGCCTGTCGTCTATAACGTTTTACCCCCATTCCGAACACAATGGGATATGTATCGCAAGCTGATTTGATCGTTACAATCAGTTTCCGTTAAATTTACATTTAAAACACTATATTGAATTTTAAACGTACATTTCAAATTACCGGGGTCACATACTAACTAGAAAAATTCCAGAAAAATATTTTCTAGCTTCGTATTGACGATACGGTCCTAACAAAACTAGTTTCGTCGAATTCTGAGACCGTTAGAAAAATGGCCATTTTCCAGTCGATTAAAATCAACTGAAACTGGTCAAACACGTTTTCCTATGCCATGCTCACATATTGATTCGAAAAATTATGAAATTTAAAACCTAGCAATAATTCGACATCACGGACCCAACAAAAGTGGTTTCGTCGAAATCCGAGGTCATTTGCAAAATGTCCATTTTTAAGGGCCTGAATTCCATAGCGACTATTCAGAATTTTCAACTGGACATATCTTTTGATTCTCGCTACGAAATTTTGATTGGTCGGATTCGTTGGAAAGATATCATCAATTAGATCCTAATGTTTTTGGTTTCACTAAAATCCGGATTGTTTTGCACCCGGTACATTCAATTGAAGTTTGAAATCGAATTATCGAACTACCACGCCATTTTCAATTCTATTTATAATTATATATAAATATTTATATTCTAACGACGGCGTATATAATATATACGTCGAATTCTATTCAAAATAAATTTCTCGTCGATTTTATTTAAAATAATCTGTTTTAAATATTCAAAATTCACTAAAATTGCTAAAATAAAAATTTTAAACTGGCCCTGATTTTCGGGTTATTACAATCTCCCCCACTTAAAACTTTTCGTCCCCGAAAAGGAACAAAAGCCGAAAGTGGTTTGATCAATCAACTCTACGTTCGATCTGGCTTGCATTCTCCAACTTTTCAGTTTCTGAGAATTTCCAAAATTTCAAAAATTTGACTAACACCCTAAATTTTCGAAAAATTTCGCCATAACCTCCCCTGCACCGGGAGCATCGGGGAATTTCAAATAGCTTCCCCGGTCCTTCAGATCTCAGAAAGAAAAAGAAAAAGCCAAGCGGCTAGCCAATAGGCTCACAAAATCATCATCACCCAAACAAAACAGGAAATTATGTAGTAAACATGTACCTATTTGTCGGGCAAACAAATTTTATTCTCTGGCTCTAACCTCCTTGCTATGACCTGTTCAATGTAAGTATATATATATGCAAGCAAATGCGACCAAATTTCAATACAATTCAATATTCGATTATATTAGGCATAAATGGTTAAAAATTAGCAAACAATTAAACATACAACACAAACATCAATCAATTAGTGAATTAGAGTTTCAAATTCATAATTTTTGATATATATACAGAAAATCATGTTTTTGATGCCAATTCACAACAATGTATTCTAGCTATATATAGGTTTTGGTTCTCACACCAGTCTAATGGAAATATATAGAAATCACACTTTCGAAACTCGAAAATAAATACTGGTAACGCTGCAGCATTATCAGAATCATTCCCGGGCAACTAGAATGTGATTCTATATCTATCTAATATATTAAAACCTCGAATATACGTTCATGACGCGTATATGCAAAACCTTTATATACTCGATTGTCCATATTCAAAATAAATAAATATTCAAATACGTAAAAAGTGATTTAAATTTTCAAAACAAAATTGTTTTCATTTGAAAAATATACTCTTCACACTCGTTCTAGGATACTACTGATCCTATCTCTAACGAGTCATTCTAATTGGATATTACTAATCCAATATCTGATGAATTCTTTCGTATGGTTCTAATGTGTCTTGTTCTCGAGCTCTGTAAACCAAAGCTCTGATACCAAACTGACACGACCCGAACTTCCCCGTGAAGGAAAGCACGGATAGCGTTGAGAACAACACACAAATGAACGCAGACGGAAGAAAATTTCATTGTTATTACAACAATTCCATCAGATACAAGAATATACAGAGTATAAATGAATAAATTACATTCAACAAATATCAGAGATTTCAATAAATTACATAGCAGCGGAAAAATATACAAAATACAACTGAAAGTGATACACGGATACAGAGCTTTCCGAGCATCGTTCCAGCTGTTAATCAGGATCCGGTGAATATAAATCTGCAAAACCAAAACTACTAGCTGCCCGTGCGGAAAATAAGGGCATCCAGAGTTTAGGTTAAAACAATAAACTCCAGGTCAGTCATGTGACTGGCGTGAGAACTAAAACAGTTATAATTCTTTATTTTAAAGTTCGGTAAATCAAGGGACCACGCCGTATAACACGGAACGGGTTTCCTCCCAAGAATACCAGTGCATAAAACAAACAGCGCAATGCTAAATAAAGAAAAATGAAGCTGTTATAAGACCCAGGTCCCATCACACAATGCAACGCAAGCCGGAGGATAGGGTTTTCCCTTATAACAGCCAAAGCATGCTTGATACGTCTAAAACACATTATTTTGATATTACTATATGTGTATAGTGTCAAAACAATTTCACATCATAAATATCAATCATAGGCGGCATGGGTACCATCTATCATGTCGCCATACTAGTTCTACAATTAAAATCGCAATACACGTATTGGAAATTGGATTTCCGTCATGAGCCGAGGCAAGGGGCAAGCTCCTCTCCGATTCGAGACACTCTAGCAAATGTCTCAGGACCCCACTATGATCCTTGGATCTTCAGGGCCGGTCCTCTCTTACTTTTGAGGATTAATTATTCCTGAACACACGTTTCCCGGTCCTTACAGACCTATATCCGAGGCGCCTCGCATTCCAACAACCACACAGGTGAAAAGTATATAAATGTCAGGGCTGGTAGGTCACTGACACCACCCTAGCTAGAAAGAAACGTCGTGCTCTCCCTGCAGTCACTATCCCGTTTTTGACTCATACCGAGGTGTGAGGCTCGCGAATTCACGTTATACACAAAGCTATGCCACACAGGCCGTGCTTTGATCATCAACCACAAGACTTTGCTTTTCAACAGAAGCCTTGATCAATTGCCACTTACGCATGCCACATTGGCAATTCACTCCATGCGACTGATGTCCATCGATATACAACCTCTGAGCTCGTACGTCTCAGAGAAGGGCGTTAAGCAAGAGAATAAATTCTCCGCCGCCAAACAGATGTATATTTAATAGAGATCAATCAACACAGAATAAAATCCAAAGTCAGACACACAATCCATTTACAGGTTCGTTTTGGGTCTGAACGAAACCGGAGGCACTTTCCTCGCATATCCATCGATCTCCAAGTACGTCTGGATGATCACCGACTGTTTCCCTCATCTTGGGTGTACAGCCCAATCAAGATCATCAGTAATCACCCAAACGATGTGAAGACTTCCGGTCTTCAACCACCGTCTTCATCTTCGACATCTCGTCGAATCGGTTATTTAGAATGGGTATAACCCGACCTTTCTGAATAACCCACGTATATAATTAACAAATGTTACACAAACACAATAAACGCCTCATTCCAATTCAGAATATTCTTTTATTCACAAAATCACATTCTTAGGGAAAGGTTCCCATTAATTTTATCAAAGATAAATTCTTCTAAATTTATTCTTCAATCCTCCTTTGGATATCATTTCTAACTAGTCGGGATTAACGAACCACACCGAAGTAATTATTTATTTTATTTCTCAATCCCAACCTATATATCCCATGGAGCAAAACTGGTGATACTCCATATCTAACACCACGGTGTTATCGGTAAAATTAATTACCATTTCACGTTCAAATCTAATTAAAGATTTAACTATCGCTTTGGAGCAAAACTGGTGATACTCCACTCTCGATCACTTTTCAGATTTGATAATCTAAATTATCAATTCACATTTCAATCTAATTAAAGATTCATTAAAACTCCACTTAGTTTTAATCTTTTCAAAAATCAACATCTTGCCTTTAACTGGGTTAAAGAACCAATGTCATCAAAAACACGATTCACGACAAACCAAATCACATTTGATATTAAATACAAGGCTCTGAATAGAAAATATATCGTCTTATATTCAATATCAAATTCTGAAACCAACAAATATCGTATTGGAAATAACGATATAAAATATATCTTTCAAATTCCCATAACAATATCTGTATAGTCACGAAATCCAACATCGAAATATCCCGAAGATATTTTCGATTCAACTCCAGTCCAATCCACTTATTGGGAATATTGATTATTTTTAAAATCACTTTCAAATTCAATTTATTTATTTCAAAAATAAATTGGTTTTAATTCTAGTTCAAAACTAGTTCATTTCGATAGAAATCTATTTTTACCTATTCAAATGTGGAATTTTCCAGCCCAATTCTTTCCAATTCACATATTATAATTTTACACAAATTATAGATATTTTTAATAATTTTATCAAGGCCCGTACAGTCGATTTCCAACAACGGCCATCGAACTGCACTTACAGCGACCTTTTTCGAATTTGATTTGGACATAATTCCAAATCCAACCGTTAGATTTCAAATTTCTAATATTCATTGGAAAGCTCTTTTCGATACGAACCCAACGGTTCCGGTTTGAGGAGAATCCGACGGTCGGATCTCCCGCAATGTCCGTTTGAAATAAATGGTCGAAATTCACGAACTGCCGCGGCGCGGCGCATTCTATTCAGGCCATTATATTATATATAAAATATATATAATATATATTTCGTCGATTTCTATTTAAAACGAATTTTATAAATCGTTTTAAAATTGTTTCAAAAGTAATTTCAACTTTCTTTTCAATTCAAATCAAAATTGAATTCTTCTTTACAAATTCGTTTTAAAATTCATTTATATTCAATTCAAATTTTAATTCAATTTGAATTCATTTCAATTCACTTTCAATTCAATTTGAATTCGTTTTCAATTCAATTCATTTCGAAATCGTTTTCTTTTCAATTCATTTCGAAATCGTTTTCAATTCAATTCATTTCGAATTCGTTTTCAATTCAATTCATTTCGAAATCGTTTTCAATTCAATTCATTTCGAATTCGTTTTCAATTCAATTCATTTCGAAATCGTTTTCAATTCAATTCATTTCGAATTCGTTTTCAATTCAATTCATTTCGAATTCGTTTTCAATTCAATTCATTTCGAAATCGTTTTCAATTCAATTCATTTCGAAATCGTTTTCAATTCAATTCATTTCGAATTCGTTTTCAATTCAATTCATTTCGAAATCGTTTTCAATTCAATTCATTTCGAATTCGTTTTCAATTCAATTCATTTCGAAATCATTTTCAATTCAATTCATTTCATTTCGAAATCATTTTTCAATATTCATTATACAACGAATAAAATCGATATAAATATCGTTCACGTTAAAATGGCGCAAAACTAATCAACACGGCTTTATATTTCAATAATTCGTTATTCTATTCAACAAATGAATATTTGTTCTATTCAACACATGAATTTTCTTTCAATACACGACTAACCTCAACACATGAGTATTGTCGACACATCACTATTTTTGTTATGTAAAATATTTTATAAAACTATGGTATCTATCGTTTGATTTTCAATTAGACTCCTACTGAGAAGTAGTTCTAATTTTAAATATGATAAAGATGTAATTTATTTTATTTAAAATATTTTACTCGACACATGAATAGTTTCAACACATGACTATTTTTATATTCAACACATGAATTTTCTTTTCTAATATTCATTATCTTCCCGATTGGAATGAGGCCCAATCAATCACCATATAACGTTAATTATATGGATTCCATACAACACATGTATATAATAGCATTAATAAACAATCAACCATCAACCAAAGTGCACTACACTGTATGAGCATCAAATATAGATATCTGACGCTTATAACAGTCTGTCAATCGACCGATCGACATATTTAATCAATCAGGATGAGTGAACATCAAATTTCATCCCAACACCCGTGTGGGGTTTCAAACAATCAAACACAGATTTTGTTTGTGCAGTTGGGCGACGTGTAAAATTTATCGACCCAATCGATATCAGTCAAATTAGTGTATATAAACAAATCGGCCGATTTGTTTATAAATATTCATTTATCCATTTTTACGTTAAAAATTATATTTTTAACGATCAAACTATTTTATTTTAACACTTGAATTTCTATTCAGTTCATTTATTCAATAAATGATTATTTTTTTATTTTTCTAACATATTTTAGAAAATTTCGGCGGCATAACGGCACGATACTAGAAACGGGACAAGGCCTAGCCTTATCCCCGGTCTAGTGAAGGCCCACGCCATTCACACATCAATCAAATCACTTTCATTATTCAAACCACAAAATTTGGAGTAAGAGTCTAACATAGCCTTACTCCTTCGCCTTATAACGGCGCACGTCTAATCCTAACCAATTTATCGATTCGATTTTTGACACCGCAAACCACATTCAAACCAATATCTCAATCAATCACCAAACAGCCAAACAAACAAGTCCATGGTCTGTGGACGATTGTGTCGGGTGCTACTAAACACCGTCTGCATCCTAGTATATATATATATATATAACTAGAAAGTAAATTGAAGAGTGAGAAATTCTCACCTAAAGCTATCCAATACCACGACTCTTCAATTACAGAAATCTTCTTCGTTATCCCATCTTCGTCATCTTCGTTGCCCGTAGTCACTATATATATAAAAATCACACATTTTTATATTTCGATGTTTTTAAAATAAAAATCACATTTTTATTTATTCACTTTCAATTTAAAAATCGAATTTTTACTATGCTATTCAATATTAAAAATCCCGCCTTTTCTATTTTTAAAATCTAATCTTTTCTATTTTAAAAATATCGTCTTTTCGTCGATAAAGATTTTACCTTTTCTAAAATAAAGATTTCGCCTTTATATAAAAAAAATCATCACTTGATTTCAACGTATATAAAATAAAAATCAGATTTTTATTTTGCTACATATACAAAGATTATATTTTTAATATTCCTATGATGTAAAAATTATATTTTTATTACTTTTATATAGTAAAGGTTATATTTTTAATACTTTAAAAATATAAAAATCATATTTTTACTTCTTCTACTCAATAAAAATTCCGCCTTTTCTATTTTAAAGTTTAAACCTTTTTTTCTATTTCAAACCTTTAAAATAAAAATCAATTTTAAAATTCCTTTTTAAATCAGTTTTTAAATCTTAAAAATCAGTTTTAAATTACTTTTAAAATCAGTTTTTAAATTTAAAATCGAAATTAGTTTTAAACTTTAAAATAAAAACAGTATTTAATCTTTTTTTTCCAGTTTATATAAATCAAAAATAAAATAAATAAAAAGAAAAGGAAAAAAAAGGACTTACAGGGGGGTTTGGGCGTTCGCTGCGGTTGGATGTTTCGAACGGGAGAGAGAAGGAAGGCGGGCGAGTAGAGAAGCGAGGGGGGGGTTGATCGGAGGCCGGCGGTGGGTCGTGGTGGCTGCGGCTGTGAGCAGGTGGAGGGGGCTCGCGCGTTTCAGTAGGTGGAAGAGGGTTCGAGGGGGAGGGGAAGGAAGGAGGCGGCGGAGAGAGGGAGAAGGGAAGAAGAGGAAGAGGCGGCGGCTGGTGGGGCTCCGCCTGGAGGCGCGGCTATCGGGAACGACGAGCCCGTCGTTCTTCCCCTTTTTTTTTTTTTTTTTGATTTCCGATTATGAATCGGGGAGGGGGGGCCAGAAAGATATAGGAAGAGGGGTTTTTTTTTTTATTATTATTATTTTATTTTGCAAAAAGTTGACTTTCAATTACGACCTCGAAACGAGGCCCACCGCCTGTCGTCTATAACGTTTTACCCCCATTCCGAACACAATGGGATATGTATCGCAAGCTGATTTGATCGTTACAATCAGTTTCCGTTAAATTTACATTTAAAACACTATATTGAATTTTAAACGTACATTTCAAATTACCGGGGTCACATACTAACTAGAAATATTCCAGAAAAATATTTTCTAGCTTCGTATTGACGATACGGTCCTAACAAAACTAGTTTCGTCGAATTCTGAGACCGTTAGAAAAATGGCCATTTTCCAGTCGATTAAAATCAACTGAAACTGGTCAAACACGTTTTCCTATGCCATGCTCACATATTGATTCGAAAAATTATGAAATTTAAAACCTAGCGATAATTCGACATCATGGACCCAACAAAAGTGGTTTCGTCGAAATCCGAGGTCATTTGCAAAATGTCCATTTTTAAGGGCCTGAATTCCATAGCGACTATTCAGAATTTTCAACTGGACATATCTTTTGATTCTCGCTACGAAATTTTGATTGGTCGGATTCGTTGGAAAGATATCATCAATTAGATCCTAATGTTTTTGGTTTCACTAAAATCCGGATTGTTTTGCACCCGGTACATTCAATTGAAGTTTGAAATCGAATTATCGAACTACCGCGCCATTTTCAATTCTATTTATAATTATATATAAATATTTATATTCTAACGACGGCGTATATAATATATACGTCGAATTCTATTCAAAATAAATTTCTCGTCGATTTTATTTAAAATAATCTATTTTAAATATTCAAAATTCACTAAAATTGCTAAAATAAAAATTTTAAACTGGCCCTGATTTTCGGGTTATTACACAGCTATTTCCGACTATTTCGGAAATTAAAAATATTAATTCATTATTAATATTAATTAAATGTTCTAAATTAATTTAATTCAAGTCATTTATGTTGCCAAATCGATATTTAAATAATTAAATAAATTAATTGTTCAACCATTAAAATTATGGGACGTTACAGTTCCATGGAACGGAATCGGCTACGGAGGTTCAGGATTGGCTTGATTGTTGTGAGCGCATCTCTGAGGATTTAGGGATTGATGATACAATGAAGAGAAAACTAGCATCACGTCAGCTTGAAGGACAAGCAATGAATTTGTGGAATGCTACTAAAGCGGCTACTCCCGAGGAACAAATTATTTGGAATCAGTTTAAGACTCACTTCAGTGACGAGTTTATTCCAACTGCACAGAAATCAGAATTGTTCAGGAAGTTTTTGGAGCTTAAGCATAATGGTAGGCAGTCTCGGAATATATTGCTGAATTTGATACCTTATCGAAATATGTATTATCTCTTATCGATAATGCCGAGAAGAAGAACGAGAAGTTCATAACTGGCCTAGACGAGTACTTGGGGGAAAGACTTATAAACCATATCAATGACGACTTCGAATCTATTGTGGGAAAGGCATTGAGATCAGAGAGCTTTGACCCTAAGTCGAAGACCGAGGTTGCTATTGCATTCGCAGAGGAGCCAAAACCTCAGGCAAGCGGTGAAGGCAAGAAGAATTCCCAAAATAAGAGGAAACAGAACAAAACCAAGTATGGTCAGAAAAAGAAGAATAAGAAAGATATCGAGTGCTTTGGCTGTGACAAGAAGGTCCACTATATCAGAGACTGTCGAGCGAAGCCAGGGGAGAAAAAGTGCTTCAGCTGTGACCAAGTGGGACATTTCAAGAATAAATGTCCACAACCCCCTAAGGAGAAGCAGATCGTGAAAGCATATGCTATCAACGTTGTTCCTTCTTCGTTGAATTCCCCAACTGCGGTGGAGAAGGGAAAGGGTGTCGTTATTCAAGGTATGCTTTCTATTTATGATGTTCATGTTCGAATATTGTTTGATAACGGGGCTTCCCATTCCTTCGTATCTAGTGACCTAGTACATAGATTGGGATTGGAACCCGAGATAGTTGATAAACTTTTAGTTGTGACGAATCCGATCGGTGGTTCGACTAGCCTTTGTATGATTTTTCATAATTTAGTCCTATCGAGTCATAGAAGTATGTTTGCTTGTGATTGCTTTGTTTTGGGCTTTACTGGGTTTGGCATTATCTTGGGAGTCGATTGGCTCCAAAGGTATGGGGGTGGTGGTAGACTGTGAGGGGTCTACGGTGACCGTTAGAGCAGATGATGGGTGGAGGGGGGTATTGGGTTGCCTACCTAGTGATGGGATGATGGCTAGTTTTCTAATTTCCCTCGACATCTCACATGATGAGTTATCAAATATACCTATTGCTGGCGAGTATCCAGACATCTTTGAGCAAGTGACCGGACTTCCACCATACCGAGAGATCGAGTTTCAGATTGATTTAGTGAAAGATGCCAGAGCTATTGTGATGCCTCTTCGTCGTATGGCACCAATAGAGCAGCGAGAGCTCGAAGTGAGAGTAGGTGATCTTTTGAAGAAGGGATTTATCCGAAGAAGTGTTTCCATGTGGGGAGCACCAGTTGTATTTTCTACTAAGGCCGATGGTTCCCTCCTTTTATGTGTGGACTACCGCGAGTTGAACAAGGTGACTAAGAAGAATAAGTATCTTCTTCCATGGATAAATGATTTATTTGATCAACTAAATGGAGCAAGAGTGTTATTCCAGTTGGATCTCATAACAGGATTTCATCAGCTCCGAGTAGAGGCTGAGAGTATACCTAAAATGACATTTCGGACGCCATCTGGATTCTATGAGTGGTTGGTCATGCCATTCGGGTTGACCAATGCACCCGCATATTTTGTGGGTCTTATGAATAGGGGTTTCAGGTATCAATTAAATAATTTTTTTCTTGTGTTCGTGGACAATATCTTGGTTTACTCAAGGACAGAGGAAGAACACAAGGAATATTTGAGGACAGTGATGGAGGTGTTGAGGAAACACCAATTGAAAGTGAAAATTTCTAAATGTCACTTCTGGAGGAGGGAAATGAGATTTCTAGGCCATGTTGTTTCAGATAATGGTATTGTTGTGGAACCTATGAAGGTGACTATGGTGCAGGATTGGTCTGCACCTAAGAATGCAACAGACGTGAGAAGTTTCTTGGGATTAGCTAGATATTATCATAAGTTTATTCAAAACTTCTCCA
Organism: Allium sativum; assembly: GCA_030737875.1. Lineage (NCBI taxonomy): Eukaryota > Viridiplantae > Streptophyta > Magnoliopsida > Asparagales > Amaryllidaceae > Allium > Allium sativum. Next base: position 284,767,285 of record CM060921.1, read on the forward strand.
AGATAGCGGCACCGTTAACTTAGTTGACCAAGAAGAATCAAGCTATTGTTTGGGATGAAAGGTGTGAGAATGCATTTAAAAGTCTAAAGGAGAGGCTAATGTGTGCACTAGTGTTAATTATTCCTAAGGGGAACGAAAAGATGACAGTATACACAGATGCCTGTGGTACCGGACTAGGTGCTATACTGATGCAACGCGGTAAGGTTGTAGCTTATGCTAGTCGGCAACTGAAACCATATGAGAAAAGATATCCTACCCATGACTTGGAATTGGCAGTGATTGTGTTCGCGTTGAAGATGTGGAGACACTATCTCTTGGGAGAAAGATTCGAGTTGTTTACCGACCATAAGTCATTAAAGTATCTTTTCTCTCAAAAAGATTTAAATCTTCGTCAACAAAAACGGTTAGAGTTCTTGGCTTCATATAATTTCAATATCGCATATACACGCGGGAAAGGAAATGAGGTAATTGATGCATTGAGTAGGAGACATGCCAGTTTAGGGGCTATGTTTCTTGATTGGAAGCAACTAGAGTATATCGCGGGATATGATTTCAGACCTAAGTGTGAATTAGGTCCATAGATGTTAGCAAATTTGTCAATCACATCGACTTTGATTGAGTGGATCGGTTCTAGTCAGAGGGACGATCCTAACCCTATTGGAAATTATCTCCAAGGTAGAGATGGGTATCGCCGGTGAGGAAATCAACAAGTATGGACCTAATCGAGAGGGATGGCTTCGAAAGAATGGGAGACTGGTTGTACCCAATGTTAATGGATTGAGAGATGAAGTGCTTAGAGAGTGTCATCACTCGAAATTGACTATACATCCTGGTGGTAACAAAGTGTATCGGGATATGAAGCAGACATACTACTGGGAAGAGATGAAGAGAGACGTTGAGAAGTTTATATCTAAGTGCATGAACTGCCAGTTAGTTATAGCCGAGCAAAAGAAGCCTAGTGGTTTGTTACAACCGTTGGGAATTCCCAAATGGAAATGGGAACAAGTCTCAATGGATTTCATTTATGGTTTACCGAGGACTAGATCGGGTCATGATAGTATTTGGGTGATTGTGGATCGATTGACCAGAGTGCAAGGTTTATACCAGTCAAGTCGAATAGAACAACAGCTAAGTTAGCGGAACTATATATAAAGTGGGTAGTGAGATTTCACGGAGTACCTAAAGGTATTGTGAGCGATCGAGATCCATTATTTACTAGTGGGTTTTGGAAGAGCTTACAAGAAGCTTTAGGGTCAGAATTACTGATGTGCACGTAAATGTGCACATTTATATTCAAACATTTATTCTTGTTTTACATAATTGGCTATTTTTACACGTTTTAAACAAAAAACCCAAAATTCTTAAATAATCATACATTCATCATCATATTATGGCATTATGATCATTTGTGCATGTATTTATTTTGAAAACATTTACTTGTTCATTTTTCATGTTGTTTTGTAGGAAATGGGCTACAAATACAATTGGGCTACATGAGATATGCATGCACAATATGAAGACAAAGGAATATGAGATGGAATTAATCCATACACTATTTAGTGGAGGACCGCACCCACTCTCCCTCTTTCTTTAATGGAGCTATTAGTGGCTAATGTGTTGGCTTATGGAAACAATTAAAGGCCTCATGCAATTTACATGACTCATTAGTGGATGGAAACAAAATTGTAGCTTCATGAAGGGGGTACTTTTGGTAGTCCCCAACAAAGGTAATTGGGGTTTTAGGGTTTAGGACATGTATAAATACCCCTTTGTGTAATGTAAATACGGCCCGAATCCTTCTCTATTATCCCCTTCTTTAGTTTAGTTGAGAGGAGCACAAGCTCTCTTGTGTTTCCATGGCTACTTAGCCATTTTTTTTGTGTAACTTGTTTGTTTTAATGCAATTTAATTTCTTTGCTCTTTACTTTCATGTTCATAGCTTAGATTTACATTCATGTTCATAGCTTAGATTTACTTTCATGTTCATTTACTTTATGTTCTTAGTTTAGTTCTCTTCTTGTTATACTTTGTTTTTCTTTCATTTTTCTTTATTTTCTAATGTTGAAACTTACATGTGTTGATATGATAACACATATGAGTGGCTAATCCCTTGATTTAGGGGTAATGATGCTCTCTAACTTTATGTAAGTTCAACATTTGTATGATTTTGATCTCTAATTTGCGCTTCATGTTAGTGAATGTTGATGTAAGTTTATACAAATGGTTCTGATAGTCTATGTTTGTTGATAACAAAATAGGCTATGCTTAGTCAATGTAAATACAAATTACATCAATATTTGCTAAATGGTTATTGATTTTGAAATGAAGGTAAGAACAAAATTTGATGGCCTATAGTTTTAGTTAATAATTCATAGGCCATAATTAGAATAGTTTTGCTTTAGTTCCATTTTCATGAGAATCATAAGGTTTAAATATTGCATTTATACCACTTAATGGACATCATAAATTGTATTTTGATAACTTACATAATGTGAGAGTTAATTTGCCTCTAAATTGTTATCAATTCATATTTAGCTCTCAACTAAGTTTATAGTTTTCATTAGCTTTTATTAGTTAAAACTTCACTTGAATTTGGTTTAATTTGATAGATTAAAATCTAGAATCATACAACACAAACCATCCTACCTGAACCCGAATAATTCCACTACTAGTCATCGCAGTCCTTCTACCAGCAACAAAGTCCACTTTCACACGGCAGTCAGCCTCGCTCAATCAACCACCTCCACTCAAATATTCATCAACCCCATCAAGGAAACCACAGCCACAATTCCAAACCAAAGCCATCCCATAACCGATTCGAAAACCAAATCGCAATGCTAAGACCGAAAATCTGACCTTCCTCAAATCATGAACAGTCGATTTTGAAAACCCAACTGCAAATTTGAATACAAATCGAAATTCAACCCATCTGAAAACCCTAGGAACCCGAATCGAATCCCCCAAATCGCGATCTGAAAGCACTGCGATTTTACAAAAAAATTGTTTGAGTGATTGGTCTATTTTATAGACCTAAACCCGATTTCTTCTTACAAATATACAGAGAAACCCAAAGGGAGCGATTTGTTTCTCTTTTTTTTGGGAACAATTTGTTTAGAATAAAAAAAAAGAGGTAGATTTGGTATGTGCTGTGTATTTGGGATGCCATATATTTTAGAGCAAGATTTGGTATGTGCTGTGTATTTGGGATGTCAAATATTTTGCCCTTATCTGATTACGTAACTTGAGTGCACCGCGGTTTGAATGAGCGCTTGGCTTGAGCTTGAGCCTAGTTTTTGTTTTTGTTCAGTTTAGTTTTTCCTAGTTTTTTTACTTTTAGTTTAGTTTTTGCAGTTTAGTTTCTGTTCCTGTTCAGTTTTTCTTTTCATTTGTTTTATTTGTTTACCTTTTCACTAAAAAAAAGGAAAAAAAAGAGGAAATCCTCTCTTGTACAAATATCTTTTCAGAATGCATAAAGTAATGGATGGAGAATTGCTTACTTGCTTGGGATTGGTTTGCACAAACTGCTAGCTCAAAATCTGCGCTATCTTGCTTGCTTGCTAAAAAAAAGCGCCGCTAAATAAAATTGCTAAAAATTCTGCATGCACTGGTATATGTTTTCTTTCCTTGCATTTATTTTATGCGCATTGTTGTTTGCTTGCATTTGCATTAAAAAAATTCGAAAATAAAATAAAATTCATTAGTAGTTGCATTGTTAATTCACGTTTAATTTCTGTTTTGCATTCATTTTATTTTGTTTTTTTCTAAGGACACTGTTATATTTTGACAACTTGATTTCTTTCTAACGATTTATTTCTCGGTGTCTAAACTACGGCAGTGTAATAACTATTTATAAATATTATGGTGATTCGTAAATATTATATCGGTTGTTCCTCTGAAGGTACTTAAACCTTCGGCTGCATTGCTAGGGTGATTCCTGGTGCACCGATAACTCCTGTCCTTTAACTGGCTGAGAAATCTTTTGTTGAAATTAATCAAACCGTCATTATATAATTTTAGAAAATCTATAAATAATTAGTTTGCATTCATATAGTTGCATTAGGTTCATGCACATATTAAAAAAACATTAAAAAATATACAAAAAAAATCCAACATCTTAAAAAAAAATTCTTGAAAATGTCCCAATTTCCCTATTCCTACGGATTTTATGATAGTTGTGAAAATCAATATAATCCATATAATTTTACACCAAATTCATATGGATATTTTAATAACAACTATTGTACAAATAATCCTGATTTTACACCACCAAATTTTCAAAATGATGATCAACCCTCAAGTCTTGAAATAAGTATTCATCTCTAGTTGAAGAAAGTCAAAAATTTAATGAATCAAGACAAAGATTAATTGAAGTAATGTGCAACAATTCAAATCAAAGTTTTCAAAATAATCAAAATTCAAATTCAAATGATTTTGATTATAGCCCTTGTCAATCCAATTTCGAACTCCAAAATGAATTGCAAATTCAAAATGGAAACGTGAATAACTTTTCAAATGGTTTTGGCAATGAGAATAATTTCAATCGTGGTGCAACTAAAAAATTTTGTTCTCAGCAATTTCAAATTGAAAATTCTCATGTAAATAATTATAAATTTGATTTTGTTGAGCAAATGAATGAAATTCACGATAATCACACGAATTTGTTGTTTCAAGACTACTAGAATTTTTGTGAAAAACAAAATCAAATTTCAGCATGTGATGAGTCAAATGATAATCCACCTTTTACCACAATCAACGGTCTTCAACTAACAACTTTTGAAATTGATAAAAATCTTAATGAAGTTGTTGAAAGCTCTGTGATTGATTTGAATCTAAATTCTCTTGAAAACAAAGACGTCAATCTTCAATTTGATCTTCCTCTCTCAGATTCTGAAAATTTTGAAAATTTAGCAACTTTAGATTGTCAACATGACAAAAATGATGAAGTTGTTAACAAATGTTTAAGTGAGGATGACTTTGATGAGCAAAAACTTCTTAAACTGATTGACGATGATGTTGTTGGGTTTAAAACTGAAAATGAAACATTTGAAAACTTTGAAAATCTTGAGGTTGAAAACAAAGAAACTGCTGAATGTGATCTGGAACACAATGACGATTTTTTAAAAACTGTTGAAACTCCTTGCGACTTAATCGTTTCAATTGAAACTCACTGTGATCACTTGTTTTTCAATGATAAATTTCTGCAGTATATGAACTCTTTTTGGAGTAACACGGTTTTTGAGAAAATACAATTTCGAAATTTACTGAAAATTCAATTGTTTGGTTTTAACTATAGGTTTACGAATGAACCTTTAGTCTGCAAAATTTCAGATGTCAAAGCAAAACTGAACAATATTTCTCAAAACAAGTGTGGGGGTAAGAATGATGCACACATCTCTCAATTTATACATCATCTGAACAATCAAAGTTTGTTTTTGAAACTTTTACTGAACCCCAGCTCGATGACCTCTCTTTAGTTGCTACAGATATTCAATTCGATTTTAGGATCAATTGTAAGATAAAAATTTTAAAATTAGCAACTAAAAAAAAAAATTGTTTTTCCAAATCTGAAACGCAATATACCATCCTTTATGATTTGGTTTTCTGTGCTTAAGCTATGTCTCTCATACTTTCAGAGACAAATGAATCGGTCTTTAGAAGACTGTTTCATTTACTTCTTGTCAATGTATTTTATGATATACCGTAAACATTTTTTCCATTTTCTCTTCCAATTATAAGTCATATTTTCAAAATTTTCATTTTCTTTTCATTTGGGTTGACTGTGGGGACAAAGTCCAAATCATGTATGGGGGGAGTTTCATATTTATTTTGGTTTTGCATAGAATTTTCCTTTTTTTCTTTTTCATTCAAAAAAATCCGCATTTCTATTTTTTTTAAATAAGTATTGATGAAGTTAGCATACAATTTTGGTCATTCAATTAAAATATTTGGAGATTTACTTCTTTTAACAGATAACGGAAGGAAAGTTTGAATTATGAGCAAATTTGGTGTAACTGGTATATTGGGAAATTCGCAGGTTATGTGTATGAAATGTTTTCTGAATTGTAATCCGATTAAATGAATTGTTGAGTTTGACTACTTGCGATAACATTATAGGTCTTTTAAGTGAAGTTGTGCTAAGATATCCTCGCTTAACTCTCTCTCTCTTATGTAAAAAAACAAGAAGAAAAAAAAGAATGTATGTATATATTAATAATCCAAGGGTATCCAACATTGCTAGTACATCTCGCGTTGGTGTGCAAACCCGCCAAGCTCTTTCCGACACCTTTTTGACAATGTAAGCGTCGATATATCTTGGTCTCATTTTATGAGTTGGACACCTAAGGATTACCGACATCTTGTTGACAAAGTCAGGGTCGGTCTGCACAATCCGCCAAGCTCTGTCCCAAACTCTCACGGGTGGTATACCTTGGTCTTTTTGGTTAGGTGTTTGTAAATAGTAATAATGTAAATATTTTGTAATAAAGAGAGAGTAAGCACTTGAAATCCAAGAACACTCTTGACTTATTTGACCTAACTTGTTAACAAAAAGGAAGTTGAGATGTCGTTATATGACTATTGATATCGATTACAGAATTCGTTTCATATTTGCACTATGTTTCTACCAAAACAACTGGCCAAGCTGGAGGAGTTTGTGACGATAACATGACTTTGGTTTGAAGTTTTGATTAGTAACTGACTCAAATTTCATAGTGACGACCCAAATTTGTGTTAATTTGTTCATGTAATATTTAAAAGTATCCATTTGTAAATATTCCATTAAAAGCTTGCATTTGTCTTGTAAATATTTTCTAATCTTGCATTTTGTAAATATTTTTTACGTTCAACTTTTCGATTTTGTAGGTAGTATTCGCTAAAAACCCTCACGAGACAACACTCGTCCTATTGGGGATACCTAGAGGTTTAAAGGCTTGTTGCATATGTTCATGCAATCGTGCTCCCTACAAAAACGGATTTATCTTAGTTTTTTTTCTTTATTCGAAGACGAAAAAGAAGATAAGTGTGGGGGTATTTGATGTGCACGTAAATGTGCACATTTATATTCAAACATTTATTCTTGTTTTAATTAAATAAATAACATAATTGGCTAATTTTACATGTTTTAACCAAAAACCCAAAATTCTTAAATAATCATACATTCATCTTCATATTACGGCATTATGATCATTTGTACATGTATTTATTTTGAAAACGTTTACTTGTTCGTTATTCATATTGTTTTGTAGGAAATGTGCTACAAATACAATTGGACTACATGAGATATGAATGCACAATATGAAGACAAAGGAATATGAGATGGAATTAATCCATACACTATTTAGTGGAGGACCCCACCAACTCTCCCTCTTTCGTTAATGGAGCTATTAGTGGCCAATGTGTTGGCTTATGGAAACAATTAAAGGCCTCATGCAATCTACATGACTCATTAGTGGATGGAAACAAAATTGTAGCTTCATGAAGGGGGTACTTTTGGTAGTCCCCAACAAAGGTAGTTAGGGTTTTAGGGTTTAGGACATGTAAATATACCCCTTTACGTAATGTAAATACGGCTCGAATCCTTCTCTATTATCCCCTTCTTTAGTTTAGTTGAGAGGAGCACAAGCTCTCTTGTATTTCCATAGCTACTTAGCCATTTTTTTATGTAACTTCTTTGTTTTAATGCAATTTAATTTCTTTGCTCTTTACTTTCATGTTCATAGCTTAGATTTACATTCATGTTCATAGCTTAGATTTACTTTCATGTTCATTAACTTTATGTTCTTAGTTTAGTTCTCTTCTTGTTATACTTTGTTTTTCTTTCATTTTGCTTTATTTTCTAATGTTGAAACTTACATGTGTTGATATGATAACAAATACGAGTGGCTAATCCCTTCATTTAGGGATAATGATGCTCTCTAACTTTATGTAAGTTCAACATTTATATGATTTGTGATCTCTAATTTGTGCTTCATGTTAGTGAATGTTGATGTAAGTTTATACAAATGGTTCTGATAGTCTATGTTTGTTGATAACAAAATATGCTTAGTCAATGTAAACACAAATTACATCTATATTTGCTAAGTGGTTATTGATTTTGAAATGAAAGTAGGAACAAAATTTGATGGCCTATAGTTTTAGTTAATAATTCATAGGCCATACTTAGAATAGTTTTGCTTTAGTTCCATTTTCATGAGAATCATAAGGTTTAAATATTGCATTTATATCACTTAATGGACATCATAAATTGTATTTTTGATAACTTACATAATGTGAGAATTGATTTGCCTCTAAATTGTTTTCATTTCATATTTAGCTCTCAACTTAGTTTATAGTTTTCATTAGCTTTTATTAGTTAAAACTTCACTTGAATTTGGTTTAATTTGATTGAATAAAATCTAGAATTAATTCTTTCCCTGCGGATCGACTCGTATTCGCCACGTACTAATAATTGTACGCCATGCGCTTGCGGTATTATCACGATATTTCGTGTTTACGGTTTTCTAATTTAATAGAATATCCGTTTGGTAAACAATTACATCTTAGTACCGCGTACCATCCTCAAACTGTAACACCCCGAATTTTAGCTAATACTAAAATTCTCTAATCATAGGATAAATAATCTCAGATGTGGGAATTGGGGGTAACGGGCTGCGTCATTGCGTTCGTCTCGGAAAAATACGCGAAATAGAGTCCGAGTTTTCGAGAATCGGAGTCCGTATGGCCCGGTTATGGCCCAATGAAGTTTGCAGAAAAATTAAAGCTTAAAACAGATTTAGAAATTTAAATTAGAATTTCAAATTAGAACCAGCGGGGGTAGGCGGGAAGCTTCCCGCCCTAACCATGTCGACAGGGCTGTCGACAGGCCTGTCGACAGGGGTGTCGACTTGCCTGTCGACAGGGGCGCAGCGTCCAGAGAGCCTGGGTGCACCAGGTTGGGTTTTAGGCTGGCTTGGGGGGCTGGGTTCTAGAGATTTCCTAAATCTAACGGACCTAAACTAATCTAGGGTTAATCTAAGGGCCTAAAACACTACCTAATCCTATAAATAAGACCCTAACCCTACCCTAATTCATTCATAATTAGATCTTGTAACTAAACTATGGCAAAATGAAACTTGATCAAGGCCTCCACAAATCAATGAAGAGAGTTGCAAGCTAATCAATCCCTAATCATCTTCTTCTTCATATTTGGCAACTAGTTTTACTTCATAAGTTTGCTAATCTTGGTTTTGGTGAGTTCCTATGGCTCTAATAATCAATTGTTAAATTGATTATGGTAGGATGTGGTAAGACATGGCTATGTTTGTGGATAAATGTGTTTATGCAAGTTTGTATGATATGTGATTTGCAAGTTTTATGTTATATGCAAGGTGAATGCCATGTTTTATGATGCAAAACACTATGTTGAACATTTATGCATATGTAACATGTTATGCAAACTATATGTGAGAGTATATGCAAGTTATATGTAACATGATATGCAAGTTATGCATGTGATTTTATACATGCTAAGTATTTGGTGTTATGCATGCTAAGTATTTGATTTTATGCATGCTAAGTATTTGATTGTATGCATGCTAAGTGTTTGGGTTTATGCAAGTTAAGTGGTGTATTTATGCATAACAAGTAATTGATTCTATGCATGCTAAGTAAGTGGTTTTATGCATGCTAAGTGTTTGGTATTATGCATAAATCATGACATATAAGTTTACCCTTTTAAATGTGATGCATACATATGCAAGATGACACCTTTATATGCTATGCATGTTTACCCACCTTTAAGATGCAAGTCATATATGCAAGCTCAACATGTTATGCAAGTTATGTGCATGATGTTATGTAAGTTATGTGCATGTTGTTATGCAAGTTCATATGCAAGTTATGTGTATGAGGGTATGCAAGTTATGTGCATGGTGTTATGCAAGTTAAGTTTATGAGATTATGCAAGTTATGTGCATGATGTTATGCAAGTTATGTATATGCTTAAATGCAAGTTTAATGTGATATGCAAGTATGTGAATGCTTATGCAAGTATGTGAATGCCTATGCAAGTATGTGAATGCTTATGCAAGTTATGTGTAGGCTTAAATGCATGTTTAACATGTTATGCAAGTTATGAGAATGCTTATATGCAAGTTCAACATGTTATGCAAGATATGTGTATGATAATATGCAAGCTCATATGCAACATGTTATGCAAATCATGTGTATGATAATGTGCAAGTTTGGGTTAAATGTAGTTGGGTTAATATATGCTCATATATGCAAGTTGACATCCTCTTAACCCATGACAAAGTAGTATGCTAAACCCATGATATTTGTGATGATCTTCCCCTTTATTATGTCATGAAATGAGAACGATTTACGTGGGGAAACGATGGGGTTGGTAAATATGTTAATTAAAGTATGGTTGGGTATGATTAAGCATACCATAAAAACATAAATTAACATAAGTGGGAATTTACCTATTGAGTTAGGTCTACCCCATGGGAATTTACCTATTGAGTTAGGTCTACCCATGTTATGAAAAACTTGATATTAATTAGGGATAATTAATATGGGGGTGATTAATTAGGAGTAATTAATCGACTAAGACACGAGGTTGGACTCATTTGTAGTGTAAAACTGCCCGGACCCGACCGGCCTAACCAGTTGCTACAAATGGCAGCCCAATGTGAGAGGTCTTGGCCATAAATTAAATACGTGATTAAAGTAAAGACACGAGGTTAGACTCTGTTATGACGTAAGACTTCCCGGACCCTACCGGCTTAACCAGGCGGTCATAACAGCCAGTCTAATGTGGGAGGTCTTTATGGGAGATCACGGTCTTAATTAATTAAGAAACACTTAACCATATTAGCATGTAGTGGGACATGAGGGGTTAAGTGGGTGCCTTGGGTGGCATGTAGTAACTAGTGGGGGTGCCTTGGGTGGCATAAGGAAACTAGTGGGTTGCCTTGGGTGGCAATAGAAAATACGATTAGAATACTTAACCAAAGTGGAACATGTAATTAAACATGATTAAAGGGTTAAGTAAGTGCCTTGGGTGGCATGTGGAAATCAAGTAAGTGCCTTGGGTGGCATGTGGGAATTAAGTAAGTGCCTTGGGTGGCATGTGGGAATCAAGTAAGTGCCTTGGGTGGCATGCGGAAATCTAGTGGGTGCCTTAAGTGGCAATTGAAATATAATTAGATGACTTAACCAAACCTTAACATGTAAGGGGGCATGATTATAAAAAGGGGTTAAGTGGGATGCACTAGATTAAATGACAAGCTTAAGTAGTAGCTTGTGGGGGCCCATTTCAACCAATATCCCAAACGTATCTTTGTGGGCTCGACCCATGTCGAGTGACGGGACACGCATATTGGGTTTGACTATAAGAGGCCAAAACGGGGTAGCGGTGGCAACGCAAGTCCAACGGGCTTCATATGCGTGTGTGGGCCCGGGCTGGTAGATAAGCCGTTGTTGCACCGTGTAGATATAAGCCGTGCACCGTTGATAGAATGGGTTGCCACTTTAGGGGAGTGATACACCCCACTGTGGGGCCAGCACGGGTATCTACGTTAGGGAGCCGATCGCTTGGGAGTAGTGGGGTACACCTAGGAGGTAGGGGCAGACGGCACCTACGTGGTCAGCTAGAAGTACCAGAAACTACTAGTTATATTTTCTAAGTCTTTAGGTGGGATCAACCTTTAAGCAGAATTTACTCTTGGTGGGTAGAACTGGTGTGGTGCAGTGTAGGAATTACCCTTGGGTGGGTAGATCTGGGGTGATGTAAGCTAGTAATTATCCTTGGGTGGATAAATACGTCGTTTCGGTTATCGTAGTACATCATGTGTTTTGTTGGCTACTTAGTGTAGTCATTATCCCCAGAGGTACCGTATCTTTTTATATCATACCCTAATTACTTTAATGGTTGTATTGTTAGTGTTATAGGACTCACTCAGACTTATGTCTGACCCCGTTGTTGTTTATCTTTTTCCCCACCCTCAGGTTATCAGAGTGGACCTAGCACTAGTGGGCTTGGACCAGACCGCTATATCTATCTTTTGGAGCTTGGACCGTAGAAGTAAAGCTCGGTTTATCTTTTGGCTATTACCTATGTAATGGGATTATGTACTTCTATTTATCAGGATGGATATTATGTACTTGACTCTTGTTAGGGTTTTGTGATGTAACCAAACATGTTTTGTTAATGAAATGATGTTTTAGATTTTCAAGTATTACTTATATCTGTCCTGTTGTAATTTTTCTGTTCTATATTCACTAAAATACTCCACCGATGCTATGGCATTCCCTTTGTGAGTGATCATAGCGGGCGTGGGGTGTTACACGTGGTATCAGAGCTTAAGGTTACCAGAACAGATAAAATTTTTAGAAAAACTATTTTCTAGGAATATTTTTGGAAAGGAGTATTTTCAAAAACATGTCTTTTAAGAGAAGAGTTTTTGAAAGAAAAGAATAATCCCCGATAGCCATATCGTTATCTTTCGAATTCTCCGTTTTGAATCTCTTCCTCTCTCAATTTTGAGCTTCCCCTCCGTGTATAGATGACCTTTCTAAGATAGATAAGAATGGGAAACCACTTCAAGGGACTTAGACGTTAGTCGGATTAGAAGTTGGTTCAAGAAGGAGGAGGACTGGTAGGTATCTATTGGATAGACGATGGGAGGAAGGCTCAAATAGTTGTTTGGTTAATGAAGGACGAAACCTCATTGATGGGAGGTTATGAATGGAGAATGGGAAGAAGGGGGTTAGTTGTTACCCTTTTGGGAGGAATAGGACACCTTATTAGGATTGTCCAAAGAAGCAAGGGCAAGATATGGAATCTCCTGGAGGGTGGTGGTATTCCCTCACGACTAAGGTACCAGATGGGGATAGGACCGTCTAGGTCGGAACTTGGATTTCTTTATTATCCGATCCGAACTTGTTTGATTCTGACGCATCGAATTCGTTTATCTTATCATTGTTAGTTGAGTCACTGCACTCAGACACCAGTTTGGTAGATGATCCCTTAGTTGTTTCAAACCCAATTGGGCTCCATGATGTGTTTGGGTTTGAAAGTTTCTATACTTAGCATTGAGTTTAGGGGTGATGCTTGTTGGGCTTCACGGGCTATGGGCTAGTTTTGGGCATGGACTGGTTATCCAGTAGAGGTGCCGTTCTTGATTTTAAAGGGAGAGTTGTTAGGATTATGACCCGCTGGGGTAACACTCTCGAGATCTCTTGTAATCCCATAGAATTTGATATGCTAAGTTATCTAGAATCGCTTGACACGTCGGTCTAGAATTTGTGATCTGTTAGAGCGGTCCGGGAATACTCGGATGTGTGTGAGGAGGTGAAGGGCTTACCTCCGAAGCGGGAGATTGACTTCCGAATATATCTGGTGGATAATGCTAAACCAGTATCTTGGCCAGTGTGCCACATGGCTCCTCGTGAGAGGAGGGAACTCCATAAGTAAGTAGGTGATTTGCTTGAGAAGGGGTTCATAAGATGAAGTATATCAGAGTGGGGCGCTCCAGTAGTTTTTGTTATGAAGGCGGATGGGTCCCTCAGACTTTGTGTAGGCTAAAGAGAACTAAATAAACTCACAAAGAAAAAGAGACACCCATTGCCGAGGATAGATGATCTCTTTGATCAGTTGGCTGGCGCCTCAGTATTTTTGTAGTAGGACTTAGCCACGGGATCTCATCAGTTGAGAGTGGCTGAGGATAGTATAGAGAAGACTGCCTTTAGGACTCCGGATGATTTTTTTTTATGAGTGGCTGGTGATGCCATTTGGTTTGACGAACGCCCCCGCATACTTTGTTGATTTGATGAGAAGGGTGTTCAGGGAGTACCTAAATAAGATGTGATGGTCTTTGTGGTTGACATCTTGGTCTTTTCTAGGAGCGAAATAAGTTTTCGTATGTGCTCAATAGGCTGAGCAAAGCCAGTATGGGATAAACGGTGGTTTTAGAGCGAGACTGGCGAGGACATCCAGAATTGGACAAGGGCTTAATTATTTAGCCACTTTTACTAGTGTCATCTCACGTAGGTCGTCTGAATTCGAAGGAGGTATCCCTTGGGTGTTTGTCTGATATTGGTTTAGGCCTTTGGGGCTTGCATTTGGGGGATGCCGAGTTCGACTAGGGTGGTCTGTGTGAGAGACAGTTGTAATGATTTTGGATGATATCCTGGTGGAGAAGAGCATGCCCTACATTTTAGGGAAGTGTTGTAGACTCTTCGAGCGCATAATCTTAGGACAGTAAAAGTGGATGGGACTCTTAGCATCCTATGAGTCTGAGATAGCGTATACCCCTGGCAAGGGTAACGTGGTGGCGGACGCCTTGAGCAGGAAGAGGTTGTCCTTGAGTCCATTGTTCGTGGAACGACGAAGCTTGGAATTTATCTCGATGTTTGATTTCAGACCTTCCATTGATTATGTACCCGGTTTGCTAGCTTCCTTGGAGGCTAGACCTACTCTTTTGGGGCAGATTGGAGAAGCACAGAGGGACGACCCATAGTTGGTTGAGTTGGTAGAAAAGCTCATAAGGGGGAGGAGTCGTCCAGCCATTTGAGTAGGTACACCCTAGACGATAGGGGGTGCTTGCATAGAGACGGTAGACTTTGTACCGCGAGACGAGGGTTTAAGGAAGGTTATTTTAATGATGCACACCGTACTAGGATGACCATTCATCCCGGTGGGGACAAGATGTATCAAGACATGAAGAGGGTTTTTCTTCTGGGCCGGTATGAAGAAAGATGTGGCCGAGTATGTCGCTCGATGCTTGGTGTGCCAACAAGTGAAGGCGGAGCAAAAGAAACCAGGTGGGTTGCTTCAACCATTGGAGGTTCCGCAATGGAAGTGGGACAGCGTCTCGATAGATTTTATTGACGGGTTACCCAGATCGAGAAAGAGTAATACAGGAATTTGGGTGGTAGTAGACAGGCTTACTAAGAGCGCCCATTGTATACCTGTGAAGAGTAAAGGAACCGCTCCATGGCTATCTTCAGTTTACATTCGAGAGATTATTAGATTGCATGGTGTACCCTCCAGTATGGTGAGCGATCGAGATCCTATCTTCACTAGAGAGTTTTGGAAGAGGGTGCAAGAGGCGCTAGGGACTCAGTTGTGTTTGAGTACCGCATATCATCCTCGGACGGACGGCCAGGCCGAGAGGGTGAAACATATTTTAGAAGACCTTTTGAGGCTATGTATCTTGGATTTTGGAGGTACATGGGAGGAGCATCTTCCATTGGTGGAGTTTCCCGACAGACTTAGTGGTGTACATGATGTATTCCATGGGAGGAAGTGCCTACATAAGACCGCAGAGGTGGTAGAGCCAAGTTTGCTTAGAGAAGTGGAAGCAGAGCGTGAGGCGACGATTCGACGAGCTCCTACTTGCATCCTTGGGTCAGAGATTTGGAAGTTGAGAAACAGAGAGGTTCAACTAGTCAAAGTACAAAGGGGAGATGAAGAGAGTGACGCTACCTGGGAGACGGAAGCGAAGATGCGTTCGAGGTACCCTTTTCTTTCGGAGGGTATGTCCTTTTGCTTCTCCTTCATCGCATATCTTGTGCTTATCTTATCCTTAGTATGTCCTCTCGTTAGTACCTTTGACCTTCAGATAGGATAGTCCTATGGTTGAAACATGTGTTTGAGACATGTTATGTATGATGGATGCAAGTGGATGCAAGTGTTTGCTAGTGGTTGCTCGTGGATGCATATACACACACTCTAGGCACTAGATCGGCTCAGTCACTTCATATTGCATATTGCATAAAATTGTGTGTAGGAAGCTATATATATGGATGTATAATGATTGTGTTATCATATGGATGATGCATTTTGGTGAATGATTGTGCACACATGTAGATATTGTATGTGTCGATAGGGTTCTCTCGCATACATAATGGATGCATGGCACTATCATGGTTTGCATATGTTCATACATTAGATAGGGAACATATACACACACTTTTTGCATATGCTCATACATCATTAGAAATTGTTTTAAGGACAATGGATGCCCGTGTTTTGATGGATTGAGTAGATGGTTGTTTGGATGGTAGGATATGCATTCTCCTTAGCTTAGAGATTTCGGGGACGAAATCCTTTAAGGAGGGGAGAATGTAACACCCCGAATTTTAGCTAATACTAAAATTCTCTAATCATAGGATAAATAATCTCAGATGTGGGAATTAGGGGTAACGGGCTGCGTCATTGCGTTCGTCTCGGAAAAATACGCGAAATAGAGTCCGAGTTTTCGAGAATCGGAGTCCGTATAGCCCGGTTATGGCCCAATGAAGTTTGCAGAAAAATTAAAGCTTAAAACAGATTTAGAAATTTAAATTAGGATTTCAAATTAGAACCAGCGGGGGTAGGCGGGAAGCTTCCCGCCCTAACCATGTCGACAGGGCTGTCGACAGGCCTGTCGACAGGGGTGTCGACTTGCCTGTCGACAGGGGCGCAGCGTCCAGAGAGCCTGGGTGCACCAGGTTGGGTTTTAGGCTGGCTTGGGGGGCTGGGTTCTAGAGATTTCCTAAATCTAACGGACCTAAACTAATCTAGGGTTAATCTAAGGGCCTAAAACACTACCTAATCCTATAAATAAGACCCTAACCCTACCCTAATTCATTCATAATTAGATCTTGTAACTAAACTATGGCAAAATGAAACTTGATCATGGCCTCCACAAATCAATGAAGAGAGTTGCAAGCTAATCAACCCCTAATCATCTTCTTCTTCATATTTGGCAACTAGTTTTACTTCATAAGTTTGCTAATCTTGGTTTTGGTGAGTTCCTATGGCTCTAATAATCAATTGTTAAATTGATTATGGTAGGATGTGGTAAGACATGGCTATGTTTGTGGATAAATGTGTTTATGCAAGTTTGTATGATATGTGATTTGCAAGTTTTATGTTATATGCAAGGTGAATGCCATGTTTTATGATGCAAAACACTATGTTGAACATTTATGCATATGTAACATGTTATGCAAACTATATGTGAGAGTATATGCAAGCTATATGTAACATGATATGCAAGTTATGCATGTGATTTTATACATGCTAAGTATTTGGTGTTATGCATGCTAAGTATTTGATTTTATGCATGCTAAGTATTTGATTGTATGCATGTTAAGTGTTTGGGTTTATGCAAGTTAAGTGGTGTATTTATGCATAACAAGTAATTGATTCTATGCATGCTAAGTAAGTGGTTTTATGCATGCTAAGTGTTTGGTATTATGCATAAATCATGACATATAAGTTTACCCTTTTAAATGTGATGCATACATATGCAAGATGACACCTTTATATGCTATGCATGTTTACCCACCTTTAAGATGCAAGTCATATATGCAAGCTCAACATGTTATGCAAGTTATGTGCATGATGTTATGTAAGTTATGTGCATGTTGTTATGCAAGTTCATATGCAAGTTATGTGTATGAGGGTATGCAAGTTATGTGCATGGTGCTATGCAAGTTAAGTTTATGAGATTATGCAAGTTATGTGCATGATGTTATGCAAGTTATGTATATGCTTAAATGCAAGTTTAATGTGATATGCAAGTATGTGAATGCTTATGCAAGTATGTGAATGCCTATGCAAGTATGTGAATGCTTATGCAAGTTATGTGTAGGCTTAAATGCATGTTTAACATGTTATGCAAGTTATGAGAATGCTTATATGCAAGTTCAACATGTTATGCAAGATATGTGTATGATAATATGCAAGCTCATATGCAACATGTTATGCAAATCATGTGTATGATAATGTGCAAGTTTGGGTTAAATGTAGTTGGGTTAATATATGCTCATATATGCAAGTTGACATCCTCTTAACCCATGACAAAGTAGTATGCTAAACCCATGATATTTGTGATGATCTTCCTCTTTATTATGTCATGAAATGAGAACGATTTACGTGGGGAAACGATGGGGTTGGTAAATATGTTAATTAAAGTATGGTTGGGTATGATTAAGCATACCATAAAAACATAAATTAACATAAGTGGGAATTTACCTATTGAGTTAGGTCTACGCCATGGGAATTTACCTATTGAGTTAGGTCTACCCATGTTATGAAAAACTTGATATTAATTAGGGATAATTAATATGGGGGTGATTAATTAGGAGTAATTAATCGACTAAGACACGAGGTTGGACTCATTTGTAGTGTAAAACTGCCCGGACCCGACCGGCCTAACCAGTTGCTACAAATGGCAGCCCAATGTGAGAGGTCTTGGCCATAAATTAAATACGTGATTAAAGTAAAGACACGAGGTTAGACTCTGTTATGACGTAAGACTGCCCGGACCCTACCGGCTTAACCAGGCGGTCATAACAGCCAGTCTAATGTGGGAGGTCTTTATGGGAGATCACGGTCTTAATTAATTAAGAAACACTTAACCATATTAGCATGTAGTGGGACATGAGGGGTTAAGTGGGTGCCTTGGGTGGCATGTAGTAACTAGTGGGGGTGCCTTGGGTGGCATGAGGAAACTAGTGGGTTGCCTTGGGTGGCAATAGAAAATACGATTAGAATACTTAACCAAAGTGGAACATGTAATTAAACATGATTAAAGGGTTAAGTAAGTGCCTTGGGTGGCATGTGGAAATCAAGTAAGTGCCTTGGGTGGCATGTGGGAATTAAGTAAGTGCCTTGGGTGGCATGTGGGAATCAAGTAAGTGCCTTGGGTGGCATGCGGAAATCTAGTGGGTGCCTTAAGTGGCAATTGAAATATAATTAGATGACTTAACCAAACCTTAACATGTAAGGGGGCATGATTATAAAAAGGGGTTAAGTGGGATGCACTAGATTAAATGACAAGCTTAAGTAGTAGCTTGTGGGGGCCCATTTCAACCAATATCCCAAACGTATCTTTGTGGGCTCGACCCATGTCGAGTGACGGGACACGCATATTGGGTTTGACTATAAGAGGCCAAAACGGGGTAGCGGTGGCAACGCAAGTCCAACGGGCTTCATATGCGTGTGTGGGCCCGGGCTGGTAGATAAGCCGTTGTTGCACCGTGTAGATATAAGTCGTGCACCGTTGATAGAATGGGTTGCCACTTTAGGGGAGTGATACACCCCACTGTGGGGCCAACACGGGTATCTACGTTAGGGAGCCGATCGCTTGGGAGTAGTGGGGTACACCTAGTGGAGGTAGGGGCAGACGGCACCTACGTGGTCAGCTAGAAGTACCAGAAACTACTAGTTATATTTTCTAAGTCTTTAGGTGGGATCAACCTTTAAGTAGAATTTACTCTTGGTGGGTAGAACTGGTGTGGTGCAGTGTAGGAATTACCCTTGGGTGGGTAGATCTGGGGTGATGTAAGCTAGTAATTATCCTTGGGTGGATAAATACGTCGTTTCGGTTATCGTAGTACATCCTGTGTTTTGTTGGCTACTTAGTGTAGTCATTATCCCCAGAGGTACCGTATCTTTTTATATCATACCCTAATTACTTTAATGGTTGTATTGTTAGTGTTATAGGACTCACTCAGACTTATGTCTGACCCCGTTGTTGTTTATCTTTTTCCCCACCCTCAGGTTATCAGAGTGGACCTAGCACTAGTGGGCTTGGACCAGACCGCTATATCTATCTTTTGGGGCTTGGACCGTAGAAGTAAAGCTCGGTTTATCTTTTGGCTATTACCTATGTAATGGGATTATGTACTTCTATTTATCAGGATGGATATTATGTACTTGACTCTTGTTAGGGTTTTGTGATGTAACCAAACATGTTTTGTTAATGAAATGATGTTTTAGATTTTCAAGTATTACTTATATCTGTCCTGTTGTAATTTTTCTGTTCTATATTCACTAAAATACTCCACCGATGCTATGGCATTCCCTTTGTGAGTGATCATAGCGGGCGTGGGGTGTTACACAAACCGACAGTCAAACAGAGAGGGTGAATCGTGTATTAGAGTATCTCTAAAGAGATTGTATATTGGATTTTGGGGGGGGGGTATGGGATGACCATTTGCATCTGGTTGAGTTTGCATATAATAATAGTTATCAGTCCAATATTGGTATGGCTCAATTTGACGCTTTGTACGGAAGACCATGCAACTCACCATCATGTTGGTTGGAAACCGGTGAGTAACTTGTGCTTGGGCCAGATGTAATAAGAGAAACTTCAGATAAGATCAAGGTTATTTGACAACGAATGATGACTGCCCAAGATAGGCAGAAGAGTTATGCTGATAAAAGACGAAGAAATTTGAAATTCTCCATTGGCGACTTGGTATTCGTCAATATTTCTCCGGTGAAGAGTGTGATTCGGTTTGGTAGGAGAGGTAAGTTAGCACAAAGGTTTGATGGTCCGTTTCCAGTTCTCAAACGAGTTGGTAATTTAGCTTATAAAATTGGATTACCTGACAAGATGGCTAGAGTGCACAATATATTTCATGTTTCTCAGTTAAGGAAGTTCGTACACGATTCTGAAATGACTATTTCACCAGATCAGTTGGATGATATCGAGGTAGAATCCGAGGCAGTTGGAAACCGCAGATCGGTTCGTATTATCGGACACGATACGAAACAACTTCAAAGGAAGACGGTGAAACTAGTTAAGGTCTAGTGGGGGTGATAATGATAATGGCTGTACTTGGGAAACCGAGGAGAACATAAGGAAGTCGCACCCCGAGCTCTTTACCTGGTAAGATTTTAATTGCGATATAGTTATTCCCTTGTTAGTAAACCACATGCCAGGACAGGCTTGTTGTGTTTAATATGTATGTTTGATTGTTTGTAAATGGTTGATAGGCATGCGGGACACTATTGTATGTTTTTGTAATGGCCCGAATTTCCGTACTCTTTGAGTCGACTAATAACACCACACGCCCAACCCAAATTGCACAGAAATACGAATCATTATTAGAAAGAAGTTAGAGGATAAGAAATAGAAAGAAAGAAATATTAGAATAGAAGAAAACGAAGATTACAAACTCACAGCGGAACGAATAAAATATAATAGATAACATAAACTTTGAAATACAAATCAGTAACTTTATATACAAACCATTATCAGAGCACAACGGTTATCCCTGGAACAGTTATAAACACCCGTTTCCAGATACAACATAGTACACAGCGAAAATTATGATAATCTATAGCTAAATGGTGAAGCCTCCTGCTTCGAGCTCCTCCAAGTGAATCTGAAAAATCCCGACTACTTGACTGCCCGTACAAATTTGGGCACCCAAGAGTTTAGGAAAACAAACAAAATAAGCTCTGGGTCAGTCATGGGACTGGTGTGAGTAAACTCCAACCATTTGTTTAACTTTCAAAATCCTTTTGAAAGAAATGATAATCGTAAGACCGATCCACACATAAACACGGATGGCTTTTACCTTACGATAACCAAAAATATTATTGATATCAAATCCAGTGATATTATAATAGTGTCTACATCAAATAAATAGTAATCTAGCAGAATGCTTGCATCTCACGCTCCATATATAATATTAAATCAAAAACCGCAGGGCACTTATTGGAGATTGGATTTCCAACATGACAAGGTATGGAACCACCTTACGATAGTGTATCTCTAGAGGCAAATACACTGGGTTCAACAAGAACGTCTTGCAACCCGACCCACACATGACCGACCACTCATTTCGCTTGAATGTATCGAACGTATATCACCAACGGTTGGGATCAGCAACCGTTTCCCGAAAGGGACAGCATCGATAAATTAAAGAACAAATGGAATTTATCTAGATAGGTGATTATACATCCTAATGGGAGCGACCCACTTAGCTATGCTGCCTGCCCGATGTTTGTCAATTTTCGGTTGTAAGGCTTGAGGTTTAAATTATCTTTCAGAATATCTGGCCACCATTCACTTTTATTACCACATCGTCATACCCGCCAAATCACAAATTGATTTCCCAAAAATACCATGGGTATAAGGCTAAGAGAAATCAACTCCTCCGCCACCAAACGTAAGTATGTTTGAAGAGATCAACTTACGCGATTTGTTAGATATACTCTGTCAGACATTCGTCTATTCACGTTGTCCTGGGACTGGACAAACCGAAGGCACTATTCTATAAACAGGATAGCCCTTGCATAACTCCGTCTTCAATTTTCTTCATCATATTCGATCGCAACGCTAACGTTCATACAGAGTGGTTTTCAGATACTGAATCTGATCCCAGTCTCTCTGTATTGACGACGGAAAAATCGTCAGAAAACTTCGATAGTCGGTGATTTAACTATCAAAGAAAAAATATGTGTGCAAACAACGATATTATTTCCAGTTGGAAATTCTATCGATCAATCATCATTCATTTATCTCTTAAATTCACTTATCATTAATTTATTCATTTTCCATTTCTATATATTCGTAAACTCTTATTCCCTAAATTTAGAAAATATACTTTATTAACATTTCGAAACATTTCCATATTTGCTCACATTCCTTAATCTCTATATTAGAACATCTCTGATTCTTATTTGGAAAACATTTCCAAAATGCTTTGATTAGATTTAAAATGATGTTTACTAAAACATTGCTATGCCCACTCAAACTATTTCACTTATTAACTAAATTCACTTAACTAAGCTTCACTATCGAACCTTAACCATTCCTTAGTTAAAACTGAAGTTAATCAAGTTGGGGTATAATTACCTCTCAGACCTTAACGGAACAACAATTCTAACCTCGAAATAGTCAAAGCTCAACTTTAAACAAAATATCGCTTACACGACTCTCGGATTCGATATAAGAATCCACTTCTTTTACAGAAAATATTGATTATAACGGTACCGTTATAATCGCTGTTTCCAAATATTTGATTTATAAAACATTGCTTTTAACAACAGCATTACAATCGATGTGTAGTATTATAGACCATTTATTTTAACAATAGCATTAACATTGCTGTTTAGATTTTCAAACATTTATTATAACGGCAGCGTTAAAAATCGTTGTTTAGATTTTACAAGACATTTATTATAATGGCAGCGTTAAAAATCGTTGTTTAGATTTTACAAGACATTTTTTATAATGGCAGCATTAAAAATCGCTGTTTAGAAATATTTGGTTTATAAAAATATAACTTGCACTTATAAATTTCAATAAATAAATTAATAAGTGAATAAATAAATAATTAAATTTGATTCAAACCGGAAAGTAAAAATAAATACTTCCCTCAATTTGATATAATCGAATTCCAATAAATAATTTTCTCTCGAATAATCTACATTCGATTTTATTTCGAACTTCGGAATTTATCTACCATTTCAGGATGATTCAAATTCTAAATTCACTTTTGAATCTGTTCTTTTCAAATTCTTGCTTAATTCATTTATAACCATATTGGTTTACGAAAACGTTATTACAATTTATTTTATATTCCCAAATGTTGGAATAAAACTCATCGTTTTATTTTAAAATGATGATCCATTTCCCTTTCTCATCCACGTTCCAATTTGGATTCATATTTCAAATCCAAATTTCCTCTATAGATATTTAATTATTTACTTTAAACCATCGTTTACTTTAATTTTGAATATATTTCCTTTATATACCATCATTTGGTTTTGTTCTTATAAATATACTTTTAAACTCAAATTTCTATTTAAAACTTCTATTCAGAATTTTTCAACCAATATACTTTTATTCCAATCTCGTTTATGATTTACTTTGACATTTGCTAAGTTAAAATCTCATCTCAAATATTGCTTTCAAATTTGATTTTCATTTTTCTTCCATATAAATTCAAAATTTGAATTTATATTTCAATTTATCCCATGTTACATAATTCATTTAATTTATAAACACATTTAAATTCAACCCCTTGTTTTAATAAATAAGTTTCCACCTTTTAACTCTCTTCGAAAATTACACTTTAATTCTTGGAAAAATATATTTCCTTTTAAATCTCAAATTCATTTCCTATATTCCAGAATATTTTACGGTATTTAAATACCAAAATTTATAGGGCCAGTGACAACAAAAATCAATCATAGAATACATATCACATCATATAACGCAAATACATAAATGTTGAGGAACCCAGTTGGGCCCCTCCAATCTGTTTCCCTGCATCCATAGATGTCAATCAATATTTATTTCACATAAATATGAGATATCACAGTAAACAGAACAAATTCAGTATAACTATATCAACCAGTTTTATCAACCATTCATCCAAATAACCATCACACAGTATGAAATAAATTTAAAACTCATTTATATAAAAATATAAACGAGGTAGAGTTAGTGAGTTTACTCACCTCGGTTCGTAGTTGACGGTTCTGTTTTTGTTTCATTTAAAATGAAACAGATGTTCTAGTTTCTGCGAAATTCCAGTGGCTCTGTTCTCAGTCACGGTTGCGTACGCAACGTTAATACGATCTCAACACTGTTCGTTTCATCTGATTCGTGGTTAATTATAATAACCCACCATTAATTACTTTTTACTCCAACAAAACCAGAGTTTCTCTCTCCAAGCACACCGATTTTCTTCACCACCATACTCTCATTCCAACGTAATACGAAGATCCCGTTCCTCCAACCATGCTTCTTTTGTCTTCCCATATACACATCTGATTTCCTGTAGCCTATCTTCACCATGCCGTTAGCAACAATGCAACCTGGCCATTTCCAATGATCACCACGCATGAGCTCCTTTTCCAAAATTCCACGATGTCCACAAAAACTACAACATGATTAGTCGTTCACATCCTTCCTTCCCCGAATGTCGCAGTTCGAATCTGCTCCAAATGATTATGGACTTCATTCACTTCTTCCTTATTCAAATATACATCTGATGCTCCCATTTACCCTAGGTCCCCACGCATCATATTCTTCAACAAAATGAAAATCCACTTTGCCAGATTCAACTCCTCCCCGTGCTCCATTAATTCCCATACCAACAGCACTATACTTCACTTCCGCTACCTTCTCCAATTGCCAAAACTTCACCTGATGTCTGCGTTGAACACAGTAAATAACCCTTTACCCTTCTTCCTGCCAGTGCCTTGAACCAGTTCTTTCTCCTTTACTGTAAATTTTGAGTCCTCCAAACTCCTCTCACACTAAAGTCACCAATTTCCATCACAACACCCAGCTCCTCCTAAAAGTCTAACTTCGGTCAACATAATATACCACTCTTCACAAAACAGACCGACCCCCCACTAACCTCGTAACTCCACCCATCCCTGTCGCCAGAGATCCCTGGCCACCACCGCCCCACTGTTGAAGTTACCGATCAAAAACTGAATCCAAAACCGCACACATACTTTTAAGAGACGCCATCGCCAGATGCAATCACCGGGGAGGATGAACCTTCCGCTGTCAGAAGCTGGTCTCGAGCCAGAAATTTCTTTTAAGGGTTCATCGCCCATCTTGCCCTGAAACGAAGATCAACAGTAGTGTGTTTAGGTCTATGTTGGCCATTGGTTAGGATGGGAGGCGGCATCGGAATGATTTAGCACGAGATTTTGTTTAATTTTAGACTACTGTGTATTTGATTTCTTGATCACGGTTTGATTTTACTTTCAGAAAGGGAGTGATGATGTATAGTATTTAAAGGAGGGGAGAAGTTTGAGGAATACGGAACTGAAATTTACTTGACACCCACGGTTGTTATTTACTTGGCAAGCACGGGTGTAAAGCTTCAAGGACACGTTGTTTTGGAAAGCTTGGACAACACGGTACCAAATGGATTGGCACACACACACTATTAAAACTTGGCACGCATGAAGTATAAGGCATACAGAGTACACACAGCTTTGAAAGTTAGAGATATTAGGATCAGCCCAGTGTTCATATTTATTTGTTTTATTTTGTTATAATCATATACATATAGTTGCCTAAGATAGTATATGTAATTTTACTGCATGGTTTCTTTGTTCCTTTTATGCAAATCTTTAATCGTCAAAACATTACATGGGAAATAAAACGTTACTTGCTTGATCAAAGTTTATTCTTTTGATATGTCAATTTCCTGCATATTCAGTTGAATTTTAAATCGTAAATTACGAACTACCGTGACTATTTCAAGCTCATTTTAATTTATATTATAAATTATACATTTGAATATCGTTTTATTAAATAAATTCCTATATATAATTCAAATAATAAATTTAAATATTTAGAATTCAACGGCTGAAAAATACGGGTCGTTACAGTTTTCTTAGATAAGGAATTTCGGGGGCAAAATTTCTTAAGGGGGGAGGGTGTAACGACCCGTATTCTATGTATCGGAGGATCGTAGAGTATTTATTTTATTGTCATACGAAGTCATATGGTCGTGTAACTTTGGGAAACGACTATTGGGGTCATTTCCACATTCACAATTTTTGCCGGATTTTAAAATGACCATTTTGCCCCTGGAGAATCTTGTTTCACTATAACTTTTTATTGGTAAGGAGTTTTGACCTAAAACCACTTCCAATAGATTTGGATGATGGTTTCCCATTCTGTAGAGTGGTCACATTAATCAAACGGACTTATCATTTAGGGGATATAGCTGAAATAAGATTTGAAGATGGAAAAACAACCTAATTGGGCTTAATTAAGTGATTAGCAGTTAGGCCCATAACTCAATTCGGGATTAGGGTTATGGGAGGAAAGAGTTGGATAATCATTTCCTTTCATTTTTCTAGCCGTCACAAACCTTTCTCAAACCCTAATCATGATTTCCATCTTCCAAATCTCTCTTTAATCACAAATTAATCAAATTTACGTTAAATCAAGCCAGATTAACACCAAATTCGAGATAAAGTTGCTGCACCACATTTGAATCTGAACCAAATTAGTAAAAGTTCCAGATCTATCGTTTATTATTTGCTAAGTTAAGTGATTTGCATGTTAATACACTAATCAGTACTAATTAGGGGTGATTGGTGAAAATTAGCGAAATTATACATCCAAAAATTATGGAAAAATATGCATAAATTCTAAGATCATATTTTATGTCACATATATGAAATTGTGTTGATTTGGATATATTTTGTTAATCCTGGAATTTAGGGGATAAAGGGGGAAATTCATGGATTTGTGTGTGTTTGATCTAAATTAACATATGAAATCATTGTTTTGATGTTTTTGGTTGATTCTACATGTTACTAATGATGTTTGGTTTGTTTTATGATTGCATAGGAAAATTAGAATGGCTGAAAACGCCGTCATTTGGCAAAATTAGCTTGCTGGAAAAACTGCAGGGTTTCGGTTCGTGATGGTGACCCCTAGGGTGACCACGAACCGCCATGGTTACCACGACCCCATGGTGACACGAGCCGATGGTGATCACGAGCCGATGATGACCACGAACCGAGCCGTGATGGTGACCCCGAACCGAACCGCATTTGAGCTTTTACCACGCGACGACGATTGTGAAATTTTCTGAAGATCCACTCTAATTCGACCATAACCCGAGATGAAAACGAAGTCCAAGAGGGAAGTTAACGCTTAGGATCCAGATGGGAACCAACGAGTTAACTTCAAGAGTTGGGCTTTGCTGCGGGAAGTGTGCAAAGAAGTTATTGATTTCTATAACTTTGGTTCACCATTGAGAGAGAGGGCATGCAGACGAACCAGATCCAGGGCGGTGTGGACTGGTTGGCCCGTACCCTAGAGCCAGGGCGGTGTGGACTGGGTAGGTGTAACAACCCGGAAATTCTGAGCCAATTTAAAATTTTTATTTTTGCGAATTTAAAGAATTTCGAATATTTAAAATGAATTATTTTAAATAATAATGACGGAAAATTTATTTTCGGCGAAGTTAAAACGAATAAATTTATTTTAATTATATAACGAGCCTGAAATGGCGCTGTAGTTCGAAAATTCGATTTCGAATTTCAAATGAATGTACACGATTCAAAATAAATGGGATTTCAGCTAAACAAGAAATATTTGAATCTGTTTAATCATATCTTTCTAACGGATGTAAGAAACTGAGATTTCACTTTAGAAGTTGAGAGATATGTCCAGTTTAAAATTCAGAAAAGTCGCTGTGGAATTTATATATATTTAAATATATATAAAGGCCCTTAAAAATGGAAATTTTGCAAACGACCTTCGTTTTCGATGAAAACACTTTTGTTGGATCCGGGATGTCAAATTATTGCTAGGTTTCAAAATTCATAATTTTCGGAATCAATATGTGAGCGTGGCGAAGTTAAATGTGTTTTGACAGTTTCAGTCAATTTCGATCGACCGGAAATTGGCCATTTTTCAAACGGTCTCGGAATTTGATGAAATTAGTTTTGTTAGGACCATATCATCAATACGAAGCTAGAAATAATTTTTCTGTAATTTTTGGGATCCGTATGTGGCCCCAGTAAATTGAAATGTGCGTTCAAAATTAGTATATAGATTTATATTTTGATTTTGACGGAAACTGATCGAAACGGTCGAATTGGCCTATGTAACATATCCCATTGTGTTCGGAATGGGGGTAATTAACTAGGGACGACAGTCGGTGGGTTTGATTTCGAGTTCAAATAAAAAAGTTACCTTTTTAAAATTCAAAAAGAAATTAAACCCTAATAGATGGTCAAACCCTTATCCCTTAGCTTCCGTGGTCACCCCCCCCCCCCCTCAGCCCCTTATTGTTCAAACCAATCAAAAGAAAAAAATAAAATAATAAAATAACCCGCTGTCCCCCAAATCGCCCTCCCCCTCAGGCGGCGCCACCACCCGCCGTGACCCCCCTGCCCCGCGCTCCAGCGCCTCCACCTCAGGGCCCCCCCTTCGACGACAGCTCTCCCCCTTCCACTCTCCTTCCAAAACCGCCTAGCCCTTCACCCGAGAACCGCCGAACACCCCTTAGCCCACCGCCGTTCGATCTGAGCCCCCCACACCTCTGGCGACCACCACAGCAGCACCCGACGCCCCCTCCGCCGATAAACACAGTGAGTTTACTGATTTTGTTTTATTTTGCTTTATAAAATTCGGGTTTTTAACATTATAAAGCCATGGTTTTTAATGCGATGAGATTATGGTTTTAACACGGGAAAATATGATTTTTTGACATATAAAGATTATATTTTTATAAAGGTAAAGCTTGGATTTTTAATGCAAAGAGAGCTTGGGTTTTTAAGGTAAGGAAAGCTAGTCTTTTTGATGAAGAAAAGGAACGATTTTTATCATAGAAAGGGAATTTTTTTTATAATGTTTTCATTGTGATAAAAATACGGTTTCTATAATGAATTCATGAAGATAAAAATTCGATTTTTACATATATGAACTAGCGATAAAAATTCGATCTTTATATATGATGTTAGCAATATAAACATATGGTTTTCAGAAGAAAATAAAAATATAATTTTTATATAGTGAAGAGAATAAAAATATAATTTTTATATAGTGTAGAGAATAAAAATATGATTTTTAAATAGTAGAGATTATAAAAATATGATTTTTATAAGATAGAGAATATAAAAATACGATTTTTATATATGTTGTAGAAAAATAAAAATCAGATTTTTATTATATGTATAGTGAAATAAAAATGCGATTTTTATAGCGTTGAAATGAAAACGTGATTTTTAATATGAACAGCGTAGAGAGGACTATGTTGGAATGTCAGGCTTATCTCGACGGTTCTGAAATTTAGAAATAAAACTGGCGGAGTGGATCCTGAAGGTGAGAACTCCTCACTTTAAATTTTCTTTTCTAGTTAAAAATATATACGAGGATGCAGACGGTGCTTAGCAGCACCTGACACCCGTCGTCCACAGACCATGGACGACTTGTTTGTTTGGTTGTGTAGTTGATAGGATTATTGGTTTGAATTTGGTTTGGTGTGTGAAATGGAATTGAATAGATCGGTATGTGTATGGCGTGGGCCATTATTAGACTGGGGATAAGGCTAGGCCTTGTCCCGTTTCTAGTATCGTGCCGTTATGCCGCCGAAATTTTCTAAAATAAGTTAGAAAAATAAAAATATCATTTTATTGAATAAATGAGCTAAATAGAAATTCATGTGTTGAAAGAAAATATTTTATCGTTAAAAATATAATTTTTAACGTGTGTGTGAATAAAATAAAATATTCATTTACAAATCTGACGATTTGTTTATGTACACTGATTTGGCTGATATGGATTGGGACGATAAATTTTACACATCGCCCAACTACACAAATAAAATCTGTGTTTGTTGATGTGAAACCCCACACGGATATTAGGATGATATTTAACGTACACTGATCCCAATTATTTAGTTGTATGTCGATCGATAGGTTGACAGACAGTTGTATTGTGCACTTTGGATGATGGTTGATAATTATCGTTGCTGTTATATACATGTGTTGTATGGAAACCATATAATTAACATTGTATGGTAATTTATTGGGCCTCATTCCAATTGGGAAAATAAAGAATATTATAAAATAAATTCATGTGTTGAATAAATATATATTCATGTGTTGAAGAAATATATATTCATGTGTTGAAGAAATATATATTCATGTGTTGAATAAAATAAATTCATGTGTTGAATAAATATATATTCATGTGTTGAATAAAAGAATATTCATGTGTTGAATAAAATATATATTCATGTGTTGAAGAAAATATTCATTTGTTGAATAGAATAACGAAGTTATTGAAATATATAAAGCCGTGTTGATTAGATTTGCGCCATTTTGACGTGAACGATATTTATATCGATTTTATACGAATATCAAAAAAAGAAGTGATTTCAAAACATAACGTTTGAAAATATTATCATTTATATATATATTGATGATATGGAATATTCAGTTTTGATTTAAAATTGAATATGAAGTTGAAATCGTTTTGAAAACGAATTTAAAACGATTTATAAAATACGTTTTGAATTGGAATCGATGAAATATATATAATATATATATTATATATATTTAATGGTCTGAATAGAACGCGTCGCGCTGCGGCAGTTCGCGAATTTTGACCATTGACTTCGAATTGACGTTACGGGAGATCAGACCGTCAGATTCTCCTGAAACCGGAACCGTTGGGTTCGTATCGAAAAGAGATTTTTGATGAATATTAGAAATTTGAAATCTAACGGTTGGATTTGGATTATGTCCAAATCAAATTTGGAAAAGGTCGTTGTAAGTGCAGTTCGACGACCGTTATTGGAAACCGACTGTACGGGCCTTGATAAAATTATTAAAAATATCTATAATTTGTGTAAAATCATAATATATGAATTGGAAAGAACTAGGATGAAAAATTCCCTGTTTGAAAGGATAAAAATATATTTTTGTCGAAATGAATTAGTTTATAACTAGAACTAAAATCCAATTATTTTAAAATAAATAAAATTGGATTTGAAGTGATTTTAAATATAACCGGAATTTCTAATATACGAATTGGAATGGATTTGAATCGAAATTATCTTCGGAATATTTCGATGTTGGATTTTGGGATTATACAGATATGGTTAAGGGAATTTGAAAGATATATTTATATCGTTATTTCCAATACAATATTTGTTGGTTTCAGAATTTGATATTGAATATAAGCCGATATATTTTCTATTTAGAGCCTTGTATTAGTAATTAACTTCACCAACCAATGGATTTTGATCTTTCGAACATGCAAAGCTAGTAGTCAAGGCTGTCAAAAACACACCACTGTTTTGTGTTGTACATTTGGCATCTCTGAACCTTGTATAAAATCTGTATCCATTGATAACATATCCAGTAAACCGCTTTGCTGTTGGAAGAGCCCCATTGCAAGCAATTGTACTTCTTTTGAAATGTCCTCCTTTTTTCCAACCTCTTGCTTTAACCACTTCCAAAATTCTTCACTATGTTCTCTCTCTTTTGTATTTTTTTGATGATGCATGACCATCAATTAAAGCTCGATGTTCCCTAGAATAAAGACCAGGTCAATAAAAGATAGAAACAAATTTGGCTGGATCCATTACTAAAGCTGGAACTGACCATACAGAAAACAATTCTGTATGAATGAGAACATAGCTTAAGTACAAATCATGCCTGAAATCCCTGAAAGTGCTGAAACTTGGAATTTACACTACGTGAGGCTAGAATCAATAATATGTTTGTAGATTGTTTAAAAGAACTGATTTTGCTGGCAAAAGAATGACATCAAAAATAGTTTTTTTAATAGTTGACATCATTTCACAAACTACGCGAAGAATATTATTACTGATGTTAACCAATCTTGTCCACTTTTCTAATTAAATAAACCATTGTAAACTTTAATTGCATGAAATTCCATCTGTCAGGTTCAAAAAGGAAAACATTATTTATTATGAAAAAAGGAACAAAATAACTAACAAAGGATTCATAAAGATAGTAATAATACTTCAATATTTACTAAAATAAAAATACTTACCCAAGTAAACTCTCTATTTCCTTGTTACCACAATTGAATAGAATGTAATGGTGACATTTCATCCATTGAGAATTTTTAAGATGAATAGTTTTTCTATCTTTGTTTCTTCTTATGCCAATGGGATATTCCAGATTTTGTGGACATGTTTCAAATTGCATTTTTCCTGCTCTATCGCCACCTAAGAACCTTGAACAGAATATCAAACATTCCTCTACAAGATAACCTTCAGCAATGGACGCCTCGGGTTTACTTTTGTTGCGAACATATGATTTCAGTTTACAAAGATAACGCTCAATAGCAAACATACAACGAACACGTGCAGGTCCCTTGCATAAATTAACTAGTAAGTGCACCATTTTATCGAAGAAAGCATTTGGGAATATTATCTCAAATTGACAAAAAAATTCCACAATTTCCTTTTGTAGCCTCTTGAGATCAGCAAAATCGATACTTTTACTCCAAACACTTCTTAGAAATGCACCTAATCTTATCATAGGTATTGCAACTTCATGTTTTATAGATTTCTTCACGGAAAACTGCAGTAAGTAGTGGAGAAGAAAATGAGCATCATGGCTCTTATACCCTGCAATTTTCCACTCTTTCTTGTTTACATACCGGCTGATATTAGTTGCACAACCATAAGGCCGTTTAGCACTCTCCGACAACGAGTAAAATAGTTCTTTCTCCTTGTTCGTCATTTCAAATATGGCAGCCCTCATCTCAAGGTAATTCCCAACGGTTGATAGAACCGGATGAAGGACCTCCCTGATGCTTATCTTTTGTAAATCATACCGAGCATTTAAATGGTCTTTCGACTTCCCATCAATATTGAGTAAAGAACCAAGTATGTTATCACAAATGTTTTCCTCTATGTACATAACATCAAGGTTATGTCGACATACATTTTGACTCCAATATAGTAAACTAAAAAATATTGTCTTTTTTTTAAAAGGAGATTCATTTTTATGCTTCTTGACCTCTTTCTTTCCAAAAATATTTTCATAACCAGCCAACAGTTCTTCAATGTCAGTCCCGGATAAAATACCGGGAGGTGTTCCCATTTCAATTTCACCATTGAACCTTTTCTTATCAAACCTCCACTAGTGTCCCGGGTCTAAAATTTTCCTATGATTCATGTAGCAAATTTTTCTACTATGTTTCAAGTAAGTTGAAGAAGTATCGAAATGGTATATGGGACATGCTAAATTACCCTTCGTGCTCCAGCCGGATAACATTGCATAGTCCGCAAAGTTGCTGATCGTCCATAACACGCTTGCACGTAATGTGAAATCATCACCAGTGAAGGCATCATAAGTTTGTATGCCAAGATCCCATAATTCTTTCAATTCTGCGATAAGAGGCTGCATGTAGACATCAATGTAATTGTTAGGAGACTTTGGACCAGAGATAAGGGTTGAAAGTATCAAATTTTCTATCTTCATGCATAACCAAGGTGGAATGTTATAATTTACCAATACGATCGGCCATGCGCTGTGTTGTGTAGTCATTGTACGAAAAGGACTGAATCCATCAGATGTTACTCTTAACCTGATATTTCTGTTTTCTGATGAAAAATGAGGATAATTGGCATCCATAGTCTTCCATACCTCACCATCAGCTGGATGTCGAAGTCTGCCATCATTTTTTTGTCCTACTGCATGCCATAACATAAGTTCTGCGTACTCCTTCGACATGAACTTCTTTTGCAACCTTGGTTTTAGTGGAAAATAACGCATCACTTTTGCTAGTACTTTGTGAATCCGCTTCTCCAAATCTTTGTCAATAGCCACTTTCTCTTCTGGTATAACCCACCTTGAAAAACCACAACTTTTGCAGGTATTTTTCTTTTCATTTTCTACCCAATATAGCATGCAGTCATTTGGACATGCATGTATTCTTTGGTAATCGAGGCCTAAATCTTTATTGATATTTTTAGTAGCATTGAAAGAAAGGGATGTGGGCTTCTGGAAAAGCTTCTTTCATCAACTCTAATAAATTGCTGAATGCAGACTCAGTGATTCTATGTAGGCATTTCAAAGAATAAAGCCTGACAATGAAACTTAATCGCGAAAATGTATTACACCCGGGATATAATGGCTGTTTTCCCTCTTTAACACATTGATGAAATTTTCTAGCATTGAAATCTATTCCATTTGACCCATCAAAAGATCCATCTTCATTGTTCTGCATATTTCCACAAGTACGTTGCAACATCTCATCGAGACTATCTCCAAAATTTACCCCTGCTTCACAATCCGTATTGTTATAGCTCCTTTCAGGATCTAAACAGGAAACTTCACAAATCCATTTCATGTACAATGTAATGATCTGAAATCCCCCTTACGGGAAATCACGGATTGTACTGAGGACAAGACGAATCCGAACACAAACAGAAGAACATTTCATTGCTTATTACAACAATTTCATCAGAATACAAGAATATACAGAGTATAAACAATTATAATACAACAGAAAAATATCAGAGAATACAATAAATTATATAGCATTGGAAAAACAATACAAAACACAACTGAAAGTAATACACGGATACCAAGCTTTCCGAATATCGCTTCAGCTGTAAATCAGGATCCTGTGAATATAAATCTGCAAAACCAAAACTAATAGCTGCCCATGTCCAAATAAGGGCACCCAGAGTTTAGGTTAAAATAATAAACTTCAGGTCAATCATGTGACTGGTGTGAGAACTAAAACAGTTATTTAAAACTTTACTTTAAATCAGATATATCAAGGGACCACGCTGTATAACACGGAACGGGTTTCCTCCCAAGAATACCGGTGCATATAACAAAACAGCGCAATGCTTTTTGGAAAAATGAAGCTATTATAAGACCCAGGTCCCATCACACAATGCAACACAAGCCAGAGGATTGGGTTTTCCCTTATAATAGCCAAACATGCTTGGTACGTTAAAAACAAATAATTTTATACTATTATAAGTGTATAGTGTCAAAAAAATTTCCATCATAAATATCAATCATAGACGGCATGGGTACCATATATCATGTCGCCATACTAGGCTCTACAATCAAAACCGCAAAGTCATGTATTGGAAGTTGGATTTCCATCTATGAACCGAGGCAAGGGATCATCCTCTACCGAATTCGAGACTATGTAGCCCGAGCCTCAGGAAAGTACTCTGTCAAGCCTTAGGAAACACAGTGTCGGTCCACTGATGTGGATTAAAATGCCTGAACACTGCGTTTCCCCGCCCTTTGGGATGTAAATGAGTCCTATGACTCTATCGGCTCCACATAGTCATCGATATATCTGAGGCGCCTCGCAATCCAACAACCAAATAGGTGGAAATAATATAAATTTCAGGGCTGGTAGGTCACTGACACCACCCTAGCTAGAAGGAAACACATGTCCTATCTAGATCCTTCTCCCGTTTCTGGTTCACAACCGGGGTGTGAGGCTCGCGAATCAACGCTACACAAAGCTATACCACACAGGACATGCTTTGATCATCAACCACAAGACTTTGCTTTTCAACAAAAGCCTTGATCATTTGCCACTTAGGCATGCCACACAGGCAATTCACTCCATACGATTGATATCCATCGATATATGACCTCTAAGCTCGTACGTCTCAGAGAAGGGAGTTAAGCAAGAGAATAAATTCTCCGCCGCCAAACAGATATATATTTAATAGAAATCAATCACACAGAATAAAATCCAATGTCAGACACATAGTCCATTTACAGGTTCGTTCTGGGTCTGAACGAAATCGGAGGCGCCTTGTACCTCGCATATCCATCGATCTCTAAGTACGTCTGGACGATCACCAACTGATTCCCTCCTCTTGGGTGTACAGCCCAATCAAGATCATCAGTAATCACCCAAACGATGTGAAGACCTCCGGTGTTCGACCACCGTCTTCATCCTCGACACATCTTCGAATCAGTTATTCAGAATGGGATAAACCCGGTCTTTCTGAATAACCCGCGTATATAATAAACAAGTGTTACACAAACACAACATACTCCTCATTCCAATTTAGAATATTCTTTTATTCAAATATTCTTATACTTTGGAAAAGGTTCCCATTAATTTTGTCAAAGATAAATTCTTTAAATTTATTCTTTAATCTTCTTTTGAATATCAATTTAAATCAAATAATGGTTTATCCAAACTAGTCGGGATTAGCGAACCTTACCGAAGTAATCACTTGTTAAATTTCCCAACCCAAACCTATTCATCCCATGAAGTAAAACTGGTCATACTTCATATCTAACACCACGGTGTTATCAGTAAATTCAATTACCATTTCACGTTCAAATCTAATTAAAGATTCAATAAAACTCCACTTGGTTTTAATCTTCCCAATAATCACTATCAATGATTATTTAACTTGGGAAATCACATCCTGGCTTTAACTGGGTTAAATAACCAATGTCATTTAAAACACGGTTCACTATAAACCCAAAATCACATTTGATATTAAATAAAAGGCTCTGAATAGAAAATATATCGGCTTATATTCAATATCAAATACCACGACCAACAAATATCGTATTGGAAATAACGATATAAATATATCTTTCAAATTTCCATAACAATATCTGTATAATCACGAAATCCAACATCGAAATATTCCAAAGACAATTTCGATTCAAATCCATTCCAATTCAATTATTGGAAATTCTGGTTATTTTCAAAACCATTTCAAATCCACTTTATTTATTTTAAAAAAATAAATGGGATTATAATTCTAGTCCAAAACTAGTTCATTTCGATAAAAATCTATTTTTGTCTTTTCAAATTTGGGATTTTTCAACTCAATTCTTCACAAATCATTTCTTATGATTTTACACAAATTATTACTATTTTTATTAATTTTATCAAGGCCCGTACAGTCGATTTCCATCAACGGCCATCGAACTGCACTTACAGCGACCTTTTCCAAATTTGATTTGGACATAATTCCAAATCCAACTATTAGATTTTAAATATCTAATATTCGTTAGAAAGCTCTTTTCGATACGAACTCAACGGTTCCGGTTTTAGGAGAATCCGACGGTCGGATCTCGCGCAATATCAATTCGAAGTCAATGGTCGAAATTCGCGAACTACCGCGGCGCGGTGCGTTCTATTCAGGCCATTATATTATATATATATATAATATATATATATATATATATATATATATATATATTTCGTCGATTTCCTTTTTAAAACGTATTTTATAAATCGTTTTAAATTCGTTTTCGAAACGATTTCAACTTCATATTCAATTTCGAATCAAAATTGAGTATTCCACATCATCGATATACAAATGATAATATTTTCAAAACATTATATTTTGAAATCACTTCCTTTTCTATAATCATTACAAAAATGAATATAATCGATATAAATATCGTTCGCATCAAAATGGCGCATATCTAACTAACACGACTTTATATATTTCAATAACTTCGTTATTTTATTCAACAAATGAATATTTTCTTCAACACATGAATATATAATTTTTTATTCAACACATGAATTTTTATTCTATTCAACACATGAATTTTCTTTCTATTCAACACATGAATATTTATTCTATTCAACACATGAATATATATTTTTATTCAACACATGAATTTATATTTTTATTCAACACATGAATATATATTTTTATTCTATTCAACACATGAATTTTCTTTTATAATATTCCTTATTCTCCCAAATTGGAATGAGGCCCAATCAATTACCATATAATGTTAATTATATGGATTCCCTACAACACATGTATATAATAGTAATGACAAATCATCAACAATCATCCCGAGTGCACCACACAACTGCATAAGCATTAAATATAAATAACTAACACTTACACAGTCTGTCAACCCATCGATTGACATTCAACTAATCAATTGGGATTAGTGCACGTCAAATATCATCCCAATACCCGTATGGGGTTTCAAATTAACAAACACAGATTTTTATTTGTGTAGTTGGGCGATGTGTAAAATTTATCGTCCCAATCAATATCAGTCAAATGGGTGCTCATAAACAAATCGTTCGATTCATAAATGAATATTTATTTTATATACATGTTTAAAATTATATTTTTAACAATAAAATATTTTATTCATTCCACTTCACACAATCAACTTTCACAACACTTCAATCAAACAAACAAGTCATCCATGGTCTGTGGACGACGGGTGTCGGGTGCTGCTAAGCACCGTCTACATCCTAGTATATATTTCAACTAGAAATAAAATTAAAAGTGAGGAGTTCTCACCAAGAGCTAAACCAAATGTCGCTACTCTTCATATGTAGAAAATCTTTGCCGCGTTTCCCACGAGATCTGTTTCACGCGGTATACGTTAAAAATCACATTTTTATTCTTGTAGTATTCGTATAAAAATCTAATATTTAAAATGAAGTTATTTAAAATAAAAATCATATTTTTATTTCTCTACCCAAATAATAAAAATCATATTTTTAATTCGCTATGTATATAAAAATTATATTTTATATTCTCTATTATATAAAAAATCTATTTTCAATCCGCTACTCGTATAAAAATCGAATTTTTATTTCGCTACTACATATATAAAAATTATATTTTTATATTCTCAGTCTTATAAAAATCATATTTTTATAATCTCTACTATATAAAAATCATATTTTTATTATCTCTATAATATAAAAATCCTATTTTTATTCTTTCTATAGTATAAAAATCATATTTTTATAGCGATGTTCGTATCATAAAAATCATATTTTTATTTCTAAACCATTCATATAATATAAAAATCCTATCTTTATTATGAAACCATTCTTATAAAAATCATATAAAAATCCTATCTTTATCATTATTAAAGATCTATCCTTTCTCTATATAAAAATCTCGCCTTTTTCTATTTAAAAATCAAATCTTTTCTTGTTAAAAATCCAATCTTTTTCTATGTTAAAAAATCTGATCTTTCGTTTATTTAAAAATCACATCTTTCTTCAAACCATATATATAAAATTCAAAAGTTTATTCTTTAATCTTTATCTACATTAAGGATCTAATTTTTATTATCATAAAAACTGAAAAGAATTTAAATAAATAATATAAAAACTTACTTTTTATCGAACAAAGAGGGAGCATGGCGGTCTGAGGGCGCGCATGGGGTCAGAGGGGTGCCCAGTGGTAGCGGCAGGCCGTTCGTGGTCGGAAAAGAGGTGGCGGCGCGGTCTTCTGTGCTACGACGCGGTCTTCAAAAGGAAAGAGGAGAGAGGAGGAGAGAGGACTGGAGGGGGGGTGCTGATCTGGGGGGCGTCGGTGGGTGGAGGGTACGACGGGAAGAGGCGGTGGTCAATGGCCACGGAAGGGCGACGAAATCGAGCATGAGGGGGGCGGGTTTCTGATTTAAAATGGGGTTGACTTCAAATGGAGATAAGGGGGGCTTATTGAAAAAATATATATAAGTTAATTATTTTAATCCCAAAAAGTAACTTTTTACTTCGACCTCCAAATGAGACCCACCGACTGTCGTTTATAACTAATTACCCCCATTCCGAACACAATGGGATATGTATCGTAAGCTGATTCGATCGTTTCGAATGGTTTTCGTCAAAATCAAAATATAAATCTATATATTGAATTTGAACGCTCATTTCAATTTACCGGGACCACATACGGACTCTAAAAATTAGAAAAAATATTTTCTAGCTTCATATTGACGATACGGTTCTAACAGAACTAATTTCGTCAAATTCCAAGACTGTTTGAAAAATGGCCATTTTCTAGTCGATCGAAATTGACTGAAACTGTTAAAACACGTTTTACTTCGCGACGTTCACATATTGATTCGAAAAATTACGAATTTTGGAATCTAGAAATAATTTAACATCACGGATCCAACAAAATTGGTTTCGTCAAAAACCGAGGTCATTTGCAAAATTTCCATTTTTAAGGGCCAGAATTCCATAGTGACTATTCTGAATTTTCAACTAGACGTAACTTTTGATTCCCGCTATGAAATTTCAATTTTTCGTATTCCTTGGAAAGATATTCTTAATTAGATTCAAATATTTTTGGTTTCGCTAAAATCCAGTTTATTTTGAATCATGTACATTCATTTGAACTTTGAAATCGAATTTTCGAATTACCGCACCATTTCAGGCTCGTTGTATAATTAAAAATAAATATTTATATTCTAACGACAATCTATATAAATATATGTGTTCTAATTCTATTCAAATTAAGTTTCTCAACGTTATTACTTAAAATAATTCATTTTAAATACTCAAAATTCACTATAATTGCCAAAATAAAAATTTTAAATTGGCTCAAATTTCCGGGTTATTACAATCTCCCCCACTTAAAACTTTTCGTCCCCGAAAAGGAACGAATCCGAAAGTTGTTTAACCAGTCAACTCAACTTCCATTATTTTCATTACGGCTTAAGTTCTTCAACTTTTCAGTTTTTAAGAACTTTTCAAATTTTTCAAAAATTTGGCTAACACCCTAAATTTTCGAAAAATTTCGCCATAACCTCCCCTACACCGGGAGCTTCGGGATATTTCAAATAGCCTCCCATGGCCCTCACCAATCCAAAATAAAAAGAAAAGCCAAGCGGCTAGCCAATCGGCTCATAAAATCATCAAAACCCAAAGAAATATAATAAACATGTACCTATTTGTCGGGCAAACAATTTTATTCCTCTTCTCTAGCCTCCTTGCTATGACGTGTTCAATGTAATTACATGTACAAGCATGCAAATGCGATAAATTTTCAATACAGTCCACTATTTGGTTCAATTTGGCTAAAGGTTCAACATTAAATTAATCAAACAATAATCAAACAACACAATCAGCAATCAATTAGTTGATTAACGTTTCAAATTCATAATTTTGATATATATACAGAAAATCACGTTTTTGGTGCCAAATCACAACAATGGCCCTATCTAGTTTTTGTTCTCACACCAGTCTAATGGAAATATATAGATATCACACTTTCGAAACTCGAAAATAAATACTAGTGATGGTATACTTCATCATTAGGATCATGTCCGGGAGACTAGAGTGTGATTCTATATCTATCCAGTATATTAAAACTTCGAATATACATTCATGACGCGTATATGCAAAATCTTTATGTACTCGATTGTCCAAATTCAATACAAATAAATATTCAAATACGTATAGAACGATTTAAATTTCAAAACAAAGTTTGTTTTCAAATTTTTATTTCAAAAATTTCACTCTTTACACTCGTTCTAGGATACTACTGATCCCATCTCTAACGAGTCATTCTCATTGGATATTACTAATCCAATATTTGATGAATTCTTTCGTTTGGTTGTAATGTGTCTTGTTCTCGAGCTCTGTAAACCAAAGCTCTGATACCAAGCTGTAACGATCCGAAATCCCCCTTACGGGAAATCACGGATTGTACTGAGGACAAGACAAATCCGAACACAAACAGAAGAACATTTCATTGCTTATTACAACAATTTCATCAGAATACACGAAATATAGAATATAAACAATTAAAATACAACAGAAAAATACCAGAGATTACAATAAATTACATAGCAGCGGAAAAACAATACAAAACACAACTGAAAGCAATACACGGATACAGAGCTTTCCGAATATCGCTTCAGCTGTAAATCAGGATCCTACGAATATAAATCTGCAAAACCAAAACTACTAGCTGCCCGTGTCAAAATAAGGGCACCCAGTGTTTAGGTTAAAACAATAAACTCCAGGTCAGTCATGTGACTGGTGTGAGAACTAAAACAGTTATTTAAAACTTTACTTTAAATCAGATATATCAAGGGACCACGTCGTATAACACGGAACGGGTTTCCTCCCAAGAATACCGGTGCATATAACAAAACAGCGCAATGCTTTTTGGAAAAATGAAGCTATTATAAGACCCAGGTCCCATCACACAATGCAACACAAGCCAGAGGATAGGGTTTTCCCTTATAATAGCCAAACATGCTTGGTACGTTAAAAACAAATCATTTGATACTATTATAAGTGTACAGTGTCAAAACAATTTCCATCATAAATATCAATCATAGACGGCATGGGTACCATATATCATGTCGCCATACTAGGCTCTACAATCAAAACCGCAAAGTCACGTATAGGAAGTTGGATTTCCATTTGTGAACCGAGGCAAGGTGTCGTCCTTTACCGAATTCGAGACTCTCTAGCTCGAGCCTCAGGCAAGTACTCTGTCAAGCCTTAGGAGC
The DNA here is from genome assembly GCA_030737875.1 of Allium sativum. Classification (NCBI taxonomy): domain Eukaryota; kingdom Viridiplantae; phylum Streptophyta; class Magnoliopsida; order Asparagales; family Amaryllidaceae; genus Allium; species Allium sativum. The sequence continues at coordinate 284,809,805 of CM060921.1, forward strand.
CACAGGGCCGGTCCACCAATGTGGATTAAAATGCCTGAACATTGCGTTTCCCCGCCCTTTGGGGCGTAAATGAGTCCTATGACTCCATCAGCTCCACATAGTCACCGATATATCTGAGGCGCCTCGCAATCCAACAACCACACAGGTGAAAATAGTATAAATGTCAGGGCTGGTAGGTCACTGACACCACCCTAGCTAGAAGGAAACGCATGTCCTCCCTGGATCCTTCTCCCGTTTCTGGTTCACAACCGGGGTGTGAGGCTCGCTAATCAACGCTACACAAAGCTATGCCACACTGGCCGTGCTTTGATCATCAACCACAAGACTTTGCTTTTCAACAAAAGCCTTGATCATTTGCCACTTAGGCGTGCCACACAGGCAATTCACTCCAAGCGATTGATATCCATCAATATATAACCTTTGAGCTCGTACATCTCAGAGAAGGGCGTTAAGCAAGAGAATAAATTCTCCGCCGCCAAACAGATATATATATTTAATAGAAATCAATCACACAGAATAAAATCCAATGTCAGACACACAGTCCATTTACAAGTTCGTTCTGGGTCTGAACGAAACCGGAGGCACCTTGTACCTCGCATATCCATCGATCTCCAAGTACGTCTGGACGATCACCAACTGTTTCCCTCATCTTGGGTGTACAGCCCAATCTAGTTCATCAGTAATCACCCAAACGATGTAAAGACCTCCGGTCCTCGACCACCGTCTTCATCCTCGACACATCGTCGAATCAGTTATTTAGAATGGGATAAACCCGGTCTTTTTGAATAACCGGCGTATATAATAAACAAGTGTTACACAAACACAACATACGCCTCATTCCAATTCAGAATATTCTTTTATTCAAATATTCTTATACTTTTGGAAAGGTTCCCATTAATTTTATCAAAGATAAATTCTTTAAATTTATTCTTTAATCTTTTTTTGAATATCAATTTAAACCAAATTATGGTTTATCCGGACTAGTCGGGATTAGCGAACCTTACCGAAGTAATCACTTGTTAAATTTCCCAACCCCAACCTATTCATCCCATGAAGTAAAACCGGTCGTACTTCATATCTAACACCACGGTGTTATCGGTAAATTCAATTACCATTTCACGTTCAAATCTAATTAAAGATTTAACTATCGCCTGGAGAAAAACTGGTGATACCCCATCCTCGATCATTTCAATCTAATTAAAGATTCATTAAAACTCCACTTGGTTTTAATCTTCCCAATAATCACTATCAATGATTATTTAACTTGGGAAATCATATCCTGTCTTTAACTGGGTTAAAAAACTAATGTCATTTAAAACACGGTTCACTATAAACCCAAAATCACATTTGATATTAAATACAAGGCTCTGAATAGAAAATATATCGGCTTATATTCAATATCAAATACCACGACCAACAAATATCGTATTGGAAATAACGATATAAATATATCTTTAAAATTTCCATAACAATATCTGTATAAGCACGAAATCCAACATTGAAATATTCCAAAGACAATTTCAATTCAAATCCATTCCAATTCAATTATTGGAAATTCTGGTTATTTTCAAAACCATTTCAAATCCACGTTATTTATTTTAAAAAAAATAAATGGGATTATAATTCTAGTTCAAAACTAGTTCATTTCGATAAAAATCTATTTTTATTTTTTTCAAATTTGGGATTTTTCATCTCAATTCTTCACAAATCATTTCTTATGATTTTACACACATTATTACTATTTTTAATAATTTTATCAAGGCCCGTACAGTCGATTTCCATCAACGGCCATTGAACTGCACTTACAGCGACCTTTTCCAAATTTAATTTGGACATAATTCCAAATCCAACCGTTAGATTTCAAATCCCTAATATTTGTTACAAAGCTCTTTTCGATTCGAACTCAATGGTTCCGGTTTTACGAGAATCCGATGGTCGGATCTCCCGCAATATCAATTCGAAGTCAATGGTCGAAATTCGCGAACTGCCACGGCGCGGAGCGTTCTATTCAGGCCATTATATTATATATATATATAATATATATAACATATATTTCGTCGATTTCCTTTTTAAAACGTATTTTATAAATCGTTTTAAATTCGTTTTCGAAACGATTCCAACTTCATATTCAATTTCGAATCAGAATTGAATATTCCGCATCATCAATATACAAATGATAATATTTTCAAAACGTTATATTTTGAAATCACTTCCTTTTCTATAATCATTATAAAAATGAATATAATCGATATAAATATCATTCGCGTCGCATATCTAACTAACACGGCTTTATATATTTCAATAACTTCGTTATTCTATTCAACGAATGAATATTTTCTTCAATACATGAATATATATATTTATTCCACACATGAGTTTTTATTCTATTCAACACATGAATTTTTATTCTATTCAACACATGAATTTTTATTCTATTCAACACATGAATTTTCTTTCTATTCAACACATGAATATTTATTCTATTCAACACATGAATATATATTTTTATTCAACACATGAATATTTATTCTATTCAACACATGAATATATATTTTTATTCTATTCAACACATGAATTTTCTTTTACAATATTCCTTATTCTCCCAAATTGGAATGAGGCCCAATCAATTACCATATAATGTTAATTATATGGATTCCCTACAATACATGTATATAATAGCAACGATAAATCATCAACCATCATCCCGAGTGCACCACACAACTGCATAAGCATTAAATATAAATAATTAACGTTTACACAGTCTGTCAACCGATCGATTGACATACAACTAAACAATCGGGATTAGTGTACGTCAAATATCATCCCAATACTCATGTGGGGTTTCATATCAACAAATACAGATTTTTATTTGTGCAGTTGGGTGATGTGTAAAATTTATCGTCCCAATCAATATCAGTCAAATGGGTGCTCATAAACAAATCCTTCGATTCGTAAATGAATATTTATTTTATATACACGTTAAAAACTATATTTTTAACTACAAAATATTTTATTCATTCCACTTCACACAATCAACTTTCACAACACATAAATCAAACACACAAGCCATCCATGGTCTGTGGACGACGGATGTTGGGTGCTGCTAAGCACCGTCTACATCCTAGTATATATTTCAACTAGAAATAAAATTAAAAGTGAGGAGTTCTCACCAAGAGCTAAACCAAACGCCGCGACTCTTCATATATAGAAAATCTTCGCCGCGTTTCCCACGAGATCTGTTTCGCGCGGTATACGTTAAAAATCACATTTCTATTCTTGTACTATTCGTATAAAAATCTAATTTTTAAAATGAAGTTATTTAAAATAAAAATCATATTTTTATTTCGCTGCCCAAATAATAAAAATCATATTTTTAATTCGCTACATATATAAAAATTATATTTTTATATTCTCTATTATATAAAAATTCTATTTTCAATCAACTACTCGTATAAAAATCGAATTTTTATTTCGGTACTACATATATAAAAATTATATTTTTATATTCTCAGTCTTATAAAAAACATATTTTTTTAATCTCTACTATATAAAAATCATATTTTTATTATCTCTATAATATAAAAATCCTATTTTTATTCTTTCTATAGTATAAAAATCATATTTTTATAGCGATGTTCATATCATAAAAATCATATTTTTATTTCTAAACCATTCATATAAAACTCATATAAAAATCCTATCTTTATTATGAAACCATTTTTATAAAAATCATATAAAAATCCTATCTTTATCATGATTAAAAATCTATCCTTTTTCTATATAAAAATCTCGCCTTTTTCTATTTAAAATTCAAATCTTTTCTTGTTAAAAATCCGATCATTTTCTATGTTAAAAAATCTGTTCTTTCGTTTATTTAAAAATCACATCTTTCTTCAAACTATATATATATATAATTCAAATGTTTATTCTCTAATCTTTATCTACATTAAGGATCTAATTTTTATTATCATAAAAACTGAAAAGAATTTAAATAAATAATATAAAAACTTACTTTTTATCGAACAAAGAGGGAGCATGGCGGTCTAGGAGGGTCTGAGGGCGCGCATGGGGTCGGAGGGGTGCCTAGTGGTGGCAGCAGGCCGTTCGTGGTCAGAAAAGAGGTGGCGGCGCGGTCTTCTGTGCTGCGATGCAGTCTTCGAAAGGAAAGAGGAGAGAGGACTGGAGGGGGTGCTGATCGGAGGGGCGTCGGTGGGTGAGGGTACGGTGGGAAGAGGCGCGGTGGTCAATGGCCAGGGGAGGGCGACGAAATCGAGCACGAGGGGGGCGGGTTTCTGATTTAAAATGGGGTTGACTTCGAACGGAGATAAGGGGGGTTTATTGAAAATATATATAAGTTAATTACCCCCATTTCGAACATAATCGGATATGTATCGTAAGTTGCTTCGATTGTTTCAATCGGTTTTCGTCAAAATCAAAATATAAATCTATATATTGAATTTGAACGCTCATTCCAATTTACCTGGACCACATACGGACTCTAAAAATTACAAAAAAATATTTTCTAGCTTCGTATTGACGATACGGTTCTAACAGAACTAATTTCGTCAAATTCCGAGACAGTTTGAAAAATGGCCATTTTCTGGTCGATCGAAATTGACTGAAACTGTTAAAACACGTTTTACTTCACCACGCTCACATATTTGTTCGAAAAATTACAAATTTTAGAATCTAGCAATAATTTGAGATCACGGATCCAACAAAAGTGGTTTCGTCGAAAACCGAGGTCGTTTACAAAATTTCCATTTTTTAGGGCCAGAATTCCATAGCGACTATTCTAAATTTTCAACTAGACGTAACTTTTGATTCCCGCAACGAAATTTCAATTTTTCGGATTCGTTGGAAAGATATTCTTAATTAGATTCAAATATTTTTGGTTTCGCTAAAATCCGGTTTATTTTGAATCTTGTACATTCATTTGAACTTTGAAATCGAATTTTCGAACTACCGCGCCATTTCAGGCTCGTTATATAATTAAAAATAAATATTTATATTCTAACGACGATCTATATAAATATATACATTCTAATTCTATTCAAATTAAATTTCTCGATGTTATTATTTAAAATAATTCATGTTAAATACTCAAAATTCACTAAAATTGCCAAAATAAAAATTTTAAATTGGCTAAGATTTCCGGGTTATTACATACAATTCAGATGGACCATTCCAAATCAGATGGTTGTAGACTACTTCTTGACAATGCCACTTGCGATTATGACTCTTTTTGCAAGGACATGTAATTTCATCACCTACCGCAAATCTAGAAAAAGTATTTCGAATAAAAAGTTTCACTCCACTGATGTACCCTTCGCTGAACTTAGGAAGTTCTGCCCATAGTTTTTCCTCGTCGTGAGTGAAACCTTAAAGCAGTAAATTAGGAACAATTAAAGTAGTACATTACGCAACACAACAATCAAATCAGAAAAAATTGAAATATACATTGAGTGATACCTGAAGCAGCAGATTAAATCGAAGCCCTAACTGAAATCTGAAACCCAAACGAGCCCTAATTGAAACACAGAAGCCTTAATTGAACTTGAACTCGAACCTGCCCTACTCGAACCCTAATTAAGCATGTAAACTTGAACTTTTAGCCCTAATTGAACCTGAGAGTGAGTGTGTGAGAGGATAAGCAACGGAGTACTTTGTTAAATTTCGATTGAAACTTTCAATATTTTTTTAGTTTCCCCCCCCCCTTTGTTTTTGCTTCCCACCGTAAACATTATTTCACGCGCGGATTGCTAATCTGGACTAAACATTTTTTCATGTGGATCGCTAACCTAGACCGTTGGATCATGTTGACGTGGATTGATAATTTTATTCACGAGGCTAGTGCAACACATGTTGATAAATATGCTAACACATTTAAGCGTGCTTTGCAATAGACAAAAAACAGCATAGCAATGGCAACATTGTAGCTAGCAACACCATGAATTTTCACTGTGATAGGCCATCTATGGCATAGCGAATTGGAATTCTGTTGAAGACAGTCCTTGAGAAAGCTCATCATTCTAGGATGACTATCCATCCGGGCGGCGATAAGACGTATAGAGATATGAAGAGGGTTTTCTTTTGGGCGGAGATGAAGAAAGATGTAGCGGAGTTTGTCTCTCGATGTTTAGTTTGCCAGCAAGTTAAAGATGAACAGAAAAATCCTGGCGGTTTGCTTCATCCTTTGGAGGTCCTACAGTGGAAGTAGGAGAGCGTCTCTATGGATTTCATCGATGGTTTGCATAAATCGAGGAAAGGCAACACCAGTATCTGGGTTATAATAGACAGACTTGCTAAGAGCGCTCATTTCATTCTTGTTAAGAGTAAGAGAACAACAGCATGGCTAGCATCAGTTTATCTTCGTGAGATAGTCCATCTACATAGAGTGCCTTCTAGTATTGTGAGTGATCGTGACCCCATCTTCACTAGTGAGTTCTCAAAGAGCCTGCAAGAAGCATTAGGTACAGAGTTATGTTTGAGCACCGCATATCACCCTTAGACCAATGGGAAAACTAGGAGGGTGAATAGAGTTCTTGAGGATCTTTTAAGGCTATGTATCATAGATTTCGAAGGGAATTGGGAGGAGCATCTCCCATTGGTTGAGTTCGCCTACAACAACAGTTATTAGGCCGGTATAGGCATGGCACCCTTCGAGGCACTGTACGAACGACCTTGCAGATCACCGACTTGTTGGTGGGAATCTACGGATAGGCTTCTACTTGGACCTGAGATGATTAGAGAGACTTCAGATAAGATTGATATTATCCGCAGAAGCATGAACATAGCTCAGGACAGTCAGAAGTCCTATGCAGATAAGAGAAGGACTGATATTAAGTTTAAGGTGGGAGATATGGTCTTCATCAAAGTATCACCTCTGAGGAATGTGGTTCGCTTTGGATCTGTAGGGAAATTGACGCCAAGATTTGTAGGGTCATTTCCCATAGTGGAAAGGATAGGTTAAATGGCCTATAGGGTGAGACCACTAGAAAGATTGGCGGGTGTTCATGATGTTTTCCACGTTTCTCATTTGCGGAAATGTCTGCACGATACAGTAGAGGTTGTTGAGCCGAGCATGCTTGAGGAAGTAGAGGTAGAAAGGGAGGCGACAGTTAGACGAGTTCCTACCCATATACTTAGATCATAGGTTAAGAAACTACGCAACAGAGAGGTCAAGTTGATGAAAGTACAATAGGGAGAAGACAACGAGGATACAACTTGGGAGATTGTGGACAAGATTCGTGCTTCGTACCCTTTTCTTTTTAAGGGTATGTTCTTAACTTCTTTTTCCATGCTTTTATTCATACTTGCTTTTGTCATTTAAGTCTACCCTATCGATCGAATCTTCGACCGTTAGGTAGGAAACCAAAGGATGTAAACTTGTTTTTGAGAAATGCTATGTTTGATGGATGCAAGTGTTTGCTTGTGGTTTCTCGTGGATGCATATACACACACTAGGCAGTAGATCGGCTCAAAGCACTCTCATACTACATATGGATGTGTGTGCATTTTTATTTTTAATGGGTGAAAGTGGATGTATCATCATATGGATGTTGGATTTGGATGGATGATTGTGCATACGAGTAGCGTTTACATGATATACTAGGACTACTTTCATATATGTTGGATTCATGGCACTAACATACATTACATTAAGGAGCTCGACGGAATCAGTAAATCGCCTGATTTTTCGCATTACCATAGAGACATATACACGCACCTTTTCATATGCTCATACAAGCATTATAAATCTCTTAAGGACAATGGATGCATGTGGATGATGGATGAGTAGATGATTGTAGGTGGATGTAATACATATTCTTCTTAACTTAGAGATTTCCGGGACGAAATCCTTTAAGTAAAGGAGAATGTAACAACCTGTAATTTTAAAGGACATTATTAACAATAAATTAAAGAATACTTAATTAAATATTGGGAATTAATTAAAACGATCTGTACCAATGTGTTCGTCTTGGAATTCCGCCTAAGATAGATTCCGGGTTTGCGTAAAACGGACTATCGTATGAGGAAAATATAAAGGTTAGAAGTTTGTATGCGTATAAGAAGGATATATGTAGATAAACCAACTCAGAAATTCAAAATAATTCAAAACTACTAAGCGGGAAAAGGGGCGGCAACAGGCTCAAAAATCGACCTGTTATGGGTCGACACATGCCTGGTCTTGGTCGACCTACGGGTGGACCCAAGGGCAGGTGGGTCGACCCAACTAGGATCTGGCCGGGTGCATTTTTATAAATTTGGACCCATTTGTTGGTTCGGTTCGTTGAGGACAAGCTATATAATGGACAATATTTCTATTGTTTTTCTACACCTAAAACAATGGAGAATGAGATGCTGCCTCAGCTTAAATTGAATCAGACTATCTTCTTCAAACCTCAGCCTATACATACATTAGAAACATTTCTTGAACTTCGATCCAATCACTGTGAGTTCATGTTACTTTTAGATATAAAAATTTAATAGTAACCCTGACATGTTTATAAACCTGGATCTGAACCCATGTCTGTTAATAAATTGATTCATACCTAAATAGTTCTGTATAACTACATATATTCTTCTGTACACTTGTTCAACTATTCAGTTATTATATGCCCATTTCTGTTATCATATGCCTATTTTTGACATTTTATGCCTATTTCTGTTTTTCTTCCTCCCTTATTCCCTTTTTTATAATATAGCCTAGGCTAGCTTCGACCCTAGGCCAATATCGCTAAAGCATGCGTACGAACGGAATTGGGATAAATTGGGAATGATAAATTGGCGGCATATCTTGTAGTATGAATCATGACTAGAATTTGGGGTAATAACCTATACTGTAAAATATGACTAAAATTTGGGGGCATATCTTATACTGAATTATGATTGGAATTTGGGGGCATATAAACATGTAGGTTTGATTTAAAGATTAAGCGGAACATGATAATGAAACTGTAAGTAACCTGTGAAACATGTTTAAACTGTTGGGGTTATGTAAAGCTGTTTAACCTGTTGGGGTTAAATAAATCAGTTTAATCTGTTGGGGTTAAGTAAAAAAATTTAATCTGTTGGGGTTAAGTAAACTTTTTTAATTTGTTGGGGTAAAATAAACCTGTTAGCCTGTGAAAATTGACCTGTTAATCTATGGGGGTTAGGAAGACCTGTTAATTTGTAGGCTTAACCTTTTAAAAATCCTAGTTAATTAGGGGACACAAGTTTAGGGGTTTGACTAGTGTCATCTGTTGTGTGGGACCCATATCAGTCAGTAGCTCATTCATGTATTAAACGGGGCCCCGCACTAGATAGGGGCCAGGGCATGCATACTGAACTGATTATAAGAGGTTCATCTGAAAGGGGGTCTATACGAGCGCGTTCCAATGGAGTCATGTGTGTTCACGAGTCCGATATGTAGGGGGAAATAAGCTGTTGTAGCACCAGTAAATAGGTCTGTGTCCTTTTGTAGGTTGCCACTTTAGGAAGTAATACACCATACTGTAGGGCCGACACAGGGTATTTACAAGTTACGGAGCCGATCGCTTTAGGGTAGTAATTAGGGTACATCTAGTCATGTCTGTTTTTGTTGAGGGACCTATTATTTCTGTTTGGGGTGACACCTGTTATTTCTGTTAAGGTGCCTGTTATTTTTGTTTGGGTAAAACCCATTACTAGAGTACACCTAATCCTACCGTTATATTTCTGTGGGGATCATTCTGTTTCTGTTAAGTAATTAGGGGATACATAATCCAGTCACATATTTGTTATACAAGTATTCGTGCAGAGAAATAACTCAGAAGCATAGCTTGGTCCATATTATCCAGCTTTATCCTGCTTTTCTTGTTCAGTCTGTTTATACATGTTACATGATATTGTTATCTCTCATCCAATTTATACGCCTGTCATGATACTTTTACTTCTTTATATGTTAAAAGTCACTAGACTCGACAAACTTTATGTCGAACCCATTTTGTTTCCTTTTCTCTCTCTTCCTCCCACCCAGGTTATCAGGGTGGGAATGCTCAGGCTTGACTAGGACTCTCTCTTCTGTTTCTTCTTAGATCTGGATATGTTTTGATGTATCGCTTTGACTACTTATCTACTTTGTTATGGCTATTACTGGGGATTATGATTTTACTTTTCTGTACTCTAATGGCTTTAAGTGCAAGACAGATGTTTTGGTTTCATGTATTTGGTTTTGGTGTTTTAGCCTGATGTTGTAACTGGTTTTTTGATTACGATGTTTTCTGCTAAGTGATAAAGTTTTAAATTCCGCTGCTATTTTTATATCTGTCTTGTGAGATTTTATTTCTGTTTACCTATAACGCTTCATGAACCTTAATGCATTCTAATAAAGAGTGACATTAACGAACGTGGGGTATCACAGGCTTGGTCGGTTAATTTGGTTTGAACCGAATATTGCTCACCCTCATCTGTACATAATTACTATGTATTAGCTGTTGAAAAATTAGTGCTTAGTAGTAAGGTGTTCTTTATCTTTGTTTTTGTAATGATCAGTATGAAAGAATTTAGAACATAGAACTTAACTAATATGAGGAAAATAAAAGAAAACGAGAAACCAAAAAGAAAAATGATAAATTCTTCCATGCAAAGTTATAAGGAATGAAAATACCAAAAGAAAAAATTACAGTTATAAGGAATGAAAATACCAAAAGAAAAATAAATTCTTCCATGCAATAAAAACAATTACAGTTATAAGGAATGAAAATACCAAAAGAAAAATAAATTCTTCCATGCAAAGTTTGGAGAATTTAAAAAGAAAAAATTTATTACGTAAACTGTATTTGAAAAAATAGTATTTTTTATAGAGCACTTAGAAATTCCAAGTATGGGAAAAGGGGTATGTAAAAGTGAAGTGGCAAAATATAGAATTTTCCGTTTCCTACCCTTTTTTAACATAAGAAATCAAATTTAGAAAATTGAATTTTTCTAAAATTTGAGTATATGAAGTTGTGTTATAGGGATTTGAATGCAAAAATTGTGCTATAGGGATTTGAATGCAAAAATTGAATTTTTCTAAACTGAAGGTCGTTATTATCACTACATTTCTCATTATTCATCTTCTTCTTTTGTAAATAACAAATTTATTTCTCGATATGCAAATAATTAAGGTTGGATTAAATGGGGACATGGCACAAAGCGTTTATTTCTGTAACAACCCGGAAAATCTAAACCAGTTTAAAAATTTTAAATTGGCTATTTTAGTGGATTTTAAATATTTAAATTAAATATTTTAAATAATAACGATGAAAAGTATGTTTGAATCGATGTTTGAAAATAAATATATTTATTTTAAATTATAAACAAGGCCTGAAATGGTGCGGCAATTTCAAAATTTCAATTCGGACTTTGACTGACTGTACCGGGTGCAAAATAAAACGGATTTTAGTAAAACCAAAAATATTTAAATATGTTTATGAATATCTTTCTAACGAATCTGAAAAATTGAAGTTTCATAGCGGGAATCAAAAGTTATTGCCAAATGAATTTTAGAAAGGTCGTTATAGATTATATATAGCCCTTGAAAATAGACATTTTGCAAACGACCTCAGAATTCGACGAAACCACTTTTGTTGGATCCGGGATGTCAAATTATTGCTAGGTTTCAAATTTGATAATTTTTGAAGTTAATATGTGAGTGTGGCGAAGAAAAATGTGTTTGGTCAATTACAGTTAAATTGGATCGACCAGAAAATGGCCATTTTTCAAACGGTCTCAGAATTCGACGAAACTAGTTTTTTTGGGACCATATCGTCAAAACATAGCCAGGTTTATATTTCTGGAATTTTTGGGATTAGTGTGTGGCCCTGGCAAATTGAAATACACGTTCAAATCAAATATTGAATGTTTTATATTTTAATTTGAAGAGAAACTGACTGGAACAGTCGAATGGGCCTGCGAAACATATCCCATTGTATTCAGAATGGGGGTATTTAGCTGGGGACGACAGTTGTTGGGTTCGGATTGGAGTTAGTATGAGAAGAGGGGTATTTTTGAGATTTTAAAATATATAAATAAATAAATAAACCCCTCAACCAATCACAACTCGCCAAACCCGCTTCTCTCTCCCGATCCTTCATCTCGACGCACGGCGTAAGTACATCGAGGCCTTCTCTCCTCGATTACGCAAAATCCACGCAACGAAACCCATCAGTTGTTTGAAGATTTTGGAAGAGAATTCAGAGGGCTTCAAATCCATATAAGTTGTGAGATTTTTCGTTGAGTGTTGTGGGAGAATCACCTTGCCAAAGTCTGACGCTTTAAACCGCTGCGCCGCCCGATTCTGACCACCAATCTGAACGAGACCACCGGTGCCGGGAAGGTGGTTCGAAGCTCTTCGACGCTGCGCCGCCCGATCCTCATATCGTTGCGCGGATTGGAGTAAAAATCTAAACCTAGATTTGAACATTCAAGAAAGGTAACGGCCTTTATTTTATTTTATAGTTTATAGCACTTTAAAGCTTTACGGTTTATGATTTTACAATAAAAATCATATCTTTTTCGTTTCTTGTCGAAATTCAGTGAAACAAGAGATAGTAGACTCATGCGGATGTCTTCTACATTTTAGAAGAGACCGGATATTTTTCTGAGCCTTCTGCTATTTTTGGTGGAGTGGAACCCAATGGAGATTTCTAATTTATAAACTATATGGAAAACAACGATGTATAAATTATATAGTCGATGTATGAGTTATATAAGCGTTGTACACCTCATGTATAAGCGTTGTATAAGTTGTATGTTCGATGTATAAGTTATATATGCGTCGTAAAAGTGATATATGCGTTGAAATGAATTGAAATGATATTGAAATGAAATTGAAATGAAATTGAAATATAGTTATATACGTATATCTACATATATATACACTCCCCTCGTCCACAGACCATTGACGATATATATTGGTTGTGATATTGTTTGGATTATTGGTTGATGTGAAATTTGGTGAATATCATGAATGGTTGATTTGAAATGATTGATTGTGATTGAAATCCCAATAGGATTAGTGTATGGGAAAATTCGCCTGCGTATGAACTAGATATTGAAAACCCCATTGTCAAAAGATGCGAGGCTTTAAGGTAGAGCGAGGAGTCGTACTAGGGACGATGCCGGTTTTAACTACCCTCCCGTTATGCTACCGAAATTTTCAATAATATTCATGTGTTAGAATTATTTTCATGTGTTGAAACTATATTCATGTGTTGAATAGAAATTCATGTGTTGAATAGAAATTCATGTGTTGAATGAAGTTCATGTGTTGAATAAATTCTTTGAAAGATAAAAATAACATTTTTATTATATATATAGACTATATAAAATATTAGTATTTTAAATAAATTGTTTTAACACCAAAAATAACATTTTTACCTCATGTATGAACTATATAAAATAATCGTGTTTTGAAATAAATTGTTTTACAATAAAACTCACATTTTTATTATATATATAAACTATAGAAAATATTCATGTGTTGAAAAAGGACTAGAACGATAAAAATCATATTTTTATCGTATGTGTGAAGTCAGAAACATTCATGTGTTGAATATATAGATTGAACAATAAAATCTACATTTTTATTGTGAATATGAAGTGCTAAAAATATTCATGTTTTGAATAAATATTTTTGATGATAAAAATATCATTTTTATCAAATATATGAAGTGGATATGGTTTTGAAATCGAAGAATGAATTATATATATATATATATAAATATAATTAAAATAAATCGAATAACGAAGCTGAAGTTCGTGTTTTGGAACCGTGGTTTCAAACGATTAGTGCGGGAGATCCGACCATCGGATTTTCCCGAAACCGAAACCGTTGGGTTCGCTTTGGAAATATCTTTCCAACAAAACCCACTTTGTAAAGATCCAACGGTTGGATTGTCTGGAATGTTTAATTCAAATCTAAATAAAAACAACGCCAGAATCGATTATATTTATATATATATATATATATATAATTAAATTAAATACGACGCTACAGTTCGTATTTTGAAATCGTAACTTCAAACGATTAGTGCGGGAGATCCGACCATCGGATTTTCCCAAAACTGAAACCGTTGGATTCGTTTTGAAAAAATCTTTCTAATGATATAAAATTTGTGAAGATCCAAGGGTTATATTTTCAGATATGTGTAAATCAAATATGAAGAAAAACAGCGCCACGGCCGCGTTATGGCCTGAAGCGTCGTTTGAATAAATTGGCTACTTTTAAATAAGTAAAAATAGCGATAAATCATGATAAAATATTATAAACTATATGGAATGGAAATAAACTGAATTTGCTCGGTTTATGTGATATTTGATGGCTGAATGTGTTTGGCGTGAAAATTACATTAAAAAACAGAATTAGTGATATCGAATAATTTAACTATGGAAATGAATTGATTTGAAATTCTAAATATACGTGAATTATTTGAAAAGGCCAAGTTGATTCTCATTTCAAATAATTGATCGATGATTGAAAGTCGAAGATATGAAGACGGTGCAAGACCGACGATCTTCACGTCGAATGGAGGGGTACTACTGATGCTCATGATAGGAGTAGCTACCTTGAAGGGGCTGAAGTAGTAGTCGTCCGGACGTACTTGTTGATTGTACGGATATGCGAGGTATTGAGTGCCTCCGGTTTCGTTCAGACCCAGAACGAACTCGTAAATGGACTGTGTGTCTGACATTGGATTTTGTTCTGTGCTGATTAATCTCTATTAAATATATATCTGTTTGGCGGCGGAGAATTTATTCTCTTTCTTAACGCCCTTCTCTGAGACATACGAGCTCAGAGGTTATATATCGATAGAAATCAGTCGCTTGGAGTGAATTTCCTGTGTGGCACGCCTAAGTGGCAGATGATCAAGGCTTCTGTTGAAAAGTAAAGTCTTGTGGTTGATGATCAAAGCACGGCATGTGTGGCATAGCTTTGTGTACAGCGTTGTTTCGCGAGCCTTACACCACGGTATGAGCCAGAAACGGGAGAGGACTTCAGGGAGGACATGCGGTTCCTTCTAGCTAGGAGTGGTGCTTTGGGTTTTGCACGCCCGAGTATTTTACTTATGTGGATGATGGAAAGAAAGGCCTCGGTTGCTTCAGTCTCTTCAGAGCCGATGGTGTGGTCAGATATGACCATTTTACGCCCCATAGGGCGGGGAAACGTAGTGTTCCGGCATTTTAATCCACATCGGTTGACCGGCCCTGACGATCCAAGGGCCCACCTGTGTCTGGGTCCTGAGACATGGGCTAGATTATCTCGAATTCCGTAAGGATTATCTTTTGCCTTGGTTTATGATGGAAATCCAATTTCCAAACACGGACACCGTGTGTTTTTGATTGTATATATATATATATATATATATATATATATATGGCGACATGATATATGGTACCCATGTCGTCTATGATTGATAGTTATGATTGAAATTGCTTTTGAAACATATAAACACTAGCAATAATATCAAATGATTTGTTTTGCTCGTATCAAGAATATTTTGGCCATTATAAGGTAAAATTCTATCCTCTGGTTTGTGTTGCATTGTGTGATTGAAACTAAGTCTTATAATGGCTTCATTTTTGCAAAAAGCATTACGATATTTAAAAGATTTACTTGTTTTAAAGCACTGGCAATCCAATGGAGTAAACCAGTTCCGCAAAAGTGGCGTGGTCCTGTGATTGGCCATATATTAAAGTGTTAAGTAGATTTCTCATACCAGTCCCATGACTGACTCGTAGTTTGTTTCACTTGCAAACTCGGGTGCCCCTATTTCTACACGGGCAGCCTTGTATTCAGGTTTTAGCAGGCTCTTTCTGGATAGCTGGAGCTGAAGATGGATTCTATCATTTATCTCTTTTTATTCTGTTCAGCTCCTATTTTACATATTATGTTTTGTTTTCCGCTGTAGACATTTATGTATAGCTGAACTGTATTTGTACTAAGTATGATCCTGTATACTATGTAACTCTGATGATTATGTTTATCCAGTGTATTCTATTTTACATTATCTGGTGTAGTTATTTATTTCTATTCTATTGATATCCATGTATGTGTTATATTCCAAAGATTACCCTTGCCACCGTCGTACGGGGAATGGGGTTGTCACAAACGTGGTATGAGAGCTTTGGTTAAGCTTAGTTCTGGAATATAACATATTAACGAATTCATCAGAAATAGAACCAGTAGTGTTCTAGGACGAATAGCTCATTACAGATAGGATCAGTAAGGTCCTAGTATGAGTAAAGCAGAATGAAATACACCCTGATAGACACATTTACATTCAAGTATATGTCTCTATGTTTTAAAATTACCTTTTCTGTTGGCCTAACACTTTGTCTGCTATTTGCAGACATTGAAAAATGAGTGGCAGAAGTAGAAGAGGTAGGTTGGAACCAGATGTTGAAGCTTTACTTAAGAAAAATAGAAACATGGGTGGAGTACCATTCTTGGGCGAAGAATTTATTATTAAAACACAAGCTTGTATTCGTTCTGCTGAGAAAATCTTTGAAGGTCTAAAGCTGACAGATGACCAGAAAAGATTACTGGCATCTTGGGCACTCAAAGACGAAGCTTTGTTCTAGTGGGATTCAATTATTAAGGATAATCCAGAAGGTAATATTACCTGGGATAGATTTAAAGAGATTTTCAGTGAAAGATTTATTCCTCTAGAAGCAACTTAGAGGTTATGTGATGAATTCTATTATCTGATACAAGGAGATATGACCATTCCAGAATATCATAAGAAATTCAATGAACTTTCTCATTTTTCCCCTCATCTAATTTAAGATCCAAAGAGGAAGAATCTGAGGTTTATTAATGGTCTTTAAAGAAAATACCAGAACAGTGTGATGGGGCATGTGAAGCTTCTTTTTTCTGAAATGATATACATGGCTTATCAGTATGAAGATCTAGATAAGCGAGGCCTTTTTGACGACGAAGAGGAAATCAGTTCGAGCAATAAAAGGAAAACTGAAACTGATAGCCCAGAGACAAGTACACAGCCTAAGGCCAGTACGACGCCTGGGGCCAGAAAGAAGCTTAGACTCAACCAGGAAAAGGTTATACCTGAGAAAGGACCCGTGACAACTGCAATATGCAATAATTGCAAGAAGCCAGGGCATTTTCAAGGGAATTGCAAATCCTCGAGGAAAGAAAGGAATGTTGGGTCAAAATCCAATAAGAAGGGTCGAGAGAATAGGAAATGTAATCTTTGCCATCAGGCTGGACATAATGCGCAGAATTGCCAACTATCATAGAAATCTGAAGTAGTGCAGGTGAATGAAGTGGCAGAAGTTCCTGAATCCTCATCCGGTCAGGAAAGGCCAGATGTTTTAGAAGGCACGCTTACTGTCAAAGATATTCCAGTTAAAGTATTATTTGATACAGGCGCATCGTGAAGCTTTGTTACAAAGAATGCGGTTAAGAAACTGGATTTGAATTTTAAAAAGCTCAAAGAACCCATGACGGTCCATAATCCGGTTGGGGGTTCCCTCGATCTTAGTTGGGTATGTGGAGTGTCTGTCTCTTTTTCCCGTTATCGGTTCCCCACTATCGCGATCGTCGTGAATTTTACAGAATTTGATCTTATATTGGGATTGGATTGGTTAACCAAATATGAAGCAGAAGTTAAATGCGCCGAGAGAGTATATAACCATTCCATGTGAAGGTCCGAATTCTGATAGAAAGGACTTCTGGGCAACTTTAGATGTTTCTCCTACTCAAATAGAACCTGTTCCTGTTGTTCCAGAGAATATTCTGATCGACATTGAAAATATTCCTGTTGTCAAGAACTATGCGGATGTGTTCGAAGAAGTTGTTAGCTTACCTCCGCAGAGAGAAATTGATTTTAAAATCTCTTTAGTTCCGAATGCAAGGCCAGTAGTTCACGCTATTCGAAGAATGACCTTGAAGGAAAAGGAGAGTTAGACAATCAAACTCGACAGCTAGTATGGAAGGGTCTGATCAGGCCTAGTTTCTCTGATTTGGGAGCAACAGTGGTATTTGTCCCAAAGTCAGATGGTACTCTCAGACTATGTGTAGATTATCGTGACTTGAATATGCAGATGCTGAAAAACAAATATCCATTGTCGCGGATAGATGATTTGTTGGATCGATTGAATGGCGCCCAAGTATTTCCCCGAATGGACCTAGCTACAGGTTTCCATCAGCTTCATATTGCTAAAGAGTGTGTTCCTTTGACAGCACCCAGAGGTCCATATTTATTCTACGAGTGGTTAGTATTGTCGTTCGGCTTATGTAACGCTCCAGCTTATTTCGTCGATCTAATGAACCGAGTATTCAGCTAAGTATTGAATAAATTTGTTCTGGTTTTCATTGATGATATATTGATCTTCTCTATATCAGAAAGCGAGCATGAAAAACATTTGGAACAAGTGTTAAAAATTCTCAGAAAGAATGTTTTAAAAGCAAAATTTTCCAAATGTATATTCTGGCAAGAAGAAGTCAAATTCCTAGGTCACGTCGTGTCAAAACAAGGAATTTCAGTGGATCCCGGTAAAATCACTGCTATTCAGAATTGGAGACAGCCTCGTACACCCACGGAAGTCCGAAGTTTTCTCAGGTTGGCCAGTTATTATCGGAAATTCATTAAGGATTTTGCGAAGACATCCAGTCCCTTAACAAATCTTACTAAGAAACATTAAAGATTCAGTTGGACTCCCGAATGTGAGGCAGCTTTCCAGAAGCTGAAGTTAAAATTGATGATTGCTCCAGTGTTAACAATAATTGATGGCAATCAGGACTTGAAAGTCTGGACGAATGCTTCTAAAGAAGGCCTTGGCGCAGTGTTAACGCAAAGAGGCCAGGTAGTCGCTTATGCTAGCCGTCGGTTGAAACCCCATGAAAAGAATTATGCAACTCACGATCTTGAATTGTTATCCATCGTGTTTGTTATGAAAATCTGGAGGCATTATCTATTGGGCGAGAAGTTTGAATCATACACTGATCATCAATCATTGAAATATTTATTCACCTAGAAGGATCTGAATATGAGACAACCGCGTTGGTTAGAATTTCTCGTGGCATATGATCTTGATATCTTATATACTCCGGGGAAAGCTAATGTTGTGGCTGATGCGCTCAGCAGAAAGAATGTAATTATCGCCAGTATTATCATCACGCCTTCATTGATTGATAACATATCTGCTCTTCAAAAGGATGATCACTTCATTCGGAAGATCAGAGAGAGAATTCATAAAGGCGAGCCCTCGAGTTTTCAGATAGATAACGAGGGGATTCTTAGGTTGAAAGGCTGAATATGTGTGCCGAACATTCCTGAACTCCGGAGAGAAGTATTAGATGAATGTCACAATGCCAAGCTTAGTATCCATCCAGGGGTGAGCAAAATGTATAATGACATCAAACGCACTTTCTGGTGGAAATCAATGAAACGAGACATTTCTTTATATGTTAGCCGGTGTCCTACTTGTCAACAAGTCAAAAGCGATCAGCAGAAGCTCGCTGAATTGTTGCAACCATTGGAAATTCCAGGTGGAAAGTGGGAACAGATTTCTATAGATTTCATAGATGGTTTGGCCAGAACCAAGAAAGGAAATGACAGTATTTAGGTGATCGTAGATCGTTTCACGAAGACCGCCCATTTCATACATGTCAGATCGAATAGAACTGCTCAGAGTCTGGCGCAGATTTATTTCAAGGAAATAGTTAGACTGCACCGAGTTCCCATGAGCATCGTTAGTGATCGTGACCCGATTTTTGCTAGTAAATTCTGGGAAGCATTCCAAACAGAATTGGGAACGAAACTGAACTTGAGCACCGCTTATCATCCTCAAACAGATGGTCAAACTGAGAGGGTGAATCGTATTCTAGAAGATTTATTGCGGGCTTGTGTTATTGATTTTGGCAGATCATGGGAAGATCATTTGCATTTGGTCGAGTTCTCATACAACAACAGCTACCAAGAGAGCCTGAAAATGTCACCATTCGAAGCATTGTATGGTAGACCGTGCTGATCTCCTGCTTGTTGGGTAGAACCTGGTAATAGACTTGTATTGGGACCCGATATGATTCGCGAAGCTGCGGACAAAGTCAATTTCGTTAAGAAACGATTACTCGCCGCTCAAAGCCGACAGAAAAGCTATAAAGATAAGAGAAGAAGAGATATATCATTTGCTGTTGGCAACCACGTGTATTTGAAGGTATCTCCGATGAGAGGAGTAATCCGGTTTGGTAAAACAAGGAAATTGGCGCCCAAATTTATTGGTCCGTTTCCTATTCTGGCACGGGTTGGAACTCTAGCTTATAGGGTTCAATTACCTGATTGGTTGCCTAGAGTACATAATGTGTTTCACGTATCTCAACTTCGAAAGCATGTTCATGATCCAGACTTGATCGTGGAAGAAGCAGCGCAATGGGATATAGAAATTACTCCAGAATTGTCTGTGAGAAGAGAGCCGCTAAAGATTATTGGCAAAGAAACCAAAGAACTGAGGAATAAGAAGGTTCACTTAGTCAAAGTGCAATGGAGTGGAGATCCGCGAGATTGAACTTGGGAAACTGAGGAGAGTATTAAGAAAGCCTATCCTAAGTGCAGGGTGGATGTCTCTGATTGACTCTGGGGCAAGGTACATTTACCATATTTTGCATTTCCATTCTGTTCTTTACTTTGTTATTGTCTTCTTTGCATGGATGTAAATTTTTAATCATATAGTCTGAATGATTTTAAAAAAAGTATATGAATTAATTAGTATATTTTTGAAAGTTAAAAACAAATTGATCATTGTTTGTGTTGTGTGATTGTGGATTTGATTAATTAAATTATTAGAATGATAGTTAATTTAATCAATAAGAGAATGAATGGTAAATCTATGCAATTAAATCAAGTATTGAACTGATTTAAAATAGATAGAAATATATACATGTGCATTATATATGTTTGAACAGGTAAATGGATTAGCTGTTGAGTAAAGAATTTATTTGTGTGCCCGACAAATAGGTAAACCTTAATGAGTTGGATGCGCAATTTTATTATATCAACTCCTGTGAATGCCATTGGATGCGGAGTGCTGGTTATTCTGTGTGTTATAATAAATGTTGCCATAGGATAGTAACAATTAATTTTGAACTACACTACATGACATACTTCTTGAAGATAGGCATACTTCATCATATACCACATAAGCATTTGGAGCTTGTGTGACGATGTTGAAGATTTACCATACGAGCGAGAGGCTTGTATGGCGATGACTATATTTTACAGGTTGAACTGATGACTGATATGGACTATGTAAAATGCAACGGTAAATTGCAAGATTAATAAAAACCCCACACGGGTCTGGAGATGACAATAAACACGTCTCTCTGGTCATTAAGGCACAAAAACCATTTATAGGGTGACGAGAATTTATTCTCTGGAGTTATAATCTATACACACTCCCATGTGGACACCGGAATATATCACTATAAATATGTGCATGCTTATTAGGATTTATTGGGTACCTAATACGGCCCAATAAATTTCCAAACCCCTCCGCGTACAAAGGAGGTTATGGCGAAAATTTTCAAAAATTTAGGGTGTTAGCCAAATTTTTGAAGAATTTGAAAATTCTTAGAAACTAAAAAGTTGGAGAATGGAAGCCAAAATGAAAGTTGAGTTGATTTATTAAACCACTTTCGACTTTGTTCCTTTTCGGGGACGAAAAGTTTTAAGTGGGGGAGATTGCAACAACCCGGAAATTCTGAACCAGTTTAAAAATTTTAAATTGGCTATTTTAGTGGATTTTAAATATTTAAATTAAATATTTTAAATAATAATGATGAAAAGTATGTTTGAATCGATGTTTGAAAATAAATATATTTATTTTAAATTATAAACAAGGCCTGAAATGGCGCGGCAGTTTCAAAATTTCAATTCGGACTTTGATTGACTGTACCGTGTGCAAAATAAAACGGATTTTAGAGAAACCAAAAATATTTAAATCTGTTTATGAATATCTTTCTAACGAATCTGAAAAATCGAAGTTTCATAGCGGGAATCAAAAGTTATGGCCAAATGAATTTTCAGAAAGGTCGCTATAGAGTATATATAGCCCTTGAAAATAGACATTTTGCAAACGACCTCAGAATTCAACGAAACCTCTTTTGTTGGATCTGGGATGTCAAATTATTGCTAGGTTTCAAATTTCATAATTTTTGAAGTTAATATTTGAGCGTCGCGAAGAAAAATGTGTTTGGCTAATTATAGTTAAATTGGTTCGACCAGAAAATGGCCATTTTTCCAACGGTCTCAGAATTCGATGAAACCGGTTTTGTTGGGACCGTATCATTAAAACATAGCTTTCTGGAATTTTTCGGATCAGTGTGTGGCCCCGGCAAATTGAAATGCACGTTCAAATCAAATATTGAATGTTTTATATTTTAATTTGAAGAGAAACTGACTGGAACAGTCGAATGGGCCTGCGAAACATATCCCATTGTATTCGAAATTAGGGTATTTAGCTAAGGACGACAAACGTTGGGTTCAGATTGGAGTTAGTATGAGAAGAGGGGTATTTTTGAGATTTTAAAATATATAAATAAAAAAAACCCTCAACCAATCACAACTCGCCATACCTGCTTCTCTCTCCCGATCCTTCATCTCGATGCACGGCGGAAATACATCGAGGCCTTCTCTCCTCGATTACGCAAAATCCACACAACGAAACCCATCAGTTGTTTGGAGATTTTTGAAGAGAATTCAGAGGGCTTCAAATCCATGTAAGGCGTGAGATTTTTCGTTGAGTGTTGTGGGAGAATCACCTCGCCAAAGTCTGACGCTTTAAACCGCCGCGCCGCCTGATTCTGACCACCGATCTGAACAAGACCACCGGTGCCGGGAAGGTGGTTCGAAGCTCTTCGACGCTGCGCCGCCCGATTCTCATATCGTTGCGCGGATTGGAGTAAAAATCTAAACCTAGATTTGAACATTCAAGAAAGGTAACAGCCTTTATTTTATTTTATAGTTTATAGCACTTTAAAGCGCTACGGTTTATGATTTTACAATAAAAATTATATCTTTTTCATTTCTTGTCGAAATTCAGTGAAACAAGAGACAGTGGACTCGTGCGGACGTCTTCTAGATTCTAGAAGAGACCGGATATTTTTCTAAGCCTTCCGTTATTTTTGGTGGAGTGGAACCCAATGTGAGATTTCTAATTTATAAACGATATGGAAAACAACGATGTATAAATTATATAGTCGATGTATTAGTTATATAAGCGTTGTACACCCTATGTATAAGCGTTATATAAGTTGTATGTTCGATGTATAAGTTATATATGCGTCGTAAAAGTGATATATGCGTTGAAATGAATTGAAATGAAATCGAAATATAGTTATATACGTATATCTATATCTATATCTATATATATACTCCCCTCATCCACAGACCATGGAAGATATATATTGGTTGTGATATTGTTTGGATTATTGGTTGATGTGAAATTTGGTGAATATCATGAATGGTTGATTTGAAATGATTGATTATGATTGAAATCCCAATAGGATTAGTATATGGGAAAATTTGTCTGCGTACGAACTAGATATTGAAAACCCCCATTGTCAAAAGCTGAGAGGCTTTAAGGTAGAGCGAGGAGTCGTACTAGGGACGATGCCAGTTTTAACTACCCTGCCGTCACGCTGCCGAAATTTTCAATAATATTCATGTGTTAGAATTATTTTCATGTGTTGAAACTATATTCATGTGTTGAATAGAAATTCATGTGTTGAACAGAAATTCAAGTGTTGAATGAAGTTCATGTGTTGAATAAATTCTTTGAAAGATAAAAATAACATTTTTATTATATATATATAGACTATATAAAATATTAGTATTTTAAATAAATTGTTTTAACACCAAAAATAACATTTTTACCTTATGTATGAACTATATAAAATAATCGTGTTTTGAAATAAATTGTTTTACAATAAAAATCACATTTTTATTATATATATAAATTACAGAAAATATTAATGTGTTGAATAAAGAACTAGAACGACAAAAATCATATTTTTATCGTATGTGTGAAGTAAAAAACATTCATGTGTTGAATATATAGATTGAACAATAAAATCTACATTTTTATTGTGAATATGAAGTGCTAAAAATATTCATGTTTTGAATAAATATTTTTGATGATAAAAATATCGTTTTTATCAAATATATGAAGTGGATATGGTTTTGAAATCAAAGAATGAATTATATATATATATATATAATTAAAATAAATCGAATAACAAAGCTGAAGTTCGTGTTTTGGAACCGTGATTTCAAACGATTAGTGCGGGAGATCCGACCATCGGATTTTCCCGAAACCGAAACCGTTGGGTTTGCTTTGGAAATATCTTTCTAACGACACCCACTTTGTAAAGATCCAACAGTTGGATTGTCTGGAATGTTTAATTCAAATCAAAAGAAAAACAGTGCCAGAATCAATTATATTTTTATATATATAAATATAATTAAATTAAATCGAATAATGACGCAGCAGTTCGTATTTTGAAATCGTAACTTCAAACGATTAGTGCGGGAGATCCGACCGTCGGATTTTCCCAAAACTGAAACCGTTGGATTCGTTTTGAAAAGATCTTTCTAATGATATAAAATTTGTAAAGATCTAACGGCTAGATTTTCAGATATTTGTAAATCAAAGCTAAAGAAAAACAGCGCCACGGCCGCGTTATGGCCTGAAGCGTCATTTGAATAAATTGGCTATTTTTAATTAAATAAAAATAGCGATAAATCGTGATAAAATATTATAAACTATATCGAATGGAATTAAACTGAATTTGCTCGGTTTATGTGATATTTGATGGCTGAATGTGATTGGCGCGAAAATTACATTATAGAACAGAATTAGTGATATCGAATAATTTAACCATTGAAATGAATTGATTTGAAATTCTAAATATACATGAATTATTTGAAAAGGCCGAGTTGAATCTCATTTCAAATAATTGATCGACGATTGAAAGTCGAAGATATGAAGACGATGCAAGACCGATGATCTTCACCTCGAATGGAGGGGTACTACTGATGCTCATGATAGGATTAGCTACCTTGAAGGGGCTGAAGTAGTAGCCGTCCGGACGTACTTGTTGATTGAACGGATATGCGAGGTATTGAGTGCCTCCGGTTTCGTTCAGACCCAGAACGAACTCGTAAATGGACTGTGTGTCTGACATTTGATTTTGTTCTGTGCTGATTGATCTCTATTAAATATATATCTGTTTGGCGGCAGAGAATTTATTCTCTTGCTTAACATCATTCTCAGAGACGTACGAGCTCAGAGGTTTTTTTTGAAAGCAAAATGTGTGGTCTTCTGATAAGAAGAGAGCACACATATCTATATTAGAAAAATATGAGTTACAGACACCGACTACAATCCAGAAATAATGAAAAAACAATAACAACCCAACAACACCAGCTATGTCTAGACCCACCAAACACTAAACATAAAAAAAACATGAGAAAACCCTTCCAAAACTGAGCAAAGAAAGCTCAAAGCAGAACCATCATCCAACCAATCCTGCTCACTAAAGATCTCCTCAGCAACCACTACTACCAAAGCACAAAGTTCTACTACGGACAGGCACAGCTAGCCTTCCCATCACAGAAACTGTCGTGTTAAGAATCAGCAAAAGCTCTAATGCGCGCACTTCGACGAACCAAACCCGTGTGAGTTTCCCTTCTTCGCCTACGCCTCCTGGACATCAAAATCATCAGCTCACTAATCGGGGATCTCTCTCCAAAACCCTTTCGCATTCCATCCAAATCCGAGACCACCAACTGTCTAGGAGCATCAGTCATAAGCCTAAACTTATCATACTTCAAAGAATCAAAGCGAAAAAATGAACCCAGACTGTTACCCAACCCTGCCAGCACCGAACCCAAGCATACCCTCTTGTTCATATTCCTCCAGAGGCCATACTTCATATCAGCACAGCATCTTCTCACTTTAACCGCATGAACATTGTGTATGTGTTTAGGAAATAACAAATCCCCTTTTGACTTCCTAGATTTCATACCCAACACACCAGAGGTTATATATCGATAGAAATCAGTCGCATGGAGTGAACTGCCTGTGTGGCACGCCTAAGTGGCAGATGATCAAGGCTTCTGTTGAAAAGTAAAGTCTTGTGGTTGATGATCAAAGGGCGTCCTGTATGGCATAGCTTTGTGTATAGCGTTGTTTCGCGAGCCGCACTCAACGGTATGAGCCAAAAATGGGAGAGGACTTCAGGCAGGACATGCGTTTCCTTCTAGCCAGGAGTGGTGCTTTGGGTTTTTCACGCCCGATTATTTTACTTATGTGGATGATGGAAAGCAAGGCCTCGGTTGCTTTGGTCTCTTCAAAGCCGATGGTGTGGTCAGATATGACCAGTTTATGCCCCATAGGGCGGGGAAACGCAGTGTTCAGGCATTTTAATCCACATCGGTGGACTGGCCCTGACGATCCAAGGGCCCACCTGTGTCTGGGTCCTGAGACATCGGCTAGATTGTCTCGAATTCGGTACGGACTATCTTTTGCCTTGGTTCATGATGGAAATCCAATTTCCAAATACAACACCGTGCGGTTTTGATTGTATATATATGTGGCGACATGATATATGGTACCCATGTCGTCTATGATTGATAGTTATGATTGAAATTGCTTTTGAAACGTATAAACACTAGCAATAATATCAAATGATTTGTTTTGCTCGTATCAAGCACATTTTGGCCATTATAAGGTAAAATTCTATCCTCTGGTTTGTGTTGCATTGTGTAATGGGAACTAAGTCTTATAATGGCTTCATTTTTATAAAAAGCATTACGATGTTTAAAAGATTTACTTGTTTTAAAGCACTGGCAATCCAATGGAGTAAACCTGTTCCGCGAAAGTGGTGTGATCCTGTGATTGGTCATATATTAAAGTGTTAAGTAGATTTCTCATACCAGTCCTATGACTGACTCGTAGTTTGTTTCACTTGCAAACTTGGTGTAACAACCCGAAAATCTGGGCCAGTTTAAAATTTTTATTTTGGCAATTTTACCGAATTTTGATTATTTAAAATAGATTATTTTAAATAATATCGACGAGAAAATTTATTTGAATAGAATTCGAACGTATATATTTATACGCGTCGTCGTTAGAATATAAATATTTATATATAATTATAAATAGAATTGAAAATGTTGTGGTAGTTCGATAATTCGATTTCAAACTTCAATTGAATGTACCGGGTGCAAAACAATCCGGATTTTAGTGACACCAAAAACATTAGGATCCATTCGTGAATATCTTTCCAACGAATCCGAAAAATCAAGATTTCATAGCGGGAATCAAAAGATATGTCCAGTTGAAAATTCTGAATAGTCGCTATGGAATTCAGGCCCTTAAAAATGGAAATTTTGCAAACGACCTCGGATTTCGACGAAACCACTTTCGTTGGATCCGTGTTGTAAAGTTATTGCTAGATTCCAAATTTCATAATTTTTTGAATCAATATGTGAGCGTGGCAAAGGAAAACGCGTTTGACCAGTTTTAGTTGATTTTAATCGACTGGAAAATGGCCATTTTTCAAACGGTCTCAGAATTTGAAGAAACTAGTTTTGTTAGGACCGTATCGTCAATACGAAGCTAGAAAATATTTTTCTGGAATTTTTCTAGTTAGTATGGGACCCCGGTAATTTGAAATGTACGTTTAAAATTCAATATAATGATTTAAATGTAAATTCAACGGAAACTGATTGTACCTATCGAATCAGCTTGCGATGCATATCCCATTGTGTTCGGAATGGGGGTAAAACGCTATAGACGACAGGCGGTGGGCCTCGTTTCGGGGTCGTATGTAAAAGTCAACTTTTTGAAATATAAATTAATTAAATAAATTAAAACCTTCTTTTGCATATACCCCCCCCCCCCGATTTCATTTCGAACAGAAAAAAAAAAGATTAAAACCTAATCGATCGACGGGGGGAACCGCCGCCGCCTCCATCGCGCGCGACCCCCTGGCGTTCGCCGCCGCCTAGGGCCACCGCCCTCCATCCCCTTCTCCCTACGCCTGCTTCCTCCCCCTCTTGAAGACCGCGACCCCCTCCTCCTGCTGACCGCCCTCCGCCCCTCCATCGCCCCGCCAGAGGACCCGACCCCCCCCCCCCACCAGGCCACGCCGCTTCATCGACCCCCCCTTTTTTTTGCATCGAAGGACCGCGAGCCCCAAAACCCCGTTGCCCACCCCAGCGCCACCCACGTCCAGCCCAGACGAACTCCGGCAGCCGAGAAGAAAACCCAGTAAGCCTTAAAAAAATCCGATCTTACATGTTTTTTTTATATATATATGTTTTCTTATTCTGATTTTATATGTTTTAAAATCTGAAATTTTAAAAATAAAATAGCCTTGATTTTCTTTGATTTAAAAATGTGATTTTTAAATCATACGTAGCATTGTTTATAGATATATAGGAAAAGCAATATATAAAAACATATGTAGTTATAAAAAGAAAAATATGATTTTTATATTTTTAAAGTAATAAAAATATGATTTTTATATTTTTAAAGTATTAAAAATATAATCTTTACTATATAGAAGTGGTAAAAATATGATTTTTGTTTATATAGAGAATTAAAAATATCACCTTTATATATGTAGCAAAATAAAAATGTAATTTTTATAGTGATGAAGTCTATATTTTTGAAAAGATGAAGTCTATATTTTTGAAAAGGTGAAGTCTATATTTTTGAAAAGGCGAAGTCTATATTTTTGAAATGGAATTTTTATCTATATGACATCGCAATAAAAATTCGATTTTTATATATGTAGTGGCTACGGGCGAAGAAAGTGATAAGAGACGAGAACAGTGAAGATTTCCTGCATTAGAAGTGCCGTGGAGTTAGGATAGCTATTGGTGAGAATTTCTCACCTTTCAATTTCTTTTTCTAGTAATATATATATATACTAGGATGCAGACGGTGTTTAGTAGCACCCGACACAATCGTCCACAGACCATGGACTTGTTTGTTTGGCTGTGTTGTTAGTTAGATTGTTTGGGTTGAATTGAATTGTTTGGTGAAATGAAACTGATTTGATTGATGTGTGAATGGCGTGGGCCTTCACTAGACCGGGGATAAGGCTAGGCCACGTCCCGTTTCTAGTATCGTGCCGTTATGCCGCCGAAATTTTCTAAAATATGTTAGAAAAATAAAAATATCATTTTATTTGATTAATGAACTGAATAGAAATTCATATGTTGAAATAAAATGTTTTTATCGTTAAAAATACAATTTTTAACGTGAATATGAATATAGTGAAAGTGAATAAATAAATATTCATTTACAAACCGGACGGTTTGTTTATGTACACTGATTTGACTGACATTGATTGGGTCGATAAATTTTACACATCGCCCAACTGCACGAATAAAAATCTGTGTTTGATTGTTTGAAACCCCACACGGGTGTTGGGATGAAATATGAAGTTCACTCATCCTGATTGATTAAATATGTTGATCGATTGATTGACAGGCTGTTATAAGCGTTAGATATCTATATTTGATGCTTATACAGTGTAGTGCACTTTGGGTGATGGTTGATTATTTTTCAATGCTATTATATACATGTGTTGTATGAAAATCCATATAATTAATTTTATATGGTGATTGATTGGGCCTCATTCCAATTTGAAAAATAAAGAATATTATAAAATAAAGGTTCATGTGTTGACTGTACTCATCCGTTGAGATTAGTCATGTGTTGAACGAAATAGTTTAACAAAAATAGTCACACGTGGATAGTACTCATTCGTTGAGATTAATCGTGTGTTGACAAAAATAAATATTCATTTATTGAATAGAATATTTGAAAATAGAAATATATGGAGCCGTGTTGGTTTGATTGGCGCCATTTTGACGTGAACGATATCTATATCGATTTTATTCATTTAAAAATGAATATTGAAAAGTGATTTCGAAAACGCATATTTTGAAATGAAATTTGAATCAAATTGAATAGAAAACGAATTCGAATTGAATATATAACGAATTGAATTCGAATTGATTATAAAACGAATTTGATTTCCATTGAATATATAATGAATTTGATTCAAATAGAAAACGGAAATGAATTGGATTGAAAACGATTTCGAAATGAATTGAATATATAACGATTTCGAAATGAATTGAATATATAACGATTTCGAAATGAATTGAATATATAACGATTTTGAAATGAATTGAATATATAACGAATTGAATTCGAATTGATTATAAAACGAATTTGATTTCCATTGAATATATAATGAATTTGATTCAAATAGAAAACGGAAATGAATTGAATTGAAAACGATTTCGAAATGAATTGAATATATAACGATTTCGAAATGAATTGAATATATAACGATTTCGAAATGAATTGAATATATAACGATTTCGAAATGAATTGAATATATAACGATTTCGAAATGAATTGAATATATAACGATTTCAAAATGAATTGAATATATAACGATTTTGAAATGAATTGAATATATAATGAATTGAAATTTGAATTGAATAGAAATGAATTTTAAAACGAATTTATAAAGAAGAATTCAATTTTGATTTGAATTGAAATGGAAGTTGAAATTGCTTTTGAAACGAATTTAAAACTATTTATATAATTCATTTTAAATAGAAATCGACGAAATATATATTACATATATAATATAATGGCCGGAATAGAACGCGCCGCGCCGCGGCAGTTTGTGAATTTCGACCATTTATTTCAAACGGACATTACGGGAGATCCGACCGTTGGATTCTCCTAAAACCGAAACCGTTGGGTTCGTATCGAAAAGTGCTTTCTAACGAATATTAGAAATTTGAAATCTAACGGTTGGATTTGGAATTATGTCCAAATCAAATTTGAAAAAGGTCGTTGTAAGTGCAGTTCGATGGCCGTTGTTGGAAATCGACTGTACGGGCCTTGATAAAATTATTAAAAATCGTAATAATTTATGTAAAATCACAAGAAATGATTTTAGAAAGAATTGGGGTGAAAAACTCCATATTTGAAAAGATAAAAATAGATTTTTATCGAAGTAAACTAGTTTTGAACTAGAATTATAATTCTATTTATTTTTAAATAAATAAATTGAATTTGAAAAGGGTTTTATAAATAACCAGAATTTCCAATGATTGCATTTGAGTGGATTTGAATCGAAATTGTCTTCGGAATATTTCGATGTTGGAATTCGTGATTATGCAGATGTTGTTATGGAAATTTGAAAGATATATATCTATATCGTTATTTCCAGCACGACATTTGTTAATCGTAGAATTTGATATTGAATATAAGCCGATATATTTTCTATTCAGAGCCTTGTCTTGAATATCAAATGTGATTTGGGTTTGTCGTGAATGGTGTCTTCATTAACACTGTTCTTGAACCCAGTTGAGAAAAGATTAATTCTTTTTATTTAGATTTAATGAAGTGTACCAATTAAATAATATTTAATTGGAATTGAATTGATATTGATTTTTGGGTTTATCGTGAACAGTGTTTTAAATAACACTTGTTCTTTAACCCGATAATTAATGTGATGTGATTTTGGGTTTATCGTGAGCCGTGTTTTAAATGACACTGATTCTTTAACCCAGTTAACGATTAAAACTAAGTGGAGTTTTAATGAATCTTTAATTAGATTGAAAAATCGAGAATGGAGTAGCACCAGTTTTATTCCAGGCGATAGTTAAATCTTTTAATTAGATTAGAACGTGAAATGGTAATTGAATTTGCCGATAACACTGTGGTGTTAGATATGAAGTATTACCAGTTTTACTTCATGTGATGAATAGGTTGGGATTGGGAAATTAAAACAAATGATTACTTCGGTAAGTTTCGTTAATCCCAACTAGTTGAATCGAAATTCAAAAGGATAGATTAAAGAATAAATATAAAAAATTTATCTTTGATAAAATTAATGGGAACCTTTCCATATGAATGTGAAATTTAGAAACTAACTGTCGGTTAGCTAAGTAGAATGGTTTCCTAGATATTGATCTGATGTTGGTTTCGGCCTTCGGAGTTAATATTTGGGGAATTATTCTCTTGATTAATTTACGGTTAGTGACTGATGAATTGGAATGAGGCGTATGTTGTGGTTGTGTAACACTTACTTATAATATACGCGAGTTATTCGGAAAGACCGGGTTTATCCCATTCTGAATAACTGATACGACGATAAGTCGAAGATGAAGACGATGGTCGAAGACCGGAGGTCTTCACGTCGTTTGGGTGACTACTGATGATCTTGATTGGGTTGTACACCCAAGAAGATGGAAACAGTTGGTGATCGTCCAGACGTGCTTGGAGATCGATGGATATGCGGGGTACTAGGTGCCTCCGGTTTCGTTCAGACCAAGAACGGACTTGTAAATGGACTGTGTGTCTGACATTGGATTTTAGTCCATGTGATTGATCTCTATTAAATATATATCTGTTTGGCGGCGGAGAATTTATTCTCTTGCTTAACGCCCTTCTCTGAGACGTACGAGCTCAGGGGTTATATATTGATGGATATCAAACGCATGGAGTGAATTGCCTGTGTGGCATGCCTAAGTGGCAATTGATCGAGGCTTCTGTTGAAAAGCAGAATCTTGTGGTTGATGATCGAAGCACGACCTTTGTGGCGTAGCTTTGTGTAACGTTTACTTCACGAGCTTCACACCCGGTATGAACCAAAAACGGGAGAGGACGTCAGGGAGGGCATGCGTTTCTTTCTAGCTAGAAGTGGCGTCAGTGGTTTTACACGCCCTGACGAGTTTGGCTTATGTGGTTGTTGCTGTTGCGAGGCGCCTCGGTTTGATCGGACGATCCGGGTCCGATGCAGTCATTCGCTGGCTCATTTACGCCCCATAGGGCGGGGAAACGCATGTTCAGGGTTTAAGTTTAATCCACATCGGTGGACTGGCCCTGAGGATCCAAGGGACGATGCGCTCTGACCCTGAGGCTCGGGCTAGAGAGTCTCAAAGACGGTGAGGACTATCTTTTGCCTCGGTTCATAGATGGAAACCCAATTTCCAAATACGTGACTTTGCGATTTTGATTGTATAACCTATATATGGCGACATAGTGGTATGGGGCATTCATGCCGCCTATGATTGATACTTATGATTTGAAGTTGATTTATACACTATGCACTTATAATAGTATCAAATGATTTGTTTTAAACGTATCAAGCATTCTCTGGCTGTTATAAGGGAAAACCCTATCCCCTGGCTTGCGTTGCATTGTGTGATAGGACCTGGGTCTTATAACAGCTTCATTTTTCTTTATTTAGCATTGCGCTGTTTGTTTTATGCACTGGTATTCTTGGGAGGAAACCCGTTCCGTGTTATACGGCGTGGTCCCTTGATTTACCTAACTTTAAATTAAAGATTAATAACTGTTTTAGTTCTCACACCAGTCCCATGACTGACCTGGAGTTTATTGTTTTAACCTAAACTCTGGGTGCCCCTATTTTGACATGGGCAGCTAGTAGTTTTGGTTTTGCAGATTTATATTCACAGGATCCTGATTTACAGCTGGAACGATATCCGGAAAGCTTTGTACCCGTATATCTCTTCTAGTTGTGTATTGTATTATTTTCCGCTGCTATGTAATTTATTGTAATCTCTGATATTTCTGTGTAATATTTATTCATTTATACTCTGTATATTCTTGTAATCTGATGCATTGTTGTAATATACAATGAAATGTTCTTTTGTATGCGTTCTGTTTTGTCCTGTTCTCAAACGATCGGGCGTTTCGAACGGTCTGGGTCGGTTTAGCGACTGGTTCGGACCGAGCGAAATTCCTTCTCATCACATTTGGTATCAGAGCTTTGGCTTACAAAGCAGAGAACAAGGTACATTAGAACCATACGAAAGAATTCATCAGATATTGGATTAGTAATATCCAATGGGATGACTCGTTAGAGATAGGATCAGTAGTATCCTAGGACGAGTATGAAGAGTATATTTTTAAAATGAAAACAATTTTTGTTTTGAAAATCTAAATCAACTATTCGTATTTGATTATTTATTTCATATTGATTAGGACAGTCCAGTATATAAAGATTTTGCATATACGCCTTGCAAACGTGTATTTGAAGTTTTAATATACTGGATAGATATAGAATCACACTCTAGTCGCCCGGAGATGATTCTGATGATAGTTCGAACATCATCAGAATTGGTATTCGTGTTTCGAAGGTGTGATATCTATATATTTCCTATTGACTGGTGTGAGAACCAAAAATTAGATAAGGCCTATTGTTGTGATTTGGCATCAAAAACATGATTTTTGTATATGTATCAAAATTATGAATTTGAGACTCTAATTCACTAATTGATTGATGTTTGTGTTGTTTGTTTATTTGGTTGATAATTTTGAACCATTTAGCCTAATTGAACCAAATATTGAATTATATTGAAAATTGGTTGCGTTTGCTTGCATATACTTGTACTTACCTTGAACAGGTCATAGCAAGGAGGCTAGAGCAGAGAATAAAATTTGTTTGCCCGACAAATAGGTACATGTTTACTACATAATTTACTGTTTTGTTTGGGTGATGATGATTTTATGAGCCTATTGGCTAGCCGCTTGGCTTTTTCTTTTTCTTTTTGAGATCTGAAGGACCGGGGAAGCTATTTGAAATTCCCCGATGCTCCCGGTGCAGGGGAGGTTATGGCGAATTTTTTCGAAAATTTAGGGTGTTAGCCAAATTTTTGAAGAATTTGAAAATGCTCAGAAACTGAAAAGTTGGAGAATGGAAGCCAGATCGAACGTAGAGTTGATTAATCAAACCACTTTCGACTTTGTTCCTTTTCGGGGACGAAAAGTTTTAAGTGGGGGAGATTGTAACAACCCGAAAATCTGGGCCAGTTTAAATTTTTTATTTTGGCAATTTTACCGAATTTTGATTATTTAAAATAGATTATTTTAAATAATATCGACGAGAAAATTTATTTGAATAGAATTCGAACGTATATATTTATACGCGTCGTCGTTAGAATATAAATATTTATATATAATTATAAATAGAATTGAAAATGGCGCGGTAGTTCGATAATTCGATTTCAAACTTCAATTGAATGTACCGGGTGCAAAACAATCCGGATTTTAGTGAAACCAAAAACATTAGGATCCATTCGTGAATATCTTTCCAACGAATCCGAAAAATCAAGATTTCATAGCGGGAATAAAAAGATATGTCCAGTTGAAAATTCTGAATAGTCGCTATGGAATTCAGGCCCTTAAAAATGGAAATTTTGCAAACGACCTCGGATTTCGACAAAACCACTTTCGTTGGATCCGTGATGTAAAGTTATTGCTAGATTCCAAATTTCATAATTTTTCGAATCAATATGTGAGCGTGGCAAAGGAAAACGCGTTTGACCAGTTTTAGTTGATTTTAATCGACTGGAAAATGGCCATTTTTCAAACGGTCTCAGAATTTGACGAAACTAGTTTTGTTAGGACCGTATCGTCAATACGAAGCTAGAAAATATTTTTCTGGAATTTTTCTAGTTTGTATGTGACCCCGGTAATTTGAAATGTACGTTTAAAATTCAATATAATGATTTAAATGTAAATTCAACGGAAACTGATTGTAACTATCGAATCAGCTTGCGATGCATATCCCATTGTGTTCGGAATGGGGGTAAAACGCTGTAGACGACAGGCGGTGGGCCTCGTTTCGGGGTCGTATGTAAAAGTCAACTTTTTGAAATATAAATTAATTAAATAAATTAAAACCTTCTTTTGCATATACCCCCCCCCCCCGATTTCATTTCGAACAGAAAAAAAAAGATTAAAACCTAATCGATCGACGGGGGGAACCGCCGCCGCCTCCATCGCGCGCGCCCCCCCTGGCGTTCGCCGCCGCCTAGGGCCACCGCCCTCCATCCCCTTCTCCCTACGCCTGCTTCCTCCCCCTCTTGAAGACCGCGACCCCCTCCTCCTGCTGACCGCCCTCCGCCACTCCATCGCCCCGCCAGAGGACCCGACCCCCCCCCCCCCACCAGGCCGCGCCGCCTCATCGACCCCCCTTTTTTGCATCGAAGGACCGCGAGCCCCAAAACCCCGTGGCCCACCCCAGCGCCACCCACGTCCAGCCCAGACGAACTGCGGCAGCCGAGAAGAAAACCCAGTAAGCCTTAAAAATTTCCGATCTTACATGTTTTTATATATATATATATATATATATATATATATATGTTTTCTTATTCTGATTTTATATGTTTTAAAATCTGAAATTTTAAAAATAAAATAGCCTTGATTTTCTTTGATTTAAAAATGTGATTTTTAAATCATACGTAGCATTGTTTATAGATAAAGCAATATATAAAAACATATGTAGTTACAAAAAGAAAAATATGATTTTTATATTTTTAAAGTAATAAAAATATGATTTTTATATTTTTAAAGTATTAAAAATATAATCTTTACTATATAGAAGTGGTAAAAATATGATTTTTGTTTATATAGAGAATTAAAAATATCACCTTTATATATGTAGCAAAATAAAAATGTGATTTTTATAGTGATGAAGTCTATATTTTTGAAAAGATGAAGTCTATATTTTTGAAATGGTGAAGTCTATATTTTTGAAAAGGCGAAGTCTATATTTTTGAAATGGAATTTTTATCTATATGACATCGCAATAAAAATTCGATTTTTATATATGTAGTGGCTACGGGCGAAGAAAGTGATAAGAGACGAGAACAGTGAAGATTTCCTGCATTAGAAGTGCCGTGGAGTTAGGATAGCTATTGGTGAGAATTTCTCACCTTTCAATTTCTTTTTCTAGTAATATATATATACTAGGATGCAGACGGTGTTTAGTAGCACCCGACACAATCGTCCACAGACCATGGACTTGTTTGTTTGGCTGTGTTGTTAGTTAGATTGTTTGGGTTGAATTGAATTGTTTGGTGAAATGAAACTGATTTGATTGATGTGTGAATGGCGTGGGCCTTCACTAGACCGGGGATAAGGCTAGGCCTCGTCCCGTTTCTAGTATCGTGCCGTTATGCCGCCGAAATTTTCTAAAATATGTTAGAAAAATAAAAATATCATTTTATTTGATTAATGAACTGAATAGGAATTCATATGTTGAAATAAAATGTTTTTATCGTTAAAAATATAGTTTTTAACGTGAATATGAATATAGTGAAAGTGAATAAATAAATATTCATTTACAAACCGGATGGTTTGTTTATGTACACTGATTTGACTGACATTGATTGGGTCGATAAATTTTACACATCGCCCAACTGCACGAATAAAAATCTGTGTTTGATTGTTTGAAACCCCACATGGGTGTTGGGATGAAATATGAAGTTCACTCATCCTGATTGATTAAATATGTCGATCGATTGATTGACAGGCTGTTATAAGCGTTAGATATCTATATTTGATGCTTATACAGTGTAGTGCACTTTGGGTGATGGTTGATTATTTTTCAATGCTATTATATACATGTGTTGTATGAAAATCCATATAATTAATTTTATATGGTGATTGATTGGGCCTCATTCCAATTTGAAAAATAAAGAATATTATAAAATAAAGGTTCATGTGTTGACTGTGCTCATCCGTTGAGATTAGTCATGTGTTGAACGAAATAATTTAACAAAAATAGTCACACGTGGACAGTACTCATTCGTTGAGATTAGTCGTGTGTTGACAAAAATAAATATTCATTTATTGAATAGAATATTTGAAAATAGAAATATATGGAGCCGTGTTGGTTAGATTGACGCCATTTTGACGTGAACGATATCTATATCGATTTTATTCATTTAAAAATGAATATTGAAAAGTGATTTCGAAAACGCATATTTTGAAATGAAATTTGAATCAAATTGAATAGAAAACGAATTCGAATTGAATATATAACGAATTGAATTCGAATTGATTATAAAACGAATTTGATTTCCATCGAATATATAATGAATTTGATTCAAATAGAAAACGAAAATGAATTGAATTGTAAACGATTTCGAAATGAATTGAATATATAACGATTTCGAAATGAATTGAATATATAACGATTTCGAAATGAATTGAATATATAACGATTTTGAAATGAATTGAATATATAACGAATTGAATTCGAATTGATTATAAAACGAATTTGATTTCCATTGAATATATAATGAATTTGATTCAAATAGAAAACGGAAATGAATTGAATTGAAAACGATTTCGAAATGAATTGAATATATAACGATTTCGAAATGAATTGAATATATAACGATTTCGAAATGAATTGATATATAACGATTTCGAAATGAATTGAATATATAACGATTTCGAAATGAATTGAATATATAACGATTTCGAAATGAATGGAATATATAACGATTTTGAAATGAATTGAATATATAACGATTTTGAAATGAATTGAATATATAATGAATTCAAATTGAATTGAAATTTGAATTGAATAGAAATGAATTTTAAAACGAATTTATAAAGAAGAATTCAATTTTGATTTGAATTGAAATGGAAGTTGAAATTGCTTTTGAAACGAATTTAAAACTATTTATATAATTCATTTTAAATAGAAATCGACGAAGTATATATTATATATATAATATAATGGCCAGAATAGAACGCGCCGCGCCATGGCAGTTCGTGAATTTCGACCATTTATTTCAAACGGACATTACGGGAGATCCGACCGTTGGATTCTCCTAAAACCGAAACCGTTGGGTTCGTATCGAAAAGAACTTTCTAACGAATATTAGAAATTTGAAATCTAACGGTTGGATTTGGAATTATGTCCAAATCAAATTTGAAAAAGGTCACTGTAAGTGCAGTTCGATGGCCGTTGTTGGAAATCGACTGTATGGGCCTTGATAAAATTATTAAAAATAGTAATAATTTATGTAAAATCACAAGAAATGATTTTAGAAAGAATTAGGGTGAAAAGCTCCATATTTGAAAAGAAAAAAATTGATTTTTATCGAAGTAAACTAGTTTTGAACTAGAATTATAATTCTATTTATTTTTAAATAAATAAATTGAATTTGAAAAGGGTTTTATAAATAACAAGAATTTCCAATGATTGCATTGGAGTGGATTTGAATCGAAATTGTCTTCGGAATATTTCGATGTTGGAATTCGTGATTATGCAGATGTTGTTATGGAAATTTGAAAGATATATATCTATATCGTTATTTCCAGCACGACATTTGTTAATCGTAGAATTTGATATTGAATATAAGCCGATGTATTTTCTATTCAGAGCCTTGTATTGAATATCAAATGTGATTTGGGTTTGTCGTGAATGGTGTCTTCATTAACACTGTTCTTGAACCCAGTTGAGAAAAGATTAAATCTTTTTATTTAGATTTAATGAAGTGTACCAATTAAATAATATTTAATTGGAATTGAATTGATATTGATTTTTGGGTTTATCGTGAACAGTGTTTTAAATAACACTTGTTCTTTAACCCGATAATTAATGTGATGTGATTTTGGGTTTATCGTGAGTCGTGTTTTAAATGACACTGATTCTTTAACCCAGTTAACGATTAAAACTAAGTGGAGTTTTAATGAATCTTTAATTAGATTGAAAAGATCGAGAATGGAGTAGCACCAGTTTTATTCCAGGCGATAGTTAAATCTTTTAATTAGATTTGAACGTGAAATGGTAATTAAATTTGCCGATAACACTGTGGTGTTAGATATGAAGTATTACCAGTTTTACTTCATGGGATGAATAGGTTGGGATTGGGAAATTAAAACAAATGATTACTTCGGTAAGTTTCGTTAATCCCGACTAGTTGAATCGAAATTCAAAAGGATAGATTAAAGAATAAATATAAAGAATTTATCTTTGATAAAATTAATGGGAACCTTTCCATATGAATGTGAAATTTAGAAACTAACTGTCGGTTAGCTAAGTAGAATGGTTTCCTGGATATTGATCTGATGTTGGTTTCGGCCTTCGGGGTTAATATTTGGGGAATTATTCTCTTGATTAATT
The DNA here is from genome assembly GCA_030737875.1 of Allium sativum. Taxonomy (NCBI): domain Eukaryota; kingdom Viridiplantae; phylum Streptophyta; class Magnoliopsida; order Asparagales; family Amaryllidaceae; genus Allium; species Allium sativum. The sequence goes on from CM060921.1 coordinate 284,849,832, forward strand.
TACGGTTAGTGACTGATGAATTGGAATGAGGCGTATGTTGTGGTTGTGTAACACTTACTTAAAATATACGCGAGTTATTCGGAAAGACCGGGTTTATCCCATTCTGAATAACTGATACGACGATAAGTCGAAGATGAAGACGATGGTCGAAGACCGGAGGTCTTCACGTCGTTTGGGTGATTACTGATGATCTTGATTGGGCTGTACACCCAAGAAGATGGAAACAGTTGGTGATCGTCCAGACGTGCTTGGAGATCGATGGATATGCGGGGTACTAGGTGCCTCCGGTTTCGTTCAGGCCAAGAACGGACTTGTAAATGGACTGTGTGTCTGACATTGGATTTTAGTCCGTGTGATTGATCCCTATTAAATATATATCTGTTTGGCGGCGGAGAATTTATTCTCTTGCTTAACGCCCTTCTCTGAGACGTACGAGCTCAGGGGTTATATATTGAAGGATATCAAACGCATGGAGTGAATTGCCTGTGTGGCATGCCTAAGTGGCAATTGATCGAGGCTTCTGTTGAAAAGCAGAGTCTTGTGGTTGATGATCGAAGCACGGCCTTTGTGGCGTAGCTTTGTGTAACGTTTACTTCGCGAGCTTTACACCCGGTATGAACCAAAAACGGGAGAGGACGTCAGGGAGGGCATGCGTTTCTTTCTAGCTAGAAGTGGCATCAGTGGTTTTACACGCCCTGACGAGTTTGACTTATGTGGTTGTTGCTGTTGCGAGGCGCCTCGGTTTGATCGGACGATCCGGATCCGATGGAGTCATTCGTTGGCTCATTTACGCCCCATAGGGCGGGGAAACGCATGTTCAGGGTTTAAGTTTAATCCACATCGGTGGACTGGCCCTGAGGATCCAAGGGTCGATGCGCTCTGACCCTGAGGCTCGGGCTAGAGAGTCTCGAAGACGGTGAGGACTATCTTTTGCCTCGGCTCATAGATGGAAACCCAATTTCCAAATACGTGACTTTGCGATTTTGATTGTATAACCTATATATGGCGACATAGTGGTATGGGGCATTCATGCCGCCTATGATTGATACTTATGATTTGAAGTTGATTTATACACTATGCACTTATAATAGTATCAAATGATTTGTTTTAAACGTATCAAGCATTCTCTGGCTGTTATAAGGGAAAACCCTATCCCCCGGCTTGCGTTGCATTGTGTGATAGGACCTGGGTCTTATAACAGCTTCATTTTTCTTTATTTAGCATTGCGCTGTTTGTTTTATGCACTGGTATTCTTGGGAGGAAACCCGTTCCGTGTTATACGGCGTGGTCCCTTGATTTACCTAACTTTAAATTAAAGATTAATAACTGTTTTAGTTCTCACACCAGTCCCATGACTGACCTGGAGTTTATTGTTTTAACCTAAACTCTGGGTGCCCCTATTTTGACACGGGCAGCTAGTAGTTTTGGTTTTGCAGATTTATATTCACAGGATCCTGGTTTACAGCTGGAACGATATCCGGAAAGCTTTTTATCCGTATATCTCTTCTAGTTGTGTATTGTATTATTTTCCGTTGCTATGTAATTTATTGTAATCTCTGATATTTCTATGTAGTATTTATTCATTTATACTCTGTATATTCTTGTAATCTGATGCATTGTTGTAATATACAATGAAATGTTCTTTTGTATGCGTTCTGTTTTGTCCTGTTCTCAAACGATCGGGCGTTTCGAACGGTCTGGGTCGGTTTAGCGACTGGTTCGGACCGAGCGAAATTCCTTCTCGTCACATTTGGTATCAGAGCTTTGGCTTACAAAGCAGAGAACAAGGTACATTAGAACCATACGAAAGAATTCATCAGATATTGGATTAGTAATATCCAATGGGATGACTCGTTAGAGATAGGATCAGTAGTATCCTAGGACGAGTATGAAGAGTATATTTTTAAAATGAAAACAATTTTTGTTTTGAAAATTTAAATCAACTATTCGTATTTGATTATTTATTTCATATTGATTAGGACAGTCCAGTATATAAAGATTTTGCATATACGCCTTGCAAACGTGTATTTGAAGTTTTAATATACTGGATAGATATAGAATCACACTCTAGTCACCCGCAGATGATTCTGATGACAGTTCGAACATCATCAGAATTGGTATTCGTGTTTCGAAGGTGTGATATCTATATATTTCCTATTGACTGGTGTGAGAACCAAAAATTAGATAAGGCCTATTGTTGTGATTTGGCATCAAAAACATGATTTTTGTATATGTATCAAAATTATGAATTTGAGACTCTAATTCACTAATTGATTGATGTTTGTGTTGTTTGTTTATTTGGTTGATAATTTTGAACCATTTAGCCTAATTGAACCAAATATTGAATTATATTGAAAATTGGTTGCGTTTGCTTGCATATACTTGTACTTACCTTGAACAGGTCATAGCAAGGAGGCTAGAGCAGAGAATAAAATTTGTTTGCCCGACAAATAGGTACATGTTTACTACATAATTTACTGTTTTGTTTGGGTGATGATGATTTTATGAGCCTATTGGCTAGCCGCTTGGCTTTTTCTTTTTCTTTTTGAGATCTGAAGGACCGGGGAAGCTATTTGAAATTCCCCGATGCTCCCGGTGCAGGGGAGGTTATGGTGAAATTTTTCGAAAATTTAGTGTGTTAGCCAAATTTTTGAAGAATTTGAAAATGCTCAGAAACTGAAAAGTTGGAGAATGGAAGCCAGATCGAACGTAGAGTTGATTAATCAAACCACTTTCGACTTTGTTCCTTTTCGGGGACGAAAAGTTTTAAGTGGGGGAGATTGTTACAACCCGAAAATCTGGGCCAGTTTAAAATTTTTGTTTTGGCAATTTTACCGAATTTTGATTATTTAAAATAGATTATTTTAAATAATATCGACGAGAAAATTTATTTGAATAGAATTCGAACGTATATATTTATACGCGTTGTCGTTAGAATATAAATATTTATATATAATTATAAATGGAATTGAAAATGGCGCGGTAGTTCGATAATTCGATTTCAAACTTCAATTGAATGTACCGGGTGCAAAACAATCCGGATTTTAGTGAAACCAAAAACATTAGGATCCATTCGTGAATATCTTTCCAACGAATCCGAAAAATCAAGATTTCATAGCGGGAATCAGAAGATATGTCCAGTTGAAAATTCTGAATAGTCGCTATGGAATTCAGGCCCTTAAAAATGGAAATTTTGCAAACGACCTCGGATTTCGACGAAACCACTTTCGTTGGATCCGTGATGTAAAGTTATTGCTAGATTCCAAATTTCATAATTTTTCGAATCAATATGTGAGCGTGGCAAAGGAAAACGCGTTTGACCAGTTTCAGTTGATTTTAATCGACTGGAAAATGGCCATTTTTCAAACGGTCTCAGAATTTGGCGAAACTAGTTTTGTTAGGACCGTATCGTCAATACGAAGCTAGAAAATATTTTTCTGGAATTTTTCAAGTTAGTATGTGACCCCGGTAATTTGAAATGTACGTTTAAAATTCAATATAATGATTTAAATGTAAATTCAACGGAAACTGATTGTAACTATCGAATCAGCTTGCGATGCATATCCCATTGTGTTCGGAATGGGGGTAAAACGCTATAGATGACAGGCGGTGGGCCTCGTTTCGGGGTCGTATGTAAAAGTCAACTTTTTGAAATATAAATTAATTAAATAAATTAAAACCTTCTTTTGCATATACCCCCCCCCCCCCCCCGATTTCATTTCGAACAGAAAAAAAAAGATTAAAACCTAATCGATCGACGGGGGGAACCGCCGCCGCCTCCATCGCGCGCGCCCCCCCTGGCGTTCGCCGCCGCCTAGGGCCACCGCCCTCCATCCCCTTCTCCCTACGCCTGCTTCCTCCCCCTCTTAAAGACCGCGACCCCCTCCTCCTGCTGACCGCCCTCCGCCACTCCATCGCCCCGCCAGAGGACCCGACCCCCCCACCAGGCCGCGCCGCCTCATCGACCCCCCCTTTTTTGCATCGAAGGACCGCGAGCCCCAAAACCCCGTGGCCCACCCCAGCGCCACCCACGTCCAGCCCAGACGAACTCCGGCAGCCGAGAAGAAAACCCAGTAAGCCTTAAAAAAATCCGATCTTACATGTTTATATATATATATATATATGTTTTCTTATTCTGATTTTATATTTTTTAAAATCTGAAATTTTAAAAATAAAATAGCCTTGATTTTCTTTGATTTAAAAATGTGATTTTTAAATCATACGTAGCATTGTTTATAGATATATAGGAAAAGCAATATATAAAAACATATGTAGTTACAAAAAGAAAAATATGATTTTTATATTTTTAAAGTAATAAAAATATGATTTTTATATTTTTAAAGTATTAAAAATATAATCTTTACTATATAGAAGTGGTAAAAATATGATTTTTGTTTATATAGAGAATTAAAAATATCACCTTTATATATGTAGCAAAATTAAAATGTGATTTTTATAGTGATGAAGTCTATATTTTTGAAAAGATGAAGTCTATATTTTTGAAAAGGTGAAGTCTATATTTTTGAAAAGGCGAAGTCTATATTTTTGAAATGGAATTTTTATCTATATGACATCGCAATAAAAATTCGATTTTTATATATGTAGTGGCTACGGGCGAAGAAAGTGATAAGAGACGAGAACAGTGAAGATTTCCTGCATTAGAAGTGCCGTGGAGTTAGGATAGCTATTGGTGAGAATTTCTCACCTTTCAATTTCTTTTTCTAGTAATATATATATATATATACTAGGATGAAGACGGTGTTTAGTAGCACCCGACACAATCGTCCACAGACCATGGACTTGTTTGTTTGGCTGTGTTGTTAGTTAGATTGTTTGGGTTGAATTGAATTGTTTGGTGCAATGAAACTGATTTGATTGATGTGTGAATGGCGTGGGCCTTCACTAGACCGGGGATAAGTCTACGCCTCGTCCCGTTTCTAGTATCGTGCCGTTATGCCGCCGAAATTTTCTAAAATATGTTAGAAAAATAAAAATATCATTTTATTTGATTAATGAACTGAATAGAAATTCATATGTTGAAATAAAATGTTTTTATCGTTAAAAATACAATTTTTAACGTGAATATGAATATAGTGAAAGTGAATAAATAAATATTCATTTACAAACCGGACGGTTTGTTTATGTACACTGATTTGACTGACATTGATTGGGTCGATAAATTTTACACATCGCCCAACTGCACGAATAAAAATCTGTGTTTGATTGTTTGAAACCCCACACGGGTGTTGAGATGAAATATGAAGTTCACTCATCCTGATTGATTAAATATGTCGATCGATTGATTGACAGGCTGTTATAAGCGTTAGATTTCTATATTTGATGCTTATACAGTGTAGTGCACTTTGGGTGATGGTTGATTATTTTTCAATGCTATTATATACATGTGTTGTATGAAAATCCATATAATTAATTTTATATGGTGATTGATTGGGCCTCATTCCAATTTGAAAAATAAAGAATATTATAAAATAAAGGTTCATGTGTTGACTGTACTCATCCGTTGAGATTAGTCATGTGTTGAACGAAATAATTTAACAAAAATAGTCACACGTGGACAGTACTCATTCGTTGAGATTAGTCGTGTGTTGACAAAAATAAATATTCATTTATTGAATAGAATATTTGAAAATAGAAATATATGGAGCCGTGTTTGTTAGATTGACGCCATTTTGTCGTGAACGATATCTATATCGATTTTATTCATTTAAAAATGAATATTGAAAAGTGATTTTGAAAACGCATATTTTGAAATGAAATTTGAATCAAATTGAATAGAAAACGAATTCGAATTGAATATATAACGAATTGAATTCGAATTGATTATAAAACGAATTTGATTTCCATTGAATATATAATGAATTTGATTCGAATAGAAAACGGAAATGAATTGAATTGAAAACGATTTCGAAATGAATTGAATATATAACGATTTCGAAATGAATTGAATATATAACGATTTCGAAATGAATTGAATATATAACGATTTTGAAATGAATTGAATATATAACGAATTGAATTCGAATTGATTATAAAACGAATTTGATTTCCATTGAATATATAATGAATTTGATTCAAATAGAAAACGGAAATGAATTGAATTGAAAATGATTTCGAAATGAATTGAATATATAACGATTTCGAAATGAATTGAATATATAACGATTTCGAAATGAATTGAATATATAACGATTTCGAAATGAATTGAATATATAACGATTTTTAAATGAATTGAATATATAACGATTTTGAAATGAATTGAATATATAATGAATTCAAATTGAATTGAAATTTGAATTGAATAGAAATGAATTTTAAAACGAATTTATAAAGAAGAATTCAATTTTGATTTGAATTGAAATGGAAGTTGAAATTGCTTTTGAAACGAATTTAAAACTATTTATATAATTCATTTTAAATAGAAATCGACGAAATATATATTATATATATTTTATATATAATATAATGGCCTGAATAGAACGCGCCGCGCCGCGGCAGTTCGTGAATTTCGACCATTTATTTCAAACCGACATTACGGGAGATCCGACCGTCGGATTCTCCTAAAACCGAAACTGTTGGGTTCGTATCGAAAAGAGCTTTCTAACGAATATTAGAAATTTGAAATCTAACGGTTGGATTTGGAATTATGTCCAAATCAAATTTGAAAAAGGTCGCTGTAAGTGCAGTTCGATGGCCGTTGTTGGAAATCGACTGTACGGGCCTTGATAAAATTATTTAAAATAGTAATAATTTATGTAAAATCACAAGAAATGATTTTAGAAAGAATTGGGGTGAAAAACTCCATATTTGAAAAGATAAAAATAGATTTTTATCGAAGTAAACAAGTTTTGAACTAGAATTATAATTCTATTTATTTTTAAATAAATAAATTGAATTTGAAAAGGGTTTTATAAATAACCAGAATTCCCAATGATTGCATTGGAGTGGATTTGAATCGAAATTGTCTTCGGAATATTTCGATGTTGGAATTCGTGATTATGCAGATGTTGTTATGGAAATTTGAAAGATATATATCTATATCGTTATTTCCAGCACGACATTTGTTAATCGTAGAATTTGATATTGAATATAAGCCGATGTATTTTCTATTCAGAGCCTTGTATTGAATATCAAATGTGATTTGGGTTTGTCGTGAATGGTGTCTTCATTAACACTGTTCTTGAACCCAGTTGAGAAAAGATTAAATCTTTTTATTTAGATTTAAGGAAGTGTACCAATTAAATAATATTTAATTGGAATTGAATTGATATTGATTTTTGGGTTTATCGTGAACAGTGTTTTAAATAACACTTGTTCTTTAACCCGATAATTAATGTGATGTGATTTTGGGTTTATCGTGAGCCGTGTTTTAAATGACACTGATTCTTTAACCCAGTTAACGATTAAAACTAAGTGGAGTTTTAATGAATCTTTAATTAGATTGAAAAGATCGAGAATGGAGTAGCACCAGTTTTATTCCAGGCGATAGTTAAATCTTTTAATTAGATTTGAACGTGAAATGGTAATTGAATTTGCCGATAACACTGTGGTGTTAGATATGAAGTATTACCAGTTTTACTTCATGGGATGAATAGGTTGGGATTGGGAAATTAAAACAAATGATTACTTTGGTAAGCTTCGTTAATCCCGACTAGTTGAATCAAAATTCAAAAGGATAGATTAAAGTATAAATATAAAGAATTTATCTTTGATAAAATTAATGGGAACCTTTCCATATGAATGTGAAATTTAGAAACTAACTGTCGGTTAGCTAAGTAGAATGGTTTCCTGGATATTGATCTGATGTTGGTTTCGGCCTTCGGGGTTAATATTTGGGGAATTATTCTCTTGATTAATTTACGGTTAGTGACTGATGAATTGGAATGAGGCGTATGTTGTGGTTGTGTAACACTTACTTAAAATATACGCGAGTTATTCGGAAAGACCGGGTTTATCCCATTCTGAATAACTGATACGACGATAAGTCGAAGATGAAGACGATGGTCGAAGACCGGAGGTCTTCACGTCGTTTGGGTGATTACTGATGATCTTGATTGGGCTGTACACCCAAGAAGATGGAAACAGTTGGTGATCGTCCAGACGTGCTTGGAGATCGATGGATATGCGGGGTACTAGGTGCCTCCGGTTTCGTTCAGACCAAGAACGGACTTGTAAATGGACTGTGTGTCTGACATTGGATTTTAGTCCGTGTGATTGATCTCTATTAAATATATATCTGTTTGGCGGCGGAGAATTTATTCTCTTGCTTAACGCCCTTCTCTGAGACGTACGAGCTAAGGGGTTATATATTGATGGATATCAAACGCATGGAGTGAATTGCCTATGTGGCATGCCTAAGTGGCAATTGATCGAGGCTTCTGTTGAAAAGCAGAGTCTTGTGGTTGATGATCGAAGCACGGCCTTTGTGGCGTAGCTTTGTGTAACATTTACTTCGCGAGCTTCACACCCGGTATGAACCAAAAACGGGAGAGGACGTCAGGGAGGGCATGCGTTTCTTTCTAGCTAGAAGTGGCGTCAGTGGTTTTACATGCCCTGACGAGTTTGACTTATGTGGTTGTTGCTGTTGCGAGGCGCCTCGGTTTGATCGGACGATCCGGGTCCGATGGAGTCATTCGTTGGCTCATTTACGCCCCATAGGGCGGGGAAACGCATGTTCAGGGTTTAAGTTTAATCCACATCGGTGGACTGGCCCTGAGGATCCAAGGGTCGATGCGCTCTGACCCTGAGGCTCGGGCTAGAGAGTCTCGAAGACGGTGAGGACTATCTTTTGCCTCGGTTCATAGATGGAAACCCAATTTCCAAATACGTGACTTTGCGATTTTGATTGTATAACCTATATATGGCGACATAGTGGTATGGGGCATTCATGCCGCCTATGATTGATACTTATGATTTGAAGTTGATTTATACACTATGCACTTATAATAGTATCAAATGATTTGTTTTAAACGTATCAAGCATTCTCTGGCTGTTATAAGGGAAAACCCTATCCCCCGGCTTGCGTTGCATTGTGTGATAGGACCTGGGTCTTATAACAGCTTCATTTTTCTTTATTTAGCATTTCGCTGTTTGTTTTATGCACTGGTATTCTTGGGAGGAAACCCGTTCCGTGTTATACGGCGTGGTCCCTTGATTTACCTAACTTTAAATTAAAGATTAATAACTGTTTTAGGTCTCACACCAGTCCCATGACTGACCTGGAGTTTATTGTTTTAACCTAAACTCTGGGTGCCCCTATTTTGACATGGGCAGCTAGTAGTTTTGGTTTTGCAGATTTATATTCACAGGATCCTGGTTTACAGCTGGAACGATATCCGGAAATCTTTGTATCCATATATCTCTTCTAGTTGTGTATTGTATTATTTTCCGCTGCTATGTAATTTATTGTAATCTCTGATATTTCTGTGTAATATTTATTCATTTATACTCTGTATATTCTTGTAATCTGATGCATTGTTGTAATATACAATGAAATGTTCTTTTATATGCGTTCTATTTTGTCCTGTTCTCAAACGATCGGGCGTTTCGAACGGTCTGGGTCGGTTTAGCGACTGGTTCGGACCGAGCGAAATTCCTTCTCGTCACACTTGGGTGCCTCTATTTCTACACGGGCAGCCTTGTATTCAGGTTTTAGCAGGCTCTTTCTGGATAGCAGGAGCTGAAGATGGATTCTATCATTTATCTCTTTTTATGCTGTTCAGCTCCTATTGTACATATTATGTTTTGTTTTCCACTGTAGACATTTATGTATAGCTGAACTGTATTTGTACTAAGTATGATCCTGTATACTGTGTAACTCTGATGATTATGTTTATCTAGTGTATTCTATTGTACATTATCTGGTGTATTTATTTATTTCTGTTCTGCTGATATTTGTATATGTGTTATATTCCAAAGATTACCCTTGCCACCGTCGTACGGGGAATGGGGTTGTCACAATTTCGTACGTAGACGTGAGAGGTAGGACACCTTCATTGCTCACTATAATTTTATTCTAATTTTGTAAGTTTGTTTAATATTTTCATCTAATAAATAGGATTGCAAATATAATATGTAGCTACTCCTGTTTTTTTAATACCCTTGCTATATTTACATGATTTTTTACTTTAATTGGTGAACTTATATTTTCAGTCAAAGAAAGAGAAACTTTGGTTAAATTAATTATACTACCTTATTGGTGTTTGATGCTAAAAATAAATTGATCCATCAGCAGCTAAATATAGAAATGTTATATTGGCATATTTTTTGCAACTATATAATGTTCAACTCAAATGGTTAAATCAAAGGTAAATCTAGCATTTGCTAATACATGAATCTAGAAAGCACAATACGTCAATTTCTTCATGGTTTTGGTTATAAACATTATTCATGCAAAATTAATGTTGTAGGAGAAGAGCGCACAACTAGCATGGCTATCAAAATTCTTTTGTGAAACACATATGTTCCATTCTTTGAATTTACAAATAGCATGGCTAATTCATCAGCTTTGATTACTTGTATTTGCTTCCTTAGCAATTCTAATTCATTACATATAACTTCTTGATCCAGGGTGAAGAACGACTGGCGTTTCTGTTTATAAACCCAAGTTGGACAAGACTAGGTGTCTTGCTAATAATAATATTCGTCTCAAAGCAATTGATTTATCATTCTAGAGAATAACTACGTGCGCATTGAATTATGCAGAGGTAAATTATATATATAATTTTTTTTTTGCTAATCTTCGTTTTATGTTGAGCTCTACATGTCCTTTTCTTTTATCTTGATTGTAATCAATGCTGCCTCACATCAACAAATGAAAGAAACCGATTTTTTTCTGTAATGCATTTGGTTTTGTTTGTTACTAAGTAATCCTTCGCTCCTGAAATTTGTTGCTCGAGTTCATGGATGATTAGTTTGAATATATGAACTTGATTATATGATACCATGTAATGCATAAATTATGAGCTTTATAATAAATATCTGGCTAATCGCATTGACTTTGTATATCAACTGAAAAAGAATCAAAATTGGTAACCGCTCACGAATGTCCTAATGCTTTCCATTCTTTGTCATTGTCAATCTACTACCATAAACATCAAGTTCATGGATATCATGAATAAAAGTGTTGAGGTGTCACCTATATGAAGTAGAGGTAAATGGAACATTTATATTAAAATACTTATGGTATTTTACTTTGTGGTATAATATTATTGACAACCACATGTACCTGAGTTTGAAAAAACATTCTTACATCAATTCAAGAAACAACGAAGTGATTAGAAGCTCTCGTCATTGTCTTAATTTTAGGAATATTTCCACTCAGGCTACGTAGTAAGACTATCATGAATTAAAGGATTTTGAATATAGAAAGAAGCTCATTAGAAATATGATCTCACCAATGATCAATGGAGATTTTGAATGAATGATTGAATTTTACATCAAAAATAATAGAATAAGAAAATAGGAGTCATTACTTCAAATATGAAAATAGTTTCACATTTTTTAAATAAAATATGTAATTATCTCGCAAAATGAGTAAACAAATATACGAATAATAAGACTGTAATATGGAAACCTATCCTTTCCAACTAATTAAACTATTACTATTTTCCCATTTCAAGTTTTATTAAAATCCTTTTTATTCACTTTGTACACCTTACATGGTTATTATAATTTTTTTCTCTTCTTTAGGCTTAGGCCCTTTCTTTCACATTTAATCCCAAATTCGATTATAGGTTCAGTTCGTTCATGCTATTTTTTTTACATCTATGCACAACTAATTTGAAATTTAAAGTTTTACGTGAATAACTTAAGTAAATCAATTCTGCAATTAGTCCGAACATAGCAATTTTTATTTCAATATTCTGAACGGGAATCTGACGATATCGTATATTATTATTATAAAAGATATACAGTTTAACCCACTCACTTGAAAAAGCACTCTAAATTTTAGATTAATTGCAGAATTGATTTACTTAAGTTATTCACGTAAAACTTTAAATTTCAAATTAGTTGTGCATAGATGTAAAAAAAATTAGCATGAACGAACTGAACCTATAATCGAATTTGGAATTAAATGTGAAAGAAAGGACCTAAGCCTAAAGAAGAGAAAAAAATTATAATAACCATGTTAGGTGTACAAAGTGAATAAAAAGGATTTCAATAAAACTTGAAATGGGAAAATAGTAATAGTTTAGTTCGTTGGAAAGGATAGGTTTCCATATTACAGTCTTATTATTCGTATATTTGTTTACTCATTTTGCGAGATAATTACATATTTTATTTAAACAATGTGAAACTATAGTCATATTTGAAGTAATGACTCCTATTTTCTTATTTTCTTATTTTTGAAGTAAAATTCAATCATTCAAAATCTCCATTGATCATTGGTGAGATCATATTTCTAATGAGCTTCTTTCTATATTCAAAATCATTTAATTCATGATAGTCTTACTACGTAGTCTAATTGGAAATATTACTGAAAATGAGACAACGACGAGAACTTCTAATCACTTCGTTGTTTCTTGAATTGATGTAAGAATGTTTTTTCAAACACTGGTACATGTGGTTGTCAAGAATATTATACCACAAAGTAAAATACCATAAGTATTTTAATGTAAATGTTCCATTTACCTCTACTTCATATAGGTGACACCTCAACACTTTTATTCATGATATCAATGAACTTGATGTTTATGGTAGCAGATTGACAATGAAAAAGAATGGAAAGCATTAGGACATTCGTGAGCAGTTATCAATTTTGATTCTTTTTCAGTTGATATACAATGTCAATGCGATTAGCCAAATATTTATTATAAAGCTCATAATTTATGCATTACATGGTATCACATAACCACGTTCATATATTCAAACTAATCATCCATGAACTCGAGCAACAAATTTCAGGAGTGAAGGATTACATAGTAACAAACCTAACCAAATGCATTACAGAAAAAAAATCGGTTTCTTTCATTTGTTGATGTCAGGCAGCATTAATTACAATTAAGACAAAAGAAAAGGACATGTAAAGCTCAACATAAAACGAAGATTAGCGGAAAAAAAATTATATATATAATTTACCTCTGCATAATTCAATGCGCACGTAGTTGTTCTCTAGAATGATAATATTACTGCTTTAAGACGAATATTATTATTAGCAAGACACCTAGTCTTCTCCAACTTAGGTTTGTAAACAGAAATGCTAGTTATTCTTCACCCTGGATCAAGAAGTTATATGTAATGAATTCGAATTGCTAAGGAAACAAATACAAGTAATCAAAGCTGACGAATTAGCTATGTTATTTGTAAATGCAAAGAATGGAACATATATATTTCACATAAGAATTTTGATAGTCATGCTAGTTGTGCGCTCTTCTCCTACAACATTAATTTTGCATGAATAATGTTTATAACCAAAACCATGAAGAAATTGACATATTGTGCTTTCTAGATTCATGTATTATCAAATGCTAGATTTACATTTGATTTAACCATTTGAGTTGAACAATGTATAGCTGCAAAAAATATGCCAGTATAACATTTCTATATTTAGCTGCTGATAGATCAATTTATTTTTAGCATCAAACACCAATAAAGGTAGTATAATTAATTTAACCAAAGTTTCTCTTTCTTTGACTGAAAATGTAAGTTCACCAATTAAAGTAAAAAATCATGTATATATAGCAAGGGTATTAAAATAACATGAGTAGCTACATATTATATTTGCAATCCTATTTATTAGATGAAATAGTAAACAAACTTAAAAAATTAGAATAAAATTATAGTGAGCAATGAAGGTGTCCTACATCTCATGTCTACGTACGAAATAAACACTTTGTGCCATGTCCCCATTCAAGTGCGGACCCACGAATTATAACCACCGTGGGCTAACTCAACAACAAGGTAATTGATTTTCTTTTTTTGAATAGTATCGATCATTTCAGTTTTTTTTTTTTTGAAAAACTACTTTAGGCAAAAGCACAAATTATCTAAAATTTTATTATGTTCTCATTTCGCACTTCAAGCAAAAATCAATTGGTTAGCAATCAAAGATAACATAATAATTGCTTTGGAAAATTCATTATTCTTTCAAAATCTCGCATAGCTCAATTGGGTGTAACAACCCGTATTTTGATAACGTGTTATAACCATAAATCAAGGCAGAATTAATTTTTAAAATAAGAATCAAGGGCAAGGGGTTATGCCATTGCGTTCATCTCGAAATTCTTCTTGGAAACGAGTTTGAGTTTTCAAAAATCGGAGTCCGTATGACCAAGTTATGACCCTTCGAAGTTTTTAGAAATTTTCAAGTTCAAAACAGCTCAGAATTCGAATTCAAATTTCGAATTCAAACCCCAGAACGGACTGGGCGAGAAATTTCTCTCCCAGGACCAGGTCGACCTGGGGGTCGACCATAGAGTCGACCTGCCCAGGGCCAGGTCGACCACAGAGTCGAACTGGGTGTCGACCTAGTTGCCGAGCCCATTTTTGAGTCAGAGTTCACTCTGATGTTTCTAGTCCGATTTCTGTCTAGATTCATTGACCTGACCCTATATAAATAGCCCCTAACTCTAGTGTCTCTACACAAATTCTCTCTGGTCTTATGCTGCTAAAACTCTAGTTGAAAAGTTAGAGAAAAGGAATTGCTTCGTCTCCAACAAGGCTACGTGTAGAGTATTGCTGTTTGGGGGATTTCTGTTAGACTCAAGATTCAACATCACCTTTTGTTTTCTAATTCTCAAACCATGATCTGTAAGCCCCAGTTACTTTTAGATCTAAACTCTAAACTTAATATGGACATGTTGTAAATTGAAATTGAACATAAGTATGACAATCATCTTGGACCTATCATTGTATATCTTGGACCTATCATTGTTCATTTTGAATCTAGTATTTTGGATCTACTATTTGTTAACCTTGGATCTATTCATCTTGAATCTTGACTTGTGGTAATATTTATATGAAATTGATTTGGGGCCTAAACATGTTGTAAACCTAAACCCCTCATGTCCAATATGTTAACATGCCTGAGATGTTGAATTAGTTGTTATTCACAAGTTTGGGGTTATTATCTTATGTCAACTATTACTATGACTATCACCCTATTTTGCTAGGTTAGATAATTGAGACCACTATTCCATGTGCCAGTATGTAATAACCCGGAAATCCGAGCCAATTTAAATTTTTTATTTTGCCAATTTTAGCGAATTTTGAAAATTTTAAATGAATTATTTTAAATAACAACGACGAGAAATTTATTTTGAATAGAATTAGAACGTATATATTTATATAGATCGTCGTTAGAATATAAATATTTATTTATATATATAAAAGGAATTGAAAATGGCGCGGTAGTTCGATAATTCGATAATTCGATTTCAAATTTCAAATGAATGTACAGGATTCAAAATAAACCGGATTTTGGCGAAACCAAAAATATTTGAATTTAAATGTAAATATCTTTCCAACGAATCAGAAAAATCAAAATTTCATAGCGGGGATAAAAAGTTATGCCCAGTTGAAAATTCAGAATAGTCGCTATGGAATTCTGGCCCTTAAAATTGGCCATTTGGCAAATGACCTCGGTTTTCGACGAAACCACTTTTGTTGGATCCGCAATGTCAAATTATTGATAGGTTTCAAATTTCATAATTTTTCGAATCAATATGTGAGCATGGAGAAGGAAAACGCGTTTGACCAGTTTCTGTAACGACCCGCCTTTTTGCCCAGTTTTCGCCGGTAATTAAACCAACTTAAACCGTTCGCAAAGACGAATTGTTATGGGTACTTACACATATTGAACAAAAATAACAGAACTTTACATTGCATAGTACAATATTACATCAGAGTTACATCGAACATCAGAGTTACAACTTATACAGCGGAAGAAAAGTAGATATACTCTCAGCGGAAGAAAATCACATGGTACAGCGGAAGCTCCAATCCTAGCTTGAACTCAAATCTCGGAAGCGCTCCAAATCCATCTCTAACGGTCTAAACTGCAAACTAAACTCTAACTGCCCGTGCAAAATTTATTGGGCACCCAGAGTTTAGGAAGGAACAATAAACTCCAGGTCAGTCATGGGACTGGTGTGAGAACATAAAACATTTGGTTACAGGATTTATTTGAAGTCGGGAAATTTATCGGACCACGCCGCTAGTGCGGAATGGGTTTACTCCAAGTAACTTCCCATGCATATCAATTCGCAATGACTTTGAGAAAATGAAGCTGTCATAAGCTCGTCTCACATCACACAATGCAAGCGCACACCAGATGAGCGAGTTTTATCTTGTGACAACAAAATATGCTTTCGTGCGTAAAATCCTCTTGTATATCATAATATATAAAGTGTGGAAACATTTCGCAAATAAATGTATTAATCCTAGGCAGCATAATACCCCATAATATATGTTGCCATATATATACAATCAAAATCGTATGGCTCGTATTGGAAGTTTGGGTTTCCAACTTGATGATTCCTGGCACGAAAGATCAATCAGGGATACAAAACGAAGTGTCTCAACGGCTTTTTCGACCATACGCGGACACCGACTACACATCGTCAGGGCAGATCAACGGTTTTCGATCAGACGCGGCCCCCCCGAACATACCCAATCTCCCCAGGTTCATAAGTGGTCTCCCACTGCTGCGCAGTTTCCATCAATTCATATATAAGTATAAAACCTAACTGCCAGTTTCTCATAAATCCGGGTGTGAGGTTTGTTGATGTCACGTCATCCATAAGGCTATGCTTTGATAAGTCATCCTTTTATCATCACTATCACGTTTCATAACTCGGGTATGTCACATTGACAATTCACGACATATCACTGATATAAATCAATGTATACCCTCTAAGTTCATATGACTTAGAGACGAGAATAATATATTGCCACAAATCCGATATACATTAACGGAAATTAGTGCTATGCGGTCAATTTCAATGTCAGACATACCATCCATAGAAGTCCATTCTGGGTTTGAACGGAACAAAATCCGAAAAATCTCCAAATACGCTCAGACCTCATGCCATTAATAGTCTCGTATTGAGTGATCAGCCCAACCGAGACATCGGCGGCCGTCTACCCAAGCAATTCGAAGATCATCGTCTTCACTTGTCGCTTGACCAAGTCTCGAACGACGTCGTATTATTACTTGGAATGGTTTTCGAATCATATATATTCGATCCCGGTCTTTCCAAATAATAAGCGTATTTTAAAACAATAGTTGTGGATTATGCGCGGTTCCGATTCAAATCTCCTTCCATTTCGTTATCAATTCTTCAAAAATCGAGGCTACCTCGTATTGCATAACTTTTTATTGTCTTATCATTCTTTGAAATAAATTCCACTTGAAGTCTTACGTTTTCAAAACATAATGCTTTTATTTGTTGTCATTCTTTTCATCCGTTTCCAAAGTCACTAAATCTCAACAGGTTTAAATTCCATTCACTATAATTCAACACTCTATTTCAAGTAGAATATGTTTCTCCTATTAATTATCTCAATTATTCAAAACCAATTTACTTACATATTTTTATATGTTTCATATCGAGATATCATAATTGTTGACATTGATTTACATTCAACATAGAACATGTTTTCTTATCACAATACCAAAATCTTCTCAAACTCAAGACATATCAAATGAGAGAGTTTATTTATTTCAATTTCAACTTAAAATTCAATTGAAATCAAATTCCCCATTAGGAAGAAATTACTACTATTTAAATAACCTGGAAAAATGATAACTATAATAAAAATATTTATAGAATAAAATAATTAGATTATAGAAAATGATTTAAACCTTATACATATGCATATATGAAGTACTTTACTAAGAAAACTAGGAAAACCCAAATTTATATAACTTTTTGCAATTACCTTAGAACTATTTCGTCTTGTACAAAACTATCCTTTATATATATATATTTTCAAACCCGATGTCTTTTGCAACCAATGTTTAAATTTCCAACTTCAAATTAACGAAATTCAAAGTTAAATTCCAAAGTGTAGATTTAATCGTCGAATCACTATTTATATGGAAGGGAGATTCAAGTCGATTATACGAAAAATCGCACAACTACGGTGTGTGACACAAACCCTACAACTGAATTTAACCATACTATTTGATCGTAAAGCAATACCAACATTCATGGCAAATAACTAACAAACAACCAATAAATTTCTCATAAGCGTTATGTTCAATATCGCTCAATATTCCCGTACATGTCATCCATTTCATGTATACAACTATATTTCATACATACGCGTTAGAGCACCAACGCGCGTTTGGTAGCAACCTTATCTACGGATTTATATGGTATTTCCACAATTCAAGATCAACCATGCATGCAACAAATTCATCATCTACTATTTTTATTAATATATGCAGCATATAAAAATCATATAAACTTATAAATATGGTGTTCTTACCTTCATTGCGCTCCGTTTTGTTTTCATAACTTCGGATCAATAGTGAACAAATTTCCCGAATGCGTCCCGAATATACTTGCGGATCCTTAATTACTTTAAATTCTTAAAACCAGAACAGGCTTAGGCTGCCACTATTGGATGGAATGCGGACTGACGTGAGCAATGATATGGTTTTTTTTTTCAAACTTTCAGGTAACGGACTGTTTACTGTCTCCTTTTTTTTTTATAAAGTGGAGCGGACCGCTTTTGAAAGGAGGAGGAAAACCGGGGTTACGGATGATGGCGGCCTTGGTGCATGTAGTTGCAAGGTGGTCGGCTGTTAAGGGGAAAGATGGACTGGATGCGGTGGCAAGCTAACTGATGAAGGGATGGTGATGCTTGGCTGAGGAGTGGATGTTGGCTGTTGAGGCTTGAAAGGTGGTGGAAGTCTAGCGTGGGCTGATGGTCGCGGAGCCGACGTTGAAAGGGAATGCTGGGCGGAACTTTGTTGGCGCGAGGAGGAGGCGAAGTGTGGAGGATGTGGTGGTGCTAGTGACAAACGACTGCGGGTAGTGGGGGTTATGGCGGACTGGAAGGTACGAGGTGTGTCGGCGGAGGAAGAGAAAAGGAGGACGGAAGTGTGAAGGGTGGTGGGTGCGAGAGAATGGTTTGCGGTGGAGTATTTGTGAATGAGGAGAATGGATGTGGTGGAGTGAAGCTGAGCAGGGAAATGGAAATGCGGAGGACAAGAGGAAAATGGTGCAGGAATAAATTACGGTGGAGGGAGCTGATATATAAGGAAGACAGAGGTGAAGTTGCGTGTAACAGGATGATTTATAAATTCCAAAGTAAAGTAATGATTACCCCAGAAAGCTGCCGTGTCCCTTATTAATTAAATTTCCATCGAAATTTTTTTTTTCTCTGCCAACTAAACACTTGGCACAACCCTTATCATGCATGGAGACAAAAATGCATCTATGTGTTTTATTTAAAATGCCCACCAAGGCATGCTCAACAAAATTTAAACTAATTTATTTATTTTATAAAAAAATTGGAATTTAATGGTTTTTATGTAATATATATATAACCAATTTGTTTGTAAACTTTAATTTATGGTTATGACTTGTACCAACTTATATGTAACCAATTTGACCATTTACATATAAATTTCAAACATTTTTTTTCACAAAATGTTACACTTATCAGTTTCAATCATTTACAGTATATATATATTGTTTCAAAAATTAACAGAAATTATTATTTAGTTAAACTTGCTTAACAATGAAAGAAATAAAAAATCATCATATGGCGTCAAAAATGTAGCTTTACTTAACGTATACTATTTCAACCTTATATAAATCAAGCGCTTAACAAATAGAATTTCTATATACTCATCATATGTTATAAAAATTATAATTCACCAAATTTCCATCAGTAAATCAATACCATTACTCTATACATAGCTTAACCAATATAATTCTAAATAAAAATTTCGAATGTACGTTTAGCAGAATATTATGGTCAACATAACTTAAGATGAATTTCTTATTCGAACCATATTCCTATGATATAACTTAGACAATACAAACAAGATGCCATAAATCAAATGCAAATTATTTATATGAACAAAGTGTTTACTACCCATATATATAATTATGACGCTACAAATTTATTTAAATTCTACAAATTCTAAACTTATATCGGGAAGTCCCAAATTATAAGATAGAAAAATTCAATTAAATTTTATAAAAATTCTTGGGTTGTTACATTCACCCCCCCTTACGACTTTTCGTCCTCGAAAAGGGAAATGAAAACCTTTAAACCTAAATGACTTAAACCAAAACCCTTATCGTTTGGAAACATCCTAAGGTACAAGAATAAACAAACGAATATTACTACTTAAAACATACTTATCATAACCATCCAACAGATTATACAATTCAGTCATCATACAAGAGATGTAACTATCCCTACCTGAGTACGTGTCACGTACTTGAGGTAGTCCAAAACATATAGTCACAGAAAGTATACCTATCAAGGTACTAGTCCCTCAAAAACCGTACTAGCCCAAAACATCCTAGTGCGTCTAAGCACTTAAGATAATACATAGCCTATATACAAGAATCCGTAAGCTAACTAATCCTCGGACGTATCTGATTCATCATCCGATGGTCCTGACAAACTAATCTCTTCTGGCCCAACATCAACAAAAGGCTCCACATCCTCGAATTCTTCTTCGTCGTCACCCATAAAACCGTCATCCTCAAACTCTTCCCCTTCATCTGCTACTAAGCCATCATCTCCAACTATAATACCTCCTTCAGCTCCATCCCAAGGCTGCTCTAAAGCCTCGTCAATCACAAACTCATCATCACTCGCTACCACATCCTCGTCTGCTATAATATCATCCTCAGCTACAACATCCTCCTCATCGACTACAATATCATTCTCATTTGCCACCATATTCTCGTCTTCGGCAGCAACCTCATCTAACTGTACAGGCTGCTCCATCTGCTCCATAGCCTCATCATTACCATCAGCTCCTGCCTCCTATATTGGCTCGCCCTCAACTATCAGCCCTGGCTGTTCGGCATATAGCATTTCTTCGAATATCTCAACTAATGCTGGGTCCAGCACTAAATCAGCGTGATCCGGTACCGCCTCATGACCTGCCCGATGCTGGTCTCTTATGTCAAGGACTTGCTGCCAGACTGCTTCCACTGTAGCCTCATCGATACCTGGTGGCGCGTTAACACCAAAGTAGTCTACTGCGTCTATGCCTCTCATCTGGTCCACAATGAACGGTCCTGGCATACCTGCAAATCTCTTCAATTGCTCTCTCTGCTGCGGATTTAATTCGAGGCCATTCGAGCTACTGGAACTGTCGGAGTCAGACCCTGAGCTGCTGATATAGTAACTACTAGACTGGGGCGGCTTCTAAACAAAAGAAAAATCTAAGCTTAAAAACATAAAAAAAATAAAACTATGCATGTTTCATACATCATTCTTATTTGAAACAATCTAGCTGGCTTATGAAACTGTGCTAATAAGGCAAATTCTTATCTACCGTATTTTTATATCCATGGATAATTAGGGTACTTAAAAATTTAAACCGTTCCTATTTTGATTACCAATCGAGGGATCATTACCTGTATCAATGGTGCTTAGTTCAGATCTAAATCTTACACCCATATCTTCCAAGTATTTAAAATGTGCTAAAGATTTATATTTAACATTGTCCAAAATCATCACCCTTTCTAGTTTAGTTAATGTCCTTTACTCCAGTCCAAATGCAAATTCTAAGATTCCTAGTTATCCTATTTACCACATGTTTACCCATGTTTGTTCTCATATTACTATTTTAAGAATCATAAAATTTTCAAAAAAACTTTGAACTATTCAACCCTTATAAGTTAGTCCAGAATTCCTTAGAAGCAAATTTAGTTCGTACGCTAGCACTAAACTTTATGCCATTCAATTTTTTTTTTTTTTTTTTTTTTTTTTTTTTTTTAGGTTCCATAAAATCGCTTTCATTTTCAAAATTCTCTTAACAAATAAAAATCAAATTTCAATTAAGGTTGTCATAATATTTCAAAACTTCAATTCATGTTTTGCATTACCCAAGAACTTTTTTTTCGACTACCCTTTAAATCTATTTGAAAATCAGACACATTAAATTTTAGAGGACTGATTTAACAACCAAGATTTCACATTAATACAAGTAGTCATACATTCATCCGTTCCATATCCTCAGTTTTAGTACATTTACTTCTTAACCTTTACTATCCTTAGAACTAACCCTATGGGTTAAATAATTTACTTCCTTGCGTACAGCCTGCGACTATGCTACTACTCCCTTCTTTACTGGACAATCCCGAACTACGTGTCCCACCATCCTGCATCTATGGCATTTCTTCTCCGTTGCAGGTTCCTTGGTTTCTTTCTTTTTCTTTGGACACTTATTCTTAAAATGTCCAATTCTCTTGCACTTAAAACAACGTACATTCTTCCGAATGACTTTCTCTTTCTTCTTGGACTTATTCGGACAGTTGACCGCAAAGTGACCATCTCTAAAGAACTTATAACACTGGACCTTACTAAGCTTCCTCAGTGTTTCTATCTCTTCTTCTTCCCTTCGAGCCAAAGCCTTCTCTGCTTGCTTTTGCGTCATCCAGAACTCCACTGTGCTTCTAGGGTTAACCTAAGGTTTCAAAAAAAAAAATTTATACTATTTCTTGTTTACTCAACTTGCTTATAATTGCATATTTATTCGTTAGATAATCATAACCACATACATTATTTGTTATTTGCAGACATTTGTTGAAATAGTATTTTCCCAATGTCTAGACTGGAATCATATAGTCATCCCACTTCCGCCACTCGGAATAGGTACTGATGATGCTGCAGACATCAACAGAATTATCCACGAGTGCTAGAGCGTGATTTTATATCTACCTCTAGTACATATAGGACTTCATACATATGCCGGCCATGCATATATTTGAACTCTTCATATATACTAGTAGTCCAAACGCAACGTCGAATAACTATTATAAAATTTACCCTTTAAAGTTATTTCAAAATAGTTATCCTAAAGTCATTTATTTAGTTTAAAATAATCTATTTTCGCGATATGCTCTCTCGACGAATTATTCAAAAATCTCGTTCTAGGGCATTCCTAACCCTATCTCTAACGAGATATTATAACTCTGATGAGTTCTGTCTTTCATTCAAAATGTGTCATACCCCATAGCTTTGTATAACCAAAGCTCTGATACCAACTGTAACGACCCGCCTTTTTGCCCAGTTTTCGCCGGTAATTAAACCAACTTAAACCGTTTGCAAAGACGAATTGTTATGGGTACTTACACATATTGAACAAAAATAACAAAACTTTAAATTGCATAGTACAATATTACATCAGAGTTACATCGAACATCAGAGTTACAACTTATACAGCGGAAGAAAAGTAGATATACTCTCAGCGGAAGAAAATCACATGGTACAGCGGAAGCTCCAATCCTAGCTTGAACTCAAATCTCGGAAGCG
The DNA here is from genome assembly GCA_030737875.1 of Allium sativum. Lineage (NCBI taxonomy): Eukaryota > Viridiplantae > Streptophyta > Magnoliopsida > Asparagales > Amaryllidaceae > Allium > Allium sativum. The sequence continues at coordinate 284,873,313 of CM060921.1, forward strand.
CTCCAAATCCAGCTCTAACGGTCTAAACTGCAAACTAAAATCTAACTGCCCGTGCAAAATTTATTGGGCACCCAGAGTTTAGGAAGGAACAATAAACTCCAGGTCAGTCATGGGACTGGTGTGAGAACATAAAACATTTGGTTACAGGATTTATTTGAAGTCGGGAAATTTATCGGACCACGCCACTAGTGCGGAATGGGTTTACTCCAAGTAACTTCCCGTGCATATCAATTCGCAATGACTTTGAGAAAATGAAGCTGTCATAAGCTCGTCTCACATCACACAATGCAAGCGCACACCAGATGAGCGAGTTTTATCTTGTGACAACCAAATATGCTTTCGTGCGTAAAATACTCTTGTATATCATAATATATAAAGTGTGGAAACATTTCGCAAATAAATGTATTAATACTAGGCAGCATAATACCCCATAATATATGTTGCCATATATATACAATCAAAATCGTATGGCTCGTATTGGAAGTTTGGGTTTCCAACTTGATGATTCCTGGCACGAAAGATCAATCAGGGATACAAAACGAAGTGTCTCAACGGCTTTTTCGACCATACGCGGACACCGACTACACATCGTCAGGGCAGATCAACGGTTTTCGACCAGACGCGGCCCCCCCGAACATACCCAATCTCCCCAGGTTCATAAGTGGTCTCCCACTGCTGCGCAGTTTCCATCAATTCATATATAAGTATAAAACCTAACCGCCAGTTTCTCATAAATCCGGGTGTGAGGTTTGTTGATGTCACGTCATCCATAAGGCTATGCTTTGATAAGTCATCCTTTTATCATCACTATCTCGATTCATAACTCGGGTATGTCACATTGACAATTCACGACATATCACTGATATAAATCAATGTATACCCTCTAAGTTCATATGACTTAGAGACGAGAATAATATATTGCCACAAATCCGATATACATTAACGGAAATCAGTGCTATGCGGTCAATTTCAATGTCAGACATACCATCCATAGAAGTCCATTCTGGGTTTGAACGGAACAAAATCCGAAAAATCTCCAAATACGCTCAGACCTCATGCCATTAATAGTCTCGTATTGAGTGATCAGCCCAACCGAGACATCGGCGGCAGTCTACCCAAGCAATTCGAAGATCATCGTCTTCACTTGTCGCTTGACCAAGTCTCGAACGACGTCGTATTATTACTTGGAATGGTTTTCGAATCATATATATTCGATCCCGGTCTTTCCAAATAATAAGCGTATTTTAAAACAATAGTTGTGGATTATGCGCGGTTCCGATTCAAATCTCCTTCCATTTCCTTATCAATTCTTCAAAAATCGAGGCTACCTCGTATTGCATAACTTTTTATTGTCTTATCATTCTTTGAAATAAATTCCACTTGAAGTCTTACGTTTTTAAAACATAATGCTTTTATTTGTTGTCATTCTTTTCATCCGTTTCCAAAGTCACTAAATCTCAACAGGTTTAAATTACATTCACTATAATTCAACACTCTATTTCAAGTAGAATATGTTTCTCCTATTAATTATCTCAATTATTCAAAACCAATTTACTTACATATTTTTATATGTTTCATATTGAGATATCATAATTGTTGACATTGATTTACATTCAACATAGAACATGTTTTCTTATCACAATACCAAAATCTTCTCAAACTCAAGACATATCAAATGAGAGAGTTTATTCATTTCAATTTCAACTTAAAATTCAATTGAAATCAAATTCCCCATTAGGAAGAAATTACTACTATTTAAATAACCTGGAAAAATGATAACTATAATAAAAATATTTATAGAATAAAATAATTAGATTATAGAAAATGATTTAAACCTTATACATATGCATATATGAAGTACTTTACTAAGAAAACTAGGAAAACCCAAATTTATATAACTTTTTGCAATTACCTTGGAACTATTTCGTCTTGTACAAAACTATCCTTTATATATATATATTTTCAAACCCGATGTCTTTTGCAACCAATGTTTAAACTTCCAACTTCAAATTAACAAAATTCAAAGTTAAATTCCAAAGTGTAGATTTAATCGTCGAATCACTATTTATATGGAAGGGAGATTCAAGTCGATTATACGAAAAATCGCACAACTACGGTGTGTGACACAAACCCTACAACTGAATTTAACCATACTATTTGATCGTAAAGCAATACCAACATTCATGGCAAATAATTAACAAACAACCAATAAATTTCTCATAAGCGTTATGTTCAATATCGCTCAATATTCCCATACATGTCATCCATTTCATGTATACAACTATATTTCATACATACGCGTTAGAGACCAACGCGCGTTTGGTAGCAACCTTATCTACGGATTTATATGGTATTTCCACAATTCAAGATCAACCATGCATGCAACAAATTCATCATCTACTATTTTTATTAATATATGCAGCATATAAAAATCATATAAACTTATAAATATGGTGTTCTCACCTTCATTGCGCTCCGTTTTGTTTTCATAACTTCGGATCAATAGTGAACAAATTTCCCGAATGCATCCCGAATATACTTGCGGATCCTTAATTACTTTAAATTCTTAAAACCAGAACAGGCCTAGGCTGCCACTATTGGATGGAATGCGGACTGACGTGAGCAATGATATGGTTTTTTTTCTTTCAAACTTTCAGGTAACGGACTGTTTACTGTCTCCTTTTTTTATATAAAGTGGAGCGGACCGCTTTTGAAAGGAGGAGGAAAACCGGGGTTACGGATGATGGCGGCCTTGGTGCATGCAGTTGCAAGGTGGTCGGCTGTTAAGGGGAAAGATGGACTGGATGTGGTGGCAAGCTAACTGATGAAGGGATGGTGATGCTTGGCTGAGGAGTGGATGTTGGCTGTTGAGGCTTGAAAGGTGGTGGAAGTCTAGCGTGGGCTGATGGTCGCGGAGCCGACGTTGAAAGGGAATGCTGGGCGGAACTTTGTTGGCGCGAGGAGGAGGCGAAGTGCGGAGGATGTGGTGGTGCTAGTGACAACCGACTGCGGGTAGTGGGGGTTATGGCGGACTGGAAGGTACGAGGTGTGTCAGCGGAGGAAGAGAAAAGGAGGACGGAAGTGTGAAGGGTGGTGGGTGCGAGAGAATGGTTTGCAGTGGAGTATTTGTGAATGAGGAGAATGGATGTGGTGGAGTGAAGCTGAGCAGGGAAATGGAAATGCGGAGGACAAGAGGAAAATGGTGCAGGAATAAATTACGGTGGAGGGAGTTGATGTATAAGGAAGACAGAGGTGAAGTTGCGTGTAACAGGATGATTTATAAATTCCAAAGTAAAGTAATGATTACCCCAGAAAGCTGCCGTGTCCCTTATTAATTAAATTTCCATCGAAATATTTTTTTTTTCTCTGCCAACTAAACACTTGGCACAACCCTTATCATGCATGGAGACAAAAATGCATCTATGTGTTTTATTTAAAATGCCCACCAATGCATGCTCAACAAAATTTAAACTAATTTATTTATTTTATAAAATTTTTGGAATTTAATGGTTTTTATGTAATATATATATATAACCAATTTGTTTGTAAACTTTAATTTATGGTTATGACTTGTACCAACTTATATGTAACCAATTTGACCATTTACATATAAATTTCAAACATTTTTTTTCACAAAATGTTACACTTATCAGTTTCAATCATTTACAGTATATATATATTGTTTCAAAAATTAACAGAAATTATTATTTAGTTAAACTTGCTTAACAATGAAAGAAATAAAAAATCATCATATGGCGTCAAAAATGTAGCTTTACTTAACGTATACTATTTCAACCTTATATAAATCAAGCGCTTAACAAATAGAATTTCTATATACTCATCATATGTTATAAAAATTATAATTCACCAAATTTCCATCAGTAAATCAATACCATTACTCTATACATAGCTTAACCAATATAATTCTAAATAAAAATTTCGAATGTATGTTTAGCAGAATATTATGGTCAACATAACTTAAGATGAATTTCTTATTTGAACCATATTCCTATGATATAACTTAGACAATACAAACAAGATGCCATAAATCAAATGCAAATTATTTATATGAACAAAGTGTTTACTACCCATATATATAATTATGACGCTACAAATTTATTTAAATTCTACAAATTCTAAACTTATATCGGAAAGTCCCAAATTATAAGATAGAAAAATTCAATTAAATTTTATAAAAATTCTTGGGTTGTTACAGTTTCAGTTGATTTTAATCGACTGGAAAATGGCCATTTTTCAAATGGTCTTAGAATTCGATGAAGCTAGTTTTGTTAGGACCGTATCGTCGATACGAAGCTAGAAAATATTTTTCGGGAATTTTTAGAATTAGTATGTGACCCCAGTATATTGAAATGCGCGTTCAAATTCAATATATAGAGTTATATTTTGATTTTGACGAAAACTGGTCGAAACGATCGAATCAGCCTACGATACATATCCCATTGTGTTCGGGATGGGGGTTATTAGCTATGGGCGACAGTCGTTGGGCTTGATTTGGTGTTCGAATTTAAAAGTTACTTTTTAAAATTAAAAATAAATATTAATATAATATATTATAACCTTTTCCCCTTAACACCCCTCCCTTTCTTCCCCTTATAGTCAACGCCTCAGAATAAAAAGAAAAAGAAAAAAAAACCTCCTCCCAGGCATTCGACGCTAACCCACCGCCCCCCTCATGCGTCCCTCCACCTCCACCTCCCCTCCCCGCAAGCGCCATCGACCTCCGACCCTCCTCTGGCCAGAAACCCCGCTCTCCCCCCTTTCGATTGAAATCTGCGACTCCCCCAAATCCCCCTGCCACCGTCGCTTAGGCGATTTCCCTCCCCCCCCCCCCCCCCACCACCACCGATTCGAACCTCCAGCATCTCCCTCTTCCTTCTTTCCCCCTCCTCTCCGACCCCCTCCCTCCGGTTGAAGCCTCAATCCCCAAAACGATTTCACCATCGTTCGAATGGGTCCGGGGGGCTGCTACAGGGCGTCGAACTGCGAACGGTGGCGGCCAGAATTGAGTGGAGCTCCACCGTGAGGAATGTGGACCTCCGATTGTCATACGGCGTGAGTGGAGATGATCGTTTCAAACCCTAGAAAATGGGTAAGTTCTCTGCTTTTAATCCTTATAAAAATATGATTTTTTGTTAGCGAAAAATAAAGTTATGATTTTTATTTATAAAACGGTATGTTTTTTTTATTGAACATAAAGTTTTGATTTTCATTAAGTATAAAGCTTTGATTTTTATGACGTAAAGCTATGATTTTTATCATCATAAAGATGTGATTTTATCCATACAAAGATTTGATTTTGTTAAAGCAGAAAGAAGAATAAAAATCGATTTTTTTATGTATGTAAAAGAAGTTTAAAAATATAATTTTTACATAATAGAGAATATAAAAGTGTGATTTATATATATGTAGTGTATACGGACGACAAAAGTGACAAAAGGCGAGCACGGCGAGATGTTCTACATATGAAGAGTCGTGGTGAAATGGTTTAGCTAGTCGGTGAGAACTTCTCACTTTTAATTTAATTTTCTAGTTAAAATATATACTAGGATGGAGACGGTGTTTAGTAGCACCCGACACCCGTCGTCCACAGACCATGGACGGCTTGTAGGCTTGTTTGTTTGATTTTGATGTGTAGTTGATTGTGTGATGTGATGTGAAATGAAATAAAATATTTATATAGTTAAAAATATTTTATGGTTGAAAATAGAATTTTTAACGTGTATTTAAAATAAATAAATATTTATAAACAAATCGGAGATTTGTTTATATACACTGATTTGATTGATATTGATTGGGACGATAAATTTTACACATCGCCCAACTGCACAAATAAAATCTGCGTTTGATTGTTTGAAACTGCACACGGGTATTGGGATGATATATGACATACACTAATCCCAATAATTAGTTGTATGACGATCGATTGATTGACAGACTGTTATGAGCGTTAAATATTTATAATTGATGCTTATACAGTGTAGAATGCACTTTGGATGATGGTTGATTATTTGTCGTTGTTGATATATACATTCGTTGTATGGAAATCCATAGAAATAAAATCTACGGTAATTGGTTGGGTCTCATTCCAGTTTTGAAATAGAATATTTGAAAAAGAAATATTTGAAAAGAAATATTTGAATAGAAATATTTGAAAAAGAAATATTTGAAATAGAAATATTTGAAAAAGAAATATTTGAAATAGAATATTTGAAAATAGAAATATATGAAGCCGTGTTGATTAGATTGACGCCATTTTGACGCAAACGATATTTATATCGATTTTATTCATTTTTCAATGAATATCGAAAGTGATTTCAAAATCAGATAAATTGAATAGAATTGAATTCGAATTGAAATTGAATAGAAATGAATTCGAATTGAAATTGAATAGAAATGAATTCGAATTGAAATTGAATAGAAATGAATTCGAATTAAATTGAAATGAATTGAAATTCGAATTAAATTGAAACTGAATTGAAATCGTTTTGAAATGAAATTAAAACGAATTTATATTGGAATAATCAATTTTGATTAGAAATTGAATATGAAGTTGAAATCATTTCGAAAACGAATTTAAAACGATTTATAAAATTCGTTTCGAAAGGAAATCGGTGAAGTATATATTATATATATAATATAATGGCCTGAATATAACGCGCCGCGCCGCGGTAGTTCGCAAATTTCGACCATTGACTTCGAATGGACATTGCGGGACATCCGACCGTCGGATTCTCCTAAAACTGGAACCGTTGGGTTCGTATCGAAAAGAGCTTTCTAACAAACATTAGAGATTTGAAATCTAACGGTTGGATTTGGAATTATGTCCAAATCAAATTTGGAAAAGGTCGCTGTAAGTGCAGTTCGATGGCCGTTGATGGAAATCGACTGTACGGGCCTTGATAAAATTATTAAAAATATCAATAATTTGTGTAAAATCATAAGAAATGATTTGTGAAAAATTTGGATGAAAAACTCCATATTTGAAAAGATAAAAATAGATTTTTATCGAAATGAACTAGTTTTGAACTAGAATAATAATTTATTTATTTTTAAAATAAATAAATTGAATTTGAAAAGGGTTTTAAAAGTAACCAGAATTTCCAATAATTGAATTGGAATGGATTTGAATCGAAATTGTCTTTGGAATATTTCGATGTTGGATTTCGTGATTATACAGATGTTGTTATGGAAATTTGAAAGATATATATATACATATCGTTATTTCCAATACGATATTTGTTGGTCGTAGAATTTGATATTTAATATAAGCCGATATATTTTCTATTCAGAGCCTTGTATTTAATATCAAATGTGATTTGGGTTTGTCATGAATGGTGTCTTCATTGACACTGTTCTTAAACCCAATTGAGAAAAAGATTAAATCTTTTTATTTAGATTTAATGAAGTGTACCAATTAAATAATATTTAATTGGAATTGAATTGGTATTGATTTTTGGGTTTATCGTGAACAATGTTTTAAATAACACTTGTTCTTTAAACCGATAATTAATGGAATGTGATTTTGGGTTTATCGTGAACCGTGTTTTAAATGACACTGATTCTTTAACCCAGTTAAAGATTAAAACTAAGTGGAGTTTTAATGAATCTTTAATTAGATTGAAAAGATCGAGAATGGAGTATCGCCAGTTTTACTCCAGGCGATAGTTAAAATCTTTAATTAGATTTAAACGTGAAATGGTAATTGAATTTACTGATAACACTGTGGTGTTAGATATGAAGTATTACCAGTTTTACTTCATGGGATGAATAGGTGGGGATTGGGAAATAAAATAAATGATTACTCCGGTGTGGTTAGCTAATCCCGACTAGTATGAATTGATATTCAAAGAAGATTAAAGAATAAATTTAAAGAATTTATCTTTGATAAAATTAATGGGAACCTTTCCCAAAGTATAAGAATATTTGAATAAAAGAATATTCTGAAATGGAATGAGGCATATGTTGTGTTTGTGTAACACTTGTTATTATATAAGCGAGTTATTCAGAAAGACCGGGTTTATCCTATTCTGAATAACTAATTCGACGTGGTGTCGAAGATGAAGACGGTGGTTGAAGACCGGAGGTCTTCACGTCGTTTGGATAATTATTGATGATCTTGATTGGGCCGTACACCCAAGAGGAGAGAATCAGTTGGTGATTGTCCAGACGTACTTGGAGATCGATGGATATGCTGGGTACTAGGTGCCTCCGATTTCGTTCAGACCCAGAACGAACTTGTAAATGGACTGTGTGTCTGACATTGGATTTTAGTCTGTGTGATTGATTTCTATTAAATATATATTTGTTTGGCGGCGGAGAATTTATTCTCTTGCTTAACGCCCTTCTCTGAGACGTACGAGCTCAGGGGTTATATATTGATGGATATCAAACGCCTGGAGTGAATTGCGTGTGTGGCATGCCTACGTGGCAATTGATCAAGGCTTCTGTTGAAAAGCAGAGTCTTGTGCTTGATGATCAAAGCACGACCTGTGTGGCATAGCTTTGTGTAGCGTTGATTCGCGATCCTCACACCCCGGTTGTGAACCAAAAACGGGAGAAGGACCTCAGGGAGGACATGCGTTTCTTTCTAGCTAGAAGTGGCGTCAGTGGTTTTACACGCCCTGACGAGTTTGACTTATGTGGTTGTTGCTGTTGCGAGGCGCCTCGGATATATCGGTGACAATGTGAAGCCGATGGAGTCATTTATTGGCTCATTTACACCCCCAAAGGGTGGGGAAACGCAGTGTTCAGGCATTTTAATCCACATCGGTGGACCGGCCCTGACATTTGCGGTTTGTGGTTTTAATTGTAGAACTAGTATGGCGACATGATATATGGTACCCATGCCGTCTATGATTGATACTTATGATTTGAAGATGTTTTATACACTATACACTTATAATAGTATCAAATGATTTGTTTTAAAACGTACTAAGCATGTTTGGCTATTATAAGGGAAAACCCTATCCCCCGGCTTGCGTTGCATTGTGTGATACGACCTGGGTCTTATAATAGCTTCATTTTTCCAAAAAACATTGCGCTGTTTTGTTATATGCACTGGTATTCTTGGGAGAAAACCCGTTCCGTGTCATACGGCGTGGTCCCTTGATATATCTGATTTAAAGTAAAGCTTAAAATAACTGTTTTAGTTCTCACACCAGTCACATGACTGACTTGGGGTTTATTATTTTAACCTAAACTCTGGGTGCCCTTATTTTGACACGGGCAGCTAGTAGTTTTGGTTTTGCAGATTTATATTCACACAATCCTGGTTTACAGATGGAATGATATCCGGAAAGCTTTGTATCCGTATATCTCTTCTAGTTGTGTTTTGTATTATTTTCCGCTGCTATGTAATGTATTGTAATCTCTGATATTTTCTGTGTAATATATATTCAAACTCTGTACATTCTTGTATTCTGATGAATTGTTGTAATATACAATGAAATGTTCTTCCGTCTGCGTTTTTCTGTGTGTTGTCCTCAACTCAATCCAGGATTTCCCGAAAGGGGGATTTCGGGTCGTTTCATCGTGGTATCAGAGCTTTGGTTTACAAAGCTCAGAGAACAAGACACGTTAGAACCAAACGAAAGAATTCATCAGAGATTGGATTAGTAATATCCAATGGGAATGACTCGTTAGAGATGGGATCAGTAGTATCCTAGAACGAGTGTGAAGAGTATATTTTTGAAAATGAAAACAAAATTTTGTTTTGAAAATTTAAATCAATTATACCTATTTGATTATTTATTTATATTGATTTGGGCAATCAAGTATATAGAGATTTTAGTATACGTCTGATCCACGTGTATTGAAGCCTCAAATATATTCGATAGATATAGAATCACACCCTAGTCGCTCGGACATGATTCTGATGATTGACGCGTCATCATTAGTATTTATTTTCTTGTTTCGAAAGTGGGATTTCTATATATTTCCAATTGACTGGTGTGAGAACCAAAATTAGATAGGGCTTATTGTTGTGAATTGGCATCAAAAATGTGATTTTTGACTATATATCAAAATTATGTAATTTGAAAAGCTAATCAACTAATCGATTGATGGTTGTGTTGTTTGAATATTGTTTGATTAAATAAATGTTGAACCATTTAGCCAATTTGAACCAAATAGTAAATTGTATTGAAAATTAGTCGCATATGCTTGCATGTACATGTACTTACATTGAACAGGTCATAGTAAGTAAGGAGGCTAGAGCAGAAGAATAAAATTGTTTGCCCGACAAATAGGTACATGTTTACCATAATTTACTGTTTTGTTTGGGTGATGATGATTTTGTGAGCCGCTTGGCTTTTTCTTTTTCTTTTGGATTGAAGAAGGCCATGGGAGGCTATATGAAATATCCCGAAGTCCCCGGTGCAGGGGAAGTTATAGCGAATTTTTTCGAAAATTTAGGGTGTTAGCCAAATTTTTGAAAAATTTGAAAAGTTCTTAGAAACTGAAAAGTTGAAGAACTTAAGCCGTAATGAAAATAATGGAAGTTGAGTTGATTAGTTAAACAACTTTCGGCTTCGTTCCTTTTCGGGGATGAAAAGTTTTAAGTGGGGGAGATTGTAATAACCCGGAAATCCGAGCCAATTTAAAAAATTTATTTTGGTAATTTTAGCGAATTTTGAATATTTTAAATGAATTATTTTAAATAACAACGACGAGAAATTTATTTTGAATAGAATTAGAACGTATATATTTATATAGATCGTCGTTAGAATATAAATATTTATTTATATATATAAAAGGAATTGAAAATGGCGCGGTAGTTTGATAATTCGATTTCAAATTTCAAATGAATGTACAGGATTCAAAATAAACCGGATTTTGGAAAAACCAAAAATATTTGAATCTAAATGTGAATATCTTTCCAACAAATCAGAAAATCAAAATTTCATAGCGGGGAGAAAAATTTATGCCCAGTTGAAAATTCAGAATAGTCGCTATGGAATTTTGGCCCTTAAAATTGGCCTTTTTGCAAATGACCTCGGTTTTCGACGAAACCACTTTTGTTGGATCCGCGATGTCAAATTATTGCTAAGTTTCAAATTTCATAATTTTTCGAATCAATATGTGAGCGTGGCGAAGGAAAACGCATTTGACCAGTTTCAGTTGATTTTAATCGACTGGAAAATGGCCATTTTTCAAACGGTCTCAGAATTCGACGAAACTAGTTTTGTTAGGACCGTATCGTCGATACGAAGCTAGAAAATATTTTTCGAGAATTTTTAGAATTAGTATGTGACCCCAGTATATTGAAATGCGCGTTCAAATTCAATATATAGAGTTATATTTTGATTTTGTCGAAAATTGGTCGAAACGATCGAATCAGCCTACGATACCTATCCCATTGTGTTCGGGATGGGGGTTATTAGCTATGGGCAACAGTCGTTGGGCTTGATTTGGTGTTCGAATTTAAAAGTTACTTTTTAAAATTAAAAATAAATATTAATATAATATAATATAACCTTTTCCCCTTAACACCCCTCCCTTTCATCCCCTTATAGTCAACGCCTCAGAATAAAAAGAAAAAGAAAAAAACCTCCTCCCAGGCGATCGACGCTAACCCACCGCCCCCCTTATGCGTCGCTCCACCTCCACCTCCCCTCCCCGCAAGCGCCATCGACCTCCGACCCTCCTCCGGCCAGAAACCCCGCTCCCCCCCACCCTTCGATTGAAATCAATGACTCCCCCAAATCCCCTTGCCACCGTCGCTTAGGCGATTTCCCTCCCCCCCACCACCGATTCGAACCTCCAGCGTATCCCCCTTCCTTCTTTCCCCCTCCTCTTCGGCCCCCTCCCTCCAGTTGAAGCCTCAATCCCCAAAATGATTTCACCAGCGTTCGAATGGGTCCGGGGGGCTGCTATAGGGTGTCGAACTGCGAATGGTGGCGGCCAGAAGTGAGTGGAGCTCCGGTGTGAGGAATGTGGACCTCTGATTGTCATACAGCGTGAGTGGCGATGATCGTTTCAAACCCTAGAAAATGGGTCAGTTCTCTGCTTTTAATCCTTATAAAAGTATGATTTTTTGTTAGCAAAAAATAAAGTTATGATTTTTATTTATAAAACGGTATGTTTTTTTTATTGAACATAAAGTTTTGATTTTCATTAAGTATAAACTTTGATTTTTATGACGTAAAGCTATGATTTTTATCATCATAAAGATGTGATTTTATCCATATAAAGATTTGATTTTGTTAAAGCGGAAAGAAGAATAAAAATCGATTTTTATTTATGTATGTAAAAGAAGTTTAAAAATAGAATTTTTATATAATAGAGAATATAAAAGTGTGATTTATATATATGTAGTGGATAGGGACGACGAAAGTGACAAAAGGCGAGCACGGCGAGATGTTCTACATATGAAGAGTCGTGGTGAAATGGTTTAGCTAGTCGGTGAGAACTTCTCACTTTTAATTTAATTTTCTAGTTAAAATATATACTAGGATGCAGACGGTGTTTAATAGCACCCGACACCCGTCGTCCACAGATGAAACGACCCGAACTTCCCCGGTATACGAAGAGGAAGAGAAAGAACGAATTGTTTTGAGAACACGACAAAACAGAACGCATACAAAAGAACATTTCATTGTATATAACAACAATTCCATCAGATTACAAGAATATACAAAGTATAAATGAATATTGCGTTCGATAAGTATCATAGATTTAAATTACATTTAAATACATCGCAGCGGAAAATAATACAATACACAGCTAGAAGAGATATACGGATACAAAGCTTTCCGGATATTGTTCCAGCTGTAAACCAGGATCCTGTGAATATAAATCTGCAAAACCAAAACTACTAGCTGCCCGTATCAAAATAAGGGCACCCAGAGTTTAGGTTAAAACAATAAACTCCAGGTCAGTCATGTGACTGGTGTGAGAACTAAAACAGTTATTAATCTTTATTTTAAAGCTAGGTAAATCAAGGGACCACGCCGTATAACACGGAACGGGTTTTCTCCCAAGAATACCAGTGCATAAAACAAACAGCGCAATGCAAAATAGAGAAAAATGAAGCTGTTATAAGACTCTGGTCCTATCACACAATGCAACGCAAGCCAGGGGATAGGGTTTTCCCTTATAACAGCCAAAGAATGCTTGATACGTTTTAAAACAAATCATTTGATACTATTATCAGTGTATAGTGTATAAAACAATCTTCAAATCATAAGTATCAATCATAGGCGGCATGGATACCATATATCATGTCGCCATACTAGTTCTACAATTAAAACCGCAAATGTCACGTATTTGGAAATTGGATTTCCATCTATGAATCGAGGCAAAAGATAGTCCTCAACCGATTCGAGACTCTCTAGCCCGAGCCTCAAAAAAGTACTCAATCAAGCCTTGGAGCGACAGGGCCGGTCCATCGATGTGGATTAAACTTAAATCCTGAACACTGCGTTTCCCCACCCTTTGGGGCGTAAATGATCCAACGAATGGCTCCATCGGAGCCGGATCGTCCGATCTAACCGAGGCGCCTCGCAACAGCAACAACCACACAGATGAAAAGTATATAAATGTCAGGGCCGGTAGGTCACTGACACCTCCCTAGCTAGAAAGAAACGCATGCCCTCCCTGAGGTCCTCCCGTTTTTGGTTCACAACCGGGGTGTGAGGCTCGCGAATTCACGTTACACAAAGCTATGCCACACAGGCGGTGCTTTGATCATCAACCACAATACTTTTCTTTTCAACAGAAGCCTCAATCAATTGCCACTTAGGCATGCCACACAGGCAATTCACTCCATGCGTTTGATATCGGTGGATATATAACCCCTGAGCTCGTACGTCTCAGAGAAGGGCGTTAAGCAAGAGAATAAATTCTCCGCCGCCAAACAGATATATATTTAATAGAAATCAATCACACATACTAAAATCCAATGTCAGACACACAGTCCATTTACAAGTCCGTTCTGGGTCTGAACGATACCGGAGGCACCTAGTGCCCCGCATATCCATCGATCTCCAAGTACGTCTGGACGATCACCAACTGTTTCCATCTTCTTGGGTGTACAGCCCAATCAAGATCATCAGTAATTATCCAAACGACGTGAAGACTTCCGGTCTTCAATCACCGTCTTCATCTTCATCTTCGACTTATCGTCGTATCAGTTATTCAGAATGGGATAAACCCGGTCTTTCCGAACAACTCGCGTATATATTATAAAATTGTTGCACAAACACAACATACGCCTCATTCCAATTCATCAGCCACTAACCGTAAATTAACAAGAGAATAATTCCCTAAATATTAACCCCGAAGGCCGAAACCAACATCAGATCAATATCCAGAAAACCATTCTGCTTGGCTAACCGACAGTTAGTTTCTAAATTTCACATTCATAGGGAAAGGTTCTCATTAATTTTATCAAAGATAAATTCCTTGAATTTATTCTCTAATCTTCTTTTGAATTTCTATTCAACTAGTCGGGATTAACGAACCTTACCGAAGTAATCATTTGTTTTAATTTCCCAACCCCAACCTATTCATCCCATGAAGTAAAACTGGTAATACTTCATATCTAACACCACGGTGTTATCAGTAAATTCAATTACCATTTCACGTTCAAATCTAATTAAAGATTTAACTATCGCCTGGAGCAAAACTAGTGATACTCCATTCTCGATCTTTTCAATCTAATTAAAGATTCATTAAAACTCCACTTAGTTTTAATCTGTGACTGGGTTAAAGAATCAGTGTCATTTTAAAACACGGTTCACGATAAACCCAAAATCACATTCATTAATTATCGGGTTAAAGAACGAGTGTTATTTAAAACACCATTCATGATAAACCCAAGGATCAATTCGAATTCAATTCCAATTAAATATTATTTAATTGGTATACTTCATTAAATCTAAATAAAAAGATTTAATCTTTTCTCAACTGGGCTTAAGAACAGTGTCAATGAAGACACCATTCACGACAAACCCAAATCACATTTGATATTAAACACAAGGCTCTGAATAGAAAATATACCGGTTTATATTCAATATCAAATTCTATGACTAACAAATATCGTATTGGAAATAACGATATGTATATATATATATCTTTCAAATTCCCATAACAAAATCTGTATCATCACGAAATCCAACATCGAAATAATCCAAAGACAATTTCGATTCAAATCCATTCCAATATAATTATTGGAAATTCTGGTTATTTTCAAAACCGTTTCAAATCTAGTTTATTTATTTTTAAAACAAATAGAATTATAATTCTAGTTCAAAACTAGTTCATTTCAATAAAAATCTATTTTTATCTTTTCAAATATGGAGTTTTTCATCCCAATTTTTTCCAAATCATTTCTTATGATTTTATATAAATTATTACTATTTTTAATAATTTTATCAAGGCCCGTACAGTCGATTTCCATCAACGGCCATCGAACTGCACTTACAGCGACCTTTTTCAAATTTGATTTGGACATAATTCCAAATCCAGCCATTAGATTTCTAATTTCTAATAATTGTTAGAAAGCTCTTTTCGATACGAACCCAACGGTTCCGGTTTTAGGAGAATCAGACGGTCGGATCTCCCGCAATATCCGTTCGAAGTCAATGGTCGAAATTTGCGAACTGACGCGGCGCAGCGCTTTCTATCCAGGCCATTATATTATCTATATAATATATAATATATACTTCATCGATTTCAATTCAAAACGTGCTTTATAAATCGTTTTTAAATTCATTTTCAAAACGGTTTCAACTTCATATTCAATTTCAAATCAAAATTGAATATTCAAATATAAATTCGTTTTAAATTCATTTCAAATTGATTTCAATTCAAATTGATTTCTAATTCAATTTCAGTTCGTTTTCAATTCAATTCAATTTCAATTCGAATTCATTTATATTTAATTTCAATTCGAATTCATTTCTTTTCAATTTCAATTCGAATTCATTTCTTTTCAAAATTTCAGATTTTGAAATCACTTTCGATATTCATTATAAAATAAATAAAATCGATATAATATCGTACACGTCAAAATGGCGTCAATTTAATCAACACGGCTTCATATATTTCTATTTTTAAATATTCTATTTCAAATATTTCTTTTTCAAATATTTATATTCAAATATTTCTATTTCAAAACTTTCTTTTTCAAAACTGGAATGAGGCCTAATCAATTACCATATAATGTTAATTATATGGATTTTCTACAACGCAGGTATATATCAACAAGGATGAATAATCAACCATCACCCAAAGTGCATTCTACACTATATAAGCATCAAATATAAATATTCAACGCTTATAACAGTCTGTCAATCAATCGATCGACATACAACTAAACAATCGGGATTAGTGTACGTCAAATATCATCCCAATACCCGTGTGGGGTTTCAAACAATCAAACACAGATTTTATTTGTGCAGTTGGGCGATGTGTAAAATTTATCGTCCCAATCAATATCAGTCAAATGTGTGTATATAAACAAATCGTCAGATTTGTTTATTATTATTTCATTTCATATACACGTTAAAAATTCTATTTTTAACTATAAAATACTTTTCCACTATAAAATATTTTATTTCGTTTCACATCACACAATCAACTACACATCAAAATCAAACAAACAAGCATACAAGCCGTCCATGGTCTGTGGACGACGGGTGTCGGGTGCTACTAAACACCGTCTGTATCCTAGTATATATATATATATATATATAACTAGAAAATTGAATTAAAGAGTGAGAAATTCTCACAGAATTGCTAATCCAACGCCATGACTCTTCTTAGGTCGAAATCTTCGTCGTTTCATCTTTCATCACTTTCTTTGCCCGTATCCTCTACAGATATAAATATCACATTTTTACTTTGCTATTCAATATATAAAAATCAAATTTTTTACTATGCTATTCAATATATAAAAATTGAATTTTTACTATGCTATTCAATATATAAAAATTGAATTTTTACTATGCTATTCAATATATAAAAATCGAATTTTTACTATGCTATTCAATATATAAAAATCGAATTTTTACTATGCTATTCAATTTATAAAAATCATTCCTTTCGCTTTATAAAAATCGAATCTTTATTATTTTAAAAATCGAATCTTTATTATTTTAAAAATCGAATCTTTATTATTTTAAAAATCGAATCTTTATTACGTTAAGAATCCGACTTTTACTTTGTTAAGAATCATTGAAAAGAAGAAAGAAAAATGATAAAACAAATAATAAAAGCTTACAGTTAATCGAACGGAGGAGGTGGAGTTGACGGAACGGTGGAGGCTTGGAGGGCTTCAAGGGAGGGGGGTCTTTGATTGGCAACGATAGAGGCGGGGGTCTTCGATCGGCAGCGATAGAGGGGGGGGTAGCGCGGTCGTCATCAGGATAGGGGGTAGCGCGGTCGGCATCAGGATAGGGGGAGGGGGGTCTTCGATTGGCAGCGATAGAGGGGGGGTTGCGGTGGCGCGCCGCCTGGGGGGGGGGGGGAGCTCGGCGGTGGGGGATCGCGCTACGGCTGCGTCTTCTTCTTCTTTTTTATTACTGATCGGTTTGACTTTGAGGGGAGGGAGAATAAAGGTGGGGCTTATATAAAAATATATATATATTTATTTAATTCAATTTAATTCCATAAAGTTAACTTTTTATTTCGAACTCGAAATCGAACCCACCGCCTATCGTCCATAGCTAATTACCCCCATTCCGAACACAATGTGATATGTTCCGTAAGACAATTCGATCGTTACAATCAGATTTCGTCAAAATCAACATATAACTCTATATATTGAATTTGAACGCGCATTTCAATTCACCGGGGTCACATACTAACCCGAAAAATTCCCAAAAAATATTTTCTAGCTTCGTATTGACGATATGGTCCTAACAAAACTAGTTTCGTCGAATTCTGAGACTGTTGGAAAAATGGCCATTTTCCAGTCGATTAAAATCAACTGAAACTGGTCAAACGCGTTTTCCTTTGCCACGCTCACATATTGATTCGAAAAATTATGAAATTTGAAACCTAGCAATAATTTTACATCTCGGATCCAACAAAAGTGGTTTCGTCGAAATCCGAGGTCGTTTGCGAAATTTCCATTTTTAAGGGCCTTAATTCCATAGCGACTCTTCAGAGTTTTCAACTGGACATATCTTTTGATCCCCGCTATGAAATTTTGATTTTTCGGATTCGTTGGAAAGATATTATCAATTAGATCCTATTATTTTTGGTTTCACTAAAATCTGGTTTATTTTGCACCCGGGACGTTCAATTGAAGTTTGAAATCAAATTATCGAACTACCGCGCCATTTTCAATTCCTTTTATAATTATAAATAATTATTTATATTCTAACGACGAACTATATAATATATACGTTCGAATTTTATTCAAAATAAATTTCTTGTCGATATTATTTAAAATAATATATTTAAATAATCAAAATTCGCTAAAATTGTCAAAATAAAAATTTTAAACTGGCCCAGATTTCCGTGTTATTACAATCTCCCCCACTTAAAACTTTTCGTCCCCGAAAAGGAACAAAGTCGAAAGTGGTTTGATCAATCAACTCTACATTCGATCTGGCTTCCATTCTCCAACTTTTCAGTTTCAGAGAATTTTCAAATTCTTCAAAAATTTGGCTAACACCCTAAATTTTCGAAAAATTTCGCCATAACCTCCCCTACACCGGGAGCCACGGAAAAATCCCGAAATTGCCATACAGGCCCTCTGATCTCAAAAAGAAAAAGCCAAGCGGCTAGCCAATCGGCTCATAAACTCATCATCACCCAAACAAAACAGTAAATTATAGTAAACATGTACCTATTTGTCGGGCAAACAAATTTTATTCTCTGCTCTTGCCTCCTTGCTATGACCTGTTCAATGTAAGTACATGTATATGCAAGCAATGCGATAAATTTCCAATACAACTCATTTTTTGGGTTTAATTTGACTAAATGGTTCAAATTATCAAACAAATAAACAAACAACACAAACATCAATCAATTAGTTGATTAGCTTTTCAAATTCATTATTTTGATATCTAGTCAAAAATCAGATTTTTGATTCCAAATCACGACAATAGGCCCTATCTAATTTTGGTTCTCACACCAGTCAATAGGAGATATATAAATATCACACCTTCAACACTCGAACACTAATTCTGATGATGTAGCTACAATCATCAGAATCATCTCTGGGCGACTAGAGTGTGAATCTATATCTATCCAGTATATTAAAACTTCAAATACACGTTTGCAAGGCGTATATGCAAAATCTTTATATACTGGACTGTCCAAATCAATATAAAATAAATAATCAAATACGAATAATTGATTTAAATTTTCAAAACAAAATTTGTTTTCACTTTAAAAATATACTCTTCACACTCGTTCTAGGAAACTACTGATCCTATCTCTAACGAGTCATTCCCATTGGATATTACTAATCCAATATCTGATGAATTCTTCCGTATGGTTCTAATGTATCTTGTTCTCTGAGCTTGGTAAACCAAAGCTCTGATACAACGATGAAACGACCCGAACTTCCTCGGTCTCCGAAGAGGAAGAGAAAGAACGAATTGTTTTGAGAACACGACAAAACTGAACGCATACAAAAGAACATTTCATTGTATATAACAACAATTCCATCAGATTACAAGAATATACAGAGTATAAATGAATATTACATTCGATAAATGTCAGAGATTTAAATTACATTTAAATACATCGCAGCAGAAAATAATACAATACACAACTAGAAGAGATATACGGATACAAAGCTTTCCGGATATTGTTCCAGCTGTAAACCAGGATCCTGTGAATATAAATCTGCAAAACCAAAACTACTAGCTGCCCGTGTCAAAATAAGGGCATGTCAAAATAAGGGCACCCAGAGTTTAGGTTAAAACAATAAACTCCAGGTCAGTCATGTGACTGGTGTGAAAACTAAAACAGTTATTAATCTTTATTTTAAAGCTAGGTAAATCAAGGGACCACGCCGTATAACACGGAACGGGTTTTCTCCCAAGAATACCAGTGCATAAAACAAATAGCGCAATGCAAAATAAAGAAAAATGAAGCTGTTATAAGACCCAGGTCCTATCACACAATGCAACGCAAGCCGGGGGATAGGGTTTTCCCTTATAACAGCCAAAGAATGCTTGATACGTTTTAAAACAAATCATTTGATACTATTATCAGTGTATAGTGTATAAAACAATCTTCAAATCATAAGTATCAATCATAGGCGGCATGGGTACCATATATCATGTCGCCATACTAGTTCTACAATTAAAACCGCAAATGTCACGTATTTAGAAATTGGATTTCCATCTATGAACCGAGGCAAAAGATAGTCCTCAACCGATTCAAGACTCTCTAGCCCGAGCCTCAGTCAAGCCTTGGAGCGACAGGGCCGGTCCACCGATGTGGATTAAACTTAAATCCTGAACACTGCATTTCCCCGCCCTTTGGGGCGTAAATGAGCCAACAAATGGCTCCATCGGACCCGGATCGTCCGATCTAACCGAGGCGCCTCGCAACAGCAACAACCACACAGGTGAAAAGTATATAAATGTCAGGGCTGGTAGGTCACTGACACCACCCTAGCTAGAAAGAAACGCATGCCCTCCCTGAGGTCCTTCTCCCGTTTTTGGTTAACAACCGGGGTGTGAGGCTCGCGAATTCACGTTACAAAAAGCTATGCCACACAGGCGGTGCTTTGATCATCAATCACAAGACTTTGCTTTTCAACAGAAGCCTCGATCAATTGCCACTTAGGCATGCCACAGAGGCAATTCACTCCATGCGTTTGATATCGATGGATATATAACCCCTGAGCTCGTACGTCTCAGACAAGGGCATTAAGCAAGAGAATAAATTCTCCGCCGCCAAACAGATATATATTTAATAGAAATCAATCACACAGACTAAAATCCAATGTCAGACACACAGTCCATTTACAAGTCCGTTCTGGGTCTGAACGAAACCGGAGGCACCTAGTGCCCCGCATATCCATCGATCTCCAAGTACGTCTGGACGATCACCAACTGTTTCCATCTTCTTGGGTGTACAGCCCAATCAAGATCATCAGTAATTATCCAAACGACGTGAAGACTTCCGGTCTTCAACCACCGTCTTCATCTTCGACTTATCGTCATATCAGTTATTCAGAATGGGATAAACCCGGTCTTTCCGAATAACTCGCGTATATATTATAAAAGTGTTACACAAACACAACATACGCCTCATTCCAATTCATCAGTCACTAACCGTAAATTAACAAGAGAATAATTCCCCAAATATTAACCCCGAAGGCCGAAACCAACATTAGATCAATATCCAGAAAACCATTCTGCTTGGCTAACCGACAGTTAGTTTCTAAATTTCACATTCATAGGGAAAGGATCCCATTAATTTTATCAAAGATAAATTCCTTGAATTTATTCTCTAATCTTCTTTTCAATTTCGATTCAACTACTCGGGATTAACGAACCTTACCGAAGTAATCATTTGTTTTAATTTCCCAACCCCAACCTATTCATCCCATGAAGTAAAACTGGTAATACTTCATATCTAACACCACGGTGTTATCGGTAAATTCAATTACCATTTCACGTTCAAATCTAACTAAAGATTTAACTATCGCCTGGAGCAAAACTGGTGATACTCCATTCTCGATCTTTTCAATCTAATTAAAGATTCATTAAAACTCCACTTAGTTTTAATCTGTGACTGGGTTAAAGAATCAGTGTCATTTTAAAA
The DNA here is from genome assembly GCA_030737875.1 of Allium sativum. Classification (NCBI taxonomy): domain Eukaryota; kingdom Viridiplantae; phylum Streptophyta; class Magnoliopsida; order Asparagales; family Amaryllidaceae; genus Allium; species Allium sativum. Next base: position 284,895,075 of record CM060921.1, read on the forward strand.
CACGGTTCACGATAAACCTAAAATCACATTCATTAATTATCGGGTTAAAGAACGAGTGTTATTTAAAACACCATTCATGATAAACCCAAGAATCAATTCGAATTCAATTCCAATTAAATATTATTTAATTGGTATACTTCATTAAATCTAAATAAAAAGATTTAATCTTTTCTCAACTGGGCTTAAGAACAGTGTTAATGAAGACACCATTCACGACAAACCCAAATCACATTTGATATTAAACACAAGGCTCTGAATAGAAAATATACCGGTTTATATTCAATATCAAATTCTACGACTAAAAAATATCGTATTGGAAATAACGATATATATATATATATATTTCAAATTCCCATAACAAAATCTGTATCATCACGAAATCCAACATCGAAATAATCCAAAGACAATTTCGATTCAAATCCATTCCAATATAATTATTGGAAATTCTGGTTATTTTCAAAACCGTTTCAAATCCAGTTTATTTATTTTAAAAACAAATAAAATTATAATTCTAGTTCAAAACTAGTTCATTTCGATAAAAATCTATTTTTATCTTTTCAAATATGGAGTTTTTCATCCCAATTTTTCCCAAATCATTTCTTATGATTCTATATAAATTATTACTATTTTTAATAATTTTATCAAGGCCCGTACAGTCGATTTCCATCAATGGCCATCGAACTCCACTTACAGCGACCTTTTTCAAATTTGATTTGGACATAATTCCAAATTAAACCGTTAGATTTCTAATTTCTAATAATTGTTAGAAAGTTCTTTTCGATACGAACCCAACGGTTCTGGTTTTAGGAGAATCCGACGGTCGGATCTCCCGCAATATCCGTTCGAAGTCAATGGTCGAAATTCGCGAACTGCCGCGGCGTGGCGCGTTCTATTCAGGACATTATATTATATATATAATATATACTTCGTCGATTTCAATTCAAAACGTTCTTTATAAATCGTTTTTAATTTCATTTTCAAAACGGTTTCAACTTCATATTCAATTTCAAATCAAAATTGAATATTCAAATATAAATTCGTTTTAAATTCATTTCAAATTGATTTCAATTCAAATTGATTTCTAATTCAATTTCAGTTCGTTTTCAATTCAATTCAATTTCAATTCGAATTCATTTATATTCAATTTCAATTCGAATTCATTTCTTTTCAATTTCAATTCGAATTCATTTCTTTTCAAAATTTCAGATTTTGAAATCACTTTCGATATTCATTATAAAATAAATAAAATCGATATAAATATCGTTCACGTCAAAATGGCGTCAATCTAATTAACACGGCTTCATATATTTCTATTTTCAAGTATTCTATTTAAAATATTTCTTTTTCAAATATTTCTATTTCAAAACTTTCTTTTTCAAAACTGGAATGAGGCCCAATCAATTACCATATAATGTTAATTATATGGATTTTCTACAACGCATGTATATATCAACAAAGATGAATAATCAACCATCACCCAAAGTGCATTCTACACTGTATAAGCAACAAATATAAATATTCAACGCTTATAACAGTCTGTCAATCAATCGATCGACATACAACTAAACAGTCGGGATTAGTGTACGTCAAATATCATCCCAATACCCGTGTGGGGTTTCAAACAATCAAACACAGATTTTATTTGTGCAGTTGGGCGATGTGTAAAATTTATCGTCCCAATCAATATCGGTCAAATGTGTGTATATAAACAAATCTTCAGATTTGTTTATTATTATTTCATTTCATATACACATTAAAAATTCTATTTTTAACTATAAAATACTTTTCCACTATAAAATATTTTGTTTTGTTTCACATCACATCACACAATCAACTACACATCAAAATCAAACAAACAAGCATACAAGCCGTCCATGGTCTGTGGACGATGGGTGTCGGGTGCTACTAAACACCGTCTGCATCCAAGTATATATATATAACTAGAAAATTGAATTAAAGAGTGAGAAATTCTTATAGAATTGCTAATCCAACGCCACGAATCTTCTTAGGTCGAAATCTTCGTCGTTTCATCTTTCATCACTTTCTTTGCCCGTATCCTCTACAGATATAAAAATCACATTTTTACTTTGCTATTCAATATATAAAAATCGAATTTTTTACTATGCTATTCAATATATAAAAATTGAATTTTTACTATGCTATTCAATATATAAAAATTGAATTTTTACTATGCTATTCAATATATAAAAATTGAATTTTTACTATGCTATTCAATATATAAAAATCGAATTTTTACTATGCTATTCAATATATAAAAATCGAATTTTTACTATGCTATTCAATATATAAAAATCATTCCTTTCCTTTTATAAAAATCGAATCTTTATTATTTTAAAAATCGAATCTTTATTATTTTAAAAATCGAATCTTTATTATTTTAAAAATCGAATCTTTATTACGTTAAGAATCAGACTTTTACTTTGTTAAGAATCATTGAAAAGAAGAAAGAAAAATGATAAAACAAATAATAAAAGCTTACAGTTAATCGAACGGAGGAGGTGGAGTTGACGGACCGTGGGAGGCTTGGAGGGCTTCAGGGGGGTCTTCGATTGGCAACGATAGAGGCGGGGGTCTTCGATCGGCAGCGATAGAGGGGGGGTCTTCGATCGACAGCGATAGAGGGGGGAGTAGCGCGGTCGGCATCAGGATAGGGGGGTAGCGCGGTCGACATCAGGATAGGGGGGTCTTCGATCGGCAGCGATAGAAGGGGGGGGGGGGGTTTGCGGTGGCGCACCACCTGGGGGGGAGCTCGGCGGTGGGGGATCGCAGCTATGGCTGCGTCTTCTTCTTTTTTTTATTTCTTACTGATCGGTTTGACTTTGAGGGGAGGGAGAATAAAGGTGGGGCTTATATAAATATATATATATATTTAATTCAATTTAATTCCATAAAGTTAACTTTTTATTTCGAACTCGAAATCGAACCCACCGCTTGTCGTCCATAGCTAATTACCCCCATTCCGAACACAATGGGATATGTCCCGTAAGCCATTCGATCGTTACAATCAGATTTCGTCAAAATCAACATATAACTCTATATATTGAATTTGAACGCGCATTTCAATTCACTGGGTTCACATACTAACCCGAAAAATTCCCAAAAAATATTTTCTAGCTTCGTATTGACGATACGGTCCTAACAAAACTAGTTTCATCGAATTCTGAGACTATTGGGAAAATGGCCATTTTCCAGTCGATTAAAATCAACTGAAACTGGTCAAACGCGTTTTCCTTTGCCACGCTCACATGTTGATTCGAAAAATTATGAAATTTGAAACCTAGCAATAATTTTACATCACGGATCCAAAAAAAGTGGTTTCGTCGAAATCCGAGGTCGTTTGCAAAATTTCCATTTTTAAGGGCCTGAATTCCATAGCGACTATTCAGAATTTTCAACTGGGCATATCTTTTGATCCCCGCTATGAAATTTTGATTTTTCGGATTCTTTGGAAAGATATTATCAATTAGATCCTATTATTTTTGGTTTCACTAAAATCCGGTTTATTTTGCACCCGGTACGTTCAATTTAAGTTTGAAATCGAATTATCGAACTACCACGCCATTTTCAATTCCTTTTATAATTATAAATAATTATTTATATTCTAACGATGAACTATATAATATATACATTCGAATTTTATTCAAAATAAATTTCTCGTCGATATTATTTAAAATAATCTATTTTAAATAATCAAAATTCGCTAAAATTGTCAAAATAAAAATTTTAAACTGGCCCAGATTTCCGGGTTATTACAACAGACCATGGATGGCTTGTATGCTTGTTTGTTTGATTTTGATGTGTAGTTGATTATGTGATGTGAAATGAAATAAAATATTTATATAGTTAAAAAATATTTTATGGTTGAAAATAGAATTTTTAACGTGTATTTAAAATAAACATTTATAAAAAAATCGGAGATTTGTTTATATACACTGATTTGATTGATATTGATTGGGACGATATATTTTACACATTGCCCAACTGCACAAATAAAATATGTGTTTGATTGTTTGAAACCGCACACGGGTATTGGGATGATATATGACATACACTAATCCCAATAATTAGTGGTATGTCGATCGATTAATTGACAAACTGTTATGAGCGTTAAATATTTATAATTGATGCTTATACAATGTAGAATGCACTTTGGATGATGGTTGATTATTTGTCGTTGTTGATATATACATGCGTTGTATGGAAATCCATAGAAATAAAATCTATGGTAATTGATTAGGCCTCATTCCAGTTTTGAAATAGAATATTTGAAAAAGAAATATTTGAAAAGAAATATTTGAATAGAAATATTTGAAAAAGAAACATTTGACATAGAAATATTTGAAAAAGAAATATTTGAAATAGAATATTCGAAAATAGAAATATATGAAGCCGTGTTGATTAGATTGACGCCATTTTGACGCGAACGATATTTATATCGATTTTATTCATTTTTCAATGAATATCGAAAGTGATTTCAAAATCTGATAAATTGAATAGAATTGAATTCGAATTGAAATTGAATAGAAATGAATTCGAATTGAAATTGAATAGAAATAAATTCGAATTGAAATTGAATAGAAATGAATTCGAATTAAATTGAAATGAATTGAAATTCGAATTAAATTGAAATTGAATTGTAATTGAACTGAAATCGTTTTGAAATGAAATTAAAACAAATTTATATTGGAATATTCAATTTTGATTAGAAATTGAATATGAAGTTGAAATCGTTTCGAAAACGAATTTAAAACGATTTATAAAATTCGTTTCGAAAGGAAATCGGCGAAGTATATATTATATATATAATATAATGGTCTGAATAGAACGCGCCGCGGTAGTTCGCGAATTTCGACCATTGACTTCGAATGGACATTGTAGGAGATCCGACCGTCGGATTCTCCTAAAACCAGAACCGTTGGGTTCGTATCGAAAAGAGCTTTCTAACGAACATTAGAGATTTGAAATCTAACGGTTGGATTTGGAATTATGTCCAAATCAAATTTGGAAAAGGTCGTTGTAAGTGCAATTCGATGGCCGTTGATGGAAATCGACTGTACGGGCCTTGATAAAATTATTAAAAATATCAATAATTTGTGTAAAGTCATAAGAAATGATTTGTGAAAAATTGGGATGAAAAACTCCATATTTGAAAAGATAAAAATAGATTTTTATCGAAATGAACTAGTTTTGAACTAGAATAATAATTTATTTATTTTTAAAATAAATAAATTGAATTTGAAAAGGGTTTTAAAAGTAACCAGAATTTCCAATAATTGAATTGGAATGGATTTGAATCGAAATTGTCTTTGGAATATTTCGATGTTGGATTTCGTGATTATACAGATGTTGTTATGGAAATTTGAAAGATATATATATACATATCGTTATTTCCAATACGATATTTGTTGGTCGTAGAATTTGATATTGAATATAAGACGATATATTTTCTATTCAGAGCCTTGTATTTAATATCAAATGTAATTTGGGTTTGTCATGAATGGTGTCCTCATTAACACTGTTCTTACACCCAGTTGAGAAAAAGATTAAATCTTTTTATTTATATTTAATGAAGTGTACCAATTAAATAATAATTGAATTGGTATTGATTTTTGGGTTTATCGTGAGCAATGTTTTAAATAACACTTGTTCTTTAACCCGATAATTAATGGAATGTGATTTTGGGTTTATCGTGAACCTGTTTTAAATGACACTGATTCTTTAACCCAGTTAAAGATTAAAACTAAGTGGAGTTTTAATGAATCTTTAATTAGATTGAAAAGATCGAGAATGGAGTATCGCCAGTTTTACTCCAGGCGATAGTTAATTCTTTAATTAGATTTGAATGTGAAATGGTAATTGAATTTACCGATAACACCGTGGTGTTAGATATGAAGTATTACCAGTTTTACTTCATGGGATGAATAGGTGGGGATTGGAAAATAAAATAAATGATTACTCCGGTGTGGTTCGCTAATCCCGACTAGTATGAAAATATATTCAAAGAAGATTAAAGAATAAATTTAAAGAATTTATCTTTGATAAAATTAATGGGAACCTTTCCCAAAGTATAAGAATATTTGAATAAAAGAATATTCTGAAATGGAATGAGGCGTATGTTGTGTTTGTGTAACACTTGTTATTATATACGCGAGTTATTCAGAAAGACCGCGTTTATCCCATTCTGAATAACTAATTCGACGTGGTGTCGAAGATGAATACGGTGGTTGAAGACCGGAGGTCTTTACGTCGTTTGGATAATTATTGATGATCTTGATTGGGCCGTACACCCAAGAGGAGAGAATCAGTTGGTGATCGTCCAGACGTACTTGGAGATCGATGGATATGCGGGGTACTAGGTGCCTCCGGTTTCGTTCAGACCCAGAACGAACTTGTAAATGGACTGTGTGTCTGACATTGGATTTTAGTCTGTGTGATTGATTTCTATTAAATATATATCTGTTTGGTGGCGGTGAATTTATTCTCTTGCTTAACGCCCTTCTCTGAGGCGTACGAGCTCAGTGGTTATATATTGATGGATATCAAACGCATGGAGTGAATTTCCTGTGTGGCATGCCTAAGTGGCAATTGATCAAGGCTTCTATTGAAAAGCAGAGTCTTGTGGTTGATGATCAAAGCACGGCCTGTGTGGCATAGCTTAGTGTAGCGTTGATTCGCGAGCCTCACACCCCGGTTGTGAACCAAAAACGGGAGAAGGACCTCAGGGAGGACATGCGTTTCTTTCTAGCTAGAAGTGGTGTCAGTGGCTTTACACGCCCTGACGAGTTTAACTTATGTGGTTGTTGCTGTTGTGAGGTGCCTCGGATATATCGGTGACTATGTGAAGCCGATGGAGTTATTTGTTGGCTCATTTACACCCCAAAGGGTGGGGAAACGCAGTGTTCAGGCATTTTAATCCACATCGGTGGACCGGCCCTGACGATCCAAAGGCTTGACTGAGTACTTGCCTGAGGCTCGGGCTAGATAGTCTCGAATAGGTAGAGACTATCTTTTGCCTCGGTTCACAGATGGAAATCCAATTTCCAAATACGTGACATTTGCGGTCGTAATTATAGAACTAGTATGGTGACATGATATATGGTACCCATGCCGTCTATGATTGATACTTATGATTTGAAGTTGTTTTATACACTATACACTTATAATAGTATCAAATGATTTGTTTTAAAACGTACTAAGCATGTTTGGCTATTATAAGGGAAAACCCTATCCCCTGGCTTACTTTGCATTGTGTGATAGGACCTGGGTCTTATAATAGCTTCATTTTTTCAAAAAGCATTGCGCTGTTTTGTTATATGCACTGGTATTCTTGGGAGAAAACCCGTTCCATGTCATACGGCGTGGTCCCTTGATATATCTGATTTAAAGTAAAGCTTAAAATAACTGTTTTAGTTCTCACACCAGTCACATGACTGACCTGGGGTTTATTGTTTTAACCTAAACTCTGGGTGCCCTTATTTTGACACGGGCAGCTAGTAGTTTTGGTTTTGCAGATTTATATTCACAGGATCCTGGTTTACAGCTGGAATGATATCCGGAAAGCTTTGTATCCGTATATCTCTTCTAGTTGTGTTTTGTATTATTTTCCGCTGCTATGTAATGTATTGTAATCTATGATATTTTCTGTGTAATATTTATTCATACTCTGTATATTCTTGTATTCTGATGAATTGTTGTAATATACAATGAAATGTTCTTCCGTCTGCGTTTTTCTGTGTGTTGTCCTCAACTCAATCCGGGATTTCACGAAAGGGGGATTTCACAGTATTGTTATAGTCATTTATCTCAAGTTATACCATGCTTGACTTATAATCACTTTTGCCACCTTATGCCCGTTCTTTCTAGATTATTCCCTAATTAGATTTGTTTGTATCGATTCGAATTCACGTGCAATGGGAATACGATTTGGGTAGTTTAGGCAAACCTGAATTTACTATAAACTTGAAACGTGAACATTGTTATAACTTGAACCTGGATATGGACATGAACTTGACACGATTTGACATGAAACATGACATGAAAACTTGATATGAATTTCGACTCGAAACTTGAATCTGGACATGACACTTAGGATGAATTTGAAAATGGCCAACTCGAGATTGGGTTGAGTTTGTAGTGTAAATCTGCCTGGAACCGCCCGGTGAATCCAGTGACTGCAAACAATAGGATCCAATGTGGGTAGTTGGTCATATCGCACGTAAAACCCGAGGTTAGACAATGTTGTGGTGTAAATCTGCCCGGAACCGCCCGACAAATCCAGTAACCACAACAACTAGTCTAATGTGAGAGGTTGGGGTGCATTAATGAATTAATGCCACATGATAGGGTTAAGTCATGAACCACTTGAATATACTTAACCAATTTGACACGATGATTTGATAGGGTTAAGTCATGAACCGCTTGAACACACTTAACCAACTTGATACATGATTTGGATAGGGTTAAGTCACGAACTTGAATGACAACACTTAACCCATTAGAAATCCTAGTTACACGACCCTTTTCAGTAGTAACCCACTTAGATGTATCATGATACCCTGGGACTAGGCAGGGTGGGGCACGATTACTGGGCTGATTGTAAGTGACCAGAACGACGGCTGAGTAGGTGCGCCATTGTAGGTTCAGGAGGACTATGGTCATGCACGTAGTCCGGATTTGAAAAAGCAGGCATTGGGCACCCGTAGGTTTACACTATGCGTGCTTGATTAGTGTCGGTGGTTGGCACCCTAGGGCTTGATACACCCTAGGGTGGACCTAGCACAGGTGACTACGTTTCGTGATTGGGCCGTATGACACAGACACTTGACGAGCTAGAACTTGTAGGGAGCCGATCGATTAGTAGGTTGCACCATAGGACCCCGTAATGGGTCACTTCATGATATTAGGCCAAGGGATCATTTCATGGTTAATACTTGACATGGGTTAGAATACTAGTACAATTGGTGCAGCGAATCTTGAATATGCGATGATAGACTTGATTTATCTTGTTATCTTAGTTATCTTGCCAGACTTACTATCATCCCTATGTTTACTTTCCGTTTACTCATGTCTTGTTAACTTTACTAGTTTTTATACTGAAAGTCACTAGGACTTACCAGTCTTTATGACTGACCCTTTTTCTTTCGCCTCTTTTTCTTTCATTTTCCCCTCCAGGTTCTCAGGGAGGAAACACTAGCTCTTATCTTGGATTTAGCTTGCTTTCTGTCAGCTCATGTACGGTTTGGTCTTGAGCTATGCTATGGCTGCACTTCTGCTATGTTTGGGGAATAATTTACTTTTGTTGTCTTAAGTTTATGCTTCTTTATCTAGAACTTGATGTAATGGAATAATTTGTACCTTGGATATATGAGGTTTTGACTCTTTTCTTGGAAGCAATAAAAATTGGGTTTTAATTTCTACCGCTGCTTTATTTATGTTCTGCCTTATGATATCCCTGTGTAGGTTTACCTAGATAATACTCCACCAAAACTAGTGCATTCCCTTTGTGAGTGACCCTAGCGGAAGTGGGGTGTTACATTTAGTTTCAGAGCAGAAGGTTACCAGACGGGACAAAAGTTTTAAAAACCTTCTAAAACTATTTTCCAAAACCATTTATAAAGAAGTATTTTTCAATAAAAGTTTTATGTTTAAAAAGGCTATTCCCCAAAAGCCATTAGCACTTTCCTTTGTTCCCTCGTTTGAATCTTTTTCTTTTCGTTTTTCAGCATGCCTGATCTTAACCTTCCTGAGGGATTACCGATACCGGGATGGTTCCGAAGGTACTTAGAAGCTAGGGCCAACGGCGCAGGCCCGACAGACATCCCTCCTCCTCCTCCCCCTGTGGTCGCGGTTCCTCCTCCTCCCGGTACCGCCTTTGCCAAAATATGCAAAGACTTTAAAGCAATGGGCGGCAAGAACTTCGTTAGAACTGAAACCTTTGTTGAGGCACGAAACTGGCTAAAGGAGACTGAAGACTTGTTTATTATCTTTGATGTGGAGGACCATAGGAAAGTTCAATTGGCAGCATGGTTGCTGAAAGAGGAAGCTGCATTTTGGTGGGAAGTCACCAACGCTACCAGGCCAATTGAGACTTGGGCAGACTTTAGAGAGAGGTTTGGGTTTAAATTCTTATCGTCAGCGGAAGAGAACCTTCAAATGGAGAGGTTCCTAGCACTCAAGCAAGGGGACATGTCTGTTAGGGAGTACGTGAATAAGTTTAATCAGCTTGCTCGGTTCGGTTTGGACTTGGTTAACACGACCCAAAAAAAGGTTGTATGCTTTGCTCGAGGATTAAACGAGCCACTACACAGTTTGGCCATAACTCATATACTCATGGGGGCGACCTTTGAAAGCTTGGTGGATATGGCTCTACTTCATGAGGAAGACAAGAATAGCAAGAAGGAGGTTAAGCCTAATGAGACTCAGAATAAGAAAGTTGACTTCAAGAAGGGAGGCAACAAGAATAACAAGAACAACAACAACAATGCTAACAAACCACGTGAGACAAGGAAGTGCAACTTTTGTGGTATTACGGTACATCTAGCCAAGGATTGTAGAAAGAAGAAGAGAAAGTTGGGTGAATGCTTTCATTGCAGGGATACTGGACACTTCAGTAAGGATTGCCCTAAGAAGCAAGGACAGGGGCAAGGGCAGACCCAGCGAGCAGGACCTTCTGGAGGGCAGTTGCATGCTCTCAACACCACTCCAGCTCTTGACCGAGGTAGTAATATTTCTGTAGAAAGCCTTGTTTACATTTCTGACTTTCCTGTTCGAACCTTATTTGATTATGGCGCATCGCATACTTTTGTTTCTTCTGATATTGTTGAAAATCTGCACCTAAGTACTAGTCTAGGTTAGGATCCCGTTAGTGTTTCAAATCCAATTGGGGGCTCTGCTCATTTATCTATGATGTGTGTGGATTTGAGGATTTCTATCTTAAGCGTAGAATTCACGTGTAATGCTTATGTTCTCGGATTTATGGGATACGGTTTGATCCTAGGTATGGATTGGCTGTCCAACTATGGAGCCATTCTTGATTGGGAACGAAGGGTAGTGAGGCTCATGACTCGCCTTGGTAATACCCTTGAAATTTCTTGTAACCCTAAGGGTCCGGTCATGTTGTGTTATCTTGAATCTCTTGACTCGTCCATCGACAATTTGCAATCTATAAGAGTGGTCCGAGAATATCCAGATGTCTTTGATGAGGTGAAGGGGTTACCCCCTAAATGCAAGATAGATTTCCGTATTTATCTTGTTGATAATGCCAAGCCAGTTTCATTGCCCGTTAGGCACATGGCCCCGCGAGAAAAAAGAGAGCTCAGTAAACAAGTTAAGGAGTTGCTTGAGAAAAATTTCATAAGACGAAGCATTTCTGAATGGGGTGCTCCAGTGGTATTCGCTACTAAGGCGGATGGTTTGCTTCATCTATGCGTAGATTATCGTGAGTTAAACAAGCTAACTAAGAAAAATAGACACCCACTACCAAGAATCGACGATTTGTTTGACCAGCTTATGGGAGCATCTATTTTCTCTCAACTCGATCTAGCCACAGGATTCCATCAGCTTAGAGTGGCTAAGAATAGCATTGACAAAACTACGTTTAGGACTCCAGATGGGTTCTTCGAATGGCTCGTCATGCCGTTTGGGTTAACAAATGCACCCGCGTACTTTGTAGATTTGATGAGTAGGGTGTTTCAGGAGTTCCTTAACAAGTTTGTAGTGGTTTTCGTGGATGATATGCTGATCTTCTCAAAGGATAAAGAAGAGCATGCTAGACATCTCAATGAAGTCATGGATACGCTTAGAGCACACCAGTTAAAGGCTAAGTTCTCCAAATGCCATTTTTGGAGGAAGGAAGTTCAGTTTCTTAGACATGTAGTTTCTAAGCAAGGCATAACCATGGACCCCGCAAAGGTAGTTGCGGTGCAAGACTGGAAAATTCCTAAGAACGCAACGGAGGTGAGAAGCTTTCTCGGTTTGGCAGGCTACTATAGGAAATTCATTAAGGACTTCGCTAAGATTTCAGCCCCTCTTACTAGGTTAACGAAGAAAAACCTAGCGTTTGCATGGGACATAGAATGTGAGATTGCCTTTCAGAGACTTAAGAGAGCCCTCACCACAGCTCCAGTTTTGGCATTACCCGATGGAGGTAAGATGTTTACCGTGTACACAGATGCATGTAGCACGGGATTAGGCGCAGTCCTAATGCAAGAAGGGAAAGTGATATGCTATGAGGGTAGGCAACTTAAAGTTTATGAGAAGAACTATCCCACACATGACTTGGAGTTGGCGGCGATCGTTTTTGCACTTAAATCTTGGCGCCATTATCTTCTTGGGGAGAGGTTCGAGCTGTATACCGACCACAAATCGCTTAAGTATCTCTTCTCACAGAAAGATTTGAATCTGAGACAACAACGGTGGATGGAATTCTTGGCATCATATGACTTCGATATAGCTTATACCCCTGGCAAGGGTAACGTGGTGGCGGATGCGCTAAGTAGAAAAAGGTTGACCTTGAGCCCTTTGTTTGTTGAAAGAAAAAGTCTAGAGTTTATAACAACCTTTGATTTTACACCTGTTGTTGAGTCATTGACTGATACATTAGCATCTCTTGAGTTAAGACCTACACTTTTAGATCAAGTAGGGACTTCATAGAAGGAAGACCCACAAATAGTCAAAATCATGGACAAGCTGATTAGTGGTGAGACGTCAAGTCACCTCGGTAGGTATGCCATAGATGACAAGGGATGGCTAAGGCGTGATGGAAGGCTATGTGTCCCACAAGTGGGAGACTTAGTAAGAAAAGTTCTCGAAGAGGCGCACCACTCGAAGATGACTATACACCCCGGAGGGGATAAGATGTACAGAGATATGAAACGCATATTCTTTTGGGCTGCGATGAAAAAGGACGTGGTAGAGTTCGTTTCAAAGTGCATGGTGTGCCAACAAGTAAAGGCCGAGTCGAAGAAGCCCAGTGGGCTATTACATCCTTTGGAGGTTCCGCAATGGAAATGGGAGAGTATCTCGATGGATTTCGTGCATGGACTGCCTAGGTCAAGGAATGGAAATACTAGCATATGGGTCATAGTCGATAGACTCACGAAAAGTGCTCACTTCATTCCGGTGAAAAGCAAGAGGACCGCATCATGGCTAGCGTCTATTTACCTTCAAGAGGTAGTACGGTTGCACGGGGTCCCTTCTAGTATAGTTATTGATCGTGACCCGATTTTCACTAGCCAGTTTTGGAATAGTTTGCAAGAAGTAATGGGTACGCGACTGAGTTTAAGCACGGCCTATCACCCACAGACGGATGGACAAACCGAAAGGGTAAATAGGGTACTAGAGGATCTTTTGAGACTATGCATTCTTGACTTTGGTGGTACTTGGGAAGACCATCTTCCTCTCGTGGAGTTTGCATATAATAATAGTTACCAAGCTAGCATCGGAATGGCACCGTTCGAAGCCCTGTATGGAAGACCGTGCAAGTAGCCAACTTGTTGGTGGGAGATGACAGACAGGCTTATACTTGGGCCCGACATGATAAGGGACACTTCTGAGAAGGTTGAGTTGATACGAAGACGGATGAAAACGGCCCAAGATAGACCGAAATCTTATGCGGACAAGAGAAGGATAGACCTAGAGTTCGAAGTCAGAGACATGGTCTTTATAAAAGTTTCTCCTTTACGCAATGTAGTTCGTTTTGGAGCGGTTGGAAAGCTAGCACCAAGGTTCGTAGGACCGTTCCCTATCACTGAGAGGGTTAGGCGGATGGCCTATAAGGTAGAATTACCCGAGAGGCTGGCCGGAGTACACAATGTCTTTCACATCTCGCATCTCCGAAAGTGCTTACATGAATCAGCGGAAGTGGTTGAGCCAAGCATTCTTGAAAGCGTAGAAGTGGAAAAAGAAGCAACATTGAGGCGAGTTCCGATTCGTATCTTAGGAACGGAGATCAAGAAGCTAAGGAATCGAGAAGTCAGGCTAGTTAAAGTTTAGTGGAGTGAAGCCCAAGAAGACGCAACTTGAGAAACCGAAGAGAAGATACGCGCGCTTTACCCATTTCTTTTTGAGGGTACATTCTCGATCTCTTTTTCCTATAAACTTGAAAACCTTTCATAACATTCTTTTACTACCTACGTTTGTCTTGTCATCTTCTCGATCTTATCTTGAGAACCTTAGGTAGAACCATATGGATGTAAACATGTGATTGAAACATGTTATGGTTGATGTTTGCAAATGGTTGCAAGTGTTTGCAAGTGATTGCTAGTGGATGCATGACACACATTAGGCACTAGATCGGCTCAGTCACATTTTCATGTTGCATATGCATGAGTGCTTATACTAGAACATGGATGGAACTTGTTATGATATCACTTGGATGTTGCATATGAATGAATGTTTGTGCACTCATGTAGAAATTATAAAGTATGTTAGGAATTTTGCATACATGTTGGATTCATTACACTAACATATTTTGCATTAAGGAGGTCTACTGAATCAGTAACCGCCTGATCTTTTGCATTAGAAAAGTACATATACACACACTTACTGCATATGTTCATACAGCACTAGAAATCTTTTAAGAACAATGGTTGCCTGTGGATGATGTTCTGAGTAGATGGATGATTGGATGGTAGGACACATCCTCCCTAACTTAGAGATTTCGGGGACGAAATCCTTTAAGGAGTGGAGAATGTAACAACCTGTATTTTGATAACGTGTTATAACGATAAATCAAGGCAGAATTAATTTTTAAAATAAGAATCAAGGGCAACGGGTTACGCCATTGCGTTCGTCTTGAAATTCTTCTTGGAAACGAGTCCGAGTTTTCGAAAATCGGAGTTCGTATGACCAAGTTATGACCCTTCGAAGTTTTCAGAAATTTTCAAGTTCAAAACAGCTCAGAATTCGAATTCAAATTTCGAATTCAAACCCCAGATCGGACTAGGCGGGAAATTTCCCGCCCAGGACCAGGTCGACCTGGGGGTCGACCATAGAGTCGACCTGCCCAGGCCCAGGTCGACCACAGAGTCGACCTGGGTGTCGACCTGGTTGCCGAGCCCATTTTTGAGTCAGAGTTCACTCTGATGTTTCTAGTCCGATTTCTGTCTAGATTCATTGAACTGACCCTATATAAACAGTCCCTAACTCTAGTCTCTCTACACAAATTTTCTCTGGTCTTATGCTGCTAAAACTCTGGTTGAAAAGGTAGAGAAAAGGAATTGCTTCGTCTCCAACAAGGCTACGTGTAGAGTATTGCTGTTTGGGGGATTTCTGTTAGACTCAAGATTCAGCATCACCTCTTTGTTTTCTAATTCTCAAACCACGATCTGTAAGCCCCAGTTACTTTTAGATCTAAACTTTAAACTTAATATGGACATGTTGTAAATTGAAATTGAACATAAGTATGACAATCATCTGGGACCTATCATTGTATATCTTGGACCTATCATTGTTCATTTTGAATCTAGTATTTTGGATCTACTATTTGTTCACCTTGGATCTATTCATCTTGAATCTTGACTTGTGGTAATATTTATATGAAATTGAGTTGGGGCCTAAACATGTTGTAAACCTAAACCCCTCATGTCCATGATGTTAACATGCCTGAGATGTTGAATTAGTTGTTATTCACAAGTTTGGGGTTATTATCTTATGTCAACTGTTACTATGACTGTCACCCTATTTTGCTAGGTTAGATAATTGAGACCACTATTCCATGTGCTAGTATTGTTATAGTCATTTATCTCAAGTTATACCATGCTTGACTTATAATCACTTTTTCCACCTTATGCCCGTTCTTTCTAGGTTATTCCCTAATTAGATTTGTTTGTATCGATTCGAATTCACGTGCGATGGGAATACGATTTGGGTAGTTTAGGAAAACCTGAATTTACTATAAACTTGAAACGTGAACATTGTTATAACTTGAACCTAGATATGGACATGAACTTGACACGATTTTACATGAAACATGACATGAAAACTTGACATGAATTTAGACTCGAAACTTGAATCTGGACATGACACTTAGGATGAATTTGAAAATGGCCAACTTGAGGTTGGGTTGAGTTTGCAGTGTAAATCTTCCCGGAACCGCCCGGCGAATCCAGTGACTACAAACAATAGGATCCAATGTGGGTAATTGGTCATATCGCACATAAAACCCGAGGTTAGACCATGTTGTAGAGTAAATCTGCCCGGAACCGCCCGGCAAATCCAGTAACCACAACAACTAGTCTAATGTGACAGGTTGGGGTGCATTAATGAATTAATGCCACATGATAGGGTTAAGTCAGGAACCGCTTGAATATACTTAACCAATTTGACATGATGATTTGATAGGGTTAAGTCATGAACCGCTTGAACACACTTAACCAACTTGATACATGTTTTGGATAGGGTTAAGTCACGAACTTGAATGACAACACTTAACCCATTAGAAACCCTAGTTACGCGGTCCTTTTCAGCAGTAACCCACTTAGATGTATCATGATACCCAGAGACTAGGCAGGGTGGTGCACGATTACTGGGCTGATTGTAAGCGACCAGAACGACGGCTGAGTAGGTGCGCCATTGTAGGTTCAGGCGGACTATGGTCGTGCACGTAGTCCGGATTTGAAAAAGCAGGCATTGGGCACCCGTAGGTTTACACTGTGCATGCTTGATTCATGTCGGTGGTTGGCACCCTAGGGCTTGATACACCCTAAGGTGGACTTAGCACAGGTGATTACATTTCGTGATTGGGCCGTATGACACAGACACTTGACGAGCTAGAACTTGTAGGGAGCCGATCGATTAGTAGATCGCACCGTAGGACCCCGTAATGGGTCACTTCATGATATTGGTCCAAGGGATCATTTCATGGTTAATACTTGACATGGGTTAGAATACTAGTACAATTGGTGCAGCGAATCTTGAATATGCGATGCTAGACTTGATTTTTCTTGTTATCTTAGTTATCTTGCCAGACTTATTATCATCCCTAAGTTTACTTTCCGTTTACTCATGTCTTGTTAACTTTACTAGTTTTTATACTGAAAGTCACTAGGACTTACCAGTCTTTATGACTGATCCTTTTTCTTTCGCCTCTTTTTCTTTCGTTTTCCCCCCAGGTTCTCAGGGAGGAAACACTAGCTCTTAGCTTGGATTTAGCTTGCTTTCTGTCAGCTCATGTACGGTTTGGTCTTGAGCTATGCTATGGCTGCACTTCTGCTATGTTTGGGGAATAATTTACTTTTGTTATCTTAAGTTTATGCTTCTTTATCTAGAACTTGATGTAATGGAATAATTTGTACCTTGGATATATGAGGTTTTGACTCTTTTCTTGAAAGTAATAAAAATTGGGTTTTAATTTCTACCGCTGCTTTATTTATGTTCTACCTTGTGATATCTCTGTGTATGTTTACCTAGATAATACTCCACCAAAACTAGTGCATTCCCTTTGTGAGTGACCCTAGCGGAGGTGGGGTGTTACATTGAGTAATAAATCGAGCTGAGATGCAGCAACAAATACACTAAATTGAAGGTTGGAGAAGAACCCGCTTTCTATTTTCTCTCTTCTTTCTTTGCGCAGGCATCGACAGAAGCAAGCTTTGAGAAGAGTTTAATGCGGTGAAGTAATAATACGTATGTTTTGCATTTTCTGATTTTGGGCGCTGGGCTTAACTTCTTTTCTTTCTTTCTTTTTCTGCGCTTTTCTACACTGGGCTACAGCCCAGCTGAGCCCACCCCTAATTCCGCCCTTGTCCCCATTTAATCCAACCTTAATTATTTGCATATCGAGAAATAAATTAGTGACTTACAAAAGAAGAAGATGAATAATGAGAAATGTGGTGATAATGAGTAAATGATGACATTACCTTCCATAACTATATGCAAAAAAGTTAATAAATCACTTAAATGATCAGCTGATTCATCATCTAAAACAAACTTACCAACTTGTAATCTAATGATAAAATAAATCATATATAGCTAATCAAATAAATTTCTTATATTTGCAATCCTGATACTAATTTATACAAAGCCATGATCATGGTAGAAATGCATAAACTGAAACAATAAAAATCCTCTTGAAATTCTATTTGCCTTGGTGGAAAATCTCTTGACATATAACAACATTAGTGTAAGTGCATACCACCTAAAGAAAAAAAATCAAAATCATCCGTATGTCTATAAAATGGTTATTCTTTATAAAAGTAAGCCTATCATGCAAATTTGTCATGATCATGAATTTTTTAAACCTAAAAAAATTGTTATAAATCATTATCTTAATTTTGGTAATAAATTAATTTATGAAAGAATGAATTATGGAATAAGTAAAACAATATCTATCATTTTTGCAGGTAATGCATAAAAAGAAATGTTAACTTTGTGTTCTTTCAACCGCTCCACTTTGTGTCGTTTACTTTGTGTAATTTAGCTTAGTTTATGTCATTTAGCTTTAGTCATAATCCTTCCATCTTAATAGTATTACTGTAGCCATTTTCATGAACAAAAAATTTGCTACGTTATGTGTGAGAATGTTCCTATATTTTATGGGGAAGCTTACAGGATTCAGATCTAGAGCACTATTTTGAACATTTCTAATCAATGAAAAATCCAAAACGTAAAACAAAAATTGGAAATAGAACCATGTTTCCCTTATTAAAACATCAATTATCATGTCTCCACATTTCTCATAATCCCCTCAACTTTTTTGAAGTCGAAGCGTATCTCAACTTTGACATTTTTACTTGGGCAAACATTCACATTTCTAACTAGTTAGTAGTTAAGAAGTTGAACACAAATGTAACTCATAATACCAAAAATGGGGAAATTTGACTTAAAATAAATAACATGCAAAGAAAAATCAAGTTCCACTTTAAATGAATGTAAATAATACTAAGCAAATTGGATGGTTCACCTCTGATCTGCAATGCTGAGATTCAGGAATACCTTTTCCCAGTCGATTTCACTTTAGAAGAAAATATCTTTCAGTGTGTAAAAAGAAGCTGATGCATAACACAAAGCATCATTTCAGTAATGCACCTTTTGATATGTGTTGATTGACATAAACAATTACAAATCCGGCTAATATATGGCAGAAGAGGACCCATGGCACACTAACATACTTCAAAAGTCATACAACTTTCGCTTGGATGCATAAACGAAGTTGTTAATACTAATTATTTGGTATACAGACATTGCAAAATGAGACAGAGAGAAAATAAAATCTTCTAAAACAACATAAATGCTGTATAAATCTAAAGCAATGTATGGAAAATCATACTTTTCTTCTAGGTGAGTTAAATAATGATTAGGAAAGAAAAGATATTCTTCCCAAAGCATGAGTTTATGCCCTCCATTTCACCACTAACGTTGTCCAAAAGCTTTGCATCAATTATTAAATGTAGATTTATTCATTTATTACTTAAAGGATTTTAAAACTAAACTATCTCAGATTGAAATTTGATCATAACCTAAATTGTTATTTTTGGAATGTTCATTTACTTGCTGTTCGAGCTACATGGCATTAATACACTATCATGTTAAATCGATACTAAAATATAACAACAAAAATAGAAAAGGGAATAACTCACCACACCACAAACAACTCCGTTATCATGAAGAAAGCTAAAATGGGGCTAAACCAACACCAAAATCCATATGGCGTACGATCCAGGATTGCAATCATTAACAGACGACGCAAAATTGAGGGAATTTCTCCACCACTGAAAGGAGCTCCGTATCGTACCAAAGGCAATTAAAATCTGCAGTTAAACAAAACCAATCAATAATATTAATAAACATTAAAGTATATGACTTGACAATTTGCATGCATTAGCAGTATTCCTCAACGGATTTCAATGCCATGCTCAAAGACGCAATCTTTAATCAGAAAATGTTCAAAACATCAGTTAGACATTCAAGATCAAATGCAAGTACATCGATTTTATTACAAACCTTAAGTTTAAAACAAAGACATCAATTTTCTTTTTTTCTTACTAAAAGGAAGGATGAAGAGAAATATAAATTACCAAAATGCTCAGTCATAATCTAGGAGATAATCTATGGTAGGATCCTTATATAAAATTATTTGACCTACCCCTGATTAATGAACGAATGAGGTAGAAGTTGCAATTTTGAGCGACTTTTATTCAACATACTTAAATAAAGGGAAATAATATTTGGTCCAAATGCATAGTAAAAAAAGAAAGAAAAACAATCATCGCTGTAGCAGAGTTGGGTAATGACTCTGTGAATGGACAACTGTAACCTCACACATATATCACTGGGAAATATGCTTAAATAATTTTGAATGGACTGCAAGCTGGATTAAACATGAACATATAGATTTAATGCTCTAAGTTCTCTGGATTAGTTTAAAATAGTAAGATATCATAATATGAGATTATATATAAGATAAGAAAGTGGACTACATTTCATTTTCAAATTAAACTTAAGCAATATTAAAAACAGTGAAGCATGTTGAAATTTAGTTCTTTAACTGTATAATCAATTATGTATAAGAACGTCGTTGATTGTGCTTTATCGGTTGACTTTATTTCTTGTATATATAATCATGTCCATCTAGCAATTGTTATCAATATCTAAGCATGCCTTTAGTATGACATACTGGCTTGTTGGAGCAATTGTCTAATTGCAATGAAGGAAATAGAGTAGCGCATAAGATTTGTATATTTAAATTAGAGGAATATAAAATTTGACACTGTGTTCTTTGCAAGCGGAAGCGGAGTATTTAAGCGGAGAATTTGAGCGGAGTATTATAGCGGAGAATGGTAGTTAGCGGACCATGTATTTGGCAGTTTAAGCAAAGTATTTTATTTATATTTTGTAATTTAACTAATTACCGATTAAAACAAAACATTATATAAAAACATAACAGTCCATTACATAAAAACAGTACAATACAAAACTGAAATAATAGTAGAAATCCTAAACGTTGCTTGATTCGTTCTTGATCAGAAAGTACTTGTAGTCAGCAGAAAGTTGATCGCGCTTTGTCTCAAATGCCATCCATGGTATTGCATCGTCATCGTTTAAGAGGTTGAATATATCTGCCTTGTTGGGATCTGCAACTATGTGTAATGCTTCACATAAATTAAAACTGCTCCTTCACTCAAACGTTTAACGCGTGCTATCATATCAACTTGACTTAAGAATTTCCTGTTGACCGTATACTGTTTGTTGTCAGATTGTTTGGGGTCGGACTTTCCACAGTTGTAGATTTTTGCACTTTTCGAGCATGGAGGTAATCAACGAGATCAGCATACTTATTGTCCATTTCACCACGACGTTTTCTGAAACCTCCCTTTTTACCAGAGGTTGAACCAACATGTCGAGTTCGCTGCTGAATGGGAGTTTCGGGCACGTTTGTTTGAGTGGCCGGTTCAGGTACCCAAGAATGATGTTGATGTGTTGGTGAATTCAAATTGGGAATATTATTTTGCCCTTGGTCTTCTGTTTCATTGAGCTGACTGTGGAATTGCTCAAATGCCCATGGATTAGCATAATTTCCAAGCAAAGAGGGAGTAAACTGTTGTGTTTGCTCAGGTTGAGTAACAGCACGCGTATATGCTAGCGTATACGCCGTCTGTCCAGTTGCATGTGTGCCTTGAAACAGTTGTTGTAGCTCCAATTGCTCAAGCGGTGACTTTTTAAATTTCAGAATGGATGGCCCAAATTCCTATTTTAACAACATTAATTAATAACGGGTTTATTAAAAAAACAAAGCAGAAGTTTACTGCGAATACCTTTAAACAATCATCCCACCATTCATCAGAGCCTGAAACAGTTTGACGATTAGGATCCCAACCAGCCCCAGTTTTGTTGTTCAAGCTTTCTCATTTAACTCATTCCCTTCGAAGACTATCATACTTGTGCCGAACTTTGTTTTCGTCGATCGAATCCAGAGTTTCATCTGATCTTGTAACGTTGATTTCGACCGCTGCAGCATTAATTTTTCCGCTATTGCTTTGGTAACCTCTTTCTTGTTATTACCACATCTTCCATACGCAGCAACGGCGCATTTCAGCGATAGTCGGGTTGTTTCACTGCTCCACTGGTGTTTTGGTTGTCGAGTAGCCATTTTTAAGTGAAGATAGAAGAGTGTTTAGAGAAGTAGAAGATGAATTTGGGGTAGATGGATGAATGGAGGAGGGTTGGATTTTGTAGAGGAGGTGGTGTGTTTGTTGCCCAACGGCTCAAATTGGAGCCATTGGGCATCGAAACGTCCGACGCGTCGATGTCCAATGGCTCCAATTTGAGCCGTTGGGCAACCGGTCCTTAAAGGACCGTTATTAAACGGACGCGTCGGACGTGTCCGTTTAATAACTGGTCCGTTAAGGACAGAAGAACGGGGCCTAACTCTGAGAATGTCCATTGTGTCACTCGGTAGCATGCTATTTGAACTAATAAATCCTAATTAATCATGTTGATTTGTAAAGAATCATGCATATCTCAGAACATATCACAAAAGACGAAACGAAATGATTGATGTTCTGAACGCATTGGGTAGCATCTTAAAAACTAAAATAAGAAAGCATCATCTTTTGTAGTCACCCAGAACATTTGGCATTTAATTTATTACATGTTTCTTATTAGGTAAGAACTAGTGTGAATCCGTACTTCGCACACGGCCGTTGTAAAATCAGTGCATTGATACAATGCAATGCAGAATTTAATGGATGTACGACCTAGGTAATATATATTATTTTCAGAGGTTTTTTTTGTTAATCAATAAAAATAATGGGGATTTAAATTATAATTTGTTTTGGAAAGGCTGTATTTTCATTCGTCCATTTACTTTAAAATATTCTTGTCATCCTCTCTGTTAGGCATGGGACATTGTAGCAGTTGAATGAAAGAGGATTTTTTTTTTGAAGAACAGTCGATGTTGTTAGGAAAATAGTATATTGTCATGGTATAATGTTGTATCTAGATCTCTGATTAAGCATTAGCCTGTTGCAACTTATTTACAGTTGAATTTCCTTTTCAAAATAAAAAACACGTCCCTATGACTATCCATATTGATATAATATAACGTCTGCTCATCAATAATTATTTGTTTCAGCATGGACTTCCAAGATTGCTTTGTTTTATATGAATATATCCTCAAAATCAAACTATGTAACACAAATTTTAATTTTTACTTTACATTTAGCGTTCATTCCATTTAAGTTAATGAACCTGCACGGCAAATTATGCGAAATTATATCAAAAGTCGCTTCTGGAAAGTAGAATTTGATATAACACCACAGAATTTCAAAACTGTGGCATTATACAGGCCTAAAAAAGACTGGTATTTAGTTTATTAATTATAGTATACAATCCGTATAGTTCCAAATGACATAGCACATAAGGATCAATACATCAAAACTGGGACTATAGTGAAATTGTGCCAGAAAATTTAATCAACGGCAGTGCTTATATCGTCAAGAACTTGTTGACATTTCTTCTTGAAGCCAACGCCCAAATTTATAACATATAAAATATTAGTAGCCTAGTACTCAGTAGTTAATCTGTGATGCAAAATATAAACATTAGTCAGTACATACATTAATAAATCATGAGATCAATGCATAATAAATCATAAAAAATCAGGCCATAATCAGCACATACAAAAATGAATAATATTATTAATGAAATAGAAAATTTTGAATTGAAGATAGTAGAATGCAAATACCGTTGAAACGTCAAAACTATATGGCAGTTGTCAATGATCTTTAGGGTACATGCATTGTTAATGTTAGTTTTGATGGTGGAGAAAGATGTATTCCGTTGAAGAGAAAAAGCAAACAAATAAAAAAGTGCATATGTGCCAAACGGGATATACGGATACCTTGGAGATTTGTTTGTACTTGAAGTTGGGTGAGTCCAACACGTTGAGTGAGTCTTCGTTGGGAATATATACACTGCCTTTAGAATCAATTATGCGGAAAGTTACCTACAGCAATTCAAGAGCATGCATTTTGTTACAACAATGATGACTACCAAAACAACATAACATTTTTGCAACAATCAAAGCTAAGCGTGAGTTTGAACGTAATTTTTAGACTATTAGTACCCATCATGGCAAGTATGCGCGCACACAGGTCATAGCTATACACTATTTTTGCAACAATCATTGAATCCTCATTTATCCCTAAAGCAATATTATTTAACCCAAACCAAAATATATTTTAAGCACCCAAAATTTGGAAAACTTTGAGAAATACCAAGCCATTGAGGATATCTTCATTATATTTGTGAAGCTGAAGTTTAAACCATGCATTTTTTTTTTGTGAGCCTAGGTTAAACTTGAAAAGTAGTAAGTATATTTAGTCGTTGCAAAAGAAATAGAAGATTTGGCACTTAGGATGGAAATTTGGTTAACTCCACGAGTAACACCACTATAACAATAATCTTTGAGTAAGTTCTTCATGTATAAATTTTCATCAGGAAATGATAAGGTAAAAACTACTTTGCCTGCAGTCATGACTTATGACTTTGACTTACAAATACATTTTTGATCCGAAGGTCATTCGTACTGGAATAACTTTTGCTGCCTAGATTGTCATATTTATGTTATGAGCATGATTTTGACTCATGACTTATTAATGAAGCAATCAGATTACTATTTTCATCTCATAACATTAATGTACATGAAGCAAAAAAGCAGAGTTGTCTAAACTAACATAAAACAGGAAAAAAAACATAATGAAAAGAGGGGGGGCTAACGATTGCATTTACACCAGAAACTAACAGTTGTTATATAATCTACCTTACATATCCTGATATAAAAAAATTTGTGAGACCGATCATATGGCTTCAACCGAAAACAAATACCTAGTCAAATTATAGTCATGAAAGTAAGAGACTCCTGCATATATCAATTAATGTATAATAAGTAAATGTACACAATGCGTAAACATGATTTTTTTGGCATAGATTAACCTCAGCCGGGTTAGCACCATTAGAAGTATCTGAAATACACTGATCTTGAATCTAAATTACACCACTGCTTGAGTTCATATTGCTTTCATACTCCTCCAGTTCCTGCATACATATTTAAATGTCAGCTTATGTCTGGTTCACGAAAACAAAATAATTAACTTAATCAACAAAAAACTAACATGCATTGTTGTCAGATCATGCATAAGCCCAGTCCACGATGATAATATAAAGAGCACATAACTTAAAGTTTCAAATATGTAGTAACCATTTAGTGATCTTTCCGGGTTGAAAGAAAAAACCATAATTAAAGTGAAAGTGAATTGCACTAAAAGTAACAGTTGAAAAATTGTGGTCGCCCAACTTACGCATGGAAGTTGATCTTGTAGACAAAGGGAAGTAAAACTCAGTGATACTGACAGTGTCGTGCTAATTTAAACATAGCAGAAAACATGAGCATGTCAAACACCAAAAATTAATATAGCTATGACATTGGTCATGGTGCCACTTCTATTGATATAGGCATAGAAAAATAAAATTTGAAAGGAAGTTTAAAAGGATAGCAACGTTGGGAAGTTGAGGTAATAGTTATGCATAAGGCGCGAGTGTATCATCGGCATAAGAAATTAAGTAGATAAAGAAATTTAAAATCACAAACAGCAGCTGCATTGAGTACAAAATTATAATAAAATGCAATGTACCATTGTAGTTGAAGTTGCAGTGGGTGATTTAAGTTTTAAAAACATTCTTTTCCATCATCGGGAATGATCCATTTATGTATGAGACACGGTCACCTGGAGATGAAGCATTGAAGCATGTGCTGGCCTGGTAATGTTAGAGACACTAACTTATGTATCAATAATGCAAATTAGCAAAACGATATTTTACCAAAGAAGCTACGTCTTCCTTTACCGATGTTACAAAATTTCAATTTACAGTAAGATGGGAAAACAATATCGTTCATAAATATTATCACAGTAAATATTGGTGTCCATATCATGAAAAAAAACTTGAAAATAAAATTAGTCTTCGACTTGGTAGAAGCTGCCTGCTAAAATGGGAGCTCATGCAAACGTTAAAAGTGCTTTCTCACTTTAATTTAGAAGCACAAAAAAAAGTTGACATAACTTAAATCAAATAGTAAATGTAGCAGACATTCTAACACATATATAGAAGTGTATATTTTTTACACATCAACTAAAGAAATAATTAGTTTGCTCTGTAGGGATTTATTGTACATGCTTAAATCCATATTTCGATAAAAAGTCAGACTAATTATCACAATAATATTTATTTCATGTCATTGAATTTCATGGGTAATAAATAATTATAAAATTCATTAGCATAGAATTGACCAATGATAAAACTAATTTCATTTCTCATAAATAAACCAAATTCTAATAAGTAGTTTCTCATCTCTAGCTTCCTCTATTAAAATTAGCATTCGTTTACATTAGATGTGTATTATTCCTTTTCTATGGTATATTTTTCTTTCACGTTAATGGTAACTGTTACAAGAGAAGTTTATACGTTTATTTCTCATTCAATGGAACTGCAACCAGTGGTTCTCAGATATAGCCTATCGACGATTAGGAAATGGTCTAGTTGTGTATTTTATATGTAAATAGAAATATCTAACACACAATATATAAGCTTTTTACACTTAATATCAATTGTTGGACATCAACCTCTTATATCATACCATTTTTATATATCTTTATTAACATATTTTAATCAGATATTAAGGCCAAAGTTGTACAAACATTTGAAGCCTATAATGGTACTACTTACACAAACCTAAAATTACACACACAAAAACATAATTAGTTACCACCTCATGAAATGAATCAGTGTAAGTTTCTTCGCACTTTTTAATAAATACAAAATTAAATATTTTTATGCTATGTCTTTCTAGTTATTATTTTGTTTAGTGCATAATTCAAAGAACAAAAATTGGTTTAGAATTTGTAAATAATCGCCTTGTAATTTTGTTATTTATCTATGTGCTAATTGTTCTTATATTTATTAACTATTAATTACGATTTACTTATTACTTATTACTTATTTGTACTTTTATTTATTAATTTTTTTTCTTTATAAGTAAACCATAAGTGAAAAAAGTCTGTTCTTTTGAGATTTTATATTTTGATAATTATAAGTCATAAGCAAAAAAATATAATTAAAAGAACAAAAAAGTATCCTTTTAAGAAAGGTATAAGTAAAAGGGAAAAATATTAAATACGTATGTAATCTAAGCAAACACTTTGTAATGAATGCTATTCGGTTAGCTGGCTTAAATTTAGAAAGTTTGCGATTAAATACTTTGGGAAATCTGATTTGTATAATCAGGTCTTCATGTTTTAGCGGAGGTGCTACAAAATGATTTGATTTTTAAGTACAGCGTTGGGGATCAACATTAACAATTGCAAGTAAATATCCTTTTGACATATAAGTAAAATTGTAAATCATTGTAAAGCTATGTAAATTTTGTAACAGATAAGTATGCCTTTTGAGCACACATTATGAGTATTTGCATACAGAAGTTGGGAGATGGTATTTTTTATATAAATAAACTAACTCATAATTTAAGATTTGTAGTAGGCCATTAATATCAAGACCAATAAACAATGTATGAAAACCTTAGCTACACATGTGTAAATATCTAGATATTAAGGTGTGTTCATAGGTGCAACAAAAATGTGCTATCTTTTCCTTCAATACTCTTGTTATCATCATCCACTCAAGGTATATGTATAAGATTGTATAAGTCAAACCTTAAATTTAGATTTTTTGTTTTCTGTCCTATTCATGGGTAGTGGAATTCTCAATGGAAACCATAAAACACGTAATATGGCTTTTTTTTAATCTACATACACATGCATGATGCATTGAAGTCTTTATATAAGTAAAGCATTCAAAACCTATAAAGTTTTATGGGAAAAGATGATAACAAAATTTAAATCATGCTACTGTGCATATTTGAGCAGTTGTCAGCGCATATATTACATGCTTTAGTACATCGCCCAAACTATTTTTGGTATTTCAATTTTTATCAGTTGACATAGCAATGAAGAAAACATATAAGTAGGTCAGTTTTGCACTATTGTAAACATATTGTGCGCGAAGATAGATGCTATGATACCAGCTTGTTTTGTAAGGCAGGTGCATAAAAATGTACTTTCTCCAAAACAAACTTTTTTTTTACTACGCATAGTTATAAAGGATGAATCAATGCAAAGTGGTATAAACCATGGATAATATACATAAATTTAAAGCTTTACCTCTAGTACTATAGGTTGCAAGTTTAATATGAAGATTTCCCTAGCTTTCATGTTGCTGGAATCCTATATCGAGCTACTTAAACGGTAACCAAAGCACACTTGTTGTTAGATAGACATGTTGGGGTGCTTAGAAGAAATTGCATTCATATTTGTATAGCCTGCATTGTATATGGAGAGGAAAGTTATGAGCATAAACATTTTTTCGACTGAACTTGGGTTATATATAGGACAAAAGTGCACAGTTTTTTCCTTCTAAATGGAACCTGCAAAAAATAAGCTTGGAGAAAAAAAGAAAATACCCAAAAATACAAAAATAATTGCTGAGGTATTCACTAACAAAAATTACACCATATATTATGTTGTCACGTAAATTTCCAAAAATTTATCAAAACCAAAAATGTTATGTTATCAGCAACAAAAAGTCAAAGAAAATATGGTGCAAAAATAATGAACGAAACATGTGCTTTATCTCCAGCTACCGGATAGGAGAAACACTAACATATGAGATTGATAAAATTGCAAGGCAGTAGTCATTTTATGCTAAATGATGTATCCTACATTTGTATGAAGTTAATTATTGAACTTATTTCCTCATTTGTATGCATCAAAGTAGAGAGAATAACAAAGAAAAAAGTTAGTTAATTATTGACCATTAAAACTGCAGGTATATCATGGTTATTTGCCTCATTTTCAACTTTTTGACGTATCTAAAATTGCAGATAACATGGATTGATTTATACTAAGACATATAAAAAATATTGTATTGTGGAGTGAAATGGTCCTACTTCTTTCAAGTATTGTTTATTAAAATATGCCAAAGCCAATTTTGCATGTTAAAAGTAAATGTGTGTCTTAGATATTTAATGAACTATGTGTTTGGTTCAAAATTACATCAGTTTTAGTTAGCATTTTTAGTCCACTTTTTCCCAAATAAGGTCAATTCGGAATCTGCCAAACTGTCTCGTTAATATATGTACTATCGCAAATAGATAGATATAAAAAGAGATATGCTTTATGCATCGTTGAAAAAAAAACATGGAAGAACCTGAAAGCGGCTCAGCCAAATAGATAAATTAGCTTCTAAGAACCAACGGAGATATCTAATCAGAAATAAACATAAATAAGTTTGGAATCCTACTTCTTTTAAGTAATTTTTATTCAAGTATGCTAAAGCTAATCTTACATGTAAAAGGTAAATGTCGTGTTCTAGTATTCAATGGACTACTTGTTCAGTTCAAAAAAACATTTGTCTTAATTAGCATTTTGTAACACCCCACCTCCGCTAGGGTCACTCACAAAGGGAATGCGCTAGCTTTGGTGGAGCATTATCTAGGTAAACATACATAGAAATATTACAAGACAGAACATATAAAACAGCGGAAGAAAAACCAAATTTTATTTCTTAAAAATCTAGAAAGGTCTAAAGCCTTTTACATCAAAATGCCATTAAATCCATTACATCGAAATCTGTCTTGCAATAGTAAAGAAGCATAAAACCATAGTCATAAATCATTCCCCAAGTAAGACAGTGAAGCAAGCCATAGCCAAGAGAAATCCAAGCCGTTCGTGAAAGAGCCTTGGAGCTTGGTAAGATCCGAACTAAGTTGTATTCCCACCCTACGAACCTGGGAGGTGGAGAACGGAAGAAAAAGAGGCGAAACAAAACGGGTCAGTCATAAAGACTGAGTAAGTCCTAGTGACTTTCAGCATAGAAACAAGTAAAGATAACATGACATGTATAAACTGAAAGTAAACATAAGGATGATGACAAGATAGGCAAGTTAAACTAAGATGACAAGATAAACTATACTAACCAGATAAACTACGGTAACAAGATAAACTATGCAAACCAGATAAACTACGTATAGCATCGCATGTTTAACATTCTCTGCACCAACTGTACTAGTACCCCAACCCGTATCATCCTTTCCATGTATATGTACAGTCCCTTGCCGTATATCGTACGGGTTTCATCACATATTTCTATACTACTTCAATGTAGTGCAACCATTCTTGAAATCGTTTGGACTGCCACCCTTGTTCCGGTTAGGTTTCCTTATCATGAACTATCGCGTGTTCAACTAGGATTTATGCCACCTAGAACCACTAGGGATTATGCTACATATTGAACGTTTTCTAGATTCGATTAGGGTTTATGCCACCTAGGACCACTAGGGATTATGCTACCTAACGAACAACACCTTTTTTTCACATAACGATCCATTAATCGATCGGCTCCCTACAAGTCCTAGCTCGTTCATGTGTCTGTGTCATACGGCCCAATCACGAAATGTAGTCACCGGTGCTAGGTCCACTATAGGGTGTATCAAGCCCTAGAGTGCCAACCACCGACACGAATCAAGCACGCACAGTGCAAACCTACTGGTGCCCAATGCCTGCTTTTTCAACTCCGGACTACGTGCATGACCATAGTCCGCCTGAACCTACAATGGCGCACCAACTCAGCCGTCGTTCTGGTCGCTTACAATCAGCCCAGTAATCGTGCCCCATCCTGCCTAGTTCCAGGGTACCATGATACATCTAGTGGGTTACTGCTGAAAAGGACAGCGTAACTAGGGTTTTCGTCCAGCCGGTTAAGTGTTTTCATTTAAATTCGAGACTTAACCCCATCAGTCTAGCATGTCAAGTTGGTTAAGTGTGGTCATTCAAGTTCGTGACTTAACCCGTCTACGTGTCATGTCAAATTGGCTAAGTGTTGTCATTCAAGTTCATGACTTAGCCCTACGAATCATGTGTCAAGTTGGTTAAGTGTATTCAAGCGGTTCATGGCTTAACCCTACCAAATCATCATGTAAAATTGGTTAAGTGTATTCAAGCGGTTCATGACTTAACCCTATCAAATCATCGTATTAAATTGGTTAAGTATATTCAAGCGGTTCATGACTTAACCCTACCAAATCATCGTGTCAAATTGGTTAAGTATATTCAAGCGGTTCATGACTTAACCCTAACAAATGGTTAAGTGTATTCAAGCGGTTCATGACTTAACCCTAACAAATCATCGTGTCAAATTGGTTAAGTATATTCTAGCGGTTCATGACTTAACCCTAACAAATCATCGTGTCAAATTGGTTAAGTGTATTCAAGCGGTTCATGACTTAACCCTAATAAATCATCGTGTCAAATTGGTTAAGTGTATTCAAGCGGTTCATGACTTAACCCTACCAAATCATCGTGTCAAATTGGTTAAGTGTATTCAAGCGGTTCATGACTTAACCCTAACAAACCATCATGTCAAATTGGTTAAGTGTATTCAAGCGGTTCATGACTTAACCCTACCAAATCATTGTGTCAAATTGGTTAAGTGTATTCAAGCGGTTCATGACTTAACCCTAACAAATCATCATGTCAAATTGGTTAAGTGTATTCAAGCAGTTCATGACTTAACCCTATCAAATCATCGTGTCAAATTGGTTAAGTGTATTCAAGCGGTTCATGACTTAACCCTATCAAATCATCGTGTTAAATTGGTTAAGTATATTCAAGCGGTTCATGACTTAACCGTACCAAATCATCGTGTCAAATTGGTTAATTATATTCAAGCGGTTCATGACTTAACCCTAACAAATCATCTTGTCAAATTGGTTAAGTGTATTCAAGCGGTTCATGACTTAACTCTACCAAATCATCATGTCAAATTGGTTAAGTATATTCAAGCGGTTCATGACTTAACCCTAACAAATCATCGTGTCAAATTGGTTAAGTGTATTCAAGCGGTTCATGACTTAACCCTATCAAATCATCGTGTCAAATTGGTTAAGTGTATTCAAGCAGTTCATGACTTAACCCTATCAAATCATCGTGTTAAATTGGTTAAGTATATTCAAGCGGTTCATGACTTAACCCTACCAAATCATCGTGTCAAA
This sequence comes from Allium sativum, assembly GCA_030737875.1. Taxonomy (NCBI): domain Eukaryota; kingdom Viridiplantae; phylum Streptophyta; class Magnoliopsida; order Asparagales; family Amaryllidaceae; genus Allium; species Allium sativum. The sequence continues at coordinate 284,927,194 of CM060921.1, forward strand.
TTGGTTAAGTATATTCAAGCGGTTCATGACTTAACCCTATCATGTGGCATTAATTCATTAATGCACCCAACCTCTCACATCAGACCTGTTGTTGTGGTCACTAGATATGCCGGGCGGTTCCGGGCAGAATTACACCACAACTCAGTCTGACCTCGGGTTTTCAAGTGCAATATGACCAACTACCCACATTGGATCCTATTGTTTGCAGTAACTTGATTTGTCGGGCGGTTCTGGGCAGAATTACACTGCAAACTCAACCCAACCTCGAGTTGGCCATTTTCAAGTTCATTCTAAGTGTCATGTCCATGTTCAATTTTCATGTCAAGTTCGTGTCAAGTTTCTAAGCGAGTTTCATGTCAAGTTCTCATATCAAGTTTTCAAGTTTCAACTTATGCCTATTATCAAGTTCATGATTCATATTCATAACCAATTCACGTTTCAAGTTCATAAGCATGTTTACGTGCCTTTTAAATGTCCAATATCAACTATCAAGTCATAGTCAATTTTGTATTCAAGTTATTCCCATCGTATCAATTTCATGCTATTTGTCGCGTTCCACAATTACCTAAAAACATGGTTTGACTACCAGATTCTATTTTCTCTAATTACGTTCCGAGTTCACAATTCACATTCATGTCAATTATCAAGCTTACAATCGCTTTCGTGTTCAAGTTATACCAATTCATGTCCAAGCTAATTCATGTCAATTGCCAATTCATGTCTAAGTGAATCTTCATGTTTTGACCAATATCCCCAAATCGTATTCCTACCGTGCGCGTATCGAGATTAATTCAAAAAGGGATAAACAAGGAAATCATGACAAAGATGGGCATGTGAATAGGCATGAGATTATAATCCAAATCATATGTTCAACAGAATTGGTGTATAATAGTTTAACACATCATAGGCATGTGAATAGGATCTAGAACAACAATATGAAAACCAAGGTTTTGGAACATAGGTAGACTTGCATTAATCCAAATTCAAGATTCAAGAGAGAATAGGGTGAAAAAGTCTTATCATCAAGTCAAGGTCCAAGAATTCATATTACAATCTAGCGTTTAAATAATTAACTAGGTCCAACAACATGAATGGGCATGATTCATTCGATAAGGAATAACCCAAAATCCTAGATTCAAGAAGAAACAAGAACAGATATAAACAGATAATTCAAGCTTAGGTCCAATTTCATTTTATTCCATGTCCATTAAATTTAACCAGTTTCAATCTCAAAATAGCTAGAACTTACAGAGCGTGGATCGAGAATTAGAGTGCAGAGATTTGATTCTGGAAACGGTTATTGCAGTTGTTGAATCTCTATTTGTTTAGTCTTGGTCTAGTTGAAAACCCCCAATTTGCAATTCCTAGATGTTGTCTTGACGAAGAAGAAGTAGTCTCTTTTAATTTTAATATTATCATTTTGATCTTCACAGAGGTAGCATAAGGACTGAATGAAATGGTGTAGAGAGAATGAGGCTAGGGGGCTGTTTATATAGGGTTAGGCAGACAAATCTGGTCACGAAACAAGTCTAAATACATCAGAATGCATCTGGTTTAGGAAATAGGTTCGGAAGGCAGGTCGACCCCCAGGTCGACTCCCCGGTCGTCGACCTGGTCATGGGGAGGTCGACACCCCAGTCGACTCCCCAGTCGACCAGGGTATATGGGCGGGAATTTTCCCGCCAGCCTTCTCTGGGTTTGAATTTCGAATTTCTGGCTTTATTTTCGAGCTGTTTTATTTTATTCAAATTCCTGAAACTTCTTAGGGTCATAACTTGGTCATACGAACTCCGATTTTCGAAAACTCAAACTCGATTTCATGCAGAATTTCGAGACGAACGCAATGGCGCAACCCGTTTTCCTTGGTTCTTATTTTAAAATTTAATTCTGCCTTGATTTGTGGTTATAACATGTTATTAAAATACGGGTTGTCACACATTTACCATCCACTTTATGTCTACATAAACTCAAGATGAAATCTTCCAAACTGCTCCATTAACATGAATACATGTATAGCCGTAAGTAGATACTTATGCAAAGAGATGGTTCAGGCACTGTTGGGAAAAAAAACATGAAAGAACCTGAGAGCGGCTTAGCTAAATCGTAAATTAGCTGTTAAGCCCATACCAAAGCATCGGTTTGATGATCGCGATTTTGGAAATGAGAAATTGAATCAAAGGAAGAAAAACAACATTCATGTCAGTCTCATACCAAAGGATTGTAGTTTTATTTCAATTTGTTGTTTCTTGGGAAAAAAAATATCGTTGGTCAATTGGAAATCAACAAATAATGATATCAGGACAAATAATAATATCAGGTTATATTTTTGATGTATACCATTCAAATTGGCATGTATAATTCATTGGATTTATATTTATAATGATCAATTTCCAATGGCTATCTTGACTACCTTACTTATTTCATCTATTGCGATAACCAATTCAGAAGCTAACCATTTATTACATCATAACTGATAAGCAAATATATGTAAACTATAGTTGCACAACAATTAGAAACATAAAATAATGAGAAGCTTGCCAGGAATGAAACCATAGCCAATTAGCCAATTTGTATGTTATCAATACGGAGAAAGGCACCCATGACGGAAGGGACCTATTGCAAGACATTTTTTATATTACAGAACCCAAAAACAACAAACAAAAGGCAAACAGAATACACTTGTGTCAAATAGCAAACAAATATCAATAGGCGTGCAGGGACAGAAATTAGAATTCTTTACCTCAAATAGGAAAGATAGCCAGACAAATAAAGAAGCGTGGCACTGAATCGACCAACAAAATAGCAGGATGACCAATAGAATCAACATGATCAAAGGTAGAAAATCTGCAGAAAATAGCATTGAGGAAGGATTTGTGAACCATTATAGGGAAGTACGCGCGCTTTAAGAAATTTTGTATGATTTGTGAAATATGGTACTTTATCTCCATATTGGTATTTCGTATCTCTTTTTCTTCTTTACTTGCACTTGTGAATAATGAATGAGTTAGGCATCTTCTAAAGTGACACTTAAGTTCACGGCAGCTACTAATAATTTGTGATCAATATACTGCAAATAAATAGCATCGTCAGGCCTCCATGTGGTCGTTTGAAAGTGGGCAGGGTTTGCTCTAATTTTATAAGTATACCAATACTATCTTCCTACACCTCGAATTTGCATCATTCCACCACTTATGATTATAAATCATCACATTGTGTTAATAATTCATTAGTCATTTTCGCATTAGCAGAAAAAAAATATTTTGGGGAGTAGTCCGAGTTTTCATATACTTTAGAAATCGAATACATTTGCGGAGAAAAATAACGGACCTTTTTTCTTTGCATCATTACTTGTATATTTTTTTAAGTATAATAATAGTTATATGTGAATATCGCAAATGGAAAACAAAACCTTGGAATTATATTACTATACTGGATCTAAGCAGATTACCAGCACTTTACAAATGAGTATCAAAAAACAAATCACTCCAACAAAATAAATAAATAAATCAGTTTATCTCCAATGATTATTCAATCATTGACCAAAGTACAATGTTTGTCGTAGCAAGTCTTAAGGTGAGCCATAAGTGCATGCGTGTGAGATCCAGTTGAGTCTTGATTGGCCTACTACTTTCTATTTTTAGCTCCATACTAAGTTACGTAGCCCGTAGATTATCTATAGGAAAAGGCAAGGTACTTATAATGGAACTTTTATACCATAAATGATTTGAGAGAATTGCTTATACTTATGAACGACTATATAAAACCATTAACGAACCCTTGAATATTTTCCCCTATTCATTATTTTATACATTTTAGGGGAACCTGTTTTATCTCTTAGTGGCAGAAAAAAAAATGATATACTACTTAACATCTTAGTGTTGCCATGCTCGGATTGCAATTTTGAAGCATGATGGAACAAAAGAAAGTTGCAAGAACTCTTACTTTTCTTCATATTTCCAGTGATAGAGATGGTCTTGGTGAGGTAGTTAATTAAAATCACCCTATACACAAATAAATTTGCTATGCTTCCAGATTCAAAACTATTTCTTAATCCAAGATATTATATTTGTTAAGAAAATTAGGTAAATACTGGTAAAAGAAGCATTATCACCTTAGATGTCTTCATTTCCAGGATGAATGGTTGATTCGTTGACGCTTATATAATGCTGCAAATAAACCACAATAGAGCATAATATCAATGTATTCACCAAACCTACTACTTATGATGCCTTACAAATTAACTTGAAATATCAGTCTTGTAATACAGGCCTATACCGCAAATAATAAATGTAAACCTATTAAAATACCAATGAAGCAAAAAGCGCAGGGGTAACTATTACAAGTTGGAATATTTTAGGATAAACATAACTCGTAGGTTTATTTCATTACTGCAGAAAACTTAGAGAGTTTATCACCTAGTAAAATACTAAATGTAAATACAAATCTAAAACTGGAACAAACTGAGGGTTTTTTCCCATGTCTAACTTTTAACCCCGGAATTTCGAGATTAACAGGATATCGGTCCAATGATTCTTATATGGATATACAAATGTGTGAGTATTAAAAGGATGTTCGCACTCAAAATCACACACAAATGATAAGCTTGTAGATCAAGGCAACTGTATGGTCCAACCTAATATAGAAAGAAATATGGGGGGAAATTCTAGACGGGACTCAAAGTCATAATTTAAACTATTAGATTTTATTCAAGTAAGAAATATTAAATTTAAAGATCTTTTTCCACATAGACAATGACATATGTGCACACCACTCATACATATGTATGTGTATATGTGTATGTATATGCACACTCAGACATGTATATGCATATGTACATGCACTATCTTTTAGTTTCATCAGCTATTTCTGATGAAAAAAAAAAGTTTAGATTGGAAGAAGAACCGAAAATGAATCATTTACAAAATGAAACAGAACGCAACTCTTTCCAAACAAAATAAATTATAGCAAGTGCTAAAGATTTTAAATTATGATAGCAAGCACCAAATGAAAAGCTGCACCCACTAACTTAAGCTACACCAAAAGAAGCTCTACATTTCCAATTTTGGCAGCTAGAGGAATTAAAAGTAAAAAACTCAAACGATCAACGATTGGACTATAGATAGAAAAAGAATGATCGCCAAATAAACTACCAGTGGTGATATAAGGAGGCAAGAGAAATAACCATAAGATCTAAAATCAGGCCATGAAAATGAAATTGGATATCAGAGTTTGAGATCTCAAATAACGCCATGAAATTGAATTGGACCCACTTTATTATGGATCCCACGGTAACCTTTAACGTGCACGATCCAAAAAAGCACAATCTTTTTGAAATATAATTATAGGACATAAAGTACATGTAAAAACTAATGAAAACCAAAACACAGAATAATATAAATAGTTGAAATTTTGAAAAATTAGATAGAACCGAACATTTAAGATCCACATCCAGTATTCAGCAACCAATTTATTTTAAATAACATGATGACGTGAATCTGTGCAAAGTAATATGTTGTCTATCTAAAACTGGACAACGAAAACTCCATATAATAAATTACCCATCAAAAGTTCATTAACCGTCGGAAAGATTTTCAATAATGAAAACAATAAATAAGCAGCATAAACATCATCTTTTATAAGCATTTGTAAAATGATCCATTATTGCATAAAAACTATGGCAAACTGTAATTCATAGAGTGAAAAATAAACCTGGTACATTATGAAATTAGGTATACCACAGAAAATTAATTATGGAAAAAGTACTCAAGGCATTATACACGCCCAGAATAGACGTCAACCGTTTCTCTTACATGAAAAAAATTCAATATACCAAATTAGCATAAAATCAGTAACATTGAATATTTACGTACATGCCAAAGGAGAATCCTCTTGCGAAAAGATAATGTAGAAGACAGTAATTAGTTTTTTATAACCTAGCCACTATGAGACATCATTCACATACAATTTACGTTTTGGTATAAAATACCATGACCTATATTATTGAAAATAAGTATGATGTATGAACTTATCCCACCCTCCTGTAAAATATAATCTATACATGGAAAAACATTCTGCTTAAAACTAAATTGAGTTCACAAAGTGTATATGGCAGTTAGTATTTTAGTATTGTTCATAAGAAAGAAAGCATAGAAAGAAAGAAAAACATTGAAATGTATGGCGTTGAGCCTTAGAAACATCAAATTGTTGTTTCCTAACAAAACAAAATGATTTTGACTGCAGCTAATTAACAGCGGTGTCAGTGTAAGTTTATTTAAATGAGCGTTTATTTACTATATACAGTGCGATGAAATAGGAAGAGAGTGTCTAATACATATGAACGGTCAAAAAAAAAAAGGATAGAAAACTGTTTTCAACTTGCTAACTCACATATGAGCTCCTAACTGAAACATATAGGCTTAGGTGTTCAATTTAATAACTCAGAGCACATAAAATATGAATAACACTTTAGCTAATTCAGTTCATATTTATTGAAATTAGTTTAAATATTGGCCTAAACTTGGAAAATTAAACCAAAAGTATTAATTCTAAACGTTTAAAACAAACATACCATATTTTAAAATGTGTATTTAATTCATAGTTCGTAAAGCTCGAAAACACAAGATAAATCGAATGTATAAAATAAGGCATCAAACAATCTTCTTATCGAACTAAAACCACTTTACTAACCCCAAAGATAAGAAATCAATTTGTACAGCCACAAGCACCTTATAGAACATGCTTCAATTTCTTTTACTAAATTAGAAAATATGGCTAGAAAACACAATCAGTATTGACACCATATATGATTATAAAAATATGTCAATAGAGAATATGTTTCTGTGACTAAATATTAGTTCAGCCGGAAAATTGAACAAATTTTCTTTATGATATTGTATAAGCGGCATGTCCACCAGGTGTACAAAAATAGGCACTGAGATCATATTTGAGCAACTTACATGCATGATAAAGCTTTGTTAAGATAGATTCATAAGATATGACCACATTTCGAAGGATTAGAGAACAGCGAGAAGGTGAGTCTGTCCAAGCAAAATAGGTAAATATCCCCTTCCTTCTAATTACTTAACGTAAGCACACATGGGTTTGTACACACACACATTTCATATCAAACTTCATGAAGCAATAAAAACTTCTAGTTTTATCCTAGTACAATAAAGTAGTGCACTGAATCCTTCAAATTTTAATGAAATCTAACACCCAAACGTAACATCGATTCAAATGAAATTCATTGTCTGAACAAAAAATAATTGTTTAGGCCTTGAAATGAATGAAATTTAAAATCATATACAGGGAAATATAAATTTCTAAAAACAAATCAAGATCAGCTCTTTTAAGCGCCGAGATATTGATCAACAGAAACTCTACAGCTCTTGCACAGAACCATAATATGGCTAAAAGAATCATTCATTTTGATCATTGTCTAACAAAATAGATTGTATAAATACTGAAGTGAATGAAATTCAGAATAAAATAAAAGGGAAAAGGAAAATCCAAAAACAATGGTACATCAAGTCTTTTAAGCATCAAAAGATCCTATTAATTTTAAACCAAATCAGGACACAATTAGAAGTAAAAATAATAAATAAGCAAATTCTCAGCAGAGTCAAAATTAAAAGCACTTGTAAAAAGATCAGTTTCAGACAGAACTTGTAAATATGATAAATTTTTAGCCAAATATTTAATAGAATAAGTCAATGAACTAATATAAAATGAAGATACATTAATAGAATACTCATATACTTGACCTGTATAAATTTTTCAAAGATGCATGTTTAAAGTAAGTAAGATGCTATATAGACAATAGAAGAATTGTCAAACCAAACAGTGATATCTATGTCTATGTTGCTTACTTATCTCCAAAATTCAAACTGAATCAATTATTACAAACTAAACAAAAAATTGATTTGGTTACACTAAAAGCCAAGAAATGAAAAATTATGGCTAAACAACATTGATAAGGAAAAATCCAGAAATGCATAAATGCAAAATACCCAATAATCAGAATTTGGGAGAAGTAAAATGATAAAAATGAAGAGCATCGAAACTGGAGAAAAAACTATTTTTTCCCCAGTCATTAGCAGTCAAAAGTAAAAAATTAATATTGCACCCACAGAAAGGTGCATATCAACCACTGGACTCGATCGTATGCTAACAAACAGCCTTATTATGATCAACTAAACCAACTCGATGAAATTGCAATCGGCTCTGGCTTAGTCACAGTCGGAGGTAGAAGTGGTAGGTATAGGGAGAAGTAAAAATACATACATCGGGAGAGGAGTCGGCACATCGAAAACCAATCTACGGACGCTGAGAGGAGAAGGCGAACATCCTTGGAGGTGGAAGTGGGAATAGCGATGAAGCGGTAATCCAATTGCAACCTATAACGGTGGTAAATGACCGATAATAGCTGAGCTTGTAAACGTAAAACTGACAGAGTTTGTAATGACCTAGGGATTTCCGGCCCCGAAAATCGACATAAATACCTTCACTGTAACTCATGTCGATCTTTCAAACACCGAAAACACTGGACGTTATTAGAAAGAATTTAGAGGGTGGGATAAGAAAGAAAGAAATATTAGAATATAAGAAGAAGAAGAAACACCACCACAGAATCAAAGTCTCACATCGCAGCGGAACAAGATATAATACTGAAATAATTCTTTACTGAGAGCATTTAAAAATACTTACAATATCAGGGTACATCAACATATCTGGACAGTTATAATAATCTGCCCTATACACAGCACACAGCAGAATACTCATCATATATATATAATACACCTGAACTTCTCCAGCTCGTCTTTGGACTTCGCAACATCCGATAACCTGGACCTGTACACCCCGGACTAACCCGAGCATTTACAAAACACCGGGTCAGTCTAATGAACCAGAGTGAGAAAAACTCGCACAGTATTAAGGTATCACACAACTTGATTTTAAAGTTCAAGTTCTTTCCAAAGAAAAAGATAATCGTAAGACCGAATCCACACATAAATGCAGACGGTTTTTACCTTACGATAACCCAAAACGTTTTTGAAATCACTATCATTTCTGATATTATGATAATGTCTAAATACAAGTAAATAACAATCTAGTGGAACACTTGCATCTCACGCTCCACGTATATATATATACAAACAAAACCGCAGGCGCTTATTGGAGATTGGATTCCGACCTTGACAAGATATGGGACCACCTGCCGATCGTGTATCTCTAGAGACGAATACACTGGGTTCAACAAAAACGTCTTGCAAACCGGCCCTCACATGACCGACCACTCATTTCGCTTGAGTGTATCGAATGTATATCACCAACGATTGGACTCAAACCACCGTTTCCCGAAAAGGGACAACATCAAATATAGATTAAAGAAGTAAAAGGATTTTCTCTATATAGGTGATTATACACCCTAATGGGAGCGACCCACATAACCATGCTGCCTGCCCGATTTTTGTTATTTCCCGTTTGATGAGGCTTGAGGCTAGAATTCCTTTTCAACATCTGGCCATCATTTATTTTGAATTCCACATCATCAGATCTGCTAGATATCACTAATTGACGTCCACAAACATATTTGGGAGCTACCCAGTTACGTTTTAAGAAATCAATGTACGTGATCCTTTGGAAATACTCTGTCAGACACTCGTCCATACAAGTCATCTAGGAATAGGATGAACCGATGGTACTCTCCTACTGCATCTCATATAGGAATCACCCCATGGATCAGTAGCGAGAAGTCCTTGCAACCCATAGATTCCGACCACGACAGAATCACAGTACATCTCTGGCTGCAGACCAGAGATTATTAGCAGTCCTTCCCTTTACGAAAATCTACGGTCTTCAATGCTCCATCTCGATCATCTTCTAATATCTCCACGTATTTATTGGTCGGAATGGTTTTTGAATATAAATTCGATCCCGGTCTTTCCGTACCAACAATCGTATTGGACAGGTTTGATAGTCGGTGATCTAACTATCAAAATAAACAGTGTTTCAATCATGACAAACAAATGAGTTCACTGGTTCAGTATTCAGCAACACATGGCCTTTCAATTAAACAACAATGTAAATTTAAACCTCTTAAGTATTTCGATATTATAACTATAGTTCCTCGCTTCTTTATTTGTCATAAGATTACACTTTAATCAAATTCATTTTGATACCTAGTAAAATCATATCCAGTTCTCGATATTTTCCATTCAGAGCAACTTGTAAACAACATTTCGAAATATCTTTAATTCATTACTCGTCAGTATCCAGTGCTTATTCCTGTTGAGTAAAACCCAACCTTTACATTATTATTTCACTAACGGAAATAAATTATCACTAATCCCTTTTTACCATTACAACTAATATCCTCCTCAGATAGTCCCGATGTCGTTCAAGTTGGGGTATTTTAATTACCTCTCAGACCTTGATCAACAACGTTCGTATCCAAAGTTAGATACGAGTTGTAATATAAACCAACATCTCCTCTAATCTCAAAACAACTTTCATTTAACTATTTTGTTTAAAGGTATGGTTTCATAACCTTCTTCCCTTTTGAAATCTCTTTCTCGAATACACCATTCGTTTTTAGTTCACTAATCACTTTTACTCTGCTCCTTTAACCAACTCATGTTTATAATTCAAATTTGATTACAAAATCTCACGATCCACTTCTTTTACCAAATCCACTCTTTCTTCCTCTTTCAAAACCCTTTTACAATTCCAGCTTTGAAATCTTATTTTATCTCCTTCCTTTTACTTAATCCGTTATTAAGTAACTTTAATGTACGATTTACACTTTTATACATTTAATCCCATTTACATACTCCTGCTTTATTAAAAATCTTTTTGAACTAGATTTCTTTCCACTTAACTCAAGTCGTTAAGTAATATTTATTTTTAAGCTAATATCTTTGCTTAAAATCCCTTTTCGTAACTTGTTACCAAATTCGGGTTCTAATTATAAACCTGTTCTTAATTCCCTTTCACCCTTCCATTGGATCCCTCTTTAGATTTCAAGTACTTTTTAAATGAACCTCAAATTAAAATGTATTTCTCTAACTCATTAACATAATAATTTACTTTGGTCGTTAACTACTTCCGTAGTTAATTCCCTTATTTAATTTCCCTTTTAAACACCTATTAAAACCATACCATTCGATTTATTTCTCACTCTCGTTCTTATAAATCTGATTAACATCAGAGTTAACTTTATAAAATTAATAAATAATAAATCAAATCTTAAATAAAACATTTATTTAATTTCCCCTTCTCAAAACTTATAACTCCAAATAATATATTTCGAAATCTACTCCTAGTTATAAAAGTAAATCTTTATAACTTTAGTTTTGTCGACTCACCGGGTGGTAAACAAAATGATTTAATCTCAGGCCATGAACTGCCGATTACTTAACCAATCTCGCCCTTTGGTTAAACCAACACAGGTAAATTTTCCAGCCCAGAATCATTATTCAATTAAATCCACTTAATTGATAATTTCTATAATAACTACTGTTCAACATCAACCAATTCAAACAATTAAACATGCTTATAAAACAACGTGGTCCACAGGGTAAATTACCTCTATTTGGTCAAATCGTTAGAATAACGATTGGTTAATTTACGGAAATTAAGCAACAGTTTAATTCCGTCAATTAAATCAACACATGGATCAACCAACAGTCAATTAACAGCCAACAGAGCACACAAAAATAGAAACCCAATTTATATAAAATATAAATGGGAAAAAAACCGAGTGAGATTTACTCACCTGGTTTTGAATCAATCGATAATTATCTGATTTTTAGTCAGATTAAACTGGTCGTTTAATTCGAATAAGATTCTCAGTTGTTCCCGATTCTGACCAACCTCTGCTCCATCTCGAAGATCTCGTCTTTACGGTCCAAACGAGATAGACCGTGCCTCAATCTGATAACGTGAGCGCAAGATATCTTATTACGAAATTTGTAAAATAATTAAACTATAAAACATGGATTTATATAAGTGAGACGGGCCCTTTACCTTCAAAACCACGGCCCAAAAGACCCAACCCACTATCCCTTCTATCAAAACCCTATTATCGGACCCTATCTCATTCAATTCGTCCGCCACCTCAAAAGGAAATTGAAAACCCTAATGGCTCCATCGGATCCCCTTTTTGATTTCCAGCCGCTTCGAGATAGATGGCGTCGCAACCTCCTCCTTCTACTTCAACTTCAACAGCCACCTCATCCACGACGAGCGAGCCAGGCCGAACTCCATCGGTTTAAGCTAAGTTTTCTTTTTCTTTTCACCCGATTTTTCTATTACAGTATTATGTCGTTTGATTTTTTTTCTCTGGTTTCTTTGATTCTTGTGTGGTTCGAACAAAATTGTGGTGCGTATTTATAGCTGTGAATTCGCTCTAGATAAGAACGATGTCAACACGTATGGTAAAATCATAGGTTTATCCTAGGATCTTAGATGCTGCTTAGTTGTATTATCAAACTGTGGTACTTGCGATGGATGTTGCGTGATTATAGCAGAGATTTGGTTGAATTCAGGATTTGATTTGGTGCGGTTGGTCTGTTCAAATTGGGGCTATGATTTGTTAAATCAGTCAGATGTTTGACAGGGTACATGTAAAGGTTTGTGTTGAGTTTTCCATGTGAAAATCCTATGTAGATTAGGTTGTAAAGTTCTACTCGCATTGCACATGGTCTGTTCGTACTTGTATACACAACTATTGAATTGTATCTTTTGGTTTCAGATTTTGAATTGACGTAAATATATATGGCAGACATGATTTGTACGCAAGATTTCCTGTATATATGTTACTTCATTGCCTGTTAGATTTTATGCAATATACATTTATTTGATTTTCTTAGTTGTTCTTTACTGTTTTACAACAGTTTATTTACTGTTTTGTTTGCTATTCCCATCCTGTATTACTGTTTCATTTTTTTCCAATTTTCTTAGCTGTTCTGATTTGATGCATCAATATCTACCTACCTATGCTTGATTTCCCTAGCTGTTCATATCTTCTGTTAAATTATATCTTCATTTCTTTTATTGTTTATTTAGTTTATTTGATTATTTTGATTTTTTTTCTTTCCCTAGTTGTACTGATTTAGTCCTATAGATTTTGTGTATTTCTTAGATAAGGCCAGCTACTATTAGCTTAGGCGATTTTTTTTCTTTTCTTTTTTTCAGGTTGTACTGGTGATGGCAGTTTGATGGATGAGTGATGTCGAGCAGAAGATTTTTGAAGATTTTGCTTTGGAATATCATATACTAATGGTCTGCTCAAACGAAAAATAAACAACTTGTTTAGGTGTAGAGATGTTAAAGCTATGATCTATTGAGTTGTTTATTCATTCATGTACAAAAAATCTGATTTTTGTATTGAATTGTCTTTTCCTTTATTTCTCTTTGTACAAACGATACTGTATATGTTTCCTATGTGTTTGCATTTGTACAAATAAAACATATGAAAATATATACTGTTTTCCTTGAGTACAACAACAGTAACATCAATTCCAGTATTACCCTACAAAAGATATCAAAAGAGATACATTCCAATTTCAACAAATAATCCAATGCAGTTACCGTAGAGAAAATTTTAGTTGTGACAATGGCAGACAAAAACTCCAGTGTCTCCTAATTACATTAAACTCAGAATATCATTGCTAAGCGTTCATATCCACTGATATACATGTTAATTCACGACATAAAACTTCCTATAATAGACACCTTAATAGTGCTTCAGTTCCCCCTTTTTTTTAAAGGTTATAAAAGCATAACAAACTACACTTTTAACTGGCACCGAACTATAACACCTTTCTCTTTGGAATTTTCTACCATTTACACTCTTCGCAATTTTCATTGATGTCAAGATAAATGAAGCACTAGAATATAAGACGAGCAGGAAAAATTATCCCCTCATAATAACAAGCTAATTGATTATGATATATATGTAATCCGGGTTTTCATTTGATTTGCGAACCAAGTGAATCATTGATGGGTATATCTATATATATACAAACATACATATATATACAAAGATAATTTGTATTGAAAAGTATAGTCTATGTTTTTGTTGTACCCAAGCTTTAATTTGGTTTATTATTAAAATCTCATCAAATATCGATATAATTAAATTCCAAAACAGTTGAATTGAATGATAATAATAAACCGATATTATCAACTATACCAAAGTGGAATGTCATATAACATTAAATAAGACAACTGGATTCCAAACTCGACACTTTGGAAATTCGGTTTAACAATATCCGAATATATATATCGTTCGATCTCATTTTAAATAACGATTTAAATATTAAAAATCCATTAATATTCTCAAAATAATAAATTAAATCAAATATTTGACGGCCGAAAATACGAGACGTTACATTCTTCCCCCCTTAAAATAATTTCGTCCTCGAAATTGCTAAGGTAAGAAAGGACGTTACAAACCCATTAATTTCCAATTATTCTATTCAAACAACTATCATTCAATAGCAAACAATTCCAAATCAGCAATCAATCCACAACCAAATCAACTGAATTCACATTCAGTATTAATACTTTATCTTGGTTTCACAGATTTGAATATCAATCGGTTAATATCCGATTGATTTCTGTTTGATTAATTCAAATTCCAAATTTAGTTAATTTAATTAGATTTGACCAAGTTAAGTTTCAATTCAAATTCAATAAAATTTGAATTTCATTCACATCAATCAAACACACAAACCAATATCTTGATAATTTGATAAATTATTCCCTTTTTTTTTACAAAAAATATAATTTGGGTAAAATTATTTCATTTATCCTCTTTCCAAATCACTACTGTATCCATTGTCAGTTCTATGCTTTTCAATACTTGAACCGATCAACAAACACAATACAAAACATTTGTAAATAAAATTTACAAATACGCTCTCATATATATACACTCAGTCTCGATCTAGGGTATTACTAACCCAATCTCTATCAAGTTACACCACAGAGCCAAGGTTATTACTAAACCAATAGCTCTGATACCACTGTAACGACTCAGGTATTTCCGGCCCCGAAAATCGACATAAATACCTTCACCGTAACTCATGTCGATCTTTCAAACACCGAAAACACTGGACGTTATTAGAAAGAATTTAGAGGGTGGGATAAGAAAGAAATATTAGAATAGAAGAAGAAGACACACCACCACAGAATCAGAGTCTCACATCGCAGCGGAACAAGATATAATACTGAAATAATTCTTTACTGAGAGCATTTAAAAATACTTACAATATCACCAACGGTTGGACTCAAACCACCGTTTCCCGAAAAGGAACAGCATCGAATATAGATTAATGAAGTAAAAGGATTTTCTCTAGATAGGTGATTATACACCATAATGGGAGCGACCCACATAGCCATGCTGCCTGCCCGATTTTTGTCATTTCCCGTTTGATGAGGCTTGAGGCTAGAATTCCTTTTCAACATCTGGCCACCATTCATTTTGAATGCCACATCGTCAGATCCGCTAGATATCACTAATTGACGTCCACAAACACATTTGGGAGCTACCCAGGTACGTTTTAAGAAATCAATGTACGTGATCCTTTGGAAATACTCTGTCAGACACTCGTCCATACAAGTCATCCAGGAACAGGATGAACCGATGGTACTCTCCTACTGCATCTCATATAGGAATCACCCCATGGATCAGTAGCGAGAAGTCCTTGCAACCTGTAGATTCCGACCACGACAGAATCACAGTTCATCTTTGGCTGCAGACCAGAGATTATTAGCAGTCCTTCCGTTTACGAAAATCTACGGTCTTCAATGCTCCATCTCGATCATCTTCTAATATTTCCACGTATTTGTTGGTCGGAATGGTTTTTGAATATAAATTCGATCCCGGTCTTTCCGTACCAACAATCGTATTGGACAGGTTTGATAGTCGGTGATTTAACTATCAAAATAAATAGTGTTTCAATCATGACAAACAAATGAGTTCACTGGTTCAGTATTCAACACCACTTGGCCTTTCAATTAAACAACAATGTAAATTTAAACCTCTTAAGTATTTCGATATTATAACTATAGTTCCTCGCTTCTTTATTTGTCATAAGATTACACTTTAATCAAATTCATTTTGATACCTAGTAAAATCATATCCAGTTCTCGATATTTTCCCTTCAAAGCAACTTGTAAACGACATTTCGAAATATCTTTAATTCATTACTCGTCAGTATCCAGTGCTTATTCCTGTTGAGTAAAACCCAACCTTTACATTATTATTTCACTAATGGAAATAAATTATCACTAATCCCTTTTTACCATTACAACTAATATCCTCCTCAGATAGTCCCGATGTCGTTCAAGTTGGGGTATTTTAATTACCTCTCAGACCTTGATCAACAACGTTCGTATCCAAAGTTAGATACGAGTTGTAATATAAACCAACATCTCCTCTAATCTCAAAACATCTTTCATTTAACTATTTTGTTTAAAGGTATGGTTTCATAACCTTCTTCCCTTTTGAAATCTCTTTCTAGAATACACCATTCGATTTTAGTTCACTAATCACTTTTACTCTGCTTCTTTAACCAACTCATGTTTATAATTCAAATTTGATTACAAAATCTCACGATCCACTTCTTTTACCAAATCCACTCTTTCTTCCTCTTTCAAAACCCTTTGACAATTCCAGCTTTGAAATCTTATTTTATCTCCTTCCTATTACTTAATCCGTTATTAAGTAACTTTAATGTACGATTTACACTTTTATACATTTAATCCCATTTACATACTCCTGCTTTATTAAAAATCTTTTTGAACTAGATTTCTTTCCACTTAACTCAAGTCGTTAAGTAATATTTATTTTTAAGCTAATATCTTTGCTTAAAATCCCTTTTCATAACTTGTTACCAAATTCGGGTTCTAATTATAAACCTGTTCTTAATTCCCTTTCACCCTTCCATTGGATCCCTCTTTAGATTTCAAGTACTTTTTAAATGAACCTCAAATTAAAAAGTATTTCTCTAACTCGTTAACATAATAATTTACTTTGGTCATTAACTACTTCCGTAGTTAATTCCCTTATTTAATTTCCCTTTTAAACACCTATTAAAACCATACCATTCGATTTATTTCTCACTCTCGTTCTTATAAATCTGATTAACATCAGAGTTAACTTTATAAAATTAATAAATAATAAATCAAATCTTAAATAAAACATTTATTTAATTTCCCCTTTTCAAAACTTATTTTCAGGTTGTACTGGTGATGGCAGTTTGATGGATGCGTGATGTCGAGCAGAAGATTTTTGAAGATTTTGCTTTGGAATATCATATACTAATGGTCTGCTCAAATGAAAAATGAACAACTTGTTTAGGTGTAGAGATGTTAAAGCTATGATCTATTGAGTTGTTTATTCATTCATGTACAAAAAATCTGATTTTTGTATTGAATTGTCTTTTCCTTTGTTTCTCTTTATACAAACGATACTGTATATGTTTCCTATGTGTTTGCATTTGTACAAATAAAATATATGAAAATATATACTATTTTCCTTGAGTACAACAACAGTAACATCAATTCCAGTATTACCCTACGAAAGATATCAAAAGAGATACATTCCAATTTCAAAAATAATCCAATGCAGTTACCGTAGAGAAAATTTTAGTTGTGACAATGGCAGACAAAAACTCCAGTGTCTCCTAATTACATTAAACTCAGAATATCATTGCTAAGCGTTCATATCCACTGATATACATGTTAATTCACGACATAAAACTTCCTATAATAGACACCTTAATAGTGCTTCAGTTCCCTTTTTTAAAAGGTTATAAAAGCATAACAAACTACACTTTTAACTGGCACCGAACTATAACACCTTTCTCTTTGGAATTTTCTACCATTTACACTCTTCGCAATTTTCATTGATGTCAAGATAAATGAAGCACTAGAATATAAGACGAGCAGGAAAAATTATCCCCTCATAATAACAAGCTAATTGATTATGATATATATGTAATCCGGGTTTTCATTTGATTTGCGAACCAAGTGAATCGTTGATGGGTATATCTATATATATACAAACATACATATATATACAGAGATAATTTGTATTGAAAAGTATAGTCTATGTTTTTTTTGTACCCAAGCTTTAATTTGGTTTATTATTAAAATCTCATCAAATATCGATATAATTAAATTCCAAAACAGTTGAATTGAATGATAATAATAAACCGATATTATCAACTATAACAAAGTCGAATGTCATATAACATTAAATAAGACAACTGGATTCCAAACTCGACACTTTGGAAATTCGGTTTAACAATATCCGAATATATATATCGTTCGATCTCGTTTTAAATAACGATTTAAATATTAAAAATCCATTAATATTCTCAAAATAATAAATTTAATCAAATATTTGACGGCCGAAAATACGAGACGTTACAGAGTTGCTCCGCATACCTACTTGAAGAGTAAGCGGCCCTAATTTAATTTAGGGTTACGAAGAAAGAACACGAAAGCGAAGTAAAACAAATATAACTTAGTGACGTTTGAGCTGCAGAAACCACGTGGCACAACTTTAGTGGTTTAAATTGGAGAAGGCTTGAGAGTTCTTTATTCTTTACTCAGCTTTAATAGTATGGTATAGATAATAGTAAGTATACATCACCATTTTGCCATGCATGTCAACTTTTGATTAAAAGAAAGGTGCAACCATACATACCAAATGAGGTGTTGAGTTGATGGGTCTCAACTTAAAGTCTTCCATATAGGACCCCATTATAGCAACACACTTCTCCCTATACCAACCTAGTTATTTAAAAAGAAAAATGGGTTTAGTATAACTAGGGTTGTCAACAGATACTTTCAAATGCGAATAGTGCCATATCCGCGTCCGCATCCGCATCCGAAACCATTTTCGGATGCGGATATCTACATCTGCGAATATCGGATAATTATCCACTTCGCCAACGGTCAATAAATCAATGAACATAAATGAATATTTTTAGCTTAATATTAAGCTTTTTCAACTAAATTGATTACCAAAGTGCTAAAAATAAATAAATATGATGATAATATATAATTTTGAGCAATTAGCATGCATTTAGTAGACTTTTAATTTTACAAATGAATAAATTAGTGTATTTACTTATGTTAAAATAAACATAATCTAAGCTATAATCGTGGAAAAAAACGGACGGATAATTTTCAAATGCGGATATGCCTATATCCGCATCCACTTTTCTGGATATCGGATATTTATCAGCTTTTCCGATGCGGATGCGGACGGATTTTGAATTTTTCGGTTACTCATTGAGAGCCCTAAGTATAATTTCACTTGGAGACCGAGAGATCATCAAACAATATAAATAGTTCAAAACAGTGTTCAAACAATTGATGCTGCTAATAACCGAAAGAGCAATATCCTTGACACTCCCTACATATACTTGTTTTATGCTATTATCGTATCCAATAGTTTGGAAATTAAGACTTTTTATATCACGAAGTACAAAATGCATATGTAAAAGCTCACCGAATGTGTAGGCGCTAGGATACATTGATCGTCTGAGGAGGCTGTCCTTGAAAACTACAGTGTTATTATTGATGCATACCTAATTTGAAGCATCGTTATTCTACATTTCCTTTTCATTTAAAGGTCTAATTCCAACTGCAACTAAAATCCTCTCTTTTCCACAACCACCCTCATTACTCCCAACATTATTTTCGACTGCTGAATCCATTTTATCGAATGGATGCTCCTCCTGTATAGTTCATCAATATCCAAAAAGACTAAGAATTTAAATATGAAGCTATATCGGAACTGTGCCTAAAGTTATGTGTATTTGCTATAAATGTTCACTTTACAAAATTTGTGGAGCTGCAGCATATATTGACATGTTGATGAAACAATACTGTCATGCCTAATTATAATTATCTACAGATCCATTTCCCTTTACACTTATAATCAAATAACCGGTAAACTTCAGTGAGAAATGAAAATCATAAAAAAAAATTACTTACCGTTATCTGGAGTTAAAATATAGCTTTAGTTAATCTTTTGATGTGAGGTTTCACATTTATTTCCAAGGCTGAGTACGTACGATCCTACATAATCTTCATTGCATCTCCAGGATCAACCACTGTAAAGTAAAAGTTATAAATTTTCAAGTTTTTTTTAAAATAGATGGTGAGTACGATAGCTGGCGATTAAGGTGTTGCGGTTTTTGATAATAAATAAGAACGTGAGTGACAAATTTATAGCAAATGAAAAACAGCAGACAAAAAATTGCAGGAAACTGGTGCCCAAATCAATCAATCAATGAACAGCAAATATTTTCAAAGATCGGTAATACTTGATTTTAGATCTAAGTAATGAAAAGAACCAATGTATGTTCTGTTGACGATGAAAAGGATTGGTGTCTTCACCGTTTATACTTCGACGTGAACAACAAAAATTTTGACGAATCTGATTAGGTTTGAAGGAGGAAATCGAGTCTTATGTATCTTCACCGTTGATGTCAGAAAAATATATTTGTGTGGCTGGTAGATGAAAAGAGCTGGTGTCGCTCAATTTTTAGGTCTAAATGTGGAAGAAGGGGAAAAGGGCAAAGAAGGGGTAGAAGGAGATCGGAATGAAGGTCAGGGAAAGGAAACATGACATTTGAGTTCTAAATTTGCTGAAATGGCTTGTGCGTCCTTAAACTAGTATTACCGTACAACGGTGGGAAACCGACCGTTTGATTATATAATTTTAAAAAAAATGTTTTATTTTTAAATTATTGCCAATAACTTTATTTATATACAAATTTATCGCATTATTAAAATCTGTTGTAATTTTAAGTTAATCAATTTAAATAAATCAAATGATATTGCGGTAGATATAGGATATTAAATGTAGATTTGAAATGAAATAGATATTTTAGAAAAATTTAAGGTATCAGAATTTAAACTATTGAAAACGTTGGAGAAAATCATTTTAAAAAAGGGGAAAATATTATTTTAGCTTCACAAAAATTAATTTTGAGGAAATGACAGTAGCAATTAAAACTGCATATGGTGCATTTTTTACCTGAATTGGGATTAATGCAATACTTTGATATTTTTTACCTGAACTGGGATTAATGCAATACTTGGTGATCCGGTGCAAAGTTTAAAATGATCCTCATACATTATCAGTTCTTTTGTGTTCACAGTAAATATCATCCTCATACATTATCCTATGCTAACTTGAGTTTTCTGACAAAAGTACAAAAAAATAAGGAAATAAAAATAAAAACAGTTACTTTTGTTTGGGAATCCATGTAAACAAATCGAAGGAAATAACAATCAAACAAGAAGCCAATGTACCATCAGGATTGTTTTACGTGGAATCATCGAAAGCAAGGATTCCTAAAATTTAAGTTGTATAAAATGTTTGAGATTTTCTAAGGAGATCATGTATACCTTTAATATTTTGATATCGATACCTTATGGTGCCTATTGCATAGTTGCATGTGAGGAAGTTGGAAAATCTCCAATATTACATTTACTTACTTCAGACTATCAGTAGAATGTTGCAGATTGTTTAAATCAAATCTATGTAATTCATTTTACAATAAATGGTTGTACTTATTTGTAATAAAGATGAGATGAATCTTACTAGGACTTTCCTATAACCATAAATTCTTTTCTTCTGAGAATTTTATATTTTTACTAAATTCCTAGGCTTTAACTGTGTATCTTTCACTTACACTGTACTAGTCTAAAATTATCTTTTTTTGCTAACAACTTTTCAGTAATGTATTTTGTAAAACCCAATCTACAAACATAGAATAAGTAGTGTAACAATAAAGGACAAACAAAAACTGTATTGGAATAACAAATAAAACACTACCATCATGACAAACCAACAGTACATAAAAGCTTAATGTTCCTATAAATTTGATTGAACAACAGTATTAAAAGTATATTTAGTCAATTGTCCATCAAATCCAACAAAATGGTTTTGTTCAATATGATACTTCACGCTCTTATACATATTGTCTAATATGTTTAAGCTAAAGCAATTGGTCCTGAAGCTTGAAAGTTACATGTGCATATACATGTAACCATGGTTTGAAATCTCGTCCGGAACCGCGAGATCCCGTTGATCTCGTACCGGTTCCGGCAGTCACCGAGACCAAACCATCGCAGAATCTCGTTCCGTTTATCCTTGGTCAAAAAAAAAAAATCGGGAATTCAGCTACGGAAAGAGAGAAAACAGCATAATCGGCAAAATTGAAACTGCAATTTTTTCATTTTCCCCCGTCTTTCGATTTTTTTTTTTTTTTTTTTTTTTTTGTGCGAGATGAGATGCTGGATGGAGGAAAGGAAACACGTGGCTTGCTTTATTTGTTTGTTTGTTTCTGCGGAAATAAATATCTGCTCTATATGTTTATTATTAGTTCTGCCAAATGGGTCCAGTATGTGATAAATTATTAATGCAAACAAATGTTAACCCAAACAATAGGCTCCGTTTGTTTTAGCGAAAATAAATATCTGCTCTATTTGTTTATTAGTGTGCCAAATGGGACCAGTATGTGCTAAATTATTAATGCAAACCGATCTTAAGCCAAACAATAGGCTTACTGAGTAACATCATATGCTCATACATCATTGTATTTTTGTAAACTATGATTTGCAACATTTATCATTAACTTTTTCATAAAAAGTATAAAAATATGATTTTTGGACCGAAACCGTCGAAACCGCCGAAACCATCCAAAACTAGTAAATTTTCAAATGACCGAAACCGAAACCGAGTTTTCGAACCATGCATGTAACATACCATGGTACTTATAACATGATATCTCCACATCAGTCTTACATTTTAGCATTGTGCAACCATCAAATTTAAATATCATGTGCACATACATGATATTTCCAGACTTGTTTTTATATATAATAACATCTGATTGACCGAGAAAACAAAATGTAAAGCATGTTGGTTGTGCCATCATAATCAGGATGTTGTTGAAATTGTATCACACCTAATATAAGTCTCTACTAATTAAATATTCATATGGTTTAGTTGCATTTTTCATGTTATATTTAATTAAGTGTATGATATTACTATGTAATTTATGTAAACCAAGTATTTTACCAGATCAGAACTTCATTACCAATGCTCAGAAACATCATTGCATAACAGTTTTTTTGAATCACATGGATAAGTGAATAGCTTTTGGACTTGATCATCTTTATTTTGACATTGACTTAGGATGGATTTCAGCATCAAACACAACATCGTAAAGAATCTCTTTGTTTCAGATCTTAGTAATCTAACAGCACGTCGTAGAGGCATACACCAACTCTAGATCGACATCAGATCGGAGCGAGAGGACATAGCAACATTATCGGGCAGCGGTTAACTATTACAATGTCACCATAATCTATTGCCTTGACCTAAGCACACCGCTACAAAGGTCCAATCATTCATTAAGGTCTGGAATTAAGCTTGGAAGCAATGCATTTCTCTGGCAGTGGGGGGAAGAGGCTTTGGCGGCCACACGTTCAAACGCTAATGACGTTCGGTTTGTTGTTGAATGGGTGAAAAGGCTGTTGTTATCTTTGAAAGAATTTAAGAACATCGATGTTGAGGAATAAAAGGAGCAGTGGGAATTATGCGAAATTTTGAAATAGCATATCCAACCCCTTTTCATCCCCATTCCATGATATGTCGTACGATCCGAACAGCCAGTACACCGCAAGTTCGTAAGAAAGAAATACGTTATTATGCCTAACCCCAATTCTAGGTTCACGAAAGTCATCTATTGTTCACATAGCTTTCAAAATCCAAAATATGCATTTGTAAGTCTTTAAGCAAATTCTTTATTTTAAAGCTTTCTTGCAGAAAAAGCACCAATTAAGATTTTAACAAACTCAAAGTTGCTGAATTGGTGCACTGTGAAATATCCAGTTAGTTACATTTTAATAAACCATTCCTTAAAATTTTAGAATAAATCACAATTTCTTTCGACTTTCTCTGCTCAGCACAATAGCAATGCAAATTATAGATCTATAGTGTAGAAGATTAGATCGAACCATGGTGCTGGAGACTATGGAAGGCGCGTAACTCTAGGACTGAAGGATTCATGCAGCAAGGAAGGCGGCAGCGAGGAGGACATGGAGTCTGGAAAAGCACTTTGATTTGGCAGGGATCCGGATGTATTGATTTATCAGTTTGGACACGTTGATTTTTGGGTTTCGATTTGGGAGTAGTTAATTGAGAAGGAGGGTTCCGACACAGATGAATAGAAACCGAATAATTCGAGGACGAAGTTTCGGCCCTTTGATCGAGATTTTTGGTAAAAGCTAGAATGGGAAGTAACGTTGAATGGAAAGATGAAAAGATCGTGAAGTTAGAAGAAGGCGGAGAAATGGAAGGAGAGTAGATGGGAAGAAAGCACGGAAGAAACAGAATAAAAAAAAAGCGGCGAAATATTTTGGCTTGAGACGAAAATTAATTATCTCCCACACTAGGCAACCTCGCTACTTTGAACTCGGATATATTCAAAATGAGGTCTTGTTCTTGCTTTCGGATATGTTACTTTTAACGTGTTATTCAATAGATTGATTGATTTATATTGTTGTATTATTTTGATTTAATAAAAATATCTTTAGAGTTCTAAGGAGAATCGAGAAAATTAAGGGAAATTGAAAGAATTTAAAAAATTAAGGAAAGAGCTAGAAATTCTTTTGCTTTACTATTATTTATTAATAGATAGATTAAGATTTAACATGGTATAAAGAGGTGTGCTTTGAATCCATTAAAAAAAATACTACTTGTATGTTACATTAAGATTTAACTTGGAATTATTTATAGAGTGCATTTTGAATTGGAAAAATAAACCTGTTTGGTAGATCCATTAGTTTCGATTTTTACTTGTTACTAATTAATAAAAAATGGTATTGTAAAAAATTAGATTATGCATTTAACTAATGTTACGATTTTTAACATTTATAGACATGTAATTTGAATTTGTAAAAGATTTTTAATTCATAGATCCTAATTTTAAGCGATATAAAAGGATAAAAATATGTAAGGGTATTTTTGGAAGTAGGTAATCAGACTGAAAGTTGACGTTTCCAAGACAATTATTAACAAAGATGTCCAAAACTTGCATTAATGTCTACAATTGTTTAATGAATAATTATAGATTTTTATGTAATTTTTTGTGAGTAATTATAAAAAAAATCAATTTTTTATTGAATAATTACAGAAATATTTGTAATTTTTGGATATGATTGCATGAATATCTGCACATTATTCATTGAATAATTGCATAAATTTATGAAATTATTTAGTAACTTAATTCTAAGGACTTAATTTTTGTATACTTTTTGATAAGGATGTTTGGTGTAAGTTTAAACTTAATAGGGATTTTAGTCAAATTGTCGTCATTACTATTTTATGTCTATATGATTTTTATTGTAAGAATTGGGCATTGGATGGTTAATATTGTATGCTTATATAGCTTATTGTATGCTCACATGAAAATTTTGTGATAAATGGTCGGGTTTAGTTTTTTTCTTTTTGGCACGTAAATAATGTTTACAATAATCATTTATTTTCTCAGGCGTAATTTGATATCCAAACATTTTTTGACTTTCTTGAAACCTGTTCACTTAGGATGTTGATTTTATTTTTTTGATGTAGCTATATCTAAATTTCCAAATGAGAGTTTCCCTATAATTTTTACTGAAGTAATTCACTTAATTGAAGACAGCGTTAAATTTTGAACTAATATATTTTCATAGTAATGTTACTTAAACATACACAAATTCATATTATTAATGAAACACCTTAAAGGATATACAGAATCCATCTTAATCTAGCAAAAGGTAATTAAAAAAATTTGGTATATCTATATTTTTACTATTAATAAAAGATTTCATTGAATAATATTTACATGGTACCTTTTTATGTCATCATCCATTAGCGAAATTTTACCATCGATTTGCAGTCTCCACCGTCATTCTCCTTTTTGATTCAAATCAATGAAATATTACTATCAATTTACCTTTGACGCCACCAACAAAACAACTTAGAATATAAGTACTAGCAACTATTAAAAACTTTGCATTTACAACACATGTTTGTCCATTCATTATTTTTATCGACTAAAAAATACATGTCTGTAGCTATTAGATGCACGCTCATGCAGTTTATATAGGGTTGTTATGGTAATAATAAATTTACCGCTACCATATTACCAGATAATCGGTTATCATTTATGAGTAACACCGTTATACTAGTTTAATTGGTATAGTAACGATAAATTTACTATTTTTTATAGTGAAACATCGGTAATATTTTTTCAAAACTAGCCATAATGGTAATTAACCAGTCGTTTTACAATACACGGATATTCATATAATATGTTGTATTACAAAAAATAAAAGCGAGAAAATTATTAAATTTAATCAATTAATTCAGTTCAAATGATGTTAAATGTACTTTTTTCTTTCTCATTAATATATTTTATTAAGTGATACGATAAAATATATAATAAGACATCATTACAGTGTGAATACATGTCAAATCGTAATTCTCTAGATAAGCTGTAAATTACCAATACCAGTGTAATGAGTACCAGCTTATCGAGATATCAATTTTTGGTATACTAGTCAATCAGTAACGGTAAAGGTAAGCTATTTTATACCAATAAAAACAATATGTTAACTGTATTTGTTGAGCGGTAACGATAACTTCACCATAACATCCCTAGTTTATACCAGTAGTAGAAACAGGAACAACAAGATTTAATATTTGAACATCTTTTACATGTCTGTTGCCAATACGGAATTCAATTGAAAACATGATATAGATTAATTGACTGTAATAATGTTATGTATTTCTCTTGTAACAATCCGGAAAATCAGAACCATAATGGATTTTGAATATTTCAAATAATTTATTTTAAATAATAACAACTAAAAAATTTATTTTAATCGAAGTTAGAATGAATAAATTTATTTTACTTATAAAACGAGCCTGAAATGGCGCAGTTGTTTGAAAATTCGATTTCAAATTTCAATTGAATGTACATGATTCAAAATAAACCGGATTTCAGTAAAACCAGAAATATTTGAATCTGTTTGCAAATATCTTTCCAACGAATGTGAAAAATCCATATTTCATAACGGGAATAAAAAATCATGTCCAGTTGAAAATTCAGAATAGTCATTATGGAATTTATATAATATATGGCCCTTAAAAATTGCCATTTTGCAAACGAACTCTGTTTTTGACGAAACCACTTTTGTTGGATCCGGAATGTCAAATTATTGCTAGTGTAACGTCCCAGATTTTTCGGCCATTTAAATTCGAATATTTAAATCAGTTTATATATTATATTTGAAATATAATGAATTTTTAATCGAATTTATTTATTTAAATGGAGTTCGAATATATATATTTATATATTAATTAAAACGAGCTCGAAACGTCGCGGTAATTCGAAATTTTCGATTTGAACTTTAAACTGGATATATAGGATCCGATATAAGTCGGATTTTTGTGAAACGAGAAACGTTTGAACCGACTTGATGATATTTTCCTAATGAAAGAGAAAAATCAAAATTCCAGCTTATGGATTTCAAGTTACGTCCAATTCAAATTTTCAAATAGTCATTGTGAAATCGTTTTTAAATTATAACGATTTTTTTATTTATATTAAAGGATTTGTATATAAATAAAATATTATTTAAAACCAAGATTTTTATGTCGAATTTGAATTCTATATTATTTGAAATTTGAGCTGTTGGTTAAAAAATATATAATGATATTAAGTTATTTTCGTTAATTGAGTTAATGAATTTAAGTTATATAGTGTATCGAGTTTTTGAGACTTAAAAATATTTAAACAAATCTAAAGCCGGTGTACAACGTAAACACAAACAATACATACATACATGCTAGGACCAATGAAAACGAGTGGTAAATATGCAATAGCAGGACATGACCATTCCCTTACGACTAAACCGTTTGTGCTTAAATCCGTACCATTTAATGAAGAAAGTAAACAATGTTGCTAAAGTGCACAGGGATAGTTGCAATATCATGAATTCTAAATTTATCAAGAATGAACGGACAGAATAAATTATTAAGCATAAAGAAATGAGAACATTTGCACAAAAATATTGAAATAACTAATCTATTTTCAACCCTTAATGAAGACATATATACAGACATCTCAACAAATAAATATGCATACTTAGTTCATTCTGGGAAACATAATACACCAAAAAAAAACCGAACACAAATACATATACACAATTCAAAAAATTACAGAACTACATTGACATATTCATTTACAGAAAATTTCAGATTTTTAAAATCTGACAAGACAAAACAATGCAAACAATGAAGCAACCAAGAAGGATTTCATTTTTTTTAACATCAGCAGCCTTGGTCCGTTCAAGAATTAGTGAATCCACCTTAGCCAGCATTGATCTGCGAAAAGGAAAAAAAAGAAAACAAGAAGAAACCCATCAAAAAGGGAAATTTCATGACATCATTTGAACAGCATAAGAAAAGAGAAGAAAAGGAAAATAAAACAGCTAAAGCATAGGCATTGCGTAGGAAGAGAACAGTAGGTATGATGCATCAAGTCAGTACGAAATCAAACAGCTATATGTATTCAAGACTAAACAGCTAAGACAATGCATAACAGCTAAAGGAGAATGGACGGCAGAAAAAAAACAAAAAAACATAAAATCTATATATTCAGATCTTCACAGTCCAAATTTACAACTGGATATGTACACACATGGAGTCGATTTCATATACAGTTCATATGAAACCGTGCCATATATTTTAGAAAATCTACATCAATATAATTTTCAAATCTTTGGTGAAATGGGAAACTCATTTGGCTCAGTTATACAGGATTCGATCACTGTTCAGTACTATAAATGGTTAAAAATAAAACAAAATAATATATAAATTCAAATCAAACAGCCTGTATATGTATGTGTACAGCAAATTTATATACCCAATGAACACTGCATATATATATGCTCAATCGAATTCATGTGCAAATTCGTATCTGAACCGTACCATAAAATCTACCAACCTACGGTGTAAATCTATGATTTGAAGTAACAATTCATACCACATAGTACTGAAACCAATACACAAGTAAATCTGAGAAGGGAATGGCCTAAATATAGCTGAATCAACCTAGGGTGAACAAGGATAGACGTCAATCTAATTTGAACCAAAACCGCATGTATAAATACGCATCACAAAGAGTTGTTTCAGGATTCCAAAACCAATTTGAAAAACCAACAATAGAGAAAAAATCAAACAGATAATACTAAAATAGAGTAAAAAGGAAAACTTAACTTTTTCCGAAGAAGCTTTGGTCGGGCTTGCTCGTCGTGGTTCTAGGAGGCTCGGGCTTGCTCAACGGTAGGGTGGTGCATCGTGGGAGAAGGGCGGAAGAGGGAGCGACGTTGGTTATCTCAAGATTTGCTGAAGAAAGGAGGCATAGGGTTTTCGATTTGGGGATTAGGGTTTGGTTTGTGATTTTTGGAGGTGGCTGAGTAAATGATCAAAAGGATCGGCGAATGAGGGTTTAAAGGGGGCAAGCGGGCCGGGTTCTTGATTGGGTCTACTGATCATAAGGTAAAGCCCGATTTTAAATTAAAACAAAACCTATTTTTTAATTTAATCTAATTTATAAAATTGTTTAAACGATCTCTCGATCATACGATGTCAGATTTACGCACGATCAGTTGCGTTGGGACCGTAGGGACGAGTACTTTGAGATGGAGTGGGTCTAGGTCAGATCTGAAGTGACTGGAATTTTTATTCGAACTAAACGTCAATCTAATAAAAACCAGATGGTTTATCGTCAGATTCAAATCAAGGTGAGTTAAACTCACTCAGCTCTTCCCATTTATATTTTATATAAATTGGGTTTTTATTTGTGTGTTCTGGTTGCTAGTGGTTGACCGTTTGTTAGTTATATATAAAATTATTGTTGATTTAATTACTGAAATTTAACGGTCGTTCAATTACAGTAGAACACCAATCATGTTGATTTGACCGAAATAAAGTAATTTCCCTTGATTGGTCACGTTTATAAACATGTTTGAAATTTGTTTGAATTGTTTGAATGATCTGTTAATTGGTTGTTGATCATCAATCGAATAAAAGAAATGATTGATTATTGTTGGTTGTTGAACCTTATTTCAACATTTATTCTGATAGTAACCAATGGGTAGTATGGTTGGGTAATTGGCATCACCTGGCTTATAAATCAATCGATTTATAAAAAAATTGGGTTTTATCGACAATGAATTAATAATATTTAAGTTATAAATTTATTTTATAACGAAAAGAGGTTTTGAGAGTTATTACATTGAAAGGTTATTTAAAAATGGAAATAAATATTTAATTATTTATTTAAAGTTTATATAGAAATTATGAAATGGTTTTTGTAAAACGAATTTCTTACATTGATAAGAATTCTAGACAAATGAGCAGGAAATACCTAGCGGTTAAGTATTTGATGAATCATGAACAAATAAAAAGGGGTTAGTTAAATTAATTATATTTTAATTAATTTAAAAGAGGAATTAAATAGAGTTGGTTAAAAGAGTAACCATGTTTTGTGTCGACCATTTAAACTAAGTTAGAATTTAAATTTGTGAAATAACTTAATGGATAAGGGGTTAAGCTTAGTAAGAGTTTAAAAAGGAGATTTATTTTTCTAGTATATAAAGGAGTTAATTAATTCGCAATGATTAATGTGGAGGTGGATAATCTGTTCTTAAATGTGATACATTTAAGTGACTGAATTTGAAAGGAAATAGGATTGAATATTGGAAAAAGGCTAAGGGATGGGTTTTCATATTTGAGCTTGAATCTTAAAATAAAGAAATAAAGAGGTCTAAGCGAATACCCAATTAAATGAAGAGTTTTACTTAACGTTTGAATTAAGTAAAGGGAGGTGAAGTGGTAAAAAGGATATATATATATAACCTGAAATATTATAAACAAGGTTTATAAATGAATATGAGTTTAAACGTCGTTTTTAAATTGGAAATACTTAATCTTGGTATTAAGTTAAATCAATGGATTTGAAAGGAGATTTTCCCAAAAGAAAAAGGTAATTGGGAGAAAGGGATTTGATAAGAGCGTGGTAAACGAAGTTGGAAATAGGAATTGAAATAATAATATAGGGTTTTTGAATTACAACTCGTATCTTATCTAAAGATAAGAACGTTGTTAATCAAGGTCTGAGAGGTAATTAAATACCCCAACTTGAACGACTTCGGGACTATCCAAGAACGATACTAGTTGGCAATGTCAAGAACGTGGGATAAGATTTCCGAAGTAAAGGAAATGATATGAAATTATATTTTCCTTAGTAACAGAATTAAAAGGAGATTGGGCGATAATTTTAAAAGCCAAGTGATGCTGAGTACTAGACCAGTGGATCTATTTTTATGATTTCATGGATGTTTACTTGATAGTTAAATAACCAACTATCAAGTCTCACCCTTACGATTATTGGTATGGAAAGACCGGGATCGAATGAATATTCAAAAACCATTCCGACCAACAAATATGAATATAAAGAAGAGATCAAGCGACGATCGAAATGGAGCAAGTGAAGACCATAGATCTTCATAAAGCGGAAGAACCACTTATAATCTCTGATTCGACCCAGAGATATACTGGGGTTTTGTCGTGGTTGAAACTGTGGACTGCAAGGACTATCGCTACTAATCCATGGGGTGATTCTTATATTGGATGCAGTAGGAGAGTACCTTCGGTTCATCCTGTTCCTGGGTGACTTGTATGGACAAGCGTCTGACAAATTATTTATAAAGGGATTACGTATATTGATTTTCTATAAACGTATCTCTGTTGGTGGCTGAGAAGACTGGACACCTTCTTTAGCTTAATGCTCAGAGTATTTTTGTAGAAATCAGTATTCAGTGATACCTGGCGGATCTGACGATGTGGCATTCAAAGTGAATGGTGGCCAGGTGTTCAAGTGATTTTAACCTCAAGCCTCACAACCGGGAAATGACAAAAAATCGGGCAGGCAGCATGGCTATGTGGGTCGCTCCCATTATGGTGTATAATCACCTATCTAGAGAAATTCCTTTTGTTTCTTATTCTATCGATTCTTCCCATTCGGGAAACGGTGGTTTGAGTCCAACTGTTGGTGATATACATTCGATACACTCAAGCAAAATGAGTGGTCGGTCATGTAAGGGCCAGGTTGCAAGACGTTCTTGTTGAACCCAGTGTATTCGTCTCTTGGGATGCACGAGCGGCAGGTGGTCCCATACCTTGTCATAGTCGGAATCCAATTTCCAATAAGTGCCCACGGTTTTGTTTGTATATATATACGTGGAGCGTGAGACGCAAGCGTTCCACTAGATTGATATTTACTTGTATTTAGACACTATTATAATATCAGAAAATATATTGATTTGAAAACTGTTTGGGTTATCGTAAGGTAAAAACCGTCCGTGTTTATGTGTGGATTTGGTCTTACGATTATCCTTTTCTTTCGAAAGGATTTTGAATTTAAAATCAAGTTGTATGATACCTTAATGTTGTGCGAGTATTTCTCACTCTGGTCCACCAGACTGACCCGGTGTTTTGTAAATGCTCGGGTTAGCCTGGAGTGTACAGGTTCAGGTCATCAGGTACTGCGAAGTCCAGAGACGAGCTGAAGATGTTCAGACGAATGATATTCCGCTGTGTGATTATATATATGATAACAGATTATCAAAACTGTCCAGATGTGTGTTGTACTTTGATATTGTAAGTATTTTCAAAAGCTCTCAATAAAGATTATTTCTGTATTACATTTTGTTCCGCTGCGATGTGAGACTCTGTGTTGGTTCTTCTTCTTCTTCTTCTATTCTAATATTTCTTTCTTCCTTATCTCACCCTCTAATTTCTTTCTATAAACGTTCCAGTGTTTTCGGTGTTGGGAAGGTCGGCATAAGTCATGGTAAGGGTATTTATGTCGATTTTCGGGCCGAAATCCGCTGGGTCGTTACAGTGGTATCAGAGCTATTGGTTGAGTAGTAACCTTGGCTCTGTGGCGTAACTCAATAGAGATGGGGTTAGTAACACCCTAGATTGAGTTTGAGTGTATATACATGAGAGCGTATTTGTAAGATTTTATATACAAATATTTTGTATTGTGTTATTTGACTGGTTCAAGTGTTGAGAAGCGTTGAACTAGTGAAAGGATACAATATTGTTTATAAAAGAGGGTAGATGAAATAATTTTACCCAAGATATATTTTTATATAGAAAAAAAAGAATTTATTTTCTATATTATAGTAATGTTGGATGTTTGTTTGTTTGTTCTGATTGATTTGATTTGAAATCAAATTTGAATTTTGAAATAAAAGTGAATTCGTAAATCGAATTAGATATGAAAGTGAAACTGAACCTTGTTAAATGAATTTAATCAGTTGGGGTTAATGAGAAACTGTATGAATGGAAAATAAGGAGATAAATCCCGGTATAGTGGATTGGAAATAAGATTGGGTGGTGAAGTGGAAACAGAATTGTCTAACCCAGATTATTGTTTACATTATAAGTGGAATAAATGCAGAATCCCGGAGGTTGTGGAGATAATTTGGTTATACAGATTGGGAATGCAGGCGATAAGCAGTTGCTTGATACGCTTTGGAAGTTGGGATTTGAGTTGGAATGCTCGACCAAACGGTAAACCTTATATTATGGATTTGAGTTAGGATTTGAGTTGCCATTTGGATTTTTAATTTTCTTTTCGAAGAAATAGAGGCCTAGAGTAGCAGTGGTGCTCGTACCGATCGAGCCATGCAGGAAAGATGCTGGCGAAATTATCGAAATTTTTGGAGTTCAAATTTATTTTGAAATTTAATGCGAAAGTAATGATTCTAAAATAATATGGTTCGGAATATTCTCCTTACTTTACAATTTCGAGGACGAAATTATTTTAAGGGGGGAAGAATGTAACGTCCCAGATTTTTCGGCCATTTAAATTCGAATATTTAAATCAGTTTATATATTATATTTGAAATATAATGAATTTTTAATCGAATTTATTTATTTAAATGGAGTTCGAATATATATATTTATATATTAATTAAAACGAGCTCGAAACATCGCGGTAATTCGAAATTTTCGATTTGAATTTTAAACTGGATATATAGGATCCGATATAAGTCGGATTTTTGTGAAACGAGAAACGTTTGAACCGACTTGATGATATTTTCCTAATGAAAGAGAAAAATTGAAATTCCAGCTTATGGATTTCAAGTTACGTCCAATTCAAATTTTCAAATAGTCGCTGTGAAATCGTATTTAAATTATAACGATTTATTTTATTTATATTAAAGGATTTGTATATAAATAAAATATTATTTAAAACCAAGTTTTTTATGTCGAATTTGAATTCTATATTATTTGAAATTTGAGATGTTGGCTTAAATAAATATAATGATATTAAGTTATTTTCGTTAATTGAGTTAATGAATTTAAGTTATATAGTGTATCGAGTTTTTGAGACTTAAAAATATTTAAACTAATCTAAAGCCGGTGTACAACGTAAACACAAACCATACATACATATATGCAAGGACCAATGAAAACGAGTGGTAAATATGCAATAGCAAGACATGACCATTCCCTTACGACTAAAGCATTTGTGCTTAAATCTGTACCATTTAATGAAGAAAGTAAATAATGTTGCTAAAGTGCACAGGGATAGTTGCAATATCATGAATTCTAAATTTATCAAGAATGAACAGACAGAATAAATTATTAAGCATAAAGAAATGAGAACATTTCCAAAAAAATATTGAAATAACTAATCTATTTTCAACCCTTAATGAAGACATATATACAGACATCTCAACAAATAAATATGCATACTTAGTTCATTCTGGGAAACATAATACACCAAAAAAAACCGAACACAAATACATATACAAAATTCAACAAATTACATAACTGCATTGACATATTCATGTACAGAAAATTTCAGATTTTTAAAATATGACAAGACAAAACAATGCAAACAATGAAACAACCAAGAGGGATTTCATTTTTTTAACATCAGCAGCCTTGGTCCTTTCAAGAATTAGTGAATCCACCTCTGCCAGCATTGGTCTGCGAAAAGGAAAAAAAAGAAAACAAGAAGAAAACCCATCAAAATAGGAAATTTCATGACATCATTTGAACAGCATAAGAAAAGAAAAGAAAAATAAAATAAAACAGCTAAAGCATAGGCATTGCGTAGGAAGAGAACAGTAGGTATGATGCATCAAGTCAGTACGAAATCAGACAGCTATATGTATTCAAGACTAAACAGCTAAGACAATGCATAATAGCTAAAGGAGAATAGACAGCAGAAAAAAAAGATAAAATCTATATATTCAGATCTTCACAGTCCGAATTTACAACTGGATATGTACACACATGGAGTCGATTTCATATACAGTTCATATGAAACTGTGCCATATATTTTAGAAAATCTACATCAATATAATTTACAAATCTTTTGTGAAATGGGAAACTCATTTGGCTCAGTTATACAAGATTCGATCACTGTTCAGTACTATAAATGGTTTAAAAAAAATATAAATTCAAATCAAACAGCCTGTATATGTATGTGTACAGCAAATTTATATACCCAATGAACATTACATATATATATGCTCAATCGAATTCATGTGCAAATTCGTATCTGAACCGTACAATAAAATCTACCAACCTACGGTGTAAATCTATGATTTTAAGTAACAATTCATACCACACAGTACTGAAACCAATACACAAGTAAATCTGAGAAGGTAATGGCCTAAATATAGCTGAATCAACCTAGGGTGAACAAGGATAGACGTCGATCTAATCTGAACCAAAACCGCATGTATAAATACGCATCACACAGAGTTGTTTCAGGATTCCAAAACCAATTCGAAAAACCAACAGTAGAGAAAAAAATCAAACAAATAATACTAAAATAGAGTAAAAAGGACAACTTAGCTTTTTCCGAAGAAGCTTCGGTCGGGCTTGCTCGTCGTGGTTCTAGGAGGCTCGGGCTTGCTCAACGGTAGGGTGGTGGATCGCGGGAGAAGGGCAGAAGAGGGAGCGACGTTGGTTATCTCAAGATTTGCTGAAGAAAGGGGGCATAGGGTTTTCGATTTGGGGATTAGGGTTTGGTTTGTGATTTTTGGAGGCGGCCGAGTAACTGATCAAAAGGATCGACGAATGAGGGTTTAAAGGGGGCAAGCGGGTCGGGTTCTTGATTGGACCAATTGATCATAAGGTAAAGCCCGATTTTAAATTAAAACAAAACCTACGTTTTAATTTAATTTATAAAATTGTTTAAACGATTTCTCGATCATACGATGTCAGATTTACGCACGGTCAGTTGCGTTGGGACCGTGGGGACGAGTACATCAAGATGGAGCGGGTCAAGGTCAGATCTAAAGTGACTGGAATTTTTATTCGAAGTAAACGTCAATCTAATAAAAACCAGATGGTTTATCATCAGATTCAAATCAAGGTGTGTTAAACTCACTCAGCGCTTCCCATTTATATTTTTTATATAAATTGGGTTTTTATTTGTGTGTTTAGGTTGCTAGTGGTTGACCGTTTGTTAGTTATATATAAAATTATTGTTGATTTAATTACTGAAATTTAACGGTCGTTCAATTTCAGTAGAACACCAATCGTGTTGATTTGACCCAAATAAAGTAATTTCCCTTGATTGGTCATGTTTATAAACGTGTTTGAAATTTGTTTGAATTGTTTGAATGATCTGTTAATTGGTTGTTGATCATCAATCGAATAAAAGAAATGATTGATTATTGTTGGTTGTTGAACCTTATTTCAACATTTATTCTGATAGTAACCAATGGGTAGTATGGTTGGGTAATTGGCATCACCTGGCTTATAAATCAATCGATTTATAAAAAAAATGGGTTTTAGTGACAATGAATTAATAATATTTAAGTTATAAATTTATTTTATAACGTAAAGAGGTTTTGAGAGTTATTACATTGAAAGGTTATTTAAAAATGGAAATAAATATTTAATTATTTATTTATTTAAAGTTTATATAGAAATTATGAAATGGTTTTTGTAAAACGAATTTCTTACGTTGATAAGAATTCTAGACAAATGAGTAGGAAATACCTAGCGGTTAAGTATTTGATGAATCATGAACAAATAAAAAGGGGTTAATTAAATTAATTATATTTTAGTTAATTTAAAAGAGGAATTAAATAGAGTTGGTTTAAAGAGTAACCATGTTTTGTGTCGACCATTTAAATTAGAATTTAAATTTGTGAAATAACTTAATGGATAAGGGGTTAAGCTTAGTAAGAGTTTAAAAAGGAGATTTATTTTTCTAGTATATAAAGGAGTTAATTAATTCGCAATGATTAATGTGGAGGTGGATAATCTGTTCTTAAATGTGATACATTTAAGTGACTGAATTTGAAAGGAAATAGGATTGAATATTGGAAAAAGGCTAAGGGATGGGTTTTCATATTTGAGCTTGAATCTTAAAATAAAGAAATAAAGAGGTCTAAGCGAATACCCAGTTAAATGAAGAGTTTTACTTAACGTTTGAATTAAGTAAAGGGAGGTGAAGAGGTAAAAAGGATATACATACATATATATATATATATATATATATATATATATATATATATATATATAACCTGAAATATTATAAACAAGGTTTATAAATGAATATGAGTTTAAACGTCGTTTTTAAATTGGAAATACTTAATCTTGGTATTAAGTTAAATCAATGGATTTGAAAGGAGATTTTCCCGAAAGAAAAAGGTAATTGGGAGAAAGGGATTTGATAAGAGCGTGGTAAACGAAGTTGGAAATAGGAATTGAAATAATAATATAGGGTTTTTGAATTACAACTCGTATCTTATCTAAAGATAAGAAAGTTGTTGATCAAGGTCTGAGAGGTAATTAAATACCCCAACTTGAATGACTTCGGGACTATCCAAGAACGATACTAGTTGGCAATGTCAAGAATGTGGGATAAGATTTCCGAAGTAAAGGAAATGATATGAAATTATATTTTCCCAAGTAACAGAATTAAAAGGAGGTTGGGCGATAATTTTAAAAGCCAAGTGATGCTGAGTACTTGACCAGTGGATCTATTTTTATGATTTCATGGATGTTTACTTGATAGTTAAATAACCGACTATCAAGTCTGACCCTTACGATTGTTGGTATGGAAAGACCGGGATCGAATGAATATTCGAAAACCATTCTGACCAACAAATACGAATATAAAGAAGAGATCAAGCGACAATCGAGATGGAGCATGTGTAGACCATAGATCTTCATAAAGCGGAAGAACCACTTATAATCTCTGATTCGACCCAGAGATATACTGGGGTTCTGTCGTGGTTGAAACTGTGGATTGCAAGGACTATCGCTACTGATCCATGGGGTGATTCCTATATTGGATGCAGTAGGAGAGTACTGAGACGACCCCAAACCCTGTACTGACGGTGGCAAGGGTAATCCGTGGGATATAACACAGAAACAGATAATAGCAGAGCAGAATTAAGTAAATACACCAGATAATGAACAATAGAATATACGGGATAAAAGTAATCATCAGAGTTACACAGTATACAGGATCTTACTTAGTACAAATACAGTTCAGCTATAAATAAATGTCTACAGCGGAAAACAAACATAATATGTACAATGGGAGCTGAACAACATAAAAAGAGATAAATGATAGAATCCATCTTCAGCTCCAGCTATCCAGAAAGAACCAGCTAAACCTGAATACAAGGCTGCCCGTGAAGAAAAAGGGGCACCCGAGTTTGAGAGTGAAACAAACTACGAGTCAGTCATGGGACTGGTATGAGAAATCTACTCAACACATATATAATTTTGGCCAATCACAGGACCACGCCACTTTCGTGGAACGGGTTTACTCCATTGGATTGCCCGTGCTTTAAAACAAATATTTCTTTTAAACATCGCTATGTTTTTTTTCTAAAAATGAAGCCATTATAAGACTCAGTTCCCATCACACAATGCAACGCAAACCGGAGGATAGAGTTTTTTTACCTTATAACGGCCAAAATATGCTTGACACGAATAAAACAAAGGCATTTGATATTATTGCTAGTGTTTATATGGTTTGAAAACAATTTCAAATCATAACTATCAATTATAGATGACATGAGCGTCCCATGCCACTTTGTC
Source organism: Allium sativum (assembly GCA_030737875.1). Taxonomy (NCBI): domain Eukaryota; kingdom Viridiplantae; phylum Streptophyta; class Magnoliopsida; order Asparagales; family Amaryllidaceae; genus Allium; species Allium sativum. The sequence goes on from CM060921.1 coordinate 284,966,453, forward strand.
GCCAGATATATATACAATCGAAACCGCACAGTCACGTATTTGGAAATTGGGTTTCCGTCATGAACCAAGGCAAAGATAGTCCTTACCGAATTTGAGACAATCTAGCCTACCATGTCTCAGGATCAGAGCTCGAGTGACCCTTGGATCGTCAGGGCCGGTCCACCGATGTGGATTAAAATGCCTAAGCAATACGTTTCCCCGCCCTTTGGGGCGCAAACGAGCCAACGAATGACTCCATCGGACCCGGATCGTCCGATCAAACCGAGGTGCCTCGCAACAGCAACAACCACATAGGTGAAAAGTATATAAATGTCAGGGCTGGTAGGTCACTGACACCACCCTAGCTAGAAAGAAACGCATGCCCTCCCTGAGGTCCTTCTCCCGTTTCTGGTTCATACCGGGGTGTGAGGCTCGTGATTTCACGTTATACACAAAGCTACGCCACACAGGCGGTGCTTTGATCATCTCCACAAGACTTTGCTTTCCAACAGAAGTCCTGATCATTACATCTTAGCTTGCCACACAGGCAATTCATGTCATGCGACTGATGTCCATCGATATACAACCTCTGAGCTCGTGCGTCTCAGAGAAGGGCGTTAAGCAAAAGAATAAATTCTCCGCCGCCATACAGATGTATATTTAACAGAAATCAATCAACACAGAATAAACTCCAATGTCAGACACACAGTCCACTTGCAAGTCCGTTCTGGGTCTGAACGAAACCGGAGGCACTAAATACCTCGCAAACCCATCGATCACCACGTACGTCTGGACGATCACCACTCATTATCCATATTTCGGGATGCCTCCCAATCAGGACCTCGGTTACCATCCAAACGAGGTGAAGATCTCCGGCCTTCGACCACCGTCTTCATCTTCAATTTCTTATCGTCGGTCAATTATTTGAAATGAGAATTAACTCGGCCTTTTCAAATAACTCACGTATATTTAGAATTTCAAATCAATTTATTTCAATGGTTAAATTATTCAACAACACCAATTTTGTTCTTTAATGTAATTTTCACACCAAACATATTCAACCATCAAATACCACATAAATCGAGCAAATTCAGTTTATTTCCATTCCATATTGTTTATGGTATTTTATAACGATTTATCACTATTTTTATTTATTTTAAAATAGCCAATTTATTCCAAAACGACGCTTCGGGCCATAACGCGGCCGTGGCGCTGTTTTTCTTCAGATTTGATTTACACCTATCTGGAAATCTAACCGTTGGATCTTCACACAATTTACATCATTAGAAAGGTCTTTTCAAAACGAATCCAACAGTTCCAGTTTCGGGAAAATCCGACGGTCGGATCTCCCGGTACAATCGTTTTGAAGTTTCGATTTCAAAATACGAACTGCAGCGTCGTTATTCGGTTAAGTATAATTATATTTATATATATATAAATATAATCGTTTCTGGCGCTGTTTTTCTTCAGATTCGAATTAAACATTCCAGACAATCCAACCGTTGGATTTTTACAAGGTTGGTGCCGTTGGGAAGATATTTCCAAGGCGAACCCGACGGTTGCGGTTTCGGGAAAATCCGATGGTCGGATTCCTCATACTATTCGTTTCAAATTACGATTCTGAAACACGAACTGCACGGCTTCGATTCCTTTTAATTATATTTATATTTATATATATAAATATAGTTCATTCTATAATTTCAACTATAGTTCATTCTATATTTTCAACTTCGTTTTCACTTCAAATATTTCACTAAGGCCTTAATATTTTGGAAAATTTCGCCATAACCTCCTTTGTACGGGGAGGGGTTTGGAAATTTATTGGGCCGTGTTAGGTACCCAATAAATCCTAAAAAGCATTCACATATTTATAGTGATATATTCTGGTGTTTACGGGGGAGCATGTATAGATAATCACTCCAGAGAATAAATTCTCGTCACCCCGTTTCCGTGTGGAAATAAATAGTCCATGTGACGTATCTAATAACTAGAGAGACGTGATTATTGTCAACTCCAGACCCGTGTGGGGTTTTTATTAATCTGGCAATTTATCGTTATATTTTATAGAGTCCATATCAGTCATCAGTTCAACCTGTAGTATATAATCATCGCCATACAAGCCTCTCGCTCGTATGGTAAATCTTCCACCTCGTCACACAAGCTCCAATTGCTTATGTGTAATATGATGAAGTATGCCTATCGTCAAGAAGTATGCCATGTAGCGTAGTTCAAATTTAATTGTTACTATCCTACGGCGATATTTATTATTTCACACAGAATAACCAGCACTCCGCATCCAATGGCATTCACAGGAGTTGATATAAAAATAAAATTGCGCAGCCAACTCATCAAGGCTTACCTATTTGTCGGGCACGCAAATAATTTCTTTACTCTACAGCTAATCCATTTTTCCTGTTCAACACATGTATATATATGCAGAACAAAGCCAATTATGATATTTCTAGCAAACTATTATTTATTTCAACACGTGTGTATTTTTATCAAAGCGTATATATGATAAAAGAAATATTTTTATCATCAAAATATTTATTTAACACGTGAATGTTTTTAACACTTCATATTCACAATAAAAATGTAGTTTTTATTGTCTATTCATTTTATTTCAAATTACGATAACATTCAACACATGAATTTCAACTCGACGAACGAATTTCAATTCAACACATGAATATTCTCTATAGTTTGTATATATATAAAAATGTGATTTTTATCGCTAAAACTATTTGTTTAAATTCAAATAATATTCAACACATGAATTTCAACTCAACGAATGAATTGCAACCCAACACATGAATATTCTCTATAGTTTGTATATATATAAAAATGTGATTTTTATCGCTAAAACTATTTGTTTAAATTCAAATAATATTCAACACATGAATTTCAACTCAACGAATGAATTGCAACTCAACACATGAATATTCTCTATAGTTTGTATATATATAAAAATGTGATTTTTATCGCTAAAACTATTTGTTTAAATTCAAATAATATTCAACACATGAATTTCAACTCAACGAATGAATTGTAAATCAACACATGAATATTATTTCAACATATGTGATTTATTTCAACGAATGAAAATTATTCTAACACATGTATATTTCAGAAAATTTCGGCAGCATAACGGCAGGGTAGTTAAAACCGGGACCGTCCCTAGTACGGCTCCTCGCTCTACCTTAAAACCTCGCGGTTTTTGACAATGGGGATCATGCATCTAGTTCGCACGCAGGCGGCATGTATATATTTATTTCATTTCCACAAACTAATCCTATGTGGTTTCAACTAAATATTTCTCAACCACAAATGGGTATTTTTCAACCACAATCAATCAATATCAACCACAAACAATCCCAAACAACCATTCGCTATCAATCAATTTTCACAACAATCACAACCAATAAATATCGTCCATGGTTTGTGGACGAGGGGCGTATATATATATATATATATTTATATATAGCAATTCACTTCTATTTCAACACATATATAATTTTTACAACGCATATACAACTTATACATCGAACGTACAACTTATACAACGCTTATACATGAGGTGTACAACGCTTATATAACTCATACATCGACTATATAATTTATACATCGTCGTTTTCCATATCGTTTATAAATTAGAAATCTCACATTGGGTTCCACTCCACCAAAAATAGCAGAAGGCTCAGAAAAATATGCGGTCTCTTCTAAAATGTAGAAGACGTCGACACGGTCACGATGTTTCCTGTTTCATCGAATTTCGTTAACGTATGAAAAAGATATGATTTTTCAAACATCAAACCATTTAAAAACGTAATTAATTGAATTTATAGCGTAAAAAAACGCTACCTTATCTCCTATTTAAAATCCACTCCCGATGTCGATTTCCCCCTTTCCAAAACTAGGGTTCTGCCTTTCATCGCCGGAGGACCACCGTACGTCGATCAACCTTCACCATCTTGCTCCCCTTCGCGTCGCCTACCCGCACACCCCCATGACGTCGAACTCGAGATCCCCACGGCGGTGCAAAACAGGTCCAAGCGTCGGCCCTTCCAGCTCCAATTCCACACAGCACACTTAGCTAGAACCCATCACACCCGTTCAAATTATAGAGGGCGTTTAGCTCTTCGATTCGGTGGTTTGGATTTTGATTTTCGTAAAGTAGAGAGGGAGATCGGTGCGGCTTGATTTGGAGCGATTCCTGTCGTCGGTTTTGACAGAGAGCGGCGGCTAGGGTTTAGTTTTTTTTTTTTAATTTTTTTTTCTATTTTCTGATTGGTTGTGAGGATTTTATAATATTTTAATTTCCAAAAATACCCCTTTATTAATACGAACCCCGAATTCAACCCAACGACTGTCGCCCCTAGCTGAATACCCCCATTCCGAACACAATGGGATATGTTTCGAAGGCCCATTCGAATGTTTCAGTCAGTTTCCATTCAAATTAAATATAAAACATTCAATATTTAATTTGAACGTGCATTTCAATTTGCCAGGGCCACAAACTGATTCGAAAAATTCCAGAAAAATAAATCTAGCTATGTTTTGACGATACGGTCCCAACAAAACTAGTTTCGTCGAATTCTGAGACCGTTTGCAAAAAGGCCAATTTTTGGTCGATCCAATTTAACTGTAATTGACCAAAACACATTTTCCTTTGCCACGCTCACATACTAGCTTCAAAAATTATGAAATTTGAAACCTAGCAATAACTTCACATCCCAGATCTAACAAAAGTGGTTTCGTCGAATTCCGAGGTCGTATGCAAAATGGCCAATTTCACGGGCTATATAAATTCCATAGCGACCTTTCTGAAAATTCATTCGGCCATAACTTTTGATTTCCGCTATGAAAATCCGATTTTTCAGATTTGTTAGAAAGGTATTCACTAACAGATTTAAATATTTTTGGTTTCACTAAAATCCGTTTTGGTTTGCACCCGGTACAGTCCGACAAAGTTTGAATTCAATTTTTGAAACTACAGCGCCATTTCAAGCCTTGTTTATAATTATAATTAATTATATTCATTTCAATTGTCGTTTCAACTCAGTTTTCATCGCTATTATTTAAAATATTTATTTTAAATATTTACAATCTGTTATTTTAGCCAATTTAAAATTTTTAAATTGGTTCAGATTTTCTGGGTCGTTACAAGTACCTTCGGTTCATCCTGTTCCTGGGTGACTTGTATGGACGAGCGTCTGACAAAGTATTTCTAAAGGGATTACATATATTGATTTTCTACAAACGTATCTCTGTTGGTGGCTGAGAAGACTGGACACCTTCTTTAGCTTAACGCTCAGAGTATTTTTGTGGATATCGGTATTTAGTGATACCTGGCGGATCTGACAATGTGGCATTCAAAGTGAATGGTGGCCAGGTGTTCAAGAGATTTAACCTCAAGCCTCACAGCCGGGAAATGACAAAAAATCGGGCAGGCAGCATGGCTATGTGGGTCGCTCCCATTATGGTGTATAATCACCTATCTAGAGAAATTCCTTTTGTTTCTTATTCTATCAATTCTACCCATTCGGGAAACGGTGGTTTGAGTCCAACCGTTGGTGATATACATTCGATACACTCAAGCGAAATGAGTGGTCGGTCATGTGAGGGTCGGGTTGCAAGACGTTCTTGTTGAACCTAGTGTATTCGTCTCTAGGGATACACGAGCGGCAGGTGGTCCCATACCTTGTCATGGTCGGAATCCAATTTCCAATAAGTGCCCACGGTTTTGTTTGTATATATATATATACGTGGAGCGTGAGATGCAAGCGTTCCACTAGATTGATATTTACTTATATTTAGATACTATTATAATATCAGAAAAGATATTGATTTGAAAACTGTTTTGGGTTATCGTAAGGTAAAAACCGTCTGTGTTTATGTGTGGATTTGGTCTTACGATTATCTTTTTCTTTCGAAAGGATTTTGAATTTAAAATCAAGTTGTATGATACCTTAATGCTATGCGAGTTTTTCTCACTCTAGTCCACCAGACTGACCCAGTGTTTTGTAAATGCTCGGGTTAGCCCGGAGTGTACAGGTTCAGGTCATCAGGTACTGCGAAGTCCAGAGACGAGCTGAAGATGTTCAGTCGAATGATATTCCACTGTGTGATTATATATATGAGGACAGATTATCAAAACTGTCCAGATGTGTGTTGTACTCTGATATTGTAAGTATTTTCAAAAGCTCTCAATAAAGATTATTTCTGTAATATATTTTGATCTGCTGCGATGTGAGACTCTGTGTTGGTTCTTCTTCTATTCTAATATTTCTTTATTCCTTATCTCACTCTCTAATTTCTTTCTATAAACGTTCCAGTGTTTTCAGTGTTGGGAAGGTCGGCAAAAGTCATGGTAAGGGTATTTATGTCGATTTTCGGGCCGAAATCCGCTGGGTCGTTACAGCTAGATTCCAATTTTCCAAATTTTTGGAATCAATATGTGAGTGTGGTGAATTTAAACGTGTTTGGTCAATTTAGTTTGAATTTAATCGACTGCAAAATGGTCGTTTTTCAAACGATCTCCAAATTTGATGAAATTAGTTTTGTTAGGACCGTATCGTCAAAACATAACTAGATTTATTTTTCTGGAATTTTTGAAGTCATTATGTGGCCCCGGTAAATTAAAATATGCGTTTGAATTTAAAATGTATTGATTTATATTTTAAATTTAATGGAAACTGATCGAAACGGTCGAATTGGCTTGTGGAGCATATCCCATTGTGTTTGGAATGAGGCATTTACCTAGGGGCGATAGTCGTTGGGTTCGAAAGGAAAATTAACTTTTAGGAATAAAATAGAATTGAAAATGTATTATTATATAAACCCTTTCCCCCTTTCCTTCAGTTAGCGATCAAAAGAAAATTAGAAGAAAAAAGACAACCGCGTCCTCCAGGCCGACCACAGCTCTCTCCACCGCGCCGCCGCAGGCATCAGCCGCCACCCCTGGCGGCCCTCCGTTTCCCCCTCCTCTCTCCATCTCGTGTATTGAAACCAACTGCCCATGAACTCTAAAAACCCACGCTCATGCCAACTAGGCCCCACCGTCGCCACCAGGATAGACCGCCGCCGCCGGAGCCTTCCCCCGACCACTGACCACAGCCCTCCGCCCTCCTCCGGCCTCGTGCAGACCGCGAGCACCCCTCTCCTCCTTAATCGCAGTGTCCCCTCTCCTTTGGACCACTATAAGTTTTTTATTTATTTATTTTAATTTATTTTGAAAAAAAATGATTTCCTTTAATATATAAAGTTAAGATCTTTTAATGTAAAAAAATTTGATTTTCTTTTATAAAATGACTTGATTTTCATTTATTAAAAGATTTGATTTTCATTTATAAAAAGATTTGATTTTGATTTATAAAATGATTTGATTTTGATTTATAAAAAGACTTGATTTTTATTTATACAAGGATATGATTTTTAATTATATAAAGATATGATTTTTAATTATACAAAGATATGATTTTTAATTATACAAAGGTATAATTTTTAATTATACAAAGATATGATTTTTAATTACATAAAACTATGATTTTTATATGTATAGAAGTATTATAAAAATATGATTTTTATATAAGCAAAACGTTATAAAAATATGATTTTTAGCATTATAAAAATATGATTTTTAGCATTATAAAAATATTATTTTTATTATATATATAGCGATATAAAAATATGATTTTTACTATATATACAGCGATATAAAAATATGATTTTTATTATATATATAGCGATATAAAAAAGTGATCTTATATATATATATATATAGTGATATAAAAATGCGATTTTTAAATATATAAACATCATATTAAAAATGCGATTTATACTATGAACAGCGTAGAAAAAATTGCGTTGGAATTTCGGGCAAATCCAAACGGTTAGGAAATTCAGAAATTAAATTGGAGGAGTGGATCCCAAAGGTGAGAACTTCTCACTCCAATTTATTTTCTAGTTAAATATATACTAGGATGCAGAAGGTGCTTAGAAGCACCCGACACCTTTGATTGAAACCATGGATTTTGGTTGTTTGTTTTGATTGATAAATTAGTTGAATTTGATTTGGGGATGTAAATTGAAATGATTAGAATTGGTATGTGTATGGCGCGAGCCAGTATTAGGCGAGGGATAAGGCTAGATCTTATTCTGGTTCTAATATCGCGCCGTTATGCTACCGAACTTTTTTAAAATATATTAGAACAATAAAAATATCATTTTATTGTATAAATGAACTAAATAAGATGTTCATGTGTTGAAATAAATATTTCATCGTTAAAAATATAATTTTTAATGTTTAACGTGTATATAAATGAGAATAAATATTCATTTACAAATCGGACGATTTGTTTATATACACTCATTTGACGGATATTGATTGGAACGATAATTTTACACATCGCCCAACTGCACAAATAATATTCAATATTTGTTGGTTGAAACCCCACACGGGTATTGGGATGATATTTGACGTACACTAATCCCAATTGTTTAGGTGTATGTCAATCGATTGGTTGACAAACTGTTATAAGCGTTAATTATTTATATCTAATGCTTATTCAGTTGTGTAGTGCACTCTGGATGATGGTTGATTGTTTGTCATTGTTGTTATATACATGTGTAGTATGAAATCCATATAACTAACATTATATGGTAATTGATTGTGTCTGATTCCAATTCAGAAGGCACGAAGATTTTAAATAAAGAATATTTTAAAATAACGAATATTTTAAAATAATATTCTGTAAAGGATTAAAATGTGATTTTGATGTCCAATTTGGGATGGACACGAAAATATTAAATATATAAAGCCGTGTTGATTAGATTAACGTCATTTTGACGTGAATGGCATTTATATCGATTTTATTCATTTTTAAAATGAATATCGAAAAGGAAATGATTTCAAAATCTGATGTTTTGAAAATATTATCAGTTATATATAATAGTGATAAGGAAAATTCAATTTTGATTTAAAATTGAAAATGAAGTTGGAATCGTTTTAAAATGAATTTATAAACGATTTATAAAATACGTTTTAAATGGAAATCGAAGAAATATATATAACATATATATTATACATATTTAATGGCCTGAATAGAACGTGCCGTGCCGCGGCAGTTCGCGAATTTCGACCATTGACTTCGAATTGACATTACGGGAGATGCAACCGTCGGATTCTCCTAAAACCGGAACTGTTGGGATCGTATTGAAAAGATATTTCAAACGAATACAAGAGATTTGAAATCTAACGGCTGGATTTGAAATTATGTCCAAATCAAATTTGGAAAAGGTCGATGTAAGTGCAGTTCGATGACCGTTTATGGAAATCGTCTGAAGGGGCCTTAATAAAATTAATAAAAATATTAATAATTTGTGTAAATCATAATAAATGTTTTGGAAAGAACTGGGATGAAAAATCCCACGTTTGTAAAGGTAAAAATATATTTTTATCAAAATGAACTAGTTATTAACTAGATTAGAAATCCAATAATTTTGAGATAAAATAAACTGGATTTGAGAATGGGTTTTAATATAACCAGAATTTCCAATATATGAGTTGGAGTGGATTTGAATGGAAATCATCTTCGGAATATTTCGATGTTGGATTTCGGGATTATACGGATATTGCTATGGAAATTTGGAAGATATATATATATATATATATATATATTGTTATTCCCAATACGATATTTGTTGGTTTCAGAATTTGATATTGAATATAAGCCGATATAATTTCTATTCAGTGCCTTGTATCTAATATCAAATTGGATTTTAGGTTTGTCGTGAACGGTGTCTTAAATAACACTATTCTTAAACCCAGTTGAGAAAAAGAATAAATCTTTTAATTAAGTTTTAGTGAAGTTTTCCCATTAATTAATATTTAACTGGAATTGAATAAAAGAATTGGATTTTGGGTTTGCGTCAATGGTGTTTTCAGTAACACTGTTCTTGAACCGCATGTGAAAAGAATAAATCTTTTAATTAATATTATTAGATTTTCCAATTATATTTAATAAATGGAATATGAATTGGGTTTATTGTGAACTGTGTTTTTAACAATATTCGTTCTTTAACCCGATTTACAATGAAATTTGATTTGGAATTTTTAAATCTTTTTATTTAGATTTAAAGGAAATTTTCCAAAGTAAAGTTTTCTAATTGAATACAACGAATTGGAATGGAATGGAATTCGATTTGATAATAATCGAAGTGAGCTTCTGTGGAGGAAGACGATTAATATATATGAAATTTAAAAGGCTTTGTCGTTATTCCATTTATATTATTAGTCAGATACAGAAATTGATATCGATTATATATATATATATATATATATATCGATCCGTTTTCCGTGAAGATTCCATAATTAATGGAATGTGATTTTGGGATTATCGTGAACTGTGTTTTAAATGACATTAGTTCTTTAACCCAGTTAAAGATAGGATTACATGTTTGACATTGTATTTCGAACTGTACGGTTGATCTCTGCTAAATATATATCTGTTTGTGGCAGAGAATTTATTCTCTTGCTTAACACCCTTCTCTAAGACGTATGAGCTTAGAGGTTATATATCGTCAAAAATCAACAGTACAGTGTAGATTGTCGATGCGGCATGTTTGTGTTTCCAAAGTTAAATGATCATTAATATTGATTTTTGGGGAGATTAAAACTAAGTGGAGTTTTGATGAATCTTTAATTAGATCGAAAAGAGAATGTGATAATTTAAATTATCAAATTTGAGAAATAATCGAGAATGGAGTAGCACCAGTTTTACTCCAAGTGATAGTTAAATCTTTAATAATATTTGAACGTGAAATGGTAATTAAATTTACCGATAACACTGCGGTGTTAGATATGGAGTATTACCAGTTTTTCTCCATAGGATGAATAGGTTGGGATTGAGAAATTAAATAATGATTACATCGATATGGCTCGTTAATCCCGACTAGTTTGGATAAACCTTAATTTGGTTTGAATTAATATCCAAAGGAAGATTAAAGAATAAATTTAAATAATTTATCTTTGATAAAATTAATGGGAACCTTTCCCAAAGTATATGAATATTTAAATAAAAGAATATTCAGAATTGGAATGAGGCGTATGCTGTGTTTTTATAGCACTTGTTTATAATACACGTGAGTTATTCGGAAAGGCCAGGCTTATACCCATTTTGAATAACTAATTCGGCGATAAGTCGACGATGAAGACGGTGATTGAAGACTGGAGGTCCTCACATCATTTGGATAATTACTGATGTCTTGATCGGGTGTACACCCAAGACAAGGTAATAAGTGGTGATCGTCCAGATGTACTTGGAGATTGACCGGATATGCGAGGACCCCTCTCCTGTATTAGACATATGGGACGAGGAGTAAGGTGCCTCCGGTTTCGTTCAGACCCAGAATGAACTTGTAAATGGATGTGTGTCTGACATTGGATTTTATTCTGTGTTGATTGATCTTTATTAAATATATATCTATTTGGTGGCGAATAATTTATTCTCTTGCTTAACACCCTTCTCTGAGACGTATGAGCACAGAGGTTATATATCGATAGACATCAGTCGCACAACGTGAATTGCCTATATGGCATGACTGGATGCAAATGATCAAGGCTTCTATTGAAAAACAGAGTCTTGTGGTTGATGGTCAAAGCACGGCTTTAATATAGCATAGCTTTGTGTATAGTGTTAATTCGCGAGCCTCACACCCCGGTATGAACCAGAAACGGTAGAGGACCTCAAGGAGGACATGCGTTTCTTTCTAGCTAGGAGTGGTGTCATGGTATGGAGCCCAGACATTTTACTTATGTGGATGATGGATAGCGAGGCGCCTCATTTATATCGGTAACTACGGGGCCAATGGATTATATGGTCGACATGCCGACCATTATGCCCCATAGAGCGGGGAAATGTATTGTTCCGGGATTATTAATCCACTTCGTGTGGACCAGCCCTGATGATCCAAAGGCCCACCTGAGTCTGGATCCTGAGACATGGTAGGATAGATTGTCTCGAAGCGGTAAGGATGATATCTTGCCTTGGTTCACAGATGGAATCCAACTTCCAATACGACATTGTGCGGTTTTTATTGTAGGACTAGTATAGCAACATGATATATGGTACCAATGCCGTCTATGATTGATACATTTATATTTGAAGTTGTTTTAATCACTATGCACTTATAATAGTATCAAATGATTTGTTTTAAACGTACCAATCATGTTTGGCTATTATAAGGGAAAACTCTATCCTCCGGCTTGCGTTGCATTGTGTGATGGGACCTGAGTCTTATAATAGCTTCATTTTTTCAAAAAGCATTGCGCTGATTGTTTTATGCACTAGTATTCTTGGGAGGAACCCCGTTCTGTGTTATACGGTGTGGTCCCTTGATTTATTTTATTTTAAAGTAAAGATTTAATAACTGTTTTAGTTCTCACACCAGTCACATGACTGAACTGGAGTTTATTGTTTTAACCTAAACTCTGGGTGCCCCTATTTTCCACACGGGCAACTAGTAGTTTTCGTTTTGTAGATTTATTTATATAGGATCCTGGTTCACAGTTGGAGCTATATTCGGAATGCTCTGTATCCACGTGTTTCTTTAAGCTATGTTATGTATTATTTTTCTACTGCTATGTAATGTATTTTAAATCTCTGATATTTTTCTGATGTATAAATTATTCGTACACTTTATATTCTTGTACTCTGATGTAATTTTTGTAATAAGCAATGAAATGTTCTTCTGTTTGTGTTCTGATTTTTCATGTTCTCAACTCAATCCGGGCTTTCCCGTAAGGGCGAGTTTGGGTCGTTTCAGCTGGTATCAGTGCTTTGGTTTACAGAGCTCAAGAACAAGACACATTAGAACCGAACGAAAGAATTCATCGGAGATTGGATTAGTAATATCCAATGAAAACGACTCGTTAGAGATGGGATCAGTATTATCCTACAATGAGTCCGAAGAGTGTTATTCTTAAAATAAAAATGAAAACAAATTTTTGTTTTGAAACTTTATATTATATTATACGTATTTGAATTTTTATTTTAGATTGATTTGGACAATCGAGTATTTGGAGATTTTGAATATACATGTAATTAATGTGTATTCGAAGCCTCAAATATACTGGATAGATATAGAATCACAACCTAGTCGCCCGGGAATGATTCTGATAATGTGGCCACATCATCAGCATCTGTGCTCGAGTTTCGAAGGTGGGATGTCTATATATTTCCAATTGACTGGTGTAAGAACCAAAACTAGATAAGATTTATTTGTTGTGATTTGGCATCAAAAATACGATTTTTGTATAAATATAAAAGTTAGGTGTTTGAAACGATAATCAACTAACTGATTGTTGATTGTGTTGTTTGATTATTGGTTTGATTTATTAAAATTTTGAACCATTAAGCCAAATTGAATCAAAAATTGAACTGACTTGAAAATTGATTGCAATTGCATGCATATACTTGTATATACATTGAACAGGTCATAGCAAGGAGGCTAAGAAGAGGAATAAAATTGTATGCCCAGCAAATAGGTACATGTTTACTAGTTTATTGGGTTTGTATGATTTTATGAGCCGATTAGCTAGCTGCTTGGCTTTTTTCTTTTTCTTTTTGGTTGGTGAGGGCCCTGCATGGCTTGTTGTGGTTTTAAAGGTCTCCCCGTACAAAGGAGGTTATGGCGAAAATTTTCGAAAATTTAGGGTGTTAGCCAAAATTAGAAATTCTTATAAAGTGAAAAGTTTAAGAATGAAAGCTAGAATGAAAGTTGAGTTGGTTAGTTAAACAACTTTCAGCTCCATTCCTTTTCGAGGACGAAAATATTTTAAGTGGGGGAGATTGTAACAACCCGGAAAATCAGAACCAATTTAAAAAATTTATTTTAGCTATTTTAATAGATTTTGAATATTTCAAATAATTTATTTTAAATAATAACGACTAAAAAATTTATTTCAATCGAAGTTAGAACGAATAAATTTATTTAAATTATAAAATGAGCCTGAAATGGTGCGGCAGTTTGAAAATTCGATTTCAAATTTTAACTGAACGTACAAGATACAAAATAAATCGGATTTCAGTAAAACCAAAAATATTTGAATCTATTTGAAAATATCTTTCCAACGAATGTGAAAAATCCAGATTTCATAACAGGAATAAAATTAAATGTCCAGTTGAAAATTCAGAATAGTCGCTATGGAATTTATATAATATATGGCCCTTAAAATAGTCATTTTGCAAACGAACTCCGTTTTTGATGAGACCACTTTTGTTGGATCAGGAATGTCAAATTATTGCTAGATTCCAATTTTCAGAATTTGGGGAATCAATATGTGAACGTGGTGAATTTAAACGTGTTTGGTCAATTTAGTTTGAATTTAATCGACTGGAAAATGACCATTTTTCAAACGGTCTCCGAATTCGACGAAATTAGTTTTTTTAGAACCGTATCGTCAAAACATAACTAAACTTATTTTTTGGAAATTTTGAAGCCAGTATGCGGCCCCGGTAAATTAGAATATGCCTTTGAATTTAAAATATATTGATTTATATTTTAAATTTAATGGAAACTGATCGAAATAGTCGAATTGGCTTGCGGAACATATCCCATTGTGTTCAAAATGGGGGCATTTTGCTAGAGGCGACAGTCGTTGGGTTCGTTTTGGGGTTCGAAAGGGAAATTAACTTTTCGGAATAAAATATAATTAAATGTATATAATTATGTAAACCCTTTCCCCCTTTCCTTCATTCAATGATCAAAAGAAAATTAAAAGATAAAAAAACGACAGTCGCGTCCTCCAGGCCGATCGCCACCCACGCTGCAGCTCCCTCCACCGCACTGCCACCCCTGATCGCCCTCCATTTCTCCCCTACTCTCTCCATCTCATGTATTGAAACCACACCGTCCAAAAATCCTAAAAACCCACGCTCAGGCTAGCTAGGCCCCACCGCCGCCACCAGGATTGACCGCCGCCACCTGAGCCATCCCCCAACCACCAACCACAACCCTCCGCCCTCCTCCGCCCTCGTGCAGACCGCGAGCACCCCCTCCTCCTCCTTAATCGCAGCGCCCCCTCCCCTTTGGACCACTATAAGGTTTTTTATTATTTATTTTTAAAAATCTGATTTTCTTTAATATATAAAGTTAAGATCTTTTAAGGTAAAAAGATTTGATTTTCATTTATAAAAAGATCTGATTTTCATTTATAAAAAGATTTGATTTTTATTTATAAAAAGATTTGATTTTTATTTATAAAAAGATATGATTTTTAATTATACATAGATATGATTTTTAATTATACAAATATATGATTTTTGATTATATAAAATTATGATTTTTATATGTATAGAAGTATTATAAAAATATGTTTTTTATATAAGCAAAGCGTTATAAAAATATGATTTTTAGCATTATAAAAATATGATTTTTATATAAGCAAAGCGTTATAAAAATATGATTTTTAACATTATATAAATATGTTTTTATAATATATATCGATATAAAAATACGATTTTTATTATACATATAGCAATATAAAAATATGATTTTTATTATATATATAGCAATATAAAAATGTGATCTTATATATATATATATATATATATATATATATATATATAGCGATACAAAAATGCAATTTTTAAATATATAAACATCATATTAAAAATGTGATTTATACTATGAACAACGTGGAAAAGATTGCGTTGGAATTTCGGGCAAATCCAAATGGTTAAGAAATTCAGAAATAAAACTGGAGGAGTGGATCCCAAAGGTGAGAACTTCTCATTACAATTTATTTTCTATTTAAATATATATACTAGGATGCAGACGGTGCTTAGAAGCACCCGACACCTTTGATTGAAACCATGGATTTTGGTTGTTTGTTTTGATTGATAAATTGGTTGAATTTGATTTGGGGATGTAAATTGAATTGATTAGAATTGGTATGTGTATGGCGCGAGCCAGCATTAGGCGAGGGATAAGGCTAGACATTATTCTAGTTCTAATATCGCGCCGTTATGCTGTCGAAATTTTCTAAAATATATTAGAACAATAAAAATATCATTTTTATTGTATAAATGAACTAAATAAGATATTCATGTGTTGAAATAAATATTTTATCGTTAAAAATATAATTTTTAACGTGTATAAGAATGAGAATAAATATTGATTTACAAATTAGATGATTTGTTTATGTACACTCATTTGACGGATATTGATTGGGACGATAATTTTACGCATCGCCCAACTACACAAATAATATTCAATATTTGTTGGTTGAAACCCCACACGGGTATTGGGATGATATTTGACGTGCACTAATCCCAATTGTTTAGTTGTATGTCAATCGATTGGTTGACAGACTGTTGTAAGCATAATTATTTATATTTAATGCTTATGCAGTTGTGTAGTGCACTGTGGATGATGGTTGATTGTTTTTCATTGTTGTTATATACATTTGTAGTATGAAATCCATATAACTAACATTATATGGTAATTGATTGTGTCTGATTCCAACTTAGAAGGCACAAAGATTTTAAATAAAGAATATTTTAAAGTAACAAATATTTTAAAATAATATTCTATAAAGGATTAAAAGGTGATTTTGATGTCTGATTTAGGATGGACACGAAAATATTTAAATATATAAAGCGGTGTTGATTAGATTAATGCCATTTTGACGTGAACGATATTTATATCGATTTTGTTCAATTTTAAAATGAATATCGGAAAGGAAACGATTTCAAAATCTGATATTTTGAAAATATTTTCAGTTATATATAATAATGATAATGAAAATTCAATTTTGATTTAAAATTGAAAATGAAGTTGGAATCGTTTTAAAACAAATTTATAAACGATTTATAAAATACGTCTTAAATGGGAATCGATGAAATATATATAAAATATATATTATATATATTTAATGGTCTGAATAGAATTAGGATGAAAAATAAATGATTTGGAAAGAATTAGGATGAAAAATCCCACGTTTATAAAGATAAAAATATATTTTTATCAAAATGAACTAGTTATCAACTAGATTAGAAATCCAATAAATTTTAAATAAAATAAATTGGATTTGAGAATGGGTTTTAATATAACCAGAATTTCCAATATATGAACTGGAGTGGATTTGAATGGAAATCATCTTCGGAATATTTCGATGCTGGATTTCGGGATTATACGGATATTGTTATGGAAATTGGAAGATATATATATATATATCGTTATTTCCAATACGATATTTGTTGGTTTCAGAATTTGATATTGAATATAAGCCGATATAATTTCTATTCAGAGCCTTGTATTTAATATCAAATTGGATTTTGGGTTTGTCGTGAACGGTGTCTTAAATAACACTATTCTTAAACCCAGATGAGAAAAAGAATAAATCTTTTAATTAAGATTTAGTGAAGTTTTCCTATTAATTAATATTTAATTAGAAATGAATAAAAGAATTGGATTTTGGGTTTGTCATCAATGGTGTTTTCAGTAACACTTTTCTTGAACGCCGTGTGAAAATAATAAATCTTTTAATTAAGATTATTAGAGTTTCCAATTATATTTAATAATTGAAATAAAATGGAATGTGAATTGGGTTAATTGTGAACTGTGTTTTTAATGACATTCGTTCTTTAACCTGATTTACAATGAAATGTAATTTGGAATTTATAAATCTTTTTTTATTTAGATTTAAAGGAAATTTTCCAAAGTAAAATTTTCCAATTGAATATAACAAATTGGAATGGAATGGAATTCGATTTGATAATAATCGAAGTAAGCTTCTGTGGAGGAAGACTGTTGATATGTATGAAATTTAAAAGGCTTTGTCGTTATTCCATTTATATTATTAGTCGAATACAGAATTTGATACCGATTCTATATATATATATATATCGATCTGTTTTCCGTGAAGATTCCATAATTAATGGAATGTGATTTTGGGTTTATCGTGAACTGTGTTTTAAATGACATTAGTTCTTTAACCCAGTTAAAGACAGGATTACATGTCTAACATTGTATTTCGAACTGTATGGTTGATTTCTACTAAATATATATCTGTTTGGTGGAGGAGAATTTATTCTCTTGCTTAACACCCTTCTCTAAGACGTACGAGCTAGAGGTTATATATTGGCAGAAATCAATATTACGGTGTAGATTGTTTGTGTTTCTAAAGTTAAATGATCATTAATTTTGATTTTTGGGAAGATTAAAACTAAGTGAAGTTTCAATGAATCTTTAAATAGATTGGAAAGAGAATGTAATATTTTAAATTATCTAATTCGGTAAATGGTTGAGAATGGAGTAGCACCAGTTTTACTCCAAGCGATAGTCAAATCTTTAATTAGATTTGAACGTGAAATGGTAATTAAATTTACCGATAACATCGTGGTGTTATATATGGAGTATTACCTGTTTTGCTCCATGGGATGAATAGGTTGGGATTGGGAAATTAAACAAATGATTACATCGATATGGCTCGTTAATCTCGACTAGTTTGGATAAACCTTAATTTGGTTTGAATTAATATCCAAAGGAAGATTAAAGAATAAATTTAAATATTTTATCTTTGATAAAATTAATGGGAACATTTCCCAAAGGATATGAATATTTAAATAAAAGAATATTCAGAATTAGAATTAGGCGTTTGTTGTGTTTTTATAGCACTTGTTTATAATATACGCAAGTTATTCGGAAAAGGCCGGGTTTATACCCATTCTGAGTAACTAATTCGACGATAAGTTGACGATGAAGACGGTGATTGAAGACCGGAGGTCTTCACATCATTTGGATGATTACTGATGTCTTGATCGGGCTATACACCCAAGACAAGGTAATAAGTGGAGATCGTCCAGACGTACTTGGAGATCAACCGGATATGCGATAACCTCTCTCCTGTATCGGACATATGGGACAAGCAATAAGGTGCCTCCAGTTTCGTTCAGACTCAAAATGAACTTGTAAATGGTTGTGGTCTGACATTGGATTTTATTCTGTGTTGATTGATCTCTATTAAATATGTATCTGTTTAGTGGCAGAGAATTTATTCTCTTGCTTAACACCCTTCTCTGAGACGTATGAGCTCAGAGGTTACATATCTATAGACATCAGTCGCACAACATGAATTGCTTGTGTGGCATGCTGAGATGCAAATGATCAAGGCTTCTGTTGAAAAGCAGAGTCCTGTGGTTGATGATCAAAGCACGGCTTTAATATAGCATAGCCTTGTGTATAGCGTTAATTCACGAGCCTCACACCCCGGTGTTAACCAGAAACGGGAGAAGACCTCAGCGAGGACATGCGTTTCTTTCTAGCTAGGAGTGGTGTCATGGTATGGAGCCTAGACATTTTACTTATGTGGATTATGGATAGCGAGGCGCCTCGGTTATATCGGTCACTGCGGAGCCGATGGATGAGATGGTCAACATACTGACCATTACGCCCCATAGTGCAGGGAAATGTATTGTTCAGGGATTATTAATCCACTTCGTGTGGACCGGCCCTGACGATCCAAGGGCCCACCTAAGTCTGGGTCCTGAGACATGGTGGGCTAGATTTTCTCGAAGCGGTAAGGACGATCCCTTGCCTTAGTTCACAGATGGAATACAACTTCCAATACGACGTCGTGTGGTTTTAATTGTAGAACTAGTATGGCGACATGATATATAGTACCCATGTCGTCTATGATTGATACATTTATATTTGAAGTTGTTTTAAACACTATGCACTTATAATATTATCAAATGATTTGTTTTAAACGTACCAAGCATGTTTGGCTATTATAAGGGAAAACTCTATCCTCCGGCTTGCGTTGCATTGTGTGATGGGACTTGAGTCTTATAATAGCTTCATTTTTCCAAAAAGCATTGTGTTGATTGTTTTATGCACTGGTATTCTTGGGAGGAAACCCGTTCTATGTTATACGTGTGGTCCCTTGATTTACTTTATTTTAAAGTAAAGAATTAATAACTGTTTTAGTTCTCACACTAATCGCATGATTGAACTGGAGTTTATTGTTTTAAGCTAAACTCTAGGTGCTCCTATTTTCCACACGGGAAGCTAGTAGTTTTGGTTTTGCAGATTTATTTATACAGGATCCTAGTTTACAGCTGGAGCTATATTCGGAACGCGCTATATCCATGTATTTCTTAAAGCTATGTTATGTATTATTTTTCCGCTGCTATGTAATGTATTTTAAATCTCTGATATTTTTCTGATGTATAAATTATTCATACTCTTTTATATTCTTGTACTCTGATGTAATTGTTGTAATAAGCAATGAATTTTTCTTCTGTTTGTGTTCTGATTGTCGTGTTCTCAACTTAGTCCGGGCTTTCCCGTAAGGGCGAGTTTGGGTCGTTTCATCTCTTAATCATTGGTGCATCATACACTCTATATTTCTCAAAACATTTAAAATATAGCACCATACAGCATCTCGTACATGTTTGTACAAAGGTATGCTAGAATTCTTCAAAAACATTGAGCTTGTATCTTCTATTATAATTATGGTCTTTGTTTTTTTACGCAAGCATGTTTATCCATTATTCTTTTAAAATGTGGTATATGAGTTTATATATTTTTGTCATTAGAATTTGACTTCGTATTAAAAGAGATACATACTGATTATTTGAAATACAATGTAAAAAAAATTAAAATTTTCAATGTACGATTAATATTTCTAGGAAAAAAAATAAATACTTGATTATGACTAACTATTGGAACACGTAAATTAATTTCTATCTATAATTCATACTTTCTTCTGTGTTAGCATTATTCAACTGTTAAATTTTGGACATTTGTCCAAGTTATAATTGTATTGTAATAATCCTATTAATACAATATAGCTCATTAATAACACATTAGTTTTATTGATACAATATATTTGCTTCACAAAAATAGTGTGTGTTATTCCACTATATAAACTATGATCCATAACTAGTTATATAGATACCATTAAAGTATTGCTTCATATAATGCAAATTTAAAAACTATTTTAAGTGTTCTTTCAACATTTATGTCAACTAGTAAAAGCCTATTGTTTCTTGTTATCTTATATTCCACCCAATTATTAATTTGATTGCACTGAAATCAAAATAAAATCAACAATCTTTGTTTTACCTTTGACTTATAATATTGAACTCATAATTAATAGTCATATAACTATCTCTTGGTTTATTAGAGTGAACCAAAAAAGAAACAAATTAAGATGAATAGGTAAATCATTAATTTAGAAGAAAAAAATTATGGGAAAACAAACATTTTCTAAAAATTTCACAGACATGACTAAGCACCAAAATTTTTTTGTAACACGTTGAGGTATTTCTATATTATAATGAAGGTCACATTAATTTTCTCATTCCATTTTCATGAAACATTATGGAGTTTTGTAGAGTAAAAAGATTATGAAATTTACCACACTAAAACTAAATGATGTAGTAGTACTATGACAAAAGATCTATTTCGCATCTGTAATGTTAATTCGATAAACCTGTAGCAACCGATATTTGCCTATTTCAATGTGCAAAAGTTGCAACATGATGACTACATTTTACAAGTATTTATGCCAGCAAGTGCGCACCCGTGCTTCGCACACGGGTTGGTGAAATTATTAATTCAAAATTAAAGACTAGAAACACGTTGAAGAGCATAATTTTTTGCTGATTGGTATAAGGATTTGAGTAAGTAACATAGTAATATTAGTGTATATGGTTTGGAAGTTCTTAAAAGCTATATGTTGCTATTACTATTTAGTTGGTAAACTTTGTCTTTATATTTCTTTTTTAAAGAGTCATATATTGTAACATCCCAGAATTTTAACTAAATTTGATTTGGATTTTTATCATGTAATTTTTGATTTTCTGGATATAAATTGATTTTTATAAGTTTTGAATATGAATTTTTACTTTGAATAAGTATCTTGTTTTATTAAATATGATTTTTATAAGAAAAACTTATTTTACAAGTTATATTTTATTTATAAGATTTATGTAAGTAATGATAATTTCTGTTTTGATAATATTGATTTGTAAAATATGAATTGGTAAAGGATAATTTATTTTATGATTTTTACAAGAATGATTATTATTATTTTAATTGTTTTGATAAATTTTAATGGTATTTATAAATTGTATAAGATTTGTTATGTACCATATTTAAGGATTTTAAGTACTTATTTAAACCATTTCAGTATAAATTTTTGGTAAATCATATACGTGTATATATTTGATAAATAATATAGATAAATATTCTTGATAGTAAATTTTAAAATATTAGTTAGTTATAAATATCTTGTTAAAACCTTATGTAATATAGAAGTCACATTTTCAAGAGAAAATTTGTTACAAATATAAGTGTTATAATATTGTAACTAAAAATTCTAATTATAAATAAATAAATTATGTCTTTTTGCCAAGCATGCATTGGCCAATTTTAAATTTAAATGTAGGTGTCCTCATGCATGTGAATATTATGCCATGTGGCTTGGATTAAGGTGATAAGTAAATATTAAAAATCATTAAATATTAAGGAGAAAAGGGCCGCACCCATTACCTCACACTACAGACTTCTTCCGTATTCTTCTTCCTCACATTCTTCTTTCCCAGTAAAATGAAAACTCCCTCTTCTTTCTACGCAAAAATCCACATCTCTCAATTCTTTTGTGTTCAGCCAAAATAATTTGCACAGATGTTGTTCGTATCATCGTTGGTGATTTTTAGAAATCATCGGATTCAGATGTCATCCATCATCAAGAGAGAAAATTGCGGATGTACAGAAAATGTTATAAATGTGTTCAAAACTTCGAAAAATCAAATCTCACAATCTAGGAAAAATTAGCTTGCGCCGTCACCGCCATTGCGATCAGTGGAGGATGTAAGATTTTTAGTGCGAAAATGAGGAGATTCCGTGTCGATGATTTCGATTGTTCGGAACTAGGGTTCAAGATTGGAAGAGAATCAGGCAACGATAGGGAAATTGGAAAGCGGCGTTGCGATGAGAGTGGAATGGGCTTTCGTGTGGCAGAAATTGGTGAAGATCAGTATATGTATGGGGGGGTGCGACATTGTGAATGACGCAAGTTGGAGGTTCCAGGTCTCGGCGCCTGGGTAGTCGGGTTTTGATACGGGGATCCGAACTCGAGGAAAAGTGGTGCAAACGGATGAGGAGGAGAAGAGAAATTGGTTGATGGTTTCAGAACGAAGGTCGGTGGTGTAAATGATGGTGCACCGTGCACCATCGTGCACGTGAAAATGGGTACAGGATATAAGCATGGAAAGAAGAAGGGAGGAGAAGAAGAAGAAGGGGGAGTGGGCCTGGTCGGGTGCGGATTTGATGGGCCTTGGGCCAACTTATTGTTTTAGGTATGTTTTAATTTGTTTAGTTTAGATTTAGTTCAAAACTTTAAACACCTATATCTTGTTCGTTTTAAACCCGATTCGCACGCCGTCAGAAGCGATAGAACCATATCGGAAAGTAGAACTTATCATAATAAAATTTTGATAATTTTGGTTAAGGAATAAATTAAAATAAAAATAAAATAAAAAGGGGATTATATATGAATAAATATATCGAACAATGTTATTAACTTAAACTTAATATATATAATTAGCAGAAAATCTCCAGCTGCTAATGGAAGTGAACTGAGAATAATACGAGTAGCAGGGACGATATTCGTTGGTATGTTCGTTCTGATATGAAGATGTTGGAGCTCGACTGGTGAGAACTTCTAATTTAAATTTTATTTATTTAAATTAGTTAATTAAAATTAGCTGAGTTAATTATGACTTGTCGATGATGATTGTGTGATGGATGTTATTATGTGAATGGACGTGCATGTAGTTAGATAATACACTGAACACTGGAAAGCGTTATCGACAGTAACGCGTGTGCACAACTGAATTGGTTGTTGTTGATGATAACGATAATTCATTATCATCGTATATATATGGTTGATTTACCCTGTTGTATGATGCACACACAATACAATTGTTATGGGATTATACAGGTGATCGATTTTATCCCCCTTCCATATAAACGAAGTTGATTTTCTAATATTAAATATTATCATGTTCAAATTATTTCAAAAAATGAGATTTTTGAAAATTTGATTTTGGCTTTATAAGTTTTGAAAACATAATATGATATATATATATAGACGCCAGAACGTTCTAGGATGACAGAGAGGATAGTGTCGAAGCTTGGGTTTGGAAATTCAGTTTCCTGCTCTCCCTGGCTATCCCTAACTGGTCCGACAACGGGATGGTAAATTCGAAATCTAATTTGAAATATATTTTGAAACTGTTCAAATGATTTGGAAATGTAAATTAAATTTGAAAAGGATTTGAATAATTTATATTTAAATCATTATATTGTTTTGAATAAAACGCACTATGATTCAACAATTCGGAAATATTGATTTCAAGTTTTGAATTGATTATTTGAATAAATTTGACTTGAAATAAAGAACGATGAATTGTAAATGATGACAGTTTTGAAAAGCATTGGGATATTTGGATTTTGAATAATTAAAAATCTATTTGATTTAAATGGCTACTTCAATAACAGTACTTTTGGGTAACATTCCAAATATTGTGTTGGTTTGAAATTCATAAGCGTGAACTATTATTTGACTATAATAATGATTATAAAATGTTTCGAAGATTTTTAAGGTATTTAAATATTTATATGGTATGGAAATGGGTTTTCCAAATTTAAAATTTGGATATGGTTGGAGATAAATCTTCGGATGTTCGATATTTATTCGGTAGATGAAAACTCTTATTATTTGAGGAATTTAAGAGGTAATTCACCGTTATTCCGCTTATGATATGAGTTGGATACGGAAATTTATATTGAAGATAAGTTGACGGTATTTCTATCCAGATCTGATGTCGAACAATTTAATAAATCTTTTAATTAAGATATGGGTTCTCCACCTGATTGGAATAAGTTAGATAGAAATAATCTTCGATATTCGGTATAAAATTTCATGGTGTAAATGAATATTATCTGGGGAATTTGGAAGATATTATTATATCGTTATTTCACTTATAGTATTCGTTGACTATGAGAATTTATATCGAATATAAGTGGATAAGAATTTCTGTGTAATTTATGATTCAATATCGATTGATTTGGGTTTCGTCGTGAATCGTATCTTCAATAATATCATTCTTGAAACCCGATGAGATTGAATGGTGGAAATTCATATTGTAATTGGGATTTAATCAAATCTTTGATTCAAGGGAATTAAAGGTAAGAAATTAAAGCGAAGGGAAATCTTTGATCTCAAGGAAGAGATAAGATGATAACGAGATGTATGAAATTTATAATAATTCAAATCCTGAGTTGTAAATGAATTGATGATTAATTGGAAGGAGATTTAAATTGAAAGGCCTGTGTAAACCATAACTACTGTTTTAAAGTACGCTTGTTACTTGGAAAGACCGGGATCGACTATATGTTCGAAAATCATTCCAAGTAATAATACGACGTTATGAAGCAATTCAAGACTCGGTAAACGACGAATGAAGACCGTGAATATTTAAGTTTGTTTAGATTGATTGTTGATTAATGTCTCGGTTAGGTAGGCCACCCGATACGAGGCATGAGTTACATGAGACCTGAACATATTCAAGTATTTCGGGTTGTTGTTCCGTTCAGACCCAGAACGGACTTGCATGGATGGTGTGCCTGACATTGAAATTGACCGCATAGCACTGATTTCCGTTAATGTATATCGGATTTGTGGCAATATATTATTCTTGTCTCTAAGTCATATGAACTTTGAGGGTATGCATTGATTGAAATCAGCGATATGTCGTGAATTATCAATGTGGCATACCCGAGTTATGAAACAAGCTAGTGATGATCAAAGGATGGCTTATCGAAGCATCGCTTTGCGTATGACGTAACATCAACAAACCTCACACCCCGGATTGATGAGAAACTGGCGGTTAGGTTTTATACTTATATATGAATAAATGATGAAGTTGTGCAGCAGTGGGAAACCACTTATGAACCTGGGGAAGTTGGGTATGTTCGGGGGGCCGTGTCTGGTCGAAAACCGTTGATATGCCCTGACGATGTGTAGTCGGTGTCCACGTATGGTCGAAAAAGTCGTTGAGGCACTTCGTTTTGTATCCCTGATTTATCTTTCGTGCCAGGAATCATCAAGTTGGAAACCCAAATTTCTTATGCGAGCCATACGATTTTGATTGTATATATATATATATGGCAACATATATTATGGGGTATATGCTGTCTAGGATTAATACATTTACTTGCGAAATGTTTTCCACACTATATATATATTATGGTATTGAAGAGAATTTTACGTATGAAAGCATATTTGGTTGTCATAAGATAAAACTCGCCCATCTGGTGTGCGCTTGCATTGTGTGATGTGGGACGAGCTTATGATAGCTTCATTTTCAAAAAAGTCATAGCGAGTTTCTGTGCACGGGAATTCATATGGAGTTAACCAGTTCCGCGTTAGCGGCGTGGTCCGTTGAATTACCCAACTTTAAAATGAATCCTTAATAACAAATGTTTTTGAGTTCTCACACCAGTCCCACGACTGACCTGGAGTTTATTGTTCCCTCACCTAAACTCTAGGTGCCCATGATTTTTCGCACGGGCAGCCAGTAGTTTAGCTTTGCAGTTTTAGTTCATTGGAGCATGGTTCAGAGCACTTTCTGAGTTGGAGTCCACGATAGAGTTGAAGCTTTCGCTGTGTTTTGATATTCCGCTGAGAGTAAAGTTATTTTCTTTTCTTCCGCTGTGTATATATTTGTAACTCTGATATTCTATGTAACTCTGATGTATCATTGTATTTTGCAATGAAAGTCCTGTTGTTTTGTTTAATATATGTATGTACCCATAACAATTCGTCTTTGTGAACGGTTTAAGTTGGTTTAATTACCGGCGAGAATCGGGCAAAAAGATGGGTCGTTACAGTTGGTATCAGAGCTTTGGTTATACAAAGCTATAGGGTACATACATATTTGGACAAAGAATAGGACTCCTCAGAGTTATATTATCTCATTATAGAAAGGGTTAGAAATACCCTAGAATGAGATCTCGGAATATTATGACGAGAGAGCGTATATTTTTGAAACCTATATAAAGTATTTTTGAACAAGTAAATCATTTTGAAACGATGATTATTTGAAATATATTGAAATATAATTTGAAATAAGGATTTCGAGTGTTTTATTCGACGTCATGATTGGACAATCGAGTATGTAAGGATTTTTAATATACGTCTGATCAACGTGTATGCGAAGTCCAATATATACTAGGTAGATGTAGGGTCACACTCTAGTCGCTCGAGGATGATTTTACTGATGACCATGGCACCATCGGTAATTATTTTCGAGTTTCGAAAGTGGGATGACCGCATGGTTTCAATTAACACGTCGAGGAATACTTGAACCATTTCAGTATAATGTAAGCCAATATGTTATAGATGCAAAAGCAATTATTTTGATAATAACAAAAAGGGATATAATAGAAGTAAACTATACTTAAGAATTTGAAAAGACACGTAAGTGTGAAAATTCATTAAGAAATTGTATCAAAAATAGCACCCATACTTCAAGTTAAACAAGTCATAACAAATGTTAGAATATGATCTAATAGGTTGTGATCAGAAAAGATATTATATTTCTCTAAAGAATGTTAATATGTTAATATAAGCAATAGATTTGGATAAATCCTTAACATGATTTGTAAATGAGAATATCCAAGAATATCTTAGCTATCAGAACCCCTTAAGGAATCTGAAGATGCTTTAGACTTACGTTAAGAATTTGTTTAAAGCGATGAGTTTGACTTAAGTTAGAAATGAGTTTAAAAAGTTATTCTAAATCGTAGCAAACATCGAAGTAGAAAATTTGGATCTTTGAAGTATCAAGTTGAAAGATGTGAGTGCTGAAAATGTTAAGATTAATTTGAAACAACCCTAGCTTATACATGTATACTCGTAATCAGAGTGCGCAGAGGAAGCAGGGTGGTATTTTAAATAAAACCGTTTTAAGGGATTTTCCGGCTAGTTGAGTAAGGAAAATTTTCTAAACAAGATTTGACCTTTAAACAAGAATGAAAAGAGTTATATATATTTTAAAGTGGATTTAGAAAAGTGTTATTCGATTAGGTGAATGCGAAACTAAAATATGAATATTAAATGAGTATAAGTTATAAATGGGTTAAAATGAGATTTGAAACGATTGAAATAAAAATTTGAAATAGAATGAGTATTTCGAAAATATAATTCCATCTCTTCCCTTGTCGCTGGGTTTTGCTCGACCCATTGTCATCTTTTGAATATCACCCTGAATTGTCGTTTTACTGTTCAACTTTATCTTTGAATTCTTCCTTTTGTCCATGACTCTATCATGGGTTGAAACCAGTATTTTGAAACCAATATCATGGATACTCTATCATGGACAAGTGAATTAACTTGGATTGAAACCAGTATTTTGAATTATCTCTAGATTGAACTTGATATGTATTAAGAGCAATAGAATTTCTAATACTGAATTTAGCCAAGATGGTATTTTGCAGGATAATTGAATGATTAGGGAAAGGATTATTTGAGAATTTAGATTTGAATTCTAATTTAAGCACTTGGTCTCAAAATTGGTAAGAAAATCATGGGTTCCATAAGAGTAAGTTAGAAAGATAATTTCCAAGTTATTAAAAAAAAAATCTTTGAGTCATAGACCTTTAAGCACTAGACAGCATCTATCCTAGTTCCTCCTTAGTGGTAGGATAGCAGCTCTGAGTCTAACTCAGAAATTTCGATTAAAAACAAGACCGGTGACAACCCTAGTAATTACTAGATTATAAAAGTTTCCTTAGACTCTACCTTTAGTAAGAATCAGACAGAGTACCCTGAGAATGATATGAGCCTTGGTTGTGACCATTACATTTCAGATATGTTAAGAGAGAAATTGGAATTTAAAATTTGTAAAGGAGTTTAAATTTACTCGACTTCCTTTTCGAGGACGAAAAGTTTCTAAGGGGGGGGGGGGGGTGAATGTAACATCCCAGAATTTTAACTAAATTTGATTTGGGTTTTTATCATGTAATATTTGATTTTCTGGATATAAATTGATTTTTATAAGTTTTGAATATGAATTTTTACTTTGAATAAGTATCTTGTTTTATTAAATATGATTTTTATAAGAAAAATTTATTTTACAAGTTATATTTTATTTATAAGATTTATGTAAGTAATGATAATTTCTGTTTTGATAATATTGATTTGTAAAATATGAATTGGTAAAGGATAATTTATTTTATGATTTTTACAAGAATGATTATTATTATTTTAATTGTTTTGATAAATTTTAATGGTATTTATAAATTGTACAAGATTTGTTATGTACCATATTTAAGGATTTTAAGTATTTATTTAAACCATTTCAGTATAAATTTTTGGTAAATCATATACGTGTATATATTTGACAAATAATATAGATAAATATTCTTGATAGTAAATTTTAAAATATTAGTTAGTTATAAATATCATGTTAAAACCTTATGTAATAAAGAAGTCACGTTTTCAAGAGAAAATTTGTTACAAATATAAGTGTTATAATATTGTGACTAAAAATTCTAATTATAAATAAATAAATTATGTCTTTTTGCCAAGCATGCATTGGCCAATTTTAAATTTAAATGTAGGTGTCCTCATGCATGTGAATATTGTGCCATGTGGCTTGGATTAAGGTGATAAGTAAATATTAAAAATCATTAAATATTAAGGAGAAAAGGGCCGCACCCTTTACCTCACACAGCAGACTTCTTCCGTATTCTTCTTCCTCACATTCTTCTTTCCCAGTAAAATGAAAACTCCCTCTTCTTTCTACGCAAAAATCCACATCTCTCAATTCTTTTGTGTTCAGCCAAAATAATTTGCACAGATGTTGTTCCTATCATCGTTGGTGATTTTTAGAAATCATCGGATTCAGATGTTATCCATCATCAAGAGAGAAAATTGCGGATGTACAGAAAATGTTATAAATGTGTTCAAAACTTCGAAAAATCAAATCTCACAATCCAGGAAAAATTAGCTCGCGCCGTCACCGCCATTGCGATCAGTGGAGGATGTAAGATTTTTAGTGCAAAAATGAGGAGATTCCGTGTCGATGATTTCGATTGTTCGGAACTAGGGTTCAAGATTGGAAGAGAATCAGGCAACGATAGGGGAATTGGCAAGCGGCGTTGCGATGAGAGTGGAATGGGCTTTCGTGTGGCAGAAATTGGTGAAGATCGGTATATGTATGGGGGGTGCGACATTGTGAATGACGCAAGTTGGAGGTTCCAGGTCTCGGCGCCTGGGTAGTCGGGTTTTGATACGGGGATCCGAACTCGAGGAAAATTAGTGCAAACAGATGAGGAGGAGAAGAGAAATTGGTTGATGGTTTCAGAACGAAGGTCGGTGGTGTAAATAATGGTGCACCGTTCACCATCGTGCACGTGAAAATGGGTACAGGATATAAGCATGGAAAGAAGAAGGGAGGAGAAGAAGAAGAAGGGGGAGTGGGCCTGGTCGGGTGCGGATTTGATGGGCCTTGGGCCAACTTATTGTTTTAGGTATGTTTTAATTTGTTTAGTTTAGATTTAGTTCAAAACTTTAAACACCTAAATCTTGTTCGTTTTAAACCCGATTCGCACGCCGTCAGAAGCGATAGAAGCATATCGGAAAGTAGAACTTATCATAATAAAATTTTGATAATTTTGGTTAAGGAATAAATTAAAATAAAAATAAAATAAAAAGGGGATTATATATGAATAAATATATCGAACAATGTTATTAACTTAAACTTAATATATATAATTAGCAGAAAATCTACAGCTGCTAATGGAAGTGAACTGAGAACAATACGAGTAGCAGGGACGATATTCGTTGGTATGTTCGTTCTGATATGAAGATGTTGGAGCTCGACTGGTGAGAACTTCTAATTTAAATTTTATTTATTTAAATTAGTTAATTAAAATTAGCTGAGTTAATTATGACTTGTCGATGATGATTGTGTGATTGATGTTATTATGTGAATGGACGTGCATGTAGTTAGATAATACACTGAACACTGGAAAGCGTTATCGACAGTAACGCTTGTGCACAACTGAATTGGTTGTTGTTGATGATAACGATAATTCATTATCATCGTATATATATGGTTGATTTACCCTGTTGTATGATGCACACACAATACAATTGTTATGGGATTATACAGGTGATCGATTTTATCCCCCTTCCACATAAACGAAGTTGATTTTCTAATATTAGATATTATCATGTTCAAATTATTTCAAAAAATGAGATTTTTGAAAATTTGATTTTGGCTTTATAAGTTTTGAAAACATAATATGATATATATATAGACGCCAGAACGTTCTAGGATGACAGAGAGGATAGTGTCTAAGCTTGGGTTTGGAAATTCAGTTTCCTGCTCTCCCTGGCTATCCCTAACTGGTCCGACAACGGGATGGTAAATTCGAAATCTAATTTGAAATATATTTTGAAACTGTTCAAATGATTTGGAAATGTAAATTAAATTTGAAAAGGATTTGAACAATTTATATTTAAATCATTATATTGTTTTGAATAAAACGCACTATGATTCAACAATTTGGAAATATTGATTTCAAGTTTTGAATTGATTATTTGAATAAATTTGACTTGAAATAAAGAACGATGAATTGTAAATGATGACGGTTTTGAAAAGCATTGGGATATTTGGATTTTGAATAATTAAAAATCTATTTGATTTAAATGGCTACTTCAATAACAGTACTTTTGGGTAACATTCCAAATATTGTGTTGGTTTGAAATTCATAAGCGTGAACTATTATTTGACTATAATAATGATTATAAAATGGTTCGAATATTTTTAAGGTATTGAAATATTTATATGGTATGGAAATGGGTTTTCCAAATTTAAAATTTGGATATGGTTGGAGATAAATCTTCGGATGTTCGATATTTATTCGGTAGATGAAAACTCTTATTATTAGAGGAATTTAAGAGGTAATTCACCGTTATTCCGCTTATGATATGAGTTGGATACGGAAATTTATATTGAAGATAAGTTGACGGTATTTCTATCCAGATCTGATGTCGAACAATTTAATAAATCTTTTAATTAAGATATGGGTTCTCCACCTGATTGGAATAAGTTAGATAGAAATAATCTTCGATATTCGGTATAAAATTTCATGGTGTAAATGAATATTATCTGGGGAATTTGGAAGATATTATTATATCGTTATTTCACTTATAGTATTCGTTGACTATGAGAATTTATATCGAATATAAGTGGATAAGAATTTCTGTGTAATTTATGATTCAATATCGATTGATTTGGGTTTCGTCGTGAATCGTATCTTCAATAATATCATTCTTGAAACCCGATGAGATTGAATGGTGGAAATTCATATCGTAATTGGGATTTAATCAAATCTTTGATTCAAGGGAATTAAAGGTAAGAAATTAAAGCGAAGGGAAATCTTTGATCTCAAGGAAGAGATAAGATGATAACGAGATGTATGAAATTTATAATAATTCAAATCCTGAGTTGTAAATGAATTGATGATTAATTGGAAGGAGATTTAAATTGAAAGGCCTGTGTAAACCATAACTACTGTTTTAAAGTACGCTTGTTACTTGGAAAGACCGGGATCGACTATATGTTCGAAAACCATTCCAAGTAATAATACGACGTTATGAAGCAATTCAAGACTCGGTAAACGACGAATGAAGACCAGGAATATTTAAGTTTGTTTAGATTGATTGTTGATTAATGTCTCGGTTAGGTAGGCCACCCGATACGAGGCATGAGTTACATGAGACCTGAACGTATTCAAGTATTTCGGGTTGTTGTTCCGTTCAGACCCATAACGGACTTGCATGGATGGTGTGCCTGACATTGAAATTGACCGCATAGCACTGATTTCCATTAATGTATATCGGATTTGTGGCAATATATTATTCTTGTCTCTAAGTCATATGAACTTAGAGGGTATGCATTGATTGAAATCAGCGATATGTCGTGAATTGTCAATGTGGCATACCCGAGTTATGAAACGAGCTAGTGATGATCAAAGGATGGCTTATCGAAGCATCGCTTTGCGTATGACATAACATCAACAAACCTCACACCCCGGATTGATGAGAAACCGGCGGTTAGGTTTTATACTTATATATGAATAAATGATGAAGCTGTGCAGCAGTGGGAAACCACTTATGAACCTGGGGAAGTTGGGTATGTTCGGGGGGCCGTGTCTGGTCGAAAACCGTTGATCTGCCCTGACGATGTGTAGTCGGTGTCTGCGTATGGTCGAAAAAGCCGTTGAGGCACTTCGTTTTGTATCCCTGATTGATCTTTCGTGCCAGGAATCATTAAGTTAGAAACCCAAATTTCTTATGCGAGCCATACGATTTTGATTGTATATATATATATATATGGCAATATATATTATGGGGTATATGCTGTCTAGGATTAATACATTTACTTGCGAAATGTTTTCCACACTATATATATATATTATGGTATTGAAGAGAATTTTACGTATGAAAGCATATTTGGTTGTCATAAGATAAAACTCGCCCATCTGGTGTGCGCTTGCATTGTGTGATGTGGAACGAGCTTATGATAGCTTCATTTTCAAAAAAGTCATAGCGAGTTTCTGTGCACGGGAATTCATATAGAGTTAACCAGTTCCGCGTTAGCGGCGTGGTCCGTTGAATTACCCAACTTTAAAATGAATCCTTAATAACAAATGTTTTTGAGTTTTCACACCAGTCCCACGACTGACCTGGAGTTTATTGTTCCCTCACCTAAACTCTGGGTGCCCATGATTTTTCGCACGGGCAGCCAGTTGTTTAGCTTTGCAGTTTTAGTTCATTGGAGCATGGTTCAGAGCACTTTCTGAGTTGGAGTCCACGATAGAGTTGAAGCTTTCGCTGTGTTTTGATCTTCCGCTGAGAGTAAAGTTATTTTCTTTTCTTCCGCTGTGTATATATTTGTAACTCTGATATTCTATGTAACTCTGATGTATCATTGTATTTTGCAATGAAAGTCCTGTTGTTTTGTTTAATATATTTATGTACCCATAACAATTTGTCTTTGTGAATGGTTTAAGTTGGTTTAATTACCGGCGAGAATCGGGCAAAAAGATGGGTCGTTACATATATCACAATAAAATCCAAAATATAATGTATCAATGGCTTATTTATAAATATACAAGTATTTATACTTTATCATATGAGATTTCAATTATTTTTTCATATTCACGTGTGTATTATTTGATAACCACATTCCATGTGGTAATCTAAGAGACAATAATGTGAATTAGACTTCAAATTAGAACTATTATACATTTACATTTTCAAATATAATATTTTCCATTATCCTAGGATAATTATGGGATACCTTACTATTATTAGAGGAAGAAAATTGTCCATCATCATGCTAACAAAGCGGGTTTAAACATTGAATGTCCATCATCTACTACAATGGTGGGTTTAAACATTGATTTTCCATCACTTAAGAATTTTGTATCAACTTAGTGAACATTGGATATCATAAGCCCATGGTGGTTGAATAAAAATAAATATTTACAAAGACATATATCAGAAAATGAAATAATAATAATAATAATTGTTATTGAAGTGACTGGTTATCTTGTGATGTACATGTCGATAGAATTCACTCAGAACATCTATTATCTGGCAGGAACCAAGGCAGATAACTTGATTTATAGATCATATAGGAAATCGTAAGACAAAGAATTCACAAGTCGACACATGTACAATCTTTCCCCCAGAGACCTTTCAGATTCAGATTCTTCAAAAAATTCACAGGTCGACACATGTACAATCTTCAATCCTCGCCATTTAGTACAATAACCGTCCTCATCTATTCCATGACCGCTTATACCCTTTTAATTGAATTCCCCCATAACTGCTACCAAAATACCATCTGCCGCTTTACCTCTACTTTCTTCCAATTAGATCTGGCAGCTACTTCAGTTTATAAAGAATGCTTCATTCCTCACTCCTGAACCCTCTTCCGTCGCCCTTCAAGCAGCGGAGTTCTACGAATTCAAGCCCATTAACGCGAAATAGAGTCCGAAATTTTGTAAATCGGAGTCCGTATGGCCCAATTATGGCCCAATGAAGTTTGCAGAAAATTCAAAGTTAAAAACAGATTTAAAAATTCAAATTCAGATTTTTAATTTCAACCAGCAGGGCCAGGTGGGAAAGTTCCCGCCCTAGCCATGTCGACAGGGCTGTCGACAGGCCTGTCGACTGAGGAGTCGACTGCCCTGTCGACTTGCCTGTCGACACGGGGTGTCGAGCCACTTGGCCTGGGTGCACCAGGTCTGGTTTTCTGGCTAGGGCTGGGCTGTGTTCTAGAGACTTCCTAAATCTGACGGACCTAATCTAACCTAGGGTTAATCCTATGGTCTAAAACACACCCTAATCCTATAAATACACCCTAATGCAAGCCTAATCCATACTAAAAATAGAAATGATGCCATCATGCCGCCAAAATCAAACCTAAGAGGAGCCTCCACTAGTTTATGAAGGAAGTTGCAAGCTAATCAACCTCTAATCATCATCTTCTTCATATTTAGCAACTAGTTCTACTTCATAAGTTTGCTAATCTTGGTTTTGGTGAGTTCCTATGCCTTTAGCAAGTAATTGCTAAACTAATTAGGATAGGATATTAGGAGGCTATGGATGTAAATGTGGATTATGCAAGTTGTGGTTGTTATATGTTATAAGTTCATATGTAAACTTGCCTCTTTTTATGATATGATGTGTCATGTAAGTTTATATGCAAGTTTTATGCAAGTTTATATGCAAGATCATATGCAAGTTAGCCTCTTTTTATGATATGCATAGCATATGCGAGTTTTCCTTTGTGATATGACATGATATATGCAAGATTCATGTGCAAGATAGTCTCTTTTTATGATATGCATAACATGTGCAAGTTTGCCTTTGTAATATGACATGATATGCAAGTTTATATGCAAGATTCATGTGCAAGTTAGCCTCTTTCTATGATGTGCATAACATATGCAAGTTTGCCTTTGTGATATGACATGGTATGCAAGTTCATATGCAAGTTTTATGCAAGTTTATATGCAAGTTCATATGCAAGTTTTATGTAAGTTCATATGCAAGTTTTATGCAAGTTTTATGCAAGTTCATATGCAAGTTTTATGCAAGTCCATATGCAAGTTCATATGCAAGTTTTATGCAAGTTTATATGCAAGTTCATATGCAAGTTTGTCTCTTTTTATGATGTGCATAACATATGCAAAGTTGTCCCTATGTATGACGTGTTATGTAAACGAATTACGTGGGAAACGAGGGGGTTAATATGCATGATTATAAAAAGGTGTAAAGTTGTTATGATTAAGCATAACATAAAATGAATGGACATAATTGGGAATTTACCTATTAAGTTAGGTCTACCCACATTATGGAGTTGGGAATTTACCTATTAAGTTAGGTCTACCCATACTATGGAATTGGGAATTTACCTATTGAGTTAGGTCTACCCATATTCTTAAAAATGTGTAATTAATTAGGGATAATTAATTATGGGGGTGATTAATTAGGTGTAATTAATCAACTAAGACACGAGGTTGGACCCTTTTGTAGCGGAAGTCTGCCCGGAACCGACCGGCCATCCAGCGGCTACAAATGATTGGCCCAATGTGAGAGGTCTTAGTCATAAATTAAATACGTGATTAAAGTAAAGACACGAGGTTAGACCCTTTTATGACAGAAGTCTGCCCGGAACCAACCGGCATATCCAGCGGTCATAAAAAGATGGTCTAATGTGAGAGGTCTTTATGAGGTCATGATCTTAACTAATTAATTAAGAAACACTTAACCATATTAGCATGTAGAGGGACATGAGGGGTTAAGTGGGTGCCTTGGGCGGCATATGGAAATCTAGTGGGTTGCCTTGGGTGGCAATAGAAAATACGATTAGAATACTTAACCAAGTGGAAACATGTAGTTAAACATGATTAAAGGGTTAAGTGGGATGCACTAGAAAAAGGAACAAGCTTAGGTGGGTAGCTTGTGGGGGCCCATTTCAACCAGTAACCCATATGTATCTTATTGGGCTCGACCCATGTCGAGGACGGGACACGCGTACTGGGCTTGACTATAAGAGGCCAAAACGGGTTAGCGGTGGCAACGCAAGTCCAACGGGTTTCATATGCGTGTGTGGACCCGGGCTGGTAGGTAAGACGTTGTTGCATCGTGTAGGTATAAGCCGTGCACCGTTGATTGTATCAGGTTGCCACTTTGGGGAGTGATACACCCCACTGTGGGGCCAGCACGGGTATCTACGGTAGGGAGCCGATCGCTTGGGAGTAATGGGTACACCTAGTGGAGATAGGGGCAGACGGCACCTATGTAGTGAGCTAGGGGTACACGAAACTACTGGGTAAATTTTCTAAGTCCTTGGGAGGGATCAACCTTTAAGTAGGAATGACTGGTGTGGTGCAGTGTAGTAATTATCCTTGGGTGGGTAAATGCGTCTTTTTCGTTGTCTTAGTTCACTCTAAGTCTGATTGGCTACTGAGTGTAGTCATTTATCCCCAGTCACACCGTACCAAGTTATATCTTATCCTTATTACTTTAATGATTACATTGTTAAAGTTATAGGACTCGCTCAGACTTATGTCTGACCCCGTTGTTTTTATCTTTTTTCCCAACCCTCAGGTTCTCAGAGTGGGCCCAGTACGAGTGGGCTTTGATCAGGCTGCTTTATTCTCTTTTGGAGCTTGGACCGTAGGAGTAAAGCTCAGCTTATCCTTTTCTTTTATGGCTATCAGTTCATGTATTGGGATTATGTATTTTTATTTATCAGGATGGATATTTTGTACTTGACTCTTATTATGGTTTTGTGATGTAACCAAACATGTTTTGCTTTCCGCTGAAATGAAATGATGTTTTAAATTTTCAAGTATTACTTATATCTGTCTTGTTGTAATTTTTCTGTTCTATATTCACTTAAAATACTCCACCAATGTTATGGCATTCCCTTAGTGAGTGACCGTAGCGGGCGTGGGGTGTTACAGGGTTCCCTGGAGTCGACCGTAATTCCTCACTCCTCAACCCACATGCGATTCAGAAAAAAGCAAGATGTCAACTTCAGGTAACTATTCACATCAATCGAAGCCCTACTTTTGTAATTCAGTGGATTTAGAGTTAAGCATGGATTACATATAATTTTATAAACTGAATGGATTTTTTAATTAACGGGTTGCATCATAATCAACACTATGAATTGATCATTATTTTAATAGTTAACTGAGCTGAAATTAACTAAGAGCTTGTGGTCACCACACAAAATTACTATTTTTATTGTAATATCTTTATATGTTATACAAAACAGCTGAGTAATCCTCCTGTAATCATCTAGAAAATGATAAGGAACATTATTCGCCTAATATAATGTAGAGTTGCCAAAATTTGTGGATCTACATACTAAAATTTAATAGGGATGAATGTTTTCCATTTCCATCTAATTATGGGTATCTGTATGAGCCATATATACAATCCAATTACTTTTCTTTATGGGTCCTTCTATTAACACCCCAGTTATTACACTTCACCCCCTGGTAAAAAATCTAAATTTTTTATTTTCAAGTATACCCTTTAACAATTAATTAGATAACTTGCTTAATTTGTTTATTTATCTTACCTTAGCATCTCAAATATTTACCTTCTGAAATTGTGTTGAATTTGCAATGGACGAAATGGACTACGAAAGTGACGAGATGATGAGTATTGCAGATGGGTACTTTTCTTTCATGGCTTGGGTACCTAAGCTGCAAGTACCATTTTTCTGACGTTGAAATTTTGATGTTTTTTTTTTCTTTTTGTCTTGGCTGAAACTCAGAACATTCTACTATTTGCATATTACTACATGGCATATTGTACCCAAAAAAAAGTACAGTATTGTACCCATGCTGGAAGTAACACATTACTACATGGCATATTGCACCTGACAGTAAGTAGCATACATATACATGGCATATTATAAAATAAAATAAATCTGGTCATTAGATATGCAACTGAAATATTATACACATACATATGGCATTACATATTGGCATACACAACATTATCATCTTTCAATATAAAATAACATCGCACATACATAAAGAGGGGAACAATTTTTTTAGAAATAAGCAGAAAGAAAGAAAAGTAACATGGAAAAAGAAGGAAGGTCTTTTTTTGGAATAAAAGGGGTGTGAAGAGAAATATATGGGGTGTGTGTTTTATTTTA
The DNA here is from genome assembly GCA_030737875.1 of Allium sativum. Classification (NCBI taxonomy): domain Eukaryota; kingdom Viridiplantae; phylum Streptophyta; class Magnoliopsida; order Asparagales; family Amaryllidaceae; genus Allium; species Allium sativum. The sequence continues at coordinate 285,005,785 of CM060921.1, forward strand.
AAATCAGCGGGGGGTGAAGAGCAATAACTGGGGTGGAAATAGACGGACCCTTTCTTTATTCATTAGTTTACGAATACTAATATTTTTTCTCTAATTTTGGATTTATTGCTTTACTATCAAGTTGAATATAAATTACATATATTAGTATTATTTGTTAACAATGGTAATAAATTTGAGTTCATGTGAAAACGTAGATGGATTTAAAATACCTGCTGCAAAATCAAAATAAAGATAACATAGGAAAAGAAATCAATGACTATTAAGTCCATTTCCTGTAATCAATTTATAACTTGTTCTAACGAAGCGCTATATTATTAAACATAAGCACATCTATGAATTGTTATCTTTATGATGAAAATGATTCTATATTGAATAGATGGTTAGTGTATTATCTTATGAAAACTAACCTTGATTGCTATTATATTGGATACCTTAAAATAACATTTTGATATAAAGAATCAAAATTGCTACTTTGGGAAGAAGTTGGTGTTATTTGATGATACAGCGGTTGTGGAAACCATAAAAATCAAGAAAAATTGAATAATATACTACATGAACATACTTTACTGTATCAAACCTCTGTATTGTTTAGGAAGCTTCAAAATATTTCATTCATAATTGGGTAATTAGGAGAAATATTATACGCACACACATATACATACACACACATACACATACATGTACAAAAATGAGTGGGAATGATCTTATTTCTATGAAAGTGATGATTAAACATCCTTAACGATTTGTTTGCTTTTGACATTTTTATGTGTACCAATTGATGCTTCAAAGATGAAAATTAAAATGAATTTATACTGCACTCCATGCTTCTGAATATTAGTGGCTCCAATATTGCTATAGTTCTGTAAATTTCTGCAAGCTTCTTTTGCTTTTCATTCACAACATTGAATACCCCAAATCTGTTAATTAAATCTGAAGTAATTCTTCATTTTTACACTCTTTTAATCATTGTCTGACGGGCTGCTCATATCCATAGTTTTTGGTGCAGCTGACGTTTCAGTTCAATCCTTGAATCTTCAATAACAAGCTTGCAACAATCACATACTGGACCACGGTGCTTGCTTTCCGTAGTATTCTAATTTTTATGTCATTAGCATGTGTGTTTTCAATTCTTATGCAGTCATTATATTAAATTATTATTATATAAATACAATTCATCTTATATAAGTAGTTATTATTATTATTATTATTTTCATGAAAGCGTGGTCCTTATATGAAGAAAAAATCAAAATCCATATAAAAAGATCATTGGGCATACCTGTTACAACTACTAGGGTCATAACTATAGTGATAGCCAAAATGCGATGGGGGGAATAAAATAAAGAAACTTTGCAACAATGTAAATAGCCATAAATGAACTGCATTACTTTAGTGCATTACGGCTTAGCTCCTTTTTTTTCGTCGAAGTGGATGAGAAGTAGTTTTCATGTGTCAGGAAGTGAGAGTAGAATTGGATGAATGAACCAAAAGTGATACAACAAGGACCTTTAAAATATCATGTGTTAATTCACAATAATTGAAACAAAAAATGCTGATGCTAGGAAATGAGATGCTGAATGCTGCAAGCCTTGACAGAGTGCTCCGGTGGTAATGAAGTATTGAATGGAAGGGTTGGGCCAGGTTTGTTGATATGACAGGCCTGAAGGGGTTAAACTAAAGTGTACGATGGTGCTGCAATGCGCAGGAAAAGTTAAAACAGCAAGAACCAGGCCGACATGTGACGATCTGGTGGGTTGAAGTGTGTTTGTTGTACGACATCCAACGATGTATTGAACCTGTGAACCATTTGTAATGTTGAAATGAAGAGACCGGATAAATTACAGGAAGAAACAACTTGCCATTAACCATGCTGAATGTGACCAGAGGTAAAAGCAACTTGTATGAGGGTAGTAGATCAGGCTCTGACGGTAAACGATCCATCAAAAGTTCTTGCTTTTCTGCACTAGAAAGGAAAAAAGAAGAAAAAAAGGTGTGCATACATATTGACATATACAGTTCACTATACTTTATCTTGTTATTGGTTCATCTTATTGAGCTGACAGCTTTTGACTATTTGTTTTAAGATATTCATGGGAGAGACACATGATGATTTATCTTTTAATTCTGCCTTCAGCTTATTTTTTTTCAGAATGCAAAAGAATAATTATATAAAGCTTGCTCAAAATTTGACCATGGCTAATATAATGGTTTATTCCCTTCTAATTTACAATTTATCCATCATTTTCCTTGAGGGAGAACTTTATTTTATAATTAAAAGCAAAAGGAAGGTTCTAATGCATGACATCATATCATGGTATTCTGGATCCAACAAAAATTATTATTGATTTTATGCTACATAATGTTATCATTTTGTTCTTTATTAGACTATTTTATTTTTTGAAGCAATTTGTTAGCCTTTTTCTGTTGTACGGTCAGAATTGCATCATAGGGAGAAGCAGAGGATTGAAGGACATTTTCATGATAATACATCTACAAAACAGTTAGATGGCTTGATGATATATACATTAACACTAGCAAAACCGAGGTTACCATTTAGAAGTCTCGTTATATCATGCAGGTTTATATTCATTATTAGCTTTTGGACATTCTAGTTCTTAACAAAGAGGATACTAAGAATGAGATATCATATGTTGTATACTTTCATTTAATGAGCTTTTGTCAAAATCCATATGAAATGTCATAAATTACCATATTCAGTATAAAACGGAGATACGTTAAGCTGCTGCGAAAGTGCTTTGCATTTGTCACTATAGAAAATGGCAAACTTTATTTTATCCAGCAGCTTCGATCCATTGTATACCACCGACCACCTTGTATACCATAATTAGTGTACCACCGATTGAAGTTTGTGTGATGTATATAATTCAACTAATAATTGAGGCATGACATACTCCCTTCACTGAAGCCATCATGCTTGCTTACACGGGAAAGATTGACCCACGACAACATTATGAAATATGAGTGGCATATCGATACTGCGCAAGCAGTGTTTAAATATAGGTTTTTCCTATCTTCTTAGAATGAGTTGCAACCATGTGGTTTTCCATATAACAAGCAAGGTCAATCACTTAGTTCGATTAGTAAGAAAGAAAGTTTGTGTAATAATTCAAAATGCATATGGCTCGTGCTGAGGATTTAGTTTTTCATTCGATCTCTCCCTTGGGGCAGGAGAACCATAGAAAAAGTTCCTCTGAAGGTATAATAATATTGTAACTAAGGAATGAAACCAATCAACATGATTATGATTTGTGAAATGGAAAATTTGGACTATGTGAGCATTTAGATGTATAAATACAAAATATTACAAGCTAACATACTGATGTTGAGCTGACTCTAGGAAAAATTCATGTCTACTATCTAAATGGATCTCCAAGGAAAATTAATATTTGAAATCACGATATTTTGTGAAGTACATATTTTATTAAGTGATAATTACATGAAAAATGCAAGTTAAGTGTGACAAACTAATAAATAAGAGTTAAATTTAAATTAATAACATGTTTAATTGTAAAGTTAGGTGTAAAGTGATGTCAATTTGTTAAGGGAAGATATATGATAGATATTTCTAAAAAACTAATTATGGTATTTAATGATTATAATTAGAATTTAAGTTTTAACTTTTCATTTTAGAAGGAAAGGTATGTTTTCTTGGTTAGTCATGTTTTTCATATATTTTGATTCAAAACCAAATAGACTAACTTTGGTTATTTAGTAGATCTGCCAAATCCTTATTTTGCCGTGTATAAATTATTCTTCCACTTTATTGTTTTTATCCTCTATGCATACGTAGTTGTGTCTTTTATAGAAAACCTTTTTCTACATCAAAATGGTGTCATGTGTGATTAGTTCATTCTAAAAATAAGCTATTTGCAATAGTTTGTATGTTAGTACTTTCTTTCAAAGAAGATAGATGGCTTTTACAAAATTTAAAATTCACCAAGTTGGTAAACATTTTAAACCCATGTCAAATGAATGAATATTGATGAGGTAGGAGGTTCCCCATTTTGTTACCAATTTCAATGTTATATTTATATTTTATGATTATGGCTTACGAGCTACGACAAATAATTAGAAGTTATAGACATGAGTATGATGCCAAACATTCCTTAATTTTCTTGAATAAGACATGAATATGATGATGGACATCTATTGCTAAAACTTGGGAACATGAATATTTAAAAAGCTATTGCTAAAGCCAAAATGTGGAACATGCTGAACATGGGTCATCATTCTAAGAAATCGTATTTTAGATGAATGCCTTGCGCAATGGATAACGGATGGCATTAAGGTCTAAACAAGTCTTTGTTACATTGTAATAAATTATACTATTATACCAATTTTTTTCTTGAAATTTGCACTAGACGATGATTTGATAATGTTGGTTATGTCTATTCCTGATATATTGAGCAAATATCTACAATGAAATGCTTGGAACCTGATACAAAATCATACCTATTTTATGAGAATTATTGATTACGGGCCTATGGTTTATGCATTTGTTCTCCAAAATATGAGTGCTTCCTTTATTTAGTTTCTTTACTTTTATGCAAACTCATTGCTAATGCATGGTCATTCAAAATCTTACTATTATTTCTCTTTAATTCTTTTATCTACCTATATTATCTACTCGTTTAATTCCAAGATTATTACAGTATGCAGTATACTGATGTTTTTTGGCATGAATTCAACCAAAAGGTAAAACTATAGCACTGCCACCATTACTGTCGTTTTTTATATCCTAACCTTGATTTAAAAATTCATTTTTTAATGGTTTTCATACCCGACGCTCTTCCTAATTGTATCAGTATAATGAATAAAACCTTTTGTACTTAAATTACTTCAATGCGGTCGATGTGACTTTTAATACAGTGCAAGCTAGATGCTTACTCCCTCCAGTTCAAAATAAATGACGTTTTGGAAAATTACACGCATATTAAAAGAACTGAAAAATGACATAGTTATCCTTCAGCTTACTATTAAATGCACATATATTCTTCATCAAAGAACGCGCAATCCATACACTTTTGTTTAATATTGGTGCATTGCATGTAAATGTTGCATTGAACTAAAAGATATGAGTATTAATTAATGGGCAACATTTTCAAAAAGGGTAAAATAGAGAAGTAACACCCCACCTCCATTAAGGTCACTCACAAAGGGAATGCCTTAACTTCAGTGGAGCGTTTTTGCTAAACAGACACATAATATCACAAGACAGATATAAAAATTTTGCAGGGAAAATAAACAACTTTATTAAATCACCAAAATACTTTGTTACATAATACCATAAGTCATAAAACCATTAAAACACTTCTGTCTTACATCATCAGAGTACATAGGTATTTAAAAGAAAAACATCATTCCCCATATTAAAGAGCAAGCCATATAAGAGACAGAGACTCGAGCCATACTTCAGAAGTAGCTCCTAGAAGATGATATCCAAATCCTGACTAGACCTGGGTGTTTCCTCCCTGAGAACCTGGGGGAGGAAGGGGGAGGGAACAGAAGAAAAGAGGGAAAAAAACTAGGTCAGACATACGTCTGGTGAGTCCTGTAACTTTTAGCCAGTAAATAAATAAAGGTAAACATGACAGGCATACAAAGTGGATAAGAGGGTTCACGGTACAGATGACAGGTATGACAGGACAAATAAGGTAAGGTATATGCATGCTTCACTACTAACTACTCTGCACTATTACTAGTCAAATCAAGATGGGATAATCCCTTCCGCTAATCATAATAACGATGGTGGTAGTTTTGTGTAATCCTAGCTGCTGCCATAGGTGCCGCCTGCTCCTATCTCAACTAGTCGTACCCACTACCCTCCTACTATAAATTGGTAGACTTAGGGCATATGTCCAGGTATACCCTAACCACTACCCTAATCGATCGGCTCCTTACTCTGTAGATAATCTGTGCTGGTCCCACAACTAGGGGGTATCACTTCCCTAAAGTGGCAACCTAAGGTGTGCACAGTTATACCTACTGGTGTCACGGTCATCTTGTCCTCCTCTGCCCGACTCATGCACGCACATGTCCCCGGTCGGTTTGCGCTGCCCACACCATCCGTATCGTTTTTTGTAACAACCCGGAAAATCAGACCCAATTTTAAATTTTATTTTAAAAAATTTTAAATAGAAAATGCGTCAGAATTAAGATATTCTAAAAGAAAAAATATTAATAAAAAGGTTAAGCAATAAAAAGTTTACATTTTTATTGTAAAGAAGGAAATATGAAAAATGGACATTTGTTTAAATAGGAAAGTTCATATAACATAAAAATGTACATTTTTATGTAATATTGATTCAGTGAAATGAATCATAGCTTTTTTAAATGATGTAACATAAAAATTTATATTTTTAGGTAATATAAAAATATTATATTCTTATGCTACATTTGTTTAATGTAAAGAAGCTTACAATAAAAGATAATATTTTAAATGTGCAATATGTAATATGATTCGTTAAAAAAGAATGCTTGATTGACAAATACGTTAACATTAAAAATGTCTTAGGAACTTTAGTGACATTTATTAATTTACTGATTGAAAATAATGTGTAGGTCATAAATGAAATAAATTCTAACAATATATATATATATATATATATATATATATTAATATATATATCTATATAAATATGTATATATATGTACATATCTTTGGCTGTCCTCTTAAATATTTCCCCTATCAATTCAAATTTAACTTTTAGAAATTCAAAATGTAGACTATATGTTCATAAACAAATAGCATTAATCTAGCATTAATTCTTTCCATTTTATCCTCTTTCTCTCTCTTTCATTGTCATCTACTTTTGAAATTTGAATAATAAAAAAATGGAATAAATGTGTCATTATAGCATGTAATCAAAAGGAGATTTAAGGAAACATTTATAAAATACAATTAAACCATAAAACACATTTATTCGTAATGCACATGCATGGTTTCTGGAATAAAAATAAAACTTTGCCCCACTGTCAAATTTGTAATTGCCTTGTTCGTTACATGCTGAAAATGGTTGATTTACATACTCGCCAAATAATGGGCTTGCTGAATTTCTTTGCATAATAATAATAATAAAATGTTACAGAAAGATAGATAATTAAAATTGATATGTTTTCCTACTTTGGTTTCATAACTTTAAAAAAAATTATGAGTTGTGATATGTTTAAAAATGGTCTTAATCTACTATAAGTAAAATTTATTTAAATATGGAATACATTTTTGAGTATATAAGTTGTTACATAATAGCTTTATATTAAAGCAAATATACACACTATTTAATAGGAAAGATGTAAATGTTAAATTTGGGAGATTCAAAAATATTTCAAAAATATTAAGGAATAATAATGTATGGATTTAATTGTAAAATTAGAAATAAAGTATTATAAAATTGCTTTTGTCCTTTTTCCCAAATCCCTAATCCACTAACATGACCAGCCGCCGCCAAACATGTCCAATGGCCAAAATGTTCTCCAGTTCCTCCTCCTTTTTGTTCTAATCCAAAGAATAAATTTGAAAATCTTATAAACGAAAAACATTCTCCTCTTTTAGCTCATGAAGATGAACGGTAGTGATCATTTAAAATACCATGGATGGGAAGATTTTTGGGTTCCAAGGTGGTGGGTTCGTGGTCAAATTGGGGGCTATAGGGGGGCGAGTTTCCCCATACGGCAAGCGAAGGTGGAGGCTGGCATAGGCTTCGATGTGACGTGGTTTGATGTGGATTCGGTTGTCTTAGGTGCATGCGGCGGTGGAGTATTCATGTGAGATTTCTCGTTTTTTTAAAATAAATATATATATTCAAATTGATTTTGATTGTAATATTGAATATTTACGCTATATATAAAACACATGTTTGTATCATGAAAAATTGAGATTGGTTGATTTGACTTGTGGTGGTGATGATTGGTTAAATTTTATTTGTGTAAAATATAATCTTGAAATAAAAGTGTCATCTTTGTTAGATAATGTCTTTGTGAAATAAAATTACATTTTTATTTTTCATGAATAAAATGAAATAAAGATAAAAAAAAATATTCATATAGCATAAATTTGTCATTTATGTTAGAAAAAAAAATTGTCATCTATGTTAGAGCATACAAATGTCATTTTTTGTTTTGAAGTGTTAAATTAGAATAATAACATGTTACAAATATGTCATTTATATAGATTGTGTTTCATGTTAATAAAAAAAAAGTCACCTTTTGTTTGAGAACAAAAATGTCATCTTTTGTAAGAGAGTAGAATATCATCTTTTGTTAGAAAGCAAATAGGTCATTTATGTTAGAAAGTAAATAGGTCATTTATGACAAGTAAATATGTCATTTAATTAGAAGATGTCACATTTGAATAAAAATAACATTTTTTTTGTTAGAAGTTTGTTATGTAATTAAAAATAACACGAGGCATGAGAATAAAAATAACATTTTTGTCATAAAATGTTGCAATTGAATAAAAATACCATTTGTTATATATATTAGGTTAAGATCATAACACTTACATGTTAGTGTAGTTATTATAAAATGACCATTTGTTCTTTCATTTAGTAAAAACATGTTTTACTAAATAAAACTACCATTTAAATTCATTTATAATTGTCAGAAAATGAAGTATCATTTATGTTCATTTAGAAATGTCATTTATGATTCATTTAGAATTGTCAAAGATAAAATTAACATTTTTATATATCATGTATACGTTAGTTTTGTATATATGTTAAAATTTACATTTTTATATGTCATGTAGATTTGAACATATATTTGTCAAATAAATGACAAATTGGGTTTTGTATTAAAAAGATTTTCTTTTTATTTCAATTGAGAAAATATAAATGACAAATTGGGTTTAATAATAAAAAGATTTTCTTTTTATTTCAATTGAGAACATGTAAATGACAAATTAGGTTTTGTAATAAAAAGATTTTCTTTTTATTTCAATTGAGAACATGTAAATGACAAATTCGGTATCATAATAAATAGATTTTCATTTTTTTTAAAGTGAGAACTTTTATCTCACTCAAATTTTTGAAACAGTTAATTATTTTTATTGTTAAATATTAATTAATTATCTGTGTTGAAATTATTGTTCATTGGATAAATGTTGATTTGGATGACTGTTGTGAATTGTTTGAAATTTGAAATATGTAACATGTTGTTATGACATTTATGATATTTAAAACATGTTTACACTGTCATTTACAAGTTTCCTGACTTGTTTATGTTGATTGGACGATAAATTTTCACACATCGTCGAAGAGCACAATTAATAATATATTATTTGACTTTGTGTTGGTTGAAACCCCACACGGGTCTTGGGTTGATATTCTGACTACACATCGCCCTTGTGATTAGTTTAGAATGCAATTTGGCTGTTATTGAATGTTTTATCATGGAATTAATGCGATGTTTGAAATCCATATAATTAAAATTATATGGTAATGGATTGGGTCTCATTCCAATTTTGAATTAAAAGAATATTTTAATTTAATATTCAGTTAATGGAATTAATTGATGTATGAATTAGAAAAATTATATCTTTATTGTTTAAAAGTTATAATAAAAAGGATTAAATTAGAAAGATTACATCTTTAAGGTCAGTATGATAAGATACGAAGGTCTGATTTCAAAATTTAAACATTTGAAAAGATTATTATTATAATATAATAATAATATAGAAAGTTCAATTTTTCATTAAAATTTGAAATGTTAGTTAGGATATTAGGAAACAAAGGGTTTTATAAAATTGGTGACAATTTAATGTAAAGATCATATCTTTATTTTAAAAGAATATTTAAAAATAAGATTTTCAGTGAATTAATTATAATTATAAATTATAATTGTACTTGGACACGAGGTTGGGTTACATTTTTGGTATAAGTCTGCCCGGACCCGCCCGGCATATCCAGCAGCCACAAATGTTGGGCCTAATGTGAGAGGTCCAAGTGTGCAAATACAAATTGGGTCATGACATGAGGTTAAGCCCAACTTGTGGGATAAGTCTGCCCGGAACCAACCGGCATATCCAGCATCCGTAAGTCGCAGGCTTAATGTGGGAGGTCTGGCCCAGTCTAAAATAGAAATGAATAAGATAATGAATTGGGCTATTTAATCTACTTTAAATAGCAACGCCCTTTTAACCCAAACATGTTTATCGATTTATTTTATCCATTTTATAATACATATTGAAAGAGCTAATTTCAAAATTAATATTTTGTAAATAATATTATTTTAATATGATAATAGACTGAATATTCAATTTGGATTTAAAATTGAAAATATTACATTTTTAATGTAATAAAGATTGAAATGAAAATATGACATATTTCAATGTAATCAAGGTTGAACTAAAAAGATCATATTAAAAAGGTTTCGTTTTTATTTAAGATTGATTACATTAGAAAGAATACATTTTTGTAGTTAATTTGTTTCAAAAGAAAGAAAAGGATTCATTTTAATGTAAATATACATTTTTATGTAAAAGAAAATAAAAGGATTAAAATGGTTTTAATAAAACCAAGATTTTCCAATACATATATTGAAATGGATTTGAATGGGAATAATCTTTGGATTATTTCAGTATTGGATTCTGTGATTATATGGATGTTATTGTGGGAATTTGGAAGATATTAATATCGTTATTCCCAATTTGATATAAGTTAATTTTCGGAATTTGATATTGAACATGAATCAATATATTTTCTATTCAAAGCATGATATTTAATATCAGATTATAATTTGGGTAGATCGTGAATAGTGTCTTAAATAACACTGTTCTTAAACCCATTTGAGAAAGAATAAATCTTTTAATTAAGATTTAAATAAGATTATCAATTATTAAACATAATTAAAAATTAAGTGAAACTGACTTTTGGGTTTATTGTGAACAATGTTTTTAAATGACATTAGATCTTAAAACCCGAGTGATAGTGAAATTTAGTTTGGTAATTCACAAATCTTTTAATTAAGATTTAACGAAACATTCTAGAGAGAAGTTTTCAATTTAATATATTAAATTGGAATATGATTTTGGGTTTATTGTGAACGATGTTTTTAAGCGACATTTGTTCTTTAACCCAGTTAAAGGCAAGATTATTTCATGGAAGTTAAGTAATCATTAAGTAATGATTCTTGAAGATTAAAACTAATTATAGTTTTAATAAATCTTTAATTGGATTGAATGAGGATAAAAGAAATTAAATTTACTTAATTCAAGGAATGAACGATAATGGGGTACCACTAGATTTTACTCCAAGCGATAGTTAAATCTTTAATTAGATTTGAATGATAAAACGGTAATTAAGTTTACCGTAACACATTGGGTGTTAGATATGGAGTACCACCAATTTTACTCCATGGGTTGTATAGGATGGGAATGGGATATTAATAAATGATTACTTCGGTAAGACGTTAATCCCGACTAGTTGAATAAACCTAAATTTGGCTTAAATTGTAATCAAAGAATACTCTTGATTGGAATGAGGCGTTAGTTGTGTTTTAAAGAACATGATTTTAAATTGCGCAAATTATTCAGAAAGACCGGGTTTAACCCATTCTGAATAATTCATACGACGTTTGAAGATTGATGATGAAGACAGTTATTGAAGACCGGGAAATTTCCATATCGAATGGATGATTATTGATATCTTGATTGGACCGTACACCCAAGATGAGGGAATAATTGGTGATCATCCAGACGTGTTTGGAGATCTACCGGATATGGTTTCATTCAGACCCAGGACGGACTTATAAATGGATTGTGTGTCTGACATTGTATTCCTTTATATCGTATTCGTTGATTTCTGTTTAATATATAGCTATTTGGTGGCGGAGAATTTATTCTCTTGCTTAACACCCTGTTATATATTGGTAGATGATTAATGATATAGTATGGTCTGACAATGTGGCATGCTAAGATGCATATGATCAAGGCTTTTGTTGAAAAGCAGAGCCTTGAGGATGAAGATCAAAGCACAGCATAAATTAGCATAGCTTTGAGTATATCGTTACTTCGCTATCCTCATACCCCGATATGATGGTGAACGGTTTGGTTGATTAGTAGGTTGACCAATATACTTTATATATACATGGATTGGGTCAACTGAGCATTGCTGGGTGAGGTCGCTCCACATCTGGAGATTGGGCAGTGATATCAGCCGAAGCCCATGGGGATAGAACACTAGATTGTTCTTCCAAAGTGCGTATTATATGTATTACGGTGTTTTCTCTTGCCGAGAAATAAGCCGTGGAGATACATTCGCGATATGTCTTTCGAATCAGGAGCCATCATGATGGAAACCCAACTTTCCAATACGAGCTTTGCGGTTTTTAGTTGTATACTTATATGGTGACATAATATATTATGCCACTTTCATAGTATATTATGCCACCTAAGATTGATACATTTATATTCGAAATTGATTTCTACACTATGCACTTACAGTATAAAAGATGAATTTCGCGTATTAAGCATTTTTGACCATTATAAGGTAAACTCTATCCTTCGGCTTTCGTTGTAAGGGACTTGAGTCTTATAATGGTTTCATTTTCTAAAAGCATTGCGTTTTTTTATGCACTGTTATTCTTGGGAGGAAACCTGTTCCGCGTTAGCGGCGCGGTCCCTTGATTTACCTAACTTTAAAATAAAGTTAATAACTGTTTTTAGTTCTCACACCAGTCCCATGACTGACCTGGAGTTTATTGTTTTAACCTAAACTCTGGGTGCCCATATTTTCCACACGGGCAGCTAGTAGTTTTGGTTTGCAGATATTATATTCACAGGATCCTGGTCTACAGCAAAAGCGATATTCGGAAGGCTCTATATCCGTATATTTCTTTCAGTTGTGTTTTGTATTATTTTTCCGCTGCTATTTAAATGTAATTTAAACTCTGATATTATTGTATTTCCAATGTATATTATTATTCATACTCTGGAAAATCCTTGTACTCTGATGTAATTGTTGTAACAGCAATAAAATGTTCTTCTGTTTTGTGTTCTGATGTGTGTTGTTCTCAAAGCAATCCGGCTTTCCTTTACAGGGAAGTTTGGGTCTTCACATTTGGTATCAGAGCCTGGTTTCGATCCTGGGACCTTTGGGTTATGGGCCCACCTCGAACGAAAGAAATGAAATACTGAAATGAAAATCACATTTTTGTTCGCATTAAAAAGTATGAAATGAAAATCACATCAGAACACAAACTTCCCTGTAAAGGAAAGGCTGGATTGCTTTGAGAACAACACACATCAGAACACAAACTGGAGAACATTTTATTGCTGATTACAACAATTACATCAGAGTACAAGAATGTAACAGAGTATGAATACATATTACAGAAATAGAAATACAAAAATATCAGAGTTTTAAATTACATTAAAATAGCAGTGGAAAAATATTACAAATATACAACTGAGAGGAATACACGGATACAGAGCTTTCCGAATACCACTTCAGCTGTAAGCCAGGATCCTGTAAATATATCTGCAAAAAGCTACTCGACTGCCCGTGTGGAAAATATGGGCACCCGAGTTTGCTAGTGAAACAAACTACAGGTCAGTCATGGGACTGGTATGAGAAGTCTAACTTAACTATCTAATAATAAGGCTAATCACAGGACCACGCCGCTAACACGGAACGGGTTTACTCCATTGGATTGCCAGTGCATAAAATAAAGTCAAAACGTTAAACAACGCAATGCTTTTTAGAAAAATGAAACCATTATATGACCCAAGTCCCATCACACAATGCAACGCAAACCGGAGGATAGGGTTTTACCTTATAATGGTCAAAAGATACTTGATACGATAAAATGGATTTAATATTAGTGTGTATATGTTTTAATAAAACATTTCAATCGTAAATATCAATCATATACGGCATAGTACCCCATCCTACTATGTCGCCATGCTAGTTCTACAATCAAAACCGTAAGGTCGTAATGGAAATTGGATTTCCATCATGAGTCGAGGCTAGGGGCAAGCTCCTCTCTGATTCGAGACACTCTTGCAAATGCCTCAGGATCACACCTATGGGCAACCCTTGGATCTTCAGGGCCGGTCCCTACCTAAGGGTAGTGGATTAATTATGCCTGAACACACGCTTCCCGGTTCCTTTGAACCTAAAATATGACCACTATCGGCCTATAAAAATCCGAGGCGCCTCAAAATCCATCATCCACATAAGTAAAATGCCAGGCCTTGTTAAAGCACTGACACTACCACTAGCTAGAAAGAAACGTGTGCACTCCCTGCAGTCCATATCCCGTTTTTGACTCATACCGGGGTGTCAGGCTCGCGAAGTCACGATATACACAAAGCTATGCCGTAATAGGCTATGCTTTGATCATCCCACAAGGCCCTTCTTTTCAACAAAAGCCTTGATCATTTGCATCTTGGCGTGCCACATTGATAATTCACGCCATGCGATCAATCACTATTAATATATACCAGGGTGTTAAGTAGAGAATAAATCCTCTACCACCAAACAGACATACATTAATAGGAATCGATTTAATTCACACGGAACGAAATCCAATGTCAGACACGCATCCATTTATTAGCTTATGCTCTGGGTCTGAGCGAAAACCAAATCCGAACAATCAACAATAGTCCGGACGGCCACCACTGAAGCCCCTTCAAGGTAGCTACTCCCATCAGGGTCTCTGTAGCAACACATCCATTCGATGTGAAGATCGTCGGTCTTCAACCTCCGCTTCATCTTCGACTCTTCATCGTCATAGTAATTATTTGGAATGGGTTAAACCCGATCTTTCCGAATAACTAGCGTATTTTTATAATTAAAAATCGAGTAATATAAAAACACATCCAACGCCTCATTCCAATTCAGAATATTCTTTTTAAAATATTCAAATTATTCTATCAAAGATAAATTCTTTATATTTACTCTTAAATCTTATTCTTAACTGGGTTAAAGAACTAATGTCATTTAAAAACATAGTTCACGGTAAACCCGAAATCGTCTTCCAAAAATATGGAATCTTCACAGAAATCAAATCAATATATAATCGTTATAAATTTCTTTATCCGACTAATAATATAAATGGAATAACGGCAAGGCCTCTTAAATTCCATATGTAGTATCGGTCTTCTTTTACAGAAGCTTATCTCGGTTATTATTAATTTGAATTCCATTCAACTCCAATTTAATATATTAAATTGGAAATCTTTACTGTTGGAAGATTCCCATTTAAATTTTAATAAAATATTTATAATTTCCAAATCATATTTTCACTGTCAGTTGGGTTAAAGAATACATGTCGCTTAAAAACACGGTTCACAATAAACCCAACTCACATTTCTTATTTCAATTACTAAATATAATTGAAAACTTTAATAATCTAAATTAAAACATTATTCTTTTCATACGGGGTTTAAGAACAGTGTTATTTAAGACACTATTCACGACAAACCCAAATCCAATTTATTTAATTTAACTTCAATTAAATAATAGCAAATTGGAAAACTTCATTAAATCTGAATTTAATGTTTTATCCTATTTGATAACTAGTTTATTTAAAATAAAAATATATTTCTCTAAAATATATTCTTTTTCTAAAATATTCTTTTCTAGAATATTCTTTATTGGAATGTGACTCAATCAACAACCATAATTTGCACATAATCAACAATTATGATAAATAACTATCACACAACCAAATAATCAACCAGAGTGGATTCTGCACTAAATATTGGGACTAGTGTAGATCAAGTATCATCCCAACCCCCGTGTGGGGTTTCATCCAACAATCAAATAATAAATTATTTGTGCACTTGGGTGATGTGTAAAAATTATCGACCCAATCACATAAACAAATCGGATGACTTGTAAATGGAAGTGTAATATTCAGTTTGAATATACTAACAATATATTTAACACATCAAACATCTCAACGACACAATCATATATTTCAATTCCCTTTATTTTGAACAAATGGCAATAAAATTCTAATCTTTTATTTCAATCCTTTTTATTGTTAACAAATGACAATAAAAATCTTAACTCATATTTATTTACCAAAATGTATATTTTTAACCTCATTCATTTTAATGGCAAAGGTATATTTCTACTTCATACTTTTTAATGTGACGAAAATGTCCATTACTAATTCATTCTTTTAAAAAATAATACATTTTAACTCATTCTTTTTAATGTAAGAAATATACATTCTTAACTTCTTCTTTTTAATGTAAACAAATATGATGATTTTGTTTATTTACTTCTAATGCAAACAAAATGAGAATTTTGTTTCATAACTTCTAATGCAAACAAAATGAGAATTTTGTATCATAATTTCTAATGCAAACAAAACGAGAATTTTGTTTCAACTCTTTTAATTCAAACAAAATGAGAATTTTGTTTCAACTCTTTTTAATGACCAAAGTGATAATTTTGGTTAAACTCATTTTATTGACCAAAAGTGATAATTTTGGTTAAACTCATTTTATTCTAATGAAAACTTTTTATAACAAAACATGAATTTATTCTAATGCAACTTTTTATAACAAACTATGATTTTCTAATGTTAACATTTCTAGTATAAAAAAATATATTTTTAGAAAATATATTTTAGAGAAATATATTTTTATTTTAAATAAACTAGTTATCAAATAGGATAAAACATTAAATTCAGATTTAATGAAGTTTTCCAATTTGCTATTATTTAATTGAAGTTAAATTAAATAGATTGGATTTGGGTTTGTCGTGAATAGTGTCTTAAATAACACTGTTCTTAAACCCCGTATGAAAAGAATAATGTTTTAATTTAGATTATTAAAGTTTTCAATTATATTTAGTAATTGAAATAAGAAATGTGAGTTGGGTTTATTGTGAACCGTGTTTTTAAGCGACATGTGTTCTTTAACCTAACTGACAGTGAAAATATGATTTGGAAATTATAAATCTTTTATTAAGATTTAAATGGGAATCTTCCAACAGTAAAGATTTCCAATTTAATATATGAAATTGGAGTTGAATGGAATTCAAATTAACAATAACCGAGATAAGCTTCTGTAAAAGAAGACTGATACTACATATGGAATTTAAGAGGCCTTGCCGTTATTCCATTTATATTATTAGTCGGATACAGAAATTTATAACGATTATATATTGATTTGATTTCTGTGAAGATTCCATATTTTTGGAAGACGATTTCGGGTGTACCGTGAACTATGTTTTTAAATGACATTAGTTCTTTAACCCAGTTAAGAATAAGATTTAAGAGTAAATATAAAGAATTTATCTTTGATAGAATAATTTGAATATTTTAAAAAGAATATTCTGAATTGGAATGAGGCGTTGGATGTGTTTGTATATTACTCGATTTTTAACTATAAAAATACGCTAGTTATTCGGAAAGACCGGGTTTAACCCATTCCGAATAATTAATACGACGATGAAGAGTCGAAGATGAAGCGGAGGTTGAAGACCGACGATCTTCACATCGAATGGATGTGTTGCTACAGAGACCCTGATGGGAGTAGCTACCTTGAAGGGGCTTCAGTGGTGGCCGTCCGGACTATTGTTGATTGTTCGGATTTGGTTTTCGCTCAGACCCAGAGCATAAGCTAATAAATGGATGCGTGT
Source organism: Allium sativum (assembly GCA_030737875.1). Lineage (NCBI taxonomy): Eukaryota > Viridiplantae > Streptophyta > Magnoliopsida > Asparagales > Amaryllidaceae > Allium > Allium sativum. The sequence continues at coordinate 285,023,400 of CM060921.1, forward strand.
CTGACATTGGATTTCGTTCCGTGTGAATTAAATCGATTCTTGTTAATGTATGTCTGTTTGGTGGTAGAGGATGTATTCTCTACTTAACACCCTGGTATATATTAATAGTGATTGATCGCATGGCGTGAATTATCAATGTGGCACGCCATGATGCAAATGATCAAGGCTTTTGTTGAAAAGAAGAGCCTTGTGGGATGATCAAAGCATAGCCTATTACGGCATAGCTTTGTGTATATCGTGACTTCGCGAGCCTCACACCCCGGTATGAGTCAAAAACGGGATATGGACTGCAGGGAGTGCACACGTTTCTTTCTAGCTAATGGTAGTGTCAGTGCTTTAACAAGGCCTGGCATTTTACTTATGTGGATGATGGATTTTGAGGCGCCTCGGAATTTTATAGGCCGATAGTGGTCATATTATAGGTTCAAAGGAACTGGGAAGCGTGTGTTCAGGCATAATTAATCCACTACCCTTAGGTTGGGACCGGCCCTGAAGATCCAAGGGTTGCCCATAGATGTGATCCCGAGGCATTTGCTAGTGTCTCGAATCGGAGAGGAGCTTGCCCCTAGCCTTGACTCATGATGGAAATCCAGTTTCCATTACGACCTTACGGTTTTGATTGTAGAACTAGTATGGCGACATAGTAGGATGGGGTACTATGTCGTCTATGATTGATATTTATGATTGAAATGTTTTATTAAAACATATACACACTAATATTAAATCCGTTTTATCGTATCAAGTATCTTTTGACCATTATAAGGTAAAACCCTATCCTCTGGTTTGCGTTGCATTGTGTGATGGGACTTGGGTCTTATAATGGTTTCATTTTTCGAAAAAGCATTACGTTGTTTAACGTTTTGACTTTATTTTATGCACTGGCAATCCAATGGAGTAAACCCGTTCTGCGTTAGCGGCGTGGTCCTGTGATTAGCCTTATTATTAGATAGTTAAGTTAGACTTCTCATACCAGTCCCATGACTGACCTGTAGTTTGTTTCACTGGAAAAACTCGAGTGCCCATATTTTCCACACAGGCAGTCGAGTAGCTTTTTGCAGGTATATTTACAGGATCCTGGCTTACAGCTGAAGTGGTATTCGGAAAGCTCTGTATCCATGTATTCCTCTCAGTTGTATATTTGTAATATTTTTCCGCTGCCATTTTAATGTGATTTAAAACTCTGATATTTTTGTATTTCTATTTCTGTAATATGTATTCATACTCTGTTACATTCTTGTACTCTGATGTAATTGTTGTAATCAGCAATAAAATCTTCTCCACTTTGTGTTCTGATGTGTCTTGTTCTCAAAGCAATCCAGCCTTTCCTTTACGAGGAAATTTGGGTCGTTTCAGTGTATTCTTTATTGGAATGTGACTCAATCAACAACCATAATTTGCATATAATCAACAATTATGATAAATAACTATCACACAACCAAATAATCAACCAAAGTGGATTCTACACTAAATATTGGGACTAGTGTAGATCAAGTATCATCCCATCCCCCGTGTGGGGTTTCATCCAACAATCAGATAAGAATGACACATTAGAACCGAACGAATGAATTCATCAGAGATTGGATTTCTAATATCCAATAAGAATGACTCATTAGAGATCGGATCAGTAGTATCCTAGAATGAGTGTGAAGAGTATTATTTTCCTTAAAATAAAAATAATAAAACAAATTTTGTTTTGAAAATTTTATCTTAATATACGTATTTGAGTATATTATATTTTATTTTGGGCAATCGAGTATATAAAGATTTTGAATATACGAGTAATTAACGGATATTCGAAGTTTTAATATACTGGATAGATATAGAATCACACTCTAGTCGCCCGGGGATAATCCTGATGATGACAGCTGCATCATCAGTATTTATGTTCGAGTATCGAAGGTGGTATATCTATATATTTCCATTGACTGGTGTGAGAACCAAAACTAGATAGGGTATATTGTTGTGATTTCCACTGAAACATGATTCTTGAATATATATATATATATTAAAGTTATGCATTTGAAAAGTTAATCACCTAATTGATTGCTTGTTGTGATGTTTGATTATTAGTTTAACAAATAAAAATATAGGAATGATAATTAATTAAACCAGTATGTAAAAGAATAATAAATTTAGCTAAATCAAATTTAATATTGAGCTGAATTCGAAATAGATTAGAACTGAAAGTTGAGTTGGTTAATTAAACGACTTTCAGCTTTGTTCCTTTTCGAGGACGAAAAGATTTTAAGTGGGGGAGATAGTAACAACCCGGAAAATCAGACCCAATTAAAAATTTTATTTTAAGAAATTTTAAATAGAAAATGCGTCAGAATTTAGAAATTCTAAAAGAAAAAATATTAATAAAAAGGTTAAGCAATAAAAAGTTTACATTTTTATTGTAAAGAAGGAAATATGAAAATGGACATTTGTTTAAATAGGAAAGTTCATATAACATAAAAATGTACATTTTTATGTAATATTGATTCAGTGAAATGAATCATAGCTTGTTTAAATGATGTAACATAAAAATTTATATTTTTAGGTAATATAAAAAGATTATATTCTTATGCTACATTTGTTTAATGTAAAGAAGCTTACAATAAAAGATAATATTTTAAATATGCAATATGTAATATGATTCATTAAAAAAGAATGCTTGATTGACAAATATGTTAACATTAAAAATGCCTTAGGAACTTTAGTGACATTTATTAATTTACTGATTGAAAATAATGTGTAGGTCATAAATGAAATAAATTCTAACAATATATATATATATTAATATATATCTATATAAATATGTATATATATGTACATATCTTTGGCTGTCCTCTTAAATATTTCCCCTATCAATTCAAATTTAACTTTTAGAAATTCAAAATGTAGACTATAAGTTCATAAACAAATAGCATTAATCTAGCATTAATTCTTTCCATTTTATCCTCTTTCTCTCTCTTTCAATGTCATCTACTTTTGAAATTTGAATAATAAAAAAAATGGAATAATTGTGTCATTATAGCATGTAATCAAAAGAGGATTTAAGGAAACATTTATAAAACACAATTAAACCATAAAACATATGTATTCGTAATGCACATGCATGGTTTCTGGAATAAAATAAAACTTTGCCCCACTGTCAAATTTGTAATTGCCTTATTGGTTACATGCTGAAAATGGATGATTTACATACTCGCCAAATAATGGGCTTGCTGAATTTCTTTGCATAATAATAATAATAATAAAATGTTACAGAAAGATAGATAATTAAAATTGATATGTTTTCCTATTTTGGTTTCATAACTTTTAAAAAAAATATGAGTTGTGATATGTTTAAAAATGGTCTTAATCTACTATAAGTAAAATTTATTTAAACATGGAATACATTTTTGAGTATATAAGTTGTTACATAATAGCTTTATATTAAAGCAAATATACACACTATTTAATAGGAAAGATGTAAATGTTAAATTTGGGCGATTCAAAAATATTCCAAAAATATTAAGGAATAATAATGTATGGATTTAATTGTAAAATTAGAAATAAAGTATTATAAAATTGCTTTTGTCCTTTTTCCCAAATCCCTAATCCACTAACATGACCAGCCGCCGCCAAACATGTCCAATGGCCAAAATGTTCTCTAGTTCCTCCTCCTTTTTCTTCTAATCCAAAGAATAAATTTGAAAATCTTATAAACGAAAAACATTCGCCTCTTCTAGCTCATGAAGATGAACGGTAGTGATCATTTAAAACACCATAGATGGAAGATTTTTGGGTTCCAAGGTGGTGGGTTTGTGGTCCAATTGGTGGCTATAGGGGGGGCGAGTTTCCCCATACGGCAAGCGAAGGTGGAGGCTGGCATAGGCTTCGATGTGACGTGGTTTGATGTGGATCCGGTTGTCTTAGGTGCATGCGGCGGTGGAGCATTGATGTGAGATTTCTCGTTTTTTTAAAATAAATAAATATATTCAAATTGATTTTGATTGTAATATTGAATATTTACGCTATATATAAAACACATGTTTGTATCATGAAAAATTGAGATTGGTTGATTTGACTTGTGGTGGTGATGATTGGTTAAATTTTATTTGTGTAAAATATAATCTTGAAATAAAAGTGTCATCTTTGTTAGATAATGTCTTTGTGAAATAAAATTACATTTTTATTTTTCATGAATAAAATAAAATAAAGATAAAAAAATATATTCATATAGCATAAATTTGCCATTTATGTTAGAAAACAAATTTGTCATCTATGTTAGAGCATACAAATGTCATTTTTGTTTTGAAGTGTTAAATTAGAATAATGACATGTTACAAATATGTCATTTATATAGATTGTGTTTCATGTTAATAAAAAAAAGTCATCTTTTGTTTGAGAACAAAAATGTCATCTTTTGTAAGAGAGTAGAATATCATCTTTTGTTAGAAAGCAAATAGGTCATATATGTTAGAAAGTAAATAGGTCATTTATGACAAGTAAATATGTCATTTAATTAGAAGATGTCACATTTGAATAAAAATAACATTTTTTTTTCGTTAGAAGTTTGTTATGTAATTAAAAATAACACGAGGCATGAGACTAAAAATAACATTTTTGTCATAAAATGTTGCAATTGAATAAAAATACCATTTGTTATATATATTAGGTTAAGATCATAACATTTACATGTTAGAGTAGTTATTATAAAATGACCATTTGTTCTGTCATTTAGTAAAAACATGTTTTACTAAATAAAACTACCATTTTTATTCATTTAGAGTTGTCGGAATATGAAGTATCATTTATGTTCATTTAGAAATGTCATTTATGATTCATTTAGAATTGTCAAAGATAAAATTAACATTTTTATATATCATGTATACACTAGTTTTGTATACATGTTAAAATTTATATTTTTATATGTCATGTAGATTTGAATATATATTTGTCAAATAAATGACAAGTTGGATTTTGTATTAAAAAGATTTTCTTTTTATTTCAACTGAGAACATATAAATGACAAATTGGGTTTTGTAATAAAAAGATTTTCTTTTTATTTCAATTGAGAACATGTAAATGATGAATTAGGTTTTGTAATAAAAAGATTTTCTTTTTATTTCAATTGAGAACATGTAAATGACAAATTCGGTATCGTAATAAATAGATTTTCATTTTTTTTAAAGTGAGAACTTTTATCTCACTCAAGTTTTTGAAACAGTTAATTATTTTTATTGTTAAATATTAATTAATTATCTGTGTTGAAATTATTGTTCATTGGATAAATGTTGATTTGGATGACTGTTGTGAATTGTTTGAAATTTGAAATATGTAACATGTTGTTATGACATTTATGATATTTAAAACATGTTTACACTGTCATTTACAAGTTGCCTGACTTGTTTATGTTGATTGGACGATAAATTTTCACACATCGTCGAAGAGCACAATTAATAATATATTATTTGACTTTGTGTTGGTTGAAACCCCACACGGGTCTTGGGTTGATATTCTGACTACACATCGCCCTTGTGATTAGTTTAGAATGCACTTTGGCTGTTATTGAATGTTTTATCATGGAATTAATGCGATGTTTGAAATCCATATAATTAAAATTATATGGTAATGGATTGGGTCTCATTCCAATTTTGAATTAAAAGAATATTTTAATTTAATATTCAGTTAATGGAATTAATTGATGTATGAATTAGAAAAAATATATCTTTATTGTTTAAAAGTTATAATAAAAAGGATTAAATTAGAAAGATTACATCTTTAAGGTCAGTATGATAAGATAAGAATGTTTGATTTCAAAATTTGAACATTTGAAAAGATTATTATTATAATATAATAATAATATAGAAAGTTCAATTTTTCATTAAAAAATTGAAATGTCAGTTAGGATATTAGGAAACAAAGGGTTTTATAAAATTGGTGACAATTTAATGTAAAGATCATATCTTTATTTTAAAAGAATATTTAAAAATAAGATTTTCAGTGAATTAATTATAATTATAAATTATAATTGTACTTGGACACGAGGTTGGGTTACATTTTTGGTATAAGTCTGCCCGGACCCGCCCGACATATCCAGCAGCCACAAATGTTGGGTCTAATGTGAGAGGTCTAAGTGCGCAAATACGAATTGGGTCAAGACACGAGGTTAAGCCCAACTTGTGGGATAAGTCTGCCCGGAACCAACCGGCATATCCAACATCCGTAAGTCGCAGGCTTAATGTGGGAGGTCTGGCCCAGTCTAAAATATAAATGAATAAGATAATGAATTGGGCTATTTAATCTATTTTAAATAGCAACGCCCTTTTAACCCGAACATGTTTATCGATTTATTTTATCCATTTTATAATACATATTGAAAGAGATAATTTCAAAATTAATATTTTGTAAATAATATTATTTTAATATGATAATAGACTGAATATTCAATTTGGATTTAAAATTGAAAATATTACATTTTTAATGTAATAAAGATTGAAATGAAAATATTACATCTTTCAATGTAATCAAGGTTGAACTAAAAAGATCACATTAAAAAGATTTCATTTTTATTTAAGATTGATTACATTAGAAAGAATACATTTTTATAGTTAATTTGTTTCAAAAGAAAGAAAAGGATTCATTTTAATGTAAATATACATTTTTGTGTAAAAGAAAATAAAAGGATTAAAATGGTTTTAATAAAACCAAGATTTTCCAATACATATATTGAAATGGATTTGAATGGGAATAATCTTTGGATTATTTCAATATTGGATTCTGTGATTATACGGATGTTATTGTGGGAATTTGGAAGATATTCATATCGTTATTCCCAATTTGATATACGTTAATTTTCGGAATTTGATATTGAACATTAATCGATATAATTTCTATTCAAAGCATGATATTTAATATCAGATTAGAATTTGGGTTGATCGTGAATAGTGTCTTAAATAACACTGTTCTTAAACCCATTTGAGAAAGAATAAATCTTTTAATTAAGATTTAAATAAGATTATCAATTATTAAACATAATTAAAAATTAAGTGAAACTGGCTTTTGGGTTTATTGTGAACAATGTTTTTAAATGACATTAGTTCTTAAAACCCGAGTGATAGTGAAATTTAGATTGGTAATTCACAAATCTTTTAATTAAGATTTAACGAAACATTCTAGAGAGAAGTTTTCAATTTAATATATTAAATTGGAATATGATTTTGGGTTTATTGTGAACGATGTTTTTAAGCGACATTTGTTCTTTAACCCAGTTAAAGGCAAGATTATTTCTTAGAAGTTAAGTAATCATTAAGTAATGATTCTTGAAGATTAAAACTAATTATAGTTTTAATAAATCTTTAATTGGATTGAATGAGGATAAAAGAAATTAAATTTACTTAGTTCAAGGAATGAACGATAATGGGGTACCACTAGTTTTTACTCCAAGCGATAGTTAAATCTTTAATTATATTTGAATGATAAAACAGTAATTAAGTTTACCGTAACACATTGGGTGTTAGATATGGAGTACCACCAGTTTTACTCCATGGGTTGTATAGGATGGGAATGGGATATTAATAAATGATTACTTCGGTAAGACGTTAATCCCGACTAGTTGAATAAACCTAAATTTGGCTTTAATTATAACCAAAGAATACTCGTGATTGGAATGAGGTGTTGGTTGTGTTTTAAAGCACATGATTTTAAATTGCGCAAATTATTCAAAAAGACCGGGTTTAACCCATTCTGAATAATTCATACGACATTTGAAGATCGATGATGAAGATAGTTATTGAAGACCGGGAAATTTCCATATCGAATGGATGATTATTGATATCTTGATTGGACCGTACACCCAAGATGAGAAATAATTGGTGATCATCCAGACGTGTTTGGAGATCTACCGGATATGGTTTCGTTCAGACCCAGGATGGACTTTTAAATGGATTGTGTGTCTGACATTGTATTCCTTTATATCGTATTCGTTGATTTCTGTTTAATATATAGCTGTTTGGTGGCGGAGAATTTATTCTCTTGCTTAACACCCTGTTATATATTGGTAGATGATTAATGATATAGTATGGTCTGACAATGTGGCATTCTAAGATGCATATGATCAAGGCTTTTGTTGAAAAGCAGAGCCTTGAGGATGAAGATCAAAGCACAGCATAAATTAGCATAGCTTTGAGTATATCGTTACTTCGCGATCCTCACACCCCGATATGATGGTGAACGGTTTGTTTGATTAGTAGGTTGACCAATATACTTTATATATACATGGATTGGGTCAACTGAGCGTTGCTGGGTGTGGTCGCTCCACATTTGGAGATTGGGCAGTGATATCAGCCGAAGCCCATGGGGATAGAACACTAGATTGTTCTTCCAAAGTGCGTATTATATGTATTACGGTGTTTTCTCTTGCCGAGAAATAAGCAGTGGAGATACATTCGCGATATGTCTTTCGAATCAGGAGCCATCATGATGGAAATCCAACTTTCCAATACGAGCTTTGCGGTTTTGAGTTGTATACTTATATGGTGACATAATATATTATGCCACTTACATAGTATATTATGCCACCTAAGATTGATACATTTATATTCGAAATTGATTTCTACACTGTGCACTTATAGTATAAAAGATGAATTTCGCGTATTAAGCATTTTTGACCATTATAAGGTAAACTCTATCCTTCGGCTTTCGTTGCAAGGGACTTGAGTCTTATAATGGTTTCATTTTCTAAAAGCATTGCGTTTTTTTATGCACTGGTATTCTTGGGAGGAAACCCGTTCCGCGTTAGCGGCGCGGTCCCTTGATTTACCTAACTTTAAAATAAAGTTAATAACTGTTTTTAGTTCTCACACCAGTCCCATGACTGACCTAGAGTTTATTGTTTTAACCGAAACTCTGGGTGCCCATATTTTCCACACGGGCAGCTAGTAGTTTTGGTTTGCAGATATTATATTCACAGGATCCTGGTCTACAGCTGAAGTGATATTCGGAAGGCTCTGTATCCGTATATTTCTTTCAGTTGTGTTTTGTATTATTTTTCCGCTGCTATTTAAATGTAATTTAAACTCTGATATTATTGTATTTCCAATGTATATTATTATTCATACTCTGGAAAATCCTTGTACTCTGATGTAATTGTTGTAATAGCAATAAAATGTTCTTCTGTTTTGTGTTCTGATGTGTGTTGTTCTCAAAGCAATCCGGCTTTCCTTTACAGGGAAGTTTAGGTCTTCACATTTTCGATCTCTTACAATCAATCAGTAGGCGTTCCCCTTCCCCGCCTAGTACGGAGTTCTTTACTTCGATACCCCTCTGGGTTACTGACTGAAATGGGTCCCACACAACATGATACAAGCTCTCCCCTATGTCTTGTATCCCCACTAGGTTTTCTACTGACTATGTATACCCTAAGGTGTCTTTAATTACATAGCCCTCAATCAGATATGCGTACCTATAGGTGTCTTTAATACATAACCCCTATTCTACCTATCGGTTATGCGTACCTATAGGTGTCTTTAATCCATAACTCTATCTATTCCCATTAGTTATGCGTACCCCTAAGGGTGTCTTTAATACATAACTTTACTATTTTGCCCTGGTTATGTACGCCATTAGGTGTCTTTAATTACATAACCCCTTTTTAATGGTTAAGTTTGTGGGCCTATATATACTAATATTACCCACCTACCCTTCAGTTGTACTTAACCCTCCCACTGATTTAATCATATTTATTTAATGGTTAAGTTTGTGGGCGTATATATTAATATTACCCACCTACCCATCAGTTGTACTTAAACCACCCACAATCCAATTCGTTTTACTTAACCCTAACTTATGTCTATCAACATACAGTCCATATGTATTGAGTTAGGTTAAGTAGTCTTTAATCAGCATTAATTAATTATTGAGACACCTAATCGTATTTCACATGCCACCCAAGGCGCCTACTTAATTCCACATGCCACCCAAGGCACCCACTTAACCCCGCATGTCCCACTACATGTTTATCTGGTTAAGTGTTTCTTAATTCATTAGGACCATAACCTTATAAAGACCTCCCATATTAGATTGGCATTTGTGGCAGCTGGATTTGTCGGGCAGGTCCGGCCAGTCTTACACCACAAAAGAGCCTAACCTCATGTCTTTACAACTGTCACGCATTTAATTTATGCCTAAGAACTCCCACATTAGACTGGCATTTGTGGTAGCTGGATTTGCCGGGCAGGTCCTGGCAGTCTTACACCACAAAAGAGCCTAACCTCATGTCTTAGACGATTAATTACACAAGATTAATTATTCCCCAATTTGAATTAATCTCCCTATTTAAATTATCAATCAATTCCAAATTTAACTATGGCCATAATTGACTCAATTATGTCCATCTATTTATGGTATGTAAAATCATACCAATTTCATCACAAAATTATTTTATGCCATTTAAGGCATTTATGCCAATTCTCAATATTAAATCTTCAGACTTCAATTGCTTAAACATTCCTCTTTTGATTAATTAAGTTAATTAATTAATCCTTTCCTTTTTATAGGTGTCAATACCTATCTTATTAACAATTTGAATTTCCTATCCATAAATGGTCATATTCAAATTATACCATTTTTACCCAATTTTACCCATGTCATAATAGGTAATTATTTATATGTTTCCCTACTAGAATCATGTGTCGAATTTACATAATCACTATGCCTATTACAAATTCCCCTTTTTCCCCGTTTCTTAACTAGCGTAACCGTTTGCGTTTTTGGCTTCATCGAGGCTACAAGGTAGCCTCGCCATAACAATAAAATAAAGGGAATGACAAGGTGATTGTTTTCAGTACAATTTTGGCATAAGCATGACGACTAGGGAAAATGACATGATAACTTTGCATACAATTATGATTCACTACATAATTAACAACTTGCATAGATTCATGATTTTGCAACATAACAACTTGCATAGGTTCATGAATTAACAACATAATTAACACTAACATAGGTTCATGATTCACAACATAACAACTTGCATAGGTGACTTGCATAGGTTCATGAATTAACAACATAATTAACAACTCATATAGATTCATGATTTACAACATATTTAACAACTTGCATAACATAACAGCTTGCATAGTTTCATGAATAATAACTTGCATAGGTTCAGGAATAATAACTTGTATAGATGACTTGCATGATCTTATAACAATATGCATAGATTCATGATAACAACTTGCATAGATTCATAATAACAACTTGCATAGATTCATGATAACGACTTGCATAGACTCATGAATTCATCACACAATAACTTACATAATTTCATGATCAACAATAACAATAAACTTGCATAATTTCATGATCCACAACAATAATGAACTTGCATAACTACAAACAACATATACCCAAACCATAGTCTACCACGATTCACTTTTATTTATTTAAACCTAAAAGTGACTAGAACTCACCGAAAAAGGGGTCTTGAGTTCTGGGATCTGAATTCTGTAATTGATTAGCGTTCCCTTGTTGTAGACAATTTCGATGTTGTAGTTTTAGGCTTGATTTGAATTGAATTGTTGTCTTTAGTTTGCTTCTAGTTGGTGGCGACTACTCTAGGGTTTGGAGTGACAACATGACGGCCATTGATCTAATTTTGATTTGATTTTAGGGTTTTGAGTGTACATGTATTATTATAGAGTTTAGGATTAATTTAGGCCGTCCAATCAACCTAGAATTAATCACAGCCAATCAGAGCAGATCGGAAACCCTAATGAGTCAGCATACAGTCAAAAACAGGTCATCACTCAAATCTGCCCGGGGGGCCCGGTGAGGGGGGGGGGGCAGGTCGACCCTATGCTCGACCTGGTTGGGGTAGGTCGACCCCAGGTCGACCCTATGGTCAACCTGACCCTGGCGGGAATTTTCCCGCCTAGCCCATCTGACTCTGAATTTTGAATTTTCGAAATCTGTTTTGAATTTTCTGAAACTTCCGATGGCCATAACTTCTTCATATGAAGTCCAATTCACGCAAACTCGGACTCTGTCTCAACCAGAATTCCGAGATGAACAATATGGCACAACCCGTTTCCCTTAATTCTCACGTCTGAGATTAGTTATTCTTTAATTTGTTAACATTAATATTAAAATTATGGGGTGTTACATTCACCCCTCCTTAAAGGATTTCGTCCCCGAAATCTTTTAGTCAAGAAGAATGTGCATCCTACCATACAATCATCTATCTACTCAACCATCAAACATAGGCATCCATTTTCCTTAAAAGATTTCTAATGTCGTTTGAACATATGCAAAAAGTGTGTGTGTATGTTCCTTATCTAATGGAAAATCAGGCAGTCTACTATTCAGTTGACCTGCTTAATGCAAACCATGATAGTGCCTTGCGTCCATTATGTATGCGAAAGAATCCTATCGATACATATTATTTCCACATGTGTGCTCAACGATTCATCAAAATGCAGCATCCATATGATAACACAACCATTGTTCATCCATTAACCTGAATATGCACACACATTTATATGCAATGTGAAAGAAATTTGAGCCGATCTAGTGCCTAATGTGTGTGTAAATGCATCCACGAGTAACCACTAGCAAACACTTGCATCCACTTTCAACCATCAAACATAACATGGCTCAAACACATGTTTACATCCATGGATTTCCTATCTAAAGGTCAAAGATTCGGTTGATGGGATACAAACAAATGATATAACTAAAATAAAAGCTCTGTTCCCATTTAACATCGGTTAAGAGAATAATTCCCTAAGTCTCAGCTCCGAAGACCGAAATCAACATTAGACTGACACTCAGAGAATTACCCCCATTAAACAATGTCAAAACTGGAAATCTACTTCATGCTTCGAGTAGAAATCCCTATCCTTCAGAAATATTAAGATACTTACAGACTACTGGTACGGATCAGATTACAGAATGATTCTCAGAAAACTAAGCATAACAGACCCTTGCGGGTCACAAGAAACTTTGGGGTCTTCCCATGACAAGTTAGAAACTTAACGACTCTTCTCTCAAAATTTAGAACGACCCTCTACATAGAAAGCTGAACCATTTAGAACCAACCCATAGCCCATAAACTCGAGCACACAAATATCACATTCAAATTTTTGACGCCTAGCACAGATAATTTCAACCTCTTACAAATCACCAATAAATGAGCCGAACCACCAAAGGGGTTTGAAACAACTATGGGATCAGAAACAAGAATAGTATTAAAGTGCAGAGTCTCCATTACAAAGTCAAAATGCCAGAATACAAAAGAGTCTTAACTTCATAAGGAAATTAAACCTTTTGCATAAAATTTTCCTATCTCTGTCCTATCCATCTGCCACGAGAGCATTCGCCTGCCCTCTAGAAGTCCCTTGCGATCCCTGCGCCTTCGGGCATTCCTTGGAGAAGTGTCCGACCTCTCTGCACTTAAAGCAATTGAACTTCCTCCTTTTACATTCTTTGACTAGGTGACCTTCTTTCCCACCATAATGGCATTTCCTCTTATCCTTTCCCTTGTCATTCTTCTCGCCTTTCTTCTGCTGTTGTTGTCCTTTCTTGGGTCCCGCCTTCTCATTTTTCAATGTCCCTTCAACTTTTTCCTCTTTCTTTGCTCCTTTGTCCTCTTCATGATTAGGGCCATATCCACCAGCTTTTCAAAAGTGGCCCCCATGGGAACGTGGGTCATAGCCAATCCGTGTAGCGGCTCATTCAAGCCTTTAACAAATCTCAGAGCCTTCTTCTCAGGTGTTTTCACCAAGTCTAAGCCAAACCTCGCCAACTGATTGAACTTTTTGACGTACTCTTTTACTGACAGATCCCCCAACTTCAATGCCAAGAACCTTTCCATGTATAGATTTTTCTTTTGCTCGTGAGAGAAATTTCGCCTCAAACCTACGCTTGAAATCCGGCCATGTATCAACTGGACGCTCTCCATTAGTGACCTCCCACCAAAACGAGGCCTCATCCTTCATTAACCAGGCAGCTAACAGGACCTTTCTTCCGTCTTCTACCTCAAAGATTCCAAACAATCCTTCCACCTCCTTTAGCCAATTTCGAGCTTCAACAAACGTCTCCGACCCGTGAAAATGTTTCCCGCCCATTGCCCGAAAGTCCTTACATATCTTCGCAAAGGTATCAACATGAGGAGGGGGAGGAGGAGGAACGGGTGTAGCTGGGGGAGGAGGAACATTTGCTGGGCCTGCGGTGGTGGCCCTAGCTTCCAAATACCTCCTAAACCATCCTGGTATCGGTACACCCTCTGGAAGGTTAAGATCCTCAGACATGCTAAGAAGAAAAAGGGAGAGATTTTAGAAAAAGGACCAAAAGATACTACATATGGCTTTTCGGGGAATGTTTTTCAAAACAGGCTTTCCTTTTTTGAAAATACTTTCTTTTAAAATCTTTTTGAAAAATATTTTCAAAACTTTTATCTTATCTGGTAACCTTCAACTGTGATACCAAGTGTAACACCCCACCTCCATTAAGGTCACTCACAAAGGGAATGCCTTAACTTCAGTGGAGCGTTTTAGGTAAACAGACACAGAATATCACAAGACAGAGATATAAATTTTGCAGCGGAAAATAAACAACTTTATTAAATCACCAAAATACTTTGTTACATAATACCATGAGTCATAAAACCATTAAAACACTTCTGTCTTACATCAGCAGAGTACATAGGTATTTAAAAGAAAAACATCATTCTGCATATTAAAGAGCAAGCCATATAAGAGATAGAGACTCGAGCCATACTTCAGAAGTAGCTCCTAGAAGATGATATCCAAATCCAGACTAGACCTGGGTTTTTCCTCCCTGAGAACCTGGGGGGAGGGAACGGAAGAAAAGAGGCGAAACAAACTAGGTCAGACATACGTCTGGTGAGTCCAGTAACTTTTAGCCAGTAAATAAATAAAGGTAAACATGACAGGCATACAAAGTGGATAAGAGGGTTCACGATACAGATGATAGGTATGACATGACAAATAAGGTAAGGTATATGCATGCTTCACTACTAACTACTCTACACTATTACAAGTCAAATCTAGATGGGATAATCCCTTCCGCTAATCATAATAACGATAATGATGGTGGTAGTTTCGTGTATTCCTAGATGCTGCCATAGGTGTCACCTTCTCCTATCTCAACTAGTCGTACCCACTACACTCCTACTATAAATTGGTAGACTTAGGGCATATGTCCGGGTATACCCTAACCACTACCCTAATCCATCGGCTCCTTACTCTGTAGATACCCTGTGCTGATCCCACAACTAGGGGGTATCACTTCCCTAAAGTGGCAACCTAAGGTGTGCACAGTTATACCTACTGGTGTCATGGTCGTCTTGTCCCCCTCTGCTCGGCCCATGCACGCACATGTCCCCGGTCAGTTTGCACCGCCCACACCATCCGTCTCGTTTTGGATCTCTTACAATCAATCAGTAAGCGTGCCCCTTACCCGCCTAGTACGGAGTTCTTTACTTTGATACCCCTCCGGGTTACTGACTGAAATGGGTCCCACACAACACGATACAAGCTCTCTCCTATGTCTTGTATCCCCACTAGGTTTTCTACTGACTGTGTATACCCTAAGGTGTCTTTAATTACATAGCCCCCAATCAGTTATGCGTACCTATAGGTCTCTTTAATACATAACCCCTATTCTACCTATCAGTTATGCGTACCTATAGGTGTCTTTAATACATAACTCTATCTATTCCTATTAGTTATGCGTACCCCTAAGGGTGTCTTTAATACATAACTTTACTATTTTGCCCTGGTTATGTATACCATTAAGTGTCTTTAATTACATAACCCCTTTTTAATGGTTAAGTTTGTGGGCCTATATATACTAATATTACCCACCTACCCTTCAGTTGTACTTAACCCTCCCACTGATTTAATCATATTTATTTAATGGTTAAGTTTGTGGGCGTATATATTAATATTACCTACCTACCAATCAGTTGTACTTAAACCCACCCACAATCCAATTCGTTTTACTTAACCCTAACTTATGTCTATCATCATACAGTCCATATGTATTAAGTTAGGTTAAGTAGTCTTTAATCGGCATTAATTAATTATTGAGACACCTAATCGTATTTCATATTCTTAATTAATTATTGAGACACCTAATCGTATTTCACATGCCACCCAAGGCACCCACTTAATTCCACATGCCACCCAAGGCACCCACTTAACCCCTCATGTCCCACTACATGTTTATCTGGTTAAGTGTTTCTTAATTCATTAGGACCGTAACCTTATAAAGATCTCCCACATTAGACTGGCATTTGTGGCAGATGGATTTGCCGGGCGGGTACGGGCAGTCTTACACCACAAAAGAGCCTAACCTCGTGTCTTTACAACTGTCACGCATTTGATTTATGCCTAAGACCTCCCACATTAGTCTGGCATTTGTGGCAGCAGGATCTGCCGGGCGGGTCCGGGCAGTCTTACACCATAAAAGAGCCTAACCTCGTGTCTTAGACGATTAATTACACAAGATTAATTTTTTCCCAATTTGAGTTAATCTCCCTATTCAAATTATCAATCAATTCCAAATTTAACTATGGCCAAAATTGACTCAATTATGTCCATCTATTTATGGTATGTAAAATCATAACAATTTCATCACAAAATTATTTTATGCCATTTAAGGCATTTATGCCAATTCTCAATATTAAATCTTCAGACTTCAATTGCTTAAACATTCCTCTTTTGATTAATTAAGTTAATTAATTATTCCTTTCCTTTTTATAGGTGTCAATACCTATCTTATTAACAATTTGAATTTCCTATCCATAAATGGTCATATTCAAATTATACCATTTTTACCCAATTTTACCCATGTCATAATAGGTAATTATTTATATGTTTCCCTACTAGAATCATGTGTCGAATTTACATAATCACTATGCCTATTACAAATTCCCCTTTTTCCCCGTTTCTTAACTAGCGTAACCGTTTGCGTTTTTGGCTTCATCGAGGCTACAAGGTAGCCTCGCTATAACATTAAAATAAAGGGAATGACAAGGTGATTGTTTTCAGTACAATTTTGGCATAAGCATGACTACTAGGGAAAATGACATGATAACTTTGCATATAATTATGATTCACTACATAATTAACAACTTGCATAGATTCATGATTTTGCAACATAACAACTTGCATAGGATCATGAATTAACAACATAATTAACACTAACATAGGTTCATGATTCACAACATAACAACTTGCATAGGTGACTTGCATAGGTTCATGAATTAACAACATAATTAACAACTCATATAGATTCATGATTTACAACATATTTAACAACTTGCATAACATAACAGCTTGCATAGTTTCATGAATAATAACTTGCATAGGTTCAGGAATAATAACTTGTATACATGACTTGCATGATCTTATAACAATATGCATAGATTCATGATAACAACTTGCATAGATTCATAATAACAACTTGTATAGATTCATGATAACGACTTGCATAGACTCATGAATTCATCACACAATAACTTGCATAATTTCATGATCAACAATAACAATAAACTTGCATAATTTCATGATCCACAACAATAATAAACTTGCATAACTACAAACAACATATACCCAAACCATAGTCTACCACGATTCACTTTTATTTATTTAAACCTAAAAGTGACTAGAACTCACCAAAAAAGGGGTCTTGAGTTCTGGGATCTGAATTCTGTAATTGATTAACGTTCCCTTGTTGTAGACAATTTCGTTGTTGTAGTTTTAGGCTTGATTTGAATTGAATTGTTGTTTTTAATTTGCTTCTAGTTGGTGGTGGCTACTCTAGGGTTTGGAGTGACAACATGACGGCTATTGATCTAATTTTGATTTGATTTTAGGGTTTTAAGTGTACATGTCTTTTTATAGAGTTTAGGATTAGTTTAGGTCGTCCGATCAACCCAGAATTAATCCCAGCCAATCAGATCAGATCAGAAATCCTAATGAGTCAGCATAGAGTCAAAAACAGGTCATCACTCAAATCTGCTCGGGAGGGGGAGGGGGGGCAGGTCGACCCCCAGGTCGACCTGGTTGGGGTAGGTCGACCTGGCCCTGGCGGGAATTTTCCTGCCTAGTCCATCTGACTCAGAATTTTGAATTTTCGAAATCTGTTTTAAATTTTGTGAAACTCCCGATGGCTATAACTTCTTCATACGAAGTCCAATTCACGCAAAATCGGACTCTATCTCAACCAGAATTCCGAGACGAACACAATGGCTCAACCCGTTTCCCTTAGTTCTCACGTCTGAGATTAGCTATTCTTTAATTCGTTAACATTAATATTAAAATTACGGGGTGTTACAGTGTTGTTTTAAAACGTCATATATTTTGCAAAGTGGTCTAAACTTTAGAAAGTCATATAATTTGAACTGGAGTGAGTATCAAATTAGCTGTTAGGCTATCTCAACGTAGAGTGGAGTGCAGCAGGAACATCCCACGTGATCCGTGCAGTGGCCAGTTCGGATGCTGCATGATGCATTTGTGCAGTTCGAGAAGTATTCACTTATTTATTGCGAATAATGCATAATACAATATCCGTACTTTGTTGTACCATCAATTTTATATGTGTTACATTGGGAATATTTGTAACTCAGTAATCGTGTACTCTTATATGATACTGTGTTCTATAGAACTATATGTCCTGCTTATTCTTTGAAATATATTAAAGTGCTATCGGCTTTGAATTATGTACAATTTGTGCACCTGCATTTTTCCTATGTCAATGTCTTTTTTTTCCTTCAGGCACTTGATGTGTATTCTTTACCCCATGCGCTTATTATATGCTACAACTGTATGAGCTTATTATATGCTACAACTGTATGAGTTTACACTGCGAACTACTAACATTTATTCAAAGGTATATTTATGTCTGCTAATTTATTATGATTTCCATCCGCGCTTTTGCCCATACTCTTTACAAAAATTATCTATGCTAAGTGATTTTAACGTCTATAGCTATATTACAGGCTAACATCAATGACATTGCATTTTGTACTAAACCAGATTATTCGTAGATTAAACACAAAAGAATATTTTTGATTTTGATACTTAATTTAAATCACAACAAATCATTGCAAGATCAGATAATCAAACACTACACAAAAAAATCTGCAACCTTATAGTAATAACCCATATGCGTAGCACGGGTTCGCACCAATTAATGCAAAAGAAACGAAAACAATGATCTTTAAGCAACAATAATAGAATTTTCCCAAAAGATTTTATTCTAATTACTTTTTAAAGACAAAACACTAAAAAAATATTATTTAAAAAAAATGTATATGTTAAAATTGGTTTTATTTGCCATGCATGTATAACTTTACTCCATCAATTTAGCTTATGATTCCCCAAAACTTGAAAAGTCACTCAACCCAACATTGTAAGCTTGAATTCATGGCAGGTTAAATGTTCTCATGAACGTTAAAATTTTTTATATCTGCATATAGCAAAAATAGTCCATGTATAAGAGTGAAGAATTTCATTTCCATGCTTATATTTCAGCAAATATGAAATATACGAATTTGAACACAAACAAAAGGTAGCAGTATATGTATTACATACAGCCTTTTGTTGTTCTAGGTTTGTAAGCCATTTTGGTTGGATACATTCTACGCATATATTTACGTCATTGATATAGCGGTGACAAAGCCACGAACAGTAGAGAAAGTGCAGTAGATGTGGATTGTAGTAGATGTGGACTTCATTATCATAGTTTTTAAGGGAACTAATCATATGTGAATGGATAGAGCTATAACAAGTGATCAGATGAGGTATATATTTATGCAAGGGATGAACAAATTGAATGAAAGGTGGTTGAGCGAGTGAATGGACAATAAATATACCCATGATGGAGCAATTGCAGCTAGCTCTAAGCAGATATCTCCATGTTTATTTAGTTCCAATTTCTATCTCTTCTTTATTTTTACATTTTAACCCAATGACTTCCTTTGATCTAATAATGTTTTATCGGTTCTATATTGACATAAAGCGTTGCAGAAAGCAACTGCAAGTAAATCCACTTTTATGTAAAATAATAACAATACAGAACTGTGAAAAAACGTGTATAAAATCTATAAATGACAGCAAGGATGATGTGCCTCTCATTTTCAAACTATCTAAAGGTGATATATCTCTTGCTTATTTTTGGTCATTTTTTTCAGTAGTACATAAAAACTGCAATCTTTTATCTGTCTGAACTCGAAAAGATAGATACTACACAACACAATACAACCCAAGATGCAGCAAACATTCATAACATTCATACAACCTCAGATTTAAAGAGAAAAACTTGCCACAGTAAATTCAAGCATCAGTCTTGGTAGCCTTAACCTCAGTTTTCTTCACTTCTTCCTTGGGCTCAGTGACTGTAGAACATTCTCCATGGTCACCTTCACTTGATCCATCTTAGCATTTTCCTAAAACCTAAACCTCTTTATAAACTTACCATTTCTCCTTTTAATCCTATGCCATTTGTCATTCTTTTCTTCCTACTCGTTGCTCCTATCCCCAAAGCACGTTCCTTCTTCCATCTCCACTTTCACTTCTTCCTTCTTTGCTCCTGGCATGTACGCTTTGAATATATGTGCCTCCGGTGTTTCTTTCCAGTCAATGGGAGTGTTGGCAAGCGTAGATGCCTCGCTGCTCAAAGAGGTGCCACCTTGAATGTCTTTACCAAATGGCCAGTCTTGAAATAGATCCCATACGTCAATCGAAAATGGATCAAACATGTTGCTCCTTTGTCCAAAGATGCATGGAATCAACGCCATTTTTAAAGGAACTGGATAAGGATTTGAAATCGATTAGCTTGAAATATCGTAGATCGCTTTATTTTTTTGTCTTCGGTGATATTATTATCGCGGAGTTACTTAGAATAAATGCGTTGTAACGACCCGCCCTTTTGGCTGCTTCAAATCGGTGATTAATCAACTTAAAACGTCCAAAACGACGGAGCGTGTGTAGCTTACAGAACTTAAAAGAGAGTCAACACAAGAAAAACACTGAATAAATAGATAACACAATATTTAACAGCAAAATAAAACTTTTATTTATTACTCCGGATTTTTGATACAAGAATTTTCTATACAGCGGAATATAAAATACAGTTTAAATACAGAAAAATATTTACTAGTTTGAATCTTTCAGAGTGCGCTCATCTTCGAAAATCCCCAGTCTTCGTCGGCTTCGGATCCTGAACTGAAATCCTTAAATCTGCACTGCTCGAGTCTGACCCGAGCATTTCATGTAAAACACAAAATACTCGAGTCAGGATTAATCATAGTTCAAGTAAATTATTTCAATAGGAACTGAAATATAAAAGTCAATCCTAACTTCAGTACGCCACGTAAAGATATAATGCATGTCCTATATTAGTGTATAAATCAAGGAGTCCCGGAAGCCTGCATGTACACACAAATACATGAAGGCATGTGCACTGCCCCAGCATCCCAGAAACCAATAAACTATCAAGTGCAAGACGAGATTATAAGAATGGTGGTTGCATATATATAGACAGCAAAATGCCACGAAGCGTACCATGTCAACACCGTATGCAGCAGCCTAACGGGTCAAGCATATCGGTGAACAATAAACATCGAACAGGTGGGTTAAACCCAAACAACCAGCACCAACGGGATAGTTCAAAATGGTCAAGTACATGGCTAAGAACATACACATGGGCACAACAATGATTAAACCAGTCATTGATGCATTGTATATGAACAGGGTACATGTAAGTTCTAGAAATATCATAACAGGAATTTTCACTTATGCATGATATATGTATATGCCTAGATGCCATGTAACTGCCAAATTCCCACGCAACATGGTATATATAACCAAGTATATTTTTCCAGGTAACTCAAATTTAAGAATTCCAAGTTTTAAAAAAAATGGTAACAATGAACTTCAGGCAACATTAGCTTAAGAACTTCAAGTAACATTTAACATAAAGGTTCCCATGGTATCAACAACAGGCTGAAGACTTGTTTTAAATGGGTGCCAACATTAAAAGACTATTACATGCCAACAGTTCACAACAAGTCAGTGTTCAAGCATTGCCAAACTAGCAACAAAACAACAATTTATATATATACAGATAGCCTCACATGTGAACTAAAAGTGTCTCAAGGTAACCAGTGTATTAATAAATTGAAACAATCAATAATAAATGATGGAGCATCACAACGCCAGAAAATGAACTTCAGATTTGTTACTAGCGCATCATTTTATCAAGGGCAGTTGCTACTACAGGTGTACAATTGCCTAAAAACTATATGATACATCATGATGTGGTTATCATCAGTTGAATTGCTATATATAAAATATAAAAGTAGCTACTTTATTCTACTCAAATGATGGAGCAGTACACATCCATCTTGGATCAAACTTTATTAACAATATATATATATATATAGATCGATTTTCTACTTGGTATGCCGCAACTAGATTTTCAACCAGACAAGATGTCTTCCTCCTAACAGTGTATACAGGGAACCATAAATAAGGAAAGAGGTACTTATTCACATAAATTATAACTCAACTGTAAATATTAAACCAGTTTTCCTCAAACTTTATAATACATATGCTAAAAACATGAGGACTCTTTCCTTACTGGCCTAGTTTTTACAATACAATCCGAACTAAACGTTTCCTAATCCTAACACAATGACCCCTTCATAACAAACAGGAGATGCAACAACACGTTTTCACAATATATATCCGATGGATCATTTATATGCATATATGCAGGGAAACAGGTGTAAATGTATGAAATAAATAGTGCATCATTTTGAAACAAGACAGGTCTATTTGAAATAAGACAAACAAGTATAAATATATGCAGACAAACTGGATTCCACCTCTAACATGACCCTTAGTTGACAGGAAGCCAAAATGGTGATGTATAAATATTCCAGTTTTAACAAGTGTAGTCGAACAGAGGTATCATTGCTCATTAAACTAATGCACTGTCGGCTACAATACGTTCAGGTTAAGAATGCATCATTTTGAAATAAAACATGATAAATAGTTAAATCTCACATTACATGACATTTACTTGAAAAGAGTGACTGATGATAACATAGTAAAGTGGTCATATTTTCAGTACCATGTTATGCAACAGGACACTTATCTAAAATGACAAGAATTTAAAATCATAAACTTCCTAACTCATTTCTGTTACATTTGAAAAATTATACTTTACTACTATGGCCAATCATTGATAACTCAAAATGAACACATAATGCTACACCATCAGGAATATGCTGGAACCAAAGCGATGTATGCACTCAAGACTTCACACTATACATCAGTACGTTGAAGAATTACCCAAGCGTGTAAAAGCAGGCATGATAACTATGTTTTTCTCCTAATATAACAGTAAAGTATATCCGTGTTTTCTTCTAATATAACAGTAAAGTAAATCCATGACAAACGTCTCAAACAAATGAAACCATGTAGCATAACAGCAGCCAAACGCCGGCAGCATCGAAATGAAGCAAACAGGTGGGTTCACGTAACAATGGTAACCGCATACAATTCAACAGCAAGCAAAAGCAAAGCAAGAACAAAACCATTTAAGCTGAAATTTAATTACTTGAACACAGATTAACCGTGAGTGATGGGTACTCAACTTGAAACAACGGTTTAGGTGGCCGAAAAAGAACACGACTGTGCCAGGGCTTCGGGTAGGCGGTGGAGCGATTTCTAGTTTTGGATCTGACTTCGATTTGAGGAGATGATGCTGCGACGAAGCTTGTGAAGAACGACTGTGCTTATTTTGGTGCCGGAGATGAGTACGAGTACACGAATGGTGGTGACACTTTGAAATCGTGCTAGGGTTCTGAGAAGAGGCGATTTATGATGGATTTTAGGAGGAGAAAGTGACGATGGACCAAATGGAGGCCATTATTGGAAAAAACTGATTTCGATGAAGGAATTGGGAAAAGAGGGGTTCAATATATAAAAAAAAGAACCGTGGCATCCAAGAAAACGTGGGGAGCACGGCTTTAGATAGTGTGCGAGAGAAGGAACTGCTTATTTATTTAATTCCTATATTTTACGTTGAAACAGGAAAAGGTTTACTCACCTTTTAACTGCCTCGCTTTACCCAAGGGTTTGTTCTCTGTTTTTTTTCCGGGTTCTTGTATATGTTTTCCTTCTCTCTTCAGGCTTTGTTCTCAATAAAAATTTCTCCACTGTGTTTGCCATCTATTTAATTTATACTTTACGGCTCCTACCACTATTTATTTTAATGTTTTATGTTTATACCTCCACCAACGAACTCCAATCGTGATGAATTTTGATATGTTGCTTCATATTCACGTTCTGAACTCAAAAATAAAATAAAATATCCTGTTTGTAATCTGACTTCGTCTGTACATGATGTTATTTTATTTTTAAGTTATTTGACGGTTCATCGATTTTATTTTGTTCGTTCATCAACAGTTCTGTTCGCTTTTAAATTTAAAACGTTAAATTTATATTCCTTTATAATTCACACATATCAAGTCAAATAAAATTTTCCATTTGATTTACGTCCACTAAGTTACTTACCTATTTTAAATCCAACACTTTATATATTTTTTTCAAATTTCAAATCCGATTAAATATTTAACCAAATTCAATACAAATATTCGACAACAAATATTTGATTTCCAACCAATCATTAAATATCGAATTCAATTTCTATTTAAACAATATATATGATTTCCTAACTCATGTATCAATATGAAATAGATTTTTAATACTTAAATCTTTAACCAATTTCTATTTCAAACTGCCCAAATTTCTGAGACATTACATGCGTAGTAAACTTGTTAAATACATTAAGTCCTGAAGCCTAATTTGAACAATGCCATAGTAGTCATATGTTATTATCAAAAATAACATGTATCATTTAGTTAAAATTAGTTCATTGCATGTAACCTTAAGTGTTAAGAACTCTATCATAAAAAGATAACTGGATTTTCAAATATCTTATCATTTCAAAGAACTCAAGCTTATTTAACATTTTATCATAGAACAACCGTTAACCAATTACTGTCTTTGTGAGGCTAAAAGTAATGTTCCTTTTAGCACAAAAGTAGCATAACCGTAGGTATTATTATTAAGGTCTACACACATAAATAGAGAAAGCATTTGATGTCAATTTCTATATACTCATATGAGAATGTAAATGTGGAAACACTGCAGCATATAATTTACCACAAGATTAGAAAAATACCCAATCAGTTGAATTAGTTGTTTCTTGTTGGAATAAAGTATTACAAATAACTAAGCAATGAATTAATAAAATGATAATATTTTGAACCCAGAAATATATATTGCTTGAATGTAATATAAAAGCATGAGGAGTCGGCAAAACCCCCCTAATATTAAGTGGATTTCTTGGCTAATTATGCTAATCGGAAGTTAAGTCGAAACCAACTACTCTACAAACGAAAAAAGGAAGAGGAAGAAGATCTTTTGAAGGGAGGGATATAATAAGGTAAGACATTTTTCTTGTTCCAATCTTTTTGGCTTAAAAAATCACTACAATGAATTAGGATGAAACTCATAACTCAACTCCATATCCATATTACTCAATGTTAATGGGCATAAATATTAGGATTGCCTCACATGTTATTAAGGTAGGAATGACGGTTTGAATAAATAGTCCCATGTCACAGAATAAAATTGAAGGAGTGGAGTACAAACATGAGTTGGTGGGCACGTGACATAAGGGATTCCTTTTGTTACAAGGATGTGTGTGTCAACTCATGTGTGTGCGCTCTATGCTGAAGGATGGGGGGCTTTGTTCCGTCCATTGTTTCATAACAGTGGTGTCAGAGCTGAAGGTTACGGCATGGGCCATGCAGGCAAGGCAGTGCTCCCAAAAGATACTCGTAGGATGCGAGTCAGGTGGAGACTGTTAGGATTGCCTCACATGTTGTTAAGGTAGGAATGACGTTTTGAATAAATAGTCCTACATCATGGAATAAAATGGAAGGAGTGAAGTACAAATATGAGTTGGTGGGCATGTAACAATAGAGATTCCTTCTGTTACATGGATGTGTGTGCCAACTCATATGTGTGCGCCTTATGCGGAAGGAATGGGGACTTTGTTCCAACCATCGTTTCATAGAAGTGGTATCAGAGCCGAAGGTTACGGATTGGGCTATGCAGTCAAGGCAGTGCTCTCAAAAAATACTCGTAGGATGCGAGTCAAGGGGAATACTGTTAGGATTGCCTCACATGTTGTTAAGGCAGGAATGACGGTTTGAATAAATAGTCCCACAAAATGGAATAAAATTGAAGGAGTGGAGTACAAATATGAGTTGGTGGGCACGTAACATAAGGGATTCCTTTTGTTACAAGGATGTGTATACCAACTCATATGTCTGCGCTCTATGCGTAAGGAAGAGGGGATTTGTTCCGGCCATCGTTTCATAACAATAAAGGACTTTAAAATATTCTATAACGGTACCTTCAAAATTATATGTTACTCAGACGAAAATGATTAACCACATTATACTGCATCTTGAACTAAAAATAAAAAGGAAAATCGAATTGAATCTCACCTCCAAGAGTCTAAATGATAATGTTAATGATTAATAAAACAAAGTTAGAAGAGAAAGAAACATTCAACTACACTACTTAACTGCAAATCAACAAATATAAATAAGTCAGATTACAATCAATGTTTCTAAAGCATGATCTCTTATCTTTAATCGCACTTAAATTAGGTATTTATCAAAGCAATGTTGCATTCAGATTTGTAAAAGAATTTGGAAAACCATAATAGTTTCTCAGTCAGTGTCTTCATTTGGGACAATCTTGCAAACCTCCAGCAAAGTTAAATATAAATTATTAGTGTTTCATAATATGTATTCACATAACTACATACTAATTTGCATAACTGGAATTATGGCAACATTCTTAAATAGTCTAAATTATTGTTTAGAGCATTTAGTGTTTCTTACATTTGATGCAACTAAAATTCATGCCACCGTTTTGTGAAACGGTATCGGAGAACTACCAAAACTTATAAAGTAGACGGAAAATAAAAAATGCATTTAGAAATTGCATAAGCAAAATATAAATTGTAACAACCTGCCTTTTCCAACAGTTTTAAGTCGACAATAATCCACACATATCTAACTCAAACTATTCAAAAAGACAGATAATTAATTGGATTGTTCTAATGAAATAAAATTCAAAGAATGAAATACAGAGTCTCGCAGCGGAAGGAAAAATATAATACATAAAATAATTACATAAACAGTTCATGAAGTTGTTTAACTACACATACAAATACAATATTACAAAGTTGCACAACAGATCAGAGTTATACAATTTCTAATAATATCAGAGTTTACAAATTTATAACCATAACAAGATACAGCAGCGGAAATAAATTGATATAATGTAATATACTACCATCGTCTCTGTCCTCCAAAAAGCTATTCAATAACTGTAAAACAACTAGGTATGACCCGAGCGTAATGCAAAAAAAAAAAGACACTTGGATCAGGGCAAAAGTTCTCATATTAGTCAAATCGAATCATGTGAAATATGAAATGAATAATTTTGGATTTCTTCAATTTACATAAAATTTTATTGATTCCGAAACTCATTTCAGGTTTTCGTAAGCTGTCAATTTACCAATGGATTCAATGTTTCAAAAAAATTTAATAACTAACTTTTTAGGAAATTAAATCACACATTCTTAATATCAATATCGCAATAACTTATCCAGTTTCATTGTTTCGTAA
The DNA here is from genome assembly GCA_030737875.1 of Allium sativum. Classification (NCBI taxonomy): domain Eukaryota; kingdom Viridiplantae; phylum Streptophyta; class Magnoliopsida; order Asparagales; family Amaryllidaceae; genus Allium; species Allium sativum. The sequence continues at coordinate 285,051,184 of CM060921.1, forward strand.
CATTTTACAAATTTCCAATCATTGAAAACCATCTAAGTACATAAGGGATAAAATCAATCTATGGTTGAATTTCAACTAGTAGTATTTTCATCATATTTACCTATTTCACTAGTATTTTAAAGTTTGTTACTATTCTTTAGAAAAGTCATATATTATGCAAATGAATTTAAGTAAAAAAATTGAATTAAAAACTATTTTCAAAAATCTGTTTTTAATTTAATTTCTAGAATTTAATTTCTTTATAATATATAAGTTCCAAAATTTTTATATAAAATACCTTTCTGTTTAATTCAATAAATTCCCATTTCATCAAATGGAGAAATCAACAAAATCAAATACTTACGAGTAGTCGACAATGAACCCATTAACATCATATCAAGTAGCATGTATAAGAGTCAAACCCAAGCTATATCTCATAGTGATCAATCACACATAATAGAAAATATAAGTAGCATTAGCCCAGCGGATAAGGACTTGTGTCGAGGTAACAACGATGTGAGTTCGAAACACAGAATGACATGCTAAAAGGGTTTACCATGTGAATACATTATGATTAGCCACTTATGTGGTATCCGCGGACCGGGCTAGGTGCACTAAAGGGGTTTTACGGCTCCAGTAAGTTTCCTTCCTGAACAAATTAAAAAAAAGCAATGAATCCATTAACATCATATCAAGTAGCATGTATAGGATTCATACCCAAGCTATAGTTCATAGTGATCGATCACACATAATGGCAAATATAAGGGTGGAGATCTAAATCACTAAGCAACAACAAAAAGAGTAAACAACCATATCAACCATTTTAGAATCAACCAATCTTCCAAGCCAGTTAATGAAGTCATATCACATATTACATCAATAGATACAAGTGTCGGGGTATTTTGTCCAAGTGATATGCAATTTCAACCTAAAATTTAATATCCAATTTCACTGTTGCTATTTAACTATCCATCTTGACTATCAAATTAATTATCGGCTTCAATTCAGATTCAAGTCATTATAAATAATCAGTTAACATCATTTTAATAGCCAAATTTAAATATTAAATTTCAATCAACTTTACAACAAGTTTATTAAATAGATTTAACAATACTTTCTAATAATCAATTTAACTTACCTACCAATCCAATTTCATCCAACTTAAATTTCAAATTAGTAAGTAACATAAAATTATCACCTAAATTTGATCTAACTAATAATAAGAAATTTAGTACTTCATGAATGGTATGAAACACTCACCTTAAACGACACTGAAAAGTTCACTATGATGAACTGCTGTGAATCCAGTTCCATTGCAAAGATTTAGATTTGTAAAAGGTCATTTAGAGTGAAAAAAAATTGATGATAAAATTAGAAAAAAAAAACAGGAAGAGATGAGAGAGAGAGAGAGAAAGAGGAGAGAGGAGGGAAAGAGAAAGGGGAGAAGAAGATTGGAATTAGGGTTAGGAAAATTGGAAGAGAAGAAGAGAAGTGATGGCAGAAGGTTTCTAGATAAGAAAACGAGAAATGAGAAAGAGAAATGCGCACCTTTTCTCTTTCATAACTTTATAATGTGAAACATAAAAACATGAGACTTTTGGTCAACCAAGTGACCTTTAGAGAATCCCAACAGACAAAAGCTCTTCTCTCCAAATCCAAGAGTCATATACAAAAGGAATACAACATACAAATAAGAGAAATGATGTAAAAGAGTAAAGTGAGGATTTGTAAAAGAAAAGAGAAGTAAGGGGAGAGAAAATAAGCGATTCATTCCAAAAGCATTCATTCAAGATAAAGTAACGTATCCATTAATCATTCATAATAATGTAAGAAGGTAGGTGAGAATACATTAACGTATCGATTAACAAAATAAAGTAACGTATCAATTAACTATATAGAGTAACGTATCAATTAACTATATAGATAATGCACCAATTAATTATTCATGTATGAAACTATGAACATTTGTTTTCTGGATGAAATGCAATAAATATTCAATTTATGGCTAATGGGTTAAGTAAAACAAAAAAAATGAAAAAAATTGCTAAAACATCATCATAACACATATTAACTAAAGCACTTACTCACATAAATTCCACATTGATTAACAATTAACCTGAGCATGTCAAAATGGAATGAACATAACAATTTCTGTGACGGCCCGCCCCGCACCAGCCGACATTTCCTCCGAAAGTGCGTTGTACACATGCCCGACTAGCACGGAACGGTCATCGAAGAAAGGAAAGAAGAGAATGAACTAATCGAAAACCTATAGAATGTCTCACAGCGCATGGAACAAAATATAATAATAATGTACTTGACATAAAACAGGTGAGACAGTGCATAAGCTGATAACTAAAACCAACATCAACATCATCATCAGAGTAGCGGAAATCCAAATACAGCTTATTACAACTTTCCAAATTACTGTCTCTAAACAAAAGAAAGAAAGGTACACCACTAATGCCCAAAGTAGTGACCGCAGCAACACAGGGAGAATGTCTATATATATATATATATATATATCATACGTGGAAGCCTCCTGCTCGTCTCCGGTACAGCTACTCGTGCATACCACCTAACATGTCTCTAGTCTGCTCGTGAGGGCACCCAGAGTAATAAGAAGAGACATAAAACTTTGGGTCAGACAAAAAGTCTGGTATGAGCGATAAGCAGCTAAACAGAACAATAACAGGTATACTAAACCATGCCTGAACCTAGACCTGCAACCAAAGAGTTAGCACTACATATTGTACAATACTCTAAGGTGCTACTAACACATGGTATAAAGAATACGGGGGTGGGGGTGTGCATGTCATAGTGATGGCAAACAAATCAAACATAGCAACCATCCTCACATCTCTCACTCAGTGCGTAAAGCATATGATATCTACCGCTTCGATCACTAGACCCATCGAAATAGTGACGGAGTTCAACTTGTATAACTACTGCTACCACAAGGCTTACCACATGGAGTCATGACCAAATCTTTACAAATGACCCCACTTCATTGGCCTATAGCTCTTTAGTCGTACCTATGCCACTGTGGCCCTGAATCCGTTCACGTACTCCCTACACATAGTGATCCAAAGTTATAGACATCGATAACCTCTTAGCACACATCCCGCAGCAAAGTCTAATCATGAAGTGAACTCGTTGGTTCCCAACTGGATCCTGAGCTCTAACTTCCTATTTGGACTACCCTTGCATCTTGGGTTTTTGGTCATCACTGGATCGGTTCGGGTCTCTCCCTAGTCATCGGTTCGGTTCGGGTTGTCCCAGTCACTGGCCATCGTCTCGGTTCGGATCCTCCACATCGCATTGATTCAGTTCGGATATACATGCTTCGGTTCGGTTCGGTGTACCCCTGCTCCATCGGTTCGGTTCGGGTTCCTGGTCACGGTCCGATCCACTTCCCCATTCTCTTCCGCTCTGATCCCCCTCACTTCCCTTTAAGTCAATCTGGTTCCCCCTTCCTTAGCTCGATCCGATCCCAGTTCAACCATATTGGCCTTCCTTTTTTCCATACTCCCTTTTGTGCCAAGCCTCGGTTCGGTGAACTCATGCCCAATCCACTATCCGGTCCGAGCCCATCCAGCCGATCCGATCCGAAAACCTACACCAATTTCCTACAACTTTTCCAGCGAGTGTTTTACGCCATTCGATGGCGTTTTCGACCATTCTAACTATTCTAAACAATCATAAGTCATACCAAACAGTCATAGCAATAAGTAGAAGTGACCCCAAACACCAAAACATCAATATGATAGGTTAAAATGGATCAAACATAGCCAAAACCCCATATTTCCCTTAAACATGTTCTAGCATAGTTAATGATAGGTTTTTCAAAACTTAACCAAATTAACCAAAGTTTCTAACAAAGGTCTAAAACATCATTTAAGAATTTATAAATATTTTTCTAGATTTTTAACATGTATAAATTCGCTAATTATCACTAATTACTCTTAATTAACCATAATTAGTGAGGAACTATGCAAATCACTCACCTTAGCCACAAATAAAATACCAAATCTGAAACGATTCTTTGTTTGGCGCTGTTCCCAATGCAACACAGCAGCTCTAACCTTGCTTTGGTGTTTTCTCTCCTTAATTTGATGTAGTTTAAGCCAAAACTTGATTAAGAAGCGATTAGAGGTGTTTTAGAGGTTGGAGGCCATTGTTAGGTTAAAGAGATGGTTTGTGGCGGCTGGAAAATGAGTGAAAAACCGAAGTCCTAACCCTAGCAGCCCTTAAATACCTCTAATCCCGAAATCCCCCATTGGGCCTAGCTGTTGATCACCCGGTTAAACCAAATTAAGCTGTTTTTCACTATCTGAAACTTGTTTAAGACATATCTACCAAATGGTAAGTCTGTTTGGCTAATGTGACCACTCTACGGAGTTGTAAACCATCATCCGGAGAAAATGGAAGTGGTTTCAGGTCAAAACTACTTTCCAATCAAAAGTTATGGCCAAAACAGTATCAGCTAGGGGCAAAACGGTCATTTAAAAATCGGCAAAAATCATGAACATGGGAAATGACCCCAGTAGTCGTTTCCCAAAGTTACATGACCATACGCCTTCGTATGTGAAAGAAATAAATATTCTACGATCCTATGATGCGTAAAATGCGGGTCGTTACATTCTCCCCCCCTTAAGAAATTTCGTCCCCGAAATTCCTTAACCCAAAACACACAAAGGATCCTGCATGCCTACCAGCCATATACAACAATCAACCATGCAGAACAAACAAAACAAACCTATCCTAGAACGCGGAAAGACTAAAATGAAACTGTAATCTTACCAAGCGAAGAGTTCTGGATACGTCTTCCTAATGCTCTCCTCTGTCTCCCAAGTACAATCATTCTCATTCTCGCCCCACTGAACTTTGACTAGATTCACCGCTTTCCTTCGAAGTTGCTTCGTATCGTTCCCAACAACACGCATAGGCTTGCGATTCCCAACCGCCTCGGGTTCAACCTCGATATCATCCAACTGATCAGGTGGAATAGTCACACCTGGGTCGTGTACGAACTTCCTTAACTGGGAAACATGAAATACGTTGTGAACTCCTGCCATCTTCTCTGGTAATTCAACTTTATATGCCAAATTCCCAGTTTGCTCAAGAACTGGGAATGGACCAACAAATCTTGGTGCTAACTTGCCTCTCCTGCCAAATCGTATCACGCTCTTCAACGGAGAAATCTTGACAAACACCAAGTCGCCAATGGAGAACTTTAATTCTCTTCTCCTCTTATCAGCATAACTCTTCTGCCTATCTTGGGCAGCCTTCATTCGCTGTTGGATAATCTTAATCTTAGCTGAAGTCTCTCTTATCACATCGGGTCCAAGCACAAACTTCTCACCAGTTTCTACCCAACATGACGGTGAGTTGCACGGTCTTCCGTACAAAGCTTCAAATGGAGCCATACCGATACTGGATTGATAACTATTATTGTATGCAAACTCTACTAGATGCAAATGGTCATCCCATGATCCATCGTAATCCAATACACATGCTCTTAAGAGATCTTCTAACACTCGATTCACCCTCTCTGTCTGTCTGTCGGTTTGAGGATGCTACGCGGTACTGAGATGTAATTCTGATCCTAACGCATCTTGTGAGCTTTTCCAAAATCCACGAGTGAACAACGGATCTCGGTCACTCACAATGCCTTCGGGTATTCTATGAAATGTCCCTACCCATTTTATATACAGTTTCGCTAACTTAGCTGCCGTCCTGTTCGACTTGACGGGTATAAACCTTACACTCTTAGTCAATCGGTCCACAATCACCCAAATGCTATCATGGCCCGATCTAGTCCTTGGTAACCCATTCATGAAATCCATTGACACTTGTTCCCATTTCCATTCTAGAATTTCTAATGGTTGTAACAAACCACTAGGCTGCTTTTGCTCAGCTTTAACTAGCTGGCAGTTCAAGCATTTGGATATAAACTTCCCAATGTCTCTTTTCATCCCTTCCCAGTAGTAGGTCTGCTTCATGTCTCGATACATCTTGTTACCACCGGGGTGTATAGTCAATTTTGAGTGATGACATTCTCTAAGCATTTCATCTCTCAATCCATTGACATTGGGTACAACTAGTCTTCTATTCTTCCTAAGCCATCCATCTCGATCAAGCGCATACTTGTTCATCTCTCCGTCGATTCCCATCTCTAACTTTGAGATGATTTCCAATAGGTTAGGATCGTTCCTCTGACTGGAACCAATCCGCTCCATCAAAGTGGGTCTGATCGTCAAACTGGCTAACATTTTTGGATCCAATTCGCACTTTGGTCTGAAATCATACCTAGTGATGTACTCCAGTTGCTTCCATTTTAGAAACATAGCCCCTAGACTGGCATGTCTTCTACCCAATGCATCAGCTACCGCATTGCCCTTTCTGGTGTGTATGCGATATCGAAATCATAGGAAGCTAAGAATTCTAACCATCTTTGCTGTCGGAGATTTAGATCATTCCGAGAGAAAAGATACTTTAACGATTTATGATCGCTAAACAACTCGAATCTTTCTCCCAAGAGATAATGTCTCCACATCTTCAATGCGAATACGATCGCAGCCAATTCCAAGTCATGGGTAGGGTATCTTTTCTCATGCGATTTCAGTTGCCGACATGCATAAGCTACAACCCTTCCTCCTTGCATCAATACAGCACCTAGTCTTGTACCACATGCATCCGTATATACCGTCATCTCTTCATTCCCCTTAGGAATGACTAACACTGGAGCACATGTCAACTTTTCCTTTAGGCTCTTGAATGCATTCTCGCACCTTTCATCCCAGATGAAGGCTCGATTCTTCTTGGTCAACTGAGTCAACAGTGCTGCTATCTTGGAGAAGTCTTGGATAAACTTACGATAATATCCAGCTAATCCCAAGAAACTTCTTATGTCCGTTGCATTCTTGGGCGTAGACCAATCTTGTACCGTAGCCACCTTCGCAGGGTCCACGGCAATACCATTCTCTGAAACAACATGGCCCAAGAATCTCACTTTCCTCCTCCAGAAGTGACACTTAGAGAATTTTGCTTTCAACTGGTGTTTTCTCAACACCTCCATCACTATCCTCAAATGTTCCTTGTGTTCTCCCTCTGTCCTCGAATAGACCAAAATATCATCCAATAATACAAGGACAAAATTATTCAACTGATCTTTGAATACCCTATTCATAAGATCCACAAAGTATGCTGGGGCATTGGTCAGCCCGAATGGCATGACCAACCATTCATAAAATCCAGATGGCATCCGGAATGCTGTTTTAGCTATACTCTCAGCTTCCACTCTAAGCTGATGAAAACATGTCGTGAGATCCAACTGAGAGAATACTATCACGCCACTCAACTAATCAAACAAATCATCTATCTGCGGTAGAGGATACTTGTTCTTCCTCGTCACTTTATTCAACTAGCGGTAGTCTACACACAAACGAAGGGAACCATCTGCCTTGGTAGCAAATACAACTGGTGCTCCCCATTCAGAAACACTCCTTCTGATAAATCCCTTCTTCAAAAGATCGCTGACTTGCACCCCGAGCTCTCGCTGCTCCCTTGGTGCCATACGACGAAATGGCATCACTATAGGTCTGGCATCTTTCACTAAATCAATACGGAACTCAATATCTCGGTGTGGTGGAAGCCCGGTCACTTCCTCGAAGACGTCCAGATACTGGCCAACCACGGGCAAACCTGAGAACTCACCTTGTGGGATGTCGAGGGAATTTAGAAAACTAGCCATTACCCCATCACTAGGTAGACCACCAAACACTACCCTCCGCCCATCATCCGCTCTAGTTGTCACCAAAAAGCTCTCACAGTCTACCACCACCCTGTATCTTTGGTGCCTATCGCCTCCCAAAATAATGCCAAACCCAGTAAAGCCCAAAACAAGGCAATCACAAACAAACATGCATCCATGACTCGATAAGACCACATTACGAAAAATTGTGCTAAGGTTAGTCGAACCACCAATCGGGTTCGTCACTACTAAAGGTTTATCGACAATCTCGGGCTCTAATCCCAACCTATCTACCAGGTCACTGGATATGAAAGAACTGGAAGCCCCGGTATCAAACAAAACTCTAACAAGAACATCATAAATAGAAAGCATACCTTGAATAACAACATTCTTTCCCTTCTCCGCCGTAGTTGGGGCATTCAACGAAGAAGGAACAACACTAATAACATATGCTTTCACAATCTGCTTCTCTTTAGGGGGTTGCGGACACTTGTCCTTGTGATGTCCCACTTGGCCACAGTTTAAGCACTTCCTATCCGCTGGCTTGGCCCGACAATTACTAGCATAGTGGCCCTTCTTACGACAGCTGAAGCACTCAACATCTTTCTTATTCTTTTTCTTGTGGTCATCCTTGGTCTGATTCTGCTTTCTCTTATTCTGAGAACCATTCTTGCCTCCACCGCTTGCTTGCGGCTTTGGCTCCTCTGCAGATACGACCTCAGTCTTCGACTTAGGGTAAAGACTTTCCGATCTTAAAGCCTTCCCCACAATCGATTCAAACGTCTCATCGATGTGGTTAATAAGCTTTTCCCCAAAGTAATGATCCGAACCTGTTATAAACTTCTCATTCTTCTTCTCGGGAGTGTCAATGAGGGATAACCCATATTTTGACAAAGTATCGAATTCAGCAATATACTCCGAGACAGCTCTGCCATTTTGCTTAAGCTCCAAGAAATTCTTAAACAACATTGATTTCTGAGCAGCCGGAATGAACTTATCGCTAAAGCGAGCCTTAAACTGATCCCAAGTAATCTGATCCTCGAGAATAGCTGCCTTTATAGCATTCCACCAATTCATTGCCCGTCCTTGCAGCTGACGGGATGCTAGCCTTCTCTTCATCGCATCCTCGATACCCAAGTCTTCGAAGATACGCTCGCAGCTATCCAACCAATCCTGAACATCCGTAGCCGATTCCGTTCCATGGAACGGCTTCCCACCAAGACTAGTATAATCCTTATTCAGCTTGGCGAAATCGGCCCTAGGCGCTTGCACTACTGGACCACCACCATTACCAGCATTGGGAGCTGCCCTCTGAACATCTTTAAGCATCTCTCTCATGAGGTCAGTAAACATCGCCCTCATATCAGCAGCATTCCCGTTATTGGCTCCTCTACCGGTACCCCTTGCGTATCGGCTCATCGTTCAATATGTAAAGAGAAAACGATTAACCATTCTCTTTGTGGTGTTAGTGCAATGCGACTTCATCCTTAGATATACTAATTGTATATATATAGCTTTTGAGAACCGAAATAATCACAAATACGCGCTCTCATATACTATCTCTCCCTGATGACTTCCCTAGGTTAACTACGGAACCTAGAGCTTTGATACCAAGTGTGACGGCCCGCCTCGCACCAGCCGGCATTTCCTCCGAAAGTGTGCTGTACACATGCCCGACTAGCACGAAACGGTCGTCAAAGAAAGGAAAGAAGAGAATGAATTAATCGAAAACCTATAGAATGTCTCACAGCGCATAGAACAAAATATAATAATAATGTACTTGACATAAAACAGGTGAGACAATGCATAAGCTGATAACTAAAACCAACATCAACATCATCATTAGAGTAGCGGAAATCCAAATACAGCTTATTACAACTTTCCAAATTACTGTCTCTAAACAAAAGAAAGAAAGAAAGGTACACCACTAATGCCCAAAGTAGTGACCGCAGCAACACAGGGAGAATGTACATATATATATATATATATATATATATATATATATCATACGTGGAAGCCTCCTTCTCGTCTCCGGTACAGCTACCCGTGCATACCACCTAACCTGTCTCTAGTTTGCTCGTGAGAGCACCCAGAGTAATAAGAAGAGACATAAAACTCTGGGTCAGACAAAAAGTCTGGTATGAGCGATAAGCAGCTAAACAGAACAATAACAGGTATACTGAACCATACCTGAACCTAGACCTCCAACCAAAGAGTTAGAACTACATATTGTACAATACTCTAAGGTGCCACTAACACATGGTATAAAGAATACGGGGGTGGGGGTGTGCATGTCATAGTGATGGCAAACAAATCAAACATAGAAACCATCCTCACATCTCTCACTCAATGCGTAAAGCATACGATATCTACCGCTTCGATCACTAGACCCATCGAAGTAGTGACGGAGTTCAACTTGTACAACTACTGCTTCTACCAAACTTACCACATGAAGTCATGACCAAATCTTTACAAATGACCCCACTTCATTGGTCTATAGCTCTTTAGTCGTACCTAGGCCACTGTGGCCCTGAGTCCGTTCACGTAATCCCTACACATAGTGATCCAAAGTTATTGACATCGATAACCCCTTAGCACAGGTCCCGCAGCAAAGTCTAATCATGAAGTGAACTCGTTGGTTCCCAACTGGATCCTGAGCTCTAACTTCCTATTTGGACTACCCTTGCATCTTGGGTTTTTGGTCATCACTGGATCGGTTCGGGTCTCTCCCTAGTCGCAAGTTCGGTTCAGGTTGTCCCAGTCACTGGCCATCGTCTCGGTTCGGATCCTCCACATCGCATTGATTCGGTTCGGATATACATGCTTCAGTTCAGTTCGGTGTACCCTTGCTCCATCGGTTCGGTTTGGGTTCCTGGTCACGGTCCGATCCATTTCCCCATTCTCTTCTGCTCCGATCCCCCTCACTTCCCTTCAAGTCAATCTGGTTCCCCCTTCGTTAGCTCGATCCGATCCTAGTTCAACCATAGTGGCCTTCTTTTTTGCCATACTCTCTCTTGTGCCAAGCCTCAGTTCGGTTCGGTAATCTCTTGCCCAATCCACTATCTGGTCCGAGCCCATCTAGCCGATCCGATCCGAAAACTTGCACCAATTTCCTGCAACTTTTCCAGCGAGTGTTTTACGCCATTCGACGACATTTTCGACCATTTTAACTATTCTAAACAATCATAAGTCATACCAAACAGTCATAGCAACAAGTAGAAGTGACCCCAAACACCAAAACATCAATATGTAGGTTAAAATGGATCAAACATAGCTAAAACCCCATATTTCCCTTAAGCATGTTCTAGCATAGTTAATGATAGGATTATCAAAACTTAACCAAATTAACCTAAGTTTCTAACAGAGGTCTAAAACATCATTTAAGAATTTATAAATATTTTTCCAGATTTTTAACATGTATAAATTCGCTAATTATCACTAATTACTCTTAATTAACCATAATTAGTGAGGAACTATGCAAATCACTCACCTTGGCCACAAATAAAATACCAAATCTGAAATGATTCATTGTTTGGTGCTGTTCCCAATGCAACACAGCAGCTCTAACCTTGCTTTGGTGTTTTCTCTCATTAATTTGATTTAGTTTAAGCCAAAACTTGATTAAGAAGTGATTAAAGGTGTTTTAGAGGTTGGAGGCCATTGTTAGGTTGAAGAGAGGGTTTGTGGCGGCTGGAAAATGAGTGAAAAACTGAAATCCTAACCCTAACAGCCCTTAAATACCTCTAATCCCGAAATCCTCCATTGGGCCTAGCTGTTAATCACCCGGTTAAGCCCAATTAAGCTGTTTTTCACTATCTGAAACTTGTTTCAGCCATATCTACCAAACGTTAAGTCCGTTTGGCTAATGTGACCACTCTACGGAATTGTAAACCATCATTTGGAGCCAATGGAAGGGGTTTCAGGTCAAAACTCCTTTCCAATCAAAAGTTATGGCCAAAACAGTATTAGCTAGGGGCAAAACAGTCATTTGAAAATCGGCAAAAATCATGAACATGGGAAATGACCCCAGTAGTCGTATCCCAAAGTTACATGACCATACGACTTCGTATGTGAAAGAAATAAATATTCTACGATCCTATGATGCGTAGAATGCGGGTCGTTACAATTTCTACCTTCAAGTGATTTAGTCATATTTATAAATTTATGGTTTACAAAGAAATATTATAACTTAATAATTTCCTATTTCAAATCATATCCTATATTAACCAGTTCAGTTTTTAACATCAATTTCCCAATTTTTAAAGCATTGAATTTTCTATATTCACAATTAACCAAACTAACTCTACAATTATATTTAAGTGGAATTATATTAAAATAACTATCAAACATTCAAACAACATATCTTAAATTGAGTTCTGATTATTTTCTGATAAATACCATGAAATTTTAATTTTCTTATAAAATAAAATCAAAAATCTAGTTAAACAAGCTTATTTTATTATCAAAAAACTATGGATCGTTACACTATCCTCCACTCAAAATTTTTGTCCTCAAAAAGGAACAAAAAGGGAAAAAGACAAAATAGACAAGAAAGGAATAAAAACGAAAAGGAGAAGAAAGGAATAAAGAACTTGCTACACTTCTATTCAAATTATTAATCTTTTACACATTTTAATTTTACATTCATTTGGTTTTGACGTAAGTTTGAAATTAATATTCTACACAAAATTATTCTAAGTCCTAAATTTTGGAAAATTTCTGCAACGTCTTCCTTGCACGGATAGGTCCAGAAAAATACCAATATACATATAATCAAAATTATACATTTCATCTCACGATGAGGCATCCCAAACCATGAGGAAACAACAATATATATTTCTTATAAACGTAATCCAAAAATGTGTCTTTTATTAGCAATATAAGCAAGTTAGCTTAAATTTTTAGCAAGAAAAAGCAATCAAACTACATAGAAGTCCAATCTTTGGCTTCATTTATACCTATCTCAACTCGATTAAAATATTAGTCTTAATACACAAAACATAATACAGATATGTTTAATATGACCATAACATGCGTTAGCATTTACATAAAACACAGTCATATAAACAAGGATGATGCAACTAGATATGCAATGCACATTCACATTAAATTTTAGAAAGATAAAGATGAATGTACTAAAAAATTATAACTATATGCAACAATTGTATGGAATGCGACTATTAGGGATGATGCAAATTTAACATGCTATTGTATGAGATGTAAACTACATGCAACTAATAGTATGGCAAACCATGAGCAATAAGCGGTTATATATAACAATCATTGCATACAATTATTTTATTTGAAAACGTACGTTATATACAAATCATTTGTGTGCATACTGATCTCAATTCATGTTCAAATATAAATTTGGTTTCAACTAGTATTGTTAACTAAACTTTCTAGTGTGGACACTAATCTAATTCCTTGATTAGAAATTTTACTTCCTTACATAGAAATAAACTATGATAAAGAACCAAAGATCATATCAAGTATTCATATCAGTGTTCGTCGTCGAAAATCAAGCGAACAATCCTATTTGAAATCAAATTTGCATGCCCAAACCTGAATCAAAATTGTCATGCATATTAAAGTGATTTGTGTACAACGTACGTATTATTTTATTGGTTTCTTAATTATGTCAATACAAAATTTCAAGTTGTTTAAATTTGATTTTAAATGTTTACAAAATTTTATTTATCAAAATTTGTTATAATAATATACTTTTATATAAAGAAAATACTTCCCTTTCATAACACTTTTATACAAAATATTCATATCGTTACTATTTTTTCAAAAAATACTTTTATAACTCGATGTCTCAACAAGTTTATCCTTGTTCTAAAAGAAATCTAGTAACACAGTGATCAGGCGTAGAACCAGAAATCTACAAGTACATAGTAAACCCATTTTCGACACCCATTGAAAATTCTTGGAAAACTTTTCAAACAAGATAAGGAAAGTTTAATCCAAAACATAAGACCATAGGCAAAGTTATGGAATTCGAAGAAAACCCAACCAGAAGTCATCACTGGAACACATCTCCTAAGGATGCTCTCTCGCAAAGTCAAGAGGACAGAGTGACGCGACCTTAAGTGACCGTAGGCAATCACTTCCCCTTGCATTACGCAATGACACCCCAAAACATCGCAAGGATCAAAGTCTATTTAGCTGGTTACGCCCAATGGTTACGTCTGCTTTCACAACAGAAACCATAATAGACTCTAGGTAATCTGTAACCCCTCGAATTACGACTTGTGGATCGTAGCTTATGTAGCAATTATGCCCATGGTTACTTCTTCTTTCACAGTTGAAACCATCATAAGGCTTTGGCAATCGCTACCTACTCGAATTACGCCAACCGTATGGACTGAATTCTTCGTAGTGTTTACACCATATGATTACGCCAGCTTTCATAACTGAAACAGTTGCAGACTCTGGGAAATCTGATGCCTTCTTGGATTATGCCTTGTGGATCATAAGTTTATGTAGTGATTACACCTCATGGTTGCGTATGCTTTCACAACAAAAACCATCATAAACTCTAGGCAATCTGTTGCCCCTACGAATTACACCAAATCATAAGACCATGGATTAAACCATGGAATTCAAAGGAATACTCGAGTATCACATCCAAAAATCCTAAAATAGAGAAGAAATATCGAAAGAATGAGTCCACAATGTGGCCATAGAGCGGATATCAAGAAGAAGGTACTTTCCGTATCTTCATTTTGAAAAAAAAATCATATAATACCCTTTCAAACCATTTCCAATCGTACTTATATAAAGTCAATAAGATATCATTTTCCAAAACGAGTCCGTTCAAATCAATAGTCTCGAATATCAAATCATACTTATATAATTTCCATTATATAAGATTTTCATTTTCAAATTGAGTATCTTTCAAAAATCAATAGTTTCTGAAGCAATTTCATACTTGTATAAATCAATTTTATATAAGTTTGGAAATTTCCAAATCCAGTAATTTATAGAATCAAAGATTCTCAAAATCAATCTATTTCAATATCGATTCTGTTTCGAAATCATATATCATTTCTATAAATCATTTCTTCAAATCAAATATCTAAATTTCTAGTTTTCAAAACTAATAGTTTTAGAAATAATTCTAGTTTCACTTTTCAAACATTATATTTAGATAAAATCAAATTCTTCCAATAGTTGTCTAATAAATAACTAGATTTATAAGTTACTATCTCAATATACAGTCAAATGCTTTTTAAAATCCTTTCATATATAACTAACTTTGTAAATATTCACTTAAGTTTATAAACATTTCTTAAACATTTTCATTATAAACCTTTTTTAAATATATATTTTATATGTGTAAAAAAGAATTACCTTTAGAAAAAATTATTTAGATTAAGTATATAAAATATGTTATAAAGTTTAAAACATTTTTTTAAATTAAATTTTATTCAAACATTTCTAAAACTTTCTTTCATATTAGTAAAATATAAAATAGTTTTATTTATTTGTTTGCAAAATACTGCTAGTTCAAAACTTGTTTACATTATATTATCTTTACTTCAAACATACGAAATTATTTTTTTTCTTTCAAATGCTTTAAATTTACTAAACTAAAATTTTCTTCTTTTCAAAGACTTTATATATTTTGAAAATACTTTGCTTTGAAACAGAAATCTCAATTTGGATCTGTTTGAAATTTCAAATTAGTCAGAAGAATAAAATTCCAATTTAAAAATTGAAAAACAAAAATCAATCAGTAAATAAGTTAAAAAATCCTAATATATAGGGTACAAGTGTTCATTATGTCAATTAACCCAAAAATAGCATAAAACCAGCATCAATAACCATAGTTGATTTTTTTTCGATTTACAATTCATTTATATATATATATATATATATATATATATACACACACACACACACGATATGTAGTTCAAGTTCAAATCATTTTATTAGATTTTAAAATACATTATGAAAATTTAAAATACACTCTCATATATACGTATATACACTCAAACTCATTCTAGGTTGTTACTGGCCCTATCTCTAATGAGTCAACCTATAGGCTTTGCTATTTGCTAAACCTGGCTCTAATACGAACTATAACAACCCGCTTTTTCCAACAGTTTAAGTCGACACTAAACCATACATGTCCGACTCAAACTACTCAAAAAGACAGATTATTAATTTGGTTGTTCTAATGAAATAAAATTCAAAAGAACAAAACACAAAGTCTCGCAGCGGAAGGATAAAATATAATACATAAAATAATTATATAAATAGTTCATGAAGTTGTTTATCTACACATACAAATACAATATACCATATTACAAAGTTGCACAACAGATCAAAGTTATACATATTCTAATAATATCAGAGTTTACAAATAAATAACCAGAATAAGATAGAGCAGCGGAAATAAATTTATATAATATAATATACTACCATCATCTATGTCCTCCAGAAAGGTCTTCAATAACTGTAAAACAACTTGGTCTGACCCGAGCATAATGAAAAAAAACACTCGGATGGGGACAAAAGTTCTCATATTAGTCAAATCAAATCATGTTTAATATGAAATGAATAATCTCGGATCCTCAATTTACATAAAATTTATCGATTTCAAAACTCATTTTAGGTTTTCATAAGCTGTCAATTTACCAATCAATTCATTGTTTCAAAAAAAATTAATAATCAACATTTCAGGAAATTAAACCGCACATTCTTAATATCAATATCACAATAACTTGTTAAGTTTCTTTGTTTCATAACATTTTATAAATTTCCAATCATTGAAAACCATCCAAGTACATAAGGGTCAAAATCAATCTATAGTTGAATCTCCACTAGTAGTATTTTCATCATATTTCCCTATTTCACTAGTATTTTAAAGTTTGTTATTATTATTTAGAAAAGTCATATATTATGCAAATGAATTAAGTAAGAAGAATTGATTACAAATTATTTTCAAAAATATGTTTATAATTCAATTTCTAGAATTTAATTCCTTTATAATATGTAAGTTCCAAAATTTTCTAAATAAAACAACTTTCTGTTTAATTCAATTCCAATTTCGTCAAATGGTGAAATCAACAAAATCAAATACTTATAAGTAGTTAATAATGCATCCATTAATACCATATCAAGTAGCATGAATAGGAGTCATACCAAAGCTATAGATCATAGTGATCGATCACACATAATATTAAATATAAGGATGGAAATCTAAATCACTAATCAACAACAAAAAGAGTAAACAACCATATCAACCATTTAGAATCAACCAATCACCAAAATCAGTTAATGCAATCATATCACATATTACATCAATAGTCACAAGTGCCGCGGTATTTTGTCCGAGTGATATGCAATTTCAACCTAAAATTTAATATCTAATTTCACTATTGCTATTTAACTGCCCATCTTGACTATCAAATTAATTATCGTTTTCAATTATCAGATTCCAAGTCAATCTAAATAATCGTTTTGCATCATTTTAACAACCAAATTTAATATTAAATTTCAATCAACTTTACTGCAAGTGTAACGACCCGGATTTTCGGCGGCTTTGGTTATCGACATAAGCTCGATGTCGATAACCAAAACATCGAAAAATGCCGGTAATTAATGAAAGAAATTAGAAGGTGAGAATAGATAAGATAGAAACTTAGAATAGAAGAAGAAGAAGAACACAACATCAGAGTAACACGAACCTCACAGCGGAACGAATAACATATAACATATAACATAACTTTGAAATATAACAGTTATGTATACAATAGCACTTATCAGAGTACAACACTTACAACACAGCGGAAATAACTATAGCTATATGATCTTGAAGCCTCCTGCTCCAAGCTCTCCAAGTATATCTGTAAAATCCTGACTACTTGACTGCCCGTACAAATTTAGGCACCCAAGAGTTTAGGGAAAACGAAACAAAATAAACTCCGGGTCAGTCATGGGACTGGTGTGAGTAAAACAGTTTAAACAGGTATATGAACAAGTAAACAATATCTCATAAGACCACGCCGCAGAACGGAACGGGTTTTTCCCTTATGAGAATCCAAAATATCTTTATATCAAAAACCTTTTGATATTATAATAATGTCTATGTACAAATAGATATCAACTAGCAGAAACGCTTTCATCTCACGTTCTACATATAGTATACAATCAAAACCGCAAGCACGTATTGGGTAATGGATTTCCAACTATGACAAGGTATGGAACCACCTTCCGATCAGTGTACTCTAGGAACGATACACTGGAGTTCAACAAGAACATCTTGCAACTCAGCCACACATGACCGACCACTCATTTCGCTTGAGTGTATCGAATGTACATCACCAACGGTTGGGATCAGCAACCGTTCCCGTATATATATATGGGACAACATTGATAGATTTAAGAAACAAATGAATATTCTCTAGATAGGTGATTATACATCCTACTTCGGTGCGACCGACTTAGCCATGTTGCCTGCCCGATTTCTTTCATTTACCGGATGTGAGGCTAGAAGCTACGCTTATCTTTTTACACATCATATCTTCATTTACTTGGAATACCACATCGTCATTCCCGCCAAATCATTATCGATTTCCCTAACGGTATCACGGGTATGAAGCTAAGAGAAACAAATTCCTCCGCCACCAACGTAATACGTTGAAGAGATCAACATATATGATTCGTTAGGAATACTCTGTCTGGTATTCGTCCATACAAGTTGTCCTCGGACTGGACAAACCGAAGGCACTATTCCGTACATCCATCTTAGTCACTGTTATCTAAGACTTATACAATAGCCCTTGCATAAACTCCGTCTTCAATACATTCAGCATACTTGATTCGCAACGCTTATGCCAATACAGAGTGGTTCTTCGGATAATAATCCAACCGGTCTCTCCATATTAACAACGTAAAATGGTCAAAACATTGATAGTCTGTGATTTAACTATCAAATGAAAACATGTCTGTGTGCACACAACGATCTTATTTCCAAATGGAATTATCGATCCAACCATCAAACATATATCTATTTCCTCATTTTCTATGTTTAGAAATATTCGTTATTAACACTGGAAAACATTTCCATAGCTTATCTACGTATCACTATCCTTCCACGACTATCAGTCCCTAACTATAAACTAGTAAGAGAACGATTCTCTAAGTAAAAACCCGTAAGGCCGAAACCAACATCAGATCGATACTCAGAAAACTATTCAGCTTAACTAATCTCTAGTCAGTTTCTAATTTCGCTTAACTCTATAACTCTATTCGATTAACTCTAACTGGTTAACTCTAACTCTAACTGATTAACTCTAACTCTAACTGATTAACTCTAACTGGTTAACTCTAACTGGTTAACTCAAATTCGAATACCTTATATTCGATTAACTCCTTTTTATAACGTTTATCCATTTAAAAAGATTTACTTTTAGTAACGGTTCTTCACTTTAAAAATGTCCTTTTTATAACGTTTCTCCATTTATAAAGATTTCCCTTTTTAACAGCGTTTAATCACTTATAATGATTTCCTTATAACAGTGTTAATCACTTATAATGATTTCCCTATAACAGCGTTTTATCACTTGTAATGATTTTCTTATAACAACGTTTTATCACTTGTAATGATTTTCTTTTAAATCCTATTTATTTTCCAAATAAATATTCCCCAACATCAGATCAACACTTTGAAATTTACTCAACTCAATCAATGGATAACAAGTTCAAATATTTCTTACGGTATTTCAAATACCAAATGTCAATGATCAATATCATCCAAACACACATAATCAACAACAGATTATATATCTCATCATACATCACAGTATATGAAACAAAACAGTATTCTATATATTGAGGAACCCAGTTGGATCCCTCCAACCTGTTTCCCTGCATCACAGATGTTAAACAACACGAGTATAAAATATTCTGATAAACAGAATCAATATTCGATTAACGATTTATATATATATATCGTTATCGATAATTTCAACTAACTGACTAACAGTTCAATCAACAAAATCAACACACAGCAATCAACAGATGATTGACAGTTCTAAAAATACGTTATAAAAATATAACTGTTCAGAGTTGGTGAGTTTTACTCACTTTGGCAGTTCATCGCTAAGGAACGATAAACCGTTGTTTGATTTGAATCAAACAGTTTATTTCGCCATAAATTGTAACGAGCTCGGATTCGCTCCCAGTCAGTTCCATTCTCCGTCATCTCAGTTCCGTAACATAGATATCATCAATACGGATCCAACGTGACCGATGGCGCTTAATTCTGTTCACTTATATATGAGTTATATGTTGTACAAGTTTATATATATTAAATTTAAATTAAACTTTTAAATTTTTATTTAAGTATGGGCTTACATAGCAATCCAGACTAATAGCTTCTGCACATGCCTGCTCATTCACGATCTTCTTTCCATCCCCTTAAAATCGGAAACTCATGCTCCTCTGAAATATTCCCAACGCACCATCTGATTCTCCCTTTCTTTCATTCATTTTATTTATTTATTTTATTTTGGGCCTTTACCTTTATGTTTCGGCCCACCCCCAGTGCCCTAGACCCATGTTCAAATACCACTACCGCTTTCTTCTTCCACTGATTAATACACGATCTGCTCATGTTCTTCAGTTGCCATTTCCGTGTGTTCTTTGATCCCCTTTCCTTTTGTTTTCAAAGCAAACCTTCCTTGCACACGTTCTGCACTACTTCTTGCATCGCCCTCCCCAACTCTCCTTGTCGATCAATCCTCACCAACATCCGCACAGTAGTAAGTGCACACATACACCCGCAACTGAAATGAACAGCTCCATCATTATCAAGACTTGCCGACCCCAACAAGTTCATCACCTTAGAGCCTCCTTGTTTACTTCTCTTCATCACGTCCTGTACATGCAAACAGCACACAACGTGCTAAAGGACTCGGCAGCAAACCCAAAAAGTCCAACACTTCACGTTATCTCCTTCCGCAGACAGTAACCCGTCCCAACGTGTTTTCCAGAACAGTCCTTCACAATACTTCCTCCTGCGACTACCGTGCTTCCTGACCCTTTACAGCCCGTCGTCCTCTTTCATCCACCTCATCTTGTCGGCCCTGACCAAAATGCCAACACTAGCGCCGCATGCACAGTCTGCTCCTCCTCAGAGTTGACACACATAACGCCACCTAGCTTGCCGAGAGACCAGCCTTAGTCGCGCTGTAATGACCCGCATTTTTAGAGATATATAATTAATTTATTTAATTATATAATTGGTGATTTAGAGAAGTTAATGATCGTTTAATTAAATAATATTGAATGTTTAATAAATAATTATAATATAATAATATATTATAATGTCGAAATAGTCGGAAATAGTGAAATTCACAATATCGTGTGAATTGAATAGCATACGAGATTTGGTGGGGTTTCGATTCGAAATATAATAACGAATATATTCAATCGACGACAGTTTGAACGTATAATTATATTTTAATTAAAATCGAGCGCGTAACGACGCGGCAGTTCGCTATTTGGCGATTTGAACTTCAAATAAGTATACAGGGTTCGTTTTGAATCGGATCTCTGTGAAACAAGAAACGTGTGGAGCTGGTGGAGTATATCTTTCTAGTGGAAGAGAAAAATCGGGATTTCGTCGGTTAGATTTTGAGTTATGTCCAAATCAAATTTGAGAAAAGTCGCTGTGGGATTCCTTTATAATTCGTAACGCTTTATTTACGTTATAAAAGGATTTCCGATATAAACTGAATATCGTTAAATCTAAAATCTGAAATATCAAACTGTAAATTTTGATATGATATTCTGGAGCTGTACGATATCATATGTGAAGATATACGATAATATAAATTTATTTATATTTAATTTAATTTACTCAAATATATTTATATATTTAAATGGATTTTTCAGGGGTTTAAAAATAGCCACTTTTGCAAACGAAGTCGGAATTCGACGAAATCAGTTTTGTTGGATCCGCAATATCAAATAGTTGTTAGATTTCTAGTTTCATGATTTTTAGAGTCACTGTGTGGCCGTACGGATTTTTAGAGTGTAAAACAGTCAGTATTTCGACGGTTAAAAATACGCTGTGTGAGCGTATGAAGTCGGAATTCGACGAAACCAGTTTCGTTGGGACCGTAATGGCGTACTCTAGCTGCATGTCAATTTTCATGATTTTTAAGCATCGTACGTGATCGTACGGATTTTTAGAAGACAGATACAAATAGAAAAGGATAAATAAAAAAAATATCTAAAATATCTAAAAATATCTAAATGGCCTATAAATACCCCCACTAACCAACCTAAACCTAATTCTCACTTCCACAAGTCAAACAGAAAATCCGCCGTAACATTTTTCTTCAGGAATTCATTTCGATCCTCTTCAAAAACCCTAAGAAATCAAAGTAAAATTTATAAATCACCAAACCCACATTTTTGGGTTCCTTGTAGTCTGCTCTTTACAAAGATGTACAAATGGTTGAGTGCGATCACGTTCGGTGGTGTTGGACTGTCACCATCTTCGACTAGGGCTGAGTTTTCGGCGAGCTACGGTTCAGGTTGGCTACTTCGGAGGGCACCGTTGAGCTCACGGCGGAGAGGAGATTCGGGTGGGTGAAGTATGAGGGTTTCAGTGAAAGAAAGTGTCGGTCCCTTTTTCGTAGAGGAGCTGGAAGTCGAGTTCGACGGAAACTGATTTCCGCGATCGAATTGGGTGCTGGGGGTATAGGGAGATGGAGCTCGGGATGCTGGGTTCTCTGGTGGTGGTCGCGGCCTCGATTGGTGGCCGAGGTGGTGGGAGGCATTGGTCAAAGTGGCGGTCAAACAGTGGGATTTGGAAGAGGATCGGCTGAGGCTTTATGTTGGGAGCGATGGGCTATCAGAGTAAAAGGGGAAGATGTGTTCATGCGTTGGGTCTTTAAATTGGTGAGTGGGCCGAAATTAAAAGGGGGTTGGGCCCAATAGGATCAAAATTAAAGTTTTATTTAATTTAAATAGTATTCGAAACTTGTAAAATCTATAACTTATTCATATGAAATCAGAATCACAAACCGTAAGTTGTGTTGGGATCGTATGGACGGACACTACAAGATGGAGCCGACTAGGAGAGAATCGAGACTCGTTACAATTTATGGCGAAATAAATTGCCCGTCGCAGTCAAATAACGCAAACCGTTATTTAACGGCTAACGCGCAACTGTGAGTAAATCTCACTAACTCTGTTCAGTTTATATTTGTATAAACTGTACTTTATTTTTAATGATTGATTTATGTGTATTGATTGTTAAATTGGACTGTTAAATTGGACTGTTAAATTGGACTGTTAAATAGATTTGATTGAAAACGTAGATATAGTTATATATAGAAAACCGTCAATCAAATATGGATTCTGATTATCAGTATATTTCATGTTGGGATGAAATTGATGTATATTTTACTGTGCAACATCTGTGATGCAGGGAAACAGGTTGGAGGAATCCGACTGGATTCCTCAACAGTTATTTTATTGTTTTTCATATATTTTAATATATGATGCGAATTATAACCTGTTGTTGATTGTGTGTGTATGGACGATATTGAACATCGTGATTTGATATGATTGAATACCATGACATACCGGAATGTAGATAAAGGAGATTTTTCAAAGTGATATTGAAAAATAGAATATTTATAAAGTGGAATATTTATAAATAAGGAATATTTATAAATTGGGATATTTATAAATAGGAGATATTTGAAAAGGAAATAAATTCAAAACATTTCTTTTTGAATGGAAAGGCCTGTGTGGCGAGTTTGGGGATTTTCCCGATGCTCCCGTTACAAAGGAGGTTATGGCGAATTTTCCCAGAAATTTAAGGAGTTAGAATATTTTAAAGAATAAATGTGGAAATGAAATATAAAGGAGTTATATTTGAAACAAAATATAAAGGAGTTATATTTGGAAGGAAATATAAAGGAGTTATATTTGAAACGAAATATAAAGGAGTTATATTTGAAACAAAATATAAAGGAGTTATATTTGGAAGGAAATATAAAGGAGTTATATTTGAAATGAAATATAAAGGAGATACATTTGAAAGGAAATATATTTGAAGTAAATATAAAGGAATTATTTATTTAGGGAATAAATAAAGAGATTAAAGGAGATATTTATTTGTTAAATAAATAAGATTAGATGATGAATTATTTATTTAAGATAAATAAATAAGGAATTTAAATGGATTATTTAATTTGTAAATAAATTAGATATTATAAATGGATTATTTATTTAGGAAATAAATAGAATTATAAAGGAGACTTTATTTAGAAAATAAATAGAGATAAAAAGGAAACATTTTAAAAAGGGAAATCATTTTTAAAGGGTAGAACCGTTATTTAAAAGTAAATCTTTTCCAATGAATAAAACGTTGTTAAAAAGGAAATCTTTATAAAGTGAAGTTAGTTAATCGAATATAGACATTCGAAAGGAGAAATCGAATATGGTATTCGAAGTTAGTTAATCGAATATAGACATTCGAAAAGAGAAATCGAATATGGTATTCGAAGTAGTTAATCGAGTATAGACATTCGAAAGGAGAAATCGAATATGGTATTCGAAGTTAGTTAATCGAATATGTTATTCGAAAGGGGTTAGTTTGTCGAGTTAGGCAAATAGAGTTAACCAGTTAGAGTTAATCAGTTAGAGTTAATCAGTTAGAATTAACCAGTTGGAGTTAATTAGTTAGAGTTAATCGATTAGAGTTAACACGAACTAGAATTAATCAAATATAGTTATTTGAGACAGAGTTAGTCAAACGTAGTATTTAGGGTAAGTTGCCATCTTGTATGACTGCTAGCGTAATTCGCAGGGCTGCAGATAGCCTAAGGCGGTCGGATGTTTCCTGAGGGAATCAGGCGTAACCATTGTGATCGCTGCGATCTAGAGTCAAGCGAATGGAGTTAAATAGAGTTGTCGAATAATAGTTGTTCGAATGGAGTTAAATAGAGTTAGTCGAATATAGTTTATTCGAATAGAGTTGAATAGAGTTAATCGAATAGTAGTTATTCGAATAGAGTTAAATGGAGTTAAATCGAATATTAGTTATTCGATATGAGTAATCAAGTTAAGATAATCGAGTTAAGTTAGCAAGTTAAGTTATCAAGTCAAGATGATCGAGTAAAGTAAATAAGTTCAGTTCGTCGAGTTAAATTAATCGATGTTAGTTTCATCGAAAGGAATTAATCGATGTTAGTTTCATCGAAAGGAGTTATCGATGTTAGTTTCATCGAAAGGAATTAATCGATGTTAGTTTCATCGAAAGGAGTTATCGATGTTAGTTTCATCGAAAGGAATTAATCGATGTTAGTTTCATCGAAAGGAGTTATCGATGTTAGTTTCATCGAAAGGAGTTATCGATGTTAGTTTCATCGAAGGGAGTTATCGATTATAGTTTAATCGAAGTGAGATTTTCAAATATGAGATATTTGAAAAGGAAGAGTTATCGGACATTAGTTATTCGAAGAAAGATTATCGAATATCGTTTATTCGAGAAGAAGTTAATCGAATATAGGTTATTCGAAGAAGAGTTAATCAAATAGAGATTTCTCGAAGAGAGTTAATCGGCAATTCGATTATATCGAATTAGGGAAAGCACTTATACTTTCCAGTGTTTAAATAGATTTATTTATTTATAAATAAATAAGTGTTAAGTTAATTATTCACTAATAAGAATAGAAGTTAAAATTAAAGTTAGATAATTCGAAAGTAGGGGTTATAACGTTATCGTTATAACCAATGTTTTAAATATAGAAGTGGATCAGTAAAATTGAATCCGAGAAAGGCGTAAAGAAGTTGTTAAAGATTTAAAAGATAAACTTTGACCATTTCGAAGTTATAACGTTGTTCAGTTAAGGTTTGAGAGGTAATTATACCCCAACTTGAGTGACTTCCTTCTTAACTAAGAAATGGTAAGGTTTGATCATAAAGGAGTTTTGGAAATGTTTTCCAAATGAGAATCAGAAATGTTTTCTGATAAAAGAAAATGAGAATTTAGAATATAGGGAAACAGGAGATAAGTAAATAAATGAACTAAAGAGATTTATGTTAAATGATGTTTGTTCGATATAATTTCCATTTGGAAATAATATCGTTGTTTGCACACTTGTTTTTCTTTGATAGTTAACTCACAGACTATCGAAGTATTGACCATTTTAACGTTGTTAATATGGAGAGACCGGTTGGATTATTATCCAAAGAACCACTCTGTATTGGCATAAGCGTTGTGAATCATATATACCAAAGATAATTGAAGACGGAGTAAAATGCAAGGGCTGTTGTATAAGTCTTAGATAACAGTGACTAAGATGGATGTACAGAACAGTACCTTCGGTTTGTCCAGTCCCAGGACAACTTGTATGGACGAAGGTCTGACAGAGTATATCCAATGGATCGCGTAAGTTGATCTGTTCAAACGTATTCACGTTTGGTGGCGGAGGAATTCGTTTCTCTTAGCTGTATACCCGTGTTATTTTTGAATAAGTCAAATTTGTGATTTGGCGGGTATGACGATGTGACATTTCTAAGTGAATAAAGATGGATGTCTGACATAGTATTTCCAGACGGTCACATACATTGATTTCTTCAACTGTACCAAGAGTGGAAGCGGAGAAGGGAACTTCTTTTAGCTGACGCGTAATGTACTGTTGTAGACGTCAATTAGTGATTCTGATGGATCTGACAATGTGGCATTCGAAGTGAATCTGATGTGATGATAAAGCGTAGCTTCTAGCCTCATCAACCGGTAAATGACAGAAATCGGGCAAGCAGCATGGCTAAGTCGGTCGCACCGAAGTAGGGTGTATAATCACCTATCTAGTGAATATTCATTTGTTTCTTAAATCTATCAATGCTGTCCCACATATATACGGGAACGGTTGCTGATCCCAACCGTTGGTGATGTACATTCGATACACTCAAGCGAAATGAGTGGTCGGTCATGTGTGGCTGAGTTGCAAGATGTTCTTGTTGAACTCCAGTGTATCGTTCCTAGAGTACACTGATCGGAAGGTGGTTCCATACCTTGTCATAGTTGGAAATCCAATAATCCAATACGTTCTTGCGATTTTGATTGTATACTATATATGTAGTAACGTGAGATGCAAGCGTTTCTGCTAGATTGATATTTATTTGTATTTAGACATTATTATAATATCAGAATGATATTGCTTTGAAAAGTTATTTGGATTCTCGTAAGGGAAAAACCCGTTCCGTTATGCGGCGTGGTCTTATGAGATATCATATACCTGTTTAAATGATTTGAGTTTATTCACACCAGTCCCATGACTGACCCGGAGTTTACTTTGTTGTTTTCCCTAAACTCTTGGGTGCCTAAATTTGTACGGGCAGTCAAGTAGTCGGGATTTTACAGATACACTTGGAGAGCTTGGAGCAGGAGACTTCAGGATTCTATAGCTATTATTATTTCCGCTGTGGTTGTAAGTGTTGTACTCTGATAAGTGCTATTGTATATATAACTGTTTGTATTTCAAAAGTTAAGTTATATTTTATTCGTTCCGCTGTGAGATTCGTGTTTACTCTGATGATGATGTTCTTCTTCTTCTTCTATTCTATAAGTTCTACCTTATCTTTCCTCACCCTCTAATTTCTTTCATTAACAACCAGGATTTTTCGATGTTTTGGTTATCGACGTCGGGCTTACGTCGATAACCAAAGTCGCTCAAAATCCGGGTCGTTACAGTTGGTATCAGAGCTTAAGTTTAGAATTACTTGGCTCTGTGGCGTGACTCGGTAGAGATAGGGTTAGTAATACCCTAGATTGAGTTTGAGTGTATATATACGAGTGCGTATTTGTATTGGATATAAAAATGGTTTTATACTGTGGAGATTCATTGGTTGAGTTGTTTATGAGTTCTGGTCGATCAGTTTGATCCACTGTATCGGTAGGAGTAAATAAACACTTGAATACGATGGACCGACACAGTATGGATACGTAATATATTATCATATATTAGATAAATTGGTTGTAATTATAATCAAATGAAATTATAAAGTGAAATGGTTATAAATAACTAATCAGAATCATATAAGTAAAGTATATGAAATAAGATGAATTAAATATGAATTTAAATCAGATTTGGAATTAAAATAAGGAAATTTTAAGTTCCTGGGAGATTTTGAGATGTTTTCAAAATAGATGTATTTAGTAAGGGTTTTGAAATGATATAGTATTGAAATCACTTGGGTCGCTGGAAAATAATTCCGATGATGACTGCGCAGTATCATCGGTGTGATTTTCGAGTTCTAAGTGGTGGATTACTACCAGAGATTTTGATTTGAATTGTTTTGAGAAAACAAGTGTTTAGAAATTCAAAGGTTTTGAATTGGCAGTATGATTTCAAATTGATTTGAAATTTGCCCAGGAATTTAAGTTCTAGAAATTAAAATTTAACTAATGAAGTTAGATAAAATGAGATGGTAAAAATAAATTGAAATTTAACTTGAACATAGTTAAATAGAATTAAATTGAATTGGATTAGAGAATAATCTGTTATGGAATTGGGTTGATGAGTCAATAATTTGGAATTTGATATTGGGGTTCGAATGAAAATTCGATTTGGATTTGAGGATATGAACTGATTGGAATTTGATTGAGATAACACTGGTATATGCTGAGTTGATAGCATATGAAAGTGATAGAGTTGATATACCCGACAAAAAGGTACAAGTTTATATTTTTATGAGTTTGGAATTTATGAGCCAAATTGGCAAGCCGCTTGGCTGTTTGATTTTCTTTTGGGTTGGAGATGGCCTAGAGAGGCGAGTTGTGGTTTTACCGATAGGGCTGTACAAAGGAAGTGCTGGCGAAATTCTCCGAAAATTTTAAAGTGTTAGAAAAATTTTCAGAATTTTTGAAAATTTTAGTTAGTCGGAATGAATAAATATTTTAGTCGATATTAATTAGTTCAGTTGAAATCAGAAATAAGGGGTAAACAAATCTTAGGAATTCCAATAGATAGGGTCGTCCTCTAACTTAGCAATTTCGAGGACGAAATTATTTTAAGTGGGGAAGAATGTAATGACCCGCATTTTTAGAGATATATAATTAATTTATTTAATTATATAATTGGTGATTTAGAGAAGTTAATGATCGTTTAATTAAATAATATTGAATGTTTAATAAATAATTATAATATAATAATATATTATAATGTCGAAATAGTCGGAAATAGTGAAATTCACAATATCGTGTGAATTGAATAACATACGAGATTTGGTGGGGTTTCGATTCGAAATATAATAACGAATATATTCAATCGACGACAGTTTGAACGTATAATTATATTTTAATTAAAATCGAGCGCGTAACGACGCGGCAGTTCGCTATTTGGCGATTTGAACTTCAAATAAGTATACAGGGTTCGTTTTGAATCGGATCTCTGTGAAACAAGAAACGTGTGGAGCTGGTGGAGTATATCTTTCTAGTGGAAGAGAAAAATCGGGATTTCGTCGGTTAGATTTTGAGTTATGTCCAAATCAAATTTGAGAAAAGTCGCTGTGGGATTCCTTTATAATTCGTAACGCTTTATTTACGTTATAAAAGGATTTCCGATATAAACTGAATATCGTTAAATCTAAAATCTGAAATATCAAACTGTAAATTTTGATATGATATTCTGGAGCTGTACGATATCATATGTGAAGATATACGATAATATAAATTTATTTATATTTAATTTAATTTACTCAAATATATTTATATATTTAAATGGATTTTTCAGGGGTTTAAAAATAGCCACTTTTGCAAACGAAGTCGGAATTCGACGAAATCAGTTTTGTTGGATCCGCAATATCAAATAGTTGTTAGATTTCCAGTTTCATGATTTTTAGAGTCACTGTGTGGCCGTACGGATTTTTAGAGTGTAAAACAGTCAGTATTTCGACGGTTAAAAATACGCTGTGTGAGCGTATGAAGTCGGAATTCGACGAAACCAGTTTCGTTGGGACCGTAATGGCGTACTCTAGCTGCATGTCAATTTTCATGATTTTTAAGCATCGTACGTGATCGTACGGATTTTTAGAAGACAGATACAAATAGAAAAGGATAAATAAAAAAAATATCTAAAATATCTAAAAATATCTAAATGGCCTATAAATACCCCCACTAACCAACCTAAACCTAATTCTCACTTCCACAAGTCAAACAGAAAATCCGCCGTAACATTTTTCTTCAGGAATTCATTTCGATCCTCTTCAAAAACCCTAAGAAATCAAAGTAAAATTTATAAATCACCAAACCCACATTTTTGGGTTCCTTGTAGTCTGCTCTTTACAAAGATGTACAAATGGTTGAGTGCGATCACGTTCGGTGGTGTTGGACTGTCACCATCTTCGACTAGGGCTGAGTTTTCGGCGAGCTACGGTTCAGGTTGGCTACTTCGGAGGGCACCGTTGAGCTCACGGCGGAGAGGAGATTCGGGTGGGTGAAGTATGAGGGTTTCAGTGAAAGAAAGTGTCGGTCCCTTTTTCGTAGAGGAGCTGGAAGTCGAGTTCGACGGAAACTGATTTCCGCGATCGAATTGGGTGCTGGGGGTATAGGGAGATGGAGCTCGGGATGCTGGGTTCTCTGGTGGTGGTCGCGGCCTCGATTGGTGGCCGAGGTGGTGGGAGGCATTGGTCAAAGTGGCGGTCAAACAGTGGGATTTGGAAGAGGATCGGCTGAGGCTTTATGTTGGGAGCGATGGGCTATCAGAGTAAAAGGGGAAGATGTGTTCATGCGTTGGGTCTTTAAATTGGTGAGTGGGCCGAAATTAAAAGGGGGTTGGGCCCAATAGGATCAAAATTAAAGTTTTATTTAATTTAAATAGTATTCGAAACTTGTAAAATCTATAACTTATTCATATGAAATCAGAATCACAAACCGTAAGTTGCGTTGGGATCGTATGGACGGACACTACAAGATGGAGCCGACTAGGAGAGAATCGGGACTCGTTACAATTTATGGCGAAATAAATTGCCCGTCGCAGTCAAATAACGCAAACCGTTATTTAACGGCTAACGCGCAACTGTGAGTAAATCTCACTAACTCTGTTCAGTTTATATTTGTATAAACTGTACTTTATTTTTAATGATTGATTTATGTGTATTGATTGTTAAATTGGACTGTTAAATTGGACTGTTAAATTGGACTGTTAAATAGATTTGATTGAAAACGTAGATATAGTTATATATAGAAAACCGTCAATCAAATATGGATTCTGATTATCAGTATATTTCATGTTGGGATGAAATTGATGTATATTTTACTGTGCAACATCTGTGATGCAGGGAAACAGGTTGGAGGAATCCGACTGGATTCCTCAACAGTTATTTTATTGTTTTTCATATATTTTAATATATGATGCGAATTATAACCTGTTGTTGATTGTGTGTGTATGGACGATATTGAACATCGTGATTTGATATGATTGAATACCATGACATACCGGAATGTAGATAAAGGAGATTTTTCAAAGTGATATTGAAAAATAGAATATTTATAAAGTGGAATATTTATAAATAAGGAATATTTATAAATTGGGATATTTATAAATAGGAGATATTTGAAAAGGAAATAAATTCAAAACATTTCTTTTTGAATGGAAAGGCCTGTGTGGCGAGTTTGGGGATTTTCCCGATGCTCCCGTTACAAAGGAGGTTATGGCGAATTTTCCCAGAAATTTAAGGAGTTAGAATATTTTAAAGAATAAATGTGGAAATGAAATATAAAGGAGTTATATTTGAAACAAAATATAAAGGAGTTATATTTGGAAGGAAATATAAAGGAGTTATATTTGAAACGAAATATAAAGGAGTTATATTTGAAACAAAATATAAAGGAGTTATATTTGGAAGGAAATATAAAGGAGTTATATTTGAAATGAAATATAAAGGAGATACATTTGAAAGGAAATATATTTGAAGTAAATATAAAGGAATTATTTATTTAGGGAATAAATAAAGAGATTAAAGGAGATATTTATTTGTTAAATAAATAAGATTAGATGATGAATTATTTATTTAAGATAAATAAATAAGGAATTTAAATGGATTATTTAATTTGTAAATAAATTAGATATTATAAATGGATTATTTATTTAGGAAATAAATAGAATTATAAAGGAGACTTTATTTAGAAAATAAATAGAGATAAAAAGGAAACATTTTAAAAAGGGAAATCATTTTTAAAGGGTAGAACCGTTATTTAAAAGTAAATCTTTTCCAATGAATAAAACGTTGTTAAAAAGGAAATCTTTATAAAGTGAAGTTAGTTAATCGAATATAGACATTCGAAAGGAGAAATCGAATATGGTATTCGAAGTTAGTTAATCGAATATAGACATTCGAAAAGAGAAATCGAATATGGTATTCGAAGTAGTTAATCGAGTATAGACATTCGAAAGGAGAAATCGAATATGGTATTCGAAGTTAGTTAATCGAATATGTTATTCGAAAGGGGTTAGTTTGTCGAGTTAGGCAAATAGAGTTAACCAGTTAGAGTTAATCAGTTAGAGTTAATCAGTTAGAATTAACCAGTTGGAGTTAATTAGTTAGAGTTAATCGATTAGAGTTAACACGAACTAGAATTAATCAAATATAGTTATTTGAGACAGAGTTAGTCAAACGTAGTATTTAGGGTAAGTTGCCATCTTGTATGACTGCTAGCGTAATTCGCAGGGCTGCAGATAGCCTAAGGCGGTCGGATGTTTCCTGAGGGAATCAGGCGTAACCATTGTGATCGCTGCGATCTAGAGTCAAGCGAATGGAGTTAAATAGAGTTGTCGAATAATAGTTGTTCGAATGGAGTTAAATAGAGTTAGTCGAATATAGTTTATTCGAATAGAGTTGAATAGAGTTAATCGAATAGTAGTTATTCGAATAGAGTTAAATGGAGTTAAATCGAATATTAGTTATTCGATATGAGTAATCAAGTTAAGATAATCGAGTTAAGTTAGCAAGTTAAGTTATCAAGTCAAGATGATCGAGTAAAGTAAATAAGTTCAGTTCGTCGAGTTAAATTAATCGATGTTAGTTTCATCGAAAGGAATTAATCGATGTTAGTTTCATCGAAAGGAGTTATCGATGTTAGTTTCATCGAAAGGAATTAATCGATGTTAGTTTCATCGAAAGGAGTTATCGATGTTAGTTTCATCGAAAGGAATTAATCGATGTTAGTTTCATCGAAAGGAGTTATCGATGTTAGTTTCATCGAAAGGAGTTATCGATGTTAGTTTCATCGAAGGGAGTTATCGATTATAGTTTAATCGAAGTGAGATTTTCAAATATGAGATATTTGAAAAGGAAGAGTTATCGGACATTAGTTATTCGAAGAAAGATTATCGAATATCGTTTATTCGAGAAGAAGTTAATCGAATATAGGTTATTCGAAGAAGAGTTAATCAAATAGAGATTTCTCGAAGAGAGTTAATCGGCAATTCGATTATATCGAATTAGGGAAAGCACTTATACTTTCCAGTGTTTAAATAGATTCATTTATTTATAAATAAATAAGTGTTAAGTTAATTATTCACTAATAAGAATAGAAGTTAAAATTAAAGTTAGATAATTCGAAAGTAGGG
This sequence comes from Allium sativum, assembly GCA_030737875.1. Classification (NCBI taxonomy): domain Eukaryota; kingdom Viridiplantae; phylum Streptophyta; class Magnoliopsida; order Asparagales; family Amaryllidaceae; genus Allium; species Allium sativum. Next base: position 285,084,535 of record CM060921.1, read on the forward strand.
GTTATAACGTTATCGTTATAACCAATGTTTTAAATATAGAAGTGGATCAGTAAAATTGAATCCGAGAAAGGCGTAAAGAAGTTGTTAAAGATTTAAAAGATAAACTTTGACCATTTCGAAGTTATAACGTTGTTCAGTTAAGGTTTGAGAGGTAATTATACCCCAACTTGAGTGACTTCCTTCTTAACTAAGAAATGGTAAGGTTTGATCATAAAGGAGTTTTGGAAATGTTTTCCAAATGAGAATCAGAAATGTTTTCTGATAAAAGAAAATGAGAATTTAGAATATAGGGAAACAGGAGATAAGTAAATAAATGAACTAAAGAGATTTATGTTAAATGATGTTTGTTCGATATAATTTCCATTTGGAAATAATATCGTTGTTTGCACACTTGTTTTTCTTTGATAGTTAACTCACAGACTATCGAAGTATTGACCATTTTAACGTTGTTAATATGGAGAGACCGGTTGGATTATTATCCAAAGAACCACTCTGTATTGGCATAAGCGTTGTGAATCATATATGCCAAAGATAATTGAAGACGGAGTAAAATGCAAGGGCTGTTGTATAAGTCTTAGATAACAGTGACTAAGATGGATGTACAGAACAGTACCTTCGGTTTGTCCAGTCCCAGGACAACTTGTATGGACGAAGGTCTGACAGAGTATATCCAATGGATCGCGTAAGTTGATCTGTTCAAACGTATTCACGTTTGGTGGCGGAGGAATTCGTTTCTCTTAGCTGTATACCCGTGTTATTTTTGAATAAGTCAAATTTGTGATTTGGCGGGTATGACGATGTGACATTTCTAAGTGAATAAAGATGGATGTCTGACATAGTATTTCCAGACGGTCACATACATTGATTTCTTCAACTGTACCAAGAGTGGAAGCGGAAAAGGGAACTTCTTTTAGCTGACGCGTAATGTACTGTTGTAGACGTCAATTAGTGATTCTGATGGATCTGACAATGTGGCATTCGAAGTGAATCTGATGTGATGATAAAGCGTAGCTTCTAGCCTCATCAACCGGTAAATGACAGAAATCGGGCAAGCAGCATGGCTAAGTCGGTCGCACCGAAGTAGGGTGTATAATCACCTATCTAGTGAATATTCATTTGTTTCTTAAATCTATCAATGCTGTCACACATATATACGGGAACGGTTGCTGATCCCAACCGTTGGTGATGTACATTCGATACACTCAAGCGAAATGAGTGGTCGGTCATGTGTGGCTGAGTTGCAAGATGTTCTTGTTGAACTCCAGTGTATCGTTCCTAGAGTACACTGATCGGAAGGTGGTTCCATACCTTGTCATAGTTGGAAATCCAATAATCCAATACGTGCTTGCGATTTTGATTGTATACTATATATGTAGTAACGTGAGATGCAAGCGTTTCTGCTAGATTGATATTTATTTGTATTTAGACATTATTATAATATCAGAATGATATTGCTTTGAAAAGTTATTTGGATTCTCGTAAGGGAAAAACCCGTTCCGTTATGCGGCGTGGTCTTATGAGATATCATATACCTGTTTAAATGATTTGAGTTTATTCACACCAGTCCCATGACTGACCCGGAGTTTACTTTGTTGTTTTCCCTAAACTCTTGGGTGCCTAAATTTGTACGGGCAGTCAAGTAGTCGGGATTTTACAGATACACTTGGAGAGCTTGGAGCAGGAGACTTCAGGATTCTATAGCTATTATTATTTCCGCTGTGGTTGTAAGTGTTGTACTCTGATAAGTGCTATTGTATATATAACTGTTTGTATTTCAAAAGTTAAGTTATATTTTATTCGTTCCGCTGTGAGATTCGTGTTTACTCTGATGATGATGTTCTTCTTCTTCTTCTATTCTATAAGTTCTACCTTATCTTTCCTCACCCTCTAATTTCTTTCATTAACAACCAGGATTTTTCGATGTTTTGGTTATCGACGTCGGGCTTACGTCGATAACCAAAGTCGCTCAAAATCCGGGTCGTTACACGCGCCATGTATTTCCAGTTCCTCGGCTTTTTACTTTTCGTTTTGTTTTAGCGTTAAAAAAAATTGAAACGAGATCTGAAATTAAAAGGAGCTTCAAGCTTTGTTTGCGGAAGAAGAAGAAAAACCGCGGCCGGTTTTGGATGGTGGAATTAGGTCTTAACGAGTTAAAGTGGGGTTATATATAGAAGAGAAGACTTCAGGGTTAATTAATCCTTCGTTGAATTGTCACTTCGTAGATCTGTGCATGCTCAGGGATTGTCTTGCGTGTAAGGATGGTATAGCAGGGAATAAACTTGTCGGCTGAAGCAACTTGCCTTTGTATGTATATAATATATGTTATCTTCTCTTTTGTTTGTCTTCGTTTTTGTTTAACATACGTTAAAGAATAATAAATGTTTGTACTACCATCGTAGTTCGTAAGTAATTACATTGCGGGCCGAGTTTTTGTGCTTTGGAAAAACTGAAGCAACGTTCTTTTATAAACGTAGGTAGTGCATATATTTGTTTATGTATCCATTACGTGATCCGCTCATTTATGGTCGATAGATATAATTATATCATCGTACTGAGCATTGTGTCAGGGTTTCAGAAATATAATAATACCGGTAGATTGACTCATATTGTGAAACCCCGAAATGTTGATACAGGGTGTCAAATACTCCAAATAAAAAGTTGCTTATTTAATTAATTAAAAATTACAGTAAAATTCTAAAAATTAATTTATCGTTATGTACCAAAAGAACCTTGTCTAAATTCAAAACTGATTTCTAGTTATATCGAATAAACCGATATGATCGATAAACGATTCTATAGCGACTATTTCAAAATTTGATTTGGACATATCTCAATATCTACACGACGAAATCCTGATTTTTCTCTTCCACTAGAAAGATATACTCCACCAGCTCCGTACGTTTCTTGTTTCACAGAAATCTGGTTTAAAACGAACCCTGTACATTCAGTTGAAGTTTGAATCGCCAAATAGCGAACAGCAGCGCCATTTCGAGCTAGGTTTTTAATTATAATATAATTATACGCTCTAACGTCGTCGATTAAATAATATACTCATTATTTAAATAATTAAATAAGTTAATTATTACTTCGTCAAAAATCCGGGTCATTACATTCTTTCCCGCTTAAAATAATTTCGTCCTCGAAATTGCTAAGTTAGAGGACGACCCTATCTATTGGAATTCCTAAGATTTGTTTACCCCTTATTTCTGATTTCAAATGAACCAATTAATATCGACTAAAATATTTATTCATTCCGACTAACTAAAATTTTCAAAAATTCTGAAAATTTTTCTAACTCCTTAAATTTTCGGAAAATTTCGCCATAACCTCCTTTGTACTAGTCGATACGTCAAATCACAACTCGCCTCTCTAGGCCTTCTCCAACCCAAAAGAAAATCAAATAGCCAAGTGACTTGCCAATTCGGCTCAAAAAAAATCCAAACTCATATATAATATAAACTTGTACCTTTTTGTCGGGCATACCTTTATATCCCTTCCATCTGTGAACAACTTAGTATATACCATTGTCAGCTCAATCAAACTCAAATCGATACATCCTCAACTCCAATCCTTCGCTTATCTCCAAGACGAATTCCATTCAAACCCTTAATTCATCAACTCAATCTATTTTAACTTCGTAAGTTAAATTTTAAATTTCAGAATTTAAACTCCTGGGTTTTATTTCAAATCAATTTGAAATCATAATACCAATTCAAAACATTTGAATTTCTAAACAACTTGTTTTTGCAAAACAATTTCAAAAACAAAATCTTGGTAGTAATCCGTCACTTAGAACTCGAAAATGAACACTGATGATGTCACGATTCATCATCAGAACTTGTTTTCCAGCGATCGAAGTGAGTTCAATACTATATCACTTTCAGATTGAAAAACATTTTCAAAATCTCCCAGGAACTTAAAATTTCCTTACTCTTAATTCCAATTCTGATTTAAATTTAAGATTTAATTCATCTTATTTCATATACTTCACTTATATGAATCCTGCTTAGTTATTTATAACCATTTCACCTTTATAATCTTATTCGATTATACTAACAACCAACACATCCAATTATACGATAATAATTCAAATCCTAATCATACTTTTATATCACAATATAATTTGGGTAAAATTATTTCACTACCCTCTTTTCAAAACATACTGTGTCGGTAAATCGTATTCGAGTGTTTAGAAACCCCTATCGATATTGTGGTGCCCCACTATCGACTAGAATTCATAAGCCACTCAACCAATAAAGCTCCACAATATAAAACAAAATTTTATATCAAATAAAAAATACGTTCACTCGTATATATATACACTCAAACTCAATCTAGGGTATTGCTAACCCCATCTCTACTGAGTAACGCCACAGATCCAAGGTAATTCACTTAACTTGAGCTCCGATACCAACTGTAACGACCCGGATTTTCGGCGGCTTTGGTTATCGACATAAGCTCGATGTCGATAACCAAAACATCGAAAAATGCCGGTAATTAATGAAAGAAATTAGAAGGTGAGAATAGATAAGATAGAAACTTAGAATAGAAGAAGAAGAAGAACACAACATCAGAGTAACACGAACCTCACAGCGGAACGAATAACATATAATATAACTTTGAAATATAACAGTTATGTATACAATAGCACTTATCAGAGTACAACACTTACAACACAGCGGAAATAACTATAGCTATATGATCTTGAAGCCTCCTGCTCCAAGCTCTCCAAGTATATCTGTAAAATCCTAACTACTTGACTGCCCGTACAAATTTAGGCACCCAAGAGTTTAGGGAAAACGAAACAAAATAAACTCCGGGTCAGTCATGGGACTGGTGTGAGTAAAACAGTTTAAACAGGTATATGAACAAGTAAACGATATCTCATAAGACCACGCCGTAGAACGGAACGGGTTTTTCCCTTATGAGAATCCAAAATATCTTTATATCAAAAACCTTTTAATATTATAATAATGTCTATGTACAAATAGATATCAACTAGCAAAAACGCTTTCATCTCACGTTCTACATATAGTATACAATCAAAACCGCAAGCACGTATTGGGTAATGGATTTCCAACTATGACAAGGTATGGAACCACCTTCCGATCAGTGTACTCTAGGAACGATACACTGGAGTTCAACAAGAACATCTTGCAACTCAGCCACACATGACCGACCACTCATTTCGCTTGAGTGTATCGAATGTACATCACCAACGGTTTGGATCAGCAACTGTTCCCGTATATATATATATGGGACAGCATTGATAGACTTAAGAAACAAATGAATATTCTCTAGATAGGTGATTATACATCCTACTTCGGTGCGACCGACTTAGCCATGTTGCCTGCCCGATTTCTGTCATTTACCGGATGTGAGGCTAGAAGCTACGCTTATCTTTTTACACATCATATCTTCATTTACTTGGAATACCACATCGTCATTCCCGCCAAATCATTATCGATTTCCCTAACGGTATCACGGGTATGAAGCTAAGAGAAACGAATTCCTCCGCCACCAACGTATTACGTTGAAGAGATCAACATATATGATTCGTTAGGAATACTCTGTCCGGTATTCGTCCATACAAGTTGTCCTCGGACTGGACAAACGAAGGCACTATTCCGTACATCCATCTTAGTCACTGTTATCTAAGACTTATACAATAGCCCTTGCATAAACTCCGTCTTCAATACATTCAACATACTTGATTCGCAACGCTTTTGCCAATACGGAGTGGTTCTTCGGATAATAATCCAACCGGTCTCTCCATATTAACAACGTAAAATGGTCAAAACATTGATAGTCTGTGATTTAACTATCAAATGAAAACATGTCTGTGTGCACACAACGATCTTATTTCCAAATGGAATTATCGATCCAACCATCAAACATATATCTATTTCCTCATTTTCTATGTTTAGAAATATTCGTTATTAACACTGGAAAACATTTCCATAGCTTATCTACGTATCACTATCCTTCCACGACTATCAGTCCCTAACTATAAACTAGTAAGAGAACGATTCTCTAAGTAAAAACCTGTAAAGACCCGCAACTTCCCCGTAAAGGAAAGCGTCGGATAGTTCGAGAACAAACCACAACAGAACGCATACAGAAGAACATTTCATTGTATATACAACAACGCATCAGATTACAAGAATATACAGAGTATAAACGAATATATATTACACAGAAATAGCAGAGATTTAAATTACATTTAAATCCATCGCAGCGGAAAATAATACATTACACAACTAGAAGAAGATATACGGATACAAAGCTTTCCGGATATCGTTCCAGCTGTAAACCAGGATCCTGTGAATATGAATCTGCAAAACCAAACTACTAGCTGCCCGTGTCGAAAATAAGGGCACCCAGAGTTTAGGTTAAAACAATAAACTCCAGGTCAGTCATGTGACTGGTGTGAGAACTAAAACAGTTAATCTTTATTTTAAATCATTAGGTAAATCAAGGGACCACGCCGTATAACACGGAACGGGTTTCCTCCCAAGAATACCAGTGCTTAAAACAAACAGCGCAATGCTAAATAAAGAAAGATGAAGCTGTTATAAGACCCAGGTCCCATCACACAATGCAACGCAGTCGAGGATAGGGTTTTCCCTTATAACAGCCAAAGAATGCTTGATACGGTTAAAACAAATCGTTTGATACTATAATAAGTGCATAGTGTATAAAACAACTTCAAATCATAAGTATCAATCATAGGCGGCATAAGCGCCCCATCCCACTATGTCGCCATATATAGGATTACGATTAAAACCGCAAATGTCACGTATTTGGAAATTGGATTTCCGTCTATGAACCGAGGCAAAAGATAGTCCTCAACCGATTCGAGACGCTCTAGCCCGCCCCTCAGGCACAGCCGCAACCGTACCTTGGATCGTCAGGGCCGGTCCACACGAAGTGGATTATAATGCCTGAACAATACGTTTCTCCGCCCTTTGGGGCGTAGGTGAGCCAACTAAATGACTCCATCGGTTCGAGAACGACTGATCAATCCGAGGCGCCTCGCAACAGCAACAACCACATAAGTCAAACTCGTCAGGGCGTGTAAAACCACTGACGCCACTTCTAGCTAGAAAGAAAACGCATGTCCCCCCTGAGGTCCGTCTCCCGTTTTTGGTTCATACCTGGTGTGAAACACGCGAGGTAAACGTTACACAAAGCTACGCCACAAAGGCCGTGCTTTGATCATCCCCACAAGACTTTGCTTTTCAACAGAAGCCTTGATCATTTGCATCTTAGCATGCCACACAGGCAAACCATCCCATGCAACCGATATCAGTCACACAGAATGAAATCCGATGTCAGACACACAGTCCATTTACAAGTCCGTTCTGGGTCTGAACGAAACCGGAGGCACCTAGTACCCCGCATATCCATCGATCTCCAAGTACGTCTGGACGATCACTAACTGTTTCCATCTTCTTGGGTGTACAGCCCAATCAAGATCATCAGTTATCACCCAAACGACGTGAAGACCTCCGGTCTTCGACCATCGTCTTCATCTTCGACTTATCGTCGTATCAGTTATTCAGAATGGGATAAACCCGGCCTTTCCGAATAACTCGCGTATATTTTAAATAAGTGTTACACAAACACAACATACGCCTCTTTCCAATTCATCAGTCACTAACCATAAATTAATCAAGAGAATAATTCCCCAAATATTAACCCCGAAGGCCGAAACCAACATCAGATCAATATCCAGAAAACCATTCTACTTGGCTAACCGACAGTTAGTTTCTAAATTTTACGTTCAAATCTAATTAAAGATTTAACTATCGCCTGGAGCAAAACTGGTGATACTCCATTCTCGATCTTTTCAATCTAATTAAAGATTCATTAAAACTCCACTTAGTTTTAATCATTATCTGGGTTAAAGAATCAGTGTCATTTAAAACACGATTCACGATAAACCCAAAATCACATTCCATTAATTATCGGGTTAAAGAACAAGTGTTATTTAAAACACTGTTCACGATAAACCCAAAAATCAATCCATTAATTATCGGGTTAAAGAACAAGTGTTATTTAAAACACTGTTCACGATAAACCCAAAAATCAATACCAATTCAATTTCCAATTAAATATCATTTAATTGGTACACTTCATTAAATCTAAATAAAAAGATTTAATCTTTTCTCAACTGGGTTCAAGAACAGTGTTAGTGAAGACACCATTCACGACAAACCCAAATCACATTCATTAATTATCGGGTTAAAGAACAAGTGTTATTTAAAACACTGTTCACAATAAACCCAAAAATCAATATCAATTCAATTCCAATTAAATATTATTTAATTGGTACACTTCATTAAATCTAAATAAAAAGATTTAATCTTTTCTCAACTGGGTTCAAGAACAGTGTTAGTAAAGACACCATTCACGACAAACCCAAATCACATTCGATATTCAATACAAGGCTCTGAATAGAAAATATATCGGCTTATATTCAATATCGAATTCTACGACTAACAAATGTCGTATTGGAAATAACGATATCAATATATATCTTTCAAATTTCCATAACAACACCTGTATAATCACGAATTCCAACATCGAAATATTCCGAAGACAATTTCGATTCAAATCCACTCCAATGCAATCATTGGAAATTTTGGTTATTTTTAAAACCCTTTTCGAATTCAATTTATTTATTTAAAAATAAATAGAATTATAATTCTAGTTCAAAACTAGTTCATTTCGATAAAAATCCATTTTTATCTTTTCAAATATGGAGTTTTTCATCCCAAACTTTCACAAATCATTTTTTTATGATTTTACACAAATTATTACTATTTTTAATAATTTTATCAAGGCCCGTACAGTCGATTTCCATTAACGGCCATCGAACTGCACTTACAGCGACCTTTTTCGAATTTGATTTGGACGTATCTCCAAATCCAACCGTTAGATTTCAAATTTCTAACATTCATTAGAAAGCTCTTTTCGATACGAACCCAATGGTTCCGGTTTTAGGAGAATCCGACGGTCGGATCTCCCGTAATGTCCGTTTGAAATAAATGGTCGAAATTCACGAACTGCCGCGGCGCGGCGCGTTCTATTTAGGCCATTATATTATATATATAATATATATAATATATATTTCGTCGATTTCTATTTAAAACGAATTATATAAATAGTTTTGAATTCGTTTCAAAAGCACTTTCAACTTCCTTTTCAACTCAAATCAAAATTGAATTCTTCTTTATAAATTCGTTTCAAAATTCATTTCTATTCAATTCAAATTTCAATTCAATTTGAATTCATTTCAATTCGTTTTCAATTCAATTCATTTCGAAATCGTTTTCAATTCAATTCATTTCGAAATCGTTTTCAATTCAATTCATTTCGAAATCGTTTTCAATTCAATTCATTTCGAAATCGTCTTCAATTCAATTCATTTCGAAATCGTTTTCAATTCAATTCAATTCGAAATCGTTTTCAATTCAATTCAATTCGAAATCGTTTTCAATTCAATTCATTTCGAAATCGTTTTCAATTCAATTCATTTCGAAATCGTTTTCAATTCAATTCAATTCGAAATCGTTTTCAATTCAATTCATTTCGAAATCGTTTTCAATTCAATTCATTTCGAAATCGTTTTCAATTCAATTCATTTCGAAATCGTTTTCAATTCAATTCAAAATATTCGATTTCGAAATCACTTTTCAATATTCATTTTTAAGATGAATAAAATCGATATAAATATCGTTCACGTCAAAATGGCGTCAATCTAATCAACACGGCTTCATATATTCCTTTATTTTCAAATATCCTATTTCAAATATTTCTTTTTCAAAATAGTTGTTATTATCAAAATATTTCGTTCAACACATGACCAATCTCAATGAATGAGTACTGTCAACACATGAACTTTTATTTTATAATATTCTTTATTTTTCAAATTGGAATGAGGCCCAATCAATCACCATATAAAGTTAATTATATGGATTTTCATACAACACATGTATATAATAACATTGAAAATAATCAACCATCGACCAAAGTGCACTACACTGTAAAAGCATCAGATATAGATATTCAACGCTTATAACAGCCTGTCAATCAATCGATCGACATATTTAATCAATCAGGATGAGTGAACTGCAAATTTCATCCCAACACCCGTGTGGGGTTTCAAACAATCAAACAAATATTTTATTCGTGCAGTTGGGCGATGTGTAAAATTTATCGTCCCAATCAATGTCATTCAAATAGGTGTACATAAACAAACCGTCTGGTTTGTAAATGAATATTCTATTTTATTCACTTCACGTTAAAAATTATATTTTTAACGATAAAACATTTTATTCCAACATATGAATTTCTATTCAGTTCATTCTTTAAATAAAATGATATTTTTATTTTTCTAACACATTTTAGAAAATTTCGGCGGCATAACGGCACGATACTAGAAACGGGACGAGGCCTAGCCTTATCCCCAGTCTAGTGAAGGCCCACGCCATTCACTCATCAATCAAATCAATTTCATTTTGCAAACCACAAAATTTGGAGTAAGGGTCTAACCTAGCCTTACTCCTTCGCCTTATAACGGCGCACGTCTAATCCTAACCAATTTATCGATTCGATTTTTCACACCACAAATCACATTCAAACCAATATCGCAATCAATCACCAAACAGTCAAACAAACAAGTCCATGGTCTGTGGACGGGTGTCGGGTGCTACTAAGCACCGTCTGCATCCTAGTATATATATAACTAGAAAAATAAATTGAAAGGTGAGAAATTCTCACATATAGCTATCCTAGCTCCACGGCTCTTCTAATGCAGGAAATCTTCAACGTTTTCGCATCTTCGTCAGCTTCGTCGCCCGTAGCCACTACATATATAAAAATCGAATTTTTAGTTCGCTATTCAATATATAAAAATCGAATTTTTAGTTCGCTATTCAATATATAAAAATCGAATTTTTACTTTGCTATTCAATATATAAAAATCGAATTTTTACTTTGCTATTCAATATATAAAAATCGAATTTTTACTGTTGTCTTTAAAATAAAAATCACATTTTTATGTTGTTAATTTATAAACAAAGATCAAATTTTTATATTGCTATAAAAATTACCTTTTCATTTCTGCTCTATGAATATTTACATTTTTATTCTACTCTAAAAAAAAAAATTCTCCTTTATTACTTTTCTATAAAAATTCCATCTTTATTACTATTCTAAACAAAGTATATTTTTTTTAAATGAATGTCTTTATATTTTCAAAATCGACATTTTTATACTTTTTTAAAATCGACTTTTTTTTATACTAAAAAAAAACAATGCTAACTTTTATTTGTAAAACAATTCAGTTTTTATATCTAAAACATTTTATATTTTTCTTATCATGTTATTTCTATATAAAAAAAAAATCTATCATTATTGATTTAAGCTAAATTAACAAATAACTAATTAAATTATAGTTAAACTAAATTAACAACGCTTACTTCATCGTTGCTGTAGAATCATCTTCCTGTTTACATCGGGAAATCACGAACCACTGCCACTCAAAGCTCCTCCCTTGCTTCTCGTCGTTGGCGCCACCACAGGCCATGGTCGGTCGATCAACACCTCCCCGTCGAAGCGCCACGGCTCGCGCTTCCACCACCCAGAACCCTAGCCAACTCGAAATCCGCTTCCCCTCCAGAAACCGCTTCGAAGTTCGCACCTTTCCATGGAAATTCCGGTCGCCTCCATAGATGAATTTAGATCGTAGCGGTTGGACCCTTCGATCTCCTTTGGATGAACAAATCGCAGTTGATAATTCCTGAATTTGATGAGAGGATTGAATTAGAATTTGGTGAAGGCGTTGGGAAGTTTTGGGACGTCGATTTGGGTTTGCGTCGGCTGAAGAAACGGTGGACCAAGGGAAAAGAGAGATAGGGTTTTGACTGGGTGAATGTGTATATATATAATATATTTAATTTCATTTAATTCACAAATTAATTGTTTATCGATCTGACATCCAAACCAAACCCACCGACTGTCGTCCTTAGCGTTTTACCCCCGTTCCGAACACAATGGGATATGTATCACTAGCTGATTTGAGCGTTTCGATCAGTTTCCTTTAAATCTACATTTAAATCGCTATATTGAAATTTAAACGTACATTTCGAATTACCGGGGTCACATACTAACACGCAAAATTCCAGAAAAATATTTTCTAGCTTCGTATTGACGATACGGCCCTAACAAAACTAGTTTCGTTGAATTCTGAGGTCGTTGGGAAAATGGCCATTTTCCAGTCGATTAAATTCAACTGAAACTGGTCAAACGCGTTTTCCTTTGCCACGCTCACATATTGATTTGAAAAATTATGAAATTTGAAACCTAGCAATAATTTAACATCACGGACCCAACAAAACTGGTTTCGTCGAAATCCGAGGTCATTTGCAAAATGTTCATTTTTAAGGGCCTGAATTCCATAGCGACTATTCAGAATTTTCAACTGGACATATCTCTCAATTTTTAAAGTGAAATCTCAGTTTCTTACATCCGTTAGAAAGATATTATAAATTAGATCCTATCATTTTTGGTTTCACTAAAATCCGGATTATTTTGCACCCGGTACATTCAATTGAAGTTTGAAATCGAATTATCGAACTACCGCGCCATTTTCAATTCTATTTATAATTATATATAAATATTTATATTCTAACGACGACGTATATAAATATATACGTCGAATTCTATTCAAAAATAAATTTCTCGTCGATATTATTTAAAATAATCTATTTTATATAATCAAAATTCGCTAAAATTGCCAATTTAAAATTTTCAAACTGGCTCGCATTTTACGGGTTGTTACAAAACCCGTAAGGCCGAAACCAACATCAGATCGATACTCAGAAAACTATTCAGCTTAACTAATCTCTAGTCAGTTTCTAATTTCGCTTAACTCTATAACTCTATTCGATTAACTCTAACTGGTTAACTCTAACTCTAACTGATTAACTCTAACTCTAACTGATTAACTCTAACTGGTTAACTCTAACTGGTTAACTCAAATTCGAATACCTTATATTCGATTAACTCCTTTTTATAACGTTTATCCATTTAAAAAGATTTACTTTTAGTAACGGTTCTTCACTTTAAAAATGTCCTTTTTATAACGTTTCTCCACTTATAAAGATTTCCCTTTTTAACAGCGTTTAATCACTTATAATGATTTCCTTATAACAGTGTTAATCACTTATAATGATTTCCCTATAACAGTGTTTTATCACTTGTAATGATTTTCTTATAACAGCGTTTTATCACTTGTAATGATTTTCTTTTAAATCCTATTTATTTTCCAAATAAATATTCCTCTATTACTTCACTTCTATTCATTAGATCCTCATTATAAATTGATAAGTGAATAAACTTCTTAGTGTTAACCCCGAAGGCCGAAACCAACATCAGATCAACACTTTGAAATTTACTCAACTCAATCAATGGATAACAAGTTCAAATATTTCTTACGGTATTTCAAATACCAAATGTCAATGATCAATATCATCCAAACACACATAATCAACAACAGATTATATATCTCATCATACATCACAGTATATGAAACAAAACAGTATTCTATATATTGAGGAACCCAGTTGGATCCCTCCAACCTGTTTCCCTGCATCACAGATGTTAAACAACACGAGTATAAAATATTCTGATAAACAGAATCAATATTCGATTAAAGATTTATATATATATATCGTTATCGATAATTTCAACTAACTGACTAACAGTTCAATCAACAAACTCAACACACAGCAATCAACATATGATTAACAGTTCTAAAAATACGTTATAAAAATATAACTGTTCAGAGTTGGTGAGTTTTACTCACTTTGGCAGTTCATCGCTAAGGAACGATAAACCGTTGTTTGATTTGAATCAAACAGTTTATTTCGCCATAAATTGTAACGAGCTCGGATTCGCTCCCAGTCAGTTCCATTCTCCGTCATCTCAGTTCCGTAACATAGATATCATTAATACGGATCCAACGTGACCGATGGCGCTTAATTCTGTTCACGTATATATGAGTTATATGTTGTACAAGTTTATATATATTAAATTTAAATTAAACTTTTAAATTTTTATTTAAGTATGGGCTTACATAGCAATCCAGACTAATAGCTTCTGCACATGCCTGCTCATTCACGATCTTCTTTCCATCCCCTTAAAATCGGAAACTCATGCTCCTCTGAAATATTCCCAACGCACCATCTGATTCTCCCTTTCTTTCTTTCATTTTATTTATTTATTTTATTTTGGGCCTTTACCTTTATGTTTCGGCCCACCCCAGTGCCCTAGACCCATGTTCAAATACCACTACCGCTTTCTTCTTCCACTGATTAATACACGATCTGCTCATGTTCTTCAGTTGCTATTTCTTTGTGTTCTTTGATCCCCTTTCCTTTTGTTTTCAAAGCAAACCTTCCTTGCACACGTTCTGCACTACTTCTTGCATCGCCCTCCCCAACTCTCCTTGTCGATCAATCCTCACCAACATCCGCACAGTAGTAAGTGCACACATACACCCGCAACTGAAATGAACAGCTCCATCATTATCAAGACTTGCCGACCCCAACAAGTTCATCACCTTAGAGCCTCCTTGTTTACTTCTCTTCATCACGTCCTGTACATGCAAACAGCACACAACGTGCTAAAGGACTCGGCAGCAAACCCAAAAAGTCCAACACTTCACGTTATCTCCTTCCGCAGACAGTAACCCGTCCCAACGTGTTTTCCAGAACAGTCCTTCACAATACTTCCTCCTGCGACTACCGTGCTTCCTGACCCTTTACAGCCCGTCGTCCTCTTTCATCCACCTCATCTTGTCGGCCCTGACCAAAACGCCAACACTAGCGCCGCATGCACAGTCTGCTCCTCCTCAGAGTTGACACACATAACACCACCTAGCTTGCCGAGAGACCAGCCTTAGTCGCGCCATGTATTTCCAGTTCCTCGGCTTTTTACTTTTCGTTTTGTTTTAGCGTTAAAAAAATTGAAACGAGATCTGAAATTAAAAGGAGCTTCAAGCTTTGTTTGCGGAAGAAAAAGAAAAACCGCGACCGGTTTTGGATGGTGGAATTAGGTCTTAATGAGTTGAAGTGGGGTTATATATAGAAGAGAAGACTTCAGGGTTAATTAATCCTTCGTTGAATTGTCACTTCGTAGATCTGTGCATGCTCAGGGATTGTCTTGCGTGTAAGGATGGTATAGCAGGGAATAAACTTGTCGGCTGAAGCAACTTGCCTTTGTATGTATATAATATATGTTATCTTCTCTTTTGTTTGTCTTCGTTTTTGTTTAACATACGTTAAAGAATAATAAATGTTTGTACTACCATCGTAGTTCGTAAGTAATTACATTGCGGGCCGAGTTTTTGTGCTTTGGAAAAACTGAAGCAACGTTCTTTTATGAACGTATGTAGTGCATATATTTTTTTATGTATCCATTACGTGATCCGCTCATTTACGGATAGTTATCGACATATATAATTATATCATCGTACTGAGCATTGTGTCAGGGTTTCAGAAATATAATAATACCGGTAGATTGACTCATATTGTGAAACCCCGAAATGTTGGTACAGGGTGTCAAATACTCCAAATAAAAAGTTGCTTATTTAATTAATTAAAAATTACAGTAAAATTCTAAAAATTAAATTATCGTTATGTACCAAAAGAACCTTGTCTAAATTCAAAACCGATTTCTAGTTATATCGAATAAACCGATATGATCGATAAACGATTCTATAGCGACTATTTCAAAATTTGATTTGGACATATCTCATAATCTACACGACGAAATCCTGATTTTTCTCTTCCACTAGAAAGATATACTCCACCAGCTCCGTACGTTTCTTGTTTCACAGAAATCTGGTTTAAAACGAACCCTGTACATTCAGTTAAAGTTTGAATCGCCAAATAGCGAACTGCAGCGCCATTTCGAGCTCGGTTTTTAATTATAATATAATTATACGCTCTAACGTCGTCGATTAAATAATATACTCGTTATTTAAATAATTAAATAAGTTAATTATTACTTCGTCAAAAATCCGGGTCATTACAGCAAGTTTATTAAATTGATTTAAAGGTAAATTCTAATAATCAATTTAACAAATTTAATTTACCTATCTATCCAATTTCGTCAAATTTAAATTTCAAATCAGTAAGTAAAATAAAATTATCACCTAAATTTAATCTAACTAATAACAAGAAATTTAGTACTTCATGAATGGTATGAACCACTCACCTTAAACGATGATGAAAATTTCACTACGATGAACAACTGCGAATCCAATTTCTTTACGAAGATTTAGATTTGTAAGAAGCTGTTTTGAAGAGAAACAAAAATTGATAATAAAATTAGAAGAACAAAAAAAAAACAGGATGAGATGAGAGGGAGAGAGAGATAACGAGGAGAGAGGAGGGAAAGAGAAATTAGAGAAGAAGATTGGAATTTGGGTTGGGGAAATTGGCAGAGAAGAAGAGAAGGTGATGGCAGAAGGTTTATAGTAAGAAAATGAGAAATGAGAAAGCGAAATACACACCTTTTCTCTTTCAGAAACTTTATAATGTAAAACATAAAAATATGAGGCCTTTGGTCAACCAGGTGACCTTTAGAGAAGCCCAACAAACAAAAGCTATCCTCTCCTAATCCAAGAGTCGTATATAAAAGGAATACAATATACATACAAGAGAAATGATGTAAAAGGGTAACGTGAGGATTTATAAAAGAAAAGAGAAGAAGTAAGAGGAGAAAAAATAAGCGATTCATTCCAAAAGCATTCATTCAAAATAAAGTAACGTATCCATTAATCATTCATAATAATGTTAGTAGGTAGGTGAAATAAATTAACGTATCAATTAACAAAATAAAGTAACATATCAATTAACAATATAGAGTAACGTATCAATTAATTTTATAGAGTAACGTATCAATTAAGTATATAGAGTAATGTACCAATTAACTATTCATGCGTGAAATTATGAACATTTGTTTTCTAAATGAAATGCAATAAATATTCAATTTATAGCTAATGGGTTGAGTAAAACAAAAAAAATGAAAAAATTTGCTAAGACATCATTTTAATACACATTAACTAATGTATTTACTTACATAAATTCCGCATTGATTTACAATTAATCTGAGCATATCAAAATGGAATGAACATAACAATTTCTACCTTCAAGTGATTTAATTATATCTATAAATTTATGGTTTACAAACAAATATTATAATTACTTAATGATTTTCGATTTCAAATCATATCCTATATTAACCAGTTCAATTTATAACACTCATTTCCCAAATTTTAAATCATTGAATTTTCCTTATTTATAATTAACCAAACTAACCTTACAATAATATTCATTTCGAGTTATATTAAAATAGTTGTCAAACATTCAACAACATGTATTAAATCAAATTCTGATTATTTTCTAATAAATACCGTGGAATTTTGAATTTCTTATAAAATAAAGTCAAAAATCTAATCAAACAAGTTTATTTTATTATCAAAAAATTATGGGCCGCTACATATACAGAATAGTAATGATATCTCTAGAGCATATCAGAATAGATATAACTTTCTTGGATAATGTTTTCATCTAGTTTCAACAACTATACTAATTGGAGAACATAATAGGTTTTAATGCTGATATGCATAAGCAATTAACATCATTTACTTCTGGATTTAACCATCATATAAAAGGATAGATTAACATTTAAGGGAAACAACATATATAGATTAAAATTAGACCTCGAGGCAATCTCAAATATTTAGAGCTAATGGCGAGTTAAGAAGGTGGAGCACAAGTTATGAAAAATGAAATTATTTTGTAAGTCTTAAGAATAAATCTGCTTTCATAGAAATGTCCAAAATGAGCTAATTATTAGTTAAAATCATATGTAAAGAAAACACAATAGAATGAAATCAAAATAGACAAAAAACTGATGTTAACATATCATCACACTCCAAAGTAAAAACATATATAAGCAAAAATAAAGATTGATGGAAAGGTTAATCGTAAGTTGATGAGAATTAGAGCATACCTTGTAAATTTGAATCATAAAGTAAATAATAGAATTAACCTTAAAAACGAAATAAGTTAAAGATCTTTTACTCAAAATTTGAAATTATTCAACTGTGGGCGCAATCCAATATATTATTCTTGTTTATCCATGCTATATATATATATATATATATATATATATATATATATATATATATATATCAAAGTACCCATGATTATTATTTTTGGCTAGAACGAAAGTATAATTTTTTCCTATACGTGAAATTAAAAAATCTAGCACTTGTTTGGCATAGCCGACCAGTTTTTAAGGTGACCGCAAACACTTTTATTCTTACCAATAATAAGTACATGTAAAACAGGAGGTAAGTGGTAGCTTACCTACTACAAATTCGATTTTTATGGTGGACCATCCACCGTCGTCCTATCTAGGTTAAGGTACATGAGCTAGACAATTTTCTAGACTACTATAAGCTCCATGCAGGGAGTCACATAGTCATAAAACTTTACAATTTACAAGTAAATTACAAAGTTACAAGCTTACAAAACACATTAAGATAAAAAAAAAGATATACACTAGGTACATTCACTTGCTTCAAGCCATATAGAACAGTGTAAGCAGACTGACATGTAAGAGCAGACGAAGCAGCTCCTAAGATTTTTCTAGTCTGTCAATTTGAGGCTCAATAAAAAGGACAATTCACACAGGCTAGCTACCTCCTTACTCGAATCCCAAAACAGCATGTGAGAAGACCGAATTTCATCCTAAGTTTGTCATGATAGCAGTTGACAGCACTATAGCAGAGTACACCGCCATCAACATGCTAAAAAGAAAGTGTTATCTCCATGTTAGGCCCATTAGATGGTAGCCAAGCACTAGAGTAGGCCGCATAGCACCAAGAGCAAGCTCAAATAATGAAGACAATCACACGTATGACATGGCAGTGCCTGCTTGAATACATCTACACAAAATGACTATAAATAATTCAACAGGTCAGAGTTGGACCTTCTCGTGTACCAGAGTTTCTCGATATCCAAAGGCAAACATAACCAAGCAAGCAACAGAACAACAAAACCAACCCCAAAAAATCTAAGAGAACCAATCCAGATACTCACAAACAGGGAGCTAACACCACATCGCATATTGCCTTTGCTTGACGATATCCAAAAAACTAACATTGAATAATGTACCAGATCTTGCACCATCACGACCAGAATAATAAGATGCCTAGCAGGCGATTGCAAGTAGTTACAGCTACTATTGGAAGCTCCGCGTATTTCCAAAAACCTCTCTATCTATGCAAGCCGCAATCCAACCATAGTATAGACCGCCATGCATAGAATATAGAAGGAAAGACAACATCGATCAGAGGGGTAGCAAACATTACGTGGGTAGACCACTGAGAAAATTGAATCTTGGAGTTGGACGGATTAGATCCAAAAATTGTGAAAAAGGGGATTAATCAAGACAACGCTAGCTGAAAGCATATATATAGAAGTACAAATTCAAATGTTGAGACAAAATGTGCAAGTTAAGAGCATAATATAATTAATGCATAATAAATGGAAAATGAACAAAGAAATTAACTACCTTTGAAATTAGAGTTCATTAAAAGGAATAAAACAACTAATTGATGGCGGTATAAACTACATTAATCAATGGACAAGGAATTGAAAGATTGTTGTGTATAAACATGCACAAATTTGAAATTCAAGCTTAGTGATGATGTATAAGAGGAATAAAACAAATCAAAGGAAGTATAATGGGCAAATAATGAACCTTTAATTAAAAACATTAAGTACAACAAAATGTCAATGCCAAATAGCATGCCCGGACCCAGATGGGTCGACCCCATTGTGCATGGGTCGACCCAGGCGTGGTCAAGGCGTATTTTTGTCACGTGTATTTTGTGACGTGTGCAGTTCGGATTTTAATAGATTAAATTCGATGGTTCAGACTTTTTTGTACCATATAAATAGACTAGCAGGGCCTAGCCTAAATCTCATATTTTCTGAGATGCTGCCAGGCTCAGCCATTATCTTTTCTCCCCAAATCTTTTCAAAAAATTAGAATATTAGTTTTAGGTAATTCTGATTCAAGATTTATAGATAAAAGAGTAGAAATCTACAAATAAGTGTTCAGAATTCCGATCGGCGTGAGTTAAATCCTTGAATCTGGTTTATATAGGTTTCATTCTCTTTTCCTTTTCTTATTAGCAACAGATTTGTGAATCTATGGATATTTTTGATAATAGATTGAGTTAAGGATGTCATGGAACAATAAATTTGAATCAGATTCATGGATTAGAAAGCTGTTAGGTGAGTGGATCTAAATTATAACATTTTAAATAACCGTATATTTACCGTTTGCATTCCCCATTATATTTAATCTGCTAAACAGTTGATAAGTATGGAAATTGGGTACTAAAACTGTTTAGGACATGTTAAAAAGATTATTGTTGTATATAGAACCATCCTAAAAACCTATTAATTGGATATTGTAAATCAAGTTACAATGAAATGGCGAATAATTGTGGTAATTAGAGCTAAATTTGTTGAGAACATTTCTGTCATATAAGCCTGTTTACTTTAAACATCCGTCTGAATTAAAAATTACTGTAAATGCTGTAATTATGGAATTTATGATAAACCCAAACATTTTCTTAAGAATATTATTATGCCAAAAGGTTGTAAATAGATTTTTAGGAAAATTTGGAAGAATAGATATGCCTAAGTTGGATGGAAAATTTACAGTAACTAGGAAATTATAAATAACCGCACTCAAACACGAGGTTAAGTTCAACTTGTAGTAGAAATCTACCTGGAACCGCTCGGCAAATCCAGCATCCACAAGTGGTCAGCTTAATGTGAGAGGTCTAGTGCATTAACATACATATATGAATATATGTATATAACATGAAAGAAATAAATGCAATTAATGGTAATTAATGGAAATGAATGAATGTAACAATAGTTTAAGAACAGAATGAATGGGGAATGATAATAACCTGTTATGATTAAGTATGAATGAAAGAGTGGAAGAAAATAACTCCAGGTCAGTCATGTGACTGGTGTGAGAACTAAAACAGTTATTTAAAACTTTACTTTAAAGGAGAATAATTCAAGGGACCACGCCGTATAACACAGAGAGAGTTTCCTCCCAAGAATACTAGTGCATAGAATAAACAATGCAATGCTTTTTGGAAAAATGAAGCTATTATAATACTCAGGTCCCATCACACAATGCAACGCAAGCCGGAGGATAGGGTTTTCCCTTATAATAGCCAAACATGCTTGGTACGTTTAAAAACAAATCATTTTGATGCTATTATAGTGTAAAGTGTACAAAACAACTTCAAATATAAATGTATCAATCATAGGTGAGATGGGTACCAATTATCATGTCGCCAATACTAGGCTCTACATCAAAACCGCAAAATATCGTATTGGAATTGGATTTCCGTCATGAGTCGAGGCCAGAGATGGCTCCTTACTACTTCGAGACACTCTAGCAAATGTCTCAGGACTACACACTCTAGGTAACCCTTGGATCTTCAGGGTCGGTCCTCCATTACGTTTGAGGATTAGTTATTCCTGAACACACATTTCCCGGTCCTATCGGACCTATATCTGAGGCGCCTCGCAATCCAACAGCCACATAGGTAAAATAACAACGATGTCAGGGAGAGTAAAACGTTGATACCACCTATAGCAAGAAAGAAACGTCGTGCACTCCTAGCAGTCATGATCCTGTTTTTGACTCATACCGAGGTGTGAGGCTCGCGAATTAACGCCATACACAAAGCTATGCTGTATTAAAGCCATGCTTTGATCATCAATCACAAGACTCTGCTTTTCAACAAAAGCCTTGATCACTGCATCCCAGTATGCCACACAAGCAATTCATGCCATGCGACTGATATCTACCGATATATAACCTTTGAGCTCGTACATCTCAGAGAAGGGCGTTAAGCAAGAGAATAAATTTTCCGCCGCCAAATAGATATATATTTAATAGAAATCAATCAGCACAAAATAAAATCCTATGTCAGACACACAATCCATTTATAAGTCCGTCCTGGGTCTGAATGAAACCGGAGGCACCTTATTCCTCCCCCATATGTTCAATACATGGGAGAGGTCCTCGCATATCCATCGATCTCCAAGTACGTCTGGACGATCACCACTTATTACCTACGCTTGGGTGTACAGCCCAATAAAGATATCAGTAATCATCCGAACGATGTGAAGACCTTCGGTCTTCAATCACCGTCTTCCTCGTCGACATATCGTCGAATCCGTTATTCAGAATGGGCATAAACCCGACCTTTCCAAATAACTTGCGTATATAATAAACAAGTGCTATAAACCGTAACATACGCCTCTTTCCAATTCTGAATATTCTTTTATTCAAATATTCACATACTTTGGGAAAGGTTCACATTAATTTTATCAAAGATAAATTCTTTTAAATTTATTCTTTAATCTTCCTTTGGATTCTCAATTCAAACCATATTCTGTCTTCAACTGGGCTAAAGAAATAATGTCATTTAAAACACAGTTTCCCAGTTCTATCAGACCTATATCCGAGGCACCTCGCAATCCAACAACCACATAGGTAAAATAACAACGATGTCAGGGCGATTAAAACACTGACACCACCCATAGCTAGAAAGAAACGTCGTGCACTCCCTGCAGTGACGATCCCGTTTTTGACTCATACCGAGGTGTGAGGCTTGCGAATTAACGCCATACACAAAGCTATGCTGTATCAAAATAATTTGTTTTAAACGTACCAAGCATGTTTGGCTATTATAAGGGAAAACATTATCCTCCGGCTTGCGTTGCATTGTGTGATGGGACCTAAGTCTTATAATAGCTTCATTTTTCCAAAAAACATTGCGTTGTTTATTCTATGCACTAGTTTTCTTAGGAGGAAACCCGTTCCGTGTTATATGGCGTGGTCCCTTGAATTACTCTATTTTAAAGTAAAGTTCTAAATAACTGTTTTAGTTCTCACACCAGTCACATGACTGACCTGGAGTTTATTGTTTTAACCTAAACTCTAGGTGCCCCTATTTTCCACACGGGCAGCTAGTTGTTTTGGTTTTGCAGATTTATATTCATAGGATCCTGATTTACAACTGGAACGATATCTGAAAAGCTCTGTATCCGTATATCACCTTCAGTTGTGTATTGTATTATTTTTCCATTGCTATGTAATGTATTGTAATCTCTGATATTTTTCTAATGTATAATATTTATTCATACTCTGTATATTCTTGTATATTGATGGAATTGTTGTAATAAGCATTGAAATGTTCTTCTGTTTGTGTTCTGATTCATCTTGTTCTCAAGGCAATCCGTTCTTCCTCTTCTCCTCGGAGACCGGGGAAGTTACGGGTCCTTACAGTGGTATCAGAGCACGTTGAGACGACCCCAAACCCCATTCCACGGTGGCAAGGGTAATATTTGGTATATAACACATAAACAAATAACAGCAGAACAGAAATAAATAAATACACTAGATAATGCACAATAGAATACATTGGATAAACATAATCATCAGAGTTACACAGTATACAGGATCATACTTAGTACAAAATACAGTTTCAGCTTTACATAAAATGTCTACAGCGGAATCAAAACATAATATGTACAACAGGAGCTGAACAGCATAAAAGAAAGAAGTGATAGAATCCAATTTCAGCTCCAGCTATCCGGAAAGAGCCTGCTAAAACCTGAATACAAGGCTGCCCGTGTAGAAATAGGGCACCCGAGTTTGCAATTGAAATAAACTACGAGTCAGTCATGGGACTGGTATGAGAAATCTACTTAGCTTATTTTACAATAAGGCTAATCACAGGACCACGCCGCTAACGTGGAACGGGTTTACTGTAAAGACCCGTAAATCCCCGTCCTTTAGATCGACCATAAACCACACAGGTCTGATCCAAAAGTTGGAAATCCGCGAATACTTTAACTTTGAGCATACAACACACTAGAACAAATAACAGCAGACTTTTATAAACATCGTAATAATTTTACATCAGACTACAGAATATTAGAGTACGTCGAATCATATTACAATGGAAGATTAAATTATAGTAATTTTAATACAATGTAGCGGAATAAATAAACTAATGCAGGAAAAGACTACCAATGCTCTAGACACAGCTTTAAGCTTCGATCCAAAATTCTGCTTAAGAAATGAATATCTGCAAAGGAAGCTACTCGACTGCCCATGTGGAAAAGAGGGCACCTGAGTTTGCAAGTGAAACATATTACAGGTCAGTCATGGGACTAGTATGAGAAATCTTACTTAAGCTATCTAATAATAATAAGGCTAATCATAGGACTACGCCGCTAATGCGGAACGGGTTTACTCCGTTGGATTGCCAGTGCATAAATAAAATAAATCGTTAAAACAACGCAATGCTTTTTATAAAAATGAAACCATTATAAGACTCAAGTCCCATCACACAATGCAACGTAAACCGGAGGATAGATTTTTACCTTATAATGGTCAAAAATGCTTGATACGATAAAACGGATTTGATATTATTATTAGTGTATATATGTTTTAAAACATTTCAATCATAATATCAACCATAGACGGCATAACTACCATATACTATGTCGCCGTACTAGTTATACAATCAAAACCGCATCGGTCGTATTGGAAGTTGGATTTCCATCATGAACCAAGGCAAAAGATAGTCCTTACCGAATTCGAGACACTCTAGCCCGTGCCTTAGGATACAGTCGCAACCGCACCTCGATCTTTAGGGTCGGTCCACAAATGTATTAGTGGATTAATAATGCCTGAACAATATGTTTCCCTTCCCTATGGGGCGTAAATAGAGCCACTGGGACTCAAATAACTGAGGCGCCTCATTTCATCATCCATATAAGTAAAAATATTAGGCCTTGTAAAAACCATGACACCATTCCTAGCTAGAAAGAAACGTATGTCCTCCCTGCAGTCCTTACTCCCGTTTCTGGTTCATACCGGGGCGCGAGGCTCGCGAAGTAACGCTACACAAAGCTATGCTATTTAAAGCTGTGTTTTGATCATCAACCACAAGGCCCTGCTTTTCAACAAAAGCCTTGATCATTTGCATCTTAGCATGCCACATTGTCAATCCAGACCATACCATTGATTTCTACCAACATATAACCTCTGAGCTCGTACATCCCAGAGAAGGGTATTAAGCAAGAGAATAAATTCTCCGCCACCACAGATATATATTTAGCAGAGATCAACGAATACAGCATAAAGGAATACAACGTCAGATGTACATCCATTTACAAGTCCGTTCTGGGTCTGAATGAAACCGGAGGCACTTTATACCTCGCATATCCGAACAATCAATAATATGTCCGGACAACTACCACTGGAATCCTCTCAAGGCAACAACTCTAATCAAAGGCATTAGTAGCCGTCCATTCGATGTGAAGATTGTCGGTCTTCAATCACTGTCTTTATCTTCGACTTTTAATCATCGTAGTAATTAATCAGAATGGGTTAAACCCGGTCTTTCCGAATAATTCGCGTATCTTATAATCAAAAATCAAGTGCTATAAAAACACATCATACACCACATTCCAATCCAGAATATTCTTTTTAATAAAATATTCACATTATTAGGGAAAGGTTCCCATTAATTTTATCAAAGATAAATTCATTGAAATTTATTCTTTAATCATTTTATTATCTCATTCGATTTCAATCTAATTAGGAATTCATTAGAACTCAAGTCGGTTTTAATCTCAAAAATCATTACTTAATGATTATTCAAATCTAAGAAATTAATCTTGTCTTTAACTGGGTTAAAGAACTAATGTCTTTTAAAACACCGTTCATGATAAACCCAAAATCGTCTTCCATTTATTATGGAATTTTCACAGAAGTCAAATCAATATATAATCGATATAAATTTCTATATCAGACTAATAATATAAATGGAATAACGGCAAAGTCTCTTAAATTCCATATATAGTAACGGACTTCTTTTACAGAGTCTCATCTCGATTATTTATTAAATCGAATTCCATTCAATTCCAATTTAACATATTAAATTGGAAAACTTTACTTTTGGAAAATTTCCATTAAATCTTAATAAAAGATTATAATTTCCAAATTATATTTCCACTATTAATTGGGTTAAAGAACAAATGTCATTTAAAACACAGTTCACAATAAACCCAATTTACCTTTCAAATTATCCCAATTACTAAATATAATTAGAAACTCTAATAATCTTAATTAAAATATTTACTCTTTCATACGGGGTTCAAGAACAAATGTCGTTTAAGACATTGTTCATGACAAACCCACAAATCCAATTTATCTTATTTAATTCCAATTACTAAATATCAATTAATTGGAAAACTTCATTAAATCTTATTTTAAAGATTTATTCTAGTTAATAACTAGTTTATATTTATATAAATATATTTTCATCTTTTCAAATATAGAATTTTTCATCCAAACTCTTTCTAAATCATTTAATATGATTTTACATAATTTTCCCATATTTTTAATAATTTTATTTAGGCCTGTACAGTCGGTTTCCAATAACGGCCACCGAACTGCACTTACAGCGACCTTTTCTGAAATTGATTTGGACATAATTCCAAATCTAACTATTAGATTTCAAAACTCTTATATTCATTGGAAAGTTCTTTTTGATACGAACCCAATGGTTTTGGTTTTAGAAGAATCTGACGGTTGCATCTTCCATTACGCCAATTTGAAGTTAATGGTTGAAGTTCGCGAACGATCGCTGCGCGGCGTGTACTATTCAGGCCTTTAAATAAATATAATATATATATGTATATATATATATCATCGATTTCTATTTAAATCGTATTTCTAAAATATTTATAAATTCATTTTAAATGATCTTAACTTCATTTTCAATATTAGATAAAATTTAAATATTCTATTTCTTTATTATATTAAAATAATAATATTTTAAAAATATTATATTTCGAAATCACTTCCCTTTTTAAAAAAAATGAAATAAGTCGATCGATAAATCCGTTCGGGTTAAAAATGGCATTTGCTACTTAATTCGGCTTCCCATTTTTCTTCTTTACTAAATATTATTTAAAATATTCATTATTCTAAAATATTTTTTATTTTAAAAGATTCCTTATTTTTGGATAGTCTTTATAAAAAAATATTCTTACTTTAAAATATTGTTTTATTAAAAATATTCTGAATCGGAATGCGACTCAATCATTTACCATATAAATTCGTCATATGGATTTCATACATTGCATATGTATATAACAATAATCATAAATAATCATTAAACAATCCATTCACATCCAGAGTGGAATTTATAACCGTGTGAGCATTAAAATAAATAAATAACGCTCATCACAAACTGTCAATCCATTGATTGACATACGACTACGTATTGAGACTAGTGTATGTCAACCCAACACTCGTGTGGGGTTTTCAAGCAACAACAGTTCATCTAAATAGATTTATTGATTAATGAATTTAACCAATTCTGATGTCGAACAAAAAGAGTATTTTATTCGCATTACATTTTCTATGATTCTAATGGATTCTAAGGGCGGGAATTTGCGGGTCTTTACATTTACTCCATTGGATTGCCAGTGCTTAAAACAAATAAATCATTTAAACATCGCAATGCTTTTTATAAAAATGAAGCCATTATAAGACCCAGTTCCCATCACACAATGCAACGCAAACTAGAGGAGAGAGTTTTAACTTACATTACAACAAAAACACCATATTACAACTTTAATTTTATAACGGTATGAAAAGCACAGTTGTAATAAATTCTTTTTTACAACTGTGCAAAACGCACTATTGTAATAAATGTTTTTTTACAACTATGAGAAAATCACTGTTGTAATAAACATATGTATCACAACTTTTCTATTTTGTCCGTTGTTATAACTAATATATATTAATTAATTTCTGATAATCAATAGTTAAATTAGAAAGTTGTTTAAACTTATTTTTAGTAACCCTTTTTCTATTTCTTGTACTAGAGTAAATATTAATAACAAATTATATTTAATAATTAGTAATATTAACATTTAATAATAATTCATATTCATTAATAAATTTACAAATTAGTACCAATTACTATTAATTGCTATTAGATTAGATAAAAACCGCTTAATTGATGATTAATACATAATAGTTACTTTTTAAAATTTACTATTAAATATTTAATAGTATATAATCAATAATGTTTACATAATAATTAACTTTTAATAGTTGGAATTCAATTATAACTTTAAATTAGATATAAATTTTTACTTATAAATTCTCAAGAAATCAACAATTATAACCAAGTAATAATACTTGATTATTAATCAAAAATATTAATAACCAATAAATACTATTAATCAATAATTGCTATTTAACTTGTAATATTTGAATTTTAATTATGTGAATATCTCTAAATATAATAAAAGTTTAATAAATAGTTACTGCACAATATTTAATTGATAATATTAAATAACTTCCAAAATAATAGTTAAATGATGGGATCAATCAGACACTTTCCTTTGTATTGGTAATTTTTGTCTATATATATCTCCAACACAGCACTTAAATTATCATTCTAAACAATTTTCAAAGCAACTGGACAAAATCTCAAAAGTTTCCCGCCATACGAAATTTTTGGCTCCAACGCAAAATCAAAATTGCCTCCATAAACTTCCAACCGCTTCCAGCACTTATTTTTGTATTTAGTTTTATATCGAACCCTTCAATGTCCTTCATAATTTCCAATCCCATACCCTTTTATTTTCCTCTGAAATCTGTTCCCCTAAATCGAATTGGGCTCCTCCTAAATCCAGCGCCTCCTTCATCCAATGCTTCATCGATCCTCATCCACCAACCGATGCCTGAGCCACCTGAAGCCACCGCTGGTCAGCAAAGCCTCGGCCACCGCCGGTCAGCAAAGCCTCGGCCACCGCCGGTCAGCAAAGCCTCTGCCACCGCCTTGAAATCGCAACCCTTCCTCATCCTTTCATCAATTGTCAACCAAAACTCCCAATTCCCAAATTCAGAGATGTCCTCAGCCCTCGTCGATTTCCTCAAATTGGAATTTCTATTGTAAGTTTCGAAGCTGCATTCAGCAGCAACAACAGTGTAATAACCCGGAAAATGTGAACCAATTTAAAATTTTTAAAATTGGTTATTACCAAAGAATTTGAATAATTGAAATAGCATATTTCAATAAAATAAAGAATTGGGTATAGTAAGGCAGTTTGAAATTTTGAATACAAACTTTGTCTGACTGTACCGGGTGGAAAATATAACGGATTTTAGCAAAACTGAAAATATTTAAATCTGTTTATGAATATCTTTCTAACAAATCTGAAAAATCAAAGTTTCATAACGGGAATCAAAAGTTATGGCCGAATGAATTTTCAGAAAGGTCGCTATATAACATATATAGCCCTTGAAAATAGATATTTTGCATACGACCTCGGAATTCGACGAAACCACTTTTGTTGGGTCCGGGATGTCAAATTATTGCTAGGTTTCAAATTTCATAATTTTTGAAGCTAGTATGTGAGCGGGGAAAAAGAAAATGTGATTGGTCAATTTCTGTTAAAATGGATCGACCTAAAAATGGCCATTTTTCAAACGAGCTCAGAATTCGACGAAACTGGTTTTGTTAGGACCGCATCGCCAAAACAAAGCTAGATTTATTTTTCTGGAATTTTTCGATTCAGTTTGTGGCCCTGGCAAATTGAAATGTACGTTCAAATTAAAAATTGAATGTTTTATATTTTAATTTAAAAAATAACTGACTGTAACAGTCGAATTGGCCAACGAAACATATCCCATTGTGTCCGGAATGAGGGTATTTAGCTAGGGACGACAATCGTTGGGTTTGATTTCGAGTTCGTTTGTAAAAACACTATTTAAAATTTCCTATAAAGCCTCGACCAATAGGATTTTTCCTTTCAAAAAATAAAAAATAAAAATAAAAATAAAACTACGGAATCCTAGCCGCCAGGCGATATCGACGATTCACGTAGATCGAACCTTCCCATCGATTTTGCCGCCGCCACAGCTAGTTTCGCCGCCACCTCCAGTTGAAGATTCTGATCGCCTCCCTCCCCTCTTCAAATCAGAACAAGCCTCGTCGAAAACCATTGCTTATTCGCGTCGAATTTCCAGGAGGAAGTCAGCCCCTTTGGAGCGCCGTCGTGACCTGCTGGAGCCGCCGAGTCTGCCGCCACCACCATCGATCGAGAGCTGATTCGTAGCCCTTCAACGTCGCAGGGCCTGATCGGAGCAACAAGGTACGGTTTGATTTTAAAATCAAAACCTAGTTTTGAAGGTTTAAAAACCCTTCTGCTTCGATATTCTGAAATGAAAATAACACCTTTAAGTGTTGCAAAACTTTGAAAAATAATATCTTTTTCGTTCGTTAACGAAATTCGATGAAACAGGAGACACCGTGACCGCAAGGAGGCTCTCTACCATCTAGAAGAAGCCGCGGATTTTTCTGCTCTTCCTACGATTTTTAGCACTGCAAAAACCAATGTGAGGAATCTAAACTAAATTGTGTGAATGGAATCGTGTTGTATAAATTATATAAGCGAAGTGTAAATTATATACGCATTGTATACCTCATGTACATGTGTTGTATAAGTTATATTAGCGATGTATAAATTATACAAGCGTTGAATGAAACATATATGCTTTGAATTGTGATGAAATGCAAGTGAATTAATATAATATATATATATATATATACTCCCCTCGTCCACAGACCATGGACGATATTTATTGCTTGTGATTGACGTGATATTATATGGTATGACGAATGGTTGGAAATAATTGTTTGTGGTTGATATTGTGGTTGAAAAATACCTTTGTGGTTGAAAAATACCCTCTTGTGGTTGAAACAAATTAGAATAGGATTGTGGAATTGAAAATAAAACATGCCGCCTGTGTGCGAACTAGATGCATGATCCCCATTGTCAAAAACCGCGAGGTTTTAAGGTAGAGCGAGGAGCCGTACTAGGGACGGTCCCGGTTTTAACTACCCTGCCGTTATGCTGCCGAAATTTTCTGAAATATACATGTGTTAGAATAATTTTCATTCGTTGAAATAAATTACATATGTTGAAACCAATATTCATGTGTTGAGTTGAAATTCATTCGTTGAATCGAAATTCATGTGTTGAATATTATTTGAATTTAAACAAATAGCTTTAGCGATAAAAATCACATTTTTATATATATTCAAACTATAGCGAATATTCATGTGTTGAGTTGAAATTCATTCGTTGAATCGAAATTCATGTGTTGAATATTATTTGAATTTAAACAAATAGCTTTAGCGATAAAAATCACATTTTTATATATATTCAAACTATAGCGAATATTTATGTGTTGAGTTGAAATTCATTCGTTGAATCGAAATTCATGTGTTGAATATTATTTGAATTTGAACAAATAGCTTTAGCGATAAAAATCACATTTTTATATATATTCAAACTATAGCGAATATTCATGTGTTGAGTTGAATTTCATTCGTTGAATCGAAATTCATGTGTTGAATATTATTTGAATTTAAACAAATAGCTTTAGCGATAAAAATCACATTTTTATATATACACAAACTATAGAGAATATTCATGTGTTGAATTGAAATTCGTTCGTCGAGTTGAAATTCATGTGTTGAATGTAATCGTATTTTAAAATAAAATGAATAGACAATAAAAACTACATTTTTATTGTGAATATGAAGTGTTAAAAACATTCACGTGTTGAATAAATATTTTTGATGATAAAAATATTTCTTTTATCATGTATACGCTTTGATAAAAATACACATGTGTTGAAATAAATAATAGTTTGCTTGAAATATTATTATTAGCTTTGTTCTGCATATATATACATGTGTTGAACAGGAAAAATGGATTAGCTGTAGAGTAAAGAAATTATTTGCGTGCCCGACAAATAGGTAAACCTTGATGAGTTGGCTGCGCAATTTTATTTTTTATATCAACTCTTGTTAATGCCATTGGATGCGGAGTGCTGGTTATTCTGTGTGAAATAATAAATATCGCCATAGGATAGTAACAATTAATTTTGAACTACATTACATGGCATACTTCTTGACGATAGGCATACTTCATCATATTCCACATAAGTAATTGGAGCTTGTGTGACGAGGTGGAAGATTTACCATACGAGCGAGAGGCTTGTATGGCGATGATTTTATACTACAGGTTGAACTGATGACTGATATGAAATATATAAAATATAACGATAAATTGCCAGATTAATAAAAACCCCACACGGGTCTGGAGTTGACAATAATCACGTCTCTCTAGTTATTAGATACGGCACATGGACTATTTATTTCCACACGGAAACGGGGTGACGAGAATTTATTCTCTGGAGTGATTATCTATACATGCTCCCCCGTAAACACCAGAATATATCACTATAAATATGTGGATGCTTTTTAGGATTTATTGGGTACCTAACACGGCCCAATAAATTTCCAAACCCCTCCCCGTACAAAGGAGGTTATGGAGAAATTTTTTCGAAATATTAAGGCGTTAGTGAAATATTTGAAGTGAAAACGAAGTTGAAAATATAGAATGAACTATAGTTGGAATTATAGAATGAACTATATTTATATATAAAACTATAAATATAATTAAAAGGAATCGAAGCCGTGCAGTTCGTGTTTCGGAATCATAATTTGAAACGATTAGTACGAGAAATCCGACCATCGGATTTTCCCGAAACCGCAAACGCTGGGTTCGCCTTGGAAATATCTTCCCAACGGCACCAACCTTCTAAAAATCCAACGGTTGGATTCTCCGGAATGTTTAATTCAAATCTGAAGAAAAACAGCGCCAGAATCGTTTATATTTATATATAAATATAAATATAATTAAATTAAATCGAATAACGACGCTGCAGTTCGAATTTTGAAACCGTAACTTCAAACGACTAGTGTGGAAGATCCGATCGTCGGATTTTCACGAAACTGGAACCGTTGGGTTCGCTTTGGGAATATCTTCCCACTGATATAGACTTTGTAGAAATCCAACGGTTAGATTTTCCGATATGTGTAAAACAAATTAGGGGAAAAACAGCGCCAATGCCACGGCACGACCTGAAACGTCGTTTAATTAAATATGGCCATTTTTAAATAAATAAAAATGGCGAAAAATCGCTATAAAATATTATAAGCAACATAGATTGTAAATAAACCAATTGGGCTTGAATTGTTTGATATTTGATGGTTGTATTTTGACACGAAAATAACACTAAAGAACTGAAAGATGGATGTCGAATAATATAACCATGGAAAGAATCGATCTAAATTCTAATTACGTGAATTATTTGAAAAGGCCGAGCTAACCCTCATTTCAAATAATTTATCGAGCGATTCGAATTGGAAAATACAAGGACGATTCAAGACCGACGATCTTCATATCGGTTGGATGGGCGCTGCTGAGGTTCCTGACCGGAGTAGCTACCGGAAAGGGACGGAAGTAGTAGCCATCTGAACGTATGCGTTGATTGGACGGATATACGAGGAATTTGACGCCTCCGGTTTCGTTCAGACCCAGAACGGACTTGTAAATGGACTGTGTGTCTAACATTGGATTTTGTTCTATACTGATTGATCTCTGTTAAATATATATATCTGTTTGGCGGCGGAGAATTTATTCTTTTGCTTAACACCCTTCTCTGAGACGTACGAGCTCAGAGGTTATACATCAACAGAAATCAGTCGTATGGAGTGGACTGCCTATGTGGCATGCCAAGATGCTATGATCAAGGCTTCTGTTGCAAAGCAAATTCTTGTGGATGATGATCAAAGCACGGTCTGCGTGCCTAACTTTGTGTATAGCGTGGATTCGCGAGCCTCACACCTCGATATGAGTTAAAAAGGGGATACGGACCGCTGGGAGAGCACGACGTTTCTTTCTAGCTATGGTGGTGTCAGTGACTTACCAGCCCTGACATATATATCTACTTTTCACCTTTGTGGTTGTTGGAATGCGAGGCGCCTCGATTATAGGTCTGTAAGGACCGGGAAACGTTTGTTCAGGAATTGCCAATCCTCAAACGTAAGAGAGGATTGGCCCAGCCGAATCCAGGGTTACCCAGAGTGTGTAGTCCTGAGGCATTTGCTAGAATGTCTCGAAGCGGAGAGGAGCTTGCCCCCTTGCCTCGACTCATGACGGAAATCCAATTTCCAATACGAAATAACGGACTCGATTGTAGAACTAGTATGGCGACATAGTATATGGTAGCTATGTCGTCTATCATTGATATTTATGATGCTATTCGCTTTTGAAACATATGTGCGCTAGTAATAATATCAATTGATTTTGCTTTGTACGTATGAAGCATATTTGGCCATTATAAGGTAAAACTCTATCCTCCGGCTTGCGTTGCATTGTATGATGGGACCTGAGTCTTATAATGGCTTCATTCTTTTTAAAATCGTTGCGTTGTTTTAAAGAATTTACTTTGTTTTAAATGCACCAGCAATCACTGGAGTAAACCCGTTCCGCGAAAGTGGCGTGGTCCTATGATTTGCTTATTACTATTGTTTAAACTGTTAAATAGATTCCTCATACCAGTCCCCATGACTGACTCGTTGTTTGTTTCACTTTGCAAACGCGGGTGCCCTCATTTTCACACGGGCAGCCTAGTTCACAGGTGACAGGTTGTTTTTGGCTCTGGACTATTGCATAGAGTGCATTTTGGCTCATGGCGAGGCTGACTTCACAGAGACGACTTTGACATTTTCCGCCATTATTGTACTTATATTATGATTCCGCCATAGGCAATGCAGACTGCTTTACTTTCAGTATTTATTATCGTATGTATATGTACCGCCTTCGGCGATGTAGACTGATACCCTTATTATGTCTCACTGCATGTATATATTCCGCCTCTGGCGATGATGACTGATCACTTCCCTTTCATTGACTAAGTTATATCCTACACTGTGCTATTCTGATGTTGTTACATGTTGTGATTCCGCTGTCATATCCATGTAAAATTATTCTATTTATTGTTTTTGCTATTATCTGTACTCTGCTATGATGATTGATGTGTTATATTCCAATGATTATCCTTAATACCTCCCCTCGAATTTTGGCATCGTCACAGTTGGTATCAGAGCTTTGGTTAACCTTAGTTCCAGGATCTAACACATTAAACACCTCGTCAGAATAGAATCAGTAGTGTTCTAAGGCGAGAAGCTCATTAGAGATAGGATTAGCAATGTCCTAGAATGAGCTAAGCAGATTAGCAAAACAATTTGATCAGTACATCATTACCTTTCCTTATGTTCCCCTGCTTTATCATATATGAAAATTATCAAATCTGTGAGCTTGACTCTTTTCTTGCTTATACAGTACTCTCTCTGATGGTTACACGAGCAGCAACAGCTAGAGGAGGCCGTGGAGGTCGAGCAGGAGTAGTAGGAGGACGGGGGAATATCCCCGTAGTTGAGGAAGGCCCTATTATTCAGCCACCAGCACCCCAGGACTTTGAGCTAGACAGAGTAGCGAAGAGGTATAGGAACATGGGGGGAAAACCCTTTTCTGGCCTTGGCTCAGTGACAGAGGCTATAGCTTGGTTGAAAACCTGTGAAAAGATTTTTGAAGGAATGGGATTGGGTTCCAACAACAAAGCACGACTAGGTATTTGGCTCCTACAGGAGGAAGCAGAGCTGTGGTGGGATGCCATCACCTCAGAGGATGCAGCAGGTACTGTCAGAACCTGGGAGCAATTTAAGACCATGTTCAACGAGAAGTTTGTACCTGAACTGACCTTAGAGAGGATGCGAGAGCAGTTTGCTAATCTCCAGCAGGGAGATCTCTCTATCCAGGATTACCTCAATAAATTCACTCAGTTGTCGCGCT
Source organism: Allium sativum (assembly GCA_030737875.1). Taxonomy (NCBI): domain Eukaryota; kingdom Viridiplantae; phylum Streptophyta; class Magnoliopsida; order Asparagales; family Amaryllidaceae; genus Allium; species Allium sativum. The sequence goes on from CM060921.1 coordinate 285,120,543, forward strand.
ATGCTCCAGAGCTTATTATGACTAACAAAGCTAAGAACAAGAGATTTATATTTGGGCTAAAGCGCAAGTACCATGACAGAGCCATGAGCAACATCAAACTCTCCTTCTCAGAATTGGTAGAAATGGCTTGCAATTATGAAGATATGGATGAAAGACACGCCAACCAAGACCGCGCCAAAAGCCAAGCTGGAAATAAGCGCAAGGCTTCAGCAGAACAGCTAGAGTCTAGCATTACAGCGGCCGCTACTCAAAAACCTGGAAAGATACCGAAAGGAAATTGCTACAACTGCGGGAAGCCAGGACATTTTTCTAATGTGTGCAAAGCCCCGAGGAAGCCAAAGGCAAATCCAGAATCATCTGAATGCTACAACTGCCATAAGAAGGGGCACTATAGCAGGAATTGTCCTCTGAAGCAGAATGCACAAGTGGCTCATGTGTATGACGGAGAGACCCCGCCAGCTACCACCGATGGATCAGGTAAACCCGACGTCTTGGGAGGTACCCTTACCATTAAAAATATTCCTGTTTCTGTACTTTTTGATACTGGTGCATCACGTAGCTTCATTTCCGGTAACATTGTTCACAAGTTAAAATTGAAACAAAGAAAGCTTAAGGAACCAATTAAAGTTCAAAACCCGATAGGAGGTTCTGTTAGTCTCAGTACCTATTGCAAATCACCTATTTCCTTTTCTCGATACTGATTTCCTTTTGATTCGATTGTCATGGACCTTTCTGAATTTGATATTATACTGGGGCTGGATTGGTTGACAAAATATAAGGCCGAAGTTAGATGTGTCGAGAGAATCGTTAAAGTCAAAACGAAGCTTGGGCCTATATGTATACCATGCCATGGCTCAGAAATTAATAGAACAGAATTTTTGTCTTCTTTAGAAGTTACTCCCCCTTCACTAGAAAAGATACCGGTCGTTAAAAACTACGCGGATGTGTTTGAAGAAGTAGAAAACTTACCGCCGCAAAGAGAAATTGAATTCAGGATAGATCTAATTCCTAACGCCCGACCAGTGGTACATCCAATTAGAAGAATGGCCCCGAAAGAAAAAGAAGAGTTAGGTAGTCAGACAAGAGAATTGCTTTGGAAAGGTCTGATCAGACCGAGCTTTTCAGCTTGGGGAGCAGCAGTGGTATTTGTCCCGAAATCAGACGGTACCCTAAGACTATGTGTTGATTACCGAGATCTCAATAAGCAGACACTGAAGAACAAATATCCCTTGCCATATATAGATGATCTGTTAGATCAATTAAATGGAGCGACAGTATTCTCCAGAATGGACCTAGCTACAGGTTTCCACCAATTACGTATAGCCGAAGACTGTATTCCTTTGACAGCCTTCAGGGGTCCTGATTTATTCTACGAATGGTTAGTAATGCCGTTCGGCTTGTGTAACGCTCAGGCATACTTCGTCGATCTTATGAACAGAGTGTTCCGTGGTGTATTGAATAAATTTGTGCTAGTCTTCATCGATTACATATTAATCTACTCAAAGTCAGAAGACGAGCATGCAAAACATTTAGAACAAGTGTTGAAAATTCTGAGAAGAAATGTCTTGAAAGCTAAATTTTCTAAATGTGTCTTCTGGCAAGATGAAGTTAAGTTCCTAGGCCATGTCGTATCAAAAGATGGGATTGCTGTAGATCCAAGCAAAATTACAGCGATTCAGAACTGGAAACAACCTACTACCCCCACTGAAGTTTGAAGTTTCCTTGGATTGGCTAGTTACTATCGGAAATTCGTTCAGGATTTTTCAAAGATATCTGGTGTATTGACAAAGCTTACAAAGAAGCATGAGAAATTCAAATGGACTCCCGAATGTGAAGAAGCTTTCCAGGAGCTGAAACTGAAATTGACAACTGCTCCAGTATTGACAATCATAGAAGGCAACCAAGACTTGACTGTATGGACAGACGCTTCTATTAGAGGGCTAGGCGCAGTACTAATGCAAAAAGGCCAAGTGGTTGCTTATGCCAGCCGTCAGCTGAAGCCGCATGAAAGAAACTATGCAACTCATGATCTTGAGTTATTAGCTATCGTGTTTGCTTTAAGAATCTGGAGGCATTATTTATTGGGCGAGAAGTTCGAACTATTTACCGATCATCAATCCTTGAAATATCTATTCACTAAGAAAGATTTAAACTTGAGACAACAGCGTTGGTTAGAATTCCTTGCAGCATACGGTTTTGAGATTCTATACACTCCAGGGAAAGCCATTGTTGTAGCAGATGCGCTCAGCAGAAAGAATGAAATCATCGCCAGTTTTGTCGTCACGTCTTCATTAATAGACAGGATCTCGACCCTTCAGAAAGACGATTAATTTATTCAAAGAGTCAGTCAGATAGTCAAAGGAGGTGAATCCACAAGTTTCCGACTCGATGACAAAGGAGTTCTTAGATTAAAGGGCAGAATTTGCATCCCAAATCTTCCTGAGCTCAGAAGAGAAATACTTGATGAGTGCCACAAGTCCAAACTAAGTATCCATCCCTGTGTGAGCAAGATGTATAATGATATCAAATGCACATTCTGGTGGAGGTCAATGAAAAGAGATATTTCATTATATGTTAGCAGATGCTCCACTTGTCAGCAAGTTAAGAGTGATCAGCAGAAATTAGCTGGACTATTACAACCCTTAGAAATTCCAGGATGGAAGTGGGAGCAAATTTCGATGGACTTCATTGATGGCTTGCCTCGAACTAAGAAAGGAAACGACAGTATATGGGTAATCTTAGATCGCTTCACGAAGACTGCCCATTTCATACCTGTCCGATCCAACAGAACGACTCAAAGTTTAGCACAGATTTACTTCAAAGAAATAGTTAAACTGCATGGAGTGCCGCTCAATATAGTCAGTGATAGAGATCCCCTATTTACTAGCAAATTCTGGGAAGCATTCCAGACAGAATTGGGATCCAAATTGAAACTTAGCACCGCTTATCACCCTCAGACGGACGGCCAAACTGAGCGGGTGAATAGAATTCTAGAAGATTTACTACGGGCTTGCGTTATTGATTTTAGAGGCTCTTGGGAAGATCACTTGCATTTAGCCGAATTCTCTTATAACAATAGCTACCAAGCAAGTTTGGGAATGTCTCCATTTGAAGCATTATACGGTAGACCGTGCAGATCAACCGCATGTTGGGTAGAACCTGGCAACAGACTGGTGTTAGGGCCCGATATGATTCGAGAAGCATCTGATAAAGTCGCCTTCATTAAGAAGCGATTAAAAACCGCACCAAGCCGACAGAAAAGTTATGCTGATGTGATAAGAAGGGAATTATCGTTTGCCGTTGGCGATTATGTTTATTTAAGAGTTTCTCCAATGCGAGGAGTAATCAGATTTGGCAAGACTGGGAAGTTGGCACCGAGATTTATTGGTCCCTTTCCTATACTAGAACGGATTGGAACTCTTGCATATAGAGTCTCATTACCTGATTGGTTGCCTGGTGTACAGGATGTGTTCCACGTGTCTCAACTCAGAAAACATGTTCATGATCCAGATCTTGTTGTGGAAGAAGCAGCGTAACAGGATATAGACATAACTCCAGAATTAGCGCTCAGGAGAGAGCCATTAAAGATTGTTGGCAAAGAAACTAGAGAGCTAAGGAGCAAAAAGATTCATTTAGTCAAAGTGCAGTGGAGTAGTGATCCTAGAGACTGTACTTAGGAGACCGAGGAAAGCATTAAACAAGCCTACCCCAAATGCAGGGTGGGCATCTCTGACTAACTCCGGTGCAAGGTACCTTTACAATACTTTGCATTTACATTTTGTTTCCTACTTTGCTGTTATTTCATTTTCGAGGACGAAAAGTTTTAAGTGGGGGAGATTGTAATAACCCGGAAAATGTGAACCAATTTAAAATTTTTAAAATTGGTTATTACCAAAGAATTTGAATAATTGAAATAGCATATTTCAATAAAATAAAGAATTGGGTATAGTAAGGCAGTTTGAAATTTTGAATACAAACTTTGTCTGACTGTACCGGGTGGAAAATATAACGGATTTTAGCAAAACTAAAAATATTTAAATCTGTTTATGAATACCTTTCTAACGAATCTGAAAAATCAAAGTTTCATAACGGGAATCAAAAGTTATGGCCGAATGAATTTTCAAAAAGGTCGCTATATAGCATATATAGCCCATGAAAATAGATATTTTGCATATGACCTCGGAATTCGACGAAACTACTTTTGTTGGGTCCGGGATGTCAAATTATTGCTAGGTTTCAAATTTCATAATTTTTGAAGCTAGTATGTGAGCGGGGAAAAAGAAAATGTGATTGGTCAATTTCTGTTAAAATGGGTCGACCTAAAAATGGCCATTTTTCAAACGAGCTCAGAATTCGACGAAACTGGTTTTGTTAGGACCGTATCGTCAAAACAAAGCTAGATTTATTTCTCTGGAATTTTTTGATTCAGTTTGCGGCCCTGGCAAATTGAAATGTACATTCAAATTAAATATTGAATGTTTTATATTTTAATTTGAAAAATAACTGACTGTAACAGTCGAATTGGCCAATGAAACATATCCCATTGTGTCCGGAATGGGGGTATTTAGCTAGGGACGACAGTCGTTGGGTTTGATTTCGAGTTCGTTTGTAAAAACACTATTTAAAATTTCCTATAAAGCCTCGACCAATAGGATTTTTCCTTTCAAAAAATAAAAAATAAAAATAAAAATAAAACTACGGAACCCTAGCCGCCAGGCGATATCGACGATTCACGTAGCTCGAACCTTCCCATCGATTTTGCCGCCGCCACAGCCAGTTTCGCCGCCACCTCCAGTTGAAGATTCTGATCGCCTCCCTCCCCTCTTCAAATCAGAACAAGACTCATCGAAAAACATTGGTTATTCGCGTCGAATTTCCAGGAGGAAGTCAGCCTCTTTGGAGCACCGCCGTGACCTGCTGGAGCCGCCGAGTCTGCCGCCACCACCATCGATCGAGAGCTGATTTGTAGCCCGTCAACGTCGCAGGGCCTGATCGGAGCAACAAGGTACGGTTTGATTTTAAAATCAAAACCTAGTTTTGAAGGTTTAAAAACCCTTCTGCTTCGATATTCTGAAATGAAAATAACACCTTTAAGCGTTGCAAAACTTTGAAAAATAATATCTTTTTCGTTCGTTAACGAAATTCGATGAAACAGGAGACACCGTGACTGCAAGGAGGCTCTCTACCATCTAGAAGAAGCCGCGGATTTTTCTGATCTTCCTACGATTTTTAGCACTGCAAAAACCAATGTGAGGAATCTAAAATAAATTGTGTGAATGGAATCTTGTTGTATAAATTATATAAGCGAAGTGTAAATTATATACGCATTGTATACCTCATGTACATGTGTTGTATAAGTTATATTAGCGATGTATAAATTATACAAGCGTTGAATGAAACATATATGCTTTGAATTGTGATGAAATGCAAGTGAATTAATATAATATATATATACTCCCCTCGTCCACAGACCATGGACGATATTTATTGCTTGTGATTGACGTGATATTATATGGTATGACGAATGGTTGGAAATAATTGTTTGTGGTTGATATTGTGGTTGAAAAATACCTTTGTGGTTGAAAAATACCCTCTTGTGGTTGAAACAAATTAGAATAGGATTGTGGAATTGAAAATAAAACATGTCGCCTGCGTGCGAACTAGATGCATGATCCCCATTGTCAAAAACCGCGAGGTTTTAAGGTAGAGCGAGGAGCCGTACTAGGGACGGTCCCGGTTTTAACTACCCTGCCATTATGCTGCCGAAATTTTCTGAAATATACATGTGTTAGAATAATTTTCATTCGTTGAAATAAATTACATATGTTGAAACCAATATTCATGTGTTGAGTTGAAATTCATTCGTTGAATCGAAATTCATGTGTTGAATATTATTTGAATTTAAATAAACAGCTTTAGCGATAAAAATCACATTTTTATATATATATTCGAACTATAGCGAATATTCATGTGTTGAGTTGAAATTCATTCGTTGAATCGAAATTCATGTGTTGAATATTATTTGAATTTAAACAAATAGCTTTAGCGATAAAAATCACATTTTTATGTATATTCAAACTATAGCGAATATTCATGTGTTGAGTTGAAATTCATTCGCTGAATCGAAATTCATGTGTTGAATATTATTTGAATTTGAACAAATAGCTTTAGCGATAAAAATCACATTTTTATATATATTCAAACTATAGCGAATATTCATGTGTTGAGTTGAAATTCATTCGTTGAATCGAAATTCATGTGTTGAATATTATTTGAACTTAAACAAATAGCTTTAGCTATAAAAATCACATTTTTATATATATACAAACTATAGAGAATATTCGTGTGTTGAATTGAAATTCGTTCGTCGAGTTGAAATTCATGTGTTGAATGTTATCGTATTTTAAAATAAAATGAATAGACAATAAAAACTACATTTTTATTGTGAATATGAAGTGTTAAAAACATTCGCGTGTTGAATAAATATTTTTGATGATAAAAATATTTCTTTTATCATGTATACGCTTTGATAAAAATACACACGTGTTGAAATAAATAATAGTTTGCTAGAAATATTATTATTAGCTTTGTTCTGCATATATATACATGTGTTGAACAGGAAAAATGGATTAGCTGTAGAGTAAAGAAATTATTTGCGTGCCCGACAAATAGGTAAACCTTGATGAGTTGGCTGCGCAATTTTATTTTTATATCAACTCCTGTGAATGCCATTGGATGCGGAGTGCTGGTTATTCTGTGTGAAATAATAAATATCGCCATAGGATAGTAACAATTAATTTTGAACTACACTACATGGCATACTTCTTGACGATAGGCATACTTCATCATATTCCACATAAGCAATTGGAGCTTGTGTGACGAGGTGGAAGATTTACCATACGAGCGAGAGGCTTGTATGGCGATGATTTTATACTACAGGTTGAACTGATGACTGATATGGACTATATAAAATATAACGATAAATTGCCAGATTAATAAAAAACCCACACGGGTCTGGAGTTGACAATAATCACGTCTCTCTAGTTATTAGATACGGCACATGGACTATTTATTTCCACACGGAAACGGGGTGACGAGAATTTATTCTTTGGAGTGATTATCTATACATGCTCCCCCGTAAACACCAGAATATATCACTATAAATATGTGGATGCTTTTTAGGATTTATTGGGTACCTAACACGGCCCAATAAATTTCCAAACCCCTCCCCGTACAAAGGAGGTTATGGCGAAATTTTTTCGAAATATTAAGGCGTTAGTGAAATATTTGAAGTGAAAACAAAGTTGAAAATATAGAATGAACTATAGTTGGAATTATAGAATGAACTATATTTATATATATAAATATAAATATAATTAAAAGGAATCGAAGCCGTGCAGTTCGTGTTTCGGAATCGTAATTTGAAACGATTAGTACGAGAAATCCGACCATTGGATTTTCCCGAAACCGCAACCGCTGGGTTCGCCTTGGAAATATCTTCCCAACGGCACCAACCTTGTAAAAATCCAACGGTTGGATTCTTCGGAATGTTTAATTCAAATCTGAAGAAAAACAGCGCCAGAATCGTTTATATTTATATATAAATATAAATATAATTAAATTAAATCGAATAACGACGCTGCAGTTCGAATTTTGAAATCGTAACTTCAAACGACTAGTGTGGAAGATCCGACCGTCGGATTTTCACGAAACTAGAACCGTTGGGTTCGCTTTGGGAATATCTTCCCACTGATATAGACTTTGTAGAAATCCAACGGTTAGATTTTCCGATATGTGTAAAACAAATTAGGGGAAAAACTGCGCCAGTGCCACGGCACGACCTGAAACGTCGTTTAATTAAATATGGCCATTTTTAAATAAATAAAAATGGCGAAAAATCGCTATAAAATATTACAAGCAACATAGATTGCAAATAAACCAATTGGGCTTGAATTGTTTGATATTTGATGGTTGTATGTGTTTGACACGAAAATAACACTAAAGAACTGAAAGATGGATGTCGAATAATATAACCATGGAAAGAATCGATTTAAATTCTAATTACGTGAATTATTTGAAAAGGCCGAGCTAACCCTCATTTCAAATAATTTATCGAGCGATTCGAATTGGAAAATACAAGGACGATTCAAGACCGACGATCTTCGTATCGGTTGGATGGGCGCTGCTGAGGTTCCTGACCGGAGTAGCTACTGGAAAGGGACGGAAGTAGTAGCCGTCTGAATGTATGTGTTGATTGGACGGATATACGAGGAATTTGACGCCTCCAGTTTCGTTCAGACCCAGAACAGACTTGTAAATGGACTGTGTGTCTGACATTGGATTTTGTTCTATACTGATTGATCTCTGTTAAATATATATCTGCTTGGCGGCGGAGAATTTATTCTTTTGCTTAACGCCCTTCTTTGAGACGTACGAGCTCAGAGGTTATACATCGACAGAAATCAGTCGTATGGAGTGGACTGCCTATGTGGCATGCCAAGATGCTATGATCAAGGCTTCTGTTGCAAAGCAAAGTCTTGTGGATGATGATCAAAGCACGGTCTGCGTGGCCTGGCTTTGTGTATAGCGTGGATTCGCGAGCCTCACACCTCGGTATGAGTTAAAAACGGGATACGGACCGCTGGGAGAGCACGACGTTTCTTTCTAGCTATGGTGGTGTCAGTGACTTACCAGCCCTGACATATATATCTACTTTTCACCTTTGTGGTTGTTGGAATGCGAGGCGCCTCGATTATAGGTCTGTAAGGACCGGGAAACGTGTGTTCAGGAATTGCCAATCCTCAAACAAAAGAGAGGACCGGCTCAGCCGAATCCAGGGTTACCCAAAGTGTGTAGTCCTGAGGCATTTGCTAGAATGTATCGAAGCGGAGAGGAGCTTGCCCCTAGCCTCGACTCATGACGGAAATCCAATTTCCAATACGAAATAACGGACTCGATTGTAGAACTGGTATGGCGACATAGTATATGGTAGTTATGCCGTCTATGATTGATATTTATGATTCTATTCGCTTTCGAAACATATATGCACTAGTAATAATATCAATTGATTTTGCTTTATACGTATCAAGCATATTTGGCCATTATAAGGTAAAACTCTATCCTCCGGCTTGCGTTGCATTGTATGATGGGACCTGAGTCTTATAATGGCTTCATTCTTTTTAAAAGCATTGCGTTGTTTTAAAGAATTTACTTTGTTTTAAATGCACCAGCAATCACTGGAGTAAACCCGTTCCGCGAAAGTGGCGTGGTCCTATGATTTGCTTATTACTGTTGTTTAAACTGTTAAATAGATTCCTCATACAAGTCCCCATGACTGACTCGTTGTTTGTTTCACTTTGCAAACGCGGGTGCCCTCATTTTCACACGGGCAGCCTAGTTTACAGGTGACAGGTTGTTTTTGGCTCTGCACTGTTGCATAGAGTGCATTTTGGCTCATGGCGAGGCTGACTTCACAGAGACGACTTTGACATTTTCCGCCATTATTGTACTTATATTATGATTCCGCCACAGGCGATGCAGACGGCTTTACTTTCAGTATTTATTATCGTATGTATATGTATCGCCTTCGGCGATGTAGACTGATACCCTTATTATGTCTCACTGCCTGTATATATTCCGCCTCTGGCGATGATGACTGATCACTTCCCTTTCATTTACTAAGTTATATCCTACGCTGTGCTATTCTGATGTTGTTACATGTTGTGATTCCGCTGTCATATCCATGTAAAATTATTCTATTTATTGTTTTTGCTATTATCTGTGCTTTGCTATGATGATTGATGTGTTATATTCCAATGATTATCCTTAATACCGCCCCTCGGATTTTGGGATCATCACAAACAGTGAATAAGATCCTCACCGAACCTACCAGCATCGAAGCTTGCCCATCGTAAATCGAAGCAACCATTTCTGCCTCAGATTTCCGCTGCATGGGGTGAGTATTTAGCTCACGATTAATCTAAGTTTTAAGTAAATTTAACTTCTTAGGAATCCCACTTTTTCTGTTAATCTGATTTGTGGCTCTTAGCCCTAAAAACTTGGCGTTGATTTGCGTAAATTGTTGCCTTCTATTGTTTGTGATTTTCGGTTCCCTTTTTATTCTTTGATACCGAATGCTTGGCCTTGATCGATGATGTCGTTGTTGCCAAAAATCGTGCTTGAGTTCATTCAAACTGCCCTGGCCTTTGACTTGTTCTCTGCCAGAAAAATAACAATAATAAAAAAAATCCTTCCATGTTGAAATTTTAATTTACTGACATTATAGTTCATATTGGTCTTGAGTTATTGGTCATTTGCATGGTTATGTGGTATCATGTTCACTGTACTATGCCGATCATTTTGGGTAAATGTTTGCTTGCCAAAGAGTTACCTATAAAGCTTGGCGTACTGGTTTTGTTTGCCATGTTTATAGCGGTACTGTTTTGTTCACAAATGTTGATTGCCAAGTTGAACTAGATCGTATGCGCATTGTTGTGTTGCTGCATATGTATATTTACGCTGCCCATTTGTTTGTAAAGGCATATGTACACAAACACATTCATTTTGATACAATACTAAACCCAAAATGGGTACTTGTTTAACCTGTTAACATGAATTTTCTTTGTAGTGACATTCACTTCTTTATAGTTTTGTCCTTACCTCAATTTAAAACATCAGTTTAGCTACATTGAAGTCTATAATGATTTCTTTTTTACACCGATCTTCTAATTGCTAGGAAGGTGTCCCTTAGGAGATTTCTCAACAGACGCTGTGATAGGTTAAATTTCATAAAATTCAACCATGGCTAACATCTACTAACATCACTAATATACTGTTGCTGCCTCTGATTAATGATATATCTTATAGTATTTTAGCTGTTGTATATTATATTTTCATTGATAAAGTTGCATTGGTTGTCTTAATCATGTTGTTTATTTTAGGGCCTGGAGATGTTATAATTTGTGCCTTAGCACAGTATGCAATGCTATGTGGGGTGCCATGATTGGATATATTATTGTTGCCTCAACAAGCATGATGTGGGTATTTCTCCAGATTTGCTCCCTACGGAGTATGAAAATGTATTACTGGAACATAAGGACATTATGGATGATGGTGTAAAGATTTAGGTAACTTGTACATAACAGTTGTAGTAGACAATGGATGATGGTGTACTCCCATAGGATATGCAATTTTTTGTGGATAACTTGTGCTTGTACTAAATTGCTTTGTAACAGTCAAGTATGTAATAATGTACGAAATGTTGTCTAGAACTTATTGTTTGTAATACTGAATATTGGAGTATTTTAATACATTATTTTGCAATTAACTGTAATATCGGATTTGCTTATGGAGTATTGCTATATTTAGTGTATTGTTCTTTTCAGTTGCAAAAGATGTTTTTTTTTTAAATTCAAATGTCAATCACAACGGTGCATTACAGTTGTAGTAGATTTTATTACAACGGTGCATAACTATTGTAATAAAGTTTATTACAACGGTGGAAAAAAGTTGTAAAATATACATATTACAATGGTGTTGCAACACCGTTGTATTAGTCTATTACAACTTCTTAATACACGACGGTTTGCCCACCATTGTAAAATGTATATTATAACGGTGTTCCACCGTTGTAATAGGGTCATTTTGTTGTAGTGTTATAATGGCCAAAATATGCTTGATACGAATAAAAAAAGCATTTGATATGATTACTAGTGTTTATATGTCTCAAAAACAATTTCAATCATAAGTATCAATCATAGACGACATGGGTACCATATATCATGTCGCCATATATAGGTATACAATCAAAACCGCACGATGTCATATTTGGAAATTGGATTTCCATCATGAACCAAGGCAAGGGATCGTCCTTACTGCTTCGAGACTCCCTAACCTACCATGTCTCAGGCAAGCGCACAGGCAAGCCTTGGATCATTAGGGCCGGTCCACACGGAGTGGATTAAAATGCCTGAACATTGCGTTTCCCCACCTATGGGGCGTAAACTGGTCATATACCGACCAAAACATCGGCCCACGAGCGACCGATATAACCGAGGCGCCTCGCTATCCATCATCCACATAAGTAAAATGCCCAGGCATGTAAAATCCAAAACATCACTCCTGGCTAGAAAGAAACGCAGGTCATCCCTGATGTCCTCTCCCGTTTCTGGTCCATACCGGGGTGTGAGGCTCGCGAATCAACATTAAACACAAAGCTAGCTATTCAAGCCCTGCTTTGATCATCAACCAAAAAGCTTTGCTTTTCAAAAAAAGCTTGGATCACAACATCTCTATATGCCACGTTGTTAATCTACAACATCAGACACACATCCATTTACAAGTCTGTTCTGGGTCTGAACGAAACCGGAGGCACCTTATTCCTCTCCCGTATGTCCAATACAGGAGAGAGGCCCTCGCACATCCGAACGACCAACAAGTACGTTCAGACGACCACCACGGTAACCCCTTCAGGGCAGCAACTCCCATCAAAGGCATCAGTGGCCATCCATTCGATGTGAAGATCCTCGGTCTTGCACCATCTTCATATCTTCGACTTCTAACCATCGACCAATTATTTGAAATGAGAATTAACTCGGCCTTTTTAGATAATTTACGTATATTTAGAATTTCAAATTAATTCATTTCAATGGTTAAATTATTTGACACCCATAATTCAGTTCATTAATGTAATTTTCATGTCAAACACATTCGACCATCAAATATCCAATAAACCGGGTAAATTCTGTTTATTTCCATTCCATATCATTTATAATCTTTTATCACGATTTATTGCTATTTTTATTTATTTAAATATAGCCAATTTATTCAAATGACACTTCAGCCCATAACGCGGCCATGGCGCTATTTTTCTCCAAATTTGATTTACGCATATATGAAAATCTAACCGTTGGATCTTAACAAATTTTATATCATTAGGAAGATCTTTTCAAAGCGGACCCAATGGTTCCAGTTTTGGGAAGATCCGACCATCCGATTTTCCCGAAACCGATGGGTTCGCTTTGGAAATATCTTTCCAACGACACCAACTTTGTAAAGATCCAAAGGTTGGATTGTCTGGAATGTTGAATTCAAATCTGAATGAAAACAACGCCAGAATGGATTATATATATATAATTAAAATAAATCGAATAACGAAGCTGCAGTTCGTATTTTGAAACTGTGATTTCAAATGATTGTACCGGGAGATCCGACCATCGGATTTTCCCGAAACCGAAACCGTTGGATTCGCTTTGGAAATATCATTCCAACGGCACCAACTTTGCAAAGATTCAACAATTGGATTATCTGGAATGTTGAATTCAAATCTAAACGAAAACAGCGCCAGAATGGATTATATATATATAATTAAAATAAATTGAATAACGACGCTGCAGTTCGTATTTTTAAATCATAACTTCAAATGATTGTACCGGGAGATCCGAGCAAAATGAGATGACCCGAACTTCCCCGTGAAGGAAAGCCCGGATTGCTTTTAGAACAAGACGAATCAGAACACAAACAGAAGAACATTTCATTGTTTATTACAAAATTCCATCAAATACAAGAATATACAGAGTATGAATAAATATTATGCATCAAAAAAATATCAGAGATTTAAATACATTACTGCAGCGGAAAAATAATACAAAACACAACTGAAGGAGATATATGGATACAGAGCTTTCCGAATATCATTCCAGCTGTGAACCAAGATCCTATGAATATAAATCTGCAAAACCAAAACTACTAGTTACCCATGTGGAAAATAGGGGCACCCAGACTTTAGTTTAAAACAATAAACTCCAGGTCAGTCATGTGACTGGTGTGAGAACTAAAACAGTTATATGAAACTTTACTTTAAAGGAGAATAATTCAAGGGACCACGCCGTATGACACGGAATGGGTTTTCTCCCAAGAATACTAGTGCATAAAATAAACACCATAAGCTATTATAAGACCCAAGTCCCATCACACAATGCAACGCAAGCCGGAGGATAGGGTTTTCCCTTATAATAGACAAACATGCTTGGTACGTCTAAAAATAAATCATTTTGATACTATTACAGTGTAAAGTGTAAAAAACAACTTCAAATATAAATGTATCAATCATAGGCGACATGGGTACCATCTATCATGTCGCCAATACTAGGCTCTACAATCAAAACCGAAATGTCACGTATTGGAAATTGGATTTCTATCATGAGTCGAGGCCAGGGATGGATCCTCACCACTTCGAGACACACTAGCAAATGTCTCAGGACTACACATTCTGGGTAACCCTTGGATCTTCAGGGCAGGTCCTCCGTTACGTTTGACGATTAGTTATTCCTGAACAAACGTTTCCCGGTCCTATCGGACCTATATCTGAGGTGCCTTGCAATCCAACAGCCACATAGGTAGAATAACAAAGATGTCAGGGCGAGTAAAACGACGACACCACCGATAGCAAGAAAGAAACGTCGTGCACTCCCTGCAGTCACGATCCCGTTTTTGACTCATACCGAGGTGTGAGGCTCGCGAATTAACACCATACACATAGCTACGTTGTATAAAAGCCATGCTTTGATCATCAACCACAAGACTCTGCTTTTCCACAAAAGCCTTGATCACTGAATCTCAGCATGCCACACAGGCAATTCATGCCATGCGACTGATATCTACCGATATATAACCTCTGAGCTCGTACGTCTCAGAGAAGGGCGTTAACCAAGAGAATAAATTCTCCACCGCCAAATAGATATATATTTAATAGAAATCAATCAGCATAAAATAAAATCCAATGTCAGACACACAATCCATTTATAAGTCTGTCCTGGGTCTGAACGAAATCGGAGGCACATTATTCCTCCCACATATGTCAAATACAGGGGAGAGGTCCTCGTATATCCATCGATCTCCAAGTATATCTGGACGATCACCACTTATTACCTCGGCTTGGGTGTACAGCCCAATCGAGACATCAGTAGTCATCCAAACGATGTGAAGACCTCCGGTCTTCAACCACCGTCTTCATCGTCGACATATCATCGAATCAGTTATTCAGAATGGGTATAAACCCTGCCTTTCCGAATTACTCGCGTATATAATAAACAAGTGCTTTAAAAACACAACATACGCCTCATTCCAATTTTGAATGTTCTTTAATTCAAATATTCATATACTTTGGGAAAGGTTCCCATTAATTTTATCAAAGATAAATTCTTTAAAATTAATTCTTTAATCTTCCTTTGGATATCATTTCAAATCGTATCCTGTCTTTAACTGGATTAAAGAACCAATGTCATTTAAAACACGGTTCACTATAAACCCAAAATCGCATTCCATTTCATCAACCTTTAACTATAAATTAGCAAGCGAACAATTCCCTAAGTACTAACCCCAAAGGCCGAAACCAACATCAGACTAATACCTAGGAAACCATTCAACTTAACTAGTCTCCAGTTAGTTTCTGATTTTCTTAACTCTATTGCTAATCGGGTTAAAGAACCAGTGTTATTTGAAACACCATTCACGACAAACCCAAAGACCAATTTCAATTTGTTCCAATTAAATATATTAAATTGGAAAACTTTACTTTGGAAAATTTCCGTTAATTCTTAATAATTTTTTTATAAAATCCAAATCTCATTTCACTGTAAATTGGGTTAAAGAACGAATGTCGTTGAAAACACAGTTCAAAACAAATCCCAAAATCCGATCAGTCTCTAACTGTTAATTAGTAAGAGAATAATTCCCTAAGTATTAACCCCGAAGGCCGAAACCGACATCAAATCAGTACCCAGGAAACCATTCAACCTAACTAATATCCAGTCAGTTTCTAATTTTCTTAACTACATTCGGTTCAAGAACAGTATTATTAAAGATACCATTCACGACAACCAGGAAAATCCAAACCAATTTAAAAATTTTATTTTGGCAATTTTGATGAATTTTGAATATTTAAAATGAATTATTTTAAATAATCTATAAGGACCCGTAACTTTTTCTTTAAACAAAGATCATATTTTTATCTTTAGACAAAGATCATATTTTTTTCTTTAAACAAATATTGTATTTTTTTCTTTAAACAAAGATCATATTTTTTTTCTTTAAACAAAGATCGTACTTTTTCTTCTTTAAAAATCCTAACTTTGAAGCATTAAAATCGGATTTAAAAGCAATACAAAACAAAGAGAAAATAAAACAAAATAAAAACTAAATTGAAATTGAAATTGAATTGAAATCAATGTGAAATGAATTTAAAACGAATTCATAGTGGAAAATTCAATTTTGACTTGGAATTGAATATGAAGTTGAAACTGTTTTGAAAAAAAAATTAAAACGAATTATAAAATACATTTTAAATGGAAATCGACGAAATACATATTATATATATATATATAATGGCCTAAATAGAACGCGCCGCGCTGCGGCAGTTCACGAGTTTCGACCATTGACTTCGAATGGAATATGATTTGGGTTTATCGTGAACTGTGTTTTAAACGACATTAGTTCTTTAACCCAGTTAAAGACAGAATATGGTTTGAATTGAGAATCCAAAGGAAGATTAAAGAATAAATTTAAAAGAATTTATCTTTGATAAAACTAATGGGAACCTTTCCCAAATTATGTGAATATTTGAATAAAAGAATATTCAGAATTGGAATGAAGCGTAAGTTGTGGTTTATAGCACTTGTTTATTATATACGCGAGTTATTCGGAAAGGCCGGGTTTATACCCATTCTGAATAACTGATTCAACGATATGTCGACGATGAAGACGGTGATTAAAGACCGGAGGTCTTCACATTGTTTGGATGATTACTGATGTATTGATTGGGCTGTACACCAAAGCCGAGGTAATAAGTGGTGATCGTCCAGACATACTTGGAGATCGATGGATATGCGAGGACCTCTCCATTGTATTGGACATATAGGGGAGGAATAAGATGCCTCCGGTTTCGTTCAGACCCTATAAATGGATTGTGTGTCTGACATTGGATTTTATTCTGTGCTGATTGATTTCTATTAAATATATATCTGTTTGGCGGCGGAGAATTTATTCTCTTGCTCAACGCCTTTCTCTGAGACGTACGAGCTCACAGGTTATATATCGGTAGATATCAGTCGCATTGCATGAATTGGCTATGTGGCATGCTGAGATGCAGTGATCAAGGCTTTTGTTGAAAAGCAGAGTCTTGTGGTTGATGATCAAAGAATGACTTTAATACAACGTACCTTTGTGTATGGCGTTAATTCGCAAGCCTCACACCTCGGTATGAGTCAAAAAAGGGATCGTGACTGCAGGGAGTACACGACGTTTCTTTCTAGCTATGGGTGGTGTCAGCGTTTTACTCGCCCTGACATCGTTGTTATTTTACCTATGTGGCTGTTGGATTGCGAGGCGCCTCGGATATAGGTCCGATAGGACCGAGAAACGTGTGTTCAGGAATAACTAATCCTCAAACGTAATAGAGGATCGACCCTGAAGATCCAAGGGTTACCCAGAGTGTGTAGTCGTGAGACATCTGCTAGAGTGTCTCGAAGCGGTGGGGAGCTATCCCTGGCCTCGACTCATGATGGAAATCCAATTTCCAGTAGATATTTTGCGGTTTTGATTATAGAGCCTAGTATTGGCGATGTGATAGATGGTACCCTTGCCGCCTATGATTGATACATTTATATTTGAAGTTGTTTTGTACACTTTACACTATAATAGTATCAAAATGATTTATATTTGAAGTCAGTTTGTTCTTCTTATATATTAAACAAGACAGATGCTTTCTTGTAATAAGTATTGGTGTTGTAAAACAATCTTTGTACAAGCTGTTTTAATCAATAAAGGTTATTTATTTTTCGCTGCTTTATTTGTCTGTCTTGTAATTTTTCTGCATCTTGTACTAAAAATGCTCCACCGAAGTTAAGGCATTCCCTTGGTGAGTGACCTTAACGGAGGTGGGGTGTTTCAGAAACCCACTCCGTGTTATACGGCGTGGTCCCTTGAATTATTCTCCTTTAAAGTAAAGTTTTAAATAACTGTTTTAGTTCTCACACCAGTCACATGACTGACCTGGATTTATTGTTTTAACCTACACTTTGGGTGCCCCTATTTTCCACACGGGAAGCTAGTAGTTTTGGTTTTGCAGATTTATATTCACAAGATCCTAATTTCCGGATATCGTTCCAGTTGTAAATCAGGATCTTGTGAATATAAATCTGCAAAACCAAAACAATTAGCTATCCGTGTGGACAATAGGGGCACCCAGAGTTTAAAATACAGGTACTTTAACCCGATTAACAATGGAGTTAAGAAAATCAAAAACTAACTGGAGATTAGTTAAGTTGAATGGTTTCCTGAGTATTGGTCTAATGTTGGTTTCGGCCTTCGGGGTTAATACTTAGGGATTTGTTCACTTGCTAATTTACGGTTAAAGGCTGATGAGATGGAATGCGATTTTGGGTTTGTCGTGAATCGTGTTTTAAATGACATTGGTTCTTTAATCCAGTTAAAGAAAGAATACAGTTTGAATTGAAATACAAATTAAGATTAAAGAATAAAATTTAAAGAATTTATCTTCGATAAAATTAATGGGAACCTTTCCCAAAGTATGTGAAAATTTGAATAAAAGAATATTCAGAATTGGAATGAGGCATATGTTGTGGTTTATAGCACTTGTTTACTATATACGTGAGTTATTCGGAAAGGTCGGGTTTATGCCCATTCTGAATAACTGATTCGACGATATGTAGACGATGAAGATAGTGGTTGAAGACCGGAGGTCTTCACATCGTTTGGATGATTACTGATGTCTTGATTGGGCTGTACACCCAAGCTGAGGTAATAAGTGGTGATCGTCTAGACGTACTTGGAGATTGATGGATATGCAAGGATCTCTCCCCTGTATTGGACATATGGGGGAGGAATAAGGTGCGTCTGGTTTCGTTCAGACCCAGGACGGACTTATAAATGGATTGTGTGTCTGACATTAGATTTTATTCTGTGCTGATTGATTTCTATTAAATATATATCTGTTTGGCGGTGGAGAATTTATTCTCTTTCTTAACACCCTTCTCTGAGATGTACGAGCTCAGAGGTTATATATCGATAGATATCAGTCGCATGGCATGAATTGCCTGTGTGGCATGCTGAGATGCCATGATCAAGGCTTTTGTTGAAAAGCAGAGTCTTGTGGTTGATGATCAAAGTACGACTTTGATACATCGTAGCTTTATGTATGGCATTAATTCGCGAGCCTCACACCTTGGTGTAAGTCAAAAACGGGATCGTAACTGCAGGGAGTGCACGACGTTTCTTTCTTGCTATGGGAGGTGTCAGCATTTTACTCGCCCTGACATCGTTGTTATTTTACCTATGTGGCTGTTGTATTGCGAGGCGCCTCGGATATAGGTCCGATAGGACTGGGAAACGTGTGCTCAGAAATAACTAATCCTCAAACGTAATGGAGGACCGGCCCTGAAGATCCAAGGGTTACCCAAAATGTGTAGTCCTGAGATATTTGTTAGAGTGTCTCGAAGCGGTGAAGAGCTATCCCTGGCCTTGACTCATAGACAGAAATCCAATTTCCAATACATGATATTTCGGTTTTGATTGCAGAGCCTAGTATTGGCGACATGATAGATGATACCCATGCCGCCTATGATTGATACATTTATATTTCAAATTGTTTTGTACACTTTACACTATAATAGTATCAAAATAATTTGTTTTAAATGTACCAAGCATGTTTGGCTATTATAAGGGAAAACCCAATCCTCCGCCTTGCGTTGCATTGTGTGATGGGACCTGGGTCTTATAATAGCTTCAT
The DNA here is from genome assembly GCA_030737875.1 of Allium sativum. Taxonomy (NCBI): domain Eukaryota; kingdom Viridiplantae; phylum Streptophyta; class Magnoliopsida; order Asparagales; family Amaryllidaceae; genus Allium; species Allium sativum. The sequence continues at coordinate 285,140,347 of CM060921.1, forward strand.
TTTTCCAAAAAGCATTGCGCTGTTTATTCTATGCACTAGTATTCTCGGGAAGAAACCCGTTCCTTGTTATACGGCGCGTTCCCTTGAATTGCTCTCTTTTAAAGTAAAGTTTTAAATGATTGTTTTAGTTCTCACACCTGTCACATGACTAACCTGGGGTTTAATGTTTTAACCTAAACTCTGGGTGCCCCTATTTTCCACACGGGCAGCTAGTAGTTTTGGTTTTACAGATTTATATTCACAGGATCCTGATTTACAGCTGGAACGATATCCGGAAAGCTCTGTATCCGTATATCACCTTCAGTTGTGTATTGTATTATTTTTCCGCTGCTATGTAGTGTATTGTAATCTCTGATATTTTTCTAATGTATAATATTTATTCATACTCTGTATATTCTTGTATTCTAATGGAATTGTTGTAATAAGCAATGAAATGTTCTTCTGTTTGTGTTTTGATTCGTCTTGTTCTCAAGGCAATCCGTTCTTCCTCTTCTCCTCGGAGACTGGGGAAGTTACTGGAATAAAACGAATCAGAACACAAACAGTAGAACATTTCATTGCTTATTTCAATAATTCCACCAGAATACAAGAATATACCAGAGTATGAATAAAAATTACACATTTACTAAACATTAGAGATTTATAAGTTACAATGCAGCGGAAAATAATACAAAACACAACTGAAAATAATATACAGATACAGAGCTTTCCGAATATATCATTCCAGTTGTAAACCAGGGTCCTATGAATATAAATCTACAAAACCAAAACTACTAGCTGCCCATGCGGAAAATAAGGGCATCCAGAGTTTAGGTTAAAACAATAAACTTCGGTTCAGTCATGTGACTGGTGTGAGAAATAAAACAGTTATTAATCATTATTTTAAAGTTAGGTAAATCTAGGTCCACACTGTATAACACGGAACGAGTTTCCTCCCCAGAATACCAGTGCATAAAACAACAGCGCAATGCTAAATAAAGAACAATGAAGCTATTGTAAGACCCAGGTGCCATCACACAATGCAATGCAATCCGGAGGATAGGATTTTACCTTATAATAGCCAAATAATGCTTGATACGTGAAATTTCATATTTTACTATTACTATAAGTGCATAGTGTCAAAACAATTTCAATCATAAGTATCAATCATAGATGGCATGGGTACCATATATCATGTCGTCAATACTAGGCTATACAATCAAAACAGCAAATGTCACGTATTGGAAATTGGATTTCCATGTGTGAACCAAGGCAAGGGATCATCCTTACCGCTTCGGGACTCTCTAGCCCGAGCCTCAGGCAAGTACTAAGTCAAGCCTTGGATCATCAGGGCCGGTCCACTCGATGTGGATTAAAATGCCTGAACACTGCGTTTCCCCGCCCTATGGGGCGTAAATGAGCCAAATGACTCCATCGGCCCTAGATTGACCGATATAATTGAAGCGCCTCGCTATACATCATCCACATAAGTAAAATGCCAGGGCGTGCAAAACGCTAACACCACTCCTAACTAGAAAGAAACACATGCCCTCCCTGATGTCCTCTCCCGTTTCTGGTTCACACTGACGTGTGAGGCTCGCGAGTTGATGCTGCACAAAGCTACGCCACAAAGGTTATGCTTTGATCATCCACCACAAGACTCTGCTTTTCAACAAAAGCCTTGATCATTTGCATCTCAGCATGCCACACAGGAAATTCATGTTACGCAACTGATGTATCTCAATCACACAGAATGAAATCCAATGTCAGACACACATCCATTTACAAGTTCGTTCTAGGTCTGAAAGAAACCGGAGGCACCTTATTCCTCCCCCATATGTCCAATACAGGGGAGAGCCCCTCGCATACCCGTCGATCTCCAAGTACGTCTGGACGATCACCACTTATTAAGGCATCAGTAATCATCCAAACGATGTGAAGACCTCCGGTCTTCAACCACCGTCTTCATCCTCGACACATCGTCGAATTAGTTATTCAGAATGAGATAAACCCGGTCTTTCTGAAAAACTCGCGTATATAATATAAAAACCATATAATGTGATTTATATGAATTGAAATCGATTTAAAGAGAACTGAAATTGAAATCAATTTGAAATGAATTTAAAATGAATTTATAGTGGAAAATTCAATTTTTGTTTGGAATTGGATATGAAGTTGAAAATGTTTTTAAAACAAATTTAAAATGATTTATAAAACACGTTTTAAATGGAAATCGATGAAATATATATTATATATTATCTATATTATATATATTATATATAATATATAATGGCTTGAATGGAACGCGTCGCGCTGCGGCAGTTCACGAATTTCGACCATTGACTTCGAATGGACATTACGGGAGATCCGACCGTCGAATTCTCCTAAAACTGGAACTGTTGGGTTCGTATCAAAATGAGATTTCTAAAAAATATGAGGATTTTTAAATCTAACGGTTGGATTTGGAATTATGTCCAAATCAAATTTGGAAAAGATCGTTGTAAATGCAGTTCGATGGTCGTTTATGGAAATTGACTGTACGGGCCTTGATAAAATTATTAAAAATATCAATAATTTGTGTAAAACCAAAATAAATGATTTGAAAAGAATTGGGATGAAAAATTCCATATTTGAAAAGATAAAAATATATTTTTATAGAAATGAACTAGTTTTGAAATAGAATAATAAATCCAATATTTTTAAAATAAATAAATTGAATTTGAAATGGTTTTTAAAAATAACCAGGATTTCCAATATATGAATTGGAATGGATTTGAATCGAAATTATCTTCAGAATATTTCGATATTGGATTTCGTGATTATACGGATATTGTGGAGGAATTTGGAAGATATATATATATATCGCTATTCCAATACAATATTTGTTGGTTTCAGAATTTGATATTGAATATAAGCCGATATATTTTCTATTCAGAGCCTTGTATTTAATATCAAATTGGATTTTGGGTTTGTCGTGAAATGGTATCTTTAATAATACTGTTCTTGAACCGAATGTAGTTAAGAAAATTAGAAACTGGCTGGAGGTTAGTTAAGTTGAATGGTTTCCTGGGTATTGATCTGATGTTGGTTTCGACCTTCGGGGTTAATACTTAAGGAATTGTTCTCTTACTAATTTACTGTTAGAGACTGATTGGATTTTGTTTTTGTTGTGAACTGTGTTTTCAATGACATTCGTTCTTTAACCCGATTTACAGTGAAATAAGATTTGGAATTTATAAATCTTTTTATTAAGATTTAACGGGAAGTTTCCAAAGTAAAGTTTTCCAATTTAATATAATTTGATTGGAATTGAATATAAATTGGTCTTTGGGTTTATCGTGAACGGTGTTTTAAATAACATTGGTTCTTTAACCCGATTAACAATGGAGTTAAGAGAATCAGAAACTAACTGAAGATTAGTTAAGTTGAATGGTTTCTTGGGTATTGATCTGATGTTGGTTTCAGCCTTCCGGGTTACTACTTAGGGAATTGTTCACTTGTTAATTTACGGTTAGAGGCTGATGGAATGGAATATGATTTGGGTTTATCGTGAACTGTATTTTAAATGACATAAGTTCTTTAACCCAGTTAAAGACAGAATATGGTTTGAATTGAGAATCCAAAGGAAGATTAAAGAATAAATTTAAAAGAATTTGACTTTGATAAAATTAATGGGAACCTTTCCAAAAGTATGTGAATATTTGAATAAAAGAATATTCACAATTGGAATGAGTCGTATGTTGTAGTTTATAGCACTTGTTTATTATATACGTGAGTTATTCAGAAAGGCCGGGTTTATGCCCATTCTGAATAACTGATTCGACGATATGTCAACGATGAAGACGGTGGTTGAAGACCGGATGTCTTCACAACGTTTGTATGATTACTGATGCCTTGATTGGGCTGTACACCCAAGCCGAGGTAATAAGTGGTGATCGTCCAGACGTACTTGGAGATCGATGGATATGCAAGGACCTCTCCCCTGTATTGGACATATGAGGGAGGAATAAGGTGCCTCGGGTTTCGTTCAAACCTAGGACGGACTTATAAATGGATTGTGTGTCTGACATTGGATTTTATTCTGTGCTGATTGATTTCTATTAAATAAATATCTGTTTGGCGGCGGAGAATTTATTCTCTTACTTAATGCCCTTCTCGAAGACGTACGAGCTTAGAGGTTATATATCGGTATATATCAGTCGCATGGCATGAATTGCCTGTTTGGAATGTTGAGATGCTGTGATCAAGGATTTTGTTGAAAAGCAGAGTCTTGTGGTTGATGATCAAAGCACGAGTTTAATACAGCGTAGTTTTGTGTATGGAGTTAATTCGCGGGCCTCACACCTTGGTATGAGTCAAAAAGAGGATCATGATTGCAATGAGTGCACGATGTTTCTTTCTAGCTATGGGTGGTGTCAGCATTTTACCCGCCCAGACATCATTGTTATTTTACCTATGTGGCTGTTGGATTGCGAGGCGCCTCGGATATAGGTCCAATAGGACTGGGAAACAGGTGTTCAGTAATAACTAATCCTCAAATGTAACGGAGGACCGGCCCTGAAGATCCAAGGGTTACCCAGAGTATGTAGTCCTAAGACATTTGTTAGAGTGTCTCGAAGCGGCGAGGAGCCATCCTGGCCTCGACTCATGACGGAAATCCAATTTCCAATATGTGACATTTCGGTTTTGATTGTAGAGCCTAGTATTGGTGACATGATAGATGGTACCCACGCCGCCTATGATTGATACATTTATATTTGAAGTTATTTTGTACACTTTACACTATAATAGTATCAAAATGATTTGTTTTTAAACGTACCAAGCATGTTTGGCTATTATAAGGGAAAACCCTATCCTCCGGCTTGCGTTACATTGTGTGATGGGACCTGGGTCTTATAATAACTTCATTTTTCCAAAAAGCATTGCGCTATTTATTCTATGCACTAGTATTCTTGGGAGGAAACCCGTTCCATGTTATACGGCGTGGTCCCTTGAATTATTCTCCTTTAAAGTAAGGTTTTAAATAATAGTTTTAGTTCTCATACTAGTCACTTGACTGATCTGGAGTTTATTGTTTTAACCTAAACTCTAGGTGCCTCTATTTTCCACACGGGAAGCTAGTAGTTTTCGTTTTGCAGATTTATATTCACAGGATCCTTCCTTTGGATACCAAATCAATCTAATTAAAGATGCATTAAAACACCACTTGGTTTTAATCTTCCGAAAAATCAATATTAACGATTGTTTAACCTGGGAAATCATATCCTGTCTTTAACTAGGTCAAAGAACCAATGTCATTTAAAACACGGTTCACGATAATCCCAAAATCGCATTCAATTCCATCAGCCTTTCAACGTAAATTAGCAAGTGAACAATTCCTTAAGTATTAACCCCGAAGGCCGAAACCAACATCAGATCGATACCCAGGAAACCATTCAACTTAACTAATCTCCTGTTAGTTTCTGCTTTGTTAACTCCATTGGGTCTAAGACCAGTATTATTAGAGATACCATTCAAGACTACCCAAAATCGCATTCCATCGCTAATCGAGTTAAAGAACAAATGTTATTTAAAACACCGTTCATGATAAACCCAAATCACATTCCATTAATTATGGAATTTTCATGGAAAAACAAATCAATATATAATCAATATCAATTTCCATATCCGACTAATAATATAAATGGAATAACGACAAAGCCTTCCAAATTCCATATGTACTAACAGTCTTCCTCCACAGAAGTTCACTTCGATTATTAACAATCGAATTCCATTCAATTCCAATTTAATATATTAAATTGGAAAACCGTTAATTTGGAAAATTCCCTTTAAATCTTAATAAAAAGATTTATAAATCCCAAATCACATTTCACTGTAAATCGGGTTAACGAACGAATGTCGTTAAAAACACAGTTCACAATAAACCAATTCACATTAGCCTCCAACCATAAATCAGTAAGAGAACAATCCCCTAAGTATTAACCCCGAAGGCCGAAACCAACATCAGATCAATACCCAGGAAACCATTCAACTTAACTAATCTCTAGTTAGTTTCTAATTTTCTTAACTTCATTGGGTTTAAGAACAGTATTATTAAAGATACCATTCTTGACAAATCCAAAATCCAATTTGATGTTAAATACAAGGCTCTGAATAGAAAATATATCGGCTTATATTCAATATCAAATTCTGAACCAACAAATATCGTATTGGAATAGCGATATATATATCTTCCAAATTCCTCCATAATATCCGTATAACCACGGAATCCAGTATCGAAATATTCCGAAGATAATTTCGATTCAAATCCATTCCAATTCATATATTGGAAATTCCGGTTATTTTTAAAACCATTTCAAATCCAATTTATTTATTTAAAAATATTGGAATATAATTCTAGTTCAAAACTAGTTCATTTTGATAAAAATTTATTTTTATCTTTTCAAATATGGAATTTTTCATCCCAATTCTTTCCAGATCATTTCTTATGATTTTACACTAATTATTGATATTTTTAATAATTTTATCAAGACCCGTACAGTCGATTTCCATAAACGTCCATCGAACTGCACCTACAACGACCTTTTCCAAATTTGATTTGGACATAATTCCAAATCCAACCGTTAGATTTCTAATTTCTAATATTCATTAGAAAGCACTTTTTGATACGAACCCAACGGTTCTGGTTTTAGTAGAATCCGACGGTCAGATCTCCCGTAATGTCCGTTCAAAGTCAATGGTCGAAATTCGCGAATTGCCGCAGCGCGGCGCGTTCTATTCAGGCCATTATATAATATATATATATATATTATATTTCGTCGATTTCCTTTTAAAACGTATTTTATAAATCGTTTTAAATTCGTTTTCAAAATGATTTCAACTTCATATTCAATTTCTAATCAAAATTGAATATTCCATATCATCGATATATAAATGATAATATTTTCAAAACATTAGATTTTGAAATCAATTCCTTTTCGATATTCATTATAAAAATGAATAAAATCGATATAAATATCGTTCACGTCAAAATGGCATCAATCTAATCAACACGGCTATATATATTTAAATATATTCATGTCCATCCCAAATCGGACATCAAAATCATATTTTGATCCATTACTGAATATTATTTTAAAATATTCATTATTTTAAAGTATTTGTTATTTTAAATTATTCTTTCTTTCTGAACTGGAGCTAGACACAGTCAATTACCATATTATGTGATTTATATGGATTTCACACACAAATATTGTACCAACCCGGAAATTCTGTGCCAATTTAAAAATATTATTTTGGCAATTTTGATGAATTTGAAATATTTAAAATGAATTATTTTAAATAATAACGATGATAAATTTATTTTGAATAGAATTCGAACGTATATATTTATATAAATCGTCGTTAGAATATAATATTTTATTTTAATTATAAAAGGAATTGAAAATGGCGCGGTAGTTCGAAAATTCGATTTCAAATTTCAAATGAATGTACAGGATTCAAAATAAACCGGATTTTGGCTAAACCAAAATTATTTGAATCTATTTGAGAATATCTTTCCAACAAATCCGAAGAATTGAAATTTCATAGCGGGAATAAAAAGTTATGTCCAATTGAAAATTCAGAATAGTCGCTATGGAATTCTGGCCCTTAAAATTGGAAATTTTGCAAACGACCTCGGTTTTCGACGAAACCAATTTTGTTGGATCCGTGATGTCAAGTTATTGCTAGATCCAAAAATTTGTAATTTTCTAAATCAATATGTGAGCGTGGCAAAGGAAAACGTGTTTTGACAGTTTCAGTTGATTTTAATCGACTGGAAAATGGCCTTTTTTCAATTGGTCTCAGAATTTGACAAAATTAGTTTTGTTAGGACCGTATTGTCAATACAAAGCTAGAAAATATTTTTCGGGAATTTTTAGAGACTGTAAGTGGCCCCGGTAAATTGAAATGCGTGTTCAAATTCAATATATAGATTTATATTTTGATTTTGACGGAAACTGATTGAAACAGAAGAATCAGCCTACGATACATATCCCATTATGTTCGGAATGGGGGTAATTAGCTAGGGATGGCAATCGGTGGGTTCAATTTCGAGTTCGAAATAAAAAATTGCTTTTTGAAATTAAATTAAATATATACATTATTATATATGGTTAAACCTAATTCCTCTCCACAATTTAGATCAGTCGTTCATTTTAAAAAAAAGAGAGAAAGAAAAGAAAGTCGTGCCCCTCCCCCAGGCGATTTACACGCCACCGACGCCCCACCAGATCCGCCGCCTCCTCACGTCGCCGCCTCCTCCGCTACTCCCCCTCCGCCCTCGTTCCTCTGTCTCTCCCCCTCCCTTCCCCGATTAGCCGACGCGAGCTAGAAACCCCAAACCCTCAACCCAACACCAACGCCCCTGCCGCCTTCTCCGACTCCAGCGCCTCCGCCTGCACCCAGGCGCCATCACCAGCACCCAATCTCGACCCCCCTCCTCTGTTCAAGCAAAAAAGTGAGCTTTCTATTTTACTTATTCTTTTTTTCCATATTTTCTTATATATACGTGATTGGAAAGGAGATTTTTAAGTAGGAATCACATAAGATTAGAAAAGGAATTTTTTTATGTGAAAAACATTATAGGATATGATTTTGGTTAGTATAAAAATATGACCTTTGTTAGTAGAAAAATAAAAAGATTAGAGCTTTATAAATAAAAAGATTTTTAAACTAGAAAAGTTTGAATTTTTTATATTAGAAAAGCTCGAATTTTTGTATTAGAAAAGTTTGAATCTTTACTATGAAATAGACAAAATAAAAACGGGATTTTTATTATTTAAGTAGCATTATAAAAATATAATCTTTATGATGAAAACATCGTGTTAAAGAAGCTATTTTTATCATCTTGAAAGCGAAGTAAAAATATGTTATTTTTATATATGTAGCGAATTAAAATTTTGATTTTTATATAATAGAGAATATAAAAATGTGATTTTTATATACGTAGTGAATTAAAAATATGATTTCTAGTTAGATAAAAATATAATTTTTATCGTGTGAATGTTATTGATGAAAATCAATCGTGTAAGATATCGAGTTCGCTTGAGTGGTCGGTGTGACATTTGCCTTCTTCATTTTGAAAGAATGGCAGAGTGGAACCTCCAGGTGTGAACTCCTCACTTTTATTATAATTTATAGTTGAAATATATACTAGGATGCAGACGATGCTTAGCAGCACCCGACACCCGTCGTCCACAGACCATGGATGGCTTGCTTGTTTGATTGATGTGTTGTGAAATTTTATTGTTTGATGTGCAATGGAATAAAATATTTTAGTGGAAAATATTTTATAGTTAAAAATATAATTTTTAACGTGTATATAAAATAAATAGAAATAAACAAATCGGACGAATTGTTTATATACACTGATTTGACTGATATTGATTGGGACGATAAATTTTACACATCGCCCCAACTGCACAAATAAAAATATGTGTTTGTTGATGTAAAACCCCACACGGGTGTTGGGATGAAATTTGCCATACACTAGTCCCAATAATTAGCTGTATGTCGATCGATAGATTGACAGGCTGTTATAAGCGTTAAATATTTATATTTGATGCTTATGCAGTGTAGAATGCACTTTAGGTTATGGTTGCCTATGTTTGATTGTTGTAGTGTACGTGTGTATATGAAATCCATATAATTAACACTATATGGTAGTTGATTGGGCCTCATTCCAATTTGGAAAATATATATTCATGTGTTGAATAGAAGAAAATTCATGTGTTGAATAAAATATAAATTCATGTGTTGAATAAAATATATATTCACGTGTTGAATAGAAGAAAATTCATGTGTTGAATAAAATATATATTCATGTATTGAATAGAAGAAAATTCATGTGTTGAATAAAATATATATTCATGTGTTGAATAAAAAGAAAATTCATGTGTTGAAGAAAATATTCATTTGTTGAATAGAATAAAGAAGTTATTGAAATATATAAAGCCGTGTTTGTTAGATATGCGCCATTTTGACGCGAATGATATTTATTTCGATTATATTCGTTTTTATAACGATTATAGAAAAGAAAGTGATTTCAAAATATAACGTTTTGAAAATATTATCATTTATATATCGATGATTTGGAATGTTCAATTTTGATTAGAAATTGAATATGATGTTGAAATCGTTTTGAAAACGAATTTAAAACGATTTATAAAATACGTTTTGAAAGGAAATCGATGAAATATATATAATATATATATTATATATATAATGGACTGAATAGAACGCGCCACGCCGCGGCAGTTCACGAATTTCAACCATTGACTTCGAATTGATGTTGCGGGAGATCTGACTGTTGGATTCTCCTAAAACCAGAACCATTGGGTTCGTATCGAAAAGAGCTTTCTAACGAATATTAGACATTTGAAATCTAACGGTTGGATTTGGAAATATGTCCAAATCAAATTTGGAAAAGGTCGTTATAAGTGCAGTTCGATGGCCGTTGATGGAATTCGACTGTACGGGCCTTGATAAAATTATTAAAAATAGTAATAATTTGTGTAAAATCATAAGAAATGATTTATGACGAATTGAGATGAAAAATTCCATATTTGAAAAGATAAAAATAGATTTTTATCGAAATGAACTAGTTTTGAACTAGAATTATAATTCAATTATTTTCAAAAATAAATGAATTGGATTTGAAATGGTTTTATAAATAACCAGAATTTCCAATAATTGAATCGGAATGGATTTGAAACGAAACTGTCTTTGGAATATTTTGATGTTGGATTTCGTGATTATACAGATATTGTTATGGAAATTTGAAAGATATGTTTATATCATTATTTCCAATACGATCTTTGTTGGTCGTAGAATTTGATATTGAATATAAGCCGATATATTTTCTATTCAGAGCCTTGTATTTAATATCGAATGGGATTTGGGTTTGTCTTGAATGGTGTCTTCATTAACACCGTTCTTAAACTCGGTTGAGAATAAGATTAAATCTTTTTATTTAGATTTAATGAAGTATACCAATTAAATGATGTTTAATTGGAATTGAATTAGAATGTGATTTTGGGTTTATTGTGAACCGTGTTTTATGTGACGTTGGTTCTTTAACCCAGTTAAAGACATGATATGATTTCCCAAGTTAAACAATCATTAATATTGATTTTTGTGAAGACTAAAACTAAGTGGAGTTTTAATGAATCTTTAATTAGATTGAAATGATCGAGAATGGAGTGTCACCAGTTTTGCTCGAGACGATAGTTAAATCTTTAATTAGATTTGAACGTGAAATGGGAGTTGAATTTACCGTTAACATTGTGGTGTAAGATATGAAGTATTACCAGTTTTACTTCATGGGATGAATATGTTGGGATTGAGAAATAAAATAAATGATTACTTTGGTGTGGTTCGCTAATCCCGACTAGTTTGAATTGATATTCAAAAGAAGATTAAAGAATAAATTTAAAGAATTTATCTTTGATAAAATTAATGGGAACCTTTCCCAAAGTATAAGAATATTTGAATAAAAGAATATTCTGAATTGGAATGAGGCGTATGTTGTGTTTGTGTAACATTTGTTTATTATATACACCAGTTATTCAGAAAGACCGGGTTTATCCCATTCTGAATAACTGATTCGACGTGGTGTCGAGGATGAAGACGGTGGTTGAAGACCGGAGGTCTTCACATCGTTTGGTTGATTACTGATGATCTTGATTGGGCTATACACCCAAGAGAGAGGGAATCAGTTGGTGATCGTCCAGACGTACTTGGAGATTGATGGATATGCGAGGTACAGGGTGCCTCCGGTTTCGTTCAGACCCAGAACGAACTTGTAAATGGACTGTGTGTCTGACATTGGATTTTATTCTGTGTGATTGATTTCTATAAAATATATATCTGTTTGGCGGCGGAGAATTTATTCTCTTCCTTAACGCCCTTCTCTGAGACATACGAGCTCAGGGGTTATATATTGATGGATATCAATCGCATGGAGTGAATTGCCTGTATTGCATGCCTAAGTGGCAAATGATCAAGGCTTCTGTTGAAAAGCAAAGTCTTGTGGTTGATGATCAAAGCACGACCTGTGTGGCATAACTTTGTGTAGCGTGGATTCGCGAGCCTCACACCCCGGTTGTGAACCAGAAATGGGAGAGGACCTCAGGGAGGACATGCGTTTCTTTCTAGCTCGGGTGGAGTCAGTGACCTACCAGCCCTGACATTTATATTATTTTCACCTGTGTGGTTTTTGCTGTTGCGAGGCGCCTCGGATATATCGGTGACTGTGTGGAGCCGATGGAGTCATTTGGCTCATTTACGCCCCAAAGGGTGGAGAAACGCAGTGTTCACGCATTTTAATCCACATCGGTGGACCGGCCCCGACGATCCAAGGTGCAGTTGCGGCTGTTCCTGAGACATGGTAGGCTAGATTGTCTCGAAACGGTGAGGATGATCCCTGGCCTCGGTTCACAGACGGAAATCCAATTTCCAAATATGTGACTTTGCGGTTTTGATTGTAGAGTCTAGTATGGCGACATGATATATGGTACCCATGTCGTCTATGATTGATATTTATGATTGAAATTGTTTTGAAACTATACACTTATAATAGTACCAAATGATTTGTTTTTAACGTACCAAGCATGTTTTGCTATTATAAGGGGAAACCCTATCCTCCGGCTCGTGTTGCATTGTGTGATGGGACCTAGGTCTTATAATAGCTTCATTTTTCCAAAAAGCATTGCGCTGTTTTGTTATATGCACCGGTATTCTTGGGAGGAAACCTGTTCTGTGTTATACGGCGTGGTCCCTTGATATATCCGATTTAAAGTAATGCTTTAAATAATTGTTTTAGTTCTCACACCATTCACATGACTGACCTGGAGTTTATTTTTTTAACCTAAACTCTAGGTTCCCTTATTTTTGACACGGACAGCTAGTAGTTTTGGTTTTGCAAATTTATATCCACAGGATCCTGATTGACAGCTGGAACGATATCCGGGAAGCTCTGTATCCGTATATCTCTTTCAGTTGTGTTTTGTATTACTTTCCGCTGCGATGTATTTAAATGTAATTTAAATCTCTGATATTTTCTATGTAATATTCATTCATACTCTGTATATTCTTGTATTCTGATGGAATTGGTGCAATAAACAATGAAATGTTCTTCTGTTTACATCTCGATGTGTCTTGTCCTCAAAGTATCCGCTCTTTCCTTCACGGGGAAGTTACGTGTCTTTACATTTGGTATCAAAGCTTTGGTTTACAGAGCTCGGAGAACAAGACACGTTAGAAACCTACGAAAGAATTCATCAGAAATTGGATTAGTAATATCCAATAAGAGTGACTCGTAAGAGATAGGATCAGTAGTATCCTAGAACGAGTGTGAAGAGTATATTTTTGAAATATAAAAAGAAAACCAAATTTTGTTTTGAAATTTAAATCGTATTATACATATTTGAATAATTTATTTTGATTTGATTTGGACAATCCGATATATAAAGATTTTGCATATATGCCTAGCTAGCGTGTATACGAAGTATTAATATACTGGATAAATATAGAATCACACTCTAGTCGCCCGTGGATGTTTTGATGGTGGTTCGAAACATCATTAGAATTTATGTTCGAGTGACGAAAGTGAGATTTCTATATATTTCCAATTGATTGGTCTGAGAACCAAAGCTAGATAGGGCTTATTGTTGTGATTTGGCACTAAAAATTTGAATTTTGACTATATATCAAAGTTATGTGATTGAAAAGATAATCAACTAATTGATTGCTGATTGTGTTGTTTGATTAATTAAATGTTGAACCTTTAGCCAAATTGAACCAAATAGTGAGTTGTATTGAAAATTTGTCGCATTTGCATGCATATACATGTATATCTATTGAACAGGTCATAGCAGGGGGCTAGAGCAGAAGAACAAAATTGTTTGCCCGACGAATAGGTACTTGTTTATTGTATTTCTTGGGTTTTTGATGATTTTATGAGCCTATTGGCTAGCCGCTTGGCTGTTTCTTTTTCTTTTTGGATTGGTGAGGGCCATGGGAGGCTATTTGAAATATCCCGAAGCTCCCGGTGCAGGGGAGGTTATGGCGAAATTTTTCGAAAATTTAGGGGGTTAGCCAAATTTTTGAAAAATTGGAAAAGTTCTTAGAAACTGAAAAGTTGAAGAACATAAGCCGTAGAGAAAATAATGAAAGTTGAGTTGGTTTGTAAAACAACTTTCAGCTTCATTCCTTTACGGGGAAGAAAAGTTTTAAGTGGGGGAGATTGTAACAACCCGGAAATTCTATGCCAAATTAAAATTTTTATTTTGGCAATTTTGAATATTTAAAATGAATTATTTTAAATAATAACGACGAGAAATTTATTTTGAATAGAATTCGAATGTATATATTTATATAAATCGTCACTAGAATATAATATTTTATTTTAATAATAAAAGGAATTGAAAATGGCATGGTAGTTCGAAAATTCGATTTCAAATTTCAAATGAATGTACAGGATTCAAAATAAACCTGATTTTAGCGAAACCAAAAATATTGGAATTTGTTTGAGAATATCTTTCCAACGAATCCGAAGAATTGAAATTTCATAGCGGGAATAAAAAGTTATGTCCAATTGAAAATTCAGAATAGTCGCTATGGAATTCTGGCCCTTAAAAATGGAAATTTTGCAAACGACCTTGGATTTCGACGAAACCACTTTTGTTGGATCCGTGATGTCAAGTTATTGCTAGATCCCAAAATTCGTAATTTTTTGAATCAATATGTGAGCGTGGGAAAGGAAAACGTGTTTTGATAGTTTTAGTTGATTTTAATCGACTGGAAAATGGTCATTTTTCAAAAGGTCTCAGAATTTGATAAAATTAGTTTTGTTAGGACCGCATTGTCAATACGAAGCTAGAAAATATTTTTCGGGAATTTTTAGAGACTGTATGTGGCCCGGAAAATTGAAATGCGCTTCAAATTCAATATATAGATTTATATTTTGATTTTGATGGAAACTGATCGAAACAGTCGAATCAGCATACGATACATATCCCATTGTGTTCGGAATGGGGGTAATTAGCTAAGGATGACAGTCGGTGGGTTCAATTTCGAGTTCGAAATAAAGATTTGCTTTTTGAAATTAAATTAAAATAAATATATATATTATTATATATGGTTAAACCTAATTCCTCTCCCATAATTCAGATCAGCCATTCATTTTTTTTTAAATAAAAGAAAAAAAAAAGAAAGTCGTGCCCCTCCCCCAGGCGATTTCCACGCCACTGACGCCCCACCAGATCCGCCGCCTCCTCACGTCGCCGCCCCCTCCGCTACTCCCCCTCCGCCCTCGTTCCTCTGTCTCTCCCCCTCCCTTCCCCAATTAGCCAACTTGAGCTAGAAACCCCAAACCCTCAACCCGACGCCAACGCCCATGCCGCCTTCTCCGACTCCAGCGCCTCCGCCTGCACCCAGGCGCCATCACCAACACCCAATCTCGACCCCCCTCCTCCGTTCAAGCAAAAAAAAAGTGAGCTTTCTATTTTATTTATTCTTTTTTCCCCATATTTTCTTATATATACGTGATCGGAAAGGAGATTTTTAAGTAGGAATCACATAAGATTAGAAAAGGAATTTTTTTTATATGAAAAACATTATAGGATATGATTTTGGTTAGTATAAAAATATGACCTTTGTTAGTAGAAAAATAAAAAGATTAGAGCTTTATAAATAAAAAGATTTTTAAACTAGAAAAGTTTGAATTTTTATATTAGAAAAGCTCGAATTTTTGTATTAGAAAAGTTTGAATCTTTACTATGAAATAGACAAAATAAAAACAGGATTTTTATTATTTAAGTAGCATTGTAAAAATATAATCTTTATAATGAAAACATCGTGTTAAAGATGCTATTTTTATCATCTTGAAAGTGAAGTAAAAATATGTTATTTTTATATATGTAGCGAATTAAAAATATGATTTTTATATAATAGAGTATATAAAAATGTGATTTTTATATATGTAGCGAATTAAAAATATGATTTCTAGTTAGATAAAAATGTAATTTTTATCGTGTGAATGTTATTGATGAAAATCAATCGTGTAGGATATCGAGTTCGCTTGAGTGGTCGGTGTGACATTTGTCTTCTTTATTTTGAAAGAATGGCGGAGTGGAACCCCAAGGTGAGAACTCCTCACTTTTATTATAATTTCTAGTTGAAATATATACTAGGATGCAGACGGTGCTTAGCAGCACCGGACACCCGTCGTCCACAGACCATGGATGGCTTGTTTGTTTGATTGATGTGTTGTGAAATTTTATTTTATGATGTGCAATGGAATAAAATATTTTAGTGGAAAATATTTTATAGTTAAAAATATAATTTTTAACGTGTATATAAAATAAATAGTAATAAAAAAATTGGACGATTTGTTTATATACACTAATTTGACTGATATTGATTGGGATGATAAATTTTACACATCGCCCAACTGCAAAAATGAAAATCTGTGTTTGTTGATGTGAAACCCCACACGGGTGTTGGGATGAAATTGGCCATACACCAGTCCCAATAATTAGTTGTATGTCGATCGATAGATTGACAGGCTATTATAAGCGTTAAATATTTATATTTGATGCTTATGCAGTGTAGAATGCACTTTGGGTGATGGTTGCCTGTGTTTGATTGTTGTAGTGTACATGTGTGTATGAAATCCATATAATAAACACTATATGGTAGTTGATTGGGCCTCATTCCAATTTGGAAAAATATATATTCATGTGTTGAATAGAAGAAAATTCATGTGTTGAATAAAATATAAATTCATGTGTTGAATAAAATATAAATTCATGTGTTGAATAAAATATATATTCATGTGTTAAATAAAATATATATTCATGTGTTGAATAAAAAGAAAATTCATGTGTTGAAGAAAATATTCATTTGTTGAATAGAATAACGAAGTTATTGAAATATATAAAGCCATGTTGATTAGATATGCGCCATTTTGACGCGAACGATATATATATATATATATCGATTATATTCATTTTTATAATGATTATAGAAAAGAAAGTGATTTCAAAATATAACGTTTTGAAAATATTATCATTTGTATATCGACGATGTGGAATATTCAATTTTGATTAGAAATTGAATATGAAGTTGAAATCGTTTTGAAAACGAATTTAAAACGATTTATAAAATAAGTTTTGAAAGGGAATCGACAAAATATATATAATATATATATTATATATATATAATGGCCTGAATAGAACGCGCAGCGCCGCGGCAGTTCGCGAGTTTCGACCATTGACTTCGAATTGACGTTGCGGGAGATCCGATCGTCGGATTCTCCTAAAACCCGAACCATTGGATTCGTATCGAAAAGAGCTTTCTAACGAATATTAGACATTTGAAATCTAACGGTTGGATTTGGAAATATGTCCAAATAAAATTTTGGAAAAGGTCGTTGTAAGTACAGTTCGATGGCCGTTGATGGAATTCGACTGTACATGCCTTGATAAAATTATTAAAAATAGTAATAATTTGTGTAAAATCATAAGAAATGATTTGGGATGAAATGAGATGAAAAATTCCAAATTTGAAAAGATAAAAATAGTTTTTTATCGAAATGAACTAGTTTTGAACTAGAATTATAATTCAATTATTTTTAAAAATAAATGAATTGGATTTGAAATGGTTTTATAAATAACCAGAATTTCAAATAATTGAATCGGAATGGATTTAAAACGAAACTGTCTTTGGAATATTTCGATGTTGGGTTTCGTGATTATACAGATATTGTTATGGAAATATGAAAGATATGTTTATATCGTTATTTCCAATACGATCTTTGTTGGTCGTAGAATTTGATATTGAATATAAGCCGATATATTTTCTATTTAGAGCCTTGTATTTAATATCGAATGGGATTTGGGTTTGTCTTGAATGGTGTCTTCATTAACACTGTTCTTAAACCCGGTTGAGATTAAGATTAAATCTTTTTATTTAGATTTAATGAAGTATACCAATTAAATGATGTTTAATTGAAATTGAATTAGAGTGTGATTTTGGGTTTATAGTGAACTGTGTTTTAAGTGGCGTTAGTTCTTTAACCCAGTTAACGACAGGATATGATTTCCCAAGTTAAACAATCATTAATATTGATTTTTGGGAAGATTAAAACTAAGTGGAGTTTTAATGAATCTTTAATTAGATTGAAATGATCGAGAATGGAGTGTCACCAGTTTTGCTCCAAACGATAATTAAATCTTTAATTAGATTTAAACGTGAAATGATAATTGAATTTTCGATAACACCGTGGTGTTAGATATGAAGTATTACCAGTTTTACTTCATGGGATGAATAGGTTGGGATTGGGAAATAAAATAAATGATTACTTTGGTGTGGTTCGCTAATCCTGACTAGTTTGAATTGATATTCAAAAGAAGATTAACGAATAAATTTAAAGAATTTATCTTTGATAAAATTAATGGGAACCTTTGCTAAAGTATAAGAATATTTGAATAAAAGAATATTCTGAATTGGAATGAGGCGTATGTTGTGTTTGTGTTACATTTGTTTATTATATACGCGAGTTATTCAGAAAGACCGGGTTTTCCCATTCTGAATAACTGATTCGACGTGGTGTCGAGGATGAAGACGGTGGTTGAAGACCGGAGGTCTTCACATAGTTTGGGTGATTACCGATGATCTTGATTGGGCTGTACACCCAAGAGGAGGGAATCAGTTGTTGATCGCAGACGTACTTGGAGATCGATGGATATGCGAGGTACAAGGTGTCTTCGGTTTCGTTCAGACCCAGAACGAACTTGTAAATGGACTGTGTGTCTGACATTGGATTTTATTTTGTGTGATTTATTTGTATAAAATATATATCTATTTGGGAGCGGAGAATTTATTCTCTTGCTTAACGCCCTTCTCTGAGATGTACGAGCTCAGGGGTTATATATTGATGGATATCAATCGCATGGAGTGAATTGCCTGTGTGGCATGCCTAAGTGGAAAATGATCAAGGCTTCTGTTGAAAAGCAAAGCCTTGTGGTTGATGATCAAAGCACGGCCTGTGTGGCATAGCTTTGTGTAGCGTGGATTCGCGAGCCTCACACCCCGGTTGTGAACCAGAAACGGGAGAGGACCTCAGGGAGGACATGCGTTTCTTTCTAGTTATGGTTGTGTCAGTGACCTACCAGCCATGACATTTATATTATTTTCACCTGTTTGGTTGTTGCAGTTGCGAGGCGCCTCAGATATATCGGTGACTGTGTGGAGCCGATGGAGTCATTTGGCTCATTTACGGCCCAAAGGGTGGGGAAACGCAGTGTTCAGGCATTTTAATCCACATCAGTGGACCGGCCCTGACGATCCAAGGTGCAGTTGCGGCTGTTCCTGAGACATGGTATGCTAGATTGTTTCGAAATGGTGAGGACGATCCCTGGCCTCGGTTCACAGACAGAAATCCAATTTCCAAATATGTGACTTTGCGGTTTTGATTGTAGAGCCTAGTATGGCGACATGATATATGGTACCCATGCCGTCTATGACTGATATTTATGACTGAAATTGTTTTGACACTATACACTTATAATAGTATCAGATGATTTGTTTTTAACGTACGAAGCATGTTTTGCTATTATAAGGGAAAACCCTATCCTCCGGCTTGTGTTGCATTGTGTGATGGGACCCAGGTCTTATAATAGCTTCATTTTTTCCAAAAAGCATTGCGCTGTTTTGTTATATGCACCGGTATTCTTGGGAGGAAACCAGTTCCGTGTTATACAGCGTGGTCCCATGATATATCTGGTTTAAAGTAAAGCTTTAAATAACTGCTTTAGTTCTCACACCAGTCACATGTCTGACCTGGAGTTTATTGTTTTAACCTAAACTCTGGGTGCTCTTATTTTTGAAACGGGCAGCTAGTAGTTTTGGTTTTGCAGATTTATATTCACAGGATCCTGATTGACAGCTGGAACGATATCCGGAAAGCTCTATATCCGTATATCTCTTTCAGTTGTGTTTTGTATTACTTTCCGCTCCAATGTATTTAAATGTAATTTAAATCTCTGATATTTTCTGTGTACTATTTATTCATACTCTGTATATTCTTGTATTTTGATGGAATTGTTGTAATAAACAATGAAATGTTCTTTTGTTTGCGTCCCGAAGTGTCTTGTCCTCCAAGTATCCGCTCTTTCCATCATGGGGAATTTACGGGTCTTTACACATATACATAACAAAAATCAAATTTATTTTAATATACTGGATAGATATAGAATCACATTCTAGTCACCCGAAGATGATTCTGATGATTGTAGCTACATCATCAGAATTTGTGTTCGAGTTTCGAAGGTGTGATATTTATATATTTCCAATTGACTGGTGCGACAACCAAATCTAGATAGGGTTACTTGTTGGGAATTGGCATCAAAAATATGATTTTCTATATATATATATATATATATATATATATATATATATATATATATATATATCAAAGTTATGAATTTGAAAAGCTAATCAACTAATTGATTGATGGTTGTGTTGTATGATTATTCCTTTAAACCCATTAGGTGAAAGAACAATACATATAACCAAATTGTATCAAATATCGAACTGTATTGAAATTGTTTGAAATTGCATGCATATACATGTGTATCCATTGAACAGGTCATTGCAAAGAGGCTAGAGTAGAGGAATAAAATGTTTTATAGTTAAAAATATTTTATAATTAAAAATATAATTTTAACGTGTATATGAATAAAATAGATATTTATAAACAAATCGGACGATTTGTTTATGTACACACCTTTGACTGATATTGATTGGGACGATAAATTTTACACGTCGCCCAACTGCACAAATAAAATTCATTATTTGTTGATTGAAACCCCACACGTGTATTGGGATGATATATGCCATACACTAGTCCCAATAATTAGCTGTATGTCGATCGATTGATTGACAGGTTGTATGAGCGTTAAATATTTATATTTAATGCTTATACAGTGTAGAATGCACTTTGGATGATGGTTGATTGTTTATCGTTGTTGTTGCGTACATGTGTGTATGAAATCCATATAAATCAAACTGTATGGTAATTGACTGAGTCTGATTCCAGTTCAGAATTATCGAATATTTTAAAATAATATTCAGTGAATATTAAAATATGAAGCCGTGTTAAGTAGTTAAACGCCATTTTAACACGAACGGAAATTTGGTCGATTTTATTCATTTTATAATGAATATCGAAAAGTGATTTCAAAATCTGATATATTGAAATGAAATTTGAAATTCAAATTAAATTGAAAAGAATTTGAAATTCGAATTAAATTGAATGGAAATTGAATTGAAATCGATTTAATGTGAATTCAAAATGAATTGAAATTGAATTGAAATCGATTTAAAGCGAATTGAAATTGAATTGAAATCAATTTGAAATGAATTTAAAACGAATTTATAGTGGAAAATTCAATTTTGATTTTGAATTGAATATGAATTTGAAACTGTTTTGAAAAAAAATTAAAACGATTTATAAAATACGTTTTAAATGGAAATCGACGAAATATATATTATATATATTATACGACCCCAAACCCCGTTCCAATGCGGCAAGAGTAATCTTTGGAATATAACACAAACAAATAACAGCAGAACAGAAATAAATAAATAAATACACTAGATAACAATAGAATACACTGGATAAACATAATCATTAGAGTTACAGAGTATACAGGATCATACTTAGTACAATATACAGTTCAGCTTTACATAAATGTCTACAGCGGAATCAAAACATAATATGTACAACAGGAGATGAACAACATAAAAAGAAAGAAATGATAGAATCCATCTTCAGCTCCATAACTATCCAGAAAGAGCCTGCTAAAACCTGAATACAAGGCTGCTCGTGTAGAAAATAGGGCACCCGAGTTTGCAAGTGAAACAAACTACGAGTCAGTCATGGGACTGGTATGAGAAATCCACTTAACTTATTTTATATATGTAACTTTTTATTTCAACCTCCAAACGAGACCCACCGCCTGTCGTCCATAGCTAATTACCCCCATTCCGAACACAATGGGATATGTATTGCAAGCTGATTCAATCATTTCGATCAGTTTCCGTCAAAATCAAAATATAAATCTATATATTGAATTTGAACGCACATTTCAATTTACCGAGGCCACATACGGATCTTAAAAATTCCCAAAAAATATTTTTTAGCTTCGTATTGTCGATACGGTTCTAACAAAACTAATTTTGTCAAATTTGGAGACCGTTTGAAAAATGACCATTTTCTGGTCGATCCAAATTGACTGAAACTGTCAAAACATGTTTTACTTCGCCACGCTCACATATTGATTCAGAAAATTATGAATTTTGGAATCTAGCAATAACTTGACATCCCGAATCCAACAAAAGTGGTTTCTTCGAAAACGGAGGTCATTTGCAAAATGGCTATTTATAAAGGCTATATTTATTCCATAGCGACTATTTTGAATATTCAACTAGACGTAACTTTCAACTTTTAAAACGAAATCTCATTTTCTTACATCAACCCAAACCCCGTTCCACGGTGGCAAGGGTAATCTTTGGAATATAACACATAAGCAAATAACTGCAGAACAGAAATAAAAAATATACACCAGATAATGTTCAATAGAATACACTGGATAAACATAATCAACAGAGTTACACAGTATACAGGATCATACTTAGTACAAAATACAGTTCAGCTTTACATAAAATGTCTACAGCGAAATCAAAACATAATACGTACAACAAGAGCTGAACAGCATAAAAAGAAATAAGTGATAGAATCCTGCTTCAGCTCCAGCTATCCAGAAAGAGCGTGCTAGAACCTGAATACAAGGTTGCCCGTGTAGAAGTAGGGGCACCCGAGTTAGCAAGTGAAACAAACTACGAGTCAGTCATGGGACTGGTATGAGAAATCTACTTAGCTTATTTTACAATAAGGCTAATCACAGGACCACGCCGCTAATGTGGAACGGGTTTACTCCATTGGATTGCCAATGCTTAAAACAAATAAATCATTTAAACATCGCAATGCTTTTTATAGAAATGAAGCCATGATAAGACTCAGTTCCCATCGCACAATGCAACGCAAACCGGAGGATAGAGTTTTACCTTATAATGGCCAAAATATGCTTGATATGAATAAAACAAAAGCATTTGATATTATTACTGGTGTTTATATGTCTCAAAAACAATTCAATCATAAGTATCAATCATAGACGACATGGGTATCATATATCATGTCACCATATATAGGTATACAATCAAAACCGCACGATGTCATATTTGGAAATTGGATTTCCGTCATGAACCAAGGCAAGGGACCGTCCTTACCGCTTCGAGACTCTCTAGCCCGAGACTCAAGGCCCAGACTCAGGTGGGCCTTGGATCGTCAGGGACGGTCCACACGGAGTGGATTAAAATGCCTGAACACTGCGTTTCCCCACCCTATGGGGTTTAAACTGGTCATATACCGATCAAACCATCGGCCCAGGAGCGACTGATATAACCTAGGCGGCTCGCTATCCATCATCCACATAAGTAAAATTCCCAGGCGTGTAAACCCAAAACACCACTCCTAGCTAGAAAGAAACGCAGGTCCTCCCTGAAGCCCTCTCCCGTTTCTGGTCCATACCGAGGTGTGTGGTTCGCGAATCAACTGAACACAAAGCTAGCTATTCAAACCCCTGCTTTGATCATCAACCACAAAGCTCTGCTTTTCAACAAAAGCTTGGATCACAGCATCTCTGTATGCCACATTGTCAATCTACAACGTCAGACACACATCCATTTACAAGTCCGTTCTAGGTCTGAACGAAACCGGAGGCACCTTATTCCTCTCCCGTATGTCCAATACAGGAGAGAGGCCCTCGCACATTTGAAAGATCAACAAGTACGTCCGGACGACCACCACTGTAACCCCTTCAGGGCAGCAGCTCCCATCAAAGGCATCAGTAGACATCCATTCGATGTGAAGATCCTCGGTCTTGCACCGTCTTCATATCTTCTACTTCTAACCGTCGACCAATTATTTGAAATGAGAATTAACTCGGCATTTTCAAATAATTTACGTATATTTAGAATTTCAAATTAATTCATTTCAATGGTTAAATTATCTGACATCCATAATTCAGTTCATTAATGTAATTTTCACGTCAAACACATTCAACCATCAAATATCCAATAAACCGAGTAAATTCGGTTTATTTCCATTCCATATCGTTTATGATCTTTTATCATGATTTATCGCTATTTTTATTTATTTAAATATAGCCAATTTATTCAAACGACGCTTCAGGCCATAACGTGGCCATGGCGCTGTTTTTCTCCAAATTTGATTTGCACATATATGAAAATCGAACCATTGGATCTTTACAAATTTATATCATTGGAAAGATCTTTTCAAAGCGGACCCAATGGTTATAGTTTTGGGAAAATCCAATGGTCGGATCTCCCGGTGCAATCGTTTGAATCTATGATTTCAAAATACGAACTACAGCGTCGTTATTCGACTTATTTTAATTATATTTTTATATATATAATCCATTCTGGCGTTGTTTTCATTTAGATTTGAATTCAACATTCCATACAATCCAACCATTGGATCTTTGCAAAGCTGGTGTCTTTGGAAAGATATTTCCAAAGCGAACCCAACGGTTTCGGTTTCGGGAAAATTCGATAGTCGGATCTCCCGGTACAATCATTTGAAGTCACGGTTTCAAAATACGAACTACAGTTTCGTTATTCGATTTATTTTAATTATATTTCTATATATATACAATCCATTCTGGAGCTGTTTTCATTCAGATTTGAATTCAACATTCCGGACAATCCAATCGTTGGATCTTTGCGAAGTTGGATTCAAAGCAGAACAGAAATAACTGCAGAACAGAAATAAATAAATACACCAGATAATTTTAGCGTGTATATGATTTAAATGTTTTATAGTTAAAAATATAATATTAACATGTATACGAATAAAATAGATATTTACAAACAAATCGGATGATTTGTTTATGTACACACCTTTGACTGATATTGATTGGGACGATAAATTTTACACGTCGCCCAACTGCACAAATAAAATTCATTATTTTTTGATTGAAACCCCACACGGGTATTGGGATGATATATGACATACACTAGTCCCAATAATTAGTTGTATGTCGACCGATTGATTGACAAGCTATACAAGCGTTGAATATTTATATTTAATTCTTATATAGTGTAGAATGCACTTTCGATGATGGTTGATTGTTTATCGTTGTTGTTGTGTACATGTGTGCACGAAATCCATATAAATCAAATTATATGGTAATTGACTGAGTCTGATTCCAGTTCAGATTTATCGAATATTTTAAAATAATATTCAGTGAATATTAAAATGTGAAGCCGTGTTAAGTAGTTAAACGCCATTTTAACACGAATGGAAATTTGGTCGATTTTATTCATTTTATAATGAACATCGAAAAGTGATTTCAAAATCTGATATATTGAAATGAAATTTGAAATTCGAATTAAAATGAAATGAATTTGAAATTCGAATTAAATTAAATTGAAATCGATTTAAAGTGAATTCAAAATGAATTGAAATTGAAATCGATTTAAAGCGAATTGAAATTAAAATTGAATTAAAATCAATTTGAAATGAATTTAAAACGAATTTATAGTGGAAAATTCAATTTTGATTTGGAATTGAATATGAAGTTGAAACTGTTTTGAAAACAAATTTAAAACGATTTATAAAATACGTTTTAAATGGAAATCTACGAAATATATTATATATAATATAATATAATATAATATAATGGCCTGAATAGAATGCGCCACGCTGCGGTAGTTCGCGAATTTCGACTATTGACTTCGAATGGACATTACGGGAGATCCGACCGTCGGATTCTCCTAAAACCAGAACCGTTGGGTTCGTATCGAAAAGAGATTTCTAAGAATATCAGGATTTTGAAATCTAACGGTTGGATTTGGAATTATGTCCAAATCAAATTTGGAAAAGGTTGGTGTAAGTGCAGTTCGATGGCCGTTTATGGAAATCGACTGTACGGGCCTTGATAAAATTATTAAAAATGTCAATAATTTGTGTAAAATCAAAATAAATGATTTGGAAAGAATTGGGATGAAAATTTCCATATTTTAAAAGATAAAAATTTATTTTTATCGAAATGAACTTGTTTTGAAATAGAATAATAAATCCAATATTTTTAAAATAAATAAATTGGATTTGAAATTGTTTTTAAAAATAACCAGGATTTCCAATATATGAATTGGAATGGATTTGAATCGAAATTATCTTCAGAATATTTCGATATTGGATTTCGTGATTATACGGATATTGTGGAGGAATTTGGAAGATATATATATATATATATATCGCTATTCCAATACAAATTTGTTGGTTTCAGAATTTGATATTGAATATAAGCCGATATATTTTCTATTCAAAGCCTTATATTTAATATCAAATTGGATTTTGGGTTTGTCGTGAATGGTATCTTTAATAATACTGTTCTTTAACCGAATGTAGTTAAGAAAAATAGAAATCGACTGGAGGTTAGTCAATTTGAATGATTTGCTGGGTATTGATTTGATGTTGGTTTCGACCTTCGGGGTTAATACTTAGGGAAATGTTCTCTTACTAATTTATGGTTAGAGACTGATTGGATTTTGGGTTTGTTATGAACTGTGTTTTCAACGACATTCGTTCTTTAACCCAATTTACAGTGAAATAAGATTTGGAATTTATAAATCTTTTTATTAAGATTTAATGGGAAGTTTCCAAAGTGAAGTTTTCCAATTTAATATAATTTAATTGGAATTGAATATAAATTGGTCTTTGGGTTTATCGTGAACGGTGTTTTAAATAACACTGGTTCTTTAACCCGATTAACAATGGAGTTAAGAGAATTAGAAACTAACTGGAGATTAGCTAAGTTGAATGGTTTCTTGGGTATTGATCAGATGTTGGTTTCGACCTTCGGGGTTACTACCTAGGGAGTTGTTCACTTGCTCATTTATGGTTAGAGGCTGATGGAATGGAATATGATGTGTTATAAATGACATTAGTTCTTTAACCCAGTTAAAGATAGAATATGGTTTGAATTGAGAATCCAAAGGAAGATTAAAGAATACATTTATAAGAATTTATCTTTGATAAAATTTATAGGAACCTTTCCCAAAGTATGAGAATATTTGAATAAAAGAATATTCAGAATTGGAATGAGGCGTATGTTGTGGTTTATAGCACTAGTTTATTATATATGCGAGTTATTCGGAAAGACCAGGTTTATGCCCATTCTGAACAACTGATTCGACGATATGTCGACGATGAAGACGGTGGTTGAAGACCGAGGACTTCACATCGTTTGGATGATTACTGATGTCTTGATTGGGTTGTACACCCAAGCCGAGGTAATAAGTGGTGATTGTCCAGACGTGCTTGGAGATCGATGGATATGCAAGGACCTCTCCCTTGTATTGGACATATGGGGGAGGAATAAGGTGCCTCTGGTTTCATTTAGACCCAGGACGGATTTATAAATGGATTGTGTGTCTGACATTGGATTTTATTTTGTGCTAATTGATTTCTATTAAACATATATCTGTTTGGCGGCGGAGAATTTATTCTCCTGCTTAACGCCCTTCTCTGAGACGTACGAGCTCAGAGGTTATTCATCGGTAGAAATCAGTCGCATGGCATGAATTGCCTGTGTGGCATGCTGAGATGCAGAGATCATGGCTTTTGTTGAAAAGCAGAGTCTTGTGGTTGATGATCAAAGCACATCTTTAATACAATATAGCTTTGTGTATGGCGTTAATTCGCGAGCCTCACACCTCGTTATGAGTCAAAAACGGGATCGTGACTGCAGGGAGTGCACGATATTTCTTTCTAGCTATGGGTGATGTCAGCGTTTTACTCACCCTGGCATCATTGTTATTTTACCTATGAGGCAGTTGGATTGCGAGGCGCCTCGGATATAGGTCCGATCGGACCGGGAAACGTGTGTTCAGGAATAACTAATCCTCAAACGTAACGGAGGACCGACCCTGAAGATCCAAGGGTTACCCAGAGTGTGTAGTCCTGAGACATTTGCTAGAGTGTCTAGAAGCGGTGAGGAGCCATCCCTGGCCTCAACTCATGATGGAAATCCAATTTCCAATATGATATTTTGCAGTTTTGATTGTAGAGCCTAGTATTGGCGATCTGATAGATGGTACCCATGTCGCCTATGATTGATACATTTATATTTGAAGTTGTCTTATACATTTTACACTATAATAGTATCAAAATGATTTGTTTTTAAACTTTCCAAGCATGTTTGGCTATTATAAGGGAAAATCCTATCGTCCGGCATGCGTTGCATTGTGTGATGGGACCCGAGTCTTATAATAGCTTCATTTTTCCAAAAAGCATTGCGCTGTTTATTCTATGCACAAGTATTCTTGGGAGAAAACCCGTTCCGTGTTATACGGCGTGGTCCCTTGAATTATTCTCTTTTAATGTAAAGTTTTAAATAATTGTTTTAGTTCTCACCAGTCACATGACTGACTTGGAGTTTATTGTTTTAACTTAAACTCTGGGTGCCCCTATTTTCCACACGGGCAGCTTGTAGTTTTGGTTTTGTATCCGGAAAGCTCTGTATCCGTTTATCTCTTTCAGTTGTGTTTTGTATTATTTTGCGCTGCTATGTAATGTAATTTAAATCTCCGGTATTTCTCTGATGTATAATATTTATTCATACTCTGTATATTCTTGTAGTCTGATGGAATTGTTGTAATAAGCAATGAAATATTCTTCTGTTTGTGTTCTGATTCATCTTGTCCTCAACTCAATCCGGGCTTTCCTTCACAGGGAGGTTCGGGTCGTCTCATTTTACATAGGCTAAAAATTATATTTTTCTCTTTCTAAAAATAATTTCATATTTTTATAACCACGCTACAAAGTTAAAAACCACAATTTTCTATCGCTAATGAATATATAAAAATCACATCTTTATTTCGCTACCTATATAAAAATCACATTTTTATTTTCCCTATTATATAAAAATCACATTTTTATAATCTTTATAACATTTGAATCATATTTTTATATAATAAAGTAAATAAAAATGTGATTTTTATATAGGTAGCAAAATAAAGATGAGATTTTTATATATTCATTAGTGATAGAAAAATGTAGTTTTTAACTATGTAGCGTAGTTATAAAAATATTAAATTATTTTTAGAAAGAGAAAAATATAATTTTTAGCCTATGTATGATTATTTGACCCGAACCTCCCCGTGAAGGAAAACCCGGATTGAGTTGAGGAATGGACGAATCAGAACACAAACAGAAGAACGTTTCATTCTTTATTACAACAATTCCATCAGAATACAAGAATATACAGAGTATGAATAAATATTATGCATCAGAGAAATATCAGGGATTTAAATTACATTACATAGCAGCGGAAAATAATACAAAACACAACTGAAAGAGATAAACGGATACAAAGCTTTCCGGATATCGTTCCAGCTGTAAATCAGGATCCTGTGAATATAAATCTGCAAAACCAAAACTACTAGCTACCCGTGTGGAAAATGGGGGCACCCAGAGTTTAGGTTAAACAATAAACTCCAGGTCTATTTGATTCATTCAAATATATTTACCATCATTCTCTTATTGATTAAATTAATTATTTCTAATATTTTGATTAATCAAATGCATAATCACACAACACAAACAACAATCAATTTATTTTTAACCTTTTCAAAAATATACTAATTAATTCATATACTCTTTTAAAATTATTCAGACAATATAATTAAAATTTCACATCCATGAAATGGAAACAACAGCAAAGTAGAAAAAAATACGGAAATGCAAAATATGGTAAATATATCTTGCACCAGAGTCAATCAGAGATATTAGCCCTACACTTGGGGTAGGCCTTCTTAATGCTCTCCTCAGTTTCCCAAGTACAGACTCGCGGATCTCCACTCCATTGCACTTTGACTAAGTGAACCTTCTTGTTCCTCAGTTCTTTAGTTTCTTTGCCAATAATCTTTAGCGGCTCTCTCCTCACTGCCAATTCTGGAGTAATTTCCAAATCTTGTTGCGTGGCTTCTTCCACGATCAAGTCTGGATCATGCACATGCTTTCGAAGTTGAGATACGTGAAACAAATCATGTACTCCGGGCAACAAATTTGGTAATGGAACCCTATAAGCGAGAGTTCCAATCCGTTCTAGAATAGGAAATGGACCGATAAATTTGGGCGCCAATTTACCTGTTTTACCAAACTGGACTACTCCTCTCATCGGAGATACCTTCAAATACACATAGTCGCCAACATCGAATGATAAATCTCTTCTTCTCTTATCTGCATAGCTCTTCTGTCGGCTTTGAGCAGCTAGTAATCGTTTCTTAATGAAATTGACTTTATCTACCGCTTCGCGAATCATATCTGGCCCCAATACAAATCTATTACCAGGTTCTACCCAACAAGCGGGAGATCTGCACGGTCGACCATACAATGCTTCGAATGGTGACATTTTCAGGCTCGCTTGGTAGCTGTTGTTGTATGAGAACTCAGTCAAATGCAAGTGGTCTTCCCATGATCCACCAAAATCAATAACACAAGCCCGCAATAAATCTTCTAAAATACGATTCACCCTCTCAGCTTGGACATCTGTTTGAGGATGATAAGCGGTGCTCAAGTTCAATTTTGTTCCCAATTCTGCTTGGAATGCTTCCCAGAATTTACTTGCAAAAATCGGGTCACGATCACTAACGATACTCATGGGAACTCCATGGAGTTTGACAATTTCTTTAAAATAAATCTGCGCCGGACTCTGAGCAGTTCTATTCGATCTGACAGGTATAAAATGGGCGATCTTCGTGAAACGATCTACGATCACCCAAATACTGTCATTTCCTTTTCGGGTTTGAAAAGATTTTAAGTGAGGGAGATTGTAACAACCTGGAAAATCTTAACCAATTTAAAAATTTTAATTTGGCTATTTTAGTGGATTTTGAATATTTAACATAAATTATTTTAAATAATAACAACCAAAAATCTATTTGAATCGATGTTGGAAAATAAATATATTTATTTCAATTATAAAACAAGGCCTGAAATGGCGCGGCAGTTTGAAATTTTGAATTCGAACTTTGACTGACTGTACCGGGTGCAAAATAAAACGGATTTTTGTGAAACCAAAAATATTTAAATATGTTTATGAATATCTTTCTAACGAATCTGAAAAATCGAAATTTCATAGCGGGAATCAAAAGTTATGGCCAAATGAATTTTCAGAAGGGTCGCTATGGAATTTATATAGCCCGTGAAAATGGACATTTTGCAAACGACCTCCGTTTTTGACGAAACCACTTTTGTTGGCTCCGGGATGTCAAATTATTGCTAGATTTCAAATTCCATAATTTTTGGAGGTAATATGTGAGCGTGGAAAAAGAAAATGTGTTTGGTTAATTTTAGTCAATTTGGATCAACCAGAATATGACCATTTTTCAAATGGTCTCCAAATTTGACGAAACTAGTTTGTTGGGACCGTATCATCAAAACATAGCTAGATTTATTTTTCTGGAATTTTCGGGATCAGTATGTGGCCCTTGCAAATTGAAATGTACGTTCAAATCAAATATTGAATGTTTTATATTTTAATTTGAAGAATAACTGACTGAAACAGACGAATGGGCCTACAAAACATATTCCATTGTGTTCAGAATGGGGGTAATTAGCTAGGGACGACAGTCGTTGGGTTTGCTTTGGAGTTCGTATGAGAAAATCCTAATTTTTGAAATAATATAAATATGGATGAATCAGAAATTTTCTTTCATAATTAAAATAAAATAAAAAGGGCCGCGTTTTCTCTCTCCTCGTTACGATAAACGACGGAAACCCATTCCGTTCTTCCAGCCCCGATTCCGGCCAAACCAAGATAAAGTAGACCTTGCTCCAGTTGGGAATTTTGTAGGGCTCCTCCTCCTCTTCAAATACATACCATGTTTGCCGAGTTTCATTGTGTATTTCTCTCGAATCGACGCCACGAAGTCGGCCACTTCAGTTCGACGTCGTCGTCGCTATATTGGTTCGAACCCCGTGCCTCCCCCACGTGCGTGGGCGCCCTCCCTCCCTCTTCGACGTGGCATTGGTTGATCCTCCTATAGCGCAGCGGATTGGAAGATAAATGCAAACCTAGTTTCGAACGACTTCTCAAAGGTAACGGCTGGAAATAAATTAACTGTTTATAGCACTTTAAAGCGCTACGATTTACGATTTTACAATAAAAATGAAATCTTTTTGCTATGTTGTCGAAATCTAGTTAAACAAGAGACATTAGACTTGTGTGGACGTCTTCTACATTCAAGAAGAGACTGGATATTTTTCTGAGCCTTCTACAATTTTTGGAGGAGTGGAACCCAATATGAGATTCTGAATTATGAACGATATGGAATAACGAGGTATAAATTATATAATCGATGTATGAGTTATATAAGCGTTGTTCAACTCATGTATAAGCGTTGTATAAGTTGTACATGTGATGGGTAAGTTATATATGCGTTGTAAAAATCATATATGCGATAAATGGAATTGAAATGATATTGAAATGGAATCAAAATATATTTATATATGTATATAGATATATACTCCCCTCATCCACAGACCATGAACGATATATATTGGTTGTGATTGTTTGGATTTTGGTTGATGTGAAATTTGGTTAATAAATACGAATGGTTGAAATGTTTGATTGTGGTTAAAATCCAATAGGATTAGTATATAGGAAATTTCATCTGCGTACGAACTAGATTATTGAAATCCCCATTGTCAAAAGCTGCGAGGCTTTAAGGTAGAGCGAGGAGCCGTACTAGGGACGGTGTCGGTTTTAACTACCCTGCCATTATGCTACCGAAATTTCCTAAAATATTCCTGTGTTTGATTTATATTCATGTATAGAAATATATTCATGTGTTGGAAAAATATTCATTTTTGAAATAAAATGGTTTGAACAATAAAAATAACATTTTTATCGAAGGTATGAAATAAAAATGGTTTGAATAAAAAAAACAACATTTTTATGGAATCTATGAAATAAAATAGTCTGAGCAATAAAAATAACATTTTTATTGTATGTACGAAGTATGTAAAATAATCGTGTTTGAAATAAATTGTTTTGACAATAAAAATAGCATTTTTATAATATATATGAATCGCTAAAAATATTCATTTTTGAAATAAACTGCTTTAACAATAAAAATCACATTTTTATCATCTATATGAAGTATATAAATTAATCGTGTTTGAAATAAATTATTTTGGCAATAAAAATCACATTTTTACTATATATATGAATTGTTAAAAATAGTCATGTGTTGAAATAAATATCTGTTGGATAAAAATATCATTTTTATCACCTATATGAGTTGAAATGGTTTTTGAAACCGAAGAACGGATTATATATGTATATATATATATATAATTAAAATAAATCGAATAACGAAGCTGCAGTTCATATTTTGAAACCATGATTTCAAATGATTGTATCGGGAGATCCGACCGTCGGGTTTTCCCGAAACCGAAACCGAAACCGTTGGGTTCGCTTTGGAAATATCTTTCCAACGACACCAACTTTGCAAAGATCCAACGGTTGGATTGTCGGGAAAGTTCAATTCAAATCTGAATGAAAACAGCGCCAGAATGGATTATATATATATATAATTAAAATAAATCGAATAACGATGTTGTAGTTCATATTTTGAAATCGTAACTTTAAACAATTGTACCGGCAGATCCGACCGTCGGATTTTCCCAAAACTGGAACCGTTGGGTATGCTTTGAAAAGGTCTTTCTAATGATATTAAATTTGTAAAGATCCAACGGTTAGATTTTCAGATATGTGTAAATCAAATTTGGAGAAAAACAGCGCCATGGCCGCGTTATGGCCTGAAGCGTCGTTTGAATAAATGGGCTATATTTAAATAAATAAAAATAGCAATAAATCGTGATAAAATATTATAAACGATGTGGAATGGAAGTAAACCGAATTTACCCGGTTTATTGGATATTTGATGGTTGAATGTGTTTGACGTGAAAATTACATTAATGAACTGAATTATGGATGTCAAATAATTTAACCATTGAAATAATTTATTTGAAATTCTAAATGAACGTGAATTATTTAAAAAGGCCGAGTTAATTCTCATTTCAAATAATTGGTCGATGGTTAGAAGTCGAAGATATGAAGACGGTGCAAGACCGAGGATCTTCACATAGAATGGATGGCTACTGATGCCTTTGATGGGAGTTGCTGCCCAGATGGGGTTAGTGGTGGTCGTCCGGACGTACTTGTTGATCATTCGGATGTGCGAGGGCCTCTCTTCTGTATTGGACATATGGGAGAGGAATAAGGTGCCTCCGGTTTCGTTCAGACCCAGAACAGACTTGTAAATGGATGTGTGTTTGATGTTGTAGATTGACAACATGGCATACAGAAATGCTTTCATCAAAGCTTTTGTTGAAAAGAAGAGCTTTGTGGTTGATGATCAAAGTAGGGCTTGAATAGCTAGTTTTGTGTTTAACGTTGATTCGCGAGCCTCACACCCCGGTATGGACTAGAAACGGGAGAGGACATCAGGGAGGACCTGCGTTTCTTTCTAGCTAAGAGTGGTATTTTGGGTTTTACATGCTCGGGCATTTTACTTATGTGGATGATGGATAGCGAGGCGCCTCGGTTATATCAGTCGCTCCTAGGCCAATGTTTTGGTCGGTATATGACCAGTTTACGCCCCATAGGGAGGGGAAACACAGTGTTCAGGCATTTTAATCCACTTCGTGTGGACCGGCCCTGACGATCCAAGGCTTTCCTGCGCACTTGCCTGAGACACGTTAGGCTAGATTTTCTCGAAGCGGTAAGGATGATCCCTTGCCTTTGTTCATGACAGAAATCCAATTTCCAAATACGACATCGTGCGGTTTTGATTGTATACCTATATATGGCGATATAGTGGTATGGGGCATTAATGTCGTCTACGATTGATACTTATGATTGAAATTGTTTTTGAAATATATAAACACTAGTAATAATATCAAATGCTTTCGTTTTGTTCGTATCAAGCATATTTTAACCATTATAAGGTAAAACTCTATCCTCCGGTTTGCGTTGCATTGTGTGATGGGAACTGAGTCTTATAATGGCTTCATTTTTATAAAAAGCATTGCGATGTTTTAATGATTCACTTGTTTTTAGCACTGGCAATCCAATGGAGTGAACCCGTTCCGCGTTAGCGGCGTGGTCCTGTGATTGGCCTTATTATTAAAAAAAGTTAAGTAGATTTCTCATACCGGTCCCATGACTGACTCGTAGTTTGTTTCACTCGCAAACTCGGGTGCCCTATTTTCTAACGGGCATTCTGGTATTCAGGTTTTAGCAGGCTCTTTCTAGATAGCTGGAGTTGAAGCTGGATTCTATCACTTCTTTCTTTTATGTTGTTCAGCTCCTGTTGTACATATTATGTTTTGATTCCGCTGTAGACATTTTATGTAAAGCTGAAACATTTATTTTGCACTAAGTATGATCCTATATACTGTGTAACTCTGATGATTATGTTTATCCAGTGTATTCTATTGTACATTATCTGGTGTATTTATTTATTTATTTCTGTTCTGCTGTTATTTGTTTATGTGTTATATTCCAAAGATTAACCTTGCCACCGTGGAACGTGGTTTGGGGTCGTCTATGTGATAGGGGGCTCTCGCCATGTGTTTGGTGATGAGCAGTGGACTCTCACTCCTACACGTCCCTGAGGGGTTGGTCGTGAACTCGAAAGGGCGACCATAAAAGCAAGTGTGTGGTACCAATGTAATGCCACGGCAGAGGTTAGCCGTTGGATGGGAGTTGAAAAGCCAAGTCCCGTTACGGTTTGGTATCAGATCTTTGGTTTACAGAGCTTGGAGAACAAGGCACATTAGAACAAAACGACAGAATTCATCAGAGATTGGATTAGTAATATCCAATGAGAATGACTCGTTAGAGATAGGATCAGTAGTATCCTAGAACGAGTGTGAAGAGTGATACTTTTAAAATAAAAATGAAAACAAATTTTGTTTTGAAAAATTAAATTCAATTATTCGTATTTGAATGTTTATTTTATATTGAATTTGGACAATCAAGTATATAGAGATTTTAATATATGTCTGATCCACGTGTATTTGAAGCCTCAAAGGTATTCAATAAATATAGAATCACACTCTAGTCGCCCGGAGATGATCCGGATGATTACTATAGTATCATCAGTATTTGTATTCGAGTTTTGAAGGTGTGATATTTATATATTTCCAATTGACTGGTGTGAGAACCAAAACTAGATAGGGCTTATTGTTGTGATCTGGCATCAAAAATCTGATTTTTGGACTATGTATCAAAGTTATGAATTTGAAAAGCTAATCAACTAATTGATTGATGGTTGTGTTGTATGATTATTTGTTATCTAATAAAACCATTATAGGAAAGAACGGTAAATTTAGCCAAATGGTAACAAATATTGAACTGTATTAAAAAGTGTTTGAAATTGCATGCATATGCATGTGTATCCATTAAACAGGTCATTGCAAAGAGGCTAGAGCAGAAGAATAAAATTGTTTGCCCGACAAATAGGTACATGTCTATTGTATTTCTAGGGGTTTTTGATGAGTTGCTTGGCTAGCCGCTTGGCTGTTTCTTTTTCTTTTTGGATTGGAGAGGCCTGTATGGAAATTTGGGATTTTCCTGGTGCATCCGTGCAGGGGAGGTTATGGCAAAAAATTTCTAAAATTTAGGGTGTCAGCCAAATTTTAGGAAAATTTGAAAAGTTCTTAGAAACTGAAAAGTTGAAGAACTTAAGCCATAATAAAAATAATGAAAGTTGAGTTGGTTTGTAAAACAACTTTCAGCTCCGTTCCTTTTCGAGGACGAAAAGATTTTAAGTGGGGGAGATTGTAACAACCTGGAAAATCCAAGCCAATTTAAAAATTTTATTTTGGCAATTTTGATGAATTTTGAATATTTAAAATGAATTATTTTAAATAATAACGACGGGAAATTTATTTTAAATAGAATTATAACGTATATATTTATCTGAATCGTCGTTAGAATATAAATATTTATTTTTAATTATACAAGGAATTGGAAATGGCGCGGTAGTTCAAAAACTCGATTTCAAATTTTAAATGAAGGTACAAGATTCAAAATAAACTGGATTTTAGCGAAACCAAAAATAATAGGAATCTATTTGAATATATCTTTCCAAGGAATCCGAAAAATTGAAATTTCATAGCAGGAACAAAAAGTTATGTCCAACTGAAAATTCAGTATAGTCGTTATGGAATTTTGGCCCTTAAAAATGGAAATTGTGCAAACGACCTCCGTTTTCGACAAAACCTCTTTTGTTGGATCCGGGATGTCAAGTTATTGCTAGATTCCAAAATTCGTAATTTTCTGAATCAATATGTGAGCGTGGCAAAAGAAAATGTGTTTTGATAGTTTAAGTCAATTTTGATCGACCAGAAAATGGCCATTTTTTGAATGGTCTCCAAATTTGATGAAATAGTTTTTTTAGAACCGTATTGTCAATACGAAGCTAGAAAATATTTTTCGGGAATTTTTAGAATCCGTATGTGGCCCTGGTACATTGAAATGCGCATTCAAATTCAATATATAGATTTATATTTTGATTTTGATGAAAACTGATCGAAACGATCGAATCAGCTTACGATACATATCCCATTATGTTCGAAATAGGGGAATTAGCAAGGGGCGATTGTCATTGGGCCTCTTTTGGAGTTCAAATGGAAAGTCAACTCTTTTTGGAATTAAATGAAAAAAAATATAATATAATATATATAAATTTTCAATTAAACCCCCTTTCCCCATTTAGTTCCTCCCAAATCAGAAAAGAAATAAAAAAAGGGGGAACCGGACCTCAATCTCGCGCCTCCAGGCCATGCTCGCGTCGCCGTCTCCGCCTCCGGTGGCCGCCCTCCCCAGCTCCG
The DNA here is from genome assembly GCA_030737875.1 of Allium sativum. NCBI lineage: Eukaryota > Viridiplantae > Streptophyta > Magnoliopsida > Asparagales > Amaryllidaceae > Allium > Allium sativum. Next base: position 285,178,430 of record CM060921.1, read on the forward strand.
ATCCTCCTCTCCTTCTCTACCCTCCCCAGTCGCCCCCTCTCGCTCCCTTCTCTCTCCATTCGAAGAAACCCCCAAAAAACCATGGAACTGCCAAAGGCTATCGCCTCCGTCCAATGTGGGCCCGCCGCCACTTGAGCAAACCTCCGGTGCCCCTCCTCGACCGCGAGCAGCCCTCTCCAGTCGACGAACAGCAGTACCCCCCCTCTCTCTCGATGTAAGTTTTTTTTTAAATCCGAGTTTTATAAGTTAAAATTATATATATATATCAGTTTTTAGGAGTTAAGAATTTATTTTTAAAATCAGTTATATTTATTTAAAGTTTACATTTTTATAATGATAAAGATTATATTTTTAATAATGAAAAGATTATATTTATCTAAACAAAAAGATTTGATCTTTATAAGAGTAAAGATATGATTTTTTACTTTAGGAAAGATTATATTTTTAAGTCGGAAAAAGGGTTTGATTTTTGAATAGAAAAAGCTTATTTTTAAATATAGAAAAAGATTATTTTTAAATATAGAAAAAGCTAATTTTTATCATATGAAAAGCGAAGAAAGATTGAATTTTTATCATTAATATCGAAGATAAAAATAGAATTTTTAGCGATACAAAAATAGAATTTTTAGCGATGTAAAAATAGAATTTTGAGCTATGTAAAAATATGATTTTTAATAAACAAGAAACATATTAAAAATGTGATTTTCACTATGAACAGCGTAAAAAGGACTGCGTTGGAATAGCGGACAAATCCAAACCATTCGGAAATAAGGAATGGGGGAGTGGATCCCAAAGGTGAGAACTTCTCACTTTTAATTTTATTTCTAGTTAAAGTATATACTAGGATGCAGACGGTGCTTAGCAGCACCCGACACCCGTCGTCCGCAGACCATGGATGACTTGTTTGTTTGATTGATGTGTTGTGAAAATTTATTGTATGATGTGGAATGGAATAATATATTTTATAGTTAAAAATATAATTTTTAACGCGTATATGAATAAATAAAGATTTATAAACAAATCGGACGATTTGTTTACGTACACACATTTGACTGATATTGATTGGGACGATAAATTTTACACATCGCTCAACTGCACAAATAAAATTCATTATTTGTTGATTGAAACCCCACATTGGTATTGGGATGATATATGACATATACTAGTCCCAGTAATTAGTTGTATGTCAATCGATTGTTTGATAGGTTGTTGTAAGCGTTGAATATTTATATTTAATGCTTATGCAGTGTAGGATGCACTTTAGATGATGGTTGACTGTGTTTGATTGTTGTTGTGTATATGTGTGCATGAAATCCATATAAATCATATTATATGGTAATTGACCGTGTTTGGCTCCAGTTCAGAAAGAAAGAATATTTTAAAATAACGATTATTTTAAAATAACGAATATTTTAAAATAATATTCAGTAATAGATCAAAATATGATTTGGATGTCCGATTTGGGATGGACACAAATATATTTAAATATATACAGCCATGTTGATTAGATTGACGCATTTTGACGTGAACAATATTTATATCGATTTTATTCATTTTTATAATGAATATCGAAAAGGATTTGATTTCAAAATCTAATGTTTTGAAAATATTATCATTTATATATTGATGATATGGAATATTCAATTTTGATTAGAAATTGAATATGAATTTGAAATCATTTTGAAAATGAATTTAAAACGATTTTAAAAATACGTTTTAAAAGGAAATCAACGAAATATATAATATATATATATATATTATATATAATGGCCTGGATTGAACGCGCCGCACCGCAGCAGTTCATGAATTTCGACCATTGACTTCGAACGAACATTACGGGAGATCGGACCGTCAGATTCTCCTAAAACTGGAACCGTTGGGTTCGTATCGAAAAGAGATTTCTAACGAATATTAGAAATTAGAATTCTAAAGGCTTGATTTGGAATTGTGTCCAAATCAATTTTGGAAAAGGTCGTTGTAAGTGCAGTTCGATGGGCATTTATGGAAATCGACTGTACGGGCCTTGATAAAATTATTAAAAATATCAATAATTAGTGTAAAACCATAAGAAATGATTTGGAAAGAATTGGGATGAAAAATTCCATATTTGAAAAGATAAAAATTGATTTTTATCAAAATGAACTAGTTTGAAATAGAATTATATTCCAATATTTTTAAATAAATAAATTGGATTTGAAATGGTTTTAAAAATATCAGGAATTTCCATTATATGAATTGGAATGGATTTGAATCAAAATTATCTTCGGAATATTTCAATATTGGATTCCATGGTTATAGGGATATTGTGGAGGAATTTGGAAGATATATATCGCTATTCCAATACGATATTTATTGGTTTCAGAATTTGATATTGAATATAAGCTGATATATTTTCAATTCAGAGCCTTGTATTTAATATCAAATTGGATTTTGGGTTTACCTTGAATGGTATCTTTAATAATACTGTTCTTAGACCCAATGGAGTTAAGAAAATCAGAAACTAACTGGAGATTAGTTAATTTGAACGATTTCCTAGGTGTTGATCTGATGTTTGTCGGCCTTCGAGGTTGATACTTAGGGAATTGTTCACTTGCTAATTTACGGCTAAAGGCTAATGGAATGGAATGTGATTTTGGGTTTATCGTGAACCGTGTTTTAAATGACATTGGTTCTTTAACCCAGTTAAAGACAGGATATGATTTCCCAAGTTAAACAATCATTAATATCGAATTTTGGGAAGATTAAAACCAAGTGGTGTTTTAATGCATCTTTAATTAGATTGATTTGATATCCAAAGGAAGATTAAAGAATAAATTTAAAGAATTTAACCTTGATAAAATTAATGGGAACCTTTCCCAAAGTATATAATATTTGGATAAAGAAATGTTCTGGATTGGAATGAGGCATATGTTGTGTTTTTATAGCACTTGTTTATTATATACGTGAGTTATTCAGAAAGACCGGGTTTATCCCATTCTAAATAACTGATTCGACGATGTGTCGAGGATGAAGATTGGTGGTTGAAGACCGGAGGTCTTCATATCGTTTGGAAGATTACTGATGTCTTGATTGGGTTGTACACCGAAGGCGAGGTAATAAGTGGTGATCGTCCAGACATACTTGGAGATCGATGGGTATGCGAGGGCCTCTCCCCTGTATTGGACATATGGGGGAGGAATAAGGTGCCTCCGGTTTTTTTCAGTCCCAGAACGAACTTGTAAATGGATGTGTGTCTGACATTGGATTTCATTCTGTGTGATTGATATACATCGGTTGCATTGCATGAATTGCCTGTGTGGCATGCTGAGATGCAAATGATCAAGGCTTCTGTTGAAAAGCAGAGTCTTGTGGTGGATGATCAAAGCACGGCCTTTGTGGCGTAGCTTTGTGTAGCATTAATTCGCGAGCCTCACCCCCCGGTGTGAACCAGAAACGGGAGAGGACATCAGGGAGGGCATGCATTTCTTTCTAGTTAGGAATGGTGTCAGCGTTTTGCACACCCTAGCATTTTACTTGTGTGGATGATGGATAGCGAGGCACCACAGTTATATCAGTCGATCCGGGGCCGATGGAGTCATTTGGCTCATTAACGCCCCATTGGGTGGGGAAACGCAGTGTTCAGGCATTTTAATCCACATCGAGTGGACCGACCCTGACGATCCAAGGCTTGACTGAGTACTTGCCTAAGGCTCGGGCTAAAGAGTCCCGAGGCAGTAAGGATGATCCCATGCCTTGGTTCACAGTTGGAAATCGAACTTCCAGTACGTGACATTTGCGGTTTTGATTGTATAGCCTAATATTGGCGACATGATATATGGTACCCATGCCATCTATGATTGATACTTATGATTAAAATTTCACGTATCAAGCATTATTTAGCTATTATAAGGTAAAACCCTATCCTCCGGCTTGCGTTGCATTGTGTTATGGGACCTGGGTCTTATAATAGCTTCATTGTTCTTTATTTAGCATTGCGTTGTTGTTTTATGCACTGGTATTCTGGGGAGGAAACCCATTCCATGTTATACGGCGTGGTCCCTGGATTTACCTAACTTTGAAATAAAGATTAATAACCATTTTAGTTCTCACACCGGTCACATGACTGACCTGGAGTTTATTGTTTTAACCTAAACTATGGGTGCCCCTTTTTTCCGCACGGGTAGCTAGTAGTTTTGGTTTTGCAGATTTATATTCATAGGATCCTGGTTTACAGCTGGAATGATATTAAAAAAGCTCTGTATCCGTATATTCTTTTCAGTTGTGTTTTGTATTATTTTCCGCTGCATTGTAACTTGTAAATCTCTGATATTTAGTACATGTGTAATATTTATTCATACTCTGGTATATTCCTGTATTTTGATGGAATTGTTGTAATAAGAAGTGAAATGTTCTTCTATTTGTTTTCTGATTCGTCTTGTTCTCAAAGTCAATCCGGTCTTTCCTTCACGGGGAAGTTCGGGTCGTCTCAGTTAAAAAAATCAACCATCATCCAAAGTGCATTCTACACTGTATAAGCATTAAATATAAATATTCAACGCTCATACAGCCTGTCAATCAATCGATCGACATACAGCTAATTATTGGAACTAGTGTATGTCATATATCATCCCAATACCTGTGTGGTGTTTCAATCAACAAATATCGAATTTTATTTGTGTAGTTGGGCGACGTGTAAAATTTATCGTCCCAATCAATATCAGTCAAAGGTGTGTACATAAACAAATCGTCTGATTTGTTTATAAATATCTATTTTATTCATATACATGTTAAAATTATATTTTTAGCTAAAAAATATTTTTTAACTATAAAACATTTTATTCCATTCATATCACAGCCAATTTTCAAAACAACATACAATCAAACAAACAAGTCGTCCATGGCCTTTGGACGACGGGTGTCGGGTGCTGCTAAGCACCGTCTGCATCCTAGTATATATTTTAACTAGAAAATAAAATTAAAGTGAGAAGTTCTTACATTGGGTTCCACTCCACCATGCTTTGATTATCGATCTATGTAGCATACCTACGTTAAAAATTATATTTTTAACCAATCAATAATTATTTCTTTGTATGATTATTTTATAAATAACATACATAGGCTAAAAATTATATTTTTCTCTTTCTAAAAATAATTTCATATTTTTATAACCATGTTGCATAGTTAAAAACCACATTTTTTTATTGCTAATGAATATATAAAAAATCACATCTTTATTTCGCTACCTATATAAAAATCACAATTTTATTTTCTCTATTATATAAAAATCATATTTTTATTATCTGTATAATATAAAAAATCATATTTTTATTATCCCTATAATATAAAAATCATATTTTTATTATCTCTATAATATAAAAAATCATATTTTTATTATCCCTATAATATAAAAATCATATTTTTATTATCTCTATAATATAAAAATCATATTTTTATAATCTACAAATCGTATCTTTTATAAACTGAAAATCGTATTTTTCCTTAAACAAAGATCGTATTTTTCTTCTTTTAAAATCCTAACTTTGAAGCATTAAAATTGGATTTAAAAGCAATACAAAACAAAGAGAAAATAAAACAAAATAAAAACTTACAACTTATTTTGATTTTCCAGAGGGGGGAGTGGAGCTCGTGGATCGAGGAGGAGGCGGGTGGCGCCAGGTGCGGACGGAGGCGATCGGCGTTGGGTTGTGGGGCTCGGGGTTCAACGGGTTCACGAGCGAAAGGGGTTTTTTGAGGGGGGGCTCGTGATGGATTAGAGAATGGGGGCTCGCATGCCCAGCGCGACGGCAGTAGTCACGGCACCGCTGCTGCGACGTTGGAGGAGGTCACGCACCCCTCCGTTCTTCCTTTTTTTAATCGATTTGAAAAAGTGAACGGGGCGGGGGGGGGGTGAGAGAGAGAGTATAGAGAGAGAGTGCGTCAATTATTTAATATATATTTTATTATTTTTAATTTCAAAAAGTAGAACAATCAATATGAAATGATTTTAGAGATGAAACCAATTGGAGTTTGAATAAATCTTTAATTAGATTTGAATGAATGAATGGTGATTAAATCTACCAAAACATGAGATGTGGTGTAAACCAAATATACGTGGTTGTTGATATTGATTGTGACTAATTGATTGTTTGGATGGTGCTCGACCTGTTTATGAGCAGAATATTCTTTTACATTTAGCATTGGGTTGGGTAGAAATACTGGTATGCTAACGTCTTATGAAACACTTCACGATTTGACGATAAGGTGTTTAGTGATGTTGTGTTCATTTCAAATTTAATGAATGGTTTTGAAATGATATTTTTCTTAAGTGAAAAGAAATGTATTCCCGATTTTGGATAGGGAATGTTTTATAGAAATGTTTTATAAAACAGAAAGGATTTCGAGGGCTAATACCCGATGAGTTCGAAATGATTTGGAAATGTATTATGGTTTTACATTATAGTTCATCACATATTCGATTAGTTGCTATTAATGATGTATCTGTTTGGTGGCAGAGAATTTATTCTCTTGCTTAACACCCTTCTTTGAGATGTACGAGCTCAAAGGTTATGTGGTTAATAGTGACTGATCATATGTGTGAACTGCTAATGTGAAGTACTATAGATTTGATTATACTTGTGATTATGTTGTGAAATGATTTTCACTACTTTGGGATATGAAATGATTTGGTATGTGGCTAAAGATTTGGTGACCCGGTCTACTAAAAGTATGGGTATGATCCAGTGCCTTAGGGCGAGTGGTCAGTGTGTAGCCTGCTCCATGTATGGGAGGTGCGCACACACACACACACACACACACACACACATATATATATATATATATTGAGTTGTTTAGGTACGTGCCCTTTGCCTTGTCTGAGGGAAGCCCGATATTTGGTTGCATACTTATTTGTATGCATTATTATGATTTGGAATTCATATTTCTAAACGATTTGATTTTAGATCCCGAAGTGAAATCTACTTTGATTTAAAAGTTAGATATGTATTTCAAATGATTTGAAATAGGAAATCGGGAAATAAAATCCAAAGGAATAATTTTTGTAAATTGAATTGGATTTGGAAAATCTAAGTGTGGTGATTAATCTAAATGGGTAGATTGGGATATTGCATGTTGATTGATGCATAGTAGATCCATATATCTATATTGATTGTCGTTTATACACTGGCATTCATGGGGGTAAACCCGTTCCGCGTTAGCGGTGTGGTCCTTTTATTTGCCTTATCATTTATATAAAGTTTTTAACTGTAGAGTTTCTCACACCAGTCCCATGACTGACCTGTAGTTTGTTTTTCCCTTGCAAACTCGGGTGTCCCTATTTTCCATACGGGCATTCAACTAGTTTTATTTTGCAGATATGTTTAGCAGGATTCTGGATCGAAGCGAAAAGCTATGTCCAGAGTATTGATAGTCTCCCGCTATGTTATTTTATTTGTTTCCTCTGCATTGTATTACATTTATTGTAAATAAATCTTCCGCTGTATTATTATTTTTCGATATACTATGATATTTTGTACTCTGATGTAACATTATTATGATGTTTATAAAAGTTTTCTGTTATTTGTTCTGATGTGTTGTATGCCCAGAGTTAACGTATCCGGGTTTCGAATGGTCTTGGTCGGTTTAGCGATCGATTAGGCCTGAGCGAATTTCGACCGTTGACTTTGAACGGACATTACAGGAGATTTGACCGTCGGATTCTCCTAAAACAGGAACCGTTGGGTTCATATCGAAAAGTGATTTTAAAATCTGATATACTGAAATGAAATTTGAATTAAATTGAAATGAATTTGAAATTCGAATTAAATTGAATGGAAATTGAATTGAAATCGATTGAAATGAATATAAATTGAATTGAAATCGAATAGAATTGAAATCGATTGAAATGAATATAAATTGAATTGAAATCGAATAAAATTGAAATCGATTGAAACAAATATAAATTGAATTGAAATCAATTAGAAATGAAATTAAAACTAATTTATAATGGAAAATTCAATTTTGATTTGGAATTGAATATGAAGTTGAAACTGTTTTGAAAACAAATTTAAAACTATTGGACCTATATCCGAGGCGCCTCGCAATCCAACAGCCACATAGGTAAAATAACAACGATGTCAGGGCGAGTAAAACGCTGACACCACCCATAGCTAGAAAGAAACGTCATGCACTCCCTACAGTCACGATCCCGTTTTTGACTCATACCGAGGTGTGAGGCTTGTGAATTAACGCCATACACAAAGCTACGCTGTGTTAAAGCCGTGCTTTGATCATCAACCACAGGACTCTGCTTTTCAACAAAAGCCTTGATCACTGCATCTCAGCATGCCTGTGATGACCCAAAACTTTCGTAGACCGAAAGTAAGGATCATCATTTTGGAATACAACATATTTACAAAAAAACAGATCTCAGATAATTATCATAACACATAAACCATTGCAGCGGAAATAAATGTCATCAACATCATAATATCCAATACATCAGAGTACGCAGTACAGGATACAACTTAGCCAAATAAAGAGTCTCAACGAAAGGAAAATAAGTTTTCGATGGAAAAGAAACAAATCTCAAACTCGATTACATACATCAAAGCTATAGAAGATAAAATGTCTCAAAACAAAAGTAAAAACTAGAGAAAAGGTCTTCTTCTTCTTCCTTCCAAGCAAGCTTCAATAAGAATGTATCACCTGAACCTGTCAATTGGCTGCCCGTGTGAAAAGAGAGGGCACCCGAGTTTGCAAAGTGAAACAAACATCGAGTCAGTCATGGGACTGGTATGAGGAATCTTCCTATACTAACTATCAATATGGCGAATCATAGGACCACGCCGCTAATGTGGAACGGGTTTACTCCATTGGATTGCCAGTGCTTAATTTTATAAAATTTATATAAAACAGCGAAATGACTTTTGAAAAAAAATGAAATCATCATAAGACTCAAGTCCTATCACACAATGCAACGCACACAGGAGGATAGAGTTTTCCCTTATGATGATCAAACATGCTTAATACGTGGAAAGTAATATTTTTATATTATCATTAGTGTTTAAGCAGTATTAAAATACTTTAATACAAATGTAGCAATCATAGACGACATAGATACCATATACTATGTCGTCGTATATAAGTTTACAATCAAGACCATGATGTCGTATTGGAAATTGGTTTTCTGTCATGAAATCGAGGCTAGGGATCGTCCTCTTCCAATTCGAGACACTCTAGCAAATGCCTCAGGATCCCCCGTAGTGAACCCTTGGATGCGGTAGGGCCGGTCCCCACCTAACGGTAGTGGATTATGTTGTATATAACAATGTTGTATACACAATTATATGATTTTTGTTTGATGATAACAAACAAGTATATATTATTTTGAATGTGTTTGTTATTGTACTGTTATATCACATTACAGACAGGAATATAATATTTATATTTAAATAAAATACAACTGTACAGAAATTCAAATATTCACAGTGTTTTATTTAAAAATAATATTTTATTTCAATATTCAAACAGTACAATTTTTTTTAACTCCACTACAACACTCTGTCTTTCAGTCACAGTTTCACTCATTCATTCTTTTACACAGACTCTTATACATATACACTTTTTCACACTGTTCTTGTCTTCAGTCTTCTGTCTTCACAGCATCTTCACTGTCAGTCCAGTCACCGTCTGCTTACCTGTCACATGAAACAGAAAACACACAGTACACTGCAATAGAAACAATACTAAATATATGTGAATATAAATTTTATTTTTAAAATTTTATTTGCCTCAGATTTCTGGTGTGTTTCTCATCATTTTTCATGACCTGATCTGATTTATAAAAAAACCATCAATCTGTGTCTAGACAGCTTGTGATATTCACAGTGATACACTGTAAATACCACAAGGTAGACAGTATGTAAATACAATGCAGGGACAGGAAAACTTGACTGATGGCTGCATATACACACGTGTATAAATACACGTGTGCACTGCCTCGCCAATCAGTTTATACAGCTGTGGAGCAGTCACATGGACTAAGTTCGACACAGTGGAAATGTCAAAGTCAACAAAGCAGAATTCAAACCGTAGGGTCGAGTAACAAAGATCAAGCACTACTCACAAGTACAAATATATCAGCAGTGTACATGCATTGTCAAGGTCAAGACAATCAGGGAAATCACATGAAGGATGGAAATTAGCATGGTCTAATACAAGTGAGTGAGTCAATAGCAAGTACATGGAATCAGTGAACAACAAAGCAGATCAGCTTTTGAAAACAAGAGCAAATGTCAAGCCAGAAACAGCATCCCAGTCCAAGCAACAAATGTATGCAACATGTTTGAAGATCATGGCATTAAGTAAAGCAAATGAACTAAAAATGGTCGAGCAAATAATTTTCAGTCCAAACAGCAAATAATTCTATGCATGGTGCAAGGCATAGCATGCAATAAATATGAGCACAAAAACAGTTTCAAGTGTTTCAGCAAATTACAAAATCAAGTGATTTAGCATGACTCAGTTTCAAATAAATCACACAGCAATGGTTCACAACAATGGACATACACAAGTGGCACAAGCAAGAACAATATGTGTAGAGGGACAATTACATAACAAGCTGCTCAGCAAAGTGGTGAAACAAATGGTCGAGACAGTTTATTTTTCATGTCACATACAAATCAGCTCGGCGAGGTCACAAATACATAGCAGTGGAGATAATGCAAGTGTAGGAGTACATGGTGCAAAACTGGGCATCATCAAGTCAACATAGTGAAGAGTGCCAAAGTGATAAACTCAGCTCAACATGTATAATGGCATAATGAAGCCAGCTCATGGTCGAGCACAGTGGTAACAAGCAAGTAGTGTGATAATGCACATAGCAGTATGGAGCAAGTGTACAAGTGGACAGCAACAAAACAACAGGCCAAAACAATGAGATTCGAGATCAGCATGTTAAAGTGGTCGAGATAGTAGTGAGACAAGTACAAAAATCTCAAGTTAAGCTATTCACATACAAGATGAAGCACAAGACAAAACAGTGTAAACTTGGCAAGGTCAAGCAAGTGTTAAAAATGTTCAAGTGCACACATTGGTTCAGCAAACAGTTTTTAAGGGCTGAAGAATATTTCAGAATGCAAGTGGAAACAGGAAGCTGAATCATTGCTTGCAAGTAAAAGAATATCGGCTAAAATGTTTCCATTCACTGATAACAATATACTCGAGTAATTCCAGAAATGGTTTAAAGAAATCAGTTTTATTTGGCAAGTATTAAACTGATTCAAGAAATCACTTGACTATTTTCATGAGAACAAAATGAAAACTCACAGATCCTATGGCAAAGTTCTTTCTGGACAAATCACAATTCCATGTTTGGTAAGATATAAATCAATTACTCTCTCAGAATGTATCAAAAAAAATTCGGGCAAGATTCATTTCCAGAAACTTCATATTTGGCAAGTGTTTAATGTATAATCTCAGCAAACATTTTCATGGCAAGAATGAGTTCACAAACATTTCCAAATACACATTTTTTTTTTGGAAATCAAAGATGGGATTCTCGGCAACAAATCATGGTTACTATACAAAGAAATTCGAATGCAAAATATTTCCAGAAATGTTTCCAATCAAAGGGCAATATTTGGTAAGTACTAAATCCTACAAACTAGTTTTGGGAATAAATTCAAAGCTAAAGGCAATGTTTTCAAATCGAGGCAACCAGAGGGACCAACAGAGAAAAATCACGCAAAAGAAAACCGCAAATCAGACGAGCCATTCAGTGAAATCAGAGCTCAATTAAAGGATTTCTAAATCCTATAAACACAACCATTCATCACTGGCAAGCAACCATCGAAAACTAACATCAAAAATCAGAGTATACTCAAAAGAAAAACTCAGAGAAAACTTACAAGCTTTACCATCTGTTTTCGATCGTAGAAAAATCCCAAATCGAAGAGAGTCAAGACTCAAAGCTTTAGAAGCCATCAGAGAATCACTTTTATCAAGCAATCGATCAGTGATTGGGAGAAATTTCAGAAACCCTAGATATTCTTTTTCGCAGCCGCCATTTCCAAGTTCCAGAGGAAAAGAGAAAAAGGATCGGGCTAATTAGAAAGGGAATGGGCCGGTCATTTTGTTTTGGACTAAGCCGATTTTTGCTTAAGAACTAAAAAGGGGATGACCCTCTTTTCTTAATTTCCTAGGGTTTTTCTTTTTTACTTGTTTTGTACTTTCTATTTTGCTTTGTAAAAACTATCGAACAGTTTCTAGAAATCTGCAAAATTTCTAGGGTTCCAGTCAGGGTGTTGATTGGCAGTCCACTAGAGTCTGTAAATCTAGGTTACGTGTTACTGGTTTGTAATACGGGAAATCTGATCGAGGGGACATCGATCAGTCTATGGTTTTGAGCGTAGAGTTAGAATAGGAGCGAGAGTCGCGAGTGTACAAGGTCTTGTATGCGGGATCTGTTCTATCATCTAGTAGAAACCTTAGGAATGCAGCAGTAGGCAGGGTTTTGCCGAAGCTGGGTATATCTGTGTGTGATTTATTTTCTGCACTTTTATTTCTGCTGCATTCTGTGATCTGATTATTATTTTAAATATCCTGTCAATTTTTTCAATTCAGTTTAAAAACTGTGATAAACCCTATTCACACCCCCCCCCCCTCTAGGGTTAATCTAGATCCAACATTTGGTATCAGAGCCAGGTATTCGGTTAACTCTAGAGAAATGGTGAATCCTAGTTGTCAGTCCATAGAGAGTCAGTCCAGTCATATTTCATCTATTTTCAATGGTACAGATATTTTAAATTGGAAATCAGAAATGAAATCGTATTTAAAATCTGTTGATATTAAATGTTGGAATAGTATTAAAAATGGGTATGATATTGTAAGTAGGGTTGATATTGAATTTAATTTACATGCTACTCATATTTTATATTCTTATATTGATGATATTCAATATAGCCTTATTTCCCATTGTTTGACTGCGCAGGAAATCTGGCAGACTCTCAACGCGCTATATGGAAAAATTGACAAATGCTCAAAATCCCAGAAAGATAACTCGGCTTCAGATTTGTGCTTGACAGGTTGTACAGATGGAAATCCAGATGGAGACTCAACAGGAAATATTTCTTTGATTCATCGTTTAAATGGTTTAACTGAATCTGTTAAGAAGTTAAAATCTAAAAATAAACTTCTGAAATCTGAGAAGCTTGAGTTGATCTGCAAAAATAATGTTTTGGAATCAAAACTCAAAAACGTTAAGAATTCTTCAAATTCTAATTGCAAAAATTGTTCAGAATTGAAAACCAATCTTGTTCATCTCAATAAAAATATTCAAAAGTTTGAAAAGGAAATTCTGATCTTAAAAGAAAACAAGATTGAGTTATCAAATTTGAACAATCTTCTACAAAAGGAATTTGAAGTTTTTAAGACTGATATAAGTTCCAAATTTGAGATTGCTGAAAATGAAAATTTGGTGAGAAGTGATTTGATTTTGAAAGAACTTGAAAATGAGATTGAAAAATCCAAGATTTTTGAGTCTGAAAAACAAAAACGATTTGAATTTGAAATCTCGGAATCTCAAGCCAAAATTAGATTGCTAGAAAATGAGAATCTGGTTTTAAAACAGACCAATGCTGAACAGATGATCGCTATAAATAATTGCTCAAATTTATTAAAAGAAAATGGCGATCTAAAATCCAAAATTCAACGATTAGAATCCACTTTGGATAAATTTTCTAATGGGGAAAAATCATTGAATATGTTGTTACAAAACCAAGTTTCTATTGGAAATAAATCGGGTCTTGCTTCGGAAATAATGATGTTCTTGGAAAAACAAATGAGTTTGAAAAACGGAATTCAATTGGTTTTAAAAATCCTTCAAATCATTTTGGAAATGTTTGTTTTGAAAATTTGAACTCTAACATTCTCAAAGGATTCTTAAATCAAAAACATGATGTGATTTTGATTGATAACAAATCATTTAAACAAACTTGGACCCCAAATAAAAATAAAACGGCTTCGACTAAATTCAAACAGATTTGGGTCCCGAAAGGTACAAAGGTAGATTCGAATGGTTTGTTATATAAACGAGTTTGGGTACCAAAAAAAATGAATACAACTGTGAGTGGTTTTACTAATTTTGATCGACCACTTGATCATCTCAATCGTTAGGTACCAAAGGAGGCTGAGGAACAACTGTGCTGAAAAGAGAAACTGATTCAAACTGCTTCACATCATTGAATCGTCTACTGTTCCTTAGCCAAGTCTGATGAGTTAGAGATCCACAACGTCTTCTGTGAATCAGGTATGATTTCTAACCTCATCCTTGTAAATATTTTTTTTCATTGTTTATTTCTGCTTCTTCTACCCCTTTCTATTTTATTTTCTTCTATTTGTTTTTATTTGATTTGTCACTGCCATATTTCTTTGTTTATTCTGTGCCTCTTAAACTTCCAATTGCAGTTCTCATGATTTTCTGGAAATTCATTTTATTTGAATAAAACTCTCTTGTTTATAATCATTTCCAGATTCTGAATTTAATCTTGTAATTATCTGCAATTGTTTAGAAGTTTATTTTATTCTTGAATTCATAACAGTGCTGAAACATTCATGTCATATCTTGAACACTGTTAATTTGAATTCTAAATTTTTTTGAAGATCTGAATATTTAATGAAATTTCACACACCTTTGCTGTTCTGAGTTTATTCTAATTCATTTTAGAAAAGTTGAAAATATTATACTCATTACAGCACTCTATTATTTATCAGTTGTGATAATTTCATTGATTTTCGGATTGGCTTGAATCAGTGATACATCCTGAATTCCATCTTTATTCATGATCATTATGGTTAGAATATGTCTGTTTGAAATCATCTGAAATTCCTGATATTTTGAATATCACACACCTCTCGAATTTGAAATAATCAATCTTGTGTGAATAATTCATTATATCTCAAACTTGACATTGATTCAAGTGATTTCAAATAAATTATTTATTTATGGATCATGAATATCTCTTAATTATTTGATGTAAATGATCTGAAATCATTCTTAAAAATTTATGAAAAATTCCTTTGAAAATCTAGTCGTGAAATTCACTCCTATTTCATTATTATTTGATCTGATTATTTGTTTGTTTAAAATCATTTGAAATTATTGATTTATTGAATCTCACACATATCTCAAGTCAAAAATTTATAATCTGGTGTGATTGATTCATTAAATTCTGATATTTTCATATTTCTCAAATGATTTCAAGTAAACAGTATGTTAATCATTAGATCATGAATCATCATATGTGGCCATCATCTTGACAAGTATGATTTGAAACTATGTTCTGTGTTGCTCTGATACTGTTTTGAAAAAATGTTTGTTCTGGAATCACATGCTTGCTGCTCTGATACATGTGCATAATCTATTATCTGTCTGTTTGGGCTTGGTACTTAATATTTTTTTTTTTTGTCTATGACATTCTTGTTCAGTATCATGTTAAAATTCCTCGTAAATAGAGACACCAAGTGGTATCAGAAGCGCATTATATTTGTTTCACCCATCTGTACTGAGATTCAAAATTTTCACTTTGTATAGATCCATACATTTTTTTATGCCTTATACAAATATATGTGCTAAATTTGTCTGGCTGGGTTTGTGTCTAAATTTCTTTAGCCTGAGATGTCCATGATAGTCCATCAGGGTGTAATTAAATTCCTCGATAAGCGAGAACATGTGGTATCAGTCCTTTTCACTCATCTGTTTTTTGAATTATCACCCTGTATAGGTTCAATTTTTTTTTTAAATCTGTTTAATTTCTTCTTGTAATTGTTTTTCAATTTTAAAATTATTTATTTTTTATTCATTCAGAAATTGAAATCAATATCCAATTTGTGCTGTATTTGTAATTCATCAAAATTATTATTAGATTTTGAAATTATGATGAATTGTGACTGCAGTATGTTTCACAACAAGAGGAGAATATATTTGGATTTTCTTGATGGTTGAATATTTATTATAATATCTTTGAACTGGCAATTATTTCACGACCATCTCCTTTATCTATCACCCGTCTGTCATCCATCATGATTTAATATTAATTTGGAGATTTTTTTAAGGAAAATCATCTTATTTTAAAACAGTGAAAATTATTTGTGATAGAAATGGGACTATATTATTTTTTCAAAATTAGTGATAATTGAAAATTTTCAACAATTCCAATACAGTCGAGCTTATTTCATAATATAATTAATTTAGAAATTTATTTCACAATCCATTTCTGTACCTACCACATTTCTATCATCCATATTGGTTTCATATACCGAGGAGTTTTTTTTTTAAAGCTGAAAATGATAAACATATAATTAATATATAAGAGTGTCTCTAACCTCATTTAAAAATCCAAGCTCTGGTTATGCATGGTTATGAGACGTCTTATAATTTAAGCTGCAACTGATCCCATTTAAAAATCCAAGCTCTGGTTATGCGTGGTCAGTGTGCTCTTAAATAAAAAGGAAATATAGTGCTAAAAATAGAAATAAATTTGAAATTCTCTTCAGTGTATAAAAACCAGCCTATCAATCCATCTTTCTAATCTGTGAAATGTGTTGAAATATTATGACGTATTATGATTTGTTGATTGATAGATATTGGGATTTGAGATTATTCGATCTTGTCACTTAAATTGAATTATTTATTATAGTCCAAATCCATCACTGTTTTTGTGCTTTATTTCTATAAAAAACCTTTGAAAATAATTGGAAATAATTTTTTTTTAAAACTCTCTCCATTTTATATAAAATTCATCATATATCCGTCGTTCTCTAAAATGTGAAATATGCCTCCAGTTCTTAGAATATTATGATTTTTGTTTGACTGATTGAATTTTATGATGACCGTTCTTCCTCTTAAGCTGAAATTATATTTTTAGTCATTTTTCATCTGTATTTTAAAATCTGTATCCTTTTGACGATAACAAAAGGGGGAGAATGGATTAGATTTTGATTTATGAGTGAATATTTTATAAATATTTTTAATTTTGAAAATTTAATTATTCATACATTTCATTCATGCATAGTTATAGGGGGAGTTTCTGTTGTAGGGGGAGCATTTAAACAGGGGGAGTTCAAATATTCACGAACAAACACATTTATTATATTCAAAATCTTTTATTTGTTTGTCATCTTCAAAAGGGGGAGATTATTGTATATAACAATATTGTATACACAATTATATGATTTTTGTTTGATGATAACAAACAAGTATATATTATTTTGAATGTGTTTGTTATTGTACTGTTATATCACATTACAGACAAGAATATAATATTTATATTTAAATAAAATACAACTGTACAGAAATTCAAATATTCACAGTGTTTTATTTAAAAATAATATTTTATTTCAATATTCAAACAGTACAATTTTTTTTAACTCCACTACAACACTCTGTCTTTCAGTCACAGTTTCACTCATTCATTCTTTTACACAGACTCTTATACATATACACTTTTTCACACTGTTCTTGTCTTCAGTCTTCTGTCTTCACAGCATCTTCACTGTCAGTCCAGTCACCGTCTGCTTACCTGTCACATGAAACAGAAAACACATAGTACACTGCAATAGAAACAATACTAAATATATGCGAATATAAATTTTATTTTTAAAATTTTATTTGCCTCAGATTTCTGGTGTGTTTCTCATCATTTTTCATGACCTGATCTGATTTATAAAAAAACCATCAATCTGTGTCTAGACAGCTTGTGATATTCACAGTGATACACTGTAAATACCACAAGGTAGACAGTATGTAAATACAATGCAGGGACAGGAAAACTTGACTGATGGCTGCATATACACACGTGTATAAATACACGTGTGCACTGCCTCGCCAATCAGTTTATACAACTGTGGAGCAGTCACATGGACTAAGTTCGACACAGTGGAAATGTCAAAGTCAACAAAGCAGAATTCAAACCGTAGGGTCGAGTAACAAAGATCAAGCACTACTCACAAGTACAAATATATCAGCAGTGTACATGCATTATCAAGGTCAAGACAATCAGGGAAATCACATGAAGGATGGAAATTAGCATGGTCTAATACAAGTGAGTGAGTCAACAGCAAGTACATGGAATCAGTGAACAACAAAGCAGATCAGCTTTTGAAAACAAGAGCAAATGTCAAGCCAGAAACAGCATTCCAGTCCAAGCAACAAATGTATGCAACATGTTTGAAGATCATGGCATTAAGTAAAGCAAATGAACTAAAAATGGTCGAGCAAATAATTTTCAGTCCAAACAGCAAATAATTCTATGCATGGTGCAAGGCATAGCATGCAATAAATATGAGCACAAAAACAGTTTCAAGTGTTTCAGCAAATTACAAAATCAAGTGATTTAGCATGACTCGGTTTCAAATAAATCACACAGCAATGGTTCACAACAATGGACATACACAAGTGGCACAAGCAAGAACAGTATGTGTAGAGGGACAATTACATAACAAGCTGCTCAGCAAAGTGGTGAAACAAATGGTCGAGACAGTTTATTTTTCATGTCACATACAAATCAGCTCGGCGAGGTCACAAATACATAGCAGTGGAGATAATGCAAGTGTAGGAGTACATAGTGCAAAACTGGGCATCATCAAGTCAACATAGTGAAGAGTGCCAAAGTGATAAACTCAGCTCAACATGTATAATAGCATAATGAAGCCAGCTCATGGTCGAGCACAGTGGTAACAAGCAAGTAGTGTGATAATGCACATAGCAGTATGGAGCAAGTGTACAAGTGGACAGCAACAAAACAACAGGCCAAAACAATGAGATTCGAGATCAGCATGTTAAAGTGGTCGAGACAGTAGTGAGCTAAGTACAAAAATCTCAAGTTAAGCTATTTACATACAAGATGAAGCACAAGACAAAACAGTGTAAACTTGGCAAGGTCAAGCAAGTGTTAAAAATGTTCAAGTGCACACATTGGTTCAGCAAACAGTTTTTAAGGGCTGAAGAATATTTCAGAATGCAAGTGGAAACAGGAAGCTGAATCATTGCTTGCAAGTAAAAGAATATCGGCTAAAATGTTTCCATTCACTGATAACAATATACTCGAGTAATTCCAGAAATGGTTTAAAGAAATCAGTTTTATTTGGCAAGTATTAAACTGATTCAAGAAATCACTTGACTATTTTCATGAGAACAAAATGAAAACTCACAGATCCTATGGCAAAGTTCTTTCTGGACAAATCACAATTCCATGTTTGGTAAGATATAAATCAATTACTCTCTCAGAATGTATCAAACAAAATTCGGGCAAGATTCATTTCCAAAAACTTCATATTTGGCAAGTGTTTGTAACGACCCAGAAAATCTGAACCAATTTAAAAATTTTAAATTGGCTAAAATAATGGATTTTAAATATTTAAAATACATATTTTAAATAATGGCGATGAAAACTGAGTTTGAATCGACAATTGAAAACGAAAATAATTAATTATAATTATATATAGAATTGAAAATGGCGCGGTAGTTCGATAATTCGATTTCAAACTTCAATTGAATATACCGGGTGCAAAACAATCCGGATTTTAGTGAAACCAAAAATATTTAAATATGTTAGTGAATATCTTTCTAACGAATCCGACCAATCGAAATTTGATAGCGGGAATCAAAAGATATGTCCAGTTGAAAATTCTGAATAGTCGCTATGGAATTCAGGCCCTTAAAAATGGACATTTTGCAGATGACCTCGGATTTCGACGAAACCACTTTTGTTGGGTCCGCAGTGTCAAGTTATTGCTAGATTTCAAATTTCATAATTTTTCGAATCAATGTGTGAGCGTGGCAAAAGAAAACGCGTTTGACCAGTTTTCGTTGATTTTAATCGACTGGAAATTGGCCATTTTTCAAATGGTCTCAGAATTCGACGAAACTAGTTTTGTTAGGACCGTATCGTCAATACGAAGCTAGAAAATATTTTTCTAGAATTTTTCTAGTTAGTATGTGACCCCGGTAATTTGAAATGTGCGTTTAAAATTCAATATAGTGATTTAAATGAAAATTCAAAAGGAAACTGATTGTAACGATCAAATCAGCTTGCGATACATATCCCATTGTGTTTGGAATGGGGGTAAAACGCTATGGACGACAGGCGGTGGGCCTCTTTTCGAGGTCGTATGTAAAAGTCAACCCTTTTGCAAATTTAAATAATAAAATAAAATAAAATAAAAATTCTCCCCCCCCTTTATCTTCATTGCCCCCCCCCCCCATTAATAAAATCAGAAACGAAATAAAAAAAACCTAAATAAATCGAGACCCGCCCCCCCTCGTCTGGACGCCGACGAAGACCCGCGCCCCCCCTCGTCTCGACGCCGACGAAGACCCCCCCCCCTCGTCTCGACGCGGACGAAGACTTGTCCCCCCCCTCCATCGATCGAAGCATCGCGACGCCCCCTGGAGCCTCGAAGACGCCGCCATCGACGAACAACGCCACCCTCGAGAGCCCCCGCCTCCGACGAACTGCAGAAAACACCCCCCTCTGTAAGTTTTTCGTTTTGCTGATTTGTTTTTAAAGAAATAAAACTGATTTGTTTTTAAGAAATAAAACTGTTTTAAAAATATAGAAATAAAACTGATTTGTTTTTAAAGAAATAAAACTGATTTGTTTTTAAAGAAATAAAACTGATTTGTTTTTAAAGAAATAAAACTGATTTGTTTTTAAAGAAATAAAACTGATTTTGTTTTTAAAGTATAAAACTGTTTTTTTTATAAGGGTTAAAACTGATTTTATAGGATTTATAAAACTGATTTTAAAAGAAATAAAAACTGTTTTTTTAAGGTATATAAAACTGATTTTTAAAAAAAGAATTTTAAACTGTTTTTTTTAAAAGATTGAATCTAATTTAAAAAAAAAAAAGAATTTTAAACTGTTTTTTTAAAAAAGATTAAAACTGATTTTAATAGAAAGAAAAACTGATTTTAAAAAAAGTATTAAAAACTGATTTTTTAAAAATGATTTATAAACTAGGAAGAGATTAGAAATTTAAAAGGAAAAATCAGATTTTTATATATTTAAAGTCGAAAGAAAAATCAGATTTTTATATATTAAATAGCGAAGTCAAAATTCGATTTTTATATATTGAATAACATAGTAAAAATTCGATTTTTACATGTGTAGAGAATACGGGCGAAAGCGACGAAAGGCGAAGGTTTCTCTAAGTGAAGTGTCGTGAAGTTGGATAGCTATTGGTGAGATTTCTGATTTTAAAATATTATATATGTGTGAAAATGAAAGTGAATTGCTATATATAAATATCTATATATATATATATATATATATATATACGCCCCTCGTCCACAAACCATGGACGATATTTATTGGTTGAAATTGTTGTGAAAGTTGATTGATAGCGAATGATTGTTTGGGATTGTTTGTGATTGATATTGGTTGATTGTGGTTGAAAAATACCCATTTGTGGTTGTGAAATATTTGGTTGAAACCACATAGGATTAGTTTGTGGAAATGAAATAAAAAAATATACATGCCGCCTGCGTGCGAACTAGATGCATGATCACCATTGTCAAAAACCGCGAGGTTTTAAGGTAGAGCGAGGAGCCGTACTAGGGACGGTCCCGGTGTAACTACCCTGCCGTTATGCTGCCGAAATTTTGAATAATATTTGTGTGTTTGAATTATTTTCATATGCTTAAACTATATTTATTCATTGTATAGAAAACATTCATGTGTTGAATTGATATTCATTCGTTGTTTAGAGATTCATGTGTTGAATGGTATTCATATTTTGAAATAAATTGTTCGATAATAAAAATCGCATTTTTATCTATATATAAAAACTATAGAAAACATTCATGTGTTGAATTGATATTCATTCGTTGTTTAGAAATTCATGTGTTGAATGGTATTCATATTTTGAAATAAATTGTTCGATAATAAAAATCACATTTTTATCTATATATAAAAACTATTGAAAACATTCATTCGTTGTTTAGAAATTCATGTGTTGAATGGTATTCATATTTTGAAATAAATTGTTCGATAATAAAAATCACATTTTTATCTATATATAAAAACTATTGAAAACATTCATGTGTTGAATTGATATTCATTCGTTGTTTAGAAATTCAGGTGTTGAATGGTATTCATATTTTGAAATAAATTGTTCGATAATAAAAATCACATTTTTATCTATATATAGAAACTATAGAAAACATTCATGTGTTGAATTGATATTCATTCGTTGTTTAGAAATTCATGTGTTGAATGGTATTCATATTTTGAAATAAATTGTTTTATGATAAAAATCCTATTTTGTCACCTATATGAACTATATAGAAAAATAGTGTTATGAAATGAATCGTTTTACAATAAAAATCACATTTTTATTGTATGCATAAATCGTTGAAACGTGAAGTGTTAAAAAAATAGCCACTTGTTCAAAATAAACATATATGAGTTGAAATATTCATTAATTAGCTAATGAAATGATTTGCACCTATTTATGTAACATTAGAATGAATGGAGTTTTTAAACCAAATAGAAATCAAATATGAAGTCGAATAGAAATTGATAAATGATAAGAACTGTATATATATATGTACATGCAATATTCATTGAACAGGTTATAGCAAAGGGGCTAGAGAAGAGGAATAAAATTTTGTGCCCGACAAATAGGTACACATTTACTGATTTGTTTGGGTGATGATTTTGAGCCTGTTGGCTAGCCGCTTGGCTTTTTCTTTTTATTATTGAGATTAGAAGGACCGGGATGCTATTTGCGATTTCCCGATGCTCCCGGTGCAGGGGAGGTTATGGCGAAATTTTTCCAAAATTTAAGGCGTTAGAAAAATATTTGAAGTGAAAACGATATTGAAATTGTTGAATGAACTATATTTATATAAATATATAAATATAAATAAAAATTAAAACGAAACGAGGCCGTGCAGTTCGTATTTCGAAACCGTGATTTCAAACGACTAGTACGGGAGATCCGACCATTGGATTTTCCCGAAACCTCAACCGTCGGGTTCGCCTTGGAATAATCTTTCCAACGGCACCAACCTTGTAAAAATCCAACGGTTGGATTGTCTGGAATGTTTAATTAAAATCTGAAGAAAAACAGCGACAGAAACGATTATATTTATTTATATATATAAATATAATTATATTAAATCGAATAACGACGCTGCAGTTCGTAATTTGAAATCGAAAATTCAAACGATTGTACCGGGAGATCCGACCGTCGGATTTTCCCGAAACTGGAACCGTTGGATTCGTTTTGAAAAGACCTTTCTAATGAGGTAAATTTTGTGAAGATCCAACGGTTAGATTTTCAGATATGTGTAAATCAAATCTGAAGAAAAACAGCGCCACGGCCGCCTTATGGCCCGAAGCGTCGTTTTGAATAAAATGGCTATTTTAAAATAAATAAAAATAGCGATAAATAGTTATAAAATATCATAAGCGATATGGAATGGAAATAAACTGAATTTGCTTGATTTATGTGATGTTTGATGGTTGAATGTGTTTGGTGTGAAAATTACATTAAAGGACAAAATTGGTGTTGTAGAATAATTTAACCATTGAAATAAATTGAATTGAAATTCTAAATATACGTGAATTATTTGAGAAGGCCGAGTTAATTCTCATTTCAAATAATTGACCGACGATTGAAAGTCGAAGATAAAGACGGTGGTCGAAGACCGGAGATCTTCACCTCGTTTGGATGGTAACCGAGGTCCTGATTGGGAGGCATCCCGAAATATGGATAATGAGTGGTGATCGTCCAGACGTACGTGTTGGTCGATGGGTTTGCGAGGTATTTAGTGCCTCCGGTTTCGTTCAGACCCAGAACGGACTTGTAAATAGACTGTGTGTCTGACATAGGATTTATTATGTGTGGCATGCTAAGATGCAGTGATCAAGGCTTCTGTTGAAAAGCAAAGTCTTGTGGTGATGATCAAAGCACCGCCTGTGTGACATAGCTTTGTGTATAACATGAATTCGCGAGCCTCACACCCCGGTATGAACCTAAAACGGGAGAACGGACCTCAGGGAGGGCCTACGTTTCCTCCTAGCTAAAAGTGGCGTCAGTGGTTTTACACGCCCTGACGAGTTTGACTTATGTGGTTGTTGCTGTTGCGAGGCGCCTCGGTTAGATCGGACGATCCGGGTCCGATGGAGTCACTTGTTGGCTCGCTTACGCCCCAAAGGGCGGCGAAACGTAGTGCTCAGGCATTTTTAATCCACTCCGTGTGGACCGGCCCTGTCGCTCCAAGGATCGATGCGTTCTGATCCTGAGACACGGGCTAGGCAGTCTCGAATTCGGTAAGGACTATCTTTTGCCTTGGTTCATGACGGAAATCCAATTTCCAAATACCTGATCGTGCGGTTTTGATTGTATATATATATATGGCGACATGATATATGGTACCCATGCCGTCTATGATTGATAGTTATGATTTGAAATTGTTTTCAAAACATATAGACACTAGCAATAATATCAAATGCCTTTGTTTTGTTCGTATCAATCATATTTTGGCCATTATAAGGTAAAACTCTATCCTCCGGTTTGCGTTGCATTGTGTGATGGGAACTGAGTCTTATAATGGCTTCATTGTTATAAAAAGCATAGCGATGTTTAAAAGAAAGATTTATTTTAAAGCACTGGCAATCCAATGGAGTAAACCCGTTCCACGAAAGTGGCGTGGTCCTGTGATTAGCCAATTATATATGTGTTGAGTAGATTTCTCATACCAGTCCCATGACTGACTCGTAGTTTGTTTCACTCTCAAACTCGGGTGCCCCTTTTTCTACACGGGCAGCCTTGTATTCAGGTTTAGCTGGTTCTTTCTGGATAGCTGGAGCTGAAGATGGATTCTATCATTTATTCTTTTTATGCTGTTCAGCTCCTATTGTACATATTTTTTTTATTTCCGCTGTAGACATTTATGTATAGCTG
The DNA here is from genome assembly GCA_030737875.1 of Allium sativum. Taxonomy (NCBI): domain Eukaryota; kingdom Viridiplantae; phylum Streptophyta; class Magnoliopsida; order Asparagales; family Amaryllidaceae; genus Allium; species Allium sativum. The sequence goes on from CM060921.1 coordinate 285,203,378, forward strand.
AACTCTATTTGTACTAAGTAAGATCCTGTATACTGTGTAACTCTGATGATTAATTTTATCCAGTATATTTTGTTGTTCATATCTGGTGTATTTATTTAATTCTGTTCTGCTATTATATGTTTCTGTGTTATATTCCAAAGATAACCTTGTTTCCGTGAGAACGGGAAATCGGGTCGTCTCAGTGTTTAATGTTTAATCTCAGCAAACATTTTCATGGCAAGAATGAGTTCACAAACATTTCCAAATACACATTTTTTTTTTTTGGAAATCAAAGATGGGATTCTCGGCAACAAATCATGGTTACTATACAAAGAAATTCGAATGCAAAATATTTCCAGAAATGTTTCCAATCAAAGGGCAATATTTGGTAAGTACTAAATCCTACAAACTAGTTTTGGGAATAAATTCAAAGCTAAAGGCAATGTTTTCAAATCGAGGCAACCAGAGGGACCAACAGAGAAAAATCACGCAAAAGAAAACCGCAAATCAGACGAGCCATTCAGTGAAATCAGAGCTCAATTAAAGGATTTCTAAATCCTATAAACACAACCATTCATCACTGGCAAGCAACCATCGAAAACTAACATAAAAAATCAGAGTATACTCAAAAGAAAAACTCAGAGAAAACTTACAAGCTTTACCATCTGTTTTCGATCGTAGAAAAATCCCAAATCGAAGAGAGTCAAGACTCAAAGCTTTAGAAGCCATCAGAGAATCACTTTTATCAAGCAACCGATCAGTAATTGGGAGAAATTTCAGAAACCCTAGATATTCTTTTTCGCAGCCGCCATTTCCAAGTTCCAGAGGAAAAGAGAAAAAGGATCGGGCTAATTAGAAAGGGAATGGGCCGGTCATTTTGTTTTGGACTAAGCCGATTTTTGCTTAAGAACTAAAAAGGGGATGACCCTCTTTTCTTAATTTCCTAGGGTTTTTCTTTTTTACTTGTTTTGTACTTTCTATTTTGCTTTGTAAAAACTATCGAACAGTTTAGAAGTCTGCAAAATTTCTAGGGTTCCAGTCAGGGTGTTGATTGGCAGTCCACTAGAGTCTGTAAATCTAGGTTACGTGTTACTGGTTTGTAATACGGGAAATCTGATCGAGGGGACATCGATCAGTCTATGGTTTTGAGCGTAGAGTTAGAATAGGAGCGAGAGTCGCGAGTGTACAAGGTCTTGTATGCGGGATCTGTTCTATCATCTAGTAGAAACCTTAGGAATGCAGCAGTAGGCAGGGTTTTGCCGAAGCTGGGTATATCTGTGTGTGATTTATTTTCTGCACTTTTATTTCTGCTGCATTCTGTGATCTGTTTATTATTTTAAATATCCTGTCAATTTTTTCAATTCAGTTTAAAAACTGTGATAAACCCTATTCACCCCCCCCCCCCTCTAGGGTTAATCTAGATCCAACAGATTAGTTATGTCTGAACACACGTTTCCCGGTCCTTTTGGACCTATAGTATGACCACTTCCGGCCTATAAAAACCCGAGGTACCTCCATTCATAATCCACATAAGTAAAATGCTGGGCCATGTTAAAGCCCAAACACCACTCCTAGCTAAAAAGAAACATGTGCACTCCCTACGGTCCATATCCCGTTTTTGACTCATACCGGGGTGAGAGGCTCGCGAAGTCACTATATACACAAAGCTATCCCTAAACAGGCTATGCTTTGATCATCAGCCACAAGGCCTGCTTTTCAACAAAGCCTTGATCATTGCATCTTGGCGTGCCAGACTGATAATTCACGCCATGCGATCGATACTATTACTATATACCCGGGTGTTAAGCAGAGAATAGATTCTCCACCACCAAACAGACATATATTAATACAAATCGATGGAATTACATGGGATGAACTCCAACGTCAGACACGCATCCATTTACAAGTCCGTTCTGGGTCTGAACGGAACCGGAGACACCAAAGAGGCGCTCGCTTGTCCGCACGACCAACACATACTTCCGGACAACTACTGCTTCAACCGCGTACTGGGAGCAAGTCAGTCCAAGGCATCAGTAGTCGTCGTCCATTCGGTGTGAAGATCGTCGGTCTTCAACCATCGTCTTCTTGTATCTTTGATTTAATCGCCGTGCAATTATTTGAAATGAGTTAAACTCGGTCTTTTCAAATAATTGTCGCATAATTATAATTTAAAACATTTCACATATATTTATAACTATTTATAGCTATTTTTATTTATTTGAAAATAGCTCAAAATAAAAAAACGACGCTTCGGGTCAGTGGGCGGCCCTGGCGCTGTTTTTACCAAATTTTGATTTATACATATCTTAAAATCTAACCGTCGGATTTTGATGAAATTTATATCATTGGAAAGCTCTTCCCAAAGCGGTCCTAACGGTTCCAGTTTTGGGAAAATCCAACGGTCGGATCTTTCGGTATAATCGTTTGAAGTTACGATTGTCGATACGCGAACTGTCGCTCTCGTTTCGTTAAATTTTATATTTATATATATATAAACCACTAGGTGATTCCCATTATTAAAATCCATTCTTTTTATTCTATAAAAAAACAATATTTTTGTTCGCCAATTCTAATGCGACAAAAATGACGTTTTCAACAATGTACATTTTTATATTCAATAAAATGATATTTTTGTTCGTCAATTCTAATGCGACAAAAATTATGGTTTCAACATTGTATATCTTTATATACAATAAAAATGATATTTTTGTTCGCCAATTCTAATGCGACAAAAATGACGGTTTCAACAATGTATATTTTTATATTCAATAAAAATGATATTTTTGTTCGCCAATTCTAATGCGACAAAAATGACGGTTTCAACATTGTAAATCTTTATATACAATAAAAATGATATTTTTGTTTGCCAATTCTAATGCGACAAAAATGACGTTTTCAACAATGTATATTTTTATATTCAATAAAAATGATATTTTTGTTCGCCAATTCTAATGCGACAAAAATGACGTTTTCAACAATGTATATTTTTATATTCAATAAAAATGATATTTTTGTTCACCAATTCTAATGCGACAAAAATGACGTTTTCAACAATGTATATTTTTATATTCAATAAAAATGATATTTTTGTTCGCCAATTCTAATGCGACAAAAATGACGGTTTCAACAATGTATATTTTTATATTTAATAAAAATGATATTTTTGTTCGCCAATTCTAATGCGACAAAAATGACGGGTTCAACAATGTACATTTTTATATTCAATAAAATAACATTTTTGTTCGCCAAATCTAATGCGACAAAAATGACGGTTTAAAAATGTACACTTTCTTTAATTACATAAAAATGTTCTTTTTCTCCAATTCATTTTTATAACGTAAAAATGTACTTCTTATCCTATTCCTTCTAAATACACAAAAATGTACTTTTTGTCTAATTCATTTTAAGTACACAAAAATGTACATTTTGTCTAATTCATTTTTAATACACAAAAATGTACTTTTTGTCTAATTCATTTTTAATACACAAAAATGTACTTTTTGTCTAATTCATTTTTAATACACAAAAATGTACTTTTTGTCTAATTCATTTTAAATACACAAAAATGTACTTTTTGTGTTTCTACAAAATGAAAATGTAAATATTTTATCTCTTTTTCTTTTACATTGAAAAATGTAAATTCTTTACCTTTACATTGAAAAATGTAAACCTTTCATTGTTACATAGAAAAATGTAAATCTTTCATCTTCACATAGGAAAATGTAAATCTTATATTTTTACATAGAAAAATGTAAATCTTTTAATTATCTTTATTACATTAGAAAAATGTAAATTCACTAATTATCTTTAATACATTGGAAAAATGTAAATTTTCTATTTCTCTTTATTACATTAGAAAATTGTAAATTTTCTATTTCTCTTTATTACATTAGAAAAATGTAAATTTTCTATTTCTCTTTTTTAATGCACATTTCTCCTTATAGGGGATATTTTCCTATCTAACTCACATATCAATTTGGTGTCAAAGTATGATAACCAAAAATAATGGTTTTTGTCTAACCATTTCTATCTACCCAACGTTGTAGTTTCAATATCCACAGATATAATAATATGGTTTTTGGTCTAACCATTTCTATTTACCCAACTTCGTAGTTTCAATGTCCACACATATAATAATATGGTTTTTTGGTCTAACCATTTCTATTTACCCAACGTCGTAGTTTCAATGTCCACACATATAATAATATGGTTTTTTGGTCTAACCATTTCTATTTACCCAACGTCGTAGTTTCAATATCCACACATATAACACAATATATGAGATGAATCACAATAAAAGGTCTCATCTTTATTTTATTTGTAAATCAAATAAAATATCAAATCTTTATTTGTAAATCAAATAAAATATCTAATCTTAATTTATCTTTTAATTAAAATTTAAAAGATTTAAACTTTCTTTATTTTATAAATCATAAACAAAATAAAGATTCAATCTTTTTGTTCATTTTGCAAATCAAAACAAAAATTCAAACTTTTGTTTTTATTTTGCCAATCAAAATAAAAATCAAACTTTTGTTTTTATTTTGCAAATCAAAATAAAGATTCAACTTTTCATTTTATGTTGTGAATCAAAAATAAAGATTTAAACTTTCTTTGGTGAATCAGAATAAAGATTCAATTTTTTTTTTAATCTGTAAAACAAAATGAAGACTCAAAATTTCATTTTTGTTTGTAAGACAAACAAAGATGAGATTTTTCATTTCTATAAAGGAATAAAAATAAAAATAATAAAGATGAGAACTTTATAGAGATTACAACAGAATTTATAGATCTAAACTGACATGCTATATCACGATATCACAACAAATATTAATAACCATACAACAATCACAACATCGCAAATCAGAAATAATAACATACAATGATTCACATAACGAATAAAATTAAATTATTTAATTATTCAAAATTTAGAAATCTCACAGTCGTTGCCGATTTGGCCAAAATTTCAAATAGTCCAGAATGGTCCCGTTTCAGTTCAGAGTCGTAGATCTTGACAATACGATCACAACGTCACTGAAATCATCGAATTCCGAGTTGAAACGAATCAGTTATGATTAATTTAGCTATAAAACAATTTTATATTAATTAATAAATTAATTAATTAGTCAAAATACCTCTCTTCTTCCTTCAGTTTTACAGGCCGTGGGTTTTCCTATCTCGCTCGAAACTAGGGTTGGCTTTTGCGATCGACACAGGACATGGGAGGGGGATTGGACGGTGGCAAGGTGTCGGGCTAGGGGCGGCGCTCGAGGGGGGAGTGGTCGCGGCTGGCTCGGCGCGCCCAGGTGGGGCCGACGGCGTTGCAAAGGCGGCGGGTTTTGATGGTCGAGGCGGGCGCTACAGGCGACGATGGTGGGTGATGGCCGTATGGATGTGAAGGTGGTAAAAATCTCTTCAAAATATTGAACTGAAGTGGTGGGATTTACTGAGTAGATCGATGGGAATTTGTGGAGGAAGTTTCGACGGGTTTAGGTCATTGATTTTAAGGTGGCGGCGGCAGATATAATGAACAGTGGTTTTAGGGTTTTAAATCCTATATTTATAATATTTTTAATGTATTTCTACAATTAAATCCATATCTTTCAAACCGGTTCAATTTCAGTCCAGCAGAAGGTGCCCCTAGCCAATAGCCCATATTCCGGATCCAATGGGGCAGGTCCCGTCAGACCAAACGGCTGTCTGTGGCCTGTATTATTTAATTTAATAATTAAATCCTTTAAAAATTTAATTCGTCTGCATAAATAAATTCACAGAGGCAACATACGGACTCAGAAAAATCCAGAAAAAATATATTTGTCTTTGTTATGACAATACGGTCCTAACACAACTAATTTCGTTGAATTCTGAGACTGTTTGAAAAATGGCTATTTTTCAGTCGATTAAATTTAACTAAAATCGACAAAACACATTTTCCTTCGCCACGCTCACATATTAATTCGAAAAATTCTAAAAATTGAAACCTAGCAATAATATGACATTCCGGTTCCAACAAAAGTGGTTTCGTTGAAAACAGAGATCGTTTGAAAATTGACTATTTTCACTGGCTTTAATATTATTTAGAAATGAAATTTTTAATTTCTGCCACATTTTTCCACCAAATTATTTAAAATAAATTTTTTAAATTGGTTCGGATTTTCAGGGTAGTTACAATCTCCCCCACTTAAGAGTTTTTCGTCCTCGAAAAGGAAACAAAGTAAAGTAGGAAACAAGATGGAAAATGTAAATTGGGGTAAACGTACCTTAATACAAAAGTTATTCGAAGATGTCCACTCTGCACTTGGGGTAAGCCTTTTTGATGCTATCTTCTGTCTCCCAAGTACAGTCTCTAGGATCCCCACTCCATTGAACTTTGACTAGGTTGATTCTCTTGTTCCTCAAAATTTTGGTTTCTTTGCCAATGATCTTGATCGGGTCTTTTCTCACCGTTAGATTTGGAGAAATATCTAGGACCTGTTGATTTAATTCATCCTCAATCAGATCTGGATCATGCACAAGCTTGCGGAGTTGATACATATGAAATACATCATGCACCCCTGGCAGCCAGTCAGGTAGCTGCACTCTATAAGCGAGAGTACCAATCCTTTCGAGGATAGGAAATGGACCAATGAATCTCGGTGCCAACTTTCCCGTCTTCCCAAAGCGAATCACGCCTCTCAAAGGAGAAACCTTCAAGTATACTCGATCACCCACAGATAATTCTAGATTTCTTCTCCGCTGGTCTGCATAGCTCTTCTGTCGGCTCTGAGAAGTCAGCAAGCGCTTCTTAATCAAGTCAACCTTATCCGATGCTTCACGAACCATGTAGGGGCCCAAGACTAGTCGATTGCCTGACTCTACCCAACATGCCGGAGATCTGCATGGCCTGCCATATAGTAATTCAAACGGGGACATCTTCAAGCTTGCTTGGTAGCTATTAATATAGGAGAATTCCACCAAGTGCAAGTGGTCCTCCCATGAACCGCCATAATCAAGAATGCAAGCTCGCAACAAGTCTTCCAAAACACGGTTCACCCTCTCAGTCTAGCCATCTGTTTGAGGGTGATAGGCAAAGCTCAGATTCAACTTGGTCCCAAGCTCTTCTTGAAAAGCTTCCCAGAATTTGCTGGTAAATAATGGATCTCGATCACTGACAATGCTTTTGGGAACCCCATGAAGTCTGACTATCTCTTTAAAATAAAGCTGTGCCAAACTACAAGTTGTTCTATTGGGCCGAACAGGGATGAAATGGGCAGACTTTGTTAAGCGATCCACAATCACTCATATGCTATCATTCCCTTTTCTGCTTCGGGGCAAGCCATCTATAAAGTCCATAGAAATTTCCTCCCACTTCCAACCTGGAACTCCCAGTGGTTGCAACAAACCGGCCAACTTCTGTTGATCACTTTTAACTTGCTGACAAGTGGGACATCTAGCAACATAAATAGAAATATCTCTCTTCATCGACCTCCACCAAAATGTGCGCTTTAGGTCGTGATACATCTTGCTCACTCCAGGGTGAACACTAAGCTTAGATTTATGACATTCATCCATAACCTCCCTTCTGAGCTTAGAGTTGTATGGGACACAGATTCGGCCTAATAGCCTCAGAACCCCTTTGTCGTCAATTTGGAAACTTGTAGTTTCGCCATCCTAAATTCTTTTGATAATCCTCTGAATATATTTATCATTCTTCTGAAGAGCAGAGACTTTATCAATCAGAGTAGGAGTGATAATGAGATGGGCGAGAATAAGCTTGTCATCATCTGCATTCTTTCTACTGAGCGCATCGGCCACAACGTTGGCTTTCCCTGGAGTATATAGGATATCCAGATCATATGATGCAAGAAATTCGACCCAGCGTTGCTGCCTCAAATTCAAATCTTTTTGGGTAAAAAGATGTTTCAAGGATTTGTGATCCGTGTAAATTTCAAACTTCTCACCTAAGAGATAATGCCTCCATATTTTAAGAGCAAACACAATAACCATTAGCCCAAGATCATGCATGACGTAATTCTTCTCATGCGGTTTCAGCTGGCGGCTAGCGTATGCGACTACTCTGCCTCTTTGCATCAGCACCGCACCAATACCTTAAATAAATAAGGGATAACATGTTAAAATGAGATTTGACATTAAAGGAAAATGTTATCTCTGATACGTTAATTTGTAAAAGAAACAACCTTGCTTAGAAGTGTCGGTCCAGACCTTCAAATCCTGATTGCCATCTATGATGGTCAACACAGGCGCATTGGTCAACCTCTTCTTTAGCACTTGGAAAGCTGCCTCGCATTCCGGTGTCCAATTGAATTTTGTATGTTTCTTGGTCAGGTTTGTCAATGGGCAAGCTACCTTCGAGAAATCTTTGACAAATTTCCGATAATAGCCAGCCAGTCCTAAGAAACTTCTGACCTCTGTGGGAGTTCTAGGTTGCTTCCACTCTTGGATGGCTGAGATCTTTCCTGGATCTACTGAGATGCCTTCCTTTGATACAACATGGCTGAGGAATTTCACCTCTTCTTGCCAGAATATGCATTTAGAAAAATTTTCTTTCAGCACATTTCTTCGCAAAATCTCCAAGACTTCCCTCAGATGTTGTTCGTGCTCAGCAGTGGATTTGGAAAAGATGAGGATGTCGTCGATGAACACGAGCACAAATTTATTTAAAACATCTCTGAACACCCTATTCATCAGATCAATAAAATATGCTGGAGCATTACATAGACCAAAGGGAATTACTAGCCATTCATAAAAGATATCCGGTCCTCTGAAAGCAGTTAAAGGCACACACTCTTCTGCAATGCGAAGTTGATGGAAGCCTGTAGCTAGGTCCATCCTAGAAAATACTCGCGCTCCATGCAAGTGGTTGAGCAAGTCATCAATACGTGGCAGTGGGTATTTGTTCTTCAGAGTTTGTTTGTTGAGATCACGGTAGTCCACGCACAGCCTGAGAGTACCATCTGATTTTGGGACGAACACCACTGCTGCACCCCATTCTGAGAAGCTGGGCCTGATCAGACCCTTCCACAAAAGCTGCTTGGTTTGATTTCTCAGCTCCTCCTTTTCTTTTGGCGACATTCTCCGTATGGGATGTACGACAAGCCTTGCATTCAGAGCTAAATCAACTCGGAAGCTTATTTCTCTATGCGGAGTTAAGCCCTCAACTTCTTTGAATACATCAGTGTAATCTTTGACGACAGGGATATCCTTAATAGAAGTAAGGGTAACTTCTAGAGAAGACCAGAATGTTTTCCTGTCGGTGGCTGAGCCATGGCAGGGGATACATACATTACCGAGTTTAGTTTTAACTTTGACAATTCTTTCGGCGCATACTAACTCAACCTCATACTTTGCTAGCCAATCTATACCCAATATGATGTCATATCCAGAAAACTCCATGATGATCAAATTAAAAGGAAACTGATAGCGAGAATAGGAGATAAGCACTTTACAATACTAATCTAGAATGAGGGAACCTCCTATCGGACTATTAGCTCTAATCAAATTTTTGAGTTTTCTTGGTTTCAGTTTCAACTTTTTACTTGCATCTTTAGAAATAAAGCTTCTTGCAGCACCAGTATCAAATAAGACAGTAATAGGGATGTTCTTAATATTAAGCGTACCTCCTAAGACATCGGGTTTACTAGGCCCCTCAGTCGAAGCTGGTGCATCTGCTCTCTCATAAACATGTGCCACCTGAGCATTCCTTAGCAGTGGGCAGTTCGCCTTAATGTGCCCCTTTTGATGACAATTATAGCATTCCCTCTTGTCCTGAGAACTCTGGCCACGATTCTGAGGATTCGGGTTACAGTTCTGGCTAGGTCCTGAATCATTTCTCTTGACCCTTTTTGGTGCTCTACACTCATAATCAAAATGTTCAATCTTGTCGCAGTTATAGCAGGTCACCTTGCTCCTGTCCCTCTTCTTCCCTTGTGGCTTAGCGGCAGAAGAATTGCTCGCCTCCGGTTTCTTGTTAGCATGTTCCTTCTGGTTGTTGCTTTGACTTTTCCCTCTTTCCTGCGGTCCAGACCTGTCATTTTCCTCGTAGCGGCATGCCATCTCTACTACTTCATTGAAGGGAAGCTTGATATGGGCAGTGACTCGGTTCAAATATTTCTTGGACAGACCCTTGATAAACATTTTATTCTTCTCTACCGGATCTTGAATCAAACCAGGAGCATATCGTGAAAGCTCATCAAACTTCCTCACATACTCAGAAACGGTCATATTCCCTTGCTGTAGGTTAACGAACTGCTCATGCAGGCGCTCTCTAGCTTGTGGGGGTATATACTTCTCATTGAAAAGTTCCTTGAATTTGTCCCAAGACATATTGGCCACGTCATTGCAGATCTTGACCGTATCCCACCAATGCCCGGCTTCCTCTTTTAATTGCCATACTACCAGGTAACGCTTTTGCTGATCTTCCAGTTCTAAGCCCTCTAGGATCTTTTCACAATCTTTAAGCCATGCTTCCGCCTGAATCGCAGACTCTCGCCCCGTGAAAGGTACACCTCCAAGGTTTTTGAATTTCTTTGACATTCTCTCCAAATCGAAGGGCTGTGGAGGTGGAGGTGGTTCGGCTACGACCTCTGAAGTATGTTGTTCCTGAGTGATGGGGGTCTCGTCTCTAGTTTGCCCTCCAACTCCAACTAGGGCTCCTCCTCTAGCCCCGCCTCGAGCTCCACCTCGGGCTCCGCCCCAGGCTGTTCTTGCTCTAGTATCCATTTAAATCAGTCTGTACCATCAAGGAAAGAGTCAGGCCAACAAAAATGAGAATTTTCAAGAAAAGATAAGATAAGGACAAGATGAAAAGATGATGATGTAATGACTGATAAATATGTGTTATTCTGCTGTGCTCATTCTAGGACATTACTAGTCCTGTCTCTAATGAGCTACTCATCTTAGAATAATGTGGATTCTATCTAGACAAATTGTTCTAAATATGTTATATTCCAAAGCTAAGGTTAACCTTAGGCTCTGATACCAACTGTGAAGGTACCGCGAAATCCGGTAGGCTTTGCAACCATCCCTTCATCCTCCAGTACAGTAGGTAAAACCTACTATGGCTTACAGTTGTACCTCAGACACCTTGTTTTACGGCAGCCCTTTTGAGATCCCCCGGCCGCAGCCTACCAACCCAAAAAAGGGACATGTGGGGGTAAGTGTCTCCCGTTCGCCACCAAACCGCGAAGCGAGAACCCCCCATCATGCTGCATCCTATTACCAGGCATGCCAAACAAGGACTGGTGTGAGGAATCTTCCTATACTAACTATCAATATGGCAAATCACAGGACCACGCCGCTAATGCGGAACGGGTTTACTCCATTGGATTGCCAGTGCTTAATTTTATAAAGTTTATATAAAACAGCGAAATGACTTTTGAAAAAAAATGAAATCATTATAAGACTCAAGTCCTATCACACAACGCAACGCACACAGGAGGATAGAGTTTTCCCTTATGATGATCAAACATGCTTAATACGTGGAAAGTAATATTTTTATATTATCATTAGTGTTTAAGCAGTATTAAAATACTTTAATATAAATGTAGCAATCATAGACGGCATAGGTACCATATACTATGTCGCCGTATATAGGTTTACAATCAAGACCGCGATGTCGTATTGGAAATTGGTTTTCTGTCATGAAATCGAGGCTAGGTGTAAAGACCCGTAACTTCCCCGTAAAGGAAAGCGTCGGATAGTTCGAGAACAAACCACAACAGAACGCATATAAAAGAACATTTCACTATATATTACAACAATGCATCAGATTACAAGAATATACAGAGTATAAAAGAATATTACACAGAAATATCAGAGATTTAAATTACATTTAAATTCATCGCAGCGGAAAATAATACAATACACAACTAGAAGAGATATACGGATACAAAGCTTTCCGGATATCGTTCCAGCTGTAAACCAGGATCCTGTGAATATAAATCTGCAAAACCAAAACTACTAGCTGCCCGTGTCAAAATAAGGGCACCCAGAGTTTAGGTTAAAACAATAAACTCCAGGTCAGTCATGGGACTGGTGTGAGAACTAAAACAGTTATTAATCTTTATTTTAAATCATTAGGTAAATCAAGGGACCACGCTGTATAACACGGAACGGGTTTCCTCCCAAGAATACCAGTGCATAAAACAAACAGCGCAATGCTAAATAAAGAAAAAATGAAGCTGTTATAAGACCCAGGTCCTATCACACAATGCAACGCAAGCCGGGGGATAGGGTTTTCCCTTATAACAGCCAAAGAATGCTTGATACGTTTAAAACAAATCATTTGATACTATAATAAGTGCATAGTGTATAAAACAACTTCAAATCATAAGTATCAATCATAGGCGGCATAAGCGCCCCATCCCACTATGTCGCCATATATAGGATTACAACTAAAACCGCAAATGTCACGTATTTGGAAATTGGATTTCCATCTATGAACCGAGGCAAAAGATAGTCCTCAACCGATTCGAGACGCTCTAGCCCGTGTCTCAGGATCAGAGCTCGAGTGACCCTTGGATCGTCAGGGCCGGTCCACCGATGTGGATTAAAATGCCTGAACACTGCGTTTCCCCACCCTTTGGGGTGTCAATGAGCCAACGAATGACTCCATCGGTTCGAGAACGACCGATCAATCCGAGGCGCCTCGCAACAGCAACAACCACATAAGTCAAACTCGTCAGGGCGTGTAAAACCACTGACGCCACTTCTAACTAGAAAGAAACGCATGCCCTCCCTGAGGTCCGTCTCCCGTTTTTGATTCATACCGGGTGTGAAACTCGCGAATCAAACGTTACACAAAGCTACGCCACAAAGGCCGTGCTTTGATCATCAACCACAAGACTTTGCTTTTCAACAGAAGCCTTGATCATTTGCATCTTAGCATGCCACACAGGCAAGCCATCCTATGCAACCGATATCAGTCACACAGAATGAAATCCGATGTCAGACACACAGTCCATTTACAAGTCCGTTCTGGGTCTGAACGAAACCGAAGGCACCTAGTACCCCGCATATCCATCGATCTCCAAGTACGTCTGGACGATCACTAACTGTTTCCATCTTCTTGGGTGTACAGCCCAATCAAGATCATCAGTTATCACCCAAACGACGTGAAGACCTCCGGTCTTCGACCATCGTCTTCATCTTCGACTTATCGTCGTATCAGTTATTCAGAATGGGATAAACCCGGTCTTTCCGAATAACTCGCGTATATTTAAATAAGTGTTACACAAACACAACCTACGCCTCATTCCAATTCATTAGTCACTAACTGTAAATTAATCAAGAGAATAATTTCCCAAATATTAACCCCGAAGGCCGAAACCAACATCAGATCAATATCCAGAAAACCATTCTGCTTGGCTAACCGACAGTTAGTTTCTAAATTTCACATTCATAGGGAAAGATTCCCATTAATTTTATCAAAGATAAATCCCTTGAATTTATTCTTTAATCCATTTTTTGAATATCAATTCAAACTAGTCGGGATTAGCGAACCTTACCGAAGTAATCATTTGTTTTAATTTCCCAATCCCAACCTATTCATCCCATGAAGTAAAACTGGTAATACTTCATATCTAACACCACGGTGTTATCGGTAAATTCAATTACCATTTCACGTTCAAATCTAATTAAAGATTTAACTATCGCCTGGAGCAAAACTGGTGATACTCCACTTTCGATCATTTCAATCTAATTAAAGATTCATTAAAACTCCACTTAGTTTTAATCTTCGACTGGGTTAAAGAATCAGTGTCATTTAAAACACGGTTCACGATAAACCCAAAATCACATTCCATTAATTATCGGGTTAAAGAACGAGTGTTATTTAAAACACTGTTCACGATAAACCCAAAAATCAATATCAATTCAATTCCAATTAAATATTATTTAATTGGTACACTTCATTAAATCTAAATCAAAAGATTTAATCTTTTCTCAGCTGGGTTCAAGAACAGTGTTAGTGAAGACACCATTCACGACAAACCCCAAATCACATTCATTAATTATCGGGTTAAAGAACAAGTGTTATTTAAAACACTGTTCACGATAAACCCAAAAATCATTCCATTAATTATCGGGTTAAAGAACGAGTGTTATTTAAAACACTGTTCACGATAAACCCAAAAATCAATATCAATTCAATTCCAATTAAATATCATTTAATTGGTACACTTCATTAAATCTAAATAAAAAGATTTAATCTTTTCTCAACTGGGTTCAAGAACAGTGTTAGTGAAGACACCATTCACGACAAACCCTAATCACATTCGATATTCAATACAAGGCTCTGAATAGAAAATATATCGGCTTATATTCAATATCGAATTCTACGACTAACAAATGTCGTATTGGAAATAACGATATACATATATATCTTTCAAATTTCCATAACAACACCTGTATAATCAAGAATTCCAACATCGAAATATTCCGAAGACAATTTCGATTCAAATCCACTCCAATGTAATCATTGGAAATTTTGGTTATTTTCAAAACCCTTTTCAAATTCAATTTATTTATTTAAAAATAAATAGAATTATAATTCTAGTTCAAAACTAGTTCATTTCGATAAAAATCTATTTTTATCTTTTCAAATATGGAGGTTTTCATCCCAAATCTTCACAAATCATTTCTTATGATTTTACACAAATTATTACTATTTTTAATAATTTTATCAAGGCCCGTACAGTCGATTTCCATTAACGGCCATCGAACTGCACTTACAGCGACCTTTTTCGAATTTGATTTGGACGTATCTCCAAATCCAACCGTTAGATTTCAAATTTCTAACATTCATTAGAAAGCTCTTTTCGATACGAACCCAACGGTTCCGGTTTTAGGAGAATCCGACGGTCGGATCTCCCGCAATGTCCGTTTGAAATAAATGGTCGAAATTCACGAACTGCCGCGGCACGGCGCGTTCTATTCAGGCCATTATATTATATATAAAATATATATAATATATATTTCGTCGATTTCTATTTAAAACGAATTATATAAACAGTTTTAAATTCATTTCAAAATCTATTTCAACTTCCATTTCAATTCAAAGCAAAATTGAATTCTTCTTTATAAATTCGTTTCAAAATTCATTTCTGTTCAATTCAAATTTCAATTCAATTTGAATTCATATTCAATTCAATTCATTTCGAAATCGTTTTCAATTCAATTCATTTCGAAATCGTTTTCAATTCAATTCATTTCGAAATCGCTTTCAATTCAATTCATTTCGAATTCGTTTTCAATTCAATTCATTTCGAAATCGTTTTCAATTCAATTCATTTCGAATTCGTTTTCAATTCAATTCATTTCGAATTCGTTTTCAATTCAATTCATTTCGAAATCGTTTTCAATTCAATTCATTTCGAATTCGTTTTCAATTCAATTCATTTCGAAATCGTTTTCAATTCAATTCATTTCGAAATCGTTTTCAATTCAATTCGAAATCGATAAAATCGATATAAATATCGTTCACGTCAAAATGGCGTCAATCTAATCAACACGGCTTCATAAAGTTCTATTTTCAAATATTCTATTTCAAATATTTCTTTTTCAAATATTTCTATTTTAAAACTGGAATGAGGCCCAATCAATTACCATATAATGTTAATTATATGGATTTTCTACAACACATGTATATATCAACAACGATGAATAATCAACCATCAACCAAAGTGCACTACACTGTATAAGCATCCAATATAGACATTTAACGCTTATAGCAGCTTGTCAATCAATCGATCGACATATTTAATCAATCAGGATGAGTGAACTTCAAAATTTCATCCTAACACCCGTGTGGGGTTTCAAACAATCAAACACATATTTTATTTGTGCAGTTAGGCGATGTGTAAAATTTATCGACCCAATCAACGTCATTCAAATAGGTGTACATAAACAAACCGTCTGGTTTGTAAATGAATATTTATTTATTCACATTCACGTTAAAAATTATATTTTTAACGATAACACATTTTATTTTAACATATGAATTTCTATTCAGTTCATTCGTTAAATAAAATGCTATTTTTATTTTTCTAACTTATTTTAGAAAATTTCGGCGGCATAACGGCACGATACTAGAAACGGGACAAGGCCTAGCCTTATCCCCGGTCTAGTGAAGGCCCACGCCATTCACACATCAATCATATCAATTCATTTCACCAAAACAATCCAATCCAAATCAAATAATCTAACCAACTACACAACCAATCAAACAAGTCCATGGTTTGTGGACGGGTGTCGGGTGCTTCTAATAAGCACCGTCTGCATCCTAGTATATATATGTATAACTTAGAAAAATAAATTGAAAGGTGAGAAATTCTCACCTTATAGCTATCCTAGCTCCACGGCACTTCTTTTTCGAATCTTCGTCAGCTTCGTCGCCCGTAGCCACTACATATATAAAAATCGAATTTTGACTTCGTTATTCAATATATAAAAATCGAATTTTTATTTCACTTCTCAATATATAAAAATCGAATTTTTAGTTCGCTATTCAATATATAAAAATCGAATTTCCATTTCAAAGTTCAATATATAAAAATCGAATTTCCATTTCAAAGTTCAATATATAAAAATCGAATTTCCATTTCAAAGTTCAATATATAAAAATCGAATTTTTATTTCAAAGTTCAATATATAAAAATCGAATTTTTATTTCACTTCTCAATATATAAAAATCGAATTTCCATTTCAAAGTTCAATATATAAAAATCGAATTTTTATTTCAAAGTTCAATATATAAAAATCGAATTTCCATTTCAAAGTTCAATATATAAAAATCGAATTTTTAGTTCGCTATTCAATATTGAAAAATATGATTTTTACCTTTTGCTTTCACATATAAAAATATGATTTTTTTTACCTTTTGCTTGCACATATAAAAATATGATTTTTACCTTTGCTTTCACATATAAAAATATGATTTTTTACCTTTTGCTTGCACATATAAAAATATGATTTTTACCTTTGCTTTCACATATAAAAATATGATTTTTGCTTTTAAAATCAGTTTATTATTTGCTTATCAAAAACCAATTCAGTTTTTATCTTTATAAAAAATAAATCAATTCAGTTTTTTTTTCTTTAAAAAAAATAAATCAATTCAGTTTTTTTTTATAATACTTTTATAAAATCAGTTTTAAAATTCCTTAAAAATCTCAGTTTTTATATTTTTTTTAAATCAGGTTTTTACTTTCTCAAAAAAAACAGTTTAAATTTTTTTTTTTTTTAATTTCCGAATTAAAATAAATTAGATAAATAAAATAAAAACTTACAGTCGGATTAGGGTCGGCGGGTGGAGGCGCAGAGGGGTCTGGTGGAGGCAGGATGTTAGCGTCGCTGGTCTCGGCGTCGGAGGTGGCATGGAGGCGTCGGGCTAGGGTTTGCTGAAGGGGATCGGGTTTGGGGCTACCGTTGCTCGAGTGGAG
The DNA here is from genome assembly GCA_030737875.1 of Allium sativum. NCBI lineage: Eukaryota > Viridiplantae > Streptophyta > Magnoliopsida > Asparagales > Amaryllidaceae > Allium > Allium sativum. Next base: position 285,220,795 of record CM060921.1, read on the forward strand.
AGAGGCGATGGGAGGAGAGGCCTCTCGCCGGAGGTGGCGTAGGTCGGGGGAGGAAGGGCGATGTTGGGGGGGCATCGACGAACGGGGGTGGGGGCGGCGGGATGGAGATCGACATTTTTTTTTTTTTTATTTGAAAACGAATTAGAACGGGGGGGGGGGCCAGAGAGGGTATAGGAGAAGGGATATTTTTTTTTTTATTTTATTTAATTATTTAACTCAATTTAAAGTTGACTTTCCGTTTCAACTCAGATTTGAACCCGCCGACTGTCGTCCCTAGCATAATACCCCCATTCCGAACACAATGGGATATGCCACGTAGGCCAATTCGACTGTTTGCATCAGTTTCCGTTAAATTTACATTTAAATCACTATATTGAATTTTAAACGTACCTTTCAAATTACCGGGGTCACATATTAACTCTAAAAATTCCAGAAAAATATTTTCTAGCTTCGTATTGACGATACGGTCCTAACAAAACTAGTTTCGTCTAATTCTGAGACCGTTGGAAAAATGGCCAATTTCCAGTCGATTAAAATCAACTGAAACTGGTCAAACGCGTTTTCTTTTGCCACGCTCACATATTGCTTCGAAAAATTATGAAATTTGAAACCTAGCAATAACTTAACATCACGGACCCAACAAAACTGGTTTCGTCGAAATCCGAGGTCGTTTGCAAAATTGCTATTTTTAAGGGCCTTATATTATATTAAAATATATATAAATTCCACAGCGACTATTTCTAAATTTCAACTGGACATATCTCATCATTTATAAAGTGAAATCTCAGTTTCTCGACTTCGTTGGAAAGATATTCACTATTAGATTCCATTATTTTTGGTTTCACTAAAATCCGGATTGTTTTGCACCCGGTACATTCAATTGAAGTTTGAAATCGAATTATCGAACTACCGCGCCATTTTCTATTCCTTTTATAATTATATATAAATATTTATATTCTAACGACGACGCGTATAATATATACGTTCGAATTATATTCGAAATAAATTTCTCGTCGATATTATTTAAAATAATTCATTTTAAATAATCAAAATTCGCTAAAATTGCCAAAATAAAAATTTTAAATTGGCCCAGATTTTCCGGGTTGTTACAATCTCCCCCACTTAAAACTTTTCGTCCCCGAAAAGGAACAAAGTCGAAAGTGGTTTGATTATTCAGCTCTACGCTCAATCTGGCTTCTCTTCTCCAACTCTTTAGTTCCTGAGAATTTTCAAAATTTCAAAAATTTGGCTAACACCCTAAATTTTTGAAAAATTTCGCCATAACCTCCCCTGCAATGGGAGCATCGGGGAATTTCAAATAGCTTCCCCGGTCCTTCAGATCTCAAAAAGAAAAAGAAAAAGCCAAGCGGCTAGCCAATAGGCTCACAAAATCATCATCACCCAAACAAAACAGGAAATTATGTAGTAAACATGTACCTATTTGTCGGGCAAACAAATTTTATTCTCTGGCTCTAGCCTCCTTGCTATGACCTGTTCAATAATATACATGTATATGCAAGCAGATGCGACCAATTTTCAATACAGTTCAATATTCGATTCAATTAGGCATAACAGTTCAAAATTAGCAAACAAATAAACAAACAACACAAACATCAATCAATTAGTTGATTAGCTTTTCAAATTCATAACTTTGATACATATACAAAAATCATGTTTTTGATGCCAAATCACAACAATAGGCCCTATCTAATTTTGGTTCTCACACCAGTCTAATGGAAATATATAGATATCACACCTTCGTCACACGAATATAAATTCTGACGATGAGTACTCAACCATCAGAATCCTCTTCGGGCCCCTAGGGTATGATTCTATATCTATCCAATATATTAAAACTTCGAATACACGCGGATCAGACGTATACGCAAAATCTTTATATACTGGACTGTCCAACTCAATATAAATAGTTAATCAGATACGAATAATTGATTTAAATTTTCAAAACAAAAATTGTTTTCATTTGAAAAATATACTCTTCACACTCGTTCTAGGATTCTACTGATCCTATCTCTAACGAGTCATTCCCATTGGATATTACTAATCCAATATCTGATGTATTCTTTCGTATGGTTCCAATGTGCCTTGTTCTCTGAGCTTTGTAAACCAAAGCTCTGATACCAAATGTAAAGACCCGTAACTTCCCCGTAAAGGAAAGCGTCGGATAGTTCGAGAACAAACCACAACAGAACGCATATAAAAGAACATTTCACTATATATTACAACAATGCATCAGATTACAAGAATATACAGAGTATAAAAGAATATTACACAGAAATATCAGAGATTTAAATTACATTTAAATTCATCGCAGCGGAAAATAATACAATACACAACTAGAAGAGATATACGGATACAAAGCTTTCCGGATATCGTTCCAGCTGTAAACCAGGATCCTGTGAATATAAATCTGCAAAACCAAAACTACTAGCTGCCCGTGTCAAAATAAGGGCACCCAGAGTTTAGGTTAAAACAATAAACTCCAGGTCAGTCATGGGACTGGTGTGAGAACTAAAACAGTTATTAATCTTTATTTTAAATCATTAGGTAAATCAAGGGACCACGCCGTATAACACGGAACGGGTTTCCTCCCAAGAATACCAGTGCATAAAACAAACAGCGCAATGCTAAATAAAGAAAAAATGAAGCTGTTATAAGACCCAGGTCCTATCACACAATGCAACGCAAGCCGGGGGATAGGGTTTTCCCTTATAACAGCCAAAGAATGCTTGATACGTTTAAAACAAATCATTTGATACTATAATAAGTGCATAGTGTATAAAACAACTTCAAATCATAAGTATCAATCATAGGCGGCATAAGCGCCCCATCCCACTATGTCGCCATATATAGGATTACAACTAAAACCGCAAATGTCACGTATTTGGAAATTGGATTTCCATCTATGAACCGAGGCAAAAGATAGTCCTCAACCGATTCGAGACGCTCTAGCCCGTGTCTCAGGATCAGAGCTCGAGTGACCCTTGGATCGTCAGGGCCGGTCCACCGATGTGGATTAAAATGCCTGAACACTGCGTTTCCCCACCCTTTGGGGTGTCAATGAGCCAACGAATGACTCCATCGGTTCGAGAACGACCGATCAATCCGAGGCGCCTCGCAACAGCAACAACCACATAAGTCAAACTCGTCAGGGCGTGTAAAACCACTGACGCCACTTCTAACTAGAAAAAAACGCATGCCCTCCCTGAGGTCCGTCTCCCGTTTTTGATTCATACCGGGTGTGAAACTCGCGAATCAAACGTTACACAAAGCTACGCCACAAAGGCCGTGCTTTGATCATCAACCACAAGACTTTGCTTTTCAACAGAAGCCTTGATCATTTGCATCTTAGCATGCCACACAGGCAAGCCATCCTATGCAACCGATATCAGTCACACAGAATGAAATCCGATGTCAGACACACAGTCCATTTACAAGTCCGTTCTGGGTCTGAACGAAACCGAAGGCACCTAGTACCCCGCATATCCATCGATCTCCAAGTACGTCTGGACGATCACTAACTGTTTCCATCTTCTTGGGTGTACAGCCCAATCAAGATCATCAGTTATCACCCAAACGACGTGAAGACCTCCGGTCTTCGACCATCGTCTTCATCTTCGACTTATCGTCGTATCAGTTATTCAGAATGGGATAAACCCGGTCTTTCCGAATAACTCGCGTATATTTAAATAAGTGTTACACAAACACAACCTACGCCTCATTCCAATTCATTAGTCACTAACCGTAAATTAATCAAGAGAATAATTTCCCAAATATTAACCCCGAAGGCCGAAACCAACATCAGATCAATATCCAGAAAACCATTCTGCTTGGCTAACCGACAGTTAGTTTCTAAATTTCACATTCATAGGGAAAGATTCCCATTAATTTTATCAAAGATAAATCCCTTGAATTTATTCTTTAATCCATTTTTTGAATATCAATTCAAACTAGTCGGGATTAGCGAACCTTACCGAAGTAATCATTTGTTTTAATTTCCCAATCCCAACCTATTCATCCCATGAAGTAAAACTGGTAATACTTCATATCTAACACCACGGTGTTATCGGTAAATTCAATTACCATTTCACGTTCAAATCTAATTAAAGATTTAACTATCGCCTGGAGCAAAACTGGTGATACTCCACTTTCGATCATTTCAATCTAATTAAAGATTCATTAAAACTCCACTTAGTTTTAATCTTCGACTGGGTTAAAGAATCAGTGTCATTTAAAACACGGTTCACGATAAACCCAAAATCACATTCCATTAATTATCGGGTTAAAGAACGAGTGTTATTTAAAACACTGTTCACGATAAACCCAAAAATCAATATCAATTCAATTCCAATTAAATATTATTTAATTGGTACACTTCATTAAATCTAAATCAAAAGATTTAATCTTTTCTCAGCTGGGTTCAAGAACAGTGTTAGTGAAGACACCATTCACGACAAACCCCAAATCACATTCATTAATTATCGGGTTAAAGAACAAGTGTTATTTAAAACACTGTTCACGATAAACCCAAAAATCATTCCATTAATTATCGGGTTAAAGAACGAGTGTTATTTAAAACACTGTTCACGATAAACCCAAAAATCAATATCAATTCAATTCCAATTAAATATCATTTAATTGGTACACTTCATTAAATCTAAATAAAAAGATTTAATCTTTTCTCAACTGGGTTCAAGAACAGTGTTAGTGAAGACACCATTCACGACAAACCCTAATCACATTCGATATTCAATACAAGGCTCTGAATAGAAAATATATCGGCTTATATTCAATATCGAATTCTACGACTAACAAATGTCGTATTGGAAATAACGATATACATATATATCTTTCAAATTTCCATAACAACACCTGTATAATCACGAATTCCAACATCGAAATATTCCGAAGACAATTTCGATTCAAATCCACTCCAATGTAATCATTGGAAATTTTGGTTATTTTCAAAACCCTTTTCAAATTCAATTTATTTATTTAAAAATAAATAGAATTATAATTCTAGTTCAAAACTAGTTCATTTCGATAAAAATCTATTTTTATCTTTTCAAATATGGAGTTTTTCATCCCAAATCTTCACAAATCATTTCTTATGATTTTACACAAATTATTACTATTTTTAATAATTTTATCAAGGCCCGTACAGTCGATTTCCATTAACGGCCATCGAACTGCACTTACAGCGACCTTTTTCGAATTTGATTTGGACGTATCTCCAAATCCAACCGTTAGATTTCAAATTTCTAACATTCATTAGAAAGCTCTTTTCGATACGAACCCAACGGTTCCGGTTTTAGGAGAATCCGACGGTCGGATCTCCCGCAATGTCCGTTTGAAATAAATGGTCGAAATTCACGAACTGCCGCGGCGCGGCGCGTTCTATTCAGGCCATTATATTATATATAAAATATATATAATATATATTTCGTCGATTTCTATTTAAAACGAATTATATAAACAGTTTTAAATTCATTTCAAAATCTATTTCAACTTCCATTTCAATTCAAAGCAAAATTGAATTCTTCTTTATAAATTCGTTTCAAAATTCATTTCTGTTCAATTCAAATTTCAATTCAATTTGAATTCATATTCAATTCAATTCATTTCGAAATCGTTTTCAATTCAATTCATTTCGAAATCGTTTTCAATTCAATTCATTTCGAAATCGCTTTCAATTCAATTCAATTCATTTCGAATTCGTTTTCAATTCAATTCATTTCGAAATCGTTTTCAATTCAATTCATTTCGAATTCGTTTTCAATTCAATTCATTTCGAATTCGTTTTCAATTCAATTCATTTCGAAATCGTTTTCAATTCAATTCATTTCGAATTCCTTTTCAATTCAATTCATTTCGAAATCGTTTTCAATTCAATTCATTTCGAAATCGTTTTCAATTCAATTCGAAATCGATAAAATCGATATAAATATCGTTCACGTCAAAATGGCGTCAATCTAATCAACACGGCTTCATAAAGTTCTATTTTCAAATATTCTATTTCAAATATTTCTTTTTCAAATATTTCTATTTTAAAACTGGAATGAGGCCCAATCAATTACCATATAATGTTAATTATATGGATTTTCTACAACACATGTATATATCAACAACGATGAATAATCAACCATCAACCAAAGTGCACTACACTGTATAAGCATCCAATATAGACATTTAACGCTTATAGCAGCTTGTCAATCAATCGATCGACATATTTAATCAATCAGGATGAGTGAACTTCAAAATTTCATCCTAACACCCGTGTGGGGTTTCAAACAATCAAACACATATTTTATTTGTGCAGTTAGGCGATGTGTAAAATTTATCGACCCAATCAACGTCATTCAAATAGGTGTACATAAACAAACCGTCTGGTTTGTAAATGAATATTTATTTATTCACATTCACGTTAAAAATTATATTTTTAACGATAACACATTTTATTTTAACATATGAATTTCTATTCAGTTCATTCGTTAAATAAAATGCTATTTTTATTTTTCTAACTTATTTTAGAAAATTTCGGCGGCATAACGGCACGATACTAGAAACGGGACAAGGCCTAGCCTTATCCCCGGTCTAGTGAAGGCCCACGCCATTCACACATCAATCATATCAATTCATTTCACCAAAACAATCCAATCCAAATCAAATAATCTAACCAACTACACAACCAATCAAACAAGTCCATGGTTTGTGGACGGGTGTCGGGTGCTTCTAATAAGCACCGTCTGCATCCTAGTATATATATGTATAACTTAGAAAAATAAATTGAAAGGTGAGAAATTCTCACCTTATAGCTATCCTAGCTCCACGGCACTTCTTTTTCGAATCTTCGTCAGCTTCGTCGCCCGTAGCCACTACATATATAAAAATCGAATTTTGACTTCGTTATTCAATATATAAAAATCGAATTTTTATTTCACTTCTCAATATATAAAAATCGAATTTTTAGTTCGCTATTCAATATATAAAAATCGAATTTCCATTTCAAAGTTCAATATATAAAAATCGAATTTCCATTTCAAAGTTCAATATATAAAAATCGAATTTCCATTTCAAAGTTCAATATATAAAAATCGAATTTTTATTTCAAAGTTCAATATATAAAAATCGAATTTTTATTTCACTTCTCAATATATAAAAATCGAATTTCCATTTCAAAGTTCAATATATAAAAATCGAATTTTTATTTCAAAGTTCAATATATAAAAATCGAATTTCCATTTCAAAGTTCAATATATAAAAATCGAATTTTTAGTTCGCTATTCAATATTGAAAAATATGATTTTTACCTTTTGCTTTCACATATAAAAATATGATTTTTTTTACCTTTTGCTTGCACATATAAAAATATGATTTTTACCTTTGCTTTCACATATAAAAATATGATTTTTTACCTTTTGCTTGCACATATAAAAATATGATTTTTACCTTTGCTTTCACATATAAAAATATGATTTTTGCTTTTAAAATCAGTTTATTATTTGCTTATCAAAAACCAATTCAGTTTTTATCTTTATAAAAAATAAATCAATTCAGTTTTTTTTTCTTTAAAAAAAATAAATCAATTCAGTTTTTTTTTTATAATACTTTTATAAAATCAGTTTTAAAATTCCTTAAAAATCTCAGTTTTTATATTTTTTTTAAATCAGGTTTTTACTTTCTCAAAAAAAACAGTTTAAATTTTTTTTTTTTTTTAATTTCCGAATTAAAATAAATTAGATAAATAAAATAAAAACTTACAGTCGGATTAGGGTCGGCGGGTGGAGGCGCAGAGGGGTCTGGTGGAGGCAGGATGTTAGCGTCGCTGGTCTCGGCGTCGGAGGTGGCATGGAGGCGTCGGGCTAGGGTTTGCTGAAGGGGATCGGGTTTGGGGCTACCGTTGCTCGAGTGGAGAGAGGCGATGGGAGGAGAGGCCTCTCGCCGGAGGTGGCGTAGGTCGGGGGAGGAAGGGCGATGTTGGGGGGGCATCGACGAACGGGGGTGGGGGCGGCGGGATGGAGATCGACATTTTTTTTTTTTTTATTTGAAAACGAATTAGAACGGGGGGGGGGCCAGAGAGGGTATAGGAGAAGGGATATTTTTTTATTTTATTTTATTTAATTATTTAACTCAATTTAAAGTTGACTTTCCGTTTCAACTCAGATTTGAACCCGCCGACTGTCGTCCCTAGCATAATACCCCCATTCCGAACACAATGGGATATGCCACGTAGGCCAATTCGACTGTTTGCATCAGTTTCCGTTAAATTTACATTTAAATCACTATATTGAATTTTAAACGTACCTTTCAAATTACCGGGGTCACATATTAACTCTAAAAATTCCAGAAAAATATTTTCTAGCTTCGTATTGACGATACGGTCCTAACAAAACTAGTTTCGTCTAATTCTGAGACCGTTGGAAAAATGGCCAATTTCCAGTCGATTAAAATCAACTGAAACTGGTCAAACGCGTTTTCTTTTGCCACGCTCACATATTGCTTCGAAAAATTATGAAATTTGAAACCTAGCAATAACTTAACATCACGGACCCAACAAAACTGGTTTCGTCGAAATCCGAGGTCGTTTGCAAAATTGCTATTTTTAAGGGCCTTATATTATATTAAAATATATATAAATTCCACAGCGACTATTTCTAAATTTCAACTGGACATATCTCATCATTTATAAAGTGAAATCTCAGTTTCTCGACTTCGTTGGAAAGATATTCACTATTAGATTCCATTATTTTTGGTTTCACTAAAATCCGGATTGTTTTGCACCCGGTACATTCAATTGAAGTTTGAAATCGAATTATCGAACTACCGCGCCATTTTCTATTCCTTTTATAATTATATATAAATATTTATATTCTAACGACGACGCGTATAATATATACGTTCGAATTATATTCGAAATAAATTTCTCGTCGATATTATTTAAAATAATTCATTTTAAATAATCAAAATTCGCTAAAATTGCCAAAATAAAAATTTTAAATTGGCCCAGATTTTCCGGGTTGTTACACTAGGGATCGTCCTCTTCCGATTCGAGACACTCTAGCAAATGCCTCATGATCCCCCGTAGTGAACCCTTGGATGCGGTAGGGCCGGTCCCCACCTAACGGTAGTGGATTAGTTATGCCTGAACACACGTTTCCCGGTCCCTTTGGACCTATAGTATGACCACTTCCGGCCTATAAAAACCCGAGGTACCTCCATTCATAATCCACATAAGTAAAATGTCGGGCCGTGTTAAAGCCCAAACACCACTCCTAGCTAGAAAGAAACGTGTGCACTCCCTACGGTCCATATCCCGTTTTTGACTCATACCGAGGTGAGAGGCTCGCTAAGTCACGCTATACATAAAGCTATGCCTAAACAGGCTATGCTTTGATCATCAGCCACAAGGCCTGCTTTTCAACAAAGCATTGATCATTGCATCTTGGCGTGCCACATTGACAATTCACGCCATGCGATCGATACTATTACTATATACCCGGGTGTTAAGCAGAGAATAGATTCTCCACCACCAAACAGAGATATATTAATACAAATCGATTGAATTACATGGGATGAACTCCAACGTCAGACACGCATCCATTTACAAGTCCGTTCTGGGTCTGAACGGAACCGGAGACACCAAAGAGGCGCTTGCTTGTTCGTACGACCAACACATACGTCCAGACAACTACTGCTTCAACCGCGTCCTGGGAGCAAGTCAGTCCAAGGCATCAGTAGTCGTCGTCCATTCGGTGTGAAGATCGCCGGTCTTCAACCATCGTCTTCTTATATCTTTGATTTAATCGCCGTGCAATTATTTGAAATGAGTTAAACTCGGTCTTTTCAAATAATTGTCGCATAATTATAATTTAAAACATTTCACATATATTTATAACTATTTATAGCTATTTTTATTTGTTTGAAAATAGCTCAAAATAAATAAACGACGCTTCGGGTAAGTGGGCGGCCCTGACGTTGTTTTTACCAAATTTTGATTTACACATATCTTAAAATCTAACCGTCGGATTTTGATGAAATTTATATCGTTGGAAAGCTCTTCCCAAAGCGGTCCTAACGGTTCCAGTTTTGGGAAAATCCAACGGTCGGATCTTTCGGTATAATCGTTTGAAGTTACGATTGTCGACACGCGAACTACCGTTCTCGTTTCGTTAAATTTTATATTTATATTTATATATATAAACTACTTGGCGATTCCCATTATTAAAATCCATTCTTTTTATTCTATATAAAAACAATATTTTTGTTCGCCAATTCTAATGCGACAAAAATGACGTTTTCAACAATGTACATTTTTATATTCAATAAAATGATATTTTTGTTCGCCAATTCTAATGCGACAAAAATGACGGTTTCAACATTGTAAATCTTTATATACAATAAAAATGATATTTTTGTTTGCCAATTCTAATGCGACAAAAATGACGTTTTCAACAATGTATATTTTTATATTCAATAAAAATGATATTTTTGTTCGCCAATTCTAATGCGACAAAAATGACGTTTTCAACAATGTATATTTTTATATTCAATAAAAATGATATTTTTGTTCACCAATTCTAATGCGACAAAAATGACGTTTTCAACAATGTATATTTTTATATTCAATAAAAATGATATTTTTGTTCGCCAATTCTAATGCGACAAAAATGACGGTTTCAACAATGTATATTTTTATATTCAATAAAAATGATATTTTTGTTCGCCAATTCTAATGCGACAAAAATGACGGGTTCAACAATGTACATTTTTATATTCAATAAAATAACATTTTTGTTCGCCAAATCTAATGCGACAAAAATGACAGTTTAAAAATGTACTCTTTCTTTAATTACATAAAAATGTTCTTTTTCTCCAATTCATTTTTATAACGTAAAAATGTACTTCTTATCCTATTCCTTTTAAATACACAAAAATGTACTTTTTGTCTAATTCATTTTTAATCCACAAAAATGTACTTTTTGTCTAATTCAATTTAAATACACAAAAATGTACTTTTTGTCTAATTCATTTTTAATATACAAAAATATACTTTTTGTCTAATTCATTTTTAATACACAAAAATGTACTTTTTGTCTAATTCATTTTTAATACAAAAAATGTACTTTTTGTCTAATTCATTTTAAATACACAAAAATGTACTTTTTGTGTTTCTATAAAATGAAAATGTAAATATTTTATCTCTTTTTCTTTTACATTGAAAAATGTAAATTCTTTACCTTTACACTGAAAAATGTAAACCTTTCATTGTTACATAGAAAAATGTAAATCTTTCATCTTCACATAGGAAAATGTAAATCTTATATTTTTACATGGAAAAATGTAAATCTTTTAATTATCTTTATTACATTAGAAAAATGTAAATTCTCTAATTATCTTTATTACATTGGAAAAATGTAAATTTTCTATTTCTCTTTATTACATTAGAAAAATGTAAATTTTCTATTTCTCCTTATTACATTAGAAAAATGTAAAATTTTTATTGCTCTTTATTACATTAGAAAAATGTAAATTTTCTATTTCTCTTTATTACATTAAAAAATGTAAATTTTCTATTTCTCTTTATTACATTAGAAAAATGAAAATTTTCTATTTCTCTTTTTTAATGCACATTTTTCCTTATAGGGGATATTTTTCTATCTAACTCACATGTCAATTTGGTGTCAAAGTATGATAACAAAAAATAATGTGTAACGACCCGAATTTTTAGCTGTTGATTTCTGAATATTTAAATTAGTTTTAAATATTTTATTTGAATTATAAAACTGATTTTTATAAGGCATTTAGTTAAAACAACGATTTAACGTATAATTTAATATAATTAAATATTGATTTCGAATTTGGACAAGATTCTTTTGAGGCGTAGTTATAACTTAATTTTTAGAATTTTACTGTAATTTTTAATTAATTAAATACACAACTTTTTATTTGGAGTATTTTGCACCCTATATGAATATTTTGGGATTTCATAATATAAGTTTAACTACCGATATTATTATATTTTTGGGATTGTGGTACTTCCCTGGACACGACCATATTCTTACCTCTGTCTGTAATGGCTCGTACGCGAATAGAATTTTATAAAACCTCGTACTTTACACTTTATAACTTGAAAACATAATATGTGGAAAATATTCACTAGTTCAACAACCATAGATTTAAAAGAAATGAAATATAATAAAATTCTACTTTCGGCGTACTCTCCAAGCTACCATATCTCGTGCGTCCCACGCTTTTAGTCTCCGTGCCTCCCAAGCCAGTTTAAACGTCGTGCCTGCCAAGTTTTCTTCAACACATACTGACAGTTTTTAAAAGCCGTAAGCCCTAAGTAACCATGTTCCGTGTGTGCCAAGCCACTTAATACCGTGGTAGCCAAACATCGTTGTTTTTAAATATTGGCATCCTATTCTCACTTTCTTTTTCCCATACTTTTCCTTTCTCCAGTGTCCCAAACGAATGAAATCCTTTCTTTCTAAAATCATCCACTTAAATAAAAAAATTGGTAATTATGTACTAACCCAAATTAACCGAAGTTGGATTCTTTGGATCCACAAAATCATGCGTTCCACCGCAGTAAATTGAATATAAACCCGATTAACCGAAGTAGGACAGCAACCCTATGTCGGGGTCACACCGAAATTCTAGGCGACGAAGGTGGAGACTAATGTGATTCCGTTGTCGAGGCGTCAATGAGCATCGAGTATAAATTTCTGGTGAGGGTTGGGAAGATTTGAAGTCACTTGTTATTTTTTTTGAATGGGAGCATGGTCGGATCCGCGACCGTCGCGGGGTGTTCGAGTTTTGGCCTTAGGTATTGGTTGTGAGAAGCTCGAGTTGAGGAGGGATAGAATGGTCTCCGCTGTTAGGTTCGAAAGGCCAAGTTTTGGTGATGTTTTGGATTCATTTGAATTGCTGGAAGGGTGTGGCATTGATTTGTGTATTGAATGGTTCTTGTTTGTGAAGAGATGAAGGGGGAACATGAGCGTGAATGGAGCGGAAATGGTGGAGGACCTGTAGCGGTCTAGAACAGTGGAAAAATAGTGCGACAATGGCGCTTGGTCCCTGTAGCCGATGTTTGGAATAATAGATGAGGAAGAGAAGTACTAAAGAAGACCGGTTAGTATATTTTTATAAACTCATTTAACTCTCATGCCATTTGAGTTTGCACCGTTAACCTCAAACCCAATACATTGTCAAAACCAATGAGATCCTGGAGTTCAATGAGAAGCTATTATTTTAATATATGTCTATGCGTGGACTGGTAATATTGAACAGGAAGGAAACTGTTTTAAATGATAGAGAGGAGGAGCGCACAAAAATTCTGGTGGTGGTGAGCTCATTCATAAAATACCAAAATGAAGTGTTTTCCTGTACTGTTTGGCACGAAGGACTGAAAGTGCATCATTGGATAAACTGTGATTTAGGGGAAGTATAGTGACGGATTAATTGAATTTTTGGGACTTGATCCAATGATTTGTAATGTAAACGAAGGTGAGGTGGGTGTTCAGTTCGACCATGATGAATGGCTACAGCGATTGGCAAAAATCCTGAATTGGAGAAAAACTGTATGGTAGTTGAATGTATTTCTGGAGGATGAATCAGGTCAGTAGCACAAGACATGACCAAGGTGTTAGCTTTATTTTTATTATGGGTTGTTATCAGTAAGGGCTTATCAGTAATGGACCGTGATGGTAGTTTGGTTGGAAGATAATGGGTTGTGACAAGATTGCAATGAACTCCGGTGATCTATTTGAGCACAGGGACGTTGAGGTTGGCGGTTTGAATACGGAGTGGGAACGAACCAGTTATACCGGGAAGAAGGAAAACAATATCGACCGTGTATCCTTGACAAGAAATTATTGTAAAAATCAAATGAAGACGGTCACATTGGGATCTATCGACAAGAGCTACATTGTGAAACCGACTTCACTGAGAATAGAGATACTGGAATTTCGTGACAAAATCAACCGTCTGTTGATTTTAAAATGAAACTAAAACGGAGCTGTCAACTGCAAACTAGGTGAGTAAACTCACTCGTTTAAAATTATTTTATAATGGTTGCTTGGTTGAATAGTTGATAAATTGGTTGATATAATCACATCGTTGATTGATTTTCCATTTATGCGATATTTTTGATGTTACTAACATCTGTGGATGCAGGGAAACAGGTTGGAGGGATCCAACTGGATCCCTCAACACCTTATTTATTGTTTTATTTGATAGTGATATATGTTATGCTACATTATCCATGGTTGAATTTGTGTGTTTGGTTTACCCTGACCTTAGGAACCTGGTATTTTAGATACCGTAAAATATCATCGAATGTGAAAAAGGAAATTAGAATTTAAAAGCAGAGTTTATTTCCAAATTAGAAATAATTTCTTTTTCATTGAGTGCAAATGGAAACCTATTCCATTGGGTAAACCAAGAAAAATGTTATAACTAAAGATATAAATTAAGTGGATCATTAACCATTGGATAAATTAAAAGGCGAGTTCAAATATGAATGTATATTTGAAAGTGAGTATCGGTTTTGAAACCAATATTTGAAATAGATTTGAATTTAGCAAATTTTAGAGGAAAGTTTAAAGAAAGATTTTCAAATGCTTAAAGTAAAAGAATAATAGTTTAAACAAGGAAATATTTTGCAAATAAAATGTATATAAAAAGGGGATTTATAGAAATCGAATTAAGTGGTTAGAAAATGTATAGTTTATAAATATGTTTAAAGGAGAACTTGAATTATGTAAAATAAACAGAGTTTAAAAATGAACAATGGAAGCGTGTGCGTCGCGCACGGTATTTTATTCAAAACAACAATCATAGCACTGTTGTTATAATAGATGTTGTAAATCTATACAGCAAATTTTAGACGCTGCTGTTATAGTAAATGTCTTGGAAAATCTAAATAGCAATTTTAACGCTGCCGTTATAATAACTGTTTTAATAGCAATCTTAATGCTATGGTTACGATAAGTGTTCTAAAAGGCTAAGACAGCGGGTTTAACGCTGTTGTTGAAAGCAATGTTTGGTTTAAAGTTGTAAGTTCTGAATATTTCAAGGTGAATGATAGAAAGGGTTGGTTAGTGATATCGTTAATAAACGAATGATTTATGATTTGAGTTATAATAACGATGTTTATAACATCAGTTTAATTCAAAGGATTTAGAAATGTTTTCTAACTGGGTAAAAGATATTTTCTCAAGAAAGGAATTATAATATTGGAAATGTTTTCCAATGATCGAGAGAGAAAATAGTGCTTTGAAGAACACGAAAGATGGGAAATGGGAATGGGAAATGATAATGTAATAAAGAACTAATATAAAAAGGACCCAGTGTTGAATGATGTTTGGTCGATAGAATTTCCTCCTGGAAATAATATCATTGTTTGCACACCGACATGTTTTCATTTGATAGTTAAATCACCGACTATCAAAGTTTTGACCATTTTAACGTTGTTAATATGGAGAGACCGGTTGGATTATTATCCAGAGAACCACTCCGTATTGGCATAAGCGTTGCAAATCAAATATGCTGAATATCTTGAAGACGGAGTTATGCAAGGGCTATCCTGTTTACGGGATAGTGCCTTCGGTTTGTCCAGACCCAGGACAACTTGTATGGACGAGTGTCTGACAGAGTATTTCCAAGGGGGGTTACGTACGTTGGTTCCTTCAAACGTACGAAGTTGGTGGCATAGAAGGGGAACTTCTTTAGCCTAACAATCTGAGTATTTTTGTGGGAATCAATTAGTGATTTCCAATGGATCTGACGATGTGGCATTCAAAGTGAGTGATGGCCAGATGTTCTGGAAGATAATTAAAACCTCAAGCCTCATCAACCCGGAAGTGGACAAAAATCGGGCAGGCAGCATGGCTATGTGGGTCGCACCCATTAGGATGTATGATCACCTATCTAGAGAAATTCCTTTTGTTCTTAAATCTATCGATGCTGTCCCTTATCGGGAGGCGGTTGCTGATCCCAACCGTCGGTGATATACATTCGATACACTCAAGCGAAATGAGTGGTCGGTCATGTGTGGGCCGGGTTGCAAGATGTTCTTGTTGAACCCAGTGTATTTGCCTCTAGAGATACACGTTCGGAAGGTGGTCCCATACCTTGTCAAGTTGGAATCCAATCTCCAATAAGTGCCTGCGAGTTTGATTGTATATTGTATATGTAGAGCGTGAGATGCAAGCGTTCTACTAGATTTTAATTACTTGTGATTAGACATTATTATAATATCAGATAATATATGATTTCCAAAGTGTTTTGGGTTATCGTAAGGTAAAAACCATCCGTGTTTATGTGTGGATTGGTCTTACGATTATCTTTTCTTTTGAAAAGGATTTTGAAAGTTAAACAAATGGTTGGAGTTTACTCACACCAGTCCCATGACTGACCCAGAGTTTATTTTGTTGTGTTCCCTAAACTCTTGGGTGCCCAAATTTGTACGGGCAGTCAAGTAGTCAGGATTTTTCAGATATACTTGGAGAGCTTGAAGCAGGAGGCTTCACCAGTTAGCTATAGACTATCATATTTTCCGCTGTGTATTTTGTTGTATCTGGAAACAGGTGTTTATAACTGTTCCAAAAGTAACTGCTGTGCTCTGATAATGGTATGTATACAAAGTTACTGATTTGTATTTCAAAGTTTATGTTATCTAATATATTTTATTCGTTCCGCTGTGAGTTTGTGATCTTCGTTTTCTTCTATTCTAATATTTCTTTCTTTCTATTCCTCATCCTCTAACTTCTTTCTAATAATGGTTCGTATTTCTGTGCAATTTGAGTTGTACGTGGGGTGTTATTAGTCGACTCAAAGGGTACAGATTTGCGGGTCGTTTCATTTGGTATCAGAGCTAAAGGTTAAGTGATAACCTTGGCTCTGTGGCGTAACTCAATAGAGATGGGGTTAGTAATACCCTAGGTTGAGTTTGAGTGTATTTGTATTAGCGCATATTTGTAGATTTGATATAAAATTGTTTTATATTGTGTTGACTGGTTTGTTGAGTGGTTTATGAATTGTGGTCGATACAGGATGTACAACTGTATCGATAGGTGTTTCTAAACTCTCGGACAAAACAATTCGACGCAGTATTGTTTTAAAATGGGTAAATGAAGTAATTTGCCCAAAAACTATTTGATACGAAAGGAATAATTTTCTGAAATTATTGAATGTGTTGATTGTTATTACAATCAAATGGAATTATAAAATATTGAAATGGTTATATAACCAAGATAAACTAGAATTAAATTCAAACCATAAATTGGAATTTAAATCCCGGATATTTGAAAATATTCCTTGAAGTATTTTAAAGGTAATATAGCATTGGTTTGAAGAAAATTTTGAATTAGAATGTTTTAAATGGATTTTAAAAGCGATTAAGCATTGAAATCACTTCAGTGGCGAGGAAATAGTACTGATAATGGGTCGCGACATTATCGATATTCATTTTCAAGTTTCTGAGTGATGGATTGCTACCGTAGTGATTTGGGAATAGAAATTTGTTTGAAAATGACAAGATGTTTTAGAAATTCAAAAGTTTTGAATTGGGTTGATTAGAAGTATATGGGTATAAATATATACGATTTCAAACCAATTTGAAATAAAGCCGGGAATTTGAATTCTAAAATTAAAATATAACTTGTATAAGTTGAACAGATTGAAACGGTAAAAATGTATCAAATGAATTGAAATTTAAGTTAAGATAAGTTAAATAAAAATTTGGATTGAATTAAAAATAATTCCAAATGAGATTAAATAAAGAGAGATGTTGAGACTCGAATTGTTCATATGAATTCGACATATGAATAAGCAAGTTGAATATATATATTGGATGTGGTAAATTGGAATCAAGGGTGATGAATTTGAACCCAAGCAGGATAAGTAGATTGGTTTTGGAAATAGAAATCAAGTTTGAATTGATAAAATGGATGTGAACTGATCAGAAGTTGATTAGAGTTGGAAGCTGGATTGATTTGAAGCCAACTGGAAATTGATATATGTATGCTGAGCAGATATTGAGTGGAAGCAAATGCAAGAGATAGAATTATGCCTGACAAAAAGGTACATGTTTACAATATTACTTGGGTTTGATGATTTTGTGAGCCTATGGGGCAAGCCGCTTGGCTTTTTGATTTTCTTTTGGACTGAAGACGCCTAGATAGGCGAGTTGTGGTTGTACCGATTGAGCCGTGCAGAGTAGATGCCGCCGAAATTTTTCAAAATTTAAAGAGTTAGAAATTCTTTTAGAAAGTTTTGATAATTGAAAATCGATATGTTGACAATATATGGAATTAGAAAACCCGATTGGTTAAGCAAAGTGATGCATATATATAAGGATGTGATAATGGGTAGTCCAAAAATGGTGGATGGGTCATTTTAA
The DNA here is from genome assembly GCA_030737875.1 of Allium sativum. NCBI lineage: Eukaryota > Viridiplantae > Streptophyta > Magnoliopsida > Asparagales > Amaryllidaceae > Allium > Allium sativum. The sequence goes on from CM060921.1 coordinate 285,239,219, forward strand.
AAGATCGAGTAACGATATAAGATTTAAAGGTTAAGTGTAAGAACCGAATGTGGATAGGTGGAATATGGAATTTCAACCAAGTAGGTTGTGAGGAGTTAGAGTTTTGGCGTCTTTACTGCTTAGCAATTTCGAGGACGAAATTATTTTAAGGGGGAAGGAATGTAACGACCCGAATTTTTAGCTGTTGATTTCTGAATATTTAAATTAGTTTTAAATATTTTATTTGAATTATAAAACTGATTTTTATAAGGCATTTAGTTAAAACAACGATTTAACGTATAATTTAATATAATTAAATATTGATTTCGAATTTGGACAAGATTCTTTTGAGGCGTAGTTATAACTTAATTTTTAGAATTTTACTGTAATTTTTAATTAATTAAATACACAACTTTTTATTTGGAGTATTTTGCACCCTATATGAATATTTTGGGATTTCATAATATAAGTTTAACTACCGATATTATTATATTTTTGGGATTGTGGTACTTCCCTGGACACGACCATATTCTTACCTCTGTCTGTAATGGCTCGTACGCGAATAGAATTTTATAAAACCTCGTACTTTACACTTTATAACTTGAAAACATAATATGTGGAAAATATTCACTAGTTCAACAACCATAGATTTAAAAGAAATGAAATATAATAAAATTCTACTTTCGGCGTACTCTCCAAGCTACCATATCTCGTGCGTCCCACGCTTTTAGTCTCCGTGCCTCCCAAGCCAGTTTAAACGTCGTGCCTGCCAAGTTTTCTTCAACACATACTGACAGTTTTTAAAAGCCGTAAGCCCTAAGTAACCATGTTCCGTGTGTGCCAAGCCACTTAATACCGTGGTAGCCAAACATCGTTGTTTTTAAATATTGGCATCCTATTCTCACTTTCTTTTTCCCATACTTTTCCTTTCTCCAGTGTCCCAAACGAATGAAATCCTTTCTTTCTAAAATCATCCACTTAAATAAAAAAATTGGTAATTATGTACTAACCCAAATTAACCGAAGTTGGATTCTTTGGATCCACAAAATCATGCGTTCCACCGCAGTAAATTGAATCTAAACCCGATTAACCGAAGTAGGACAGCAACCCTATGTCGGGGTCACACCGAAATTCTAGGCGACGAAGGTGGAGACTAATGTGATTCCGTTGTCGAGGCGTCAATGAGCATCGAGTATAAATTTCTGGTGAGGGTTGGGAAGATTTGAAGTCACTTGTTATTTTTTTTGAATGGGAGCATGGTCGGATCCGCGACCGTCGCGGGGTGTTCGAGTTTTGGCCTTAGGTATTGGTTGTGAGAAGCTCGAGTTGAGGAGGGATAGAATGGTCTCCGCTGTTAGGTTCGAAAGGCCAAGTTTTGGTGATGTTTTGGATTCATTTGAATTGCTGGAAGGGTGTGGCATTGATTTGTGTATTGAATGGTTCTTGTTTGTGAAGAGATGAAGGGGGAACATGAGCGTGAATGGAGCGGAAATGGTGGAGGACCTGTAGCGGTCTAGAACAGTGGAAAAATAGTGCGACAATGGCGCTTGGTCCCTGTAGCCGATGTTTGGAATAATAGATGAGGAAGAGAAGTACTAAAGAAGACCGGTTAGTATATTTTTATAAACTCATTTAACTCTCATGCCATTTGAGTTTGCACCGTTAACCTCAAACCCAATACATTGTCAAAACCAATGAGATCCTGGAGTTCAATGAGAAGCTATTATTTTAATATATGTCTATGCGTGGACTGGTAATATAGAACAGGAAGGAAACTGTTTTAAATGATAGAGAGGAGGAGCGCACAAAAATTCTGGTGGTGGTGAGCTCATTCATAAAATACCAAAATGAAGTGTTTTCCTGTACTGTTTGGCACGAAGGACTGAAAGTGCATCATTGGATAAACTGTGATTTAGGGGAAGTATAGTGACGGATTAATTGAATTTTTGGGACTTGATCCAATGATTTGTAATGTAAACGAAGGTGAGGTGGGTGTTCAGTTCGACCATGATGAATGGCTACAGCGATTGGCAAAAATCCTGAATTGGAGAAAAACTGTATGGTAGTTGAATGTATTTCTGGAGGATGAATCAGGTCAGTAGCACAAGACATGACCAAGGTGTTAGCTTTATTTTTATTATGGGTTGTTATCAGTAAGGGCTTATCAGTAATGGACCGTGATGGTAGTTTGGTTGGAAGATAATGGGTTGTGACAAGATTGCAATGAACTCCGGTGATCTATTTGAGCACAGGGACGTTGAGGTTGGCGGTTTGAATACGGAGTGGGAACGAACCAGTTATACCGGGAAGAAGGAAAACAATATCGACCGTGTATCCTTGACAAGAAATTATTGTAAAAATCAAATGAAGACGGTCACATTGGGATCTATCGACAAGAGCTACATTGTGAAACCGACTTCACTGAGAATAGAGATACTGGAATTTCGTGACAAAATCAACCGTCTGTTGATTTTAAAATGAAACTAAAACGGAGCTGTCAACTGCAAACTAGGTGAGTAAACTCACTCGTTTAAAATTATTTTATAATGGTTGCTTGGTTGAATAGTTGATAAATTGGTTGATATAATCACATCGTTGATTGATTTTCCATTTATGCGATATTTTTGATGTTACTAACATCTGTGGATGCAGGGAAACAGGTTGGAGGGATCCAACTGGATCCCTCAACACCTTATTTATTGTTTTATTTGATAGTGATATATGTTATGCTACATTATCCATGGTTGAATTTGTGTGTTTGGTTTACCCTGACCTTAGGAACCTGGTATTTTAGATACCGTAAAATATCATCGAATGTGAAAAAGGAAATTAGAATTTAAAAGCAGAGTTTATTTCCAAATTAGAAATAATTTCTTTTTCATTGAGTGCAAATGGAAACCTATTCCATTGGGTAAACCAAGAAAAATGTTATAACTAAAGATATAAATTAAGTGGATCATTAACCATTGGATAAATTAAAAGGCGAGTTCAAATATGAATGTATATTTGAAAGTGAGTATCGGTTTTGAAACCAATATTTGAAATAGATTTGAATTTAGCAAATTTTAGAGGAAAGTTTAAAGAAAGATTTTCAAATGCTTAAAGTAAAAGAATAATAGTTTAAACAAGGAAATATTTTGCAAATAAAATGTATATAAAAAGGGGATTTATAGAAATCGAATTAAGTGGTTAGAAAATGTATAGTTTATAAATATGTTTAAAGGAGAACTTGAATTATGTAAAATAAACAGAGTTTAAAAATGAACAATGGAAGCGTGTGCGTCGCGCACGGTATTTTATTCAAAACAACAATCATAGCACTGTTGTTATAATAGATGTTGTAAATCTATACAGCAAATTTTAGACGCTGCTGTTATAGTAAATGTCTTGGAAAATCTAAATAGTAATTTTAACGCTGCCGTTATAATAACTGTTTTAATAGCAATCTTAATGCTATGGTTACGATAAGTGTTCTAAAAGGCTAAGACAGCGGGTTTAACGCTGTTGTTGAAAGCAATGTTTGGTTTAAAGTTGTAAGTTCTGAATATTTCAAGGTGAATGATAGAAAGGGTTGGTTAGTGATATCGTTAATAAACGAATGATTTATGATTTGAGTTATAATAACGATGTTTATAACATCAGTTTAATTCAAAGGATTTAGAAATGTTTTCTAACTGGGTAAAAGATATTTTCTCAAGAAAGGAATTATAATATTGGAAATGTTTTCCAATGATCGAGAGAGAAAATAGTGCTTTGAAGAACACGAAAGATGGGAAATGGGAATGGGAAATGATAATGTAATAAAGAACTAATATAAAAAGGACCCAGTGTTGAATGATGTTTGGTCGATAGAATTTCCTCCTGGAAATAATATCATTGTTTGCACACCGACATGTTTTCATTTGATAGTTAAATCACCGACTATCAAAGTTTTGACCATTTTAACGTTGTTAATATGGAGAGACCGGTTGGATTATTATCCAGAGAACCACTCCGTATTGGCATAAGCGTTGCAAATCAAATATGCTGAATATCTTGAAGACGGAGTTATGCAAGGGCTATCCTGTTTACGGGATAGTGCCTTCGGTTTGTCCAGACCCAGGACAACTTGTATGGACGAGTGTCTGACAGAGTATTTCCAAGGGGGGTTACGTACGTTGGTTCCTTCAAACGTACGAAGTTGGTGGCATAGAAGGGGAACTTCTTTAGCCTAACAATCTGAGTATTTTTGTGGGAATCAATTAGTGATTTCCAATGGATCTGACGATGTGGCATTCAAAGTGAGTGATGGCCAGATGTTCTGGAAGATAATTAAAACCTCAAGCCTCATCAACCCGGAAGTGGACAAAAATCGGGCAGGCAGCATGGCTATGTGGGTCGCACCCATTAGGATGTATGATCACCTATCTAGAGAAATTCCTTTTGTTCTTAAATCTATCGATGCTGTCCCTTATCGGGAGGCGGTTGCTGATCCCAACCGTCGGTGATATACATTCGATACACTCAAGCGAAATGAGTGGTCGGTCATGTGTGGGCCGGGTTGCAAGATGTTCTTGTTGAACCCAGTGTATTTGCCTCTAGAGATACACGTTCGGAAGGTGGTCCCATACCTTGTCAAGTTGGAATCCAATCTCCAATAAGTGCCTGCGAGTTTGATTGTATATTGTATATGTAGAGCGTGAGATGCAAGCGTTCTACTAGATTTTAATTACTTGTGATTAGACATTATTATAATATCAGATAATATATGATTTCCAAAGTGTTTTGGGTTATCGTAAGGTAAAAACCATCCGTGTTTATGTGTGGATTGGTCTTACGATTATCTTTTCTTTTGAAAAGGATTTTGAAAGTTAAACAAATGGTTGGAGTTTACTCACACCAGTTCCATGACTGACCCAGAGTTTATTTTGTTGTGTTCCCTAAACTCTTGGGTGCCCAAATTTGTACGGGCAGTCAAGTAGTCAGGATTTTTCAGATATACTTGGAGAGCTTGAAGCAGGAGGCTTCACCAGTTAGCTATAGACTATCATATTTTCCGCTGTGTATTTTGTTGTATCTGGAAACAGGTGTTTATAACTGTTCCAAAAGTAACTGCTGTGCTCTGATAATGGTATGTATACAAAGTTACTGATTTGTATTTCAAAGTTTATGTTATCTAATATATTTTATTCGTTCCGCTGTGAGTTTGTGATCTTCGTTTTCTTCTATTCTAATATTTCTTTCTTTCTATTCCTCATCCTCTAACTTCTTTCTAATAATGGTTCGTATTTCTGTGCAATTTGAGTTGTACGTGGGGTGTTATTAGTCGACTCAAAGGGTACAGATTTGCGGGTCGTTTCATAATGGTTTTTGTCTAACCATTTCTATCTACCCAACGTCGTAGTTTCAATATCCACAAATATAATATTATGGTTTTTGGTCTAACCATTTCTATTTACCGAACGTCGTAGTTTCAATGTCCACACATATAATAATATGTTTTTTTGGTCTAACCATTTCTATTTACCCAACGTCGTAGTTTCAATGTCCACACATATAATAATATGGTTTTTTGGTCTAACCATTTCTATTTACCCAACGTCGTAGTTTCAATATCCACACATATAACACAATATATGAGATGAATCACAATAACAAGTCTCATCTTTATTTTATTTGTAAATAAAATAAATTATCAAATCTTTATTTGTAAATCAAATAAAATATCTAATCTTAATTTATCTTTTAATTAAAATTTAAAAGATTTAAACTTTCTTTATTTTATAAATCATAAACAAAATAAAGATTCAATCTTTTTGTTTATTTTGCAAATCAAAATAAAAATTCAAACTTTTGTTTTTATTTTGCCAATCAAAATAAAAATCAAACTTTTGTTTTTATTTTGCAAATCAAAATAAAGATTAAACTTTTCATTTTATGTTGTGAATCAAAAATAAAGATTTAAACTTTCTTTGGTGAATCAGAATAAAGATTCAATTTTTTTTTAATCTGTAAAACAAAATGAAGACTCAAAATTTCATTTTTGTTTGTAAGACAAACAAAGATGAGATTTTTCATTTATATAAAGGAATAAAAATAAAAATAAAAATAAAAATAATAAAGATGAGAACTTTATAGAGATTACAACAGAATTTATAGATCTAAACTGACATGCTAAATCACGATATCACAACAAATATTAATAACCATACAACAATCACAACATCGCAGATCAGAAATAATAACATACAATGATTCACATAACGAATAAAATTAAATTATTTAGTAATTCAAAATTTATAAATCTCACAGTGTTGCCGATTTGGCCAAAATTTCAAATAGTCCAGAATGGTCCCGTTTCAGTTTAGAGTCGTAGATCTTGACAATACGATCACAACGTCACTGAAATCATCGAATTCCGAGTTGAAACGAATCAGTTATGATTAATTTAGCTATAAAACAATTTTATATTAATTAATAAATTAATTAATTAGTCAAAATACCTCTCTTCTTCCTTCAGTTTTACAGGCCGTGGGTTTTCCTATCTCGCTCGAAACTAGGGTTGGCTTATGCGATCGACACAGGACACAGGAGGGGGATCGGACAGTGGCACGGTGCCGGGCTAGGGGCGGCACTCGAGGGGGGAATGGTGGCGGCTGGCTTGGCGCGCCCAGGTGGGGCCGACGGCGTTGCAAAGGCGGCGGGTTTTGATGGTCAGGGCGGGCGCTACAGGCGACGATGGTGGGTGATGGCCGTATGGATGTGAGGTGGTAAAAATCTCTTCAAAATATTGAACTGGAGTGGTGGGATTTACTGAGTAGATCGATGGGAATTTGTGGAGGAAGTTTCGACGGGTTTAAGCCATTGATTTTAAGGTGGCGGCGGCAGAGATAATGAACAGTGGTTTTAGGGTTTTAAATCCTATATTTATAATATTTTTAATGTATTTTAACAATTAAATCCATATCTTTCAAACCGGTTCAATTTCAGTCCATCAGAAGGTGCCCCTAGCCAATAGCCCATATTCTGGATCCAATGGGACAGGTCCCGTCAGCCCAAACGGCTGTCTGTGGCCTGTATTATTTAATTTAATAGTTAAATTCTTTATAAATTTAATTCGTCTGCATAAATAAATTCACAGAGGCCACATACGGACTCATAAAAATCTAGAAAAAATATATTTGTCTTTGTTATGTCGATACGGTCCTAATAAAACTAATTTCGTCGAATTCTGAGACTGTTTGAAAAATGGCTATTTTTCAGTCGTTTAAATTTAACTAAAATCGACAAAACACATTTTCCTTTGCCACGCTCACATATTAATTCAAAAAATTCTAAAAATTGAAACCTAGCAATAATATGACATTTCGGTTCCAACAAAAATGGTTTCGTCGAAAACAGAGATCGTTTGAAAATTGACTATTTTCACTGGCTTTAATATTATTTAGAAATGAAAATTTTAATTTCTACCACATTTTTCCACCAAATTATTTAAAATAAAAAATTTAAATTGGTTCGGATTTTCCAGGTCGTTACAATGCCACACAGGCAATTCATGCCATGTGATAGATATATATTGAAATATAACCTCTGAGCTCGTACGTCTCAGAGAAGGGCATTAAGCAAGAGAATAAATTCTCCGCCGCCAAACAGATATATATTTAATAGAAATCAATCACCACATAATGAAATCCGATGTCAGACACACATCCATTTACAAGTTCGTTCTGGGTCTGAATGAAAATGGAGGCACCTTATTCCTCCCCCATATGTCCAATACAGGGAAGCGGCCCTCGCATATCCATCGATCTCCAAGTACGTCTGGGTGATTACCACTTATTACCTCGCCTTGGGTGTACAGCCCAATCAAGACATCAGTAATCATCCAAACGTTGTGAAGACCTCCAGTCTTCAACCACGTCTTCATCGTCGACTTATCGTCGAATCAGTTATTCAGAATGGGTATAAACCCGGCCTTTCCGAATAACTTGCGTATATAATAAAAAAGTACTATAAACCACAACATATGCCTCATTCCAATTCTGAATATTCTTTTATTCAAATATTTACATACTTTGGGAAAGGTTCCCATTAATTTTATCAAAGATAAATTCTTTAAAATTTATTCTTCAATCTTCCTTTGGATGTCATTTCAAACCGTATTCTGTCTTTAACTAGGTTAAAGAACCAATGTCATTTGAAATACGGTTCACAATAAACCCAAAATTACATTCCATTCCATCAGCCTTTAACCGTAAATTAGCAAGTGAACAATTCCCTAAGTATTAACCCCGAAGGCCAAAACCAACATCAGATCAATACCCAGGAAACCATTCAACTTAACTAATCTCCAGTTAGTTTCTGATTTTCTTAACCCCATTGTTAATTGGGTTAAAGAACCAGTGTTATTTAAAACACCGTTCACGATAAACCCAAAGACCAAATTCAATTCAATTCTAATTAAATATATTAAATTGGAAAACTTTACTTTGGAAAATTTCCGTTAAATCTTAATAAAAAGATTTATAAATTCCAAATCTTATTTCACTGTAAATCGGGTTAAAGAACGAATGTCGTTGAAAACACAATTCACAACAAACCCCGAAATCCAATCAGTCTCTAACCGTAAATTAGTAAAAGAACAATTCCCTAAGTATTAACCCCGAAGGCCGAAACCAACATCAGATCAATACCAAGGAAACCATTCAACCTAACTAATCTCCAGCCAGTTTCTAATTTTCTTTACTACATGCGGTTCAAGGATAGTATTATTAAAGATACCATTCACGGAAAACCCAAAATCCGATTTGATATTAAATACAAGGCTCTGAATAGAAAATATATCGGCTTATATTCAATATCAAATTCTGAAACCAACAAATATTGTATTGGAATAGCGATATATATATCTTCCAAATTCCTCCACAATATCCGTATAATCACGAAATCCAATATCAAAATATTCTGAAGATAATTTCAATTCAAATCCATTCCAATTCACATATTGGAAATCCTGGTTATTTTTAAAAATCTTTTCAAATCCAATTTATTTATTTTAAAAATATTGGATTTATTATTCTATTTCAAAACTAGTTCATTTCGATAAAAATATATTTTTATCTTTTCAAATATGGAATTTTCATCCCAATTCTTTCCAAATCATTTATTTTGATTTTACACAAATTATTGATATTTTTAATAATTTTATCAAGGTCCGTACAGTCGATTTCCACAAACGGCCATCAAACTACACTTACAGCGACCTTTTCCAAATTTGAATTGGATAAAATTCCAAATCCATCTGTTAGATTTCAAATCTCTAATATTCGTTAGAAAGGTCTTTTTGATACGAACCCAACGATTCTGGTTTTAGGAGAATCCGACGGTCGGATCTCCCGTAATGTCCGTTCGAAGTCAATGGTCGAAATTCGCGAACTGCCGCAGCGCGGTGCGTACTATTCAGGCCATTATATATATATAATATTATATATTATTTCGTCGATGTCCTTTTAAAACGTATTTATAAATCATTTTAAATTTGTTTTCAAAACAGTTTCAACTTCATATTCAATTCCAAATCAAAATTGAATTTTCCATTATAAATTCGTTTTAAATTCATTTCAAATTGATTTCAATTCAATTTATATTCGTTTCAATCGATTTCAATTCAATTTATATTCATCTCAATCGATTTCAATTCTATTCGATTTCAATTCAATTTATATTCATTTCAATCGATTTCAGTTCTATTTGATTTCAATTCAATTTATATTCATTTCAATCGATGTCAATTCTATTTGATTTCAATTCAATTTATATTCGTTTCAATCGATTTCAATTCTATTCGATTTCAATTCAATTTATATTCATTTCAATCGATTTCAATTCTATTCGATTTCAATTCAATATATATTCATTTCAATCAGTTTCAATTCTGTTTATATTCATTTCAATTCTAATTTCAAATTCATTTCAAAATATCAGATTTTGAAATCCCTTTTCGATATTCATTATAAAATGAATAAAATCGTCCAAATTTCCGTTCGTGTTAAAATGGCATTTAACTACTTAACACGGCTTTACATTTCAATGTTTTCTGAATATTATTTTAAAATATTCGATAATTCTGAACTGGAATCAGACTCAGTCAATTACCATATAATTTTGTTTATATGGATTTCAACATCACATGTATACAATAATAACGATTTGGAAATTTAAGAATGTATAATTTTGTATTTATACATTTCAATGTTTTCTGAATATTATTTCTATTTACAATTTTGTATTCATGTCATATTTTGAACAAAAGTTGTGAAATTTAAGAATGTATGATTGGACTTGAAACCCTGAAAATGACGTTCGATATTTTGGGATAACGTTTGCAATTCTTAATGAAATTTCGACTTCTCTATCAATTTGGAAATCTAATTCAAATGGCTACAACTTTCACCTTTTGTACTTTTTCTAATTCTTCCGTTCGTATACCCGGAAACTGGATGCAAAGTAAGGTAAAAATCAGTTCGAAATGGACATGTTAAAAAGTCCTTGTATTGTTGAATTATATTTATTAAATAGACAAATAATTTTAAGGGTTTCTTTTTATGAAAATTAAGTAGACAAAGAAAGCTTTTTACTGTAGAAAATTTAGGGTCAAAAATTATTTTTATCATAGAGAAATAGCCTCAAACATTTTGCCAAAAACTGGCTAAAATCTAAATTTTAGAAATTTGAAACACTTCTAGAATTTGAAATGCTTTTTAAATGTTTGTCACCTTTAAGTGTTTCAAACTAGAGCTTTCTATAGCATTTCTGAAACCCTATCTTCTCTCTAAATTGATCATAACGTCCTTTAACATGAACAGAACTTTTTATAGCGCGCCTGAAATGCTATAATAGCCGTTTTAAGTCTAAAAGCACCCAGAACTTTTCATACCATTTCTGAAAACGCTGTCTTTTCTCTGAATTACTTATAAAGTACTCTAATAAGCCCAGAACTTTACTCTGCACTTTTACACGCTGCAGTTTTTTTTTTTTTATACTAAAACATTTTATAGCATGTTTTTAAATGCTACCTTTTCTTTTTCTTTTTAATTTTAGAACTTTATGAAGTAGTTTTGAGGTTCTTCTTAACATGGATTAGAATAATTTTGAGGTAGTTTGGGTTTGTCTTGAACGCGTAAAAGTATGAATTTGAAAATAATTTAAGATTACTTTTGAGAAACATGTTCCTAATTATATTTATTCGATGGGGTATAGCATAAGACAATAGATCTTGGGTAGTGCACTATTGCTCTATGTTGGTATTGAGCCAAGTAGGGTACATCCCTATTTGATGACGGGATGCCAACCGTAATAGGAAAACATATCCAAACATCTAAACCAAGTCGAGGGTGTGGTTTAGATTCATAACTATATATTTGATAAATTATGAGTTTTTGATGGAATGAAGTTATTGTAAATTCGTTTGATTCAATATCTTGAGGTCTTCCTTGATTTTTGTTTTAAACTTTGGATTGATTAAACCTTCGAAGAAAAGAGTCATGATGAAATTATAATACAACCCACTAAGAAATGATGTGAAAACAAAGCTTAAATAGCTATCTCACTTGGTCTGTGTTGCTCATGATGCTACACTTAAAACTATCCAGGTTTGCATGATTAGTTGGATGCTTTGAAGTGAAGACTTTTACTATGTATATTATCTCTTAAGTACTCATATGTATGGTTGTTTAATGGCTAGTTTCTTGGATCTTTGTAACCATATTCTATGATGGGATAATTGTATAATAGCTCTTCTGTTTAAAATCATGTACTATGAATGATTTTATATTCCGATAAGCTTATGTTTAGTTGTGATACTATTCTATTAGCACCATGGCTTATATGTAGCATCGTCGCTTCTGGATAAGTATACCAGAGTGGGGGTGTTACAACAAGGGATACAACCGATTCCAGCCTCCTTGATTTCATGGCTACAAGGGATATCGCCGATTACCCATCCTTGATTTCACGGCTACAAGGGTTACCGCCAATTACTTTACTCAAATCAAACAATTACAAACAACCCTATAACTCTTCAGTAGCACTTGATTCAAAGAGTAATGAATAGAGATGGTAAAGAGAAGAAGATTTGTGAAAACAGAATTGAATTTGGCAGAGTATAGGTGTAGAAATCATAAAAATGATAAGAAATAATGGTGTAATAAAAGAGAGTGAAAATGGAGAAGAAAAAGTGATTAAAAATTCAAAATCAACCCCTTTTTATAGTGTGTGAAAGCTTGCAACACTTCAAAACCGTCACAAATAGTGAAAAGACTCTTTCAATTTTGAAAATAAAATGACAGTTATATGTCGACATGGGATTAATTGTATGTCGACATACTCTTAGTATAAAATTGATTTTTGAGCATTTTTCATGTGTTTTGATATAAATATAATTCTGGAATTTTTTTAATTAAAATCAAGTGTTAAAAATGAATATTATAAAGCAGGAAATCATATGAAAACATAAATGTAAACTTTATAAACATATTTATAAAATTATAGAATTGAAACTATTAAAATGTATTAAAAGTTTAAATATATATAAAACTTATAAAACTTGAGTTTGAAAACAAACGTAAAATAAGAAAGGAATAAATAATAAAAAATAGAAAAGAAAGGATAGAAATTGAAATAGAATTTGTAAACAGAATTTGAACCTGGAGTGCTATTCAGAGTCTTACATAATCTAGACTCTATAACTATATTAGTCTTGAACTCTTGAACTCTTGAATACTCATGAGTCTTGAAATATCTTTGAATTTTGAATCTCTAACATCATTAAAACTATACAGTCTTCAGTAATAATTCTTGTATATAAATCCTGCAAATGTATATATACTCTAGATAAAGTTGTTAGTATATATTTTATAATCAATTAATATTGAAATAAGGTTGTTGCCATCAAAACTCCATTCTCTAACAATCTCCCCCTTTTTGATGATGACAACCTTAGTTTATAAAATATCATACCTGTATAAACCCGTTGAAGATGACCTTCAAATACTCCCCATGTCTTTATGAATCTTGTAAATTATGTCTGTATTTTATAATTTCTCCCCCTTTGGCATTATCAAAAATAAATTCTAAAACTACTCCCCCTAAATCGTATAACTTCCTATGTAAAATTTATAAGTAACTTATAACTCAAGGTAGAATACTCCCCCTAAGTAAAATATTACTGTTAATAATTCTTATACTCCCCCTTAATTTTATATCCGTACTACTTTATGCTAAGATGTATAACTAATTACTTAACTTAAACATAATCAATTATTATATTAAACTTGAACTTGTACAAGCGATGGTACATGGATTTTTACCAGCACGATACATCGTAAGAACAAAAAATGAAAGGAAACCTTAAATACTCATTATTCTTGACAATGGGAGATTTGTGAATTAGACAATTTGGATAATGGAGACAAAATCCCCACTTATAACAACCCGGAAATGCGAGCCAGTTAAAATTTTTATTTTGGCAATTTTAGTGAAATTTGAACATTTAAAATAGATTATTTTAAATAAAAACGACGGAAAATTTATTTTGAATACAATTCGAACGTATATATTTATATACGTCGTCGTTAGAATATAAATAATTATATATAATTATAAAAGGAATTGAAAATGGCGCGGTAGTTCGATAATTCGATTTCAATTTTTCAATTGAACATACCGGGTGCAAAATAAACCGGATTTTAGTGAAACCAAAAATATTTGAATCTAATTGAGAATATCTTTCAAACGAATCCAAAAAATCAAGATTTCATAGCGGGAATCAAAAGATATGTCCAGTTGAAAATTCTGAATAGTCGCTATGAAATTCAGGCCCTTAAAAATAGCCATTTTGCAAACGACCTCGCATTTTGACGAAACCACTTTTGTTGGGTCCGTGATGTCAAGTTATTGCTAGATTCCAAATTTCATAATTTTTCGAATCAATATGTGAGCGTGGCAAAAGAAAACGTGTTTGACCAGTTTCAGTTGATTTTAATCGACTGGAAAATGGCCATTTTCCCAACGGTCTCAGAATTCGACAAAATTAGTTTTGTTAGGACTGTATCGTCAATACGAAGCTAGAAAATATTTTTCTGGAATTTTTCGAGTTAGTATGTGACCCCAGTAAATTGAAATGCGCGTTCAAATTCAATATATATAGTTATATTTGGATTTTAACAAAAACTGATCGAAACGGTCGAATCAGCCGACGATACATATCCCATTGTGTTCGGAATGGGGGGTAATTAGCTATCGACGACAGGCGGTGGGCCTCCTTTAGAGGTCAAATGAAAAAGTCAACTTTTTGTGAATTAAATAATTAAAATAATTAAAAATAAAAGTCTCCCTCCCTTTTTAACCCCTCAGCGCCCCCCCCCCCTCTTCTGTGTCGTCGCTCCCCCTTCTTCTTCTCCCTCCTTTCTTCCTCCTCCGCAACTCCGCCCTCGCCTCACCCCCCCCCCCCCCCTCCATCTGAACCACGCCGCACCCAACCGCCCACCCCGCCCAACCCTAATCCTCCGCCGCCTCCAGCGCTCCAAAGCCCACCACCCACCGCCGCACTCCATTGCGCCCTCCCCATGCCCTCCGCCAACCGACGTGCCATCCCCACCACTGACTGGAACCCCACTACGTTGCAGCAGTGTCCAATGCCATCCTCCACCTCCTTTTTGAAATAAACAGTGAGTTTTTATATGTATTTCGATTTTATTTCAGTTTTAAATATAGATACCATTATAAAAAAATCAGATCTGAAATATATAACTTTAGTCGAGTATAAAAATATAATCTTTTATATTGTAGAAGTATAAAAATATAATCTTTTATATTGTAGAAGTATAAAAATATAATCTTTTATATTGTAGAAGTATAAAAATATAATCTTTATATTTGAAAAGGTGAAATCTTTATATTTGAAAAGGCGGAGTCTTTATATAGAGAACAGCGTGATAAAAATATAATCTTTATTATATGAACATCAATGTAAAAATAGAATTTTTATCTATATAGTAGCGGTGTAAAAATAGAATTTTCATCTATTTAGTAGCGGTGTAAAAATAGATTTTTTTTTATCTATATAGTAGCGGTGTAAAAATAGAATTTTTATCTATATGGTAGCGGTGTAAAAATAGAATTTTTATCCATATGGAGTGATTATAAAAATAGAATTTTTATATACATAGCAACAATATAAAAATATGATTTTTATATATGTAGTGGCTACGGGCAACGAAAGTGACAAAAGACGAAAAGGTGGAGATTTCCTACATTTGAAGTGTAGTGGCTTGTTTGTTTGATTGATGTGTTGTGAAATTTGTTTGTGATATGGATGTGAAATCGATAATAAATTGTAGATGGTTGAAATAAATTAATTATCGTTAAAAATATAATTTTTAACGTGAATGTGAATAAATAAATATTTATAAACAAATCGTCCGATTTGTTTATATACACTGATTTGACTGATATTGATTGAGATGATAAATTTTACACATCGCCCAACTGCACAAATAATATTCAGTGTTTGTTGATTTGAAACCCCACACGGGTGTTGGGATGATATTTGGCGTACACTAATCCCAATTATTTAATTGTATGTCGATCGATTGGTCGACAGGCTGTATAAGCGTTAATTATTTATATTTGATGCTTATGCAGTAGTGTGGTGCACCTTGGATGATGGTTGATTGTTTATCATTGCTATTATATACATGTGTTGTATGGAATCCATATAATTAACGTTATATGGTGATTGATTGGGTCTCATTCTAATTGGGAAAATAATGAATATTATAAAAGAAAATTCATGTGTTGAATATAAAAATAGTCATGTGTTGACAATGTTCATGTGTTGAAACTATTTATGTGTTGAGTGAAATATTTTAATAATAAAATTTACATCTTTATCATATTTAAAATTAGAACTACTTTACGGTAGGAGTCTAATTGAAAATCAAACGATAGATACCATAGTTTTATAAAATATTTTACATAACAAAAATTGTCGTGTGTTGACAGTACTCATGTGTTGAGATTAGTCGTGTGTTGAAAAAAATATAGATTCATGTGTTGAATGGAATAAATATTCATTTGTTGAATAGAATAACGAATGATTGAAATATATAAAGCCGTGTTGATTAGAGTTGCGCTATTTTGACGTGAACGATATTTATATCGATTATATTCGTTTTTAAAATGAATATTGAAAAAGTGGTGATTTCAAAATATAACGTTTTGAAAATATTATCATTTATATAGTAATGATATGAAATATTCAATTTTGATTAGAAATTGAAATAGTGTTGAAATGGTTTTGAAACGAAGTTAAAACGATTTATAAAATACGTTTTAAAAGGAAATCGACGAAATATAATATATATATATATATATATTATATATATATATATATATATATAATGGCCTGAATAGAACGCGCCGCGCCACGGCAGTTCGCGAATTTCGACCATTGACTTCGAATTGACGTTGCGTGAGATCCGACCGTCGGATTCTCCTAAAACCGGAACCGTTGGGTTCGTATCGAAAAGAGTTTTCCAATGAATATTTGAAATTTGAAATCTAATGGTTGGATTTGGAATTATGTCCAAATCAAATTTGGAAAAGGTCGTTGTAAGTGCAGTTCGATGGCCGTTGATGGAAATCGACTGTACGGGCCTTGATAAAATTATTAAAAATATTAATAATTTGTGTAAAATCATAATATGTGAATTGGAAAGAACTGGGATGAAAATTCCACATTTGAAATGATAAAAATAGATTTTTGTCGAAATGAACTAGTTTTGAACTAGAATTAAATTCAATTTATTTTTGAAATAAATAAATTGAATTTGAAAGTGATTTAAAAATAATCAATATTCCCAATACATGAATTGGATTGGAGTTGAATCGAAATTATCTTCGGAATATTTCGATGTTGGATTTCATGACTATACAGATATTGTTATGGGAATTTGAAAGATATATTTATATCGTTATTTCCAATACGATATTTGTTGGTTTCAGAATTTGATATTGAATATAAGCCGATATATTTTCTATTCAGAACCTTGTATTTAATATCAAATGTGAGTTGGGTTTGTCGTGAATGGTGTCTTCATTAACACTGTTCTTAAACCCAGTTGAAAAAAAGATTAAATCTTTCTATTTAGATTTAATGAATATCAATTAAATAATATTAATTGGAATTGAATTTAAATTGGTTCTTGGGTTTATCGTGAGCGGTGTTTTGAATAACACCTGTTCTTTAACCCGATTAACAATAGAAAGTGATTTTGGGTTTATCGTGAACCGTGTTTTAGGTGACATTGGTTCTTTAACCCAGTTAAAGACAGGATATTGATTTTTGAAAAGATTAAAACTAAGTGGAGTTTTAATGAATCTTTAATTAGATTGAAATGTGAATTGATAATTTAAATTATCGAATCGGAAAAGTGATCGAGAGTGGAGTATTACCAGTTTTGCTCCAAAGCGATAGTTAAATCTTTAATTAGATTTGAACGTGAAATAGTAATTAATTTTACTGACAGCACCGTGGTGTTAGAGATGGAGTATTACCAGTTTTCTCCATGGGATAAATAGGTTGGGATTGGGAAATAAAATAAATAATTACTTCGGTGTGGTTCGCTAATCCCGACTAGTTTGGAAAACCATAACATGGTTTGAAATGATATCCAAAGGAGGATTAAAGAATAAATTTAGAAGGATTTATCTTGGATAGAATTAATGGGAACCTTTCCCTAAGAATGTGATTTTGTGAATAAAAGAATATTCTGAATTGGAATGAGGCGTTTGTGTGTTTGTGTAACATTTGTTTATTATATACGTGGGATATTCAGAAAGGCCGGGTTTATACCCATTCTGAATAACCGATTCGACGAGATGTCGAAGATGAAGACGGTGGTTGAAGACCGGAAGTCTTCACATCGTCTGGGTGATTACTGATGATCTCGATTGGGCTGTACACCCAAGATGAGGGAAATAGTTGGTGATCGTCTAGACGTACTTGGAGATGGATGGATATGCGAGGAAAGTGCCTCCGGTTTCGTTCAGACCTTGAACGAAATTGTAAATGGATTGTGTGTCTGACATTGGATTTTATTCTGTGTTGATTGATCTCTATTAAATATACATCTGTTTGGCGGCGGAGAATTTATTCTCTGGCTTAACGCCCTTCTCGGAGACGTACGAGCTCAGAGGTTGTATATCGATGGACATCAGTCGCATGGAGTGAATTGCCAATGTGGAACGCGTAAGTGGCAATTGATCAAGGCTTCTGTTGAAAAGCAAAGTCTTGTTGTTGATGATCAAAGCACGGCCTGTGTGGCGTAGCTTTGTGTATAACGTGAATTCGCGAGCCTCACACCTCGGTATGAGTCAAAAACGGGATACGGACCCAAGGAGTGCACGGCGTTTCTTTCTAGCTAGGGGTGGTGTCAGTGACCTACCAGCCCTGACATTTATATATTTTTCACCTGTGTGGTATTTGGATATGAGGCGCCTCGGATATAGGTCTATAAGGACCGGGAAACGTGTGTTCAGGAATAACTAATCCTCAAAAGTAAGAGAGGACCGGCCTTGGAGGTTCCAAAGGATCATATTGGGGTCCTGAGGCATTTGCTAGAGTGTCTCGAATCGGAGAGGAGCTTGCCCCTTGCCTCGACTCATGATGGAAATCCAATTTCCAATACGTGATATTGCGGTTTTAATTGTAGAACTAGTATGGCGACATGATAGATGGTACCCATGCCGCCTATGATTGATATTTATGATTGAATTGTTTTGACACTATACACTTATTATAGTATCAAGTGATTTGTTTTAAACGTACCAAGCATATTTGGCTAGTATAAGGGAAAACCCTATCCTCCGGCTTGCGTTGCATTGTGTGATGGGACCTGGGTCTTATAATAGCTTTATTTTTTCAAAGAGCATTGCGCTGTTTTGTTATATGCACTAGTATTCTTGGGAGGAAACCCGTTCCGTGTTATACGGCGTGGTCCCTTGAATTACTCTCTTTTAAAGTAAAGTTTTAAATAACTGTTTTAGTTCTCACACCAGTCACATGACTGACCTTGAGTTTATTGTTTTAACCTAAACTCTGGGTGCCCCTATTTTCCACACGGGCAGCTAGTAGTTTTGGTTTTGCAGATTTATATTCAAAGGGTCCTGATTTACAGCTGGAACGATGCTCGGAAAGCTCTGTATCCGTGTATCACTTTCAGTTGTGTTTTGTATATTTTTCCGCTGCTATGTTGAGACGACCCCAAACCCCGTACTGACGGCGGCAAGGGTAATCCTTGGAATATAACACAAAAACTGATGATAGCAGAACAGAAATAAATAAATACACCAGATAATGAACAATAGAATATACTGGATAAGAGTAATCATCAGAGTTACACAGTATACAGGATCATACTTAGTACAAATACAGTTCAACTATACATATATGTCTACAGCGGAAAACAAACATAATGTACAATAGGAGCTGAACAGCATAAAAAGAGATAAATGATAGAATCCATCTTCAGCTCCATCTATCCAGAAAGAACCAGCTAAACCTGAATACAAGGCTGCCCGTGTAGAAAAAGGGGCACCCGAGATTGAAAGTGAAACAAACTACGAGTCAGTCATGGGACTAGTATGAGAAATCTACTCAACACATTTATAATATGGCTAATCACAGGACCACACCACTTTCGTAGAACGGGTTTACTCCATTGGATTGCCAGAGCTTTAAAAACAAATCTTTCTTTTAAAACATCGCAATGCTTTTTATAAAATGAAGCCATTATAAGACTCAGTCCCCATCACACAATGCAACGCAAACCGGAGGATAGAGTTTTTACCTTATAACAGCCAAAATATACTTGATACGAATAAAACAAAGGCATTTGATATTATTGCTAATGTTTATATGTCTCAAAAACAATTTCAAATCATAACTATCAATCATAGATGACATGAGCGTCCCATGCCACTATGTCGCCAAATATGGATATACAATCAAAATCGCACAGTCACGTATTTGGAAATTGGATTTCCGTCATGAACCAAGGCAAAAGATAGTCCTTACCGAATTCGAGACTGCCTAGCCCGAGTCTCAGGATCAGAGCTCGAGTGACCCTTGGATCGTCAGGGCCGGTCCACACGGAGTGGATTAAAATGCCTGAACACTACGTTTCCCCGCCCTTTGGGGCGTAAGCGAGCCAACAAATGACTCCATCGGACCCGGATCGTCCGATCTAACCGAGGCGCCTCGCAACAGCAACAACCACATAAGTCAAACTCGTCAGGGCGTGTAAAACCACTGACGCCACTTCTAGCTAGGAGGAAACGCAGGCCCTCCCTGAGGCCCTTTCTCCCGTTTCTGGTTCATACCGGGGTGTGAGGCTCGCGATTTCACGTTATACACAAAGCTACGCCACACAGTCGGTGCTTTGATCAACACCACAAGACTTTTCTTTTCAACAGAAGCCCTGATTACTGCATCTTAGCATGCCACACAGGCAATTCACACCGTGCAACTGATGGCTATCAATCACACAAAATAAATTCCAATGTCAAACACACTGTCCATTTGCTAGTCCGTTCTGGGTCTGAACGAAACCAGAGGCATTATATACCTCGCAAACCCATCGATCATCACATACGTCTGGATGATCACCACTCATTATCCATATTTCGGGATGCCTGCTAATCAGGACCTCGGTTACCATCCAAACGAGGTGAAGATCTCCGGTCTTCGACCATCGTCTTCAACTTCGATTTATTATCGTCGATTCAGTTATTCAGAATGGGATGAACCCGGTCTTTCTGAGCAACTCGCGTATATAATAAAAAAGTGCAACACTAACATACACACGCATCATTTCAATTCATTAGTCACTAACCGTCAATCAGTAAGAGAACGATTTCCCAAATATTAACCCCGAAGGCCGAAACCAACATCAGATCAACACCCAGGAAACCATTCGACTTAGACAACCTTCAGTTAATTTCTAAATCACATACATATCGTTTATAATATTTTATAATGATTTATCGCTATTTTTATTTATTTTAAAATAGCCAATTTATTCAAAACGACGCTTCGGGCCATAACGCGGCCGTGGCGCTGTTTTTCTTCAGATTTGATTTGCACATATCTGAAAATCTAACCGTTGGATCTTCACAAAATTTACATCATTAGAAAGATCTTTTCAAAACGAATCCAACGGTTCCAGTTTCGGGAAAATCCGACGGTCGGATCTCCCGGTATAATCGTTTGAAGTTTCGATTTCAAAATACGAACTGCAGCGTCGTTATTCGATTAAATATAATTATATATATATATATATAATCGATTCTGGCGCTGTTTTTCTTCAGATTTGAATTAAACATTCCAGACAATCCAACCGTTGGATTTTTACAAAGTTGGTGCCGTTGGAAAGATTTTTCCAAAGCGAACCCAACGGTTGCGATTTCAGGAAAATCCGATGGTCGGATCTCCCGGTATAATCGTTTGAAATCACGGTTTCAAAATACGACCTGCAGCGTCGTTATTCGATATATTTTAATTCTATTTATATGTATATATATCGATTCTTCAATTTCAAAGCTATATTCTTTTCATACATTTGATAAAAATGATATTTTTATCTAACTGTCTTCTATTTCAACACTTCACTATATTTAACAATTCATGTATATAATAAAAATGTGATTTTTATTGTAAAACAATTCATTTCAAAACACTGTTATTTTATATAGTTCATATAGGTAATAAAAATATGATTTTTATTTTAAAACAATTTCTTTCAAAATGAGATTATTTTATATAATTCATATAGATGATAAAAATGTGATTTTTATTATAAAACAATTTATTTCAAAATATGAATACCCTTCAACACATGAATTTCAATTCAACGAATGAATATCGATTCAACACATGAAGGTTTTCTATAGTTTATATATATAGATAAAAATGTGATTTTTATATTTAAAACACGAATACCATTCAACACATGAATTTCTAATCAACGAATGAATATCGATTCAACACATGAAGGTTTTCTATTCAACGAATAAATTTAGTTTCAGCAAATGAAAATAATTCAAACACATGAATATTATTCAAAATTTCGGCAGCATAACGGCAGGGTAGTTAAAACCGGGACCGTCCCTAGTACGGCTCCTCGCTCTACCTTAAAACCTCGCGGTTTTTGACAATGGGGATCATGCATCTAGTTCGCACGCAGGCGGCATGTATATATTTATTTCATTTCCACAAACTAATCCTATGTGGTTTCAACCAAATATTTCTCAACCACAAATGGGTATTTTTCAACCACAATCAATCAATATCAACCACAAACAATCCCAATCAACCATTCGCTATCAATCAATTTTCACACCAATCACAACCAATAAATATCGTCCATGGTTTGTGGACGAGGGGCGTATATATATATATATATATATATATATATATATATATAGCAATTCACTTCTATTTCAACACATATATAATTTTTACAATGCATATATAACTTATACATCGAACGTACAACTTATACAATGCTTATACATGAGGTGTACAGCGCTTATATAACCCATACATCGACTATATAATTTATACATCGTCGTTTTCCATATAGTTTATAAATTAGAAATTTCACATTGGGTTCCACTCCACCAAAAATAGCAGAAGGCTCAGAAAAATATGCGGTCTCTTGTAGAAGGTAGAAGACGTCCACACGAGTCCACTGTCTCTAGTTTCACTGAATTTCGACAAGAAACGAAAAAGATATGATTTTTCAAAGTTTGCAACGGTTTAAAGGGGTTAAAACAGTTGAAAATAAAACAAGCCGTACCTCAGCTGAAAGGTTCAAAACTAGGTTTGCAATTTTCGATCAAACCGAGAATCGATAGGAGGATTGGCCGATGCGGCGACGAAGAGGGGGGAGACGCGCGCCTGCACGTGGTGGTGGGGGCCCACTCGGTGGCGCCAGGCGGTCAGGGCGGCGGGTTGAAGTCGACGACTTCAGGGAGGTGGTTCTCTCACCACAGGCCACGAAAAATTCCAAACTTTATATGGATTTGAAGATCTCGAGAAGATCTTCAAAAAGTTCAACTGTGGCACGAGCTAATTCGGCGTGGATTGATAGGAAAATGAGGGGGAAGGTTTCGAGCGGTTTCTGCCTTCGATCGGGGAGAGAGAAATGAAGATTTTCCTTTTTTTATTTTAAAAAAATATGATTGGCCGGGGGAGTTTTAAAGGGGTTTTCTG
Source organism: Allium sativum (assembly GCA_030737875.1). Lineage (NCBI taxonomy): Eukaryota > Viridiplantae > Streptophyta > Magnoliopsida > Asparagales > Amaryllidaceae > Allium > Allium sativum. Next base: position 285,262,512 of record CM060921.1, read on the forward strand.
ACTCGACCACCAATCTAAACCCAACGACTGTCGTCCTTAGCGTTTTACCCCCATTTCGAACACAATGGGATAGGTTTCGTAGGCCCATTCGACTATTTCAGTCAGTTTTCCTTCAAATTAAAATATATATCATTCAATATTTGATTTGAACGTACATTTCAATTTGCCAGGGCCACAAACTGATTCGAAAAATTCCAGAAAAATAAATCTGGCTATGTTTTGACGATACGGTCCCAACAAAATTAGTTTCGTCGAATTCTGAGACTGTTTGCAAAAAAGCCCATTTCTGGTCGATCCAATTTAACTGTAATTGACCAAAACACATTTTCCTTTACCACGCTCACATACTAGCTTCAAAAATTATGAAATTTGAAACCTAGCAATAACTTCACATCCCGGATCCAACAAAAGTGGTTTCGTCGAATTCCGAGGTCGTATGCAAAATGGCCAATTTCACGGGCTATATAAATTCCATAGCGACCTTTCTGAAAATTCATTTGGCCATAACTTTTGCTTTCTGCTATGAAAATTCAATTTTTCGTATTCGTTAGAAAGGTATTCACTAATAGATTTAAATATTTTTGGTTTCACTCAAATCCGTTTTGTTTTGCACCCGGTACAGTCCGACAAAGTTTGAATTCCATTTTGGAAACTGCAGCGCCATTTCAGGCCTTGTTTATAATTAGAATTAATTATATTCGTTTTCAATTGTCGATTCAAACTCACTTTTCATCGCTATTACTTAAAATATTTATTTTAAATATTTAAATCCATTATTTTAGCCAATTTAAAATTTTTAAATTGGTTCAGATTTTCTGGGTCGTTACAATCTCCCCCACTTAAAACTTTTCGTCCCCGAAAAGGAACATAGTCGAAAGTGGTTTGATTAATCAACTCTACGTTCGATCTGGCTTCCATTCTCCAACTTTTCAGTTTTTGAGAATTTTCAAATTCTTCAAAAATTTGGCTAACACCTGGAATATTTGAAAAATTTCGCCATAACCTCCTTTGTACGGGGAGAGGTTTGGAAATTTATTAGGCCATATTAGGTACCCAATAAATCCTTATAAGCATACACATATTTATAGTGATATATTCTGGTGTTTACAGGGGAGCGTGTATTGATAATAACTCCAGAGAATAAATTCTCGTCACCCTGTCAAAGCCTGAGGGAGTGTGTATTTTAAATGCTTTAGAGGATAAATCGTCATCACCTCGTCCCGTGTGGGAAATAAATAGTCCATGTGTCGTATCTACTAACTAGAGAGACGTGATTATTGTCAACTCCAGACCCGTGTGGGTTTTTTTATTAATCTGGCAATTTTATCGTTACAATTTAAATAGTCCATATCAGTCATCAGTTCAACCTATAAAATATAGTCATCGCCATACAAGCCTCTCGCTCGTATGGTAAATCTTCCACCTCATCACACAAGCTCCAAATGCTCATGTGGTATATGATGAAGTATGCCTATCTTCAGAAGTATGCCATGTAATGTAGTTCAAAATTAATTGTTACTATCCTATGGCGATGTTTATTATTTCACACAGAATAACCAGCACTCCGCATCCAATGGCATTCACAGGAGTTGATATAATAATATTTCGCATCCAACTCATTAAGGTTTACCTATTTGTCGGGCACGCAAATAAAATCTTTACTCAACAGCTAATCCATTTACCTATTCAAACATATATAATGCACAAGTATATATATTTCTATCTATTTTCTAATCAGTTCAATGTGTGATTTAAATGAATAAATTCTACCATTATCCTATTATTGATTAAATTAACTATCGTTTTAATAACTTTAATTAATCAAATCTACAATCACACAACAACAATCAAATTGTTTTTAACTTTTCAAAACCATACAAATTAATTCCTATTCTCTTTTAAAATCATTCAGACTATAGAATTAAAAGTGCACATCCATGGAAAGAAAATAGCAATAGAATAGAGCACTAATTGGTAATGCAAAGTATGGTAAATGTACCTTGCACCGGAGTCAATCAGAGATATCCACTCGGCATCTAAGATTAGCTTTCTGAATGCTCTCCTCAGTTTCCCAAGTACAATCTCGCGGATCTCCACTCCATTGCACTTTGACTAAGTGAACCTTCTTGTTCCTCCGCTCTTTGGTTTCTTTGCCGATGATATTTAGCGGCTCTCTTCTCACAGCTAATTCAGGGGTAATTTCAATATCTTGTTGAGCTGCTTCTTCCACGATCAAGTCTGGATCATGAACGTGCTTTCGAAGTTGAGATATGTGAAATACATCATGAACTCCAGGCAACCAATCAGGCAGTTTGACCCTATAAGCGAGAGTTCCGATCCGTTCCAGAATAGGAAACGGACCAATGAATTTGGGCGCCAACTTTCCAGTCTTACCGAACCGGATAACTCCTCTCATTAGCGATACTTTCAAATATACGTAGTCGCCAACAGCAAAGGATATATTTCTTCTTCTCCTATCGGCATAGCTCTTTGTCGGCTTTGAGCGGCGAGTAATCGCTTCTTAATAAAGTCGACTTTATCGGCAGCTTCTCGGATCATATCAGGCCCTAACACAAGTCTATTTCCATGTTCGACCCAACAAGCAGGAGATCAGCACGGTCTACCATATAATGCTTCGAATGGCGACATTGTCAGACTTGCCTGGTAGCTGTTGTTATAAGAGAATTCAGCCAAATGTAGATGGTCTTCCCATGATCCACCGAAATCTAGAACACAAGCCCGCAATAGATCTTCTAGTATACGATTCACCCTCTCAGTTTGACCATCTGTCTGAGGATGATAGGCGGTGCTCAAGTTCAACTTCGTTTCCAGCTCTACTTGAAACGCCTCCCAGAATTTACTAGTGAATATTGTATCTCTATCACTGACTATACTGAGCGGCACTCCATGTAGTCTAACTATTTCCTTGAAATATATCTGCGCCAGACTCTGAGCGGTTCTGTTTGATCTGACAGGTATGAAATGGGAGGTCTTCGTGAAGCGATCTACGATCACCCAAATACTGTCATTCCCTTTTCTGGTTCTGGGCAGACCATCAATGAAATCCATAGAAATATGTTCCCACTTCCAACCAGGAACGTCTAGCGGTTGTAACAATCCAGCCAGTTTCTGTTGGTCGCTTTTGACTAGCTGGCAAGTAGGGCATCGACTAACATATATCGAGATGTCTCTCTTTAACGACTTCCACCAGAATGTGCGCTTGATATCGTTATACATTTTACTCACACCCGGATGGATACTGAGCTTAGATTTGTGGCATTCATCAAGCACATCTTTTCTGAGTTCAGGAATTTCTGGAACACAAATTCGTCCTTCTAACCTCAGAATCCCTTCGCTGTCGAGCTGGAAATCCGAAGCATTGCCTTCACGAATTCGCTGACTCATTCCTTTAATAAATTGGTCGTCTTTTTGGAGAGCCGATATCTTGTCAATCAACGAAGTCGCAATGATAAAACTGGCGATCATTTCATTCTTTCGTCTTAACGCATCCGCCACGACATTGGCTTTCCCTGGAGTTTATATAATTTCAAAATCGTATGCTGCAAGAAAATCCATCCAACGCTGCTGCCTCAGATTCAAGTCTTTCTGGGTGAACAGATACTTTAACGACTGGTAATCTGTAAACAGTTCAAATCTCTCACCCAGAAGATAGTGCCTCCAGATTTTCAAAGCGAATACTATCGCCAATAACTCAAGATCATGAGTGACAGAGTTTTTCTCGTGCGGCTTCAGCTGACGGCTAACATAAGCAATCACTTGACCCCTTTGCAATAACACTGCGCCAAGGCCTTCTCTAAAAGCATCAGTCCAGACTTTCAAATCCTGATTGCCATCGATGATGGTTAACACTGGAGCAGTCGTTAGTCTTAACTTTAGCTCTTCAAAAGCCTCCTCACTTTCTGGAGTCCATTTGAATTTAGAGTGCTTCTTTGTAAGCTTCGTTAAATGACCAGATATCTTTGAAAAGTTTTTAACAAACTTCCGGTAATAGCTAGCCAATCCGAGAAAACTGCGGATTTTTGTAGGCGTACTGGGCTGTTTCCAATTCTGGATAGATGTGATTTTGCTTGGATCCACAGCAATTCCTTCTTTCGATACAACGTGGCCCAGAAATTTTTACTTCTTCTTGCCAGAATATACATTTGGCAAACTTTGCTTTCAGCACATTCTTTCTGAGAATTTCTAACACTTGTTCCAAATGTTTTTCATGTTCAGCCTTTGATTTAGAGAAGATTAGAATATCATCAATAAAAACCAGAACAAATTTATTCAAAACTACTCTGAATACTCTGTTCATTAGATCGACGAAATAGGCTAGAGCGTTACATAAGCCGAACGGCATTACTAACCACTCGTAGAATAAATCTAGACCTCTGAATGCTGTCAAAGGAACACACTCCTCGGCGATACGAAGTTGATGGAAACCTGTAGCTAGGTCCATTCGTGAAAATACTTGTGCGCCATTTAATCGATCCAACAAATCATCAATCCGCGGCAATGGATATTTATTCTTTATTGTTTGTTTGTTCAGATCACGATAATCCACACATAGACGTAGAGTACTGTCAGATTTTGGGACAAACACCACTGCTGCACCCCAATCAGAGAAAGTGGGCCTGATCAGACCCTTCCATACTAGCTGTCGTGTTTGATTGTCTAATTCCTCTTTCTCTTTCAAGGACATTCTTCGAATAGCATGAACTACCGGCCTTGCATTTGGATAAAGCAATTTAGAAATCTATTTCTCTCTGCGGAGGTAAGCGAACAACTTCCTCGAACACATCTGCATAGTTCTTGACGATAGGAATGTCTTTTACTAGGTCGGGAATATTCTCGGTGATTTCAGGGATATGTTCTATTTGGGCTGGAGAAACATCGAGAGCTGCCCAGAAGTCTTTTCTATTAGCATTCTGACCTTCACAGGGAATGGTTATATAATCACCTGATTTAATCTTCGCCTTTACGACTCTGTCGGCGCATTTAACTTCAGCTTCATATTTGGTCAACCAGTCTAACCCCTAGATAAGATCAAACTTTTTAAAATTCATGACGACCGCGATGGTAGGAAACCGATAACGAGAGAAATAAACTGGCACTCCACAAACCCAACTGAGATCAATGGAACCCCCAACCGGATTCTGGACAGTCATTGGTTCCTTGAGCTTCTTCAAATTCAAATCCAGCTTCTTAGCTGCATTCTTTGCAATGAAGCTTCATGACGCGCCTGTGTCAAACAGTACTTTGACTGGAATGTCTTTGACAGTAAGCGTGCCTTCTAAAACATCAGCCCTTTCTTGACTAGCTGAGGGCTCGAGAGTTTCTGCTATTCATTCACTTGAACTATTTCAGGTTTTCTGAATAGCGGGCATGCCTTTGAAAGATGACCGGTCTGATGGCACTGACTGCACTTTCTATTCTCTTGAAACTTCTTATCGGGTTTAAACCCCTTCTTTCGTTTCTTCGAGTTTTTACAATTTTTGGTCAAATGCCCTAGTTTCTTGCAGTTAGAGCAGGTGGTCGTCGTGGCTGGTTCCTTTTCAGATCTGGCCCTTTTTCGATTGACTTTGGGCTTCTTACTCACCTCAGATATCGCACTGGCCTCGGGATTACCAGTTTCAGGCTCATCTTCATTACCAGAACTGACCTCTTCTTCGTAAGGTAACATACCTTTCTTGTCGAAATCTTCATACTGATAAGCCATATAAATCATTTCTGAGAAAGGAAGTTTCACATTCCTCATCACACTATTCTGATATTTTCTTTGCAGGCCATGAATAAATCTCAGATTCTTCCTCTTTGGATCTTGAATCAGATGAGGAGCAAAATGAGAAAGTTCGTTGAATTTCTTATGATATTCTGGGATGGTCATATCACCTTGTATCAGATAAGAAAATTCATCACATAATCGCTCGGTTGCTTCGGGAGGAGTAAATCTTTCGAGGAAAATCACTTTGAATCTGTCCCAGGTGATATCACCATCTGGATTATCTTTAATAACTGAATCCCACCAAAACAAAGCTTCTTCTTTGAGTGCCCAAGACGCCAGTAATCTTTTCTGATCGTCTCTCAGCTTTAAATCCTCAAAGATTTTCTCTGCAGAACAGATCCAAGCTTGTGTTTCCATAATGGACTCTTTGCCTAAGAATGGAGATCCACCCAGATTTCGAAATCTCTTGAATAGAACTTCTATATCTGATTCTGGCTGTGGGAGCACAACTGGCTCATTAGCTGGTCGAGCCATACGATTATTCCTTCTGTTCCTGTCACTCATTTTCTAGTGCGTCTGCAATTAGCAGACAAAGTGTCAGGTCAACAGAAAAGATATTTCAAAATATAGAGACAAATACTTCAATGTAAATGTGTCTACTGGGGTTTATTCCATTCTGCTTTACTTATACTAGGATATTACTGATCCTATTTGTATAGAGTTACCCATCCTAGAACACTACTGGTTCTATTTCTGACGAGTTCGTTCATATGTTATATTCTAGAACTAAGCTTAACCTCGCTCTGATACCAAATGAGACGACCCCAAACCCCGTACTGATTGCGGCAAGGGTAATCCTTGGAATATAACATAGAAACAGATAATAGCAGAACAGAAATAAATAAATACACCAGATAATGAACAATAGAATATACTGGATAAGAGTAATCATTAGAGTTACATAGTATACAGGATCATACTTAGTACAAATACAGTTCAACTATACATATATGTCTACAGCGGAAAACAAACATAATGTACAATAGGAGCTGAACAGCATAAAAAGAGATAAATGATAGAATCCATCTTCAGCTCCAGCTATCCAGAAAGAACCAGCTAAGCCTGAATACAAGGCTGCCCGTGTAGAAAAAGGGGCACCCGAGTTTGAAAGTGAAACAAACTACGAGTCAGTCATGGGACTGGTATGAGAAATCTACTCAACACATTTATAATATGGCTAATCACAGGACCACGCCACTTTCGTGGAACGGGTTTACTCCATTGGATTGCCAGTGCTTTAAAAACAAATCTTTCTTTTAAAACATCGCAATGCTTTTTATAAAAATGAAGCCATTATAAGACTCAGTCCCCATCACACAATGCAACGCAAACCGGAGGATAGAGTTTTTACCTTATAACGGCCAAAATATGCTTGATACGAATAAAACAAAGGCATTTGATATTATTGCTAGTGTTTATATGTTTCAAAAACAATTTCAAAACATAACTATCAATCATAGACGACATGAGCGTCCCATGCCACTATGTCGCCAAATATGGATATACAATCAAAATCGCAGACTCACGTATTCGGAAATTGGATTTCCGTCATGAACCAAGGCAAAAGATAGTCCTTACTGAATTCGAGACTACCTAGCCCGAGTCTCAAGATCAGAGCTCGAGTGACCCTTGGATCGTCAGGGCCGGTCCACACGGAGTGGATTAAAATGCCTGAACACTACGTTTCCCTGTCCTTTGGGGCGTAAGCGAGCCAACAAATGACTCCATCGGACCCGGATCGTCCGATCTAACCGAGGCGCCTCGCAACAGCAACAACCACATAAGTCAAACTCGTCATGGCGTGTAAAACCACTAACGCCACTTCTAGCTAGGAGGAAACGCAGGCCCTCCCTGAGGTCCTTTCTCCCGTTTCTGGTTCATACCGGGGTGTGAGGCTCGCGATTTCACGTTATACACAAAGCTACGCCACACAGGCGGTGCTTTGATCATCACCACAAGACTTTGCTTTTCAACAGAATCCCTGATCACTGCATCTTAGCATGCCACACAGGCAATTCACACCGTGCAACTGATGGCTATCAATCACACAGAATAAATTCCAATGTCAAACACACTGTCCATTTGCTAGTCCGTTCTGGGTCTGAACGAAACCGGAGGCACTATATACCTCACAAACCCATCGATCACCACGTACGTCTGGACGATCACCACTCATTATCCATATTTCGGGATGCCTCCCAATCAGGACCTCGGTTACCATCCAAACAAGGTGAAGATCTCCGGTCTTCGACCATCGTCTTCATCTTCGATTTCTTATCGTTGATTCAGTTATTCAGAATGGGATGAACCCGGTCTTTCTGAGCAACTCGCGTATATAATAAACAAGTGCAACACTAACATACACACGCATCATTTCAATTCATTAGTCACTAACCGTCAATCAGTAAGAGAACGATTTCCCAAATATTAACCCCGAAGGCCGAAACCAACATTAGATCAACACCCAGGAAACCATTCGACTTAGCCAACCTTCAGTTAATTTCTAAACCACATCCATATCGTTTATAATATTTTATAACGATTTATCGCTATTTTTATTTATTTTAAAATAGCCAATTTATTCAAAACGACGCTTCGGGCCATAACACGGCCGTGGCGCTATTTTTCTTCAGATTTGATTTGCACATATTTGAAAATCTATCCGTTGGATCTTCACAAAATTTACATCATTAGAAAGATGTTTTCAAAACGAATCCAATGGTTCCAGTTTCGGGAAAATCCGTCGGTCGGATCTCCCGGTATAATCGTTTGAAGTTTCGATTTCAAAATACGAACTGCAGCGTCGTTATTCGATTAAATATAATTATATATATATATAATCGATTCTGGCGCTGTTTTTCTTCAGATTTGAATTAAACATTCCAGACAATCCAACCGTTGGATTTTTACAAAGTTGGTGCCGTTGGAAAGTTTTTTCCAAAGCGAACCCAATGGTTGCGATTTCAGGAAAATCCGATGGTCGAATCTCCCGGTATAATCGTTTGAAATCATGGTTTCAAAATACGAACTGCAGCGTCGTTATTCGATATATTTTATTTCTATTTATATTTATATATATCGATTCTTCGATTTCAAAGCTATATTCTTTTCATACATTTGATAAAAATGATATTTTTATCCAACTGTCTTCTATTTCAACACTTCACTATATTTAACAATTCATGTATATAATAAAAATGTGATTTTTATTGTAAAACAATTCATTTCAAAACACTATTATTTTATATAGTTCATATAGGTAATAAAAATATGATTTTTATTTTAAAACAATTTCTTTCAAAACGAGATTATTTTATATAATTCATATAGATGATAAAAATGTGATTTTTATTATAATACAATTTATTTCAAAACATGAATACCCTTCAACACATGAATTTCAATTCAACGAATGAATATCGATTCAACACATGAAGGTTTTCTATAGTTTATATATATAGATAAAAATGTGATTTTTTTATATTTAAAACACGAATACCATTCAACACATGAATTTCTAATCAACGAATGAATATCGATTCAACACATGAAGGTTTTCTATTCAACGAATAAATATAGTTTCAGCAAATGAAAATAATTCAAACACATGAATATTATTCAAAATTTCGGCAGCATAACGGCAGGGTAGTTAAAACCGGGACCGTCCCTAGTACGGCTCCTCGCTCTACCTTAAAACCTCGCGGTTTTTGACAATGGGGATCATGCATCTAGTTCGCACGCAGGCGGCATGTATATATTTATTTCATTTCCACAAACTAATCCTATGTGGTTTCAACCAAATATTTCTCAACCACAAATGGGTATTTTTCAACCACAATCAATCAATATCAACCACAAACAATCCCAATCAACCATTCGCTATCAATCAATTTTCACACCAATCACAACCAATAAATATCGTCCATGGTTTGTGGACGAGGGGCGTATATATATATATATATATATATATATATATATATATATATATATAGCAATTCACTTCTATTTCAACACATATATAATTTTTACAACGCATATATAACTTATACATCGAACGTACAACTTATACAATGCTTATACATGAGGTGTACAGCGCTTATATAACCCATACATCGACTATATAATTTATACATCGTCGTTTTCCATATAGTTTATAAATTAGAAATCTCACATTGGGTTCCACTCCACCAAAAATAGCAGAAGGCTCAGAAAAATATGCGGTCTCTTGTAGAAGGTAGAAGACGTCCACACGAGTCCACTGTCTCTTGTTTCACTGAATTTCGATAAGAAACAAAAAATATATGATTTTTCAAAGTTTGCAACAGTTTAAAGGTGTTAAAACAGTTGAAAATAAAACAAGCCGTACCTCAGCTGAAAGGTTCAAAACTAGGTTTGCAATTTTTGATCAAACCGTGAATCGATAGGAGGATCGGTCGATACAGCGAAGAAGAGGGGGGAGACGCGCGCCTGCGCGTGGTGGTGGAGGCCCACTCGGTGGTGCCAGGCGGTCGGGCCGGCGGGTTGAAGTCGACGACTTCAGGGAGGTGGTTCTCTCACCACAGGCCACGAAAAATTCCAAACTTTATATGGATTTGAAGATCTCGAGAAGATCTTCAAAAAGTTCAATTGTGGCACGAGCTAATTCGGCGTGTATTGATCGGAAAATGAGGGGGAAGGTTTCGAGCGGTTTCCGCCTTCGATCGGGGAGGGAGAAATGAAGATTTTCCTTTTTTTATTTTAAAAAAATATGATTGGCCGGGGGAGTTTTAAAGGGGTTTTCTGACTCGACCACCAATCTAAACCCAACGACTGTCGTATTTAGCATTTTTCCCCCATTCCAAACACAATGGGATATGTTTCGTAGGCCCATTCGACTGTTTCAGTCAGTTTTCCTTCAAATAAAAATATATATCATTCAATATTTGATTTGAACGTACATTTCAATTTGCCAGGGCCACAAACTGATTTGAAAAATTCCAGAAAAATAAATTTGGCTATGTTTTGACGATATGGTCCCAACAAAACTAGTTTCGTCGAATTCTGAGACCGTTTGCAAAAAGGCCCATTTCTGGTCGATCCAATTTAACTGTAATTGACCAAAACACATTTTCCTTTTCCACACTCACATACTAGCTTCAAAAATTATGAAATTTGAAACCTAGCAATAACTTCACATCCCGGATCCAACAAAAGTGGTTTCGTCGAATTCCGAGGTCGTATGCAAAATGGCCAATTTCACGGGCTATATAAATTCCATAGCGACCTCTCTGAAAATTCATTTGGCCATAACTTTTGCTTTCTGCTATGAAAATTCGATTTTTAAGATTCGTTAGAAAGGTATTCACTAACTGATTTAAATATTTTTGGTTTCACTCAAATCCATTTTGTTTTGCACCCGGTACAGTCCAACAAAGTTTGAATTCCATCTTTGAAACTGCAGCGCCATTTCAGGCCTTATTTATAATTAGAATTAATTATATTCATTTTCAATTGTAGATTCAAACTCACTTTTCATCGCTATTACTTAAAATATTTATTTTAAATATTTAAAATCCATTATTTTAGCCAATTTAAATTTTTTAAATTGGTTCATATTTTCTGGGTCGTTACATATGTAATTTAAATCTCTGATATTTGTTGAATGTAATTTATTCATTTATACTCTGTATATTCTTGTATCTGATGGAATTGTTGTAATAACAATGAAATGTTCTTCCGTCTGCGTTCTATTTTTTCTTGTCCTCAATTCTATCCGGGCTTTCCTTCACGGGGAAGTTCGGGTCGTCTTACCACTTATGTCAATCACTTTTCCATTTTGGTTGAATAAGACCTCTCCCACACATACAACCTTATCGTCTTCTTCCGTAATCATTGGTTGAGTCTCTTGAGGTTCTTCTTCCTCCATCATCTCTTCTTCCTCTTCTGGTTCCTCCGCCTCTTCCATGGCTTGATTATCATCATCGATGATAATTGGATTAGCCTGATTATCCATTATGTATATAAGAAGACTTCTCATTACTTTCCCCTTACTATTTTGCTCTTGACTCATTCTAATTTGAAGTACTTGTATTTCAGCCATCATTTGCAAAGCATACTCCATCTTTTCTTCGATTTTGATGACAAGAATTAGCGTAGATCATTGAAAAGGACCCTCAGATGGTCCAACGAGCGAATCGGAGTTGATTTGGGTGTTTAGATTAGTGGAGGCCATTGTATATTTTAATTTAGATTTTTTACAGAGAATAGAAATGAAAATGAAGAAGACAATTTGAAGTAGAACGTTTAAATAAATAATATAACTAACTTTTGGTGGGAATTAAATTTAAAATTCTGGCAGTTATATGTCGACACATGAATATTTGTATGTCGACATACTTATGTTTTAAAAAAAAATTGATTTTTTATATATTTAATTATTCTAACTCACTTAGTGAACATACGCTTAATTCTCTTCTAAATTTAGTGAATATTGCTTCGTTTAATGGTTTTGTTAATATATCTGCTATTTGTTTATCTGTTTCTATAAATTCGAGTGAAATTTTCTCTTTACTTACATTATCTCTTAGAAAATGATGTCTTATATTGATATGTTTATTTCTAGAATGATTAGTTGGATTTTTAGAAATATTTATAGCACTCGTATTATCGCAGTATATCGGGGATTCATTTATTTTTAGTCCAAAATCATTTAGAGTTTGTTGCATGTATATTACTTGTGAACAAGCCAAATGAACAAAGATATATTCTGCTTCAGTTGTTCACAGAGATACAGTATTTTTCTTTTTACTAAACCATGAGACCAGTGAATGTCCTAAGAAGTGACATGTTCCACTAGTACTTTTACGATCGGATTTACATCCTACGTAGTCAGCATCAAAATAAGAAACTAAATCGAACGAATCATCCTTAGGATAAAATAAACCAAAGTCTGATGTATGCTTTATATACCTTAGAATATGTTTTACGGCTTTTAAATGTGTTTCCTTAGGTTGCGATTGATATCTTGCATAGAGACATACACTATGTGTAACGACCTACCTTTTTGACCGCTCTAAGTCGGTATTTAAACCAACTCAGAACGCTCAAAATGACAGGTAGTTATTTTAGCTTACGGGTCTAAACAGAATAAACACAAAATCACAATATAATAATACTTGCAGCGGAATAAAATATATATATATATCATATTTTATACAAATATTCGACACAGCAGAAAAATGTATAATGTTTACATGAATTTTAAAGAATAAAACTTTACGATTTTATCGAGCGTGCGCTGTATGCGTCTTCACGTTCCTCTCCAGTTTGCGAGCTGCTTATATGGAATACTTAGGACTTGACCCGAGCGTACTGCATAAAAAGAAACAAAACAAACGCTCGGATCAGGATTAACTTTATTCAAGTAAGTCAACTATCGTTAGAAATTTAAATGCAATTGGTAATTTATAGTAACCGTTCATATTATGCTTAATAACGTGCATTTCAATGTGAAAGGTTGTGAGGACACGCATGGGAAATTGGGCATAGTATCCATATGACATTGAAACCGAAACAAGTAGGTAGAGAGAGAAATCTTGCCCACAGTACACAAATATGAATGAACATTCCCAGCACATGTAGATAAGCATATAAATATTAATCAGTATGAAAATTAAATCAATACATGCATCTGGATATCAACAACAATTAATGAGTCTACTAACATCTGAAGTTGGAAAATTTATAGGTTCAAACACCAATCATTAAGAAGAGGTAGGTGTTGGGGCATTTGGTACAGTATTCAAACAAGGAAGGGATACCATGAGTCATTCACTCACACAACTAACATAAGCCACCTACACCTAATTCACGCAAGAAATAGGGGACTGCCTCTTTCTTATTATTACTTTTATCTTCCATGAAATACATAGGGTAATTTATATTTACCTCGGCTTCTTTTCAAGCAAACTATTTTGCCACTTTCTCACCTTATTAGATACATATATATACTACATACACACATGCCTTAACTACCACAACATATATGCCCAAATCAAACGGTAGTGGGGTTCCATAACACAAGATAACTGTGGTAACAGCAAAATAAGGTTGCCAATAAATTATTTACCCATGCTAAGCAAATGGGTATAATCCATCTAAACTAAAACAACAAGGCAGACCACATGCATCAACTAAACACCCAAAATGCCATTATAGTTGAAATTTTTGAATTAAAAGCTAATCGTATTCGTGAGTGGGTTAGCACTAACCTATGGATGTGGTTGCGAGCATGATGGAGGCTCGGTTGAGGAGAGGGAAATGACATCGATTGTAATGGTGGCGGGTGAACTCCTTGGCGACGGTGATAAGCTGAAGACGTGAGGAGTCCATAAGGTGAAAACGAGAAGGAGGTGAGCAACGTGGGGAGAAGCTGTTAATGGGTGTGCGGCGTTGGTCAGCGACAGAGGGAGATTGGAGGATCCTTTGACGATGGCGGCTCCAATGGAGAAGGGCGATTTGATTGAGTGAGGTGGAGGCGATCGATTTCAACTGCTGCCATGATTTTGGTTAAAGGATTTTTTGGAAACATTTAATTTGTGGTAAATGATTTTCTTGAGGATGGAATGAGCAGCTAATAAAACAAAATGAACAGGAGGGTACACAGCAAGCCTAAAAGAAGAAATAGAGGAAAGGGACGCATGCAAGCAACAGGGACACGCGGTGATTTGGTCAGATGGGCGCAAACAAGCGGTAAAAATTCTTTAAACAAATATATTTTATTTTCCCAAGTATAAACCCTTTAATTATTTTACTACAAAAAATTATTAAACAACTTTCAAACAATATATCAAGTTAAATTCAAACAAAATCTTTCATTTCACACCTGTATTCTGTAACAACCTGGAAAATCGGAACCAATTTAAAAATTTTATTTTGGCTATTTTAATGAATTTTGAATATTTAAAATGATCTATTTTAAATAATGACTAAAAATTTATTTTGAAGGAAGTTAGAACGAATAAATATATTTTAATTATATAACGAGGCTGAAATGGCGTGGTAGTTTGAAAATTCGATTTCAAATTTCAATTGAATGTACAGGATTCAAAATAAATCGGATTTCAGTAAAACCAGAAATATTTGAATCTGTTTAATTATATCTTTCTAATGAATGTGAAAAATCCAGATTTCATAACGGGAATTGAAAGTTATGTCCAGTTTAAAATTCAGAATAGTCGCTATGAAATATATATAATCTAATATTATATATAGTCCAAAAAGTCATATTTTGCATACGGATGAATTTGAACTCGAAACCACTTCCATTGAGTTCAAAATGTCGTTTGCGACTTCGAAAAGTATAAACTTCGATATATTCTAAGATCCGGAATAGTGGCAATTGAATGGGGTTTTCGATTAGCAATACATAGCCCTTAAAAAGTGAAATTTTGCGTATGAGCTAAGAATTCGACGAGATAAATTTTTCTGGATTCATAATGACAAATCATTGTTGAGTTCCAAAATGCGCGTCGAACGGAGTTAGTATGTGGCCATGCGAGCTAAAACAGTTCAGGGTAAAACAAGCAGTCATTTTACAAAGGAACATTATTGATAGGACATTGGAATTCGATTCTACATTTTTTTGGATTCGTATCGCTAAATAATGCTTAAATCCAAAAGGCTATGATTTTTGGAGTAGCCGTTTGGGGATGCAAGAAGAAAAGGTGCGCTAAAATCGCATTTTTGAACAATATCTGAGCTTCTTTGACAACTTTAATGGATGGTCAAACGAACTTGGAATTCGACGAAACTTGTTCTGTTGGACTCATCTTAACGTCTACTATATCGTCTCCGAAATCCGCGACGATTGGAGATCGTTTGCGTTTGGACAATTGGCGAGAAACGAGCATAAAAACTGCTTCTCTTCCTTTTCTCTTCATTGTTTTCCTCTTCCTCCTTTTTACATTTTTCTCTTTAATGGTCGCACCCCCTCCCTGCTTCTCCGTCGCTGCCGCCCCTACCCCAGCCACCACCGGTCTCCCCGGCTGCCGCCTCCTCTGGCGCTACCCTCTCCTCCTCCTCCTCTCCTTTCCCTCTTCCATTCACAAACCCTATAACCCAAACACCACCACCACTACCGGCCCCACCACCACCACCCGAACCCTCCCGCCGCCCTGTCAGGCCCTGCCGCCACCCAGCTCCGGCCGTGGGCCCCTCCTCCTCAAAAATCACATTTTTTTACAAATATCCCGTTTTGCAAATAACACTCTGTCACTATTTCACCAATAACTCCCAAACCGTGCATTTCTAGCCAAAAATCCTTAGTACCAAAGTCGAAGAGCATGATTTTCTATTCGATTTGGGTATATGGAAGTTCTATTTTGGATTGCGGAGCTATCCGGAAAACGCGTCCGAAGATCGCGGATCTGATGCTGTTGTTCGTGATTTCCGACGAATTGGCGCAATTTTGGAAGAAAGTCCACTAGGAAAAAGTCGTCCAGAATGGCGCGTTTAGGCTAGTGACAAAGTTTGGTGAACATTGGAGGTCGTATGAAGATAATAGAACAAAAGAGGCGAAATCAGACGATGGAAACGACAAAACGGAGACACCATGACCAAATTCTACAATAAAAGTCTCGAGGCGATTGGCATAGCTTGGGTGAAAACTTCTCACTCTAATTTGGTAATAATTGAAGTGAGCTTCTGTGGAGGAAGATTGTTAATATATATGGAATTTAAAAGGCTTTGTCGTTATTCCATATATATAATTAGTCGGATACGGAAATTGATATCGATTTTATAATGATCTATTTTCCGTGAAGATTCCATAACTAATGGAATGTGATCTGGGTTTATCGTGAATTATGTTTTAAATGACATTAGTTCCTTAACCTAGTTAAAGACAGGATTACATGTCTAACATTGTATTTCGAACTATATGGTTGATCTGTGCTAAATATATATCTATTTGATGGCGGAGAATTTATTCTCTTGCTTAACAACCTTCTCTATGACGTACGAGCTTAGAGGTTATATATAGGCAGAAATCAATAGTACGGTGTAGGCATGTTTGATTTTCCAAAGTTAAATAATCATTAATATTGATTTTTTGGGAAGATTAAAACCAAGTGGAGATTTAAGGAATCTTTAATTGGATTGAAATGCGAATGTGATAATTTAAATTATCAAATTTGGGAAATGATCGAGAGTGGAGTATCACCAGTTTTGCTCCAAGCGATAGTCAAATCTTTTATTAGATTTGAACGGGAAATGGTAATTAATTTTACCGATAACACCATGGTGTTAGATATGGAGTATTACCAGTTTTGTTCCATGGGAGGAATAAGCTGGGATTGGGAAATTAAACAAATGATTACTTTGGTAAGGTGCGCTAATCCCGACTAGTTTGGATAAACCTTAATTTGGTTTGAATTGATATCCAAAGGAAGATTAAAGAATAAATTTAAAGAATTTATCTTTGATAAAATTAGTGGGAACCTTTCCGAAAGGATATGAATATTTAAATAAAAGAATATTCAGAATTGGAACGAGACGAATGTTGTGTTTTATAGCACATGTTTATAATATACGCGAGTTATTCGGACAGGCCGGGTTTATGCCCATTCTGAATAATTGATTCGACGATAAGTCGGCGATGAAGACGGTGGTTGAAGACCGGATGTCTTTACATCGTTTGGATGGTTACTGATGTCTTGATTGGTCTGTACACCCAAAACGAGGTAATAAGTGATGATCGTCCAGACGTACTTGGTGTAATAACCCGGAAATGCGAGCCAGTTTAAAATTTTTATTTTGGCAATTTTAGCGAATTTTGAATATTTAAAATAGATTATTTTAAATAAAAACGACGAGAAATTTATTTTGAATATAATTCGAACGTATATATTATATGCGTCGTCGTTAGTATATAAATAATTATATATAATTATAAATAGAATTGAAAATGGCGCGGTAGTTCGATAATTCGATTTCAAACTTCAATTGAATGTACCGGGTGCAAAACAATCCGGATTTTAACGAAACCAAAAATAATAGGATCCAATTGATTATATCTTTCCAACGAATCCGAATAATCAAGATTTCATAGCGGGAATCAAAAGATATGTCCAGTTGAAAATTCTGAATGGTCGCTATGGAATTCAAGCCCTAAAAAAAAAGGGAATTTTGCAAACGGCCTCGGATTTCGACGAAACCACTTTTGTTGGGTCCGTGATGTCAAGTTATTGCTAGATTCCAAATTTCATAATTTTTCGAATCAATATGTGAGCGTGGCAAAGGAAAACGTGTTTGACCAATTTCAGTTGATTTTAATCGACTGGAAAATGGCCATTTTTCCAACGGTCTCAGAATTTGACGAAACTAGTTTTGTTAGGACCGTATCGTCAATGCGAAGCTAGAAAATATTTTTCGAGAATTTTTAGAGTTAGTATGTGACCCCGGTAAAATGAAATATGCGTTCAAAATCAATATA
Organism: Allium sativum; assembly: GCA_030737875.1. NCBI lineage: Eukaryota > Viridiplantae > Streptophyta > Magnoliopsida > Asparagales > Amaryllidaceae > Allium > Allium sativum. The sequence continues at coordinate 285,280,772 of CM060921.1, forward strand.
TAGAGTTATATGTTGATTTTAACGGAAACTGATCGAAACGATCGAATCAACCTACAATACATATCCCATTGTGTTCGGAATGGGGGTAAAACGCTATGGACGACAGGCGTTGGGTTCGATTTCGAGGTCGTATGAAAAGTCAACTTAGGAGAGAGAAATTAAATTAATTAATTAAAAAAAATCCCCTTTCTCTCCTTTCCTTATACTCTGCCCCCCCTCCCCCCGATATTTTCAATTCAGTTTTCAAAATAAAACAAAAAGGGAAAACCCGTCGCCCATGGATCTCATGCGTCGCCGCCTCTGGCGAAGCTCCCCCAGGCCGCCGCCCTCACGATCGCCCCCTCCTCCTTCCCCTCCCCCCCCCCTTTCTCCATTGAAACCGCCCTCAATCCCACCCAAACCCGCACCCCCTTCAACTCAAAATCGAAGCCGCCAGCGCCCTGTCAGATGCCGAGCCCTCCCCACCACCTGCGCCGTCTTTCTCCCTCCCTTGGCTAGCCAATCTCGATCCCGGCGCCTCCTAGCCCCATTTCCGAATGTGAGTCCTCTATTTAATTTCAGTTTGCTTATTTAAAGTATTATTTAAAACTAATGTCTTCATTTATATAGTATATGAGAAGGTAGGGGTGTAAAGATATGATTTTTATAATAGAAAAGATATGATTTTTATAATAGAAAAGATATGATTTTTAACATAGAAAAAATTAGATTTTTCTATATTGAACATCGAGGTAAAAATTAGATTTTTCTATATTGAACATCGAGGTAAAAATTAGATTTTTCTATATTGAACATCGAAGTAAAAATTAGATTTTTCTATATTGAACAACGCGGTAAAAATTAGATTTTTCTATATTGAATAACAAAGTAAAAATTCGATTTTTATATATTGAATAGCAAAGTAAAAATTCGATTTTTATTTATTGAATAACAGAGTAAAAAATTCGATTTTTATATATTGAATAGCAAAGTAAAAATTCGATTTTTATCTATTGAATAACAGAGTAAAAAATTCGATTTTTATATATTAAATAGCAAAGTAAAAATTCGATTTTTATCTATTGAATAACAGAGTAAAAATTGGATTTTTATATATTGAATAGCAAAGTAAAAATTCGATTTTTATCTATTGAATAACAAAAAATTCGATTTTTATATATTGGATAGCGAAGTAAAAATTCGATTTTTATATATTGAATAGCGAAGTAAAAATCCGATTTTTATATATTGAATAGCGAAGTAAAAATTCGATTTTTACATATGTAGTGACTACGGGCGACGAAAGTGACGAAAGGCGAGAACGACGAAGACTTCTACAGAAGAAGAGTCAAGATGATTGGATAGCTATTGGTGAGAACTTCTCACTCAAAATCTCTTTTTCTAGTTGTATATATATACTAGGATGCAGACGGTGTTTAGTAGCACCCGACACAATCGTCCACAGACCATGGACTTGTTTGTTTGGTTTTGTAGTTGGTTAGATTGTTTGATTTGAATTGAATTGTTTGGTGAAATGAAATTGATTTGATTGATGTGTGAATGGCGTGGGCCTTCACTAGACCGGGGATAAGGCTAGGCCTCGTCCCGTTTCTAGTATCATGCCGTTATGCCGCCGAAATTTTCTAAAAAAAGTTAGAAAAATAAAAATATCATTTTATTTAAAGAATGAACTGAATAGAAATTCATATGTTAAAATAAAATGTTTTATCGTTAAAAATATAATTTTTAATGTGAATATGAATATAGTGAATGTGAATAAATAAATATTCATTTACAAACCGAACGGTTTGTTTATGTACACTGATTTGACTGACATTGATTAGGACGATAAATTTTACACATCGCCCAACTGCACAAATAAAATCTGTGTTTGATTGTTTGAAACCCCACACGTGTATTGGGATAAAACACGGCATACACTCATCCCAATAATTAGTTATATGTCGATCGATTGATTGACAGGCTGTTGTAAGCGTTAGATATCTATATTTGATGCTTATACAGTGTAGTGCACTTTGGATGATGGTTGATTATTTATCGTTGCTATTATATACATGTGTTGTGTGGAATCCATATAATTAACTTTATATGGTAATTGATTGGGCCTCATTCCAATTTAGAAGATAAAGAATTTTATAGAATAAATGTTCATGTGTTGACAGTACTCATCCGTTGAGATTAGTCATGTGTTGAACGAAGTATTTTAATAATAAAATTTACATCTTTATCTTTATAAAATAAAGGTTCATGTGTTGACAGTACTCATCCGTTGAGATTAGTCATGTGTTGAACGAAGTATTTTAATAATAAAATTTACATCTTTATCTTTATAGAATAAAGGTTCATGTGTTGACAGTACTCATCCGTTGAGATTAGTCATGTGTTGAACGAAGTATTTTAATAATAAAATTTACATCTTTATCTTTATAAAATAAAGGTTCATGTGTTGACAGTACTCATCCGTTTAGATTAGTCATGTGTTGAACGAAGTATTTTAATAATAAAATTTACATCTTTATCTTTATAGAATAAAGGTTCATGTGTTGACCGTACTCATCCGTTGAGATTAGTCATGTGTTGAACGAAATATTTTAACAATAAAATTTACATCTTTATCATATATAAGATTAGAAACTAACTGAAAAATAGATAAGATGAGTGGTCTCCTGAATATTGATCTGATGTTGGTTCCGGCCTTCGGGGTTAATATTTAGGGAATCGTTCTCTTACTAATTTACGGTTGGAGTCTGATTAAATATCAAACGATAGATATCTTAATTTTTATAAAATATATTGAATAACAAAAATAGTCACACATGGACAGTACTCATTCGTTGAGATTAGTCGTGTGTTGACAAAAATATAGATTCACATATTGAATAGAATAATTATTCATTTGTTGAATAGAATAACGAATTTATTGAAATATATGAAGCCGTGTTGATTAGAGTTGCGCTATTTTGACGTGAACGATGTTTATATCGATTATATTCGTTTTTATAATAAATATTGAAAAGGAAGTGATTTCAAAATATAACGTTTTGAAAATATTATCATTTATATAGTAATGATAGGGAATATTCAATTTTGATTTGAAATTGAATATAGAATTGAAATGTTTTGAAAACGAATTTAAAACGATTCATAAAATACGTTTTAAATAGAAATCGACGAAATATATATTATATATATTATATATATAATATAATAGCCTGAATAGAACGCGCCGCGTCGCGGCAGTTCCCGAATTTCGACCATTGTTTTCGAACGGACATTACGGGAGATCCGACCGTCGGATTCTCCTAAAACCAGAACCGTTGGGTTCGTATCGAAAAGAGCCTTCTAGCGAATATTAGAAATTCAAAATCTAACAGTTGGATTTGGAGATACGTCCAAATCAAATTTGGAAAAGGTCGCTGTAAGTGCAGTTCGATGGCCGTTGATGGAAATCGACTGTACGGGCCTTGATAAAATTATAAAAATATCAATAATTTGTGTAAAATCATAAGAAATGATTTGGGAAAAATTGGGATGAAAAACTCCATATTTGAAAAGATAAAAATAGATTTTTATCGAAATGAACTAGTTTTGAACTAAATTTAAAACCCAATTATTTTTAAATAAATAAATTAGATTTAAAAAGGGGTTTTAAATAATCGGAATTTCTAATATATTTGATTGGATTTGAAATGGGTTTATCGTGAACGGTGTTTTAAATAACACTAGTTCTTTAACCCGATAATAAATAGAATGTGATTTGGGTTTGTCGTGAACTGTGTTTTAAATGACATTAGTTCTTTAACCCAGTAAAAGGAGTTTTAACGAATCTGCAATTAGAATGAAATGTGAATTGATAATTTAAATTATCAAATATAGAAAGTGAGCGAGAATGGAGTATCACCAGTTTTACTCTAAGCGATAGTTAAATCTTTAATTAGATTTGAACATGAAATGGTAATTAATTTTACCGATAACACCACGGTGTTAGATATGGAGTATTATCAGTTTTGCTTCATGGGATGATTAGGTTGGGAAATAAAATAAATAATTACTTCAGTGTGGTTCGCTAATCTCGACTAGTTTGGAAAACCATAATTTGGTTTGAAATGACATCCAAAGGAAGATTAAAGGATAAATTTTAAAGAATTTATCTTGGATAAAATTAATGGGAACCTTTCCCCTAGGAAAGTGATTTTGGGAATAAAAGAATATTCTGGATTGGAATGAGGTGTTTGTTGTGTATGTGAAACATTTGTTTTTAATATACACGGGTTGTTCGGAAAGACCGGGTTTATACCCATTCTGAATAACCGATTCGACGATATGTCGAAGATGAAGACGGTGGTTGAAGACCGGAAGTCTTCACATCGTTTGGATAATTACTAACGATCCTGATTGGGCTGTACACCCAAGAGGATGGAAATAGTTGGTGGTCGTCCAGACGTACTTGGAGATCGATGGATATGCGAGGAAAGTGCCTCCGGTTTCGTTCAGACCCAAAACGAACTAGTAAATGGATTGTGTGTCTGACATTGGATTTTATTCTGTGTTGATTGATTTCTGTTAAATATATATCTGTTTGGCGGCGGAGAATTTATTCTCTTGCTTAACGCCCTTCTCTGAGACGTACGAGCTTAGAGGTTATATATCGATAGATATCAATTGCATGGCATTAATTGCCTGTGTGGCATGCTGAGTTGCATGGATCAAGGCTTCTGTTGAAAAGCAAAGTCTTGTGGTTGATGATCAAAGCACGGCCTACGTGGTAGCTTTGTGTATAACGTGAATTCGCGAGCCTCACACCTCGGTATGAGTCAAAACGGGATAAGGACTGCAGGGAGAGCACGACGTTTCTTTCTAGCTTTGGTGGTGTCAGTGACTTACCAGCCCTGACATTGATATACTTTTCACCTATGTGGTTGTTGGATGAGGCGCCTCGATTTTAGGTCTATAAGGACCGGGAAACGTGTGTTCAGGAATACTAATCCTCTAACGTAAGTGAGGACCGGCCCTGAAGATCCAGGGGTTGCCCAGAGTGCGTAGCCCTGGGACATTTGCTAGAGTGTCTCGAAAGCGGAGAGGAGCTTGCCCCTTGCCTCGACTCATGATGGAAATCCAATTTCCAATACGAGATATTTCGGCTTTATTTGTAGAGCCTAGTATGGCGACATAGTAGCATGGGATGCTATGCCGTCTATGATTTATATTTATGATTGAAATTGTTTTGACACTATACACTTATTATAGTATCAAATGATTTGTTTTAAACGTACCAAGCATGTTGGCTGTTATAAGGTAAAACCCTATCCTCCGGCTTGCGTTGCATTGTGTGATGGGACCTGGGTCTTATAATAGCTTCATTTTTCGAAAAAGCATTGCGTTGTCTTTTCTATGCACTGGTATTCTTGGGAGGAAACCCGTTCCGTGTTATACGGCGTGGTCCTTTGAATTACTCTCTTTTAAAGTAAAGTTTTAAATAACTGTTTTAGTTCTCACACCAGTCACATGACTGACCTGGAGTTTATTGTTTTAACCTAAACTCTGGGTGCCCCTATTTTCGACACGGGCAGCTAGTAGTTTTGGTTTTGCAGATTTATATTCACAGGATCTTGGTTTACAACTGGAATGATATCCGGAAAGCTCTATATCCGTATATCACCTTCAGTTGTGCTTTGTATTATTTTCCGCTGCTATGTAATTTGTTGTAATCTCTTATATTTATCGAATGTAATTTATTCAATTATACTCTGTATATTCTTGTATCTGATGGAATTGTTGTAATAGGAATGAAATGTTCTTCCGTCTGCGTTCATTTGTGTGTTGTTCTCAAAGTATCCGCTCTTTCCTTCACGGGGAAGTTACGGGTTCTTACACTTGGAGATCGACCGGACATGCGAGGACCTCTCTCTTGTATTGGACATATGGGATGAGGAATAAGGTACCTCCGGTTTCGTTCAGACCCAGAACGAACTAGTAAATGGATGCGTGTCTGACATTGGATTTTATTCTGTGTTGATTGATCTCTATTAAATATATATCTGTTTGGCAGCGGAGAATTTATTCTCTTGCTTAATGCCCTTCTCTGAGACATACGAGCTCAGAGGTTATATATCGATAGACATCAGTCGCATGGCGTGAATTGCTTATGTGGCATGCTGAGATGCAAAGGATCAAAGCTTTTGTTGAAAAGCAAAGTCTTGTGGTTGATGATCAAAACACGGCTTTAATATAGCATAGCTTTGTGTATAGCGTTAATTCGCGAGCCTCACACATCGGTATGAGTCAAAAAGGGGATAAGGGACCATTGGGAGAACATGATGTTTCTTTCTAGCCATGGGTGGTGTCATGGTATGGAGCCCAGACATTTATATTTTTAACTATGTGGATGATGGATAGCCAGGCGCCTCGAATATATTGGTTACTATGGAACCGATGGATAGGTCCGACAGGACCGGGAAACGTGTGTTCCGGAATTGCCAATCCTAAAACGTAAGAGATGACCGACCCAACTGATCCAAGGGTTGCCCAGAGTGTGCAGTCCTGAGGCATTTTCTAGAGTGTCTCGAAGCGGAGAGGAGTACATCTCTTGCCTCGACTCATGACGGAAATCCTATTTCCAATACGTGATATTTCGGTTTTAGTTGTAAACCTGTATGGCGACATAGTAGCATAGGATACTATATCGTCTATGATTGATACATTTATATTTGAAGCTGTTTTGACATTGTACCCTTATTATAGTATCAAATGATTTGTTTTGAACGTACTAAGCATGTTTGGCTGTTATAAGGGAAAACTCTATCCTTTGGCTTGCGTTGCATTGTGTGATGGGACCTGGGTCTTATAATAGATTCAATTTTCAAAAAAGCATTGTGTTGTTTATTTTATGCACTGGCATTGTTGGGAGGATACCCGTTCCATGTTATACGGCGTGGTCCCTTGATTTACTTTATTTTAAAGTAAAGTTTTAATAATTGTTTTAGTTCTCACATCAGTCACATGAATGACCTGGAGTTTATTGTTTTAACCTAAACTTTGGGTACCCATATTTTCCACATGAGCAGCGAGTATTTTTGCTTTTGCAGATATTATATTCACATGATCCTGGTTTACAACTGGAACTATATTCGGAACGCTCTGTATCCGTGTATTTCTTTCAGTTGTGTTTTGTATTATTTTCCACTGCATTGTAATTTGTAAATCTCTGATATTTATCAAATGTATATTATTTGTTCAAACTCTGTTATATTCTTGTACTCTGATGTAAATTGTTGTAATAACAATAAAATGTTCTTCTACTTATGTTCTGATTTGTCATGTTATCAACTCAATCCAGACTTTCCTTTACGGGGAAGTTTGGGTCGTTTCATTTTGGTATCAGAGCTTTGGTTTACAGAGCTCGGGAACAAGACACGTTAGAACCAAACGAAAGAATTCATCAGAGATTGGATTAGTAATATCCAGTGGGAATGACTCGTTAGAGATGGGATCAGTAGTGTCCTAGAATGAGTTCAAAGAGTATTGTTTTTAAAATAAAAATGAAAACATATTTTGTTTTGAAAATTTAAAGCTTATAATACGTAATTGAATATTTATTTTATATTGAATTTGGACAATCGATATATAAATATTTTGCATATACGCCTTGCAAACGTGTATACAAAGGCTCAAATATATAGGATAGATATAGGATCATACTCTAGTCGCCCGAGGGTGATTCTGATGATGTGGCCACATCATCAGCATCTGTGCTCGAGTTTTGAAAGTGTGATATCTATATATTTCCAATTAACTGGTGTGAGAACCAAAATCTAGATAGGGTTATTGTTGTGAATTGGCATCAAAAATAAGATATATATATATATAAAAAGTTATGTGTTGGAAACAATGATCAACTAATTGATTGCTGATTGTGTTGTTTGATTATTGGTTTGGTTAATTAAAATTTTGAACCATTAAGCCAAATTGAATCAAATATTGAACTGAATTGAAAATTGATTAAAATTTCATGCATGTACATGTATATACATTGAACAGGTCATAGTAAGGAGGCTAAAGAAGGGGAATAAAATTGTATGCCCAACAAATAGGTACATGTTTACTAATTTATTGGGTTTGGATGATTTTATGAGCCGATTGGCTAGCCGATTGGCTAGCCGCTTGGCTTTATCTTTTTCTTTTGGATTGGTGAGGGCCCTGCGTGGCTAGTTGCAGTTTTAAATGTCTAGCCGTACAAAGGAGGATATGGCGATTTTTTTCGAAAATTTAGGGTGTTGCCAAATTTTTGAAGAATTTGAAAATTCTTAGAAACTGAAAAGTTGAAGAATTAAAGCTAGAATGAAAGTTGAGTTGATTAGTTAAACAACTTTCAGCTCTGCTCCTTTTCGAGGATAAAAAGATTTTAAGTGGGGGAGATTGTAACAACCCGAAAAATCGGAACCAATTTAAAATTTTTATTTTGGCTGTTTTAATGAATTTTAAATATTTAAAATGATTTATTTTAAAATTTTGTTTTGAAGGAAGTTAGAATGAATAAATATATTTTAATTATCTATCGAGCCTGAAATGGCGCGATAGTTTGAAGATTTGATTTCAAATTTCAATTGAATGTACAGGATTCAAAATAAATCGGAGTTCAGTAAAACCAGAAATATTTGAATTTGTTTAATTATATCTTTCTAACGAATGTGAAAAATCCAGTTTTCATAACAGGAATTGAAAGTTATGTTCAGTTTAAAATTCAGAATAGTCGCTATGAAATATATATACTCTAATATTATATATAGCTCAAAAGTCACATTTCGCATACGGATGAATTTGGACTCGAAACCACTTCCATTGAGTTCAAAATGCCGTTTGCGACTTCGAGAAGTATAAACTTCGACATATTCCGAGATCCGGGATAGTGGCAATTGAATGGGGTTTTCGGTTAGCAATACATAGCCCTTAAAAAGTGAAATTTTTCGTATGAGCTCAGAGTTCGATGAGATAATTTTTTCTGGATTCATAATGACAAATCATTGTTGATTTCCAAAATGTGCGTCGAACGGAGTTAGTATGTGGCCATGTGAGCTAAAATAGTTCAGGGTAAAACAAGCAGTCATTTTATAAAAAACATTATTGATACGACCTCGGAATTCAATTCTACTTTTTTTTTCCGGATTCGTACCGCCAAATAATGCTTAAATCCAAAAGGACATGATTTTTGGAGTAGCCGTTTGGGCGTGCAAGAAGAAAAGGTGCGCTAAAGTCGCATTTTTGAACAATATCTGAGTATCTTTAACAAATTTAACGGATGGTCAAACGAACTCGCAATTCGACGAAACTTGTTTTGTTGGACTCGACTTGACGTCTACTATCTCTTGTCCGAAATACACAGCAATTAGAGATCATTTGCATTTGGACAATTAGCGAGAAACGAGCATATAAACTACTTCTCTTCCTTTTCTTTTTATTATTTTCATCTTCCTCCTTTTTACATTTTTCTCTTTAATGGTCGCACCTCCCCCCTTTCCCCGTCGCTTCCGTCCCTACCCCTGCCATCGCCGGCCTCCCCAGCCGCCGCCTCCCCTCCGGCGCCACCTCCTCCTCCCTCTCCTCCTCCTCCATCTCTCCTTTCCCTCTTCCATTCACAAACCCTATAACCCAAACACCACCACCACTACCGGCCCCACCACCACCACCTGCACCCTCTTGCCACCCAGTCAGGCCATGCCGCCGCCACCCAGCTCTGGTCGTGGGTCCTTCCTCCTCAAAAATCACATTTTTCACAAATACCCATTTTGCAAATAACAATCTGTCACTATTTTGCCAATAACTCCCAAACCGTGCTTTTCTAGCCAAAACTCCACACTTCCAAAGTCGAAGAGCACGATTTTCTCGTCGATTTGGGTATATGGAAGTCCTATTTTGGATTGCGGAGCTGTCCTGAAAACGCGTCCGAAGATCGCGGATCTGCTGCTATTTTTCGCGATTTCTGGTGAATTGGCGCAGTTTTGCAAGAAAGTCCACTAGGTAAAAGTTGTTTGGAATGGCGCGTTTAGGCTAGTGACAAAGTTTGGTGAAGATTGGAGGCCGTATGAAGATTCTAGAACAAAAGAGGCGAAATCGGATGATGGAAACGAAGCGGAGACCGCATGACCAAATTCTATAGTAGAAGTATCGATGCGATTGGTATAGCTTGGGTGAGAACTTCTCACTCTAATTTTGTTTTCTAGTTAAATGTATATACTAGAATGCAGACGATGCTTAGTAGCACCCGACACTTTTGTTTGAAACCATGGATATTTGGTTGTTTGTTTTGATTGATAAATTGGTTGAATTTGATTTGGGGTGTAAACTGAATTGATTAGAATTGGTATGTGTATGGCGCGAGCCAGTATTAGGCGAGGGATAAGGCTAGACCTTATTCCGGTTCTAGTATCGCGCCGTTATGCTGCCGAAATTTTCTAAAAATAATATTTTTATTGTATAAATGAACTGTATAAAATATTCATGTGTTGAAATAAATATTTTATCGTTAAACATATAACTTTTAACGAGTATATGAATGAAAATAAATATTCATTTACAAATCGGACAATTTGTTTATGTACACTCATTTGACTGATATTGATTAGGACGATATATTTTACACATCGCCCAACTGCACAAATAAAATCGGTGTGTGTTGATTGAAACCCCACACGGGTATTGGGATGATTTTTGACATACACTAATCCCAATTGTTTAGCTGTATGTCAATCGATCGATTGACAAGCTTTTGTACGCATTAATTATTTATATTTAATGCTTAAGCAGTTGTGTAATGCACTCTAGATGATGGTTGACTGTGTTTGATTATTGTTGTGTACATGTGTGTATGAAATTCATATAAATAAAATTATATGGTAATTGACTGTGTCTGATTCCAATTCGGAAGGAACGGATATTTTAAATTAACAAATATTTTAAAATGACGAATAATGAATATTTTATAATAACTAATATTTTAAAATAATATTCAATAATGGATCAAAATATGATTTTGATGTCCGATTTGGGATGGACACGAAAATATTTAAATATATAAAGCAGTGTTGATTTGATATGTGCCATTTTGAGCCGAACGATATTTATATCGATTTTATTCATTTTTATAATGAATATCGAAAAGGAATTGATTTCAAAATTTGATATTTTGGAAATATTATCATTTATGTATTATAATGATAAAGAGAATTCAATTTTGATTTAAAATTGAAAATGAAGTTGGAATCGTTTTAAAAGAATTTATAAACGATTTATAAAATATGATTTAAATGGAAATCGACGAAATATATAATATATACATTTTATATATTAAATAGCCTGAATAGAACGCGCCGCACTGCGACCATTCGCGAATTTCGACCATTGACTTCAAATTGATATTACGGGAGATCCGACTGTCGGATTATCCTAAAACCAGAACCGTTGGGTTCGTATCGAAAAGAGCTTTCCAACGAATATAAGAGATTTGAAATTTAACGGTTGGATTTGGAATTATGTCCAAGTCAAATTTGGAAAAGGTCGCTGTAAGTGCAGTTCGATGACCGTTCATGGAATTCAACTGAAAGGGCCTTAATAAAATTATTAAAAATATTGATAATTTGTGTAAAATCATAATAAATGATTTGGAAAGAATTTGAATGAAAAATTCCATGTTTGTAAAGATAAAAATATATTTTTGTCAGAATGAACTAGTTATGAACTAGAATTATAATCCAATATTTTTAAATAAATAAATTGGATTTGAAATGGTTTTAAAAATAACTAGAATTTGCAATATATGAATTGTAATGGATTTGAATCGAAATTATCTTCAGAATATTTCGATATTGGATTCCATGATTATACGGATATTGTGGAGGAATTTGGAAGATATATATGTCATTATTCCCAATACGATATTTGTTGATTTCCACTAGTACAAAACAGACCAATTGCATCGGTTGTTTACCCCCCTATTGCATCGGTTCAACAACCGATGCAATTGCAGACGATGCAAAAAAACATGTTTCTGTTGCATCGGTTATAAAACCGATGCAAAATCAATTATTTGCATCTAATGTTTGAAATCAGCCGATGCAACATACAATTTTTTTGCATCGGTTCTCAGTAACAGACGATGCAAAAATGGTTCCTTTGCTTAGTAAAGGCTTAAATTTTGCATCGGTTATTTAAAAATCCAATGCAAAAAAATTACAATTTTGCATCAAATTTTATTTATAGCCGATACTAAAAATAGTATCGTTTTGAATATTTTGTTTTTGCATCGGCTAATCTAACAACCGATGCAAAATGTTCGTCTTCTGCAAAAACCTCCTTCCCTACCTAAATCACTGAAATTCACAAATAATACAGCTATATATATATATAACAGTAGACAAGCTGATAATTGCATAATCACTTAAAATACAACTAAATGACATACAAATTGAACATATATAAATATATAATGTTTTCGTAATTCATACAAAATAGTAATATAATTCAAATCTTCAGTACAATCATTAAGATTAAATATAGTTCACATTGTTAGCTACACCAATATAATTACGTTGTACCCATTACTTAATAAATATGTAATCCATAGATGTCATCCTTCTAAGCGACAACTTCAATCCAAAACAAGAACCTGAAATGAAGTAACAGATAATCAATGATGTCCATTTTCAGCATGATGAAACTGAATTATTGGACAAATATTTGACATAAAAAGATAAAAATATTTGACATAAACATTTTTAGCATGATAAACTAACTAAACTGCATACTGCTGCTATTGAAAGCAACTATTAAGAATTAAAAATGTGTCTTTCCTTTGTACATCCCTTTGTACTTGTGATTAGTATTATTTGATACATATAGTTACAGGACAATAAAAAAGCTTGATTGCAGGGTACCTTTTATTGAAATAAACAAGCTTTCATTGATTAAAGGTAACCTGCAATTCAGTACAAATCAACCGAGCTGTTACAAATCAGCTAAGCTGCACAGAAGATTTAACCAAGACCAAACACATGTGGAGAGCTGGATAAGGAATACAGGCAAGTTCAAACTGTAAATCAAAAAACAACTATAATTTATTGAATTTTATGTGAAATTATACTCGTTTTAACCAATAAATGATAAATGCTATAAGTGCTTTGCATCATACACATTATACAAGTATATCCACAGGAGATGTGATCAAATTCCAAGGTTTGAAACCTTTGGGTAAAATGGTCAGCACAAGCTATTTGGTGTCAAGCCACTTGACTTTCTAGGTTATAACCAATTGCTATATTTAGTTTGCATGATTTTATTAAAACTAACTGCGTTGCATATGTCCAGTTATTGATCTTTTAAAAAGCACTCAACCTGTTTGTTGCTTTAAAATACAGTTTATTCTCTCTGCCCTCACCACCACTTAATTAATGAAACTGGCAAATGGTCAATATGCCAGCAAAACAGCCTAAGTGCAAATTCCCTTGGCAACATCAAATAAAATAGCGCCATACAGTCAATATATAGTTATTAGACTATGTTATAAATTCTCGCAACCAGATGCGATCGAAAATCCAAGATTTAAAACATTGACTCTTGTAATGTAATAATTATAATGAATGAATGAAAAAAGCTGAGCAGAAGGCAATCTATTATACAATTTGGTTACTTACATGAAAAGGAGGCGCATAAGTTCCTCTGATTTCAGTAGTTAGAAAAGAAGTTTTCGAGCCAGGCTTCACTACCTTGATTCTTTTTCTATTTATTTCCAAAATTCTTCTCTCAAGATTTCCAACTTCAGATCCCTGTAAACAGATTTAAAATGAGGATGAGAAACATGACAAAAATCAGTAATAGTTAACACAAACTTACTTTCTTTAAGGGTGGATTCTTGTCTCACAACACCTGACAAAAAGACAGTAAGGAAATTTGTAACTTGTATAACTAAAGGAAGTAGGAAAAAAAGGAACTTTCAGCCAATTAATAACAATATGCACCCCAAAAAAAAAGTAACTACCAGAGAATAAGAAAGAACAAGCAAAAAAAGGTTAGTAGTTTAATTAATGAATATGTAATCAATATTTTATAAGCATGGGAAGCCGACCTCAAATTTTACAGCTCCTAAGTCCAGTTTCTGTTTAACATCCCTGTAAATTTCAGGCTCTGCAAAAAAAGAACGGGTTAAATCAGGCAAAGTTTTTACAAAAACAATTTTATTTTACTCTGATGATGTAAAAATTTAATCAGGCACTCCCCTAAACATTTTCTTATGCAGAAAATCCATGTAATTTTTTGAACAAGTAACTTACCATGACATATCATTTTAGGTTGCATGGATGCTTCTAGTGGAAATAGGACCTGTCTCTATTTTTGAGTTCAATGTACAAATACTGTCCTCAAACACATTTTTAATTACACCCTTAAAATTATTTTCGATGATATTTTTTTCCTATTTTTTGTTCAAAAATAATTCTGCACTTAGTCACTTGTTTCTATGAACAATTTTTGTTTGCTTGAATTTTTGCAAAATCGCAAACATTTGCAGTTTTAGAAAGTAGAAACCATAAATATTTAATGTCAGGTGAAAAAAAGAGGAATTTTAGGATGGTTATGTATATTGAAACTTAAAATGGCATTTTACAGAAAATCCCTTGCTTTATGCCAAAACACATAAAACAATATGTTTATATTATGAAGCATATTTCATTTGTAATTTTTTTCCCAAAGGAACTTCTAAAAAGTATTACCAACAGCAATTGACCAACATCAATTGGACTGTAGATGCAGTGGATGGCTCCCCCTCAACACCATCATCTTTGATTGGGTATAAAGAGCCACTATCCTATATCCAACATCATCGACATTAGCTTCATACATTCTCCCTGATTCGCCTGCGTAGCATAAAAATATATTGTGTGAAATATTAGTTTTGCATGTTCATAAAGCTACCATGGTATATAAGTCTAGCCTACCAGGTATAGAAATAAGATCTGGACTGCCAACCATTTCCCTAAGCCACTGAATTTTACTCTTGCCTTCTCTTCCACCACTGTATTCACCACAAAGAGCATACAAGTTTGTACGAAAACCTCTTCCCTTTATTTTAAAACTGGAAAATAATAGCATGTAAATACTAAAATACAATTGATGATGAACAACATGATGTTGTTCTGTTAAAGTTGGGATGAGTATAAAGTCAATAGTGTCATTGAGCTTTTTATAACTATACTTTAATTAAAGACTTAAGACTTCCAACTCCACGCAAAGGACGAATTTTGAATGTTGGATGAAAATAAGCCATTCACAGCTCTCAGTTTCTCATCCATATCATCAATTCTCAATTCGTTTAAAAGTTTCTATAAAAGAAATTATTTGAAGTAGTTGAAAATAGTTTTGGAAGCAATGGCATAGGAGATTCTTGTTTAAACAAAATAGTTTTATGTGATTAGTAGAAATCTAAATAGTTTTTTTTAAATATATATATATACACCAAATCCAATCCAAATAGATTATTTGTATTTCTAATTCGACTTATCGTTACTTTCCAATTCCCGTACATATCAACTTACATTTAACAAATGTACATTCAAATTCTTAGTTTACAAATAGATTTTGTTTCCAAACCACATCGTTAATTTGCTTATAATTTACACTCTTGGTTATTTCATTCTACTTACGTTTCAAACCCATCTTTCAAAGTTTACTTGTTAAAATTTTCCTCGAATCACATTCCAAAATTTCAAAACGTATTATATGTTCCCAACTAAAATCTTATGTTAACCGAACTTAACAAAACTTTCAAATTAAATATTTTAACCAAGTTAAGCTTTACCATTTAACTTCTTCATCAAATTAAATTTTACTAAAGTTGCTAATTTAAAATTTTTCTACCACAATAGATTAAGTTAAATTTATAAAAACAAATCTTTAACTAAAATCCCTTACATTAAACTCACCTTTCATGGTAATTCGGATGATGTGCAAAGTGAATGAAAAGGCAATGGCATGATGACGCTAACGATAATGAATAGAAGAAGTCATCTCCCTAAAACAATTCAAATGGTACGGTTTATTACGCAATAATTTTTCCGAAAATAAAACATAGTAGTCAAGGCGCAAAGGCGCAAGCGTTGAGCCTAGGGCTTTTTTAAGCCTTGGGCTTTTTGTGTGCCTTTTATATGAGTTTGATCTGCTATTTCACTCACTACAAATTAATATTTAAACCATATTTTATAATTCATTCAATTATCTACATATTTTACTAATAAGATTTAAATTTTAAACCATGTTTTATAATTTATTGAACAATTAAATTTTTTTATTTAATTATTTATAAACAAAATTTTGAATTTAGCAAAAAAAAAACACCTCAAACTACAAAAAGGCGCACTCAAACTGCAAAAAGGCGCAAGCCTTGAGCCTCGGGCTTTTTTGCGCTTAGGCGTGCCTAAGCGCGTGCCTTGATAACTATGAAATAAAACACAAATATGATTCTCTTTTCCCAAATAAAAACACAAATGCGAAATTTAGTAAAAGGTTTCCAATGTTTTTTTTCCTTAGCTCATTCAAATTCGAAAGGGATTTCCAATGTATGAGAAGTAGGTTAAACTTCAACTGTTCTTAGAAAATCGAACATGGCTATTTATTCAGCCTACAACTAGCCTTATAGGAATGGTTTCTAGTAGGGTGATGGGATAAGTACATGGGGCGCTCCATAAATCAATTCAGCCCAGCTAACAGGTAACCATAGTAGGAGGACTCACTGCCATTTCAAATTCACATTAAAATTTTGAACCAATGCACCTATCTAAACATATATAAATATATATACTACCCTAACTCAAAAGAATATAGTGATTCATTTATACATAGTTATCTTCCTAGGTTCTACTTAACTACCATACTAACTTATGTATATTTAATATACACAACACGAATAAAAATAAAGGGACAAAAAGCTTACAGAACAATGAACAGAAAGGTGCAAAGACTGCTGCATGCTAGTTCTTCTTCTTCTTATTTTTCACAATGGGTTCGAACATCAAGGAGTGAATACAAGGCGGACTGGGTAGAGATGGGCATGAATCACGGTGCCGGATTAGGGCTGCTATTGGTGACTTCGGCGATTGTCTGCGTCTGGAGTAGATCTACGGCGGTGGTTGCCAGTGGCTTCATCAAGAGGCGTTGCCCCTTGTTCCACGAGGTCTAGGTTCAACCGGAGAGAGGAGAAAGAAGAAAGAAGAAAGGGCCCACAATCGATGGAAGATTGGAGGAGGGTTGCGAGGCTAGCAGGGAGGCGCCGGAGGAGATCGACGAACGGAGGATGAGCGCGAATCCTGGAGTTGCGCGGTGGGAGGAGACATACGATTTGGGATTTAGGGTTATTGGGTTATGAATTACTAATATCAGTCGCCTTGTACCTGCAGTCGCTTATACTCGCCTAGCTAATATGCTGGACACATCTTTTTATTTTTAAATTCAGTTTCAGTGGACCCCGCTAAACATGTTTGGCCAATCACTAAGCGAGTTTTATTTCAGTCGCCTGATGCGCGACTGATACTAGCAAATCTCGGTTGGGTTTTACAAAAACAAGTGAACGGTTTTTCTTTTACGAGGATGGGAACGCAAAAGAAAAGGAAGGGAGAGGAACACGTGGAGAATGTTCAGAAAAGATTGGCCACCTGCTGGTTTCAAATCTAGCATTTAACAAGTGCCCATTTTGCCAAATTAACAAAGTGTAATTTTAATCTAAATAAAATTTTGAAATTAAATTTGTTCATGACCAAAAAAAAATCCATGTAGAATATATAGGAAGAATGTTCTATATTTACAAACAATTGTTTGTTCACTCTTTGCGGTTTTAGGCTTGAATTAAAAGATTCAGACCGATGAATAATCAAATTATTTTCAAAACGAAAAATGGCTTTCTACACAGAATACCATCTAATATATTTTTTAGGCGAAATTCGCCTGAATTCCAATGACGTTACATTTCTCAACCATTCATTAAATGTCTAATTAAATTTTACACGCACACAACAAACTTGTTTATTTTTCTTCAAAATTAATTCTCTTGTTATGTAAACATAGACGCATCTCAAATATAAAATTTCACAGTTAAATTTATATCTTAAAATTTTAATATTGTTAGCGATATACCGGTTACCGCTACCGTAAATCGCCCGTTACATCAATCTGAACAAAGTTGACAACTAGAACGTTTTTCATTATAAAATTATTTAGATTATTTCTCAATAATATATCCAATTTAAGAATTTACGTTTTTATAACTTATCGATTTCCCGTTTGTTTTTAATGGATAAATTCTAACTTAGTTATCGTTTTTAAATTCCATATTTCAACACAACACACACGTTCAAGTTACATTTAGAAATCAAATCCATACCTTACAGCATATTTCAAGTTTTCTATCCTAAATTCTAATTAATTTCATAATTAAAAACGTCCAAATTATCAGTTCGTTACATAATTATTTAAATTTAATTATTATACTAAATATTAATTCATAAGTATTAATTTTATTATTAGTTATTAAATATTAAGTATCACTCTTAATTATTATAATTAATCATCTAATAGTAATTATTAAATAATATATTAAATTTAATTATTAAACATCAAATGCTACTTCTTAATATTAAATAATAACTATTGAACACCTATAATTATTAGCTATCAAATGTTACTTCTACAAAATTAATTTTCTCTATATTTGCTAGTATTATATATTTATTTATTACTTATCAACTTTCAGTTTATTAATTATTAACTATATTTATGAGCAAGTGTTAGCTTTTAATTTCTTAATACTCGTTATTAATTAATAATTATTTAAATTATATATTATACTAAATTAATAATTATTTAAATTTATGAATTATTAAATGTAATTAACAAATATTAATTATAATTAACTAATTATATAACTAATTATAATGGAACTCGGAACTTAGAGTGTATGTTGTAAATAAAGTGCGTACTTTCAAGTATTGTAAGAGTGTTCTACTGCTGGAATAAAAAAAGTTTGTTGCAATCTCTCTGTAAGTCTTTCATAAAAATTCTTAAATATTAAAAATAAGTATTGATTATTTATATTAATGAGTAATCAAAAATTATTTAAAATAATATTAAAAAATTAAGCTGTCAAACATTGCTAATTTAATATTGATTATTACTTAATAATTATTTAATATTAATTATCAATTTATTAATTAATTGTTAAATGCAATTATTAAATTGTAACTATAATTTACTAATTATTATTAACCAACAATAATATAATACTAAATATAAAAAATAATTATTGATTATTTATAATAATCAACAACTGTAAATTATTTAATGATAATCATTAATTATAATAAATTATGAATACTAACATACGTAAGCTATTGTTTACAATTATTGGCATGTGCATTTTTATTGATTTACAGTTGCATCGATGCATTTGCTTCAGTTCCTAAGAAACCGATGCAAATAAGAATATTTGCTTCCCTGCAATTGTTGCATTTCTTAAGGAACTGATGCAAGTAACTATATTTTCATCGGTTGTAAGAGAACCGAAGCAAAATAGCACAAATTGCTTCGATGCACTTGCTCCGGTTGTTGACACAACCGAAGAAAATTATATTTTTGCTTCGATTGTTAGTACAACCGAAGCAAATGCAGTGAAGCAACTAGACATTACACCATTTGCTTCTGTGCATTTGCCCCGGTTGTATTAACAACCGAAGCATGTAGTGTCAATTGCTTTGGTTGTATTAACAACCGATGCAAATGAGGCGAAGCAACAAGCATGTTTTGTACTAGTGTTCAGAATTCAATATTGAATATAAGCCGATATAATTCCTATTCAGAGCCTCGTATTTAATATTGAACCGGATTTGGGTTTGTCGTGAATGGTGTCTTCATTAACACTGTTCTTAAACCCACTTGAGAAAAACATAAATCTTTAATTAAGATTAAGTGAAGTTTTTCCAATTAATTAATATTTAATTGGAATTTAATAAAAGAATTGGATTTTGGGTTTGTCGTGAATGGTGTCTTCAATAACACTGTTCTTAAACCCCGTGTGAAAAGAATAAATCTTTTAATTAAGATTATTAGAGTTTCAGTTAATTAACATTTAATTGGAATAAAATGGGATGTGAATTGGGTCTATTGCAAACTATGTTTTTAATGACATTCGTTCTTTAACCCGATTCACAGTGAAATGTGATTTGGAATTTATAAATCTTTTTATTAAGATTTAATGGAAATTTTCCAAAGTAAAGTTTTCCAATTTAATATATTAAATTGGAATTAAGTGGAAATCGATTTGGTAATAATCGAAGCGAGCTTATGTGGAGGAAGACTGTTAATATATATGGAATATAAAAGGCTTTATCGTTATTCCATTTATATTATTAGTCAGATACAGAAATTGATATCGATTATATATTGATCTATTTTCCGTGAAGATTCCATAATTATTGGAATGTGATTTGGGTTTATCGTGAACTGTGTTTTAAATGACATTAGTTCTTTAACCCAGTTAAAGATAGGATTACATGTCTAACATTGTATTTCGAACTGTATGGTTGATCTTTGCTAAATATATATATTTGTTTGCTGGCGGAGAATTTATTCTCTTGCTTAACACCTTACTCTAAGATGTACGAGCTTAGAGGTTATATATAGGCAGAAATCAATAGTACGATGTAGGTTTTCGATGCGGCATGTTTGATTTTCCAAAGTTAAATAATTAATATTGATTTTAGGAAGATTAAAACCAAGTGGAGTTTTAATGAATCTTTAGTTAGATTGAAATGCAAATGTGATAATTTAAATTATCAAATTTGGGAAATGATCGAGAGTGGAGTATCACCAGTTTTTCTCTAAGCAATAGTTAAATCTTTAATTAGATTTGAACGGGAAATGGTAATTAATTTTACCAATAACACAGTGGTATTAGATATGGATTATTACCAATTTTTCTCCATGGGAGAAATAAGTTGGGATTGGGAAATTAAACAAATGATTACTTCGGTGAGATGTGCTAATCCCGACTAGTTTGGATAAACCTTAATTTGGTTTGAATTGATATCCAAGGAAGATTAAAGAATAAATTTAAAGAATTTATCTTTGATAAAATTAATGGTAACCTTTCCCAAAGGATATGAATATTTAAATAAAAGAATATTCAGAATTGGAATGAGGCGTATGTTGTGTTTTATAGCACTTGTTTATTATATACGCGAGTTATTCGGAAAGGTCGGGTTTATACCAATTCTGAATAACTGATTCGACGATAAGTCGACGATGAAGACGGTGGTTGAAGACAGGAGGTCTTCACATCATTTGGATGAATACTGATGTCTTGGTTGGGCTGTACACCTAAGATGAGGTAATAAGTAGTGATCGTCCAGACGTACTTGGAGACCGACCGGATAAGCGAGGACCTCTCTCTTGTATTGGACATATGGGACGAGGAATAAGGTGCCTCCGGTTTCGTTCAGACCCAGAACGAACTAATAAATGGATGTGTGTCTGACATTGGATTTTATTCTATGTTGATTAATCTCAATTAAATATTTATCTGTTTTGCGGCGGAGAATTTATTCTCTTGCATTACGTCCTTCTTTGAGACGTACGAGCTCAGAGGTTATATATCGATAGACATCAGTCGCATGGAGTGAATTTCCTGTGTGGCATGCTAAGATGCAAAGGATCAAGGCTTCTATTGAAAATCAGAGTCTTGTGTTTGATGATCAAAGCACGACTTTAATATAGCTTTGTGTATAGCGTTAATTCACGAGCCTCACACCTCGGTATGAGTCAGAAACGGGATTAGGTAAAGTTGGGAGAACATGACGTTTCTTTCTAGCTATGGGTGGTATTATGGTATGGAGCCCAGACATTTATATTTTTACCTATGTGGATGATGGATAGCGAGGCGCCTCAGATATAAGTTACTACAGAACCGATGGATTGGTCCGATAGGATCGGGAAACGTGTGTTCAGGAATTGCCAATCCTCAAATGTAAGAGAGGACCGGCCCATTGCCCAGAGTGTGCAATCCTGAGGCATTTGTTAGAGTGTCTCAAAGCGGAGAGGAGTACATCCCTTTCCTCGACTCATGACGGAAATCCAATTTCCAATACTTGACATTTCGGTTTTAGTTGTAGACCTATATGGCGACACAGTAGCATGGGATAATATGTCGTCTATGATTGATACATTTATATTTGAAGTTGTTTTAACACTGTACCCTTATTATAGTATCAAATGATTTGTTTTAAATGTACCAAGCGTGTTTGGCTATTATAAGGGAAAACCCTATCCTCCGGCTTGCGCTTCATTGTGTGATGGGACCTGGGTCTCATAATAGCTTCATTTTTCCAAAAAGCATTGCGCTGTTTGTTTTATGCACTGGTATTCTTGGGAGGAAACCCGTTCCGTGTTATACGGTGTGGTCCCTTGATTTACTTTATTTTAAAGTAAAGTTTTAATAATTGTTTTAGTTCTCACATTAGTTACATGACTGACCTAGAGTTTATTGTTTTAACCTAAACTCTAGGTGCCCATATTTTCCACACGGGCAGCTAGTAGTTTTGGTTTTGCAGATATTATATTCGCAGGATCCTGCTTTACAGCTGGAGCTATATTCGGAACGCTCTGTATCCGTGTATTTCTTTCAGTTGTGTTTTGTATTATTTTCCGCCGCATTGTAATTTGTAAATCTCTAATATTTATCAAATGTATATTATTTGTTCAAACTCTGTTATATTCTTGTACTCTGATGTAAATTGTTGTAATAACAATGAAATGTTCTTCTGCTTGTGTTCTGATTTGTCATGTTCTCAACTCAATCCGAGTTTTCCTTTACGGGGAAGTTTGGGTCGTTTCATATTCGAAATGTTACAAACCATCCAAATTCCCAAAAAAATAATATAAATCCACATATACTAATAGTTAATTTAACAAAATATTTAAATTGAATATAAAAGAAAATTTTAGTTTGTACTTACAAAATTTGATTTAAAACCAAAATAAAATAGATTAAATTTCAAATTTACAATCACCTATCAAGTATAAACATAAATTTCTGACACTAAACTCAAAATTTAAATGTCGAAAGTTCTGGTTCATTACACTATGCATTATATCTAGTCTACTAGAAGTTATATATAATAACGATCCTATCATTCCTCTATATAGATTTTGATCCACATTTTTAGATGTATCATCTTTACTTAATGTTATATTAGTCGCCATAGGTGTTGGTCTCCCATTTATTGTTGTTAAATTATATTTATTAATTAGATATCTTGCGTATTTTTGTTGATGAATAAATATTGCATTTTTTAATTGACGAATTTGTAATCCTAGAAAGAATGGTAGTTCTCCCATACAACTCATTTCAGATTCCTGAGTCATAATATCTGAGAATTATTTGTTCATCTTATCGTTTGTTGATCCGAAAATTATATCGTAAACATATATTTGTACTAATTATGTATCGTTTTTATTTTTCTTAATGAGCAAAATATTATCTAATTTTCCTATTTCAAAATTCGATTGTAACAAATAATTTCTTAATCTATTGTACCAAGCCCTAGGAGCCTATTTTAATCCATATAACGCTTTCTTTAACTTATATACGCGATCTGGTAATTTTTCATCTTCAAATAGAGGTGGTTGCTTTGCATATATGTCTTCTTTGACAAATCCATTTAGAAAAGCACTTTTGATATCCATTAGATACAATTTGAAATTATTATGGTTTGCAAAGGCCAGTAAAATCCTAATAGCTTCTAGTCTTACTAGGGGGGAAAAGTTTCATCATAATCTATTCCTTCTTCTTGAGTATACCCTTGTGTTACTAGTCATGCCTTATTTCTTACGACCTCACCATGTTCATTCATTTTATTTTTATAAACTCATTTTGTTCCTATTATAATCTTATCCTTTGGTTTAGGAACAAGTTCCCATACATCATTCCTAGTAAACTGATTCAGTTCTTCTTGCATAGCAAGTATCCATAAATCATCGGAATATGCTTCCTTTGGATTTTTAGGTTCAATAGTTGAAAATTTGAAATAAATGCAGTATTACTCATACTATTTAATTGATTACGAGTTCTAACAATAGATTCTATATCCCTTGATATATTTTCTACAGGATGGTCTCTATGTAATCTAATTCGTTTATTTGGTTGATTATATTCATGATTTATTTCATTAATTTATTTTCACATTCATCTGTATTGTTTTGAGTCATACTTTTATAGTTTTCATCGAAAGATTCATTTAATGTTTCTTCTATGGTATTGGTTCGTGTATTGAAAACTCTGTATGCTTTACTTCTTCCTGAATATCCATTAAATAATCCTTTATCGGATTTCGAGTCAAACTAGTCTAAATTATCTTTAGTATTAAGTATAAAACATTTACCTCCAGATATTTTAAAATATGATACTTTTGATTTCTTATTATACAAAAGTTCATATGGGGTTTTATGAGTTAAAGGTCTAACTGAAATTCTATTTGTAACATAGCAAGCTATTGCAACTACTTCAGCCCAAAAATTTATCAGTAAATTACTATCAGATAACATAGTTCTCGCATAGTCTTGTATCGTCCTATTTTTACGTTCAACTACCCCATTTTGTTGAGGGGTTCTTGGAATTGAAAAATTATGGGTTATTCCCTTTTTATTACAATATTTTTAAAATTTTCGTTTTTGAATTCTCTGACATGATCACTTCGTATTGTTTTGATTTTAAGTGATAATAAATTTTAAATTCTTTTAGAAAATGTTTTAAATTGATCAAAAGCATCACTTTTATTTTTAAGAAATAAAGTCCAAGTAAATCTAGAAAAATCGTCGACTATTACGTAAACATATCTATTATGTTTTATTGATTGAATTTGAGATGGACCAAATAAATCCATGTGAATTAACTCTAATGGTTTTGATGTAGTGATTTCCTCTTTTTATTTAAATAAACCTTTCTTTAATTTTCCGAGTTGACAGGCGTCACATAAATTATTTGCTTTAAATTTCATTTTTGGGTAATCCTCTGGATTGAATCTAATTTAGAAATCCTAAACATATGTTTGAAATTTATATGACCAGATCTCTTATGTTAGATTCAGGGATCACTTGTATTGGCTATAAGACATAGGTTACCGCTGGAGATTTTCATACGTAATATATAAATATTTTTCTTTCTATCTCCTTATAATATTACTTTTGAATTCCTATCTTCTATAAAACATTTATCCTTTTCAAAGTTTATTTTATAACCCTTATCGCAAAGTTGACTTATACTTAGCAAGTTGTGTTTTAAATTCCTAACTAATAAAACATTAGGAATAGTAGGAGTTTTCAGAATTACCGACATTGCCGATTCCAATAATGTATCCTTTAGAGTTATCTCTGAAGTTCACCATTCCACCATTTTCATATTTCAGATTATTGAGTAGTTCTGGATATCCCATCATGTGTCTCGAACAGCCATTATCCAGTATACATTTATGCTTTTTCATTTCCACCAAGTGCTTTCCAGAATTTGAATTCTCGACAGCCATGTAACACACCAATTCGGGATTTGAATTCCTAACCGCCACCTTTTCAGATTTTAAATTTCCAAAAGCCACTTTACCCATCTTTTCAACTTTTGAATTTTCAAAAGTCATAGAATACATCTTTTCCTAAATTGAACAGTATTTCAGTAGATCACACGCCTTTTCAACATGATTATATGCAGACTCTTTCAACATTGATACAATGCATGAATTGACACTAGTGTTAAAAATTCCAAAATTTGCCATCTAAAATTTTTCAAAAATCAGATAATGAAATTTTTGAAAGACCTTGCTCTGATACCAATTGTTAGGGATTGCGGAATGGATCGTTAAGGCAAAACAAACACTAGAGGGGGTGAATAGTGTTTTTGAGAATTTAAACAAAATCTAAAACTTATGTGAACTACTATATGGATTAAACACCACAAACACAACCATAGACACAAATTCAAACACAAACAAAAAAATAAACAGAAATAAAATGCAGAAAAAGGAAAGAACACATCGTATTTTATACTGGTTCGGATTTCTCCTACATCCAGTCCCGCACAACGCTGGATTGTGTAGAGTTTTATTACTATATTAATATCCAATTACAACCTCCTTGATTTCACGGCTACAAGGGATACCACCGATTAATTTACTCACCCCAAACAATTACAAATAGCCTTATAACTCTTCAATAGCACTTCGTTTAGAGAGTAATGAATAGAGAGTGTAGAGAGAAGAAGATTAGTGAAAAAAGAATTGAATTTGGCAAAGTGTAGGTGTAAAAATCATAAAAATGATAAGAAATAATGGTGCAATGAAAGAGAGTGAGAGTGGAGAAGAAGTGATTAAAAATTCGAAATTAGCCCCTTTTTATAGTGTGTGAAAGGCTGCAATGCTTCAGAACCGTCACATATAGTGAAAATACACTTCCTTTCAAATTTGACAGAATGACAGTTATATGTCGACATGGGGTTAATTGTATTCGACTACTCTTAGTACAAAATTGATTTTTGAGCATTTTTCAAGTGTTTTGATATAAGTGAATATTATACAGTAGGAAATCATATGAAAGCATAAATATAAACTTTATAAACATGTGCATTCTAAGAGCTTACCATGTGCATACACTAAGATCAGCCACTTACATGGTGCTCGCGGGCCGGGCTAGGTGCACTAGGGAGGGTTTTACGACTCCGGTCTGTTTCCCACCTGAACAAATTCAAAAAAAAAACTTTATAAACATATTTATAAAGTTAAAGAATTAAAACTGTTAAAATGTATTAAAAGTATAAACATATACAAAACTTATAAAACTTGAGTTTGAAAACAAAAGTAAAATAAGAAAGGAATAAATAATAAAAAAATAGAATAGAAAGGATAAAAATTGAAGATAGAATTTGAAAACAGAATTTGAAAAATAGAATTTGAACCTGGAGTGTTATTCAGAGTCTTACATAATCTAGACTATATAACTATATTAGTCTTGAACTCTTAAAATCTTGAATACTCTTGAGTCTTGAAATATCTCTGAATTCTGAATCTCTAACATCATTAAAACTGTACAGTCTTCTGTAATAATTCCTGTATATAAATCCTGCATATGTATATATACATTCTAGATGAAGGAGTTAGTATATATTTTATAATCAATTAATATTGAAATAAGGTTGTTGTCATAAAAAATCCATCCTCTAACATAAATGATAACCAAAAAGGCACCAAAACGCTAGAGAAAAAAAGAGCATGCAAAGCATGCAACTCTGGTAAAGCACAAAAGTCAACAGGAAACTGACTACCCAAGCAACCCTCACACGCAAAGATAAAACCAGCAACACACACATGACTCAACAAACGATCATCAACAAATGAGGTCATTTGGCAGGGAGCACATGCAACCGCGTGCCAAGGCTCAAAGCAACACTCTCCAAACCAGCCACATACTAAGAGGAAAAAACAAAAACCAAACGAATAGATACAAAATAAGAAATGGAAAACGACTACCGAACCTGAGAACTTACCTATGAAGCCAACCATGAATAAACAACATAGTAACCCAATACGGGCTCCAACTCAATCACTAGTGTAACAGAAGTCACCACTTTGAAAGCCTGCCTCGATAAAGGCACTGCCGAGACCAATCTCGGAGAACCAATAGCCTCGGAACCACCAAACTTTCTACGTTTATCTTTGTTGGCATGCCAAGAGTGTTCAACTCTGGCTACACATGAAGACAAACACTAGAAGAGAAAACATTGCCAACAACAGATGAAACCACCTTGTGACGATGCCAACGCCAGAAAGCCGCACCGTGAAGCCAAAGCTTTTCGGAAACTAACACCATTGTCTTACCTGCTTGCTTCGAAGAGGTTGACAAAGCACGCCAAGTAACCGGAGGAACCTTATCAGCGATAGCAGAAAAGCTGTAGCAAACATCAATAGGAGGAATAACTTGAGATGTCTTAGCCCCTTGACAAACAACATCATCTCGCCCTAATGAAAACGTAGAATAAAGGGACCGATGAGCAGCTTTGGGAGCTTGTTTTGAACGTTGCAGATGACGGCGCCTTAGCGAGACATCCCTTGGTCATTCAATCGAACCTTGCTTCTATTGTACCGACAATCCCGACGAAACAGACTGCTAAGTACATAGCAGCCGTAGGTTTAGGGTCATCACTTCCCCAAAGCTGACATGCATAGCCAAAGAATCAGCACCAAGACCAACCGCAAACGCAACACCACAACAAACAGACCCCACTAGAAAACCTATAATAGGGGCTACAGCCTCATAGCCACCAATACCAACAAACACCAAACTTGGAATGAACAGGGTGCTGAAATCCCTGCTGACTGAGTCAGATGCAGAACAACCAACAAGGCCCACTGAAACAGACAAAGGACCATCGCCGCAAGAAAGATAGTGAGGTAATGCAAGGTTGCCATTATATTTTGGATACAGTTCCAAGAAAGAACCGGAGAGAAGCAAAAATCTATGGCGATTCAAAGTAACAAAATCGTCAAGCATAGCCACCCGAACCACAAATTCCAACCCTACACCCGAAAACACAGAAATTGGCCCAACGCAAAGAGGAGAAACAACCGACAATAGATCTGCGCATGTTGTTCCAGATCTGGAGAAAGATCCAGAAATTTTGAATCCATTAACAACCATCATAATGAAACCCTAGATAACCAGATTTGGGCACAACACAACAAGTGGGCAGAGGCGAATATAAAGCCTCAAATAATAGTAGCGAGAAGAAGAAGAGAGAACCAGACAGAGCATACAGAAGAGAGGAAAATTTTTGATCGCAGTAGAGCTTAGAAAATTGCAGCCATTAGAGAGCAACGGTCGTTCCTGATTACTAAACTTAAGCACCATTTTCCATTACAAATAGTAAGACAATAGTGAAGCTTCTCGACATGCAGAAAGATAGACGGAGTATTGAAAAAATGCCATATACTTAAGCACATTTTTCATGTAAATGTCAAAACAAACATAGAGCTACTCAGCATAAAAATATAACTTCAAGAATCAAGGGTTTATAATATTCAACAAAAAAAAAACTAAAATGTAGAAGAGGTAAAACCGACATAGGAGATTACCTAAAAGATGGATTGGAACGGTAGACACAATACTCTAATTTGAAAAGCTATAGGCGGAAAGTTTCTATTGTCGCCAATGATGGAATGAGGATGTATGGTGGGAAATTCAATAAGCGATAGTAATATAGAGTACAATAAGAATATTAATTATAAATATAACCTCCTACCGATAGTAATGTGAAACATAAGCACAATATTAACTATAAACATGAAGTACAGTAAAAATTCTTATTGAGGCATTGTAGTTAGAGGTAAACATTTATTACAGCTAACCGACTCAGCCGACCTTAACCGAACTACATTAACCGACAAATTTGATTAACCGAACATTCGTTAACCGATCAATGTTAACTGACCAAATTACAAATAATCGAATAACATACATCGGTTAACCGTTAACTGAAAATACACATATACCTAGAAGGAGTGACAGGCACGCGCAAATGCGCGCACGCGTGCGTGCACACACACACACACACACACACACACACACACACATATATATATATATACACATACATATATATATATATATAGATACATACATACATATATAAAAAGACCGATAATATACACATATACTATATATATTGTAAGACAAACATAAAAATTAACATTACCATTTCATAGAAATCCATATATATACACATATTTTTTTGAAAATTATATATATATATATAGCGTGTATATATTAGTATGATGATCTAATATATACATACATACATATAAATATATATATAAACACACACACACATATTTATATTAGTAATATATACGTGTATACTAATATATATGTATGTATGTATGTATTATAATATTCATTTATACATATAGTAACATATGTTACGCTTGACCGACTTAACCAATCCAACCGATCTCAACCGAACCGCATTAACCGGTAAATTTGGTTAAACGAAAATTTTAACCAATTTGTGTGGTTAACCGACCGCGCCCACCCCTAATTGTAATAACAATAGGATTGAATGCTCGAAAACAGATGTACGTGAGAAAGATTGAAAGAGCAAAGCGTGCTTACCCGTAATAGGGGAAAAATGAAATGTAGAAAGTGGATGTATAAACCGAACCAAACAAATATTTTTAAATTTTGAACAAATTAAATTGGTAATATTTTGTTTAATTAGCGTATCTGCTTTATTTTAAAATGAATGATTTGCTTACTAATACAATATGTTCGAAATAATTAATCATGTCTACATGATGCAAACATTTTTAAAAACAAACTCTTGTAAAAATATTAACATGAATTTTTTTTAATAAAAATCTTGTAAATGATAGTGTTACCATTAAAAAAAGTTGTTTTAAAATAAATTTTAAATATGGCTTAATTTGGTTGATTTGTTTGTTAAGTATTATTGGAAACCAATCCTGACAAAAAAACCAAAAGATGATAAAAGCGTTAAATGGTCATCGTACAATAAAGGAAAATAAATATTCAAAATTTTGAGGACAAAAATAAATGAAACCATAAAATATGCTCAACATGGGATAACAATTATGCTGTAAAAAGTGTTAACCATTAATTCTTAACATACTACTTGCTACATATAAATGTAAACATATAAAAGAAATATAATTTTTATAGTTGAAAGAATATCATTAGCCATAAAAAAAACTTTCTCTCTGCAGCCATGGCTGCCTCCAAGAAATTTCAAAATCCTCCTTTTGATGACAACCCTGATCAAAGTAGGGGTTTCTCTCCTCCTCCCCTACCTTTTTCCACTCCTATTTCCAGCCTCAACGCTGGTATTCCACAAAATTCGTCCATCTTCATTGCCGATGAAGAGAGTTTCATGGTTGTTCAGAATCATAGAAAAGCAATTAGATCAAATGTTGTTGCTAATATTCAAAAGGGGAAAGGTAAACTCAATGATTACCCCACTAAACCCAATCTGAAGCCATTTCCTGCGTCTAATGGCAATAGACATCAATCCAAATTTCCAAGAAAAGATGCTCAAGATTCAAGACATTTGACAAAGATTCCATTGTCAAATGCTTCAAAACCATCATCATTGGCTGACTTGATCAAGAAAGGGGGTCAATATTCAGATTTTGATATGAAATTCATTCCTACAACAGAGACCATCGGCGATGAATGAATTGTTGTGGTGAGTGAGGAGATTTGCAATAGAACCGAAGGGAAATGGGGGTTATTGCTTGTAGCCTATGTGTTTGGTAAACGGCCACCCTATCATCACTTCAGGGCTTTTGTATCTCGGACATGGAACCCTACGGGTTCATTCTAAATCTTTACACCAGAAAATGGGTTTTTCATTATCAGATTTACCAATTTAGAGGATAGTGAGAAATTACTAAATGGAGGACCATATTGTATAAATAGCAAATTAATAATCCTCAAGAAATTGTCCAAGAAGTTAGTTCTTGATAAGGATTTATTGAGTACTATGCCTATTTGGATTAGGCTCCCAGAACTAAACTTGAGACTTTGGGACAAAGAGGCATTCAGTGCCATAGCAAGTTTAGTTATTGTGCATCTGAAGGTTGACGAGCAAACATCGAAAGAAACAAGACTGAGTTATGCTCATATTTTAGTTGAGATTAAGGCCGAAGATGAACAACCCAATAAAGCATCTATCTATATGCACGATGGGGATAACATAACTTAGAAAATCATTTATGAATTGATCCCAGATCATTGTGCAAGATATGTAAGTGCTTTGGTCACTCCTTAAATGATTGTGCTCATAATAAAGATAGGAGTGATAACCCAAAGGAGGATACTGTTCTTGACTCCAACATGGTTACAAATACTTCAGGGATCAACTCAGAAGTAATTACACAAAAATCCCCAGTGTATGATCATATTTCTCCACTTAACAATGGAGAAAATATGTATTTGGACACTTCAGAAATTCACTACAGCTGAACTACGTAATACAAATTCGGATATACAATCTCAACAAAATCAAGGGTTTGCTGATCACTCAATGAACATGCAAACCGATGATGCTCACAACAAAAATGATGGGTTGCCAATTTTATTTTGAAATCTGGTTTGATAGAACCCACTATTCATGGAAATACACACGGAAATCTGGTGAATACAAAAATACTCACTGTAAATTAGATAGGGTTTTATTTAACCAAGATTTTATCAATTTTTTCTCCAATATAACATGCAGTAGTACACTTCCCTAAAATACTAGTGATCATACACCTATCTTAATCTCTTTTTCACACTAATAAAAGTGGTAATTTCAGTACCCCTTTTAGGTTTGTAAATGGGTGGGTGTATGAAGACAATTATAAGGAAATTGTTAATAGCGGTTTAACTAATAATTTGTATGGCACAGCTCAGTACAAATTTAATAAAACTTTGCAAATTGTTAAATCAAATCTTAAAAATTGGAATAACAGCAGAAATAAAAGTGATATTAAAACCATTAGGGATGAATGTGAAAGACTCCAGAATGAACTTGGTGATAACTGCTCAGACAAGGTTAAGGCTGAATCAATTTTTAATGCACAAGCCAATCTTGTTAATGCCCTACATGTTAGCTCAATTAATCTTAAATAAAAGGCCAAGATTGATTGGTTAACTACTGGGGATGAAGCTAGCAGGTTTTTTATACTAGAATGTCAAATAGGAGAAATAGAAATGATATTGAGAAAAATAGTGATAGTAAGGGTAAAGTAGTTAATGAAGCCTCTCGTATAGAGAAAGAGGCCATTAATTACTCTTTCTCATTATACAATACTTCTAACTATCACAATAAATTTCCCAGCATTGTTCTTAAATACACTGTTAATTCTAATAGCACAGACATTTTATTAGCTCCTGTTAGAATTGATGAGGTTAAAAATATCATATTCAATGCTAACAATGACAAGGGCCCAGGCACTGATAGGTTTGGAGCTAAGTTTTACAAAACCCACTTGTCTGATTTGCAAAATATAATGTGTGATTCCATTAATTTTTTTTTATTTTGGTGAATTATTGAAAATACTAATCACGCTTTTATAACCCTAATTCCTAAAGTGGAAACTCCTTTAGGATTAGATGACTATAGACCTATAGCCTGCTGCAATTTTATTTATAAGATTATTTCCACTATTCTCTATAATAGGCTGAAATGTTTTCTTAAGTTCATTATTTTTGAAAATCGGAGTGCCTTCATACCTGGGAGATTAATTTATAAAAGCACCTTATTAGCTTATGAGCATATAAAGGATTTCAATAAGAAAATTAAAAATCTCATGTGTATTAAAATTGATTTACATAAAGCTTTTGATAAGATCAATAGGAACTTTATCATATATGTTATGCAACTAATGGGTTTTTGTGAGAAATTCTGTGATTTAGTTAAAGAATGCATGACTAATGGGACTTGTTCAGTAATGATTAATGGTTCCCCAAAAGGTTTTATTCACAGCAATAGAGACATTAGGCAAGGGGGTCCTTTGTCTCCTTAACTATTCTCAATTGTCATGGAATACTTTTCCATCCAAATGGAAATGGAAATAAATAGGGGAAACATTAAAAAATTAATAGAAACAAGCCATATATTACTTACTTACTATATGTTGATGATGTGTTACGTTTTTTGAAAGCTAACAGGATGAGTGCTATTACTATTAAGAGAATTTTGGAAAACATGGACAAGTATGCTAGCCTCTCTGTTAACTCTAGTAAAAGTAAGATCTATTTCAGCAAAGAGTCCTTAAATAAAGAAGAAATTCTAAAGATACTGGATTATAAAGAAGGGAATCTCCCTGTCATATATCTTGGCCTTCTTTAAGTATAAATCAGGTTAAGGATAGGGACGGTGCTAGGCTTATTGATATCATTCATAGTAAACTAGAAGGCT
This sequence comes from Allium sativum, assembly GCA_030737875.1. Taxonomy (NCBI): domain Eukaryota; kingdom Viridiplantae; phylum Streptophyta; class Magnoliopsida; order Asparagales; family Amaryllidaceae; genus Allium; species Allium sativum. The sequence goes on from CM060921.1 coordinate 285,314,814, forward strand.
GGTCTAGCAAACTATACTCTTTCTCTGGCAGGTAGAATGGAGCTCACTCACTCAGTCATCACATCAGTTATCATGTATTGAATTCAAACTCATAACATCCCTATTAGTATTATTCAAAAGATCGAAAAAATGTGTTCAAATTTCATTTGGAAAGGAAAACATCATAAAATAGCTTGGGATAAAGTTTGTAAGCCTAAAATATACGGTGGGCTTGGGCTTAGAAATATAAGAGATCTGTCAGAAGTTTGCAAATTTAAATTATTCTGGAAATACTTGGATGGTAAGTCACTTTGGGCAAGATGGATGAAATCCATGTATTTTAAGAACAAAAACGTCTGGGTTACTAGAAAAGAGATCAACACTTTTATGTACAGAAAACTATCTTAGATTGCAGAAATACTGGGAAAAAGCTTATTAATAGAATATTGAAAGATGGCAATCAAACCAGTTTATGGTTTGATCCATGGATTTATGGAAATTCTCTTATTGATTTACTTGGTTGGAATAATCTTTATCTCTTAGGGGAGTGAAAGATATGTTCAGAAAATAGTATCAAATAATTGTTGGAGCTTACAAAATAGTACTGCTGCCACTATTTTTAAAGAAGCAATTCACAGTATTTACATTAATCAAAATTGTTTTAAAGACAATTGAGAATGGAATATTAGTTCCAAAGGGAATTTCTCTTTTAAAAAAATATGGGAATTTCTTAGAGGAGATGAAACAGAGGTGGACTGGCATAAAGTGATTTGGTGTAAAACTAATTGTTCAAAAATGGCTCACTGTACATATTTTGCTTTACTCAATAAACTCCCCACTAGAGAAAGATGTTGCAAATGAAGTGTTGTTTCTGAAAATACTTGTTTCTTTTGTAAAATAGACGTTGAAAGCTCCAAAAATTTATTTTTTTATTGCCTTTATTCCCAGTACATTTGGTATAATGCCAAATGCACTTTGGGATTCAATCAACTGTTCCCACACTTGATATTAGAAGTAGTATTGATTACATTCTAAAATCATTTAAGCCCAAGTCCATTAATTTAAAAAAAAAAAAAAACATGTGTCATGCTAACTGCTGTGACTTATTACATATGGAAAGAGAGAAATCAGAGACCGCACACAAACAAGGAATCTAATCGTTATCAGCTTTGGAAATGCTTAAAAGTTGAATGCAATATTCTTATGGGAAAAGCCAACAGATATAAATTTGATTCCTCTCACAATTAGTGCAAATTCAATAAAGATGCAAGTTATGATAATCAAGTTGAAGATTTCATACTCAACGGCAAGCATAGCTTCAGAGGACAGGTTTCTCATAATATGGACAGCACGAATAAATAAGGGTCTTTCCTTCCTGGAGGCAACAACTTCTACCTCTACAATAGTTCCAACTACAAGAGAAGTAAACAGAATATTATCTATATAATAAAATAGCTTGGTACATAAACCAAAACACAAAGAGCAGTCAGGATTCATTCTTCACAGTTACACCAAACGGCTGTAGTTAATCCACGTGTAAAAAAAAATTAGGTCCACTACATCTGTCAACTAACCGCTTAAAATTGGATCCGTTTGAAGTTTCATTAAGGCCCTGTTCTTTGTCACAAAACGGACAGTTTGGAAACGGACGCGTCCGTTTCCAAACTGTCCATTTTGGACAGTTTTGCCAACGGACCAAAATTGGTCCGTTGGGGTCCGACGCGTCGGATTTAATTAAGTTAATTAATACAATAATTTAATTAAACCGGTTTATTAAGCTTAATTATTTAGTTTAATTAATTATTTTAAGTTTTTATCAACTTTAAAAATTGATAACTTTTGCATACGAGATCCGTTTAAGACGCGGTTTTTTGCGTTGCGATCGTATCGAAATGCTCTACGTAATGGTGTTGGTTTGAACTGAATTGGAGCAACTTATAATTTTTCAATTTTTTAATTAATTTATTTATTTGTGTAAATTATTGATATATATTATTTATAACAAACACATGATAAATTTATTATTCATTAATTAATTAAATTACAAAATAAAAATAAAATGGTCCGCTTAAATGCTCCGCTAAAATTCTCCGCTTAACGCAAATAACACATTCTCCGCTAACTACTATTCTCCGCTATGATACTCCGCTCAAATTCTCTGTTTTCGCTTGCAAAGAACGCACCCTAAGCCCTAAGCGTAATGCACCGTTAAAATTCTCTTTGTCAACCAATATCATCCCTACGATAAATAGTTTCTCTCAAAACAAGTTCACATCGTCATAACTTCCCAGTGGGCTCCCACGATATGGAATCCCTCCCATATCGAGTTCTAATCTCAGATCGTGGCCAGTTCGTTCCTTTTCCCTGCTATTAAATTCTTTATTTTTATTAAACACAAGGTCAGAAAAATGGTTTTCAAACATAGGATTAGGTATCTAAATGGCGATTCGATTGAAGAAATCTCTATGCTGTATTCATTGCATACTTCATGAGGTTAGTTAAGTCGTTTATTTACTTGATAACAATTACTTAGCTAAATTGATTTTTCCCTACTTCTTAACCAAATCTAGGTTTGTTTTTTCTGTTTCCTCTTCTTGACTGAAACAAAACTTTGTTTGCAGAACCGAGTTTTCCCTTGGGATTAGAAGATGCAATTCTTTCAATTTATATGACTGGCAAAATGGGTTTCTACTTTTTGGTGATCGACGTAGTTCTTCTACTCATGTTTGTTATTCATGCTCTAACTTATGTTTGATTACAAATGTTATACGGATGTTTTATTTCACCTACGCTTCTTCCACCCTTCTTCCATTTTGCATGTTTACATCTTATGTACAAGTTTCTGTTTTTATTTTATTTTTCTATTAGTTTGCTTTTTTATGTGCACATAAAGTGTTTGACTGAACGACATAAGGAGAGTGCAAGTAATAGAGAAGTGCTAGCAGGTTTTCTTCCTCTTTCCAGACTTTAATAAGTGGGTTTGTTGCGGTTATATCAGTTAATGTGACAATTGCATATAATCACATTTATATGGCGATGAAGAAGCGCATGAATCAAGAAGCCCAGCTAGACCCAACTTTCTTGGCTGGGGCTAGAGCCAGCATCAACCAATCTACCGCTTCCATAGCCGACATGAGTGATGACGATGATGCAAGCAGATAGAAAAGAGAGGAGTAAGCCTAAAATATCAGTACTAGCATCCGTGGTTGCATGTTTTTCACCTTGATATTTGTGAATGAACATCGGGTTTAGTGTTTGAATCCACAATGACTGAATTATTTTCGTTTTGGCTTTTGGAGAGTAATCATGTTAGTGAATGAGCGAAAAAGAGGAAGATCTGTCTACGTGTTTCATTTATCAGCACAAATCGACCTATATGGCCAAAAAAAGCTGATATACAAAAATAATGTTGCGGTTTTAATGGATATTAAGTATCAATCAGGGGCGAATCTAGAGCTTTAGTTGAGAGGGATCCTAATTTGAGAGGGGACAGCTTTAATGTCGTTTTTGGGATCAATAACCTGATTAACGTGAGCATGGAAAGCAATTACTAAAAGGGCATGAAAAGTTGAGGGGGATCAGCTGCTCCCTCAGCCTATAACATAGATTCGCCCCTGATTACAATGGTCCTTTTTTTGTTTAATAACCTGACATCAGCGTCAGAAGGAATGAATGTTACAAAGTTGAAAATGTTAGCAAAGATAATTTTGATATAATCATAGTGCAAATTAAGGACGAATAAAATTAGGAGTTATTACTCATTTAAAGGGACTCATTTCCATTGTTTGTGACTTTGTTAGTTGTAAAAGAAAAAATTGAAAGTTGTTTAAAAGTGATTTTGAGATGAACAACAAGCATCTTTAACAAAAGAAATAAAAAAAAAAAAAAAAAAAAATCAAAATAAGTACTCTAATGTTCTCACTGTATAGTAAAAAAAATTAGTTTTAATTTCTTCATTTGATATCTGTAACCGTCATTGTTTGCATCTGTTGTTATTTTTATACTAATCTCACAAAATATTGACTTTTCAATGGTGTTTCTTTGGAATACATTTGACTTTGTACTTCATGGTATTTATGTATGGTGACATTATTTTCGTCTATTAACATAATTAGCTTCCTTATTTTGTCAATATATTTCAACAGCCATTGTTGATTTATAGTAAAACAAAATTTTCAAAAATTATTTGGTTGAATATTTACTTCAATTGACGTCTACTCTTATGTGGATCATCCACTGCATTACTGCTATTTAATAATATTTAGTTATGGAAAAATATATGATGGTGGTTTGTATGTATTGGATATTTGCCAGGTATAAGAGCATACAAAAATTAATTATGTTCAATATTACATAAAGCCGTATCATTTTGCGATATATTATTCATAACTTTTCCGTGTATACTTTAACCTCTTCCAGTGTTCATAATATATGTAAATAAGGGAGTTCATTTCTCGTAGGGGAGTGGAATCAGAAGTAAAGCATAAGTTTAAAGGGACTACTATATGTTCTGATCCCTCCAGATCTGATTATCTTCTGATATACTGACATGGGTGTGTGCTAGGAATCACTTGAAGAATGCTTCCAGAAATAAATGCAAGGCCAGAGACAGCATGGTGAGTACAAAACTCCAGAGAATACCTATGTCCTAATAATCCATACTTAATTCGTATTTGTTGTATATTTTGATACTTGAACTGACCAAATATGCATTTTTCTCAATGGCAAGATGTAACACTATTCATTTAGGATTGGTTAGATAGCAATTTGAATGCAACTAATTTGATTTTAAATGAAAAAGTTGTTAAAATTGAGTGGCCTATTGATAAGCACTATTAAGTTGTTGAAATTGAGTGGCCTATTGACCAAATATGCTATTGATAAGCACTATTAAGTTGAAAACAGTAAGAACTTGAAAGTTAAAACAAAATTTATGACAAGTAGCAGCAGACACATAAAAGGAAAAGCAGACTTCTAATGCAATTGACAACCAAAAACATAAACTATTCATCTTACACGATCATCCGTTTCATTATTTGATATCGTACGCATCCACTTATAAATAATGCTATCGAGATTTTTTTTTTTCATGACAATAAATCGAAGATATGATTTAAATCAAACTTTCCAGCTTTATATCATTGATCGCAATGTCATATGTGTCAAGAGATTTGTTAACTAAGAAGTTAGGTAGAAGCATAAAATAATGCTTAAGCTAATGCTCTCCGCTTCTTTATCGGTTTACATTTCAGAATTCATGGATTTTCAACTATTCACTTCAAATACAAATAGTTTTATCCATATATATGTATATTACACAATATTTGAGGTATACCAATCCACGCGCGAAGCGCGTGTCTTGATCACGCGCGAAGCGCATGCTGTTACGCTCGTTACTAATAATCTTTCAATTTATAAAAATTGAAATAGTATTTTGTCTTGCTTACCTATTGCAGAGGATAGTAGAGTATGTCAACCAATCAGTAGTGATCCAAAAAACCTTATTGATCAAAATAGAAGATCCGTAGATAAATCTCATGGATTTCCAGGCAAGAACAAAGATTATAAAGACATGGTTGAGCACCCCGACTTCCTTCCTAGAGATCATAACCATAACCTCGATAACATTACCACCTTAAAGGGAAGTAGACTGTATATAGGTAAAAAAAAATGCGTATTTTGTTAATAAATTTAATAATAAAGTAAATTGCTTACATGATACAGAGACGAAGGGTTACAATTCTACCAGCAGTGATCCTGAGTACCAATCATATCTAAAAATCAATAAAGGGAATGATCCACATCGGTTTCTACTCAAAGTAGGCAGTAACCATTACAAAAGAAAGCTAAACGATCAGATCTATCACTTATCATGCTGGAGTAGTGGAGAAAGCAGTGGTCAAAGGAAGACCGAGGATGCTCAGAGCTCGAAGAGACAAAAAAGGCAGTAGCGTCAGCTCTATAATTACTTGGAAGCTTAGATCTGAGAGCTCAACAATAATCAAAACTGAAACTAGGGTTAGAGCCGAAACAATTAACCCTAGATTCTCCAAAGGGACAAGTAAGAGTGAAGATTTCATCTGGAAACCACCATGAAGCTTTGAAGCTTGATGACGGAGTACGATATTCTCCTTTTCGATTGCCATTTTTAGGAGAATGAGTTTCTTAGTTTAGCTGATCAATTGTCGGCTAGGGTTTCTCGTTGTTATGTTGTGAACTATCAGGTACCGGCCACCGGGTATCGGTTTGGTTATACCCGAAACATTATTGTACTGGTCCTTGGGCCTTATTTTTTTATGTATTCAAAAAAAATATGTAAACACATAATAATGAGACATGGAAATTGTATGGTACAATGGCCGATACATGATACAAACAGGCTTCACATAAAGAACTTGAAATGCAATAGAATAAACACGATATTCAACATACAATGATACCAACGGTTATCTTCAAAAGAACGTGGATCTGAAATAAAATGTTTTTGGAAATACATAGTTTCAGCTTTATGCTATTACGCCAAATAATTAATGGCAAACCTCATGTTTATATAGTATGCATCCAATGTACTATTTGGATAAATAATTGACAATATCATAAAATCTATTAAAAAAACACTCTAACAAACCCCTAGCATAGACATTTCGTTATTTTTTAAAACAAATCATGTAGAGAAAAATATAATGCTGAGTTGCCAACCGCAAAAAATTTAGTATAACCGAAATAAAGCATATAAACAGTCATTCAAAATGATATTTTTTTAACTACAACTAATTGAAGACTATTAAAAAGAATTTATATGCATAACGATCTATAGGGAATGTTATATCTTCAGAGACTTTTTGCTGAAACTTAGTACTTTGGTCATAGCTTTGAAAAGATAACATTGAAGAACCTGCAAGAAACGAAATAACATTACGTTTGGTAATTTGATAATTTAAAAGGATAAGGAAGTGAACAAACATTTATATTGTATCAGTTTTTCAATCCTATGAAAGAACATGTTAGTTCAATTATGTACAAACTATGCAATATTTTTAACCGTAGAGAAAAATTATCTTTGTTTTGCCACTATAGCTAATAGCATATGGCACAGTGGCAGTACCGGCCCAGAGGAGCATGAGGCCCTAGGCCAAAGGTGTTTCTCAAGAAAGCGTGGAAGGAAAATGAGGCCCAACTCTACCACATCTGTAAAATATTCGGATTTATAAGGAAAAACTAGCAAAAAAATGGAACAAAAAGCTTATTTAAGTACTTTGTAATAGTATATTATCTCTACCTTACTTAAACTTTCCCTGATTGACATGCACCTTGTTGCAACCAAAAAATAATAATTCTTTCCACGGTTAAATCTGAGTATGCCAGTACCATGCTTACATAAATTTTAAGAATAGATTTGAACATGAAAAACTTTGGACAAGACGATTTGTAGACACAACCTTCAAATATTCAAGCATTCTCATGATATTTTAGACCAACTGAATGCTGAAATTACAAAGTCTCTGATTGTCAAATTTTATCGTCACACCTAATTTTTTTTTTTTTTTTACTTGTATTCAAATCATACCATATTGTGGTGCAAAAACTAGCTAAACCAAATCATTCTTTCAAACTGACAATGATGTGTTAAATTAGTGCATGTTGAAAAAATAAACTCAGTAAATGCGACATAATAATTGCATTAGAAAAGAGAAAAAATATCACCGGAGGATCGTTAAGAAATAGGAAGTGCAAATGTAATTTCATAACCAAGGCGTAAATCATTTTGAATAGCTTGATGTATGGTGGCAGGATTTAAGCACATTTCCTATTTTTTAATAGAATAAAAGACGTAACAAAAGCTGATTTACCTCAGTGTTAAAACTAAAAAAACATGACGAAAGCATCTAGCAAAAACAAAGGAGGTGCATCTGGTGGAAACCAAAAAGTAATCAAGTTTTCATTGAAGAACAAAGATAAACTATAGTTGCAACATTACCATTGAATTGTACCAGCTTTTTTTGCCTTTCTTCTAACAAGGAACATCCAAAATGACGTTTGTCCTATAACATTGGCAGAAGCAAGTAAAGGTCAAAAAAATTAGCTACGACAGAAGCAGGATTCAAACAGGAGACCTTCATCATTGTAGAGCTGCATCACACAACCCTACCACACCATTCTTTTGTACAACAGTAATATAGCAATTATATATACATAAAGAAATAATATTTTGAGGCTCCATCCAATCTCAAGGCCCTATGCGGCTGCCAAGCAGGCTTAGGCCAAGGGCCGAGCTGGCAAAGTGGTATGTAATCATGCATGTCCGAATACCTGGAGAGTAAGGTAACTCATCGATCATCTTGAAAATTATAAAATAAAGAAAAATCAATTTTGGAAGAATATTGTAACAACCCGGAAAATCAGAACCAACTTAAAAATTTTATTTTAGAAATTTTAATAAATTTTGAATATTTAAAATGAATTATTTTAAATAATAACGACTAGAAATTTATTTTGAATTGAATTAGAACGTATATATTTATTTAAATCGAAGTTAGAATATAAATTTTTATTTTTATTATAAAAGGAATTGGAAATGGCGCGGTAGTTTGAAATTTCGATTTCAAATTTCAAATGAATGCACAGGATTCAAAATAAACCGAATTTTAGCGAAACCATAAATATTTGAATCTATTTGAAAAAATCTTTCCAACAAATATGAAAAATCTAGATTTCATAGCGGGAATAAAAAGTTATGTCCAGTTGAAAATTCAGAATAGTCGCTATGGAAATATATCCCTTAAAAAATAGCAATTTTGCAAACGACCTCCGTTTTCGACGAGACCACTTTTGTTCGATCCGAAATGTCAAATTATTGCTTGATTCCAATTTTCATAATTTTTGAAATCAATATGTGAGTGTGGCGGATTTAAACGTGTTTGGTAATCTCAGTTTGAATTTAATCGACTGGAAAATAACCGTTTTTCAAACTGTCTCCAAATTTAATGAAATTAGTTTTGTTAGGACCGTATCGGCAAGACATAGCCAGATTTATTTTTTTGGAATTTTTGAAGTCAGTATGTGGTCCCGGTAAATTAAAATGCGCGTTTAAATTGAATATATATAGATTTAAATTTTAATTTAAACGAAAACTGATCGAAATGGCCGAGTGGGCTTACGAAACATATCCCATTGTGTTCAGAATGGGGGTAATTAGCTGGGGATGACAGTCGTTAGGTCTTGTTTGGAGTTCGTGTACAAAAGCACCTTTTTGGAGGAAAATAAAATAAAATAATATATAAACCTACCCATGCCCCTCCTTTCTCTTCATTTCAGTCAACGTAATAAAAATAAAAAAATAAAAAACCCCGATCAACCCTGTAACCCGGACCCGTCGCTCCAACACTCCTGGCCCAAACCACCGCTGACGCCTCCGGCCCCCCTCCCAGGCGGCGCCGCACACTTCTCTTCTCCCTCTCCTCGCCGTGCGAACCCCAATCCCCAATTGTCGCAAACCCTAGCCTCCTCCAGCGCGAAGACCGAGACCGCCTTCCTCTGTCAGCCATCCCCTACCTCTGACCGTCCCTCTGAACCCCCCTCCGACCAGCGTGCCTCTCCCCTTCACCAACGGTTCAATTTTGCGGAAAGAGGGTGAGTTTTTATTATTTAGTTTAATTAATTTTTGTAACTTAATAAAATAAGTTTTTTATATGTAATAGCATTTACAAATTCAGTTTTTACATATATACAATATGATTTTCATAATGTTTTCATTATGTTAAAAAGATGAGATTTTTAATGATAAAAAGGTTTGATTTCTAATTATAAAAGATTAGATTTTTATTATATACAATAAAAATACGATTTTTATATGTTAATGTTTGAAATAAAAATACGATTCTTATACATATGGTTTTGATATAAAAATATAATCTTTACATATAAGATAGCATTTTAAAAATATGATTTTTATGTATGTAATGAAATAAAAATATGATTTTTATATATGCAATGAAATAAAAATATGATTTTTATATATGCAATGAAATAAAAATATGATTTTTATATATGAAAAGCGATATAAAAATGTGATTTTTATATATATAGTAGCGTTGTTAAAAATATGATTTTTAATATAAACCGCGTAAAACAGATGGCGATGAAACTGATTGGAAGCAAAACGGAATCCAGGCCGTTCAGAAATAAAGAATGGAGGAGTGGAACCCACGGTGAGAACTTCTCACTTTAATTCATGTTTTCTAGTTAAATATATACTAGGATGCAAATGGTGCTTAGCAGCACCCGACACCCGTCGTCCACAAACCATGGACGACTTGTCTGATTTGATTGTGTTGTGAAAATTGGTTTGATGTGGAATGGACTAATATTCATGTGTTGAAATAAAATATTTAATCGTTAAAAATATAATTTTTAACATGTATATGAATAAAATAAATATTCATTTACAAATCGGACGATTTGTTTATGCATACCCATTTGACTGATATGGATTTGGATGATATATTTTACACATCGCCCAACTACACAAATAAAATCTGTGTTTGTTGATTGAAACCCCACACGGGTATTGGGATGATATTTGATGTACACTAATCCCAATTGTTTAGTTGCATGTCAATCAATTGGTTGACAGACTGTTATAAACGTTAAATATTTATATTTAATGCTTATGTAGTGTAGAATGCACTCTGTATGATGGTTGATTGTTCATCATTGTTGTTCGATACATGTGTTGTATGAAATCCATATAAATAACATTATATGGTAATTGACTGTGTCTGATTCCAGTTCAAAAAGAATGAATATTTTAAAATAATGAATATTTTAAAATAATGAATACTTTTAAAATAATATTCAGTAAAAGATCAAAATTTGATTTTGATGTCCGATTTGGGATGGACATGAATATATTTAAATATATAAAGTCGTGTTGATTAGATTAACGCCATTTTGACGTGAACGATATTTATATCGATTTTATTCATTTTATAATAAATATCGAAAAGTGATTTTAAGATTTGATATTTTGAAAGTTTTATCATTTTAATATTGAAATGATATGGAATATTCAAATTTGATTTGAAATTTGAAATGGAATTGAAATCGTTTTAAAATGATTTTAAAATGAAATTATTAAGAAATATTCAAATTTGATTTGAAATGGAATTGAAATCGTTTTAAAATGAATTTAAAACGAATTTATGAAGGAATATTCAAATTTGATTTAAAATTGAATATGAAGTTGAAATCGTTTTGAAACCGAATTTAAAACGATTTATAAAATATGTTTTAAATGGTAATCGACGAAATATATATAATATATATATTATATATATTTAATGGCCAGAATAGAATGCGCCACGCCGCGGTAGTTCGCGAATTTCGACCATTGACTTCGAATTGACGTTACGGGAGATCCAACCGTCGGATTCTCCTAAAACCGGAACCGTTGGGTTCGTATCGAAAAGAGCTTTCCAATGAATATAAGAGATATGAAATATAACAATTGGATTTGGAATTATGTCCAAATAAAATTTGGAAAAGGTCGCTGTAAGTGCAGTTCGATGATCGTTGATGGAAATCGACTGTATGGGCCTTGATAAAATTACTAAAAATATCAATAATTTGTGTAAAATCATAATAAATGATTTGGAAAGAATTAGGATGAAAAATTCCATAATTGAAAGGATAAAAATATATTTTTATCGAAATAAACTAGTTATGAACTATAATTATAATCCAATATTTTTAAATAAGTAAATTGGATTTAAAATGGTTTTAAAAATAACCAGAATTTCCAATATATGAATTGGAATGGATTTGAATCGAAATCAGCTTCGGAATATTTCAATGTTGGATTTCGTGATTATACAGGTATTGTTATGGAAATTTGAAAGATATATTTATATCGTTATTTCCAATACGATATTTGTTGGTTTTAGAATTTGATATTGAATATAAGCCGATATATTTTCTATTCAGAGCCTTGTATTTAATATCAAATGTGGTTTTGGGTTTATCGTGAATGGTGTCAAAAGAATAAATCTTTTAATTAAGATTTAGTGAAATTTTCCAGTTAATTAATATTTAATTGTAATTGAATTCAAATTGGATTTTTGGGTTTATCTTGAACGGTGTTTTAAATAACACTTGTTCTTTAACCCGATTAACAATGGAATGTGATTTTGGGTTGTTGTGAATGGTATCTTTAATAATACTGTTCTTAAACCCAATGGAGTTAAGAAAATTAGAAACTAACTGGAGATTAGCTAAGTTGAATGGTTTTCTGGGTATTGATCTGATGTTGGTTTCGGCCTTCAGGATCAATACTTAGGGAATTGTTCTCTTACTATTTTACGGTTACAGACTGATGGGATGGGGTCTTCAGTAACACTGTTCTTAAACCCCATGTGAAAAGAATAAATCTTTTAATTAAGATACAGAGAAAAATTACCAATTAATTAATATTTAATTGGATAAGAATTGGAATGTGAATTGGATTTATTGTGAACTGTGTTTTAACGACATTCATTCTTTAACCCAATTCACTGTGAAATATGATTTGGAATTTTAAAATCTTTTAACTAAGGTTTAGGGGAAATTTCCAAAGTAAAGTTTTCTAGTTTAATAAAATAAAGTGGAACGGAATGGAATTCGATTCGGTAATAATCGAAGTGAACTTCTGTGGAGGAAGGCTGTTACTATATATGGAATTTAAGAGGCTTTGCCGTTATTCCATTTATATTATCGGTTGAATATGGAAGTTTATATCGATTATATATATATTGATTTGTTTTCCGTGAAGATTCCATTGTTAATGGGGTGTGATTTTGGGTTTATTGTGAGCTGTGTTTTAAGTGACATTAGTTCTTTAACCTAGTTAAAGATAAGATTAATTTCTTAACTTTGAATAGTCATCAAGTAATGATTTTTAGAGACTAAAACTGAATTATAGTTTTGATGAATCTTTAAATAGATTAAAAGGTGAATTTGATAACTAAAATTATCAAATTCAAAAAATGATCGAGAATGGAGTATCACCAGTTTTGTTCCAAAGCAATAGTTAAATCTTTAAGTAGATTTGAACGTGAAATGGTAATTAGTTTTACCGATAACACCATAGTGTTAGATATGGAGTATTGCCAGTTTTGCTCCATCGGATGAATAGGTTGGGATTGGGAAAGTAAACAAATGATTACTTCGGTAAGGTGCGCTAATCCCGACTAGTTTGGAAAACCTTAATATGGTTTGAAATGATATCCAAAGGAAGATTAATGAATAAATTTAATGAATTTATCTTTGATAAAATTAAAGGGAACTTTTCCCAAAGGATATGAATATTTAAATAAAAGAATATTCGGAATTGGAATGAGGCGCATGTTGTGTTTTATAGCACTTGTTCATTATATACGCGAGTTGTTCGGAAATGCCGGGTTTATACCCATTCTGAATAACTGATTCAACGATAAGTCGACGATGAAGACGGTGGTTGAAGACCGGAGGTCTTCACATCGTTTGGATGATTACTGATGTCTTGATTGGGTTGTACACCCAAGACAAGGTAATAAGTGGTGATCGTCCAGACGTACTTGGAGATCGACCGGATATGCGAGGGCCTCTCTCCTATATTGGACATATGGGACGTGGAATAAGGTGCCTCCGGTTTCGTTCAGACCCAGAACGAACTTTTAAATGGACTGTGTTTCTGACATTGGATTTTACTCTGTGTTGATTGATTTCTATTGAATATATATCTATTTGGCGGCGGAGAATTTATTCTCTTGATTAACGCCCTTCTCTGAGACGTACGAGCTCATTGGTTATATATCGATAGATATCAGTTGCATGGTATGAATTGCCTGTGTGGCATGCCTGAGTGACAAATGATCAAGGCTTTGTTTGAAAAGCAAACTCTTGTGGTTGATGATCAAAGCACGACTTTAATATAGCATAGCTTTGTGTAGCGTTAATTCGCGAGCCTCACAACCCGGTGTGAACTAGAAACGGGAGAAGATCCAGGGAGGACATGCGTTTCTTTCTAGCTATATGTGGTGTCAGGGTTTTGCACGCCCTGACATTTTTATATTTTTACCTATGTGGTTGTTGGAATACGAGGCACCTCGGACATATCGGTCACTGCGGTGCCGATGAATATCGAGTCATCTGGCTCATTCACACCCCACAGGGCGGGGGAACGCATTGTTCAAGAATTATAATCCACTAACGTAAGTGTGGACCGGCCTTGTGGCTCCTAGGTGCAGTTGCGGCTGTTCCTGAGACATGGTAGGCTAGATTGTCTCGAAGCGGTGAGGACGATCCCTTGCCTTGGTTCACAGATGAAAATCCAACATCCAATACGTGACATTTCGGTTTTGATTGTAGAGCCTAGTATTAGCGACATGATATATGGTACCCATGCCGTTTAGGATTGATACATTTATATTTGAAGTTGTTTTATACACTATGCACGTATAATAGTATCAAATGATTTGTTTTAAACGTACCAAGCATGTTTGGCTATTATAAGGGAAAACCCTATCCTCCGGCTTGTGTTGCATTGTGTGATGGGACCTGGGTCTTTTAATAGCTTCATTTTTCCAAAAAGCATTGCGTTGTTTTGTTATATGCACCGATATTCTTGGGAGGAAACTCATTCCGTGTTATACGGTGTGCTTCCTTGATATATCTGATTTTAAAGTAAAGTTTTAAATAACTATTTTAGTTCTCACACCAGTCACATGACTGATCTGGAGTTTGTTGTTTTAACCTAAACTCTGAGTGCCCCTATTTTCCATACGGGCAGCTAGTAGTTGTGTTTTGCAGATATTACATTCACAGGATCCTGGTTTATAGCTGAAGGGATATTTGGAAAGCTCTGTATCCGTGTATTTCTTTCAGTTGTGTTATGTATTATTTTTCCGCTGCTATGTATTTAAATGTAATTTAAATATCTGATATTTATCAAATGTATTTTATTCATTCATACTCTGTTATATTCTTGTACTCTGATGGAATTGTTGTAATAAGCAATGAAATGTTCTTCTGTTTGTGTTCTGATCTATTGTGTTCTCAATTCAATCCGGGCCTTCCTTTACAGGGAAATTCGGGTTGCTTCATTTGGTATCAGAGCTTTGGTTTATGGAGCTCGAGAACAAGACATATTAGAACCAAATGAAAGAATTCATCAGAGAGTCGATTAGTAATATCCAATGAGAATGACTCATTGGAGATAGGACCAGTAGTATCCTAAATTGAGTCTCAAGGGTGTTATTTTTGAAATGAAAATGAAAACCACTTTTGTTTTGAAAATTTAAACAGTATTATACGTATTTGACTATTTTATTTTAAATTGATTTGGACAATCAAGTATATAAAGATTTTGCATATACGTCTGATCCACGTGTATACGAAGTCTCAAATATACTGGATAGATATAGAGTCACACTCTAGTCGCCCGGGGATGATACCGGTAATTGTGATCACATTACCAGTATTTATGTTCGAGTTTCGAAAAGTGGGATATCTATATATTTCCAATAGACTGGTGTGAGAACCAAAAACTAGATAGGGTATATTGTTGTGAATTTGCATCAAAAACATGATTTTCCGTATATATATATATATATATATATATCAAAATTATGAATTTGAAACGATAATCAACTAATTGATTGCTGGTTGTGTCGTATGATTACTCATTTAAACCAACATGTGAATGAAAGGTGAATTAGGCCGAATTGAATCAAAATTTGAACCGACTTGGAAATTGACTGCAATTGCATACATATACATGTATATACATTGAATAGGTCATAGCAAGGAAGCTAAGAAGAGGAATAAAATTGTATGCCCGACAAATAGGTACATGTTTACTAATTTATTGGGTTTGGATGATTTTATGAGCCGATTGGCTAGCCGCTTGGCTTTTTCATTTTCTTTTTGAGATGAGAGGGCATGTGTGGTTGTTTGGGGATTTTCCCGGTGCTCCCCGTACAAAGGAGGTTATGGCGAATTTTTTCGAAAATTTAGGGAATTAGCCAAATTTTTGATAAATTGGAAAATTCTTAGAAACTGAAAAGTTGAAGAATGAAAGCCAGAATTAAAGTTGAGTTGATTAGTTAAACAACTTTCAACTCCGTTCCTTTTCGAGGACGAAAAAATTTTAAGTGGGGGAGATTGTAACAACCCAAAAAATCAGAACCAATTTAAAATTTTTATTTTAGAAATTTTAATGAATTTTGAATATTTAAAATGAATTATTTTAAATAATAACGACTAGAAACATATTTTGAATAGAATTAGAACGTATATATTTATTTACATTGAAGTTAGAATATAAATATTTATTTTAATTATAAAAGGAATTGGAAATGGCGCGGTAGTTTGAAATTTCGATTTCAAATTTCAAATGAATGTACAAGATTCAAAATAAACCAAATTTTAGTGAAACAAAAAATATTTGAATCTATTTGAAAATATCATTCTAATGAATCTGAAAAATCTAGATTTCATAGCGGGAATAAAAAGTTATGTCCAGTTCAAAATTCAGAATAGTCGCTAAGGAAATATAGCCCTTAAAAAATAGCAATTTTGCAAACGACTTCCGTTTTCGACAAGAGCACTTTTGTTGGATCTGGAATGTCAAATTATTGTTTGATTCCAATTTTCATAATTTTTGAATGCAATATGTGAGCGTGGAGGATTTAAACGTGTTTGGTAATCTCAGTTTGAATTTAATCAACTGGAAAATTACCGTTTTTCAAACGATCTCCAAATTCGATGAAATTAGTTTTATTAGGACCATATCGGCAAGACATAGCCAGATTTATTTTTCTTGAATTTTTGGAGTCAGTATTTGGACCTGGTAAATTAAAATGCCCGTTTAAATTGAATATATATAGATTTAAATTTTAATTCAAACGAAAACTGATCGAAACGGCCGAATGGGCTTACGAAACATATCCCATTGTGTTCAGAATGGGGGCAATTAGCTAGGAACGACAGTCATTGGGTCTCGTTTGGAGTTCGTGTACAAAAGTACCTTTTTGGAGGAAAATAAAATAATATAATACATAAACCTACCCACCCTCTCCTTTCTCTTCGTTTCAGTCAACGTAATAAAAAAATAAAACCCCGATCCACCCCGTAACCCAGACCCGTTGCTCCACTGCTCCTGGCCCACACCGTCGTTGATGCCTCCGACCCCCCTCCCAGGTGGTGCCGCACCCTCCTCTTCTCCCTCTCCACGCCATTCGAACCCCAATCTCCAATTCCCACGAACCCTAGCCTCCTCCAGCGCGAAGACCGAGACCGCCTTCCTTTGTCAGTCGTCCCCCACCTCTGACCACCCCTCTAAACCCCCCTCCGACCAGCGAGCCTCTCCCCTTTAGCAACGGTTCAATTTTGCGGAAAGAGGGTGAGTTTTTATTATTTAGTTTAATTAATTTTTGTAACTTAATAAAATCAGTTTTTTATATGTAATAGCATTTACAAATTCAGTTTTTACATATATACAATATGATTTTCATAATGTTTTCGTTGCGTTAAAAAGATGAGATTTTTAATGATAAAAAGGTTTGATTTTTAATTATAAAAGATTAGATTTTTATTATATACAATAAAAATATGATTTTTATATGTTAATGTTTGAAATAAAAATACGATTCTTATACATATGGTTTTGATATAAAAATATAATCTTTACATAGAAGATAGCGTTTTAAAAATATGATTTTTATATATGTAATGAAATAAAAATATGATTTTTATATATGTAATGAAATAAAAATATGATTTTTATATATGTAATGAAATAAAAATATGATTTTTATATATGAAAAAGCGATATAAAAATGTGATTTATATATATATATATATATATATAGCAGCGTTGTTAAAAATATGATTTTTAATGTAAGCCGCGTGAAACAGATGGCGATGAAACTGACTGGTAGCAAAACGGAATCCAGGCCATTCAGAAATAAAGAATGGAGGAGTGGAACCCACGGTTAAGAACTTCTCACTTTAATACTTGTTTTCTTGTTAAATATATATTAGGATGCAGACGGTGCTTAGCAGCACTACACCCGTCGTCCACAAACCATGGACGATTTGTTTGATTTGATTATGTTGTGAAAATTGGTTGTGATGTGGAATGGACTAATATTCATGTGTTGAAATAAAATATTTAATCATTAAAAATATAATTTTTAACGTGTATATGAATAAAATAAATATTCATTTACAAATTGGACGATTTGTTTATGCACACCCATTTGACTGATATGGATTAAGACGATATATTTTACACATCGCCCAACCGTACAAATAAAATATGTGTTTGTTGATTGAAACCCCACACAGGTATTGGGATGATATTTAACGTACACTAATCCCAATTGTTTAGTTGTATGTCAATCTATTGGTTGATAGACTGTTAAAAGTGTTAAATATTTATATTTAATGCTTATCAGTGTAGGATGCACTCTGGATGTTGGTTGATTGTTCGTCGTTGTTGTTCGATACATGTGTTGTATGAAATCCATATAAATAACATTATACGGTAATTGACCGTGTCTCATTCCAGTTCAGAAAGAATGAATGTTTTAAAATAACGAATATTTTAAAATAATGAATATTTTAAAATAATATTCAGTAAAAAATCAAAAATCTGATTTTGATGTCCGATTTGGGATGGCCACGAATATATTTAAATATATAAAGCCGTATTGATTAGATTAACGTCATTTTGACGTGAACGATATTTATGTCGATTTTATTCATTTTTATAATGAATATCGAAAAGTGATTTTAAGATTTGATATTTTGAAAATATTATCATTTTAATATTAAAATGATATGGAATATTCAAATTTGATTTGAAATGGAATTGAAATCGTTTTAAAATGAATTTAAAACGAATTCATTAAGGAATATTCAAATTGGATTTGAAATTTGAAATGGAACTGAAATCGTTTTAAAATGAATTTAAAACGAATTTATTAAGGAATATTCAAATTTGATTTAAAATTGAATATGAAGTTGAAATCGTTTTGAAACCGAATTTAAAACAATTTATAAAATACGTTTTAAATGGTAATCGATGAAATATATATATATATATATATATATATATATATATATATATATATATAATATTTAATGGCCTGAATTGAACGCGCCGCGCCGCGGCAGTTTACGAGTTTCGACCATTGACTTCAAATTGACGTTACGAGAGATTCGTCTGTCGGATTCTCCTAAAACCGGAACCGTTGGGTTCGTATCGAAAAGAGCTTTCCAACGAATATAAGAGATTTGAAATATAACGGATGGATATGGAATTATGTCCAAATCAAATTTGGAAAAGGTCATTGTAAGTGCAGTTCGATGATCGTTTATGGAAATCGACTGTACGAACCTTGATAAAATTACTAAAAATATCAATAATTTGTGTATAATCATAATAAATGATTTGGAAAGAATTAGGATGAAAAATTCCATAATTGAAAGGATAAAAATATATTTTTATCGAAATGAACTAGTTATGAACTAGAATTATAATCCAATATTTTTAAATAAATAAATTGGTTTTGAAATGGTTTTAAAAATAACCAGAATTTCCAATATATGAATTGGAATGGATTTGAATCGAAATCATCTTCGGAATATTTCGATGTTGGATTTCGTGATTATATAGGTATTGTTATGGAAATTTGAAAGATATATTTATGTCGTTATTTCCAATACGATATTTGTTGGTTTCAGAATTTGATATTGAATATAAGCCGATATATTTTCTATTCAGAGCCTTGTATTTAATATCAAATGGGGTTTTGGGTTTGTCGTGAATGGTGTCTTAAATAACACTGTTCTTAAACCCAGTTGAGAAAAGAATAAAGCTTTTAATTAAGATTTAGTGAAATTTTACAGTTAATTAATATTTAATTGGAATTGAATTTAAATTGGATTTTTGGGTTTATCTTGAGCGGTGTTTTAAATAACACTTGTTCTTTAACCCGATTAACAATGGAATGAGCTTTTGGGTTTGTCGTGAATGGTATCTTTAATAATACTGTTCTTAAACCCAATGGAGTTAAGAAAATTAGAAACTAACTGGAGATTAGCTAAGTTAAATGGTTTCCTGGGTATTGATCTGATGTTGGTTTCGTCCTTCGGTATTAATACTTAGGGAATTGTTCTCTTATAAATTTACGGTTAGAGACTGATGGGATGGGGTCTTCAATAACACTATTCCGAAACCCCGTGTGAAAAGAATAAATCTTTTAATTAAGATGTAGAGAAGAATTACCAATTAATTAACATTTAATTGGATTTGAAATGGAATGTGAATTTGGTTTATTGTGAACTGTGTTTTAACGACATTCGTTCTTTAACCCGTTTCGCAGTGAAATATGATTTGGAATTTATTAATCTTTTAATTAAGATTTAGGGGAAATTTCCAAAGTAAAGTTTTCCAGTTTAATAAAATAAAGTGGAATGGAATGGAATTCGATTCGGTAATAATCGAAGTGAACTTCTGTGGAGGAAGGTTGTTACTATATATGGAATTTAAGAGGCTTTGCCGTTATTCCATCTATATTATTGGTTGGGTATGGAAGTTTATATCGATTATATATATATATATATATAATGATTTGTTTTCCGTGAAGATTCCATTGTTAATGGGATGTGATTTTTGGTTTATTGTGACATGTGTTTTGAATAACATTAGTTCTTTAACCCAGTTAAAGATAAGATTAATTTCTTAACTTTGAATAATCATTAAGTAATGATTTTCGGAGATTTAAACTGAATTAGAGTTTTAATGAATCTTTAAATATATTAAAAGGTGAATTTGATAACTAAAATTATCAAATTCAAGAAATGATCGAGAATGGAGTATCACCAGTTTTGCTCCAAAGCAATAGTTGAACCTTTAAGTAAATTTGAACGTGAAATGGTAATTAATTTTACCAATAACACTGTGGTGTTAGATATGGAGTATTACCTATTTTGCTCCACCGGATGAATTGGTTGGGATTGGGAAACTAAACAAATGATTACTTCGGTAAGGTGCGCTAATCCCGATTAGTTTGGAAAACCTTAATATGGTTTGAAATGATATCCAAAGGAAGATTACAGAATAAACTTAAAGAATTTATCTTTGATAAAATTAATGGGAACTTTCCCAAAGGATATGAATATTTAAATAAAGGAATATTCAGAATTGGAATGAGGCGTATGTTGTATTTTATAACACTTGTTTATTATATACGCGGGTTGTTCGGAAAGGCCGGGTTATACCCATTCTGAATAACTGATTCGACGATAAGTCGACGATGAAGACGGTGGTTGAAGACCGGAGGTCTTCACATCGTTTGGATGATTACTGATGTCTTGATTCGGCTGTACACCCAAGACGAGGTAATAAGTGGTGATCTTCGAGACGTACTTGGAGATCGACCGGATATGCGAGGGCCTCTCTCCTATATTGGACATATGGGACGAGGAATAAGGTGCCTCGGTTTCGTTCAGACCGAGAACGAACTTGTAAATGGACTATGTCTGACATTGGATTTTATTCTGTGTTGATTGATTTTTATTAAATATATATCTGTTTGGCGGCGGAGAATTTATTCTCTTGCTTAACGCCCTTCTCTGAGACGTACGAGCTCAGGGGTTATATATCGATAGATATCAGTCGCATGGTATGAATTGCCTGTGTGGCATGCCTGATTGGCAAATGATCAAGGCTTTTGTTGAAAAGCAAAGTCTTGTGGTTGATGATCAAAGCACGACTTTAATGTAGCATAGCTTTGTGTAGCGTTAATTCGCGAGCCTCACACCTCGGTGTGAACCAGAAACAGGCGAGGATCTTGGAAGGACATGCGTTTCTTTCTAGTGGACCGACCCTGTGGCTCCTAGGTGCAGTTGCAGCTAGTCCTGAGACATGGTAGGCTAGATTGTCTCGAAGCGGTGAGGACGATCCCTTGCCTTGGTTCACAGATGGAAATCCAACTTCCAGTACGTGACATTTCGGTTTTGATTGTAGAGCCTAATATTGGTGACATGATATATGGTACCCATGCCTCCTAGGATTGATACATTTATATTTGAAGTTGTTTTATACACTATGCACGTATAATAGTATCAAATGATTTGTTTTAAACGTACCAAGCATGTTTAGCTATTATAAGGGAAAACCCTATCCTCCGCCTTGCGTTGCATTGTGTGATTGGGCCTGAGTCTTATAATAGCTTCATTTTTCCAAAAAGCATTGCGTTGTTTTGTTATATGCACTGGTATTATTGGGAGGAAAACCGTTCCGTGTTATACGGCGTGGTCCCTTTATATATCTGAATTTAAAGTAAAGTTTTAAATAACTGTTTTAGTTCTCACACTAGTCACATAACTGACCTAGAGTTTATTATTTTAACCTAAACTCTAGGTGCCCCTATTTTCCACACGGGCAGCTAGTAGTTGGGTTTTGCAGATATTACGTTCATAGGATCCTGGTTTATAGCTGTAAGGATATTCGGAAAGCTCTGTATCCATGTATTTCTTACAGTTGTGTTATGTATTATTTTTCCGTTGCTATGTATTTAAATGTAATTTAAATCACTGATATTTATCAAATGTATTTTATTCATTCATACTCTGTTATATTCTTGTACTCTGATGGAATTGTTGTAATAAGCAATGAAATGTTCTTCTGTTTGTGTGCTGATCTGTCGTGTTCTCAATTCAATCCGAGCCTTCCTTTACGAGGAATTTCGGGTTGTTTCAAATATTTATAGTTTACATGGTACTCGTAATCCCAATCCAGAAATATACCCAATATCAATTTTTGGGAGGTTTCAATACAGCTGAGTTGCCCATCACGTAATCATTCAATGCTACTTACTAACGACTTTAATGCTTATGAACACAACATAAATAAAACTATAGCTTATGATCCCTGATTTCATACAGCTGCTATGTCAACCCTGTATTCAATATTACATCAAACTTTTGATTGGCAGTTTCAACCTTCCAAGTATCAAAAGAAACTGATCTCATATATCTTAATAGTAAAATATCATAAATATTTTAATAGCAAAATATCTTTAAAATTTTAATAGTTATATCAACTAAAAAAGTTAAATTACACTGTCCACAAAAATATAAAGGGGACACCTTAGGTTATAGGCAGGTAAATCTAGAAGATCCTTTTCATAATAAAAGAATTCTTCAAATATCAAAACTACTATTGACAATTAATAAACACAAAGCAAGCGACAGAAAACTAACTTTCCCGTACATACATATAACTTTGATTTTTCTCTTAACGGATCCCAAAATGGATTGTTATACAATTAACTTCTTAAACAAATTCACCGAAATGCAAAACTCGACTATAAGTTGACATTGTTTGGATACAGAAGTAAAATTGCAATAGCCGTACCAAGTTCAACCAAGTTATCATTAGGTTTCGTCATAGTATTTTCAGTTTCCCCACGTTAATTCCTAAAAACTACCATAAAATTAGATAAATTCAAAAAAAATACAAATAATTACTTGTGTGCTCGCTCAGAGAAAACTGCAACTGATGGGGCTTCCAAATCCCAACCATAGCCAGTTTGGTGTAAACTACTATGCTAATTGAAGGCCTAACATAGAAAGTAAAAAAATGTAGACGTAATGAACTTCATTTAAGTGAGAGAAATAAGGAGAACGAACCAAAGATGTTAAACTATGAAAATTAACTGGCATATTCATCAAACATAGGCAACCAAAATTATGGAGATAACCTCCAAACGGTTAACTTCTTTTTTCAAGCATGGGTATTTTGGAAACTTTGAATTACCAGTTGAAGACGTTGATGTAGATAATGAAACCGAAAGGTTTCAGCCAACAGCCAATATTATGCATGATTATTCTAAAGAAGCACAATGATGAAAGGATTCGATTTGGGGCAGGATGCAGTTAGGGAAAAAGGAACTTTTTAGGCATAAAATTGCAATTAATCCATTGCTATTATGCTATACTGTGCAAACTGTCAACAAATGAACACGTGAAGGCATCAAAAGATAAGCGGCCAAAAGTGTTGCACTTTGCAGATTCCAGAAATTGAAGAAAAAAATTATGAAAAGGTGGGGAAGATCCAATTAAGAGCTTTGTAAAGAATGGAAAAATGGGCGACTGTGGTAGGAAGAACCTCGGAAATGATCAGGCAATAAAGATAAAATGTGGCTGAATTGGGCAGATGTTCAAAATCAATCAGTAGTTAATCCCATCGTTTTATGTTTACTGATATCAGACAGAAGCAAAAAGATATCCAAGTGGATCAGGTATCACTCAGTATAGAAGCACACATTTAGTATAATAAAAATGCATTTAGAAAGTATTCAAGCAGATTGATCGAAAATCCCAGGAATCGAATGGACTTGTAACGACCCGCATTCTACGCATCATAGGATCGTAGAATATTTATTTCTTTCACATACGAAGTCGTATGGTCATGTAACTTTGAGGGACGACTATTGGGGTCATTTCCCATGTTCATGATTTTTCCCGATTTTTAAATGACCATTTTACCCCTAGTTGGCACTGTTTTGGCCATAACTTTTGACTGGAAAGGAATTTTGACCTGAAACCACTTCCATTGGCTCCGGATGATGGTTTCTCTTTCCGTAGAGTGGTCACATTAGCCAAACGGACTCACCGTTTGGGAGATATGGCTGAAACAAGTTTCAGATGGTGAAAAACAGCTTAATTGGGCTTAACCGGGTGATTAGCAGCTAGGCCCAGAGGAGAATTTCGGGTTTAGAGTTATAGGAGGACTGATTAGGGTTAGGTTATCACTTTCATTTTAGTTTTGAGCCGCCACAAACCTTCTTGAGACCTTAGTAATGGCTTCCATCCTCTAAAACCACCCCAAAACACATTTTTAGTGAAGATTAAGCCTAAACTACATCAAAACAAGGCCAAATAGCAACAAAGCAAGGTTGGAGCTGCTGCTATACATAGGATTTCGACCCAAACAGAGGATACTTCAGATTTGGTGTTTTATTTTGTGGCCAAGGTGAGTGATAGCATCGTTTTGACACTAATTACAGTTAATTAAGGGTAATTAGTGAAGATTAGCGAGTTTATACACTAATAAATTCTGGAAAAATTCTTAAAATTCTAAAATAATGTTTTAAGGCTCTGTTAGAAATTTGGGTTAATTTCGATGTGTTTTGCTAATTGTATGCTTGAACATGATTAAGAGTGATTAAGGGAAAATGAGGGGTTCTAGCTATGTTTGATCCATTTTAAATCTATCAAATTGTTGTTATGGTGTTTGCAATTGATGTTACATGTTGCAATGACTCTATGGTATGTTTTATGATTGATTAGAATAGTTAAATTGATCGAAAACGTCGTCGAATGGCGTAGAAAGCTCGCTGGAAAGTTGCAGAAATGTGCAGGTTCCCAACCGGTTCGGATCGGATGAGGCTCGGATCGGATATGTGAACTGGGCAAGAAAACCGATCCGAACTGGAGTTTGGCACCTAGGAGACTTGGCGAGAAGGAAGGCCGTTTACTTAGAGTTGGAGTGGACAAGGGGATCGGATCGGAAGTAAATATTTGGGAAGACTAGCAAGAGGGAAGGCCACGCGGATCAGATGGCAAGGAGGGATCGGATCGGAATACGTGAAGAAATGAGGGAGCGGATCGGAGCACTGGAAGGAAGGACACCCGACCCGACCCGGAGGAGGACACCGACCCGACCCGAACCAAATGGAGAGATGACAAGGAAGGAGGACCGACCCGAACCGATGAAGGTGATAACTCCCGATCCGAACCGATGAAGGTGATGACTACCGAACCGAACCGAATTCTAAGACTGTTAATGCGCGATAACTCCTCTGAAGACCCACTTCAATTCGACTTAAACCTGAGATGCAAAGGAAGTCCAAATGAGAAGTTAGAGCTTAAGATTCAGATGGGAATCAACGAGTTCACTTCATGGTTGGGCTTTGCTGCGGGACGCGTGCCAAGGAGTTATCGACGTCTATAGCTTTGGACCACTATGGTAGGAGGTACGAAGGCGGATTCAGGGCCATTATGGCATCGGTAGAACCAAGGGCTACAACCAATGAAGTGGGTCTTTGAAATGTTTGGTCATGACTCCATATGTTTAGCTTGGTCATAGCAGGGTTTCTACAAGTCGGGATTCGTCATTGCCTCAGTTTGTCTAGTGTTCCAAAGTGGTAGATGTCGTACGCTTTACGCACTGAGTGAGTGATGTAAGGATGGTTGCTATGGATGGTTTGTTTGCTATCATTATGACATACACACCCCACCCCCGTATTCTTTACACTATTCATTATGGCACCTTGGAGTATTGTACGGTATGTGGTACTAACTCTTTGGTTGCAGGT
This sequence comes from Allium sativum, assembly GCA_030737875.1. Classification (NCBI taxonomy): domain Eukaryota; kingdom Viridiplantae; phylum Streptophyta; class Magnoliopsida; order Asparagales; family Amaryllidaceae; genus Allium; species Allium sativum. Next base: position 285,341,201 of record CM060921.1, read on the forward strand.
CCAGGTTCAGGTATGGTTTGGTATACCTGTTATTGTTTTGTTTAGATGCTTATCGCTCACACCAGGCTTTATGTCTGACCCAGAGTTTTATGTCTCTTCTTATTACTCTGGGTGCTCACACGAGCAGACTAGAGACAGGTTAGCTGGTGATGCATGGGTAGATGATCCGGAGACGAGCAGGAGGCTTCCACGTAATATATATAGTATTCTCCCTGTGTTGTTGAAGATCACTGCTTGGACATTGGTGGTGCATCTTCTACTTTAGTTTTCTTTTGTTAGAGACAGTAAATTTGGAAAGTTGTAATAAGCTGTATTTGGATTTCCGCTGCTCTGATGTTGACATTGATTATTAGTTATCAGCTTATGCACTGTCTCGCCTGTTTTATGTCAAATATGTTATTATTATATTTTATCCCATGCGCTGTGAGACATTCTACAGGTTCCTTGATTAGTTCATTCTCTTCTTTCTTTTCTTATGACGACCGTTCCGTGCCAGTTGGACATGTGTACAGCGCACACTTGGAGGAAGTGTCGGTTGGTGCGGGGCGGGCCGTCACACTTGGTATCAGAGCTCTAGGTTGCGTAGTTAACCTAGGGAAGTTATCAGGGAGAGATAATATACGTATACGAGAGAGCGTATTTGTGGTTATTTTGGTTTTCAAAAGCTATATATATATATACTATTACTATTATAAGGATGAAGTCGTACTGCACTAGCACCACTATGGAGTCGTTAATCGTTTCCTTTTTCAGATTGACGATGAGCCGATATACTAGAGGTGCTGGTAGGGGAGCCAATAATGGGAATGCTGCTGACATGAGGACGATGTTTACTGACCTCATGAGAGAGATGCTTAGAGATGTACGGAGGGCAGCTCCCAATGGTGGAAATGGTGGTGGTCCAATAGTGCAGGCGCCAAGAGTCGACTTCGCCAAGCTGAATAAGGATTATACTAGCCTTGGTGGGAAACCGTTCCACGGAACGGAGTCGGCCACAGATGTTCAGGATTGGTTGGATAGTTGCGAACGTGTCTTCGAGGATTTGGGTATCGAGGATGCAATGAAGAGAAAGCTAGCGTCCCGTCAGCTGCAAGGGCGGGCAATGAATTGGTGGAATGTTATAAAGGCAGCTACTCCCGAAGATCAGATTACTTGGGAGCAGTTTAAAGCTCGCTTTAGCGAGAAGTTCATTCCAGCTGCTCAGAAGTCAGTGCTGTTTAAGAAATTCTTGGAGCTCAAGCAGAATGACAGAGCTGTCTCGGAGTATATTGCTGAATTTGACACTTTGTCAAAATATGGGTTATCTCTTATTGATACTGCCGAGAAAAAGAATGAGAAATTCATAACTGGTTTGGATCAGTACTTGGGGGAAAGACTTATTAACCACATCGATGAGTCGTTTGAGTCGATTGTAGGGAAAGCATTGAGGTCAGAAAGTCTCTACCCTAAGCCGAAGACTGAGGTTGCGTCCGCAGGTGAGCCAAAGCCACAAGCAAGTGGTGAAGGCAAGGGTGGTTCCCAGAATAAGAGAAAGCAAAATCAGACTAAGGATGGCCAGAAGAAAAAGAATAAGCAAGATGTTGAGTGCTTCAGCTGTGGTAAGAAGGGCCATTATGCTAGTAATTGTCGGGCCAAGCCAGCGGATAGGAAGTGCTTCAATTGTGGCCAATTGGGACATCACAAGGACAAGTGTCTGCAACCCCCTAAAGAAAAGCAAATGGTGAAAGCCTACGCTCTTAATGCTATTCCTTCTTCGTCGAATGCCCCAACTGCGGCGGAGAAGGGAAAGAATGTCGTCATTCAAGGTATGCTTTCCGTTTATGATGTTCCGGTTAGAGTTTTGTTTGATACCGGAGCTTCCAGTTCTTTCATATCTAGTGACCTGGTAGATAGGTTGGGATTGGAGCCCGAGATTGTCGATAGACCTTTAGTAGTGACGAACCCGATTGGTGGTTCAACTAGCCTTAGCATGATTTGTCGTAATGTGGTCTTATCGAGTCATGGATGCATGTTTGTTTGTGATTGCTTTGTTTTGGGCTTTACTGGGTTTGGCATTATTTTGGGAGTAGATTGGCTCCAAAGATACGGGGTGGTGGTAGACTGTGAGGGCTTTTTGGTGACAGCTAGAGCGGATGATGGGCAGAGGATAGTGTTTGGTGGTCTACCCAGTAAGGGGGTATTGGCTAGTTTTCTGAACTCCCTTGACATTCCGCATAGTGAGTTGTCAGGTTTGCCCGTGGTTGGCCAGTATCCGGATGTTTTCGAAGAAGTGACCGGACTTCCACCACACCGAGAGATTGAGTTTCATATTGATTTGGTAAAAGATGCCAGACCTATAGTGATGCCACTTCGTCGTATGGCACCAAGGGAGCAGCGAGAGCTCGAGGTGCAAGTCAGCGATCTTTTGAAGAAGGGATTTATCAGAAGGAGTGTTTCTGAATGGGGAGCACCAGTTGTGTTTGCTACCAAGGCAGATGGTTCCCTTCGTTTGTGTGTAGACTACCGCGAGTTGAATAAAGTGACGAGGAAGAACAAGTATCCTCTACCACGGATAGATGATTTGTTCGATCAGTTGGGTGGCGCGAGAGTATTTTCTCAGTTGGATCTCGCGACAGGTTTTCATCAACTTAGAGTGGAAGCTGAGAGTATAGCTAAAACGACATTTCGGACGCCGTCTGGATTTTATGAGTGGTTGGTCATGCCATTCGGGCTGACCAATGCCCCAGTATATTTTGTGGATCTTATGAATAGAGTATTCAGAGATCAGTTGAATAAGTTTGTCCTTGTGTTCGTTGATGATATTTTAGTCTATTCGAGAACAGAGGAAGAACACAAGGAACATTTAAGAGTAGTGATGGAGGTGTTGAGAAAACACCAATTGAAAGCAAAGTTTTCTAAGTGTCACTTCTGGAAGAGGGAAGTGAGGTTCTTGGGCCATGTTGTATCAGAGAACGGTATTGTCGTGGACCCAGCAAAGGTGGCTACGGTACAGGATTGGCCTACGCCCAAGAACGCAACAGATGTAAGAAGTTTCTTGGGATTAGCGGGATATTATCGTAAGTTTATCTGAGGCTTCTCCAAGATAGCAGCACCGTTGACTCAATTGACAAAGAAGAATCAAGCTTTTGTCTGGGATGAAAGGTGCGAGAATGCATTCAAAAGTCTAAAGGACAAGTTGACAAGCGCACCAGTGTTGGTCATTCCTAAGGGGGATGAAGAGATGACGGTATACAAGGACGCCTGTGGTACCGGACTGGGTGCTGTATTGATGCAAGGCGGTAGGGTTATAGCTTACGCAAGTCGGCAATTGAAACCGCACGAGAGAAGGTACCCTACCCATGATTTGGAATTGGCAGCGATCGTGTTCGCGTTGAGGATGTGGAGACACTATCTCTTGGGAGAAAGATTTGAGCTATTTACAGATCATAAGTCGTTGAAGTATCTCTTCTCCCAGAAGGATCTAAATCTGCGGCAACAAAGGTGGTTAGAATTCTTAGCTTCCTATGATTTTGACATCGCATACACACCAGGAAAGGGCAATGCGGTGGCTGATGCATTGAGTAGAAGACATGCCAGCTTAGGGGCTATGTTCCTTGAATGGAAGCAACTGGAGTTTATCGCGGGGTTTGATTTCAGACCAAAGTGCGAATTGGATCCAGAAATGTTAGCAAGTCTGACGATCAGACCCACTTTGGTTGAACGGATCGGCTCTAGTCAGAGGGACGATCCTAACCTATTGGAAATCATCTCCAAGTTAGAGATGAGTATCGATTTATTTTCACTCCAAAAAGCTGGAAAAAAGAGAAAATATGGAGATGAACAAGTATGGGCTTGATCGAGATGGATGGCTTAGAAAGAATGGAAAGCTTGTTGTACCCAATGTCAATGGATTGAGGGATGAAGTGCTTAGAGAATGTCATCACTCAAAACTGACTATACATCCCGGTGGTAATAAGATGTATCGAGATATGAGACAGACTTACTACTGGGAAGGGATGAAAAGGGACGTTGGGAAGTTTATATCCAAGTGCATGAATTGCCAGCTAGTTAAAGCCGAGCAAAAGAAGCCTAGTGGGTTGTTACAGCCATTAGAAATTCCTGAATGGAAATGGGAGCAAGTCTCGATGGATTTCATCGATGGTTTACCAAGGACTAGATCGGGACATGATAGCATTTGGGTGATTGTGGATCGATTGACTAAAAGTGCAAGGTTCATACCAGTCAAATCGACCAGAACGGCAGCTAAGTTAGCAGAATTATATATGAAGTGGGTAGTGAGATTTCATGGAGTGCCCAAAAGCATTGTGATCGACCGAGACCCGTTGTTCACTAGTGGGTTTTGGAAGAGCTTACAAGAGGCTCTAGGGTCAGAGTTACATCTCAGTACCGCATATCATCCTCAGACCGACGGTCAGACGGAGAGGGTGAACCGTATTTTGGAAGATCTCTTGAGAGCATGTATATTGGATTTTGGTGGATCATGGGATGACCATTTGCATCTAGTAGAGTTTGCATATAATAATAGCTACCAATCCAGTATCGGTATGGCTCCGTTTGAAGCTTTGTACGGAAGACCGTGTAACTCACCATCATGTTGGATAGAGACTGGCGAGAAGTTTATGCTTGGACCGGATGTGGTGAGGGAAACATCAGATAAAATCAAGACCATTCAACAACGAATGAAGGCTGCCCAAGATAGGCAGAAGAGTTATGCTGATAAGAGGAGGAGAGACTTAAAATTCTCCATTGGCGACTTGGTGTTTGTCAAGATTTCTCCGTTGAAGAGCGTAGTACGATTTGGCAGGAGAGGCAAGTTGGCACCAAGATTTGTTGGCCCATTCCCTGTTCTTGAACTAGTCGGGAATTTGGCATATAAAGTTGACTTACCGGAGAAGATGGCGGGAGTTCATGACGTATTTCATGTTTCCCAACTAAGGAAGTTCGTTCACGACTCAGATATGACTATTTCACCTGATCAGTTAGAGGACTTCGAAGTAGAACCCGAGGCGGTTGGGAACCGCAAGCCGGCCCGTATTGTCGAGTACGACATGAAGCAACTTCGAAGGAAGGCGGTGAGACTAGTCAAGGTTCAGTGGGGCGAGGACGAGAATGATTGTACTTGGGAGACAGAGGAGAACATTAGGAAGACACACCCAGAACTCTTTGCCTGGTAAGATTTTGACTTCAATTTAGTTTTCCGCATGCTAGGATAGGCTAGTTTGCTTGTTTTGCATGTTTGATTGTTGTATGTGGTTGTTAGGCAAGCGGGATCTTTTTTATGTTTTGGGTTAAGGAATTTCGGGGGCGAAATTTCTTAAGGGGGGGAGAGTGTAACGACCCGCATTCTACGCATCATAGGATCGTAGAATATTTATTTCTTTTACATACGAAGTCGTATGGTCATGTAACTTTGAGGGACGACTATTGGGGTCATTTCCCATGTTCATGATTTTTCCCGATTTTTAAATGACCATTTTACCCCTAGTTGGCACTGTTTTGGCCACAACTTTTGACTGGAAAGGAATTTTGACCTGAAACCACTTCCATTGGCTTCGGATGATGGTTTCTCTTTCCGTAGAGTGGTCACATTAGCCAAACGGACTCACCGTTTGGGAGATATGGCTGAAACAAGTTTCAGATGGTGAAAAACAGCTTAATTGGGCTTAACCGGGTGATTAGCAGCTAGGCCCAGAGGAGAATTTCGGGTTTAGAGGTATAGGAGGACTGATTAGGGTTAGGTTATCACTTTCATTTCAGTTTTGAGCCGCCACAAACCTTCTTGAGACCTTAGTAATGGCTTCCATCCTCTAAAACCACCCCAAAACACATTTTTAGTGAAGATTAAGCCTAAACTACATCAAAACAAGGCCAAATAGCAACAAAGCAAGGTTGGAGCTGCTGCTATACATAGAATTTCGACCCAAACAGAGGATACTTAGATTTGGTGTTTTATTTTGTGGCCAAGGTGAGTGATAGCATCGTTTTGACACTAGTTACAGTTAATTAAGGGTAATTAGTGAAGATTAGCGAGTTTATACACTAATAAATTCTGGAAAAATTCTTAAAATTCTAAAATAATGTTTTAAGGCTCTGTTAGAAATTTGGGTTAATTTCGATGTGTTTTGCTAATTGTATGCTTGAACATGATTAAGAGTGATTAAGGGAAAATGAGGGGTTCTAGCTATGTTTGATCCATTTTAAATCTATCAAATTGTTGTTATGGTGTTTGCAATTGATGTTACATGTTGCAATGACTCTATGGTATGTTTTATGATTGATTAGAATAGTTAAATTGGTCGAAAACATCGTCGAATGGCGTAGAAAGCTCGCTGGAAAGTTGCAGAAATGTGCAGGTTCCCAACCGGTTCGGATCGGATGAGGCTCGGATCGGATATGTGAACTGGGCAAGAAAACCGATCCGAACTGGAGTTTGGCACCTAGGAGACTTGGCGAGAAGGAAGGCCGTTTACTTAGAGTTGGAGTGGACAAGGGGATCGGATCGGAAGTAAATATTTGGGAAGACTAGCAAGAGGGAAGGCCACGCGGATCAGATGGCAAGGAGGGATCGGATCGGAATACGTGAAGAAATGAGGGAGCGGATCGGAGCACTGGAAGGAAGGACACCCGACCCGAACCAAATGGAGAGATGACAAGGAAGGAGGACCGACCCGAACCGATGAAGGTGATGACTCCCGACCCGAACCGATGAAGGTGATGACTACCGAACCGAACCGAATTCTAAGACTGTTAATGCGCGATAACTCCTCTGAAGACCCACTCCAATTCGACTTAAACCTGAGATGCAAAGGATGTCCAAATGAGAAGTTAGAGCTTAAGATTCAGATGGGAATCAACGAGTTCACTTCATGGTTGGGCTTTGCTGCGGGACGCGTGCCAAGGAGTTATCGACGTCTATAGCTTTGGACCACTATGGTAGGAGGTACGAAGGCGGATTCAGGGCCATTATGGCATCGGTAGAAGCAAGGGCTACAACCAATGAAGTGGGTCATTGAAATGTTTGGTCATGACTCCATATGTTTAGCTTGGTCATAGCAGGGTTTCTACAAGTCGGGATTCGTCATTGCCTCAGTTTGTCTAGTGTTCCAAAGTGGTAGATGTCGTACGCTTTACGCACTGAGTGAGTGATGTGAGGATGGTTGCTATGGATGGTTTGTTTGCTTACATTATGACATACACACCCCACCCCCGTATTCTTTACACTATTCATTATGGCACCTTGGAGTATTGTACGGTATGTGGTACTAACTCTTTGGTTGCAGGTCCAGGTTCAGGTATGGTTTGGTATACCTGTTATTGTTTTGTTTAGATGCTTATCGCTCACACCAGGCTTTATGTCTGACCCAGAGTTTTATGTCTCTTCTTATTACTCTGGGTGCTCACACGAGCAGACTAGAGACAGGTTAGCTGGTGATGCACGGGTAGATGATCCGGAGACGAGCAGGAGGCTTCCACGTAATATATATAGTATTCTCCCTGTGTTGTTGAAGATCACTGCTTGGACATTGGTGGTGCATCTTCTACTTTAGTTTTCTTTTGTTAGAGACAGTAAATTTGGAAAGTTGTAATAAGCTGTATTTGGATTTCCGCTGCTCTGATGTTGACATTGATTATTAGTTATCAGCTTATGCACTGTCTCGCCTGTTTTATGTCAAATATGTTATTATTATATTTTATCCCATGCGCTGTGAGACATTCTACAGGTTCCTTGATTAGTTCATTCTCTTCTTTCTTTTCTTATGACGACCGTTCCGTGCCAGTTGGACATATGTACAATGCACACTTGGAGGAAGTGTCGGTTGGTGCGGGGCGGGCCGTCACAGGACTGCAGGTAACATTTACAGATGTGAATGGCGGAAAGCGTAGAAAGGAAAGATTCAGCGAGAAGTGGAAGGAAAAACATTCAGCTTGCCTCGATCCATGAAAAAAAAAATAAACCATGAAGCAGAGAATAGGGGTATGTGGGAGAAAACTAATTAAGGATCTGGGAGGAGCGATGAAAATGGAAAATGGTAATGGAACGGGCTAAATAGGAAGATAGAGAAAACAAACTGATGATTCAGCTCAGCAATTGACCGAGAGCTCAGGAAAACAAACTTTTTGGTTTTTTTGTCCTTCAGACAAGTTTCCTGTTTTTTTATAATATAGTATAGATTAATATTAAAATTCAAGTTCAAACATAAACAGATCATTTACGTATGGTTCGATTATATACACAAAGATAATTAGGAGTGCCATAAGAAGTATAGAAGCCAAATGCAGTGTTCTTGGCCATATATTTTAAACTTGCTCATAGTGTAACCTATCCAAATTGCATGTTGATAAAATACACATACACATATATACATAAAACATTTGAAATCCTAAAATAATGAAACATGGGAAAATTCATCAGTCAATTCGGTCAAGCAAACAATCTTTCCCATAGTTTTATGTAGCTTTTAACATAACTATATCAACCAATATACTACGATGATGATGATGATATTAGCCAATACACAACTAACATGACATGCTCGATTTTAGAAGTAGCCTTAACTAGAAGCACGAACTACCCTTATTTTTAGAACTAATAGAGAAAATCCATAGTCTTACTTGCATTAAAAGAATGTAGGAAAAAATTACATTAGAAAAACAATACCTCTGTAAAACTAAAAAAAATTCAGGAAGAAGCTAATCGTTTGTATCCAATAACTCACAAACCAACCTGGGTAAATCAATGAATTTGTTTGTCATAAATATTTTTATAATATATAACTTATAGTTTCCATACAAAAAAACCACAAAGTCAAACCATAGAAGAAAATTGTTCATGAATGATTCTGGCTTCAATCAAATCATTTTTTATTGGCAAGCAGCCTAACCAAGATGGAACAATCCATCACAAAAGAGAAGTAACATTTACTTAATTGAATGGCAGTTTTAAGTGGTAGCTGTAAATTTGGTTTGGACATTGTTTGCCAAGCAGTATGCTCTATGCATTTACACCCAAATGATACACCTCAAAACTTGTATTGATAAATTTCCCACCAAATGGTGTCATCAATAGTGTTCAATTAATAATACACATAAAGCAAGGCCACTATAATGCAATATTACTGAAACACTCTTAAATGTTATTCTAGAAAAAACACAATCTTACGCCTTAACAGGATTATGTCACTATTTTCTTGGCATTTGATAAAAGTGACATGGTCCACGTGCGGGGACCAAGCAATGTTGTCAAACTCGAGTTCTCACCAAAGAGCGTTGGGTATACAAAGATCATAAATCGTGGAATCGTAACACAAATCGTAAGCTCTCACAAAATGAAAATGAAAATGAAAATTTCAGCAAAATAGCCATAGCTTAATATTTTCATTAATCATAACATAACATAAACCTTAAAATTTCAGCAAAATAACCTTAACAAAAGACTTACCGATATATAGTTGAATTTGGACATTGAAATTTGAAGAATAATCATTGGCATAATCCTTGGGAAGTGATTTTCGAATTGAAGAAGGAATGAGTCCCGATGGAAGAGCTGAATAGGCTTCCACTTAAAGTGACAAGTCGTTTCCTCATTTTTTGAAGTGCACGAGACAACCCTAAATTCTAGGGTTTTCACGAGATCCCCAATTCCAACGGACGCACGCAATAACTCGTCGATACCACGATTTTACGAGATTTAGCGCTGCTCCGACCGCTTCTCCTTCTCCAGTGAGTTTCCTTGCGTTTTAACACAGTTGACTGGGGAAAACGTGTGAGCTCGTACGCTCTCACGCTTTAACACGTGCGCCTGACATCAATGGGACCAAGCATCATAAAAATCATGTTAACGGGAGTGTTGGATACTTGTCTGTGTTATATTTAGCTGCCATACTTCATTCTTACATTACTATGCATGAAGCCACATTATAAAGCAATGCAAGTAAATAACAACCAGTTGCTTCACTATTAGTCTATAGTTAAACATTGAAGCCATTCGTTTTATTAATTAAGAACCACAGATACACATGTCCATTAATGTACTGTCAATGAAATAAGTTCCTGTATTATAGTGGTTCGGCTTAACTTTAAAAAAGAAAAGAACCACGTAATGACTCATTTAAAACGTAGTACGAAATATCTAACGTTTTCACTATGCTAGCAAGCTATGTTTGCGCAATTTGAAATTGTGCAAGCACAAATAGAAAAACATTTTGTACTTGGGCATTTTGAAAAAGTGCAAGTACAAACAACGAATTTGCACCTGCACACTTCTAAGTGTAAGACTAAACCTAAAGTAGAAAATTTATTTTTATTTTTCTTCTCTTGAGCCTAATTCCACAATTTGTCCTATTTTTGTATCCACACCCTTACACGTAAACTTGCATTTGGCTATTGATATAAACTAATTAGCATAGCCTGCATATTTTTTTTATGGTACTTGCATTTTATATAAACTGGAATTTTTTCAGTACATAATAAACCTATTTGTAACATGTACACACAATGTAACACCGTTTGCTTTTGAAAGACAAAACTTGGTACACTGATCATTTTAATGAATAACTCACCAAAACTTGCATGAAAACAACATGATAATTTAAGATATCTCAATTTATTTAAAAGAAAGCGAAGAGTGAGTAATTTTCTTCCCACAAATTTTTTCAAGCAAAAGCCGGTGATCAACTAAAATAGCACTTCTAGAAGACTAAAAAAATTATCAGGGTAATAAAGCGTCATGAATCTATCCTTCTCCTTAGGGAAGTACATAACCAAACTCGAAGCTTGCCTAATTAAATTTGTTGTGCTCAACGATAATGAGACCTAGTGCATATAAACATATATTTGCGAGATCTCAAAGAAGTAAAATTATGAGGAAGATGAAAAATAAATTCAAGCATACCAATATAACTTCATCAAAATGAAAATGATGTTTCATGAAGAGAGAAAATATGCATGGTTTAGCACACTGATAAGGTAAATCATACCCAAAAGCCGCTCAAACCAATACAAAAGACAACAGACAGACAAGGCCCACATAAGGCCGACACAAAGAAAAAAAAAACCCAGAAGCCCACAAGAGCTTAACCACTAAAACCAACAAAAATGATCCAGGAAACACTAGCAACTTGCCAACCCATTGAGCATCAAACCAAAGCAAACTCTCGAACCAATCTTCAACACAGAAACTCCAGAAACTAGCTCCAGCAAACCCAAAGACACAAAGTCCGACAATACTCAGAACAACACAAAAGATGGCCCACATACGAAACCCAGGAGCCCAAAATAATATTACACTTAGAACCGAACTTCTACATCTGAGACACTACTGCAGTAAACTCATCAAAATGCAAACAAACGAGCAGAAGAAATGGCGACCCAGAAAATTTCCGCTTCAAATTCTCAAACAAGGGAGGGTTTAATCCTCGATTCAGATCACAGATCTTCAATTCCTCCTGATTCCAGATCTTCTAGGCAATATGCAAGTCGGATGATTTCTTCTTCTTTGGTAAGGATTTCACTTCAGATCTAATTTGTAAGGAAAGTTTTCCAGTTTTAGATTTGAAGGCTCAGAAAAATGGTTCTTTTCTGAAACCTATTCAAGTTAAATCATGGTCAAAAGTTGTTAAGGAAAACAAATTGCATCAGGACGTTGTTAAGCTTTCTTATTATGAGCCTGATATCCAGGATAATTTAAGAATTGCGGTTATAAGTGAGAATCTTATCAATATTGCGAGAGAAAAATGGTGGAATTTGATTGTATTTTATGTTTATGGCAGCAGACCTTACTATAATTACCTGAAAAACTACATCGATAGAAATTGGAATATGAAGGGTAGTTATAGTCTATATTCTAGGGACAACGAATTCTTATTATTAAGTGTGAATTGGTCCTTATTATTATAACAAAAGGCTGGCGGTTTTGAAAAAAAATATGAAACTGGTGTGAAACTTAGGGTTGTCAATGGGTACTTTCGGATACGGATAGTGTCATATCCGCATCCGCATCCACGAATATGGACGAATATTGGATAATTATCAGCTCCGCCGACAGTTAATAAATCAATGAACATAAATGAATTTTTTTAGCTTAGTATTAAGCTTTTTCAAACCAGTTGTTTACTGAAGTGCTAAAAATAAATAAATACGATTACAATATATAATTTCGAGCAATTATCGTGCGTTTAGTAGACTTTCAACTGTACAAAATAATAAATCTGTATATTCAATTATGTTAAACTACACATAATTTAAGCAATAATCATGAAAAAAAATGGACGGATAATTTTAGGATGCGGGTGTGCCTTTATCTGCATCCACATCCATTTTTGCGGATATCAGATATTTATCCGCTTTTCGGATGCGGATGCGGACGGATTTCGAAGTTTTCGGATTAACAGCCCTAGTGAAACTAACAAGAGACTTCCTAAACACTATTCCTATTTGGATTCATTTCCCAAATTTAGATTTAGATTTCTGGTCAATTGAAGCTGTTAGTAGAATTGCATCTACTTTAGGTCATCTTTTAAGGTTGGATAGTGTCACAGAAGAAATATCTTGCATTTCGTTTGCCAAAGTGTTGGTTGAGATTGAAATAGACTTCAAATTCCCTGATAAGGTTCCAGTTCAGTATTACAATGGAGAATTAGTCTGGCAAAAGGTTCAATATAAATGGGTACCCTTATCTTGTTCTAATTGTAGGGTATTTGGGCACACTAATGTTACATGAAGATCAAATAAAGTCCGGTTTCCTAAAATTCCTCTAAAAATTGATTCCTGAATGGATTTAGATGAGATAATAGATTGCCATGATAAACAAATGAATGCAGTGATTGGAGAACACATTGTTCCTTATATGAATAAGGCTACTGTTGATGAAAATAAATGCATGCATACTGAGGTTGATCAGCAAGAAATATCTCAGGAAAAATTTACTGATGATTCTGCTAGCGGTCTAAAAGATACCATCAGGAAGCAATCAAAGAGTTCAACGTTGTCTGATGTTAAAAAATCATCTATGTGTGGATCACAATTTGAAGCAAAACAATGCTAATATAGTAAATTCTTTAAATGTGGCTGCAAATACTAAAGAGTTTTTGCAAGATACCAATGTGCATAATGAAGAAAATACTATGGAATTAAGGAATTCTGAACAATGTAAGATTGATGAAGGGATGGTAGATACTGAAGATAGTTATAGTTTGCATGCTCATGAGAAGGAAATGTATAATAATATGATAGTAGAGGAATCTGATAGTTCTTCTTCCAGTTTCAAGAGTAGGAAATCCAAGAATAAATACAATAAGTTTAAAAGAAGCAATACGATTACGAGTCAAGAGCCTTTGGTAGAAACTAATCTGAACTGGGTGAAGCTTATTTCACAATTTCATACCAGATCAAAGACGAAAAAAGCTAAAGAAGTGACCAGTTCTCCTGGTGGGGTGAAGGTTGGAGGAGTTACTAAAAAGTAATCCTATTATCTTGTCTTCTTTTGTTTGCAGCTTGGTGAGTTTACTGCCGTAGTGCCTCAGGTGTAGAAGTTTGGTTATAAGTGTAGTATTATTTTGGGCTTTTGGGTTTCGTATGTAGGCCATTTTTTGTTTTGTTCTGTGTATTCTCAGACTGTGTCTTTGTGTTTGATGGAGCTAGTTTCTGGAGTTTCCGTGTTGAAGATTGGTTCAAGAGTTTTCTTTGGTTTGATGCTCAGTGGGTTGGCAAGTTGCTGAATTTTCCTGGACCTTTTTTGCTGGTTTTTCCTTTGTGTCGGCCTTATGTGGGCCTTGTCTGTCAGTTGTGTCTTTTGTATTGGTTTGAGCAGGCCTTTGGTTTTCGTTGTATAGAATTTGTTGTACTGGCTGTTGTAATTTGTTTGGCCTGCTCAAACTTATTGTAATCTCTTTCAATGTAATTAAGTACCCGTTTCTTTCAAAAAAAAAAAAACGTATTATTGCCAACGCCATGTTTACCACAAATTTTCTTACAAAGAACACTATAATTTCTCATTTTATGCTATTCAATTGTTAGGGCAATCAACTTTAAGGTTCTATATCTAACGAAGGATCTCATATTTTATTCACCAGGGATAGGATACCTGAACATATGGAAATGGTACAATGGATAAATCAATAGGCCTTCAACAACAAAGTAGGAAAGTTTTACAAGTGGTTGAGAATTTGAAATGGTTTAAGATAAAATTATTGTCCTGGAAATTAGCTTCAGATTCGAATGTGAATTAAAACTGAAGGCTTGAACATAATTATTTATTCAAATTCAAAAAATCACATAACTTATTAGTTGAACTAGATATATTAACATGAGAAAAAAATCTTAATTCAAAAACATGAATGGATAACGATAACTACATAAGTGAATATAAAATAGTCCATCATACGAACAAAGATGTACATGAAATACCTCCATTCAGCGAACATGATTGTTGCAAAACCGATTTCTTATCTCGTTGTATTACCCCTAAGATATGGATAAAATGACATCTGAAAAAGAAAATTAAGATAAATGTTAATGCCAATGGATGAATAAGTAAATAAAATGTATGTTTTAGTGGAACACTTATTTTAAATATCTAACAACCATTACAAAAATATATAGTTATCAAACATAAACACCTAACTGCATCTATAGATATATTTATGGATATCTTTGTTTAGTTGCGGTATTTTTGGTTGGAAAATTTTCAAATCCAAGGGTATCTGAAAGAAATAAAATGAAGTTATGCTTCTTATCATGCCATCTAATAGTATGGACAATGCTTATACAATTTAACGTTTCATTCAAATTAAAAAAATAATGGTTTATGAACTCCTACAACAAACTTGCATAACATACTTATTTCCTCCTAAGATTTTCATTTCTTTTTATTTTCATGCAGGTATGAATGCTAGGTTCAATCTTTTTTTCAGCTACACTTGTTAAGAATGAATGCAGTTGCAATGTATTGAACAAAACTTAATTTAACAAACCAAATGAAAATAGCAATAAATGGTTGTTTAACATTATAAACGCTTAGCTAGAATTTACTTTTATTTTTTCGTTTAGCATGATATAATAAAGGACTTTTTACAATCTTAAGTCTGTTTTAATAGTTTATTACATGATTAGCCATGTTTCAGAAATAATTACAAATATAGACCTGTTTTGTCAGGGGCGGGATATATGCGCCTTTTGAAAACTCGCCTTCGTGCGCATTTTCAAAACTCGCCTGTGTATTTGGGGTAATCTCAAAACTTTATATATACTCACCATTCTTCTCATAATTCTGATTCATACTCAACCACAGCTTAACAACTCCGAATATTTTCAAAATGTCTTCTCAAACAATGGTTGAGCAAGAGGTTAACTCGTATCCAGTTTGTTGCCACTGTGGATATATGGCTGAAGTTGTCGTCTGTGATGATGGCAAAAACATTGGTCGTCGAAGTCTTCTTTGTTCCAATTATCCTCATAGATGCAATTTTTCAGAATGGATTGACGAACCGCTTTGTCCCAGGGGCATAGCATATGCGAACGAGCTGAAGTTTAGTTTGAATTATTGTATTATCCGTTGTCGTTGTATGTTTCTGAAGTTTAGTTTGAATTATTGTATTATCCGTTGTCGTTGTATGTTTCTGAAGTTTAGTTTGAATTATTGTATTATCCGTTGTCGTTGTATGTTTTTGAAGTTTAGTTTGAATTATTATTTGTGTGTTTGTAGGAGTTGGAAGATCAGTACGAAGTATTGGATGTTTCTGTTTTTCTAATGAATTATTTTAGGCTTATGAAGTTTGAATTAAAGCTTTGTATGTTTGCTGGTTTGTACAGTGTACATTATGACATAAATAAGAATTGACAACTCGCTGCCAGAAATTAAAGCTGGGTCAGTCTGTTTCTGTATAGTACGATCTGCCGCAAATCAGGTGATTTGACTAGACACGGGTAAAGTTGGCCCAATAGTTCAGAATAGTTGTGTTGACAAACATCTGCCAAATCTGAGCCAACATTTGTCCATTGTGATAAAGCCATTGTAAGGACAAAGGACAACACTTTATTTCGAATTCAATGACATGATAAAAGCTCTTTCAATTCTGACGCATAGCTTGTTTTTTGTGATCAGGACGAGCATAGGACAATTGATTATGATTCTGCTTTATTTTGAAATGGGTGACATGATTAAAGCTCTGTCAATTCTGACTTGACAACGATCGCACACTGAGTTGAATAAAGTTGATTTGATGGTGACGTTGCTTAGTTGGTTTCCCTATTTCATAGCTCTTCAGCACATTATTTCTCATACACTTCAATCTTGTCTTCAAATAACTTCAAGAAAAATAAACACAGTCAACAATGGCGCCTCCTTTTATTACTGCACTTATCTACTACGACGGTGAGTTGGTCGTGGATGGACACCAAAATGGAAGATATGTGGGAGGATTATGCAAACCAGGGTGAATTCGAAGGGGTTACACACTTGGTGCTTTGAAAGACACAGTTTTTCAAGCAACCAGAATTAACCCTCTCGAATATGATATCGAGTTGTCGGTCAACTGGCCTACTGAATCGAGGTCGAGAGCCTTAGCACTTTCAGACGATGAAGATGTACAAGTAATGTTTTCCACTGTGAAGAAATCGTTTGAGTTGTTTGTTGGAAAAACAGCAAAAGAAATCGTGGAAGATGTCGTGAAAGTAATAATCACACCTCCTATAGTGAGTAGCGGTTTCAGTTATTTCACAGAAATGTTGCAAACTCATGATCCATCAGTCAACTTTAGTTCTCCTTTATACACCAATCCGTATTGTCCACCAAATGTGGCTGAGCAGCAGCAACAACAACAACAACAACAAGAACAACAGACTGATCAGTCAGAATTGTTAGATATGAGCCAAAGGTAGTTAATCCACATCAAGTTAGTTTTATAACTACCCATTGAAATGTAAGATCTAACTGAAATGCATTTATTAACAGATTTACTGTAGAAGCCGAAGCAGAATGGGGTGCAGGTCCTTCACAACAGGCCGAACATATTGACAGCATGGCGGTTGCCACGACAACAGTTGATGATACATGTTGGACCGGAGTCAACAATGAACCACTGAACTATGACTATGATACAAACACAGTAGATCCCAAAGAAGATGGTGACGAGGTTCAAATGGAAGTACCCATGGACGATGATCTCTGTACGGCGCAAATGATGGCCAGATCCGTAGTGGCTAATCTAGAGTTTTCTGGCGAAAAATGATGGCCTAGATCCGTAGTGGCCAGATCCGTAGTGGCTAATCGTATTCGTATTTGCCTCAGTATTTTGAGGAAATAAAAAGACGCAATCTAGGTTCAGTAGGACATGCAGTACACGATGAGTATGGGGTATTTCAGCGTGCTTTTTGGGCATTTGGTCCTTCCATTGCAGGTTATGTACACTGCTGTCCGGTGCTCTCTATTGACGGGACACATTTGTACGGTAAGTACGAAGGAATACTGCTTGTTGCTACCGCTGTAGATGCGGACGACTGCCTTTACCCATTAGCTTATGGGGTGGTCGAGTCCGAATCGTATGATAGTTGGGCATGGTTCTTTTCATGCATGCGTGAGTTCATTTATAGCGTACAAAATCGACACATTACATTTATATCTGACAGAATGAAAGGGATTCCAAGCGCTTTGCAGGATAAATGGCGACAACCGCACAAACATAGGTTCTGTGCAAGGCATCTTAAAGCAAAATTTTAAACTGCAGGTCATCGAGACAAGCGACTTGTAAGCTTGTTTTACGCTGCTGCATGTGCTTCAGAAGTGGTTGAATACAATAAACTTAGAGAAGAGATCAAGACAACTAAGCCGGAGGCGCATGACTGGATTGAGCGAAGCCTAGGGAATTGCGAAGAAAACTGGACTCTTTGCAAAGACGACGGCGACCGCTTCCATATTATGACGACCAACGCATCTGAAAGTTTTAATGGCGTACTAAAAGGCGCCAGATCCTTCCCTATAAAGGCGTTGGTTGCAAGAACGTTCTTTCGATCAGTTGAGTATTTCTATAAGAGACGAGAAAAAGGGGCAGGTCTGAATTCGAAACTTACTCCAAAATGGGAAGCTAAAATTGAAGGTCGTGCTATTGACGCACGGCGTTGTAGGCTGGTTCGATTTGGTCGATATAAATGGCAAGTGATTAACAGTTAAGGCGATGAATATGATGTTGTGATTGACGGTTCTGATGTCATATGTACATGCAGAATCCCACTTCTGCAGAAGATACCATGTGCTCATGTGATGACGGCTTGTTCAGCACAGGATTTTGGTGGTAATCTGGCACATCACGATTTCGCTTCTGAATGGTACTCCGTCCAAAGTTATAGAGCTACATACGACCCAGAGTTTAATCCTATACGCGATAAGAAATACTGGGACCCGTACAACGGTCCACTAATACACGCTCCGCGTGTCCGAAGACTAGCTGGACGACCCAAATCAACGAGGTTCAAAAATGTTAGGGACGAGCATCAAACACCCAAAACAAACAGGTGCAGCAAATGTGGGTCGTTGGGCCATAACAGAAAGCGGTGTACTTCAGTAGCTTAAAATGGAGATGTATGTTTGTTGATGCGATGTCAGTGTGTTGCATTTCGTGTATCTGTATTTCTTATGTTTTGAACTTATCTGTCCTTAACCGGACTATGTATCTCTCTTGTATTTGAATATTAGAATTTGGTATTTGTTTTACGTTGTTTGGTTAGGCTATATATACTATTTAAATGTCATGGTAGTTCGAAGTTTAACGTTTACACCTTCATTCGAATATATATGAATCGTTATACGTCGGTTTTCATTGAGACACAAAACGTTCGAATCTATAGAACTATATTTCAGTAATGAAACAGAAAAATGGGAATTTTATATTACAAATATGGAGTTATGTCCAAATCATATTTCAAGGAAGTCGCCATGTCCAAATGTGATAGTGCCTAAGTATATATAATTCTATAGTATATAATTATTAGAATACACGGGCGAGTTTTCAGAACGCGCCTTTGTGCGTGTTTTCAAAACTCGCCTTCGTTAGTCCAAAACAGGTCTATATTTGTAATTACTTTTAAAACATGGCTAATCAAGTTATAAAGTTTTAAAACAAGTCTAACATGGTAAAAACTCCTATAATAAATTAAAAAGAGTAGGGTTATAAAGCCAGATCAAAAATATGGAAATACAGTAAATGAATGCTTGCAAGGGAGCTAATATGTCTATACCATACTTTGTTGATATTCTTTGCGCTTTAATACCCGAATAGAAAGGGGCATAAACAGTAAAAATTGGACATTAATTTGGTTCTACAATTATAATATATAGTAAGAAAACTGGCAAAATACGAAATGATAAGTTTAGCTCTAAGACTATTGGTATCAGAATCATAACTGAATACCTTTTTATCTCTGACACTACCAGTATTTCAATTTTGAGCCAATCTACTATTTTAATACTATCGAAACACATTAGTCTTCTTTTAATTTGTTGTAAACAAAATTCACTATTTTCAAATATATAATGCCTAAACCCAAACGTAATGTCAACTTAATTCATAACAACAGTAGACAAATCCATAATAACATAAATAAAACATCCAATCAAATTTGAATCTATCTAGTTTTAGATATCTTGGGTTCAAAATTTTGTGCATCACATACCAAAATAAATCCAAAGCAATCAACAAAAAAATGTGTAAAAAGAGCCAAAATAAAACCATGAGGAGACCTAGCCATTATCTTTCCAATTGTACATCTCTTTCAGAAATATCCTTCACTTCAGTAAGCTATAAAAATTTATCTGGAAGGTAAAAGCACGATATAATCATATAGTTTAAGATACATGAAAAGTTAAAACTTCTTGAATTCAAAACAAATATATAAAGCATATGCCAATCCATAAGAAAAAAACAAATAAAGAGCTTAATGGAAATACATGTATTCCTGCTAATAATCATTGTAGTAGTAGATTAAAGGATCATGCCAAATAGGGTTGCATCCATGGTTGAACTACATAATAGCCCAATCTTAATATTTTAATCATGCGTCTTTTTCTAGGTTGCCTGAGAAAAATGAGAAAGGTGACTACAAATGTTAATAACAATCCTTTGTTATTTATTTGTAGAGGAAGAGATTTTATTAATGTTCAAGAGATTATAGAGTTTTTACAGTAGAGCAAAGAAATCCAAAGAAATGAAGAAATACATATGAACACTCATAGAAACACAGATGAATAACATTCTCTATGTCTCTCTTGAGAAAAAAATTTACTTGGGGATAAGGCAATTGATTTATGTAAATAAATCAATCCATGGAAGGCTAATATTCCCATTAATTTTATTGTCATATGAGTGATTGATAACTTTCTCTTTTCTTCATCAATCAATCATTTTCCAATTTAATTTCTTTCCATTTCTTCTTTCAAGAAAGATGACAACAAAATAAATGACATA
Organism: Allium sativum; assembly: GCA_030737875.1. Lineage (NCBI taxonomy): Eukaryota > Viridiplantae > Streptophyta > Magnoliopsida > Asparagales > Amaryllidaceae > Allium > Allium sativum. The sequence continues at coordinate 285,361,654 of CM060921.1, forward strand.
TATCTCCAATATCCCTATCTCTTTAATATTCCTTCCATTTCTTTCTTGCACAAAACGGGTAACCAAATTACCCTGAATATCTCCAAAATCTAATTATTTTGGGAAATATTGTATCACCAAATTCTAATAACTATATCACTCATAGTTATTATACATGTTATAAGAGCTTGGATATGATTTGGTTGTCATGCTTTTGAAATACAGGAACGCTATATTCATTATAAACTGGAATGAATTTGTTAGAAGTACATGTTCAGCAATGGGAATTTTAAGGATTCAAATATGTAAACTAATGAAAAACCAAAGTGAACATTCAAAATAACCTAAATCTTTGAGTAAGAGTAGCATGGAAACAAATTATACTGCGAACCGTGGAAACTGCAGCAAGAATTTGAAAGTATTCCCCAATTGATAGGAATTAAATTAGCATGTCAAAATAGATTGTCATTACCATGGCGATGTTCAAATTATTTTTCCTTTTTTATTTTTTTGGGTGAAGAAAGCCGGAACGGGTTTTTGGTGAAGTTCCGGTCTGGTCCACGCTGGAATCGGGCCGAGATGACCGGAACTCCGGTGTGCCGGCCGGACTTTAAAATCTTGATTTTAACAGCTATAATTGCCGCTTGACATTAGATTTGTTGCAATTAATTTTAACAGTTGCAAAATAAATGCAAAATTGAAAACGAAAAATAGAAACTTACACACTATAATGTGCATTTAACAACATTTTAATTAATTTAATGCTTGAAACCAAAATTATCACATAGTAGTAAGGAGAGCATTCTCATATTATATCATCAGGAAAATAGTATAAAGGACAAATGAACAAAAGATTGTTCCATAAGGATAAGACGTTAAAATTTTATCCACAAGGACAAATTTTAGTGTAAAGGAAGGAATTATAGTGGGCCCCTAAATTCCTCCCTTTAAACTAAAATCTGTCCTTACAAATAAAGTTTTAGCCTCTTGTCCTTATGGAACAATTTTTGTCATTTTGTTCTTAAGGCTAAAAACCCCTCATATCATATCATAAATTCATAATTTACATAGTTTTGTACCAATCATATCAGTATTAACCAGTTTACCTGCCTTTGCATCAATATAGGAAAGATCCCCTTACATTGCTATATCAGGCTAATGCGCTCCAGCCGATCTTCCAATAACGTTATTACATGCTTTTCTCACTAAAATGTTGTATGACGATGTTGCACCTAACTTCCTGTAAGTTGTATTTCTTAAATTGCAACCATAAATAAAACATGGAAGCGAGTATGTCAACAAAAATATAATGATATATATTCATTATATGTTATATGAAACAAAGGAAAAAAGTGTATTGTACAAGTATTCATATCAACATTTGAAGTAATTTATCCATACCATTATCCAATAAAGCTAGAATTTATGAAGTATAAGATATTAAAAAAATAAGGTAGAAAAAAGGTTACATAAGCAGCAACAACAACAACAACAAAGCCATATATCCCAAACAAGTTGGGGTTGGCTAGATATGGAACCCAAAAATAAAATAAAAATAAAAGAAATAATAATGATAATATATATATAAGGGTTTAAAATAACCAAATAGATAAAAGGTTCAATAAAAGTAAAATAAAGTCTAAAATAGTAATAAAAAAAAGTAAAAAGATTCAATAAAAGTGAAATAAAGTCTTAAAAAACCTAAGGCTCTGGTACATGGATTGCCAACTTCCATGCCCTCCTATCCACTACCAGCTCTTCAGATATACTCCAATTACGTAAATCTCTCTTTATTATCTCCTCCCATGTCATTTTAGGTCGACTTCTACCTCTCTTTGGGCCTTCTGTGCGGCCTATAATTCCAACGCGCACAGCTGCATCGTATGGTCTACGTTGGATATGTCCAAACCATCTCAAGCGGTGTTGGATTAACTTCTCTTCAATAGGTGCAACTCCAAGTTTTTCCCGAATATCCTCATTTCTAATCCGATCTCGTCTTGTATGCCCACAACTCCAGCGCAGCATCCGCATCTCTGCTACACTTATCTTCTGGACGTGTTGCCTCTTAGTAGGCCAACATTCTGCACCATATAACATTGCGGGTCTGATTGCTGTCCTTTAAAACTTTCCTTTAAGCTTCTGAGGAATCTTCCTATCAAAAAAAGGTTACATAAGCGAAGGATAAAAAAATTTAACAGAGAAAACCAAAAAAGTAAGAATTAACAGAGAGATACAAAAACTAATTTGGTATTGTACTCATGACATTTGAAAAATATTGAAATACTAATTATCAACTACTAGTTGAGTACATATGGTTGAATTTTACTTGAGCTTTATATGTTTGTCTCCAGCATAAATAGTGTTTTGGCTGTTTACACACAAGTGCATCTAGGAAATGCTAGGTACCGTTCGCAGCTAAAATTTACCACATTACAATTGTGTTCGCATCCGATGCGTGGGCGTGGTAAACCACGCCCAACAACGATCAAATTGTCCATAGAAAATTAGACCATTAGCGTCGGAGTCAGTCCATTTTCCAGACCATTCTTCCCCTCACTCCTTATGTACTCCTCTCCCCTTCTCCATTTCTCCACCAAAAAAAAAACCGCCTCTTCTCTTCTACTCGATTTTTTCGGCGCCAAATGGCGCTGCAAAACAATTTTTTTATACCATTGTGTTTTCTTTTTTAATTCTCTAATATATATATTTTTTGAAATTTTTTGAATTTTTATTTTTGAAATTTACGATTTTATGTACGTCTTCAGAATCCGGTTCTGCTACTTGCCAACCTTTCGCAATTAAGCAAATGAAAGGAATAAAGCTTTTCTTTTCTCCATATTTGCATTGAATGTTTAGATGATCGAACAGCTGGAGCAAGCAGATTTTATGGAATGGTCACGAATGCTCTAGACTACCGTTTTATTGCAAGACAAGCGTGTGGCATGTAGCTACACATCCGATTAGCATAACTATATATATAATCATTGACAGACCCCTCTAAACTACCGTTTTAATCTGGATTACATAGAAACTCAAATTAAAAACAAATGGGACAATCTAAAATGGTCGTTTCGTGATTGGGACAGATTACTATGGCTATTGGGCGAAGAATGACATCCAGTCTACGATCGGTAGGATGGCATTGATGAGTGGTGGGAAAGCGGTCCAATCAAAGGATACAGACGATTAAGAAGAAATCCACCGTTGAAATTTCGGGAGTAGAACCAACTTTTGGTGGCTGTTTAGGCAAGTCCACGTGCCTATATTTGATACCTCCTACTGCACATGCATCTCCACCTGCACCAGCTCAGTCTTTCACCGTTGTCGACGCTGGTTATTATTGCGATTGGATGACTACTGGCAACTCGCCTTCTGCTCAGGTCTATAAGCGCAGACATACCGAGCGTTGCAACATGAGCTGCTCTTTCGTGGCCTCCACCTCATCCCCACCTTGAGGATGTCATTTCTCGTTGCTATATTATTATTCGAGGTATGGTAGATGTTAAGCGATGAGAAGTTATACTAATTTTTCGCAAAGACCCATGCAATGTGGAGATCGTCAATGCACTAGACAACGGTGATGTACATGGTTTTATTTTAGCGGAGATGATGAGTTTGAAACATCGTCGTAGATAGTAGATTTTTATGTACTGATTTATTTTCAATGTACTAGTTTTATTTCCGTTATAGGCAGTAGTTTTATTTTCAACGATAAACGTTCTAGTTGTATTTATGTTTCGTTTAATGAAATATAGTTGTTTTTTTATGTGCAATTAGTATTTAATTAATTCAAAACAAATAAGTAAAAAATCGCATTATATATAAATACCCCGTTCAAATATCATGTTCGAACACCCCGTTTACGGCAAAAAAAAGCAATTTCCATTCATTAGCGTGCCACTTCAAATGTCACATTCAAATACCTTGTTACCGTTCGTAAAAAATGCACCCTTAGTTATATGTAAATTGCATATGAATATTGAAGAAATGCATACCCCAATATCGAAATGTATAATAATTTCACCATCATTAATATATTATTATGTAGGGAATCAAACTTTACCATCATCTTAAGCATATTTTAACAACCATCAATCTTATACATCATGTTGGAAAAGTGAAAGCACAAAAAATAATTGAATAGCCCACACCGAAATATTGATTAGGTAACCCCGTCCTATCATATCACATTAAATTCCAGCCAGACCACAATTAAACAATTCTCTGACTATTATAACTGAAGTACCATTCAAGTAAAGCAAAGCGCCTCATCAAACATAAAAATAAAGCGCACACCAATTGTTCTGTCCCCATTTCCCCGTCCTCCCGTGTTCCACCCAATTACAGCCCCCAGATTTCCACCTTTTGCAGTTAAATCCCTCAATTGTTATCGGACTTATGTGCAAAAAAGCGAAAATGAGAAGATTTGATTGGAGGGTGTAGCACCCCGGAATTTTAACGACACTAAAGATGATGAATTAAAGAAAAACTAGTGTGAAATACAATGTTAATAATTAATTAAGGAAAACTTAATATTTAGAATTAAATAAAATGGACTGCGCCATTGTGTCCGTTTCGAAATTCTGGTCAAAATAGACACATGGTTTGCGTAAATCGGACATTGTATGAAGAAGTTATTAAGGTTTGAAGTTTGTATATGCACAAGAAGAATATATATATATATATAATGGGTTCAGAAATTCAAAAATGTGTCCAGAAATTCGAAATCTGGTTCAAAATTCGAAATTTGGGAAGACGACAGATTTTCCGCCCAGGTGGGTCTACCCACTCAAAGGGGCGTCGACCTATAGGTCGACCTACCTGAAGGGGGGTCGACCCATAGGTCGACCCACTCAAAGGGGGATCGACCCACCCCTGACAGATCTTGGCAAAATACTTTGTTTGGCATCTGGACACCTTTCTGAGCAAGATTCATTGAATCCTAGGCTATATAAAGGACCCTAGACCTAGGTTTTATTCATCTAAAAATAATGATGACGGTGAAGCTCTACTGCAACGAAAATTAAAATGGTCTTTCTTCTTCTAAATCAATTCAAAAAAGATTATACATATTCGAAAATTGCTACAACAAATTTAGCGACGGCTACATCAACTTATTCAACGTGTTCATTGCAGTAATTTGGATCCATTTCCTTAGATCTATTAAGTGTGAGTTCATGTTATTTTTAGATCTTAATATTTAAATAGAAATCTTAATATGTATATAAAACCGGATCTTGAATCGGGCCTAATCAATTCTATTATGACTTATCAGTTCTGCTTTTATATGTTCATATCGCCACCATGTTAAATCTTCTCATAATATGCATATTCAGTTTATGCCTATTTATACCAGTTTATTATTGATTCGTTATTATGCCTATTTTGATTCTCTTCTCTCCCTCTTTTCCCTTTTTAGTTTTATATAGCTAGGCTACCTTCGAGCCTAGGCCTAACACTGAAAATGTGAACATGCGAAATTAGGAATGATTGGGAAAGATATAATTTGGGGCATAATTGATATTGGAAAGATATGAATATAAGTTTGGGCATAAAACGTGGAAATATACAAATATGGATTTGGGGACATATATCGTGTTGTATAACATGAATATGAATTTAGGCAAATATTGGAAAACATGATTTGGCATAAATTATGTAAAATATGATTTGGGCGTAAATTGGAAAATATGTAATTATGAAATTAGGCATAGATTGTGACATATGTAAATGTCAACTTGGGGCATAAACTGGAACACATATGAATATTGATTTAGGGCATGGAAACCTATAATTGAGTATAATAATTGTTAATATGAATTGAAAAGGGTTGTAAAAGTCTATGATTTGAATAGTGAATTGGGCATATAAATAAATAAGGGGAAAAGGAGAAATAATAACCTATAATGACATAGGTAGATTTGGATAAAAATGGAATGTCAGTCACAATTAGGAATTGTAATTGCACTTATGACACGAGGTTAGGTTGCATTAGTGGTGGAAGTCTGCCCGGACCCGACCAACATATCCAGCAGCCACTAATGTTGAACCTAATGTGAGAGGTCTAAGTGTGCAAATACGAATCGGGCTAAGACAGGAGGTTAGACCCAACTGTGGAATAAGACTGCTTAGACCCGACCGGCATATCCAGCATCCACACATTATAGGCCTAATGTGGGAGGTCTAGCCCATTATAACCACTAGGTGTCTTTATAGGTGATTATAGACACCTTGTAGGGTAATCATAACTTGTAGAAATGATAGAATTAGATATGCGTAATAATCTACTAAGTAAACAATGATAAGTTGTAGTGACGGTGTAAATTGAATTTATGATTAAATGAGAAAGAATGAGGAAAACTTGTAAAATAAGTAAGTTATATTTAATCATAAATGGTAAGTGACATGTTAATTAGGAAACATGTGAATTGAGATATACTTAATAACGTATTAAGGAGAACATGTTATTGTAATGATGTAACCAAGCAAGAATATAAAATAGATTGAGGATTGCAGACCTTGAGCCACAATCTAGAAAATAACATGTTGTGGGCTTACTAATAAACTTAAACGGAATAAGTTATATGACTGAAATTAATAAGCAAGAGAAACTTGGTAATTTGAATAAGAATTCAATATGAACGGGAATAACCAAGTAAATGGGAACCTGGTGAGGTAAGGCAAGCGCGCAAAAGAACGTTTAGACATAGGGTCTAACAACATATTAAAGAAAGGCGCTTGGACCAGTCCGTACGTTTGAGTGTGAATAACCCAACGGGGTCGATCATCGAGGTGTTATAAGACACGAGGGGAGCGCATATTCATCTAATTGTTATGATGGCTCCAAAGGACTGGAAGGGGAAGCACGCGGCTTCCTGAAGTACGTAAGGTGCTCATAGTAGTCCTCTATGCAGTGGCAGATGTCTTAGGCTGTACTCGCAGAGGTTGGCTCTACGCATAACGACTAGGTGGGTAGGCCTCGGTTGTAGATGTAGCTATGTAGTCAGACTGTTGTGACGATGTGACACCAGGGTGATTCGACGGTTGCCTCATGAGGAGATAGAGAGGGTCATGACCAACAAGGATAGTAAACCGTCGGATATCGGTCATCAACAGCCAGTGGGATGCGAAAAGACTAGAGCTAAACCCAAAATATCATTTCACCTTTCACTATCGAGGTACGGGGTTGAGGGTAGACGCCACATGGATGTTTAGATTGGTTGTGTTAGGGGCGGTCGCTTAGCTCTTGTAGTCTTTACTAGTTGATGGAGGGGCCGAGATGGGGCCATAGCCACCATGGAAAACAAACCCAAGGAATATGTATTTGAAGGGACTTAAAGGTGTCCTGTACAGGTATGGAAAAGCTCCCGGCCAAGTTTTGTGTTTCTAGTTTAGCCTTGCCACGAAACTAGGTGCACACTATAGGACGTGCGATTCAGGCATCGAGCTATAATTATAGTACATATGTGGGACAATCTAGATACATGCATATCTGGTCTGGGTGGTGTATCATAGACTAGAGGGAATTATTCCAATAAGGAATCTGATTCGATCGATGGTGGCAGTCCGTACGCTTACGTAGCATAGTAATGACAGATATATGCAAAATGTAACATTGTTATATAGAGATCCGTACATCACTCTGGCGTAGGATGAGGGACTGCGTTCACTACGGTGGAGACCGCGTGAGTGGGCTGCCATGGGGTTTATCTCAATATTGAGAGATAGCTATATATTTTGTATTAGGTAAATCCATGGGAAAGTAAATAGGTACGATGCACGGATAAGTCTTGAGTTCTACTAACCCAAGTAACCTAATAATCAAGAAAATGAAACGGAACTGTATTAGTAGGGATCATTCTACTTCTGATATACTAGTATCTTTGCGGTGCAGAGAAATGTATTTAAGAAGCGCAATATATCATGTTCATCTTATCTTACTTAGTTCACACTTGTTATTGTTACTGTTATCATGTTCTTCCAGTTTTATATATACCTGCCATGATACTTTTATTTATTTATATTTAAAAATAACTATACTCACCAGACTTTATGTCCGACCCTTTTTGTTTCTTCTTCTCTCTCTTCCGTTTTCCTCCAGGTTCTTAGGGTGGAAGTGCCTAGAGTTTATTTGGATTCTTTCAGCTTAGCTTGGATTTTGGATATAGATGTATCGCTTTGACTTCTGGTCAACTCTCTTATGGCTTCACAGGGAAATATGGTTTTATGCTTTTGTACTGTGATATTTTTGGCAAGACAGATTATTAATGTAATTAGTTACTTATGATGTAAACTCAGTATTTGGGACCATGATGTTTTGATTTAAATAAAGTTTTTTTAAGTTTTTAATTCCACTGCTATTTTACATATCTGTCTTGTGCTATTATGTTCTTGTTTACCTATAACGGTTCACGGAACTTAATGCATTCCCTTAGTGAGTGACACTAACAGACATGGGGTGTTACATTTGGTATCAGAGCATATGGTTATAAGATCGGATAAAATATTTTGAAAATGGTTTTGAAAATGGTCTCAAAAACAAAGTATTTTAAAATAAAAAGTCTATTTTTGAAAAGCATTTGTCCCAAAGTCATAAATATCTTCTAAATTCTCCGCTTTATTTCTTTTCCTTTTTGTTCGGGAAACCTTTCTTCCCGAAAGGGTATCCCTATTTCAGCATGGTTTCATAGGCATGTTAAAACTATGGTACATGTCGAAGGGCAAAGAAGTGCCCAACCTCCATCTTTAGACACAGTGGTTTCACCTGCGTCTTATTTTCTCTCAAACCTCCTAAGAATTTCCGTGCGATGGAGGCAACTTTCAAGAGACTTATTAGCATGTTGCACAAGGATGGTAAAAAGGAGAATAAGGGAATTGGGACTAAGGAGCACAACCCAAAGATGAAAGAAAATGGTGGCTTAAGAAGGGAATATAGATAAAAGAAGAAAAGAGGAAATACTATAACTTCGGAACGGTGGGTCATCTGGAAAAGGATTGTAGAAAGAGGAAAGGCGTTTGTCATCACTTTGGTAAGGCGGGACACCTTATTATGGAGTGCCCAAAGAGACAAGGATCAGGCCAGAAGGCAGGAACTTCTAAAGGGCAAGCTAATGTTCTCATAGCTGGTGAACAAGATAGGGGTAGGAAAGTTTCCATCGAAGGATTGATTTCTATTTCTGATCATCATGTTAGGATTCTTTTTTTGGCACTTCGCATTCTTTTATATCTAATCTTTTAGTTGAGTCTCTGCACCTAATAATAGTATGGTTTTGGATCCCGTTATTGCCTCAAACCCCATTGGAGGTACGACTCAATTATCGAGGATTTGTCGGGGTTTGAGAATCTCTGTGTTAGATGTTAAGTTTGGTTGCGACGCATATGTTCTTGATTTTATAAGATATGGTTTGATTCTAGGGATGGATTGGTTAACTACATATATGGAGCCATTCTAGATTGCGAAAGGAGAGTCATTAGACATCTTACTTGTCGTAGAAAGAGACACCAAAAGGGTCTGTCATGCTTAGTCTCCTATGATCTCTTGATATATATACCGATGATTTGTGATTTGTACCAATAGTTGTGAGTATCCTGATGTTTTGATGAGGTTCAGGGTTTACCCCGAGGCACGAGATTGGTTTCTGCATATACTTGGTGGACAATGCAAAGCGAGTTGCATTGCTGGTGCGACATATGACTCCTAAAAGAAAAGAAGGAACTTCATAAGCAAGTAGGGGAGCTACTTGAGAAGAGTTTTGATAGGTGAATTGTATCGGAATGGGAAACCTATTGAAGACAGTCCTTCAAGAAGCCTGTCATTATAAGACGAATATTCATTCAAGAGGCGATAAAGTGTATAGAATTCGAGGTAGTGAAGCCAAACTTGCGAGAGGAAGTGAAAGTAGAGAAGGAAGCAACAATGGGATGAGTTCCGACTTGCATACTTGGATCGTAGGTTAAGACATTGTGCAAAGAAGTGAAGCTAGTAAAAGTGCAATGGGGAGAGGATCGCGAGAACTCTACTTGGGAGGATGAAGACAAGATTTGCGCTTCATATCCTTTTTCGAGAATATGTCCTTAACTTCTTTTTCCAAGCTTTGAATTAATACTTGTATCAATCGTTGAATATCTCCTATCGATCAAGTCTTTAGGTAGAAAACTAATGAATGTAAACATGTGTTTGAGACATGTTATGTTTGATGGATGTAAGTGGTTGCTAGTGATTGCTCGTGGATGCATATACACACACAGTAGGCACTAGATCGGCTCAATCACTTACGTATTGCATATTGATGTGTGTACCTTTTAAATTTTTATGGATGAAAATGGGCGTATCGTTACATTAATGTTGCATTTGGATGGATGATTGTGCATACATATAGAACTTACATGTATTAGGATAATTTGCATACATTTTGGTTACATAGCACAAACATACATTGCATTAAGGAGGTCAACTGAATCAGTGGACCGCCTGATCTTCCGCATTAGTTTACGGACATACACACACACACTATTGCATATGTTCATAAAAGCATTAGAAATTCCTTAAGGACAATGGATGCATGTGATTGCTAGATGGATGTATGACTGTTGGATGTTAGGATATACGTTCTTCTTAACTTAGAGATTTCGGGGACTGAATCCTTTGAGTAGGGGAAAATGTAACACCCCGGAATTTTAACGATACTAAAGATGATGAGTTAAAGAATAATTAGTGTGAAATACATTATTAATAATTAATTAAGTAAAACTTAATTTAATATTCAGAATTAAGTAAAATGGACTGCGCTATTGCGTCCGTCTCGAAATTCTGGTCAAAATAGGCACTTGGTTTGCGTAAATCGGACATCATATGAAGAAGTTATTAAGATTTGAAGTTTGTATGCACACAAGAAGAATATATATATATATATATAATAGGTTCAGAAATTCAAAAATGGGTCCAGAAATTCGAAATTCGGTTCAAAATTCGAAATTTGGGAAGGCGGCAGATTTCCCGCCTAGGTGGGTCTACCCACTCAAAGGGGGGTCGACTCATAGGTCGACCTACCCATAGGGGGGTCACCCATAGGTCGACCGACTCAAAGGGGGGTCGACCCACCCCTGACAGACAGATCTGGGCGAAATACTTCATTTTGTATTTGGACACCTTTCTGAGCAAGATACATTGAATCCTAGGCTATATAAAGGACTCTAGACCTAGGTTATATTCAACTAAAAATAATGCTGACGGCGAAGCTCTACTGCAATGAAAATTGAAATGGTCTTTCTTCTTCTAAATCTATTCAAAGAAGATTATACATATTCGAAGACTGCTACAACAAATTCAGCGATGGCTACAACAACTTATTCAACATGTTCTTCGCAGTAATTTGGATCCATTTCTTTAGATCTATTCACTGTGAGCTCAAGTTATTTTTAGATCTTAATATTTAAATAGCAATCTTAATATGTATATAAAAATTGGATCTTGAATCGGTGCCTAACCAGTTCTATTATGACATAATTATCAGTTCTGCTTTTATATGTTCATATTGCTACCATGTTAAATCTTCTCATAATATGCCTATTCATTTTATGCCCATTTCTATCAGTTTATTATTGATTCGTTATTATGCCTATTGTGATTCTCTTCTATCCCTCTTTTCCCTTTTTATTTTTATATGGACATGCTACCTTCAAGCCTAGGTCTAACATTGAAAATGCAAACATGCGAAATTGGGAATGATTGGGAAAGATATAATTCGGGGCATAATTGATATTGGAAAGATATGAACATAAGTTTGGGCATAAAATGTAGAAATATATAAATATGGATTTGGGGACATATATCGTGTTGTATAACATGAATATGAATTTAGGCAAACATTAGAAAATATGATTTGGCATAAATTATGTAAAATATGATTTGGGCGTAAATTGGAACATATGTAATTATGAAATTAGGCATAGATTGTGACATATGTAAATTTTAATTTGGGGCATAAACTGGAACACATATGAATATTGATTTAGGGCATGGAAACTTATAATTGAATAGAATAATTGTAAATATGAATTAAAAGGGGGTGTAAAAGTCTATGATTTGAATAGTGAATTGGGGATATAATTAAATATGGGAAAAAAGAGAAATAATAACCTATAATGACATAGGTAGATTTGGATAAAAATGGAATATCTAGTAATCACAATTAGGAATTTTAATTGCACTTGTGACACGAGGTTAGTGGAAGTCTGCCCGGACCCGACCGACATATCCAACAACCACTAATGTTGAACCTAATGTGAGAGGTCTAAGTGTGCAAATACGAATCAGGCTAAGACACGAGGTTAAACCCAACTGTGGAATAAGACTGCCCTGACCCTACCGACATATCCAGCATCCACATGTTGTAGGCCTAATGTGGAAGGTCTAGCCCATTATAACCATAATTGGACATGGTAATGAATTGGACTACTTAACCTAATTTAATCCATAAGGATTGTATGATTATGAACTTAAGTTAAGGTTAAGTAAAATTGGATGGGTAGTGGGTGGCTTAAGTAAAATAGTGGGGGTGGGTAATATTTACATATAGGCCCACGAACTTAACCCAATAAGGTAATGTAATTCAAGACACCTAGTGGCATACATAACCGGCGGAAAAGATAATAAAATTATGTAATTAAAGGCACCTTGTACGGTAAGCATAACTTGTAGAAATGATAGAATTAGATATGCGTAATAATCTGCTAAGTAAAAAACGATAAGTTGTAGTGACGATGTAAATTGAATATATGATTAAATGAGAAAGAATGAGGAAAACTTGTAAAATAAATAAGTTATATTTAATCATAAATGGTAAGTGACATGTTAATTAGGAAACATGTGAATTGAGATATACTTAATAACGTACTAAGAAGAACATGTTATTTTAATGATGTAACCAAACAAGAATATAAAATAGATTGAGGATTACAAACCTTGGGCCACAATCTAGAAAATAACATGTTGTGGGATTATTAATAAACTTAAATGGGTTAAGTTATATGACTAAAATTAATAAGCAAGAGAAACTTGGTAATTTGAGTAAGAATTCAATATGAACGGGAATAACCAAGTAAATGGGAACCTGGTGAGGTAAGGCGAGCACGTAAAAGAACATTTAGGCATAGGGTTTGACAACATATTAAAGAAAGGCGCTTGGACCAGTCCATACATTTGATCGTGAATAACCCAGCGGGGTAGATCATCAAGGTGTTATAAGACACGAGGGGAGCGCACATTCATCTAATTGTTATGACATCTCCAAAGGAATGGACACGGCTTCCTGAAATACGTAAGGTGCTCCTAGTAGTCCTTTGTGCGGTGATAGACGTCTTAGGCTATGCTAGCAGAGGTTGGGTCTGCGCATAACTACTAGGTGGGTGGTCATTGACTGCAGATGTAGCTATGCAGTCAGAATGCTATGACGAGGTGACACCAGGGTGATTCGACGGTTGCCTCACGAGGAGGTAGAGAGGGTCACGACCAACAAGGATAGTAGACCATCGGATATCCGTCATCGACAGCCAGCGGGATGTGAAAAGACTAGAGTTAAACCCATGATATCATTTCACCTTTCACCATCGAGGTACGGATTGAGGGTAGACGCCACATGGATGTTTAGATTGGTTGTATTAGGGCGGTCTCTTAGCTCTTGTAGTCTTTACTAGTTAAGGGGGGGGGGCGAGGTGGGGCCATAGCCACCATGGAAAATAGACCCGAGGAATATCTGTATTTGAAGGCACTTAAAGGCGGCCTGTACAGGTATGGAAAAGCTCCCGGCCGAGTTCCATGTTTCTAGTTTAGCCCTTCCACGGAACTCGGTGCACATTAGAGGACGTGCGATTGAGGCATCGAGCTACAATTACAGTACATACGTGGGACAATCTAGATACATGCATATCTACTCTGGGGTGGTGTATCGTGGACTAGAGGGCATTATTCCAATAAGGAATCTGATTCGATCGATGGTGGCAGTCCGTACGCTTACGTAGCATAGTAATGACAGATATATGCAAAATGTAACATTGTTATATAGAGATCCGTACATCACTCTGGCGTAGGATGAGGGACTGCGTTCACTACGGTGGAGACCGCGTGAGTGGGCTGCCATGGGGTTTATCTCAATATTGAGAGATAGCTATATATTTTGTATTAGGTAAATCCATGGGAAAGTAAATAGGTACGATGCACGGATAAGTCTTGAGTTCTACTAACCCAAGTAACCTAATAATCAAGAAAATGAAACGGAACTGTATTAGTAGGGATCATTCTACTTCTGATATACTAGTATCTTTGCGGTGCAGAGAAATGTATTTAAGAAGCGCAATATATCATGTTCATCTTATCTTACTTAGTTCACACTTGTTATTGTTACTGTTATCATGTTCTTCCAGTTTTATATATACCTGCCATGATACTTTTATTTATTTATATTTAAAAATAACTATACTCACCAGACTTTATGTCCGACCCTTTTTGTTTCTTCTTCTCTCTCTTCCGTTTTCCTCCAGGTTCTTAGGGTGGAAGTGCCTAGAGTTTATTTGGATTCTTTCAGCTTAGCTTGGATTTTGGATATAGATGTATCGCTTTGACTTCTGGTCAACTCTCTTATGGCTTCACAGGGAAATATGGTTTTATGCTTTTGTACTGTGATATTTTTGGCAAGACAGATTATTAATGTAATTAGTTACTTATGATGTAAACTCAGTATTTGGGACCATGATGTTTTGATTTAAATAAAGTTTTTTTAAGTTTTTAATTCCACTACTATTTTACATATCTGTCTTGTGCTATTATGTTCTTGTTTACCTATAACGGTTCACGGAACTTAATGCATTCCCTTGTGTTTCTAGTTTAGCCCTTCCACGGAACTCGGTGCACATTAGAGGACGTGCGATTGAGGCATCGAGCTACAATTACAGTACATACGTGGGACAATCTAGATACATGCATATCTACTCTGGGGTGGTGTATCGTGGACTAGAGGGCATTATTCCAATAAGGAATCTGATTCGATCGATGGTGGCAGTCCTTACGCTTACGTAGCATAGTAATGACAGATATATGCTGAACGTAACATTATTATATAGAGATCTGTACATCACTCTGGCGTAGGATGAGGGACTGCGTTCACTACGGTGGAGACCGCGCGAGTGGGCTGCCATGGGGTTTATCTCAATATTGAGAGATAGCTACATATTTTGTATTAGGTGAATCCATGGGAAAGTAAATAGGCACGATGCACGGATAAGTCTTGAGTTCTACTAACCCAAGTAACCTAATAATCAAGAAAATGAAATGGAATGGTATTAGTAGGGATCATTCTACTTTTGGTATACTAGTATCTGCGCGGTGCAGAGAAATGTTTTTAAGAAGCACAATATATCCTGTTCATCTTATCTTACTCAGTTCACAATTGTTATTGTTTCTTTTATCTTGTTCTTCCAGTTTTATATATACCTGGCTTGATACTTTTATTTATTTATATTTAAAAGTAACGGGACATGCCAGACTTTATTTCTGACCCTTTTTGTTTCATCTTCTCTCCCTTCTGTTTCCCCCCAGGTTCTCAGGGTGGAAGTGCCTAGAGTTGATTTGGATTCTTTCGGCTTAGCTTGGATTTTGGATATAGATGTATCGCTTTGACTTCTGGTCAACCCTCTTATGGCTTCAAAGGGAAATATGGTTTTTTGCTTTTGTACTCTGATATTTTTGGCAAGACAGATTATTAATGTAATTAGTTACTTATGATGTAAACTCAGTATTTGGGGCCATGGTGTTTTGAATTAAATAAAGTTTTTAATTCTCCTGCTATTTTACATGTCCGTCTTATGCTATTATGATTTTATTTACCTATAACGCTTCACGAAACTTAATGCATTCCCTTAGTGAGTGACATGAACGAAATGGGGTGTTTACAGAGGGACGTGGGGGGGACAGGGAAATGGGGACAGAAGAATTGGTCTCAAAATAAATCTACAGCCTTCATTACCATTGTCACCTCGTAATCAAACACAAAACTATACCACCATCACTTTAAATCAACAAAATCTACCACCTCTTTAACATCACCTACTTAACAGAGAAATTTCAATATCAAAATGAGCAAAGCCAAATACCTAACTGCTTTAGGTTTATTACTGACACCATTTAACCTCTGATGATGCAACCTTCAAGCAGCTCGAAGCTCCAGTGACGATTCAACACACCTTCACTTTTTCTCCATCGCCATTGGTGGTTACAATAGCAAGGTGGTACTGACAGCCTCTAATAATGCAACTTCTCCCCCTTGCCATTCACTGACTTCCGTCCCTTTGGCTCCTCCAGATCTTGCCATGCCTTTGTTCTCTTCAACTCCAAATGGAAACTGACTATAATCATATGGTGCTCTATTAGAATATAAGTGACATTTATTTAGACGTTAACTTATGCTTAACAATGCTAAAAAAATATTGCAGCATATTTTTCCAGTATCAAATTCAAGAACCAAAAAAACATATAGCATTCCGTCATATTCCAACTCACCAACTATGAATCGATAACTCTATCTACATTTTATCTCTTTAGCCTACATCACACAAGCATCATCATTGGTAGTCTACATCCAACCTCGAACAACACCCAACAACTGACAAACTCAACAATAGCTCTGATAGAATCTACACATATTAACATCAAACACGACCATAGAAACATCAATGATCAAGTTGATATCGTGGTGTCCAGACAAATATAAATTGGTTATGGATAGTTTCGGAAAATCGCGCAGTGTTGTTTCTTGTAGCATCAACCAAATAACATTTCTTCGCATCTTGGACAACCTATCAACTGATATCGTCAAAGATAAAGATTAACCTCATCTAAACAGCATGGACTGTTGGGAAACAATGGATGAGTCACGTACTTGGTCGTTTTCTTGAAGACGATTGGGCGATCTGGTCGGTGGTGCAAAGCAGTTCGTACTTCTGCCGCCGCCTCTAGGATAAAACAACTTCTGAAAAGAATAACTGATTTGCTTGCACAATAAATCAGTGCAGATTTGCACTTTGGAATATTAAAAAACTGCTCTTTTTTTAATGGCAGAGGTATGAAAACATTGTTCAGATATGTGTTCTCGTCTACAACTGAAGATAATATACAGACGGGGATTAGGGCTGAACGAAAATACTGGACAGTGAGAGAAAATTGGACCTACTGAAATAACAAGTCAAGAGTTTACCGCTTCGTGTAAAAGTCGGCGTAGAAATATTTTTTGTATTTAAATTACGGTTTGAAAAAATGCAATTTTTTTGGTCCAAAAAATAAGTGTTTACACCACAAGGCCCATGCCCAAGCCCAAGCCCGAATCCGACCGAACCGAACCGAACCGGACCGAACCGGACCGGGTCGGGTCGAGTCAGTCGGTCGCGCGCGCGTATGATAGTCATGACAGTGGCGGAGCTACGTTGTACCTGGGGAGGGAACGTGCCCCTCCCCGGATTAAGGTTCCCTTTAATTTACTATACTAACCTGCAAATGAAATACATGTTGCAATTCATTACTTTAGACTATTGTACATGTAATGTAAATAAGTGAAATGGTAGGTGCTAATTTTAGATAATTATTACATGTGTAATGTACTTCTGTCAGTATTGATAATACAAAAAATGAACGCTTGTCACATTCATTGGTAATATTGTAACGTTTTCCTTTTGGTCATGTATTTGTTCAGTTTAATTGCTTCGTTGCTTTCTTATATTTGATTTTCTTCCCTTTTTTCGGGTTTTTCCCCTTTTTTTCCTTTTGGTTTTATATATCTAAGAACCTTGAAAATTTCAACTTCTACAAATTAGCATCAACATTAATTTACTGAGGAGCGACATTAGTATTAGTGTTCTAGTGTCCAAATCTTTGCAAAGAATAATAATAAAATAATCGATATTGCCATTTTTGAATCATAAATTTCTCAATTGTGCCCCTGCCAGCAGAAAATCCTGGCTCCACTACTGGGTCATGATGCATGATCTCCCTCCTCATAACAAAGCATGTATTGGGAGCCCCAATGCCCTAACATTACTTCTTAGAAACAAGTATAAATACTTGCTTCTTCCATATAGTCCCATGGTGTGGGACTATTCACATATAGGAGCCATTCATACACTTATTCCAACATTTTTAATAATTCACCTTTAAAAAAAAACACTTTTTTCAACAATCCCCACTTGAATTTTTAAAATATTTTCGAGCAATTTATAAAAAACACATAAGGTTGTGCATAAACAAAGGTGTCATCCGACTTGAACCTTTGCATAGTGAATAAGATTCAGTTTTTTCTAGAGTGACACGTAAACTACATACAACCTTTTCTATAGTGCAATCAAATAAGCTCGTGCATTTATGGCCAGGCACGTCTATCCCAGTTTTGTGAACGCTCTAGAAGTTTTGCCCAAAACTCCATAGGAATCGGCCACATTTCCACATTCACATAGGTAATCTATCAAGAGTAATTCTGAAGGTAGGTACTCCACTCCAAATAGAGTATAGATCTCATAAGAGTTTCTATCAACTCATCCTCTAATCACTTCAGGGATACATGCTACTTGGTTTATTAAATAGCGTATTCAACTCCTATCACTACACAACTTGTTTTTACTCACTGAACCTAGCTCTTGGGATCTCCAGTCATTTAGACCGGGTTACTATTATGCGTGACTCAACAATCTAAGGGCAGTAGTCCCATTATTTTAGAAGAATTAAGGACTTTCTCTCTGGACAGTCCTTTCGTCAAAGGATCTGCCAAATTTTCATCACTACGTATGTAATCTACTCTAACGGTACCTGTAGAAATTAGTTCACTAACAGTGTTGTGGTTACAACGTATTTTTCGTCTCTTACCGTTATAATAACAGTTCTGAACTTTTGTAATAGCCGTGGTAGTATCGTAATGCATCAACACAGCTGGTATCGGTTTTTCACATAAGGGAATCTTAGCTAGCAAATTTCTAAAATACTCTGCTTCTTTACTAGCTGTGGCTAGTGCTATCATCTCAGACTCCATAGTGGACTGAGCCAAAATAGCCCGTTTCTTGGATTTCTAAGAAACAGCTCCTCCAGCGATGCTAAATATATAGCTACTGGTCGCTTTAGAATCATCAGATAAGGTATTCCAGTCTGCATCAGAATATCCTTCAAGTACAGCTGGAAACCTTTCATAATGTAATCCAAGGTTCATAGTTCGTTTAAGGTATCTCATGTCCCTTTCAATAGCATGCCAGTGCTCTATACTAGGTCTACTGGTAAACCTGCACAATAATCATACGACATAGGCAATGTCGGGTCTAGTACAATCAGTGGCATACCGAAGGCTTCCAATGATGCTCGCATAATCAGACTGTCTAACACCTTCACCAGTGTTCTTAAATAACTTTACACTTGGATCATATGGTGTACATGTAGGTTTACAGTCAAAGTAATTGTATTTCTTTAGTATTTTCTCAATGTAATGAGATTGATCCAAAGAAATTCCCTTTTCTGACCTTGTAATTTTAATACCAAGAATTACACTCGCCTCACCTAGATCTTTCATATCAAAATTAGCACTTAATAAGGATTTGACTGAGTTTATGGCATGAATGTTTGACCCAAAGATGAGTAGGTCATCTACATAAAGGCATATAATAGTGCAAATGTCATTCTTAGATTTGTAATAAATGCATTTGTCACTTCCATTAACTTTAAAACCATATGAAATGATTAAGTTATCAAATTTTTCATGCCATTATTTAGGTGCTTGTTTTAAACCATATAATGATTTATCTAATTTGCATACTTTATGTTCTTGACCATGTACTACAAATCCTTGAGACTTGTCCATATAAATTTCTTCATCTAATTCACCATTTAAAAAAGCAGTTTTAACATCCATTTGGTGTATTAGTAAATTATGAATGGAAGCAAATGGTGAGATTAATACCCGAATGGATGTTACTCTAGTTACGGGTGAAAAAGTGTTGAAGAAATCTATATTTTGTTTTTGTCTAAAACCTTTAGCTACTCGTGCTTTATATTTATCAATAGTGCCATCATGTTTTAATTTCTTTTTAAGCACCCATTTACAGCCTATAGATTTACAACCAGGAGGTAAATCTACCAAATGCCAAGTCTTATTGGATTCCAAAGAATCCATCTCATCATTTATAGCCTCTTGCCAAAAATCGGCATCTAAAGAAGATAAGGCCTCTTGTAGGTTTAAGGGATCCTCCTTTATAGTAAAAGCACAAAAATCCAAACCAAAATCTTTTACGGTTCTTGCTCTTTTACTTCTTCTAGGTTCATCTTCAGAACTTTTATTAAGTTTTGTTCTAATAGGCATACTTGATGTGCCCCCACTATTCCTTAATTTAAAAGGAAATTTTGTTTCATAAAAATCGGCATCATTTGATTCAATTATATTATGTGTATTTAGGTTATAAAATCTGTATGCTTTGCTATTAGTAGCATAGCCTATAAATACACATTCATATGCTCTACTTGCCAATTTTATTCTCTTAGGGTCTGGAATGCAAACATATGCTAAGCAACTCCAAGTTCTAAAATATGAGACATTTTGTTTATAATTCTTTAAAATTTCATAAGGTGAAATTTTATTCTTAGATTTGGGGATTCTATTCAGAACATAGCATGCAGTCAATGAAATATCCCCCCATTATTGTTTTGTTGCACTAGAATTTAGTAGGATGGCAACTACTAATTCTGTAAAAGTCCTATTTTTTCTATTAGCTTTACCATTCATTTCAGGTGAACAGGGTGCAGTTTTTTCATCTACAATACCATGTAATTTATTGAAGTCCGGAATTGAACTAGATTCATATTTTGTTCCTCTATCACTACGAAGTCTCTTAATTTTCCTATTTACTTGATTCTCAATTTGTAACACCCTGTATTTTCTATGAATATTAAAATTAACAAATTAAGAACACTTAATTTTTATAAGAAGAATTGGGAGAAACGGGTTACGCCATTGCGTTCGTCTCGGAATTCTGCTTGAGATAGAGTCCGAGTTTGCATGAATCAGACTCCGTATGAAGAGGTTATGGAGGTTAGAAGTTTTCAAGTTTAAGCAGAAAATAAATTAAAAATAATAATTAAATAATCAAATCAGTTCGAAATTCAAAAACTCAAAAATCGGTTGAGCGGGAAATCTCCCGCTCAAGGGTGTCGACTGCATGGAATACCCTCTAGATAGTAAGTGATCAAGATCCTATCTTTATGAGTGAGTTTTGGAAGAGTTTGCAAGAGGCTGTAGGTACACAACTATGCTTAAGCACTGCCTATCACGTTCAAACCGATTGTCAGACGGAAAGGGTGAACAGAGTATTTGAAGATCTTTTAAGATTATGCATTCTTGATTTTGGAGGAACATGGGAGGATCATCTTCCTTTGGTGGAGTTCACCAACAACAATAGCTACCAAGCCACCATAGGCATGGCACCCTTTGAGGCTTTATATGGAAGGCCATGCCGATCACCAACTTATTGGTGGGAGTCTACAGACAAGCTCGTAGTTGGGACCGACATGATCAGAGAAACTTCAGAGAAGGTGGACTTGATACGAAGAGGAATGAAGACCACACAAGATAGACAGATGTCCTACGCTGATAAAAGAAGGACCGACCTTGAGTTTGAGGTTGGAGACAAAGTTTTTCTTAAAGTATCTCCTTTGAAGAATGTCGTTCACTTTGGGTCCGTAGGAAAATTGGCACTAAGATTTGTAGAGTCATTTCCTATCATTGAGAGGATTGGGAAGATGGCTTATAAAGTAGAGCTGCCCGAAAGATTGCCTGGAGTTCATAATTTTTTTCATGTCTCTCATCTACGGAAGTGCTTATATGAGTCCGCAGAAGTTGTGGAGCCGAGCATACTAGAGGAAGTAGAAATGGAGCGAGAAGCGATGGTAAGAAGAGTTCCAACTCGTATCTTAGGTACAGAAGTTAAAAAGCTACGCAATCGTGAGGTCAGGCTAGTTAAAGTACAGTGGAGTGACGCTGAAGGAGACACGACTTAGGAGACTGAAGACAAGATACGCGCATCCTACCCTTTTCCTTTTGAGGGTACATCCTTGATCTCAGTTTCCATAAGTTTACGCAAGCTTGTATCTATCTTTTAAGTATATCTCCTCGGTCCTATTCTTAATCCTTAGGTAGAAACCAATGGATGTAAACATGTATTTGAAACATGTAGTGATTGATGGTTGCAAGTGGTTGCTCATGGATGCATACACACACACATTAAGTACTAGATCAGCTGAGTCACTTTCGTATTGCATATGCATATATGTATTTGTATGTGGACTGAAAATTGATGTGCTGTCATATTGATGTTGCAATTGTATGAACGAATGTGCACTCATGTAGAAGTTATAAAATACGCTTAGGAATAATTGCATACATGATGGACTCATAGCACTGACATGATTCACATCAAGGAGGTCAATTGAATTAGTAGACCGCCTGATTTTGCATCAGATAAGGACATATACACACACTATGCATATGATCATGAAAGCATTAGAAATCTTTTAAGGACAATGGATGCCTATGATTGATGGTTGAGTAGATGGATGTTGGATGTTAGGATACATTCTTCTTAACTTAGAGATTTCGGGAACGAAATCCTTTAAGGAGGGGAGAATGTAACACCCCGTATTTTCTATGAATATTAAAATTAACAAATTAAGAACACTTAATTTTTAGAAAAAGAATTGGGAGAAAATGGTTACGCCATTGCGTTTGTCTCGGAATTCTGCTTGAGATAGATCCGAGTTTGTGTGAATCAGACTCCATATGAAGAAGTTATGGAGGGTAGAAGTTTTCAAGTTTAAGCAGAAAATAAATTAAAAATAATAATTAAATAATCAAATCAGTTCGAAATTCAAAAACTCAGAAATCGGCTGAGCGGGAAATCTCCCGCTCAGGGGTGTCGACCCCCCTAGAGGGTGTCGACATGGGAGTCGACCCCCGACCCCTCTGTAGGGGTTGACCCCTGCCAACTGTGCTGGACAATGACGATTTTCTGAGTCATAGGGCTACGTGGTGAATTCTGATTTGCCTGATGACACATTTTCTTGGACTAGACGGCTCTGATGACTCTTAGGTTAATCTAAAGGCCCATATTAATCCTAAACTTCTATATAATCAACCCAAACCTCAACCCTAGACCTCATAACCCAATTCTATGAAGCCATCATGCTGTCCATATCTAAGCTAGCCAAGCCTCCATGTTCTCCAAACTAGAAATCAAGTTAGAAAGCTCCAAACCAAATCCAAACTAGAGAATCAAACGTCTACATCAAGGGTTAAGCTTAACAAATTCAGAAATCAGATCACAGAATACAAGATCCGTTCTTTTTTCTGTAAGTTCAGTTATTATTCAGATTTGAACACCTAATAGAAATCATGACTGTAATAATTGGATCTAGAACTATGCCTATTTCTTATTCGTGCTTATCCTTTTGTAAAATCTGAATTGCCTATGCCTATGAGACTGTTGTGATTGACATAATGAAACCTATCTTGCCTATGAGACTGTTGTGATTGACATAATGGAACCTATCATGCCTATGAGACTATTGTGATTGATATGATGGAATCTATCATGTCATATATCCAATGCCTATAAGACTATTGTGATTGATATAATGGAACTTATCATGTTGTACTTCAAAATTAGTGATTCTCTTAAGTCAAATTCTATCTAATCATTATACCTATGGTGTAAATTGCTTATCTTGTCCACAATTATTGTTATTGTACAGCATGCCTATTGGGAATATGATTCTTGAATTGGGTCCACCTTTACATGCTTATTTTTCCTTATGTCAATTCTTATGCTCCTTCTCTATGTTTCCCTTTTTATTTTATTTTATGAATACTAGGTTCATTCGGAACTTAGACTGAATCTCGTTGTACGTGCGATTATAACGCGGGAAAAATTGGGTATAATTTAATTAAGTAAATTTTGGGCATAACAAGTGAATGTGGCATAAAACTTGTACTGACTACACTTGGAGAATATTGATATAAAAAGGCCTAAACTTGGACACATATGACAAATATGTAAATTGGCTAAAGAATAACATGCCTAACCCAAGGTTAGATTGAGTTGCAGTGTAAGACTGCCCGGAACCGGTCGGCACATCCAGGGACCGCAACAATATAGATCTAATGTGAGAGATTAGCGCATTAAGCCCAAAAACCCGAGGTTAGATTGAGTTGCGATGTAAGGCTGTTCAGAACCGCCCAGCACATCCAGCGACCGCAACAACATAGATCTAATGTGAGAGGTTGGTTCTTTAATGAATGAATTAAAGCTAAGGGACAAACAGGCTAAGGATGGTAGGGTTAAGTTAATTAAGGCAACACTTAACCAATACAACATGTTAATTAAACAGATGGGTGGGGTTAGGTTAATTTGAGAACACTTAACCGTTATAACATGTTGATTAGAAAACCCTAGTAACAGGAACCCATTTTAGCAGTAACCCACACAGATGTATCACGGTACCCTTAACTAGGCAGGGTGGGGCACGATTACTGGGCTAATTATAAGCAGTCAAAATGGCGGCGGGTGGTGCAGCAGTGTAGGTTCCAGCGGAATATAGGCGTGCACGTACTCCGAAGTGGAAAAAGCAGGCATTGGGCAATAGTAGTATACACTGTGCATCTTGAATTTGTGTTGGGTTGCCACCATAGGAATTGGTACACCCCATGGTGGGACTAGCACAGGTATCTACAATCAAGCGGGGTCGAATGACACAAGAAATAAATGCATGCGAGTAGAAGCCGACCAAAAAAGGGATCACTTTATTATGAGCACATGATGGTAGATGAAACATTCGTTGGTAGGTGCAGAGAAATGGAAATGAGTGCGATAGTATATTCAGTTTATCTTGCCTTATCTTATGTTATCTTATTGCTACGGTACTGTCCTATGTTCAGTACATTCATGTGATGATCCTTTTACCTGTTTACATGCTGAATAATCACTGGACTTACCAGGCTTATGTCTGACCCGCTTTTCTTCCGTCTTCTTTTCTTCTGTTCCCCCCAAGTTCGCAGGGAGGGAATACTTCAACTTAGTGCAGACCTTTTCCAGCTTGAAGAGAGTAGATGTATTGCTTGGATTCTCTTTTCTTGGGTTATGGCTGTGGTTACACTTTTATTAGGGATTTATGCTACCTTACTACTGTTTTATGCTTCTTTATGTACTTGGAGTTTTATATCAAGACATATGTTTTATTGTAATAATTTACAAGTTGGGTTTTGAGACAATACTTATAATGCTTTGACTGAACCACGTTATTTATGAAATAATTTCAGTTTTTCGCTGTTTATATGTCTGTCTTATAAATTATCTTTGCCTTTTACCTAAAATGCTTCACCAAAGTTAATGCATTCCTTTTGTGAGTGACCTTAACGGAGGTGGGGTATTTCACAATTTCAGTTTTGAATGTTTTAAACATGTCAAATGCATCACTTTTATTTTTCATAAGATATACATTGGTGAAATCAGAGCAGTCATCAATAAAAGTGATAAAATAACGATGTCCATGTCTAGTCAAAGTGTCATCAAGCTCACATATATCAGAATGAATCAAGTCTACGGGTTCAGAAACTCTATCAACAGATTTATGAGGTTTCTTTGTGATTTTAGCTTGTGTACAGAATTCACATTTATCAGGTTCTGATTCTGACAGTTTAGGAATCATATCTAGGGTGTTCATGTTATGAATTACTCGTTTATTAACATGACATAATCTAGAGTGCCAAATATTAAAATCACACAACATATAAGCAGAAGTAGTTACTTTATTAGATTCAACATTTAATTTAAACATTCCCTCATAAGCATAACCCTTTCCCACAAAAGTCACCTTATAAGTTAGGGTATACAAATCAGCCCCATTGTAAAGCCTGCCTTATTAAGGAGAAAGCCAGAAACTAGATTCTTCCTCATCTCTGGAGTATGCATAACATCTTTTAGAATCATAGTCTTTCCAGAGGTAAACTTGATTTCCACATTTCCAACCCCTGCAACTTTAGTGGTGTGAGAATTTCCCAACTTCACTTTCTGATCATCAGCAGCCGTGTATGTGGTGAACATATCATAATCGTAGCAGACATGATGAGAACCACCAGTGTCCACCCACCAACCCTCTGATCCACCAACAAGGTGAATCTCAGTAATCATAGCCGTAAGAGGCTTCTCAGTCAGGTTAGCCTGCGGTGTAGAGCTTGGCCCGTTCCTACACTTTCGTGCCATATGACCTGGTTTTCCACAGTTGTAACGTAGAAACAACTGTCCAGAATCATTCTTTAGGGCTGGTTTCTGCTGTCCTTTTGGTTTTCCTTGCGGATTCCCGTTCTATTTGTTGTGCTAGTTCTGATTCATAAAGGACTTCTGCTTTGGTTTCAGAACTGCGGGTTTATTCTTTCTAGTGCTGTTGTTTTAGACAACCAGCACTTCCTCTTCCTGGTCCTGTTTGCGTGCCTTCTCCTCAATACAAATGCGAGTGATCAAGCTCTCTAAGGAAAATTCCTTAGTCTTATGTCGCAAGACATTCTTAAAATCTTTCCAACCTGAGGGCAATTTGCCAATAATGACAACAACTTGAAACTGTTTGTCCAATGTCATACCTTCGGAGATGATCCCATGAGCTATTTTTTGAAGCCCATGAGATCGCATCTCTACTGACCTATCATCTATCATTTGGTACTTGAGATAGTAGCTCACAGCATACTTATTTGCCTCTGCCTCCTCTGTATCGTATTTCTTCTTAAGTGCTTCCCAGATCTCCTTTGATGTCTTGTCCTCCGAGTTGTAGTAGTCGTACAGATCATCGCTGCGGCCGTTGAGACTGAAATTTCGGCATAAGTAATCCTGTTCAGTCCAGATATGTAGTTGCTTTGATTGTTAAGTCTAGGAAGCCAACTGCGCTTCATTAGTTCCGTCAGCTTTGTCTGGCAACTGCGGTTTGTCGGTGGTCAGAGCAGCAACCACCTTTCTCATCTCAGGTAGAACTCCATCCTCTAACGCCATCGCTTGAAATGCAAGCCTTCGAATCTGAATGGAGCAGCAGTCACGAGTGGGATCTAGAAAGCAGAGGGAGGAGCGGCATCATCTAGGGTTGATGTCGAAGACATTGTTTCAGATCGTCTTCAAATTGTTGGGAAATAATGGCTGAGTCACGTACTTGGTCGCTTTCTTGAAGACGATTCAGCGATCTGGTCGGTGGTTCAAACCAGTTCGTACTTCCACCGCCGCATCTGAGATAAAATAGCATCTGAAAAGAATAATTGATTTTCTTGCACAACAAATCAGTGCAAATTTGCACTTTAGAATATTAAAAAACTGCTCTTTTTTTAATGGCGGAGGTATGAAAATGTTGTTCAGATATGTGTTGTCTACAACTGAAGATAAAATATAGACGTGGAGTAGAGATGAAAGAAAATGCTGGGCAGTGAGAGAAAATCGGATCTACTGAAATAATGGGTTAAGAGTTTACCGCTTCATGTAAAAGTCTGCTCAGAAATATTTTCCGTATTTATAACACAACTCGAAAAAATGCAATTTTTTTTGGGTCCAAAAATGTAAGTGTTTACACCACAAGGCCCAAGCCCGAACTCGAGCCAAGCCGGGTCGAGTCGGTCGGTCGGTCGTGCACGCGCGTGTGATGTTCAAGATGCATGATCTCCCTCCTCACAACAAAGCATGTACTAGGAGCCCCAAGGCCCCAACTTGACTTCTTAGAAACAAGTATAAATATTTGTTTCTTTCATATAGTCCCATGATGTGGGACTATTCACATATAGGAGCCATTCATACACTTATTCCAACATTTAAAAAAAACATTTTTTTCAACATGGACTTAAACCAGTGGAATATTTTTTAACATCAGGTTGTTTCCTGATCTCAACACGAGCATTTCAAGCTTCCATGCAGCAACAACGATGAAGATTTCTAAGAAAGAGGTCGTTCAATTCAACAACACCACTAGCACACGTCCATCTAGACTTTTGCATCACTACATCAAATCTTGGCAGCACAATAGTTTCAAGTAAAGGTATCAGGCATCTATGACGATTTCAGTAAACTACATCTACAACCACATCTGGTCAACTTCAGGCGAAGGCCACTACACTCTAGACAAGGGCTACAAGCTTTTATACGAAGGTGAGGATGCATAGTAACGGTTTTGTTTGCAACTTTGAATTAATTAGCCATAGTGAACAAAACGATAGATTCTGAATTGTGCGGTGAACGTAGGGTTAAAGAAAAGGGAAGGAGGCGGAGAAGGAGAAAGCGGAAAAACGAAAACTTCTAGTAAGTTATGGAGGGATACAAGCCGAGGCAGTTCCTTAGCCTCTTATTTCAAGAACATTACTATAAATTTTTCTGTTTTTAAATTCTAATATATTTTTGTGTCTATTACACAATAAATTTAGATTTAAACTTTTTTTGAACTAATGAATATTAAATATGGTTATTAACTATAATTATTTACTACCAACCAGTCAATAGTAAATATTATTTCTTAGTTGCTTATGTTTTAAAGAGAAAAAGAGATGTTGTTGAGTGTGGAACCAAAAGTTTGGGTATTGTTGCGTTAAACATCAAAAATTTAAAGTTAAAAATTTCACTTTAGAGCCAAAAGAAAGTTGCAAACATGCAAAAAAGAGTTAACAAGCAAATCTTCATATGTACACGGAAATAATATTTTGTACTGCATAAAAACCGCTCTACGTTTTGTAATATAATTATGCCATGAATCTTTTTGACATTCTGATTATTGTATCCATCAAATAAAATCAAATCGGTATTTGTACTATGATTTGCAAAGTAATGTTTATATTTCTCAAATTTAGTAACTCTTTTACTTTTTTGAAGTTTTTAAAATATTGAATACTTTATAAAATTAAAAGTCTGTTTAAAGTTTAACTTTTTAATTCTTGAAACTAATGAAAATTTTGATTTTGTTTGTATGTAAATTTTATGAATGTGTTTAGAAATTTTCAAACTTTTAACTTTTTTGAAATATTAAACATAGTATATATATTAAATATTACACATTATTTATTAAAATATTAGTCTTAATTTTTAACTATTAGTAGTAATTACTAATTATTACTTCGTAATAAGAATTATTATTTATTATGCATATGTTATCAAATATTAGCTATTAATTGTTAATTATTATGAATATAATATTAAAAATTAATTATTGAATAATAATTCTTAATTATTAAATATTATTTATTGATTATTAATTATTAAATACTAGTTTTAATGACTAATTATTTAATAATAACTGTTAATTAGTGTTGACGTTGGGAATTGGTCAACACATGCCAACACCCAATGAATAATGGGTTACGCAATAAATTCAATCATAATTCAGACTTAAAGTACAGAAAAGTAAGTAACACCAAGGTTTATAGTGGTTCGGTAGAAACGTCTAGGTCTACTTTTAGGTAACTATTCATCTTTGTCATACAGTTACAAGTACAATCTTAATGCAATCCTTTTGTTTACAATGATATGAGCTGAGAATAACAAAGTCCTTGTTGATTCTCTATCAAGTTCAAAAGTCTGACAGTGAAGCTTCTTATGTATAAAAATATTCTATGTCCAAGAGTGGCGAGGTAATGCCAAAATGTGTCCATGAACCCAATCCAAATGCCAAGAGAGGAAGCCAAATGTGGGTTAAGGTCTTCAAGAGGAAGTTCCTAAACCTATGGGAGCCTCCAAAGTCCAAATAGTCGTGTAGAAATCCATTAAAGAACTCTAAGTCCAAGTTTCCCACGTGCAGATTGAAACAACAAAAAGATCATGAAACCAGCCTTTACAAGGGGTATTTTATTTATAGGCATAAGGATACAATACTTCTATCCCAAAAAATTCATATGTTGGGATCAATACCGATCCTAGGGTCGGTACTAACCCAGGGACTTAACGAAAATCCTTTCTTCGATCTTTATAGAATCCTCACTCCATTTTACTTTGTCTTTGAAGATGCCCACTCCAAAGCTAAGCCAAACTTCGTATCCCCAATCCTGGGATACGAAGTAAAGTAATGTCGATCCCGAGAGTTGATGCACCACCGATTCGTGAGCCTCTCGGGGTTACGTAATTTCACATTATGCAAATACCGACTGCCAGATCGATATAGAGAATACCAGCCCCTGGGTACTTAACCAATTTCATACCATCCTGAACTCGGTGAGTTGCACCAATCCAAACTTTCTTTCAGGAGTCGTACCGGCCACGAAACACTTAGCCAAATCCTTGAGTTTTTCGTGAATTTCGCGACTTCGTCCAGATCGCTTCAAACCTTCTAGAGTTCGTACTCGAGTCCCAAGCACTCTGATAGTCATGAATAGACATGTGACTGCCTTACAAAAAGGTCGACCAACACTTTCCCCTGAAACATATTTTTCTCTTGGGAAACGTGTTTTCAGCAATACAGAAATCTGAATCCAGAAATTGCAATCCGAGTAGAAATTCAATAGCCGAAGATTAGAAAACCAGAAGCCACGAATGCACTGGATCACATTAGATGGAAAACCAAAAAAACCAAAACCAAAGAAATTCAACGATTGCTCTTGATCATATTATAGGAGACTTCCAGAACTAGAGCATCCAAAGTCCATGAAACCAGAACAACCAATAACCAGGAAACTAGAATAACCGATAACTAGATAATGGGAGAAATCTGAAGGCTAGAATAACAAGATACGGTATAGTTCATGCCTGCAAAATCCAAATAAATTGCGCTACTACGTCCTGACCAGACAATCCATAACTATGAGTGATGATCTTGCCAAGTCGTGACAAGACCATTCGAGATTAGCAGAGATGATAAGTTTCCTGCCAAATCCTGGCAGTACAATCCAGAACCAGAACGGGAAAGTCCTTATCTGCCACTAAACAAGGTGACCTTGCCAAGTCCCAACAAGAAGGCTGATTGCTTCCCAAGCAAAGTCCATACTTAGGGACTAGAATTTTTATACTTAGCGAGCAAAGTCCTTACTCTGCCATGTCCTTAAAGTTTGAAATTTAAATTTCAGATATCATACTTTGCAAGCAAAGTCCTTACGAGCGAAGTAATTTTACTAAAGTTTTCATAAGCTAGGAGTGTTTATCAAAGGCAAAGGAAAGCCTAACGATTTATTGTTGGGTATAAAGCACACCTAGGGGTTAAGGCTTAATCGCATATGTGGGTGGGCCGACTTAGGCATTTTTTATTTCAGGTTTATTAAGTTCTGTTAAATATGATGGGGATGGTTTATCGTCGGATATAGAGCCTGCCTAAGTGTCTCACAGATCCCTATACATATGTGGGTTGACTTAGCCATCCAAAGCTAGATAACCAGATGTAAGTGCAGGTGATCGAACAGTTTCTCATCCGCAAAGAGCATGCCTAAGGATTAAGACCTAATCTCGTACATGGATAGGAAGACTTAGTCCTCCAAAATCCTAAGCCAGATTACCAGATGTGAGTGCAAGAGATCAGATGATTTCTCATCCACAAAGAGTGCGACGATCAAAAAATCCGTGTGACAGTATTAAGGATAATCATTGGAATATAACACATCAATCATCATAGCAGAGCACAGATAATAGCAAAAACAATAAATAGAATAATTTTACATGGATATGACAGCGGAATCACAACATGTAACAACATCAGAATAGCACAACGTAGGATATAACTTAGTAAATAAAAGGGAAGTGATCAGTCAACATCGCCAGAGGTGGAATATATACATGCAGTGAGACATAATAAGGGTATCAGTCTACATCGCCGAAGGCGGTACATATACATATGATAATAAATACTGAAAGTAAAGCAGTCTGCATCGCCAGTGGCGGAATCATAATATAAGTACAATAATGGCGGAAAATGTCAAAGTCATCTCTGTGAAGTCAGCCTCGCCATGAGCCAAAATGCACTCTATGCAACAGTGCAGAGCCAAAAACAACCTGTCACCTGTGAACTAGGCTGCCCGTGTGAAAATAAGGGCACCCGCGTTTGCAAAGTGAAAAAACAACGAGTCAGTCATGGGGACTGGTATGATAAATCTATTTAATACTTTAAACAACAATAATCAGCAAATCATAGGACCACGCCACTTTCGCGGAACGGGTTTACTCCAGTGATTGCTGGTGCATTTAAAACAAAGTAAATTCTTTAAAACAACACAATGCTTTTAAAAAGAATGAAGCCATTATAAGACTCAAGTCCCATCATACAATGCAACGCAAGCCGGAGGATAGAGTTTTACCTTATAATGGCCAAATATGCTTGATACGTGTAAAGCAAAATCATTTGATATTATTACTAGTGCATATATGTTTCAAAAACGAATAGCATCATAAATATCAATCATAGGCGACATGAGCGTCCCATGCCACTATGTCGCCATACATAAGTTACAATCGAATCCGTTATCTCGTATTGGAAATTGGATTTCCGTCATGAGTTGAGGCAAGGGGCAAGCTCCTCTCCGTTTCAAGATATTCTAGCAAATGCCTCAGGACTACACACTCTGGGTAACCCCTGGATGCTTCAGGGCCGGTCCTCTCTTACGTTTGAGGGTTGGCAATTCCTGAACACACGTTTCCCGGTCCTTACAGACCTATAATCGAGGCGCCTCGCATTCCAATAACCACATAGGTGAAAAATAGATATAAATGTCAGGGCTGGTAAGTCACTGACACCACCATAGCTAGAAATAAACGTCGTGCTCTCCATGCAGTCCTTATCCCGTTTTTAACTCATACCGAGGTGTGAGGCTCGCGAATCCACGCTATACACAAAGCCAGGCCACGTAGGCCGTGCTTTGATCATCATCCACAAGACTTTGCTTTGCAACAGAAGCCTTGATCACAGCATCTTGGCATGCCACATAGGCAATCCACTCCATACGACTGATTTCTATCGATATATAACCTCTGAGCTCGTACGTCTCAGAGAAGGGCGTTAAGCAAAAGAATAAATTCTCCGCCGCCAAACAGATATATATTTAACAGAGATCAATCAGTATAGAACAAAATCCAATGTCAGACACACAGTCCATTTACACGTCCGTTCTGGGTCTGAACGAAACCGGAGGCGTCAAATTCCTCGTATATCCGTACAATCAACACATACGTTCAGACAGCTACTACTTCCGTTCCTTCACGGTAGCTACTCCGGTCAGGAACCTCAGCAGCGCCCATCCAACCGATACGAAGATCGTCGGTCTTGAATCGTCTTTGTATTTTTCAATTCGAATCGCTCGATAAATTATTTGAAATGAGGGTTAGCTTGGTCTTTTCAAATAATTCACGTAATTAGAATTCAAATCAATTCTTTCCATGGTTATATTATTCGACAATCACATTTCAGTTCTTTAGTTTAATTTTCGTGTCAAACACATACAACCATCAAATATCAAACAAATCAAGCCAAATTGGTTTATTTCCAATCTATGTTGCTTATAATATTTTATAATGATTTTTCGCCATTTTTATTTATTTAAAAATGGCCATATTTAATTAAACGACGTTTCAGGTCGTGTCGTGGCACTGGCGCTGTTTTTCCCTAATTTGTTTTACACATATCTGAAAATCTAACCGTTGGACTTCTACAAAGTCTATATCAGTGGGAAGATATTCCCAAAGCGAACCCAACGGTTCCAGTTTCGTGAAAATCCGACGGTCGGATCTTCCACACTAGTCGTTTGAAGTTACGGTTTCAAAATTCGAACTGTAGCGTCGTTATTCGATTTAATTAAATTATATTTATATTTATATATAAATATAATCGATTCTGGCGCTGTTTTTCTTCAGATTTGAATTAAACATTCCATACAATCCAACCGTTGGATTTTTACAAGGTTGGTGCCGTTGGAAATATATTTCCAAGGCTAACCCAGCGGTTGCGCTTTCGAGAAAATCCGATGGTCGGATTTCTCGTACTAATCGTTTCAAATTACGATTCCAAAACACGAACTGCACGGCTTCGATTCCTTTTAATTATATTTATATTTATATATATAAATATAGTTCATTCTATAATTTCAAATATAGTTCATTCATTAATTTCAACTTCGTTTTCACTTCAAATATTTCACTAACGCCTTAATATTTCGAAAAATTTCGCCATAAACTCCTTTGTACGGGAAGGGGTTTGGAAATTTATTGGGCCGTGTTAGGTACCCAATAAATCCTATAAAGCATCCACATATTTATAGTGATATATTCTTGTGTTTACGGGGGAGCGTGTATAGATAATAACTCCAGAGAATAAATTCTCGTCACCCCGTTCCGTGTGGAAATAAATAGTCCATGTGTCGTATCTAATGACTAGAGAGACGTGATTATTGTCAACTCCAGACCCGTGTGGTTTTTTTATTAATCTGGCAATTTATCGTTATATTTTATATAGTCCATATCAGTCATCAGTTCAACCTGTAGTATATAATCATCGCCATATAAGCCTCTCGCTCGTATGGTAAATCTTCCACCTCGTCACACAAGCTCCAATTGCTTATGTGGAATATGATGATGTATGCCTATCGTCAAGAAGTATGCCATGTAGTGTAGTTCAAAATTAATTGTTACTATCCTATGGCGATGTTTATTATTTCACACAGAATAACCAGCACTCCGCATCCAATGGCATTCACAGGAGTTGATATAAAAAAAAATTGCGCAGCCAACTCATCAAGGTTTACCTATTTGTCGGGCACGCAAATAATTTCTTTACTCTACAGCTAATCCATTTTTCCCTGTTCAACACATGTATATATATGTAGAACAAAGCTAATAATAATATTTCTAGCAAACTATTATTTATTTCAACACGTGTGTATTTTTATCAAAGCGTATTCATGATAAAAGAAATAATTTTATCATCAAAAATATTTATTCAACATGCGAATGTTTTTAACTCTTCATATTCACAATAAAGATGTAGTTTTTATTGTCTATTCATCTTATTTTAAAATGCGATAACATTCAACACATGAATTTCAACTCAACAAATGAATTTCAATTCAACACATGAATATTTTCTATAGTTTGTATATATATAAAAATGTGATTTTTGTCGCTAAAGCTATTTGTTTAAATTCAAATAATATTCAACACATGAATTTTGATTCAACGAATGAATTTCAATTCAACACAGGAATATTTTCTATAGTTTGTATAAATAAAAAAAATGTGATTTTCATCGCTAAAGCTATTTGTTTAAATTCAAATAATATTCAACACATGAATTTCGATTCAACGAATGAATTCCAACTCAACACATGAATATTTGTTTCAACATATGTGATTAATTTCAACAATTGAAAATTATTCTAACACATGAATATTTCAGAAAATTTCGGCAGCATAACGGCAGGGTAGTTAAAACTGGGACGGTCCCTAGCACGGCTCCTCGCTCTACCTTAAAACCTCGCGGTTTTTGACAATGGGGATCATGCATCTAGTTCGCACGCAGGCAGCATGTTTTATTTTCAATTCCACAATCCTATTCTAATTTGTTTCAACCACAAGAGGGTATTTTTCAACCACAAAGGTATTTTTCAACCACAAAGGTATTTTTTCAACCACAATATCAACCACAAACAATTATTTCCAACCATTCATCATACCATATAATATCACGTCAATCACAAGCAATAAATATCGTCCATGGTCTGTGGACGAGGGGAGTATATATATATATATATATTATTTCTATAATTCACTTGCATTTCATCACAATTCAAAGCATATATGTTTCATTCGACGCTTGTATAATTTATACATCGCTAATATAACTTATACAACACATGTACATAAGGTATACAATGAGTATATAATTTACACTTCGCTTATATAATTTATACAACACGATTCCATTCACACAATTTAGTTTAGATTCCTCACATTGGTTTTTGTAGTGCTCAAAATCGTAGGAAGATCAGAAAAATCTGCGGCTTCTGCTAGATGGTAGAGAGCCTCCTTGCGGTCACAGTGTCTCCTGTTTCATCAAATTTCGTTAACGAACGAAAAAGATATTATTTTTCAAAGTTTTACAACACTTAAAAGTGTTATTTTCAATTCAGAATAATAAAGGTCGAACCTTTATATTTCGTTCAGAACTAGGTTTGGGATTTTCGCGAAATCGGTGGAGTATTGGGATGATCGGCGGTGCTGACGTGAAAGAGGGGGGTGGGGGCTTCCTGTCGACGGTGGTCTAGTCCTCTCCGGTGGCCTGTGGCGTCGTCGGCGGCGCTGGGAAGTCTCGAAGTTTGGGGGCTCGATTCAGGCGGAGGAGGTGTTGGTGGAGGTCGTGCTGGGGTCGGATGTGAAGAGGGGCGAAGGGGCTTTCGAGGGCAGGTGGTGACGCGGCCTGGTTTCGCCTGTGGCGGCGGGAAAAGGGGAGGGAAGGTCGGAGCTCGATGAATCGTCGAGAGCGAGAGGCGGCTAGGGTTTCCGTGGTTTTTTTTTTGAAAGGAAAAATCCTATTGGCCGAGGATTTATAGAAAATTTTTAAATAGTTTTTTTAAAAACGAACTCCTTTTCAAACCCAACGAATGTCGCCCCTAGCTAAATACCCCCATCCCGGACACAATGGAATATGTTTCGTAGGCCAATTCGACTATTACAGTCAGTTATTTTCCAAATTAAAATATAAAACATTCAATATTTAATTTGAACGTACATTTCA
This sequence comes from Allium sativum, assembly GCA_030737875.1. NCBI lineage: Eukaryota > Viridiplantae > Streptophyta > Magnoliopsida > Asparagales > Amaryllidaceae > Allium > Allium sativum. The sequence goes on from CM060921.1 coordinate 285,398,405, forward strand.
ATTTGCCAGGGCCAAAAACTGAATCGAAAAATTCCAGAAAAATAAATCTAGCTTTGTTTTGACGATACGGTCCCAACAAAACCAGTTTCGTCGAATTCTGAGCTCATATGCAAAATGTCCATTTTCAGGTCGATCCATTTTAGCAGAAATTGACCAATCACATTTTCTTTTGCCCCGCTCACATACTAGCTTCAAAAACTATGAAATTTAAAACCTAGCAATAATTTGACATCCCGGACCCAAAAAAAGTGGTTTCGTCGAATTCCGACATCGTATGCAAAATATCTATTTTCAAGGGCTATATATGCTATATGGCGACTTTTCTGAAAATTCATTTGGCCATAACTTTTGATTCCCGTTATGAAATTTCGATTTTTCAGATTCGTTAGAAAGGTATTCATAAACAGATTTAAATATTTTCAGTTTCGCTAAAATCCGTTATATTTTCCACCCGGTACAGTCAGACAAAGTTTGTATTCAAATTTTCAAACTGCCATACTATACCCAATTCTTTATTTTATTGAAATATGCTATTTCAATTATTCAAATTCTTTGGTAATAACCAATTTTAAAATTTTTAAATTGGTTCACATTTTCCGGGTTATTACAATCTCCCCCACTTAAAACTTTTCGTCCTCGAAAAGGAAATAACCGCAAAGTAGGAAACAAAATGTAAATGCAAAGTATTGTAAAGGTACCTTGCACCGGAGTTTGTCAGAGATGTCCACTCTGCATTTGGGGTAGGCTTGTTTAATGCTTTCCTCAGTCTCCCAAGTACAGTCTCTAGGATCACTACTCCACTGCACTTTGACTAAATGAATATTTTTGCTCCTTAGCTCTCTAGTTTCTTTGCCAACAATCTTTAATGGCTCTCTTCTGAGCGCTAATTCTGGAGTTATGTCTATATCCTGTTGCGCTGCTTCTTCTACAACAAGATCTGGATCATGAACATGTTTTCTGAGTTGAGACACGTGGAACACATCATGTACACCAGGCAACCAATCAGGTAATGAAACTCTATATGCAAGAGTTCCAATCCGTTCAAGAATAGGAAAGGGACCAATAAATCTCGGTGCCAACTTCCTAGTTTTGCCAAATCTGATTACTCCCCGCATTGGAGAAACTCTTAAATAAACATAATCGCCAACGGCAAATGAAAAGTCTCTTCTCCTCACATCAGCATAATTTTTTTGTCGGCTTTGTGCGGTTTTCAATCGCTTCTTAATGAAGTTAACTTTATCAGATGCTTCTCGAATCATATCAGGCCCTAACACAAGTCTGTTGCCAGGTTCTACCCAACATGCGGGAGATCTGCACGGTCTACCGTATAACGCTTCAAATGGAGACATTCCCAAACTTGCTTGATAACTATTGTTATAAGAGAATTCAACTAAATGTAAGTGATCTTCCCATGAGCCTCCAAAATCGATAACGCAAGCCCGTAGTAAATCTTCTAGAATTCTATTCACCCGCTCAGTTTGGCCGTCTGTCTGAGGGTGATAAGCGGTGCTTAGATTCAATTTGGTTCCCAATTCTGTCTGGAATGCTTCCTAGAATTAGCTAGTAAATAGGGGGTCTCTATCACTGACTATATTGAGCGGCACTCCATGTAGTTTAACTATTTCTTTGAAGTAAATCTGTGCTAAACTTTGAGCCGTTCTATTGGATCGGGCAGGTATGAAATGGGCAGTCTTCGTGAAGAGATCTACGATTACCCATATACTGTCGTTTCCTTTCTTAGTTCGAGGCAAGCCATCAATGAAGTCCATCGAAATTTGCTCCCACTTCCATCCTGGAATTTCTAAAGGTTGTAATAGTCCAGCCAATTTCTGCTGATCGCTCTTAACTAGCTGACAAGTGGACCATCCGCTAACATATAATGAAATATCTCTTTTCAAAGCCCTCCACCAGAATGTGCGCTTGATATCGTTATACATTTTGCTCACACCGGGATGGATACTGAGTTTAGACTTGTGGCATTCATCCAGCACTTCCCTTCTGAGCTCAGGAATTTCTGGCACACAAATTCGCCCTTGTAATCTTAGGACCCCTTGGATATCTAGGCTAAAATCTGAGGGTTTTCCTTAACTACGGGGATATTCCCCCATCCTCCTGCTACTCCTGCTCGGCCTCCACGGCCTCCTATAGCTGCTGCTGCTCCTGTAGCCATCAGAGAGAGTACTGTATAAGCAAGAAAAGAGTCAAGCTCATAGATTTGATAATTTTCATATATGATAAAGCAGGGGAACATAAGGAAAGGTAATGATGTACTGATCAAATTGTTTTGCTAATCTGCTTAGCTCATTCTAGGACATTACTAATCCTATCTCTAATGAGCTACTCGCCTTAGAACACTACTAATTCTATTCTTACGAGGTGTTTAATGTGTTAGATCCCGGAACTAAGGTTAACCAAAGCTCTGATACCAACTGCGACGATCCCAAAATCCGTGTGATGGTATTAAGGATAATCATTGGAATATAACACTTCAATCATCATAGCAGAGCACAGATAACAGCAAAAACAATAAATAGAATAATTTTACATGGATATGACAGTGGAATCACAACATGTAACAACATCAGAATAGCACAACGTAGGATATAACTTAGTAAATAAAAGGGAAGTGATCAGTCATCATCGCCAGAGGCGGAATATATACATGCAGTGAGACATAATAAGGGTATCAGTCTACATCGTCGAAGGCGGTACATATACATACGATAATAAATACTGAAAGTAAAGCAGTCTGCATCGCCAGTGGCGGAATAATAATATAAGTACAATAATGGCGGAAAATGTCAAAGTCATCTTTGTGAAGTCAGCCTCGCCATGAGCCAAAATGCACTCTATGCAACAGTGCAGAGCCAAAAACAACCTGTCACCTGTGAACTAGGCTGCCCGTGTGAAAATAAGGGCACCCGCGTTTGCAAAGTGAAACAAACAACGAGTCAGTCATGGGGACTGGTACGAGAAATCTATTTAATACTTTAAACAACAGTAATCAGAAAATCATAGGACCACGCCACTTTCGCGGAACGTGTTTACTCCAGTGATTGCTGGTGCATTTAAAACAAAGTAAATTCTTTAAAACAACGCAATGCTTTTAAAAAGAATGAAGCCATTATAAGACTCAAGTCCCATCATACAATGCAACGCAAGCCGGAGGATAGAGTTTTACCTTATAATGGCCAAATATGCTAGATACGTGTAAAGCAAAATCATTTGATATTATTACTAGTGCATATATGTTTCAAAAACGAATAGCATCATAAATATCAATCATAGGCGACATGAGCGTCCCATGCCACTATGTCGCCATACATAAGTTACAATCGAATCCGTTATCTCGTATTGGAAATTGGATTTCCGTCATGAGTCGAGGCAAGGGGCAAGCTCCTCTCCGCTTCGAGACATTCTAGCAAATGCCTCAGGACTACACACTCTGGGTAACCCCTGGATGCTTCAGGGCCGATCCTCTCTTACGTTTGAGGATTGGCAATTCCTGAACACACGTTTCCCGGTCCTTACAGACCTATAATCGAGGCGCCTCGCATTCCAACAACCACATAGGTGAAAAATAGATATAAATGTCAGGGCTGGTAAGTCACTGACACCACCATAGCTAGACATAAACGTCGTGCTCTCCCTGCAGTCCTTATCCCATTTTTAACTCATACCGAGGTGTGAGGCTCGCGAATCCACGCTATACACAAAGCCAGGCCACGTAGGCCGTGCTTTAATCATCATCCACAAGACTTTGCTTTGCAACAGAAGCCTTGATCACAGCATCTTGGCATGCCACATAGGTAATCCACTCCATACGACTGATTTCTATCGATATATAACCTCTGAGCTCGTACGTCTCAGAGTAGGGCGTTAAGCAAAAGAATAAATTCTCCGCCGCCAAACAGATATATATTTAACAGAGATCAATCAGTATAGAACAAAATCCAATGTCAGACACACAGTCCATTTACACGTCCGTTCTGGGTCTGAACGAAACCGGAGGCGTCAAATTCCTCGTATATCCATACAATCAACACATACGTTCAGACGGCTACTACTTCCGTTCCTTCACGGTAGCTACTCCGGTCAGGAACCTCAGCAGCGCCCATCCAACCGATACGAAGATCGTCGGTCTTGAATCGTCTTTGTATTTCCCAATTCGAATCGCTCGATAAATTATTTGAAATGAGGTTTAGCTCGGTCTTTTCAAATAATTCACGTAATTAGAATTCAAATCAATTCTTTCCATGGTTATATTATTCGACAATCACATTTCAGTTCTTTAGTTTAATTTTCGTGTCAAACACATACAACCATCAAATATCAAACAAATCAAGACAAATTGGTTTATTTCCAATCTATGTTGCTTATAATATTTTATAACGATTTTTCGCCATTTTTATTTATTTAAAAATGGCCATATTTAATTAAACGACGTTTCAGGTCGTGCCGTGGCACTAGCGCTGTTTTTCCCTAATTTGTTTTACACATATCTGAAAATCTAACCGTTGGATTTCTACAAGGTCTATATCAGTGGGAAGATATTCCCAAAGCGAACCCAACGGTTCCAGTTTCGTGAAAATCCGACGGTCGGATCTTCCACACTAGTCGTTTGAAGTTACGGTTTCAAAATTCGAACTGTAGCGTCGTTATTCGATTTAATTAAATTATATTTATATTTATATATAAATATAATCGATTCTGGCGCTGTTTTTCTTCAGATTTGAATTAAACATTCCAGACAATCCAACCATTGGATTTTTACAAGGTTGGTGCCGTTGGAAAGATATTTCCAAGGCGAACCCAGCGGTTGCGGTTTCGGGAAAATCCGATGGTCGGATTTCTCGTACTAAGCGTTTCAAATTACGATTCCAAAACACGAACTGCACGGCTTCGATTCCTTTTAATTATATATATATATATATAAATATAGTTCATTCTATAATTTCAAATATAGTTCATTCATTAATTTCAACTTCGTTTTCACTTCAAATATTTCACTAACGCCTTAATATTTCAAAAAATTTCGCCATAACCTCCTTTGTACGGGAAGGGGTTTGGAAATTTATTGGGCCGTGTTAGGTACCCAATAAATCCTATAAAGCATCCACATATTTATAGTGATATATTCTGGTGTTTACGGGGGAGCGTGTATAGATAATAACTCCAGAGAATAAATTCTCGTCACCCCGTTCCGTGGGGAAATAAATAGTCCATGTGCCGTATCTAATGACTAGAGAGACGTGATTATTGTCAACTCCAGACCCGTGTGGGTTTTTTTTATTAATCTGGCAATTTATCGTTATATTTTATATAGTCCATATCAGTCATCAGTTCAACCTGTAGTATATAATCATCGCCATACAAGCCTCTCGCTCGTATGGTAAATCTTCCACCTCGTCACACAAGCTCCAATTGCTTATGTGGAATATGATGAAGTATGCCTATCATCAAGAAGTATGCCATGTAGTGTAGTTCAAAATTAATTGTTACTATCCTATGGCGATGTTTATTATTTCACACAGAATAACCAGCACTCCGAATCCAATGACATTCACAGGACTTGATATAAAAATAAAATTGCGCAGCCAACTCATCAAGGTTTACCTATTTGTCGGGCATGCAAATAATTTCTTTACTCTACAGCTAATCCATTTTTCCCTGTTCAACACATGTATATATATGCAGAACAAAGCTAATAATAATATTTCTAGCAAACTATTATTTATTTCAACACGTGTGTATTTTTATCAAAGCGTATTCATGATAAAAGAAATATTTTTATCATCAAAAATATTTATTCAACACGTGAATGTTTTTAACTCTTCATATTCACAATAAAGATGTAGTTTTTATTGTCTATTCATCTTATTTTTAAATGCGATAACATTCAACACATGAATTTCAACTCAACGAATGAATTTCAATTCAACACATGAATATTTTCTATAGTTTGTATATATATATATATATATATATAAAAATGTGATTTTTATCGCTAAAGCTATTTGTTTAAATTCAAATAATATTCAACACATGAATTTTGATTCAACGAATGAATTTCAACTCAACACGTGAATATTTTCTATAGTTTGTATAAATAAAAAAAATTGTGATTTTTATCGCTAAAGCTATTTGTTTAAATTCAAATAATATTCAACACATGAATTTCGATTCAACGAATGAATTCCAACTCAACACATGAATATTTGTTTCAACATATGTGATTAATTTCAACAATTGAAAATTATTCTAACACATGAATATTTCAGAAAATTTCGGCAGCATAACGGCAGGGAAGTTAAAACCGGGACCGTCCCTAGTACGGCTCCTCGCTCTATCTTAAAACCTCGCGGTTTTTGACAATGAGGATCATGCATCTAGTTCGCACGCAGGCGGCATGTTTTATTTTCAATTCCTCAATCCTATTCTAATTTGTTTCAACCACAAGAGGGTATTTTTCAACCACAAAGGTATTTTTCAACCACAAAGGTATTTTTTCAACCACAATATCAACCACAAACAATTATTTCCAACCATTCGTTATACCATATAATATCACGTCAATCACAAGCAATAAATATCGTCCATGGTCTGTGGACGAGGGGAGTATATATATATATATATATATATATATATATATATATATATATTATTTCTATAATTCACTTGCATTTCATCACAATTCAAAGCATATATGTTTCATTCAACGCTTGTATAATTTATACATCGCTAATATAACTTATACAACACATGTACATGAGGTATACAATGCGTATATAATTTACACTTCGCTTATATAATTTATACAACACGATTCCATTCACACAATTTAGTTTAGATTCCTCACATTGGTTTTTGTAGTGCTAAAAATCGTAGGAAGATCAGAAAAATCAGCGGCTTCTGCTAGATGGTAGAGAGCCTCCTTGCGGTCACGGTGTCTCCTGTTTCATCAAATTTCGTTAACGAACGAAAAAGATATTATTTTTCAAAGTTTTGCAACACTTAAAAGTGTTATTTTCAATTCAGAATAATAAAGGTCGAACCTTTATATTTCGTTCAGAACTAGGTTTGGGATTTTCGCGAAATCGGTGGAGTATTGGGATGATCGGCGGTGCTGACGTGAAAGAGGGGGGTGGGGGCTTCCTGTCGACGGTGGTCTGGTCCTCTCCGGTGGCCTGTGGCGTCGTCGGCGGCGCTGGGAAGTCTCGAACTTTAGGGGCTCGATTCAGGCGGAGGAGGTGATGGTGGAGGTCGTGTTGGGGTCGGATGTGAAGAGGGGCGAAGGGGCTTTCGAGGGCAGGTGGTGGCGCGGCCTGGTTTCGCCTGTGGCGGCGGGAAAAGGGGAGGGAAGGTCGGAGCTCGATGAACCGTCGAGAGCGAGAGGCGGCTAGGGTTTCCGTGGTTTTTTTTTGAAAGGAAAAATCCTATTGGCCGAGGATTTATAGAAAATTTTTAAATAGTGTTTTTACAAACGAACTCCTTTTCAAACCCAACGACTGTCGCCCCTAGCTAAATACCCCCATCCCGGACACAATGGAATATGTTTCGTAGGCCAATTAGACTGTTACAGTCAGTTATTTTCCAAATTAAAATATAAAACATTCAATATTTAATTTGAACGTACATTTCAATTTGCCAGGGCCACAAACTGAATCGAAAAATTCCAGAAAAATAAATCTAGCTTTGTTTTGATGATACGGTCCCAATAAAACCAGTTTCGTCGAATTCTGAGCTCATATGCAAAATGTCCATTTTCAGGTCGATCCATTTTAGCAAAAATTGACCAATCACATTTTCTTTTGCCCCGCTCACATACTAGCTTCAAAAACTATGAAATTCGAAATCTAGCAATAATTTGACATCCCGGACCCAACAAAAGTGGTTTCGTCGAATTCCGAGGTCGTATGCAAAATATCTATTTTCAAGGGCTATATATGCTAATGGCGACCTTTCTGAAAATTCATTTGGCCATAACTTTTGATTCCCGTTATGAAATTTCGATTTTTCAGATTCGTTAGAAAGGTATTCATAAACAGATTTAAATATTTTCAGTTTCGCTAAAATCCGTTATATTTTCCACCCGGTACAGTCAGACAAAGTTTGTATTCAAATTTCCAAACTGCCATACTATACCCAATTCTTTATTTTATTGAAATATGCTATTTCAATTATTCAAATTCTTTGGTAATAACCAATTTTAAAAATTTTAAATTGGTTCACATTTTCCGGGTTATTACAAAGAGCATGCCTAGGGATTATGACCTAATCTTATACATGGGTTGACAAACTTAGCCCTCAAAAATCATAAGCAAGATAACTAAAAATGAGTGTAGAGGATTGGGTGGTTTCTCGTCCATAAAGAGCATGATTAAAGATTAAGACATAATCTTGTGCATGGGTAGGCAGACTTAGCCCTCCAAAATCCTATAAGCAGGTAAACCAAAGAGATTAGTTAACCTTGGAAGGATGGTATATAGTCAGGTACAAAACATGCCTAAGGATTAAGACTTAATCTCATACTTGGGTAGGTCGACATAAAATTATCTTAAAGCAAAAAACCATTAATACAATATCCGTTAGGACAAAGTCTATACAAATAGAGATCGAGGACCGAAAGGGAAACTTTGCATGACTGCATAACCAAAATAAGTAGCCTAAAAATCCAAATATCTGTATCCAAAAGTTAGAAGACCGAAATACCAAAATCCAAAGATAATGAGCCAGAAACCAAATTCACAAATCCGATGGCCTCAAATCAAAAGAGTCTAGGGAAAACCACATCAATTGATTACCAATTCGCCAGGGCTAGGTCCTGGTCCATTCCTATTCTGAGTCGGAGCAGGCAGTTGTGCCTGTCCCGATACTATGGTATGATTCCTAACATACCGTGCTAGCTCACCACATATGATGGGTTCCTCGATATATCCGAAGATGTCTGTAATCGTTCGTGTCGTGACCATCCAGGTCGTGGAACAAACAATATGAAGCATCGGTATCAAACAAAACTCTAATAGAAACACCTTCAATGAAAAGAATACTTGCACTACAATACATTTACCCTTATCCTTAGTAATAGGGCACTAAAAGGAGTAAGAACTGCATCCAAAGCACATGCCTTCACAATCTACTTATCCGTAGGGGGTAGGGATATCCTTTTTTATGTGCCCAGGATTATAACAACAATAATACTTCTTCTGCTTGATGACCTTGCACTGTCTTGAATAGTGGCCATTCTCCTAGTAAATATAACAAACCACTTCACTCTTATTTTTCTTATGTTCCCCATTTCCTTGCAAATATCACTTTCTCTTATTAGTCCACTTCTATTTACCTCCACTGCTCTATTGCAGCTTCGGTCCTCTTAGCAACAAAGAACCTGTAGTATATTTACCTCCAAAGCACATGCCCTAAACCAGCCGACATTCCCCCGAAATGCGTTGTGCCAATGCCCGACTGGCACGGGACGGTCGTCAAGGAAGAAAGGGGTTTAAAACTATGAATCACCAAAGAACCTGTAGTATATCTCACAGCGCATGGAATAAAATATAATAATAACATACTTGACATAAAACAGGCATGGCAGTGCATAAGCTGAAAACTAAACCATCATAGCAGCGGAATTCAAAATACATCTTATGATCCAAACCATCATTATTACAACTTCAAAATACTATCTTTAAAAAGGAAATGAAAGAGGTACACCACTTACGCCCAAAGCAGTGACCAACAACAGCATAGGAAGAATATATGTAAATAGTACGTGGAAGCGTCCTGCTCGTCTCCTGACAGCTACTCGTGCATAACCACCTAATCTGTCTCTAGTCTGCTCGTTTAGAAGTACCCAGAGTAATAAGAAGAGACAAAAAACTCCGGGTCAGACAAAAGTCTGGTATGAGAGATAACAACAAAACAAAACAATAACATGTATAAATCATCATACCTGAACCTGGACTTGCATCTAAAGAGTTAGCACAACAAGATGTATAGTACTCTAAGGTAACACTAACATATGGTGTAAAGTGGAAGTGTGCATGTCATGGTGATAGCAAACATCAAACATAGCAATCAACCTCATATCTCTCACTCAGTACGCAAAGTATACGATATCCACCACTTTGATCACCAAATCCCTTGCTGCGACCAATTTGCCCTTGGGTCTTAATTACCCCATTGCGCTGGTCCATAGCCACTAATCCCTTGCTATGATCACCTTGCCCTTGGGAGTCCTAATGGCCCCATTGCACTGATCCATAGCCATGCTACGATCATTTGCCCTTGGGACCCATTGCTCTAATCCATAGTGTAACAACCCGTATTTTTGAATAACATGTTATAACATAAATGGAGGCAGAATTAAACTGTAAAATCTAAATCAAGGGAAACGGGCTATGCCTTTGCGTTCGTCTCGGAAAAATACGCGAAATAGAGTCCGAGTTTTCGAAAATCGGAGTCCGTATGACCAAGATATGGCCTCACGAAGTTTCACGAAAAATTCCCAAATTAAAGTATACTTAATTAAGTGAAATGGGTTGCGCAGAGAAATATATATATATATATATATATATATATATATAATTGAAAATTAAATAAATAAATATGCAAAAATGTTCAAAACAGCGAATTGGGAGAGGGGAATAACCGAACCGGCCGATTTTTGAGGTCGACCCGAGCCCGCTGGGTCGACTAGGGGTTAATCCAGGGTGTTTGGCTGTCAACCCGTGGGCCGATTCGCTCAAATGCAGATTTTGCATTTGAATGGTTCTCATGGTTCATCTTTAATCTAAAGGCCCTAGATGGTTCCTACACTTGACTTCTTCCCTAGGACATGCTTTGATGGCTTGGATTGAATCTAGGTTTAATCCTATGGCCTAAAACACTTGCCTAATCTATAAATAAGACCCTAACCTACCCTAAATCATCATTATTCATTCATACAACTAAACTATGGAAAAATCAATCCTCTCATGGCCTCCACTCTCTTCATAAAATTCCTAAATAAATTCCTAAGTGATTTTCCATGCATACAAGTGTTTTCAAACTTGTATGAGCATCATTAGCTTGCATTCAAGTCAAGTTTATATATTTGCATCATAAAGAAAGAGTCTTGATCATTTTGGCTCAAGGGTTTTGCTTGCATTTTGGGTTTAATTGATTTCATAAGGGCTTTGTCATATTTTTGTGACTTCTTAAGCATTGTAAGCCCTATTCTACTTTCATACTTAAACTCTAAAGTTAAATGTATGATATGCAAGTTTAACATGTTGTGATATGCAAGTTTATATGCAAGTTTATCATGTTGTGATATGCAAGTTTATATGCAAGTTTATCATGTTGTGATATGCAAGTTTATATGCAAGTATGCCAAGTTATGTTATGCAAGTTTGGGTTGAAAATTTTGTTCATGCTATCATGTTATGCAAGCTTATTTTGGGTTTATGAACATAAAGCTTTAAGCTTTATGCCAAAGGTTGCATTTTAGCAACATGTAAGTTATCATATCTCTTATGATAACTTGCATGTGAGGCTAAATGCGAACTTATGGCCATCTCTACATGTCATTTAGCACCATGTATCACCAATATGCTAAGTTTGGTTTTATGCATGCTTTTGAGGCCTAAAAATGTAATATGCAAGTGTATGAACATATGAACATTTCATATGCCACCATGTTAAGCTTGTGGCTTCAATACCTTTATGTCATGATTATGCCAAGTTCCCTCTTTCTATCCTTTATGCGCTATTGCGATATGTAAGCGATGGGATTGCGTTTGGGGTTGGGTAAACTTAAAAGACATAAAACATAAGCTTGGGAATTTACCTATTAAGTTAGGTCTACCCATTGGGAATTTACCTATTAAGTTAGGTCTACCCAATTGCTTGAAAACTTGTAACATGTTTTGGAAACATGATGGACATGACACTTAGAAAAGATAAGTGTGGCCAACTCGAGGTTGGGTTGAGTTTGTAGCGTAAACCTACCCGGAACCGACCGGCTTAACTAGTTGCTACAAACAATAGGACCCAATGTGAGAAGTTGGTCATGTTGTACCTTGAACCCGAGGTTAGACCAAGTTGTGGTGTAAAGCTACCCGGACCCGCCCGGCTTAACTAGTAACCACAACAAGGTCTAATGTGAGAGGTTAAGGCGCATTAAATTAATTAATGCCTCGTGATTAGGGTTAAGTCATGGTCCACTTAATACTTAACCAATTTGGGCTTGGTAGATTAATCGGGGTTAAGTCGTGAACTCATCGTTACACTTAACCAAGTTAATCCAGGATTAGCAAGAGGGTTAAACCGTACTTAACCCACTAGAAAAATCCTAGCAATGGGGGCCCACTCCAGCAGTAATCCCAAGTTAGTATCATCATGACCCTAGGGACTAGGCTAGGGTGGGGGCACGATTACTGGACTGGAGGTAAGTGACCAAAAGCGACGGCAGAGGGTATGCCGGTGTAGTTCCGGGCGGACTCTGGTCGTGTACATTGTCCGTAACCGGAGAAAACATGCACGGGTACCAGTAGATCGGGACTGTGCACTCATGTTCATGGTGTCCAGGGGTTGACACCCTAGGGCTTGATACACCCGAAGGGTGGACCCGGCACAGTTCGACTACAATTATGATTGGGCCGTATTGACACCAACACGTGACGAGTTAGGCTTAGGGAGCCGATCGACTAGACCGTTTGGTTGGACCTTGTATTAGGGTCATTTCATGTTATTGGGCCAAAGCTTGGGCCAAGGGATCAATACTTGTTTATTCAAGTCATGTTAGTTTGCTAGTACACCTATGGTGCAAAACCTTAATCCTGATTATGCGATGACACCTTTATCTACCTTGTTAGTTAATCATCATGCTAGTATATTGTTATCCTTATGTTCATCCCTGCTGCTCATGCCAGTTAACTTTATCAGTTTACATTGATTGTAGTAGGGCTTACTCAGTCTTTTTGACTGACCTGTTTTCTTTCGCCTCTTTTCTTCTGTTCCCCCCCCCCAGGTTCTCTGGGAGGGAATACTGGAGCTTAGCTTGGATTTCGGATTGCTTGCTTGTGGGATTTCAGCTCATGTACGGTTTCGACATGAAGCTAGCTATGGTTACCACTTAATTGGGGATAGCACTTATTTATTTCAGTTTTTCAGTTGATGTAACACCCCACCTCCACCAGGGTGGCTCTTGCAAGCACTCTGACTTTGGAGGGGCGTTTGAATCAGGTAAACATGCATAATGATATATCAAGGCAGAACAAGAACATATGTATATATGTAAACAGAGTAAATAACATAGATAAAACAGCGGAAGATTTCAAAACATTTCAAAACATTTCAAAACAAGTCTGGTACAACATAGCTTTCCAAATAAACAAGTCTAGATAAAACAACATCAACTGAAAAACTGAAATAAATAAGTGCTATCCCCAATTAAGTGGTAACCATAGCTAGCTTCATGTCGAAACCGTACATGAGCTGAAATCCCACAAGCAAGCAATCCGAAATCCAAGCTAAGCTCCAGTATTCCCTCCCAGAGAACCTGGGGGGGGGGGGGGGGAACAGAAGAAAAGAGGCGAAAGAAAACAGGTCAGTCAAAAAGACTGAGTAAGCCCTACTACAATCAATGTAAACTGATAAAGTTAACTGGCATGAGCAGCAGGGATGAACATAAGGATAACAATATACTAGCATGATGATTAACTAACAAGGTAGATAAAGGTGTCATCGCATAATCAGGATTAAGGTTTTGCACCATAGGTGTACTAGCAAACTAACATGACTTGAATAAACAAGTATTGATCCCTTGGCCCAAGCTTTGGCCCAATAACATGAAATGACCCTAATACAAGGTCCAACCAAACGGTCTAGTCGATCGGCTCCCTAAGCCTAACTCGTCACGTGTTGGTGTCAATACGGCCCAATCATAATTGTAGTCGAACTGTGCCGGGTCCACCCTTCGGGTGTATCAAGCCCTAGGGTGTCAACCCCTGGACACCATGAACATGAGTGCACAGTCCCGATCTACTGGTACCCGTGCATGTTTTCTCCGGTTACGGACAATGTACACGACCAGAGTCCGCCCGGAACTACACCGGCGTACCCTCTGCCGTCGCTTTTGGTCACTTACCTCCAGTCCAGTAATCGTGCCCCCACCCTAGCCTAGTCCCTAGGGTCATGATGATACTAACTTGGGATTACTGCTGGAGTGGGCCCCCATTGCTAGGATTTTTCTAGTGGGTTAAGTACGGTTTAACCCTCTTGCTAATCCTGGATTAACTTGGTTAAGTGTAACGATGAGTTCACGACTTAACCCCGATTAATCTACCAAGCCCAAATTGGTTAAGTATTAAGTGGACCATGACTTAACCCTAATCACGAGGCATTAATTAATTTAATGCGCCTTAACCTCTCACATTAGACCTTGTTGTGGTTACTAGTTAAGCCGGGCGGGTCCGGGTAGCTTTACACCACAACTTGGTCTAACCTCGGGTTCAAGGTACAACATGACCAACTTCTCACATTGGGTCCTATTGTTTGTAGCAACTAGTTAAGCCGGTCGGTTCCGGGTAGGTTTACGCTACAAACTCAACCCAACCTCGAGTTGGCCACACTTATCTTTTCTAAGTGTCATGTCCATCATGTTTCCAAAACATGTTACAAGTTTTCAAGCAATTGGGTAGACCTAACTTAATAGGTAAATTCCCAATAGGTAGACCTAACTTAATGGGTAAATTCCCAAGCTTATGTTTTATGTCTTTTAAGTTTACCCAACCCCAAACGCAATCCCATCGCTTACATATCGCAATAGCGCATAAAGGATAGAAAGAGGGAACTTGGCATAATCATGACATAAAGGTATTGAAGCCACAAGCTTAACATGGTGGCATATGAAATGTTCATATGTTCATACACTTGCATATTACATTTTTAGGCCTCAAAAGCATGCATAAAACCAAACTTAGCATATTGGTGATACATGGTGCTAAATGACATGTAGAGATGGCCATAAGTTCGCATTTAGCCTCACATGCAAGTTATCATAAGAGATATGATAACTTACATGTTGCTAAAATGCAACCTTTGGCATAAAGCTTAAAGCTTTATGTTCATAAACCCAAAATAAGCTTGCATAACATGATAGCATGAACAAAATGTTCAACCCAAACTTGCATAACATAACTTGGCATACTTGCATATAAACTTGCATATCACAACATGATAAACTTGCATATAAACTTGCATATCACAACATGATAAACTTGCATATAAACTTGCATTTAAACTTGCATATCATACATTTAACTTTAGAGTTTAAGTATGAAAGTAGAATAGGGCTTACAATGCTTAAGAAGTCACAAAAATATGACAAAGCCCTTATGAAATCAATTAAACCCAAAATGCAAGCAAAACCCTTGAGCCAAAATGATCAAGACTCTTTCTTTATGATACAAATATATAAACTTGACTTGAATGCAAGCTAATGATGCTCATACAAGTTTGAAAACACTTGTATGCATGGAAAATCACTTAGGAATTTATTTAGGAATTTTATGAAGAGAGTGGAGGCCATGAGAGGATTGATTTTGCCATAGTTTAGTTGTATGAATGAATAATGATGATTTAGGGTAGGTTAGGGTCTTATTTATAGATTAGGCAAGTGTTTTAGGCCATAAGATTAAACCTAGATTCAATCCAAGCCATCAAAGCATGTCCTGGGGAAGAAGTCAAGTGTAGGAACCATCTAGGGCCTTTAGATTAAAGATGAACCATGAGAACCATTCAAATGCAAAATCTGCATTTGAGCGAATCGGCCCACGGGTTGACAGCCAAACACCCTGGATTAACCCCTAGTCGACCCAGTGGGCTTGGGTCGACCTCAAAAATCGGCCGGTTCGGTTATTCCCCTCTCCCAATTCGCTGTTTTGAACATTTTTGCATATTTATTTATTTAATTTTCAATTTTATATATATATATATATATATATATATATCAATATATATATATATATATCAATATATATATATATATATTTCTCTGCGCAACCCATTTCACTTAATTAAGTATACTTTAATTTGGGATTTTTTCGTGAAACTTCGCGAGGCCATATCTTGGTCATACGGACTCCGATTTTCGAAAACTCGGACTCTATTTCGCGTATTTTTCCGAGACGATCGCAATGGCATAGCCCGTTTCCCTTGATTCAGATTTTACAGTTTAATTCTGCCTCCATTTATGTTATAACATGTTATTCAAAAATATGGGTTGTTACATTCTTCCCTCCTTAAAGGATTTCGTCCCCGAAATCTCCAAGTTAGGAAGAACGTATCCTACCATACATCATCCATCTACTCAAAACATCATCCACGAGCAATCATTGTCCTTAAAAGGTTCTAAATGCTGTATGATCATATGCAAAGGTGTGTGTATATGTACTTATCTAATGCGAAAATCAGGAGGTTACTGATTCAGTAAACCCCCTTAATGCAAAATATGTTAGTGAAATGAGTCCATATGTTTGTAAATTCCTAACATAATTTATAATCTCTACATGAGTGCACATAACATTCATCCATATGCAACATCCACGTGATAGCATAACAAGTTTTCATCCATGAATAAGCATAAACACTCATGCATATGCGGTATGAAAGTGTGTGAGCCGATCTTAGTGCCTAACATGTATTATGCATCCACGAGTATCCACTTGCAAACACTTGCAACCACTTGCAACCACTTGCAACCATCAAGCATAACATGTTTCAAACACATGTTTCATCCAAAGGGTTTCCACCTAAGGTTCTCATGACAAGATTGACACGATAAACTAGATAAAAATGGATAGCAAAGAGAAAGATATGCTAACAAAGAAAAGAGATTGAGAGTGTACCCTCAAAAAGGAATGGATAAAGCCCACGCATCTTCTCCTCGGTTTCCCAAGTTGCTTCTTCTTCGGCTTCACCCCATTGAACCTTCACCAATTTGACCTCTCGATTCCTTAGCTTCTTGGTCTCCGTCCCCAAGATACGAATCAAAGCTCTCCTCAAGGTAGCCTCTTTCTCCACTTCTACATCTTTTAGAACACTTGGCTCAACAACCTCTGCTGATTCATGTAAACACTTCCGGAGATGCGAGACATGAAAAACATCGTGTACTCCAGCAAGCTTCTCGGGCAACTTCACTCTATAAGCCATCTGCCTGATCCTCTCTATAATAGGGAATGGTCCAATAAACCTCGGTGCCAACTTCCCAACAGCTCCAAATCGGACCACATTCCGCAAAGGAGAAACCTTCACGAAAACCATATCCCCAACATCAAACTCCAAATCCGTTCTTCGCTTATCAGCATAGGATTTCTGTCGGTCTTGGGCCGCTTTCATCCGTCTCCGAATCAACTCGATCTTCTCGGATGTATCTCTGATCATATCAGGCCCAAGTATAAGCTCATCTGTAGTCTCCCACCAACATGTAGGCGACTTGCACGGCCTCCCATATAAAGCTTCAAATGGTGCCATCCCTATGCTTGCCTGATAACTGTTATTATATGCAAACTCAACAAGAGGAAGATGGTCTTCCCAAGTACCACCAAAATCCAGAATACAAAGCCTCAACAGATCCTCGAGTACCCTATTCACCCTTTCGGTTTGACCGTCCGTCTGTGAGTGATAAGCCGTACTTAGATTCAACCTTGTGCCCACAGCTTCTTGCAAGCTATTCCAGAATTGACTTGTAAAGATTGGGTCACGGTCACTGACTATACTAGAAGGGACTCCATGTAGTCTCACAATCTCATGAAGATATACAGACGCTAGCCAAGATGCGGTCCTCTTGCTCTTCACCGGAATGAAATGAGCACTCTTCGTAAGTCTATCCACAATAACCCAAATGCTCGTATTCCCTTTCCTTGACCTTGGTAGCCCATCGATAAAATCCATGGAAATACTCTCCCACTTCCATAGTGGAATTTCTAGAGGATGCAATAGCCCACTGGGCTTCTTCGACTCGGCCTTAAGTTGCTGGCAAATGATACATCTAGAGACAAATTCTGCCACATCCTTCTTCATCCCAGGCCAAAAGAAAATGCGCTTCATATCTTTATACATCTTATCTCCGCCCGGATGTATAGTCAACTTAGAGCGATGCGCTTCCTCAAGAACTCTTCTTACTAGATCTTCTACCATTGGAACACATAACCTTCCGTCTCTCCTCAGCCAACCCTTGTCATCAATAGAATATCGAGCGAGATGACTAGACGTCTCTCCTCGAATTAGCTTATCCATAATCTCAACTATCTGAGGGTCTTCTCTCTACGAAGCCCCAACTTGATCAAGAAGGGTAGGTCTGAGTTCCAGAGATGCTAAAGAACCGGTCATCGACTCAATCGCCAAAGAGAAATCAAAGGTTGCCACATACTCTAAATTCTTCATCTCAACGAATAGAGGACTTAGGGTCAACCTTCTTCTACTCAATGCATCTGCTACCACATTCCCCTTGCCAGGGGTATAAGCTATCTCAAAATCGTAGGACGCCAAGAATTCCATCCATCTTTGTTGCCTCAGATTTAGATCCTTCTGAGAAAAGAGATACTTCAATGACTTGTGATCGGTATAAAGCTCAAATCTTTCTCCCAGAAGATAATGGCGCCAAGCCTTGAGTGCATATACTATTGCTGCCAACTCTAAGTCATGAGTGGGATAATTCTTCTCATGCACTTTGAGTTGTCTACCGCCAAAGCATATCACTCTTCCTTCTTGCATAAGAACAGCTCCTAACCCCGTGCCACATGCATCGGTGTATACGGTAAATAACTTCCCTCCATCGGGCAAAGCTAGAACAGGTGCTGATGTGAGGGCTCTCTTGAGCTTCTGAAAAGTAAGCTCGCATTCTATGCTCCAAGCAAAAACTAAATTCTTCTTCGTCAATTTAGTGAGAGGAGCGGATATCTTTGCGAAGTCCTTGATGAACTTCCGGTAGAAACCCGCAAGACCTAGAAAACTTCTCACTTCGGTTGCATTCCTTGGAGTCTTCCAATCCTGAACTGCCACTACCTTAGCGGGATCCACCGCTAAGCCTTGCTTAGATACTATATGCCCAAGGAATCTAACTTCCCTTCTCCAAAAGTGACACTTGGAGAACTTGGCCTTCAACTGATGCGCTCTAAGTGTATCCATCACCTCCATGAGATGCCTTGCGTGCTCTTCCTCATCCTTAGAGAAGATCAGAATATCATCTACGAAGACCACGACAAACTTGTTCAAGAACTCCCTGAATACCCTACTCATCAAGTCCACGAAATATGCGGGTGCATTAGTCAAGCTGAACGGCATGACAAGCCATTCGAAGAATCCATCTGGAGTTCTGAACGCAGTCTTGTCTATACTATCTTCAGCTACCCTGAGCTGATGGAACCCCGTAGCAAGATCAAGCTGAGAGAAAACAGAAACACCGACAAGCTGGTCAAAGAGATCATCAATCCTCGGTAACGGGTGTCTGTTCTTCTTAGTCAGCTTATTCAACTCTCGATAGTCAACGCAAAGTCGGAGAGAACCATCCGCCTTGGTAGCAAATACCACAGGAGCTCCCCATTCAGATATACTTCATCTAATGAAGTTCTTCTCAAGCAACTCTTTCACTTGCTTACTTAGCTCCCGCCTTTCACGCGGAGCCATGTGCCGAACGGGCAAAGAAATAGGCTTTGCATTATCCACCAGATAAATGCGGAAATCAATCTCTCGCTTAGGGGGCAACCCCCTAACTTCATCGAAAACATCCGGATACTCTCGAACCACTCTCACAGACTGAAGAGTTTCCATTGACGAGTCGAGTGATTCCAGATAGCACAACATGACGGGACCTCTCGGATCACAAGAAATCTCTAGGGTGTTTCCCAGGCGAGTCACGAGCCTCACAACCCTATGCTCACAATCAAGAATGGCTCCATATCTGGACAGCCAATCCATGCCCAATATCAATCCGTATCCCCTAAAACCAAGAACATAAGCACTGCACAAGAACTCTACACTCAGTATAGAGATCCTCAAATCCCCACATATCATAGACAAATGGGCGGAACCCCCAATAGGATTTGAGACACAGACGGGATCATCTACCAAGCTAGTACTAAGGTGCAAACTATCAACAAGATCAGATGAGATAAAGCTATGCGATGCACCAGAATCAAACAAGGTACGAACTGGAAAATCAGAAATATATACAAGGCTCTCAACAGAAATACTACCTCGATCGGGAACTGGAGCGACATTGAGAGCATGAACTTGCCCTCCTGAAGGTCCAGCACGCTGAGTCTGACCCTGGCCTTGCCCTTGCTTCCTCGGGCAATCCTTACTGAAATGTCCAGTCTCACCGCAGAAAAAGCATTCACCATTCTTCCTTTTCCTCTTCTTACAATCCTTAATAAGATGCCCAACTGAACCGCAATAATGGCACATCCCCTTGTTGTTCTTGCCCATGTTGTTATTGCCCTTGTTGTTGTTCCCCTTGTTGCCTTGACTCTTGTTCTTGTTCTGATTGCCTTGACTGCTCTGACCACTTGGATTACCCTGATTTCCTTTTCCCTGGGAATCAGTCTTCTTGGCTTGAGTATCATTCATCTTGGTTTCTTTCTTGACATCTCCCTGAAGTAACGCCATATCAACCAAACTCTCAAATGTTGCCCCATGGGGAATATGTGACATAGCCAATCCCTGCAACGGCTCATTCAATCCTCTAGCAAAACGAAGAGCCTTCTTCTGAGGAGTATTCACCATATCCAAGCCAAAACGAGCTAACTGATTGAACTTGTTCACATATTCTTTGACAGACATATCTCCTTGTTTCAAAGTTATGAACCTCTCCATTTGCAGATTCTCCTCAGCAGAAGATAGAAACTTAAGCATGAACCTTGCCCTGAAATCAGCCCAAGTCTCAACAGGCCTAGTACCATTGGTGACTTCCCACCAATAAGCGGCTTCATCCTTCATAAGCCAAACCGCCAACAAGAGCTTCCTCTGATCGTCTAACCCAAAGATAGCAAACAAATCCTCGGTCTCTTTCAACCAATTTCTGGCCTCTACAAAAGTCTCAGTGCCTTGAAAGTTCTTGCCACTCATTGCTTTGAAATCATTGCAAGTCTTTGCGAAGTCCACTTGAGGATGCTGAGGGGGAGGAGGAAGAGGAACCTCAGCGACAGGAGGAGGAGGAACATTAACCCCGGAGGAGGAGGAGGAACATTAATACCGGAGGAGGAGGAACATCTGCGGGGCCGGCTTCGGTCGCCCTAGCCTCCAAAAGTCTCCTATACCAAACAGGTACGTGTACTCCCTCCAGAATAGCAAAGTTATCGGCCATACTGAAAACGAAGAAAAAGACAGATTCAGAATGGAGAAAAACGAAGGAATTTTGCTAATGGCTTTTTGGGGAATAGCCTTTAAAATAAACTAGACTTTTCTTTGGAAAATACTTTATACTTGGTTTTGAAAATAGTTTTCCAAAAGTTTTCTAAAAGCCTTTTTGTTCCTTCTCGTACCATATGCTCTGATACCAAATGTAACACCCCACCTCCACCAGGGTGGCTCTTGCAAGCACTCTGACTTTGGAGGGGCGTTTGAATCAGGTAAACATGCATAATGATATATCAAGGCAGAACAAGAACATATGTATATATGTAAACAGAGTAAATAACATAGATAAAACAGCGGAAGATTTTAAAACATTTCAAAACAAGTCTGGTACAACATAGCTTTCCAAATAAACAAGTCTAGATAAAACAACATCAACTGAAAAACTGAAATAAATAAGTGCTATCCCCAATTAAGTGGTAACCATAGCTAGCTTCATGTCGAAACCGTACATGAGCTGAAATCCCACAAGCAAGCAATCCGAAATCCAAGCTAAGCTCCAGTATTCCCTCCCTGAGAACCTGGGGGGGGGGGGGGGGAACGGAAGAAAAGAGGCGAAAGAAAACAGGTCAGTCAAAAAGACTGAGTAAGCCCTAGTACAATCAATGTAAACTAATAAAGTTAACTGGCATGAGCAGCAGGGATGAACATAAGGATAACAATATACTAGCATGATGATTAACTAACAAGGTAGATAAAGGTGTCATCGCATAATCAGGATTAAGGTTTTGCACCACAGGTGTACTAGCAAACTAACACGACTTGAATAAACAAGCATTGATCCCCTGGCCCAATCTTTGGCCCAATAACATGAAATGACCCTAATACAAGGTCCAACCAAACGGTCTAGTCGATCGGCTCCCTAAGCCTAACTCGTCACGTGTTGGTGTCAATACGGCCCAATCATAATTGTAGTCGAACTGTGCCGGGTCCACCCTTCGGGTGTATCAAGCCCTAGGGTGTCAACCCCTGGACACCATGAACATGAGTGCACAGTATCGATCTACTGGTACCCGTGCATGTTTTCTCCGGCTACGGACTATGTGCACGACCAGAGTCCGCCCGGAACTACACCGGCGTACCCTCTGCCGTCGCTTTTGGTCACTTACCTCCAGTCCAGTAATCTTGCCCCCACCCTAGCCTAGTCCCTAGGGTCATGATGATACTAACTTGGGATTACTGCTGAAGTGGGGCCCCATTGCTAGGATTTTTCTAGTGGGTTAAGTACGGTTTAACCCTCTTGCTAATCCTGGATTAACTTGGTTAAGTGTAACGATGAGTTCACGACTTAACCCCGATTAATCTACCAAGCCCAAATTGTTTAAGTATTAAGTGGACCATGACTTAACCCTAATCACGAGGCATTAATTAATTTAATGCGCCTTAACCTCTCACATTAGACCTTGTTGTGGTTACTAGTTAAGCCGGGCGGGTCCGGGTAGCTTTACACCACAACTTGGTCTAACCTCGGGTTCAAGGTACAACATGACCAACTTCTCACATTGGGTCCTATTGTTTGTAGCAACTAGTTAAACCGGTCGGTTCCGGGTAGGTTTACGCTACAAACTCAACCCAACCTCGAGTTGGCCACACTTATCTTTTCTAAGTGTCATGTCCATCATGTTTCCAAAACATGTTACAAGTTTTCAAGCAATTGGGTAGACCTAACTTAATAGGTAAATTCCCAATGGGTAGACCTAACTTAATAGGTAAATTCCCAAGCTTATGTTTTATGTCTTTTAAGTTTACGCAACCCCAAACGCAATCCCATCGCTTACATATCGCAATAGCGCATAAAGGATAGAAAGAGGGAACTTGGCATAATCATGACATAAAGGTATTGAAGCCACAAGCTTAACATGGTGGCATATGAAATGTTCATATGTTCATACACTTGCATATTACATTTTTAGGCCTCAAAAGCATGCATAAAACCAAACTTAGCATATTGGTGATACATGGTGCTAAATGACATGTAGAGATGGCCATAAGTTCGCATTTAGCCTCACATGCAAGTTATCATAAGAGATATGATAACTTACATGTTGCTAAAATGCAACCTTTGGCATAAAGCTTAAAGCTTTATGTTCATAAACCCAAAATAAGCTTGCATAACATGATAGCATGAACAAAATGTTCAACCCAAACTTGCATAACATAACTTGGCATACTTGCATATAAACTTGCATATCACAACATGATAAACTTGCATATCACAACATGATAAACTTGCATATAAACTTGCATTTAAACTTGCATATCATACATTTAACTTTAGAGTTTAAGTATGAAAGTAGAATAAGGCTTACAATGCTTAAGAAGTCACAAAAATATGACAAAGCCTTATGAAATCAATTAAACCCAAAATGCAAGCAAAACCCTTGAGCCAAAATGATCAAGACTCTTTCTTTATGATGCAAATATATAAACTTGACTTGAATGCAAGCTAATGATGCTCATACAAGTTTGAAAACACTTGTATGCATGGAAAATCACTTAGGAATTTATTTAGGAATTTTATGAAGAGAGTGGAGGCCATGAGAGGATTGATTTTGCCATAGTTTAGTTGTATGAATGAATAATGATGATTTAGGGTAGGTTAGGGTCTTATTTATAGATTAGGCAAGTGTTTTAGGCCATAGAATTAAACCTAGATTCAATCCAAGCCATCAAAGCATGTCCTGGGGAAGAAGTCAAGTGTAGGAACCATCTAGGGCCTTTAGATTAAAGATGAACCATGAGAACCATTCAAATGCAAAATCTGCATTTGAGCGAATCGGCCCACGGGTTGACAGCCAAACACCCTGGATTAACCCCTAGTCGACCCAGCGGGCTTGGGTCGACCTCAAAAATCGGCCGGTTCGGTTATTCCCCTCTCCCAATTCGCTGTTTTGAACATTTTTGCATATTTATTTATTTAATTTTCAATTATATGTATATATATATCAATATATATATATTTCTCTGCGCAACCCATTTCACTTAATTAAGTATACTTTAATTTGGGAATTTTTCGTGAAACTTCGTGAGGCCATATCTTGGTCATACGGACTCCAATTTTCGAAAACTCGGACTCTATTTCGCGTATTTTTCCAAGACGATCACAATGGCATAGCCCGTTTCCCTTGATTCAGATTTTACAGTTTAATTCTGCCTCCATTTATGTTATAACATGTTATTCAAAAATACGGGTTGTTACACATAGCCTCTAATTCGTCTCTCAGTGGTGGACTAAAGTTATAGATATCGATAACCCATTTGAACACGTCCCGCTGCAAAGCCTAACTCATGAAGTTAACTCATTGGTTCCCATCTGGATCCTGAGTTCAAACTTCCCATTTAGACTACCTTTGAATCTCGGGTTTTTAGTCTTCTCCGGATCGGTTCGGAAACAAGCTTCCATTCAGGTCAACCTTCTTCCCCTCGTTCAGTTTGTGATCATCAACCCTGTTCGGGTTGTGCCATCTTCACCGGGTCGGTTCGGTTTGGTTCGTGGTAGGTCCTCCGAGTCGTGCCTCTTCAGGTCATGGGTCCCTATTCAGCTCGTGGTGCTTTGGTTTGGTCGCGAGCTTTGGTTCGGGGTTGATACTCCGGTTCGTGGCTACCAGGCGGTTTGGGATCAGGCTTTGCGGCTCGTGGGAAGGTGACCCTCCAAGCTCTGGTTCGTGGTTCGCGCATGTGAGCGGTTCGGGGATGGCAAGATCGAGCAGGTGGCTCGTGTACTTTGGGTCGGTTCGTGAGGGGGTCACGATCGGGGTGAGGCGATCTGATCCGGTCCATTTTTTGCACCTCTTACAGGAAGCTATTTACGCTATATGACGGCGTTTTCGAGCATTCTAACTTCACTAAATAATCATAAACTATTCCAAACAATAGTAACAACATATAGGTTCAATCAAAAAGGTCAAAACATCAAGCATACAGGTTGTTTTAGATCAAACATACGCAAAATCCATGATTTTCCCCTTAATCCCCTTAACCATGTTTAACTATAGGATTAGCAGACTTAATCCAAATTAACCAAAATTTTCACTCATGATCTAAAGTAATATTTCAAAAAAAATCATATTTTTTGAGTCATAAACGCTAATTATCACTAATCACCACTAACTAGCCGTAGTTAATAAATAAACATGCTAATCACTCACCTTAGCCACAAATAAATTTCAGATCTGAAACTCTAACTGATTTGGAATGGATCCCAATGTATTCCAATAGCTTTATCTCGATTTCTATGCTAATCCACCTTAATTTGGTATAGATTTGGCTAATATGTGATTAGAAAATGATTAAGGATGAATTTAGAAGGTGGAGGCCATTGCTAGGGTTAGAAGAAGGTAACTGGCGGCTAGAAAACTGAAATGAAATGTTTTCCCAAACCGTTTCAGCTCTCCCATAACCCTAATCCCGAAGTGGGTTATGGGCTTAGCTGTTAATCACCCCAACAAGCCTAATTATGCTATTTTTCACCTTCCAAACCTTATTTCAGCCATATCTCCCAAACGGTAAGTCCGTTTGACAAATGCGACCACTTTACGGAATGGTAAACCATCATCTGACTCCAATGGAAGTGGTCTTAGGTCAAAACTACTTACCAATCAGAAGTTGTAGGCAAAACAAGGTTCTCCTAGGGTAAAACGGTCATTTAAAATTCAGCAAAAATCATGAACATTGGAAATGACCCCAATAGTCGTTTCCCAAAGTCACACGACCATACGACTTCATATGTGAATGGAATAAATATTCTACTATCCTCCGATACGTAGAATGTGGGTTGTTACAAACAGCCACACTAGCCATATATTCCTTAGGGTACAGATTCTTATGCCTAATAACTTTCTCCCTATTTTTCCAAAGGGATCATCAACATGATCAGTAATCTTCTCTTCAAATTACTTATCCAAACCAACAACGAGTTTCTCATTCCCCTTCAGAGGTGCATATGTGAAAGACATTCCATACTTAGAGAGGGCATCAAATTCTGAAAAATATTCTGAGGTAGACATATCTCCTTGTTTCAGCTCGAAAAACTTCCTGAATGAAATAGACTTGTAGGCTATAAGAATAAACATCTCTTCAAATCTGGCCTTGAACCGATCCGAAGTAACATGGTGCTATGGAGTGGTGATGCTAATAACATTCCACCAATTAATAACTCGACCTTGAAGTCGTCTAGTGTAATGGCCCGAATTTCCATAATCTTTGAGTCGACTAATAACACCACACGTCCAACCCAAATTACATAAAAATATGGATCATTAGTAGAAAGAAGTTAGATGATGAGAAATAGAAAGAAAGAAAAATTAGAAAAGAAGAAAACGAAGAATACAAATCTCACAGTGGAACGAATAAAATATATTAAATAACATAACTTTTGAAATACAAATCAGTAACTGTATATACGTACCATTATCAGAGCACAACATTTATTCTTGGAACAGTTATAAACACCTGTTTCTAGATACAACATAGTACACAACGAAAAATATGATAGTCGATAGCTAACTGGTAAAGCCTCCTGCTTCCAGCTCTTCCAAGTGAATCTGAAAAGTCACGACTACTTGACTGCCCATACAAATTTGGGCACCCAAGAATTTAGGGAAAACAAAACAAAATAAACTCTGGGTCAGTTATGGGACTGGTGTGAGTAAACTCCAACCATTGGTTTAACTTTCAAAATCCTTTCAAAGAAATGATAATCATAAGACCGATCCACACATAAACACGGATGGTTTTTACCTTAAGATAACCCAAAAATATTTTGATATCAAAATCCAGTGATATTATAATAGTGTCTACATCAAATAAATAGAATCTAGCGGAACGCTTGCATCTTACGCTCCATATATAATATAAAATCAAAATTGCAGGGCGCTTATTGGAGATTGGATTTCCAACATGACAAGGTATGGAACCACCTTCTGATCAGTGTACTCTAGAGGGGATACACTGGGGTTCAACAAGAACGTCTTGCCACCCGGCCCATACATGACCGACCACTCATTTTGCTTGAGTGTATCGAATGTATATCACCAACGGTTCGGATCATCAACCGTTTCCCGAAAGGGACAACATCAATAGATTTAAAAAGCAAATGGAATTTCCGTAGATAGGTGATTATACATCCTAATGGGAGCGACCCACCTAACCATGCTGCCTGCCCGATTTTTGTCAATTCCCGGTTGTGAGGCTTGAGGTTTGAATTATCTTCCAGGACATCTGGTCATCATTCACTTTGAATGCCACATCGTCAGATCCATCGGAAATCACTAATTGATTCCCACAAAAATACTCAGTTTGTTAGGCTAAAGAAGTTTTCCCTTCTTTGCCACCAACTTCGTATGTTTGAAGGAATCAATGTACGTAATCCTTTTGGAAATACTCTGTCAGACACTCATCCTTACAAGTTGTCCTGGGTCTGGACAAAATGAAGGCACCATTCTATTAATCCATCTTAGGAAATTTCTACCTAGGATTAACAGAACAGCCCTTGCACTTTACTCCGTCATCATAATCTCTTCAACGTAAGTTGATCTGTAACGCTTATGCCAATACGAAGTGGTTTTCAGATATTAAATTGATCTCGGTCTCTCCGTATTAACAACGGAGGTATAAAACAAATCAAAACTTTGATAGTCGGTGATTTAACTATCAAAGGAACATCCATTCAACCAACGACCCTATTTCCAAATGGAAATTCTACTGATCAACCATCAAGCAATACTGGCCCCTATTTATATAAATTCCTTATTTTGTTATCAATTCCAAATTTCCATCATTCCTATCTTTTCAAAGCTCGATTTTCTCTCTCGATTCTTGTAAAACATTTTCAATATCCTAATTCTTTATTCGAGAAAATATCTCTATTCCAGTAAGAAAACAATTCTATATATTCACGATTCCTTATTTTCTGTATTTGGAAAATATACTTTATTAATATCTGAAAAATACTTCCATATTCCATTTCTTAATTCTTGGTTGACCAATTCATTTCATTTTCTACGTATAGAAAATATTTCTTATTTTATTTGGGAACACATTTCAAAATCCTATAAATTAGCGTGATGTTATAAAACATTGTTATTATAACTCAAACCATTAATCATTTATTAACTAACCATATTGCTAACCAATCTTCACTATAGAACCTTAACCATTTCTCCATCAATCATGAAGTCAATCAAGTTAGGTATAATTACTTCTTAGACCTTAATTGAACAACATTCTCGACTTCGCAATAGTCAAAGCTCACAACTTCAAACAAAACCTCGCTTACATGACTTTCGGGTTCAATCTAAGAATAAACTTCTTTTACGGAAAAACATTGATTATAGCTGTAGCGTTATAATTGCTGTTTAGATTTATAAAACATTTATTATAACGACAGCACTAAAATCGCTATTTAGATTTATAAAACATCTATTATAACAGCAGCGTTAAAATCGCTGTTAGATTTATAAAACATTTGTTATAACGACATCGCTAAAATCGTTGTTTACATTTACAAAAAATTTATGATAACAGTAGCATTATAATCGCTGTTTAGAGTTATAACAGTAGCGTTATAATTGTTGTTCCCAAATAATTGGTATATGAAAACATAACTTGTACTTATTAATTCAATTAATAAGTAAATAAATAAATAATTAGATTTGATTCAAAACGGAAATTAAAAATAACTACTTCCCTAAATTCGATATAATCGAATTCCAATAATTAACTCTCTCTCGAATAATCTATATTCAATTTATATTCCGAACCTCAGAATTAATTTACCATTCCAGGTCAATTCAAAATAAAAATTTACTTTGGAATTTATCCTTTTCAAATCATTATCCAATTCCATTATAGCCATTTCAGTCTACATACGTTATTACACTTTATTTATATTTCCAATTTTAAACTAAAACTCATCATTTTCTTTTAAAACGACTGCACATTTCCCTTTTCATTAAAATTCCAATTTGGATTCATATTTCAAACCTAGATTTCCTTTATAGATGCTTTCATTTGCGAAATATCTGCTCTAAACAATTATTCACTTTAATTGTGAATAATACTTTTTTTTACATAATCAAATCCATTTGATTTTACCCTATCAAATCCAAATTCCATTATAACTTTACAATTGTTTATAGAAAATCTCATTATTAATTTTAAATATTTAAAATCCCGTTTAAAATTTCCTTTATAATTTCCTAGGTTCAAATCTATTTTCAAACATTGGTCTCAAAACCGATTTTCACTTTCACATATAAATTCATATTTGAACTTATATTTCAATTTACACAATGATCAATGATTCACTTAATTTATATTCTTATTTATAAACAACTACTTGATTTATCCACTTGAACAGGTTTCTAATTTCAACTCTATTTGAAATTTTATTTCTATTTTGAAAATAAATTCCATTTTAAATCCAAATTTCCCTTCATATTCGAAAATATTTTACCATATCTAAAATACCAGGTTTCTGGGGCCGGGGTAAATCAAACACAATATATCCAATCATGGATTATATAACACATCATATATCACAGTTAAGTAAAAAAATAATATAAATGTTGAGGAACCCAGTTGGATCCCTCCAACCTGTTTCCCTGCATCCACAGATGTTAATCAACATCAATAATATTATTTTCACATGAATATGAAATATCATAGTAACAGAACTAATAATCGATCAACGATATAACTGTATCAACCATTTCAACCATTTTTCAACCATTCATCCCAACAACCATCACATAGTATAAAATTATTATAAATAAATTTAAAACTCGTTTATATAAAAATATAAACAAGCCAGAGTTAGTGAGTTTACTCACCTAGGTTTTTTCAGTTGTTGATTCTGCTTTTGTTTCATCGAAAATGAAACAGTCATTTGACTTTTCTATGGAATTCCAATAGATCTGTTTTTAGCAACAAGAGTTCCACTATGTAGATTTCATAGTTACGGTTCCATTATGAACGGTTTCATCGAATTCTGTTCACGAATGAGATAGTCGCACACGTTATAAGTTTCTAGTTTGAAATAAAATTAAAACGCGAATGACCTTATCAAGTTAATCACTTTACTTTACCCTAAATAAATCGTTTTAAAGCATGCTAATCATCTTCTACACAGCGAACTCACGGACCCGGGCACGAACGAAAACAACCCCCGATCATCTCCTCCCAGCATCGCTTGTACACTTTTAAAGAGCACCACAAACATTAACACTGTCTACCCATTCGATGTTTCTTTAAATTTGATTTCAGTTATACCCTTAAATGCTGCTATCTCACCCAAACTCCTCACTGCCTTAACCATGCAAATGGAAATATTACTTGTCATATTCTCAAATGTCAAAACCACTTCAGTCCTTTGCAAAACCAACAACAGCTACTCCGTTACTTTAGTATTATTATTTTTCTTGAACCCTACTCCTACGAAAAAATTGGACTTCGCCATTCTAATTCCCAATAACTCACTCCATGATGCTCAGAATTTCCCACCACTGAACCTTCACAGCCTTGAAAAATTTCATACAATAGATCGACCTCAAACCCCTCCTCGTTTTTAATAGCAAAACCTTCCCCGTATACTCTGCTCTGATAAACATAGGAAATGCTCGATGCATTACAAGCCTCCACGTCCCTGTCTCAACGAAACCACTCAAAATTTGGATCGAACTCGTCCTCTTTGCGACCTCTTTGATTGCCTCACCACCGCAATCAATCCGCAGTCACTCTTCAAAATTTGTCGAGGTGTCCTCCTCCACACGCATAGTATTTTGTGCGACATAAGTTTCCATCGTTCAACCCAATAAAATTCATATAAGTTTGGTTTTCTGCCATAAATCCAAAAAAATAGCCTCTTCATCAATCACGGCTTCAAACCCCCAAATCTTTAAACCCTAATTGCGCTGCTTAAGAACTTGAGCTCGACAAAAATGATCGGACCTAGAGAAGTTAATATGAAGATGAAGAGAATTATCAAAGGAGTTCAGATATATTTATTTTTATTTTTAAGTGGATGGTTATTTCATGGTATTACTGAAATGAAATGAAGATGGAAGACGCAAGAGGATTTGGGGAAGAGAGGGTACATGGCTGTTTATTTATAAAGGTGGAAATGAAGTTGGTTTCAAATGTGAAAAGGGGTAGCCGCAACCCTTGACTAAATTACACCAATTGCTTTCACTTTTAAGATTTGTAAGGATTCACACAGAAGATTTTATCATGTGCAAACTGACATGAGGCAACCCTTATTTAATTATAATGTATGTGGCCGACAAGTTTGACCAATAACAATATATACTTGTTGCCGAGATATTTTCTCTAGTGTCCCTATCATCTGTATAAAAGTATTCGAGCCAAGGACAAAAGATATAGGAGTGTTTGATTATTTCTTTCTAGCCGAGAAATTTAACTTTGAAAATTTGTAAAGATCGGGGTTGGATTTTTCTTGTGTTTTAATCTTGGCTTCGGATGCCAGGCACACCGTATTTTAAAGTGAAATGTCAATATCAGCTAATCACGGAAATGTTGTCTAAAGGACAAACAACTGTAAAAATTTCATTATACGTTTTGAACAAAGATTTTGGCCACATGATAAAATAAGATCTTGGTAGGTTTAGGATTGGATATTATCTTTGATTTCCTGAAAATGACACTTTATGATTTTACTTATGATTAAAGTTCATGCCTCATACGCGCATATACATTATCTGATTGAAACGAAATTTGAAATGCTATAACAGTTTAAAATTCCTTATAAAACACTTTTTATATTATCAATACAACATTTAAAACCAATTTAAATGGCTAAAAATCTGGGTCGTTACATTCCTTCCCCCTTAAAATAATTTCGTCCTTGAAATTGCTAAGCAGTAAAAATGTTATAACTCTAACTCCTCATAACCTACTTAGTTGAAATTTTATATTCCATATCTTCATAACCCAGTTCATACCCGACCTTTGAATTCTCATACTAATACTCGGCCATTTAAAATTCGTTTCAAATGATCCATCCACCATTTTTGGACAATCTATCTTCACTTTCTTGTCTTCAATCCATATGCTCTTCTGCATATCCACACTCATTCCAATTGATTTTAAATCTATTTATTCCACTTGAGATTATATTAACCAATTTTGGTTTTCTTATTTCAATTAAAATTAATAACTCGAATTTTAAATTATCAAAAATTTCTTGAAAACTTTCTAACTCTTTAGATTTTCGAAAAATTTCGCCAGCACCTCCCCTGCGCGGCTCAATCGGTACAATCACAACTCGCCTTTCTAGGCCTTCTCCAATCCAAAAGAAAATAAAAATCCAAGCGGCTTGCCTCATAGGCTGATAAAACCATCAGACCCAAGTAATATTGTAAACATGTACCTTTTTATCAGACATAATTCTATCTCTTGTATTTGCTTCCATTCAATATCTGCTCAACATACATATATCCATTCCCAGTTGGTTTCAAATCAATCCAACTTCCAGTTTTTAACTCTCTAATCAACTTCTGGTAAGTTCACTTATATTCTATCAATTCAAATCTAATTTCTATTTAAGTCAATCCACTAATTATACTTGAAGCCAAATTTATCACAATTCAATTTCAATTAACAACATCTAATATATATTCAACCTGCTTATTCAAAAGTTGAATTCATATTAATAAATCTAATCTCAACATTTCTCTTTATTTAATTTGATTCAGAATTATTTCCAATCCAATCCATAATCCATATATAAAAATTCACATTTATTCAAATTTATGTTAAATCAATTTATTCTCTTTCAACTTTACAAACTACTTAATTTATTTTCCAATTCGATACAATTCTATTTAACTTAATTTAAAATTTTCACCATTTGATTCTCTTTAATCATTCTAATTCATTTAACTTACACTAGTTAATTTTTTTTCTAGAATTCAAATTCCCGGCTTTTATTTCAAACTCGCTTGAAATAATATAGATACATATATCCATAACCATTTACAAATCCAAAACCTTTGAATTTAAAAAATAACTTTTTTTTAAATAATTTTTCCATTAACGAACTATTATGGTAGTAATCCGTCACTCAGAAACTTGAAAATGAATACTGATGATGTCGTGACCCATCATCAGAATTATTTTCTCGCCACTGAAGTGATTTCAATGCTTAATCACTTTCAAAATCTATTTAAAACCATTATAATTTAAAATTCCCTTCAAAACAATGTTATATTCCTTTGTAAAATTTTAGAAGTTTTTTCTGAACACCCGGGATCTAAATTCCATTTTTTGGTTTGAATCCAATGGAAATTCAGCTTATTCGTATATTCCATTCTTATACAAATTCATTTTGGTACTATATAACCATTTCAATATTTTATAATTCCGTTTAATTGTAATAACATTCAACAGAGCCATATACAATAATATTTGATGAATTATTCCTTTAAATATCAAAATAGTTTTTGGGAAAAATTATTTCATTTACCCATTTTAAAACAATATTGTACCGAACTGCTTTGTTTGAGAGTTTAGAAACACCTATCGATACAGTTGTACATCCTATATCGACCAGAATTCATAAACTACTCAACAAACCAACCAATACAATACAATACAAAACATTTTTTATAACAATCCACAAATACGCGCTCATATATATACTCAAACTCAATCTAGGGTGTTATTAACCCCACCCCTATTGAGTTACGCCATAGAGCCAAGGTTACTACTCAACCTTCAGCTCTGATACCAACTATAACGACCCGAATTTCCATACTCTTTGAGTTGACTAATAACACCACACGTTCAACCCAAATTGCATAAAAATACGAATCATTAGTAGAAAGAAGTTAGAGGATGAGAAATAGAAAGAAAGAAAAATTGGAAAAGAAGAAAACGAAGAATACAAATCTCACAGCGGAACGAGTAAAATGTATTAAATAACATAACTTATGAAATACAAATCAGTAACTGTATATGCGTACCATTATCAGAGCACAACAGTTATTCCTGGAACAGTTATAAACACCTATCTCCAGATACAACATAGTAAACAGCAGAAAATATGATAGTCGATAGCTAACTGTGAAGCCTCCTGCTTCCAGCTCTTCCAAGTGAATCTAAAAAGTCCCGACTACTTGACTGCCCATACAAATTTGGGAACCCAATAATTTAGGGAAAACAAAACAAAATAAACTCTGGGTCAGCCATGGGACTGGTGGGAGTAAACTCCAACCATTGGTTTAACTTTCAAAATCCTTTCAAAGAAAAGATAATCGTAAGACTGATCCACACATAAACACGGATGGTTTTTACCTTAGGTTAACCCAAAAATATTTTGATATCAAAATCTAGTAATATTATAATAGTGTCTATATCAAATAAATAGAATCTAGCGGAACGCTTGCATCTCACGCTCCATATATAATATAAAATCAAAAAGCAGAGCGCTTATTAGAGATTGGATTTCCAACATGAAAAGGTATGGAACCACCTTCCGATCAGTGTAATCTAGAGGGATACACTGGGGTTCAACAAGAACGTTTTGCAACCCGACCCACACATGACCGACCACTCATTTTGCTTGAGTGTATCGAATGTATATCACCAACGGTTGGGATCAGCAACCGTTTCCCGAAATGGACAGCATTGATAGATTTAAGAAGCAAATGGAATTTCCCTACATAGGTGATTATACATCCTAATGGGAGCGACCCACCTAGCCATCTGCCTGTCCGATTTTTGTCAATTCTCGGTTGTGAGGCTTAAGGTTTGAATTATCTTCCAGGACATTTGGTCACCATTCACTTTGAATGCCACATCGTCAGATCCATCGGAAATCACTAATTGATTCCCATAAAAATACTCAAATTGTTAGGAAAAAGAAGTTTCTCTTCTTTTCCACCAACTTCGTACATTTGAAGGAATCAACGTACGTAATCCTTCTAGAAATACTCTGTCAGACACTCGTCCTTACATGTTGTCCTGGGTCTGGACAAACCAAAGGCACCATTCTATTAATCCATCTCAGGCAATTTCTACTGAGGATTAACAGAATAGCCCTTGCACTTTACTCCGTCATCATAATCTCTTCAACATAAGTTGATCCATAACGCCCAATACAGAGTGGTTTTCGGATATTAAATCTAATCCCGGTCTCTCCGTATTGACAACGGAAGTATAAAATAAATCAAAATTTTGATAGTCGATGATTTAACAATCAAAGGAACATCCATTCAACCAACGACCCTATTTCCAAATGGAAATTCTACTGATCAACCATTAAGCAATACTGGCCCCTATTTATATAAATTCCTTATTTTGTTATCAATTCCAAATTTCCATCTTTCCCATCTTTTCAAAGCTCGATTTTCTCTCTCGATTCTTGTAAAACATTTTCAATATCCTAATTCTTTATTCGAGAAAATATCTCTTATTCCAGTTAGAAAACAATTCTATATATTCACGATTTCTTATTTTCTATATTCAGAAAATATACTTTATTAATATCCAAAAAATACTTCCATATTCCATTTCTTAATTCCTAGTTGATCAATTCATTTCATTTTCTATGTGTAGAAATATTTCTTATTTTATTTGGAAACACATTTCAAAATCCTTTAAATTAGCGCGATGTTATAAAACATCATTATTATAACTCAAACCATTAATCATTTATTAACTAACCATATTGCTAACCAATCTTCACTATAGAACGTTAACCATTTCTCCATCAATCATGAAGTCAATCTAGTTGGGGTATAATTACCTCTCAGACCTTAATTGAACAACATTCTCAACTTCGCAATATTCAAAGCTCACAACTTCAAACAAAACCTCGCTTACACGACTTTCGGGTTCAATCTAAGAATAAACTTCTTTTACGGAAAAACATTAATTATAACGGTAGCGTTATAATTGTTGTTTAGATTTTTAAAACATTTATTATAATGACAATGCTAAAATCACTATTTAGATTTATAAAACATCTATTATAATAGCAGCATTAAAATCGCTGTTAGATTTATAAAACATTTGTTATAACGATAGCGCCAAAATCACTGTTTACATTTACAAAACATTTATGATAACAGTACCATTATAATCGTTGTTTAGAGTTATAACAGTAGCGTTAGAATTTTTGTTCCCAAATAATTGGTATATGAAAACATAACTTGTACTTATTAATTCAATTAATAAGTAAATAAATAATTAGATTTGATTCAAAATGGAAAGTAAAAATAACTACTTCCCTAAATTCGATATAATCGAATTCTAATAAATTACTCTCTCTCGAATAATCTATATTCGAATTATATTCCGAACCTCGGAATTAATTTACCATTCCAGGTTAATTCAAAATAAAAATTTACTTTGGAATTTATTCTTTTCAAATCATTATCCAATTCCATTATAGCCATTTCAGTCTACATACGTTATCACACTTTATTTATATTTCGAATTTTAAACTAAAGCTCATCATTTTCTTTTAAAACGACTGCACATTTCCCTTTTCATTCCAATTCTAATTTGGATTCATATTTCTAACCGAGATTTACTTTATAGATGCTTTCATTTGTGAAATATCTGCTCTAAACAATTATTCACTTTAATTGTGATTTTTTTTACATAATCGAATCCATTTGATTTTACCCAATCAAATCCATATTCCATTATAACTTCTATTTACAATTGTTTATAGAAAATCTCATTATTAATTTCAAATATTTAAATCCCGTTTAAAATTTCCTTTATAATTTGCTAAGTTCAAATCTATTTTCAAACATAGGTCCCAAAACCGATTTTCACTTTCACATATAAATTCATATTTGAATTTGTATTTCAATTTACCCAATGATTAATGATTCACTTAATTTATATTCTTATTTATATACAACTCCATGATTTATCCATTTGAACGAGTTTCTAATTTCAACTCTATTTGAAATTTTATTTCTATTTTGAAAATAAATTCCATTTTAAATCCAGATTTCCTTTCACATTCGAAAATATTTTGCGGTATCTAAAATACCAGGTTTCTAGGGCTAGGGTAAATCAAACACAATATATCCAATCATGGATTATATAACACATCATATATCACAGTCAAATAAAAATAGTAATATAAATGTTGAGGAATCCAGTTGGATCCCTCCAACCTGTTTCCCTGCATCCACAGAAATTAAT
This sequence comes from Allium sativum, assembly GCA_030737875.1. NCBI lineage: Eukaryota > Viridiplantae > Streptophyta > Magnoliopsida > Asparagales > Amaryllidaceae > Allium > Allium sativum. The sequence continues at coordinate 285,435,986 of CM060921.1, forward strand.
CAACATCAATAATATTATTTTCACATGAATATGAAATATCATAGTAACAGAACTAATTATCGATCAACGATATAACTATATCAACCATTTCAACCATTTTTCAACCATTCATCCAAACAACCATCACACAGTGTAAAATTACTATAAATAAATTTAAAACTCGTTTATATAAAAATATAAACGAGCCAGAGTTAGTGAGTTTACTCACCTTGGTTTTGCAGTTGTTGATTCTGCTTTTGTTTCATCAAAAATGAAACAGTCATTTGATTTTTCTGTGGAATTCCAATAGCTCTGTTTTCAGCAACAAGAGTTCCAGTATGCAGATTTCATCGTTATGATTCCATTGTGACCGGTTTCATCGAATTCTGTTCACGAATGAGATAGTCGCGCGCGTTATAAGTTTCTAGTTTGAAATTGAAATAAAATTAAAACGCGAATGACCTTATCAAGTTAATCACTTTACTTTACCCTAAACAAATTGTTTTAAAGCACGCTAATCATCTTCTACATAGTGAACTCACGGACCCGGGCATGAACGAAAACAACCCCCGATCATCTCCTCCCAGCATCGCTTGTACACTTTTAGAGATCACCGCAAACATTATCACTGGCTACCCATTCGATGTTTCTTTTAATTTGATTTCAATTATACCCTTAAATGCTACTATCTCACCCAAACTCCTCACTGTCTTAACCATGTAAATGGAAATATTACTTGTCATCTTCCCAAATATCAAAACCACTTTAGTCCTTTGCAAAACCAACAGCAGCTACTCCGTTACTTTATTATTATTATTTTTCTTGAACCCTACTCCTACGAAACAATTGGACTTTGCCCATTCCAATCCCCAACAACTCACTCCATAATGCCCAGAATTTCCCACCAAAACCTCAACTCGACAAGCTTCCCTGAAGCTTGAACTAACCTTCACAGCCATGAAAATTTTCATACAATAGATCGACCTCAAACCCCTCCTTGTTTTTAATAGAAAGACCTTCCCCGTATACTCTGCTCTGATAAACATAGGAAATGCTCGATGCGTCACAAGCTTCCACACCCCTCTCTCTCAACGAAACCTCTCAAAATTTGCATCGAACTCATCCTCTTTGCGACCTCTTTGATTGCCTTACCACCGCTATCAATTCGCAGTCACCCCTCAAAATCTGTCGAGGCGTCCTCCTCCACACGCACAGTATTTTGTATTTTGTGCAACATAAATTTACATCATTCAACCCAATAAAATTCATATAAGTGTGATTTTCTACCATAAATCCAAAAAAAATAGCCTCTTCATCAATCACGGCTTCAAACTCCCAAATCTTTAAACCCTAATTGCGCTTCTTAAGAACTTGAGCTCGACAAAAATGATCGGACCTAGAGAAGTTAATATGAAGAAGAAGAGAATTATCAGAGGAGTTCAAATACATTTATTTTGATTTTTAAGTGGATGGTTATTTCATGGTATTACTGAAATGAAAAGAAGATGGAAGATGCAAGAGGATTTGGGGAAGAGAGAGTACACGGCTGTTTATTTATAAAGGTGGAAATGAAGTTGGTTTCGAATGTGAAAAGGGGTAGCCGCAACCCTTGACTAAAATTACACCAGTTGCTTTCACTTTTAAGATTTGTAAGGATTCACACAGAAGACTTTATCATGTGCAAACTGACGTGAGGCAACCCTTATTTAATTATAATATACGTGGCCTACAAGTTTGACCAATGACAATATGTACATGTTGTCGAGATATTTTCTCTAGTGTCCCCATCATCTGTATAAAAGTATTCGAGCCAAGGACAAAAGATATAAGAGTGTTTAATTATTTCTTTCTAGCCGAGAAATTTAACTTTGAAAATTTGTAAAGATTGGGGTTGGATTTTTCTTGTGTTTTAAATTCTTGGCTTCGGATGCCAGGCACACCGTATTTTAAAGTGAAATGTCAATATCAGCTAATCTCGGAAATGTCATCTAAAGGACAAACAACTGTCAAAATTTCATTATACGTTTTGAAAAAAGATTTTGGCCACACGATAAAATAAGATCTTGGTAGGTTTAGGATTGGATTTTATCTTTGATTTCCTGAAAATGACATTTTATGATTTTACTTATGATTAACGTTCACGTCTCATACGCGCATATACATTATCTGATCGAAACGAAATTTGAAATGCTATAAAAGTTTAAAATTCCTTATAAAACCCTTTTTAAATTATCAATACAACATTTAAAACCAATTTAAATGTTCAAAATTAAATGGCTAAAAATCTGGATCGTTACATCTAGAGGCTAACTTCTTCTTTTTGGCATCCTCTACTTCCAAATCCCTGAAGAATTTGTCACAAGTACCCTACCAATCCTAGACCTCCATGGCTAACTAATTTTCCACAAATGGATTGCCTCCCAAAGTTAAAAAAATTGTATAACTTAGCAAGGTCAACCTTACGCATTTGCATAGGAGCACCTCCACTCATCCTCACTCTAGGCTTTCCTGGTTATCAGAACATCACGAATAAATCATAGCCTCATGTAGCAGCTCCCGCTCTTCCTTCCTCGTTCACTCATGAAGCATAAATATTCCTAACAACATTTACCGTGTTCCGACTTACTCTTAATCTGTAATAAAAATGATTATCCTCTAAAAAAGTCATAATTGTACTCAAATGGTGGTTACTATAATATATATTACTATATAGCTTAAAACCATGACATTAACAAGTACAATCTTTCACCAACATATACTCTCGATCCAATGTAGGATGATAACTCTTATCGTATCTCTGCTGAATCCAAGCATCAGCTTCAATTAATCGAGTAACCAAAGTTATGATACCGAATGTGATGACAACCCATAATATATGCACTAAATAACATAAAATAAGTGTTGCATACGTTCCAATCTATGTGAGACGATCAACAAAGAGGAAAAAAAAGAAAATATCATACATCTTATAGCGTATGTAACAAAATATGATAAGAAAAGATACAACAAAATAATAATGAGTCATAACAAAATGTAAACATGATCCTAATAGAATCACTAATTTGTGTACAACGTGTAACAATATCGAGTACAATAAATCTTTAGTATAATACTCTCATAACAGAATGAAATAACAACGAAAATATCTACAAATATAGAGTATTATGCCAAGTTCTCCTAGCCTGTCACAAGAACAACAACAATGACACCAAATTTATCATCTACCTGTAACACCCCACATTTCTTATTGTCATCTCTATGAGAATTTCATTAAGAAAGTATGGAACATTGTAGGTATAAAGACATAAAACATCACAGAGACTAAGATTTCACAAGACATAAAATAATAAATTTAAAGTGGAAGAAGAAACTTCCATTTATAAAATACAAAACTATCTTTGTTTCATTTTGCCAAACAATTACAAATTGAAATATCTTAAACCTTCAGTCAAAAACAACATCAGGTAAAATAATAATAACCCCCAAATATAGTCAAAAAGATACAATCTAACCTTGGAAAGAGGACAAGAAGTAATACAACTTGCAGAAATCCACCACGACAAAGCTAAAGAAATCTAAACTATGTACTTTCTCCCTATAAGCCTGGGGGAAGAAAAGAGAAAGGAAGAAAGGAAATGAGTCAGATATAAAGCCTAGTGAGCTCTTGTGATTATTAGCTCGACTTGGTAAGTTAAGTAAAACAGATAAATAGTGGTTCTAGTGTCATAAAAGGGTAAGTGCATGTACATGTCTAAAGGTGAACAATAACTGATATGAGCTGATAATAAGGACTGACTATTCTTACAAAAAGACAATATGATAACAATAATAATAGGAATCTGATCAGGCAGATTGACTGTTTTGCACTTCTACAGATTCATACAGAAACATGTAATTACGAGGGATTTTTCCCAATGCTACCCATTGATTGGCTCCCTACAGACACCAATGGCCTGTGCTAGTTATGGCAGTAGGGAATATCAGTCCCTAACCGATCAACATTAAAGACACAACCCTATCCGCCGTTGTTGCAACGTCTTATTTTCCCCCATCGAACTCATGCACGCTCATGACTCCTTCGGAAAGTGCCTATATCCACCTCCAAGATTTTGAACCTCTTACAATTCAGGTCAGTAAAGCGTGCCCTGGCCCTTACCTAGTGCAAGGCCTCGATATGATACCAACAAGGATATTGACTGATACGAGTTCCGAACAACAACAAAATTGACACAAGTCACCTCTAGGCTTAGTCCCCTCAAGTAAGCTAGGATTTTAAGAGTTCCCACAAAAATAAGATATCCTAACCGCAGACGTGGAACCTCTTAGCTTATTAATTAGCATGTTTAACTAAGCAGGTTTAAGTTCATTAATAAGAAACATATAACCCTATGTTATATTTTCCGGTTGTAAATGACATTTTAAATGTAACAACCCTTCCCCAAATCATACAGGCACCTACTCAGATGTTTACATATTAAGTTACATTTTTACTTAATTTACATCGGATTCTCCTTCACACATTTTCCGTTTGTATGTTAATGTTCAATTAAGTATCATTAATTTCAATTAACATGTTTTACCATGCAGACTACTTTTTGCCACATTAAGTATAATTAACGTATTTTCATATTAATGTCAAATTAACATACTCTTCCAATTAACGATAGTTGATATATTTTAAAATTTCATGTCAAACCAACATGTTTACAAATTAATGCCAAACAACATATTTTTCAATGTCGTCAGTGCCAAATTAACATGTTTACAAACTGATGTCAAATACGTGTTTACCAATTGATGTCAAATACATGTTTACCAATTGATGTCAATTAAGATGCTTTTTTCAATTGAACATAAATGCATAATTAACATGTTTTTCCCAAATTAATATCAAATGAACATAAATGATTAATTAACATGTTTTTCCTAAATTAACATCAATTGAGCATAAATGTCTAATTAACATGTTTTTCCTAAATTAACATCAAATGAACATAAATGTCTAATTAACATGTTTTTCCCTAATAAAGTGAACATAGTTGACATTTTTTCTTCAATCAAGTTGGACATAGATGACAAATTTCATGTTTTTCCAATTAACATATTCTTCCTTGTTAATGTTAAATAACATGAATGCTTAATTACCATGTTTCTCAAAATAACATATCCTTCTTAATGTCACTTAACATGAATGACAAACTAACGTAACATATATACAGAATAATGTCAATTACATGTTTTCCAATTAATGCCATACTAACATATCTACAAATTAATTTCAAATAACATGTTCACCAAATCAATGTCAAATAATCGGCTTACCTATGGGATGTCTACAAGTTCAACCTAATCAGATTAACTTGTGTACAATTCTTCCTTTATAATTACCCCCAATTATACAATCAATGGTTCTCATATCCAAATATGCTAATCTCTTTTTTATTGACATTACATACTATTCCAATTATCACAATTTTTACATAATTCTATCAGAAAAAGGCCTAGGCTCTCGTTGGCTTAGGCTCAACGCAATATAAAAGCAAAAGGAGAGATATAACAAAACTCAAATATGAACAAACCAATAAAATAGGAATAATAAGACTATAAATAAAATAGTGACAGTAAGGTGATTAGGAAGAAACATGTACATATAAACAAATAATAACTAAAAATAAATAGTTAATTGATAGTATTAAAGAACAATAACATATATGAATAACCTTATAAACACTATTACTTTTCAGATCTAATATTTTTTGTCAAAACTCTTTTTATTTATATTACTACAACAACTATTGTATCTATTCAACTTTTACTCAGAAAAAACCTGAAAATCACAGTACTACTCACCATAGTTGTTGTAGATCCAGAAAAAGCTTTTGAAATAATTATTGTAAAAGAATTATCCTTTCAATCTATGTTTTAATAGCACCCGTGTAACAACCCTGAAATTCTGAGCCAATTTAAAAAATTTATTTTGGTAATTTTGATGAAGTTTGAATATTTAAAATGGATTATTTTAAATAATAACGACGAGAAATTTATTTTGAATAGAAATGGAATGTATATATTTATTTGAATCGTCGTTAGAATATAAATATTTTATTTTAATTATAAAAGGAATTGAAAATGGCGCGATAGTTTGAAAATTCGATTTCAAAGTTCAAATGAATGTACAGGATTCAAACTAAACCGAATTTTAGCGAAACCAAAAATATTATAATCTATTTGAAAATATCTTTCCAACGAATCCGAAAAATTGAAATTTCATAGCGGGAATAAAAAGTTATGCCCAGTTGAAATTTCAAAATAGTCGCTATGGAATTTTACGCCCTTAAAAATGGAAATTTTGCAAACAACCTCGGTTTTCGACGAAACCACTTTTATTGGATCCAGGATGTCAAGTTATTGTTAGACTCCAAAATTCGTAATTTTCTGAATTAATATGTGAGCATGGCAGAAGAAAACGTGTTTTGACCATTTCAGTTGAATTGGAACGACTAGAAAATGGCCTTTTTTAAAACGGTCTTGGAATTTGGAGAAATTAGTTTTGTTAGGACCATATCATCAATACGAAGGTATAAAATATTTTTCGAAAATTTTTAGAGTCCTATGTGGCCCCGGTAAATTGAAATGTGCGTTCAAATTCAATATATAGATTTATATTTTGATTTTGAAGGAAACTGATCGAAACAATCGAATTGGCTTGCGATACATATCCCATTATGTTCGGAAGGGGGTAATTAGCTAGGAGTGACAGTCGTTGGGTTCGATTTGGAGTTTGAATGAAAAAGTAACTTTTTGAAAATTAAATACTCTTCCACCGTGAGAAAAAAAAAGAAAAAAAAGGAAAAAAACGCACCTCACGCTACAGCATTCCCCCCCTTCCGCACCACCATCGTCCTCCTCCTCCTCCTCCTCCTCTCCTCCTCCTCTTCCTCCTCTCCTCCCTCTCCTCCTCTTTCTCTCTTCCAATTTCAAATCCCTAAACCCCAAATTGCAAACTACCACCACCGTGGGCCCCTCCAGCGCCACCACCAGCACCCTTCCTCCGCCCAGTCAGGCCTGCGCCGCCGCCCCTCAGCCCTCAGCTCCGGCCATGGGCCCCACCACCTTAAAAATCACATTTTTCACAAAATCCCTTTTTGCAAATAACACCCTGAGCTTCCACAGCCAATAACTCCCAAACCGTGCATTTCTAGCCAAAACTCCATAGTACCAATTTCGAAGAGCAGGATTTTCTCTTCGATTTGGTATATGATAGTCCTATTTTGATTTGCGGAGCTGTTAGGAAAACTCATCGAAAGTCTGCTATCCAAACACTGTCAAAATGCTGTCTTTTCGCGATTTCCGGTGAAATGGCATATTTTCAGAAGGAAGACCACTAGGCGAAAGTTGTCCGGAATGGCGCGTTTAAGCTCAAAAAAAGTTGGTGTGAAGATTGGAGCTCGTTTGCAAATTCTGGAATCAGAACAGCAAATCTGGGCATTGGAAAAAATGTGAGTTTTCTCTGCTTTAAAGCTTCTATGGTTTTTGACGAATGAAGTATGTAAAAATAAGATTTTTATATTATAAAAATAATAAAAATTTGATTTTTATAAAATAGAAATGATAAAAATATGTTTTTTTTATAATATATAGATAATAAAAATTTGATCTTTATGTATGTAGTAGAGATATAAAAGTACGATTTTTACATGTAAAGTGACGATATAAAAATATGATTTTTATATAATAAAGATTATAAAAATATGTTTTTTATATAGTAGAGATTATAAAAATATGATTTTTATAAGATAGAGAATATAAAAATACAATTTTTATATATGTTGTAGCGAAATAAAAAAATTCGAATTTATTTAATGTAGAGAATAAAAATATAATTTTTATGTAATGTAGAGAATAAAAATATAATTTTGATGTAATGTAGAGAATAAAAATATGATTTTTATATATGTAGTGAATACGGACAACGAAAGTGACAAAAGGAAACACGAGAAAGATTTCTACATATGAAAAGTCGTGGCATTTGGTTTAGCTTATGGGTGGGAACTTCTTACTTTAATTCTTGTTTTCTAGTTAAAATTATATACTAGGATGCAGACGGTGCTTAGCAGCACCCGATACCCGTCGTCCACAAACCGTGGACGACTTTTTTGATTTTGTTGTGTTGTGAAAATTGATTGTGATATGGAATGTATGGATATATATTCATGTGTTGAAATAAATTATTTATCGTTAAAAATATTAATTTAACGTGAATGTGAATAAATAAATATTCATTTACAAATCAGACGATTTGTTTATGTACACCCATTTGAAGGATATTGATTGGGACGATAAATTTTACACATCGCCTAACTGCACAAGTAGAAATATGTGTTTGTTGACTGAAACCCCACACAGGTATTGGGATGATATTTGACGTACACTAATCCCGATTGTTTAGTTGTATGTCAATCGATAGGTTGACCGACAATTGTGTAGTGCACTTTGGATGATGGTTGATTATTTATTATTGCTATTATATACATGTATTCTATGGAAATCCATATAATTAACATTATATGGTAATTGATTGGGCCTCATTCCAATTTGGAAAATAAAGAATATTATAAAATAAAGATTCACGTGTTGAATAGAATAAATAGTCATGTGTTGACGATACTCATGTGTTGAGAATATTCATATGTTGAAACTTATCATGTGTTGAACAAAATATTTTAACAATAAAATTTACATCTTTATCATATATAAAATTAGAAACTAACGGAAACTAGTTAAGATGAGTGGTTTCCTAGGTATTGATCAGATATTGGTTTTGGCCTTCGGGGTCAATACTTAGGGAATTGTTCTCTTACTAATTTACGGTTAGAGTCTGATTAAGAATTAAACAATATAAAACACAATTTTATGAAATATATTAAATAACAAAAATAGTCATATGTTGACGATACTCATGTGTTGAAAGAAATATATATTCATGTGTTGAAGAAAATATTCATTTGTTGAATAGAATAACGAAGTTATTGAAACATATAAAGCCGTGTTGATTAGAGATGCGCCATTTTGATGTGAACGATATATATATCGATTATATTCATTTTTATAATGAATATAGAAAAAGAAATGATTTCAAAATATAACGTTTTGAAAATATTATCATTTATATATTAATGATATGGAATATTCAATTTTGATTTAAAATTGAATATGAAGTTGAAATTGTTTTGAAAACGAATTTAAAATGATTTATAAAGTACGTTTAGAATTGAAATCGACGAAATATATATAATATATATTATATATATTAAATGGCATGAATAGAACGCGCCGCACCGCGGCAGTTCTCGAATTTCGACCATTGACTTTGAGTTGACATTAGGGGAGATCCGACCGTCGGATTCTCCTGAAACCGGAACTGTTAGGTTCGTATCGAAAAGAGCTTTCCAATGAATATTAGAAATTTGAAATATGTAACAACCCGTAAAATGCGAGCCAGTTTGAAATTTTTATTTTTGGCGATTTTAGCGAATTTTGAATATCTAAAATGAATTATTTTAAATAATAACGACGAAAAATTTATTTTCGACGAAGTTAAAACGAATAAATTTATTTTAATTATATAACGAGCCTGAAATGGCGCGGTAGTTCGAAAATTCGATTTCTAATTTCAATTGAATATACAGAATTCGTTATAAGTCAGAATTGGACGAAACAAGAAATATTTGAATCTGATGAACAAGATCTTTCTAACGAAGTTAACAAACTAAGATTTCACTTTAGAAATGATAAGATTCGTCCAGTTGAAAATTCAGAATAGTCGCTATGGAATTTATATATATTTTATATAATATAAAGCCCTTAAAAATGGACATTTTGCAAACGACCTCGGATTTCGACGAAACCAGTTTTGTTGGGTCCGTGATGTAAAGTTATTGCTAGGTTTCAAATTTCATAATTTTTCGAATCAATATGTGAGCGTGGCAAAGGAAAACGCGTTTGACCAGTTTCAGTTGATTTTAATCGACTGGAAATTGGCCATTTTTCAAAAGATCTCAGAATTTGACGAAACTAGTTTTGTTAGGACCGTATCGTCAATACGAAGCTAGAAAATATTTTTATGGAATTTATAGAGTTAATATGTGACCCCGGTAATTTGAAATGTACGTTTAAAATTCAGTATAGTGATTTAAATGTAAATTTAATGGAAACTGATCGAAACGGTCGATTCAGCTTGCGGTACATATCCCATTGTGTTCGGAATGGGGGTGAAACGCTATGGGCGACATGCGGTGGACCTCGTTTAGAGGTTGTATGTGAAAGTCAACTTTTTAATAATTAAATAATTAAAAAATAATAATAATAATAATAATAATATATTCCCTCCCTTTTCTTCTTCATTGGCCCCCCCGATTCATTCTTCAGAACGAAAAAAAAAAGAGAAACCTAACCTAAATCGAAGCCGCCGCCTTACCTCAGGGCCACCGCCGACGAACCCTCGCGACGCCGCCCTTCGTTCAGCCTCCTCCTTCCCACTGCCTCTCCTCCTCCCTCGCGTGGAACCCCAGACCCGCGCCACGTCGAGGAACCAATTCGCGAGCCCCTCCTCGAGGCCAGCTCCGCCATGACGACCTCTTGCCGCCGAAGTCGATGCCCGCCCTCCCCCGAAGCCAGCTCCGACGAACGACGAACCCCCCCCCCCCCGTAAGTTTTTTTCGTTTAGTTATTTTATTTTTATGTAACTTAAAACTGAGTTTTTTTTTTAGAACTTTAAACTGAATTTTAAAAAAAACTGGATTTTAAAAAAGTGTTAAAACTGATTTGAAAAGGATTTAAACTGATTTTTTTTAAGTATATAAAACTGATTTTTATAAGTAGAAATTATAGATTTTTATCATTTTAAAGTTAAGTTTTTATTAATAAAAAGGTTTGATTTTTATTAGTTAAAAAGATTAGATTTTTCTTTTTCTCTTAAAGCTTTGATTTTTAATCATGAAAATATGATTTTTATTCGAAGGAATTTTGAATTCGTAGGAGGTAGAAAAAGTTTAGAATTTTGTTGTAGGAAAAATAAGATTTTTGACGAGATAAAAATTAGATCTTAGCGGCTTAAAAATATAATCTTTATATTCAAAGTAGAGGTTTAAAAATATAATCTTTATATATGGAATAACGATGTAGAAAAATAGAATTTTTATATATTGAACATCGAAGTAAAAATATGATTTTTATATATTGAACATCGAAGTAAAAATATGATTTTTATATATTGAACATCGAAGTAAAAATATGATTTTTATATATTGAACATCGAAGTAAAAATATGATTTTTATATATTGAACATCGAAGTAAAAATATGATTTTTATATATTGAACTTTGAACTAAAAATTCGATTTTTATATATTGAACTTTGAAATAAAAATTCGATTTTTATATATTGAACTTTGAACTAAAAATTCGATTTTTATATATTGAACTTTGAACTAAAAATTCGATTTTTATATATTGAACTTTGAACTAAAAATTCGATTTTTATATATTGAACTTTGAAATAAAAATTCGATTTTTATATATTGAACTTTGAAATAAAAATTCGATTTTTATATATGGAATAGCGAAGTAAAAATTCGATTTTTACATATGTAGTGAAAGCGGACAACGAAGGTGACAAAAAGGCGGGAACGACGAAGATCTCTACAATAGAAGTGCCGTGGAGCTAGGATAGCTATATGTGAGAATTTCTCACCTTTCAATTTATTTTTCTAGTTATATATATATACTAGGATGCAGACGGTGTTTAGTAGCACCCGACACAATCGTCCACAGACCATGGACTTGTTTGTTTGGCTGTTTGGTGATTGATTGCGATATTAGTTTGAATGTGGTTTGTGGTGTGAAAAATCGAATCGATAAATTGGTTAGGATTAGACGTGCGCCGTTATAAGGCGAAGGAGTAAGGCTAGGTTAGACTCTTACTCCAAATTTTGTGGTTTGCAAAATGAAATTGATTTGATTGATGAGTGAATGGCGTGGGCCTTCACTAGACCGGGGATAAGGCTAGGCCTTGTCCCGTTTCTAGTATCGTGCCGTTATGCCGCCAAAATTTTCTAAAATATGTTAGAAAAATAAAAATATGTTAGAAAAATAAAAATATCATTTTATTTTGGAAATGAATTGAATAGAAATTCATAGGTTGAAATAAAATGTTTTATCGTTAAAAATATAATTTTTAACGTGAAGTGAATAAAATAGAATATTCATTTACAAACCAGACGGTTTGTTTATGTACACCTATTTGAATGACATTGATTGGGACGATAAATTTTACACATCGCCCAACTGCACGAATAAAATATTTGTTTGATTGTTTGAAACCCCACACGGGTGTTGGGATGAAATTTGCAGTTCACTCATCCTGATTGATTAAATATGTCGATCGATTGATTGACAGGCTGTTATAAGCGTTGAATATCTATATTTGATGCTTTTACAGTGTAGTGCACTTTGGTTGATGGTTGATTATTTTCAATGTTATTATATACATGTGTTGTATGAAAATCCATATAATTAACTTTATATGGTGATTGATTGGGCCTCATTCCAATTTGAAAAATAAAGAATATTATAAAATAAAAGTTCATGTGTTGACAGTACTCATCCTTTGAGATTGGTCATGTGTTGAACGAAATATTTTGATAATAACAACTATTTTGAAAAAGAAATATTTGAAATAAAATATTTGAAATAGAAATTTATGAAGCCGTGTTGATTAGATTGACGCCATTTTGACGTAAACGATATTTATATCGATTTTATTCATTTTGAAATGAAATGAATTGAATTGAAAACGATTTCGAAATGAATTGAATTGAAAACGATTTCGAAATGAATTGAATTGAAAACGATTTCGAAATGAATTGAATTGAAAACGATTTCGAAATGAATTGAATTGAAAACGATTTCGAAATGAAAGGAATTGAAAACGAATTCAAATTGAATTGAAATTTGAAGTGAATAGAAATGAATTTTAGAACGAATTTATAAAGAAGAATTCAATTGTGATTTGAATTGAAAAGGAAGTTGAAAATGTTTTTGAAACGAATTCAAAACTATTTATATAATTCGTTTTAAATAGAAATCGACGAAATATATATTATATATATTATATATATAATATAATGGCCTGAATAGAACGCGCCGCGCCGCGGCAGTTCGTGAATTTCGACCATTTATTTCAAACGGACATTACGGGAGATCCGACCGTTGGATTCTCCTAAAACCGGAACCGTTGGGTTCGTATCGAAAAGAGCTTTCTAATGAATGTTAGAAATTTGAAATCTAACGGTTGGATTTGGAGATACGTCCAAATCAAATTCAAAAAAGGTCGCTGTAAGTGCAGTTCAATGGCCGTTGATGGAAATCGACTGTACGGGCCTTGATAAAATTATTAAAAATAGTAGTAATTTGTGTAAAATCATAAGAAATGATTTGTGAAGATTTGGGATGAAAAACTCCATATTTGAAAAGATAAAAATAGATTTTTATCGAAATGAACTGGTTTTGAACTAGAATTATAATTCTATTTATTTTTAAATAAATAAATTGAATTTAAAAAGGGTTTTAAAAATAACCAGAATATCCAATGATTGCATTGGAGTAGATTTGAATCGAAATTGTCTTCGGAATATTTCGATGTTGGAATTCGTGATTATACAGATGTTGTTATGGAAATTTGAAAGATATATATTTATATCGTTATTTCCAATACGACATTTGTTAATCGTAGAATTTGATATTGAATATAAGCCGATATATTTTCTATTCAGAGCCTTGTATTGAATATCAAATGTGATTTGGGTTTGTCGTGAATGGTGTCTTCACTAACACTGTTCTTGAACCCAGTTGAGAAAAGATTAAATCTTTTTATTTAGATTTAATGAAGTGTACCAATTAAATAATATTTAATTGGAATTGAATTGATATTGATTTTTGGGTTTATCGTGAACAGTGTTTTAAATAACACTCGTTCTTTAATCCGATAATTAATGGAATGTGATTTTGGGTTTATCGTGAACCGTGTTTTAAATGACACTGATTCTTTAACCCAGTTAACGATTAAAACTAAGTGGAGTTTTAATGAATCTTTAATTAGATTGAAATGATCGAAAATGGAGTATCACCAGTTTTGCTCCAGGCGATAGTTAAATCTTTAATTAGATTTGAACGAGAATTGGTAATTGAATTTACCGATAACACTGTGGTGTTAGATATGAAGTATTACCAGTTTTACTTCATGGGATGAATAGGTTGGGATTGGGAAATTAAAACAAATGATTACTTCGGTAAGGTTCGTTAATCCCGACTAGTTTTGAATTGATATTCAAAAATAGATTAAAGAATAAATTTGAGAAATTTATCTTTGATAAAATTAATGGGAACCTTTCCCTATGAATGTGAAATTAGAAACTAACTGTCGGTTAGCTAAGTAGAATGGTTTTCTGGATATTGATCTGATGTTGGTTTCGGCCTTCGGGGTTAATATTTGGGGAATTATTCTCTTGATTAATTTACGGTTAGTGACTGATGAATTGGAATGAGGCGTATGTTGTGTTTGTGTAGCACTTATTTAAAGTATACGCGAGTTATTCGGAAAGACCGGGTTTATCCCATTCTGAATAACTGATACGAAGATAAGTCGAAGATGAAGACGATGGTCGAAGACCGGAAGTCTTCACGTCGTTTGGGTGATAACTGATGATCTTGATTGGGCTGTACACCCAAGAAGATGGAAACAGTTGGTGATCGTCCAGACGTACTTGGAGATCGATGGATATGCGGGGTACTAGGTGCCTCCGGTTTCGTTTAGACCCAGAACGGACTTGTAAATGGACTGTGTGTCTGACATTGGATTTTAGTCCGTGCGATTGATCTCTATTAAATATATATCTGTTTGGCGGCGGAGGATTTATTCTCTTGCTTAACGCCCTTCTCTGAGACGTACGAGCTCAGGGGTTATATATTGATGGATATCAAACGCATGGAGTGAATTGCCTGTGTGGCATGCCTAAGTGGCAATTGATCGAGGCTTCTGTTGAAAAGCAAAGTCTTGTGGTGATGATCAAAGCACAGCCTGTGTGGTGATGATCAAAGCACAGCCTGTGTGGCACAGCTTTGTGTAACGTGAATTCGCGAGCCTCGCACCCCGGTTGTGAACCAAAAACGGGAGAGGACGTCAGGGAGGGCATGCGTTTCTTTCTAGCTAGAAGTGGCGTCAGTGGTTTTACACGCCCTGACGAGTTTGACTTATGTGGTTGTTGCTGTTGCGAGGCGCCTCGGTTATATCGGTTTCGGCCGATGCATTCTGGTCGGCAGACGGACCAGACTTACACCCCATAGGGTGGGGAGACGCATGTTCAGGGTTTAAGTTTAATCCACATCGGTGGACTGGCCCTGAGGATCCAAGGCTTGACTGAGTACTTGCCTGAGGGGCGGGCTAGAGCGTCTCGAATCGGTTGAGGACTATCTTTTGCCTCGGTTCATAGATGGAAATCCAATTTCCAAATACGTGACATTTTCGGTTTTATTTGTAAACCTATATATGGCGACATGATATATGGTACCCATGCCGCCTATGATTGATACTTATGATTTGAAGTTGTTTTATACACTATGCACTTATAATAGTATCGAATGATTTGTTTTAAACGTATCAAGCATTCTTTGGCTGTTATAAGGGAAAACCCTATCCCCCGGCTTGCGTTGCATTGTGTGATAGGACCTGGGTCTTATAACAGCTTCATTTTTCTTTATTTAGCATTGCGCTGTTTGTTTTATGCACTGGTATTCTTGGGAGGAAACCCGTTCCGTGTTATACGGCGTGGTCCCTTGATTTACCTAACTTTAAAATAAAGATTAATAACTGTTTTAGTTCTCACACCAGTCCCATGACTGACCTGGAGTTTATTGTTTTAACCTAAACTCTGGGTGCCCCTATTTTGACACGGGCAGCTAGTAGTTTTGGTTTTGCAGATTTATATTCACAGGATCCTGGTTTACAGCTGGAACGATATCCGGAAAGCTTTGTATCCGTATATCTCTTCTAGTTGTGTATTGTATCATTTTCCATTGCTATATATTTAAATGTAATTTAAATCTCTGATATTTCTGTGTAATATTCATTTATACTCTGTATATTCTTGTAATCTGGTGCATTGTTGTAATATACAATGAAATGTTCTTCTGTATGCGTTCTGTTTTGTCGTGTTCTCAAACGATAGGGCGTTTCGAACGGCCTGGATCGGTTTAGCGACTGGTTCGGACCGAGCGAAATTCCTTGTCGTCACAGTTGGTATCAGAGCTTTGGTTTACAAAGCTAGAGAACAAGGCACATTAGAACCGTACGAAAGAATTCATCAGATATTGGATTAGTAATATCCAATGGGAATGACTCGTTAGAGATGGGATCAGTAGTATCCTAGAACGAGTGTGAAGAGTATATTTTTCAAGTGAAAACAAATTTTGATGATTTATTTTAATGAATGTGGACAATCCAGTATATATAGATTTTGCGTATACGTCTGATCCGCGTGTATTCGAAATTTTAATATACTGGATAGATATAGAGTCACACTCTAGTCACCCGGACATGATTCTGATGATGTCGCGCCATCACCAGTATTTATTTTCGAGTTTCGAAGGTGTGGTTTTCTATATATTTCCATTAGACTGGTGTGAGAACCAAAACTTATATAGCTAGATTTATTTGTTGTGATTTGGCATCAAAAATCTGATTTTTGACTATATATCAAAGTTATGAATTTGAAACTCTAATTCACTAATTGATTGATGTTTGTGTTGTTTGTTTAGTTGTTTGATAATTTTGAACCATTATGCCTAATGTGATCGAATAATGAATTGTATTGAAATTTGGTTGCGTTTGCTTGCATATACATATATATCATTGAACAGGTCATAGCAAGGAGGCTAGAACCAGAGAATAAAATTTGTTTGCCCGACAAATAGGTACATGTTTACTACATAATTTCCTGTTTTGTTTGGGTGATGATGATTTTATGAGCCTATTGGCTAGCCGCTTGGCTTTTTCTTTTTCTTTTTGAGATCTGAAGGACCGGGGAAGCTATTTGAAATTCCCCGATGCTCCCGGTGCAGGGGAGGTTATGGCGAAATTTTTCGGAAATTTAGGGTGTTAGCCAAATTTTTGAAATTTTGAAAATTCTCAGAAACTGAAAAGTTAGAGAATGAAAGCCAGATCGAATGTAGAGCTTAATAATCAAACCACTTTCGACTTTGTTCCTTTTCGGGGACGAAAAGTTTTAAGTGGGGGAGATTGTAACAACCCGTAAAATGCGAGCCAGTTTGAAATTTTTATTTTTGGCGATTTTAGCGAATTTTGAATATCTAAAATGAATTATTTTAAATAATAACGACGAAAAATTTATTTTCGACGAAGTTAAAACGAATAAATTTATTTTAATTATATAACGAGCCTGAAATGGCGCGGTAGTTCGAAAATTCGATTTCTAATTTCAATTGAATATACAGAATTCGTTATAAGTCAGAATTGGACGAAACAAGAAATATTTGAATCTGATGAACAAGATCTTTCTAACGAAGTTAACAAACTAAGATTTCACTTTAGAAATGATAAGATTCGTCCAGTAGAAAATTCAGAATAGTCGCTATGGAATTTATATATATTTTATATAATATATAGCCCTTAAAAATGGACATTTTGCAAACGACCTCGGATTTCGACGAAACCAGTTTTGTTGGGTCCGTGATGTAAAGTTATTGCTAGGTTTCAAATTTCATAATTTTTCGAATCAATATGTGAGCGTGGCAAAGGAAAACGCGTTTGACCAGTTTTAGTTGATTTTAATCGACTGGAAATTGGCCATTTTTCAAAAGATCTCAGAATTTGACGAAACTAGTTTTGTTAGGACCGTATCGTCAATACGAAGCTAGAAAATATTTTTATGGAATTTATAGAGTTAATATGTGACCCCGGTAATTTGAAATGTACGTTTAAAATTCAGTATAGTGATTTAAATGTAAATTTAACGGAAACTGATCGAAACGGTCGATTCAGCTTGCGGTACATATCCCATTGTGTTCGGAATGGGGGTGAAACGCTATGGGCGACAGGCGGTGGACCTCGTTTAGAGGTTGTATGTGAAAGTCAACTTTTTAATAATTAAATAATTAAAATAATAATAATAATAATAATAATAATATATTCCCTCCCTTTTCTTCTTCATTGGCCCCCCCGATTCATTCTTCAGAACGAAAAAAAAAGAGAAACCTAACCTAAATCGAAGCCGCCGCCTTACCTCAGGGCCACCGCCGACGAACCCTCGCGACGCCGCCCTCCGTTCAGCCTCCTCCTTCCCACTGCCTCTCCTCCTCCCTCGCGTGGAACCCCAGACCCGCGCCACGTCGAGGAACCAATTCGCGAGCCCCTCCTCGAGGCCAGCTCCGCCATGACGACCTCTTGCCGCCGAAGTCGACGCCCGCCCTCCCCCGAAGCCAGCTCCGACGAACGACGAACCCCCCCCCCCCCCCGTAAGTTTTTTTCGTTTAGTTATTTTATTTTTATGTAACTTAAAACTGAGTTTTTTTTTTTAGAACTTTAAACTGAATTTTAAAAAAAAACTGGATTTTAAAAAAGTGTTAAAACTGATTTGAAAAGGATTTAAACCGATTTTTTTTAAGTATATAAAACTGATTTTTATAAGTAGAAATTATAGATTTTTATCATTTTAAAGTTAAGTTTTTATTAATAAAAAGGTTTGATTTTTATTAGTTAAAAAGATTAGATTTTTCTTTTTCTCTTAAAGCTTTGATTTTTAATCATGAAAATATGATTTTTATTCGAAGGAATTTTGAATTCGTAGGAGGTAGAAAAATTTTAGAATTTTGTTGTAGGAAAAATAAGATTTTTGACGAGATAAAAATTAGATCTTAGCGGCTTAAAAATATAATCTTTATATTCAAAGTAGAGGTTTAAAAATATAATCTTTATATATGGAATAACGATGTAGAAAAATAGAATTTTTATATATTGAACATCGAAGTAAAAATATGATTTTTATATATTGAACATCGAAGTAAAAATATGATTTTTATATATTGAACATCGAAGTAAAAATATGATTTTTATATATTGAACATCGAAGTAAAAATATGATTTTTATATATTGAACATCGAAGTAAAAATATGATTTTTATATATTGAACTTTGAACTAAAAATTCGATTTTTATATATTGAACTTTGAAATAAAAATTCGATTTTTATATATTGAACTTTGAACTAAAAATTCGATTTTTATATATTGAACTTTGAACTAAAAATTCGATTTTTATATATTGAACTTTGAACTAAAAATTCGATTTTTATATATTGAACTTTGAAATAAAAATTCGATTTTTATATATTGAACTTTGAAATAAAAATTCGATTTTTATATATGGAATAGCGAAGTAAAAATTCGATTTTTACATATGTAGTGAAAGCGGACAACGAAGGTGACAAAAAGGCGGGAACGACGAAGATCTCTACAATAGAAGTGCCGTGGAGCTAGGATAGCTATATGTGAGAATTTCTCACCTTTCAATTTATTTTTCTAGTTATATATATATACTAGGATGCAGACGGTGTTTAGTAGCACCCGACACAATCGTCCACAGACCATGGACTTGTTTGTTTGGCTGTTTGGTGATTGATTGCGATATTAGTTTGAATGTGGTTTGTGGTGTGAAAAATCGAATCGATAAATTGGTTAGGATTAGACGTGCGCCGTTATAAGGCGAAGGAGTAAGGCTAGGTTAGACTCTTACTCCAAATTTTGTGGTTTGCAAAATGAAATTGATTTGATTGATGAGTGAATGGCGTGGGCCTTCACTAGACCGGGGATAAGGCTAGGCCTTGTCCCGTTTCTAGTATCGTGCCGTTATGCCGCCAAAATTTTCTAAAATATGTTAGAAAAATAAAAATATCATTTTATTTTGGAAATGAATTGAATAGAAATTCATAGGTTGAAATAAAATGTTTTATCGTTAAAAATATAATTTTTAACGTGAAGTGAATAAAATAGAATATTCATTTACAAACCAGACGGTTTGTTTATGTACACCTATTTGAATGACATTGATTGGGACGATAAATTTTACACATCGCCCAACTGCACGAATAAAATATTTGTTTGATTGTTTGAAACCCCACACGGGTGTTGGGATGAAATTTGCAGTTCACTCATCCTGATTGATTAAATATGTCGATCGATTGATTGACAGGCTGTTATAAGCGTTGAATATCTATATTTGATGCTTTTACAGTGTAGTGCACTTTGGTTGATGGTTGATTATTTTCAATGTTATTATATACATGTGTTGTATGAAAATCCATATAATTAACTTTATATGGTGATTGATTGGGCCTCATTCCAATTTGAAAAATAAAGAATATTATAAAATAAAAGTTCATGTGTTGACAGTACTCATCCTTTGAGATTGGTCATGTGTTGAACGAAATATTTTGATAATAACAACTATTTTGAAAAAGAAATATTTGAAATAAAATATTTGAAATAGAAATTTATGAAGCCGTGTTGATTAGATTGACGCCATTTTGACGTAAACGATATTTATATCGATTTTATTCATTTTGAAATGAAATGAATTGAATTGAAAACGATTTCGAAATGAATTGAATTGAAAACGATTTCGAAATGAATTGAATTGAAAACGATTTCGAAATGAATTGAATTGAAAACGATTTCGAAATGAAAGGAATTGAAAACAAATTCAAATTGAATTGAAATTTGAAGTGAATAGAAATGAATTTTAAAACGAATTTATAAAGAAGAATTCAATTGTGATTTGAATTGAAAAGGAAGTTGAAAATGTTTTTGAAACGAATTCAAAACTATTTATATAATTCGTTTTAAATAGAAATCGACGAAATATATATTATATATATTATATATATAATATAATGGCCTGAATAGAACGCGCCGCGCCGCGGCAGTTCGTGAATTTCGACCATTTATTTCAAACGGACATTACGGGAGATCCGACCGTTGGATTCTCCTAAAACCGGAACCGTTGGGTTCGTATCGAAAAGAGCTTTCTAATGAATGTTAGAAATTTGAAATCTAACGGTTGGATTTGGAGATACGTCCAAATCAAATTCGAAAAAGGTCGCTGTAAGTGCAGTTCGATGGCCGTTGATGGAAATCGACTGTACGGGCCTTGATAAAATTATTAAAAATAGTAGTAATTTGTGTAAAATCATAAGAAATGATTTGTGAAGATTTGGGATGAAAAACTCCATATTTGAAAAGATAAAAATAGATTTTTATCGAAATGAACTGGTTTTGAACTAGAATTATAATTCTATTTATTTTTAAATAAATAAATTGAATTTAAAAAGGGTTTTAAAAATAACCAGAATATCCAATGATTGCATTGGAGTGGATTTGAATTGAAATTGTCTTCGGAATATTTCGATGTTGGAATTCGTGATTATACAGATGTTGTTATGGAAATTTGAAAGATATATATTTATATCGTTATTTCCAATACGACATTTGTTAATCGTAGAATTTGATATTGAATATAAGCCGATATATTTTCTATTCAGAGCCTTGTATTGAATATCAAATGTGATTTGGGTTTGTCGTGAATGGTGTCTTCACTAACACTGTTCTTGAACCCAGTTGAGAAAAGATTAAATCTTTTTATTTAGATTTAATGAAGTGTACCAATTAAATAATATTTAATTGGAATTGAATTGATATTGATTTTTGGGTTTATCGTGAACAGTGTTTTAAATAACACTCGTTCTTTAATCCGATAATTAATGGAATGTGATTTTGGGTTTATCGTGAACCGTGTTTTAAATGACACTGATTCTTTAACCCAGTTAACGATTAAAACTAAGTGGAGTTTTAATGAATCTTTAATTAGATTGAAATGATCGAAAATGGAGTATCACCAGTTTTGCTCCAGGCGATAGTTAAATCTTTAATTAGATTTGAACGAGAATTGGTAATTGAATTTACCGATAACACTGTGGTGTTAGATATGAAGTATTACCAGTTTTACTTCATGGGATGAATAGGTTGGGATTGGGAAATTAAAACAAATGATTACTTCGGTAAGGTTCGTTAATACCGACTAGTTTTGAATTGATATTCAAAAATAGATTAAAGAATAAATTTGAGAAATTTATCTTTGATAAAATTAATGGGAACCTTTCCCTATGAATGTGAAATTAGAAACTAACTGTCGGTTAGCTAAGTAGAATGGTTTTCTGGATATTGATCTGATGTTAGTTTCGGCCTTCGGGGTTAATATTTGGGGAATTATTCTCTTGATTAATTTACGGTTAGTGACTGATGAATTGGAATGAGGCGTATGTTGTGTTTGTGTAGCACTTATTTAAAGTATACGCGAGTTATTCGGAAAGACCGGGTTTATCCCATTCTGAATAACTGATACGAAGATAAGTCGAAGATGAAGACGATGGTCGAAG
Organism: Allium sativum; assembly: GCA_030737875.1. Lineage (NCBI taxonomy): Eukaryota > Viridiplantae > Streptophyta > Magnoliopsida > Asparagales > Amaryllidaceae > Allium > Allium sativum. Next base: position 285,458,526 of record CM060921.1, read on the forward strand.
ACCGGAAGTCTTCACGTCGTTTGGGTGATAACTGATGATCTTGATTGGGCTGTACACCCAAGAAGATGGAAACAGTTGGTGATCGTCCAGACGTACTTGGAGATCGATGGATATGCGGGGTACTAGGTGCCTCCGGTTTCGTTCAGACCCAGAACGGACTTGTAAATGGATTGTGTGTCTGACATTGGATTTTAGTCCGTGCGATTGATCTCTATTAAATATATATCTGTTTGGCGGCGGAGGATTTATTCTCTTGCTTAACGCCCTTCTCTGAGACGTACGAGCTCAGGGGTTATATATTGATGGATATCAAACGCATGGAGTGAATTGCCTGTGTGGCATGCCTAAGTGCCAATTGATCGAGGCTTCTGTTGAAAAGCAAAGTCTTGTGGTGATGATCAAAGCACAGCCTGTGTGGCACAGCTTTGTGTAACGTGAATTCGCGAGCCTCGCACCCCGGTTGTGAACCAAAAACGGGAGAGGATGTCAGGGAGGGCATGCGTTTCTTTCTAGCTAGAAGTGGCGTCAGTGGTTTTACACGCCCTGACGAGTTTGACTTATGTGGTTGTTGCTGTTGCGAGGCGCCTCGGTTATATCGGTTTCGGCCGATGCATTCTGGTCGGCAGACGGACCAGACTTACACCCCATAGGGTGGGGAGACGCATGTTCAGGGTTTAAGTTTAATCCACATCGGTGGACTGGCCCTGAGGATCCAAGGCTTGACTGAGTATTTGCCTGAGGGGCGGGCTAGAGCGTCTCGAATCGGTTGAGGACTATCTTTTGCCTCGGTTCATAGATGGAAATCCAATTTCCAAATACGTGACATTTTCGGTTTTATTTGTAAACCTATATATGGCGACATGATATATGGTACCCATGCCGCCTATGATTGATACTTATGATTTGAAGTTGTTTTATACACTATGCACTTATAATAGTATCGAATGATTTGTTTTAAACGTATCAAGCATTCTTTGGCTGTTATAAGGGAAAACCCTATCCCCCGGCTTGCGTTGCATTGTGTGATAGGACCTGGGTCTTATAACAGCTTCATTTTTCTTTATTTAGCATTGCGCTGTTTGTTTTATGCACTGGTATTCTTGGGAGGAAACTCGTTCCGTGTTATACGGCGTGGTCCCTTGATTTACCTAACTTTAAAATAAAGATTAATAACTGTTTTAGTTCTCACACCAGTCCCATGACTGACCTGGAGTTTATTGTTTTAACCTAAACTCTGGGTGCCCCTATTTTGACACGGGCAGCTAGTAGTTTTGGTTTTGCAGATTTATATTCACAGGATCCTGATTTACAGCTGGAACGATATCCGGAAAGCTTTGTATCCGTATATCTCTTCTAGTTGTGTATTGTATCATTTTCCGCTGCTATATATTTAAATGTAATTTAAATCTCTGATATTTCTGTGTAATATTCATTTATACTCTGTATATTCTTGTAATCTGGTGCATTGTTGTAATATACAATGAAATGTTCTTCTGTATGCGTTCTGTTTTGTCGTGTTCTCAAACGATAGGGCGTTTCGAACGGCCTGGATCGGTTTAGCGACTGGTTCGGACCGAGCGAAATTCCTTGTCGTCACAAAATATAACGGTTGGATTTGGAATTATGTCCAAATCAAATTTGGAAAAGGTCGTTGTAAGTGCAGTTCGACGACCGTTATTGGAAATCGATTGTTGGGCCTTGATAAAATTATTAAAAATATCAATAATTCGTGTAAAATCATAATAAATGATTTAAAAAGAATTGTTGTGAAAAATAGCATATTTAAAAAGGATAAAAATATATTTTTATCGAAATAAACTAGTTATGAACTAGAATTATAATCCAATGTTTTTGTAATAAATAAATTGGATTTGAAGTGGTTTTAAAATAATCGGAATTTCCAATATACGAATTGGAATGGATTTGAATCGAAATTATCTTCGGAATATTTTGATGTTAGATTTCGTGATTGTACAGATATGGTTGTGGAAATTTGAAAGATATATTTATATCGTTATTTCCAATACGATATTTGTTGGTTTCAGAATTTGATATTGAATATAAGCCGATATATTTTCTATTCAGAGCCTTGTATTTAATATCAAATGGAATTTTGGGTTCGTCGTGAATGGTGTCTTCAATAACACTGTTCTTGAACTCAGTTTAGAAAAGAATAAATCTTTTAATTAAGATTTAGCGAATTTGTCCAGTTAATTATTATTTAATTGGAATTGAATTTAAATTGGTTTTTGGGGTTTATCGTGAGCGGTGTTTTGAATAACACCTATTCTTTAACCCGATTAACAATGGAAAGTGATTTTGGGTTTATCGTGAACCGTGTTTTAGATGACATTGGTTCTTTAACCCAGTTAAAGATAGGATATTGATTTTTGGGAAGATTGAAACTAAGTGGAGCTTTAATGAATCTTTAATTAAATTAAAGTGATCGAGAATGGAGTATCACCAGTTTTGCTCCAAAGCGATAGTTAAATCTTTAATTAGATTTGAACGTGAAATGGTAATTAATATTTACCGATAACATCGTGGTGTTAGATATGCAGTATTACCAGTTTTGCTTCATATGATGAATAGGTTGGGAATGGGAAATAAAATAAATAATTACTTCGGTGTGGTTCGCTAATCCCGACTAGTTTGGAAAACCTTAACATGGTTTGAAATGATACCCAAAGGAAGATTAAAGAATAAATTTATAAGGATTTATCTTTGATAAAATTAATGGGAACCTTTCCCTAAGAAAGTGAATTTTTGAATAAAGAATATTCTGAATTGGAATGAGGCGTATGTTGTGTTTGTGTAACACTTGTTTATTATATACGCGGGTTATTCGGAAAGGCCGGGTTTGTACCCATTCTGAATAACCGATTGACGATAAGTCGAAGATGAAGACGGTGGTTGAAGACCGTAGGTCTTCATATCGTTTGGATGATTATTGATGATCTTGATTGGGCTATCCACCCAAGAGGAGGGAATCAGTTGGTGATCGTGTAGACGTACTAGGAGATCGATGGATATGCGAGGAATAAGGTTCCTCCGGCTTCGTTCAGACCCAGAACAAATTTGTAAATGGACTGTGTGTCTGACATTGGATTTTATTCTGTGTGATTGATTTCTATTAAATATATATCTGTTTGGCGGTGGAGAATTTATTCTCTTGCTTAACGCCCTTCTCTGAGATGTACGAGCTCGGAGGTTATATATTGATGGATATCAATCACATGGCATGAATTGCCTGTGTGGCACGCCTAAGTGGCAGATGATCAAGGCTTCTGTTGAAAAGCAAAGTCTTGTGGTTGATGATCAAAGCACGGCCTATGTGGCATAGCTTTGTGTATGGTGTTAATTCGCGAGCCTCACACCTCGGTATGAGTCAAAAACGGGATAAGGACCTAAGGAGTGCACAATGTTTCTTTCTGGCTATGGGTGATGTCAGTGACCTACCAGCCCTGACATTTATATTATTTTTACCTGTGTGGTTGTTGGAATGCGAGGTGCCTTAGATATAGGTTTTATAGGACCGGGAACATGTGTTCAGGAATTGCCAATCCTCAAAAGTAAGAGAGGACTGGCCTTGGAGGTTCCAAGGATCGCTGTGTGTGGTCCTGAGACATTTGCTAGAGTGTCTCGAATGGAGAGGAGCTTTCCCCTTGCCTTGACTCATGACGGAAATTCAATTTCCAATACGTTACATTTCGGTTTTATTTGTAGAGCCTAGTATGGCGACATAGTGGTATGGGGCACTTATGCCGTCTATGATTTATTCATTATGATTGAAGTTGTTTTCTTCACTTATAGTAATAATAAAAGATGAATTTATCGTATCAAGCATTCTTTGGCAATTATAAGGTAAAACCCTATACTTCGGCTTGCGTTGCATTGTGTGATGGGACTTGGGTCTTATAATAGCTTCATTTTTATTTATTTAGCATTGCGCTGTTTATTTTATGCATTGGTAATCTTGGAAGGAAACTCGTTCCGTGTTATACGGCGTGGTCCCTTGATTTACCTAACTTTAAAAATAAAGATTAATAACTGTTTTAGTTCTCACACCTGTCACATGACTGACTTGGAGTTTATTGTTTTAACCTAAACTGTGGGTGCCCCTATTTTCCACACGGGCAGCAAGTAGTTTTGGTTTTGCCGATTTATATTCACAGGATCTTGGTTTACAATTGGAACGATGCTCAGAAAGCTCTGTATTCGTGTATTACTTTTAGTTGTGTTTTTTTATTGTTTTTTCGCTGCTATGTAATTTATTGTAATCTCTGATATTTATCGTATGTATTTTATTTATTCATACTCTGTATATTCTTGTATACTGATGGAATTGTTGTAATAAACAATGAAATGTTCTTCTGTTTGTGCTCCGAGTCATCTTGTCCTCAAAGCAATCCGTGCTTTCCTTCTCGGGGAAGTTTGGGTCGTTATAACCTGAACATTTTCTTAATTTTATTTCAGAACATAACTTAAAGGAGGAACAAGATGAAGAAATATTTGTGTAAGAAAATGGTGAGGTTGCTAGCCTATTTACGGATTTGTTAGGATAACAGAAACCATAGGATACTAGGTTTTAAAATCAAACTGTTAAAAATACATCATGTTGAGTCAGCTAGGAATAAAACACACAAAAAAGTCCAGGTTCATTTAGGCTTATAGTCCAAGTTCAACGTATTTAACACATAAGCAATTATCCACTGCATGCTCGAAGGTGGGTCAACCCGCTTTAGACGTGGTTCGACACTAGTGTCGACCTACCTTAGACATGGGTCGACCAATTTGTCGACCCAGTTAAGGGCTGGATCACCCATTTACCATTTCTTTATTTTCTATTTATAAATTAAATTGCTTAATTTAATTTCAAACTTTGATTGATCATAACTTGTTCATTTCTTGTCCGATTTACGCAAACTAAAAGTCTATCTGAATCAGAATTTCGTAACGGTTGTGTAACGGCCTGCCTTTTTCCCGATTCTCGTCGTAATTAAACCAACTTAAATTGTTCATAAATATGGGTACTAACATATTTGACCAAAAATAACAGAACTTTTTATTTCATTACAAACTTTCACATCAGAGTTACAAAGAATCAAAGTATTCCATAAGCTCTACGGAAACAAAAATTGCTCTCAGTGGAAGAGGTAAAACCACACAAGACTCAAGCTCCAATTAGAAACCAACTCTGAAGCTAAACCTGCAAAACCAAACTACTAGTTGCCCCTGCAAAATTACAGGCACCTAGAGTTTAGATATGGGAATAATAGACTCCGGGTCAATCGTGGGACTGGTTTGAGAACTCAAAACAGTTATTATTAGTATTTCAGATTTATTTTAAAGTTAGGCAAATTCACCAGACCATGTTGCTAATGCAGAACGGTTTACTCCATGTGAATTCCCATGCACAGAAATTCGCAATGACTTTGAAAAATGAAGCTATCATAAGCTCGTCCCATATCACACAATGCAAGCGCACACCAAATGGCCGAGTTTTGTTTTATGATAACCAATAATGCTTTAATATGTGAAAATTCTTTTTTAGTACTATAATCAGTGCATAGTGTTGAAATCATTTCATAATAAATATATTAATCTTAGTTAGCATAGTAGTTATGCCGACATACATAGTTTACAAACAAAAGGAAAGCCTCGTATTGGTTGTTGGGTTTTCCAATATGATACGAAAGATCAATTGGGGACACGAAGCTAAGTATCTCCCAGTTAACATCCAAACACTGACACCGAATATAAAGCGCGAAGTATATATCTAGGTTTTCATTCAGACATCGGACGCCATATATACTTTATTCCCTCAGGTTTCAAGGTAGATCTACCGCCAAAGCTTTCGATTTCACTAGAGATTATGTATATGTATACAACCTAATCGCCAATTTACCATCAATTCGAGGTGTGAGGCTCGTCGATGTTACGATATACACAAAGTTACGCTTCAATAAGCCATGCTTTGATCCACACTAGTTAATTTTATAAGTCGAATATGCCACATAGAAAATTCACGACATCTCTGATTTCTATCAATACATAACCTCTAAGTTCATATGTCTTAGAGATGAGAATAATTTATTGCCACAAATCTGATATACATTAACAGAAATCAGTGCTATGCGGTTAATTTCAATGTTAGACACACAATCCATACAAGTCCGTTCAGGGTTTGAACGGAACAACAATTTGAAAATATCTAAATATATTCAGATCTCATGCCACTTATAACCTCGTATTGGGTGATCGGACCAAACGAGACATCAGTAGTAAATCTGAACAAATTGATTCACTTATTGGTTTCCAAGTCTTCAATTTCTTTTTAACATTGTGTTATTACTTGGAATAGTTTTTGAATATATATATTCGATCCTGGACTTTCCAAGCAATAGTCGCATTTAAAAACAATAGCTATGGATTACATAGGTTTTTCAATTCAAATCTCCTTCCAAATCATTATTAATTCACTTATAATAAAGGTCGGATTTATTTCAGTTTCCATAAACCCCGTTATTGCCTTAACTTTCCTAGAAAATTCAATATTCATTTCAAATCTTATACTTTAAAACATACTTCTTTTATTCGTGGATATCCTTTCCATTAGTTCTAAAATCGTCAAACCTTAATTTGGTTTAAATTCCATTTACAAAAAATCAAACAATTTATATTTCAAATAGAGTGAAATTGACTTATTATTCGGTATCACTTCACCAACCCAAGTGGATATTAGATTTCCAAAACCACTTTTTTTCATATCAAGTATTTGAATAACACTAACCAAACTCATCACTTTTTATTTCAAACTTTTAATATCTTACTTAAAATCAGTAATATTTAATATAAATTTCATACGAAATACATTTTAAGCATTTTCAAATCTTTTTAAATGTTCAACAACTCTTTCCAAAATTTTAAATAATAATTCATGATTTATAATCCTTTAAACCAAATCATCTTCAAAGAAGAAAGTTATAATAACGTCAAGAGCGTTACCAAAAGCGCTGAAAAGGGGCTATTTAGATCAAACAGATTTAAAATTATTCAAATTTCACATATTTCAACTCCCATCACTTTTAAATAATAAACTACGATTTTCATAATTTTCCTAAATTTTTAATGATTTTTATAAACCTATTTTTATTCAATTTTTCCTTTACGGTCATCGTACTACACATATAGCGACCTTTTTAATTTTTTGAACGTAACTTGAAAACCATACATTAAAATTTGAAAATTCCTTTTCTATTCAAAAACTATTATTAATAGAATTCTGATGTTTCTCGTTTCACGTCAATCCAATTTAAAACGTTCAAGTTATAGTCATTTGAAAATTAAATTCGATATTAATGAACTATCGCTACGCGACATGTTCAATTCGATCTGTATAATGATTTAATATAAATCATTCTAAATTCTTTCCAAAACGAACTTAAATCTCATAACTTAAATTTTAAAACCATATTCTAAATAATATTTTATATTCACATTTGAATTTTAGAATAGCATTACTTCTCCGATCTACATTTCGAAATAATTCAATTCCATAATCACTTCCACGGACATCGATTGATTATTTTAAATTTACAATTAATGGAAATCCAAATCAAAATTTAATTTATTTGCAAAATCACCAAACCAAATTTTATATAATTTATCGAAATTATCTCGGAAACTACTTCGTCTTTTACGAAAATTATTTTATCATTCTTTTTAGAATTTGAAATTCATATTCTAAATCTTTCCCAAAATAATATTTTATATTCCTATTTATTTCAAAATAGTTAAATTTCAAATCATCATTTCTAAATTTTTGAATCTTCATCTCAAATTAAGTCGAAAAAAATAATATTTCCTTAAAGCTTGTTTGATTATTTTCCCAAACTTATTATGAAATCAAGTGTTCGCATAAATCCATTTTTTGGATATACAAGTCAAAATTACATTCCCATTAAATTTCAAAACCAGCTTATATTCAAATCGCTATCTTTTACAAACATCATTTAATCACTTTATATTTCCAAACAATTGAAATGTAATTTGAAATTTAATTTTTCAATCTTTCACTCTAATAATAAAATCGTTACTTGCATGGAAAGAAAATTTAACTGATTATCCGCATAAATCCACAATTACAGTGTAAGATTTTGGACAACCAGGGTTAACTACACCAATCAACTGTATAAACAAATATGAATTCTTCCATTAAAATCACATCAATTCGAATAACAATTTTATTGTGCACAAAGAGTTACAATCAATAACGCTTAGTGTTTGGTGTGTTATGCAATAACCCGGAAATTTGAGCCAATTTAAAATTTTTATTTTGGCAATTTTAGCAAATTTTGATTATTTAAAATGAATTATTTTAAATAATAACGATAAGAAATTTATTTTGAATGGAATTCGAATGTATATATTTGTTCGAATCATCGTTAGAATATAAATATTTATTTATATATATAAAAGGAAATGAAAATGGCGCGGTAGTTCGATAATTCAATTTCAAATTTCAAATGAATGTACCGAGTGCAAAATAAAACGGATTTTAGTGAAACCAAAAATATTTAAATCTGTTAGTGAATATCTTTCTAACGAATCTGAAAAATTGAAGTTTCATAGCAGGAAGCAAAAGTTATGGCCAAATGAATTTTTAGAAATGTCCCTATAGAGAATATATAGCCCTTGAAAATAGACATTTTGCAAACGACCTCAGAATTCGACGAAACCACTTTTGTTGTATCCGAGATGTCAAATTATTGCTATGTATGAAATTCCAAAATTTTTGAAGTTAATATGTGAGCGTGGCGAAGGAAAATGTATTTGGTTGATTTCAGTTAAATTGGATCGACCAGAAAATGGCCATTTTTCAAACGGTCTTAGAACTTGACGAAACTAGTTTTGTTGGGACCGTATCTTCAAAACATAGCTAGAAAATATTTTTTTGGGAATTTTTCTAGTTACTATGTTACCCCAGTAAATTGAAATGTACGTTCAAATCTAAATATATAGATTTATATTTTGATTTTAATGAAAACTGATCGAAACGGCTGAACTGGCTTACGATACATATCCCATTGTGTTCGGTCGGGGGTAATTAGCTAGGGGCGACAGTCGTTGGGTTTGATTTGGAGTTCGAAAACTAAATGAATTATTTTTGAATAAAATAAAATAAATTTTTTCTATAAATAACCCAAGATTTTTTAACCCTAACTCATTAAGGTCAGGCCGCCGCTTCCTATCGTTTAATGGCCAAAATCTCTTGATTTTATATTCCCAAATCCCTACCAAAACACAAAGAATTAGATCCCAATTCTTCAGCAAACATTGTAGTGGAAGGGGAGAGCTTCAATTTGATACCGACAAGATCATCTCCAGTTTGGTATTCCGCTCGAATTTAAGGCCTGAAGTCATGGAATTCGCGCCCGCTTTCTGGCCAACTGGGGTGGCCGAGCTCTTCGCGCCGCCGTGCGTTGGTGAGTGGAAGAACAGGCTTCAGTGTGGTGTTCAGGGATCATACTCCGACGGCTTGTGTGAGGTGCGGTGATGGATTTTTAAAGTTGAATGATGGGTTTTTCTACAGGAGGAGGGATCGAAGAAGAAATGGGTTGGGGAGGGGATTAGAGAAGGGTTGCTGACGTGGATGGATTAAGAATGTAATTATAAATTGTTTATTTATTTATTAATTAAATATGTATTCAAATGTTTATAATACCACATCTATTTCATACGTGGACCAAATTCAACGAAACTGAGTTCGTTGTAACCGTGAAGATTAGGACTACATTTCGGAACTGACCGAAATCGGATTAGAGTTGTGATTGAATAGAACGCGCAGTTTAATTCAATTGAAAATAATCGTTATTTAACGATTTCAATGCCAATCAAGGTGAGAATTCTCTCACTTTAAATTTTCTGTACAGTTATTTGTTTTGTAACTGCATATATGAACTGCTTCCCGTCGTCCACAGACCATGGACGACTTGTTTGATTGTATTTTGTGTAAAAATTGATCGTGATGTGAAATGAAATAAATTGATCGTGATATATAATGAAATATATATATATATATATATATGAAAAGTGAAAATATCGTATATATTGAAAAGTGAAAATATTGCATATATTGAAAAGTGAAAATATCGTATATATTGAAAGTGAAAATATCGTATATATATTGAAAGTGAAAATATCGTATATATATTGAAAGTGAAAATATCGTATATATTAAAAAGTGAAAATATCGTATATATTGAAAAGTGAAAATATTATATATATGAAAGGTGGATATAATATATATATATATATATATATATGTGTGTGTGTGAAATGAAAACGATATATATGAAATGAAAACGATATATATATGAAACGAAAATGATATATATGAAATGAAAACGATATATATGAAATGAAAACGATATATATATGAAATGTGAAAACAATATATATATGAAATGAAAACAATATATGAAATGTGAAAACGATGTATATATGAAATGAAAACGATATATATACATATATATGAAACGTGAAAATGATTTGATTGTTAAAAATATGTAACAACCCGTAAAATGCGAGCCAGTCTGAAAATTTTATTTTGGTAATTTTAGCAAATTTTGATTATTTAAAATGAATTATTTTAAATAATATCGACGAGAAATTTATTTTGAGTATAATTCGACGTATATATTATATACGTCGTCGTTAGAATATAAATAATTATATAAAATTATAAATAGAATTGAAAATGGCGCGGTAGTTCGATAATTCGATTTCAAACTTCAATTGAATGTACCGGGTGCAAAACAATCCGGATTTTAGTGAAACCAAAAATAATGGGATCTAATTGATAATATCTTCCCAACGAATCCGAATAATCAAGATTTCATATCGGGAATCAAAAGATATGTCCAGTTGAAAATTCTGAATAGTCGCTATGGAATTCAGGCCCTTAAAAATGGACATTTTGCAAACGACCTCGGATTTCGACGAAACCAGGTCTGTGATGTCAAGTTATTGCTAGATTCCAAATTTCATAATTTTTCGAATCAATATTGTGAGCATGGCAAAAGAAAACGCGTTTGACCAGGTTCAGCTGATTTTAATCGACTGGAAAATGGCCATTTTTCAAACGGTCTCAGAATTCGATGAAACTAGTTTTGTTAGGACCGTATCGTCAATACGAAGCTAGAAAATATTTTTCTGGAATTTTTCTAGTTAGTATGTGACCCCGGTAATTTGAAATGTACGTTTAAAATTCAATATAGTGATTTAAATGAAAATTCAACGGAAACTGATTGTAACAGCCGAATCAGCTCACGATACATGTCCCATTGTGTTCGGAATGGGGGTGAAACGCTATGGATGACAGGCGGTGGGCCTCGTTTAGAGGTCGAAAATAAAAGTTGCTTTTTAATGATAAATAATAAAACAAAAAAAAAATAATTAACCCTCTCCTCCCTATAACCTTTGGCCCCCCTGTTTTCGTTTAACAGATCGAAGAAGAAAAAAAAAGAAAAAAAAAGAAAAGGCGATCGCGCCCCCCAGGATTTCGCCGCCGTCCACCGTCGATTGCCCCCCCTCCCCTCATCAATCGATAACCGCGAGCCCCCCCTCTCCTCAGGCGATGCTACGCCAGACCCCCTTCCTCCTCACGCGATGTCGCATCGCTACAGCCCCCAAATCGAACCCCCGACCCTACCCAAAACCCCCGCGCCCGACCTCCTAGCCACCGCCGCAGTCCATCATCGAAGCCCCCCCCCCCCCCCCGGCGCCGACCTCGCTACAGCCCCCCTGTAAGTTTTCTGTTTTTTTTCTGATTTTTAGTTTCCTGTTTTTTTTCTGATTCTTATTTTACTGTTTTTTTTTTCTGATTTTTATTTTAGATATAAAAACTGATTTGAATAAGAATTTAAAACTGATTTTAGATTTTTTTTAAGAAGTTATAAAACTGAAATTTTAAGGAAATCAAAACTGAAATTTTAAGGAAATCAAAACTGAAATTTTAAGGAAGTTAAAACTGAATTTTAAAAGAAAAGTAAAAACTGATTTTTAAGTTTAGTAAAAACTGATTTTTTAGTTAAGTAAAAACTGATTTTTAAGTTTAGTAAAAACTGATTTTTAAGTTTAGTAAAAACTGATTTTTAAGTTTAGTAAAAACTGATTTTTTAGTTAAGTAAAAACTGATTTTTAAGTTAAGTAAAAACTGATTTTTTTAGTTTAGTAAAAACTGATTTTTTTAGTTAAATAAAAACTGAATTTTATAAAAGTATAAAAACTGATTTTTAAGATGATTTAAAAAAAATGATTTATAAACTAAAAGGAGATTAGAAAGTCGAGATAAAAATATGATTTTTATATAGTGAACTTCGAATTAAAAATATGATTTTTATATAGTGAACTTCGAATTAAAAATATGATTTTTATATAGTGAACTTCGAATTAAAAATATGATTTTTATATAGTGAACTTCGAATTAAAAATATGATTTTTATATAGTGAACTTCGAATTAAAAATTTGATTTTTACATAGTGAACTTCGAATTAAAAATATGATTTTTATATATTGAATAGCGAAGTAAAAACTCGATTTTTACATATGTAGTGAAAGCGGACAACGAAGGTGACAAAAAGGCGAAACGACGAAGACTTCTGCAAAGGAAGAGCCGTGGAGCTAGGATAGCTATATGTGAGAACTTCTCACTCTTCAATTTATTTTCTAGTTATATATATATACTAGGATGCAGACGGTGTTTAGTAGCACCCGACACCCGTCCACAGACCATGGACTTGTTTGTTTAGTTGAATGTTGGGTGATTGATTTATTCGTATGGTTGAATTGGAAATTGATTGAAATTGATTTGTGAATGGCGTGGGCCTTCACTAGACTGGGGATAAGGCTAGGCCTTGTCCCGTTTCTAGTATCGTGCCGTTATGCCGCCGAAATTTTCTAAAATAAGTTAGAAAAATAAAAATATCATTTTATTTAAAGAATGAATTGAATAGAAATTCATAGGTTGAAATAAAATGTTTTATCGTTAAAAATATAATTTTTAACGCGAAGTGAATAAAATAGAAAATTCATTTACAAACCAGACGGTTTGTTTATGTACACCTATTTGAAGGACATTGATTGGGACGATAAATTTTACACATCGCCCAACAACACAAATAAAATATGTGTTTGATTGTTTGAAACCCCACACGGGTGTTGGGATGAAATTTGAAGTTCACTCATCCTAATTGATTAAATATGTCGATCGATTGATTGACAGGCTGTTATAAGCGTTGGATATTTATATTTGATGCTTATACAGTGTAGTGCACTTTGGTTGATGGTTGATTATTTTTCAATGCTATTATATACATGTGTTGTATGAAAATCCATATAATTAATTTTATATGGTAATTGATTGGGCCTCATTCCAGTTTAGAAATAGAAATATTTGAAATAGAAATATTTGAAATAGAATATTTGAAAATAGAAATTTATGAAGCCGTGTTGATTAGATTGACGCCATTTTGACGTGAACGATATTTATATCAATTTTAAGTGATTTCGAAATGAATTGAATTGAAAACGAATTCAAAATGAATTGAATTGAAAACGAATTCAAAGTGAATTGAATTGAAAACGATTTCGAAATGAATTGAATTGAAAACGGTTTCGAAATGAATTGAATTGAAAACGAATTCAAAGTAAATTGAAAACGATTTCGAAATGAATTGAATTGAAAACGATTTCGAAATGAATTGAATTGAAAACGAATTCAAAGTAAATTGAAAACGATTTCGAAATGAATTGAATTGAAAACGAATTCAAATTGAATTGAAAAAGAATTCAAATTGAATTGAAAGCGAATTGAAATGAATTCAAATTGAATTGAAATTTGAATTGAATAGAAATGAATTTTAAAACGAATTTATAAAGAAGAATTCAATTTTGATTTGAATTGAAATGGAAGTTGAGATTGCTTTTGAAACGAATATTAAAACTATTTATATAATTCGTTTTAAATAGAAATCGACGAAGTATATATTATATATATTATATATATAATATAATGGCCTGAATAGAACGCGCCGCGCCGCGGCAGTTCGTGAATTTCGACCATTTATTTCAAACGGACATTGCGGGAGATCCGACCGTCGGATTCTCCTAAAACCGGAACCGTTGGGTTCGTATCGAAAAGAGCTTTCTAATGAATGTTAGAAATTTGAAATCTAATGGTTGGATTTGGAGATACGTCCAAATCAAATTCGAAAAAGGTCGCTGTAAGTGCAGTTTGATGGCCGTTAATGGAAATCGACTGTACGGGCCTTGATAAAATTATTAAAAATAGTAATAATTTGTGTAAAATCATAAGAAATGATTTGTGAAAGTTTGGGATGAAAAACTCCATATTTGAAAAGATAAAAATAGATTTTTATCGAAATGAACTAGTTTTGAACTAGAATTATAATTCTATTTATTTTTAAATAAATAAATTGAATTTGAAATGGTTTTGAGAATAACCAAAATTTCCAATGATTGCGTTGGAGTGGATTTGAATCGAAATTGTCTTCGGAATATTTCGATGTTGGAATTCGTGATATTACAGGTGTTGTTATGGAAATTTGAAAGATATATATTTGTATCGTTATTTCCAATACGACATTTGTTAGTCGTAGAATTCGATATTGAATATAAGCCGATATATTTTCTATTCAGAGCCTTGTATTGAATATCGAATGTGATTTGGGTTTGTCGTGAATGGTGTCTTCACTAACACTGTTCTTGAACCCAGTTGAGAAAAGATTAAATCTTTTTATTTAGATTTAATGAAGTGTACCAATTAAATAATATTTAATTGGAATTGAATTGATATTGATTTTTGGGTTTATCGTGGACAGTGTTTTAAATAACACTTGTTCTTTAACCCGATAATTAATGAATGTGATTTTGGGTTTATCGTGAACCGTGTTTTTAAATGACACTGATTCTTTAACCCAGTTAACGATTAAAACTAAGTGGAGTTTTAATGAATCTTTAATTAGATTGAAATGGCCGAGAATGGAGTATCACCAGTTTTGCTCCAGGCGATAGTCAAATCTTTAATTAGATTTGAACGTGAAATGGTAATTGAATTTACCGATAACACCGTGGTGTTAGATATGAAGTATTACCAGTTTTACTTCATGGGATGAATAGGTTGGGATTAGGAAATTAAAACAAATGATTACTTCGGTAAGGTTCGCTAATCCCGACTAGTTTGAATTGATATTCAAAAGTTGATTAAAGAATAAATTCAAGAATTTATCTTTGATAAAATTAATGGGAACCTTTCCCTATGAATGTGAAATTAGAAACTAACTGTCGGTTAGCTAAGTAGAATGGTTTTCTGGATATTGATCTGATGTTGGTTTCGGCCTTCGGGGTTAATATTTGGGGAATTATTCTCTTGATTAATTTACGGTTAGTGACTGATGGATTGGAATGAGGCGTATGTTGTGTTTGTGTAACACTTATTTAAAATATACGCGAGTTATTCGGAAAGACCGGGTTTATCCTATTCTGAATAACTGATACGACGATAAGTCGAAGATGAAGACGGTGGTCGAAGACCGGAAGTCTTCACGTCGTTTGGGTGATAACTGATGATCTTGATTGGGCTGTACACCCAAGAAGATGGAAACAGTTAATGATCGTCCAGACGTACTTGGAGATCGATGGATATGCGAGGTACTAGGTGCCTCCGGTTTCGTTCAGACCCAGAACGGACTTGTAAATGGACTGTGTGTCTGACATTGGATTTTAGTCCGTGTGATTGATCTCTATTAATTATATATCTGTTTGGCGGCGGAGAATTTATTCTCTTGCATAACGCCCTTCTCTGAGACGTACGAGCTCAGGGGTTATATATTGATGGATATCAAACGCATGGAGTGAATTGCCTGTGTGGCATGCCTAAGTGGCAGTTGATCGAGGCTTCTGTTGAAAAGCAAAGTCTTGTGGTGATGATCAAAGCACAGCCTGTGTGGCACAGCTTTGTGTAACATGAATTCGCGAGCCTCGCACCCCGGTTGTGAACCAAAAACGGGAGAGGACGTCAGGGAGGGCATGCTTTTCTTTCTAGCTAGAAGTGGCGTCAGTGGTTTTACACGCCCTGACGAGTTTGACTTATGTGGTTGTTGCTGTTGCGAGGCGCCTCGGTTATATCGGTTTCGGCCGATGCATTCTGCTCGGCTGACGGACCAGACTTACACCCCATAGGGTGGGGAGACGTAGTGTTCAGGCATAATAATCCACATCGGTGGACCGGCCCTGAGGATCTAAAGGCTTGCCTGCGCGCTTGCCTGAGACACGGGCTAGAGCGTCTCGAATCGGTTGAGGACTATCTTTTGCCTCGGTTCATTGATGGAAATCCAATTTCCAAATTCGTGACGTTTGCGGTTTTATTTGTAAACCTATATATGGTGACATAGTGGGATGGGGCGCTCATGCCGCCTATGATTGATACTTATGATTTGAAGTTGTTTTATACACTATGCACTTATAATAGTATCAAATGATTTGTTTTAAACGTATCAAGCATTCTTTAGCTGTTATAAGGGAAAACCCTATCCTCGGCTGCGTTGCATTGTGTGATGGGACCTGGGTCTTATAACAGCTTCATTTTTTTCCTTATTTAGCATTGCGCTGTTTGTTTTATGCACTGGTATTCTTGGGAGGAAACCCGTTCCGTGTTATACGGCGTGGTCCCTTGATTTACCTAATGATTTAAAATAAAGATTAATAACTGTTTTAGTTCTCACACCAGTCACATGACTGACCTGGAGTTTATTGTTTTTAACCTAAACTCTGGGTGCCCTTATTTTCACACGGGCAGCTAGTAGTTTTGGTTTTGCAGATTTATATTCACAGGATCCTGGTTTACAGCTGGAACGATATCCGGAAAGCTTTGTATCCGTATATCTCTTCTAGTTGTGTATTGTATTATTTTCCGCTGCGATGTATTTAAATGTAATTTAATTCTCTGATATTTCTGTGTAATATTCATTTATACTCTGTATATTCTTGTAATCTGATGCATTGTTCTAATATACAATGAAATGTTCTTCTGTTTGTGTTCTGTTGTGGTTTGTTCTCGAACTATCCGACGCTTTCCTTTACGGGGAAGTTACGGGTCGTTTCATTTGGTATCAGAGCTTTGGTTTACAGAGCTCGAGAACAAGACACATTAGAACCATACGAAAGAATTCATCAGATATTGGATTAGTAATATCCAACGAGAATGACTCGTTAGAGATGGGATCAGTAGTATCCTAGAACGAGCGTGAAGAGTATATTTTTAAAAGTGAAAACAAATTTTGTTTTGAAAATTTAAATCAATTATTCGTAGTTGATTATCTATTTATATTGATGTGGACGATCCAGTATATATAGATTTTGCGTATACGTCTGATCCGCGTGTATTCGAAATTTTAATATACTGGATAGATATAGAGTCACCCTCTAGTCGCCCGGACGTGATTCTGATGATTGACGCGTCATCACTAGTAATTATTTTCGTGTTTCGAAGGTGTGATATCTATATATTTCCATTAGACTGGTGTGAGAACCAAAACTTATATAGTTAGAATACATTGTTGTGAATTGGCATCTAAAACATGATTTTCTTTATATGTAGTAAAATTATGAATTTGAAAAGCTAATCAACTAATTGATTGATGTTTGTGTTGTTGGTTTATTTGTTTGCTAATTTTTAGCCATTTAGCCTAATTGAACCGAATATTGAATTATATTGAAAATTGGTTGCATTTGCTTGCATATGCATATATATCATTGAACAGGTCATAGCAAGGAGGCTAGAGCAGAGAATAAAATTTGTTTGCCCGACAAATAGGTACATGTTTACTACATAATTTACTGTTTTGTTTGGGTGATGATGATTTTGTGAGCCTATTGGCTAGCCGCTTGGCTTTTTCTTTTTCTTTTTGAGATCTGAAGGACCGGGGAAGCTATTTGAAATTCCCCGATGCTCCCGGTGCAGGGGAGGTTATGGCGAAATTTTTCAAAAATTTAGGGTGTTAGCCAAATTTTTGAGATTTTGAAAATTCTCAGAAACTAAAGAGTTGGAGAATGGAAGCCAGATCGATCGTAGAGCTGAATAATCAAACCACTTTCGACTTTGTTCCTTTTCGGGGACGAAAAGTTTTAAGTGGGGGAGATTGTAACAAACCGTAAAATGCGAGCCAGTTTGAAATTTTTATTTTGGTAATTTTAGCGAATTTTGATTATTTAAAATGAATTATTTTAAATAATATCGACGAGAAATTTATTTTGAGTATAATTCGACGTATATATTATATACGTCGTCGTTAGAATATAAATAATTATATATAATTATAAATAGAATTGAAAATGGCGCGGTAGTTCGATAATTCGATTTCAAACTTCAATTGAATGTACCGGGTGCAAAACAATCCGGATTTTAGTGAAACCAAAAATAATGGGATCTAATTGATAATATCTTCCCAACGAATCCGAATAATCAAGATTTCATATCGGGAATCAAAAGATATGTCCAGTTGAAAATTCTGAATAGTCGCTATGGAATTCAGGCCCTTAAAAATGGACATTTTGCAAACGACCTCGGATTTCGACGAAACCAGTTTTGTTGGGTCCGTGATGTCAAGTTATTGCTAGATTCCAAATTTCATAATTTTTCGAATCAATATGTGAGCGTGGCAAAAGAAAACGCGTTTGACCAGTTTCAGCTGATTTTAATCGACTGGAAAATGGCCATTTTTCAAACGGTCTCAGAATTCGATGAAACTAGTTTTGTTAGGACCGTATCGTCAATACGAAGCTAGAAAATATTTTTCTGGAATTTTTCTAGTTAGTATGTGACCCCGGTAATTTGAAATGTACGTTTAAAATTCAATATAGTGATTTAAATGAAAATTCAACGGAAACTGATTGTAACAGCCGAATCAGCTCACGATACATGTCCCATTGTGTTCGGAATGGGGGTGAAACGCTATGGACGACAGGCGGTGGGCCTCGTTTAGAGGTCGAAAATAAAAGTTGCTTTTTAATGATAAATAATAAAACAAAAAAAAAATTTAATTAACCCTCTCCTCCCTATAACCTTTGGCCCCCCTGTTTTCGTTTAACAGATCGAAGAAGAAAAAAAAAAGAAAAGGCGATCGCGCCCCCCAGGATTTCGCCGCCGTCCACCGTCGATTGCCCCCCCTCCCCTCATCAATCGATAACCGCGAGCCCCCCCCTCTCCTCAGGCGATGCTACGCCAGACCCCCTTCCTCCTCACGCGATGTCGCATCGCTACAGCCCCCAAATCGAACCCCCGACCCTACCCAAAACCCCCGCGCCCGACCTCCTAGCCACCGCCGCAGTCCATCATCGAAGCCCCCCCCCCTCGGCGCCGACCTCGCTACAGCCCCCCTGTAAGTTTTCTGTTTTTTTTTCTGATTTTTAGTTTCCTGTTTTTTTTCTGATTCTTATTTTACTGTTTTTTTTTCTGATTTTTATTTTAGATATAAAAACTGATTTGAATAAGAATTTAAAACTGATTTTAGATTTTTTTTTAAGAAGTTATAAAACTGAAATTTTAAGGAAATCAAAACTGAAATTTTAAGGAAATCAAAACTGAAATTTTAAGGAAGTTAAAACTGAATTTTAAAAGAAAAGAAAAAACTGATTTTTAAGTTTAGTAAAAACTGATTTTTTAGTTAAGTAAAAACTGATTTTTAAGTTTAGTAAAAACTGATTTTTAAGTTTAGTAAAAACTGATTTTTAAGTTTAGTAAAAACTGATTTTTTAGTTAAGTAAAAACTGATTTTTAAGTTAAGTAAAAACTGGTTTTTTTAGTTTAGTAAAAACTGATTTTTTTAGTTAAATAAAAACTGAATTTTATAAAAGTATAAAAACTGATTTTTAAGATGATTTAAAAAAAATGATTTATAAACTAAAAGGAGATTAGAAAGTCGAGATAAAAATATGATTTTTATATAGTGAACTTCGAATTAAAAATATGATTTTTATATAGTGAACTTCGAATTAAAAATATGATTTTTATATAGTGAACTTCGAATTAAAAATATGATTTTTATATAGTGAACTTCGAATTAAAAATATGATTTTTATATATTGAATAGCGAAGTAAAAACTCGATTTTTACATATGTAGTGAAAGCGGACAACGAAGGTGACAAAAAGGCGAAACGACGAAGACTTCTGCAAAGGAAGAGCCGTGGAGCTAGGATAGCTATATGTGAGAACTTCTCACTCTTCAATTTATTTTCTAGTTATATATATATACTAGGATGCAGACGGTGTTTAGTAGCACCCGACACCCGTCCACAGACCATGGACTTGTTTGTTTAGTTGAATGTTGGGTGATTGATTTATTCGTATGGTTGAATTGGAAATTGATTGAAATTGATTTGTGAATGGCGTGGGCCTTCACTAGACTGGGGATAAGGCTAGGCCTTGTCCCGTTTCTAGTATCGTGCCGTTATGCCGCCGAAATTTTCTAAAATAAGTTAGAAAAATAAAAATATCATTTTATTTAAAGAATGAATTGAATAGAAATTCATAGGTTGAAATAAAATGTTTTATCGTTAAAAATATAATTTTTAACGCGAAGTGAATAAAATAGAAAATTCATTTACAAACCAGACGGTTTGTTTATGTACACCTATTTGAAGGACATTGATTGGGACGATAAATTTTACACATCGCCCAACAACACAAATAAAATATGTGTTTGATTGTTTGAAACCCCACACGGGTGTTGGGATGAAATTTGAAGTTCACTCATCCTAATTGATTAAATATGTCGATCGATTGATTGACAGGCTGTTATAAGCGTTGGATATTTATATTTGATGCTTATACAGTGTAGTGCACTTTGGTTGATGGTTGATTATTTTTCAATGCTATTATATACATGTGTTGTATGAAAATCCATATAATTAATTTTATATGGTAATTGATTGGGCCTCATTCCAGTTTAGAAATAGAAATATTTGAAATAGAAATATTTGAAATAGAATATTTGAAAATAGAAATTTATGAAGCCGTGTTGATTAGATTGACGCCATTTTGACGTGAACGATATTTATATCAATTTTAAGTGATTTCGAAATGAATTGAATTGAAAACGAATTCAAAATGAATTGAATTGAAAACGAATTCAAAGTGAATTGAATTGAAAACGATTTCGAAATGAATTGAATTGAAAACGGTTTCGAAATGAATTGAATTGAAAACGAATTCAAAGTAAATTGAAAACGATTTCGAAATGAATTGAATTGAAAACGATTTCGAAATGAATTGAATTGAAAACGAATTCAAAGTAAATTGAAAACGATTTCGAAATGAATTGAATTGAAAACGAATTCAAATTGAATTGAAAATGAATTGAAAAAGAATTCAAATTGAATTGAAAGCGAATTGAAATGAATTCAAATTGAATTGAAATTTGAATTGAATAGAAATGAATTTTAAAACGAATTTATAAAGAAGAATTCAATTTTGATTTGAATTGAAATGGAAGTTGAGATTGCTTTTGAAACGAATATTAAAACTATTTATATAATTCGTTTTAAATAGAAATCGACGAAGTATATATTATATATATTATATATATTATATATATATAATATAATGGCCTAAATAGAACGCGCCGCGCCGCGGCAGTTCGTGAATTTCGACCATTTATTTCAAACGGACATTGCGGGAGATCCGACCGTCGGATTCTCCTAAAACCGGAACCGTTGGGTTCGTATCGAAAAGAGCTTTCTAATGAATGTTAGAAATTTGAAATCTAACGGTTGGATTTGGAGATACATCCAAATCAAATTCGAAAAAGGTCGCTGTAAGTGCAGTTCGATGGCCGTTAATGGAAATCGACTGTACGGGCCTTGATAAAATTATTAAAAATAGTAATAATTTGTGTAAAATCATAAGAAATGATTTGTGAAAGTTTGGGATGAAAAACTCCATATTT
Source organism: Allium sativum (assembly GCA_030737875.1). Classification (NCBI taxonomy): domain Eukaryota; kingdom Viridiplantae; phylum Streptophyta; class Magnoliopsida; order Asparagales; family Amaryllidaceae; genus Allium; species Allium sativum. The sequence continues at coordinate 285,480,556 of CM060921.1, forward strand.
GAAAAGATAAAAATAGATTTTTATCGAAATGAACTAGTTTTGAACTAGAATTATAATTCTATTTATTTTTAAATAAATAAATTGAATTTGAAATGGTTTTGAGAATAACCAAAATTTCCAATGATTGCGTTGGAGTGGATTTGAATCGAAATTGTCTTCGGAATATTTCGATGTTGGAATTCGTGATATTACAGGTGTTGTTATGGAAATTTGAAAGATATATATTTGTATCGTTATTTCCAATACGACATTTGTTAGTCGTAGAATTCGATATTGAATATAAGCCGATATATTTTCTATTCAGAGCCTTGTATTGAATATCGAATGTGATTTGGGTTTGTCGTGAATGGTGTCTTCACTAACACTGTTCTTGAACCCAGTTGAGAAAAGATTAAATCTTTTTATTTAGATTTAATGAAGTGTACCAATTAAATAATATTTAATTGGAATTGAATTGATATTGATTTTTGGGTTTATCGTGGACAGTGTTTTAAATAACACTTGTTCTTTAACCCGATAATTAATGAATGTGATTTTGGGTTTATCGTGAACCGTGTTTTTAAATGACACTGATTCTTTAACCCAGTTAACGATAAAAACTAAGTGGAGTTTTAATGAATCTTTAATTAGATTGAAATGGTCGAGAATGGAGTATCACCAGTTTTGCTCCAAGCGATAGTCAAATCTTTAATTAGATTTGAACGTGAAATGGTAATTGAATTTACCGATAACACCGTGGTGTTAGATATGAAGTATTACCAGTTTTACTTCATGGGATGAATAGGTTGGGATTGGGAAATTAAAACAAATGATTACTTCGGTAAGGTTCGCTAATCCCGACTAGTTTGAATTGATATTCAAAAGTTGATTAAAGAATAAATTCAAGAATTTATCTTTGATAAAATTAATGGGAACCTTTCCCTATGAATGTGAAATTAGAAACTAACTGTCGGTTAGCTAAGTAGAATGGTTTTCTGGATATTGATCTGATGTTGGTTTCGGCCTTCGGGGTTAATATTTGGGGAATTATTCTCTTGATTAATTTACGGTTAGTGACTGATGGATTGGAATGAGGCGTATGTTGTGTTTGTGTAACACTTATTTAAAATATACGCGAGTTATTCGGAAAGACCGGGTTTATCCTATTCTGAATAACTGATACGACGATAAGTCGAAGATGAAGACGGTGGTCGAAGACCGGAAGTCTTCACGTCGTTTGGGTGATAACTGATGTTCTTGATTGGGCTGTACACCCAAGAAGATGGAAACAGTTAGTGATCGTCCAGACGTACTTGGAGATCGATGGATATGCGAGGTACTATGAAACGACCCGTAACTTCCCCGTAAAGGAAAGCGTCGGATAGTTCGAGAACAAGCCACAACAGGACACATACAGAAGAATATTTCATTGTATATTACAACAATGCACCAGAATACAAGAATATATAGAGTATAAACGAATATTACACAGAAATATCAGAGAATTAAATTACATTTAAATACATAGCAGCGGAAAATAATACAATACACAACTAGAAGGAGATATACGGATACAAAGCTTTCCGGATATCGTTCCAGCTGTAAACCAGGATCCTGTGAATATAAATCTGCAAAACCAAAACTACTAGCTGCCCGTGTCAAAATAAGGGCACCCAGAGTTTAGGTTAAAACAATAAACTCCAGGTCAGTCATGTGACTGGTGTGAGAACTAAAACAGTTAATCTTTATTTTTAAAGCTAGGTAAATCAAGGGACCACGCCGTATAACACGGAACGGGTTTCCTCCCAAGAATACCAGTGCATAAAACAAACAGCGCAATGCTAAATAAAGAAAAATGAAGCTATTATAAGACCCAGTTCCCATCACACAATGCAACGCAAGCCGGAGGATAGGGTTTTTACCTTATAATAGCCAAGAATGCTTGATACGTTCAAAACAAACCATTTGATACTATTGTAAGTGCATAGTGTATAAAACAACTTCGAATCATAAGTATCAATCATAGGCGGCATGAATGCCCCATCCCACTATGTCACCATACTAGGTTCTACAAATAAAACCGCACATGTCACGTATTTGGAAATTGGATTTCCGTCTATGAACCGAGGCAAAAGATAGTCCTCAACCGTTTTCGTGACTCTCTAGCCCGAGCCACAGGGTCAGAGCGCATCGACCCTTGGAGCGACAGGGCCGGTCCACCGATGTGGATTAAACTTAAACCCTGAACACTACGTCTCCCCACCCTATGGGGTGTAAGTCTGGTCCGTCTGCCGACCAGAATGCATCGGCCGAAACCGATATAACCGAGGCGCCTCGCAACAGCAACAACCACATAAGTCAAACTCGTCAGGGCGTGTAAAACCACTGACGCCACTTCTAACTAGAAAGAAACGCAAGTCCTCCCTGAGGTCCGTCTCCCGTTTTTGGTTCACAACCGGGGTGCGAGGCTCGCGAATTCACGTTACACAAAGCTGTGCCACACAGGCTGTGCTTTGATCATCACCACAAGACTTTGCTTTTCAACAGAAGCCTCGATCAATTGCCACTTAGGCATGCCACACAGGCAATTCACTCCATGCGTTTGATATCCATCAATATATAACCCCTGAGCTCGTACGTCTCAGAGAAGGGCGTTAAGCAAGAGAATAAATTCTCCGCCGCCAAGTAGATATATATTTAATAGAAATCAATCACACAGACTAAAATCCAATGTCAGACACACAGTCCATTTACAAGTCCGTTCTGGGTCTGAACGAAACCGGAGGCACCTAGTACCCCGCATATCCATCGATCTCCAAGTACGTCTGGACGATCACCAACTGTTTCTATCTTCTTGGGTGTACAACCCAATCAAGATCATCAGTAATCACCCAAACGACGTGAAAACTTCTGGTCTTCGACCACCGTCTTCATCTTCGACACCACGTCGAATCAGTTATTCAGAATGGGATAAACCCGGTCTTTCTGAATAACTCGCGTATATATTATAAAAGTGTTACACAAACACAACATACGCCTCATTCCAATTCAGAATATTCTTTTATTCGAATATTCCTATACTTTGGGAAAAGTTCCCATAAATTTTATCCAAGATAAATTCTTTAAATTTATTCTTTAATCTCCTTTGAATATCAATTCAAACTAGTCGGGATTAACGAACCACACCGAAGTAATCATTTATTTTATTTTCCTAATCCCAACCTATTCATCCCATGAAGTAAAACTGGTAGTACTTCATATCTAACACCACAGTGTTATCGGTAATTCAATTACCATTTCACGTTTAAATCTAATTAAAGATTTAACTATCGCCTGGAGTAAAACTGGTGATACTCCATTCTCGATCTTTTCAATCTAATTAAAGATTCATTAAAACTTCACTTAGTTTTAATCTTTAACTGGGTTAAAGAATCAGTGCCATTTAAAACACGGTTCACGGTAAACCCAAAATCACATTCCATTAATTATCGGGTTAAAGAACAAGTGTTATTTAAAACACTGTTCACGATAAACTCAAAAATCAATACCAATTCAATTCCAATTAAATATCGTTTAATTGGTACACTTCATTAAATCTAAATAAAAGATTTAATCTTTTCACAACTAGGTTCAAGAACAGTGTTAGTGAAGACACCATTCGCGACAAACCCAAATCACATTTGATATTCAATACAAGGCTCTGAATAGAAAATATATCGGCTTATATTCAATATCAAATTCTACGACTAACAAATGTCGTATTGGAAATAACGATATAAATATATATCTTTCAAATTTCCATAACAACATCTGTATAATCACGAATTCCAACATCGAAATATTCCGAAGACAATTTCGATTCAAATCCACTCCAATGCAATCATTGGAAATTTTGGTTATTTTCAAAACCCCTTTTTTCAAATTCAATTTATTTATTTAAAAATAAATAGAATTATAATTCTAGATCAAAACTAGTTCATTTCGATAAAAATCTATTTTTATCTTTTCAAATATGGAGTTTTTCATCCCAAATCTTCACAAATCATTTCTTATGATTTTACACAAATTATTACTATTTTTAATAATTTTATCAAGGCCCGTACAGTCGATTTCCATCAATGGCCATCGAACTGCACTTATAGCGACCTTTTTCGAATTTGATTTAGACGTATCTCCAAATCCAACCGTTAGATTTCAAATTTCTAATATTCGTTAGAAAGCTCTTTTCGATACGAACCCAACGGTTCCGGTTTTAGGAGAATCCGACGGTCGGATCTCCCGTAATGTCCGTTTGAAATAAGTGGTCGAAATTCACGAGCTGCCGCGGCGCGTTCTATTCAGGACATTATATTATATATATAATATATATAATATATACTTCGTCGATTTCTATTTAAAACGAATTATATAAATAGTTTTGAATTCGTTTCAAAAACATTTTCAACTTCCTTTTCAATTCAAATCACAATTGAATTCTTCTTTATAGATTCGTTTTAAAATTCATTTCTATTCAATTCAAATTTCAATTTGAATTCGTTTTCAATTCAATTCATTTCGAAATCGTTTTCAATTCAATTCATTTCGAAATCGTTTTCAATTCACTTTGAAATCGTTTTCAATTCAATTCATTTCGAAATCGTTTTCAATTCAATTCATTTCGAAATCGTTTTCAATTCACTTTGAAATCGTTTTCAATTCAATTCATTTCGAAATCGTTTTCAATTCAATTCATTTCGAAATCGTTTACAATTCACTTTGAAATCGTTTTCAATTCACTTTGAAATCGTTTTCAATTCACTTCATTTCGAAATCATTTTCAATTCACTTTGAATTCGTTTTCAATTCAATTCATTTCGAAATCGTTTTCAATTCACTTCATTTCGAAATCGTTTTCAATTCACTTCATTTCGAAATCGTCGATTTCGAAATCACTTTTCAATATTCATTTCAAAATGAATAAAATCGATATAAATATCGTTCACGTCAAAATGGCGTCAATCTAATCAACACGGCTTCATAAATTTCTATTTCCAAATTTTCTTTATTTTTCAAATTGGAATGAGGCCCAATCAATTACCATATAAAATTAATTATATGGATTTCCATACAACACATGTATATAATAGCATTGAAAAATAATCAACCATCAACCAAAGTGCACTACACTGTATAAGCATCAAATATAGATATCTAACGCTTATAACAGCCTGTCAATCAATCGATCGACATATTTAATCAATCAGGATGAGTGAACTTCAAATTTCATCCCAACACCCGTGTGGGGTTTCAAACAATCAAACACAGATTTTATTTGTGCAGTTGGGCGATGTGTGAAATTTATCGTCCCAATCAATGTCATTCAAATAGGTGTACATAAACAAACCGTCCGGTTTATAAATGAATATTTTATTTTATTCACTTCACGTTAAAATTATATTTTTAACGATAAAACATTTTATTTCAACCTATGAATTTCTATTCAACTCATTTACACTATAAAATGACATTTTTATTTTTCTAACATATTTTAGAAAATTTCGGCGGCATAACGGCACGATACTAGAAACGGGACGAGGCCTAGCCTTATCCCCGGTCTAGTGAAGGCCCACGCCATTCACACATCAATCAAATCAATTTCATCTCACCAAACAATTCAATTCAAACAAATAATTCAACTAATCTATGCAACCAAACAAACAAGTCCATGGTCTGTGGACGATTGTGTCGGGTGCTACTAAGCACCGTCTGCATCCTAGTATATATATATATAACTAGAAAAATTAAATTGAAAGGTGAGAAATTCTCACCAATAGCTATCCACTAACACGATTCTTCCTTAATAGAAACTTCGCCAACTTCGCCTTCTTGTTGCTTTCGTTGACTGTATTCTCTACATAGGTAAAAATCGAATTTTTACTATGTTATTCAATATATAAAGATTGCATTTTGACTTCGCTATTAAATATAAAGATTATATTTTTATTATTCTTATGATGTAACAATTATATTTTTATTGCTTTAAAAATATAAGAATCATACCTTACTTCTTCTACTTAACAAAAATTCCATCTTTTCTATTTTTAAAAATATGATCTTTATTTTTGCAAGTTCAAATCTTTTTCTATTAAAAGATTAAACCTTTTTCTTAAAAAAAATTAAACCTTTTTCCTATTTTAAAGTTCAAAATAAAATCAGTTTTATAATTCCTTTTAAAACAGTTTTTATTATTCTTTTAAAACTGCTTTTATAATTCTTTTAAAACTGTTTCTAGTTTCTATCAAAACAGTTTTTGCCTTTTAGAAAAAACAGTTTTTCTTTCTTTAAAAATTACAGTTTATATATTTAAAAAAAACAGTTTTTAAAACCTAAAAAAAACAGTTTTAAAACCCTAAAACAATCAGTTTTTAATTCTTTAAAAATGCAGTTTTTATCTTTTTCAAAAATGCAGTTTTTATCTTTTTCAAAAATGCAGTTTTCAGTTTCCTTTTTTTTAAAAAAAAAAACAGTTTTTAAAATCTTTTATAAAATCTGTTTTTAAAATCTTTTTAAATCAGTTTATATATTTCAAAAAATTCAGTTTTTAAGGCTTTAACAAATTATTTTTTTTTCTTAAAAACCAGTTTTTAATTCACTGCAAAACAAAAATAAAAACTAAAACAAAGTAATCTAAAGGCTCACCGAGATTTCGAATGGGAGGAGGAGGAGTCGGCAGTGGTCCAGTGGTGCTCGCGATGAGGCGTTCGTGGAGGTTCGCGGCAGGGGTTCGAGGGTTGCTTCGATTCGATGTCGGCGGCGCCTGGAGGGAGGAAGTCTGGCGGTGGGGGCTTCGGCGAAGGGCTCGTCGGCGGGTTGAGGGTCAGGCGGCGCGATTCGATGAACTTAGGGTTTTCTATTTTTTTTTATTTCGTTCTGGTATAATGAAACGGGGGGGGGGGAAACAGAAGAGAAAAGGAGGGATTCTATTTTTTTTTATTTTTTTTTTTATTTAATTATTAAATTTTTCCAAAGGGTTGACTTTTACTTATGACCTCGAACCGAGGTCCACCGCCTGTCGTCCATAGCGTTTTACCCCCATTCCGAACACAATGGGATATGTATCGTAAGCTGGTTTGATCGTCACAATCAGTTTCCGTTGAAATTACATTTAAGTCCTTATATTGAATTTTAAACGTACATTTCAAATTACCGGGGTCACATACTAACTAGAAAAATTCCAGAAAAATATTTTCTAGTTTCGTATTGACGATACGGTCCTAACAAAACTAGTTTCGTCGAATTCTGAGACCGTTGGAAAAATGGCCAATTTCTAATCGATTAAAATCAACTGAAACCGGTCAAACGCGTTTTCCTTTGCCACGCTCACATATTGAATCGAAAAATTATGAAAATTGAAACCTAGTAATAACTTGACATCACGGACCCAACAAAACTGGTTTCGTCGAAATCCGAGGTCGTTTGCAAAATGTCCGTTTTTAAGGGCCTGAATTCCATAGCGACTATTCAGAATTTTCAACTGGACATATCTTTCGATTCCCGCTAGGAAATTTTGATTTCCCTCATTCGTTGGAAAGATATTATCAAATAGATCCCATTATTTTTGGTTTCACTAAAATCCGGATTGTTTTGCACCCGGTACATTCAATTGAAGTTTGAAATCGAATTATCAAACTACCGCGCCATTTTCAATTCTATTTATAATTATATATAAATATTTATATTCAAACGACGACGTATATAATATATACGTTCGAATTATATTTAAAATAAATTTTCTCGTCGATATTATTTAAAATATTTCATTTTAAATATTCAAAATTCGCTAAAATTGCCAAAATAAAAATTTCAAACTGGCTCGCATTTTACGGGTCGTTACAATCTCCCCCACTTAAAACTTTTCGTCCCCGAAAAGGAACAAAGTCGAAAGTGGTTTGATTAATCAACTCTACGTTCGATCTGGCTTCCATTCTCCAACTTTTTAGTTTGTGAGAATTTCCAAAAATTCAAAAATTTGGCTAACACCCTAAATTTTCGAAAAATTTCGCCATAACCTCCCCTGCACCGGGAGCATCGGGGAATTTCAAATAGCTTCCCCGGTCCTTCAGATCTCAAAAAGAAAAAGAAAAAGCCAAGCGGCTAGCCAATAGGCTCACAAAATCATCATCACCCAAACAAAACAGGAAATTATGTAGTAAACATGTACCTATTTGTCGGGCAAACAAATTATATTCTCTGCTCTAGCCTCCTTGCTATGACCTGTTCAATGATATATATGCATATGCAAGCAAATGCAACCAATTTTCAATATAATCCAATATTCGGTTCAATTAGGCTAAATGGCTAAAAATTAGCAAACAAATAAACTAACAACACAAACATCAATCAATTAGTTGATTAGCTTTTCAAATTCATAATTTTACTACATATAAAGAAAATCATGTTTTTGATGCCAATTCACAACAATGTATTCTAACTATATAAGTTTTGGTTCTCACACCAGTCTAATGGAAACATATAGATATCAACCCTTCGAAACACGAAAATAATTACTAATGATGACGCGTCAATCATCAGAATCACGTCCGGGCGACTAGAGTGTGACTCTATATCTATCCAGTATATTAAAATTTCAATACACGCGGATCAGACGTATACGCAAAATCTATATATACTGGATTGTCCACATCAATATAAATAGATAATCAACTACGAATAATTGATTTAAATTTTCAAAACAAAATTTGTTTTCACTTTAAAAATATACTCTTCACACTCGTTCTAGGATACTACTGATCCCATCTCTAACGAGTCATTCTAATTGGATATTACTAATCCAATATCTGATGAATTCTTTCGTATGGTTCTAATGTGCCTTGTTCTCTAAGCTTTGTAAACCAAAGCTCTGATACCAAATGAAACGACCCGTAACTTCCCCGTGAAGGAAAGCGTCGGATAGTTCGAGAACAAGCCACAACAGGACACATACAGAAGAATATTTCATTGTATATTACAACAATGCACCAGAATACAAGAATATACAGAGTATAAACGAATATTACACAGAAATATCAGAGAATTAAATTACATTTAAATACATAGCAGCGGAAAATAATACAATACACAACTAGAAGGAGATATACGGATACAAAGCTTTCCGGATATCGTTCCAGCTGTAAACCAGGATCCTGTGAATATAAATCTGCAAAACCAAAACTACTAGCTGCCCGTGTCAAAATAAGGGCACCCAGAGTTTAGGTTAAAACAATAAACTCCAGGTCAGTCATGTGACTGGTGTGAGAACTAAAACAGTTAATCTTTATTTTTAAAGCTAGGTAAATCAAGGGACCACGCCGTATAACACGGAACGGGTTTCCTCCCAAGAATACCAGTGCATAAAACAAACAACGCAATGCTAAATAAAGAAAAATGAAGCTATTATAAGACCCAGTTCCCATCACACAATGCAACGCAAGCCGGAGGATAGGGTTTTTACCTTATAATAGCCAAGAATGCTTGATACGTTTAAAACAAACCATTTGATACTATTGTAAGTGCATAGTGTATAAAACAACTTCGAATCATAAGTATCAATCATAGGCGGCATGAATGCCCCATCCCACTATGTCACCATACTAGGTTCTACAAATAAAACCGCACATGTCACGTATTTGGAAATTGGATTTCCGTCTATGAACCGAGGCAAAAGATAGTCCTCAACCGTTTTCGTGACTCTCTAGCCCGAGCCACAGGGTCAGAGCGCATCGACCCTTGGAGCGACAGGGCCGGTCCACCGATGTGGATTAAACTTAAACCCTGAACACTACGTCTCCCCACCCTATGGGGTGTAAGTCTGGTCCGTCTGCCGACCAGAATGCATCGGCCGAAACCGATATAACCAAGGCGCCTCGCAACAGCAACAACCACATAAGTCAAACTCGTCAGGGCGTGTAAAACCACTGACGCCACTTCTAACTAGAAAGAAACGCAAGTCCTCCCTGAGGTCCGTCTCCCGTTTTTGGTTCACAACCGCGGTGCGAGGCTCGCGAATTCACGTTACACAAAGCTGTGCCACACAGGCTGTGCTTTGATCATCACCACAAGACTTTGCTTTTCAACAGAAGCCTCGATCAATTGCCACTTAGGCATGCCACACAGGCAATTCACTCCATGCGTTTGATATCCATCAATATATAACCCCTGAGCTCGTACGTCTCAGAGAAGGGCGTTAAGCAAGAGAATAAATTCTCCGCCGCCAAGCAGATATATATTTAATAGAAATCAATCACACAGACTAAAATCCAATGTCAGACACACAGTCCATTTACAAGTCCGTTCTGGGTCTGAACGAAACCGGAGGCACCTAGTACCCCGCATATCCATCGATCTCCAAGTACGTCTGGACGATCACCAACTGTTTCTATCTTCTTGGGTGTACAGCCCAATCAAGATCATCAGTAATCACCCAAACGACGTGAAAACTTCTGGTCTTCGACCACCGTCTTCATCTTCGACACCACGTCGAATCAGTTATTCAGAATGGGATAAACCCGGTCTTTCTGAATAACTCGCGTATATATTATAAAAGTGTTACACAAACACAACATACGCCTCATTCCAATTCAGAATATTCTTTTATTCGAATATTCCTATACTTTGGGAAAAGTTCCCATAAATTTTATCCAAGATAAATTCTTTAAATTTATTCTTTAATCTCCTTTGAATATCAATTCAAACTAGTCGGGATTAACGAACCACACCGAAGTAATCATTTATTTTATTTTCCCAATCCCAACCTATTCATCCCATGAAGTAAAACTGGTAGTACTTCATATCTAACACCACAGTGTTATCGGTAATTCAATTACCATTTCACATTTAAATCTAATTAAAGATTTAACTATCGCCTGGAGTAAAACTGGTGATACTCCATTCTCGATCTTTTCAATCTAATTAAAGATTCATTAAAACTTCACTTAGTTTTAATCTTTAACTGGGTTAAAGAATCAGTGCCATTTAAAACACGGTTCACGGTAAACCCAAAATCACATTCCATTAATTATCGGGTTAAAGAACAAGTGTTATTTAAAACACTGTTCACGATAAACCCAAAAATCAATACCAATTCAATTCCAATTAAATATCGTTTAATTGGTACACTTCATTAAATCTAAATAAAAGATTTAATCTTTTCACAACTAGGTTCAAGAACAGTGTTAGTGAAGACACCATTCGCGACAAACCCAAATCACATTTGATATTCAATACAAGGCTCTGAATAGAAAATATATCGGCTTATATTCAATATCAAATTCTACGACTAACAAATGTCGTATTGGAAATAACGATATAAATATATATCTTTCAAATTTCCATAACAACATCTGTATAATCACGAATTCCAACATCGAAATATTCCGAAGACAATTTCGATTCAAATCCACTCCAATGCAATCATTGGAAATTTTGGTTATTTTCAAAACCCCTTTTTTCAAATTCAATTTATTTATTTAAAAATAAATAGAATTATAATTCTAGTTCAAAACTAGTTCATTTCGATAAAAATCTATTTTTATCTTTTCAAATATGGAGTTTTTCATCCCAAATCTTCACAAATCATTTCTTATGATTTTACACAAATTATTACTATTTTTAATAATTTTATCAAGGCCCGTACAGTCGATTTCCATCAATGGCCATCGAACTGCACTTATAGCGACCTTTTTCGAATTTGATTTAGACGTATCTCCAAATCCAACCGTTAGATTTCAAATTTCTAATATTCGTTAGAAAGCTCTTTTCGATACGAACCCAACGGTTCCGGTTTTAGGAGAATCCGACGGTCGGATCTCCCGTAATGTCCGTTTGAAATAAGTGGTCGAAATTCACGAGCTGCCGCGGCGCGGCGCGTTCTATTCAGGCCATTATATTATATATATAATATATATAATATATACTTCATCGATTTCTATTTAAAACGAATTATATAAATAGTTTTGAATTCGTTTCAAAAACATTTTCAACTTCCTTTTCAATTCAAATCACAATTGAATTCTTCTTTATAGATTCGTTTTATAATTCATTTCTATTCAATTCAAATTTCAATTTGAATTCGTTTTCAATTCAATTCATTTCGAAATCGTTTTCAATTCAATTCATTTCGAAATCGTTTTCAATTCACTTTGAAATCGTTTTCAATTCAATTCATTTCGAAATCGTTTTCAATTCAATTCATTTCGAAATCGTTTTCAATTAACTTTGAAATCGTTTTCAATTCACTTTGAAATCGTTTTCGATTCAATTCATTTCGAAATCGTTTTCAATTCAATTCATTTCGAAATCGTTTTCAATTCACTTTGAAATCGTTTTCAATTCACTTCATTTCGAAATCATTTTCAATTCACTTTGAATTCGTTTTCAATTTAATTCATTTCGAAATCGTTTTCAATTCACTTCATTTCGAAATCGTTTTCAATTCACTTCATTTCGAAATCGTTGATTTCGAAATCACTTTTCAATATTCATTTCAAAATGAATAAAATCGATATAAATATCGTTCACGTCAAAATGGCGTCAATCTAATCAACACGGCTTCATAAATTTCTATTTCCAAATTTTCTTTATTTTTCAAATTGGAATGAGGCCCAATCAATTACCATATAAAATTAATTATATGGATTTCCATACAACACATGTATATAATAGCATTGAAAAATAATCAACCATCAACCAAAGTGCACTACACTGTATAAGCATCAAATATAGATATCTAACGCTTATAACAGCCTGTCAATCAATCGATCGACATATTTAATCAATCAGGATGAGTGAACTTCAAATTTCATCCCAACACCCGTGTGGGGTTTCAAACAATCAAACACAGATTTTATTTGTGCAGTTGGGCGATGTGTGAAATTTATCGTCCCAATCAATGTCATTCAAATAGGTGTACATAAACAAACCGTCCGGTTTATAAATGAATATTTTATTTTATTCACTTCACGTTAAAATTATATTTTTAACGATAAAACATTTTATTTTTGCAAGTTCAAATCTTTTTCTATTAAAAGATTAAACCTTTTTCTTAAAAAAAATTAAACCTTTTTCCTATTTTAAAGTTCAAAATAAAATCAGTTTTATAATTCCTTTTAAAACAGTTTTTATTATTCTTTTAAAACTGCTTTTATAATTCTTTTAAAACTGTTTCTAGTTTCTATCAAAACAGTTTTTGCCTTTTAGAAAAATCAGTTTTTCTTTCTTTAAAAATTACAGTTTATATATTTAAAAAAAAACAGTTTTTAAAACCTAAAAAAAACAGTTTTAAAACCCTAAAACAATCAGTTTTTAATTCTTTAAAAATGCAGTTTTTATCTTTTTCAAAAAATGCAGTTTTTATCTTTTTCAAAAATGCAGTTTTCAGTTTCCTTTTTTAAAAAAAAAAAAAAACAGTTTTTAAAATCTTTTATAAAATCTTTTTAAATCAGTTTATATATTTCAAAAAATTCAGTTTTTAAGGCTTTAACAAATTAGTTTTTTTTTCTTAAAAACCAGTTTTTAATTCACTGCAAAACAAAAATAAAAACTAAAACAAAGTAATCTAAAGGCTCACCGAGATTTCGAATGGGAGGAGGAGGAGTCGGCGGTGGTCCAGTGGTGCTCGCGATGAGGCGTTCGTGGAGGTTCGCGGCAGGGGTTCGAGGGTTGCTTCGATTCGATGTCGGCGGCGTCTGGAGGGAGGAAGTCTGGCGGTGGGGGCTTCGGCGAAGGGCTCGTCGGCGGGTTGAGGGTCAGGCGGCGCGATTCGATGAACTTAGGGTTTTCTATTTTTTTTTATTTCGTTCTGGTATAATGAAACGGGGGGGGGGGGGGGGGTGGGGGTGGGGGGCCAAACAGAAGAGAAAAGGAGGGATTCTATTTTTTTATTTTTTTTTTATTTAATTATTAAATTTTGCCAAAGGGTTGACTTTTACTTATGACCTCGAACCGAGGTCCACCGCCTGTCGTCCATAGCGTTTTACCCCCATTCCGAACACAATGGGATATGTATCGTAAGCTGGTTTGATCGTCACAATCAGTTTCCGTTGAAATTACATTTAAGTCCTTATATTGAATTTTAAACGTACATTTCAAATTACCGGGGTCACATACTAACTAGAAAAATTCCAGAAAAATATTTTCTAGTTTCGTATTGACGATACGGTCCTAACAAAACTAGTTTCGTCGAATTCTGAGACCGTTGGAAAAATGGCCAATTTCTAATCGATTAAAATCAACTGAAACCGGTCAAACGCGTTTTCCTTTGCCACGCTCACATATTGAATCGAAAAATTATGAAATTTGAAACCTAGCAATAACTTGACATCACGGACCCAACAAAACTGGTTTCGTCGAAATCCGAGGTCTTTTGCAAAATGTCCATTTTTAAGGGCCTGAATTCCATAGCGACTATTCAGAATTTTCAACTGGACATATCTTTCGATTCCCGCTAGGAAATTTTGATTTCCCGCATTCGTTGGAAAGATATTATCAAATAGATCCCATTATTTTTGGTTTCACTAAAATCCGGATTGTTTTGCACCCGGTACATTCAATTGAAGTTTGAAATCGAATTATCGAACTACCGTGCCATTTTCAATTCTATTTATAATTATATATAAATATTTATATTCAAACGATGACGTATATAATATATACGTTCGAATTATATTTAAAATAAATTTTCTCGTCGATATTATTTAAAATAATTCATTTTAAATATTCAAAATTCGCTAAAATTGCCAAAATAAAAATTTCAAACTGGCTCGCATTTTACGGGTTGTTACATACTAGGTGCCTCCGGTTTCGTTCAGACCCAGAACGGACTTGTAAATGGACTGTGTGTCTGACATTGGATTTTAGTCCGTGTGATTGATCTCTATTAAATATATATCTGTTTGGCGGCGGAGAATTTATTCTCTTGCTTAACGCCCTTCTCTGAGACGTACGAGCTCAGGGGTTATATATTGATGGATATCAAACGCATGGAGTGAATTGCCTGTGTGGCATGCCTAAGTGGCAGTTGATCGAGGCTTCTGTTGAAAAGCAAAGTCTTGTGGTGATGATCAAAGCACAGCCTATGTGGCACAGCTTTGTGTAACGTGAATTCGCGAGCCTCGCACCCCTGTTGTGAACCAAAAACGGGAGAGGACGTCAGGGAGGGCATGCGTTTCTTTCTAGCTAGAAGTGGCGTCAGTGGTTTTACACGCCCTGACGAGTTTGACTTATGTGGTTGTTGCTGTTGCGAGGCGCCTCGGTTATATCGGTTTCGGCCGATGCATTCTGGTCGGCTGACGGACCAGACTTACACCCCATAGGGTGGGGAGACGTAGTGTTCAGGCATAATAATCCACATCGGTGGACCGACCCTGAGGATCTAAAGGCTTGCCTGCGCGCTTGCCTGAGACACGGGCTAGAGCGTCTCGAATCGGTTGAGGACTATCTTTTGCCTCGGTTCATAGATGGAAATCCAATTTCCAAATACGTGACGTTTGCGGTTTTATTTGTAAACCTATATATGGTGACATAGTGGGATGGGGCGCTCATGCCGCCTATGATTGATACTTATGATTTGAAGTTGTTTTATACACTATGAACCTATAATAGTATCAAATGATTTGTTTTAAACGTATCAAGCATTCTTTAGCTGTTATAAGGGAAAACCCTATCCTCGGCTGCGTTGCATTGTGTGATGGGACCTGGGTCTTATAACAGCTTCATTTTTTTCCTTATTTAGCATTGCGCTGTTTGTTTTATGCACTGGTATTCTTGGGAGGAAACCCGTTCCGTGTTATACGGCGTGGTCCCTTGATTTACCTAATGATTTAAAATAAAGATTAATAACTGTTTTAGTTCTCACACCAGTCACATGACTGACCTGGAGTTTATTGTTTTTAACCTAAACTCTGGGTGCCCTTATTTTGACACGGGCAGCTAGTAGTTTTTGTTTTGCAGATTTATATTCACAGGATCCTGGTTTACAGCTGGAACGATATCCGGAAAGCTTTGTATCCGTATATCTCTTCTAGTTGTGTATTGTATTATTTTCCGCTGCGATGTATTTAAATGTAATTTAATTCTCTGATATTTCTGTGTAATATTCATTTATACTCTGTATATTCTTGTAATCTGATGCATTGTTGTAATATACAATGAAATATTCTTCTGTTTGTGTTCTGTTCTCGAACTATCCGACGCTTTCCTTTACGGGGAAGTTACGGGTCGTTTCAAAATATAATTTTTAACATATATATACACTGTATAAAATTGTCGTGTATATGGAATATTCAATTTTGATTAGAAATTGAATATGAAGTTGAAATCATTTTGAAAACGAATTTAAAATGATTTATAAAATACGTTTTAAAAAGAAAATCAACAAAATATGTATTATATTATATATATATATATATAATATAATGGCCTGAATAGAACGCGCCGTGCCGCGGCAGTTCTTGAATTTCGACCATTGACTTCGAATGGACATTACGGGAGATCCGACCGTCGGATTCTCCTGAAACCAGAACTGTTGGGTTCGTATCGGAAAAAGCTTTCTAATGAATATTAGAAATTTGAAATCTAACGGTTGGATTTGGAATTATGTCCAAATCAAATTTGGAAAAGGTCGCTGTAAGTGCAGTTTGATGGTCGTTGATGGAAATTGACTGTACGGGCTTTGATAAAATTATTAAAAATATCAATAATTTGTGTAAAATCATATTAAATGATTTGGAAAGAATTGGGCTGAAAAATCCCATATTTGAAAAGATAAAAATAGATTTTTATCCAAATGAACTAGTTATTAACTAGAATAATAATTTATTTATTTTTAAATAAATGAATTGGATTTGAAATGGTTTTAAAAATAACCAGAATTTCCAATATATGAATAGGAATGGATCTGAATCGAAATTATCTTCGGAATATTTCGATGTTGGATTTCGTGATTATACAGATATGGTTGTGGAAATTTGAAAGATATAATAATATCATTATTTCCAATACGATATTTGTTGGTTTTAGAATTTGATGTTGAATATAAGCCGATACTATTTTTTATTCAGAGCCTTGTGTTTAATATCAAATTGGATTTGGGATTTGTCGTGAACTGTAACAACCCGAAAATCTGGGCCAGTTTAAAATTTTTATTTTGGCAATTTTAGCGAATTTTGAATATTTAAAATGAATTATTTTAAATAATATCGAAGAGAAATTTATTTTGAATAGAATCAAATGTATATATTATATACGTCGTCGTTAGAATATAAATATTTATTTTAAATTACAAATAGAATTGAAAATGGAGCGGTAGTTCGATAATTCGATTTCAAACTTCAATTGAATGTACCGAGTGCAAAACAAACCGGATTTTAGCGAAACCAAAAATAATAGAATCTAATTGATGATATCTTTCCAACGAATCCGAAAAATTGGGATTTCATAGCGGGAATCAAAAGATATGCCCAGCTGAAAATTCTGAATAGTCGCTATGGAATTCAGTCCCTTAAAAATGGGAATTTTGCAAACGACCTCGGATTTCGACGAAACCGCTTTTGTTGGGTCCGTGATGTCAAATTATTTCTAGATTCCAAATTTCATAATTTTTCGAATCAATATGTGAGCGTGGCAAAGGAAAACGCATTTGACCAGTTTCAGTTGATTTTAATCGACTGGAAAATGGCCATTTTTCCAACGGTCTCAGAATTCGACGAAATTAGTTTTATTAGGACTGTATCGTTAATACGAAGCTAGAAAATATTTTTCTGGAATTTTTAGAGTTAGTATGTGTCCCCGGTAAATTGAAATGCACGTTCAAATTCAATATATAGAGTTATATGTTGATTTTAACGGAAACTGATCGAAACGGTCGAATTAGCTTACGGTACATATCCCATTATTTTCGGAATGGGGGTAATTAGCTATGGACGACAGGCGGTGGGTTTGACTTCGAGGTCAAAAATAAAAGTTACTTTTTGAAATTAAAAAAAAATTAATATATTTTCTCTCTCTCCTCCTTAAACTCCTCTACCCCCCCCCCCCCCCCCCGTTCTTCATTAAATCAGAAAGAAAAAAAAAGAAAAAAAAAAGAAAACCCGTCGATATCGCGCCGCCCCCCTTTGGTCGACCGCCGCTGCGTCCAGGGAGCCGCCGCCCCCTCCCTCCGATCTTCACCTCCTCCTCCTTCTTCCCTTCTCCTCCCTCGCGACACCGCAGCCCCCCCTGCCCTGTAGCTGCCACCACCCAAAACCCTAGCCCCCTGGCCACCGTTCGAACCCCTTCCGCCGCCCAGACACCTCCGCCGCCACCTCTGGAGACCCACCGCCGATCCTCAGCCCCAAACCCCCTCCCCAAGCCGCTGTAAGTTTTTATTTATTTATTTACTTTGTTTTTATTATTTTTATTTATGTGGTGTAACTAAAAATAATATTCTCAACTGAAATAACCTTGTCGTAAAGGTATTCGATCTATATGTATGAGTATTGAAGTTATGTTCAGTTTTAGAATTACAAAAAATTAGATTTTTTACTTAGGGGAAATATTAAAAATATGATTTTTATAAAGTAACAATATAAAAATATAATCTTTTATATTGTAGAAGGATAAAAATATAATCTTTTATATTGTAGAAGGATAAAAATATGATTTTTACATTATAGAAGTGTTAAAAATTTGATCTTTATATATGTAGTGAATCAAAAATATGACCTTTATATAATAGAAGATATAAAAATACTATTTTATGTAAGTAGTGTATTGAAAATATAATTTCTATAAAATAGAAAATAAAATCTTTATATTTGAAAAGGCGAAGTCTTTATGTAGAGAATAACGATGTAAAAATAGAATTTTTATCTATATAGTAACGATGTAAAAATAGAATTTTATCTATATAGTAACGAGGTAAAAATAGAATTTTATCCATATGGAGTGATTATAAAAATATGATTTTTATATACATAGCAACAATATAAAAATGTGATTTTTATATATGTAGTGGCTATGGGGAACGAAAGTGACAAAAGGCGAGCACGACGAAGATTTCCTACATATGAAGTGTCGTGGAGTTGGGATAGCTTTGGTGAGAATTCCTCACTCTAAATTCTCTTTTTCTAGTTATAAATATATATACTAGGATGCAGACGGTGCTTAGCAGCACCCGACACCCGTCGTCCACAGACCATGGACGGCTTGTATGTTTGATTGATGTGTTGTAAAAATTGTTTGTGATGTTGAATGTGAAATCGATAATATAGATTAATGTGTTGAAATAAATTAATTATCGTTAAAAATATAATTTTTAACGTGAATGTGAATAAATAAATAATTATAAACAAATCGACCGATTTGTTTATATACACTGATTTGACTGATATTGATTGGGATGATAAATTTTACACATCACCCAACTGCACAAATAATATTCAGTGTTTGTTGATTTGAAACCCCACACGGGTGTTGGGATGATATTTGGCGTACACTAATCCCAAATATTTAATTGTATGTCGATCGATTGGTCGACAGGCTGTGTAAGCGTTGATTATTTATGTTTGATGCTTATGCAGTTATGTGGTGCACTTTGGATGATTGTTGATTATTTATCATTGCTATTTATATACATGTGTTGTATGGAATCCATATAATTAACATTATATGGTGATTGATTGGGCCTCACTCCAATCGGGAAATTAATGGATATTATAAGAGAAGATTCAGGTGTTGAATAGAACAAAAATAGTCGTGTGTTGACAGTACTCAGGTGTTGAGATTAGTCGCGTGTTGAAAGAAATATAGATTCTTGCGTTGGATAGAATATATATTCATTTGTTGAATAAAATAACGAATTTATTGAAAAATATAAAGCCGTGTTGATTAGAGTTGCGCCATTTTGACGTGAACGATAGTTATATCGATTATATTCATTTTTATAATGAATATAGAAAAGGTAGTGATTTCGAAATATAACGTTTTGAAAATATTATCATTTATATAGTAATGATTGGAAATATTCAATTTTGATTTGAAATTGAGTATAGTGTTGAAATGGTTTTGAAAACGAATTTAAAACGATTTATAAAATACGTTTTAAAGGGAAATCAACGAAATATATATAATATATATATATATATATTATATATCATGGCCTGAATAGAACGCGCCGCGCCGCGGCAGTTCATGAATTTCGACCATTGACTTCGAATTGACATTGCGGGAGATCCGACCGTCGGATTCTCCAAAAACTGGAACCGTTGGGTTCGTATCGAAAAGAGCTTTCCAATGAATATTAGAAATTTGAAATCTAACGGTTTGATTTGGAATTATGTCCAAATCAAATTTAGAAAAGGTCGTTGTAAGTGCAGTTCGATGGCCGTTGATGGAAATCGACTGTACTGGCCTTGATAAAATTATTAAAAATATTAATAATTTATGTAAAATCATAATATGTGAATTGGAAAGAACTGGGATGAAAAATTCCACATTTGAAAAGATAAAAATAGATTTTTGTCGAAATGAACTAGTTTTGAACTAGAATTAAAATCAATTTATTTTTGAAATAAATAAATTGAATTTGAAAGTGATTTTAAAAATAATCAATATTCCCAATTCGTGAATTGGAATGGATTTGAATCGAAATTGTCTTTGGAATGTTTCGATGTTGGATTCCGTAATTATACAGATATTGTTATGGGAATTTGAAAGATATATTCATATCGTTATTTCCAATACGATATTTGTTTGTTTCAGAATTTGATATTGAATATAAGCCGGTATATTTTCTATTCAAAGCCTTGTATTTAATATAAAATGTGATTTGGGTTTGTCGTGAATCGTGTTTTAGATGACATTGGTTCTTTAACCCAGTTAAAGACAGGATGTTGATTTTTGTGAAGATTAAAACTAAGTGGAGTTTTAATGAATCTTTAATTAGATTGAAAGTGAATCGATTATTTAAATTATCAAATATGAAAAATGATCGAGAATAGAGTATCACTAGTTTTGCTCCAAAGCGATAGTTAAATCTTTAATTAGATTTGAACGTGAAATGGTAATTAATTTTATCGATAATACTGTGGTGTTAGATATGGAGTATTACCAATTTTGCTCCAGGGGATGAATAGGTTGGGATTGGGAAATAAAACAAATAATTACTTCAGTGTGGTTCGCTAATCCCGACTAGTTTGAAATGATATCCAAAGGAAGATTAAAGAATAAATTTAGAAGAATTTATCTTTGATAAAATTAATGGGAACCTTTCCCTAAGAATGTGATTTTGTGAATAAAAGAATACTCTGAATTGGAATGAGGTGTTTGTTGTGTTTGTGTAACATTTGTTTATCATATACGTGGGTTATTCAGAAAGGCCGGGGTTATACCCATTCTGAGTAACCGATTCGACGAGATGTCGAAGATGAAGACGGTGGTGGAAGACCGGAAGTCTTCACATCGTTTGGGTGATTACTGATGTTCTTGATTGGGTTGTACACCCAAGATGAGGGAATCAGTTGGTGATCGTCCAGACGTACTTGGAGATGGATGAATATGCGAGGAAAGTGCCTCCGGTTTCGTTCAGACCCAGAACGAACTTGCAAATGGATTGTGTGTCTGACATTGGATTTTATTCTGTGTTGATTGATCTCCATTAAATATACATCTGTTTGGCGGCGGAGAACTTATTCTCTTGCTTAACGCCCTTCTCTGAGACGTACGAGCTCAGAGGTTGTATATCGATGGACATCAGTCGCATGGAGTGAATTGCCAGTGTGACACGCATAAGTGGCAATTAATCAAGGCTGCTGTTGAAAAGCAAAGTCTTGTGGTTGATGATCAAAGCACGACCTATGTGGCATAGCTTTGTGTATAACGTGAATTCGCGAGCCACACACCTCGGTATGAGTCAAAAACGGGATACGGACACAAGGAGTGCACGACCTTTCTTTCTAGCTATGGTGGTGTCAGTGACCTACCAGCCCTGATATTTATATACTTTTCACCTGTGTGGTTGTTGGATACGAGGCGCCTCGGATATAGGTCTGTAAGGACCGGGAAACATGTGTTCAGGAATAACTAATCCTCAAAAGTAAGAGAGGACCGGCCTTGGAGGTTCCAAAGGATCATAGTGGGGTCCTGGGCATTTGCTAGAGTGTCTCGAATCGGAGAGGAGCTTGCCCCTTGCCTCGACTCATGACGGAAATCCAATTTCCAATACGTGATATTGCGGTTTTAATTGTAGAACTAGTATGGCGACATGATATATGGTACCCATGCCGTCTATGATTGATATTTATGATTGAAAATGTTTTGACACTATACACCTATGATAGTATCAAATGATTTGTTTTAAACGTACCAAGCATTATTTGGCTATTATAAGGGAAAACCCTATCCTCCGGCTTGCATTGCATTGTGTGATGGGACCTGGGTCTTATAATAGCTTCATTTTTCCAAAAAAAAAAATTGCGCTGTTTTGTTATGTGCACTAGTGTTCTTGGGAGGAAACTCGTTCCGTGTTATACGGCGTGGTCCCTTGAATCACTCTCTTTTAAAGTAAAGCTTTAAATAACTGTTTTAGTTCTCACACCAGTCACATGACTGACCTGGAGTTTATTGTTTTAACCTAAACTCTGGGTGCCCTTATTTTCGACACGGGCAGCTAGTAGTTTTGGTTTTGCAGATTTATATTCACAGGGTCCTGAATTACAGCTGGAACGATGCTCGGAAAGCTCTGTATCCGTGTATCACTTTCAGTTGTGTTTTGTATATTTTTCCGCTGCTATGTAATTTATTGTAATCTCTGATATTTTTCTGTTGTATAATATTTATTCATACTCTGTATATTCTTGTAATCTGATGGAATTGTTGTAATTAACAATGAAATGTTCTTCCGTCTGCGTTCTATTTTGTCTTGTCCTCAATTCTATCTGTGCTTTCCTTCACGGGGAAGTTCGGGTCGTGTCAGTTTGGTATCAGAGCTTTGGTTTACAGAGCTCGAGAACAAGACACATTAGAACCAAACGAAAGAATTCATCAGATATTGGATTAGTAATATCCAATTAGAATGACTCGTTAGAGATAGGATCAGTATTATCCTAGAACGAGTGTGAAGAGTATATTTTTCAAATGAAAACAATTTTGTTTTGAAAATTTAAATCGCTTTATACGTATTTGAATATTTATTTATTTTGAATTTGGGCAATCGAGTATACAAAGATTTCGCGTATACACGTCATGAACGTATAGTCGAAGTTTTAATATACTGGATAGATATAGAGTCACATTCTAGACACCCGGGAATAATTCTTATGATGTGGCCACATCATCAATATTTATGTTCGTGTTTCGAAGGTGTGATTTCTATATATTTCCATTAGACTGGTGTGAGAACCAAAATATAGATAGATTTATTTGTTGTGATTTGGTATCAAAAACATGATTTTTGCATATATATCAAAATTATTAATTTGAAACGTTAATTCACTAATTGATTGATGATTGTGTTGTTTGTTTATTTGTTTGATAATTTTGAACCATTATGCCTAATTGTACCAAATATTGAATTATATTGAAAATTGGTCGCGTTTGCTTGCATATATATGTACTTACATTGAACAGATCATAGCAAGGAGGCTAGAGCAGAAAATAATATTTGTTTGCCCGACAAATAGGTACATGTTTATCATAATTTACTGTTTTGTTTGGGTGATGATGATTTTATGAGCCGATTGGCTAGCCGCTTGGCTTTTTCTTTTTCTTTTTGAGATCAGAAGGCCTATATGGCAATTTCGGGATTTTCCCGTTGCTCCCGGTGCAGGGGAGGTTATGGCGAAATTTTTCGAAAATTTAGGGTGTTAGCCAAATTTTTGAAAAATTTGAAAAGTTCTTAGAAACTGAAAAGTTGAAGAACTTAAGCCGTAGTCAAAATAATGGAAGTTGAGTTGATTTGTTAAACAACTTTCGACTTCGTTCCTTTTCGGCCTTGATTTAGAGAAGAGTAGAATATCATCAATAAAACCAGAACAAATTTATTCAATTAAATCACACATTGAACTGATTAGAAAATAGTTAGAAATATATACTTGTGCATTATATATGTTTGAACAGGTAATTGGATAGCTGTTGAGTAAAGATTTTATTTGCGTGCCCGACAAATAGGTAAACCTTAATGAGTTGGATGCGAAATATTATTATATCAACTCCTGTGAATGCCATTGGATGCGGAGTGCTGGTTATTCTGTGTGAAATAATAAACATCGCCATAGGATAGCAACAATTAATTTTGAACTACATTACATGGCATACTTCTGGAAGATAGGCATACTTTATCATATACCACATAAGCATTTGGAGCTTGTGTGATGAGGTGGAAGATTTACCATACGAGCGAGAGGCTTGTATGGCGATGACTTTATTTTACAGGTTGAACTGATGACTGATATGGACTATTTAAATTGTAACGATAAAATTGCCAGATCAATAAAAACCCCACACGGGTCTAGAGTTGACAATAATCACGTCTCTCTAGTTATTAGATACGACACATGGACTATTTATTTCCCACACGGGACGAGGTGACGAGGATTTATCCTCTGGAGCATTTAAAATACACACTCCCTCAGGGTTTGACAGGGTGACGAGAATTTATTCTCTGGAGTTATTATCAATACACGCTCCCCTGTAAACACCAGAATATATCACTATAAATATGTGTATGCTTATTATGATTTATTGGGTACCTAATACGGCCGAATAAATTTCCAAACCTCTCCCCGTACAAAGGAGGTTATGGCGAAATTTTTCGAAATTTCCGGGTGTTAGCCAAATTTTTGAAGAATTTGAAAATTCTCAGAAACTGAAAAGTTGGAGAATGGAAGCCAGATCGAACGTAGAGTTGATTGATCAAACCACTTTCGACTTTGTTCCTTTTCGGGGATGAAAAGTTTTAAGTGGGGGAGAATCTAACAACCCGAAAATCTGGGCCAGTTTAAAATTTTTATTTTGGCAATTTTAGCGAATTTTGAATATTTAAAATGAATTATTTTAAATAATATCGACGAGAAATTTATTTTGAATAGAATCGAACGTATATATTATATACTTCGTCGTTAGAATATAAATATTTATTTTAAATTATAAATAGAATTGAAAATGGCGCGGTAGTTCGATAATTCGATTTCAAACTTCAATTGAATGTACCAGGTGCAAAACAAACCAGATTTTAGTGAAACCAAAAATAATAGAATCTAATTGATGATATCTTTCCAACGAATCCGAAAAATTAGGATTTCATAGTGGGAATCAAAAGATATGCCCAGGTGAAAATTCTGAATAGTCGCTATGGAATTCAGTCCCTTAAAAATGGGAATTTTGCAAACGACCTCGGATTTCGACGAAACCACTTTTGTTGGGTCCGTGATGTCAAATTATTGCTAGATTCCAAATTTCATAATTTTTCGAATCAGTATGTGAGCGTGGCAAAGGAAAATGCGTTTGACCAGTTTCAGTTGATTTTAATGGACTGGAAAATGGCCATTTTTCCAACGGTCTCAGAATTCGACTAAATTAGTTTTATTAGGATCATATCGTTAATACGAAGCTAGAAAATATTTTTCTGGAATTTTTAGGGTTAGTATGTGACCCCGGTAAATTGAAATGCGCGTTCAAATTCAATACATAGAATTATATGTTGATTTTAACGGAAACTGATCGAAACGGTCGAATTAGCTTACGATACATATCCCATTGTGTTCGGAATGGGGGTAATTAGCTATGGACGACAGGCGGTGGGTTTGATTTCGAGGTCGAAAATAAAAGTTACTTTTTGAAATAAAAAAAAATCTCTCTCTCCTCCTTAAACTCCTCTACCCCCCCCGTTCTTCATTAAATCAGAAAGAAAAAAAAAGAAAAAAAAACAAAACCCGTCGATATCGCGCCGCCCCCCCCCCTTTGGCTGACCGCCGCCGCGTCCAGGGAGCCGCCGCCCCCTCCCTCCGATCTTCACCTCCTCCTCCTTCTTCCCTTCTCCTCCCTCGCGACACCACAGCCCCCCCTGCTCTGTAGCCGCCACCACCCAAAACCCTAGCCCCCTGGCCACAGTTCGAACCCCTTCCGCCGCCCAGACACCTCCGCCGCCACCTCTGGAGACCCACCGCCGATCCTCAGCCCCAAACCCCCTCCCCAAGCCGCTGTAAGTTTTTTATTTATTTATTTACTTTGTTTTTATTATTTTTATTTATGTGGTGTAACTAAAAATAATATTCTCAACTGAAATAACCTTGTCGTAAAGGTATTCGATCTATATGTATGAGCATTGAAGTTATTTTCAGTTTTAGAATTACAAAAAATTGGATTTTTACTTAGGGGAAATATTAAAAATATGATTTTTATAAAGTAACAATATAAAAATATAATCTTTTATATTGTAGAAGGATAAAAATATAATCTTTTATATTTTAGAAGGATAAAAATATGATTTTTACATTATAGAAGTGTTAAAATTTTGATCTTTATATATGTAGTGAATCAAAAATATGACCTTTATATAGTAGAAGATATAAAAATACTATTTTTTATGTAAGTAGTGTATTGAAAATATAATTTCTATAAAATAGAAAATAAAATCTTTATATTTGAAAAGGCGAAGTCTTTATGTAGAGAATAACATTGTAAAAATAGAATTTTTATCTATATAGTAACGATGTAAAAATATAATTTTTATCTATATAGTAACGAGGTAAAAATAGAATTTTATCCATATGGAGTGATTATAAAAATATGATTTTTATATACATAGCAACAATATAAAAATGTGATTTTTATATATGTAGTGGCTACGGGCAACGAAAGTGACAAAAGGCGAGCACGACGAAGATTTCCTACATATGAAGTATCGTGGAGTTGGGATAGCTTTGGTGAGAATTCCTCACTCTAAATTCTCTTTTTCTAGTTATAAATATATATCCTAGGATGCAGACGGTGCTTAGCAGCACCCGACACCCGTCGTCCACAGACCATGGACGGCTTGTATGTTTGATTGATGTGTTGTGAAAATTGTTTGTGATGTTGAATGTGAAATCGATAATATAGATTAATGTGTTGAAATAAATTAATTATCGTTAAAAATATAATTTTTAACGTGAATGTGAATAAATAAATAATTATAAACAAATCGACCGATTTGTTTATATACACTGATTTGACTGATATTGATTGGGATGATAAATTTTACACATCACCCAACTGCACAAATAATATTCAGTGTTTGTTGATTTGAAACCCCACACGGGTGTTGGGATGATATTTGGCATACACTAATCCCAAATATTTAATTGTATGTCGATCGATTGGTCGACAGGCTGTGTAAGCGTTGATTATTTATGTTTGATGCTTATGCAGTTGTGTGGTGCACTTTGGATGATTGTTGATTATTTATCGTTGCTATTTATATACATGTGTTGTATGGAATCCATATAATTAACATTATATGGTGATTGATTGGGCCTCATTCCAATCGGGAAATTAATGAATATTATAAGAGAAGATTCAGGTGTTGAATAGAACAAAAATAGTCGTGTGTTGACAGTACTCAGGTGTTGAGATTAATCGTGTGGTGAAAGAAATATAGATTCTTGTGTTGGATAGAATATATATTCATTTGTTGAATAGAATAACGAATTTATTGAAATATATAAAGCCGTGTTGATTAGAGTTGCGCCATTTTGACATGAACGATAGTTATATCGATTATATTCGTTTTTATAATGAATATAGAAAAGGTAGTGATTTCGAAATATAACGTTTTGAAAATATTTTCATTTATATAGTAATGATAGGAAATATTCAATTTTGATTTGAAATTGAGTATAGAGTTGAAATGGTTTTGAAAACGAATTTAAAACGATTTATAAAATACGTTTTATAGGGAAATCGACGAAATATATATAATATATATATATTATATATATCATCGCCTGAATAGAACGCGCCGCGCCGCGGCAGTTCATGAATTTCGACCATTGACTTCGAATTGACGTTGCGGGAGATCCGACCGTCGGATTCTCCTAAAACCATAACCGTTTGGTTCGTATCGAAAAGAGCTTTCCAATGAATATTAGAAATTTAAAATCTAACGGTTGGATTTGGAATTATATCCAAATCAAATTTGGAAAAGGTCGCTGTAAGTGCAGTTCGATGGCCGTTGATGGAAATCGACGGTACGAGCCTTGATAAAATTATTAAAAATATTAATAATTTGTGTAAAATCATAATATGTGAATTGGAAAGAACTGGGATGAAAAAATCCACATTTGAAAAGATAAAAATAGATTTTTGTCGAAATGAACTAGTTTTGAACTAGAATTAAAATCAATTTATTTTTCAAATAAATAAATTGAATTTGAAAGTGATTTTAAAAATAATCAATATTCCCAATTCGTGAATTGGAATGGATTTGAATCGAAATTGTCTTTGGAATGTTTCGATGTTGGATTCCGTGATTATACAGATATTGTTATGGGAATTTGAAAGATATATTCATATCGTTATTTCCAATACGATATTTGTTTGTTTCAGAATTTGATATTGAATATAAGCTGATATATTTTCTATTCAAAGCCTTGTATTTAATATAAAATGTGATTTGGGTTTGTCGTGAATCGTGTTTTAGATGACATTGGTTCTTTAGCCAAGTTAAAGACAGGATGTTGATTTTTGTGAAGATTAAAACTAAGTGGAGTTTTAATGAATCTTTAATTAGATTGAAAGTGAATCGATTATTTAAATTATCAAATATGAAAAGTGATCGAGAATGGAGTATCACCAGTTTTGCTCCAAAGCGATAGTTAAATCTTTAATTAGATTTGAACGTGAAATGGTAATTAATTTTATCGATAATACTGTGGTGTTAGATATGGAGTATTACCAATTTTGCTCCAGGGGATGAATAGGTTGGGATTGGGAAATAAAACAAATAATTACTTCGGTGTGGTTCGCTAATCCCGACTAGTTTGAAATGATATCCAAAGGAAGATTAAAGAATAAATTTAGAAGAATTTATCTTTGATAAAATTAATGGGAACCTTTCCCTAAGAATGTGATTTTGTGAATAAAAGAATATTCTGAATTGGAATGAGGTGTTTGTTGTGTTTGTGTAACATTTGCTTATCATATACTAGGGTTATTCAGAAAGGCCGGGGTTATACCCATTCTGAATAACCGATTCGACGAGATGTCGAAGATGAAGACGGTGGTGGAAGACCGGAAGTCTTCACATCGTTTGGGTGATTACTGATGTTCTTGATTGGACTGTACACCCAAGATGAGGGAATCAGTTGGTGATCGTCCAGACGTACTTGGAGATGGATGGATATGCGAGGAAAGTGCCTCCGGTTTCGTTCAGACCCAGAACGAACTTGTAAATGGATTGTATGTCTGACATTGGATTTTATTCTGTTTTGATTGATCTCCATTAAATATACATCTGTTTGGCGACGGAGAATTTATTCTCTTGCTTAACGCCCTTCTCTGAGACGTACGAGCTCAGAGGTTGTATATCGATGGACATCAGTCGCATGGAGTGAATTGCCAGTGTGGCACGCATAAGTGGCAATTGATCAAGGCTGCTGTTGAAAAGCAAAGTCTTGTGGTTGATGATCAAAGCACGTCCTGTGTGGCGTAGCTTTGTGTATAACGTGAATTCGCGAGCCTCACACCTCGGTATGAGTCAAAAACGGGATACAGACCCAAGGAGTGCACGACGTTTCTTTCTAGCTATGGTGGTGTCAGTGACCTACCAGCCCTGACATTTATATACTTTTCACCTGTGTGGTTGTTGGATACGAGGCGCCTCGAATATAGGTCTGTAACGACCGGGAAACGTGTGTTCAGGAATAACTAATCCTCAAAAGTAAGAGAGGACCGGCCTTAGAGGTTCCAAAGGATCATAGTGGGGTCCTGAGGCATTTGCTAGAGTGTCTCGAATCGGAGAGGAGCTTGCCCCTTGCCTCGACTCATGACAGAAATCCAATTTCCAATACGTGATATTGCGGTTTTAATTGTAGAACTAGTATGGCGACATGATATATGGTACCCATGCCGTCTATGATTGATATTTATGATTGAAAATGTTTTGACACTATACACCTATG
The DNA here is from genome assembly GCA_030737875.1 of Allium sativum. NCBI lineage: Eukaryota > Viridiplantae > Streptophyta > Magnoliopsida > Asparagales > Amaryllidaceae > Allium > Allium sativum. The sequence continues at coordinate 285,510,702 of CM060921.1, forward strand.
ATAGTATCAAATGATTTGTTTTAAACGTACCAAGCATTATTTGGCTATTATAGGGAAAACCCTATCCTCCGGCTTGCATTGCATTGTGTGATGGGACCTGGGTCTTATAATAGCTTCATTTTTCCAAAAAAAAAAAACATTGCGCTGTTTTGTTATGTGCACTAGTGTTCTTGGGAGGAAACTCGTTCCGTGTTATACGGCGTGGTCCCTTGAATCACTCTCTTTTAAAGTAAAGCTTTAAATAACTGTTTTAGTTCTCACACCAGTCACATGACTGACCTGGAGTTTATTGTTTTAACCTAAACTCTGGGTGCCCTTATTTTCGACACGGGCAGCTAGTAGTTTTGGTTTAGCAAATTTATATTCACAGGGTCCTGAATTACAGCTGGAACGATGCTCGAAAAGCTCTGTATCCGTGTATCACTTTCAGTTGTGTTTTGTATATTTTTCCGCTGCTATGTAATTTATTGTAATCTATGATATTTTTCTGTTGTATAATATTTATTCATACTCTGTATATTCTTGTAATCTGATGGAATTGTTGTAATTAACAATGAAATGTTCTTCCGTCTGCGTTCTATTTTGTCTTGTCCTCAATTCTATACGTGCTTTCCTTCACGGGGAAGTTCGGGTCGTGTCATGAATGGTGTTTAAATGGCATTAGTTCTTTAACCCGAGTAAAAGCAGGGTTAATTTCCAAAAAGTAGAACGATCAATATGAAATGATTTTAGAGATGAAACCAATTGGAGTTAGAATAAATCATTAATTAGATTTGAAAGAATGAATGGTTATTAAATTTACCAAAAACATGAGATGTGGTGTAAACCAAATATATGTGGTTGTTGATATTGATTGTGACTGATTGATTGTGTGAATGGTACTCGACCAGTTTATGAGCAGAATGTGCTTTTACATTTATCATTGGGTTGGGTAGAAATACTGGTATGCTAACACCTTGTGAAACACTTCACGATTTGACGATAAGGTGTTTAGCGATGTTGTGTTCATTTCAAATTTAATGAATGATTGTGAAATGATATATTTTTCTTAAGTGAAAAGAAATGTATTCCCGATTTTGGACAGGGAATGTTTTATAAAAATGTTTTATAAAACAGAAAGGATTTCGAGGGCCTAAACCCGATATTGTCGAAATGATTTGGAAATATATTATGGTTTTACATTGTAGTTCATCACATATTCGATTAGTTACTATTAATGATGTATCTGTTTGGTTGCGGAGAATTTATTCTCTTGCTTAACGCCCTTGTTTGAGTCGTACGAGCTCAAAGGTTATGTGACTAATAGTGACTGATCATATGTGTGAATTACTGATGTGAAGTACTATATTTTGAAAGTACTTGTGATTATTGTGTTGTGAAATGATTTTCCCTACTTCGGGATATGAAATGATTTAATATGTGGCTAAAGATTCCGGTAACCCTGAGACTAAAAGTATGGGTGAGAGGGCGGTGTATGCTCTCCATGTGTGGGAGGTGCATCGTTGGTGTAGCCTGCTCCTATGTGGGGTAGGTGCACATTTATATATATCGAGTTGCGAGGTGAGTACCCTTTGCCTTGTCGATGGGGAGCACGATATTTGGTTGCATACTTGTTTGTATGCATTGTTATGTTTTGGAATTCATATTTCCAAACGATTTGATTTGGGATCCCGAAGTGAAATCAACTTTGATATAGAAAGTTAGATATGTATTTCAAATTATTTGAAATAAGAAATCGGGAATGAAGTCCAAAGGAATAATTTCTGTAAATTGAATTGGATTTGGAAAAATCTAAATGTGGTGATTAATCCAAATGGGTAGATTGGGATATTGCATGTTGATTGTGCATAGTAGATCCATATATATATTACTGATTGTTGTTTATACACTGACATTCATGGGAGTAAACCCGTTCCGCGTTAGCGGCGTGGTCCTGTGATTTGTCTTATGATTAAATAACTTGATTTTAACTGTAGAGTTTCTCACACCAGTCCCATGACTGACCTGTAGTTTGCTTTTCCCTTGCAAACTCGGGTGCCCCTATTTTCCACACGGGCAGTCGAGTAGTTTTATTTTGCAGATGTATTGAGCAGGATTCTGGATTGACGCTTTAAGCTGTGTCCAGGCATTTACAGTCTTCCGCTGTGTAGTTTATATTTCCGCTGTGCATTGTATTACATTTATTGTAAAATTAATCTTCCGCTGTATTATATTTCGATATACTCTGATATATTCTGTACTCTGATGTAACATTATTATGATGTTTATAAAAGTCTTCTGTTATTTTTTCTGATGTGTTGTATGCCCAGAGTTAGCGTATGCGGGATTCAAACGGTCTTGGTCGATTTAGCGATCGATTAGGTCCGGGCGAAATCCGTGTCGTTTCAACTGGTATCAGAGCTTTGTTTAAACTCAAATCTTTAGGGTACAACTTGTTAAAACAGCATAAAATACTCATTAGAGGTAGTATTAGTAATATCCTATTGAAAAATCCTCATTAGAGATGGAATCAGTAGCATTCTTGAGTGAGTAACTCGTTAGAGATGGGGTTAGAAATACCCTAGAATGAGTTGAGAGTGACAAGTTTATAAATAACGTATTTGTGATTATATATATAATCTGGTTTTAAAAATAGGATTTTTGAGTATATATAAAGTTATATATTTGAAAAGTTAATCAATAAATTGATTGTTGGTTGTGTTGTTTGATTTTTGGTTGATTAATTAGAATTTTGAACCATTTAGCCAAATTAAACAAATGTTGAACTGAATTGAAAATTGTTTGGAAACGCATGCATGTACATATATATATATGTGTGAACAGGTCATAGCAAGGAGGCTAGAGAAGAGGAATAAAATTGTTTGTCCGACAAATAGGTACATGTTTATTGTATTTCTTGAGGATTTGATGATGTTATGAGCCGATTGGCTAGCCGCTTAGCTTTTTCTTTTTCTTTTGGATTAAGAAGGCCGTGGAGGCTATATGAAATATCCCGAAGTCCCCGGTGCAGGGGAGGTTAGGGCGAAATTTTTCGAAAATTTAGGGTGTTAGCCAAATTTTTGAAAAAATTGAAAAGTTCTTAGAAACCAAAAAGTTGAAGAACTTAAGCCGTAAAGAAAATAATGGAAGTTGAGTTGATTAGTTAAACAACTTTCGGCTTCGTTCCTTTTCGGGGCCGAAAAGTTTTAAGTGGGGGAGATTGCAATAACCCGGAAATCTGAGCCAAATTTAATTTTTTATTTTGGCAATTTTAGCGAATTTTGATTATTTAAAATGAATTGTTTTAAATAATAACGACGAAAAATTTATTTTGAATGGAATTCGAACGTATATATTTATTCGAATCATCGTTAGAATATAAATATTTATCTATATATAAAAGGAATTGAAAATGGCGCGGTAGTTCGATAATTCGATTTCAAATTTCAAATGAATGTAACGGGTGCAAAATAAAACGGATTTTAGTGAAACCAAAAATATTTAAATCTGTTAGTGAATATCTTTCTAACGAAACTGAAAAATTGAAGTTTCATAGTAGGAAGCAAAAGTTATGGCCAAATGAATTTTTAGAAAGGTCGCTATAGAGAATATATAGCCCTTGAAAATAGACATTTTGCAAACGACCTTAGAATTCGATGAAACCACTTTTGTTGGATCTGGGATGTCAAATTATTGCTAGGTTTCAAATTCCATAATTTTTGAAGTTAATATGTGAGCATGGCGAAGGAAAATGTATTTGGTTGATTTCAGTTAAATTGGATCGACCAGAAAATGACCATTTTTCAAACGGTCTCAGAATTTGACGAAACTAGTTTTGTTGGGACCGTATCGTCAAAACATAGCTAGAAAATGTTTTTTGGGAATTTTTCTAGTTAGTATGTGACCCCGGTAAATTGAAATGTACGTTCAAATCTAAATATATAGATTTATATTTTGATTTTAATGAAAACTGATCGAAATGGCTGAACTGGCTTACGATACATATCCCATTGTGTTCGGAATGAGGGTAATTAGCTAGGGGCAATAGTTGTTGGGTTCGATTTGGAGTTCGAAAACTAAACGAATTATTTTTGAATAAAATAAAATAAATTATTTCTATAAATAACCTAAGATTTTTTAACCCTAACTCATTAAGGTCAGGCTGCCACTTCCTATCGTTTAAGGGGCAAAATCGCTTGATTTTATATTCCCAAATCCCGACCAAAACACAAAGAATTAGATCCCAATTCTTCAGCAAACATTGTAGTGGAAGGGGAGAGCTTCAATTTGATACCGACAAGATCATCTCCAGTTTGGTATTCCGCTCGAATTTAAGGCATGAAGTCATGGAATTCGCGCCCGCTTTCTGGCCAACTGGGGTGGCCGAGCTCTTCGCGCCGCCATGCGTTGGTGGGTGGAAGAACAGGCTTCAGTGTGGTGGTCGGGGATCATACTCCGACGGCTTGTGTGAGGTGCGGTGATGGATTTTTAAAGTTGAACGATGGGTTTTTCTACAGGAGGAGGGATCGAAGAAGAAACGAGTTGGGGAGGGGATTAGAGAAGGGTTGCTGACGTGGATGGATTAAGATTGTAATTATAAATTGTTTATTTATTAATTAATTAAATATGTATTCAAATGTTTATAATACCACATCTATTCCATACGAGGACCAAATTCAACGAAACTGAGTTCAATGTAACCGTGAAGAAGAGGACTACATTTCAGAACTAACCGAAATCGGATTAGAGCTGACTGGAATTTGTGATTGAATAGAACACGCAGTTTAATTCAATTGAAAATAATCGTTATTTAACGATTTCAAAGCCAATCAAGGTGAGAGTTCTCTCACTTTAACTTTTCTGTACAGTTATTTATTTTGTAACTGCATATATGAACTGCTCCCCGTCGTCCACAGACCATGGACGACTTGTTTGATTGTATTCTGTGTGAAAATTGATCGTGATGTGAAATGAAATAAATTGATCATGATATATAATGAAATATATATATATATATATATATGAAAAGTGAAAATATCGTATATATTGAAAAGTGAAAATATTTTATATATTGAAAAGCGAAAATATCGTATATATTGAAAGTGAAAATATCGTATATATATTGAAAGTGAAAATATCGTATATATATTGAAAGTGAAAATATCATATATATTAAAAAGTGAAAATATCGTATATATTGAAAAGTGAAAATATTATATATATGAAAGGTGGATATAATATATATATATATATATATGAAATGAAAACGATATATATATGAAATGAAAACGATATATATGAAATGAAAACGATATATATATGAAATGAAAACGATATATATATGAAATGTGAAAACGATATATATATGAAATGAAAACGATATATGAAATGTGAAAACGATGTATATATGAAATGAAAACGATATATACACATATATATGAAATGTGAAAATGATTTGATTGTTAAAAATATAATTTTTAACATATATATACACTGTATAAAATTGTCGTGTATATGGAATATTCAATTTTGATTAGAAATTGAATATGAAGTTGAAATCATTTTGAAAACAAATTTAAAACGATTTATAAAATATGTTTAAAAAAAATCGATGAAATACATATTATATATAATATATATAATATAATGGCCTGAATAGAACGCGCCGCACCGCGGCAGTTCGTGAATTTCGACCATTGACTTCGAATGGACATTACGGGAGATCCGACCGTCGGATTCTCCTGAAACCGGAACCGTTGGGTTCGTATCGAAAAGATCTTTCCAATGAATATTAGAAATTTGAAATCTAATGGTTGGATTTGGAATTATGTCCAAATCAAATTTGGAAAAGGTCGCTGTAAGTGCAGTTCGATGGCCGTTGATGGAAATCGACTGTACGGGCCTTGATAAAATTATTAAAAATATCAATAATTTGTGTAAAATCATAATAAATGATTTGGAAAGAATTGGGCTGAAAAATCCCATATTTGAAAAGATAAAAATAGATTTTTGTCGAAATGAACTAGTTATTAACTAGAATAATAATTTATTTATTTTTAAATAAATGAATTGGATTTGAAATGGTTTTAAAAATAACCAGAATTTCCAATATATGAATTGGAATGGATTTGAATCGAAATTATCTTCGGAATATTTCGATGTTGGATTTCGTGATTATACAGATATGGTTGTGGAAATTTGAAAGATATATTAATATCGTTATTTCCAATACGATATCTGTTGGTTTCAGAATTTGATGTTAAATATACGCCGATACTATTTTCTATTCAGAGCCTTGTGTTTAATATCAAATTGGATTTGGGGTTTGTCATGTACGGTGTTTAAATGGCATTAGTTCTTTAAGCCGAGTAAAAGCCGGATTAATTTTCAAAAAGTAGAACAATCAATATGAAATGATTTTAGAAATGAAACCAATTGAAGTTAGAATAAATATTTAATTAGATTTGAAAGAATGAATGGTGATTAAATTTACCAAAATCATGAGATGTGGTGTAAACCAAATATATGTGGTTGTTGATATTGATTGTGACTGAATGATTGTGTGAATAATGCTCGACCAGTTTATGAGCAGAATGTGCTTTTACATTTAGCATTGGGTTGGGTAGAAATACTGGTATGCTAACACCTTGTGAAACACTTCACGATTTGACGATAAGGTGTTAGCGATGTTGTGTTCATTTCAAATTTAATGAATGATTGTGAAATGATATATTTTTCTTAAGTGAAAAGAAATGTATTCCCGATTTTGGACAGGGAATGTTTTATAAAAATGTTTTATAAAACAGAAAGGATTTCGAGGGCCTAAACCCGATATTGTCGAAACGATTTGGAAATATATTATGGTTTTACATTGTAGTTCATCACATATTCGATTAGTTACTATTAATGATGTATCTATTTGGTGGCGGACAATTTATTCTCTTGCTTAACACCCTTCTTTGAGACGTACGAGCTCAAAGGTTATGTGATTAATAATGACTGATCATATGTGTGAATTACTGATGTGAAGTACTATATTTTGAAAGTACTTGTGATTATTATGTTGTGAAATGATTTTCCCTACTTCGGGATATGAAATGATTTAGTATGTGGCTAAAGAGTCGGGTAACCCTGAGACTAAAAGTATGGGTGAGAGGGCGGTGTATGCTTTCCATGTATGGGAGGTGCATCGTCGGTGTAGCCTGCTCCTATGTGGGTAGGTGCACATTTATATATATCGAGTTGCGAGGTGCGTACCCTTTGCCTTGTCGATGGGGAGCACGATATTTAGTTGCATACTTATTTGTATGCATTGTTATGTTTTGGAATTCATATTTCCAAACGATTTGATTTGAGATCTCGAAGTGAAATCTACTTTGATATAGAAAGTTAGATATGTATTTCAAATGATTTGAAATAAGAAATCGGGAATAAAGTCCAAAGGAATAATTTATGTAAATTGAATTGGATTTGGAAAAATCTAAATGTGGTGATTAATCTAAATGGGTAGATTGGGATATTGCATGTTGATTGATGCATAGTAGATCCATATATATATATATATATATATATATTACTGATTGTTGTTTATACATGTTAGACCGAAATTTGGGCCTAACACCCAAATACTATGTGAAATCCTCACAATCACAGATCACAGATCACAGATAAAAAGCAGTAAAATAAGAGGAGACACACGGGATTTTTATAGTGGTTCGGCTCAATCCAAGCCTACGTCCACTTTATAGTTTCTCATATCCTGAGGAATTACAATTACAATGGTGTCTCACAATCCGTGAGATTCGATTATACACAATAGCCTTGTGTTGTAATGAAGAAGAGGAGAAAAGAGATTGAATTTATGCACGATAGCCTGGTGTTTAATTGAGTTGAGGAGTACCCAAAGTCCTTGAATACTTTGTTATGGAGGTCGGGAGGTGTTAGTGCCGGGAAAAAGTCCCTTGAAATGACCATCTCGTGGAGTATTTATAGGCGTAGAGGAGCTGCTAGGAGTCCTGAATCGGATCGGATCGGAGGGGCACGTGGCATGTGGAGAGGCCATCTCGGAGATAGTGGAGATGTGGTCTTCAGATCGTGCTAGGACAGGTGTAAGCCGATCCGGATTAATAGGAGGTAGTTACTCCTTGGGAACAGGTCAAAGTTGAGGTGTAGCAGCAGGTCGAAGCGGTTCGGTTCGGGTCCTCTTCCTTCCGAACCGATCCAGAGCATTCCAACCGAAGGCGAGACGTGTTGCTATACATCTGGTGCAAGGCGGGTCGGTTCGGACTTCCGATCCGAACTGATTTGGTGTCTTCAACCCGAAGACTTTGTGCTCTTGTGGGGATCCGATGTGAAGCGGGTCGGATTGCTCCATTCCATCCGATCCGAACCGGAGTCTCCGATCCGAGCCGAAATCTAAGTGTTGAGGGAGGATGATGAGTTGGTGAAGGCAGGATGCCTCATTCCGATCCGAACCGATTTACCCGATCCGATCCGAGGATTTATTCAATGCTAAATTCCAGGTTTTCGGTTCTGCATGCGTTCACGGAAACGGGCGTAACTTTCAAACCGTAAGTCCGATTGAGCCAAACCAAAGCTCAAACTGAAGCTCATTCAGAGATCTACAAGAGTTACTAAGCTTTGCTTTGTAATCACTGTTTTCGGGCCAAAAAAAGGTCATCTGGTAGGAGTTTCGGGCCATTCTTTGTTTGTGATGCGATTTCAACCAAATCACTTCATGTTTTCTGACGATATTCCCAACACTTGAGCGTATTGTTGAGAAGAGATTCCATATGTGACTGCTTTGACTAAAAAGAGGGTCAATAATACACTAACATTCATGGGGGTAAACCCGTTCCGCATTAGCGGCGTGGTCCTGTGATTTGTCTTATGATTAAATAAATTGATTTTAACTGTAGAGTTTCTCACACTAGTCCCATGACTGACCTGTAGTTTGCTTTTCCCTTGCAAACTCGGGTGCCCCTATTTTTCACACGGGCAGTCGAGTAGTTTTATTTTGCAGATGTATTGAGTAGGATTCTGGATTGACGCTTTAAGCTGTGTCCAGGCATTTACAGTCTTCCGCTGCGTAGTTTATATTTCCGTTGTGCATTGTATTACATTTATTGTAAAATTAATCTTCCGTTGTATTATATTTCGATATACTCTGATATATTCTGTACTCTGATGTAACATTATTATGTTGTTTATAAAAGTCTTCTATTTTTTTTTTGATGTGTTGTATGCCCAGAGTTAGCGTATGCGGGATTCAAACGGTCTAGGTCGATTTAGCGATCGATTAGGTCCGGGCGAAATCCGTGTCGTTACATGTTATAACTGCCTAATCGTCCATCCAAATAATCCATGCAACCATTAACATCCACAACCAATTAACTAGCATTAACCCATTATAATTACCAACTAATTATAATTCAATTAATTAAAAAAATAATTTAAAATTAACGTTCTCACCTTCTTGCTTCCAATCTCCATATCTTCACCGTCAAAATCCCATATCAACTGCACAACCATAGACGACAACATACAAGCTTGCGGACACTGCTACCATCGCGCGCATACCATATACTAACGTATATATAATTCCTTTTACACACCACTTTAAGCTAATTCTTATCAACGTAAGGGGGTTGTCTTGTGTCACGACTGGACTTGCGGATGGGCCGGGTGTTGGGTGGAGCTACGGCCGAGTTGACGTGGGGAAAAGGAGGTGAAAGATTTTTGCATATAGGTTTATGGGAGCAATGACTGTTTTCTCCCTATTTTTTTCCATTTTTTTAGAGGAGAGAGGGGTAAATAAGTCACGACACTAAGGGACTGGGTGGACTTGGCGGTGGCAGCTGCAAGGTGGCAAATTGGAGGCGGGCCACTTGACACGGATTTACTTTAGGTGAGGGTTAAATCTGGATGGCCAAACTATTGAAGGGGAAAAGGGAGCAAGGTGGGCATTATCGAGCGGTGGAGGCGGACTGGTAGTTGCCGAAGGTGCAGGCGCTTGGTGCCAGTGGCGGTTGATGCCTGGATGGGCACGAGGTGGGTGTAGTTGTTTTAAGGGAGAACGGTGACTGTTTAAAGAGTTTAAAGGGGAAGGACCTTGCGGTTATACAAGGAAGAGAGAGGAGGCAAAGGTGGAGGGGGTCTGGATGGAAGAGGAGATGGGTTCTGGGTGTACTGGCGGACTAAAGGCAGCCACGTGGGTGGTTGAGGTGGCAGACCTGTGCGGTGGAGGCAGAAACAAAGAAGGCCGATCAGTTTTAATTGAAGAGGGAGCCAAACATTTTGCCTGGGGAAAGAGGAATGACGTGGTGGGAAGAAAATGTAGTGGTTGAGAATTCTAAACATGTGAATTACTGAGTCCGTGAAAAAAAATGGCTCGAGTCGTCTCATTTTTTTAGTGAGGGGAGTATTGTTCTCTGGTGAAATTCCAATGCGAAGAAGAAGATGCGCCGAGGGTAGGGAAGAACAACATGTGCAGCATGATTCAGAGACAATTATACAAGTGTTCATGCTTTGCAGAAAACAAATACAAGTGTCCAATATTGCATTTTAATCTTACCCAGTGTAATACTAGAGCGTGTATAAACAAAAATTCCTTTTTATCGGTATATATATTTATCAACCTGAGTATGGTAATACATGCTAGTGAGAAATAGTATGGACAAGATACCGAACGAGTACAATCAATACTATTCGTTTACACACGTTCTTAAAACTAAACGATTATTTGAAGCTGATATTTAAATTATAATTTATATTCATATATTGAGCATTTAGCAACTATATTACAAACCGATTTGCCAGTTTGACCAAGAACGGACTATTTGCCAAACGGATATTGTTCAGGTAAATTTGACAATTAAAGTTTATTTCAACTTTTCTTTTTCTTTCTTTAAAAATAATATCTTTGTCTTAAATTTTATTCATAATTCATTTCTGCCTTCCAAAATTTATTTCAAATTATACTATAAATAATGTTTACACCTACAAAACATTACTTGTAAACGTAATTTCTCAAAATTACATTAACCATAAAAAAATTAAATAGTTAAAGATCTTTATAAATTCATACCAAAATTAAATATCATTTCTTATTAGAATTAAAATATAAACAAACTTCTCTAAATAAATAAATTTATATCTTGTTATCATATGTTATCAAAATAATATCACTTAAATATATTTCATTTTTGGTAAATTCCTTAAAAGTAAATCATACTTTACAAAATCTATATTTATAAAATAAAACAAGAGATTTATCTAAGTATTATTTAAATCAAAATTTATATTTAAACCTTAGTTAAATCAAATTTATATCAAGAAAATCCAACTAATTGCGTATTAAAACGTCGAAAATTTTGGATTGTTACAATCTCCCCTCCCCCCTAAAACTTTTCGTCCTTGAAAAGGTGAGACTGTAAAATTATACAAACATAAACAAATATTTACTAATACCAAATTTAATTTAAAACAAAATAAATAATCGGATTTAAACTTGAAAAGTACTTACAAATTAAACCTATCAAATTATTTTTGTCAAAATCTAATTTCAGTTAGAAATTGAAATCAAAATATGAAATGATTTTTTTTGGGACTTAGAATCCAGTTTCATTTTCAAAACATTCAAGATACTATATTTTCCTTTTCATATCGAATCATACTGGCTTCGGGATTTAAAAAAACAAAATCAAAATCAATTTGAAATTTCAATTATTTCACAAATAAAATGGCATAACAAAGTTTATGTCCTAAATCGAGAGGGTTCTCCCAATGACAAGGCCACTAGGCACGGCTTATGCACGTATCAATATAAATAAATGATGTCTCTCTGGATCCAAGTACAGACCATCATCAAGGGCTAACACCCACGTTATACCTTTCTTTAGTCACGGGTTACTCGAATCTTGGTAACAAATCGTTTCATTTCATATCCCGAAGTTACAAACCATTTTGCAGCAACAATATTTTATAAATACTATCAAATCGTATTATTATTGTTTTTCTAAATATTTCAAAATATCGAGATTTCAAGTCGTCGAACATTCTATGTCTATAAACATTTTATAAACTATTTTCTCATATTCCAAACAATTGGAAAATCAATTTTGTACCATAATCGAAAATCAATGTTTAATTAATTTATAATACATTTTAACTTCAATCCATCATTGTACGAATTCAAACTTTTGCAATATCCAAATTATAAGCTTTATAAACCAATTCAATCTATAACCACATCAAGTTTTCATAAAAATAATTTCATTACTTATTTAACTTTTGCTTATCTTCCCCAATTCATATTCATTTATGAAACGTGTTATTAGAATTAATCCAAACTTTTCCAAATGTTTATTTAAATGGCTTTGATATTTCTCGACATTTCCATTGGAATCATATAGTCATCCCACTTTCAAAACTCAAAAATAAGTATTGCTGATGCTGCAGTCATCAATAGAATCATCTTCAAGCGACTAGAGTGTGATTATATATCTATTTGGTACATATTGGACTTCGTATATACATTAGCTTGGTGTATATTCAAAATTCCTTACATACTTGATAGTCCAATCTCGACGTCTAGGAATATACTCAAAACCCTTATCATAATTATATTTCAAAACGATTTACTTAGTTTCAAAATAATTTATATTTTCAAAATTATGCTCTCTCAATCATAATACTCCAGAATCTCATTCTAGGGTATTTCTAACTTTAACTCTAATAAGATATTATAATTCTAATGAGTACTATCTTTTGTTCAAATATGTCATACCCCATAGCTTTGTATAAACCAAAGCTCCGATACTAACTGTAACGACCCGCCTTTTCGCCTAATTCTCCCCAGTAATTAAACCAACTTAAATTGTTCATAAAGATGGATGGTTGTGGGTAATAACATATTTGAACACAAATAACATAACTTTTTATTTCATTACAAAATTTCACATCAGAGTTACAAAGAATTAGAGTATCCCATAAGCTCAGCGGAAATAAAAATTGCTCTCAACGGAAGTAAAACCACACAAGACTAAAGCTCCAATCAGAAACCAACTTTGAAGTTAAACCTTCAAAACTAAACTACTAGCTGCCTATGCAAAATTATGGGCACCTAGAGTTTAGATGTAACGACCCGCATTCTACGCATCGGTGGATCGTAGAATATTTATTTCTTTTTCGTATGAGGTCGTATAGTCGTGTAACTTTGGGGAATGACTATTGGGGTCATTTCCCATGTTCACGATTTTTGCTGATTTTTAAATGACCGTTTTGCACCTAGCTGATCTTGTTTCAGCCATAACTTTTGATTGCTAAGGAGTTTTGACCTAAAACCACTTTCATTAGATTCGGATGATGGTTTGCCTTTCCGTAGAGTGGTCACATTAGCCAAACGGACTCACCATTTAGGAGATATGGCTGAAACAAGGTTTAGAAGGTGAAAAACTGCTTAAGTTGGCTGATTAGGGTAATAAGCAAATGGGCCCATAACCCATTTCGGGATTAGGGTTATGGGGAGGCTGAAATGAGTTAGGTTTTCATTCTATTTCAGTTTTCTAGCCGTCATTTACCTCTTAGAAACCCTAACAATGGCCTCCACCTTTCAATTTAATCCCAAATCACTCTCTAATCAAGGATTAAGCTAATCTACGTCAAATCAAGGCAAATCAACACAAATCAAGTTGGAGCTGCTGTGTCACATAGGAAAATGCCCCAAATCAGAGATAGTTTTGGATCTAAGTTTTATTTGTGTCTAAGGTGAGTGATTTGCATTGTTTTTCACTAATTACGGCTAATTAGGGGTGATTAGTACTAATTAACTAAATTATAAATTATTAAATTCTGGAAAAATGTTTAGAAATTCTAAAATATTATTTTAGACCTTTGTTAGGATTTAGGTTAATTTGGATATGTTTTGCTAATCCTATCATTAGTTATGCTTAAACATGATTAAGGGGAAAACATGGGTTTTTGGGTATGTTTGATCTTTATATACATGTTAAATTATGGTTTTGGTGTTTGCAGATGATTTTACATGTTGCTATGACTGTTTGACATATTTTATGGTTGTTTGGAACAGTTAGAATGGTCGAAAACGTCATCGTGTGGCGTGAAAACAATCGCTGGAATTCGCAGGAAAGTTGTGCAGGAACCGGATCGGATCGCCCCCTCCCCTACGAACCGACCCTGATCGTGACACCCTTCACGAACCGACCGGCTCACCTGGAGTGTGCCACAAACCGCCTGAGGAAGCTTATCACGATCCAATGCTTGAAGAGGATCACTTACGAACCACAGAGCACGACCCGACCCAGAGGAGCATCGCGACCGAACTGAACCCAGTGAGGCACCACGACCCCTAGGATCATGCATCACCCTCACGCCCCGACTCCTAGGATGGCGAAGTATACTCATGACCCGACCCCTAGGATGGTGAAGTATCCTGACGACCCAACTCCTAGGATGGTGAAGTATTCTCACAACCCGACCACTAGGAACGTGAAGCACCCTCACGACCCAACACCTAGGATCGTGAAGCACCCTCACACCCCGACCATGAGGAAGATGGCGAACCCTCTTGCCCCGACCATGAGGAATAGGGCGAACCCTAGGAGGGCGACCCCTAGGATGGTGAGCCAGAAGACCACTACCAACATAGGGATCACGAGTGGGTCCCACAACCCAAAGGTGTCCCACGATCCGACCACGTGTCACGACCTGGAGCAGACCACGTACTGAGCTTTGGTGTCATGAGTTACGAGCGGAAGGAGGAACCACGAGCTGTACTTGGGGAGAACCACGAGCTGACCATGTGGGTCACGAATTGAAGTTGGAGATCATCACGAGCTAAGTATAATGTCACAAACTGCGAATCGAAGGAGAATCACAAGCTGGTCTTTGAGCATGGACAGTGAACAGACTGAATGGAAATTTGGAGTTACGAACCAAACTGGGATGAGACCAAAACCCGAGATGCAAAGTTAGTCCAAATGATAAGTTGTAGCTCAGGATCCAGATGGGAACCAACGAGTTGACCTCATGATCATGCTTTGCTGCGGGACGTGTGCAAAGGGGTTATCAATATCCATAATTTAGCTTACCACTGAGAGACGGATTAATAGCTATGGATCAGTGCACTGGAGCCATCATGACTCCATGGGGCAGAGTGATCGTAGCAAATAATTGGGTGATCAAAGTGGTAGATATCGTATGCTTTACACACTGAGTGAGAGATGTGAGGATGATTGCTATGTTTGATGTTTGCTATCACCATGACCCCCACACCCCATATTATTTTTACACTTTATGTTAGTGCTACCTTAGAGTACTGTACATCTTGTTGTGATAATTCTTTGGTTGCAGGTTCAGGTTCTGGTATGATTGGATTATACCTATTATTGTTCTGTTTTGCTGCTTATCTCTCATACCAGACTTTTGTCTGACCCATAGTTTTATGTCTCTTCTTATTACTTTGGGTTCTCCTTAACGAGCAGACTAGAGACAGGTTAGGAGGTAATGCATGAGTAGCTGTCTGGAGATGAGCACGAGGCTTCCACGTATGATATACATATATACTCCCTGTGTTGTAGCTGGTCACTGCTTGGGCATTAGTAGTGTACCTTTTCTTTCTTTTGCTTTAGCGACGGAAATTTGAAGTTGTAGTAATGATGTTGGATCATAAGCTGTGTTATGGATTCTACTGCTATGATGATTTAGTTTTCAGCTTATGCACTGTCTCGCCTGTTTTATGTCAAAGCTATGTTGTTATTATATTTTATTCCATGCGCTGTGAGAGATACTACAGGTTCCTTGTTAGTTCATAGTTTCAAATTCCTTTCTTTTCTTTTCTTTTATTTTCTTTTCTTTCGACGACCATCCCGTGCTAGCTAGACATCGGTACAGCCCATTTCGAATGAAATGTCGGCTGGTTCGGGGCAGGCCATCACATTTGGTATCAGAGCTCCAGGTTGCGTAGTTAACCTAGGGGAAGACATCAGGGAGAGATAGTATACGTGTATTTGTGATATTTTGGTTTTTAAAAGCTATATACATATATACTATTAGTATATGTAAGGATGAAGTCGCACTGCACTGGCACCACTATGGAGATGGTTAATCCTTTTCTCTTTACAGATTTGACGATGAGCCGATATACGAGGAGTATGGGTTCAGGGGCTAATAACAGGAATGTCCCTGATATAAGGATGATGTTCACTACTTTCATGCGAGAGATACTTAGGGATTCTTAGGGAGCAGTTCCTAATACTGCTAATGGTGGTGGTCCAGTAGTGCAGGCGCCTAAGGCCGATTTCGCCAAGCTTAACAAGGATTATACTAGTCTTAGCGGGAAGCCGTTCCACGGAACAGAGTCGGCTACAGATGTTCAAGATTGGTTGGATAGTGTGAGTGTACCTTCGAGGACTTGGGAATCGATGATGCCATGAAGAAAAAGTTAGCATCGCGTCAGCTTCAAGGACGAGCTATGAATTGGTGGAATGCTATTAAAGCAGCTACTCCTGAAGATCAAGTTATTTGGAAACAGTTTATGACTCGTTTCAGCAAAAAATTTATTCCAGCTGCTCACAAATCTGAATTGTTTAGGAAATTTTTGGAGCTTAAGCAGAATGGTAGGGCAGTCTCAGAATATATTGCTGAGTTCGATACTTTATCGAAGTATGGGCTATCTCTTATCGACACTGCCGAGAAGAAGAACGAGAAGTTCATAACCGGCTTAGATGAGTACTTAGGGGAAAGGCTGATAGACCACATAGACGAGACGTTCGAGTCTATAGTGGGGAAAGCATTGAGATCGGAGAGTCTTTAACCTAAGTCAAAGGCCGATGTTGCTATTGCATCTGCAGAGGAACCAAAGCCGCATGCAAGCGGTGTAGGTAAGAAGGAGTCTCAAAATAAGAGAAAACAAGATCAAACCAAGGGTGGTCAGAAAAAGAAGGACAAGAAAGATAAAGAGTGCTTTAGTTGTGGCAAGAAGGGCCACTATGCTAGAGATTGTCAAGAAAAGCATGAGGAAAGGAAGTGCTTCAATTGCGGCCAAGTGGGACATCACGAGGATAAATGTCCACAACTTCCTAAAGAGAAGAAGATTGTGAAAGCATATGCTATCAACGTTGTTCCTTCTTCATCGGATGCCCCAACTACGGTGGAGAAGGGAAAGGGCGTCATTATTCGAGGTATGCTTTCTATTTATGATGTTTCTGTTCTAGTTTTGTTGATAGCGAGGCATCCCATTCCTTCATATCTAGTGACCTCGTAGGTAAGTTGGGATTGGAACCTGAGGTAGTCAATATACCTTTAGTTGGGATGAAACCGATAGGTGGTTCGACTAGTCTTTGCATGATTTGTTGTAATGTGGTCTTATCGAGTTATGGATGTATGTTTGCTTGTGACTGCCTAGTTGTTTTGCTAGTATCATCTCACGTAGATTGTCTGAATTCGGAGGAGATGTTCCTTGAGTGCTTGTTTGATATTGGTTTAGGCCTTTGGGGCTTGTGCTTAGGGAATGTCGAGTTCGACTAGGATGGTTTGCGTGAGATATAAGCAATTGTTGTGATTTCCATTGAATGATATCTCGGCTTACTTGAGGTGTGATGTGCAGCCGTGGCATGATAAGATGTTTCAATGGTATGGACTGCCCCGAGTTGGATTCGATAGGGCTAGGAGATGACTCGAGTGGGACATGAGGAAGCTACAAGGTAATGGATTGTTTAGGACCCTATGTTGGTATTCTCTTTGGTTCAAGAATGGTAAAACTTCGAAGTAATAAGATGTGCTCGTTGATCGTGGAGATGCAACGAGGGCTAGGACGATTCAAGTTGGACTTGAACTCGTAAAAGAAAAATGGTTGCTCGTTGATCCTGGAGATGCAAGGAATAAAGAGACGACTCATGTTGGACTTGAGATTTGTCAGTAATGGATACTTAAGACTAGGTCTGAGTATGTGGGTAGATCTTTTGATGAGGGTACCAAGAAATCGTTGATACTTAGAGTGTTCTAGGCAGACTCGAAGCAGGGGTATGTGGGGACGCCCATTACCTTGGATTCGTTGGACGTGATCTAGTTATCCTTGGAGGATAAACGTACGTTGGATGCACAGTAGTCCGTATGGAGGTGGGGCTTCCATTAGCCTTGGGATTGGTTGGACCAGTCAAGTAGGCATCGACGTATGTATGGAGGCGGGGCTTCCATTAGCCTTGGATTTGGTTGGACCAGTCAGGTAGGTATCGACGTATTTATGGCTTTAGCAGTTGATAGATAGGACATGTTTGGTGGATGCTATGGTTGTTATGTTTGTTCCTATTTTTTTCCCATGAGTAGACTATCACCTATAGGATTCTGGTAATAGAGAATGAAGAGATGACGGCATACACGGATGCTTGTGCTACCGGACTAGGTGCTATAGCTGATGCATTGAATAAGAGACACAATAGTTTAGATGGTATGTTTCTTGAATGGAAGCAACTGGAGTATATCGTGGGACATGATCTCAGACGTAAGTATGGATTGGATCCAGATATGTTAGCAAGCTTGATGGTTAGACCGACTTTGATTGAGCAGATTGATTCCAGTCAGAGGAACGATCCTAACCTATTAGAAATCATCTCCAAGGTAGAAATGGATATCGATGGCAAGGAGATGAGCAAGTATGGACTTGATAGAGAAGGATTGCTTTGAAAGAATGGGGGACTGGTTGTACCCAATGTTAATGGATTGAGAGATTAAGTACATGAATTGCCAGTTAGTTAAAACTAAGCAAAAGGAGCCCAGTGGTTTTTACAACCGTTGGAAATTCTCGAATGGAAATGGGAACAAGTCTCAATGGATTTCATTGACGGTTTACCAAGGACTAGATTGGATCATGATGCTATTTGGGTGAATCGTGTATAAGAGGATCTCTTGAGGGATTGTATATTAGATTTTGGTGGGTCATGGGATGACCATTTGCTTCTAGTTGAGCTTGCATATGATAATAGTTATCAATCCAGTATTAGTATGACTACATTTGAGGTTTTATACGGAAGATCATGCAACTCACCATCATGTTGGTTAGAAACCGGTGAGAAATTTGTGCTCGGGCCAGATATAATAAGAGAAACTTCAGACAAGATCAAGGTTATCCAACAGCGAATGAAGGCTACCCAAGATAGCAGAAGAGTTATGCTGATAAGAGGAGAAGAGATTTAAAATTCTCCAGACTTGGTATTTGTCAAGATTTCTCCGTTAAAGAGCATGATTCGATTTGGTAGGAGAGGCAAGCTAGCACCAAGATTTGTTGGTCCATTCCCAGTTCTCGAGCAAGTTGGGAATTTGGTATATAAAGTTGAGTTGCCAGACAAGATGGCGGGAGTTCATAACGTATTTCATTTTTCCCAGTTAAGGAAATTCGTGCATGACCCCGATGTGGCTATTTCACCTGATCAGTTGGATGATATCGAAGTAGAACCTGAGGCGGTTGGGAACCGCAAGCCAATTCATATTATCGAGCATGATACGAAGAAACTTCAAAGGAAGCGGTGAATCTAGTCAAGGTTCAGTGGGGCGAGGATGAGAATGACTATACTTAGGAGACAGAGGAGAGGATTAGGAAGACGTATCCAGAACTCTTTTCCTGGTAAGATTTTAAATTTCAATTTAGTCTTTCCGCATGCTAGGATAGATTTGTTTTGTTTGTTTTGTATGTTTGATTGCGAGGTATGAACGGTAGGCATGCGGGACCCATTGGTTGTTTATTAGTTGAGGAATTTTGGGGGCGAAATTTCTTGGGGGGAGGGGGGTGTAACGACCCGCATTCTACGCATCGGAG
Source organism: Allium sativum (assembly GCA_030737875.1). Classification (NCBI taxonomy): domain Eukaryota; kingdom Viridiplantae; phylum Streptophyta; class Magnoliopsida; order Asparagales; family Amaryllidaceae; genus Allium; species Allium sativum. The sequence continues at coordinate 285,530,512 of CM060921.1, forward strand.
GATCGTAGAATATTTATTTCTTTTTCGTATGAGGTCGTATAGTCGTGTAACTTCGGGGAACGACTATTGGGTCATTTCCCATGTTCACGATTTTTGTCGATTTTTAAATGACCGTTTTACCCCTAGCTGTTCTTATTTCGGCTATAACTTTTGATTGGTAATGAGTTTTGACCTGAAACCACCTCCACTAGATCCGGATGATAGTTTACCTTTCCGTAGAGTAGTCACATTAGCCAAACGGACTCACCATTTGGGAGATATGGCTGAAACAAGGTTTTGAAGGTGAAAAACTGCTTAAGTGGGATGATTAGGGTAACTAGCAAATGGGCCCATAACCCATTTCGGGATTAGGGTTATGGGGAGGCTGAAATGAGTTAGGTTATCATTCTATTTCAGTTTTATAGCCGTCATTTACCTCTAAGAAACCCTAACAATGGCCTCCACCTTCTAATTTCATCCCAAATCACTCTCTAATCAAGGATTAAGCTAATCTACGTCAAATCAAGGCAAATCAACACCAAATCAGAGTTGGAGCTGTTGTGTCGCATAGGAAAAAACCCCAAATCAGAGATAGTTTCAGATCTAAGTTTTATTTGTGGCTAAGGTGTGTGATTTGCATTGTTTTTCACTAATTACGGCTAATTAGGGGTGAATAGTACTGATTAACGAAATTATACATTATTAAATTCTGGAAAAATGTTAAGAAATTCTAAAATATTATTTTAGACCTCTGTTAGGAATTTGGATATGTTTTGCTAATCCTATCATTAGTTATGCTTAAACATGATTAAGGGGAAAACATAGTTTTTTGGGTATGTTTGATCTTTATATACATGTTAAATTATGGTTTTGGTGTTTGTGGATGATTTTACATGTTACTATGACTGTTTGGCATGTTTTATGGTTGTTTAGAACAGTTAGAATGGTCGAAAACGTCGTCGTGTGGCGTAAAAAAAGTCGCCGGAAGTCGCAGGAAAACTGTGTAGGAACCGGATCAGATCGCCCCTCCCCTACGAACCGACCCTGATCGTGACACCCCTCACGAACCAACCCGCTCACCTAGAGTGTGCCACGAACTGCCTGTGGAAGCTAATCACGATTCGATGCTTGAAGAGGATCATTCACGAACCAGAAAGCATGACCCGAACCGATGGGATCATCACGACCCGACCCAGAGGAGCATCGCGATCGAACCAAACCCAGTGAGGCACCACGACCCCGAGGATCGTGCAGCACCCTCACACCCCGACTCCTAGGATGGAGAAGTATCCTCACGACCCGATCCCTAGGATGGTGAAGTATCCTCACGACCCGACTCCTAGGATGGTGAAGTATCCTCACGACCTGACCCCTAGGAACGTGAAACACCCTCACGACCCAACCCTTAGGATCATGAAGCACCCTCACACCCCCACCGTGAGAAAAATGGCAAACCCTCACTCCCCGACCGTAAGGAATAGGGCGAACCCTAGGAGGGCGACCCCCTAGGATGGCGAGCTAGAAGACCACGACCAAGATAGGGATCACGAGTGGGTCCCACGACCCAAAGGTGGTCCACGATCCGACCACGTGTCACGAACTGGAGCAGACCACGAACCGAGCTTTGGTGTCATGAGTCACGAGCGGAAGGAGGAACCACGAGCTGTACTTGGGGCGAACCACGAGCCGACCATGTGGGTCACGAGCTGGAGTTGGAGATCATCACGCGCTAAGTATAATGTCACGAACTGCGAATCGAAGGAGAATCACGAGCTGGTCTTTGAGCATGGACAGTGAACAGACTGAATGGAAATTTGGAATTATGAAGCAAACTGGGATGAGACCAAAACCAGAGATGCAAAGGTAGTCCAAATGAGAAGTTGTAGCTCATGATCCAGATGGGAACCAACGAGTTGACTTCATGATTGGGTTTTGCTGTGGGACGTGTGCAAAGGGGTTATCGATATCCATAACTTTAGTTTACCACTGAGAGTTGGATTAGTGGCTATGGATCAGTGCAGTGGAGACGTCATGACTCCATGGGGCAGATTGATCGTAGCAAAGAATTGGGCGATCAAAGTGGTAGATATCGTTTGCTTTACGCACTGAGTGAGAGATGTGAGGATGATTGTTATGTTTGATGTTTGCTATCACCATGATCCCCACCCCATATTACTTTTACACTTTATGTTACTGTTACCTTAGAGTACTGTACATCTTGTTGTGCTAACTCTTTGGCTGCAGGTCCAGGTTCAGCTATGATTGGATTATACCTGTTATTGTTCTGTTTTGTTACTTATCTTTCATACCAGATTTTTGTCTGACCCAGAGTTTTATGTCTCTTCTTATTACTCTAGGTGCTCCTAAACGAGAAAACTAGAGACAGGTTAGGAGGTAATGCGCGAGTAGCTGTCTGGAGATGAGCAGGAGGCTTCCACGTATGATACACATATATACTCCCTGTATTGTAGTTGGTCACTGCTTGGGCATTAATAGTGTACCTTTTCTTTCTTTTACTTTAGAGACAGAAATTTGAAGTTGTAGTAATGATGTTGGATCATAAGCTGTGTTATGGATTCCGCTGCTATGATGATTTAATTTTCAGCTTATGCATTGTCTTACCTGTTTTATGTCAAAGTTATATTGTTATTATATTTTATTCCATGCGTTGTGAGAGATACTACAGGTTCCTTATTAGCTTTCTTCTCTTTTCTTTTCTTTCAACGATCGTCCCGTGCTAGCTGGACATCGGTACAACGCATTTCGAAGGAAATGTTGGCTGGTTCGGGGCGGGCCATCGCATTAGATATGGGAACAATAAACTCCAGGTCACTCGTGGGACTGGTGTGAGAAATCAAAACAATTATTATTATTATTTTGGGTTTATTTTGAAGTTAGGAAAATTCGTCGGACCATGCCACTAACGCGGAACAGGTTTACTCCATGTGAATTCCCGTGCATAGAAATTCACAATGACTTTGGAAAATGAAGCTATCATAAGCTCATCCCATATCGCACAATGCAAACGTGCACCAGATGGGCGAGTTTTGAATTATGATAACCAATAATGCTTTAATACATGGAAATCCTTTTTTAAAGATATAATCAGTGCATAGTGCTGAAACTATTTCACAAATAAATATATTAATCTTAGTGAGCATAGTAACTATGCCCACATACATAGTTCACAAACAAAATGAAAGGCTCGTCTTGGTTGTTGGGTTTTCCAATATGATGGTTCCTGGCACAAAATATCAATCGAGGACATGAAGCTAAGTATCTCCCGGTTAACATCCAGACACAGACATCAAATACAGAGAGCAAAGTATACATCCTGGTTTTCATCCAGACATCGGATACCGTATATACTTTACTCTTTCAGGTTTCATGGTAGATCTACCACCGAAGCTTTCGATTTCACTAGAGATTATGTATATGTATACAACTTAACTGTCAGTTTACCATTAATTCAGGGTGTGAGGCTCATCGATGTTATGATATACAAATAGCTACGCTTCAATAAGCCATGATTTGATCATCACTTGCTCATTTCATAACTCGAGTATGCCACATTGAAAATTCACAACATGTCACTGATTTCTATCAGTACATAACATCTATGTTCGTATGTCTTAGAGACGAGAATAATTTATCGCCACAAATATGATATATATTAACATAAATCGGTGCTACATGGTCAATATCAATGTTAGACACATAATCCATGCAAGTCCGTTCTGGGTCTGAACGGAATAACAATCCGCAAATCTCTAAATATATTCAGATATCATGCCACTTATAAACTCGTATTGGGTGATCGGCCCAATCGAGCCATCAACAGTCAATTCGAATAATTCGATGATTTTCGGTCTTCACTTATTGATTTCCAAGTCTTCAATTTCTTTGTAACATCTTGTTATTACTTGGAATGGTTTTCGAATATATATTCAATCCCGGACTTTCCAAGCAATAGGTGCATTTAAAAACAACAGTTATGGATTATACAGATTTTTTAATTCAAATCTCCTTCCAAATCGTTATTAATTCACTTATAATCAAGGTCGGATTTATTTTAGTTTCCGTAAACCACGTTATCGCCTTAATTTTCCTTGAAAATTCAATATTCATTTCAAATCTTATACTTCAAAACATACTTCTTTTATTCGTGGATATCCTTTCCATAACTTCCAAAATTGCCAAACCTTAATTTGGTTTAAATTCCATTTAAGACAATTCAAACAATTTATATTTCAAATAGAGTGAAATCGACTTATTATTCTATATCACTTCACCAACCCAAGAAGATATTAGATTTCCATAACCACTTTTTTCATATCGAGTATTTGAATAACACTGACCAAACTCATCACTTTTTATTTAAAATTTTAAAATCAGTAATATTTAATATAAATTTCATACAAAATACATTTTAAGCTCTTTCAAATCTTTTAAAATATTTAACAACTCTTTCCAAAATTTTAAATAATAATTCATGGTTTATAATCCATAAAACCAAATCATCTTTAAAGAAGAGATTATAATAACGTTAAGAGCGTTAGGGCTATTTAGATCAAACATATTCAAAATTATTCAAATTTCAAATATTTCAACTTCCATAACTTTTAAATAATAAAATATTATTTTAATAATTTTCCCAAAATTTTAATATTATAAACTATTTTTATTAAATTTTTCCTTTACGGTTGCCGAACTACACATATAGTGACCTTTTTAAAATTTGCTTTAAATAACTTGAAAACCATATGCTAAAATTTGAAAATTCCCTTTCTATTCGAAAACTATTATTAATAGAATTCTTACGTTTCTCGTTTCACGTCAATCCGATTTAAATCATTCAAGTTACAGTCATTTGAAAATTAAATTCGATATTAACGAATTATCTCTATGCGACGCATTGAATTCGAGCTATATAACGATTTAATATAAATCATTCTATGTTCTTTCCAAAATGAACTTAAATTTCATAACTTAAATTTCAAAACCATATTCTAAATAATATTTTGTATTCACATTTGAATTTCAAAATTGCTTTACTTCTCCGATCTACATTTCAAATCATCATTTCTAAATTTTCGAATCTTCATTACAAATTAAATCGAATAAAATAATACTTTTTAAATTTTGTTCAATTATTTTCCCCAACTCATTACGAAATCAAAGTGTTTGCATAAATCCATTTTTTGTGTATATAAGTCAAAATTACATTCCCATTAAATTTCAAAATCAACTTGTATTCAAATCGTTGTTTTTTACGAACATCATTTAATCACTTTAGATTTACAAAGAATTGAAATATAATTTAAAATTTATTTTTTCAATCTTTCACTTTGATAATAAAATCGTTATTTGCATGGAAAGAAAATTTAATTGATTATCCGCATAAATCCACAATTACAGTGTATGATTTTGGACAACCAGGGTTAACTACACCAACCAACTGTATGAACAAATATGAGTTCATCCACTAAAATCACAACTAATCGAACAGCAATTTTATTGTGCGCAAAACGTTACAATCAATAACGCTTAGTATTTAGTATGTTATAATTGCCTAATCGTCCATCCAAACAATTCATGCAACCACTAACATCCACAACCAATTAACTAGCATTAACCCATTATAATTACCAACTAACTATAATCCCACAAATTAACATAATAATTTAAAATTAACATTCTCATCTTCATGCTTCCAATCTCCTTATCTTCACCGTCAAAATCCCATATCAACTGCACAACCACAGACGACAGCGTACAAGCTTGCGGACACTGCTACCGTCGCGTGCACACCGTAAATTAACATATATATACTTCCTTCTACACACCACTTTAAGCTAATCCTTATCAATATGTCACGACTGGGCTTGAGGACGGGCCGGGTGTTGGGTGGAGCTACGGCCGAGCTGACGTGGGCAAAAGGCAGTAAAAGATTTTCACATGTGGGTTTATGGGAGCAACGACTGTTTTTCTCCACTTTTTCCAACCTTTTTAAAGGAGATAGAGGTGACTGAGTCACGACGCGGAGGGACTGGGTGCACATGGCAATGATAGCTGCGAGGTGGCGGACTAGAGACGAGCTACTTGACACAGATCGGCTTCAGGCAAGGGTTAAATATGGATGGCCAAAATATTGAAGGGGAAAAGGGAGCAAGGTGGGCATTGTCGAGCGGTGGAGGCAAACTGGTGGTTGCCGGAGGCGTAAGCAGTTTGTGCCAATGGCGGTTGATGCCTGGTGGGGCACGATGCGAGTGGAGTTGTTTTAAGGGAGAACGGTGACTGTTTAAAGAGTTTAAAGGGGAAGGACCTTGCGGTTATACAAGGAAGAGAGAGGAGGAAAAGGTGGAGGGGGTCTGCATGGAAGAGGAGGTGGGATCTGGGTGTACTGGCGGACTGAAGGCAGCGACGTGGGTGGTTGAGGTGGCAGACATGTGCGGTGGAGGCAGAAACAAGGAAGGCAGATCAGTTTGAATTGAGGAGGGAGCTAAACATTTTGCCTATGGAAGAGGAATGACGTGGCATAAATAAATTGTAGTGGTTGAGAATTCTAAAATCATGATTTGCTAAGTGCATGAAAAAATGGCTTGACTCCTCTCTTTCTTTTTTAGTTAGGGGAGTATTGTTCTCTGGTGAAATTCTAATGCGAATAATAAGACGATGCGCTGAGGGTAGGGAAGAACAACACACGTAGCACGATTCAGGGACAATTATAAAAGTGTTCATACTTTGCAGAAAACAAATATAAGTGTCCAATGTTGCGTTTTAAACTTACCAGTGTAATACCCGAGTGTGTATAAACAAAAATTCCTTTTTATCAGTATATATATTTATCAACCTGAATATGGTAATACATGCTAGTGAGAAATAGTATGGACAAGATACCGAACGAGTACAAGCAATACTATTCTTTTTCGCGCATTCTTAAAACTGAATAGTTCTTTGAAGCAGATATTTAAATTATAATTTATATCCATATACTGATCATTTTGCAACTATATTACAAACCGTTTGCCAATTTGACCAAGAACGGACCGTTCGCCAAATGGATATTGTTCAGGTAAATTTCTCAATTAAAATTTATTTTCAATTTTTCTTTCTTTAAAATAATATCTTTGCCTTAAATCTTATTCAAAAATTTCTGCCTTCCTAAATTTATTTAAAATTATACTATAAATAATGGTTACACTTACAAAACATTACTTGTAAATCTAATTTCTCAAAATTATATGTACCAAAAAAAATAAAGTTTGAAATGCTTACAGATCTTTATAAATTCATATCAAAATTAAATATCATTTCTTACTAGAATTATAATATACACAAACTTCTCTAAATAAATAAATTTATATCTTGTGATCATATGTTATCAAAATAATATCACTCAAAAATATTTCATGTTTAGTAAATCTCTAAAAGTAAATAATACTTCACAAAATCTATATTTATAAAATAAAACAAGAGATTTATCTAAGAATTATTTAAATCAAAATTTATATTTAATCCTTATTTAAATCGAATTTATATCCAGAAAATCCAACTAATTGCATATTAAAACGTCGAAAATTTTGGATTGTTACAGGTCGCAACATTGATATCTCTTTTATTTAATTCTCAATATTTTTCAGATTAGTATTTATCTTATCAGTTTATTTCTAGATTAATTAATCCTTTATTTAATTGTTATTCTGTTAAAAATTTGGGTTGTTGCATTCTCCCATCCTTAAAGGATTTCGTCCCCGAAATCTTGAAGACTAAAATATGTTTTAAATGCTAACACCTATCTACTCAACCATCATCCATTGGAATCCATTGTCCTTAGAATTTCTAATGATTTGTATGAACATATGAAAAGATGTTGTGTATATGTCTCTAAGCTAATGCAAAAATCAAGCGATCTACTGACTCGGTTGACCTCCTTAATACAATTCATGTATGTGTCATGCATCTAATATGTATGCAAAAGAATCCTAATGATACATATAAAATTCTATATGTGTGCAATAACCATTCATCAAAATGCAACATTCATGTGATGATTCAACCATTTTCATCCATAGAAAACTAAAATGCGCACACTCCATATGTAACATGTAAGTTGTAACGACCCGTATTTTAGCAATATAATAATTAATTAATTTAATTATTTAAATAGTGATTTAGAGATTTAAATGGTCGTTTAATTAAATAATATTGAATATTTAATTAATATAAATAATAGAATAATATATTTAATTTCCGAAATAGTCGGAAATAGTTGAATTCACAATATTGTGTGAATTGGATCATTTATAACATATATTTCAGTTTAGAGTTGAATTATATTAACGAATATATTATATAAACGACAGTTGAACGTATAATTATATTATAAATAAAATCGAGCTCGAAATGGTGCGGCAGTTCGCAATTTGGCGATTCGAACTTTAAACGAATATACATAATCCATTTCAAGCCGGATTTCTGTGAAACAAGAAATGTTCGGAGTTGGTGAAGTATATTTTTCTAATGGAAGAGAAAAATCGAGACTTCATCGGGTAGATTTTGATTTATGCCCAAATCAAATTTTCAAATAGTCACTATGGAATTCCTTTATAATTTATAACGATTTATTTATATTATAAAAAGATTTTAAATATAAATTGTGTATCGATTTAACTGGGATTTGATATATTGAGTTATAAATTCTGATATGTATATTTTTGAGTTGAATGATATTCAGTGTGAATATATATACGAGAATATTAATTTACTAATATTATATCTAATTATATTTAATTATATTTAATATTTAAATAGGGTCATTTAGAGCTTTAAAAATAGCTAGTTTTGCAAATGACCTCCGTTTATGACTAAACTAATTTTGTTAGATCCGGAATATTATATTATTGCTAGATTTCAATTTTCGTGATTTTTTGAGTCAGTATGTGGCCATACGGAATTTTAGTGTGAAAAACAGTCAATAAATTGATTTTAAAAATACGCGGTGTGAGCAAACGAAGTCGGAATTCGATGAAACAAGTTTCGTTGGGTCCGTAATGTCAAACTCTAGTTGTAAGCATATTTTCATGATTTTTGGATATTGTATGTAATCATAGGTTTTTTTAACAATAAACGGAGATAGCGATGCGATACAAATTAATAAAATAATCAATTTAAAAATTATTGTTTGTATTCTATAAATACCCTTACCCCTTTGTAAACCTAAATTCATTTTCCCCTAATCAACCAAAAATCGAGCCGCTACCAGATTTATTTCCAAACATGAAAATCAATCTTTAAAAATGTCTAGAAATCGAAATAAAATCATATAAATCCTAATTGTGACGGCAAGGAATTTCGCTCGGTCCGAACCAGTCGCTAAACCGACCCAGACCGTTCGAAACGCCCTATCGTTGAGAACACGACAAAATAGAACGCATACAGAAGAACATTTCATTGCATATTACAACAATACATCAGATTACCAGAATATACAGAGTACGATTAAATATTACACAGAAATATCAGAGATTTAAACTACATTTAAATACATAGCAGCGGAAAATAATACAATACACAACTAGAAGAGATATACGGATACAAAGCTTTCCGGATATCGTTCCAGCTATAAACCAGGATCCTGTGAATATAAATCTGCAAAACCAAAACTACTAGCTGCCCGTGTCAAAATAAGGGCACCCAGAGTTTAGGTTAAAACAATAAACTCCAGGTCAATCATGGGACTGGTGTGAGAACTAAAACAGTTAATAATCTTTATTTTAAAGCTAGGTAAATCAAGGGACCACGCCGTATAACACGGAACGGGTTTCCTCCCAAGAATACCAGTGCATAAAACAAACAGCGCAATGCTAAATAAAGAAAAATGAAGCTATTATAAGACCCAGTTCTCATCACACAATGCAACGCAAGCCGGAGGATAGGGTTTTTACCTTATAATAGCCAAGAATGCTTGATACGTTTAAAACAAATCGTTTGATACTATTATAAGTGCATAGTGTATAAAACAACTTCAAATCATAAGTATCAATCATAGACGGCATAAGTGCCCCATCCCACTATGTCGCCATACTAGGCTCTACAAATGAAACCGCAAATGTCACGTATTTGGAAATTGGATTTCCATCTATGAACCGAGGCAAAAGATAGTCCTCAACCGATTCGAGACGCTCTAGCCCGCCCCTCATGAACAGCCACAACTGCCCCTTGGATCGTCAGGGCCGGTCCACCGATGTGGATTATTATGCCTGAACAATACGTCTCCCCACCCTATGGGGTGTAAGTCTGGTCCGTCTGCCGACCAGAATGCATCGGCCGAAACCGATATAACCGAGGCGCCTCGCAACAGCAACAACCACATAAGTCAAACTCGTCAGGGCGTGTAAAACCACTGATGCCACTTCTAGCTAGAAAGAAACGCAAGTCCTCCCTGAGGTCCGTCTCCCGTTTTTGGTTCATACCGGGTGTGAAACTCGCGAAGTAAACGTTACACAAAGCTACGCCACAAAGGCCGTGCTTTGATCATCACCACAAGACTTTGCTTTTCAACAGAAGCCTCGATCAATTGCCACTTAGGCATGCCACACAGGCAATTCACTCCATGCGTTTGATATCCATCAATATATAACCCCTGAGCTCGTACGTCTCAGAGAAGGGCGTTAAGCAAGAGAATAAATTCTCCGCCGCCAAACAGATATATATTTAATAGAGATCAATCACACAGACTAAAATCCAATGTCAGACACACAGTCCATTTACAAGTCCGTTCTGGGTCTGAACGAAACCGGAGGCACCTAGTACCCCGCATATCCATCGATCTCCAAGTACGTCTGGACGATCACTAACTGTTTCCATCTTCTTGGGTGTACAGCCCAATCAAGATCATCAGTAATCACCCAAACGACGTGAAGACTTCTGGTCTTCGACCACCGTCTTCATCTTCGACACCACGTCGAATCAGTTATTCAGAATGGGATAAACCCGGTCTTTCTGAATAACTCGCGTATATATTATAAAAGTGTTACACAAACACAACACTCGCCTCATTCCAATTCAGAATATTCTTTTATTCAAATATTCCTATACTTTGGGAAAAGTTCCCATTAATTTTATCCAAGATAAATTCTTTAAATTTATTCTTTAATCTCCTTTGAATATCAATTCAAACTAGTCGGGATTAGCGAACCACACCGAAGTAATCATTTATTTTATTTCCCAATCCCAACCTATTCATCCCATGAAGTAAAACTGGTAATACTTCATATCTAACAACACAGTGTTATCGGTAAATTCAATTACCATTTCACGTTCAAATCTAATTAAAGATTTAACCATCGCCTGGAGCAAAACTGGTGATACTCCATTTTCGATCATTTCAATCTAATTAAAGATTCATTAAAGCTCCACTTAGTTTTAATCTTTAACTGGGTTAAAGAATCAGTGTCATTTAAAACACGGTTCACGATAAACCCAAAATCACATTCCATTAATTATCGGATTAAAGAACAAGTGTTATTTAAAACACTATTCCCGATAAACCCAAAAATCAATACCAATTCAATTCCAATTAAATATCGTTTAATTGGTACACTTCATTAAATCTAAATAAAAAGATTTAATTTTTTTTCTCAACTGGGTTCAAGAACAGTGTTAGTGAAGACACCATTCACGACAAACCCAAATCACATTTGATATTCAATACAAGGCTTTGAATAGAAAATATATCGGCTTATATTCAATATCAAATTCTACGACTAACAAATGTTGTATTGGAAATAACGATATAAATATATATCTTTCAAATTTCCATAACAACATCTGTATAATCATGAATTCCAACATCGAAATATTCCGAAGACAATTTCGATTCAAATCCACTCCAATGCAATCATTGGAAATTTTGGTTATTTTCAAAACCCTTTTCAAATTCAATTTATTTATTTAAAAATAAATAGAATTATAATTCTAGTTCAAAACTAGTTCATTTCGATAAAAATCTATTTTTATCCTTTCAAATATGGAGTTTTTCATCCCAATCCTTCACAAATCATTTCTTATGATTTTACACAAATTATTACTATTTTTAATAATTTTATCAAGGCCCGTATAGTCGATTTCCATCAATGGCCATCGAACTGCACTTACAGCGACCTTTTTCAAATTTGATTTGGACATAATTCCAATTCCAACCGTTAGATTTCAAATTCCTAACATTCTTTAGAAAGCTCTTTTCAATACGAACCCAACGGTTCCGGTTGTAGGAGAATCCGACGGTCGGATCTCCCGTAATGTCCGTTTGAAATAAATGGTCGAAATTCACGAACTGCCGCGGCGCGGCGCGTTCTATTCCGGCCATTATATTATATATATAATATATATAATATATATATCGTCGATTTCTATTTAAAACGAATTATATAAATAGTTTTAAATTCGTTTCAAAAGCAATTTCAACTTCCTTTTCAATTCAAATCAACATTGAATTCTTCTTTATAAATTCGTTTTAAAATTCATTTCTATTCAATTCAAATTTCAATTCAATTTGAATTCATTTCAATTCGCTTTCAACTCAATTTGAATTCGTTTTCAATTCAATTCATTTCGAAATCGTTTTCAATTCAATTCATTTCGAAATCGTTTTCAATTCAATTCATTTCGAAATCGTTTTCAATTCAATTCATTTCGAAATCGTTTTCAATTCAATTCATTTCAAAATGAATAAAATCGATATAAATATCGTTCACGTCAAAATGGCGTCAATCTAATCATCACGGCTTCACATATTTCTATTTTCAAATATTCTATATCAAATATTTCCTATTATCAAAATAGTTGTTATTACTAAAATATTTCGTTCAACACATGACCAATCTCAATGAATGAGTACTGTCAACACATGAACCTTTATTTTATAATATTCTTTATTTTCTAAATTGGAATGAGGCCCAATCAATCACCATATAATGTTAATTATATGGATTCCATACAACACATGTATATAATAGCATTGAAAATTAATCAACCATCAACCAAAGTGCACTACACTGTATAAGCATCAAATATAGATATCTAACGCTTATAACAGCCTGTCAATCGATCGATCGACATATTTAATCAATCAGGATGAGTGAACTTCAAATTTCATCCTAACACCCTTGTGGGGTTTCAAACAATCACACACATATTTTATTTGTGCAGTTGGGCGATGTGTAAAATTTATCGTCCCAATCAATGTCCTTCAAATAGGTGTACATAAACAAACCGTCCGGTTTGTAAATGAATATTTATTTATTCACATTCACGTTAAAAATTATATTTTTAACGACCAAATTATTTTATTCAACCTATGAATATTCTATTCGGTTCATTTATTCAATAAAATGATATTTTTATTTTTCTAACATATTTTAGAAAATTTCGGCGGCATAACGGCACGATACTAGAAACGGGACAAGGCCTAGCCTTATCCCCGGTCTAGTGAAGGCCCACGCCATTCACACATCAATCAAATTCACCAAACAACCAATTCAAATCAAGTCATCTGACTAATCTATGCAACCAAACAAACAAGTCCATGGTCTGTGGACGATTGTGTCGGGTGCTACTAAGCACCGTCTGCATCCTAGTATATATATATATATATAAAACTAGAAAAGAAATTGAAAGGTGAGAAATTCTCACCGAAAGCTATCCAAACATCTTGACTCTTCTTTGATATAAATCTTCTTCGTTCCCGCCTTTTTGTTACCTTCGTTGTCCGCTTTCACTACCTATGTAAAAATCGAATTTTTACTTCGCTATTCCATATATAAAAATCATATTTTTATTTCGAAGTTCAATATATAAAAATCATATTTTTATTTCGAAGTTCAATATATAAAAATCATATTTTTATTTCGAAGTTCAATATATAAAAATCATATTTTTATTTCGAAGTTCAATATATAAAAATCATATTTTTATTTCGAAGTTCAATATATAAAAATCATATTTTTATTTCGCTATTCAATACATCAAAAACGAAATTTTTTTTCTTCGCTAATAAATATATAAAAATAGTATTTTTTCTTCACCGTTATACATACCAAAAATCAAATCTTTTTGATGTAGCAAAAATCAAATCTTCCTTCTATGCAAAATCATATTTTGAAACCATGCTATTATCACTTTGCTATTTTACTATTTTTTTTTTTAAAACCCATTGTAATTATATTTATAAAACCATATTTTTATTATCTGTACTTTTAAAAAAAAAAATTAGTCTTTCCATAATATAAAAATCATATCTTTGTTATGATACAAATCACTCCTTTCTACTAATAAAAGTCCTAACTTTTTATTTATAAAAATCCTAATCTTTTTATACAAACAAAATCAAATCCTCGTATTATAAAAATCAATCCTTTTTCTTCATGAAAAGATTATATTTTTATTTTCAAATCATACATATAAAAAATTAGTTTTTATTTTTAAATCATATGTATAAAAATTCCTATCCTTATATATACTGAAAATCAGATTATATTTAAAGGAGGATTACTTAAAAACTAAAATAAAACAAACAAAATAAGTAAAAGAACTCACAGCGAATGGGGGGGGGGGGTTGTCGGGGCTTGTTGGTGGCGCGCGGGACCAGGGTGCGGCGTTGGCGGGACCAGGTGGCGGCGGAGGGCGGTTCTCCGGGCTTGGGCGATGGGCTGCTCGATTTGGGCATTAGGGTTAGGGGGGCCTTAGTTTTTGGAAGGGGAGGAGGAGCGATAGGGGGTGGAAGCGTCGGGGAGGGCGTGACGCGAGGGCGGCGACCTGGGGACGAACGGAGGTGGCGGCGTGGCCATGGGGGAGGGAGCGGGTTCAAAGAACGACGGGTTTTTTTGGATCTGAGGAAAATAAAGGGAGAGAGAAACAAGGGTGGACTTATATATTAATATATATTTAATTTTATTTTATTCTCTTTTAAGGTTACTTTAAAATTCGAACTCAAAATTGAGCCCACCGACTGTCGTCCCTAACGTATTACCCCCATTTTGAACACAATTGGATATGTATCGTAGGCCAGTTCGACTGTTTGAATCAGTTTCCGTTGGATTTAAAGTATAATTCTTTATATATTTCATTTAAGCGCACATTTCAATTTACTGGGGCCACATACGGACTCGAAAAATTACAGAAAAATTATTTCTAGCTTCGTATTGACGATACGGTTCTAACAAAACTAATTTCGTCGAATTCTGAGACTGTTTGAAAAATGGCCATTTTCCAGTCGATCGAAATTGACTGAAATTGCTAAAACACGTTTTCTTGTGCCACGCTCACATATTGATTCGAAAAATTATGAAATTTGAAATCTAGCAATAACTTCACATCACGGACCCAACAAAACTGGTTTCGTCGAAATCCGAGGTCGCTTGCAAAATGTCCATTTTTAAGGGCCTGAATTCCATAGCGACTATTCAGAATTTTCATCTGGACATATCTTTTGATTCCCGCTAGGAAATTTTGATTTTTCGGATTCGTTGGAAAGATATTCACAATTAGATCCTATTATTTTTGGTTTCACTAAAATCCGGATTGTTTTGCACCCGGTACATTCATTTGAAGTTTGAAATCGAATTATCGAACTACCGCGCCATTTTCAATTCTATTTATAATTATATATAAATATTTATATTCTAACGACGGCGTATATAATATATACGTCGAATTATATTCAAAATAAATTTTCTCGTCGATTTTATTTAAACTAATTCATTTTAAATAATCAAAATTCGCTAAAATTGCCAAAATAAAAATTTCAAACTGGCTCGCATTTTACGGGTTGTTACACTAATCTATATATATTTGGATTCACGGAGTGTTTCTCTTCATCTTGGTATGGTTTTCATTGAGCTTGATCAATTTTCTGGTGCACAACATTCTTCTAAGAGACCTAGGTTTTCGGTTTTGAGGGATTTCAAGCAATCGGTGTTGGAATTGATGGCGGATTCGACTTCATAGTAGTGAGTAGGTTGTCCCTGGAGAATTTGATGAATATCGATGTCAAAAACTGTCGTTCCTTTTTACCAGCTACTATGTGAGGGCTCGACGATGAAGGACATCGAGTTGGGTAATGTTAGCATCGCCTGATTGAATTTGAGTAGCAGTGAATTATATTGTTTTTTGTATGATTTATTCGTAATTATAAGTGCCGATAGCTGCTGATACTCAGTGTGCATGAGTACTGATAACCGCGAATTGAAGGGTGAATCTATGTGCGTCGATTATGATATGAGATGATTGAGGAGAGGATTTTAAGTTTGCAAATGAAGTTTGGGTGGATTTGCGACACATAAGTATCGCCGTTTCTCTTACAGCATGAATAAAAGTTGGAAAACGTGTTTGGGGATGTAGGCGCGAGCAATCATGCTATGTATGGGAAGAAGGAGGATCAGTTCAGGAGATGAATGATGTAATTTGTTCGTTAAATTATGTTGAGTTGAGCGGGAACAGATTTAAGCTGAAATTGATGATAACCATGGTTTTGAATATGGAATCGTGAAGTAGACGAGAAGAAGATGGTGAGTTCGGTTGTAGATGCTTATTCCGATGGCAGCAGTATTTGTAAATGGAGATTGTACAGATGTTTGCAGTATTGTGGAGGAAATAATCAACACGTGAAATGGGCAAACATGGAGTTGAACTATAGTAAGTGTTGTGGTATACATAGATGATTGTCTTGACAAAGTTTACCGCAAGTAAAGCTGTGGTGAAAGGGTAATCACAATGGGCTATGTCAGGAAGGAGGAGCGGCATGTTTCTTTTGATTGAAGAAGATGAGTTACTAAATGGTAATTATTAACTTGGGTAATTCAGTTATAAACTGCCTAATTTATATCTATTCGGTACAATATCAGAATCTGGTGAAACAAGATCCGATGGGATCGTATGGACGGTGGCTACACAATGGAACAGATTGGGAGTGAATTGGAGATCGTTACAATTTATGGCAAAATAAATTGTATGTCTGAATCAACCGACCATTTTTGTTATTTAACGATGACCGTCCAATGTGAGTAAATCTCACTAACTCTGTATAGTGTATATTTCTAGAAATATAATCTAGTATTGATAAATGATGATTGATTGCTATGTGTTGATTGTTTGGTTGAATTGTTGATTTATTGGTTGAAATTATGGATAACGATATATATATAAATCGTTAATCAAATATTGATTATGTTTATCAGAATATTTCATATTGAAATGAAATCGATGTTATTTATATTGTTTAACATCTGTGATGCAGAGAAACAGGTTGGAGGGATCCAACTGAATTCCTCAATATTTATAAGACTGTTTGATTTCATATATTGTGATATATGATGTGATATATAATCTGTGATTGATTATGATGACACTGTCATGTTATTTGGTATTTTAAATACCGTATGAACTACTGGAATGTAAAAAGGAAATTTTCAAAGTGAATATAGAAAATTAAATATTTATATATCATATAAATAGGATATTATAAAAGGTAATATTTGGAAAACAAATATTGGAAAATATAATTAAGGAAATATTTGGGAAATGAATGGAATTATATTATAGGACTTATATAAAATAAATAGAATTATATAAAAGGATTTATATAAAATAAATAGAATTCTATAAAAGGATTTATATAAAATAACTAGAATTATATAAAAGGATTTATATAAAATAAATAGAATTATATAAAAGGAATTAAATGAGATGTTAGTGTTAGAAGTATAAAATAAGCTTTTATATGAAAATTTTATAAATAGAAGTATATAAAGAAATTGGATTTGGTTATTTGGTTTTAAATATGAAATCAAATTGTTTGATTATATATAGATATGTTATTCACATTCTATGTGAAAAATTAGATTAAAGTAAATATTTTGAAAATAAAATATTATAAAGGAATTTGGGGTTTGAATTAGGAATTTAAATGGAATTACTGAAGTTAGAAACCGACTAGAAATTAGTTGAGTTGAGTGGCTTTCTGGGTATCGATCTGATGTTGGTTTCGGCCTTCGGGATTTATGTTTAGGAAGTTGTTCTCTTACTAGTTTGCAGTTAGAGACTGATAGAGGTGGGAAGATATTGATGCGTGAATTAGAAATGGAAACATTTTCCAATGTTAATAACGTATATTTTCTAATTTTATAAAATAAGGAATTTATAAATACATGGAAACGATAAATGGGAAATTGGGAAATGAAATGATGATTGATCGGTAAGATTTCCATTTGGGAATACGACCGTTGTTTGTACACATGTTTTCCTTTGATAGTTAAATCACCGACTATCAAAGATTTTGACCATTTCCGTTGTCAATACGGAGAGACCAGGATCATATATATTATCTGAAAACCACTCTTTATAGCATTAGCATTGCGAATCAAATATTATGAAGATAATGGAAGATGGAGTTATGCAAGGGCTGTTCAGTAAATCCTAGGTATAAATTGCCTAAGTTGGATTTACAGAATAGTGCCTTTGGTTTGTCCAGTCCGAGGACAACCTGTATGGAAGAATGTCTGACAGGGTATATTTAATACATCGCGTAAATTGATCTCTTCAAATGTATTTACGTTTGGTGGCAAAGGAATTCGTTTCTCTTAGCTGTATACCTGTTGTATTTTTGAGGAAATCAATTTGTGATTTGGCGGGTATGACGATGTGACATTCAAAGTAAATAAAGTTGTGATCTATACATTATGCCCTCTAGCCTCACAACCAGGAAATGGTATAAAATCGGGTAGGTCGCATGGCTAAGTGGTTAGCTGCCAATTAGGGTGTATTGTCACCTAATCTAGAGAAATTCCGTTTACTTCTATAATCTATTTTGATGCTGTCCCTTTCGGGAAACGGTTGCTGATCCCAACCGTTGGTGATAATACATTCGGTACACTCAAGCGAAATGAGTGACCGATCATGTTTAGCCTGGGTCGCAAGACGTTCTTGTTGAACCCGGTGTATTTCTCTCTAGAGATACACTGTCGGAAAGTGGTCCCATACCTTGCCAGTTGGAATTCATTACCTAATAAGCACCCACAGTTTTTGATTATATATTATGTATATTGAACGTGAGATGAAAGCGTTCTGCTAGATGATTATTATATTGTGGTTGATAGACACTATCATAATATCAAGGGAGTTTTGATATAAAAGATCATTGTTTCTTGCAAAAGGATTTTTGATGTTAAGTTAAATGCTTTGGAATCTCATAAGGGAAAAACCCATTCCATGTTATGCGGCGTGGTCTTATGAGATATCGTTTATTTTCTCAAATTTGTTTTAATTTTTTTTTACTTACACCAGTCCCATGACTGACCCTGATTTTATTTTGTTTTGTTTTCCCTAAACTCTTGGGTGCCCAAATTTGTACGGCCAGTCAAGTGGTCAGGATTTTATAGATATATTTGGAGAGCTTAGAGTAGGAGGCTTCAGGATTATGTAGCAATTGTTTATTTCCACTGTGTTGTAAATGTTGTACTTTGATAATGATATGTATATTCAAGTACAAATTTTTATTTCAATGTTATGTTACATTTTATTCGATCTGCTCTGATATTCGTGTTACTCTGATTATGTTGTTGTGATCTACTTCTTCTTCTTATATTCTAATTTTCTATCGTATCTATTCTCACCCTCTAACTTCTTTCTATTAACTATCCGGTATTTCCGATGCTTGGATATTCGACACTGAGTTTATGTCGATAACCAAGGTCGCAAATTCCCCGGGTCGTTACAGTGGTATCAGTGCTTAAGGTTAAGTATTTACCTTTGCTCTGTGGCGTAACTCGGTAGAGATGGGGTTAACAATACCCTAAATTGAGTTTGAGTGTATATATATGAGCATATACTTGTTATTTGATGTAAAAATGATTTTTTATTGTGGAGATTTATTGGTTGAGTGGCTTCTGAGTTCTGGTCGATCAGTTTGATCCAGTGTATCGGTAGGAGTTTATAAACACTCGAATACGATGAACCGACACTGTATGTTTTGAAAAGAGGGTAAATAAACTAATTTTACCCAAAATATTTCGATATAAACAAAGTATTAATATTTGAAATATTATAGTATATTGGATGTGTTGGTTGTGATTATAAACAAATAAGATTATAAGTGAAACGGTTATGTAAATAACCAGTCAAAATTAGTATAAGTGTTACGTAATGAATTAAATCTGAATTTAAATCAGAATTGAAATTAAAACCCTGGAGATTTGGAAAGGGGTTTGTAAATGGATGTGGAATTAATATATGAGAATTTTAAAATCCTGGGAGATTTTAAATGTTTACAAGCATTGTGAAGAATATTTTGAATTGTATTCCAAAATGGAAATGATTAAGAAATGGTTTTGAAAAGTGATATAGTATTGAACTCACTTTGATAGCTGGGAAATAACTCTGATGATGTTGGCCACATCATCAGTGTTCATTTTTCAGTTCTAAGTGACGGATTACTACCAAAGATTTTGATTTTGAATTGTTTTGAAGAAATGAGTTGTTTTGATTCCGAAAAGGGAATATTTGATTTTTGAAAAGAGTAGGTTGTTTAAAACTTCCAGGAAGAGATGATTAAAATAAAAAAAAATTGAATAGAAATTTGTGGAGATAAACTGGAATTGAAACCAGTGAAGTGGAAATTGAATTGTAATAGAAAATATCGAATTAAATTGCATTGGGAGATATCCGGACTTGTGTTGAATTGATAAGTTAAGTGTTGGATTTGAGAATAGAATTTGGCTTGGTTGTAAGCGAGTGATTTGGTTTTAAGGATAAACTGATCGAAGCTTGATTAGAATGATATTGGTATATGCTGAATTGGTAGCAGATGGAAATGATATGCCCGACAAAAAGGTACAAGTTTATTTTTATATGGATTTGGTGATTTATGAGCCGATTTGGAAAGCCGCTTGGCCGTGATTTTCTTTTGAGTTGGAGAAGGCCTAGAGAGGCAAGTTGTAGTTTTAACGATTGAGCCGTACAAAGGAGGTGCTGGCGAAATTTTTCAAAAATTTAAGGTGTTAGAAATTTTTCGGAATATTTGAAAATTTTCATTGATAAGAATGAATTAATATTTTAATTAAAATAAATTGGTTTAGGTGAAACTGAAGTTAATAAGTAAACAAATAATTTTTAACCCAGTTAATAGGGTTTGTTTTCTACCTTAGCAATTTCGAGGACGAAATTATTTTAAGGGGCAAAGAATGTAACAACCCATATTTTAGCAATATAATAATTAATTAATTTAATTATTTAAATAGTGATTTAGAGATTTAAATGGTCGTTTAATTAAATAATATTGAATATTTAATTAATATAAATAATAGAATAATATATTTAATTTCCGAAATAGTCAGAAATAGTTGAATTCACAATATTGTGTGAATTGGATCATTTATAATATATATTTCAGTTTAGAGTTAAATTATAATAACGAATATATTATATAAATGACAGTTGAACATAAAATATTATTATAAATAAAATCGAGCTCGAAATGGCGCGACAGTTCGTAATTTGGCAATTCGAACTTTAAATGAATATACATAATACGTTTTAAGCTAGATTTTTGTGAAACAAGAAACGTTCGGAGCTAGTGAAGTATATTATTCTAATGGAAGAGAAAAATCGGGATTTCGTCGGGTAGATTTTGATTTATGTCCAAATCAAATTTTCAAATAGTCACTATGGAATTCCTTTATAATTTATAACGATTTATTTATATTATAAAAGGATTTTAAATATTAATTGGGTATCAATTTAACCAGGATTTGAAATATCGAGTTATAAATTCTTATATGTATATTTTTGAGTTATATGATATTCAATGTGAATATATATACGAGAATATTAATTTATTAATAATAGATTCAATTATTTTTAAATATATTTAATATTTAAATAGGGTTATTTAGAGCTTTAAAAATAGCCAGTTTTGCAAAACAACCTCTATTTTCGACGAAACTAATTTTGTTGGATTCAGAATATTAAATTATTGCTGGATTTCAATCTTCGTGATTTTTTGAGTTAGTATGTGGCCGTACGGAATTTTAACATGAAAAACAGTCAATAATTTGATTTTAAAAATACATTGTGTGAGAAAACGAGGTCGGAATTCGATGAAACAAGTTTCGTTGAGTCCGTAATGTCAAACTCTAGTTGTATGTCTATTTTCATGATTTTTGGATATTGTATGTGACTATAGGAAATTTTAACAATGAACGGAGATAACGATGGGATACAAATTAATAAAATAATCGATTTAAAAATAATTATTTGTATTATATAAATACCCTTACCCCTTTGTAAACCTAAATTCATTTTCCCCTAGTCAACCAAAAATCAAGCCACTACCAGATTTATTTCCAAACGTGAAAATAAGTCTTTAAAAATGTCTTGAAATCGAAATAAAATCATATAAATCCTAATCTATATATATATTTAGATTCACGGAGTGTTTCTCTTCATCTTGGTATGGTTTTCGTTGAGCTCGATCAATTTTCTGCTGCACAGCATTCTTCTACGAGACCTAGGTTTTCGGTTTTGAGGGATTTCAGGCAATCGATGTTGGAATTGATGGCGGATTCGACTTCATAGTAGAGAGTAGCTTTTCCTTGGAGAATTTGATGAAGATCGATGTCAAAAACTGTCGTTCCTTTTTACCAGCTGCTGCATGAGGGCTCGGCGACGAAGGACATCGAATTGGGTAATGTTAACATCGCTTGATTGAGTTTGAGTAGCGGTGAATTATAATGTTTTTTGTATGATTTATTCGTAATTATAAGTGCCGATAGCTGCTGATACTCAGCGTGCATGAGCACTGATAACCGCAAATTGAAGGGAGAATCTATGTGCGTTGATTATGATATGAGATGATTAAGGAGAGGATTTTAAGTTTGCAGATGAAGTTTGGATGGATTTGAGACACATAAGTGTCGTAGTTTCTCTTACATCATGAACAAAAGATGGACAACGTGTTTGGGGATGTAGGCGCGAGTGATCGTGCTATGTATGGGAAGAAGGAGGATCGGTTCAGGAGATGAATGATGTAATTTGTTTGTTAAATTATGTTGAGTTGAGCGGGAATAGATTGAAGTTGAAATTGATGATAACTATGGTTTTGAATATGGATTCGTGAAGTAGACGAGAAGAAGATGGTGAGTTCGGTTGTGGATGCTTGTTCTGATGGTAGCGATATTTGTAAATGGAGATTGTACAATTTTTTGCAGTATTGTGGAGGAAATAATCAACATGTGAAATGGGCAAACATGGAGTTGAACTATAGTAAGTGTTGTGGTATACATAGATGATTGTCTTGATAAAGGTTACCGCAAGTAAAGCTATGGTGAAAGGGTAATGACAATAGGCTATGTCATGAAGGAGGAGCGGACTGTTTCTTTTGATTGAATAAGATGAGTTACTAAATGGTAATTAGTAACTTGGGAGTAACTAAATATATTAATGACTATTTAATTCAGTTATAAATTGCCTAATTAATATCTATTCGATACGATATCAGAATCTGGTGAAACAAGATCCGATGGGATCGTATGGACGGTGGCTACGCAATGGAACTGGCCGGGAGTGAATTGGAGCTCGTTACAATTCAGGGCGAAATAAATTGTATGTCTGAATCAACTGACATTTATTGTTATTTAACGATGACCGTCCAATGTGAGTAGATCTCACTAACTCTGTACAGTTTGTATTTTTATAAATATAATCTAGTATTGATGTAACAACCCGCAAAATCAGGACCAATTTAAAATTTTATTTTAGAAAATTTTAATGAATTTTGTCAATATAAAATAATTTATTTAAATAATAATTATCACAAATTTGATTCAAATCGAAGTTAGAATGAATGATTTAATTTTAATTATAAAAAGAGTTAGAAATAGCGCGGTAGTTTGAAAAGTCAAACTTGAACTTTGACTGACCGTACAGGATGCAAAATTTAACGGATTTTAGTGAAACCAAAAATATTAGAATCTATTTAAATTTATCTTTCCAACGAATCCGAAAAATCGAAATTTCATAACGGGAATCAAAAGTTATGGCCAATTCAATATTTAGAAAGGTCGCTATGGAATTTATAAGGGCCAAAATGCTAAATTTTGCAGAATAAGGAATTAGGACCCGAAACCATATCCATTGGTTTTAGAATGTTGTTTACATATAAAAATGACTATAAGAACTTATATTTTTGAGTTTCGGAAAAATTCCACTATTTTTGGTATTTTTAAATATTAAATATATTGGCCTTGAAAATAGTCATTTTTCAAACGACCTCTGTTTTCGATGAAATCACTTTTGTTGGAACCGGAATGTCAAATTATTGCTAGGTTTCAATTTTTAGAATTTTTCGAATTAATATGTGAGCGTGGCGAAATAAGATGTGTTTTGACTATTTACAGTTAAATTTGAACGCCTTAAAAATAGCCATTTTTCGAACAGTCTCAGAATTCGACGAAAATAATTTTGTTGGATTCGTATCGTCATAAGAAAGCTAAAAATATTTTTTTTAGAATTTTCTGAGGTCGTATGTGACCCCGGCACATTTAAATGTGCGGTAGAAATTAAATAATTAATTTAATTTTGCATTTTTAAATTAAAACCGAAAAAAACGTGTAGACATCAGAATTGGACCTTGGGACATAGCCCATCGCGTTCAGAAGGTCTCAAAACGTTAAGATCGACAGTAAGCAGACCCAAATCCGAGAAAGTCCGAAAATCCACTTTATTTCACGAATTTCGAAATTTATATTATTAAAATATTATTAAAATTTCTGGCCGAAACCCTAATCCTATTCATGGCAGCCGCCACCCTTAATTTCGAAGGCCAGAAAACACCGAACTTCAAATGCTAATATCTTTTGATCCGCTCAACGAAAATTGGCAAACTTGGTACCAAATCGAAGAGAATTTCGAGAGCTTCAGATCTATACGGCTATGATCATCATTAGGGTCGCGGATTTTGCGGATTTTCAGCCTGAAGTGGCTGCGTTTTTGGGTGCTTTTAGGGTGAGATTGGAGGCCGAGTTCGACATGCTTCTGGGTGGTGGTGGCTCGTGGCAAGGCGGTTCGAATGGAGGTGGTTGATCGATGAACGGGGCTGTGTGGAGGGGTGCGAATTTGGCTTTGGAATGGCAAGATGGGTTCGGCCGAGGGAGAACGACGTGAAGAGGAAGAAGGGTCCGCTCTTTTTTTTATTATTATTTTATTATTTAATTATTTAATTACCCGATCTTTAAAAATTCATAACTCTTTCATACGAGGTCCGTTTGACGAACCGTAAATTGCGTTGGAATCACAAAATTAAGAGCTTCGCGATGGCGCAGACCGCAGTTGAAAAGGAGACAGTAAAATTTTGGCCAAAAATCTAGGTGAGAATTCTAATTTTATTTATTTAATCAATTATTAATTATTTTCTCGCGCTAAAAATAATGGTATTATCATATTGATTCAGTTCTGAAATGTTCTGTGTTGTTTGAATTGTTGATTGTTGCTTGTTGTATGTTTTGTGGTTCATGATACGCTAAATTCGCATTGGAATTTTATATATTGTTGGCATAACAAAAGAAATTGATCGCCAAATAAAAAGTTTATTTTTATTTGTTGATATTAAAATTGAAAATGGACAATGAGTAAAATCTCATTTTCATTTGTTTATATTACAACAGAGATTGTTCAACAAATAAAAACCTTATTTTTATTTGTTTGTATAACAACAGAATTTGAACGACAAATACAATATTATTTTTAATTTGTTTATTTACAAGAGAATTTGAACAATGAAAAATAATATACTTTTAATGTGGATTTGTTTATACTAAAATGGAATGATTAAAAAGAATAAATTTTTATTGTAAATTTGTTACATTAAGAATAGTGGATTAAAAAGTATATAATTCTAACATGAATTTGTTTCATTAAAAAAGAATGAAAATAAAAGATTACATTTTTATGTAAAAAAAAATAGTGATTTCAATAAAGAGTCATATTTTATTTGTCACCTTGATTTCAATAAAAGTTGTAACATTAAAAATCTCACTTTTAACGTAATATTATTTCGATAAACGAAGTAACATTAAAACTT
The DNA here is from genome assembly GCA_030737875.1 of Allium sativum. Lineage (NCBI taxonomy): Eukaryota > Viridiplantae > Streptophyta > Magnoliopsida > Asparagales > Amaryllidaceae > Allium > Allium sativum. Next base: position 285,556,622 of record CM060921.1, read on the forward strand.
CATTTTTAAGGTAATAGTGATTTCAATAAAAGAAGCAATGTAAAAGATTATATTTTTATGTGTTGATTGTTTTCAATAGAAAGATGTTGCATTAAAGATGATATTTTTTTTTATGTGATGTAGATTTCACTGTAAAGACGAAAACAAAAAGATTATATTTTTATTTTCAATTTGTCGCAATGAAAAGTTCATAAGCTAAGATTACATTTTTATTGTAATTTTATTCATTGTAATAAATAGAAAAGATTACATTTATATGTAATGAAAGAATGAATAAAGAAGTTATTATTTTCATTGTAAAATAGAAAAGGTCAATATTTTTACATTGTAAAATAGAAAAGACATATTTTCTTTGCATAACAAAAGTTACAGTTTTATATGTAATTTATATATGAATTTGCACCGTATGACAAAAATTGCATTTTTCTATGATAAAAATGTAAATTTACATTGCATGATTTAAATTACATTTTTCTATGTAATTTAGAGATGAAAAATAACGGTAGAATGAAAATTACATTTTTTTCATGTAATTAAAATGTGAATTTGCGTTGTAGGATAAAAACTACATTTTTAGATATAATTTAAATATGAATTTATGTCGTATGATAGGAATTACATTTTTCTATGTAATTAAAATATGAATTCCCATCGCATAATGAAGATTACATTTTTCTATGTAATTTAGAGGTGAATTAGAACGATAAAATAAAAATGACATTTTTTCTATGTAATTTATATATGAGTTATAACGGTATGATAAAAATTTAGAAATATATTTATTTACATTTTCTTATGTAAGTAAAAGAATAGAAATTGAAAATGCATTTATTTACATTCTCTTATATAAATAAAAAGAATAGAATTTAGAAATATATTTATTTACATTTTCTATAGTCGGTAAAAATAGAATTGTTAATGTTGAGTATTTTATCGTCATTTTGAATGCGGCAAAAATAGAATTGTTAATGTTGAATATTTTATCGTCGTTTTGAACGAGGTGAAAATAGGAGGGTTAATGTTGTCATTTTTATCGACATTTTTAGTGCGATAAAAGTAGACAATGTTAGTGATTCATTTTTATCGACATTTTAGTACGATAAAAATAGACAATGTTAGTGATTCATTTTTATCAACATTCTTGGTGCGATAAAAGTAGACAATGTTAGTGATTCATTTTTATTGACATTTTTGGTGCGATAGAAAAAAAAAGAACAAAATAATGAGAATCTTTTTATTTACATTTTCTATGGTAATGAAAAAGAACAAAATAATGTGAATCCTTTTATTTACATTTTCTATCGTAAAGAAAAATAACAAAATTGTGTGAACCATTTTATTTACATTTTCTATCGCAAAGAAAAAGTAAAAAGAGAGTTATATTTCTTATTTGCATTTTTAGATGCAAATAAAGCATAGAAAGCAAATTATACTTTTATTTGTCATTGTTTTGTTAAATAAAAGTAAAAAAAGTTAAAAAGACATTTTATTTACCATTGTTTTGTTAAATAAAAGTACAAGATATAAAAGAACATTTTTATTAACATTGTTTTGTCAAATAAAAAGACAAATACATGGGATACACTTTTATTTGTGTTTTATGTATAAATAAAAGTACAAGATTGGAAACACACTTTTATCTACACTGTATTTGTTGAAATAGAATTGCTAACAAAATGAGTATATCACTTTCACTCATCTTGGTAGGAAACACAATTTATGTGCAAATATAAGGATTACTTTTATTTGCATAATATACAGTAGAAATTGGTTAAACCTATTAACCAATCATGTATTTACTTATTTATATGAACTGTTGTTGGCTGAAAACCCCACACGGGTATTGAGACGATACTTGACTGACACAAATCCCAATGTTTAATTATATGTCTATCGATTGATCGACAGGCTGCGATGAGCGTTATTGTTTTATTTTAATGCTCACACAGTTGACATTGTCACTCTGGTTGTTGATGGATGGATTGAGGATTATTTCCTATTATTACCCTATACATGAAATGTATGAAACCCATATGACCCAAATTATATGGTACATGGTTGAGTCGCATTCCAATGCAGAATTTTCTTTTTAAATAAAGAATTTTTATATAATGAAAGGATCTTTGTAAAATAAAAGATTTTGTATTATAAAGTATATTTTACATTCAGAATCTTTTATATATAGAATATTTTATTGATTATTTAAAAATGTTTTTTTTTAGTAATGAATTAATATCTTTAAGATAGACCTTTTATTTAAGATTATTAGATCTTAACAATTATGGTTGGTGATTGATATGTCGATTGGATTTGTAGTGGACGATGTTTTAAATAACATTTATCCTTTAATCCAATTTACATTGAAATGACTATTTGAAATTTTTAAATCTATTTTATAAATTAAATCAAAATTGGAATATTACTACATCTTTTTAGAAAGATTAAAATGTAATTTATTTTATCTTTGAATAAAATTAATGAGGACCTTTTAACATAAATAATAATTTTTATTTAAAAGGATATTCAAAGTTGGAATGTGGCGTATGGTTGATTTTAATTAAGGATACGCGAGTTATTCAGAAAGACCGGGTCTAACCCATTCTGAATAATCATCACGACGATCAAGAGTCGAAGATGAAGACGGTGACTGAAGACCGGAGAGCTTCACATCGTTTGGTTGATGGTGACTAATATCTTGAATTGGGACTGATCCCCCAAGGCAAGGTAAAAGTGATGATCTTCCAGACGTACTGGAGATCGACGGATACGTTGTTTCGTTCAGACCCAGAACGGACTTGTAAATGGATAGCATGCCTGACATTGAAATTTATTTCATGTAATTAAATTGGTTTTTATTTAATATATAAATGCATGGTGGCGGAGGATTTATTCTCTTGCTTAACACCCTTTTGTATGTTAAATAATTACCGATCGCATGATATGAGTTGTTGATGTGGTATGCCAAGTTGCACTTGATCAAGGCTTATTGTTGCAAAGCAGAGCCTTGTGGGATGATCAAAGCATAGTCTATTTAGGCATAGCTTTGTGTATGACGTGACCTCACGAGCCTCACAGCCCGGTAGAGTCTAAAACGGGAGAAGGGAACGCAGGGAGTGCGCACGTTTCTTTCTAGCTAGAGTGGTGTCAGGGACCTACCAGCGCTGGCATTTATTCATTATGGTTGTTGGATTGTTCGAGGCCTCGGTTTATGCGGTCGCTACTGGCCGTAGTATAGGTCCAAAAGGACCGGGAAGCGTGTGTTCAGGAATTGCCAATCCACAAAAGTAAGTGTGGACCAGCCCTGCAGGATCCAAGGGTTGGATAGAGTACCAATCCTGGGGCATTGCTAGAGTGTCTCGAATCGGTAAGGATCTCCTCCCTAGCCTTGACTCAGATGGAAACCCAAATTTCCAATACGACATCACGCGGTTTTGATTGTATACCTATATATGGCGACATAGTGGGATGGGGCACTCATGCCGTCTAGGATTAATACATTTACTTTGATGTACTTCAAATTGGTTGCACACTATTATTATATAATATCGTGTTTATCGTATCAAGCATTTTTTGATCATTATAAGGTAAAACCCTATCCTCCGGTTTGCGTTGCATTGTGTGATGGGACTTGGGTCTTATAATGGTTTCATTTTTCTAAAAAGCATTGCGTTATTTTGACGATTTACTTTAGTCATGCACTGGCAATCTATAGGAGAAAACCCGTTCCGCGAAAGTGGCGTGGTCCTGTGATTAGCCTTATTATATTATATAGGTTAAGTAGAATTCTCACACCAGTCCCATGACTGACCTGTAGTTTGTCCACTGGCAAACTCGGGTGCCCATATTTTCCACACGGGCAGTCGAGTAGCTATTTTTGCAGATATATTAAACAGGATTCTGGGTTGAAGCTTAAAGCTGTGTCCAGAGATAGAAAGTCTTCCGCTGTGTTCTTCCGCTGCAATATATTTTAATTATTGTAACTTATTCTTCCGCTGTAATTATATTCCAATGTACTCTGATATGTATATTCTGTACTCTGATGTAACATTTATTATAGTGTTATAAAAGTCTTCTGTTATCTGTTGTAATGTGTTGTATGCCCAAAGTTAAAGTATTCGTAGATTTCCACTTTTTGGGTCAGACCTGTGTGGTTTATGGTCGATCCAAAGGGTGGGGATTTGCGGGTCTTTACAATTGATAAATGATGATTGATTGCTGTGTGTTGATTGTTTGGTTGAATCATTGATTTATTGGTTGAAATTATAGATAACGATATATATATATATATAAATCGTTAATCAAATATTGATTCTGTTTATCAGAATATTTCATATTGAAATGAAATCGATGTTATTTATATTGTTTAACATCTGTGATACATGGAAACAGGTTGGAGGGATCCAACTGGATTCCTCAATATTTATAATATTGTTTGTTTTCGTATATTGTGATATATGATCTGTGATTGATTATGATGACACTGGTCATGTTATTTGGTAATTTAAATACCATATGAAATACTGGAATGTAAAAAGGAAATTTTCAAAGTGAATATTGAAAATGAAATATTTATATATAATATAAATAGGATGTTATAAAAGATAATATTTGGAAAATAAATATTGGAAAATATAATTAAAAATATATTTAGGAAATGAATGGAATTAAATAAAAGGATTTATATAAAATAAATTGAATTATATAAAAGGATTTATATAAAATAAATAGAATTTTATAAAAGGGTTTATATAAAATAACTAGAATTTTATAAAAGGATTTATATAAAATAAATAGAATTATATAAAAGTAATTAATTGAGATTTTAGTGTTAGAAGTATAAAATAAGCTTTTATATGAAAATTATATAAATTGAAGTATGAAAAGAAATTGAATTTGGATATTTGGTTTTAAATACGAAATCAAACTTTTTGATTATATATAGACATGTTATTCACATTCTATGTGAAAAATTAGATTAAAGTAAATATTTTGCAAATAAAATATTATAAAGGAATTTGGGGTTTGAATTAGGAATTTAAATGGAATTACTGAAATTAGAAACTGACTGGAAATTAGTTGAGTTGAATGGCTTTCTGGGTATCGATCTGATGTTGGTTTCGGCCTTCGGGGTTTATGCTTGGGAATTTGTTCTCTTACTAGTTTGCAGTTAGAGACTGATAGAGGTGGGAAGATATTGATGCATGAGTCAGAAATGGAAACATTTTCCAAAGTTAATAACGTATATTTTCACATTTTAGAAAATCAGGAATTTATGAATATATGGAAATGATAAATGGGAAATTGGGAAATGAAATGATGATTGATCGGTAAGATTTCCATTTGGGAATACGACCGTTGTTTGTACACATGTTTTCCTTTGATAGATAAATCACCGACTATCAAAGATTTTAACCATTTTCGTTGTCAATACGGAGAGACCGGGATTAGATATACTATCTGAAAACCACTCCATATGGCATTGGCATTGCGAATCAAACATGATGAAGATAATTGAAGACGGAGTTATGCAAGGGTTGTTCAGTAAATCCTAGGTAGAAATTACCTAAGATGGATTTACAGAATAGTGCCTTCGGTTTATCCAGTCCCAGCACAACCTGTATGGAAGAATGTCTGACAGAGTATATTTAATATATCTCGTAAATTGATCTATTCAAACATATTTACGTTCGGTGGCAAAGGAATTCGTTTATCTTAGCTGTATACCCGTTGTATTTTTGAGGAAATCAATTTGAGATTTGGCGGGTATGACGATGTGACATTCAAAGTAAATAAAGGTGTGATCTATACGTTATGGCCTCTAGCCTCACAACCAGAAAATGGTATAAAATCGGGTAGGTCGCATGGCTAAGTGGTTAGCTGCCAATTAGGGCGTATTGTCACCTGATCTCGAGAAATTCCATTTACTTCTATAATCTATTTCGATGCTGTCCCTTTGGGGAAACGGTAGTTGATCCCAACCGTTTGTGATAATACATTCGGTACACTCAAGCGAAATGAGTGACCGGTCATGTTTAGCCTGGGTTGCAAGATGTTCTTGTTGAACCCTGTGTATTTCTCTCTAGAGATACACTGTTGGAAGGTGGTCCCATACCTTGCCACTTGGAATTCATTACCTAATAAGCACCCACGGTTTTTGATTATATATTATGTATGTGGAACGTGAGATGAAAGCGTTCTGCTAGATGATTATTATATTGTGGCCGATAGACACTATCATTATATCAAGGGAGTTTTGACATAAAAAATCATTGTTTCTTGCAAAAGGATTTTTGATGTTAAATCAAATGCTTTGGATTCCCATAAGGGAAAAACCCGTTCCGTGTTATACGGCGTGGTCTTATGAGATACCGTTTATTTTCTCAAAACTATTTTAAATTTGTTTACTCACACCAGTCCCATGACTGACCCAGAGTTTATTTTGTTTTGTTTTCCCTAAACTGTTAGGTGCCCAAATTTGTATGGGCAGTCAAGTAGTCAGGATTTTACAGATATATTTGGAGAGCTTGGAGCCGGAGGCTTCAGGATTATATAGCAATTGTTTATTTTCGTTGTGTTGTAATTGATGTACTTTGATAATGATATGTATATTAAAGTACAAATTTTTGTTTTAAAGTTATGTTATATTTTATTCGTTTCATTGTGAGATTCGTGTTACTCTGATTATGTTGTAGTGATCTTCTTCTTCTTCTATTCTAATTTTCTACCTTATCTACTCTCACCCTCTAACTTCTTTCTATTAACTATCCGGTATTTCTGATGCTTGGATAATTGACACTGAGTTTATGTCGATAACCATGGTCGCAAATTCCTCGGGTCGTTACATAAGTGTTTGAGCTGATCTAGTGCATAATGTGTGTGTATATACGTCCACTGACAACCACTAGCAAACACTTGCATCCACTTGCAACCATCAAACATAACATGTCTCAAGCACATGTTTCAACCATATCCTATCAGCTATAAGCTCAAATCCTAAGATTTACTCTTTCCAGGGATATACAAGAAGGAAGTCCCTAATCAAAGGAAGAAGCGTCAGATAGAATATCAAAGTGGAAATACATGTCAAAGAATATGGGTAAGAAACTTGAATCTCTTGGTCTAGTCCTCTGATCTCACTTGATTTATTTGATTCGAGGAGAATCCCTCAAGTGAACTAATCCAAAAGCTCACCTTAATCTTACAAGTAAAGTCACACTTTTCCTCCTTTCCACAATTCTAGTCTTTACTTTACCTATCTTGTATTCCTTGGCTCATTCCACTTATATTGTCCAACCCCATAAAGACTTACTTACCACCCCACTTTTTATATATATAACTTTTATAAACCTTATTTGAAAAATCTTAATGAGCCAAAAAATTAGTTGCAAAAATTTCTTTTTGAAACATATATAGTTGTTTTAATGAAATTTCCAAAATACAAATTTCATATCAAAATACATTAGTCTTTCAAAATTTCCAGTTCTTTAAAACTTTACATATAGGGGGTTTCGACTCAAAGTGGCTGCACAAGTTTACATAAAACACCTCCTTGTTACACTCTTGTCTAGGAGCACAAATATTTTCAAAAATCCTTTTACTGGGATTTTTTCCAAAACTTTTCATCACAACTGAAGTCTAATTACTTCCTTAAAATACATGCGGAAGGCTCTAACATAGGAGTCACACCATTTTTTTTAAAAGATAGGGTATAGGGAGTAAAATATTCCAAACAAACTAGTCCTTCACAAGTCAATACTCGAGCTCAAGTCCTCCTAAGAAAACTACTACAAGAAAATTGATTTTTTTTTGTTGCCAAAATTGATGGCGTTTATTTTCAAATGCAAGCAAAATTGTTTTCACTACCAATATAAGCACAACAAAAAATATTTCACATTCCCGCCTTTATAAAAATAAGTCCGCATGTCCAAAATAAATGTAACCGACCTATTCTCTATTCCTTTCCCCTCATACTTAATTTTTTTAACCCTCGTTCCCTTTTCTTGCTTTTTCCGTAAAAAAAACCTAGCTTCAAACCACTTTCAATCTACCGCTTATTATTTCTCAATTCAATAAGATTTCGTGAAGACAATCTCATTCAACGTTCGTATGGATACCAGTAGGGGCAGTGCATCTCAGCGACGCTACAAACGATTTGATTCAATTCCAAATCATATTCAAGTTCATGAAATCAAAAAAGCTCGAAAGGTATAAAATCAAACTTGATTTATCTAATTTTGTTTGGATCCTATCATTTAGGGTTCTGAATTGTTAAAATTCATTGCGTATTGATTTCTGCAAACTCTTTGCAACCACAAGCCAAAATAGTTGATTTCTGCAAGCAGTGTTTGTAAATGGGTTTTATATCTAGGTTTTTAAGTTACTGTTGAAATCTGGGTTTTGACAGTATACTAGATTAAATTTATATGCTTATGACCTCCCGTATGCTTCAAATTTAGATCTAGATATACATATGTATGTTTCACAATAGTACGTATGAAACAAATGGTGTTTATACTTGTTATAATATCTTCCATGTTGTTTGCATCCGAATTGAATGGGTTTTGAACATGTTTTGTATACGTATGTTGTTTGCCTGAATTATATGGATTGGAATTTAATCTGGACGTTGATTTTAAATGTTAACATGTTCATTTAAATTGCTTGATTGAGTACTTGAAGCTAGCATATTACAAGAATATTACACTGATATATATATATATATATATATATATATATATATATATATATAGGAATCTCGCAACACATGAATTATATATATGAGTTACGCAAAATATAAATTGTGCATCATATGACTTAAGCAGTGTATGAATTTTGCAATATGTGATATTGTGCAAATGTATTAGAATGTGTTTATGTATATTAATTATTTTACTTTATTCCATCTGATTTTCATGTATAGGAGTATACATGAATACTGAGATACACCATATATCGGTTATGATTGAACATTTAAATCTAGGGTATTTTTTTGTGTTTGTGTGTGTATATATATATATACATACATGAAAGATTACTGCTTTTAAATATAGCTAAATAATGATAGGCTAAAAGAGTGGCACTTTATAATTATTAACACATGCATGCCTTGCGTTTGACATTAGGATATGCAAATGGTATTTATTTTACTTTAATTATATGCTAATTGCTTCTGGACGTATAATTGGATAATTTTTATATATAAACATTATCTGGCATACTGATCCATTTAAAGTTTTCACATGAATTTTATGTTGTAAACACAATTAAATAAATATATGTTTAATGTAGGACTTCTGCATGCATATGTATATGTAACATACAATGATTATTAGCATACATACATACATACATAGTGCAGGTGACACTACATTTTGTATGTGTGAAGCATGAGCGTATATGTTTATGAGGTGTGTATTTATCAAGTATGCATTTATTCCTAGATGTATACATCAAGTGTGTGTGTGAATATTTTGAGATTTCTCAAAAATATGAGCAAGTTAATTTTGTGGCTAAGAGGTCTAATGTATATGAACTGACAACTAATTTGACTAAGGAGTTACTAAATTAACTTAATTTGACTTGGGAGTTGCTAAAGCAAGTTAATTTTGTGGCTAAGGGGTCTAACATTTTGGGATCTATTTATCTTGGGAGTTACTAAATTAAGTGACTACATTCAATGGATTGACAATTAATTTGAAACATAACACTAACATGGTAGGATCTCCTATCAAAGTTCATTATTAGTGTATAGTAGTGCTGCCAGGAGGTATATTTCAGATCCATGTCGGCAGATGTTTAGTATTTTTAGGATACTATGACTTATTTTCATGAAAATGGAACATTCATGTGTTATTAAGAAACAAATCATGAGTTCTATGCGTATACGTGGAGGTAAGAGAGGTACTGACTTAGCTTTCTTTGGTATGGTTGAAGAAACACTTCGAAATGATGAAAACTATAAAATAAAAATTTCAGTCATTAAAGAGCTTTGAAATTTAGTAACTTAAGTTACGAGGATCAATAAGTTTCAATGAATCAATTTAGTAACTCCCAAGATAAATCGAGGTTAGTTGGTTTGTTAACTATACCAAATTATTAAATAGCAAAGGGTAAAAACATTCGTCTGCATGATCAACTTTATCATTTTGAAGTGTTTCCTCAACCAGCTCACAGAATGTTTGTTCAGTACCTCTCTTATCTTCAGGTATACACATATAACTCATGATTTATTACTTAATAAAATATGAGTGTTCCATCATCATGGAATTTGGTCGTAGTATCTTAAAGTTACTGAACACCTTGTCGATATGGTTCTGGAATATACTTTCTACCAGTACTGCTTAACAACGTCAAGATCTTCAATAGTTTATCTTGCCTGTGCCATTTTTCCTACAGTGTTGAATGTTACATATCATAAAAATGCCATACTTATCATAAAAGTGTTCATACAAGTGTTACATTGGTTAACAATACAAGGATTGTATAACATATGTTATGTTTATGACTATATTGTTATATAACTGATACATATCATAGAAATTTCTCTGTAGGCTTAGGAGAAGCATTATGTTACATAGGGCAACTCAGTTTCTTCTTTACTAATCGCCCAAAGGGGATGAAAAAAATTTATTTTAGGCTCTTGCCTCACTAATATCAATAATCGAGATTGCAATAATTTGTGTTAGGTCATCAACAATCAAGTTGAACCTGAACCGTATTTGCAATCTCGATATTATTATTAATGAGGCTAGAGAAACGTGAATTGATGTGGGAAACTGAACAGAGAAACCCGCCTTCTTCCAAGCATTTTATAGGTGGTTTAGTTTGTATTTAACCTAGAGAGAAAGGTGGTGTTATAGAATAAATGTTTATACCATACCAGGGGAGTTTGAGATTATTGCTGATACTTATTACAACTTCTAAAGGTAATGTTATTATTGTATTTATTTATTTATTTTCTTAGACGGTGCTGGTAATAATTTGAATATAATTGAGTAAATCATGTGTACATGTTGGCATTGCAACTTAGGTACAGTTTCTCTATCTATAAATTAAAATACATGACAAGCCGTTGAGAAGTAAGAATCAACACAGGTGCACAAGATTTGTAAACAGAAGCAAAAACAGAACATGATATCTGTCTAAAACTTTGTATTGAAACAAAGAATTAGTAAAACCCAAATAGTTTTGTCTAATTCCATATTGTTGATTAATTATTTGTACATTAATTTATGTATTGTTTTTGCAGAGTATCTATTGTTTGTTTAGCTTAAATGGGACTGGTAGCATACAAAAGTTTGTCTTCATCCATGAAAGAATTTAGTGTATGCAAGTTACTCTATGCATTCGATAATAGATACCAATTTTGATAACTTTACAATTATGTTTGTTATGGCACAGTTTGATTTATTTAACCATTTTGTGGTGATTTATGTCATCTTCTATTTATTTGCAATGAGTAGTATATTGGGGAGAAGGGATATGTTTTACATAATGCCACATTCTTGCAAGGGGTTAAGAAAATTGAAGTTATTGTTGGTAACCTCATGTGAGTTTTTATGTACGTTTATTCCATTTTTTTCTATCTTCTACTAGTTTTTGTGTTGGAGTGATTACTGCCTATAAAGCCGGTGTAGAGTTAAATGCCCTTAGAATAGAAGTAATCAAAAATATCAGATGCCATAATTTGTCATCAGTCAATAGAAACTCTTTGATATGTTCATTGTTACCGGATACTGCTTATTCTTTATAACTTTGTTACGGCACTTTTAACGTTGAGAGTCCTACGTCATAGTTGGATTTTTTTTTTATGATGTACTTGTTTATTTCAAAGTGTAGATATTTCATGTATCTTAGATGCAACATTTTGAACTATCAGATCAATTATAGGTTAGTTTTCAAGAATAACTTTATAGAGTCAGATGCCTTGTGATGTAAGTTTTATTCTTTTAACATGTGGTACACATCTTTATTTTTTAGTTGTGATAATTATGAAATGAAATGTTATACCTGTGTTATTGGTAGTTTTTTAATGTGATAAGAATTCGAAAATGAACCCGGATATGTAATGGTGATCTCTAATACACAGTATGCCAGTATAACTCTTGTATACGATGATAAAAAGTTAGCAGTTTTGATGAGCTATCTATATAATACATGGTATGCGAGTAGAAGTTTTAGTTCCAAACTGAAATTCATATGAAGCTGACGTAATTTTATAACTGACGTAAATTTCTCTACTGCAGTGTGGCCTGATTGTTTTCTGCCTTCCATATAATCCTCTCTTTTTTATTGAGCGGCTTATAATTGTTTAATTTTTAACATAATTTGTCTATGATATGTTTATTTTCTACGAAAGGATGCCGATTCAAGTGAGTCGCTGGTTCTGTTAGCAATTATTGTTGTGAGACTTGCAAATATATATATCTAAATTTTCTAGTAACAGAGCGGTTCAAATATTACTAGTTTGGGGTTCAGGTAGAACAATACTACTTGATTATGATATGCATTAAATTATATAGTTTCAACTAATAAATAAACCATGCAGTCACTTAGTGTGGATGAAAAATGGAATGGAGCTCCATTTGCATCAACATTACGAAGAAGTCGTTTACACGATCATGGATCCAAGCCTTTTTTTAATTATTATGATTCTTTGATCTTCGTCTATGCCGTTCTTTTTTTTTTGTTTCCCCTCAATCACTTGCCATTTTATTATAATTCAAGGTTACTGCAAGTTATTTTCTTGGGAATCCATATGCCAGTTACAATTCAATAAAGGAAGCTTTGAGAAAATTGTTGCATAATGTTATGAAGGTCTTTTTTAATTATTATTTACTCGTATGCACTACTGTATTGGCTTGTCTCTCTCTATATATATACATTTACAGTTCAAATTCTAATTGTTTGGTTTGCTCGATTCAGGTACCTGCTGTGAATAACAAAGCTATAAAGCTAAATGAGATTCTTCTTACTCATGCGTTTGTAACATTTCGTGAATTGATTATAAAATGTGCATAACATTATTCGTGGTACAAGTTTGGATAACTGACATAATTTTCTGTTATACCCCACGAATATTTTCTAACATTATGTAACACCCCACACTTTTTAGCGCCCAAATTTCAACAAAATCGGAAGTCAAACACATCCAAGCATGGAGCGTATATCTGGTACCTACAAATAAATGAGCATGAGCAAAATCAGAGTACGATAAGATAACTGGAAACGAAAAAAATAGGATAAACTAGTATTAACTCAAGTAACTACCTTTTTCAAAGTAAGTCACTTTGCCAATACTGAGCATGAGAGAAAACGAGAACAGAAAGCCAAACTAGTAGAGAACCTGGGTAGTTGTAATGAGGAGGAGAGGTCGCACCAACAAGATTCTGGTGAACAGGAAATTTACAACACAGATATAATACATAGATGTATCCCGTTTGGTTCAACCCAAGATGTATGCCTATCAAGGTTAGTGATTCTAACCTAACCTTGTAGATATCTACGCATGACTCTACTACTCTTCCCAAAGTGGTGTTCCAAGATATAATACTGAGATAGAACATTTACACATATATTTAGGAAGCCCTTTAAATTATAATTTAATTGATTATTTGCAACAAAGGAGTATACATACGTGATCTAAAACCCTAAAACCCTAATCACTCTTCTTGGGAATTCCCCAAAATCCTCATTTATGAAGCTTCTAATTGTCATTATCCACTAATAAGTCATGTAGAATGCATGGGGCCTTTTGTCTCATCCAATTAGTCTTTAATATGAAGCTTAAGAACAAGTTGGGTTAGTTGAAAGGTGGGGGCCTCCACTATCCATAGAATGAATTATTTCTTTGCCTCCTCTTGTGTATATGCATGTTTTCCTTCATATCTTCATGTGTATATATCATTTTTGCTCCTAAATTCCAACAAGAGATAATTACAAAGAATAAATAAATGCAATCTCAAAATAAATACATGCACAAATGACCGTTTTGCCCCAATATGAAGATGAATGCATGATAATTTGAGAATTTTTGGTTTTTGGTCAAAACATGTAAAAATAACCCAATATGTTATTTATTTAATAAAAACAAGAATATATGTGTAAATATAAATGTGCAAATTTACGTGAACGTCAAATACCCTTACATTTATCTTCTTATTCGTCCTCGAATAAACTGAAAACTAAGACAAATCCGTGTTCGTAGGAAAAACGATTGCATTGAGCGTTTGCAACAAGCCGTTAAACCTTTAGGTGTACTCAGTAGGACGAATGTTGTCTCGTGAGGATTTTCAGTGGATACTACCCACAAAATCCAAATGTTAAATGCAAAAGATATTTACAAAATGCAAAATTTGAAAATATTTACAAGATGAATGCAAGTTTTCAAAAGAATATTTAAAATGGGTAATTTACTTTTAAATTTGACAGGAATGAATTAACAAAAGTTTGGGTCGTCATAATGAAATTTAAGTCCGTTATTAATCAAAATTTCAAACAAAAGTCAGGTTATCGTTACAACTCCTCCAGCTTGGCCAGTTGTTTTGGTAGAAACATAGTGCAAATTGAAATGAATTTTATAATCGATATCGATAATTATAAAATGGCATCTATATTTCCTTTTGGTTAACAAGTTTGGTCAAATAAGTGAAGAAGATGCTTGGATTTCACGTGCTGACTTTCTCTTTATTTTGAAAAATATTTACATTATTATTATTTACAAACACCTAACTAGAAAGTCCAAGGTATACCATACCTACACTTCATTACGACTTACGTGAGGGCTGGGACAGAGCTTGGCGGATTGTGCAAACCGACGTTGACCTTGTCAACAACATATCTGTGATCCTTAGGTGTCCAACTCATGAAATGAGACCAAGATATACCAGCAATGCACTGCATTATGGCTTACGTGAAAATTGGGACAAAGCTTGGCGGCTTTGCACACCAATGCTATATTTACAAGCAATGTTGGTTACCCTTGGATTATTCTTATATATATATATATATATGTTTTTTTAAAGAGAGAGAATTAAGCAGGAAAATCATAGCACAACTTCATTTAAAAGATCCATAATGTTATCGCAATCAACCATTCTATTAATCGGATTACAATTTAGAAAACATTTCATACTCGTCACCTACGAGTCTCCCTATATACCAGTTACACTAAATTTGCTCATAATTCAAACTTTCCTTTCGTTATCCGTTAAGAAAAGTGATTTTCCAAATATTTTAATGGTATGACCAAAACTGTATATTTACTTTATTGTGCCTATTTAAAAGTAAACTAAAATGCTTTTTTCTGAATTTTTTTATTGAATTTTTTTTTGAATGAAAAAAATGAAAGAAAAAACCTATGCAAAACTAATATAAATATGAAACTCCCCCACACACTAGATTTTGACTATTTCCTCATAGACAACCCAAGTGGAAGGAGAAAAGAAAAGAATTTGAAAATATTCCTTATATTTACAAGAAAAAAAAATAGTATATCAGAAAATATATTGACAAGAAGTAAATGAAATGGTCTTCTAAAGACCGATTCATTTGTCTCTTCAAGTATGAGAGTCACAGCTTAAGCACTAAAAACCAAATCGTAAAAGATTTTGAAGTTAAACGTTTGTTTGGAAAAATGAATGTCATTTTGTTAAATTTCGAATGCGTTGGTTTCTTTTCGATGATTTTCATAGTAGATTGAATAAATGGTTGAAATTCATGTCTAAATTCACCAATTTGAATTTCAAATTTATTGTTGAAAATTTGTTCAAAAATATTGATTTCAAAATCCAAATGGTGATTCAAATTTACACTTTTACAATTCGACTCATCTTCGAAAAGACCAAAAAAATTGTGTTCATCAAATTCGTCATCCTTTGAATTATTCACAACTTCATTGCATAAATCATTTTCAAATTCTAAAGTTATTGTTTGAAATTCGTTATTTTCAGAAAAAGGAAGATCGATTTTGAGATTTAGTTCCACCCTCTCAAAAGAATTGAAATCCAACTCAATTTCCGTATTATTAACAATTTCGTTAGGATTGTTATTTTCCATTTCAAAATTGTTATTTCAAAATCTTCGATTGCGGTAAAAGGTGGATTAATGTTCAAATCGTCATACATTTGGATTTGATTTTGTTTCTCATGAAACTTCAAGTAGTTTTCATACAACAAATCCCCATAGTCATCTTCGTTCATTTTCTCAAAAAAAATCAAATTTATAATTATTTACATGAGAATTATTAATTTGAAATTGTTGAGAACAAAAGTTTTCATTTGCTCGATAATTGAAATTATTCTCATTACCAAAATCATTTGAAAAATGATTTTCATTTTGAATTTGAAATTCATTTTGGAGTTTGAAATTGAATTGGCAAGGGGTATAATCAAAATCATTTGAATTTGGAATTGAATTTGAATTTTGATTATTTTGAAAACTTTGACTTGAATTGTTTCACATTAATGAATTATAACATTCATTTAATCTTTGACTTGATTCAAGTAAAGATTCAATACTTTTTTCAAGAGTTGAGGGTTGATCGTTATTTTGAAAATTTAGTGGCGTAAAATCCAAGTTGTTTGTACAATTCACATTTCCATTTTGAATCTGCAATTCATTTTGGAGTTCGAAATTGAATTGGCAAGGGTTATAATCAAAATCATTTGAATTTGAATTTTGATTATTTTGATTATTTTGAAAACTTCGACTTGAATTATTGCACATATGAATTACACCATTCATTTATCCTTTGACTTGTTTCAAGTTTGAATACTAGTTTCAAGACTTAAGGGTTGATCGTCATTTTGAAAATTTGGTATTGTAAAATAAGGATTATTTTGAATATTTTTGTGGTGTAAAATCCAAATTGTTTGTACAATAGTAGTTATTAAAATATCCATATGAATTTGGTGTAAAATTATATGGATTATACTGACTTTCACAATTATCGTAAAATCCGTAGGAATAAGGAAATTGCGACATTTTCAAAAACTTCTTTTTTTTGAAACTTTTCTTTAAGAGAAAAAGAAATATTCACAAAAGAAAATTGTTTTTTTTTAGATTTTAGACTTTTGGATTTTTGTATTTTTTTGTTTTTTGTTTTTGTTTTTTCATATATGCATGAACCTAATGCAACTATATGAATGCAAATTACTTATTTACAATTTTTCTGAAATTATATAATGAAGGTTAGATTAACATCAACAAAAAATTATCAGCCAGTTAACAGACATGAGTTATCAATGCACCAGGAATCACCCTAGGATTGTAGCCGAAGGTTTAAGTACCTTCAGAGGAACAACTGATATAATATTTACGAATCACCATAACATTTATAAATGGTTATTTCTCTGTCGTAGTCTAGATATTGAGAAATAATTCGTTGGAAAAAACCAATTTGTCAAAATATAATTATATCCTTAGAAAACAAAACGAAAAATAAGATGAATGCAATACAGAAATTAAACATGAATTAACAACGCAACTACGATTTTTTTTTAATGCAAAAGCAAGCAAACAACAATGTGATTAAAATAAAAACTAAGTTAAAATATGATACCTGAGCGTGCAGATTTTATTAGCAATTTTTTTAATAACATTTTTTTAAGAGCAAGCAAAGCAGTTTAAGTAAGCTAGCAGTGCAAAGCAATTCTTTTTTTAGCAGCCTAAAAAGTGAGAACGATGTATATACAAGCGAAGACAAGTGATTTTTTTTAAGAAATGTAAAATATATATATATATATATATATATATATATATATATAAAGAAATATGAATTTACACTTCGAGAGCAAAGTTGAAAACGAGAATTTTTTTAGGAAGAAAAAGAAAAGAGAATAGCCAAAAGAATACACAAGGAAAACCACTTAAATTATCAAACCCCAATTAGCAGAGATAAAACCTCTTTAAACAAAATCAAAACATGACCCACTTGGAAATAAAACAAAACCCTCATTTAAAAACACTAACCTCTTTAAAAAATAATATTAAATAAGCTTTCAGATCAAATTATCCGGGAAAGGATTTTGGCAAAACCACTCCACAAAATCACTCTACACAAACAATTTGCAGATTTTCGTGATGGCGGTTTGGGAAGCAGAATTGGTTCATGAGAGAGTTCGATATCAGGTTGGGTGCTTTCAATTGAGGGAGGGCCAAAGCAGACAATTTGGGTAAAAGGGGGGAAATTGCGAACTGGAGAGGTGATTTTGAGGTTGAATTGTTTGGAGGCCGAATTGTTTGCATTGAGGACTGTAAGAGAGTGGGTAGAGAATATATATTGGATGAGAAGTTTGCATTGGTATGGTGTTGAGCTGGCTTGTGGTATGCAAGAAGGGCTAGTGGTTTTGGGTTGATGAAGGTTAGATGTGAATATGGACAGTTTTATGTATGGTGATGGATTTAGGCAGTGGAGTTTTGAGTGACACAGATATAACTGAGTTGTTTTAGAATATTAATTGCTATATAGATTGTAACACACCGTAATTCTGTTAATATTAATATTCATAAATTAAAGAATAACTAATCTCAGACGTGAGAATTGTGGGAAACGAGTTGCGCCATTGTGTTCCTCTCGGAATTCTGGTTGAAATAGAGTCCGAGTTTGCATGATTTGGACTTCGTATGAAGGAGATATGGCCATCGGAATTTTCAGAAAATTCAAAACAGATTTCAGAAAATTTAAAATTCAAAAATTCGAAGTCAAACAGGCTAGGCGGGAAATTTCCCGCCCAGCACCCGAGGTCGACTGGGGAGTCGACTGGGCAGTCGACACCCCCACCCCCCAGGTCGACTAGGGAGTCGACTGGGCAATCGACCTGGGTGTCGACTTGGTCCAGGCGGCTAGGGTTTGACCGAGCCCAATCTTGAGCTGCTGATGTGTCTTTAGGGCTGAGTTGGCAAATTAAACGGTTCAGGTTAGTTCTGAGTTGATCTGATGGCCTAAATAAATCCTAAACTCTATATATACCTAGGTAGTCTCTCACTCTAATTCACATGAAAAATAGAATAGCCGCCGACATGCCATCGCCATGGAACTCAGTGTAGCCGCCGCCAACTAAGAAGGAAGAAGCTAATCAAAACCCTAATTCTACTCAACTCTAAAGCAAATCAAGACTCTCTTTCTTCTCTAATTGTGAGTATGATGATCTTAACAAGATTATTATTAAACTAATTAGATTAAGATATGATATGTATCATAGGAAAATGATGTGAATTGTCATATATGTTGTTGTAAATCTTATGCTATCATGTATGTTGTAAATCCTATGTTATGTGATAATGATATCCTATATGTTGTAAATCATGCTATGATGATATTGTATAGGTTGTAATTTTCTATGCTAAGTTGTGATAAATCATACATGTTATAAAGTCATGATGTTATTATCTATGCTAATTAGTTCATGTTAATCAAATCATAATGTTGATATTATTTGGGGCTATGTTGACCTATATGACAAATCACATATGCAAGTTTAGATTGATTAGTATGTATAATCTCACATATCCTATGACATCTATCAAGATCTAAAATTAGGTTATAACATGTGTGAGTTCTATGGGTTAGATGCTTGTTCACACCATCATTATGTTGCATAAACCACATATGCAAGTTTACACATGAATTTGGATTATGATCATATTATGTAAATTGTGACATTTTACCAAACAAGTTGACACCTTTAGATCCATGACATATGTAGCTTTTGCCTATGCAAGTTTAGGTGTTGTACATCTATCACACATACAAGTTTCACCCCTATTATGATTAGATCTATTTTATTTGTCTATATGTTGTGATAAGTTATCTTTGTGCTATTAGTTAGACTATTCGAGTCTAACGTAAATTTTGCGCTGAATAAGCGAACGTATAACGTGGGGTAGGGGTAATATTAAGGATTTAATATTAAGAAATTGGGGTGCAATTGATACGATTTTGCATACCATAAGTGGATGACCATAATTGAGTCAATTATGGACATCATTAAAATTGTAAGTAATTAATGATTTGAATAGGGATATATTCAAAACTGGGGTAAAAGATTATAAGTGATAATCAATGCTTAGGACACGAGGTTGGACTCGTTTGTGACGTAAACCTGCTCGGACCCGCCTGGCAAATCCAGTAGTCACAAATGTCAGCCCAATGTGAGAGGTCCTATGCCCAAACTAAAGCATAACAGTTGTAAAGACACGAGGTTAGACTCTTTTATGGTGTAAGACTGCCCGGACCCGCCCGGCAAATCCAGCTGCCATAAATGCCAGTCTAATGTGAGAGGTCTTTATGAGGTTATGGCCTGAATGAATTAAGAAATACTTAACCAGATAAACATGTCAGGTGGGACATGGGGGTTAAGTAGGTGCCTTGGGTGGCATGAGGAATCTAGTGGGTGCCTTTAGTGGCATTTGAAATACGACTTAACCGAACACATGTAAATGAACATGACTAAGAAGAGGGTTAAGTGGGATATACTAGTGGGGACAAGCTTAGGGGGATAGCTTGTGGGGGCCCATTTCAACCAGTAACCCAAACGTATCTTTGTGGGCTCGACCCAAATCGAGGACGGGACATGCATACTGGGTTTGACTGTAAGAGGCCAAACGGGGTAGCGGTGGCAACGCAAGTCCAACGGGTTTCATATGCGTGTGTGGACCCGGGCTGGTAGGTAAGGCGTTGTTGCATCGTGTAGGTATAAGCCGTGCATTCTCCAGTTGTATCGGGTTGCCACTTTAGGGGAGTGATACACCCCACTGTGGGGCCAGCACGGGTATCTACGAGTAGGGAGCCGATCGAAAGTGGGTAGTGGGGTACACCTAGCGGAGATAGGGGCAGGCGGCACCTATGTAGTCAGCTAGGGGTACACGAAGCTATTTATACAATTTATAAGTGAAGCAAGTGGGATCAACCTTTAGGGTGACTGGTGTGGTGCAGTGTAGTAATTATTCGTTAGGAATTAGGTGTGCCTTTAACGTTATCTTTATCTGCTCTTCCATACCCAGTAGTTCATAGACATTTCCTTGTTTTCCAGCTTATGCCTTAGTCTAGTTATTTTGATAATAGTATTGTTAGAATTATCATACTCGCCAGACTTTATGTCTGACCCCCTCTATTTCTATCCTTTTTCCCCTTCCAGGTCCTCAGGGTAGACCCAGCTCTAGTGGAGTTTGATTGGATTGCTTTATCTCACTTTTGGAAAGCTTGGACCGTTGAAGTAAATTCCAGCTTGTTACCTTCTTTAATGGCTATTTATGTAATGGGATTATGTATTTTGTTTTATCAAGATGGATATTGTACTTGACTCTGATTTATGGTTTTAATGATGTAACAAACATGTTTAATTTCCGCTGCAATAAAATAAAGTCTTAGATTTCCAAGTACTATTTATTATCTGTCTTGTTGTAATTTTTCTATTCTATATTCACTTAAAACCTCCATGGAAGTTAATGCATTCCCTTTGTGAGTGACATTAATGGATGTGGGGTGTTACACGTGGTATCAGAGCTTAAGGTTACCAGAACAGATAATTTTTTTAGAAAAACTATTTTTCTAAAGTATTTTTGAAAGAAGTGTTTTCAAAAATATGTCTTGATGGGTAATTTAAAGAGGAAAGTTTTTATGAAATACATATTCCCCAATAGCCATATATCTTTATCTTTTGAATTCTCCATTTTGAAACTTTCCTTTTTCGTTTCAGCATGGCTGAAGATCTTAACCTTCCGGATGGTGTAACGATACCAGGATGGTATAGGAGGTTATTAGAGGCTAGGGCCGCCGCAGGTCCAGCCAATGTTCCTCCACCACCAGTTGCACCCGCTCCTCCTCCTCCTCCTCGCGTTGATACTTTTGCAAAGACATGCAAGGAATTTAAGGCTATGGGTGGAAAACCTTTTCAAGGGTCAGAAACGTTTGTGGAAGCTAGAGATTGGCTTAAGGAGGTGGAAGAATTGCTAGATATCTTTGAAGTAGAAGAAGGGAGGAAAGTCAAATTAGCAGCTTGGTTAATGAAGGGAGAGGCCTCGTTTTGGTGGGAGGTCACTAATGGGGAGCGTCCTGTTGATTCTTGGGCGGATTTCCGACGTAGGTTTGAGGCGAAGTTTCTCTCAAGGGCAGAAGAGAATCTATATATGGAAAGGTTCTTGACATTGAAGCAAGGAAGCTCATCAGTGAAAGAATATGTCAACAAATTTAATCAATTAGCAAGGTTTGGCTTGGACGTAGTGAACACGCCGGTGAAGAAGGCTCTGAGGTTCGTTAATGGTTTGAATGAGCCATTGCAGGGGTTGGCTATGACCCACATCCCTATAGGGGCCACCTTTGAGAAGCTAGTAGACATGGCACTCATGCACGAGGAGAAAGGCGCTAACGCTAATAAGGCACCCGAGAAGAAAGGGGATCAGAAGAAACCTCAATAGCAAAACAAGAAGAGTGGTAAAGACAATAATGGAAAAGGAAAGAAAAGATGCTTTAACTGTGGGACACCAGGCCATCTCAGCAAGGACTGCAGAATGAAAAAGAAGACTGACTGTTTTCACTGTAGTGAAGCGGGACATCTAGTGAAGGACTGCCCAAAGAAGGGGCAGAGGGCAGGGTCTACCTCGGGAGGACAGGTGCAGGCTCTTTTGGCACCAGGGCAGGCAAGGGGACAAGTTCAGGCTCTCGCGGTCCCACCGCTGCAAGAACGAGGTAGAACCATTTCTGTTGAAAGCTTAGTTTTTCTGTTTGATCATCATGTCCGTACCTTATTCGATTCGGGCTCATCGCATTCGTTTATCTCTACATCATTAGTTGAATCACTCACTTAAAAACAGTTTAGTAGAGGATCCCTTAGTTGTTTCGAATCCAATTGGGGGCTCAGCTTATTTGTCCATGATGTGTTTGGATTTGAAAATTTCTATACTTAGCGTTGAGTTTAGATGTGATGCTTATGTTTTGGGCTTCACGGGCTATGGGCTAATTTTAGGAATGGATTGGTTATCCAGAAATGGGGCCATTCTTGATTATGAAAGGAGAGTAGTTAGGCTCATGACTCGCCTTGGTAACACTCTCAAAATCTTTTGTAATCCCATAAATTCCGTTATGCTAAGTTATCTAGAATCGCTTGACGTGTCAGTGGAGAATCTACGATCTGTTAGAGTGGTCCGAGAATATTCGGATGTGTTTGAGGAGGTGAAGGGCTTGCCTCCAAAGCGGGAGATAGATTTTCGAATATATCTTGTGGATAATGCAAAACCAGTATCTTTGCCAGTACGCCACATGGCTCCTCGTGAAAGGAGGGAACTCAATAAGCAAGTGAAGGAGTTGTTTGAGAAGGGGTTCATAAGACGTAGTATATCGAAGTGGGGTGCTCCAGTAGTATTTGCCACGAAGGCGGATGGGTCCCTTAGACTTTGTGTGGACTATAGAGAACTTAATAAGCTTACTAAGAAGAACAGACACCCACTGCCGAGGATTGACGATCTCTTCGATCAGTTAGTTGGCGCCTCAGTGTTTTCGCAGTTGGTCTTAGCCACTGGTTTCCATCAGTTGAGAGTGGTTGAGGATAGCATTGACAAGATTGCCTTTAGGACCCCAGACGGTTTCAAAGAATGGCTAGTGATGCCCTTCGGTTTGACAAACGCCCCCGCATACTTTGTTGATTTGATGAGTAGGGTGTTTAGGGAGTACCTTAATAAATTCTTGGTGGTCTTTGTAGACGACATCTTGATCTTTTCTAAGAATGAAGAAGAGCATGCCCTACATCTTAGGGAAGTGTTGGAGACTCTTTGAGCACATAGCCTTAAAGCTAAATTTTCCAAATGTCACTTTTGGAGGAAAGAAGTGCGATTCTTAGGGTACGTGGTTTCCAAAGAAGGGATAGTTGTGGATCTCGCGAAGGTGGTGGCCATCCAAGATTGGAAGGTCCCTAAAAATGCTACTGAAGTGAGGAGTTTCTTGGGGTTGGCTGGCTACTATAGGAAGTTTATCAAAGACTTCGCAAAAATATCAGCTCCATTGACACGCCTGACGAAGAAGAACCTAGTCTTCACGTGGGACGTAGATTGTGATGATGTGTTCCAACGTTTAAAGAGAGCTTTGACCTCAGCTCCAGTCTTAGTGCTGCCAGACGGGAGTAAGCCATTTACTGTTTATACTGACGCTTGTGGGACAGGACTAGGCGCAGTCCTAATGCAAGAGGGTAGGGTAATAGCCTATGGTGGAAGGCAGTTAAGGGTGCATGAGAAAAATTACCCTACACATGACCTAGAGTTGGCCGCAATTGTTTTCGCGCTTAAGTCTTGGCGTCATTATCTTCTTGGCGAGAAATTCGAATTGTTCACTGATCACAAATCTTTAAAATACTTATTCTCTCAGAAGGACTTGAACTTAAGGCAGCAAAGGTTGATGGAGTTCTTAGCATCCTACGATTTCGAAATAGCATATACCCCTGGCAAGGGTAACGTGGTGGCGGACGCCTTAAGTAGGAAAAGGCTGTCCTTGAGTCCGTTGTTTATTGAGCGGCGAAGCTTAGAATTCATTTCTATGTTTGACTTTAGACCTTCCGTTGACTTTGTACCCGGTTTGCTAGCATCCTTGGAGGTCAGACCTACGCTTTTGGGATGGATTGGCGAGGCACAGCGAGACGACCCACAGTTGGTTGAGTTAGTAGAAAAACTCAAAAGAGGGGAGTCATCAAGCCATCTCCGTAGGTATACCCTAGATGATAAGGGTTGGTTACGTAGAGACGGTAGACTTTGTATACCAAAAGACGATGACCTTAGGAAGGCCATTCTTGATGATGCACATCGTTCGAAGATGGCCATTCATCCCGGCGGGGAGATGTACAAAGACATGAAGCGAGTTTTCTTTTGGGCCGGTATGAAGAGGGATGTGGCCGAGTATGTCGCTAGATGCTTGGTGTGCCAACAAGTAAAAGCGGAGCAAAAGAAGCCCGGTGGGTTGCTTCACCCATTGGAGGTTCCACTATGGAAATGGGAAAGTGTCTCGATGGATTTTGTGGATGGATTACCAAGATCAAGGAAGGGTAATACGGGGATTTGGGTTATAGTAGATAGACTTACTAAAAGCGCCCATTTCATTCCCGTGAAGAGTAAGAGGACTGCTTCATGGTTAGCCTCCGTATACATTCGAGAAATAGTTCGTTTGCATGGTGTTCCTTCTAGCATAGTAAGCGACCGTGATCCTATTTTCACTAGCGAATTTTGGAGAAGCTTACAAGAAGCGGTAGGGACTCAGTTATGTTTGAGCACCGCATATCATCCTCAGACGGACGGCCAAACCGAGAGGGTGAATTGTATTCTAGAGGATCTTTGAGGCTATGTATTCTAGACTTTGGGGGTACATGGGAAGAGCATCTTCCATTAGTAGAGTTCGCATATAATAATAGCTTTCAGTCCAGCATTGGTATGGCACCTTTCGAAGCTCTTTATGGACAACCTTGTCGTTCACCTACATGTTGGTGGGAATCTACGAATAAGATCTTACTTGGGCCCGATATGATTAGAGAGACTTCGGAAAAGATCGAATTGATTCGAAGGAGGATGAAGACGGCGCAAGATAGACAGAAATCTTATGCGGACAAGAGGAGGTCAGATCTTGAGTTTGAGGTTGGGGACATGGTCTTTGTCAAAGTGTCTCCATTACGGAACGTCGTTCGCTTTGGGTCCGTTGGGAAATTAGCACCAAGGTTCGTAGGGCCGTTTCCTATTAAGGAGAAGATTGGGCAGATGGCGTATAGAGTGGAGTTGCCTGAGAAACTTAGTGGTGTACACGACGTATTCCATGTGTCACATTTGAGGAAGTGCTTGCACGAGACCGCGGAAGTGGTAGAGCCGAGCTTGCTTAGAGAGGTGGAGATAGAGCGTGATGCGACGATTCGACGAGCTCCTACATGCATTCTTGGGTCGGAGATCAAGAAGCTGAGAAATTGAGAGTTCAGACTAGTCAAAGTGCAATGGGGAGATGATGAGAGCAATGCTACTTGGGAGACGGAAGAGAAGATGCGTTCATTGTACCCTTTTCTTTTTGAGGGTATGTCCTTTAATTTCTCCTCTATCGCTTAGCTTGTACTTATCTTATCTTTAGTATGTCCTCTTGCTAGTATCTTTGACCTTTAGTTAGGATAATCCTGTGGTTGAAACATGTGTTTGAGACATGTTATGGATGATGGATGCACGTGGATGCAAGTGTTTGCTAGTGGTTGCTCGTGGACGCATACACACACACTATTAGGCACTAGATCGGCTCAGTCACTTCATATTGCATATATATGGATGTATTTAGTAAAATGGATGTATGAGGGTTTGTTTTTATCATATGGATGCTGCATTCAGATTATGATTGTGCATGCATATAGAGATAATATGTAGCATTAAGGAACTTTTGCATACATAATGGACGCATGGCACTATCATGATTTGCATTAAGGAGGTCAACTGAATCAGTGGACCGCCTGATTTTGCATTAGATATGGACATATACACACACTGTGCATTTAAACATGAAAGCATTAGAAGTCTATAAGGACAATGGATGCCTATGTTTGATGGTTGAGTAGATGGTTGTTTGGATGTTAGGATATACATTCTTCTTGACTTGAAGATTTCGGGGACGAAATCCTTAAGGAGGGGAGAATGTAACACCCCGTAATTCTGTTAATATTAATATTCATAAATTGAAGAATAACTAATCTCAGACGTGAGAATTGTGGGAAACGGGTTGCGCCATTGTGTTCGTCTTGGAATTCTGGTTGAAATAGAGTCCGAGTTTGCAAGATTTGGACTTCGTATGAAGGAGATATGGCCATCGGAAGTTCATGAAAATTCAAAACAGATTTCAGAAAATTTAAAATTCAAAAATTCGAAGTCAAACAGGCTAGGCGGGAAATTTCCCGGCCAGCACCCCAGGTCGACTGGGGAGTCGACTGGGAAGTCGGCACCCCTCCCCTCCCCCTGGTGGACTGGGCAGTCGACCGGGGTGTCGACCTGGTCCAGGCGGCTAAGGTTTGACAGAGCCCAATCTTGAGCTGCTGATGTGTCTTTAGGGCTGAGTTGGCAAATTAAACGGTTCAGGTTAGTTCTGAGTTGATCTGATGGCCTAAATAAATCTTAAACTCTATATATACCTAGGTAGTCTCTCACTCTAATTCACATGAAAAATAGAATAGCCGCCGTCATGCCATCGCCATGGAACTCAGTGTAGCCGCCGCCAACTAAGAAGGAAGAAGCTAATCAAAACCATAATTCTACTCAACTCTAAAGCAAATCAAAACTCTCTTTCTTCTCTAATTGTGAGTATGATGATCTTAACAAGATTATTATTAAACTAATTAGATTAAGATATGATATGGATCATAAGAAGATGATGTGAATTGTCATATATGTTGTTGTAAATCTTATGCTATCATGTATGTTGTAAATCCTATGTTATGTGATGATGATATCCTATATGTTGTAAAACATGCTATGATGATATTGTATAGGTTGTAATTTTCTATGCTAAGTTGTGATAAATCATACATGTTATAAAGTCATGATGTTATTATCTATGCTAATTAGTTCATGTTAATCAAATCATAATGTTGATATTATTTGGGGCTATGTTGACCTATATGACAAATCACATATGCAAGTTTAGATTGATTAGTATGTATAATCTCACATATCCTATGACATCTATCAAGATCTAAAATTAGGTTATAACATATGTGAGTTCTATGGGTTAGATGCTTGTTCACACCATCATTATGTTACATAAACCACATATGCAAGTTTACACATGAATTTGGATTATGATCATATTATGTAAATTGTGACATTTTACCAAACAAGTTGACACCTTTAGATCCATGACATATGTAGCTTTTGCCTATGCAAGTTTAGGTGTTGTACATCTATCACACATACAAGTTTCACCCCTATTATGATTAGATCTATTTTATTTGTCTATATGTTGTGATAAGTTATCTTTGTGCTATGAGTTAGACTATTCGCGTCTAACGTAAATTTTGCGCTGAATAAGCGAACGTATAACGTGGGGTAGGGGTAATATTAAGGATTTAATATTAAGAAATTAGGGTGCAATTGATATGATTTTGCATACCATAAGTGGATGACCATAATTGATTCAATTATGGACATCATTAAAATTGGAAGTAATTAATGATTTGAATAGGGATATATTCAAAACTGGGGTAAAAGATTATAAGTGATAATCAATGCTTAGGACACGAGGTTGGACTCGTTTGTGACGTAAACCTGCCCGGACCCGCCCGACAAATCCAGTAGTCACAAATGTCAGCCCAATGTGAGAGGTCCTAGGCCCAAACTAAAGCATAACAGTTGTAAAGACACGAGGTTAGACTCTTTTATGGTGTAAGACTGCCCGGACCCGCCCGGCAAATCCAGCTGCCATAAGTGTCAGTCTAATGTGAGAGGTCTTTATGAGGTTATGGCTTGAATGAATTAAGAAATACTTAACCAGATAAACATGTCAGGTGGGACATGGGGGTTAAGTAGGTGCCTTGGGTGGCATGAGAAATCTAGTGGGTGCCTTTAGTGGCATTTGAAATACGACTTAACCAAACACATGTAAATGAACATGACTAAGAAGAGGGTTAAGTGGGATATACTAGTGGGGACAAGCTTAGGGGGATAGCTTGTGGGGCCCATTTCAACCAGTAACCCAAACGTATCTTTGTGGGCTCGACCCAAGTCGAGGACGGGACACGCATACTGGGTTTGACTGTAAGAGGCCAAACGGGGTAGCGGTGGCAACGCAAGTCCAACGGGTTTCATATGCGTGTGTGGACCCGGGCTGGTAGGTAAGACGTTGTTGCATCGTGTAGGTATAAGCCGTGCATTCTCCAGTTGTATAGGGTTGCAACTTTAGGGGAGTGATACACCCCACTGTGGGGCCAGCACGGGTATCTACGAGTAGGGAGCCGATCGAAAGTGGGTAGTGGGGTACACCTAGCGGAGATAGGGGCAGGCGGCACATATGTAGTCAGCTAGGGGTACACGAAGCTATTTATACAATTTCTAAGTGAAGCAAGTAGGATCAACCTTTAGGGTGACTGGTGTGGTGCAGTGTAGTAATTATTCGTTAGGAATTAGGTGTGCCTTTAACGTTATCTTTATCTGCTCTTCCATACCCAGTAGTTCATAGACATTTCCTTGTTTTCCAGCTTATGCCTTAGTCTAGTTATTTTGATAATAGTATTGTTAGAATTATCATACTCGCCAGACTTTATGTCTGACCCCCTCTATTTCTATCCTTTTTCCCCCTTTAGGTCCTCAGGGTGGACCCAGCTCTAGTGGAGTTTGATTGGATTGCTTTATCTCACTTTTGGAAAGCTTGGACCGTTGAAGTAAAGTCCGGCTTGTTACCTTCTTTAATGGATATTTATGTAATGGGATTATGTATTTTGTTTTATCAAGATGGATATTGTACTTGACTCTGATTTATGGTTTTAATGATGTAACAAACATGTTTAATTTCCGCTGCAATAAAATAAAGTCTTAGATTTCCATGTACTACTTATTATCTGTCTTGTTGTAAATTTTCTGTTCTATATTCACTTAAAACCTCCATGGAAGTTAATGCATTCCCTTTGTGAGTGATATTAATGGACGTGGGGTGTTACATAGATAGTGAAGTAAAGATCGGGTGATTTGGTGACTGGCACTATTTTCTTGAACTTGTGATGGTGAAGGGTTTTGCTTGAACTTGTGATAGTGGAGGAGGGTATGTATTTTTGTTTAAGGACCGACAGTGGAAGTAAGTGAAGCCTGGAAATGTGTGAATTTTGTGTGAAGCTTTGGTATGGCAGTACTGGAAAATGGAAATGAGTGATTGGTGAAATGGTTTTGGGAAGTGGCTCTGTTTGTTTGTAGGAGAAGTGTAGAAGTGTAGAGGTGATGTTGTTGCTAGGTGGAGTGGATGAGGTACCTTATGGGTGGTGTTTTTGACCGGTGATCGGAGTAGCAGGTCTGATTGTAGAGGGTGGTGAAGAGGTTGTTTGAGATGGTAGAAGAATTACTTGACTGTTGTACTGGAAGTGGAAGAATGGGTTGAATGGTGTGGTAGGATATGATATGGGGTTTGGGGTTTCTATTGTACAGAGAGGTTGTTATAGACAAATATAAAGCAGTAGTTGTAAAAATTGAAAAATGCGATGCAATAGATTTATGAAATTGTTCCTCTTTTTTTTTACTGCAACAAGTGCACAGGATCTAAAAAGTATAACAAAACAACAAAGAAAAACAAAAACAAAAGGCAAACTGTGAAAACAAAATACACACTACTAATGCGAACGGTCAAAGGAAAAAAGAAATGGAAAATTACAAACTATCAAACTTGAGAAACAATTCAAAATCTGAAATGGACAAAACACACAAGACTGATGCAAATGAAGATGAAAACTAAACAAAAATGTGGACTATTTTTTAAGAAAACACTATACTAATGAAAACAAACACAAAAACATACTCAAAAGAAGCACAAAAACAAACATAAGGACTAACAACAAACACACATTTTTTTTTCAAGAAGGACAATAAACAAGAAAATTAATCCAAAGAATAAAATTGAAATTAGTTGCTTTCCACGGCAAAGGCGCCAAAAACTTATTTGCAAACAGTATTTCTATCGAATTAGAAAACCATCAACAAAATATTGTAATAAAACCGCTAGCGCACGACATATAATTGTTTGTACGGGGGCGAGTACAGGTCGATCCGCAAGGAAAGAAATAATTTCAGACTTACTCAATCAAATCAAACCAAACTTTGAAATGTTTTAACTAATAAAAACTAATGAAAAATAAAAACTAAGTTGAGAACTAAATTTGAGATTAGAGAGCAATTTAGAGATAAATCCCCTCTCATATTTATGTAAATTAACAAACATACAATCTATGATGTCTATTTTTAAGATTAAGTGACATAAATGTTGCATTTATCATATGTGTAGTTTATTTATGTTATTAGTTATCATAACATAAACTATCAAACTATGACACAATAATTAAATCACTCATTGTTCTCATGAAAATGAAAGCAAAGCAAAAATCATTTTAAGTATGATCTATTCACTACTATAATCGGTGACATAGATCATCAATTTTTTTTCCTTGCTTTTATTTCATAATCAAAAACCACTTAGCAAATATTGATGTAAATTGTGTTTATATTGAATAAGAATAGCTCGTTTGCATATGCAACATAAACTATCAAACCCACTTGTATAAACTTACATCAAAATCCACTATCATGAAGCACAAATCAGAGAGATCACAAATCATACAAATGTTGAACTTACATAACATTAGAGAGCTTAATTACCCCTAAATTGTAGGATCTTAGCTTCTAATGTATGTTATCATATTAACGCATGTAAGTTTCAACATTGGAAAAGAAAACAAAATGAAAGAAAATCTAAATAGAATAAGAAATGAACTAAACTAAGTGCATGTAAATAAATCTAAGTTATGAACATAAAGTAGAGAACATAAAAATTTAAAGAAATAGAAATAGACATAAGAGAAATAGGTTTGGAAGCCATTTTTGTTTATTGGATTGCTTACACTTTCATATGCAAAAAAGGAGATCCAAAATACATCAAACAAAGGGGTATATATACATGATCTAAAACCCTAAAACCCTAATCGCTCTTCTTAGGAATTCCCCAAAATAAGGAATTTTGAAGCTTCTAATTGTCGTTAGCCAGAAATAAGTCATGTAGAATGCACGAGGCCTTTTTTCTCTAACTAGTCTTTAATATGAAGCTTAAGAATAAGGTGGGGGCTCCACTATCCATAGAATGAATTATTCCTTTGCCTCCTCTTGTGTATATGCATGCTTTCCTTCATGTCTTCATGTGTATATATCATTTTTGCTCCTAAATTGCTACAAGAGATAATTACAAGGAACAAGTAGATGCAATATCAAAATAAGTACATGCATAAATGACCGTTTTGACCCAATATGATGAAAGCATGATGATTTGAGAATTTTCGGTTTTGGGTAAAACATGTAAAAGCAACCCAAAATGTTATTTATATAATTAATACAAGAATAAATGTGTGAATATAAATATGTTAATTTATGTGCACATCATAATTAGATCGAGAAATGAACCCCTAACTACGGTGTAACAGCCCGTGTTTTAATAACGTGTAATAACCATAAATCAAGGCAGAATTAATTTTTAAAATAAGAATCAAGGGAAATAGGTTACGCCATTGCGTTCGTCTCGAAATTCTTCTTGGAAACGAGTCCGAGTTTTTGAAAATCGGAGTCCGTATGACCAAGTTATGACCATTCGAAGTTTTCAGAAATTTTCAAATTCAAAACAGACTCAATTCGAATTCAAAATTCGAATTTCAAACCTCCAAATGGACGGGGCGGGAAATTTCCCGCCCAGGACCAGGTCGACCTGGGGGTCGACTATGTAGTCGACCTACCCAGGACCAGGTCGACCATAGTGTTGATCTACGGGTCGACCTGGTGCCCGAGCCCATTTCTGAAGCTGGATTCACTCTTATGTATTTGGCCTCATTTCTGTCCACATTCGTTCACCTGACCCTATAAATACAGCCCCTAACACCAGTCTCTCTACACAAATTTCTTTCTGACCTTATGCTGCTCTGATTCTGGTTGAAAAGTTTGAGAGAGGGACTGCTTCTACTACGTTGAGACTGCGTTAAGGGAATTGCTGATTTGGGGACTTCTATTAGGACTTGACTAAGCATATTCAACATCGACTCTCTTTTTCTAATTCTCGAACCACGATCTGTAAGCCCCAGTTATTTTTAGATTTAAACTGTAAATGTATTATGAATATGATGTAAATTGAAATTGGACCTATGTATGATGACTGTTTACGTTCATTCTCGTTCATCTTGACTCTTGAATATTACTATGACATTGACTTGGGGCCTATTCATGTTGCAAATCAAAAAGAAAACCCCTTATATTATCATATTGAACCTGCTATTAGTCACAAGTTTATGATTATCACCTTATGACAGTCGTACCGTGACTATACTATCATCTTATGACAGTCGTTACCATGATTATACTATCATCTTATGACAGTCGTTACCATGACTGTACTATCACCTTATGACAGTTGTTACCATGACTATACTATCACCTTGTGACAACTGTTATTTTGACTAGTACCTTATCTTGCTAGATTTGGAATCTTTATGTTTGAGGCCAATATTTCATATGCCAGTAATGTTTTATTTCAAGTCATATCATGCTATGCTAGTAATCACTCTTGCCACCTTATACCCATTTCTTTTTATGTTACTCCCTAATTAGATTTATTTGTATCGATTCGAACTTACGTGCGATGGGAATACGATTTGGGTAGACTAGGTAAAACATGAATTAGCTTTAAACTTGAACATGAACGTTACTATGACTTGAACCTGAATATGGACATGAACTTGACACGATTTGACATGAAACATGACTTGAAAACTCGACATGAATCTAAACATGAAAACTTGAATGTGGGCATGACAGTTAGATAAACTTGAAAATGGCCAACTCGAGGTTGGGTTGAGTTTGCAGTGTAAATCTGCCCGGAACTGCCCGGCAAATCCAGTGGCTGCAAACAATAGGATCCAATGTGGGTACTTGGTCATATCGCACGTAAAAAACCCCGAGGTTAGACTATGTTGTGGTGTAAATCTGCCCGGAACCGCCCGGCAAATCCAGTAACCACAACAGTTAGTCTAATGTGAGAGGTTGGCGTGCACTAATGAATTAATGCCACATGATAGGGTTAAGTCATGAACCACTTAAATATACTTAACCATCTTGACACGATGACTTGATAGGGTTAAGTCATGAACTGCTTGAACCCACTTAACCAACTTGATACATGATTTGGATA
Organism: Allium sativum; assembly: GCA_030737875.1. Taxonomy (NCBI): domain Eukaryota; kingdom Viridiplantae; phylum Streptophyta; class Magnoliopsida; order Asparagales; family Amaryllidaceae; genus Allium; species Allium sativum. Next base: position 285,590,532 of record CM060921.1, read on the forward strand.
GGGTTAAGTCACGAATTTGAATGACAACACTTAACCCATTAGAAACCCTAGTTACGCGGTCCTTTTCAGCAGTAACCCACTTAGATGTACCACGATACCCTGGGACTAGGCAGGGTGGGGCACGATTACTGGGCTGATTGTAAGCGACCAGAACGACGGCTGAGTAGGTGCGCCATTGTAGGTTCAGGCGGGCTATGGTCGTGCACGTAGTCCGGAGTTGAAAAACCAGGCATTGGGCACCCGTAGATTTACATTGTGTGTGCTTGATTCTTGTCGGTGGTTGGCACCATAGGACTTGATACACCCTATGGTGGACCTAGCACAGGTAACTACATTTCTGGATAGGGCCGTTTGACACAGACACATGACGAGCTAGGACCTGTAGGGAGCCGATCAATTAGTAGATCGTACCGTAGGACCCCGTAATGGGTCACTTCATGACACTGGGCTAAGGGATCATTTCATGGTTAATACTTGATATGGGTTAGAATACTAGTACAGTTGGTGCAGCGAACCTTGAATATGCGATGCTAGACTTGACTTATCTTGTTATCTTAATTATCCAACTAGTTCTGTTATCATCCTTATGTTTAATTCCAGTTTTCACATATCATGTTACCTTTACTAGTTTTCATACTGAAAGTCACTAGGGCTTACCAGTCTTTATGACTGACCCTTTTTCTTTCGCCCCTTTTTCTTCCCCCCCCCCCCCCCAGGTTCTCAGAGAGGAAACACTAGCTCTTAGCTTGGATTCAACTTGCTTTCTGACAGCTCATGTATGGTTTGGTCTTGGGCTATGCTATGGCTGCTTCTACTATTTATGGGGAATAATTCACTTTTGTTTTAAGTTTATGCTTCTTTATTATGAACTTGATGTAATGGAATAATTTGTATCTTGGATATATGAGCTTTTGACTCTTTCCTGGAAAATGATAAAAAGTTGGTTTTTAATTTCTACCGCTGCTTTATTTATGTTCTGCCTTGTGATATCTCTGTACATGTTTACCTAGATAATACTCCACCACAACTAGTGCATTCCCTTTGTGAGTGACCCTAGCGGAGGTGGGGTGTTACAATTTGGTATCAGAGCAGAAGGTTACCAGGCTGGGCAAAAAGTTTTAAAAACCTTCCGAAACTGTTTTCAAAACCATTTATAAAGATGCATTTTTCAAGAAAAGTTTTAGTTTAAAAAGGCTATTCCCCAAAAGCCATTAGCACTTCCCTTTGTTTCCTCGTTTGAATCTTTCCTTTTCATTTTTCAGCATGGCCGATCTTAACCTTCTTGAGGGAATACCCGTGCCTGGATGGTTCCGAAGGTACTTAGAAGCCAGGGCCAATGACGCGGGCACGGCTGACATCCCTCCTCCTCCTCCCCCAATGGTCGCGGCTCCTCCTCCTCCTGGTACCGCCTTTGCCAAAATATGCAAAGACTTTAACGCAATGGGCGGCAAGAACTTCGTTGGAACTGAAACCTTCGTTGAGGCACAAAACTGGCTAAAGGAGACAGAAGACTTGTTTATTATCTTTGATATGGAGGACCATAGGAAAGTTCAGCTGGCAGCATGGTTGTTAAAAGAGGAAGCTGCATTTTGGTGGGAAGTCACCAACGCTACCAGGCTAGTTGAGAGGATTGGACGGATGGCCTATAAGGTAGACTTACCCGAGAAGTTGTCTGGAGTACACAATGTCTTTCACGTCTCACATCTCCGGAAGTGCTTGCATGAGTCAGCCGAAGTGGATGAGCCAAGCATCCTTGAAGACGTAGAAGTGGAAAAAGAAGCAACATTAAAGCGAGTTCCGATTCGTATCTTAGGAACGGAGATTAAGAAGCTAAGGAATCGAGAGGTCAAGCTAGTTAAAGTGCAGTGGAGTGAAGCCCAAGAAGACGCAACTTGGGAAACCGAAGAGAAGATACGTGCGCTTTACCCATTTCTTTTTGAGGGTACATTCTCGATCTCTTTTTCCTATAAACTTGAAAACCTTTTCGTATCATGCTTCTAAAATCTACGTTTGTCTTGTTATCTTCTCGATCTTATCTTGAGAACCTTAGGTAGAACCTTATGGATGTAAACATGTGATTGAAACATGTTATGGTTGATGTTTGCAAATGGTTGCAAGTGGTTGAAAGTGGTTGTTGGTGGATGCATGACACACATTAGGCACTAGATCAGCTCAGCCACATTTTCATGCTGCATATGCATGGGTGCTTATACTTGTACATGGATGGAACTTGTTATGCTATCACTTGGATGTTGCATATGGATGAATGTTTGTGCACTCATGTAGAGATTATGAACTATGCTAGGAATTTGCATACATGTTGGATTCATGACACTAACATATTTTGCATTAAGGAGGTTTACTGAATCAGTAACCACTTGATCTTTTGCATTAGATAAGTACATATACACACACTTTCTGCATATGTTCATACAGCACTAGAAGTCTTTTAAGGACAATGGTTTCCTATGGATGATGATTTGAGTAGATGGATGATTGGATGGTAGGACACATCCTCCCTAACTTGGAGATTTCGGGGACGAAATCCTTTAAGGGGGGAGAATGTAACAACCCGTGTTTTTATAACGTGTAATAACCATAAATTAAGGCAGAATTAATTTTTAAAATAAGAATCAAGGGAAACAGGTTACGCCATTGCGTTCGTCTCGAAATTCTGCTTGGAAACGAGTCCGAGTTTTCGAAAATCGGAGTCCGTATGACCAAGTTATGACCATTCGAAGTTTTCAGAAATTTTCAAATTCAAAACAGACTCAATTCGAATTCAAAATTCGAATTTCAAACCTCCAAATGGACGGGGCGGGAAATTTCCCGCCCAGGACCAGGTCGACCTGGGGGTCGACTATGTACTCGACCTACCCAGGACCAGGTCGACCATAGTGTCGATCTAGGGGTCGACCTGGTGCCCGAGCCCATTTCTGAAGCTGGATTCACTCTTATGTATTTGGCCTCATTTCTGTCCACATTCGTTGACCTGACCCTATAAATACAGCCCCTAACACCAGTCTCTCTACACAAATTTCTTTCTGACCTTATGCTGCTCTGATTCTGGTTGAAAAGTTTGAGAGAGGGACTGCTTCTACTACGTTGAGACTGCGTTAAGGGAATTGCTGATTTGGGGACTTCTATTAGGACTTGACTAAGCATATTCAACATCGACTCTCTTTTTCTAATTCTCGAACCACGATCTGTAAGCCCCAGTTATTTTCAGATTTAAACTGTAAATGAATTATGAATATGATGTAAATTGAAATTGGACCTATGTATGATGACTGTTTACGTTCATTCTCGTTCATCTTGACTCTTGAATATTACTATGACATTGACTTGGGGCCTATTCATGTTGCAAATCAAAAAGAAAACCCCTTATATTATCATATTGAACCTGCTATTAGTCACAAGTTTATGATTATCACCTTATGACAGTCGTAATGTGACTATACTATCATCTTATGACAGTCGTTACCATGACTATACTATCATCTTATGACAATCGTTACCATGACGATAATATCACCTTATGACAGTCGTTACCATGACTATGCTATCACCTTATGACAACTGTTATTTTGACTAGTACCTTATCTTGCTAGATTTGGAATCTTTATGTTTGAGGCCAATATTTCATATGCCAGTAATGTTTTATTTCAAGTCATATCATGTTATGCTAGTAATCACTCTTGCCACCTTATACCCATTTCTTTTTATGTTACTCCCTAATTAGATTTATTTGTATCGATTCGAACTTACGTGCGATGGAAATACGATTTGGGTAGACTAGGTAAAACATGAATTAGCTTTAAACTTGAACATGAACGTTACTATGACTTGAACCTGAATATGGACATGAACTTGACACGATTTGACAAGAAACATGACTTGAAAACTCGACATGAATCTAAACATGAAAACTTGAACGTGGGCATGACAGTTAGATAAACTTGAAAATGGCCAACTCGAGGTTGGGTTGAGTTTGCAGTGTAAATTTGCCCGGAACCGCCCGGCAAATCCAGTGGCTGCAAACAATAGGATCTAATGTGGGTAGTTGGTCATATCACACGTAAAAAACTCGAGGTTAGACTATGTTGTGGTGTAAATCTGCCCGGAACCGCCCGGCAAATCCAGTAACCACAACAGTTAGTCTAATGTGAGAGGATGGCGTGCACTAATGAATTAATGCCACATGATAGGGTTAAGTTATGAACCACTTGAATATACTTAACCATCTTGACACGATGACTTGATAGGGTTAAGTCATGAAATGCTTGAACCCACTTAACCAACTTGATACATGATTTGGATAGGGTTAAGTCACGAATTTGAATGACAACACTTAACCCATTAGAAACCCTAGTTACGCGGTCCTTTTCAGCAGTAACCCACTCAGATGTATCACGATACCCTGGGACTAGGCAGGGTGGGGCACGATTACTGGGCTGATTGTAAGCGACCAGAACGACGGCTGAGTAGGTGCGCCATTGTAGGTTCAGGCGGGCTATGGTCATGCACGTAGTCCGGAGTTGAAAAAGCAGGCATTGGGCACCCGTAGATTTACACTGTGCGTGCTTGATTCGTGTCGGTGGTTGGCACCATAGGACTTGATACACCCTATGGTGGACCTAGCACAGGTAACTACATTTCTGGATAGGGCCGTATGACACAGACACATGACGAGCTAGGACTTGTAGGGAGCCGATCGATTAGTAGATCGTACCGTAGGACCCCGTAATGGGTCACTTCATGACACTGGGCTAAGGGATCATTTCATGGTTAATACTTGACATGGGTTAGAATACTAGTACAGTTGGTGCAGTGAACCTTGAATATGCGATGCTAGACTTGACTTATCTTGTTATCTTAATTATCCAACTAGTTATATTATCATCCTTATGTTTAAATCCAGTTTTCACATATCATGTTACCTTTACTAGTTTTCATACTGAAAGTCACTAGGGCTTACCAGTCTTTATGACTGACCCTTTTTCTTTCGCCCTTTTTTCCTTCGTCCCCCCCCCCCCGGTTCTCAGGGAGGAAACACTAGCTCTTAGCTTGGATTCAACTTGCTTTCTGACAATTCATGTACGGTTTGGTCTTAGGCTATGCTATGGCTGCTTCTGCTATTTATGGGGAATAATTCACTTTTGTTTTAAGTTTATGCTTCTTTATTACAAACTTGATGTAATGGAATAATTTATATCTTGGATATATGAGCTTTTGACTCTTTCCTGGAAAATAATAAAAAGTTGGTTTTAATTTCTACCGCTGCTTTATTTATGTTCTTCCTTGTGATATCTCTGTGCATGTTTACCTAGATAATACTCCACCAAAACTGGTGCATTCCCTTTGTGAGTGACCCTAGCGGAGGTGGGGTGTTACATGTGGATTCCTCACATACATATATACCTTACCACCCACTTTCCCTTTATTGTTTCCGCCTCACTATCAATGATAGATAAGGTGGATTCTCCCAATCCCTTAAGACCCTAGGCTGACTTATTGGTTGGCAGGATTATTGGTTACTCAATACCTCACGATAGTTTATTCTACATTTTTATAAACTAGAGAGCACTAACTACAGGCTCTACTAGTTAAGGCTTCCATCATTCACGCACATACCCTTTCCCCGCATAAGGTGAGAGATGATATTTTATCGCTCGTTATACCTTCTAGATGACCTTATTAGACAACCTCCTTAGTCGTATACTACTTCCCGTATGGTAGGTAGTCATATCTGACGTTTTTAGTTTCCAGGTTTGTGTAGACAATACGCACAATGCCATTTAGGACCCCTATACTGAAAGACCTATCCCCAGATGGACTCTTCAAACCTAGTGCTTAAGACCCGAGAAGCGAACTACACGCGAAGATTATTAGGTTCTTGCCCCATTAGCCATTAATGTCTATTCTTATTGGAATAAAGTGGGATACGTTATCACGCCCTTTCTATTTAGTCTCTCTCCACATGATTTTTTTATCATCATGGGTTCTTATGGTTAATAATACTTTTCCATCATTAACGTACTAAGTCCAACTCTATTTTTAATTATAAGTTCTATATTCATTAATATAAATAAAGAAGGTTATATCCTCTTCACCCTAGGATATTTTTTTGATTATTTTCCTGGTTTGGACTTAGTATTTAAATGACAATCAATATCCATTAATCCCCTATTATATTCATTTCCACAGTCAACATTGATTACAGATGTTATTTATTGATTTACAGTCCTATTTATAGCAATTAATTATATTGATTGCAACAAATGGTCACCACAAATATATTAATTCAATATGGATTACATTTACGTATATAATTCCATAATTGAATATCATAATTCAAACATTCAATACAATATGTATATTTTTTACCGTTTTACGTTGATTTGGATGGATAAAATGTATAAATTTATATTTTATGTTTTTGTGTGGTCAATGTAGTTATTATTTTTATTTTTATTATTAAGTGATTTGGTTTAATTGACAACCAAACATTCATTTCTATATTCAATATTGTCAAAAGGTTCCAAATCTTACAAAAAGATCGTTAGATATGGTTATTGTAATTTATGCCTAATTAGTGTAAGTGACATATTTCCAAATCATAAGAAATATACGTAAATATATAATTTGGAATAGTTTATGCAAATTATGCATAAATATGTATATTCATATTTATGCATATAATTGCCCCACTTTTCCCTTTTTAGTCTTTTTATCATATCCATTGTGATTTCAAAATAATGCCTTTTTATTCAAAAGGAGGAAAATGACATATTTACAATAACTAAGCCAAAACCCAACAATATTAAATACAAACAGGCATATTTCTTTTAATACTACAATCACACAATTTAACATTTTATCCAATATTCACATAATTTATTCAACACTGAAAATAGAGATCTGGAATATATAGCGACATCTAAATGGTGTTTAATGGGACTGATTTCTAGATCCACATTATTTTTCTACTACCGCAATATAATTTTACAACATAACTATAGAAATTTTTGAAGCAAAGAATTTTAACATTTTTCTCGCTTACAACTTTTCCATTTCCCACCCTGCAGTGGGATTTACTCCTCAGCTACCCAAAATACTTCGAAAATTTCCATCTGTGGACTGTAAAGGAGGCTTAAAACAAGCTCTAAAATGTAAAATGAGTTAATTAATAACTCATGCGCATCGTTGACAAGTTATGGAAATAATGTTTCCATGGTTGAAACAGCCATTTCCTTGTTACCCTTAACGTTTTTATCATATCATCGGTCCTATCGCACTGCTAAAACACGCACACAAAACATCCAAAAATCTTCCTTACGCTATTCATGTGACCAAAAATCGAAATTTTTCATAAAAATAAATTTCCACTTAAAAAATTATCATGTATATTTTGAAAATATCTTTTCAAAACCGTTTCACTTTCATATAAATTAAGAAAATGATAAAAAGTATTTATATTTTTTTTTTCAAACAATATTTTCCTAAAACTTCAAAAATGTATTTTGTGGAAACTTAAATGATTCAAGTCACATGTCGGGTAAGAAGGAAGCCAGTCGCGCAAAAATGTAAAAACTGAAATCACACAAAGGATCAAAATAAATTTTAGTTTTAATAAGGAGAGGTTATTTATTTATTATTATACCCTTGACGTAGAACCAGTCCTTTGCTTAAATTTATCCAACACAAAATTCTATTCTTTCAGCCCTAGGATAACTATTAGTTCAAATAAGAAAAATGAGAGTTCATTCAAACAGGTATGCGTGAATGACATAAATATCTCAAAATATAAAAATCTCATCAACCTAAGTCGTGTGCTTTAAACAACGTTAACAGTTACAAGCACGAATCACCACAAAGCCTAGAACCCGATGCTGAAAAGTGAAAACAACAAAGATGACAACAACACCGAAACTCCCAAAACAATGGCTATAAATAGCAAGATGTCTTTCTCCATGGATGGAGCTCAAACCAATTTCTATGATCTTTAATTAAACATATCATGGTAGCAAAATGCTCAATCTCGTGTTACAAACACTGCTGGTGTTGTTGGAGGTTTCCACGTCACCATCTCCACTAAGAAAAATTTGCAATGAGAAAAGAAATTTACCACAAAACTGCTCTTCATGGAAATCCGCCTAATATTGTCTAAAGACAATATGGATAGGCAAACTTATAGAAAATAACTTCATGAGACAACACAAGAACAACAGGATGAATCGAATATGATGTGGTACTAAATAACGGTTAGGCCATTGATCAAGCAAGAGATTGATTCTCGCATCATGAGACAAAACTAGTCATAACTTCCTATTTGTAGAACAATGTGCTAAACGTGTCACACGTTTACATGGGCAGCTCGGACATAGATTCTCGAACACATAAACTGACATCAAGAAAAGAAACTTGCTGCAAAATCTCCAAAGACGGTCAAACAAAAGACCATATAAGTCCGCATAAGACATGGATTCCTCTCAAATCTCTTCGAGATTCTCCTCAGAAAGAGCATCCAAAGAAAGCTTAATCTTCATATCCAAAATGACGATCGCCTTTGAAAGAACCTATTCTAACAAGGTATATCAAAGGTGGATGTAGCACAAACAATAAATCCTATTCTAATATCTCGAAGCAATGGATCGGTGTAAGTACAACTGCCACGACAAATTTTCTAAGCCCTAAAACTGTGAGACCTCTTTTCTCATCCTAATTCAACCAAATGACCTCTCCATAAGGATGAGACTTAAATGGTACTAGAAGGATCAGGCAGTGCAAGTAGGAAGTATAGACTAAGAAATGGCCGGAGAGAAAATTTTGATCTTAGAGTACTATGAGGGAAGACCTAATGCGCAAACAAGCGCAAAAAGGAGGAGGCGAGGCGATGACAAAAAAAGAGAAGAAGACTTGAGATATGGCTCGGCAAGATGAGAAGGTAGAACGAAAGAAGTTAAGGGAGTAATTTGAACGCAACTTTTATGGTTGAGTTCTCGATCCAAGTTGCACCAAAACACATCGACTAGTTGAGCGTTCTTGCATAACGCTAAACGGTCAACTACTAAATGGCTTTGGATAGAGATTGAACCTTGACCTTATTAGGCCGGATTAAAATATTAGTCATCCCATGTTATCTTTTAAGATTTGACGCGATCCGAAAAATAAATATCCTCATTACTATGGTATTTAAAGACCGTAGTCGAGCTCCAAACCAACTCCAAGGATTTATATTTTCAACAACGATGTTGCGACTACATAACGAACGAACGAATTCAAAAAATAATTCAGCTAGAATTCTGTAATATAAACAAAAACGAATTTCCCATACCTAGCTAACGAAAAATAGACTATTCGCGAAATCAAATACCCCAAAAATCAAGATAAAGGATTTTCTTAGCCTTTTCAAAGAAAATTTTAAAACTTTTCCAAATAAGCAATTTATTAAAGTCTAAAGGAGGGTAAGTTAAGATTTTAGTATTTTATATCTTTATTATCTATTTGCTAATTTATTTTAGAATTTTATAAACTTATATATATATATATATATATATTTAAGTTATATTTTCCTATATATTTATAAACTTTAATAATAAAATAAAGGAGGGTAAGTTAAAATTTTCGCGGTTTGAATTCAAGATTTAAAGATTTGAATTTATATAACGATATCGATTTAACGAATGAACTCGTTTAAGATATGAAAATTAAGTTCGGATTGAATTTGAATTACTTCATAAAAGGAAGTGAATTTGAATTCATAATTGATATTAATATGAATTAGATTTTTAAATTGATAGAATGGAAATTTGAATATATAAATTTATATGGAATTGGTTTTCTAAATCGTTTGGTTTGAATTAGCAAATTCGTTAAATCAAATTTATAAGAATGGTTTTAAATTGTATGATTTGAAGTTATAAATAATGATTTCAAATGGTACGACTTGAATTGTAAAATATGACACGTACTGTTTGAATTGAAATATAATGTTGATTTGAATTTATATGTAATGAATTTCAAATTATTATGACTTGAGTTATAAATATGATATGATTAGTTTTAAAAATGAATTATAAGTTTGATTCAAATTATATAAACTGAATATGAACTTAAGTATGGGGATTTTGAATCGAATCAAATGCATGCTTATGAAAGGTGAAAACTAGATTGTATGATTTGTTTAACTTGAAATATAAAGTTTTGATTTGAATTGTCTATTTTGAACTCGAACCAAATTGCGGGATTTTATGAATCAACTTGAAACAATATCTTGAATAGGTAGATTGAATCATTTGAATTAGTTTGAACTTGAATTTTACGAATATAAACTAAACCGAAATACTCTCAAAGTAAATATTTTGGTATCGATATATACGGTATTTGTGACCTTTAAGTTATGATTTGAATATAAGTTGTTTTGAACTGAAATCATTTCGGAAATTTAATAAAACCGAAGTCAAATATTATAATATTGGTTTATACTATATCTTGATATCTTAACGATATGGTTTTTTTGAAATCATTTTTATTAAAGCAATATAGATGAGTTGTTTTCAAAATATTTATATAACCGAAGTTAGATATTTAAATTTGATTTCGAATTTGGATGTTCATATAAACTATTTTATAAAGCAATTTATAAAATAATGACCATGGTGTGAAAAATGTAAACGATTGGTTGTTAAAGAGACCGGGATCGTCTATTGTCATACTCTTTGCCAATACTGAAAACCACTTTAACAACCGTGTACATGGTGGAGTTCCAGAATGAAGGGGATGATTTGGCAAACGACTCCATTTTCTGTTTCATATTAATTATGAGACCCTGTATACCTTGAGTCATCTTTATGTGACTAAAACAGGAGTTACGCACGGACCAAGTAAGGTCATACTTCCTATTGAGCGCACTTCTTTGATACCATACTATTACTTTTGTGATGTATTTTGGTGGCCACCCTCCGATTTGATTATGGGAGTGTGTCTCGAGGTGGGCGGTAGTAGCTGCTATGCGTTACCACCAGTCTGGCTCTCTAAACGTTCAATCCACCCTGGCATTCCTTGCGTGCCTTGTCACATGCCTTATACGAGCCCACTACGACTTTGTTTTGTACTATTTTATATGGAGTGCCCTCTGATAGCCCTCCAGTTTACGGTGGAATTATGGTACTGTATATACTATGGGAATATATAAATTGTGTAAGGGTAATAATGGTAATCCCACTTACGCTTTTTTGATACTTTACATTACTGATAGACACCATTGTATATAGCGTATTATACTATATAGTATTAGTTTGACGGATCCTTAAAGGATGGTGATCCCAAACATCCTTTAAGTTACTAATTGCATTTCATCGAACATTTCATTTGAGTTGATTTACTTCCATGAGAATGTTAGTCCTGATCTGAGTTGTTTTGTTTTTCATTATTGCGTTGGTCAGGTCGATTATCACAGTTTCGAGAGTCACTCTTGGAGTTGGAGCATATATTGGATTTCACTCACCGATGTCTACCTGTTGATCAGTTGTTCCAGTCATCCAGTTATTTCTTTCATTCTGTTTCAAACTGTTATCATTTATTTTATTGTATTAAACTTCCGCTGTATTGTTTATGTAAACTTTGTTGTATAATTTATTTAGTAGCTTCATGAACTACTATTGTATTTTGTATTTTCCGCTGCGAGATATTATATTGCTCTGTATCTGTGTCTATGATCTATGGTTCTGTGATTTATTTTATTTACCCCAGAAGATAATAACAATCTGTCATTTTGGACGGTTCGAGTTGACATGTTTTGTCGATTCGACACGGTCAAAATGGCGGGTCGTTATATTTCGTATTTACAGATCCATTTTATTATTACTATTATTTATATTTCGGTTTATATTTCAAACTAGAGAAACTTTTTAGTGTTAAAAAATGTCGGAGTTTTAAAATGTTAAGGTTTAATTATGATCATTTCAGTAAATTATCCAACAACATATACAGGAAGAGGGATACTAAAAATCATAAGGAATATATATTTATTATTCTTAAGTTTAGTGGCATATTCCTTGTCATTTCTAATTTTGTCTTTCCTACCAATCAGATTATATTTATTAGAATTATACAATATCCCCATAAGTTTGAAGCATGAATAGATTAAATTTCTAAAAACCCTATCTTTATAAAATTAGGCCTTTATAAAACCATATTTCAAAACTTTCAAAGCCCATTTTTATTTTCTCTAAATAGTTTTAAAAATAAACTTTCCTTGAATATAAGGCCAAGAACTCAAATGAATATTTCAATGAAGGTAGATTCAGAAATTGAACGAAGCAGTGAATGGATATACCTCGTGATTATATTTTCGAAATGGATACGACATAATAACGTGGACCTTTCCCATTTTGGATCGAGTAATTTTCTTGACCGGAACTATTAAACAAAACCAGAACCAAAAATATTGACTATCTCAGTTGTAGCTAGATTTTATATATATATATTATATATTATATATTATTCCAGTTTCCAAACTATAATTAATGGAAATCCACCATATGCCGTCCTCATGCTCTTCACGACGAGATAGGCAACGTACTGTGGGGTAAGACAGAATTGGCTAGAAACAAGAACTCAACATATTTCAACTCTTAGTCGCTTAAAGCCCATTTGTATTATAATTAGGCCTATAACTAATTCATCGTCAAAATAAATGTAATTAGAGTAAGAATGTAATGGCTGGATTTTTCAAGAGTCTGATATTCATTTTAATAAGGAAATTAAAATGTATCTAGAGAACTCAACCAATTTAAATGTGAATAATCACTTATATGTATGTATATACATATATGATTTGCACTAGAACTTGATATATATATAAGGTATGTATAATGTTTAATATTACAACATACATAAGCAACAATTAGTAACACTATTCATAACACAGAGAAGTATGAGAAGTGTGGCAACACAAACTAGAGTGACAAATCCTATTTTACAACTAGCATGGATAAGTGTCATTCACATAGCAAAACCATACAAGTTAAAGAGTTAAACACTTATGTGCATATCTGTGTTTTAACAAAGGGGATTAACACTTATATATATATATATTATATATATATAAGTATAACATAGAAAAAGCATATATATATATATATTTATATACATATGCTACGGCCAAAAACATGGATATATAAGCTTATATACACCAAATATAGTAGCAACAAAACAAGAGAGTTAAACCAAAAGCAAACAAGGCTAAGCAAACCCATCATTAAGGAGTAGATTAGGACTTAACTATCTCATAATTCCCCTGCACATGATATCTGCGGCAAAGTAAGAATGCAAACAAAAATATCCAAGTAAGGGAAAGCATTCTCTTGAGTTTTGATGGGAAGGGTTGAGTCTTGCATTAAATGAAAGCAAGCTTTGCATTTAATGCAAACATATTCTCCTGTACTTAGGAGTGACCAAAGAGGGTTGGTAAGAAGTATTTTCGGTGAAGAGTACATATACTTTGCTGTAACATTTATTGGCCATTCGAATGAGGGAGAAAGGATAGGTAGAGGATGTGGCTTTTTACTGTTAAAAAGCATAAAGTAGAAGACCAATTGTGTGAGTCCTTGCCTATAAATACACGTTCATTTGCATGCTTTCTCCTTTACGAAAATAGAAGTTGTTGCTGAGAGTTTATCACCTTCAAGCTAGAATAATTCAGGAGTTTTTAATCGGTGAGTAAACCTCACTTAAGTCATGTTTGATTTCAAGTTTAATGTAAACAGTTTCTGGATGCTTCCATGTTCATATATATCAATGCCAGTATATCATGTTTATATCAACCTTGTAGATACTAGAACACCAAGTATATATCATCAGTATACCATGTTTACAAGTCACCATAGATTAAGTAATGAGTTCATCTTTTAAACTTGATCAAAAAGAAATACTGCTGTCAAGAACAAACACCTCTGTTAATTGCAACTACACCTGATGATCTCAAGACACCAACTATACAAGTATATTCAGTAGTAATATGTATACTAAAACATCTACAACCATTTCGAAAGTATTAAGCATGAAGAACTTGCTTTGAAAAACCCAAGAACAGCAGAGAACAGTTTTATCCTCTGTCTCAAACTAAATCACCGAATTTTCAAACATCGTAGAATTGAATTACAGAGATATGAATGTAATCAACAAGCAAAACGATGATTTTTAAAAGTGTTTTCAAGATTTTAAACGTTGGGTTTGGGTAGATAAGTCGAGATGGACGGAAATGGCACTTTTGCCAAATTCCGACGATCAACGTTGTTGAATGCCAAGGCGTGGAGCGTGGAGAAGCGTGAGACTTCGACGATCATAGGAAAATACCAATTGATTTTTCCAGCGAGTGGATTGAGCTAACGAGCTCGATTTACACTTTTGAAAGCAAAATGGGTTCGAGTATTTGAAGAGGTCGTGTGGGGCCCCCGCTTGATCGAGTGGACTAGGAATTGGGGAGGAGCAGCGTCGGAAGTCGAGGAAGCTATCGGAGGCGGCGCGAGACCTCCAGGTGATCGGAGATGGTCAGACGAGGTCGGTTTAGGTGGAGCGTTTCGAAGCAGTTTTCTGTAAACAAAGGTGGGAAGGTGATTTCGAGGAGGAGGTGATGGATGGTGGTGGCGACTGGTCAGAGTTGATCAGTGAAGGCAACGGGATTTGTGGGTGGTGGTTCGGTAAGGGCATGGTGGCGTTTGGGGACGTGCACGTGCACAGCAGTGCAAGACTGTGCACGGTTGCGCAGCATTATCGAGAGCAAGAAATGGAGAATGGGGAAGAAGAGTTTGGCACGAGGTCTGGCACTTGGATTTCGTGTGATCCGCCGATGGATCTGCTTGGATTTCGAGTGATCACCCAGGGTTTTCGAAGATTGGTAAAATGAGATCTGGTAAGGTGGTGTGGCAAGGAAAATCGAGTGGTTTCACCATGGTTTTCGAAGGTTGGCAATACAAGAGAAAAACGATTTTTAAGATCCAAGAATTTAATTAAATCAAGTTTAATTAAATTAAATAAATAATCTGTAATAAATTTATTAAATAAAAATAGAATTTTTATTTAAACTGGCTTAGGCAAGTGGAACAGTGATGATGACAGTGAGGTCCCAGAATCGAAGTTTTTCCGAAGAAGTTCATCGAGATGGAAACTTAAGTTTTAAAAGATAATTTAATTTAAATAAATTATTAAACAATTTATTTAAAGTTTAAATAAAGGAAATAAATACAACAACTTGTGTACGACATACACCGTCCACTGATCAATGATAAAAGATATTTTTCCATATCCGAGATAAACCAGAAGATTTTATATACTGTTATATAAACTATAAATAACAGGATGTGCAAACTGAATCTAAGTCAGTAAGCTGAAAATAAATTATCAACTATGAAAGATATCTCGTTCATCGTTTTCGAAGAGTCCGGAATTCCCATTTCCACTTCGACTCGAATATTACGACGTATACCGGAAATCGATAACAAAGAAGAATGCAAGGACTATTTCAAGATAGTGTCTACGGTCTGTTAAATCCCATAACAGATCCGAACAGTCGGATGTCTGACAACGTATATCGATCAGATTTTACACATCGACTTTACATAAGTGTATTATGTTAGTGGCGGAGAGATTCGTTTCTTTAGCCTTATACCCGGAATATGTTTGTGGAAGCAAATGAGTGATCTGTCAGATAGGACGGTGTGATATTCAAAGACGTTGAAGAATAATCCGTCAACGGTAATGTGACTTCAAACCTCACAACCCGAGAAAGACAATAGTTGGGCTAGGCAGCATGGCTAGTTGGGTCATACCCAAGCAGGGTATATTATCACCATCTAGAGTATTCCCGTTTGTTTCTTAAATCTATTTTTCACTGCTATTACCTTCGGTAATCGGTGGGTCATTCCCAACCGTGGAGGTGGTAATATATTCGTTACACTCAAGCTAAATGAGTGGACGGTCATGTGTGGCCGGGTTGCAGGATGTTCTTGTTGAACCCCAGTGTATCTTCTCTAGAGTACACTGATCGGTGGGTGCTCCCATACCCTGTCAGTTAGAAACCAAATTTCCAATAAGCGCTCGACGGTTTTAGATTTTATTCTATGTACGTGAACGTGAGATGCAAGCGATTCACTAGATGGTATTTATTTGATAAATACTATAGTAAAATATATCAAATGTTTTGATATCCAAATACAAGGGTCGTTTTCCATATGTTAGTTATGGATTGGGCTTAAGTTTTCGAAAGTTATTAAATCGGTTAATACCTGACACCTTATTCCCTACCCCCCCGTTACATCTTTTTAACTGTGTTTACTCACACCAGTCCCCTGACTGACCCGGAGTTTATTTTCTGTGTTTTCCCTAAACTCTTGGGTACTCATAATATTTATTATGAGTAGGCAAGTAATTCCGGTTGGCAAATGGAACCTCACGAAGTTCAAGTTGCAGGACAAGACTAGTAGTTTTAAAACTACACCTATGTATCCAGTTAGATTTGTATTCCCATATCATGATGTATAATTATGTTAACGTGCTATGATGATGTAATATGTTGATGTACTATGATGTATCAGACCCTATGATGTAATGTATTTGTATTTTTAAATTCCGCTGTGAGATTTCTGATAACTTCTTATTCTTCTATTCTATTTATTTCTATCTTTTCTATCTCATCTTCTAAATTCTTTCAATAACGACACGGTTTTCGGAGGGTCGAAAATCGCGCCGTTACAGTTGGTATCAGAGCCAGGTTCTTCGGAAACATTTAGGCTTTGGAATAGTGAGAGAGCGTATTTCTACTAAAAACTATATTTTAATATAGGTAGATCGTAGTTACTTAGGTAATCCCTTGACATATTTTTCTGACGAGTCATTAATTTTCAATCCGTGTACTCAGGAGTTGAAAATGAGTTCTCGTGGAGGAAGAGGCCGAGGAGCAAGCGGAGCAACTACGACAAACGGACACACTGTTAACCAGACACAAGTGGACACTACTGAAGTAATCCGAGCACCAACTCAGCCTAACTTTGCTATGATCTGTAAGAATTACACCACTCTGGGAGGAAGGATTTTCAGGGGTACTGAATCACTGGTCGGAGTCCAAGCGTGGATTAGATCATGTGAGAAGATTTTTAAAGGACTGAGGTTGGATGACGAGCATAAGCGTCTCTTAGCTTCATGGAATCTGGAAGGAGCCGCAGCAATATGGTGGGATGCCCAGACAGCTAACACTCCTGAGGAAAACTTTACTTGGCCCATGTTCAAAGAAGCTTTTGAAAGTCAGTATCTACCTGCTACTGGAAGGACAAGGATGTACCGAGACTTCATTGACTTAAAGCAGGAGAGCATGTCTGTCGCTGAGTACGAAAACCAGTTTAACGCACTTTCAATCTTTGGACCGGAGCTGATAAATACTCTTTTGAAGAAGAACGAGATGTTTGTTGCTGGTCTTAAAGATAATCTACAAGGAAGGATGATGGGACATTTGAAGGATCCATTTGTGGAACTAGTAGACCTAGCACTCAGATATGAAGCACTAGATGCAAAGAAATCAGGGGCAAAGGCTCAGACCGGAGAGTCAAGTGGAGGGAATTATCTGAAAAGAAAGATCAACCCAGACTGGACGAATAACCAAGGCCAAGGTAAGACAGGGCAGCAGAAAATGGACGATAAATTTAAGAATGTGGTGTGTCACATCTGCAAGCAAAAGGGACACATAGCACGATTCTGCAAACAAAAGGGGAACCAGAAACCCCAGCAATACCCGCAACAGCAACGGAAACCCCAGCAATACCCGCAACAGCAACAGAAACCCCAGCAATACCCGAGACAGTAACAGAGACCTCAATAACAGAATCAGAACCAGAACCAGAATCAGAGGAACGAGATGGTAGTGAAGAATCTCTGTTTCAATTGTCATCAACCAGGACACATGGTGAAAGACTGTCCATTGATGAAGAGGGCACCACAGCCTAGGGATTTTACAATCAAAGATGAACCGTCTACTTCTCAGAATGTGAAAGGGAAGGGAGTGCTAGAAGGTACTTTACAGTTTAATGGAATTTACCTTCGTGTTTTATTTGATACCGGCGCTTCACACAGTTTTATTTCAGTCGAAACCATAGATCAGTCTGTCCTTAAACCAATTATATCACCGAACCCCATTTGCGTATCAAACCCCATAGGGGGAAAAACTGAGCTTAAAATGTGTTGTGAGGATATAACTCTCTTATATCTCTCACACTCTTTTCGATTTGACTTCTATGTTCTAGACTTCAAAAGTTTCAATTTTATACTTAGATTAGACTGGTTAAGCAAGTTCCAAGCCAAGATAAAATGTGATAAAGAAATCATAACCCTTATAACTAGCTTAGAGCGAAAAGCTAGAATAACTTGTGGAAAGCCGGGAATTCACACCTGTAGTTTTCTATACGCTTTAGAAGCACCTCAAGAAAGTCTCGACACTTTGGAAGTAGTTAGAGAGTTCAAGGACGTATTCGAGGAAGTCGGAGGTTTACCTTCGCATCGAGAGATCGAATTCCGAATTGATTTAGTCCCAGGAGCTAGACAAATAATTCAACCAAAGAGACGGATGGCTCCCAAGGAAGTTCAGGAATTAGAGAAACAAACTCGGGATTTGCTGAGTAAAGGCTTAATCCGACCTAGTTTTTCTAGTTGGGGCTCTGCGGTAGTTTTTGTAGTAAAGTCTGATGGGTCCTTACGACTGTGTGTAGACTACCGAGAATTAAATAAAGTAACCATCCGAAATAGATATCCATTACCTAGAATTGATGACCTTTTCGACCAATTGCACGGAGCAACGGTATTCTCCTAGATGGATTTAGCAACGGGATTTCACCAATTGAGAATCTCTGAAGATTGTATTCCTCTAACAGCATTCAGAGGCCCAGACTTCTTTTATGAGTGGTTGGTTATGCCGTTCGGACTAACCAACGCACCAGCTTTCTTCGTAGATCTGATGAACAGAGTCTTTAGGAAAATTCTTAATAAATTCGTTCTCGTTTTCATTGACGATATTTTAATCTTTTCAAAAACCGAAGAAGAGCACCGTGGTCATCTTAGAGTAGTACTAGAAACTCTAAGAAAACACGTGTTGAAGGCAAAGTTTTCAAAATGTCACTTTTGGAAATCGGAAGTAAGATTTTTGGGGCACGTAGTAAACGGAGATGGGATATCAGTAGACCCAGTTAAAGTAAATGCAGTACAACTATGGAAACAACCTCAAACACCAACCGATATTCGTAATTTCCTAGGACTGGCGGGATACTATCGAAGATTTATCCGAGACTACTCCAAAATATCGTCACATCTGACCAAGTTAACAAAGAAGGGTCAAAAGTTTATGTGGGACCCAAGGTGTGAAGAATCGTTTCAAGAACTAAAGAAGAAATTAACAGAAGCACCAGTATTAGCTGTTCTCGATGGAACGAGCGGATTTGCAGTTTACACCGATGCTTGTGGAAGGGGAGTAGGAGTGGTGTTAATGCAGAAGGGACAGGTGATTGCATATGCAAGTAGACAGTTAAAGATTCACGAGAAGAATTACGCAACTCATGACTTGGAGTTATTGGCAGTTGTTTTCGCATTGAAGATGTGGAGACATTACCTGCTAGGTGGGAAATTCGAACTTTTCACCGATCATAAACCATTGAAGTATCTGTTCATGCAAAAAGATTTAAATCTGAGACAACAACGGTGGTTGGAATTTCTTGCATCATATGACTTAGATATCATTTATACACCGGGAAAAGCAAACGTAGTGGCAGACGCCTTGAGTAGAAATGCGATATTATCACTTTTGGAAGTCACACCGACTCTCCAAGAAAGGATAATGAGTAATCAGGAAAGGGATGTCAAACAGGAAAAGATTATTCGAGGAGTCACAAACGGAAAAGAGACTGACTTCGAGTTGGACAATCAAGGAGTATTGAGAATAAACGGCAGATTATGCGTACCTAACGTGGATGGAATAAGGCAGGAGGTTTTAAAGGAATGCCATGCATCAAAGTTGAGCATCCACCCAGGAATTCATAAGATGAATCACGATATGAGACGAGTATTCTGGTGGTCAGGAATGAATAAAGATATCATTACTTTCGTAAATGAATGTCTATGTTGTCAGCAAGTCAAGGGAGACCATCAAAAGACTGCTGGACTATTACGGCCATTAGAGATTCCCAACTAGAAGTGGGAAATGATATCGATGGACTTCATCGATGGTTTGCCAAGAACAAGGAGAGGCTACGAAGGGATTTGGGTAATCGTATATCGGTTAACTAAGAGTGCGCACTTTATTCCAGTAAAACCAACGCGCACTGCCATAACATTAGCCGAAGTATTCATGAAAGAGATAGTACGACTGCACGGTATTCCAACAAGCATTGTAAGCGACAGAGATACCATTTTCACGAGTAGATTTTGGGAAGCTTTACAGAGAACGTTGGGAACAAGGTTAAATTTCAGTACAGCTTACCATCCTCAAACAGACGGTCAGACGGAAAGAGTTAATCGTATATTGGAAGATCTTCTAAGAGCATGTATTTTAGATTTTGGAGGATCATGGGAAGATCATTTACACCTAGTAGAATTTTCATATAGTAACAGTTACCAGGCGAGTATACAAATGGCACCATATGAAGCGTTATATGGAAGACCTTGTAAAGCGCCTGCATGTTGGGTAGAGTCCGGAAACAAATTGTTACTTGGTCCGGATATGATACGAGAGGCGGCAGAGAAAGTGGAATTAGTGAAGCTGAGAATGAAAGAAGCCCAGGATCACCAGAAAAGCTATGCCGATCAAAGGCGAAGAGATTTAGTATTCGAAATAGAGGATCTAGTCTTTGTGAAGATCTCACCCATGAAAGGAGTAGTAAGATTTGGGAAAAATGGAAAGTTAGCACCGAGATATGTTGGACCTTTCCGTGTCTTAGAGAGAATCGGTTTTCAAGCATATAAAGTTGAATTACCAGAATATATGGCGGGAATTCATAATGTATTTCACGTATCGCACTTGAGAAAATGCATGCACAATCCATCATTAATTCTGGAACCCTCTGTTCAGCAAGAGATAGAGATTGAGCCAGACTTGACAGTGATTAGACATCCATTCAGTATTATTGACCGAGAGGAAAAGCAACTTCGCAACAAAGTAGTGAAGCTACTAAAGATCCAGTGGAGCGAAAACCCGAAAGACTGTACGTGGGAGACCGAGAAGCAGATAAAGAAATTATACCCAGATTTTCCTATGGGATAGGTATGATTTACTTTGGTATGATTAAAATGTAAGGAAATTTCGATTTCTACATTTCTGTGAGCATTTGCATATGTGTGTTATGATTCAGTTTATTAGGATTTATGAACTCTCTTGTATGTTTACATCACTGATGAGTTCTATTTTCTTGTTTACTGTTAGATGGCACCAATATGGAAGACCACAGCAAGAAAGAGGGTGACACCACTCCAGTTCCTTATGCTACAAGCAAAGAGACAAAGGGTAGGAGATTCCGACAACAACCGAGAGAGATCACCCATCGACGACGAGGGTACACACATATCATCAGAAGGATCAGTGTTGGGCAGGAACGAACCAATGGAACAGAATGGAGGACACCAAGACTTTACTGATGAAGATGAAGCGATAGAAGAAGGTGGAAGTGTTGACGGTTATGGGGAAGGAGATGAGGGTGGTGAAGAAGAAGAAGAATATGAGGAAGAATATGAAGAAGAATATGAGGAAGAATATGAAGAAGAATATGAGGAAGAAGAAGACCAAGTTGTTCCAGGAACCCCAGTCATTGCTACGGGAAACCAACAAGAAGAGCAAGTAGCCCAAAGGACAGAAATATGGAATAGATTGGAACAAGTTCTCGTAGAGTTTCGCATGGCAGGAGGAGGAGTACAAGTATTCGGTGAGTATGGATATCCCGTGGTGAGGATATATTTCATACCACCACGGGGTCTGATTTATATAGGATGACGAGGAGGAGACTGATGCAGAGGACGTAGTTGAGGTCCTTAATATATCTGATGACGAGGAGGTCGTAGAGATAATAGATATCTCTGACGACGAGTAGTAGGACAGAGACTGGAGGAGGATAGTTACGTATGTATATTTTGGGGCAGTTAGAACTTGAGTAGTCAAGTCTAGTATTTTGTATGTATCGAGACTAGTATTATAGAACTAGTCGTATGTGTATGCGTACTAAAGCTATCAGTTTATGAAATATTTTCTTTTGGAAACTTTCTATCTTTCTTATGTAATTTCGGGGCGAAATTCTTTTAAGTGGGGTAGTCTGTAATGGCTGGATTTTTCAAGAGTCTGATATTCATTTTAATAAGGAAATTAAAATGTATCTAGAGAACTCAACCAATTTAAATGTGAATAATCACTTATATGTATGTATATACATATATGATTTGCACTAGAACTTGATATATATAAGGTATGTATAATGTTTAATATTACAACATACATAAGCAACAATTAGTAACACTATTCATAACACAGAGAAGTATGAGAAGTGTGGCAACACAAACTAGAGTGACAAATCCTATTTTACAACTTGCATGGATAAGTGTCATTCACATAGCAAAACCATACAAGTTAAAGAGTTAAACACTTATGTGCATATCTATGTTTTAACAAAGGGGATTAACACTTATATATATATATTATATATATAAGTATAACATGGAAAAAGCATATATATATATATATATATTTATATACATATGCTACGGCCAAAAACATGGATTAATAAGCTTATATACACCAAATATAGTAGCAACAAAACAAGAGAGTTAAACCAAAAGCAAACAAGGCTAAGCAAACCCATCATTAAGGAGTAGATTAGGACTTAACTATCTCATAATTCCCCTGCACATGATATCTGCGGCAAAGTAAGAATGCAAACAAAAATATCCAAGTAAGGGAAAGCATTCTCTTGAGTTTTGATGGGAAGGGTTGAGTCTTGCATTAAATGAAAGCAAGCTTTGCATTTAATGCAAACATATTCTCCTGTACTTAGGAGTGACCAAAGAGGGTTGGTAAGAAGTATTTTCGGTGAAGAGTACATATACTTTGCTGTAACATTTATTGGCCATTCGAATGAGAGAGAAAGGATAGGTAGAGGATGTGGCTTTTTACTGTTAAAAAGCATAAAGTAGAAGACCAATTGTGTGAGTCCTTGCCTATAAATACACGTTCATTTGCATGCTTTCTCCTTTACGAAAATAGAAGTTGTTGCTGAGAGTTTATCACCTTCAAGCTAGAATAATTCAGGAGTTTTTAATCGGTGAGTAAACCTCACTTAAGTCATGTTTGATTTCAAGTTTAATGTAAACAGTTTCTGGATGCTTCCATGTTCATATATATCAATGCCAGTATATCATGTTTATATCAACCTTGTAGATACTAGAACACCAAGTATATATCATCAGTATACCATGTTTACAAGTCACCATAGATTAAGTAATGAGTTCATCTTTTAAACTTGATCAAAAAGAAATACTGCTGTCAAGAACAAACACCTCTGTTAATTGCAACTACACCTGATGATCTCAAGACACCAACTATACAAGTATATTCAGTAGTAATATGTATACTAAAACATCTACAACCATTTCGAAAGTATTAAGCATGAAGAACTTGCTTTGAAAAACCCAAGAACAGCAGAGAACAGTTTTATCCTCTGTCTCAAACTAAATCACCGAATTTTCAAACATCGTAGAATTGAATTACAGAGATATGAATGTAATCAACAAGCAAAACGATGATTTTTAAAAGTGTTTTCAAGATTTTAAACGTTGGGTTTGGGTAGATAAGTCGAGATGGACGGAAATGGCACTTTTGCCAAATTCCGATGATCAACGTTGTTGAATGCCAAGGCGTGGAGCGTCGGAAGTCGAGGAAGCTATCGGAGGCGGTGCGAGACCTCCAGGTGATCGGAGATGGTCAGACGAGGTCGGTTTAGGTGGAGCGTTTCGAAGCAGTTTTCTGTAAACAAAGGTGGGAAGGTGATTTCGAGGAGGAGGTGATGGATGGTGGTGGCGACTGGTCAGAGTTGATCAGTGAAGGCAACGGGATTTGTGGGTGGTGGTTCGGCAAGGGCATGGTGGCGTTTGGGGACGTGCACGTGCACAGCAGTGCACGACTGTGCACGGTTGCACAGCATTGTCGAGAGCAAGAAATGGAGAATGGGGAAGAAGATTTTGGCACGAGGTCTGGCACTTGGATTTCGTGTGATCCGCCGATGGATCTGCTTGGATTTCGAGTGATCACCCAGGGTTTTCGAAGATTGGTAAAACGAGATCTGGTAAGGTGGTGTGGCAAGGAAAATCGAGTGGTTTCACCATGGTTTTCGAAGGTTGGCAATACAAGAGAAAAACGATTTTTAAGATCCAAGAATTTAATTAAATCAAGTTTAATTAAATTAAATAAATAATCTGTAATAAATTTATTAAATAAAAATAGAATTTTTATTTAAACTGGCTTAGGCAAGTGGAACAGTGATGATGACAGTGAGGTCCCAGAATCGAAGTTTTTCCGAAGAAGTTCATCGAGATTGAAACTTAAGTTTTAAAAGATAATTTAATTTAAATAAATTATTAAACAATTTATTTAAAGTTTAAATAAAGGAAATAAATACAACAACTTGTGTACGACATACACCGTCCACTGATCAATGATAAAAGATATTTTTCCATATCCGAGATAAACCAGAAGATTTTATATACTGTTATATAAACTATAAATAACAGGATGTGCAAACTGAATCTAAGTCAGTAAGCTGAAAATAAATTATCAACTATGAAAGATATCTCGTTCATCGTTTTCGAAGAGTCCGGAATTCCGATTTCCACTTCGACTCGAATATTACGACGTATACCGGAAATCGATAACAAAGAAGAATGCAAGGACTATTTCAAGATAGTGTCTACGGTCTGTTAAATCCCATAACAGATCCGAACAGTCGGATGTCTGACAACGTATATCGATCAGATTTTACACATCGACTTTACATAAGTGTATTATGTTGGTGGCGGAGAGATTCGTTTCTTTAGCCTTATACCCGGAATATGTTTGTGGAAGCAAATGAGTGATCTGTCAGATAGGACGGTGTGATATTCAAAGACGTTGAAGAATAATCCGTCAACGGTAACGTGACTTCAAACCTCACAACCCGAGAAAGACAATAGTTGGGCTAGGCAGCATGGCTAGTTGGGTCATACCCAAGCAGGGTATATTATCACCATCTAGAGTATTCCCGTTTGTTTCTTAAATCTATTTTTCACTGCTGTTATCTTCGGTAATCGGTGGGTCATTCCCAACCGTGGAGGTGGTAATATATTCGTTACACTCAAGCTAAATGAGTGGATGGTCATGTGTGGCCGGGTTGCAGGATGTTCTTGTTGAACCCCAGTGTATCTTCTCTAGAGTACACTGATCGGTGGGTGCTCCCATACCCTGTCAGTTAGAAACCAAATTTCCAATAAGCGCTCGACGGTTTTAGATTTTATTCTATGTACGTGAACGTGAGATGCAAGCGATTCACTAGATGGTATTTATTTGATAAATACTATAGTAAAATATATCAAACGTTTTGATATCCAAATACAAGGGTCGTTTTCCATATGTTAGTTATGGATTGGGCTTAAGTTTTCGAAAGTTATTAAATCGGTTAATACCTGACACCTTATTCCCTACCCCCCGTTACATCTTTTTAACTGTGTTTACTCACACCAGTCCCCTAACTGACCCGGAGTTTATTTTCTGTGTTTTCCCTAAACTCTTGGGTACTCATAATATTTATTATGAGTAGGCAAGTAATTCAGGTTGGCAAATGGAACCTCACGAAGTTCAAGTTACAGGACAAGACTAGTAGTTTTAAAACTACACCTATGTATCCAGTTAGATTTGTATTCCCATATCATGATGTATAATTATGTTAACGTGCTATGATGATGTAATATGTTGATGTACTATGATGTATCAGACCCTATGATGTAATGTATTTGTATTTTTAAATTCCGCTGTGAGATTTCTGATAACTTCTTATTCTTCTATTCTATTTATTTCTATCTTTTCTATCTCATCTTCTAAATTCTTTCAATAACGACACGGTTTTCGGAGGGTCGAAAATCGCGCCGTTACAAAGAAAGACGAAGAAAAACAAGAAAGAAAATTGAATTACGTTCTCTCACGAGTCCTAATTTAAGTATTTCCTTTGATCGTTTAACCTAAGCTCTAAGAGCAAATGTAACACCCCACACTTTTTTGCACACAAATTTTGACAAAATCGAAACTCAAACACATCCAAGCATGGAGCGTGTATATCTGGTAACTACAAATAAATGAGCATGAGCAAAATTAGAATACGATAAGATAACTCACAATGGAAACAAAATAGGATAAACTAGTATTAACTCAAGTGACTGCCTTTTTCAAAGTAAGTCACTTTGCCAATACCGACCATGAAAGAGAATGAGAGCAGAAAGCCAAACTTCTAGAAAACCTGGGTGGTTGTAATGAGGGGGGTCAATACAACAAGACTATGGTGAATAGGAAATGTACAACACATATCATAATACACAGATGTGTCCCGTATGGTTCAACCCAAGTTGTAAGCCTATCAAGGTTAGTGATTCTAGCCTAACCTTGTAGATGTTTGCGCACGACTCTACTACACTTCCCAAAGTGGTGTTCCAAAATATAATACTGAGATATAACTTTTACACATATATTTAGGAAGCCCTTTAAATTATAATTTAATTAATTATTAGACTGAGAAGTGAACCTTAACTACAGAGTCCTCACATACATATATACCTTTCCATCCACTTTCCTCTTATTGTTGTCGCCTCACTATCAATGATAGATAAGGTGGATTCTCCTGATCCCTTAAGACCTTAAGTGGACTTATTGGTTGGTAGACTTATTAGTTACTCAATACCTCACGATAGTTTGTTCCACATTTTATAAACTAGAGGGCACTATCTACAGGATCTACTAGTCAAGGCTTTTCTCATTCACGCATATACTCTTGCCCTGCATAAGGTGAGAGATGGTATTTTATCGCTCGTTATACCTTCTAGATGACCTTATTGGATAACCTCCTTAGTAGCTTACTACTTCCCATTGGGTATGTAGACATATATGACGTTTTTAGTTTCTAGGTTTGGGTAGACAATATGCACACATGCCATTTAAGACCCCTATACTGAAATACCTATCCCAGGGTAGACTCTTCAACCCCGGCCGCTTAAGACCTGGGTGCGGACTAGACACGAAGGTTATTAGGTTTGTACTCCATTAGCCCTTAATACCTTTCCCGGTTGGGATAAAGTGGGCTACGTTATTACGCCCTTTCTGTTTAGTCTCTCTCCACATGATTTATTATTGTCATGGGTTCTTATGGTTAATAATACTTTTCCATCATTAACCTACTAAGTCTAGCTCTATTTTTAATTATAAGTTCTATATTCATTAATGTAAATAAGGAAGGTTATATTCTTTTTACCCTAGGATATTTATTTGATTACTTCCCTAGTTTGGAATTGGTATTTAAACGACAATCAATATCCATTAATCCCCTTTTTGACACCCATTTGTTTCTATTTCTATGCTTATTGCCCTTTATGACTATAACAGTCATATTTTCCTAAGGCAACCATTTATCAATCTCAAGGTATTTGTTTGTTGTGCCCCAACAGACAATTACTATTATTTATTAATTTGTTTGTTGCTTGTTGTATACATACATATATATATATATATATATATATATATATGCACCGGACCCCTCACATTAAGTTGACTACCTGTCGACAATGGATTTGTCGGTCGGTTCCGAGCATACTTCTACCGCAAGCTGAACTTATTCTTGTGCCTTAGTACATTTATATTTACGCATTAGACCACTCACATTAACCTGACTACCTGTGGATGATGGATTTGCCGGATGGTTCCAGGCAGACTTCTACCACAAGTTGAGCTTAATTTCATGCCTAAATGTGGTTATAATTCAAATTTCCTAATTGGGGTTTACAATATTTATCCTAATTAATTTAGGAATTGTAACCATTTTCCTATTATATTTATTTTTCCCAATCAATGTTGGTTACAATTGTAATTTATTGATTTGCGGTCCTATTTATAACAATTAATTATATTGATTGCTACAAATGGTCACCACAAATATATTAATTCAATATGGATTGCATTTACATATATAATTCCATAATTGAATTTTATTCAAACATTCAATACAATGTATATTTTACTGTTTTACGCTGATTTTGATGGATAATATGTAGATATTTATATTTTATGTTTTTGTGCAGTCAACGTAGTTATTATTTTAATATTTATTATTATAAAGTGATTTGGTTTAATTGACAACCAAACATTCCTTTTTACATTCAATATTGTCAAAAGGTTCTGAATCTTACAAAAAAACCGTTAGTTAAGGTTATTGTAATTTATGTCTAATAGTGGAATTGATAAATTTCCAAATCATAAGAACTATATGTAAACATATAATTTGGAATAGTTGATGCAAATAACGTAAAAGTATGTATATTTATATTTATACGTACATGTGCACCACTTTTACCTTTTTAGTCTTTTTATCATATCTCTTGTGATTTCAAAATAATGCCTTTTTATTCAAAAGGAGAAAACGATATATTTACAACAACCAAGCCAAAACCCAACAATATTGAATACAAACAAACATATTTGTTTTAATACTACAGTCACACAAATTTAACATTTTATCCAATATTCACATAATCTATTCAAAACTGAAAATAGAGATCTGGAATATATAGCTACATCTAAATTGTGTTTAATGGGACTGATTTCCAAATCCACGGTATTTTTCTATTACTGCAATATAATTTTACAACATAGTTATAGGAATATGTAACGACCCGAATTTCGCCCGACCCCAATTATAGGAATATATTTGAATGTTTTAAATATATATATACACACTAATAATAATATCGTGACTTCGCGAGCCTCACACCCCGGTATGAGTCAAAAACGGGATATGGACCGTAGGGAGTGCACACGTTTCTTTCTAGCTAGGAGTGGTGTTTGGGCTTTAACACGGCCCGGCATTTTACTTATGTGGATTATGGATTGAGGTACCTCGGGTTTTTATAGGTCGGAAGTGGTCATATTATAGGTCCAAAGGGACCGGGAAACATGTGTTCAGGCATAACTAATCCACTACCGTTAGGTAGGGACCGACCCTACCGCATCCAAGGGTTCACTGCGGGGGATCCTGAGGCATTTGCTAGAGTGTCTCGAATCGGAAGAGGACGATCCCTAGCCTCGATCTCATGATGGAAACCCAATTCCCAATACGCCTTTGCGGTTTTGATTGCAAACTTATATACGGCGACATAGTATATGGTACCTATGCCGTCTAGGATTGATATTATATTTGAAAGTTTTAAATATATATATATACACAGTAATGATAATATCGTTTTTACGTATCAAGCATCTTTTGACCATTATAAGGTAAAACCCTATCCTCTGGTGTGTGTTGCATTGTGTGATGGGACCTGGGTCTTATAATGGTTTCATTTTTCTAAAAAGCATTGCGTTATTTGACGATTTACTTTAATTATGCACTGGAAATTCAATGGAGTAAACCCGTTCCGCGTTAGCGGCGTGGTCCTGTGATTAGCCTACTTATTAGATAGGTTAAGTTAAGAATTCTCACACCAGTCCCACGACTGACCTATAGTTTGTTTCACTTTGCAAACTCGGGTGCCCTCTTTCCACACGGGCAGTCGAGTAGCTTTTTGCAGATATAGTTAAGCAGGATCCTGGATTGAAGTCTGAAGCTAGGTCCAGAATATTGATGGCCTTCCGCTGAGATAGGTTCCGCTGCAATCTATTTAATTTTTTTTAAATGTATCTTCCGCTGTATCATTTATCAATGTACTCTGATATATTTTGTACTCTGATGTAACATTTATTATTGATGTTATAAAAGTCTGTGTTGTTGTTCTGATGTGTTGTATGCCCAAAGTTGACGTACGCGGGTTTTGAACGATCTTGATCGATCTTGCGATCGCATTGGGGTCGGGCGAAATTCGGGTCGTTACAGAATATGTGTAAACAAGTTTAAGAATCCTACAATTAATATTATGCATAATCACAATTTACAATTCACAAGTTTTAGCAATTTTTACAATCAGGTCTGATGGGTGTCAATCTAATTACAACAATTTAATGAACAGATCTGGTAAAAATAGGCATAAAAATTGAGATCCATCACAAACGAGATAAATACATTATTATAAATGTATATATAAATTTCGCACTCACCTGCAAGAATCCAAATCCAAAGTTTGAACCCTTTAGGCCTACAATTCCCAAATTATTATAAATCTATAATAAATCTGAAAAGGGGAAAATTCCAGATCTGTAGAGATATAATAAAATAGAAAAAGAGAGGAGAATCTATATTGAGCACTACTTTGAATTTTTTTTCCATTGGACAATCTTATGTGATTTGGATTTGATATGTTGTATAAGAATATATTTTTGATTAAGAAATTAGGTTTGGAGAAGGAGCAAAATGGCAGAGCTTTGCTGCTGCATACAGATTTGTGTGGAAAAGAATGAGGCCTTACCCCTTTATTTATAGGAGTGGAATTGGCCTTGAACCGTTGGATTCGTTTTAATTTATATCCATCTATCTGTTTTATGTAAATTACAAACCAGACCTATAAAACCTAGCCGTCACTTGGCGTTTTTATGCCCAGTGGGTTGACCGTAGTGGTCGACTGCCAGTCGACCCCTATGGTCGACCGCCTGGGTTGTCAAATGCCCAGGTCGGCTAGTTAAATAAGGTATATTATTTTTAATTATTCGGGTTTATTTATTTTCCGTCCATTTTCGTATTTCATTCTTAACTTTTCATACGGACTCCGTTCGCGAAACTCCAACATGAAAGTTGACCAGAATTTCGGGACGAATGCGTCAGTTAAAGTTTCATGATAAAATTCCATTGTTTGTAGAAATTAATTTTTTTTTTGAAATTCTAATAATTAATTTATATTGCCAAAATCCTGGTTTGTTACACATTCCATATGCTAATAGTGATTATTTAACATGAAGCTATGTTTGTCTCTGCTCTGCCTGTTCTAAGTAAATAGAAGTCTCTAATTGATAGACAACAGGTATGCACGCTTGGACTCTCTTTAATTTTTTATTGTGAGTAATTTTATTGTGAATACTAACCATGGAAATGTATGGTTATGCACAGTTGTACACTTATGAATGTAGTGGATGTTCGAATGTGTCTATATCTTGTGGATCTTTGAATATGTACATATCTTGTGATTGTTTAATATGTTATGTTCAAAAGTGTACATATTTGTGTATTATGTTGTTACATAATTGGAGGCAAAATTATGAGTATGACTGGAATATTATTATACAAATTGGGAACAAATGGTGGTAGAAAAAAATGCTACAAAATATTATTTTTATTTGTAGCATTTAAAAACCGCTACAAATCAATGGTTAAAGTAATCATGAACCTTTATGGTGGCCTTACTGAATGCTACAAAAAAGATAAGCGACCGCTATTAAAATAATATCATAGTGAAGAAACCTTTTCAGTGATGTTTTATAGACGATGTAAAAAATAACATTCGTATCATTTAAAAAAGGGTACTAAAAATAAATATTTAGTGGCACTATAAAAGGTGCGACTAATACTCAATGATTTTGTTTTCTCGTAACGATTATCGAAACGCCACCAAATATTCTTGGTAGCAGTTTTTGGTTGCTACAAAAAATAAATTTCAACCCACTTTCTTTCCAACATGTGAGACGACTTATTATACTAATAGCTTGCCTAAGCCTACAATGCATCCATTGATGGTATATTCCCATAGCTAGGAAAGATTCCAGTCAAAACCATGAAACTCGATCCTCATTTACACTATGTGCTTTATCCAAAATGTTATAAATTTAGCATTGCTACAAATACAGATCCGAAAACAAATCTCTTTCTCCAAAAGATAATCTTTCAATCAATTACTATTTGGAATATATATATATATAAAGCACAAAGAGAACTGAACCAATACTTCCTAGAGATGCACTAAGAAAAAAATAGGAATATCAACATGACCGACCCTTCGGGTTGCAAGAAGTCAAAAATTTGTCCTTTCCGACTATTTTCTTACAGTCAAAATAGCCACCAGAAAGATTTAACAGATATTAGGCCTGTAACTTTTTCCTATAAGTCCATATATCATATTAAAGCCTATAACATAATTTAGGCTTGTAATTTACCCCCACATTGTAAATCAGTATGTCATATGAGGCCTAACCAAGGCAACCAAATCCATACCCAGAAATGCCTCAAACATCATGATTTCTGGTTTCAACCAAGAATCACCACAAACAAACAAATAATCAAGTCGATCCCTACGGGGTTTAGAAACTACCACTGGGCCTAAGTGCAAAACAGTCATTATTGCTATCATCGTACCCTTAGGGATTTACCCTATCTGTAAAAGGACCGATCCATTAAGACTACAATACAGACGCTCTACAAGATTTATTTTATCGTACCTATGGACCCAAACAGCTTGTACATCAAAGGAAAAAGGGACAAAACATTCCTAAGCAAAATAGGAAAACAAGCAAGAACTAAAGATAGATACCATTCTTTCTTCCACCAATCCTTACTTTTTACCACTTCTCTCTTAATGTCTAGCTGCTTATATGTTCCCTTTAATCCTTTTGTCATTAGTATACTCATGTTGACATTTTACTTATCATCCTTAAATTCATCGTTTTTGGAAGTTCCCTAATTGATTGGTTACCGAAAACGTATAGAAATCTATTTCCATAGTATAAGAAAATCTATTTTTTATAGAAAGTCGTTATTGCAAGATATTTTTCTCTCTCTTTAAGGTGGCGATTAATGCACAATACGATAAAAATTCTATTCTGCACCAACCTGTTCATTTTTGTAATGACGTTTTCTATGTTAATTTCAAACCAAACTATGGAAATATATCTTCATTTCTTTAACCAATCAATCTAGGTTTTTCTTATCTACCAAGCTATGTTTTTTATCACAAACTAATAAGGTAATTTCATCCATGATTAACCCTTTTTAATATTTGTCTAGCTGCAGGTTCCTTTCTAACATCAACCTTTTCAAACTACTAAGCTAAACGGGTTTCACCATTATTCAAAATTTAAACCAATAAAGTAAAACTTAGATAGAATGTCTTATAACTCAACTAAAAGGATAAAGATTTAGAAAGAGTCAAAGGAAGTTCTAACTGACAACATGGGATATTTTATTTTCAAAAGTAACTTTTAATGTCTGAAAATGCGTTTTCTTTTGAAAATTCTTTCTTTTAAAACAAAACTTTAGTGATCTTGGTAACCTTAGGCTCTGATACCAAATGTAACACCCCACATTCCTTAATGTCACCTGTATGAGGATTTCACTAAGAAAGTACGGATCATTGTAGGTATAAAGATATAAAACATTACAGAGACAAAGAATTCACAAAACATAAAATAATAAATTTATAGCGGAAGAAGAAACTTTCATTTATAAAATGAAAAACCATCTTTGTTTCATTTAACCAAACAGTTACAAATTGAAATGTCTCAAAACCTTAGTCAAAAACATCATAATAAAATAATATTATCCCCCAAATATAGTCAAAAGGGAACAACCAATCTTTGAAAAGAGGACAAGAAGTTATCCAACTTGCAAAAATCCATCATGACAAAGCTAAAGAAATATAAACTATATACTTTCCCCCTATAAGCTTGGGGGAAAAGAGAAAGAAAGAAAGGAAATGGGTCAGATATAAAGCATGGTGAGCTATTGTGATTACCAGCTCTACTTGCTAAGTAAATCGCGGTTCTAGTTTCATAAAAGGGTAACTGTCTATGCATGTTTAAAGGTGAACAATAAATGATATGAGCTAGTAATAAGGAATTACTATTCTTACAAAAAGACAATGAAGATAACAATAATAATACGAATCAGATCAGGTAGATTGACTGTCTTGCACTTCAACATGTTCAGACGGAAACAAGTAATCAAGAGGATTTTTTCCAAATGCTACATATTGATCGGCTCCGTACAGGCACGAATACCCTGTGCCAGCACGGTAGTAGGGGATATCGGTCCCTAACCCGTCAACTTTAAAAATGAAGCCTTATCCATCGGTGTTCCAACGTCTTAGTTTCCCCAATCGGACCCATGTACGCTCATGACTCCGCCGGAACGCACTCGAACCCACCTCCAAGATATTGAACCTCTTACAATCCAGATTAGTAAAGCGTGCCCTGGCCCCTACCTAGTGCGAGTGCCTGATATGATACCAACAAGGATACTGACTGGTACGAGATCCAAACAACAGCAGAATTGACACAAGGCACCGCTAGGCTGGTCCACAAGTAAACTAGGATTTTAAGAGTTCCTGTAAGAACCCGTAACTTCCCCGATAAGGAAAGAACGGATTGCTTTGAGGAAAAGACAAATCAGAACACAAACAGAAGAACATTTCATTGCTATTACAACAATTTCCATCAGAGTACAAGAATATACATAATATGAATAAATATTACACATATGATAAATATCAGAGATTTAAATTACATTTAAATACATAACAGCGAAAAAATAATACAAAACATAACTGAAAGGAATACGCGGATACAGAGTTTCCCGAATATCATTTCAGCTATAAACCAGGATCCTGTGAATATAAATCGGCAAAACCAAAACTACTAGCTGCCTGTGTGGAAAATAGGGGCACCCAGAGTTTAGGTTAAAACAATAAACTCCAGGTCAGTCATGTGACTGGTGTGAGAACTAAAACAGTTATTAATCTTTATTTTAAAGTTAGGTAAATCAAGGGACCACGCCGTATAACACGGAACGAGTTTTTACCCCCAAGAATACCAGTGCATAAACAAACAGCGCAATGCTAAATAAAGAACAATGAAGCAGTTATAAGACCCAGGTCCCATCACATAATGCAACGCAAGCCGGAGGACAGGGTTTTACCTTATAACAGCCAAATAATGCTTGATACGCGAAATTTAATCTTTTATTATTACTATAAGTGAAGAAAACAACTTCAAATATAAATGTATCAATCATTGGCGGCATAGTACCATATATCATGTCGCCATACTAGTTTTATAATTAAAACCGCAAAGATCGTATTGGAAATTGGATTTCCGTCATGAGTCGAGGCAAGGGGCAAGCTCCTCCCCATTCAAGACACTCTAGCAAATGTCTCAGGACCATGCACAGTGATCCTAGATCTTCAGGGGCGGTCCTATCTTACTTTTGAGGATCAGTATTCCAGAACACATGTTTCCCGGTCCTATCAGACCTATATCTGTGGCACCTCGCATTCAACAACCACATAGGTAAAAAGTATATAAATGTCAGGGCTGGTAGGTCACTGACATCACCCATAGCTAGAAAGAAACGTCGTGCTCTCCCTGCAGTCACTATCCCGTTTTTGACTCATACCGAGGTGTGAGGCTCGCGAATTAACGCTACACACAAGGTTGTGCCACATAGGCCGTGCTTTGATCATCAACCACAAGACTTTGCTTTTCAACAAAAGGCTTGATCATTTGCCACTTAGGCATGCCACACATGCAATTCACTCCATGCGACTTATGTCCATCGATATACAACCTCTGAGCTCGTACGTCTCAGAGAAGGGTGTTAAGCAAGAGAATAAATTCTCCGCCACCAAACAGATGTATATTTAATAGAGATCAATCAACAAAGAATAAAATCCAGTGTCAGACACACAGTCCATTTACAAGTTCATTCTGGGTCTGAACGAAATCGGAGGAGCCTTATTCCTCGCATACCCATCGATCTCCAAATACATCTGGACGATCACCAACTGATTCCCTTCTCTTGGGTGTACAGTCCAATCAAGATCATTAGTAATCATCCAAACAATGTGAAGACCTCCGGTCTTCAACCACCGTCTTCATCTTCGACTTATCGTCGAATCAGTTATTCAGAATGGGTATAAACCCAGCCTTTCCGAATAACTCGCGTATATAATAAACAAGTGCTACACAAACACAACATACGCCTCATTCCAATTCAAAATATTCTTTTATTCAAATATTCACATTCTTAAGGAAAGTTTTCCATTAATTTTTATCAAAGATAAATTCTTCTAAATTTATTCTTTAATCTTCCTTTGGATATCATTTCAAACCATGTTAAGGTTTTCCAAACTAGTCGGGATTAACGAACCACACCGAAGTAATCATTTATTTTATTTCCCATTCCCCACCTATTCATCCCATGGAGCAAAACTGGTAATACTCCATATCTAACACCACGGTGTTATAGGTAAATATTAATTACCATTTCATGTCCAAATCTAATCAAAGATTTAACTATCGCTTTGGAGCAAAACTGGTGATACTCCATTCTCGATCACTTTAATCTAATTAAAGATTCATTACAACTCCACATAGTTTTAATCTTCCCAAAGATCAATATCCTGTCTTTAACTGGGTTAAAGAACCAATGTCATCTAAATCACGGTTCACGTTAAACCCAAAATCACTTTCCATTGTCAATCAGGTTAAAGAACAAGTGTTATTCAAAACACCACTCACGATAAACCCCAAAAACCAATTTAAATTCAATTCCAATTAAATACTAATTAACTGGACAATTTCACTAAATCTTAATTAAAAAAATTATTCTTTTCTAAACTAGGTTCAAGAACAGTGTTATTTAAGACACCATTCACGACGAACCCTAAATCCCATTTGATATTAAATACAAGGCTCTGAGTAGAAAATATATTGGCTTATATTCAATATCAAATTCTGAAACAAACAAATATCGTATTGGAAATAACGATATAAATATATCTTTCAAATTTCCAAAAACCAAATCTGTATAATCACGAAATCCAACATCGAAATATTCCGAAGATAATTTCGATTCAAATACATTCCAATTCGTATATTGGAAATTCTGATTATTTTTAAAACCACTTCAAATCCAATTTATTTATTCAAAAATATTGGATTATAATTCTAGTTCAAAGCTAATTCATTTCGATAAAAATATATTTTTATCCATTTTAAATATGGGATTTTTCACCCCAATTCTTTCTAAATCATTTATTATTATTTTACACAAATTATTGATATTTTTAATAATTTTATCAAGGCTCGTACAGTCGATTTCCAATAACGGTCGTCGAACTGCACTTACATCGACCTTTTCCAAATTTGATTTGGATATAATTCCAAATCCAACTGTTAGATTTCAAATTTTTAATATTCGTTGGAAATCTCTTTTCGATATGAACCCAAGGTTCCGGTTTCAGGAGAATCCAACGGTTGGATCTCCCGTAACGTCAATTCAAAGTCAATGGTCGAAATTCGCGAACTGCCGCGGCGCGGCGCGTCCTATTCAGGCCATTTAATATATAATATATATATATATAGATATAGATATATTTCGTTGATTTCAATTCTAAACGTATTTTATAAATTGTTTAAATTCGTTTTCAAAATGATTTCAACTTCATACTCAATTTTAAATCAAAATTGAATATTCCATATCATTAATATATAAATGATAATATTTTCGAAACGTTATATTTTGAAATCACTTCCTTTTCTATATTTATTATAAAAATGAATATAATCGATATGAATATCGTTCGCGTCAAAATGGCACAAATCTAATCAACACGACTTTATATATTTCAATAACTTCGTTATTCTATTCAACAAATGAATATTTTCTTTAACACATGAATATATATTTCTTTCAACACATGAATATTTATTATTTCTTACTTACAGTAAAAATGTGAATTTTATTGTATAAATATTTCGTTCAACACATGAATAGTTTCAACGCATGAATATTCTCAACACATGAGTATTGTCAACACATGAGTATTTTGTTTATTCAACACATGAATATAATTTATTTTCTAAATTGGAATGAGACCCACCCAATTACAATATAATGTTATTTATATAGATTCTATATAACACATGTATATAATAGCAATGATAAATAATCAACCATCATCTAAAGTGCAACACACAATTGCATAAGCATTAAATATAAATAATTAACGCTTATGTAACACCCCGTAATTTTGTTAATATTAATATTCACAAATTAAAGAATAACTAATCTCAGACGTGAGAATTGTGGGAAACGGGTTGCGCCATTGTGTTCGTCTCGAAATTCTGGTTGAAATAGAGTCCGAGTTTGCGTGATTTGGACTTCGTATGAAGGAGATATGGCCATCGAAAGTTTCAGAAAATTCAAAATTCGAAGTCAAACAGGCCAGGCGGGAAATTTCCCGCCCAGCACCCCAGGTCGACTGGGGAGTCGACTGGGCAGTCGACACCCCCAGGACCAGGTCGACTGCGCAGTCGACTTGGGTGTCGACCTGGTCCAGTCGGCCAGGTTTTGGCCGAGCCCAATTTTGAGCTGCTGATGTGTCTTTAGGGCTGAGTTGGCTAATTTGACGGTTCAGGTTAGTTCTGAGTTGATCTGACGGTCTAAATAAATCCTAAACTTTATATATACCTAGGTAGTCTCTCACTCTAAAATCACATGAAAAATAGAATAGCCGTCGTCATGCCATCGCCATGGAACTTGGTGTAGCCGCCGCCAACTAAGAAGGAAGAAAGCTAATCAAAACTCTAATTCTACTCAACTCTAAAGCAAATCAAGACTCTCTTTCTTTTCTAATTGTGAGTATGATGATCTTAATAAGATTATTAGCAAACTAATTAGATTAAGATGTGATATGGATCATAAGAAAATGATGTGAATTGTCATATATGTTGTTGTAAACCTTATGCTATCATGTATGTTGTAAATCCTATGTTATGTGATGATGATATCCTATATGTTGTAAATCATGCTATGATGATATTATATATGTTGCAAGTTTCTATGCTAAGTTGCGATGTTACAAAGCCAGATGTTATTATGTTGTAGTTAGCTTATGAATCATGATGTTGATTATATATATTTGGGCTATGATGATTCACATGATAAATCACATGTACCTATGCAAGTTTAGATTTATTAGTATGTATAATCTCACATATTGTATGACATCTATTTAGATCTAGAATTATGACATCTATTTAGATCTAGAATTATGTTATGACATGTGTGAGTTCTATGTGTTAGATGTTAGTTCACACCATCATTATGTTGCATAAACCACATATGCAAGTTTATACATGAACTTGGGTTATGATCATATTATGTAAGTTGTGACATTTAACCAAACAAGTTGACACCTTTAGATCCAAGACATGTGTAGTTTTATGCAAGTTTCACCCCTATTATGATTAGATCTATTTTATTTGTCAATATGTTGTGATAATTTATCTTTGTGCTATGAGTTAGACTATTCGAGTCTAACGTATATTTTGCGTTGAGTAAGCGAACGTATAACGTGGGGTAGGGGTAATATTAAGGATTTAATATTGAGAAAATTGGATGCAATTGATATGATTTTGCATACCATAAGTGAGTGTCCATAATTGAGTCAATTATGGACATCATTAAAATTGGAATTAATTAATAATTTGAATAGGGATATATTTAAAACTGGGGTAAAAGATTATAAGTGTTAATCAATGCTTAGGACACGAGGTTGAACTCGTTTGTGACGTAAAACTGCCCGGACCCTCCCGGCGAATCCAGTAGTCACAAATGTCAGCCCAATGTGAGAGGTCCTAGGCCCAAATTAAAAATAACAGTTGTAAAGACACGAGGTTAGACTCTTTTATGGTGTAAGACTTCCCGGACCCGCCCAGCGAATCCAGCTGCCATAAATGCCAGTCTAATGTGAGAGGTCTTTATGAGGTTATGGCCTGAATGAATTAAGAAATACTTAACCAGATAAACATGTGTAGTGGGACATGGGGGTTAAGTAGGTGCCTTGGGTGGCATGAGGAATCTAGTGGGTGCCTTTAGTGGCATTTGAAATACGATTAGTAAGACTTAACCAAACACACATGTAAATGAACATGACTAAGAAGAGGGTTAAGTGGGATATACTAGTGGGGACAAGCTTAGGTGGATAGCTTGTGGTAAATAATGGGGGCCCATTTCAACCAGTAACCCAAACGTATCTTTGTGGGCTCGACCCAAGTCGAGGACGGGACACGCATACTGGGCTTGACTATAAGAGGCCAAACGGATTAGCGGTGGCAACGCAAGTCCAACGGGTTTCATATGCGTGTGTGGACCCGGGCTGGTAGGTAAGACGTTGTTGCATCATGTAGGTATAAGCCGTGCATCCTCAAGTTGTATCGGGTTGCCACTTTAGGGGAGTGATACACCCCACTGTGGGGCCAGCACGGGTATCTACGAGTAGGGAGCCGATCGCAAGTGGGTAGTGGGGTACACCTAGCGGAGATAGGGGCAGGCGGCACCTATGTAGTCAGCTAGGGGTACACAAAGCTATTTATATAATTTCTAAGTTCGGTGAGTGGGATCAACCTTTAGGGTGACCGGTGTGGTGCAGTGTAGTAATTATTCGTTAGTATTAGGTGTGCCTTTAATGCTATCTTTATCTGCTCTTCCATACCCAATAGTTCATAGACATTTCCTTGTTTTCCAGCTTATGCCTTAGTCTAGTTATTTTGATAATAGTATTGTTAGAATTATCATACTCGCCAGGCTTTATGTCTGACCCCCTCTATTTCTATCTTTTTCCCCCTCCAGGTCCTCAGGGTGCGCCCAGCTCTAGCGGAGTTTGATTGGATTGCTTTATCTTTCTTTCGGAAAGCTTGGACCGCTGAAGTAAAGTCCTGCTTGTTATCTTCTTTAATGGCTATTTATGTAATGGGGTTATGTATTTTGTTTTATCAAGATGGATATTGTACTTGACTCTGATTTATGGTTTTTATGATGTAACAAACATGTTTAACTTCTGCTGCAATGAAATAAAGTTTTACATTTCCAGGTACTACTTATATCTGTCTTGTTGTAATTTTTCTGTTCTATATTCACTTAAAACCTCCATGAAGTTAATGCATTCCCCTTGTGAGTGACATTAATGGAAGTGGGGTGTTACACGTGGTATCTGAGCTTAAGGTTACCAGAACAGATAAATTTTTAGAAAAACTATTTTTCTAAAGTATTTTTGGAAGAAGTGTTTTAAAAAACATGTCTTGATGAGTAATTTAAAGAGGAAAGTTTTTATGAAAAACATAATCCCCAATAGCAATATATCTTTATCTTTCGAATTCTCCATTTTGAATCTTTCCTTTTTCGTTTCAGCATGGCGGAAGATCTTAACCTTCCGGAGGGTGTAACGATACCAGGATGGTATAATAGGTTATTAGAGGCTAGGGCCGTTGCGGGTCCAGCCAATGTTCCTCCACCACCAGTTGCACCCTCTCCTCCTCCTCCTCCCCCTCCTCGCGCTGATACTTTTGCAAAGACATGCAAGGAATTTAAGGCTATGGGTGGAAAACCTTTTCAAGGGTCAGAAACGTTTGTGGAAGCTAGAGATTGGCTTAAGGAGGTGGAAGAATTGCTAGAAATCTTTGAAGTAGAAGAAGGGAGGAAAGTCAAATTAGCAGCTTGGTTAATGAAGGGAGAGGCCTCGTTTTGTTGGGAGGTCACTAATGGGGAGCGTCCTGTTGATTCTTGGGCGGATTTCAGACGTAGGTTTGAGGCAAAGTTTCTCTCAAGGGCAGAAGAGAATCTATATATGGAAAGATTCTTGACATTAAAGCAAGGAAGCTCATCAGTGAAAGAATATGTCAACAAATTTAATCAGTTAGCAAGGTTTGGCTTGGACTTAGTGAACACGCTGGAGAAGAAGGCTCTGAGGTTCGTTAAAGGCTTGAATGAGCCGTTGCAAGGGTTGGTTATGACCCACATCCCTATGGGGTCCACCTTTGAGAAGCTAGTAGACATGGCACTCATGCACGAGGAGAAAGGCGCTAATGCTAATAAGGCACCCGAGAAGAAAGGGGATCAGAAGAAACCACAACAACAAAACAAGAAGGGTGGTAAAGACAATAATGGCAAAGGAAAGAAAAGATGCTTTAACTGTGGGACACCAGGCCATCTCAGCAAGGATTGTAGAAAGAAAAGGAAGACTGGCCGTTTTCACTGTGGTGAAGCGGGACATCTAGTGAAGGACTGCCCAAAGAAGGGGCAGAGGGCAGGGTCTACCTCGGGAGGACAGGTGCAGGGTCTTATGGCACCAGGGCAGGCAAAGGGACAAGTTCAGGCTCTCGCGGTCCCACCACTGCAAGAACGAGGTAGAACCATTTCTGTTGAAAGCTTAGTTTTTCTGTTTGATCATCATGTCCGTACCTTATTCGATTCGGGCGCATCGCATTCATTTATCTCTACATCATTTGTTGAATCACTGCACTTAAACACCAGTTTAATAGAGGATCCTTTAGTTGTTTCGAATCCAATTGGGGGCTCATCTTATTTGTCCATGATATGTTTGGATTTGAAAATTTCTATACTTAGCGTTGGGTTTAGATGCGATGCTTATGTTTTGGGCTTCACGGGCTATGGCCTAATTTTAGGAATGGATTGGTTATCCAGAAATGGGGCCGTTCTTAATTGTGAAAGGAGAGTAGTTAGGCTCATGACTCGCCTTGGCAACACTCTCGAAATCTTTTGTAATCCCATAAATTCCGTTATGCTAAGTTATCTAGAATCGCTTGACGCGTCGATGGAAAATCTACGATATGTTAAAGTAGTCCAAGAATATTCGGATGTGTTTGAGGAGGTGAAGGGCTTGCCTCTGAAGCGGGAGATAGATTTTCGAATATATCTTGTGGATAATGCAAAACCAGTATCTTTGCCAGTACGCCACATGGCTCCTCGTGAAAGGAGGGAACTCAATAAGAAAGTGAAGGAGTTGCTTGAGAAGGGGTTCATAAGACGTAGTATATTGGAGTGGGGTGCTCCAGTAGTGTTTGCCACGAAGGCGGATGGGTCCCTTAGACTTTGTGTGGATTATAGAGAACTTAATAAACTTACTAAGAAAAACAGACACCCACTGCCGAGGATTGACGATCTCTTCGATCAGTTAGTTGGCGCCTCAGTGTTTTCGCAGTTGGACTTAGCCACTGGTTTCCATTAGTTGAGAGTGGCTGAGGATAGCATTAACAA
Organism: Allium sativum; assembly: GCA_030737875.1. Lineage (NCBI taxonomy): Eukaryota > Viridiplantae > Streptophyta > Magnoliopsida > Asparagales > Amaryllidaceae > Allium > Allium sativum. The sequence goes on from CM060921.1 coordinate 285,633,806, forward strand.
GACTGCCTTTAGTACTCTGGACGGTACTTTGTTGATTTGATGAGTAGGGTGTTTAGGGAGTACCTTAATAAATTCGTGGTGGTCTTTGTAGACGACATCTTGATCTTTTCTAAGAATGAAGAAGAGCATGCCCTACATCTTAGGGAAGTGTTGGAGACCCTTCGAGCACATAATCTCAAAGCTAAATTTTCTAAGTGTCACTTCTGGAAGAAGGAAGTACGGTTCTTAGGGCACGTGGTTTCCAAAAAAGGGATAGCTGTGGATCCCGCGAAAGTAGGGTCCATCCAAGATTGGAAGGTCCCTAAAAATGCTACCGAAGTAAGGAGTTTCTTGGGGTTGGATGGCTACTATAGGAAGTTTATCAAAGACTTCGCAAAGATATCAGCTCCATTAACGCGTTTGATGAAGAAGAACCTAGTTTTCACATGGGACGTAGATTGTGATGATGCGTTCTAACGTTTCAAGAGCTTTGACTTCAGCCCCAGTCTTAGTGCTGCCAGACGGGAGTAAGCCGTTTACTGTTTATACCGATGCTTGTGGGACCAGACTAGGCACAGTCTTAACGCAAGAGGGTAGGGTAATAGCCTATGGTGGAAGGCAGTTGAGGGTGCATGAGAATAATTACCCCACGCATGACCTAGAGTTGGCCGCAATTGTTTTTGCGCTTGAGTCTTGGCGCCATTATCTTCTTGGCGAGAAATTCAAATTATTCACTCACCACAAATCTTTAAAATACTTATTCTCTCATAAGGACTTGAATTTAAGATAGCAAAGGTGGATGGAATTCTTAGTGTCCTACGACTTCGAAATAGCAGATAGCCCTGGCAAGGGTAACGTGGTGGCAGACGTCTTAAGTAGGAAAAGGCTGTCCTTGAGTCCGTTGTTTGTTGAACGGCGAAACTTAGAATTCATCTCTATGTTTGATTTTAGACCTTTCATTGACTTTGTACCCGGTTTGCTAGCATCCTTGGAGGTCAGACCTACGCTTTTGGGACGGATTGGTGAGGCATAGCGAGACGACCCACAGTTGGTTGAGTTAGTGGAGAAGCTCAAAAGAGGGGAGTCATCAAACCATCTCCGTAGGTATACCCTAGATGATAAGGGTTGGTTACGTAGAGATAGTAGACTTTGTGTACCACGAGACGAGGACTTGAGGAAGACTATTCTTGATGATGCACATCGTTCGAAGATGACCATTCATCCCGGTGGGGATAAGATGTACAAAGACATGAAGCGAGTTTTATTTTGGGCCGGTATGAAGAGGGATGTGGCCGAGTATGTCGCTAGATGCTTGGTGTGCCAACAAGTAAAAGCGGAGCAAAAGAAACCCGGTGGGTTGCTTCACCCATTGGAGGTTCCACTATGGAAGTGGGAAAGTGTCTCGATGGACTTTGTGGATGGATTACCAAGATCAAGGAAGGGTAATATGGGGATTTGGGTTATAGTAGATAGACTTACTAAAAGCGCCCATTTTATTCCCGTGAAGAGTAAGAGGACTGCTCCATGGTTAGCTTCTGTATACGTTCGAGAGATAGTTCGTTTTCATGGTGTTCCTTCTAACATAGTAAGCGACCGTGATCCTATCTTCACTAGCGAATTTTGGAAGAGCTTGCAAGAGGCGGTAGGGACTCAGTTATGTTTGAGCACCGCGTATCATCCTCAGATGGATGGCCAGACTGAGAGGGTGAATCGCATTCTAGAGGATCTTTTGAGGCTATGTATCCTAGACTTTGGGGGTACATGGGAAGATCATCTTCCGTTGGTAGAGTTCGCATATAATAACAGCTTTCAATCTAGCATTGGCATGGCACCTTTCGAAGCTCTTTATGGACGACCTTGTCGTTCACCTACATGTTGGTGGGAATCTACGGATAAGATCTTACTTGGGCCCGATATGATTAGAGAGACTTCGGAAAAGATCGACTTGATTCGAAGGGGGATGAAGACGGCGCAAGATAGGCAGAAATCTTAAGCAGACAAAAGGAGGATAGATCTTGAGTTTGATGTTGGGGACATGGTCTTTATCAAAGTGTCTCCATTACGGAATGTTGTTCGCTTTGGGTCCTTTGGGAAATTAGCACCAAGGTTTGTAGGGCCGTTTCCTATTAAGGAGAAGATTGGACAGATGGCGTATAGAGTGGAGTTGCCTGAGAGACTTAGTGGTGTACACGACGTATTCCATGTATCACATTTGAGGAAGTGTCTACACGAGACCGCGGAGGTGGTAGAGCCAAACTTGCTTAGAGAGGTGGAGATAGAGCGTGATGCGACGATTCGACGAGCTCCTACATGCATTCTTGGGTCGGAGATCAAGAAGCTGAGAAATCGAGAGGTCAGACTAGTCAAAGTTCAATGGGAAGATGATGAGAGCAACGCTACTTGGGAGACAGAAGCGAAGATGCGTTCGTTGTACCCTTTTCTTTTTGAGGGTATGTCTTTTAATTTCTCCTTTTTCGCTTAGCTTGTACTTATCTTATCTTTAGTATGTCCTCTCGCTAGTATCTTTGACCTTTAGTTAGGATAATCCTATGGTTGAAACATGTGTTTGAGACATGTTATGTATGATGGATGCAAAGTGGATGCAAGTGGTTGCTCGTGGACGCATATACACACACTATTAGGCACTAGATCGGCCCAGTCACTTCATATTGCATATTGCATATATATATGGATGTATTTAGTAAAATGGATGTATGAGGATTTTTTTATCATATGGATGCTGCATTCAGATGATGATTGTGCACACATATAGAGATAATATGTAGCATTAAGGAACTTTTGCATACATAATGGACGCATGGCACTATCATGGTTTGCATCAAGGAGGCCAACTGAATCAGTAGACCGCCTGATTTTGCATTAGATATGGACATATACACACACTGTGCATTTAAACATGAAAGCATTAGAAGTCTATAAGGACAATGGATGCATGTGTTTGATGGTTGAGTAGATGGACGATTGGATGTTAGGATATACATTCTTCTTGACTTGAAGATTTCGGGGTCGAAATTCTTTAAGGAGGGGAGAATGTAACACCCTGTAATTCTGTTAATATTAATATTCACAAATTAAAGAATAACTAATCTCAGACGTGAGAATTGTGGGAAACGGAATGCGCCATTGTGTTCGTCTCGAAATTCTGGTTGAAATAGAGTCCGAGTTTGCGTGATTTGGACTTCGTATGAAGGAGATATGGCCATCGGAAGTTTCAGAAAATTCACAATTCAAAATTCGAAGTCAAACAGGCCAGGCGGGAAATTTCCCGCCCAGCACCCCAGGTCGACTGGGGAGTCGACTGGGCAGTCGACACCCCCAGGACCAGGTCGACTGCGCAGTCGACTTGGGTGTCGACCTAGTCCAGTCGGCCAGGTTTTGGCCGAGCCCAATTTTGAGCTGCTGATGTGTCTTTAGGGCTGAGTTGGCTAATTTGATGGTTCAGGTTAGTTCTGAGTTGATCTGATGGTCTAAATAAATCCTAAACTCTATATATACCTAGGTAGTCTCTCACTCTAAAATCACATGAAAAATATAATAGCCGCCGTCATGCCGTCGCCATGGAACTCAGTGTAGCCGCCGCCAACTAAGAAGGAAGAAAGCTAATCAAAACTCTAATTCTACTCAACTCTAAAGCAAATCAAGACTCTCTTTCTTTTCTAATTGTGAGTATGATGATCTTAATAAGATTATTAGCAAACTAATTAGATTAAGATGTGATATGGATCATAAGAAAATGATGTGAATTGTCATATATGTTGTTGTAAACCTTATGCTATCATGTATGTTGTAAATCCTATGTTATGTGATGATGATATCCTATATGTTGTAAATCATGCTATGATGATATTATATATGTTGCAAGTTTCTATGCTAAGTTGCGATGTTACAAAGCCATGATGTTATTATGTTGTAGTTAGCTTATGAATCATGATGTTGATTATATATATTTGGGCTATGATGATTCACATGATAAATCACATGTACCTATGCAAGTTTAGATTTATTAGTATGTATAATCTCACATATTGTATGACATCTATTTAGATCTAGAATTATGACATTTATTTAGATCTAGAATTATGCTATGACATGTGTGAGTTCTATGTGTTAGATGCTAGTTCACACCATCATTATGTTGCATAAACCACATATGCAAGTTTATACATGAACTTGGGTTATGATCATATTATGTAAGTTGTGACATTTAACCAAACAAGTTGACACCTTTAGATCCAAGACATGTGTAGTTTTATGCAAGTTTCACCCCTATTATGATTAGATCTATTTTATTTGTCTATATGTTGTGATAATTTATCTTTGTGCTATGAGTTAGACTATTCGAGTCTAACGTATATTTTGCGTTGAGTAAGCGAACGTATAACGTGGGGTAGGGGTAATATTAAGGATTTAATATTGAGAAAATTGGATGCAATTGATATGATTTTGCATACCATAAGTGGATGGCCATAATTGAGTCAATTATGGACATCATTAAAATTGGAATTAATTAATGATTTGAATAGGGATATATTTAAAACTGGTCTTTTGTAAGTGTTAATCAATGCTTAGGACACGAGGTTGGACTCGTTTGTGACGTAAAACTTCCCGGACCTGCCCGGCGAATCCAGTAGTCCCAAATGTCAGCCCAATGTGAGAGGTCCTAGGCCCAAATCAAAGCATAACAGTTGTAAAGACACAAGGTTAGACTCTTTTATGGTGTAAGACTGCCCGGACCCGCCCGGCGAATCCAGCTGCCATAAATGCCAGTCTAATGTGAGAGGTCTTTATGAGGTTATGGCCTGAATGAATTAAGAAATACTTCACCAGATAAACATGTGAAGTGGGACGTGGGGGTTAAGTAGGTGCCTTGGGTGGCATGAGGAATCTAGTGGGTGCCTTTAGTGGCATTTGAAATACGATTAGTAAGACTTAACCAAACACACATGTAAATGAACATGACTAAGAAGAGGGTTAAGTGGGATATACTAGTGGGGACAAGCTTAGGTGGATAACTTGTGGTAAATAATGGGGACCCATTTCAACCAGTAATCCAAACGTATCTTTGTGGGCTCGACCCAAGTCGAGGACGGGACACGCATACTGGGCTTGACTATAAGAGGCCAAACGGGTTAGCGGTGGCAATGCAAGTCCAACGGGTTTCATATGCGTGTGTGGACCCCGGCTGGTAGGTAAGACGTTGTTGCATCGTGTAGGTATAAGCCGTGCATCCTCAAGTTGTATCGGGTTGCCACTTTAGGGGAGTGATACACCCCACTGTGGGGCCAGCACGGGTATCTACGATTAGGGAGCCGATCACAAGTGGGTAGTGGGGTACACCTAGCGGAGATAGGGGCAGGCGACACCAATGTAGTCATCTAGCGGTACACATAGCTATTTATATAATTTCTATGTTCGGTGAGTGGGATCAACCTTTAGGGTGACTGGTGTGGTGTAGTGTAGTAATTATTCGTTAGTATTAGGTATGCCTTTAACGTTATCTTTATCTGCTCTTCCATACCCAATAGTTCATAGACATTTCCTTGTTTTCCAGCTTATGCCTTAGTCTAGTTATTTTGATAATAGTATTGTTAGAATTATCATACTCGCCAGACTTTATGTCTGACCCCCTCTATTTCTATCTTTTTCCCCCCTCCAGGTCCTCAGGGTGGGACCAGCTCTAGCGGAGTTTGATTGGATTGCTTTATCTTTCTTTTAGAAAGCTTGGACCGCTGAAGTAAGGTCCAGCTTGTTATCTTCTTTAATGGCTATTTATGTAATGGGGATATGTATTTTGTTTTATCAAGATGGATATTGTACTTGACTCTGATTTATGATTTTTATGATGTAACAAACATGTTTAACTTCTGCTGCAATGAAATAAAGTTTTAAATTTCCAGGTACTACTTATATCTGCCTTGTTGTAATTTTTCTGTTCTATATTCACTTAAAACCTCCATGAAGTTAATGCATTCCCCTTGTGAGTGACATTAATGGAAGTGGGGTGTTACACGTGGTATCAGAGCTTAAGGTTACCAGATCAGATAAAATTTTTAGAAAAACTATTTTTCTAAAGTAGTTTTGGAAGAAGTGTTTTAAAAAACATGTCTTGATGAGTAATTTAAAGAGGAAAGTTTTTATGAAAAACATAATCCCCAATAGCCATATATCTTTATCTTTCGAATTCTCCATTTTGAATCTTTCCTTTTTCGTTTCAGCATGGCTGAAGATCTTAACCTTCCGGAGGGTGTAACGATACCAGGATGGTATAGGAGGTTATTAGAGGCTAGGGCCGCCGCAGGTCCAGCCAATGTTCCTCCACCACCAGTTGCACCCGCTCCTCCTCCTCCCCCTCCTCGCGCTGATACTTTTGCAAAGACATGCAAGGAATTTAAGGCTATGGGTGGAAAACCTTTTCAAGGGTCAGAAACGTTTGTGGAAGCTAGAGATTGGCTTAAGGAGGTGGAAGAATTGCTAGAAATCTTTGAAGTAGAAGAAGGGAGGAAAGTCAAATTAGCAGCTTGGTTAATGAAGGGAGAGGCCTCGTTTTGGTGGGAGGTCACTAATGGGGAGCATCCTGTTGATTCTTGGGCGGATTTCAGACGTAGGTTTGAGGCAAAGTTTCTCTCAAGGGCAGAAGAGAATCTATATATGGAAAGGTTCTTGACATTAAAGCAAGGAAGCTCATCAGTGAAAGAATATGTCAACAAATTTAATCAGTTAGCAAGGTTTGGCTTGGACTTAGTGAACACGCTTGTAATGACCCGAATTTCCGTACCCTTTGAGTCGACTAATAACACCACACATCCAACCCAAATGGCACAGAAATACGAATCATTATAAGAAAGAAGTTAGAGGATGAGAAATAGAAAGAAAGAAATATTAGAATAGAAGAAAACGAAGATCACAAACTCACAGCGGAACGAATAAAATATATTAGATAACATAAACTTTGAAACACAAATCAGTATTTGTATATACATACCATCATCAGAGCACAACAGCTATTTCTGGAACAGTTATAAACTCCTGTTTCCGGATACATAAACAGTACACAGCGGAAATATGATAGTCTATAGATAACAGGTGAAGCCTTCTGCTTCAAACTCCTCCAAGTGAATCTGTAAAATCCCGACTACTTGACTGCCCGTACAAATTTGGGCACCCAAGAGTTTAGGGAAAACAAAACAAAATAAACTATGGGTCAATCATGGGACTGGTGTGAGTAAACTCCAACCATTTGTTTAACTTCCAAAATCCTTTCGAAAGAAATGATAATCGTAAGACCGATCCACACATAAACACGGACGGTTTTTACCTTACGATAACTAAAAATATATTTGATATCAAATCCAGTGATATTATAATAGTGTCTACAACAAATAAATAGAATCTAGCGGAACGCTTGCATCTCACGCTCCGTATATAATATAAAATCAAAAACCGCAGGGCGCTTATTGGAGATTGGATTTCCAACATGACAAGGTATGGGACCACCTGCCGATAGTGTATCTCTAGAGACGAATACACTGGGTTCAAAAAGAACATCTTGCAACCCGGCCCACACATGACCGACCACTCATTTCGCTTGAGTGTATCGAATGTATACCACCGACGGTTGGGATCAGCAACCGCCTCCCGAAAAGGGACAGCATCGATAGATTTAAGAAGCAAAAGGAATTTCTCTAGATAGGTGGTTATACACCCTAATGGGAGCGACCCACATAGCCATGTTGCCTTCCCGATTTTTGTCCAATTTCGGGTTGTGAGGCCTGAGGTTTGAATTATCTTCCAGAACATCTGGCCACTATTCACTTTGAATGCCACATCGTCATACCCGCCAAATCACAAATTGATTTCCCCAAAAATACCACGGGTATAAAGCTAAGAGGAACGAATTCCTTCGCCACCAAACGTAAGTACGTTTGAAGAGATCAACTTACGCGATCCGTTAGATATACTCTGTCAGACATTCGTCCATTCACGTTGTCCTGGGATTGGACAAACCGAAGGTACTATTCCGTACATCCATCTTAGGCACTGTTATCTAAGACTTATACAATAGCCCTTGCACCTTATTCCGTCTTCAATTATCTTTGACATATATGATTTGCAACGCTTATGCCAATACAGAGTGGTTCTTTGGATAATAATCCAACCGGTCTCTCCATATTAACAACGTCAAAATGGTCAAAAACTTCGATAGTCGGTGAGTTAACTATCAAAGAAAACCAAGTGTGCAAACAACGATATCATTTCCAAATGGAAATTTTGTCGATCAATCATCATTTAACATTTATCTCTTTAGTTCATAAATTTACTTATCTCATGTTTCTATATATTCTAAATTCCTATTTCTATTATCAGAAAAACATTTCTGAATTTTCGTTTGGAAAACATTTCCAAAACTCCTTCACGATCAAACCTTACCACTCCTTAGTTAAGAAGGAAGTCAATCAAGTTGGGGTATAATTACCTCTCAGACCTTAACTGAACAACGTTTTAACTTTGAAATGGTCAAAGTTTATCTTTTAAATCTTTAACAACTTCTTATGTAACTCTCGGATTCTAATCTAAGAATACTCTTTCTTTACAGAAAAATGTTGATTATAACGGTAGCGTTATAATCGCTGTCTCTAAATATTTGATTTATAAAACATTGCTTTTAACAACAGCGTTACAACCGCTGTCTAAAATTTTAGAACATTTATTATAGCAATAGCATTAAGATCGCTGTTAAGATTTTCAAAACATCTTTTGTAACAGCAGCGCTAAAATCACTGTCTAGAATTTACCAACACTTGTTATAGTGGTAGCGTTAAAATCACTATCTAGAATTTTCAAAACATTTATTATAGCAGCATTATAATCGCTGTGTTTTCAAATATTTGATTTATATAAAAATATACTTGTACTTATTAATTTAATTAATAAGTAAATAATCAAATAATTAAATAACTAAATTTGATTCGAAACAGAAGTAAAAGTGACTACTTCCCTTAATTCGATAAAATCGAATTCCAATAAACAACTTTCTCTCGAATAATCTATATTCGATTTCTAATCCCATTTGAGATAAAACACATCACTTTCTTTTAAAGCGACTACTCATTTCTCCCTTTCTCATTCAAGTTCCAACTTAGATTTAAATTTCCAATCTGAATTTCCTTTGTAGATAATTCATTTGAAAAATACTTTCTTTGACCCATTATTCACTTTTAATCGTAAATATATTCCTTTTATATAAAATCAAATCAGTTTGATTTTTATACTTAAAAAATAATATCTTCATCTATTTATAACCTTTATTTAGAATGACTCACATAAGTCTCATTCCTTTTTATTTTAATCATTTAAAATCTCGTTTAACTTATTCTTGATAATAGCTAAGTTTTAAATCTCATTTCAACTATTGGCTTTAAAACCGATTTCCACTTCTCCATATAAATTCAAATTTGAATTTATATTTCAATATATCCAATGATAAATAATTCAATTAATATATTTTCTCATTCATAAACAAATCCTTGATTCATTCATCTGAACAAGTTTTCTATTTTCATCTCTATTCAAAATTAAATCTCTATTTTTGAAAATAAGTTTCCTTTTTAACACTCCAATTTCCTTTTCGATACCTGAAAATATTTTGTAGTACTTAAATACCAATACTCTAGGTCAGGGTAGTTTAAACACAACAAAGTCAATTACTGGTTATATATATCATATCATACATCACAACCAAGGAAAAACAGTAATATAAATATTGAGGAACCCAGTTGGGTCCCTCCAACCTGTTTCCCTGCATCCACAGATGTTAATAACATCAATAATATTATTTCACATCAATATGAAATGTCAAACTAAAGATCGATCAACGATGTAATCCTATGAAGCAGTTTCATCAACTATTCAACAAAGCAACCATCACACAGTATAAAATAAATTTACAATACGTTTATATAAAAAAAAATAAACGAAGCAGAGTTAGTGAGTTTACTCACCTTGGTTCGCAGTTGATGGCTCTGCTTTCATTCTATTTTAAAATCAAACAGATGTTTGATTTTATCACTAAAATACAACAGCTCCATTCTCAGCCACGTTAGTTCCAAAATGTCGATCTCGTTGTAACAATCCCAATGTGACCGATTTTGTTGAATTCTTAATTATTCTTAAATCATGATTTGCCCATTTTAATGTTCCTTCCTCGATATAAACTTCTGTTTCTTACCAACTATAATAGCTGTTTCTCCACTGTGAACTTGCAATGTTTCGATTTCCCCCTTTGACGGAACATGAATGAACCCAGCATAAATAAAAGCAGCTCTTGTACTGTCCAACTCAGATGAACGAAAACCCTACTGTCCGTCACCTTTCATCACCTTGTCCACCATAACAGACCACACAAATGAATCCAATTTATAATCCCATCTTCCTGGTAAACACCCACGGTCGATGTTCCCACTGACTTCAGCAAATCTAAATAACTATCAACACCTCTTATCCTCTCTGTTAGTCACCATTCTCAGTTATAAATGTCTTCGCTAATGGCCAAAATTAATTAACGCTAACTTCCCATCAACATATTCTCCTTTTAAACTTCTTCTCCACTTAAAAACCATTTGCCAAATACTTCCTTCACCAGACCAAACTAAACCATCTCTAATTATTTCATCTCCACAAACTGCTTCTACAAATTCCATTTCACACTTTCATCTCGCCAATCGTTCATCCCCTTCCTTTGGAACTCCCAGTACATATATTCAATTTCACGCCCACTCAAATGACCGAACTCCCATCCCTTCCTCACTCCATTTAGTCACACCAAACTCCACACCAAACTCCTTCACGTTGACCCTACTCCACGCAGCAAGTGCCAGAGCGTGCCCTCGTAAACTCGAAACCCCTCAATACAAAATTCATCACCACATTCTTCAGCTCCATGAGCACTCGGAACCCCTCCCTTATCCCTAGACTTGAACACCCAGGTAGGAACCCGAACCCCGTTTCACTATCGCAACTAACTCGAACCCTATGTCGGTCGCGAGATCACCCAGTTCCGCCCTTGGCAATGATAAGCCGATGCCCAGTTCCACCTTTTCGTGATTTTGTTCTGTATTGAATTTTGCTTTCTATGATTTGGATATTGAATTTCGATTCTATAAAAATATTTCTCTCATCGAAATTCTGGGTTGTATTTGAAATAACGAGAAATTGAAATGAGAATTGGGAATTTGGTTTGTATCTGAGAAAATTGGAGAGCAAAAAGGACACCAGTATTTAAAAGAGATGAAAGTTTGGTGGTCACGGCAAACCAATACCTTGGTATGCACGGCAGTAGTTGGTTTGGGCATCACGAAATTGAAATCGTGGAGAACACGCCGTCTAAAGATTGGCCCTCACGTTGTTCTTTCTTTGTTTATAATAAACACTATCGATTTCTTACATGGTAGCCGATTCTTACTGATCCCTGACATAGGTTGTAAATCATATTTAATTCATACTCCCCTGTTGGTTTAGTCTTACATATCAGGAGTGAACGTCCATTTAGGATGCAAAAGAAATATTAGTGTAACTTAGAAGATAGAATAGAACAATTGTGCGTATATATACATATATAAATTTAATATTATAACGAAACTTCGCGGTGAAGTATCAAGTAAAACAAATCACAGTCGACTTCTGTTTACTGATAAAAAGGCTAATCTTGGTGTAAAAAGGTATTCTGAACCCAATGGGACAAGTTTCGTCGAATTCCGACATCGTTTGAAAAAAATTCCTTTATAAAACCAGAAATAAACAGGCGTTTAAATTTTTCACGATCACTAGATAAATCTAAACAACATGAAACTTTGAAATCTTACAATAATTTATCGATACGAACCCAACGGCACCAGTTTCGTCGCATTCTGAGACTGTTCTCCCGGTAGGCATTTTTACGCGCACCGCAATACCATTTCGAACACCAAATTACACGATCTCCAAAAATAACAAACTATATAACTATTCTGACTCTAATCGATGATACGAACTCAACGGAATTGGTTTCGCGGCCTAATTCGATCGTCTGCTCAGGTTACACTCAAATATCGTTTCATTAAATAAATTCCTTAAAAATTCTTATATGTAATTCAAATAAAATATTTAAATCAAATTTAAATATTCATAATTCAACGACTAAAAATCCGGGTCATTACAACGCTGGAGAAGAAGGCTCTGAGGTTCGTTAAAGGCTTGAATGAGCCGTTGCAAGGGTTGGCTATGACCCACATCCCTATGGGGGCCACCTTTGAGAAGCTAGTAGACATGGCACTCATGCACGAGGAGAAAGGCGCTAATGCTAATAAGGCACCCGAGAAGAAAGGGGATCAGAAGAAACCACAACAGCAAAACAAGAAGGGTGGTAAAGACAATAATGACAAAGGAAAGAAAAGATGCTTTAACTGTGGGACACCAGGCCATCTCAGCAAGGATTGCAGAAAGAAAAAGAAGACTGGTTGTTTTCACTGTGGTGAAGCGGGACATCTAGTGAAGGACTGCCCAAAGAAGGGGCAGAGGGCAGGGTCTACCTCGGGAGGACAGGTGCAGGCTCTTATGGCACCAGGGCAGGCAAGGGGACAAGTTCAGGCTCTCGCGGTCCCACCGCTGCAAGAACGAGGTAGAACCATTTCTGTTGAAAGCTTAGTTTTTCTGTTTGATCATCCTGTCCGTACCTTTTTCGATTCGGGCGCATCGCATTCGTTTATCTCTACATCATTAGTTGAATCACTACACTTAAACACCAGTTTAATAGAGGATCCCTTAGTTGTTTTGAATCCAATTGGGGGCTCAACTTATTTGTCCATGATATGTTTGGATTTGAAAATTTCTATACTTAGAGTTAGGTTTAGATGTGATGCTTATGTTTTGGGCTTCACGGGCTATGGGCTAATTTTAGGAATGGATTGGTTATCCAGAAATGGGGCCGTTCTTGATTGTGAAAGGAGAGTAGTTAGGCTCATGACTCGCCTTGGCAACACTCTCGAAATCTTTTGTAATCCCATAAATTCCGTTATGCTAAGTTATCTAGAATCGCTTGACGCGTCGGTGGAAAATCTACGATCTGTTAAAGTAGTCCAAGAATATTCGGATGTGTTTGAGGAGGTGAAGGGCTTGCCTCCGAAGCGGGAGACAGATTTTCGAATATATCTTGTGGATAATGCAAAACCAGTATCTTTGCCAGTACGCCACATGGCTCCTCGTGAAAGGAGGGAACTCAATAAGCAAGTGAAGGAGTTGCTTGAGAAGGGGTTCATAAGACGTAGTATATCGGAGTGGGGTGCTCCAGTAGTGTTTGCCATGAAGGCGGATGGGTCCCTTAGACTTTGTGTGGATTATAGAGAACTTAATAAACTTACTAAGAAAAACAGACACCCACTGCCGAGGATTGACGGTCTCTTCGATCAGTTAGTTGGCGCCTCAGTGTTTTCGCAGTTGGACTTAGCCACTGGTTTCCATCAGTTGAGAGTGGCTGAGGATAGCATTGACAAGACTGCCTTTCGGACTCCGGACGGTTTCTATGAATGGCTAGTGATGCCCTTCGGTTTGACAAACGCCCCCGCATACTTTGTTGATTTGATGAGTAGGGTGTTTAGGGAGTACCTTAATAAATTCGTGGTGGTCTTTGTAGACGACATCTTGATCTTTTCTAAGAATGAAGAAGAGCATGCCCTACATCTTAGGGAAGTGTTGGATACCCTTCGAGCACATAATCTTAAAGCTAAATTTCCTAAGTGTCACTTCTGGAAGAAGGAAGTACGGTTCTTAGGGAACGTGGTTTCCAAAAAAGGGATAGCTGTGGATCCCGCGAAGGTGGACACCCAAGATTGGAAGGTCCCTAAAAATGCTACCGAAGTAAGGAGTTTCTTGGGGTTGGCTGGCTACTATAGGAAGTTTACTAAAGACTTTGCAAAGATATCAGCTCCATTAACGCGTTTGACAAAGAAGAACCTAGTTTTCACATGGGACGTAGATTGTGATGATGCGTTCCAACGTTTGAAGAGAGCTTTGACTTCAGCCCCAGTCTTAGTGCTGCCAGACGGGAGTAAGTCGTTTACTGTTTATACCGATGCTTGTGGGACAGGACTAGGCGCAGTCTTAACGCAAGAGGGTAGGGTAATAGCCTATGGTGGAAGGCAGTTGAGGGTGCATGAGAATAATTACCCCACACATGACCTAGAGTTGGCCGCAATTGTTTTTGCGCTTAAGTCTTGGCGCCATTATCTTCTTGGCGAGAAATTCGAATTATTCACTGACCACAAATCTTTAAAATACTTATTCTCTCAGAAGGACTTGAATTTAAGACAGCAAAGGTGGATGGAATTCTTAGTGTCCTACGACTTCGAAATAGCAGATAGCCCTGGCAAGGGTAACGTGGTGGCAGACGCCTTAAGTAGGAAAAGGTTGTCCTTGAGTCCGTTGTTTGTTGAACGGCGAAACTTAGAATTCATCTCTATGTTTGATTTTAGACCTTCCGTTGACTTTGTACCCGGTTTGCTAGCATCCTTGGAGGTCAGACCTACGCTTTTGGGACGGATTGGTGAGGCACAGCGAGACGACCCACAATTGGTTGAGTTAGTGGAGAAGCTCAAAAGAGGGGAGTCATCAAAACATCTCCGTAGTTATACCCTAGATGATAAGTGTTGGTTACGTAGGGATAGTAGTCTTTGTGTACCACGAGACGAGGACTTGTGTAACACCCCACGCCCGCTATGGTCACTCACTAAGGGAATGCCATAGCATCGGTGGAGTATTTTAGTGAATATAGAACAGAAAAATTACAACAAGACAGATATAAATAGTACTTGAAATTTTAAAACATCATCTCATAACAGCGGAAATAAACATGTCTGGTTACATCATAAAACCACGATAAAAGTCAAGTACAATATCCATCAAAATAAAGAAGTACATAATCCCACTCTCTCATACAATAGCCAGAAAAGATAATTGGATAACTGGAGCTTTACATCCACCCAAGCTCCTAAAGACTGAAACAGCAATCCGATCAAGCTCTACTACTGCTAGGATCCACCGTAGGACCTGAGGGTTGGGAAAAAGATAAAAACAACGGGGTCAGACATAAGTCTGAGTGAGTCCTATAACCCTAACAATACAACCATTAAAGTAATTAGGGTATGACATAAACAAGGTACGGTACCTCTGGGGATAATGACTACACTAAGTAGCCAACTAAACACAGAATATATTAAGACGACCGGAAAGACGCATTTATCCACCCAAGGATAATTACTAGATTGCACCAACCCAGATCTACCCACCCAAGAGTAATTCCTACACTGCACCACACCAGTTCTACCCACCCAAGGGTAATTCCTACTTAAAGGTTGATCCCACTAAGTGTACTTAGTAATTTTAACCAGTAGTTTCGTGTACCCCTACCTAGGTGCCGTCTGCCCCTATCTTTACTAGGTGTACCCACTACTCCCAAGCGATCGGCTCCCTACCGTAGATACCCGTGCTGGTCCCACGATTGGGGTGTATCATTCCCCTAAAGTGGCTACCAGATAATATCAACAGTGCACGGCTTTATATCTACACGATGCAACAACGACTTACCAACCAGCCCGGGTCCACACACGCATATGAAACCCGTTGGTCCCGCGTTGCCACCGCTAACCCGGTTTGGCCTCTTATAGTCAAGCCCAATATGTGTGTCCCGTCACTCGACCTGGGTCGAGCCCACAAAGATACGTTTGGGATATTGGTTGAAATGGGCCCCCACAAGCTACTACTTAAGCTTGTCATTTTATCTAGTGAATCCCACTTAACTCGTTAACCATGTCCACCTACATGTTACAAATTTTTGGTTAAGTCTTTCAATCATATTTTAATTGCCATTTAAGGCCCCCACAAGCTACTACTTAAGCTTGTTATTATATTTAAATTGCCACTTAAGGCAACCACTAGATTTCCGCATGCCACCCACAGCACTTACTTAACCCTTCATCCATGTTTTAATTTACATGTTCCACTTTGGTTAAGTACTCTAATCGTATTTTCACATGCCACCCATGGCACTTACTTAACCCTTTAATCATGTTTAATTACATGTTTCACTTTGGTTAAGTATTCTAATCGTATTTTTCATTGCCACCCGAGGCAACCCACTAGTCTCCTCATGCCACCCAAGGCACCCACTTAACCCCTCATGTCCCACTACATGCTAATATGGTTAAGTGTTTCTTAATTCATTAATTAAGATCATGACCTCATAAAGACCTCTCACATTAGACCGTCTTTTATGACAGTTGGATATGCCGGTTGGTTCCGGGCAGACTTCTGTCATCAAAAGGGTCTAACCTCGTGTCTCTACTTTAATCATGTATTTACTTTATGACTAAGACCTCTCACATTGGGCCAATTGTTTGTAGCCGCTGGATGGCCGGTCGGTTCCGGGCAGACTTCCGCTACAAAAGGGTCCAACCTCGTGTCTTAGTTGATTAATTACACCTAATTAATCACCCCCATATTAATTATCCCTAATTAATATCAAGTTTTCATAACATGGGTAGACCTAACTCAATAGGTAAATTCCCATGGGGTAGACCTAACTCAATAGGTAAATTCCCACTTATGCTTAATCATTTTATGGTATGCTTAATCATAACCATTTCACACCATTCATTTACATGTCTATTAACCCCATCGTTTCCCCACGCACTTATGCTAACACGACATATTTCCAAGAGAAGATTCTCTCACACTTAACATGGGTTTCACTTAGCACACAATAGCATTAACATGGGTTAAAAGGTGTCTACTTACATCATAATATTAACCCAACTAGCATTGCTAAATAACCCAACTTGCATGAACATACATATGTCATATCTAAAGGCAACTTGCATAAGTGTTCATAGGTTATACAAAGATGAACTTGCATGTGTCTTAAAGGTGTGAACTTGCACAACATGTTACATGTTAACTTGCATAACATCATACACATAACTTGCATGATATCATAAACATAACTTGCATATCTACATACACATAACTTACATAACATCATGCATATAACTTGCATAATCTCATACACCTAACTTGCATATGAACTTGCACCACAACATGCACATAACTTACATAACATCATACACATACTTGCATAACATGTTGATCTTGCATATAAGCATACACATAACTTGCTTAACATGTTGAACTTGCATATATGACTTGCATCTTAAAAGAGGGTAAACATGCATAGCATATAAAGATGTTATCTCACATATGTATGCATCACATTTAAGAGGGTAAACTTGCATGTCATGATTTATGCATAATACCAAACACTTAGCATGCATAAAACCCAATACTTAACATGCATACAATCAAATACTTAGCATGCACAAAATCAAATACTTAGCATGCATAACACCAAATACTTAGCATGCATAAAATCACATGCATAACTTGCATTTCATGTTACATATACTTGCATATGTTCTCACATATAGTTTGCATAACATGTTACATATGCATAAATGTTCAACATAATATTTTACATCATAAAACATGGCAATAAACTTGCATATGGCATAAAACTTGCAATTCACATATCATACAACTTGCATAAACTCACTTATCCACAAACATAACCATGTCTTATCACATCCTACCATAATCAATTTAACAATTGATTATTAAAGCTATAGGAACTCACCAAAACCAAGATTAGCAAACTTATGAAGTGGAATTAGTGGCTTCAATTGAAGGAGATGTTGATTAGCTTGCAACCCTTCATTGATTTGTGGAGGCCATGCTCAAATTCCATTTTGCCATAGTTTAGTTACAAGACCTAATTATGAATGAATTAGGGTAGGGTTGGGGTCTTATTTATAGGATTAGGTGAGTGTTTTAGGCCCTTAGATTAACCCTAGGTTAGATTAGGACCCTTAGATTTAGGAAATCTCTAGAACCAGCCCACTAGGCCAGCACAAGGACCCAAACTGGTGCACCCAGTTTTACTGGGCGTCGCACCCCTGTCGACAGGCAAGTCGACAGGGCAGTCGACACCCCTGTCGACAGCCCTGTCGACAGCGCTGTCGACATGGCTAGGGCGGGAATTTTTCCCGCCTGGCCCCCACTGGCCCCAATTCAAAATCTGATTATTTAAATATTAAACGTTGTTTTTATCTTTGAATTTTCTGAAAACTTCTTTGGGCCATAACCGGGCCATACGGACTCCGATTCTCGAAAACTCGGACTCTATTTCGCGTATTTTTCCGAGACGAACGCAATGGCGCAGCCCATTTCCCCCAATTCTCACATCTGAGATTATTTATTCTGTAATTAGTGAAATTTTAGCATTAACCGAAATTCGGGGTGTTACATTCTCCCCTCCTTAAAGGATTTCGTCCCCGAAATCTCTAAGCTAAGGAGAATGCATATCCTACCATCCAAACAACCATCTAATCAATCCATCAAACACGGGTATCCATTGTCCTTAAAACAATTTCTAATGATGTATGAGCATATGCAAAGAGTGTGTGTATATGTTCCCTATCTAATGTATGAACATATGCAAACCATGATAGTGCCATGCATCCATTATGTATGCGAAAGAACCCTATCGACACATACAATATCTACATGAGTGCACAATCATTCACCAAGATGCATCATCCATATGATAACACAATCATTAGACATCCATAAATATAGCTTCCTACACACAATTTTATGCAATATGCAATATGAAGTGATTGAGCCGATCTAGTGCCTAGAGTGTGTGTATATGCATCCACGAGCAACCACTAGCAACCACTTGCATCCACATGCATCCATCAAACATAACATGTCTCAAACACATGTTTCAGCCATAGGTTTTTCCTATCTAAATGTCAAAGGTACTAACGAGAGGGCATACTAAGGATAAGATAAGCACAAGATATGCGATGAAGGAGAAGCAAAAGGACATACCCTCCGAAAGAAAAAGGGTACCTCGAACGCATCTTCACTTCCGTCTCCTAGGTAGCGTCGCTCTCTTCATCACCCTTTTGTACTTTGACTAGTTGAACCTCTCTGTTTCTCAACTTCCAAATCTCTGACCTAAGGATGCAAGCAGGAGCTCGTCGAATAATCGCATCACACTCTACTTCCACTTCTCTAAGCAAACTCGGCTCTACCACCTCTGCGGTCTCGTGTAGGCACTTCCTCCCATGGAATACATCCTGTACACCACTAAGTCTGTCGGGCAACTCCACCAATGGAAGATGCTCCTCCCATGTACCTCCAAAATCCAAGATATATAGCCCCACAAGGTCTTCTAAGATATGATTCACCCTCTTGGTCTGGCCGTCCGTCTGAGGATGGTATGTGGTATTCAAACACAACTGAGTCCCTATTGTCTCTTGCAAACTTTTCCAAAACTCTCTAGTGAAGATAGGATCTCGATCGCTCACCATACTGGACGGTACACCATGAAATCTTATAATCTCTCGAATATAAACTGAAGCTAGACATGGAATAGTCCTCTTGCTCTTCACGGGTATGAAATGGGCACACTTAGTAAGTCTATCTACTACAACCCAAATCCCCGTATTACCCTTCCTTGATTTTGGTAATCCTCCGAGACACTATCCCACTTCCTTAGCAGAACTTCCAATAGGTGAAGCAACTCACTTGGTCTCTTTTACTCCGCTTTCACCAAGCATCTAGCGACATACTCGGCCATGTCTTTCTTCATACCGGCCCAGAAGAAAACTTGCTTCGTGTTTTGGTACTTCTTATCCCCACAGAGATGTATGGTCATCCTCGAACGGTGTGCATCATCAAGAATAACCTTCCTCAAACCCTCGTCTTGTGGTACTCAAAGTCTACCGTCTCTACGCAAGCACCCCCTATTGTCTAGGGTGTACCTACTCAAATGGCTGGACGACTCCCCCTCTTATGAGCTTCTCTATCAACTCAACCAACTGTGGGTCGTCCCTTTGGGCTTCCCCAATCCGCCCCGGAAGAGTAGGTCTAACCTCCAAGGATGCTAGCAAACCTGGTATATAATCAATGGGAGGTCTAAAGTCAATCATAGAAATAAACTCCAAGCTCCGTCGTTCAACGAACCACAACTCGAGAACAACCTTTTTCTACTTAAGGCGTCCGCTACCATGTTACCCTTACCGTGGGTGCACGCTATCTCAAACTCATAGGACGCTAAGAATCCTACTCACTTTTGCCGTCTTAAGACTATGCGCCTGAAGAGTCTCCAATACTTCCCTAAGATGTAGGGCAGGTTCTTCTCCACTCCTAGAGAAAATCAGGATATTCTCCCATGCAAAATCATCACAACTATCCATCTCTCACGCAGACCACCTTAGTCGAACTCGACATCCCCCAAATGCAAGCCCCAATGGCCTAAACCAATATCAGACAAACACCCAAGGGATACCTCCTTCGAATTCAGACGTCCTACGTGAGATGATACTAGTAAAAACGGCTAAATAATTAAGCCCTTGCCCAACTCTGGATGTCCTCGCCAGTCTCACTCCCAAACCACCGTTTTCCCTTAACTGGCTTTGCTCATCCTATTGAGCACATACTAAAACTTTTTTTCACTCCTAGAAAAGACCAAGATGTCGTTTATAAAGACCATCACAAACTTATTCAGGTACTCCCTGAACACCCTTTTCATCATATGCGGGGGCGTTCGTCAAACCAAATGGCATCATCAGCCACTTATAAAAACCATCCGGAGTCCTAAAGGTAGTCTTTTCCATACTATCCTCAGTCACTCTCAACTGACGAAACCCTCATGGCTAAGTCCAACTGCGAAAATACTGAGGCGCTCACTCACTGATCAAAGAGATCATCAATCCTTAACAACGGGTGTCTATTCTTCTTTGTGAGTTTATTTAGTTCTCTTTAACCTACACAAAGTCTGAGGGACCCATCCGCCTTCGTGGCAAAAACTACCGGAGCACCCCACTTCGATATACTTCGTCTTACGACCCCTTCTCAAGCAAATCGCCTACTCGCTTATGGAGTTCCCTCCCCTCACGAGGAGCCTTGTGGCACACTGGCCAAGATACTGGTTTGGCATCGTCTACCAGATATATTCGGAAGTCAATCTCCCGCTCCGGAGGTAAGCCCTTCACCTCCTCCAAACACATCCGAGTGTTCCCGGACCACTCTATAAATTGCAAACTCTCGACCGACGTGTCAAGCGATTCTAGATAACTTAGCATAACAGATTCTATGGGATTACAAGAGATCTCAAGAGTGTCACCCAAGCGGCCCATAAGCCTAACAACTCTCCCCTCAAAATCAAGAACGGCACCCCTACTGGATAACCAGTCCATGCCCACTAACCCATAGCCCGTGAAGCCCAACAAGCATCACATCTAAACCCAACGCTAAGTATAGAAACTTTCAAACCCAAACACATCATGGAGCCCAATTGGGTTTGAAACAACTAAGGGATCATCTACCAACTGGTGTCTCAGTGCAGTGACTCTACTAGTAATGATGAGATAAACGAACTCAATGCGTCAAAATCAAATAAAGTACGGACAGGATGATCGATCAGAAAAACTAGACTTTCAATAGAAGTAGTTCTACCTCTTTCCCGAATCGCGAGAGCCTGTACTTGCCCCCTAGCCTGACCTGGTGCCACATGAGCTTGCACCTGTCCTCCTGAGGTAGACCCTGTCCTTTGCTCCTTCTTTGGACAGTCTTTCATCAGATGCCCTGCTTCGCCACAGTGGAAGCAGCCAGTCTTAGTCTTCTTGTGACAATCTTTGTTTAGGTGGCCTAGTGTCCCACAATTGAAGCACCTCTTCTTTCCCTTGCCACCGTTGCCTTTCCCACCCTTGTTTTGCTGTTGCTGTTGAGGTCTCTTCTGATCTCCTTTCTTCTCGTGTGCTTTACTAGCATTGGGACCTTTCTCTTCCTCATGCATATTTTCTTCCGCTTTTGAGAGAAACTTTGCCTCAAACCTATGCCTGAAATCCACCCAAGAGTCAATCGGGCGTTCTCCATTAGTGACCTCCCACCAGAACGAGGCCTCTCCTTCCATTAACCAAGCGGCCAACCTGACTTTCTTTCCCTCTTCTACTTCCAAGATTTCCATCAATTCTTCCGTCTCATTAAGCCAATCCCTAGCTCCCACAAAAGGTTTTCCTCCCATAGCCTTAAACTTCCTACAAGTCATAGCAAAAGTATCCGCGCGAGGAGAAACGAGTGCAACGGGTGGAGGAGGAACATTTGCTGGACCTGCAGCGGCGGCCCTAGCCTCTAACAACCTCCTATACCATACTGGTACCGCTACACTATCCGGAAGATAAAGATCTTCAGCCATGCTGAGACGAAAAAGTGAAAGATTCAAAACGGAGAATTCGAGAGATAAAGATATGGCTATCGGGGATTATGCTTTTCTTTCAAAAACTTTTCTCTTAAAAGACATGTTTTTGAAAATATTTCTTCCAAAAATGTTTTTAGAAAAATAGTTTTCTAAAACTTTTATCTGTTCTGGTAACCTTTGCTCTGATACCACGTGTAACACCCCACGCCCGCTATGGTCACTCACTAAGGGAATGCCATAGCATCGGTGGAGTATTTTAGTGAATATAGAACAGAAAAATTACAACAAGACAGATATAAATAGTACTTGAAATTTTAAAACATCATCTCATAACAGCGGAAATAAACATGTCTGGTTACATCATAAAACCACGATAAAAGTCAAGTACAATATCCATCAAAATAAAGAAGTACATAATCCCACTCTCTCATACAATAGCCAGAAAAGATAATTGGATAACTGGAGCTTTACATCCACCCAAGCTCCTAAAGACTGAAACAGCAATCCGATCAAGCTCTACTACTGCTAGGATCCACCGTAGGACCTGAGGGTTGGGAAAAAGATAAAAACAACGGGGTCAGACATAAGTCTGAGTGAGTCCTATAACCCTAACAATACAACCATTAAAGTAATTAGGGTATGACATAAACAAGGTACGGTACCTCTGGGGATAATGACTACACTAAGTAGCCAACTAAACACAGAATATATTAAGACGACCGGAAAGACGCATTTATCCACCCAAGGATAATTACTAGATTGCACCAACCTAGATCTACCCACCCAAGAGTAATTCCTACACTGCACCACACCAGTTCTACCCACCCAAGGGTAATTCCTACTTAAAGGTTGATCCCACTAAGTGTACTTAGTAATTTTAACCAGTAGTTTCGTGTACCCCTACCTAGGTGCCGTCTGCCCCTATCTTTACTAGGTGTACCCACTATTCCCAAGCGATCGGCTCCCTACCGTAGATACCCGTGCTGGTCCCACGATTGGGGTGTATTAATTCCCCTAAAGTGGCTACCAGATAATATCAACAGTGCACGGCTTTATATCTACACGATGCAACAACGACTTACCAACCAGCCCGGGTCCACACACGCATATGAAACCCGTTGGTCCCGCGTTGCCACCGCTAACCCGGTTTGGCCTCTTATAGTCAAGCCCAATATGCGTGTCCCGTCACTCGACCTGGGTCGAGCCCACAAAGATACGTTTGGGATATTGGTTGAAATGGGCCCCCACAAGCTACTACTTAAGCTTGTCATTTTATCTAGTGAATCCCACTTAACCCGTTAACCATGTCCACCTACATGTTACAAATTTTTGGTTAAGTCTTTCAATCATATTTTAATTGCCATTTAAGGCCCCCACAAGCTACTACTTAAGCTTGTTATTATATTTAAATTGCCACTTAAGGCACCCACTAGATTTCCGCATGCCACCCACAGCACTTACTTAACCCTTCACCCATGTTTTAATTTACATGTTCCACTTTGGTTAAGTACTCTAATCGTATTTTCACATGCTACCCATGGCACTTACTTAACCCTTTAATCATGTTTAATTACATGTTTCACTTTGGTTAAGTATTCTAATCGTATTTTTCATTGCCACCCGAGGCAACCCACTAGTCTCCTCATGCCACCCAAGGCACCCACTTAACCCCTCATGTCCCACTACATGCTAATATGGTTAAGTGTTTCTTAATTCATTAATTAAGATCATGACCTCATAAAGACCTCTCACATTAGACCGTCTTTTATGACAGCTGGATATGCCGGTTGGTTCCGGGCAGACTTCTGTCATCAAAAGGGTCTAACCTCGTGTCTCTACTTTAATCATGTATTTACTTTATGACTAAGACCTCTCACATTGGGCCAATCGTTTGTAGCCGCTGGATGGCCGGTCGGTTCCGGGCAGACTTCCGCTACAAAAGGGTCCAACCTCGTGTCTTAGTTGATTAATTACACCTAATTAATCACCCCCATATTAATTATCCCTAATTAATATCAAGTTTTCATAACATGGGTAGACCTAACTCAATAGGTAAATTCCCGTGGGGTAGACCTAACTCAATAGGTAAATTCCCACTTATGCTTAATCATTTTATGGTATGCTTAATCATAACCATTTCACACCATTCATTTACATGTCTATTAACCCCATCGTTTCCCCACGCACTTATGCTAACACGACATATTTCCAAGAGAAGATTCTCTCACACTTAACATGGGTTTCACTTAGCACACAATAGCATTAACATGGGTTAAAAGGTGTCTACTTACATCATAATATTAACCCAACTAGCATTGCTAAATAACCCAACTTGCATGAACATACATATGTCATATCTAAAGGCAACTTGCATAAGTGTTCATAGGTTATACAAAGATGAACTTGCATGTGTCTTAAAGGTGTGAACTTGCACAACATGTTACATGTTAACTTGCATAACATCATACACATAACTTGCATGATATCATAAACATAACTTGCATATCAACATACACATAACTTACATAACATCATGCATATAACTTGCATAATCTCATACACCTAACTTGCATATGAACTTGCACCACAACATGCACATAACTTACATAACATCATACACATACTTGCATAACATGTTGATCTTGCATATAAGCATACACATAACTTGCTTAACATGTTGAACTTGCATATATGACTTGCATCTTAAAAGAGGGTAAACATGCATAGCATATAAAGATGTTATCTCACATATGTATGCATCACATTTAAGAGGGTAAACTTGCATGTCATGATTTATGCATAATACCAAACACTTAGCATGCATAAAGCCCAATACTTAACATGCATACAATCAAATACTTAGCATGCACAAAATCAAATACTTAGCATGCATAACACCAAATACTTAGCATGCATAAAATCACATGCATAACTTGCATTTCATGTTACATATACTTGCATATGTTCTCACATATAGTTTGCATAACATGTTACATATGCATAAATGTTCAACATAATATTTTACATCATAAAACATGGCAATAAACTTGCATATGGCATAAAACTTGCAATTCACATATCATACAACTTGCATAAACTCACTTATCCACAAACATAACCATGTCTTATCACATCCTACCATAATCAATTTAACAATTGATTATTAAAGCTATAGGAACTCACCAAAACCAAGATTAGCAAACTTATGAAGTGGAATTAGTGGCTTCAATTGAAGGAGATGTTGATTAGCTTGCAACCCTTCATTGATTTGTGGAGGCCATGCTCAAATTCCATTTTGCCATAGTTTAGTTACAAGACCTAATTATGAATGAATTAGGGTAGGGTTGGGGTCTTATTTATAGGATTAGGTGAGTGTTTTAGGCCCTTAGATTAACCCTAGGTTAGATTAGGACCCTTAGATTTAGGAAATCTCTAGAACCAGCCCACTAGGCCAGCACAAGGACCCAAACTGGTGCACCCAGTTTTACTGGGCGTCGCACCCCTGTCGACAGGCAAGTCGACAGGGCAGTCGACACCCCTGTCGACAGCCCTGTCGACAGCGCTGTCGACATGGCTAGGGCGGGAATTTTTCCCGCCTGGCCCCCACTGGCCCCAATTCAAAATCTGATTATTTAAATATTAAACGTTGTTTTTATCTTTGAATTTTCTGAAAACTTCTTTGGGCCATAACCGGGCCATACGGACTCCGATTCTCGAAAACTCGGACTCTATTTCGCGTATTTTTCCGAGACGAACGCAATGACGCAGTCCATTTCCCCCAATTCTCACGTCTGAGATTATTTATTCTGTAATTAGTGAAATTTTAGCATTAACCGAAATTCGGGGTGTTACAACTTGAGGAAGACTATTCTTGATGATGCACATCGTTCGAAGATGACCATTCATCCCGGCGGGGATAAGATGTACAAAGACATGAAGCGAGTTTTATTTTGGGCCGGTATGAAGAGGGATGTGGCCGAGCATGTCGCTAGATGCTTGGTGTGCCAACAAGTAAAAGCGGAGCAAAAGAAACCCGGTGGGTTGCTTCACCCATTGGAGGTTCCACTATGGAAGTGGGAAAGTGTCTCGATGGACTTTGTGGATGGATTACCAAGATCAAGGAAGGGTAATACGGGGATTTGGGTTATAGTAGATAGACTTACTAAAAGCGCCCATTTTATTCCCGTGAAGAGTAAGAGGACTACTCCATGGTTAGCTTCTATATACGTTCGTGAGATAGTTCGTTTGCATGGTGTTCCTTCTAACATAGTAAGCGACCGTGATCCTATCTTCACTAGCGAATTTTGGAAGAGCTTGCAAGAGGAGGTAGGGACTCAGTTATGTTTGAGCACCGCGTATCATCCTCAGACGGACGGCCAGACTAAGAGGGTGAATCGCATTCTAGAGGATCTTTTGAGGCTATGTATCCTAGACTTTGGGGGTACATGGGAAGAGCATCTTCCGTTGGTAGAGTTCGCATATAATAACAGCTTTCAATCTAGCATTGGCATGGCACCTTTCGAAGCTCTTTATGGACGACCTTGTCGTTCACCTACATGTTGGTGGGAATCTATGGATAAGATCTTACTTGGGCCCGATATGATTAGAGAGACTTCGGAAAAGATCGACTTGATTCGAAGGAGGATGAAGACGGCGCAAGATAGGCAGAAATCTTATGCAGACAAAAGGAGGACATATCTTGAGTTTGATGTCGGGGACATGGTCTTTATCAAAGTGTCTCCATTACGGAATGTTGTTCGCTTTGGGTCCTTTGGGAAATTAGCACCAAGGTTTGTAGGGCCGTTTCCTATTAAGGAGAAGATTGGACAGATGGCGTATAGAGTGGAGTTGCCTGAAAGACTTAGTGGTGTACACGACGTATTCCATGTATCACATTTGAGGAAGTGTCTACATGAGACCGCGGAGGTGGTAGAGCCGAACTTGCTTAGAGAGGTGGAGATAGAGTGTGATGCGACGATTCGACGAGCTCCTACATGCATTCTTGGGTCGGAGATCAAGAAGCTGAGAAATCGAGAGGTCAGACTAGTCAAAGTTCAATGGGGAGATGATGAGAGCAACGCTACTTGGGAGACAGAAGCGAAGATGCGTTCGTTGTACCTTTTTCTTTTTGAGGGTATGTCTTTTAATTTCTCCTTTATCGCTTAACTTGTACTTATCTTATCTTTAGTATGTCCTCTCGCTAGTATCTTTGACCTTTAGTTAGGATAATCCTATGGTTGAAACATGTGTTTGAGACATGTTATGTATGATGGATGCAAAGTGGATGCAAGTGTTTGCTAGTGGTTGCTCGTGGACGCATATACACACACTATTAGGTACTAGATCGGCTCAGTCACTTCATATTGCATATTGCATATATATATATGGATGTATTTAGTAAAATGGATGTATAAGGTTTTTTTTATCATATGGATGCTGCATTCAGATGATGATTGTGCACGTAAATAGAGAAAATATGTAGCATTAAGGAACTTTTGCATACATAATGGACGCATGGAACTATCATGGTTTGCATTAAGGAGGCCAACTGAATCAGTAGACTGCCTGATTTTGCATTAGATATGGAAATATACACACACTGTGCATTTAAACATGAAAGCATTAGAAGTCTTTAAGGACAATGGATGCCTGTGTTTGATGGTTGAGTAGATGGACGATTGGATGTTAGGATATACATTCTTCTTGACTTGAAGATTTCGGGGTCGAAATCCTTTAAGGAGGGGAGAATGTAACACCCCGTAATTCTATTAATATTAATATTCACAAATTAAAGAATAACTAATCTCAGATGTGAGAATTATGGGAAACGGGTTGCTCCATTGTGTTCATCTCGGAATTCTGGTTGAAATAGAGTCCGAGTTTGCGTGATTTGGACTTCGTATGAAGGAGATATGGCCATCGGAAGTTTCAGAAAATTCAAAATTCAAAATTCAAAATTCGAAGTCAAACAGGCCAGGCGGGAAATTTCCCGCCCAGCACCCCAGGTCGACTGGGGAGTCGACTGGGCAGTCGACACCCCCAGGACCAGGTCGACTGCGCAGTCGACTTGGGTGTCGACCTGGTCCAGTCGGCCAGGTTTTGGCCGAGCCCAATTTTGAGCTGCTGATGTGTCTTTAGGGCTGAGTTGGCTAATTTGACGGTTCAGGTTAGTTCTGGGTTGATCTGACGGTCTAAATAAATTCAAACTCTATATATACCTAGGTAGTCTCTCACTCTAAAATCACATGAAAAATAGAATAGCCGTCGTCATGCCGTCGCCATGGAACTCAGTGTAGCCACCGCCAACTAAGAAGGAAGAAAGCTAATCAAAACTCTAATTCTACTCAACTCTAAAGCAAATCAAGACTCTCTTTCTTTTCTAATTGTGAGTATGATGATCTTAATAAGATTATTAGCAAACTAATTAGATTAAGATGTGATATGGATCATAAGAAAATGATGTGAATTGTCATATATGTTGTTGTAAACCTTATGCTATCATGTATGTTGTAAATCCTATGTTATGTGATGATGATATCCTATATGTTGTAAATCATGCTATGATGATATTATATATGTTGCAAGTTTCTATGCTAAGTTGCGATGTTACAATGCCATGATGTTATTATGTTGTAGTTAGCTTATGAATCATGATGTTGATTATATATATTTGGGCTATGATGATTCACATGATAAATCACATGTACCTATGCAAGTTTAGATTTATTAGTATGTATAATCTCACATATTGTATGACATCTATTTAGATCTAGAATTATGACATCTATTTAGATCTAGAATTATGCTATGACATGTGTGAGTTCTATGTGTTAGATGCTAGTTCACACCATCATTATGTTGCATAAACCACATATGCAAGTTTATACATGAACTTGGGTTATGATCATATTATGTAAGTTGTGACATTTAACCAAACAAGTTGACACCTTTAGATCCAAGAAATGTGTAGTTTTATGCAAGTTTCACCCTTATTATGATTAGATCTATTTTATTTGTCTCTATGTTGTGATAATTTATCTTTGTGCTATGAGTTAGACTATTCGAGTGTAACGTATATTTTGCGTTGAGTAAGCGAACGTATAACGTGGGGTAGGGGTAATATTAAGGATTTAATATTGAGAAAATTGGATGCAATTGATATGATTTTGCATACCATAAGTGAGTGTCCATAATTGAGTCAATTATGGACATCATTAAAATTGGAATTAATTAATGATTTGAATAGGGATATATTTAAAACTGGGTAAAAGATTATAAGTGTTAATCAATGCTTAGGACACGAGGTTGGACTCGTTTGTGACGTAAAACTGCCCAAACCCGACCAGCGAATCCAGTAGTCACAAATGTCAGCCCAATGTGAGAGGTCCTAGGCCCAAATTAAAGCATAACAGTTGTAAAGACACGAGGTTAGACTCTTTTATGGTGTAAGACTGCCCGGACCCGCCCGGCGAATCCAGCTGCCATGAATGCCAGTCTAAGTGAGAGGTCTTTATGAGGTTATGGCCTGAATGAATTAAGAAATACTTAACCAGATAAACATGTGAAGTGGGACATGGGGGTTAAGTAGGTGCCTTCGGTGGCATGAGGAATCTAGTGGGTGCCTTTGGTGGCATTTGAAATACGATTAGTAAGACTTAACCAAACACACATGTAAATGAACATGACTAAGAAGAGGGTTAAGTGGGATATACTAGTGGGGACAAGCTTAGGTGGATAGCCTGTGGTAAATAATAGGGGCCCATTTCAACCAGTAACCCAAACGTATCTTTGTGGGCTCGACCCAAGTCGAGGACGGGACACACATACTGGGCTTGACTATAAGAGGCCAAACGGGTTAGCGGTGGCAACGCAAGTCCAACGGGTTTCATATGCGTGTGTGTACCCGGGCTGGTAGGTAAGACGTTGTTGCATTGTGTAGGTATAAGCCGTGCATCCTCAAGTTGTATCGGGTTGCCACTTTAGGCGAGTGATATACCCCACTATGGGGCCAGCACGGGTATCTACAAGTAGGGAGCCGATCGCAAGTGGGTAGTGGGGTACACCTAGCGGAGATAGGGGCAGGCGGCACCTATGTAGTTAGCTAGGGGTACACAAAGCTATTTATATAATTTCTAAGTTCGGTGAGTGGGATCAACCTTAAGGGTGACTGGTGTGGTGCAGTGTAGTAATTATTCGTTAGTATTAGGTGTGCCTTTAAAGTTATCTTTATCTGCTCTTCCATACCCAATAGTTCATAGACATTTCCTTGTTTTCCAGCTTATGCCTTAGTCTAGTTATTTTGATAATAGTATTGTTAGAATTATCATACTCGCCGGACTTTATGTCTGACCCCCTCTATTTCTATCTTTTTCCCCCCTCCAGGTCCTCAGGGTGGGCCCAGCTCTAGCGGAGTTTGATTGGATTGCTTTATCTTTCTTTTGGAAAGCTTGGACCGTTGAAGTAAAGTCCAGCTTGTTATCTTCTTTAATGGCTATTTATGTAATGGGGTTATGTATTTTGTTTTATCAAGATGGATATTGTACTTGACTCTGATTTATGGTTTTTATGATGTAACAAACATGTTTAACTTCTGCTGCAATGAAATAAAGTTTTAAATTTCCAGGTACTACTTATATCTGTCTTGTTGTAATTTTTCTGTTCTATATTCACTTAAAACCTCCATGAAGTCAATGCATTCCCCTTGTGAGTGACATTAATGGAAGTGGGGTGTTACAACATACACAGTCTATCAACCCATCGATTGACATACAACTAAACCATCAGGATTAGTGTACGTCAAATATCATCCGAATACCCGTGTGGGGTTTCTGTCAACAAACACAGATTTTTATTTGTGCAGTTGGGCGATGTGTAAAATTTATCGTCCCAATCAATATCCTTCAAATGGGTGTACATAAACAAATCTTCGATTTGTAAATGAATATTTATTTATTCACATTCACGTTAAATTCATATTTTTAACGATAAATAATTTATTTCAACACATGAGTATATTTCCATTCATTCCACATCACAATCAATTTTCACAACACAACAACATCAAACAAGTCGTCCATGGTCTGTGGACAACAGGTGTCGGGTGCTGCTAAGCACCATCTACATCCTAGTATATATTTCAAACTAGAAAATAAATTAAAAGTGAGGGATTCTCGCCGATTAGATAAACCAAACACCGCGACTCTTCATATGTAGAAAATCTTCTGTTTCCGCCTTTTGTCACTTTCATTGTCCGTAATCACTACATATATAAATATCACATATTTATTTCAACGCTATTGGAATAACATTTTTGTTTCAACGCTATATATATAATAAAAATCAGATTTTTATTTCGCTACATATATAAAAATCATATTTTTATATTCTCCATTATATAAAAATATAATCTTTTCTATTTATAAAATCAAATCTCTTTATACTTCAAAATCAAATCTTTTTAATAAAAATCATATTTTTGTTCTTGCCATTCATATATAAAAATCAAAGATTTTTTACTTTGCAATTATATAGTTAAAAATCATTTTTTTACAAATAAGAATAAATAAAAATAAAGTAAACACTCCTCGTGTTGAATGGAGAGGGAGGAGGGGGTGCTCACGACAGCGGTGATGGGGGACAAAGGCGGCGATGGGCTGTTTTAGGGGGATTAGGGGCTATGAGTTTTGAATTGGATGAGAGGAGCGAGGATGGTGGTGTCGTTGCAGTCGGAGGCGGGGTTAGGGGGAAGTCACGGTGGCCGGTGGTGGCACTGCAGGTGGCTGGCGCGGCTGAGGGGTTTGGGGCTAGGGCACGGGCTTGGGTTTCTAAGGTGAGAGAGGTAGGTCGTGGAGGAAGGGGGGAGGGAGTCGAAGGGGAAGGTGGCGGCGTTCGCTGCGCCTGAGGTGGGTGCCTCAACTGGAGCGTCGATCTCGATTTGTTTTTTTTTTTCTTTTTCTTTTTTCCTGTTGTGAATGGAACGATACAAAGGGGGGTTGACTTGGGAAAAGTAAAGGGGGAAAGAAGAGTGGGGGCCCTATATAATTATATTTATTTAATTTTAATTTTGAATTCACAACGTAAGTTTTTATTTCGAACTCCAATTCAAGCCCTCCGACTGTCATCCATAGCACATTACCCCCATTTCGAACACAATGGGATATGTTTCGCAAGCCAATTCTATCGTTACGATCAGTTTTCATTCAAATTACAATATAAATCAATATATATTTATTTTAAACGTACATTTCAATTTACCGGGGCGACATACGGACTCTAAAAATTTCGGAAAAATTAATTCTAGCATCGTATTGGCGATAAGGTCCTAACGAAACTAATTTCGTCGAGTTCTGAGACCGTTTGAAAAATGGCCATTTTCTGGTTGATTGAAATTGACTGAAATGGTTAAAACACGTTTTCCTTTGCCACGCTCACATATTGATTCAGAAAATTATGAATTTTGAAACCTAGCAATAATTTGACATCCCGGATCCAACAAAAGCGGTTTCGTCGAAAACGAAGGTCGTTTGCAAAATTTCCATTTCTAAGGGTCGGAATTCCATAGCGACTATTCTGAAGTTTCAATTAGGCATAACTTTTTATTCCCGCTATGAAATTTCAATTTTTCGGATTCGTTGGAAAGATATTTTCAAATAGATTCTAATATTTTTGGTTTCTCTAAAATCCGATTTATTTTGAATCCTGCACATTTATTTGAAATTCAAAATTGAAATTTCAAACTACCGCGCCATTTTCAATTCCTTTTATAATTAAAATAAATTATTTATATTATAACATCGATCTATATAAATATATACGTTCTAATTTCTATTCAAAATAAATTTCTCATCGTTATTATTTAAAATAATTCATTTTAAATATTCAAAATTCATCAAAATTGTCAAAATAAATTTTCTAAATTGGCTCATGTTTTCCAGGTTGTTACAATCTCCCCCACTTAAAATCTTTTCGTCCTCGAAAAGGAACGAAGCTGAAAGTTGTTTAACTAACCAACTCAACTTTCATTTTTTTCATTATGGCTTAAGTTCTTCAACTTTTCAGTTTCTAAGAACTTTTCAATTTTTTTAAAAAATTGGCTAACACCCTGAATTTTCGAAAAAAAATCGCCATAACCTCCCCTGCACGGGAGCATCGGGAAAATCCCGAAATTGCCATACAGGCCTTTCTAATCTTAAAAGAAACAGCCAAGCGGCTAGCCAATCGGCTCATAAAATCATCAAAAACCCAAAGAAATACATTAAACATGTACCTATTTGTCGGGCAAACAATTTTATTCCTCGGCTCTAGCCTCCTTGCTATGACCTGTTCAATGGATATACATGTATATGCACGCAATTTTAATCAATTTTCAATTCAGTTCTAAATTTGGTTCCATTAGGCTAAATGGTTCAAAATTTTAAATCAAACCAATAATCAAACAACACAATCAGCAATCAATTAGTGGATTATCGTTTCAAATTCATAATTTTGATATATATATAGAGAGAGACAGAAAATCATGTTTTTGAT
This sequence comes from Allium sativum, assembly GCA_030737875.1. NCBI lineage: Eukaryota > Viridiplantae > Streptophyta > Magnoliopsida > Asparagales > Amaryllidaceae > Allium > Allium sativum. The sequence continues at coordinate 285,667,680 of CM060921.1, forward strand.
GCCAAATCACAACAATAACCCTATCTAGCTTTGGTTCTCACACCAGTCTAGTGGAAATATATAGAAATCCCACTTTTCGAAACTCGAACACAAATGCTGATGATGTCTAGACTATCATCAGGATCGTCTCCGGGCTACTAGAGTGTGATTCTATATATATCCAGTATATTAAAACTTCAAATATACATCCAAGACGCGTATATGCAAAATCTTTATATACTTGATTGTCCAAATTAATAAAAATAAAATATTCAAATACGTATACTTGAATTTAACTTTCAAAACAAAATTTGTTTTCAATTTTTATTTTAAAAATAACACTCTTTCGACTCGCTTTAGGATATTACTGATCCCATCTCTAACGAGTTATTCTTATTGGACACTACTAATCCAATCTCTGATGAATTCTTTCGTTCGGTTCTAATGTGTCATGTTCTCTAGCTCTGTAAACCAAAGCTCTGATACCACTGTAAGAACCCGTAACTTCCCTGGTAAGGAAAGAACGGATTGCTTTGAGGACAAGACGAATCAGAACACAAACAGAAGAACATTTCATTGCTATTACAACAATTTCCATCAGAGTACAAGAATATACAGAGTATGAATAAATATTACACATTTGATAAATATCAGAGATTTAAATTACATTTAAATACATAGCAGCGGAAAAACAATACAAAACATAACGGAAAGGAATACGCGGATACAGAGCTTTTCGAATATCACTTCAGCTATAAACCAGGATCCTGTGAATATAAATCTACAAAACCAAACTACTAGCTGCCCGTGTGGAAAATAAGGGCACCCAAAGTTTAGGTTAAAACAATAAACTCCAGGTCAGTCATGTGACTGGTGTGAGAACTAAAACAGTTATTAATCTTTATTTTAAAGTTAGGTAAATCAAGGGACCACGTCGTATAACACGGAACGGGTTTTTACCCCAAAAATACCAGTGCATAAACAAACAGCGCAATGCTAAATAAAGAACAATGAAGCTGTTATAAGATCCAGGTCCCATCACACAATGCAACGCAAGCCGGAGGATAGGGTTTTACCTTATAACAGCCAAATAATGCTTGGTACGCAAAATTTAATCTTTTATTATTACTGTAAGTGAAGAAAACAACTTCAAATATAAATGTATCAATCATAGGCGGCATGGGTACCATATATCATGTCGCCATACTAGTTCTACAATTAAAACCGCAAAGGTCGTATTGGAAATTGGATTTCTGTCATGAGTCGAGGCAAGGAGCAAGTTCCTCTCCATTCGAGACACTCTAGCAAATGTCTCAGGACCACACACAGCGATCCTGGATCTTTAGTGTCGGTCCTCTCTTACTTTTGAGGATTAGTATTCCTGAACACACGTTTCCCGGTCCTATCAGACCTATATCTTAGGCTCCTCGCATCCAACAACCACACAGGTAAAAAGTATATAAATGTCAGGGCTGGTAGGTCACGGACATCGCCCATAGCTAGAAAGAAACGTCGTGCTCTCCCTGTAGTCACTATCCCGTTTTTGACTCATACCGAGGTGTGAGGCTCGCGAATTAACGCTATACACAAAGCTGTGCCCATAGGTCGTGCTTTGATCATCAACCACAAGACTTTGCTTTTCAACAAAAGCCTTGATCATTTGCCACTTAGGCATGCCACATAGGCAATTCACTCCATGCGACTGATGTCCATCGATATACAACCTTCGGGCTCGTACGTCTCAGAGAAGGGTGTTAAGCAAGAGAATAAATTCTCCGCCACCAAACAGATGTATATTTAATAGGGATCAATCAACACAGAATAAAATCCAGTGTCAGACACATAGTCCATTTACAAGTTCATTCTGGGTCTGAACGAAACCGGAGGAACCTTATTCCTCGCATACCCATCGATCTCCAAATACGTCCGGACGATCACCAACTGATTCCCTCCTCTTGGGTGTACAGCCCAATCAAGATCATCAATAATCATCCAAACGATGTGAAGACCTCCGATCTTCAACCACCGTCTTCATCTTCGACTTATCGTCAAATCAGTTGTTCAGAATAGGTATAAACCCGACCTTTCCGAATAATTCGCGTATACAATAAGCAAGTGCTACACAAACACAACATACACCTCATTCCAATTCAGAATATTCTTTTATCCAAATATTCACATTCTTAGGGAAAGGTTCCCATTAATTTTATCAAAGATAAATTCTTCTAAATTTATTCTTTAATCTCCCCTTGGATATCATTTCAAACCATGTTAAGGTTTTCCAAACTAGTCGGGATTAACGAACCACATCGAAGTAATCGTTTATTTTATTCCCCAATCCCAACCAATTCATCCCATGGAGCAAAACTAGTAATACTCCATATCTAACACCATGGTGTTATTGGTAAATGTTAATTACCATTTCACGTTCAAATCTAGTCAAAGATTTAACTATCGCTTTGGAGCAAAACTGGTGATACTCCATTCTCGATCACTTTAATCTAATTAAAGATTCATTAAAACTTCACTTAGTTTTAATCTTCCCAAAAATCAATATCCTGTCTTTAACTGGGTTAAAGAACCAATGTCATCTAAATCACGGTTCACGTTAACCCAAAATCACTTTCCATTGTCAATCAGGTTAAAGAATAGGTGTTACTCAAAACACTGCTCATGATAAACCACAAAAACCAATTTAAATTCAATTCCAATTAAATACTAATTAACTGGACAGTTTCACTAAATCTTAATTAAAAGATTTATTCTTTTCTAAACTGTGTTCAAGAACAGAGTTATTTAAGACACCATTCACGACGAACCCAAAATCCCATTTGATATTAAATACAAGGCTCTGAATAGAAAATATATCGGCTTATATTCAATATCAAATTCTAAAACCAACAAATATCGTATTGGAAATAACGATATAAATATATCTTTCAAATTTCCACAACCATATCCGTATAATCACGAAATCCAACATCAAAATATTCTGAAGATAATTTCGATTCAAATCCATTCCAATTCGTATATTGGAAATTCTGATTATTTTTAAAACCACTTCAAATCCAATATATTTATTCAAAAATATTGGATTATAATTCTAGTTCAAAACTAGTTCATTTCGATAAAAATATATTTTTATCCTTTTTAAATATGGGATTTTTCACCCCAATTCTTTCTAAAGCATTTATTATGATTTTACACAAATTATTGTTATTTTTAATAATTTTATCAAGGCTCGTACAGTCGATTTCCAATAACAGTCGTCGAACTGCACTTACAGTGACCTTTTCCAAATTTGATTTGGACATAATTCCAGATCCAACCATTAGATTTTAAATTTATAATATTCATTGGAAAGCTCTTTTCGATACGAACCCAACGGTTCCGGTTTTAGGAGAATCCGACGGTCGGATCTCCCGTAACGTCAATTCGAAGTCAATGGTCGGATCTCCCGTAACATGAATATTTATTATTTCTTTCTTACACTAAAAATGTGAATTTTATTGTATAAATATTTCGTTCAACACATGAATAGTTTCAACGCATGAATATTCTCAACACATGAGTATTGTCAACACATGAGTATTTTGTTTATTCAACACATCAATATAATTTATTTTCTAAATTGGAATGAGACCCACCCAATTACCATATAATGTTATTTATATGAATTCTATACAACACATGTATATAATAGCAATGATAAATAATCAACCATCATCCAAAGTGCACCACACAACTGCATAAGCATTAAATATAAATAATTAACGCTTACACAGTCTGTCAACCCATCGATTGACATACAACTAAACAATCAGGATTAGTGTACGTCAAATATCATCCCGATACCCGTGTGGGGTTTTGGTCAACAAACACAGATTTTTATTTGTGCAGTTGGGCGATGTGTAAAATTTATCGTCCCAATCAATATCCTTCAAATGGGTGTACATAAACAAATCGTTCGATTTGTAAATGAATATTTATTTATTCACATTCACGTTAAATTTATATTCTTAACGATAAATAATTTATTTCAACACATGAGTATATTTCCATTCATTCCACATCACAATCAATTTTCACAACACAACAACATCAAACAAGTCGTCCATGGTCTGTGGACAACGGGTGTCGGGTGCTGCTAAGCATCGTCTGCATCCTAGTATATATTTCAAACTAGAAAATAAACTAAAAGTGAGGGATTCTCACCGATTAGCTAAACCAAACACCGCGACTTTTCATATGTAGAAAATCTTCCGTTTCCGCCTTTTGCTATTTTCGTTGTCCGTATTCACTACATATATAAAAATCACATATTTATTTCAATGCTATAGGAATCACATTTTTGTTTCAACGCTAGATATATAATAAAAATCATATTTTTATTTCGTTACATATATAAAAATCATATTTTTATATTCTCCATTATATAAAAATTCTATTTTTAATCCGCTACTCATATAAAAATCGAATCTTTATTCTCACTGCTTCATGATAAAAATAAAGTTCATATATTTATATATATTTATTCCACTTCAAATACTGTAAAGATTATATTTTTATATTAATGTCACCAAGATAAAAAATCATATTTTTATATCGTCATCTACTTTAAAAATCGAACCTTTTCCTATATAAAAATATAATCTTTTCTATTTATAAAATCAAATCTCTTTATACTTCAAAATCAAATCTTTTTAATAAAAAACATATTTTTTTTCTTGCCTTTCATATATAAAAATCAAAGATTTTTACTTTGCAATTATATACTTAAAAATCAAATTTTTACAAATAAGAATAAATAAAAATAAAGTAAGCACTCACCGTATTGAACGGAGAGGGAGGAGGGGGAGCTCACGACAGCAGTGATGGGGGACAAAGGCGGCGATGGGCTATTTTAGGGGGATTAGGGGATATGAGGTTTGAATTGGATGAGAGGAGCGAGGGTGGTGGTGCAGTAGCGGTCGGAGACGGGGTTAGGGGGAAGTCACGGTGGCCGGTGGTGGCACTGTAGGTGGCCGGCGCGGCTGAGGGGTTTGGGGGCACGGGCTTGGGTTTCTTCGGCGAGAGAGGTAGGTCGTGGAGGAAGGGAGAGGGAGTCGAAGGGGGAGGTGGCGGCGTTCGCTGCGCCGGCGGTGGGTGCCTCGCTTGGAGCGTCGATCTCGATTTGGTTTTTCTTTTTCTTTCTTTTTTTCCTGTCGTGAATGCAACGATACAAGGGGGGGTTGACTTGGGAAAAGTAAAGGGGGAAAGAAGAGTGGGGGCCCTATATAATTATATTCATTTAATTTTAATTTTGAGTTCAAAAAGTAAGTTTTTATTTTGAACTCCAATTCAAACCCACCGACTATCGTCCATAGCACATTACCCCCATTTCAAACACAATGGGATATGTTTCGCAAGACAATTCTATCGTTACGATCAGTTTTTATTAAAATTACAATATATATTTAATTTAAACGTACATTTCAATTTACCGGGGCGATGTACGGACTCTAAAAATTTCAGAAAAATTATTTCTAGCTTTGTATTGGCGATACGGTCCTAACGAAACTAATTTCGTCGAATTCTGAGACCATTTGAAAAATGGCCATTTTCTAGTCGATCGAAATTGACTGAAACGGTTAAAACATGTTTTCCTTTGCCACACTCACATATTGATTCAAAAAATTATGAATTTTGAAATCTAGCAGTTATTTGACATCCTGGATCCAACAAAAGTGGTTTCGTCGAAAACGAAGGTCATTCGCAAAATTTCCATTTCTAAGGGCCAGAATTCCATAGCGACTATTTTGAGTTTTCAATTGGGCATAACTTTTTATTCCCGCTATGAAATTTCAATTTTTCGAATTCATTGGAAAGATATTTTCAAATAGATTCTAATATTTTTGGTTTCGCTAAAATCCGGTTTATTTGAATCTTGTACATACATTTGAAATTCGAAATCAAAATTTCAAACTACCGCGCCATTTTCAATTCCTTTTATAATTAAAATAAATTATTTACATTCTAACGTCGATCTATATAAATATATACGTTCTAATTTCTATTCAAAATAAATTTCTCGTCGTTATTATTTAAAATAATTCATTTTAAATATTCAAAATTCATCAAAATTGCCAAAATAAAAAAAATTAATTTAAATTGGCTCAGATTTTAAATATATGTGTTAGCGATATTAAAAAATATTGTGTTGAAATAAAAATGTCATTTTGTTAGAAAATATCCATGTTAAATAAAAATGTCATTTTGTAAGAAAATATTCATGTTAAATAAAAATGTAATTTTGTTAGAAAATGTTATGTTGAAATAAAAATGTTATTTTGTTAGAAAATGTTATGTTGAAATAAAAATGTCATTTTGTTAGAAAATATCATGTTAAATAAAAATGTCATTTTGTTATAAAATGTTACGTTGAAATAAAAATGTCATTTTTATCATGATAGTTAAAATAATGTTAATATTAATATGGAAATTGGAATTAAATTATAAATATTTATTTATAATTTAAGCAGTGAAAATTGGTTAAACATAAAATAATTCAAATCGAATTAGAATTGGCTAAAATTATTAACCAATGATTTATTTATATAAACTATTGTAGTTTGAAAACCCCACACGGGTATTGGATGATATTTGACATACACTAGTCCCAATATTTAGTTGTATGTCAATCGATGGATTTACAGTCTGTGATGAGCATTATTTATTTATTTCAATGCTCATGCAGTTGTAAAATTTCACTCTGGATGTGAATGGATTGTTTAATGATTATTTCTCATTATTGATGTATACATGCGATGTATGAAATCCATATAACTGAAATTATATGGTAATTGATTGAGTCGCACACCGATTCAGAAATAAAGAATATTTTAAAATAAAGAATCTTTTAAAATAAAGAATATTTTAAAATAATGAATATTATAAAATAAATTTAATGAAGAATGAAATTATGATTTTTATGTTCAGTTTTGAATGGACACAAAAATATAAAAATATGAAGTCGGGTTAAGTATAGAAACGCCATTTTTAACCCAAACGGGTTTATCGATCGATTTTATTTATTTTAAAACGAATATCGAAATGAAGTAATTTCAAAATCTAATATTTTGAAAATACTATCATTTTAATATGATAAAGATAAAGAATATTCAATTTTGATTTAAAATTCGAAATGAAGTTGGAATCGTTTTAAACTAAATTTATAAATGATTTATAAAATACGTTTTTAAATAGAAATCGGTGAAATACAATATATATATATATATATATATATATATATTATATTTAATGGCCTGAATAGAACGCACCGAGCAGCGACCGTTCGCGAATTTCGACCATTAACTTCAAATTGATGTAACGGGAGATCCGACTATCGGATTCCCCTAAAACCGGAACTGTTGGTTTCGTATCGAAAAGAGCTTTCCAATGAATATAAGAGATTTGAAATCTAACGGATGGATTTGGAATTATGTCCAAATGAAATTTCGAAAAGTTCGCTATGGATGCAGTTTGGTGGCCGTTATTGGAAACCGATTGTATGGGCCCTGATAAAATTATTAAAAATATGGAAAATTATGTAAATTCATAATAAATGATTTGGAAAGATTTTGGATGAAAAATTCCATATTTGAAGAGATAAAAATATATTTTTATCGAAATGAACTAGTTATTAACTAGAATAAATCTTTAAATTAAGATTTAATGAAATTTTCCAAATACTCGATATTAAATTGGAATTAAATAAAATAATTGGATTTTTGGGTTGCTATGAATAGTGTCTTTAATAACACTGTTTTTAAACCCAGTCGAGAAAAGGATAAATCTTTTAATTAAGATTATTAGAGTTTCCAATTATATTTAGTAATTAGAATATAATAAAATGTGAATTGGGTTTATTATGAACTGTGTTTTAAATGACATTTGTTCTTTAACCCAATTAACAGTGAAAATATAATTTGGAATTTATAAATCTTTTATTAAGATTTAAATGAAAATTTTCCAAAATAAAGTTTCCCTATTTAATATATTAAATTGGAATTGAATGGAATTCAATTTGGTAATAATTGAGATGAGCTTATGTGGATGAAGGCCGTTACTATATATGGAATTTAAAAGGCTGTGTCATTATTCCATTTATATTATTAGTCTGATATGGAAATTTATGTCGATTATATATTGATCTAATTTCTGTGAAGATTCCATATCTGATGGAAGAGGATTTTGGGTTTATCGTGAACAATGTCTTAAAATGACATTAATTCTTTAACCCAGTTAAGGTAAGATTAATTTCTTAAATTTGAATACTCATTAAATAATGATTTTTGAGATTAAAACTAAACTAGAATTTTAATGAATCTTTAATTATATTAAAAAGAAAAAGAGATAATTAAATTTATCGAATTCATAAAATCAAATCTTTTGAAATGATATACAAGGGAAGATTAAAGAATAAATTTAAAAGAATTTATCTTTGATAAAATTAATGGGAACCTTTCCCTAATAATGTGAATATTTTATTAAAAGAATATTCTGGATTGGAATGAGACGTATGATGTGTTTCTATAGCACATAATTATTCATTATAAAATACGCGAGTTATTCAAAAAGACCGGGTTCAACCCATTCTGAATAATTACTATGACGATTAAATGTCAAAGATGAAGACGTTGGTAGAAGACCAGAGATCTTCACATCGTTTGGATGATTATTGATGTCTTGATTGGGAGGAATCCCAAGACAAGGTAATAAGTGGTGATCATCCAGACGTACTTGGAGATCGACGGATATGTGAGGACCTCTCTCCTGTATTGGACATATGGGACGAGGAATAAGGTGCCTTCGGTTTCGTTCAGACCCAGAACGGACTTGTAAATGGAAGCATGTCTGACATTGGATTTTATTCTATGCTGATTGATTTCTATTAAATATATATCTGCTTGGTGGCGGAGAATTTATTCTCTTGCTTAACACCCTTCTCTGAGACATACGAGCTCAGAGGTTATATATCGATAGACATCAGTCACATGGCGTGGATTGTCAATGTGGCATGCCAAGATGCAAATGATCAAGGCTTTTGTTGAAAAGAAGAGCCTTGTGGTTGATGATCAAAGCACAGCTTTAATTAGCATAGCTTTGTGTATAACGTTGATTCGCGAGCCTCACACCCCGGTATGTACCAGAAACGGGAGAAGGATCCAGGGAGAACATGTGTTTCTTTCTAGCTAGGAGTGGTGTCATGGTATGGAGCCCAGACATTTTTACTTATGTGGATGATGGAAAGCGAGCTACCTCGGATTGGAATCCCTAGTGGCTTTTTATTTGCGCCCCATAGGGCGAGGAGATGTATTGTTCAGGAATTTTATATAATCCACTAACATATGTGTGGACCGACCTTGTGGCTCCTAAGGGTTTAACTGAGTACTTGTCCTGAGGCATGGGCCAGAGTGTCTCGAATTTGGTAAGGATGACCCTTGCCTTGGCTCATGAGGGAAATCCAACTTCCAATATGACACCATGCGGTTTTGATTGTAAAACTAGTATGGCAACATAGTATATGGTAGCTATGTCGTCTATGATTGATACATTATGATTGAAATGCTTTTGAAACATATAGACACTAATAATAATATCAAATTTGTTTTATACGTATCAAGCATTTTTGGCCATTATAAGGTAAAACTCTATCCTCCGGTTTCCGTTGCATTGCGTGATGGGACTTGGGTCTTATAATGGCTTCATTTTTTTAAAATGCATTGTGTTGTTTAAATGATTTACTTTATTGATGTACTGGCAATCCAATGGAGTAAAACCGTTCCGCGTTAGCGGCGTGGTCCTGTGATTAGCCTTATTATTAAATAGGTTAAGTAAGATTTCTCATACCAGTCCCATGACTGACTCGTAGTTTGTATCACTGGAAAACTCGGGTGGCCTTATTTTCCACACGGGCAGTCGAGTGGCTTGTTTTGCAAATATTTATCTTTTGAGCAAGATTCTGGATTGAAGCTTAAAGCTGTGTCCAGAGCATTGATAGTCTTTCGCTGCACTGTAAATTAATCTTCCGCTGTATTTTTTTCGATGTACTCTGATATTCTATACTCTGATGTAACATTGTTATAATGTTTATAAAATTCTTCTATTATTTGTTCTGATGTGTTGTATGCCCAAGGTTAGCGTATGCGGGATTCGAACGGTCTTGGTCGATTTAGCGATCGATTAGTTCCGGGCGAAATCCATGTTGTTACAAGTGGTTATATAGAAATTCGAAAAATATCAATAACGTGTAAAAAAATCCAAATAACTATATCCTAAAATAATAAAATCATACAACTGAATTAAATATAATTATTTTATGATCCTTTAATGTGACACCCCACGTTCGTTGATGTCACTCACAAAGGGAATGCATTAAGTTTCGTGAAGTGTGAAAGGTAAACAGAAACAGACATATTACAAGACAGATATAAAGTGACAGTGTAATTAAAACTTATTAATAATAAAGCATTGTGGTTCAAAAACATCACATGCCTGAAATACACAAAAACCATTACAATATAAAAACTATTGTCTTGTACTTTAAAACATCAGAGTACATGAAAGAAGCAAAATTCCCCCAAAAAAATATAGCCATAGCAACAAGTATAAGAGATTGAGCCATACATCTAGCAGCTCCAGCAAAATGTAAGCGGAATCATGGTCAAGCCTAAGTTTTCCCGCCCTGAGAACCTAGGGCGAACGGAAGAAAGAAGAGGAAACAAAAAGGGTCAGACATAAAGTCTGGCGAGCCTAGTTACTTTTAGCAAGTAAATAAATAAAAATAGTAAGATAGATGTAACACCCCGAATTTTCTATTAACACTAAAGTTGCTAAAATAATAATAAGTGTGTAGAAGAGGGGATGTATCTAATATGAATATAAAAATATTAATAAGTATGTAAGAGAGGGGATGTATCTAATATGAATATAAAAATATTAATAAGTGTGTAAGAGAGGGGATGTATCTAATATGAATATAAAAATATTAATAAGTGTGTAAGAGAGGGGATGTATCTAATATGAATATAAAAATATTAATAAGTGTGTAAGAGAGGGGATGTATCTAATATGAATATAAAAGTATTAATAAGTGTGTAAGAGAGGGAATGTATCTAATATGTATATAAAAACAATAATAAGTAAAGGGGGATGTATCTAATATGTACATTGTAGAAAATATATATATTTATGACATGAATAGAAGTTTATTAATATGCTGAGTGTTTGCTGAGTCACTTCTGACTCATTGCTGAGTCAACAAGATAAACCCCATCTTGTCTGAACGGCTGCGGTTATTTCTAGGTTAAATCTAATGGCCTAGAATGAATTCTAAAATCTATAAATAAGTGGGTAGACCCTAGACCTAAATCACTTGTAAAATTAGAGAAGCTACCGTCATGTTGCTGCCATGGAGTTCAGCATAGCCGTCACAAACTAAGAAGAGGAAGCCTAATCATCTACAACTAAATCTACACAAATCAAATCAAAAGATCTCTCTTTCTCTAATTCTTTTCTTTTGTTGGTGAGTATGATGATTCTCACAAGACTATTACAAACTAATTTGACTCAGTTATGAATGGATCACAAGAAAGTGATGTGATTTGTAATTGTAAATTCTATATATTGTGGATCTCTTATTATGTTATTATGTTGTCGTATGATGTAAATTATATATGCTATGTCATGCTATGTTGTAAATTCTCTTATGCTATGTCGTGCTATGTTGAGAATCATGTCAAGCTATGTTATACTATCATACTATGCCATGTTATAAATCATGCTATATTATGTTGAAAAATCATGATGTTGTTGGATCATGCTTAAAGTTATGTTTTTTTTTTCTTAATTTAAATGGATCTTGTTTATGGGAATTTGCCTATTAGGTTAGGTGTACCCATAAACTTGAAACTATAATTAAATAAAACTTGATTATGGGAATTTGCCTATTGAGTTAGGTGTACCCATATAAAACCATGTTGTTAAAAAAATTAGATGATGTTGATTCACACATGTTCATATGTAAGTTTATGAAAATTGATTGAGATTATATTAGGTGAATTTTGAACAAGTTGACACCTTTAGGTCCATGACATGTATAATCTATGCAAGTTGGACATATGCAAGTTTCTTCCCTTATTATGATTCATTTGGTCACATATACATGTTGTTATTATGATAATCTCTTTTATGCTATGAGTTAGGCTATTCGAGTCTAACATATATTTTGCGAATAAACGTTCAAACGTGGGGTAGGGGTAATATTAGGAATTAATAAATTGGGTGCAATTTTGTAAGATTTTGCATACCATGAATGGATGTCCATAATTGAGTCAATTATGGACATTGTTAAAAATTGGAAGTAATTAATAATTCAAGTAGGGAATTATTAAAATTGGGGGAAAGTGGATTATTATTAATAATCAATGCTTAGGACACGAGGTTGGACCCGTTTGTGATGTAAACCTACCCGGACCCGCCCGGCAAATCCAGTAGTCACAAATGTCGGCCCAATGTGAGAGGTCCTAGGCCCAAACTAAAGCATAACAGTTGTAAAGACACGAGGTTAGACTCTTTTATGGTGTAAGACTGCCCGGACCCGCCCGGCAAATCCAGCTGCCATAAATGCCAGTCTAATGTGAGAGGTCTTTATGAGGTTATGGCCTTAATGAACTAAGAAATACTTAACCAGATAATCATGTAAGGTGGGACATGGGGGTTAAGTAGGTGCCTTGGGTGGCATGAGGAATCTGGTGGTTGCCTTTAGAGGCATTTGAAATACGATTAGACTTAACCAAAGACACATGTAAATGAACATGACTAAGTGGGTTAAGTGGGATGGACTAATGGGGACAAGCTTAGGTGGAATGCTTGTGGTAAATAATGGGGGCCCATTTCAACCAGTATCCCAAAACGTATCTTTGTGGGCTCGACCCAAGTCGAGGACGGGACACGCATACTGGGTTTGACTATAAGAGGCCAAAACAGGGAGCGGTGGCAACGCAAGTCCAACGGGTTTCATATGCGTGTGTGGACCCGGGCTGGTAGGTAAGACGTTGTTGCATCGTGTAGGTATAAGTCGTGCATGTCCGTTGTATCAGGTTGCCACTTTAGGGGAGTGATACACCCCACTGTGGGGCCAGCACGGGTATCTACGAGTTAGGGAGTCGATCGAATAATGGGAAGTAGGGTACACCTAGTGGAGATAGGGGCAGGCGGCACCTATGTAGTCAGCTAGGGGTACGTAAAGCCATTGGGAAAGTTTCTAAGTGAAGCTAAGTGGGATGAATCTTTAGGGTGACTGGTGTGGTGCAGTATAGTGTTTATCCTTTAGTATTTAGGAGCGCCTATAACGTTGCCTTTAGCGATTGTCTATGTCCTTAATCTGCTCATCATAGACATTTTCTTGTTTTCCAGCTTATGCCTTAGTCCAGTTATTTTGGTAATAGTATTGTAGAATTATCATATTCACCAGACTTTATGTCTGACCCCCTCTTTTCCATCCTTTTTCTCCCTTCAGGTCCGCAGGTTGGGCCAAGTTCTAGTGGAGTCTAGTTGGATCGCTTATCTTCTGGAAAGCTTGGACTGCTGAAGTAAAGTCCAGCTTGTTATCTTTCTTTTTAATGGCTATTCATGTAATGGGATTATGTACTTGTTTTATCAAGATAGATATTGTACTTGACATTGAATGTGGTGTTATGATGTAATCAAACATGTTTTGACTTCTGCTACAATGAAATAAAGTTTTTGAATTTCCAAGTACTATTTTATATCTGTCTTGTTGTAATTTTACTGTTCTATATTCACTTAAAACCTCCATGGAAGTTAATGCATTCCCTTTGTGAGTGACATTAATGGACGTGGGGTGTTACAATAGACATATAAAGTGGATAAGAGATAGATAACTACATCAAAGGCAGGTATGATAAGGTAAGAAGGATATGGTGTATACACTTTTCTAATGATTACTCTGCACTATTACTAGTATAACCAGAATGAGATGATCCCTTCCACTATAAGCTGGTAGACTTAGGCATACGTCCGAATGTATCCTAACTCCTACCCTAATCGATCGGCTCCCAAATCCGCGTAGATACTCTGTGCCAGCCCCACCGTAGGATGTATCACATCCTAAAATGGCAACCTTCGTTGATATGCACAGCCCCATAGCTACAGGTGTCACGATCATCTTATCCCCCTCTGCCCGGCCCATACACACACATGACCTGTCGGTTTGCACCGCCCACACCGTCCTCCACGTTTGGATCTCTTACAATCAGTTCAGTAAGCGCCCCTTCTCCAACCTAGTTCAAAGTACTTTGTTTGATACCTACTATGGGTTACTGACTGAAATGGATCCCATACAATATGATACAAGCTCTCCCCTTTGTCTTGTATCCCCCACTAGGTTTTCCACAGGTTATATTTACACTAAAGGTGTCTTTAATTATATAACCCCAATCTTTCTACCAGTTATGCTTACCCATAGTTGTCTTTAATACATAACCCCCAGTTGGTTAAGTTTTGTGGGCCTATATTTAAATATTACCCCCAAACCCAGATATACATAACTTAACCCTCCCATTGTTCAACCAAGTTTACTTAACCCCTATTCATATTCATATTCACACAATCCCTATGGATACAACTAGGTTAAGTATTCCAATTCGTTACCATGTCCATTTATGGTTTATAATGGGCTAGACTCCCACATTAGGCCTATAGCTTGTGGATGTTGGATATGCCAGTCGGGTCCGGGCAGACTTCTTCCACAAGTTGGGCCTAACCTTGTGTCTTAGCCCGTCTCGTATTTTTTCACCTAGACCCCTCAAATTAGATTCAACATTTACGGTTGTTGGATGTGCCGGTTGGGTCCGGGCAGACTTCCACCACAAATGCAATCTAACCTCGTGTCATAGGTGCAGTTACAGTTTCTAATTACTGTAATCCTATGCATTTTAACCAATTAATTACCTATATCTTATAGGTGTTCATGCCCATTTATCAAATTATATTCATAGTAAATTATATGTCCAAATTCATATTCATTACATAGATTATGCCAATTCTAATATTTTCCCACGTTCCCTAACTAACGCATTCGGGTATATTTGGCGGCATGATTAGGCTAGAGAGTAGCCTGGCCATAAACAATAAAAAGGGAAAGGTAATGGAAGATGACAATAATGATTATTCTAACATAACTGGCATATATATATATATATACACACACACACACACACACACTGGCATAGGCATGTAATTGGCATGATAAAAAGGTGGACATAAAAGTAGATCTATTGAATAGGTGATGATAAAAATAGATCTAACATAATGATGATGTTCTAATAGGTATGAATAGATCTAAATAAGGATTCATATGTCCAATTGATGACTGATCTAAATTAACCACCGCATGATAGGTACAAGATGATTTAGAGGGAGAATTATATCTAAACAAGATTTTAACTGTCAAATAATGACAAATCCTGATTAACCACAAACATAGATAAAGGTTAAGATCCACAAAGGTGGCATGATAAATTAACCACAAGTGAATTAGATCTATAAAGGTAGATCTATCATAATAAAGTTTAAGATCCAAGAATATCATAGATTCACAATTTATAACAGATCCAAATCACAGTCATATCACGTTTACTCTTAATCATTTAAATCTATAAGTAACTAACTCATAATGTTTGGATTTTAGAAGATAGAAGAGAAATTATTGGTGTTGAAACTCAGATCTAAATGTGAATCTCTAACTGATTAGCTCTAGTTGATTGTTGTTGAAGAAAAGGACTCGTTTTCATTTCAGGCAGTGGTAGCATTTGGCTTCCATTGATTTCCAATGAAGAAAAAAAGAGAAATGGACCTTTATTTATAGCTGCCAGCCCCCCAGAAATCGACTGCCACCTCAGTCCTAGGGGGATCGACACCCCCCTTGAGGGGTCGACACCCCCTTAGGGGTCGACTCCCCTAGGGCGGGAAAATTGCTGTCTCTTTATTTTCGAATTTCAAACTATTTTCTTATTTTTCTGATTATATATATATATATCTAATTCTTATGCACGTATACAAACTTCAAACCTTTATAACTTCCTCATAGGTGTCCGTTTTACGCAAACCAAATGTCTATCTGGACCAGAATTTTGAGACAAACGCAATGCCGCAGTCGGTTTCCCTTAATTCTGAATATTAAATTAATTATTATTTAATTTATCCTCTTTTAGTGTTGTTAAAATTACGGGGTGTTACATTTAATATGTAAAATACGGATCATTAAAACTTGTGTTATTTATTACTAACTTTCGTACCGAATCTAATATTTTAAATTTCATAACATTATTACATGAAGCGTTGATACCTTGCCCTTATAAGTTATATAACCCATTGTTATACTACCTACTTATGCCATCACTATTCATCAATTTGATAATGTTAATCCTTTGCTTCTACCTTGACAAAAGCAGTGTCACTTATCAGTGAATTCAAAAATAAAGGTCATCTTCAACTTGCTTGTCGATATATGACTATTAATGTACTTATCCACTTATATTTGGTTTTTTAAATAACCCTTATATGGTTCCCTTTTTAAATTTTCAATTTCATTACTTAGCATGTGTTGCCCTAGGATTACTTGGCTTATGATAACTATGTGTTTTTGAATAGAAGTAAGTTATATAACTTATGTTAACCTGATTTAATAGTAATTGTTTCATGAGCACTATTATTTTTTAAATTTAGAATGTACTTGGTAAGCAAATGGAAGGAAAATTATTAATTAATTGATACTTGTCTTAGGGTTCTCCTATTGTGAGCAAGAGCGAGATCATCATTCAGAACAATCCCATGTTACTACCCAAGAGGAAGTAACTCTATTTTGAGTCAACCTGGGATATTCACAGTCATTGAAGACATTCTTGCTAGTCCCTCAAATATATAGGCTTGAATCAAAAGTTACTTTGCTTTCATCTTTATCCATATATAGCACTGCGACTATCTTCCTTTTTTTTGATATTCTTTTAAGGTACTTGGAATATCTGAACATTGTGCCAATTTATCTCCATCCTAATTCATATGCATACTTAGCTCGGTCGGAAGTTCTTACTTTAAAGGCAGGGTATTCCTCTATAAGTTCGAAGTTCTTCACTTTATTTCTAGCCTTGCTAAGACCAAGGATTATCCCGATCAATCGCTATGTTGAATTTGTCCCCATCCGAAAAACTTAAGTAGTGTTTGGTTTATTTTATGTTTTGAGTTTTCAACGTTAATTTTAAAATGTGTGAAGATTTGAAGCATAGCGGAGTTGACGGACCAAAGATGGAGGTCTGGAGGTATGGTGGATGAATAAATGTCATCGTTCTTCCGTCATTTCTTAAAATATAGAAAATAACAAAAAAAGATGGTTTCTGTTTTGTTTGTTAACTTCCTTTTGTAAAACGATCGTTTTTTACGACATGTATGTGTCGTTGATACTTATCTATGTACAAAAACCGAAAATTAAAAAATATAAACCAAATGCACCCTTAATTTCTGATATGCTCAATAGAATGAGAGGATAAGACTCTTAGTTCTTCTTTGTCAAATGCCAATTCCGACATTAAAGGCATCTTCTCTATTGCTCGTGAGTTCATCATCGACGTTATCAATATTCATTCATTTCATCATTTTTTATTAATTACATTTCATTTAGATCCTACCGCAAAAGAACCAAGTCCAACTAATTAGAAAAAAATGGGCATCTAGATGAATGCAGCAAAGGTTGTGGGAACCAGAGTGAAGCTGCTAAATCCATCTAACTCCTTCAATATTTTATCATTTTAGATTACCACAAAGTTCTGAGAGAACCCCCAATGGTCAAGAGTACTTCCCGAGGCAAGCATTTTTTACTGATGGTGAAATCTAAATCTTTCACTTACTATTCTCCGGTTAATGAGAGCTCTCTTTAAATATACAATTATAGTACAATCGAAATTCCTTGTAGTGTCATCTTATAAGCCTTCTTTCTTCAATCTAGGTTAGATTACTGTGTAAAAACTTCCCAAAGGAGGAGTAAACCATAAGTAGCGCTCTGCCACTAAGGAGGATAAGTATAACACTTCTCTAGTTCAGGATCCTAAATCGGAAGATCTCATAAATTTTATCGTTGAATCACATCAGAACTTAAAAATGAGTTTGAGTGGTGGCTTTGTAGAGATCTAATTGTCGAAGAAGTTGAATTGGTGGTGATCACTCCAATGTTGTTTTGGATGAAGAACAGTTTGTGACCATTAATCCGAGTCTGGGAGCTTTAAACCTCGATTTATGTAAAAAAAACTTAATAAATGATTGTTGAAGGATCGTCTTAGGATCACTCATAATATTGCCTCGAGTTCTCCTGGCTCATAAATCGCTTTAGCTTAGGTTAGGTATTTCTCCAAAGGAATCTCATCCTTGAAAATCATTGCCTCCAACTTTCATTGGGCAAGTTGGCAAATTTTATTTCAACACAGAAAATTACTAAGTCCCCACTCCCCTTGATTTCCAAAAAAGACCAAAAACCCATTTTTTTGCTATGTTTCCCCCTGATTTAAAAAAACAGAAACTACCCTATCATCATTGTCGCTACGTGGTCCTTTAAGGGTACCACGCAGTAGCATGATGTGGTGCCCTGAGCTCACCACGCATCAGCATTGCGTGAGAGGGTAGTTTTTTTTAAATTAACGAATGGCATTGCATGATGAGCTCAGGGCACCACACAATGCCACTGCGGAGTAGACAGAAAACATAAAAAAATACAAATTTAAACCGAAAATAAGAGAAAGGTTGGTTTTTGATTTCTTCTGACAAAAGGGGGAAACTCAGCAGTTTTCCGAGTCTATATAGAATTTACCAGGAAATTTCGAGGATGTCCTCCAATTGGTCATTTCATCCCCCTCTTTTATGGCTTTAATCCCCTCGCGGCCTTTATTTCTTTCTCAAGAGCATTGATTTGCAATTTTTTTACTTGTTCTTATTGTTCTAGGTTTGGCTCTTTTGAATTCTAGATCTAATACTAAATAATATTCTGACTAATACTTGTTACGTATTTTAGGTGGCTAAGTACATATGACCTTCAAAGCAATGCCCTAGAATCGACCGAAGAAATGTCAAAGCTTAAAGAAGTTTTCTCCTTAATATTCATATTATCAACATTTAGACAACAAAAGATGAGGTTGAAAAAGAAAAGAATAAGCTTGCCCCTTTCTCTCCAGGAAGTACGGGCCTCCCTTGAAAAGCAGAGGGAAGCTTAGTAGGGCCCGAAGGAACAAGTAAAGATACTGGGTATGAGGCTTGCAAATTCTGATTTTGTAGTGGCCAAACTTATGAAAGAGAATAAGACCCTGTGGAAGATGCAAAAAGAAAGAGATATCTTTTGAAAAAATCAACTGCTATAGTCAGAGATGTAAAACAGAAGGCATCTAAGTTCCCTGGAAATTCCCTTAATGTTATCATTAAGAAGTCCTTTGAGGATTTTCTGTACATCACTTATGTTGGAAATACTCAACAATTCCATGATTTATATTTCCCCACTCTTCCTCTAGCTTGGAATGAGAAGTTAACTAAAGGTTTGAATCCTGTGGAAGGGTCTTTCGAGGAAGAAAAGTGGATTGATGCTAAATAGTTATAGAAAAGAGAGTGACCTCAGATATCCCAGCTAATCTCAAAACATAGAAATGGAATGACAGCCATTACGAGAAGATGCCAATCATGACTAGTTTAAAGGATATGCTCTTTAATTTGAAGCGATAATTTAAAGAAAGGAATGAAAGAACTATGGAAAATTTTATTTTAACCACTGAAAATGCTGAGTTGCCCCCCTAATTTTGAAAAAAAAATAGTTTTCTCCCAATTTTACTGAGTTTCCCCCCGGTTTTTAAAAAAAGGTCAAAAATACCCTCCCACGTAGTCCAACTATGTGGTTCCTTCACATACAACATAGTGGGACTACGTGGTACCATAAGTAACCTCGTAGATGCTCTACGAGGTTACTTAGGGTACCACGTAGTCCCAGTGCATGATACGTGAACGAATCACGCAGTTGGACTGCGAGGTAACCCGAGGACATGAAAAAGGCAATCTCGTCATTGAAACTTTTGACTAAAAGGGGGCAACTCAGCATTGCCGGCGGTTTAAACAGAATTTGCCAAGAACTATCAAGAAAGATAAATTCAATGACCATGCAACCCGAATCATCTACCGAAGTATAGAAATAAATACTGAGATCGAATGTCTCCATCAAAAGATTATGGGTTTAGAAGTAGGGTTGTTAAAGATGCAAGCGAGCTATCAATCTTTGAAGCTGACAGCGAGTAGAAGTGACTCCATCCTCACTAATCCCAGTCCCTTGGTTGGGAAAGAGTGATTTTATGATATTTTCAATCTTCCCAAGAGTTTAGATAAGGTTGACCTCAGTAATTGGTATTGAAAAGTTAGGCTTGATTGCATTCAATATCTGAACAAATAGTAGAACACAATGTTCTCGGATCGTATTAACTTTTACTTTGACCAAATATGAAATCTTAAATGTGAGAAATATTTCCTTGGGCGGCATATTGATAAACTGAGGGTAGGATTAAAGTAATAAAGGGAGCAAACAAAACCCTTGATGAAGCATTACATACTCAGATCACATTAATTGATGATGCAAACTCTGCCTAAAGAAAAGAAAATATAGCTGATTCTAGCCAATGCTATCCATTATAACGTAGGTTTTCCCTATCATTGGGAACTTGAAGAAAGCTGGTTAAGATTTTATTTCTTAAACAAAGAGTTTTGTAATTTATTTTTGATTCTTTGTGAATAATGTATAATAATTTCATACCTGAATAGGTGATATCATGAATTACCCTTATTACTTTTATACAAGTATCTGGTTTGTTTCTTGATCACAATTTGACATTATCTTCTTTAAGAGTTAATACCCTTAACTAGCCATCAACATAGATTTTTGTTTAATAAATCGGAATATTCTAACAGAACTAGAAGATTCACCTTGTAATGAACGGAATCCGGAAAATACCTACGTTAGCAGCGATATTCCAGAAATCCTTGGTAGTGATTAAAAAGATTTAGAGGCATTTATTTGACAAAAATGATAATAAAAGATTGGAATTCCTTATCCAGTAGTAATGATATATCATCAAACCTATCAGGAAATAATAATGTGAAATTAGAAACCTTTATTTGACTATAGTGAAAGAATAAGCTAGAAATCATCTCATATGAAGCATTGATAGCAAAACTTAATTTACTTAGGAGATTAATTGTCTTTTAGAGCATATCCTCCGATGTTTAGGTTGTTTTTCATCCAAAACTGTTTTGAACCATTCCTTTTAGGTAGAGTTTGTTTTATTATGATTGATTGCTTGATCACCATCTTTAGTGGAAATATCAGATTGTGCATCTTCCCCATTTGGTTAGCTATCTCAAGTAAGACCAAAGAATCATCTAGCCTCCCTATAGGAGGTGCTTTAGTGTGGCATGTAGAGTAGACAATAAAGGCTGAATGCTTTGGATGGATCAAAGGTTTCCTCCCTACAGGAGGTCCTTTGGTGATACCATGTTGAGTGGCACTGGAGGTTTTAGGCTTCGGAAAGGCCGAAGGCTTCCTCCCTCTAAGAGGTTCTCCAATGAGACCATGTTGAATAACATTGAAGGGTATGGACTTTAGAAAGGATGAAGGCTTCCTTCATTTAGGAGGTGCTCTAAACAGTCTTGAGGTTTAGTGCTTTGGATGGACCGAAGGTTTTCCCCTCCAAAAGGCGCTCATGATGAGATGGAGGCTTACTGAAACGACCTAAACTTCCCCTTACGAGGAAGCACGAATTGAGTTGAGAACACGACACATCAAAACACAAACAATAGAACATTTCATTGTTATTACAACAATTTACATCAGAGTACAAGTATATTCCAGAGTATGAAGAATTATTACACATTGGAAATACAATATCAGAGATTTAAAATTACACAGCAGTGGAAAATAATACATAACACAATTGAAAGAAATACACGGATACAGAGCTTTCCGAATATAGCTTCAGCTGTAAATCCAGGATCCTGTAAATATAATATCTGCAAAGCCAAACTACTAGCTGCCCGTGTGGAAAATATGGGAACCCAGAGTTTAGGTAAAAACAATAAACTCCAGGTCAGTCATGGGACTGGTGTGAGAACTAAAACAGTTGTTAAATCTTTACTTTAAAAGTTGGGAAAATCATGGGACCATGCCATATAATATGGAACGGGTTTACTCCATATGAATCTTAGTTTAAAATAAAACAACATAATGCTTTTTGGAAAAATGAAGCTATTATAAGACTCGGGTTCCATCACACAATGCAACGCAATCCGGAGGATAGAGTTTTACCTTATAATAGCCAAACATGCTTGACACTTATAAAATAAAATTATTTTGATATTACTATAAGTGTAGTGTCAAAATCAGTTTCAAATATAAATGTATCAATCATAGACGGCATAGTACCACATCCTACTATGTCGCCATACTAGTTCTACAATTAAAACCGAAATCTCTTGTATTGGAAATTGGGTTTCCATCATGAGTCGAGGCTAGGGATGGTCTCCTCACCGATTCGAGACAGCCTAGCAAATGCCTCAGGGCTCAGATGCTGGCGAACGCTTGGATCCTGCAAGGCCGGTCCACAAATACTTTAGTGGATTAGTTATGCATGAACACACGTTTCACGGTCCTATAGTACCAATCACTTGGCCAGTAGCGACCAATATCCGTGGGGCCTCATTCCATCATCCATATAAGTAAAAATGTCTGGCTCCATACCATGACACCACTTCTAGCTAAAATGAAATGTCGTGCATTCCCTGCGTTCCCTTATCCCCTTTTTTACTCATACCAGGTGTCAGGCTCATGAATTAATGCTACAACACAAAGCTATGCTAATTAAAGTTGTGCTTTAATCACCAACCACAAGAATCTGCTTTTCAACAAAAGCTATGATCATTTGCATATTGGCATGCCACACTAACAATTCACACCATACAACTGATGTCTAATCTCTTAGCTCGTGCGTCTTAGAGAAGGGTGTTAAGCAAGGGAATAAATTCTCTACCACTAAACAGATATATATTTAATAAAAATCAATTAGCACAGAATGAAATCCAATATGAGACACACATCCATTTACAAGTCCGTTCTGGGTCTGAACGAAACCAGAGGCACCTTATTCCTCGTCCCATATGTCCATTACAGGAGAGAGGTCCTCGCATATCCGTCGATCTCCAAGTACGTTTGGACGATCACCACTTATTACCGTGTCTTGGGAGTACAGCCCAATCAAGACATCAGTAATCATCCAAACGATGTGAAGAACTCCGGTCTTCAACCACCGTCTTTATCTTCAACTCTTGGTTGTAGTATTGATTATTCAGAATGGGTTAAACTTGGTCTTTCCGAATAATTCGCGTATTTTACAATCAAGTGATATAAAAACACATCATACGCCGCATTCCAATTCAGAATATTCTTTTAATAAAATATTCACATTTTTAGGGAAAGGTCCCCATTAATTTTATCAAAGATAAATACTTTTAAATAAATTCTTTTATCTTCCTTTGGATATCAATTTCAAAAGATTTTATTAACTAGTCGGGATTATCGAACCTTACCGAAGTAATCATTTATTTATATTTAGTATCCCCATCCCAACCTATTGGTCCCATGGAGCAAAACAAGTAACACTCCATATCTAACACGCACAGTGTTATCGGTAAATTAAATTACCATTTCACGTTTAAATCTAATTAAAGAATTAAACTATCGCCTGGAGTAAAACTGGTGGTACTCCATTTTCGATCATTTCAAGTATTCGACAAATTTAATTATCTCATTCTTTTCAATCTAATTAGATATTTATTAAGACTCTAATTTGGTTTTAATATTAAAAGTCATTACTTTATGATTATTCAAATTTAGGAACTAAATCTTTATCTTTAACTGGGTTAAAGAACTAATGTCATTTAAAACACAGTTCACGATAAACCCAAATCATCTTCCATTAACTATGGAATCTTCACGGAAAACGGATCAATATATAATCGATATAAATTTCCATATCAGACTAATAATATAAATGGAATAAAGGCAAGGCCTTTTCAAATTCCATATATAGTAACGGTCTTCATTCACAGAAGCTTATCTCGATTATTACCAAATCGAATTCCATTCAATCCCAATTTAAGATATTAAATTGGAAAAGTTTACTTAAGAAAATTTCCATTTAAATCTTAATAAAAGACTTATAAATTCCAAAATATATTTTCACTGTTAATTGGGACTAACGAACAAATGCCGTTTAAAACATAATTCACGATAAACCCACAATCAACTTTCATTTCAATTCCATTTAAATATTAATTAATTGAAAAACTTCACTAAATCTTAATTAAAATATTTATTCTTTTCTCACCTGGGTTTAAAAACAATGTTATTGAAGACACCATTCACGACAAACCCAAAATCCAATTTATTTTATTTAGTTCCAATTAAATATTAATTAATTGGAAAACTTCATTAAATCTTAATTAAAGATTTATTTGAGTTAATAACTAGTTCATTTCGATTAAAAAAAATATTTTTATCTTTTCAAATATGGAATTTTTCATCCAAAATCTTTCCAGATTATTAATTATGATTTTACATAATTTTTCTATATTTTTAATTATTTCATTAAGGCCCGTACAGCCGGTTTCCAATAACGGCCACCGAACTGCATCCATAGCGACCTTTTCCAAATTTGATTTGGATATAATTCCAAATCCAACCATTAGATTTCAAACTTCTTAAATTCATTGGAAAGCTCTTTTCGATACAAACCCAACAATTCCGGTTTTAGGAGAATCCGATGGTCGGATCTCCCGCTACATCAATTTGAAGTTAATGGTCGAAATTCGCGAACGGTCGCTGTGCGTCGCATTATATTCACGCCATTAAATATATATAATATATATTTCGCCGATTTCCAATTAAAACGTATGTTATAAATCATTTATACATTTGTTTTAAAATGATTCTAACTTCCTTTTCAATTTTAAATCAAAATTGAATATTCTATATCTTTATCATATTAAAATGATAATATTTTCAAAATATTAAATTTTGAGATCACTTCCTTTTGATATTCATTATAAAATGAATAACCCGATCAATAAAAAGGGGTTTAACCATATAAGTATTTTTGTTGTTCCAAAATTTTTATTCAACACATGAATATTTTATATGGTTTATACATTCAATACAAATGATATTTTTATTGTTCAAATTTTTTATTCAATACATGAATATTTTATACACTTCATTAACATGTTAAAAATAATATTTTTATCTAACAAAAATATTTTAACATATGATTCTTTTTCTTCTTCATTTATATGTAAAAGATGACATCTTTAATGTACAAAAATATAATTCAACAAATGATTATTTTATTTTCATTAACCTGTTAAAGATGACATTTTTATTGTACAAAAATATAATTCAACAAATGATTATTTTATTTTTCATTAACATGTTAAAGGTGACATTTTTAATGTACAAAAATATAATTCAACAAATGATTATTTTATTTTCATGAACATGTTAAAGGTGACATTTTTAATGTACAAAAATATAATTCAACCTAATTCAACAATGATTATTTTATTTTCATGAACATGTTAAAGGTGATATTTTTAATGTACAAAAATATAATTCAACAAATGATTGTTTTATTTTCATTAACATGTTAAAAGTGACATTTTTAATGTACAAAAATATAACAAATGATTATTTTATTTTCATTAACTTGTTAAAGGTGACATTTTTTTTATCTAACAAAAATGTATTTTAACATATGCTTCTTTTATTTGTTTATACATACAATAAAATGTGATTTTTATTGTTAAAACATTTTATTTTAAAATTTTCGTTATTTTAAAATTTTCGTTATTTTAAAATATTCTTTATTTTAAAATATTCTTTATTTTAAAAGATTCTTTATTTAAAAAAAACATTTATTTAAAAATGTTCTTTATTTTAAAATGTCCTTTTATTTCTGAATCAGAATGCTACTCAATCAATTACCATATAATTTCAGTTATATGGATTTCATATATCGCATGTATGCAACAACAATAATAAATAATCATCAAACCGTCCATTCACATCCAGAGTGAAATTTACAACTGTGTGAGCATTAAAATAAATAAATAACGCTCATCACAGACTGTCAATCTATCGATTGACAGACAACTAAATATGACTAGTGTATGTCTAATATCATCCCAATACCCCTGTGGGGTTTTCAAGCAACAACAGTTTATTTAAATAAATTATTGATTAGCAAATTTAACCAATTCTAATTCTGTTTGAATTATTTTTCTAATTAACCAATTTACAGTGTTTAAATTATAAATAAATATTTATAATCTAATTTCAACTACCACATTAATGTTTGCATTATTTTTAACACGTTAAACATTTCAACATCACAAACAAAACACAATTCAGTCAAAACAAACAATCATGGTTTGTACAATAAATGGCGTTGGGTGCTACTAGTATAAATTCAATTGTAAAATAAATAGAGTGAGAAGGTGTTCTCACCTTTGGTTTCCACTCCGTCATTCTTTAGCGGACAATTTGGATTTGGATTTGGATTTGCTTCCAGTTAATTCCACCGCAATCTTTTTCATGCGGCATATATATTAAAACCATATTTTTATAACGCTATAAATATATTATCATATTTTAATAATGTTATATATATATATATATATATATATATTAAAAATCATATTTTTAAACCAAATCCATTTATATAAAACTTCAGCTTTTAAAACAATGCTATTTATAATAAAAAATCATATTTTTATTACAACGCTTTATTTATACAAATCATATTCTCAAAACAAAGTTCTTTATGTAAAAATCATATTTTTAAAACCAATGTTATCTATTTTAAAACCAATGTTATCTATATGTAATGTTATATAAAAAAATCAATTTTTTACATCAATGTTCTTTTTTTCATATTTAAAAATCTGAAAATAAATCATGTTATTCTTAAAATCAGAAAAATAAAACAATGCCATTATATTTTAAAAGTAATGCTAATTTTATTTTAAAAACAATGTCTTTTTATATTTTAAAAACAATATCTTTTTATATTTAAGAAAAACAATTCTATTTTTATTTAAAACTGATTTTAATCTATGGCACTTTAAAAAAAAGAATTACATTTTTAACACAAAGTTATATATTTTTAAAAACTAATTACTGCTTAATTGCATAAATAAAAAAGAAAGAAAGAAAAGCTCACTGTTTTTTAGTTATGGACAATCCCATTGTGTAGTGTTCATCGCTGCGATTCTAACGGAACTGAATTTGCGAATTTCTGATGTCGTATGACAAAGATATGACATTACAAAGATTAACTACAATTTTTATAAATAAATTCCTTAAAACACTTAACTAAATTTTAATTACATGTCAAGAAAATTAGGGCCAATCCTCTTCTTCTTCTATCGTTCTCTTCTGAAACCGTTTTGCAATTCTAGGGTTCACCACGCCCCACTCCAGAAGTCGCCGGAATCCCATCGAATTGCGCCACCGTGAAGCCGCTCCTCGACTCCTCCACCGCCGTGAACCTGAGCCAACTAGAGCCTCTGTTGCCACCAAAAATCGAACCCAAAGTCGATGACTTAAAGCCCAAAAATCCAGCAGAATATCAAATGAGAATTCATCAATGCCGTATGGATAGAAAGCTGCTGAAATTCTTTACAATAATTGCTTAAGAACTAGGATTTAATTTGGAATGATTTAAGAGAAAAAATAGACGAAATCTGGAGTGTTTTAGCCGTTTAACACGAGATAGTGGCGGCTGTTGAATGAGGACGAGGGTTTCTCAATTTTGGTGTATTTATATAATTATTTAATAATATTTTAATTCGTTTAATTCATTTTTATTTGTTCAACGCTCTGAACTCCAAATCAAACCCAACGACTATCGTCCCTAACTAAATACCCCCATTCCAAACACAATAGGATATGTTTCGTAAGTCAAATCTGCTGTTTCGATAAGTTTTTATCAAAACTTAAAATATAAATCTATATATATTGAATTTAAACGTATAATTTAATTTACCGAGGCTACATACTGACTCCAAAAATTACAGAAAAATAAATCTAGCTATGTTTTGACGATACGGTCCTAACAAAATAAATTTCGTCGAATTTGGAAGCCGTTTGAAAAATGGTCATTTTCTGGTCGATCCAATTCAACTGAAATTGACAAAACACATTTTCTTTTGCCACACTCACATATTAATTCCAAAAATTATAAAAATTAAAATCTAGCAATAATTTGACATTCCAGATCCAACAAATGTGGTTTCATCGAAAACGGAGGTCATTTGCAAAATGGCTATTTTTAAGGACCGTATATTACATAAAAATATATATAAATTCCATAGCGACTATTCTAAATTTTAAACTGGACATAACTTTCAATTATTGTTATGAAATCTAGTTTTTTCACATTCGTTAGAAAGATATAATTAAAAAGATTCACATATTTCTCGTTTCGTTGAAATCCGATTTATTTTGAATCCAGTACATTCAATTGAAAGTTGAAATCAAAATTTCAAACTGTCGCGCCATTTCAGGCTCGTTTTATAAATAAAATAAATTTATACGTTCTAACTTCGATTTAAATCCATTAAAATAGTTAAGATAAAAAATTATTTTAAATATTAAAATCCATTAAAACAGTTAAGATAAAAAAATTAAATTGATTCGGAATTTCCGGGTTGTTACACTTACTACTTTGGATGGAACAATGGCCTTTTGACTTATTCCTTTCTTAATATTAGTAGGAGCACTCGAGGTCATTTCCTTTTTGCAAACTCTTAAAGTTCCTCTCGCCTTAAGAAATGATTAGTTATTCCCTCTAAAGCTGACACATATTGGGATTACATTCATTAGCTTAATGTTAGTAACAATAAAGCCCTTCATGATTCCCTACTTCTTTGGATGCTTCTTTTCCGAAGGCTAGTACTTGAGGCATTCTTAAGTTAAGAAGTAGATGTTCTCATATGACGTGCTAAAAATCGAGACCTCTTGAATGAACCTTTCGAGAGGCACTTAGTTTTTTGGGATTTGTTGTTGCTAATATCTAACAACTTTCCTTTCCAGAGAGGTAAGTGAATTATCAACGTTAATCAAACACACCTATCCACTTCTTCGCAAACCTCTTAAAGTCATTCTCTATTTCTGTCACAAAGATGTTTCATTTGGCTCTTAGTTGAGTTTATCTCGTTGTTTTTAAGGTGTCATCATTGCCATATTGCATTTCCAAGGCAGAATGGAGTTAGTCCTATGTGGAATGGGTATATGCTCAAGTTGTAAATGTCATAAGAAATTACTTGCTCCCTCTTTCCCTTTCTGATTTGAAGTTGTCATTATTCTCAACACTTCTTCTTAAACTTTATCGTCATCTAAATTTTGGTACTGGTAAGTAGGCTTAATTAATCAAACGATCCTTTTTTTTTTGAGAAAGTCATGGCCTTAACGCGGTTAGGGTAAAATTGGAAATGGAGTATGCTTGGAAGTGATAACTTCTTTGAAACTAATTTATGTAGGCTAGGTAGTTCTGTTTTTCGGTTAACCACAAGACCGAAGGTTCAAGTTCTCCTTCCAGCGTCAAAAATATTAACAAAATTCTTTGTAACCTAAGAAGTTTTCAAGAGCTTGATTAGTATGGTCTTATGCCAACTTAAATGATGTATGCATGCTTAATAAAGAGTCCATGTCCAAATCTTTGAGTCACAAGTATGGAAAGTCGTATGTGAAGTTCAAATCATAATGTCACATGCAAGGCCAAGTCAGATGTATTTATTCAAAACATGCTATGAAAAGGCACTATTACAAGTCGTTGTTCTCATAAAAGTCAAGAAATTACAATAGACACAAAATCCCCTACTCGATTTTTTGTTAAAAATTGTAAAATGTAAGAAACGAGAGAGAAGAATTTGACCCCCACCATAGCGCCCTAGTTCTTTATTTATAGGTGTGGACATGTGCATCGGCACTGCCGTCCATTGGTATCGACAGGGTTGAGTGTCCACATGCTTTGCGCTGATAGTAGTACGGTATTAGATTACTATTAAGGATGCGGCTTAACACTTGAAAGTAGACGTAATGGCATGAAGTGATGAGATAGTAAAGCACACCATCATCTTATAGGTGTTAGGGTGATGTTAAAATAAACGGCGTCAACGAAGGGTGGCACCCTACGAGTCAATATACTTCTTTATTAGAGAAAAGGGACACCAAATAAAGTTGACTTAGCGACCACCATATGAGTTGAAATTGTTAAGTATCGGCATTCATTCTCTTCTAATGCGAAGGTGGTAACATTGATAAAGTTTCACATTAGTAAGTGGCGATCAGAGTGATGTCAGCATTATGTTGATGGCTCACGATGATGGCTACACTCGATACTTCTTCTTAATCGAAAAAGGCGACACCAATGGAAGTTAATACAGATCATAAGCGACGCTGATGAAAGATGACAACCTCTAGAGGTGGTACTAATGAAGATCGACACAAATGAATAGCACTGATGGGAGATACAATACCAATGAAAGTTAGTGTTGATGATGAAAGTCGATATTCATCACAAGCAGTGTCAATCCATGAATAACAACATTAATGAAGGGTGATGCGTTCGGATGCTTAACTCTATTGATGAGGGTCGATGCCCTCGGCACGATATGGTAATAACTTCCACTACCGGGCCTATTCAAAGCACACATTTAAAGGAAACAGACGAAAAGCCTTTGGTCCTTCCATAAAGACCGATCAAAGCAACCGTCCAAAGAGTAGCAATCAATTAAATGTTTGATCTCACCATCGAGCTGATCAAAACACCAATCCAAGATGGATGGACAAAAATTCTTTGATCTCGCCTTAAAGACTGACAAAGAAGCTATTCAAAGAGTGATGATCAACTGCGTCTTTAATCCCACAGTCGGTCCTGATCAAAGAACTCATCCAAGGCAGATGGACATGAAAGTTTTAGTCCAACCACAAGGACTAGCCAAGTAAACATCCAAAAACTGATGATTAATTAAGCATTTAATTATGCTTCCCGATCTGGTTAAAGTACGCATCCAAGGAAGATAGATGAGAAGCATTTAGTCCTGCCACAAGACCTAACCAAAGCAATCATCCAAAAAGTGGTAATCAATTAAAGTCATTGATTCCACTGTCAGGCCTAGCCAAAGCACCATCCAAGGGAAATGGATGAGAAATCATTGGTCCACTAAAATAACCATCCAAAGAGTGACAATCAATTAAACATGCGGTTGGTTCCATTGCTAAGACTGATTAAAGCGCTCGTTTAAAGAAGAATGAATGATGAAACTGAAAATAAGCAAGAATAAAGCATGTTTTCTCTAAGGATATAGAAAATTTCCACCGTGAGATAGCAATAATTAATCTTGGTAAAAACTATTTTCAAACGAAAAATTCACGAGTATTTTCTAACACTAAAGACCTATTTTCTGAAAGTAGGGCTGACAGTTAGAACCGGGAACCGAAAAGCCGAACCGACCCGAAAAGACCCAAACCCGAACCGAACCCGATGAGTCTCGGGTTGGGTCTATGCGATGAAAAATACAATTAAGACCCGATCAAAGCCGACCCGAATTGACTTGACCAAAAAGACACGACCAAAAAGCATTGAAATATATGTACTTTCAGTGTTACTATCCAACCAAACCCGAACTGTCCAGACCCGACCCGAACTAAAGATCTGGTCAGATCGGGTCCAGATTTTTGAAAAGTATAGTTCATACCCGACAAAATCAGACCCACTTAGAACTGAGACTCGCTTGGTCGAGTTTAGGTCCATCGGGTCGGGTCCAATTGTCAACCCTATCTTAAATTCATACTTTCATGGTTGTATATATACATTTAGTCTTCATATAAAATGACTTTTAAGTTCATAAGAAAAATTATCCATCAAAAGATGGACAAGGAGTGCAAGCACCTAATGATAGGAGAGTACGACAACAAAACAATAATGTAAGTTTACTTAAGCTAAAAACATAAATAAAAAACTTCTTACGGGGTGAAGGCAAACGTTACACCCAAATTTCTAAGGATAAGTATAATATGGTGTGAATGAGGGTTGAAGGATAAAGCTATCAAAGAATAAAGATAAGTCATCACATGGTCATTTTGTCAAAGCCATCATGGGTTTAGGAGTTTGAACTATCAAATGGCGACCCTAAAAGCCATCAAAAGAAAAGATATTCATGCTATCACATGGTGAATATAGAATCGTCGTGGGTTGATTCGTAAGAGTTATTGCATGGTGAATGTAGAAACCGTCATGGGTTATCGCAGCATCACAAGGTGAATGTACAAGTCATTGTTGGTTGATTTATAAGAGCTACCGCATATTGAATATAAAAGCCATTGTAGGGGTAATTTATCAAAGCTATCAAATAGCAAACATACAAGCTATTAAAGGTTGATGGTCTAAAAGCTATTGCAAATTGACTAAGCTAGGTATCAGATAATGGTGGCTCTAGAGCTATTGCAAACTGATGATTTATTATGGTAGTGAGGGATGATGTCTTAGAATTATTGCAATACGATTAGATGAACATTAAGGGGATGATACTCCTAAATTATCATGATATAGTAAAATGCCAAAGATTGATTTGCTTGAACTATCGCATGTTGACTAAATTTACTTTTAAAGGATGACACTACTAAGCTATCGCATAATGGTAAAACAAAGTATCGAGCGCTTGTGGTCGTTAGCTATTGCATGGTGATAAAACAAGCTATTGAGTGTTGATGAAATTTGCATCGCACGTAATGCATCTCTAATGGGCAATAGTGTCATATCATCATGATTTAGAAGAGAGATCGTGCACTACACCCCACCTTGAACGTGTGCCATATCAACAAATCATGATCGTCTATTTTTAACAAAGTGTCACGTGTCTAGAGTATAATGGCTCAAATTCTATATAAATATACATGTTACCTCACCAAAAAAGGAGTCAAATTCTTGATTCCCCTCATCCTCATTTTTTCATTTTTTCTCAAGTTTCTAGGTAAGAACTTGAAATTAGGATTCTATGACCTTCGGATGAAATTGAAACCAAAGCTTTAATATCAAGTACTGATACTTTGAACAAATTACAATTTGACTTCCCCGACTTGCATATACTATTGAATTGTAGGATGAACCAAGGACTCTCTTTAAACTTAAATGCATAAAGTCCTATAAGGTTCAAATTTCAGCATAAGAATCACATTGTCATAGTCGAGAATTAGGTTGCCATAAATTCATATATGATTTCTTATCAAGTTCTAACACAAGCAGAGGAATAAGCGACGATTCTACTATATACCTAAGCTGTTTTATTTTATTTAGTTTGATATAATATACTTGAGTTAAGCATAACTTTTTTGTCATTGTTCCAGCTGTGCATTGAACTGTTTAAGCAAGCTTTAACAATAATAAAAGCGTGGTTGAGCATTCAAGCTCCAATGCTTATTAAACTGTACTATAGCTCTATCTCATTTTCTGCAAGCAATTCCTTTACCAATCATATTTCACAAGAAATTAGCCCTACCCGAAACAAATCAACCACCGTACCTAAAATACACTGGATTTGCTCTACCTATGATATATGCTGCGGTACTGTGGTAAGAAAATGCTTCACAGACAAAAAGAAGCATAATTATTGGAAGCATAGCCTGGGACAAAATATCCCTCTCATGAACAACCGGAAAATTGAGCATGTGGATGAAAACATGACATTGACCTAGTATTCATCCGTTAACAAGCTTTGAAAAGGAAAACAACACATCACAAATCTAATTCACTCTCTGTAAAGTACAAACTTGGCCATTTCAGGTAGGCTTGCCTTCACATAACAGTTAGCAACACGAACCAGGACTTCATCCCAACTCCCGTCAATGGAGGCTAAATCCAATAGAAAAGCAGCTTCATCAAGAGCCACCTAAAATTTCAAGAAAAAGAAGAAGTTAATATGTGAATCACATGACTCAGCGGACTTTAACAATTTATAACTTATTTTACAATGAGAATTTCCAAAAAAAAAAAGGGAATATATATATATATATATATATATATATATATATATATATATATATATATATATATATATATATATATAAACTCCGCCTGTGTAGTTTTCTATGCAGCCTGTCCCAAGCCAGGATAAAGGAGGAGGGTTGTGATAGACTTGGCGAGTCAACGTAAAAACTTAGCCACTCTTATGGATATGGAACCTTATGATATATCGTTGGGGCGTAACCCTCTTAGCGACGCGCTATATCGAGACTCGGATATGGTGTTAAATATGCAAGGGCTGGGCCGTCGTTCTTTTAGTGGCGCGCTACACCGACGCCCCGGTGTGGTGATAAGTGAGCAAGGGTCCTCGCATTTTTCTCGGCGGATGCGAGGGGCAAGGAAGCTAGTCGACGATAGTAGGGTTCGGTTAGGTAGTTGGAATGTAGGGTCCTTAACAGAAAAATTAAGAGAGATAGTGGATACTATGATTAGGAGACGGGTTAACATCTTGTGCGTTCAAGAGACTAAATGGGTGGGTCAGAAGGCGAAGGAGGTGGAGAACACTGGCTTCAAATTGTGGTACACGGGAGAAGTACGTAACAAGAATGGGGTAGGCATATTGATTGACAAGAACCTTCAGAACAATGTGGTTGACGTCAGAAGACGAGGGGATAGGATTATCCTAGTTAAGCTAGTAGTTGGCGAGACAGTTTTGAATGTCATTAGCGCATATGCCCCACATGTAGGTCTAAGTGAAGAAGCCAAAAGGAAGTTCTGGAAAGACTTGGATGTCATGGTTAGGAATGTGCATAGTAGCGAGAAACTTTTTTATAGGAGGAGACTTCAATGGCCATGTTGGCTCATCTAGCGGGGGTTTTGAGCGAGTGCATGGTGATTTTGGATTTGGCACTAGGAACCAAGAGGGTGAAGATATTTTGAATTTCGCTCTCTTTTGATCTCATGATTGCTAATACCTTCTTTAGAAAGAGGCAATCACATCTGATCACCTTCAGTAGTGGCCAACAGGCTAGCCAGATTGACTTTGTCCTAACTAGAAGAGATAGTAAACGAGATTGTGTTGATTGCAAGGTCATACCTGGAGAATGTGTCGTCTCACAACACCAGCTGTTGGTATGCGTGTTTCGTCTTCGGGTGGTGAAGGATAAGAGAGCGAAGATTAGCAGGACGAAATGGTGGAAACTCAAAGGAAATGCTTCACGGGTGTTTAAAGATAGAGTGATGGGAGAAGGAGTTTGGAATGTGGAAGGAGAAGCAAATGTCATGTGGAATGCGATGGCAACTTGCATTCCGAGAGTCACCACTGAGGTATTTGGGATAACAAGAGGTGGCACGCGAGAACCCAAGGATTCGTGGTGGTGGAATGACGAGGTGCAAAAGGCTATCAAAGAGAAGAAGGAATGCTACAAACGCATGTACCATCATAGAAGCGAAGAGAACATGCATAGGTACAAAGTGGCAAAGAAGACTGCAAAGAGAGCAGTGAGTGAAGCAAGGGGACGAGCGTACGAAGATTTGTATCAAAGGATAAGTACAAAGGAGGGCGAAAAAGACGTTTACAGAATAGCTAGGCTACGCGAGAGGAGGACAAGGGACTTCAATCAGGTTAAATGCATTAAGGATGAGAATGATAGACTTTTGGTGAAGGAAGATGAGATAAAGAATAGGTGGAGAGAATACTTTGATAAACTTTTCAACGAAGAAAGTGATAGCTCTTCGATCGAGTTGGAAGACTTAGCTGATAGCACCAATAGACATTTTGTGCAGAGATTTCAAGAAGCTGAGTTAAAGGGGGCGTTGAAACGTATGAAATCAGGCAAGTCGGTAGGGCCTGATGATATTCCTATTGAGGTGTGGAGATGCTTTGGAGATGCAGGGATAAGATGGCTAACTAAGTTGTTCAACAATATTTTCAAATCAAACAAAATGCCAGATGAGTGGAGGAGAAACATTTTAGTTCCAATCTTCAAGAATAAAGGAGATATTCAAAGTTGCACAAACTATAGAGGAATTAAGCTTATGAGTCATACAATGAAGCTTTGGGAGAGAGTTTGCGAGCAGCGTTTGAGGAGGTTGACAAGTGTCTCTAGGAATCAATTTGGTTTTATGCCTGGAAGGTCAACCACTGAGGCGATTTTCTTGGTTAGGCAACTTATGGAGAGATACAGAAAGCAAAAGAAAGATCTCCACATGGTTTTTATTGACCTGGAGAAAGCTTATGACAGAGTACCGAGGAGAGTTATGTGGTGGGCGCTAGAAAGGAAGAGAGTGCCATCAAAGTATATTACCCTTATTAATGATATGTACGAGGGGCTGTGACTAGTGTTAGGGCATGCGATGGTGAGACCAGAGACTTTCCAATTAACATAGGGTTACATCAAGGTTCGGCTTTGAGCCCCTATATTTTTTGCATTAGTGATGGATGAAATCACAAAAGATATACAAAGGGAGATTCCCTGGTGTATGCTCTTTGTCGATGATGTTGTGCTGATTGATGAAAGTAGAATAGGGGTTAATCGACAACTGGAGTTGTGGAGGGAGACCTTGAAATCAAAGGGTTTCAGACTTAGCAGAACTAAAACAGAGTATATGAAGTGTGAGTTTAGCAGTGTCAGGTCAGATGACGGAGATGTTACCCTGGCCGGTAGAGTAGTACCCAAGAAGGAATCGTTTCGATACTTAGGATCTATGTTGCAGTTTGATGGAGAGATTGATAAGGATGTTAGTTTTAGAATTCAAGCAGGATGGGTGAAATGGCGACTAGCATCTGACATTCTTTGTGATCGGAAGATTCCTCAGAAGCTTAAAGGAAAGTTCTATAGGACAGCAATCAGACCTGCAATGTTATATGGTGCAGAATGTTGGTCTACTAAGAGGCAACACGTCCAGAAGATAAGTATAGCAGAGATGCGAATGCTGCGTTAGAGCTGTGGGCATACCAGACGAGATCGGATTAGAAATGAGGATATTCGGGAAAAACTTGGAGTTGCACCTATTGAAGAGAAGTTAGTCCAATACCGCTTGAGATGGTTTGGACATATCCAACGTAGACCATACGATGCACCTGTACGCGCTGGAATTCTAGGTCGCGCCGAAGGCCCAAAGAGAGGTAGAGGTCGACCTAAAATGACATGGGAGGAGATAATAAAGAGAGATTTAAGTAACTGGAGTTTATCGGAAGAGCTGGTAGTTGATAGGAGTGCATGGAAATTGGCAATTCATGTACCAGAACCATAGTGTTTTTTTTTTCACGTTTACTGAACCTTTTTACTTTTTATTTACTATTTTAGATTTTATTTCACTTTTATTGAACATTTTTACTTATTATTATTATTATTTTAAAAAAACCCTTTATCGGACGACTTTTTATTTGATTGGTTATTTTAAACCCTTTTATATATATATATATATAATCATCATTATTTATTTTATTTTATTTTAATTTTGGGTTCCATATCTAGCCAACCCCAACTTGTTTGGGATATATGGCTTTGTTGTTGTTGTATCAGTGGTACTAATAAGAATCTACCACAGTGAGCGTGGCAAAACTTATATCGGTGGTACTAATAAGAATCTATACCACATAAACACGTGATACGTATTCATATTGCTCTTTATATACAAATGCATTGCGTCCTCTATGAGAAGTCTACAGGAAAAAAAAAAAAAACCACCTGTTCTGGTTGCTTTCCCTTATTCAAATCTTCAAGTTTTCCTTCTTCCGATACTTTCTCCTTTATGAACTCTATTTGTTCATCATCCCACTCTGCAATCTCAGCAACTTCCTGGTTGTTTATAATCTTTTAACTCAACATCTATACTCATTTTTTTGGCTTTCAAATAATGTAATGTCAGTGGTATGGAAACAAAAGTAAATAATATATAAATATTGCAGTTACATGATATCTACAACCCAAGGTCCACCATGGCGATTTTAAAGCACCTCGAGCGGCATCTTTAGCTTCGGGCTTTCGTCCAACCCTAGGATGGTATAATTAGTTAATAAGTATTTGACGAATATGACTTATGTGCTACGACACGCTGAACTAAATGTGGTATAATGCATACATATGCCTCGTTGATTTGAATAGGACTGTGCTACTTTACCAGACCAGTCAAGTTCTCATACTGTGCTTTTGGTTAAAGCAACTCTTTTGACTCAAATATTAGGACCTAACGTAGAGATGTTTAATAGTATATATCCGTACTTATATATGGAGAGGTGGTGCAACAATAAATCTATTTATTTACAATACTGTTGGAACTCATTATATCATTTCATAATTGAACATCATGTAACACTCTCAGATAATTTAATTGTCATTTAGGTATCTTTTATATTATATTATATTACAGCACACAATCAAAAGCGTACCAATAAAGTTAAAAGCAGATTCGATTGTGCATACGTTAATTAAGTAATCAAGTAATAATTTACGAACTTCAGCAAAACCTCGGCATTGAACACAAAGGGCCGGCCAAATCCAGGGAAATGATTTCGTGTGTAGAATTCTCCAGTTACCAATGCAGATACCTTCCACAGAGTGACATAATTTTAGACGAAATAATTCAAGATAAACAAAAAAGAAGAATTTTGCTCAGCAGTATTCATGCTCCGACTCTACTCCATATAAAGGTGCACTCATGCGAGGGCGTACTCCTCTAGATATACTGAATTGTTCAAAAGTTCGAAAGTACAAAAGGAGCTGTGAATTTGTCCAGAAACGGAAAGTATTATTCACAGTAGGTTTCAGAGACAGTTTTACTGCTACATGTGCAGTTGAAAAAAATATGATACTAATCAGAAACAGTGGCTAATAATAATAGCAGTCATTTAGTATAAAATTCTCACTTGGTCGCCTTTCTCAAAGTGGCGTGCTACTTTCCTCTCCAAAACATCAGGAAACAGTCCAACCTGAAATCAAAAGGCATTTATATTAACACATTCAAATTTGTATAGCTTAATATTTTAAACCTCATCTTCAAATTTATATTCTACCTTTCTCAAAAGATAGGCATCGAGATCAGGGATACCAGATTCAACAAAATCGCCCTTTTTATAGAATTTGTAGCTA
The DNA here is from genome assembly GCA_030737875.1 of Allium sativum. NCBI lineage: Eukaryota > Viridiplantae > Streptophyta > Magnoliopsida > Asparagales > Amaryllidaceae > Allium > Allium sativum. Next base: position 285,706,960 of record CM060921.1, read on the forward strand.
ATGTCAGATGCGGCTTCCCATAAATTTTCAGCATTTTGTTCGTTTACGTCTCCTTCGACAAGCAATCTATGAATATATTGGTCTACCTATAAAGTTTCATAGTCATAATGAACCTATCAGTATATTCACGGATATATATTTGCATTACAGGCAGGGTGATTTTGCTGAATGTTGGAAGAAAACAAAATGATTTTGATAAAATGATTTCTGGTCTTCAAAGCACATCTATGGTCATCTTGTAGATGATGTATTTCTCAACAATAATCATAACACGATAATGGGGAAATCTATTGATATATACCAGTGTTTTGTTTAATTCAAATTTTGATTGCTTATATCATATTGAACCTCTGCCAAATCTGCAATTCAAGGACAAAATTTATTTGGAAAAGAAATGATTTATGTGCTGTTTATTTAATGAACACATGCATATACTAATTTGAATAAATGTGCCAGTGAATTTGTGGCCTTTGGTTTGAACAACAATGTCATAAATCTCACATGTTTCTTCCAAATAGACATGGAACATGATTCAAATCGGCATTACACGCGCGCACATCCTGAAAAGATACGTGATAATCGATGAAAATTAATATCTTACACTTTTAGCCAAATACCAAACTCCATGCTTACGCACTTCAACAACTGGCATTTCCATTCTAGAAGAATTTCAATAAAAAGTAAATAAAAATTAGAAGGGCCTAATTAGTTGGAAAAGATAAAAGGACAGTTGATAGATTACCCAAAAGGAGCCGTTGGCCATCTTAGAAGGGATGTCAAAGTACCTGTGCAAATTTGGATTGATTTTTAGCATAATATTAAACAAAGTCCACACTTCAATTAAAACTTGTATATGATTGCTTGCATGGAGAACCTGATGAACTCTCAGATAATGGAATCACTATAGGAATTATCCCTTCTTTAGCTCCAGGAGATACTATTGTTTCCCCTAAAAGAATTTGGTGATAATTATTATTATTAACATAGTCTATTAAAAATATTTGTTAGTAGCCGAAGCTCATGGTTTCGCTCAGTTGTGATGTTAATGCTTGGGCTCTGGAAAAAAGAAATAGTGACAGAAAATATGTAAATAAGGGTGGGCTTTAAGGAAATGTGTTATTCAGATGAAAGGGCAAATTTCACGAAATAGGATTGTGTACTTGTGTTACGAAAGGGGCATGGAAAAGAGAATCATTGTTTATAAAAAAATATTGTAAAGTTACAGTTAATAATTGATTTTAAATTTTAATTAATGCAACAACACAGTAATAAAAAAAACATTAATACACGACGGATACACTGCAAGTCTGCAATATAAAAAAAGTACATAAACAATGCAAATAAGAATTAACATCCTACGAAGACCTGTTGATCAAGTAATGGCGGTATTTAATATGGTACTTCATCTATGTTGTCTCAACAGCAGCCAGCTCCTCGCAAATATTTCTATCGCATCTTTGTCCATAAGAATTGTCATTGTTTCGCCTACATCAGTCTGACCAATCAGTTTCACCCAATTAGCGACAACGGTATCCCATAAAGACGAACCAATAGATTCTATACTGTTTGGACTCGGAAGTGTTAGGACTGCCATTTCAGAACGAGATTTCTTCATATGCCGCTCGTATATCTAATCAATAAGAGTACTTACCTTAAACTTTAGCAATGTTTTTAATTTGCTCCATCACAACCTTTGAATCCAGAGGCGAAGCCATAGTCAAATGTTTTGATGTTGGACCGGGAAGGGGGTGGAGCCACAGTTGGTTGTCTCATACAAGGATAAAACTGTGTTGGTTAAAACCTAAACATCTTCGAAATTTCCGTACATTGAATCAAGTTCTACATTCGATCGACAGACATTTAGCATTTGGCAACGTGGAGGAGATCGTTGAATGTTTGTTCAAGTGCAGTAGCATGTGTGAACGTTCTAACTCCAGTTGCATGTTACCTTGAAATATAATTTGTAGTATATTCATATATTCTATTGGCCCTCTCCTATACTTCAAGATAGCAGTACCACAGAACTCCTAACATAAAAATTATTTAGCAAAATTCTTATAAATAACTCACATAAAACTCAAAATATATTTATTAAAAAAAAAAAAAAAATCACACGATCAGTCTATGATTCCTCTATTTCACATGGTTTCTTTAACAAAAACCCATTCAGTTCCAGTTTTATTGCAGAGACTTTGTCAAACCAATCTTTGATTTATTAGTGTTTCGTATTTGTGTCGGACATGATCATCCATCACATTTGGTTCTCCAAAATATTTCTTTAAGATGCTGTTAAGTGCAACTGCTATATATGTTTGTGAACTCCATTCTTGTTATTGCCAGCGACATCATATGCATCAGCTACACATAACAAATAATGCATTGTTATGGCAGCAGACCAGATATTCAGACTTCTGCACTGTCTTTGCAAACATTTTAATTCGAATATGGTAATTGAAGTAGTGAAATAGGGAAGAAAGTGTTGATTTTGATGCGGAAAAGAAGGTTAATGGACGGTAGAATTTATAAGAATTGGTTGGAAGAGATGGTTGGAAGTTCAACATGTCTGACGCTAACCGGTCAAAGTTCACATGCCCTCCCAACTGGGAAATTCCAACGGTTACCATGTCAAATGCGGTAAGATAACGTGATTAAAAAAAATTGCAAACACATCCTAAGTCATAAATAAGAAATAATCGCTTATGAGTTGTTTCACATTATGTAACTAAAGTTTATCAAAGTTTCAGTCTATTTATAATGAACCCAACCTCTATTGCTCAAGATTACTTTCAAGGAAAAAGATTTGTAACATCTCGGAAAATTATAAAAGTGTTAAATTTAAATTTAATAAATAAAATAAATATCGAAGTTCACAAACGTCCGATCTTAACTAGGAGAATTGCATCATTGCATCCGTGGTGATAATCTGGACAATTTCCGCATAAAAAGTTTTAAAATCTGATTTAGTATGAATAGGTTATTAAAGTTTCAAGATTTGAAATAACTAAAAACATCAAAGGAAATTAAAATTAAAATATAAATATATTACTTAAATTGGTTGACAGCCTAAACTGGATTGGTCTACCACCAACGGTTGACAGCTTCAAGCATAATGGTCGACCACTTGGGCACTGTCGGCCAGGAAAATATAGGCCGAGCGACACGGTTTGATCATATCTTTTTCTAAACGGTTGGATTTGGATGTATCTTGCTATAGGTTTGAGATTGAAGCATATCTTTGTAGTGATCATACAAGATGAAGTGTTGTTCCAATACAATGTTAATCAAGCCCTATTTCATCAGAAAATAAACAGTACACAAAAACTATGTCAAATTCTTTTCTTTTCAAACCATTTTTTTTTCAAAACACAATTAAATTAGAAATCAAAAGGGGAAGAAGAGAAGTTTAAATCAAATCAAGGGAAGACCTATGCAAAATGGAGATGACTTCAAATGCTAAAATAAAGGGATAGCTTTTGTACTAACGTGAGTAAATATATTTTTAATAAGATAATGTATATATAGTTAATTTTAATACTACGTTATTAGAAACTTAATAGAATATCATGTTGTTTAGATCGAAAATCGAATAATAGATTAAACTGATGCAAACTTGCTGAATAAAAATTCATCTAGATTAATCTCTCTCTCGCCCTTTTCTAATCTTACAATCTATTCATATAATTTGTTAATGAGAACGGTTCAATGACACCTCATAATAGTGCAGCATGCCTCTTGACCTCTGATTCCTACCACCCAATTTGAAAGAGAGAGAATGTTACTTTGTCCCTTCCTCGGATGTGTGGTGGAAATCAGGAGCAACATGGGTTTTGCACTATTACGATTGTAACTGCAGCCTCCCCTTTGTTAGTATTGATGTTAATAGTGATCCTAGGCTTAAACTGCTTTTATAGATCTGAAAATTGAGTTGAATAAGCAATTTGTAAATTTTAGTTCACTGCAATTGTCCTGTACCTCACTATAATGGAGATTTGGATAACGTAATTAATTTTTAATTAACTGACCAAACAAATGGAAATCATACATTTTAAAACCCTAATCAATGAAACTGATCGGCCACATGATCTAGAGCCGCTCCAGGAGCAGGCAGACGAGCGAATAGTGTTTCTAAAACGCAAATTGAACCTCAACCCAAGGCGAAGGTTATAGATAAAATGAGTGTTTATATATAAATGGATATTAGAAACAGTATGACAGCTAGTTTCCTATGTGGTGGCACTAGAATGTTGCGGGACTAGGTAATGCTACTTACCCAGCAGGAATCAATGTTGTGTTACTGTGGAATCCCAACATGTGGAATAAGAGGTGTATGCTGCGATTGAGAGGTGAACACAGATGCAAACAGTGAGATATTTTGGTAAGTTGGCTATGTAGCTAGGATACGTGCACTTGTAGTTGTGGAAAATGTAGTCTCTTAAGGAAATTGTAGGAAAACCTATGTGGAATGGTTATGCATAGTCGTAATGTGAGATATATGGTCCCATAAGAGGAAAGTGTAGGATAATCCTATGTTGGGAAAACTCTAGTGGTCGTTTAGCCAACCATTAGTATTTTATGTTTGATTGGTTTATCAATCCTCATACGAACATTAACACTTGTAAAACACCCTAGTTCACATAGAGGTATCACTAAAGGCAACTGCATGTGATCACCATATATTACTGATGTGTTCACTCACTAGACATTAGTCTGATACAGTTCTATCATTTTTCGCCTATCATAGGATGACATAATAGCAACTGATTTGGCATGGTACACGGAAAAAGGAGGCAAGCATTGGAGATCCATTATTCTTTATTGTGCCTCATATAACTAATTGTTGTATTAGATGTCTATACAAATTATGTTGTACTCGGGGACAATATAGATGAATTAAGTATTTTGAATGTTGTTTTCTAAAACGTCTATTTTCAATACTTATATTTTTATTCCTTTTGTGAGATCCGAAATTGTAGAATGTCTTACATTTATTCTTAGTTTTTGTAATGTGTAAAAACCAGATAGCTCGTACTTCTTAGCACCCACGCTAGTCCGAAAGTTGCTATATGTTTTGGAACGATGAATCAAGAGAAGCGGGTTGCCACAAGATTACTACAAATAGAATGTCAAGCTAAAATTGTGTTCTCTTACATAATGATTAAGTTGTTAGCTTTGGTATATGCACATGCATACAAAGATCATAATATAAGATCACCACCAATCGCTTGAACCTTGAATATTCAAGATGCGGAATATTGAGAGCTGAAAGTCTAAGAAAAGCCCAATAACCAAGTGCACATTAAACGGCCACCTCACGTAGAACGTCCATAAATAGGCGCTTGAATTATAGACGCATTTAAATGGGGATCAGAAGATCAAACGTCCATTTAATGGGTGTTCGAGACTCAATTAAATGTACGTCCAATCTTTAGGCACCTTTTAAGCAGAACTTTGAGAATCCTACATAATAAGTAACCCAAATTTTCGCTTTTTTCATTTTCAATTCTTTTTTAACTACTTAATTACAAAATACACCTAGATTACACATTATCCAACCAAAACCGCAAGGAGCATTGTATGCAGAGATCGATTGGAAGAAGCTACTCTGATGCACATTCCTCCAACTCCTAAGTTCACGATCTCTAGATAACGCAAGAAATTCCACCCGGCTATCAGCATAGGTTCGAACCCGCCTTGCCTTCTGTACATGTATATTTATGTAATGATTTCACTTTACAATCAATTAGTCAGTTCCCAAGTCATATTGAATAATTGTCAGTATATAAACCGTTAAATTATACATAGAACAAGATAAACACATGATTTGTTGTGGCAGTTACATTGTACACTTTTCACACTTTTCCTTTCCATTATAGATAGGCTTCAGGAGAGACATTTTCGACTGTTTTTTGTGGATTAGACATGTCCAGTCTTTTGATCAACTTCTAATTCAGGCCTTAGTAGAGAGATGGTAGTCTATCATATAAGATATCATCTTTTTGACTTAGAGTAGGGCATTACCTCCCTCTATTCACTATATGGTTATTGGTGTAGGGATCGAAGCACTGTTATTCTTCGACCGTGCATACAAGTCTCCTCGGTTTTACACTGTTTTTTTCCACCGCATTGCCATCCCGGGGTCACTCACAGCAATGTCGTAACCTTGACTTACTTTCAGCAGTACGACATCTTATAAAAAAGATAGAGTAAAAATGAGTGATGTGGTATTTTTTTTGGAATTTTTTCTTCAAAAAAGAGGACTTGAGAAATTGGAGTATATCTGAAGAGCTGGTATCAAACAAGAACACATGAAAGTTAGTGATTCATGTACCACAACATTGAGCTTTTGATAGTCTAAGGAATGTTAGATCATATGACAAGTGTATAGGGGCATAAGACGTAGTGTTGATCTTCGGTATCTATTACTACTAGCATTATCATCATCATCATCTTCTTCATCACCATCAGCGTCAGCAACAGCATCATGGTTTATTTATTACTATTACTATTATTACTTGTCCAATTATTTTAAATTTATTTTATTTTCATTTATGCTTTCACCTTTAAATCTCTTGTTATCACTATTACATTTGAATTGACTTTGTCTTTTGATTTTGGGTTTCATCTCTATCCAACTTCAACTTGTTTGAGATTTATGGTTTTGTTGTTGTTGCTGTCGTCGTCTTTTTCTCAAACCAAAAGGGTACGGTTGGTCTTGGCTATCAAGCAGCGATAGGCCATCTGAAGCAACTTCATGCAATAGATAGGAGCATGACCATTCTTGATACTTTATTCACAATGTTGGATTCGACTGCACTTGACAGATGTTTATGGTACATACAGTCGGCATAGTACTATGAATACATAACACGCATGCATCCCTGCATCTAAGGGACAGCCAGCCAATCTCTTGGGCGTAACTTTCTGAGGAAGAGATCAAGAAGACGTTTAGGTGCAGCATGCTCCCACAGGGGTTAGGCACTCTGACCGAGTCATTTTTCTTCATTGAATCACTGGAATGGTAATAGAATTTCATGCAGCGGTAAGTGGAAGCTTAACGAAAGAGCACTGCGACCTTGTTTGGATTCAAATTTGTAATTATCCATATTTCAAGCTTGAGAAAACGATTCAATTGGTGAGACGGTTTGTTTTTTCAGTTTCGTAAGAAACTTTTGTAGTGGTGCTAGAATTGGAAGATTTGGGTATGCATCTGACACTGGATGACCTTAAATAGTAAAAATTTGAAAAACCAACGCATTTTCGAGTGTTAGAAGTCAATGCCTATTTATTGCGCATCCAGATTATAAGCGTCTAGTCTTCTGACGGTCGTTAAATTAGCATCTGACTTCCGGCGGCCATTAAACAGGAGCTTGACACTCATTTCCAGTTTAGTTTCATGAATTGAAAATTGAAGATTACCCTGAAACTTACAACCTGAATATTACAATGTAATTGTTCTGCCAGAATTGAAAGCTAAATATGATAAAGAAGAGTGGCATATTACAAGCACATATAACAGACCCACGGAAAATACATTGATCATAAAATCAGACCTTTCATATTATGCATTTCTCATCAAAAAATTTTACCAACCTTCGATATAAATATAACCAAAATTTTACTGTGCGAATATCAAAAGTTTACCTCGAGCCTGAAGCATATTTATCAAAATGGACAAATGGTCAGGAGGCTTCGTTGCTGCAACATTACTGATGAAAGAAACATGATCTGAACGCACAATTCACGGACACGTGATATTAATCCAGCTTAAACGCTACTAGAATAGACAAACTAAAAGTTATGAATATCTATACCAATTGAATCATAAGAAGAAACTGAAGGAGAAGATAAAGACGACGATGAAAAACATCTGATTCGAGTTCTCAGATAACATTTGGGAATTGCGCTTCTACTCGCAGCAGCCATTGAAAAGCTTGCTCTCATTTTTACTCCAATTTTAGTGTGGATTTTTTTATTTGTATTCTTTGCTTCTTTATTATTTAATTGCTCAAAGCCTCCCGTGCTAGATTGGTTTAGGTCTTTTGGGGCCCTGCAGCGGGCTCAAAGTGGATGGAAATTTATGGGAGGACAAATTTACCGTTGTCTTTTTTTCTTTTACTCGCAACGCAAAAAATACATATCAAGGACCTGGACCAGGCCCAAGCCCAACAAAGCAAGTTTAGGTAATCCAACCGAGGTTACCAAATTCTTTGAGGGTATAACCCTAGCCTTAAGAGCTTCTCCAACATCATATCCAAAATCATAAATGCTGAAATGCACACTGGAAAACTGCTCCAATAGTGTAGATTTTACCAATTGTGTGGATTTCGGGGCAAAGTGTTACGGAATCTGCAAATTCTTCTGGCGTTGGTTGAATAAGCGCTAGAAAGTACGCGTCTGTTGAACAGATGCCTTGAAATTTTTATTCCAGACGCCTGTTTAACGAACGCCTAAGATAATTTTTTTTTTTTTCCGGCCAACTACTTTGTATTAATACGTAGTTGGTATTTTTAAATCTTGCTAACTTGTTGTATTTCTAAACAAATATGAATACGTAGTAAGCATCTTGTTTAATACGTGTTATCGTTCTAAAATCAGTAGTTGTATTTTACTATGAATTTTAGTATTTTTCTTCTTATCCACATTAACGAAGCAGTTAAGATACAAAGCTCTAATTAAACAAAACCGATTAATGGTTACATTACAAAATTAGAAAAAACTTAAACAACGATAATGCACAAACTAAGGATAGTAGTTTCATTGGCTTCCAACAAAGTTTCAAAGATGGTCTGTTAGATCAATTTGGAGTCTTTGATGAATGTAAGCGTTACAGTAGGACATTTGGCTTTCTACGTGAAACACAAGCTCTTTTTCGCTTCCAACCATATTTTCACGCCAAACTTCAGGCGAGGAGAAACTCTTTCGTAATTGGAATTTTCTTCCATGTCTCTTTCATCTTCGATAATCATGTTATGTAAAATAATACATGTGTACATTATCCTAGTTATTTTAGCTGGCGATTAAAGTCTGCAAGGATTGCTAACTATATCAAATTTGAATTGAAGAACGCCAAATGCTCTTTCAAAAATGTTTTCTTTGTCCTTCTTGCATTGCTGTAAACCTTGCTCGTTCATTGTTTTGTGGGTTCAGAATTGTCTTGACAATTGTATTCCATTTCGGATATATACCGTCACCAAGATAATATCCATGTTCATACGTGTTACCTTCTAAAGTGAAAGTATATGACACTGATCTACTATTAGCCAAATCATTAAACAACGTTTAAATCATTGTTCGACCCCGGCATTCCAAAAATGCATGCCATATCCATAAGTCGTATGACGCAACACCTTCAAGTATAATTGTTGATGCATCAGACTCGCCCTGATAAGCTCCAACATATATTTTTGGACAATTCTTCCACTCTCAATGCATGCAGTCTAAACTACCTAACATTTCAGGTCATCCTCTACTACCATGCATATTCATTAACATTGCTATATCAGCTTCCTTTGGTCTACGTAAGTATTGATCGTCGTAAACGTCTACGATAACTTGACAAAAATGTTCCAAGCAATCTAATATTGTGTTTTCCGCCATTTTTAAGTTTTCATATTGCGCGTCAGCTGGACCTCCATATGCTATAATACGCAGTGCAGCGGTCATCTTCTGAATTACGATGAGGCCCATTGTATAAGAAGCATTGCGTTTGTAGATAAAGTATGAATCATGCTGTTGGATATAGTGTAGGATTCAAAGAAACAAAGGTCGCCTCATGCGGAATATCCTCCTAAAATCTTGATATGTGTACGTTGGATTTGAAACAAAATAGTCTTCCATTAGTCTATCGTTGTGCCACGAATGACGTCGGTTTTTATATCGACGACCTACAACAGAATCACCATGATTCTAGCTTGATTCTCCATCATCATGTAGTGCACATATTAGCTCCCTCTATCGACGAAAATGATCCTCTACCATAATATCATATTCTTCATCATTATCATTGAAAAATTATTCTTCAAAGGACATTTTTAATTTTTGAAGTTATTGAGTTGCTTAGATACTGAATACAATGGAATTCATTTGAGTAGTAAATATTGTAAGTCTTCCCAGTATTACATATAGATTTTTAGGATACATCACGCATGAAACACCCCACCTCCGTTAAGGTCACTCACAAAGGGAATGCCTTAATTTTGGTGGAGGTTTATAAGTAAAAGCCATAGATAAACTCAAGACAGATATAAATACACATATTTTAAACAGCGGAAACCAACAGACTTTTATTCATCAATACGTGTTCCAAAACAAAACATTCCATAATTGTCTCAAAATACTTCCATCATTACAACATCATAACTGTCTTGATTATTAAAGAAGCATAAAACATAAATAAAGTGACAAAAATCCCCATAGTGATATCCAAAGCCATAGTCCGAGCAAAAGAGACCCAAATCATACATCTACGTTCTTGGAGCTTGAACAGAGCCTGACTGAGCTGAGTTGTTTCCTCCCTGTGGACCTGGGGGGGGGGACGAAAGAAAGAAGATGAAAAGAAAATAGGGTCAGACATAAAGCCTGAGTAAATCTAGTAACTCTTCAGTATGTGAATAAGAAAAGAGCATGATAGATATATACTGAAAATAGGATGGTGTCACAAGCTAAGGGGGTGTCGAATGTACTATCGCACCCATACTATATCTCTGCATCTATTTGAGTTTTACTCTAACTGGCACCCCATAGTGAGGGTGAAATGGTCCCCAACTTTATTTAAAGATCGGCTCCTACTCGCGCTAACATGTGTCATACGGCCCCCAAGAATTGTAGATACTTATGTTGGTCCCACCATGGGGTGTATCAAGACCCATGGTGGCGGCCCCGACACAAATTCTATAAGGCATAGGTTATACTACTAGTGTCCCCAGTGCCCTGGTTGTCTGCTCCGAAGTGTGTGCACGCCCACACCCCGTTAGACCTGCATTGTGCACCCACCGCCGTCGTTTGACCGCTTACAATCAGCCCAGTAATCGTGCCCCACCCTGCCTAGTTTCAGGGTACCGTTGATACCTAAATTGGGTTACTGCTGAAACGGGTCCCTCGTTACCAGGATTTGCTAGTCAAACATGTTAAGTGGTTAAGTGTCTGTATTTACCTAACCCCCACCCATCAATTCGTGTTAACATGTCGAATTTGGTTAAGTGTTATAGTTGACTTAACCCTACCACCTGTCCTTAGCCTCTTAGGAGCACCAGACTACTCACATTAGACAGGTATTGCTACGGTTACTGGATATGCCGGTCGGTTCCGGGCAGGTTTATACCGTAGCTCAGTCTAACCTCGGGTCTTTATTGGGCTCAATGCTTAACCACCCACATTGGATAGGTATTGTTATGACTACTGGACAGCCAGGCGGTTCCGGGCAGGTTTACATCACAACTCAATCCAACCTCGGGTTAAGCACGTCGTGTTTTCTAAATTTACATATTTTATTATTATATATGTAAATGTCATATCATTTATTTTTGGGTATAACAATTTATACCGCTTAAATGTCATTGCCATTGGCATGTGCCAAACATGCCAACATATGTTTTCATGTTTTACACCCAACGTCATTACCCCCGTTTATACGTTCGCAACGTTATAACAAATGTTGGGCTTGACACAATTCAGCCCAACTTTATAAGCGTAAGAAAAAGGGGAAATCAAGAACATGTAATATTTGACAACATATAAGGGTGTGTGGCGCATGAACTTGCAATTTAGCGATACTAACATAAATGATGGGTCATGTGAACTTGCATTCAAATCAAAGTACAACTAAGTAGGTGACATATGAAATGGCATAGTTTACAACTTGTGTTTAAATATGTTTAACTTGGCATAATGTCAAACACATAACTAGCATGATGTATATTCACCAAAAGGTCCAATTATAACATTTAATCACATAGCCTATTTCAACATGAACTTGCATAGTTTTTGAAACCCAAACGATACTTAACATAGATCCAATTACACTTGCAAATAAACATGAATTTGCATAGTTTATGAAACACAAACGATACTTAACATAGATTAATTATACTTGCAATAGACATGAAAATGATATCTTAGGTTTTGGGTCATGTAGGCATAAAAGGTTTCAAGTCTAAATCATGTTTACATAAATTCTAATTTAAACTAAGGGAATATACATAGTCCATGCCATCGACATATACATAAAGGGATCAGTTCTATTCTTTTGCCACAAACTTGCAAGTGTCATTGTTTTCATATACAATTGTTCAATAGGCTTGCATCAATCAATTTATGCCACAAACATCAATACACAAATCATGATAGAATCATCAAAATACATAGAATTTTATACAATACAATAACACAATTCTATTTTCATTCACATCGAATCACATCACAATTCTTATTCATATTCTGAAAGGTTACTATACATACAACGACTGTAGAATCTTGAATTCTGGATTCTGAATTCTGAAATTGAAATGCGGTCCTTTGGGTAGAATAACGTTGCGTTGAAAACTTTTGATTTAAACTTTAAATCTTCTTCTTAGTTTGATTCGTCTATAGGCTTTTCTCTTGACGACTATGTTCAATTCCTCCCTAGCAGCATGACGACTCCTTTCTCATATTTCTGTGTGAATTTTCAATTGAGAGTTAGGGTGTATTTATAGATTTTTAAGTTGTTTTGAGCCGTCAGATGAAGATAGGAGGAATCTAGGCCATTCAAAATTCAGAGAGCCAATCAAGAGGTGACACGTCAGCCCAAGTGACACACAGGGCCTCAGAAATTCGAGCCAGAGTCAGACCTGGCCAGCCAGGACGACCAGCCAGGTCGACACCCAGGTTGACACTATGGTCGACCTGGGGGGGACCAGGTCGACACTGTGGTCGACTTGGGGTGACCAGGTCGACACCATGGTCGACCCTATGGTCGACCTGGTCTCTGGGCGGGAATTTTCCCGCCCAGCCCTGTTTGAACCTGAAATTCGAAATTTTGAAATTAAACTAGCTGTTTGAATTTAAATTTGATTCTGAAACTTCCGAAGGCCATAACTCCTTCATACGGAGTCCGATTCACGCAAACTCGGACTCTATCTCAAGCAAAATTCCGAGACGAACACAATGGCGTAATCCGTTTCCCTTAATTCTTTCATTTAGAATTAATTATACTTTAATTTGTGAAGCTTAGCGTTATAGAATTCACGGGGTGTTACATTCTCCCCTCCCCCCCTTAAAAGGATTTCGTCCCCGAAATCTTTAAGTTAGGAAGAATGTATATCCTACCATCCAACAGTCCATCTACTCAACCAACAAACACAGGCATCCACTGTCCTTAAAGGACTTCTAATGCTTCGTGATCATATGTATAGTGAGTGTATATGTCCTTATCTAATGCAGAAATCCGGCGGTCTACTGATTCAGTTGACCTCCTTAATGCGAATTATGTAAGTGTCATGAATCCATTATGTATGCAAAATTTTCCTACTCATAATTCTACATGAGTGCACAACTATTCATACAAATGTGACAACCATATGACAGCATATCAAGTTTCAACCATATACAAATGAGAATACACATATGCATATGTAATATGAAGTGACTGAGCCGATCTATAACCTAGGGTGTGTGTGTATATGCATCCACTAGCAACCATTTGCAGCCATCATCCATAACATGTTTTCAAATACATGTTTGCATCCATTTGTTTTCTACCTAAGGAGTTAGGAAAAGGACCGAGGAGATATACCTAAAAGATAGATAAAGCATAACTTTAAGGAAAAAGAGAGATCAAAGATGTACCCTCAAAAAGAAGAGGGTAGGCAGCGCGTATTCTGTCCTCAGTTTCCCAAGTCGCGTCTTCCTCGGCGTCGCTCCACTGAAGTTTAACGAGTTTGACTTCGCGGTTGCATAGCTTTTTCACTTCCGTTCCTAAGATGCGGGTTGGAACTCTCCTCACAGTTGCTTCACGTTCCACTTCGGCTTCTTCTAGAATGCTAGGTTCCACCACTTCCGCTGACTCATGCAAACACTTCCGGAGGTGAGAAACATGAAAGACGTTGTGAACTCCGGCCAGTCTCTCGGGTAGCTCTAATCTATAAGCCATCTTTCCAACCTTCTCGATGATAGGAAACGGTCCTACAAATCTTGGTGCTAGCTTTCCTGCGGATCCAAAATGAACGATGTTCCTTAAAGGTGATACCTTAAGGAAAACCCTATCCCCAACCTCAAACTCAAGGTCAGTCCTTCTTTTGTCGGCGTAGGATTTCTGTCGGTCTTGGGCGGTCTTCATTCTCCTACGTATCAAGTCTACTTTCTCAGAAGTCTCTCGAATCATATCTGGTCCAAGTATAAGCTTATCTGTAGACTCGTACCAACAAGTTGGTGATTTGCACGGTCTTCCATACAAGGCTTCGAAGGGTGCCATACCGATGGTAGCTTGGTAGCTGTTGTTATAGGCAAATTCCACTAAAGGAAGGTGATCCTCCCACGTCCCTCCAAAGTCGAGAACGCAAAGTCTCAAAAGATCCTCTAAAACTCTATTAACCCTTTCCGTCTGGCCGTCGGTTTGGGGGTGATAGGCCGTGTTCAGACATAACTGTGTGCCTACAGCTTCTTGTAGACTCCGCCAAAACTCGCTTGTGAAGATATGGTCTCGGTCACTAACAATGCTGGAGGGTATCCCATGGAGTCGAACTATTTCCTTGAGATAAAGAGATGCTAGAGATGCGGCAGTCCTTCTACTCTTGATAGGTATGAAGTGGGAACTCTTAGTAAGCCTATCCACTATTACCCAAATGCTAGTGTTGCCTTTTCTCGACCTAGGTAGTCCATCAATGAAGTCCATTGAAATGTTATCCCACTTCCACTGTGGGACCTCTAAAGGATGAAGTAGTCCTCCAGGCTTCTTTTGTTCCGCCTTGACCCGTTGGCAGGTCATGCACTTAGAAACGAAATCTGCCACGTCTTGCTTCATGCCGTTCCAAAAGAAAGTCCTTTTTATATCCTTGTACAACTTGTCACCGCCATGGTGTATAGTCATCTTGGAATGATGCGCTTCTTCGAGAACCTTCTTTATCAACTCCCTTGCTTGTGGGACGCATAATCTTCCATCTCGCCTCAGCCATTATTATCGGTGGCGTACCTACTGAGGTGACTAGAAGTCTCACCCCTAATAAGTTTATCAATCACATCAACAAGCTGAGGGTCTTCACGTTGTGCAGCCCCTATTGAGTCCAAGAGAGTAGGGCGTACTTCGAGAGATGCTAGCAAATCCGGTACAAAATCTGAGGAGGCCTAAAGTTAAAACTGGCTATATACTCCAAGCTTTGCCTTTCCGCAAAGAGAGGGCTTAAGGTCAGTTTCTTACGGCTCAACGCGTCTGCTACTATGTTGCCTTTGCCGGGAGTATAGGAAATTTCAGAGTCATACGAGGCAAGAAACTCCATCCATCTTTGCTGCCTCAAGTTAAGATCCTTCTGCGAGAAGAGATATTTCAACGATTTATGGTCAGTGTATAATTCGAACTTCTCACCTAGGAGATAATGGCGCCAAGACTTGAGCGCAAAGACGATGGCGGCTAACTCAAGATTGTGGGTTGGGTAGTTCTTTTCATGAAATTTTAATTGTCTTCCACCATAAGCTACTACCCTTCCTTCTTGCATTAGAATAGCGCCTAGTCCCATTCCACATGCATCCGTGTATACCGTGAACATTTTGCTTCCATCTGGCAAAGTCAGAACTGGGGCTGTTGTGAGAGCCCTTTTTAATCGTTGGAAAGCAAACTCGCAATCCAAATCCTAAGTGAACGCCAGATTATTCTTTGTTAGCCTTGTGAGTGGGGCTGAGATTTTCGTGAAATCCCTAATAAACTTTCGGTAAAAACTGGCTAGCCCAAGAAAGCTTCGAACTTCGGTTGCATTTTTTGGTGTCTTCCAATCTTGCACTGCCACCACTTTTGCGGGGTCCACAGCCAACCCCTCTTTGGATACTATATGCCCCAAAAATCTTACTTCTTTTCTCCAGAAGTGACACTCGGAGAATTTGGCTTTTAGTTGATGAGCTCGAAGAGTTTCCATGATTTCTTTCAGATGCTGGGCATGCTCTTCCTTATTCTTTGAGAAGACTAAGATATCATCTACGAAGACAACCACAAATTTGTTGAGGAATTCTCTGAACACCCTGCTCATTAGGTCTACGAAATAAGCGGGTGCATTTGTCAAGCCGAAAGGCATGACAAGCCACTCGAAGAAACCATCTGGGGTTCTGAACGCCGTTTTATCAATACTATCTTCAGCTACTCTTAACTGATTAAACCCAGTTGCCAGATCAAGTTGGGAGAAGACCATTGCACCTACAAGCTGATCAAACAAATCGTCGATTCAGGGAAGAGGGTGCCTATTTTTCTTGGTCAATTTGTTTAACTCCCTATAGTCGACGCAAAGGTGAAGCGAACCATCCGCTTTAGTTGCGAACACCACTGGAGCACCCCATTCCGAAATGCTCCGTCTAATGAACCCCTTTTCGAGAAGTTCTTTAACCTTCTTATTGAGCTCCTTTCTCTCCTTTGGAGCCATGTGTCTGACAGGTAAAGCTGCAGGCTTTGCGTTATCCACAAGATATATGCGGAAGTCTATTTCCCGCCTCGGAGGTGTAATGACCCGCATTCTATGCATCAGAGGATCATAGGATATTTATTTCTTTCCCATATGAAGTCGTATGGTCAAGTAACTTTGGGAAACATCTATTAGAGTCATTTCACATGCTTATGATTTTTTTCGATTTTTAAATGACCATTTTGCCCCTAGTTGGTACTGTTTTGGCCATAACTTTTGATTGGAAAAGAATTTTGACATGAAACCACTTCTATTTGATTCGTTTGATGGTTTACCTTTCCGTAGAGTGGTTACATTAGCCAAACGGACTTACCGTTTGGGAGATATGGCTGAAACAAGGTTTGGAGGGTGAAAAACTGCTTAACCGGGCCAAATCGGGTGATTAGTGGATAGGCCCATAACCCATTTCGGGATTAGGGTTATGGGGAGGCTGAAATGAGATAGAGGATCATTCCATTTCAGTTTTCTAGCCTCCACTTATCACCAAGGATCCCTAAAAATGGCCTCCAACCTCTAAATCACCTCCAAATCATCTTTTGGTTAAGGATTTGGCTTAGCAACCTCTAATCAAGGAAGATCTTCACCAAAGCAACATAGGAGCTGCTGTTTGGCATTGAAATTCACATCAAATCAGAGAATTATTTCAGATCTTAGTTTATTTGTGGCTAAGGTGAGTGATTTGCATAGTTTTATACTAATTATGGCTAGTCAAGGGTAATTAGTGCTAATTAGCGAATTTAAGCATGATAAAATTCGGGAAACATGTTCATAAATTCTTAAATGATGTTTTAGACTTCTGATATGAATTTGGGTTAATTTGGTTAAGTTTTTCTAATCCTATCATTAGTTTCACCTAAACATGCTTAAGGGGAAATATGGGATTTTGGGTATGTTTGATCCATTTTAACCTATCATATTGATGTTTGTGGTTGATCATGTATGTTGCTATGACTGTATGAAATGCTTTGTGATTGATTTCAATAGTTAGAATGGTCGAAAACATCGTCGAATGGCGTAAACACTTGCTGGAACAGTCTCAGAAAACAGTGCAGGGTTCGGATCGGATCGGACATAGGGCTCGGATCGGATATGTTGAACTGAGCAAAGAATCCGATCGGATCGGAACCCAACACTTAGGAAAAAGTTGCAAAAAGGAAGGCCACGCTATCTGAACTGGGATCAGATCGGATTAAGGAGGACGGATCGGAGCGGAGGCATGAGGATGGATCGGATATGAGCATGTGAAGGACGAGGACATGGATCGGAACGGAGGCACAAGCTGGAGGGGAGATGACACCCGACCCGACCCGAGGTGAAGCACCCGAACCGAACCGATGGAGGACAACCGACCCGAACCGCACCAGGAGAAGACCCGACCTGAACCGCACCAGGAGAGGACTCGACCCGAACCAATGAAGGATACCCGACCCGAACCAATGGCTTGAAGAGGACCGATCTGATCTAGTATTGACTAATAACCCGAGATGTAAAGGTAGTCCAATATGGAAAGTTAGAGCTCAGAATCCAGTTGGGAACCAAGGAGTTCACTTCATGGTTGGACTTTGCTGCGGGACGTGTGCTAAGGAGTTGTCGACGTTCATAACTTCGATTCACCACTAGAGATGAAGGATGGCTACTTATCAGTGCAGTAGGGTCATTATGACCTGAGGGGCAAGGTGATGGTAGCAAGACTACGTTATCAGTGCAATAGGGTCATTATGACCTGAGGGGCAAGGTGATGTGTAGTAAGACTATGAGCCAGCGCAGATGGGGTGAATAACTCCATGGGGCAAGTGGACATAATAAGGATTGGTAAGGCTATGAGCCAGCGCAGATGGGGTGAATAACTCCATGGGGCAAGTGGACATAGCGAGGAAATTAGTGGCTACGTCATCAGTACAGTGAAGCCATTTATGACTTCATGGGGCAAAGTGATCGTAGCAAGGTATGTTGGGTGATCGAAGTGGTGAATATCGTATGCTTTACGCACCGAGTGAGAGATGTGAGGATGGATGCTATGTTTGATTGTTTGCCATCATTATGACATGCACACCTCCCCCACCTCCGTATCTTTACACCGTTTGATATGGTACCTTAGAGTGTTGTACAGTATGTAGTGCTAACTCTTTGGTTGCAGGTCCAGGTTCAGGTATGTTTTTAGTCTACCTGTTATTGTTCACTTTAGATGCTTATCGCTCATACCAGGCTTTATGTCTGACCCAGAGTTTTATGTCTCCTCTTATTACTCTGGGTGCTCACACGAGCAGACTAGAGACAGGTTAGCTGGTGATGAGCGAGTAGCTGATTCGGAGGCGGGCAGGAGGCTTCCACGTATGATATATACATATATACACATTCTCCCTGTGTCGTTGGTGGTCGCTACTTGGGCATTAGTAGTGTACCTCCTTTATCTTACTTTTGCTTTGAGACAGTTTGAAAGTTGTAATAAGCTGTATTTTGGATTTCCGCTGCTATGATGTTTAGTTCTGATTTTCAGCTTATGCACTGTCTCTCCTGTTTTATGTCAAGTATGTTATTATTATATTTTATTCTATGCGTTGTGAGATATTCTACAGGTTCTTTATATGTTCATTTCCTTCTTCTTTTTCCTTCTAACGACCCGTTCCGTGCTAACTGGACATGTGTACAACGCACTTTTGGAGTAAATGTCGGTTGGTGCGGGGCGGGCCGTCACACTTGGTATCAGAGCTCTAGGTTGCGTAGTTAACCTAGGGAAAGACACCAGGGAGAGATAGTACGTATATGAGAGCGCGTATTTGTGAATACTTTGGTTTTCAAAAGCTCTGTATATATATACTATTAGTAGTATAAGAATGAAGTCGCACTGCACTAGCACCACTATGGGGTCGTTAATCGTTTCCCTTTTACAGATTAACGATGAGCCGAGACACGAGGGGTGCTGGTAGAGGGACCAACCAAGGGAATGCCGCTGACATGAGGGCAATGTTTACTAACCTCATGAGAGACATGCTTAGAGAAGTGCAAGGGGCAATTCCCAATCCTGGGGTTGGTGTTGGCCCAGTAGTGCAGGCGTCTAGGGTCGATTTCGCCAAGTTGTGCAAAGATTACACTAATCTTGGTGGGAAGTCGTTCCACGGAACGGAGTCGGCCACAGATGTTCAAGAATGGATGGATAGCTGTGACCGTATCTTTGATGACTTGGGTCTTGAGGATGCGATGAAGAGAAGGCTAGCGTCTCGTCAGCTGCAAGGGCGAGCGATGAATTGGTGGAATGCCATTAGAACAGCTACTCCAGAAGATCAGGTTACTTGGGATCAGTTCAAGGCTCGCTTTAGCGAGAAGTTTATCCCAGCTGCCCAGAAGTCAGTGTTGTTTAAGAGGTTCTTGGAACTCAAGCAGAATGGAAGGGCAGTTTCTGATTATATTGCTGAGTTCGACACTTTGTCGAAGTATGGACTGTCTCTTATCGATACTCCTGAAAAGAAGAATGAGAAGTTCATTACTGGTTTGGATGGTTACTTGGGGGAAAGGCTTATCAACCACATCGATGAGACTTTTGAATCGATCGTGGGGAAAGCTTTGAGATCAGAGAGTCTTTACCCTAAGTCAAATACTGAGGCTGCATCTGCAGAAGGGCCAAAGCCGCAAGTAGGTGGTGGAGGCAAGAATAACTCTCAGAATAAGAGGAAGCAGGACCAATCTAAGGGTGGCCAGAGAAAGAGGAAGAAGGATGTTGAGTGCTTCAGCTGTGGTAAGAAGGGCCAATATGCTAAAGAATGTCGGGCCAAGCCAGCGGAAAGGAAGTGCTACAACTGTGGTCAAGTGGGACATCATAAGGATAAGTGTCCGCAACCTCTTAAGGAGAAGCAGATTGTGAAAGCATATGCTATTGATGTTGTTCCTTCTTCGTCGAATTCCCCAACTGCGGCGGAGAAAGGAAAGAATGTTTTTATTCAAGGTATGCTTTCTATTTATGATATACCAGTTCGAGTTTTGTTTGATACTGGGGCTTCCCGTTCCTTCATATCTAGTGACCTGGTAGATAGGTTGGGACTGGAACCCGAGATAGTCGATAGACCATTGGTTGTGACGAACCCGATTGGTGGTTCGACTAGCCTTAATATGATTTGCAAGAATTTGGTCTTATCGAGTCATGGATTTATGTTTGTTTGTGATTGCTTTGTTTTGGGCTTTACTGGGTATGGCATTATATTGGGAGTCGATTGGCTCCAAAGATACGGGGTGGTGGTAGACTGCGAGGGCTTTTTGGTGACAGTGAGGGCGGATGATGGGCGGAGGGTAGTGTTTGGTAGCCTACCTAATGATGGGGTTATGGCTAGTTTTGTAAATTCCCTCGACATCCCGCAGGATGAGTTGTTAGATGTGCCCGTGGTTGGCCAGTATCCGGACGTTTTCGAGGAGGTGAACGGGCTTCTACCACACCGAGAGATTGAGTTCCGTATTGATTTAGTGAAAGATGCCAGACCTATAGTGATGCCACTTCGTCGTATGGCACCAAAGGAGCAGCGAGAGCTCGGGGTGCAAGTCAGCAATCTTTTGAAGAAGGGATTTATTAGAAGGAGTGTCTCCGAGTGGGGAGCACCAGTTGTGTTTGCCACTAAGGTAGATGGTTCCCTTCGTTTGTGTGTGGACTATCGCGAGTTGAATAAGGTGACAAGGAAGAATAAGTATCCTCTACCGCGGATAGATGATTTGTTTGATCAGCTGGAAGGAGCAAGAGTGTTCTCCCAGTTGGACCTCGCGACAGGATTTCATCAGCTTAGAGTAGCAGATGAGAGTGTTCCGAAAACGGCATTTAGGACGCCGTCTGGATTTTATGAGTGGTTGGTCATGCCATTTGGGTTGACCAATGCACCAGCCTACTTTGTGGATCTTATGAATCGAGTATTCAGAGATCAGTTGAATAAGTTTGTTCTTGTGTTCGTGGATGATATCCTTGTTTATTCAAGGACAGAGGAGGAACACAAGGGACACTTGAGGACAGTGATGGAGGTGTTGAGGAAACACCAATTGAAAGCGAAATTCTCTAAGTGTCATTTTTGGAGAAGGGAAGTGAGATTCTTGGGTCATGTTGTTTCAGAGAGTGGTATTGCCGTGGACCCTGCGAAGGTGGCTACGGTACAGGATTGGCCTACGCCCAAGAATGCAACAGATGTAAGAAGTTTCTTGGGATTAGCTGGATATTATCGTAAGTTTATCCAGGACTTCTCCAAGATAGCAGTACCGTTGACTCAGTTGACTAAGAAGAATCAGTCCTTCGTCTGGCACGGAGTGTGTGAGGATGCCTTCAAGAGTCAAAAAGAGAAGTTGACGCATGCGCCAGTGGTAGTCATTCCTAAAGGGAATGAAGAGATGACGGTATACACGGATGCTTGTGGTACCGGACTGGGTGCAGTATTGATGCAAGGAGGTAGGGTTGTAGCTTATGCTAGTCGACAGCTAAAGCCGCATGAGAAGAAGTATCCTACCCATGATTTGGAATTAGCAGCGATCGTGTTTGCGTTAAAGATGTGGAGACACTATCTCCTGGGAGAAAGATTTGAGTTGTTTACCGATCATAAATCGTTAAAGTATCTCTTCTCCCAGAAAGATCTGAATCTCCGTCAGCAGAGATGGTTAGAGTTCTTGGCTTCGTATGATTTTGATATCGCATATACACCTGGGAAGGGTAATGCGGTAGCCGATGCCTTGAGTAGGAGACATGCCAGCTTAGGGGCAATGTTTCTTGAAAGGAAGCAACTGGAGTATATCGCGGGGTTTGATTTCAGACCAAGGTGCGAATTGGATCCAGTTATGCTAGCAAGTTTGACGATCAGACCCACTTTGATAGAGCGGATTGGTTCTAGTCAGAGGGACGATCCTAATCTATTGGAAATCATCTCCAAGTTAGAGATGGGTATCGATGAGGAGATGATTGTGTATGGGCTTGATCGAGATGGATGGCTTCAGAAGAATGGAATATTAGTTGTGCCCGACGTGAATGGTTTGAGAGATGAAGTGCTAAGAGAATGTCATCACTCAAAACTAACTATACATCCCGGTGGTAATAAGATGTATCGAGACATGAGACAGACTTACTACTGGGAAGGGATGAAAAGAGACGTTGGGAAGTTTATATCCAAATGCATGAATTGCCAGCTAGTTAAGGCCGAGCAAAAGAAGCCTAGTGGGTTGTTGCAACCATTAGAAATTCCCGAATGGAAATGGGAGCAAGTCTCGATGGATTTCATCGATGGTTTACCAAGGACTAGATCGGGATATGATAGCATTTGGGTAATTGTGGATCGATTGACTAAAAGTGCAAGATTTATACCAGTCAAATCGACCAAAACGGCAGCCAAGTTGGAAGAATTGTATATGAAGTGGGTAGTGAGATTTCATGGAGTACCCAAAAGCATTGTGAGTGACCGAGACCCGTTGTTCACTAGTGGGTTTTGGAAAAGCTTACAAGAGGCTCTAGGGTCAGGATTACATCTCAGTACCACATATCATCCTCAGACCGACGGTCAGACGGAGAGGGTGAATCGTATATTGGAAGATCTCTTGAGAGCTTGTATATTGGATTTTGGTGGATCATGGGATGACCATTTGCATCTAGTAGAGTTTGCATATAATAATAGCTACCAATCCAGTATCGGTATGGCTCCATATGAAGCTTTGTACGGAAGACCGTGCAACTCACCATCATGTTGGATAGAGACTGGCGAGAAGTTTGTGCTTGGACTAGATGTGGTGAGAGAAACGTCGGATAAGATTAAGATCATTCAGCAATGAATGAAAGCTGCCCAAGATAGGCAGAAGAGTTATGCTGATAAGAGGAGAAGAGACTTGAAATTCTCCGTTGGTGACTTGGTGTTTGTCAAAATATCTCCGTTGAAGAGCGTGATACGATTTGGCAGGAGAGGCAAGTTAGCACCAAGATTCGTTGGCCCATTCCCTGTTCTTGAATTAGTCGGGAATTTGGCGTATAGAATTGGCTTACCAAAGAACATGGCGGGAGTTCATAATGTATTTCATGTTTCCCAACTAAGGAAGTTCGTTCACGACTCAGATGTGACTATTTCACCTGATCAGTTAGAGGACTTCGAAGTAGAACCCGAGGCGGTTGGGAACCGCAAGCCAATTCGTATTGTGGGGCATGATACGAAGCAACTTCGAAGGAAGGCGGTGAAGCTAGTCAAGGTTCAGTGGGGCGAGGACGAGAATGATTGTACTTGGGAGACAGAGGAGGGCATTAGGAAGACATATCCAGAACTCTTTGCCTGGTAAGATTTACCTTACAGTTTAGTTTTCCGCATGCTAGGGTAGACTTGTTTTGCTTGTTTGCATGTTTGATTGTTGTTTTATGGTTGATAGGCATGCGGGGTTTTTGTGTATGTTTTGATTAGGGAATTTCGGGGGCGAAATTTCTTAAGGGGGGGGGGGGGGGGGGGAGTGTAATGACCCGCATTCTATGCATCGGAGGATCATAGGATATTTATTTCTTTCCCATATGAAGTCGTATGGTCAAGTAACTTTGGGAAACATCTATTAGAGTCATTTCACATGCTTATGATTTTTGTAACGCCCCACCTCCGCCAATGCCACTCTTGCAACTGGCTTTGGAGGGGCGTTAAACGAGGTAAACATGCATGCAGATATCACAAGACAGAACATATAAGTAAAACAGAGTAGTAAAGAAGCGGATAAAACTAGCATTTCAAAACCATAGTCAAGTTACATCAAAGTACTTGGTCATTATTTTCCCATAAAACAAAGTCTAGAACATAAACTGAAAACTGGAAAAAACATAAAGTAACTATCCCCAAAGTAGCATAAGGCCATAGCATGCTCAAGTTCAAACCATACATGAGCTATCCAGAAAAGCAGCTAAAGATCCAGCTAGGTAACAGTGTTCCCACCCTGCAAACCTGGGGGGGGGGGGACGGAAGAAAAGAGGCGAAAGAAAACGGGTCAGTCAAAAAGACTGGTAAGTCCTATCTACTATTAGTATAAAAACTAATAAAGTTAACTGGACATGTAAAGCAGAGATGAAACATGGGGTTATAACTGGCATGGTGAAGAGACAGATCAAGTGTGGCATCGCATATACAAGGTTAAGTTGCACCAAGTGTGTACTAGTAATCTATGTCAAGTATCAACAAGAAATGATCTCTTGGCCCAAAGCTGGCCCACATCACGAGATGACCTAAATCGAGGTCCAACAACACGGTCTAGTCAATTGGCTCCCTAAAAGCCTAACTCGTCAAGTGTCGGTGTCATACGGCCCAATCACGAAGTGTAGTCAAACTGTGCTAGGTCCACCCTAGGGTGTATCAAGCCCTAGGGTGCCAACCACAGACACAAATCAAGCACGCACGGTCTAAACCTACGGGTGCCCGTGTCTGCTTTTTCAACTCCGGACCATGTGCACGACCATAGTCCACCTGAACCTACACCGGCGTACCTACTCAGCCGTCGTTTTGGTCGCTTACATGTCAACCCAGTAATCGTGCCCCACCCTAGCCTAGTCCCTAGGGTATCATGATACAATCAAGAGGGTTACTGGTGAAAAGGACCACGTAACTAGGGTTTCTAATGGGTTAAATGTGGTTAACCCCATCCCATCAAGTTGGTTAAGTGTACCCAAGGTTCATGACTTAACCCTATCAACCCATCGTGTCTAATTGGTTAAGTATTCAACTGGTCCATGACTTAACCCTATCATGTGGCATTAATTAATTTAATGCACCCAATCTCTCACATTAGACCTTGTTGTGGTTACTAGTTAAGCCGGGCGGGTCCGGGTAGCTTTACACCACAACTTGGTCTAACCTCGGGTTTCAAGTGCGACATGACCAACTACTCACATTGGGTCCTATTGCTTGTAGCCACTAGTTAAGCCGGTCGGTTCCGGGTAGATTTATGCTACAAACTCAACCCAACCTCGAGTTGGCCACACTCATAATTTCTAAGTGTCATGTCCATTATTATGTTTACAACATAATCACAAGTCAATGTTCATGTCATATTTCAAAATCATGTTTCATGTCATTGATATTACCCAAACCCAACGCATTCCCATCGCATGTACGTTTCGCATAACATAACATAGATCAAAAGGGGGAACTTGGCAAAACATGACAAAAAGGGCATAAGGTAATAAGGTTGGCCACAAGTTAAACATGGTGGCATATGAGGCATAAATGTGTTCATTTAAACTTGCATGTTACATTATAAGCCTCAAAACATGCATACCATTCAAACTTAGCAAATAGGTGAAACATGATCATAAATGACATAGGATGGTAACTAGCGATTTGCATATAACACCATATGCAAGATAACATAAAGTTTATGAGAGATCATGAACTTGCATATTACATTATAAGCCTCAAAACATGCATACCATTCAAACTTAGCAAATAGGTGAAACATGATCATAAATGACATAGGATGGTGGCTAGTGATTCGCATATAACATCATATGCAAGATAACACAAGGTTTATGAGAGTTTCTATGTTGCTTTATGCAACATTTCAAATCAAAGCTCATAGCTTTCTATGCATAAGGTAAAGGTGATAGCTTTACAAACATGCATAGAATATATTTATGCATAACATGATAGGATCAAAGCACATATCATACTTAGGCCCAAACTCAACTTGCAACATGTCATATTTAACTTCATAGTTAGAATCTAAGAGTAGTATAGGGCTTACAATGCTATGAAGACTTATAAAATATAAATAAGATTGAGACGAAGCCACTAGCAACTCTAAAGACCCCCAAATAGCAAGCTTCAATGAAAACCCTTGAGAAATTAGAAGAAGATCCTTGCTTTGATGAAGAAAGATTGAACTTTGGCCTTAGAAACTCTCAAACAAGCTTAGGAACTCTCATACGAATGAAGATGGAGGCTATAACAAGAGGGTGGAGGCCATGATTAAACATTTTGGCATAGTTTAGTTGTAGGATTGATTTATGATGACTTAGGCTAGTTATTAGGGTCTTTTTGTAGGTGATTAGGTTAGTTTAGACCATAGGATCAACCCTAAAACACATCAGGTCCGTCAAATCCCGTCAGAAACTTCTAGAACTGGACCAGAGACAAGTGCAGGTGCACCAAGCCAGGATGGCTCGGCCACCCGTGTCGACAGGGGTGTCGACTGGGCAGTCGACACCACCCAGGGTGTGCCGACACCCCAGTCAACACCCCAGTCCACTCCCATGTCGACTTGGGGTTTTGGCGGGAGGTTTGCCCGCCCATGCTTTCTGGCTCCAGATTTGATTTTTGAACCTGATTTTTAACTTGGAATTTTCTGAAATCTTCATTGGGCCTTAACTAGGTCATACGGACTCCGATTTTCGAAAACACGGACTCTATTTCGCGTATTTTTCCGAGACGAACGCAATGGCACAGCCCGTTTCCCTTGATTCATATTTTATCATTGAATTCTGCCTTGATTTATGTTCTAACTTGTTATTCAAAATATGGGTTGTTACAATTTTTGTCGATTTTTAAATGACCATTTTGCCCCTAGTTGGTACTGTTTTGGCCATAACTTTTTGATTGGAAAAGAATTTTGACATGAAACCACTTCTATTTGATTCGTTTGATGGTTTAACTTCCGTAGAGTGGTTACATTAGCCAAACGGACTTATCGTTTGGGAGATATGGCTGAAACAAGGTTTGGAGGGTGAAAAACTGCTTAACCGGGCCAAATCGGGTGATTAGTGGATAGGCCCATAACCCATTTCGGGATTAGGGTTATGGGGAGGCTGAAATGAGATAGAGGATCATTCCATTTCAGTTTTCTAGCCTCCACTTATCACCAAGGATCCCTAAAAATGGCCTCTAACCTCTAAATCACCTCCAAATCACCTTTTGGTTAAGGATTTGGCTTAGCAACCCCTAATCAAGGAAGATCTTCACCAAAGCAACATAGGAGCTGCTGTTTGGCATTGAAATTCACATCAAATCAGAGAATTATTTCATATCTTAGTTTATTTGTGGCTAAGGTGAGTGATTTGCATAGTTTTATACTAATTATGGCTAGTCAAGGGTAATTAGTGCTAATTAGCGAATTTAAGCATGATAAAATTCGGGAAAAATGTTCATAAATTCTTAAATGATGTTTTAGACTTCTGATATGAATTTGGGTTAATTTGGTTAAGTTTTTCTAATCCTATCATTAGTTTCACCTAAACATGCTTAAGGGGAAATATGGGATTTTGGGTATGTTTGATCCATTTTAACCCATCATATTGATGTTTGTGGTTGATCATGTATGTTGCTATGACTGTAAGAAATGCTTTGTGATTGATTTCAATAGTTAGAATGGTCGAAAACGTCGTCGAATGGCGTAAACACTTGCTGGAACAGTCTCAAAAAACAGTGCAGGGTTCGGATCGGATCGGACATAGGGCTCGGATCGGATATGTTGAACTGAGCAAAGATTCTGATCGGATCGGAACCCAACACTTAGGAAAAAGTGGAAAAAAGGAAGGCCACGCTAACTGAACTGGGATCGGATCGGATTAAGGAGGACAGATCGGAGCAGAGGCATGAGGATGGATCGGATAGGAGCATGTGAAGGACGAGGACACGGATCGGAACGGAGGCACGAGCTGGAGGGGAGATGACACCCGACCCAACCCGAGGTGAAGCACCCGAACCGAACCGATGGAGGACAACCGACCCGAACCGCACCAGGAGAAGACCCGACCCGAACCGCACCAGGAGAGGACTCGACCCGAACCAATGAAGGATACCCGACCCGAACCAATGGCTTGAAGAGGACCCGATCCGACCCAGTATTGACCAATAACCCGAGATGTAAAGGTAGTCCAATATGGGAAGTTAGAGCTCAGGATCCAGTTGGGAACCAAGGAGTTCACTTCATGGTTGGACTTTGCTGCGGGACGTGTGCTAAGGAGTTGTCGACGTTCATAACTTCGATTCACCACTAGAGATGAAGGATGGCTACTTATCAGTGCAGTAGGGTCATTATGACCTGAGGGGCAAGGTGATGGTAGCAAGACTACGTTATCAGTGCAGTAGGGTCATTATGACCTGAGGGGCAAGGTGATGCGTAGTAAGACTATGAGCCAGCGCAGATGGGGTGAATAACTCTATGGGGCAAGTGGACATAATAAGGATTGGTAAGGCTATGAGCCAGCGCAGATGGGGTGAATAACTCCATGGGGCAAGTGGACATAGCGAGGAAATTAGTGGCTACGTCATCAGTACAGTGAAGCCATTTATGACTTCATGGGGGCAAAGTGATCGTAGCAAGGTATGTTGGGTGATCGAAGTGGTGAATATCGTATGCTTTACGCACCGAGTGAGAGATGTGAGGATGGATGCCATGTTTGATTGTTTGCCATCATTATGACATGCACACCTCCCCAACCTCCGTATCTTTACACCGTTTGATATGGTACCTTAGAGTGTTGTACAGTATGTAGTGCTAACTCTTTGGTTGCAGGTCCAGGTTCAGGTATGTTTTTAGTCTACCTGTTATTGTTCACTTTAGATGCTTATCGCTCATACCAGGCTTTATGTCTGACCCAGAGTTTTATGTCTCCTCTTATTACTCTGGGTGCTCACACGAGCAGACTAGAGACAGGTTAGCTGGTGATGCGCGAGTAGCTGATTCGGAGGCGGGCAGGAGGCTTCCACGTATGATATATACATATATACACATTCTCCCTATGTCGTTGGTGGTCGCTACTTGGGCATTAGTAGTGTACCTCCTTTATCTTACTTTTGCTTTGAGACAGTTTGAAAGTTGTAATAAGCTGTATTTTGGATTTCCGCTGCTATGATGTTTAGTTCTGATTTTCAGCTTATGCACTGTCTCTCCTGTTTTATGTCAAGTATGTTATTATTATATTTTATTCTATGCGCTGTGAGACATTCTACAGGTTCTTTGTATGTTCATTTCCTTCTTCTTTTTCCTTCTGACGACCCGTTCCGTGCTAACTGGACATGTGTACAGCGCACTTTTGGAGTAAATGTCGGTTGGTGCGGGGCGGGCCGTCACAGGAGGTAAACCTTTCACCTCCTCAAAGACATCCGGATATTCCCGGACTACTCTCACTGATTGCAAATTCTCATCAGAAGCATCAAGCGACTCTAGATAACTTAGCATAACAGCATTCAAGGGATTACAAGAAATTTCTAGAGTGTTACCAAGCCGAGTCAAGAGCCTAACTACTCTTTTCTCACAATCAAAAAGGGCACTATTACTGGATAACCAGTCCATGCCTAAGATCAAACCATATCCCGAGAAGCCTAAGACAAAGGCATCACAACTAAACTCAACGCTGAGAATAGAGATTTTCAAACCCAAACAAACCATTGACAAGTAAGCGGAGCCTCCAATTGGATTTGAAACTACTAAGGGATCTTCTACCATACTAGTGTCTAGATGCAGAGATTCTACTAAGGCAGAGGAAATAAAAGAGTGTGATGCGCCAGAGTCAAAAAGTGTACAAACTAGATGATCATAAAGATAAACTACACTTTCTACAGAAATATTACTACCTTTTTCTTGTTGAGGTGCCACTAGCGCATGAACCTGACCCCCTGAAGTGGATCCAGCTTTATGTCCCTGCCCTTTCTTCTTTGGGCAGTCCTTAGCTTGGTGCCCAGTCTCTCCACAATGGAAGCAACCACCCATCTTCGCCTTTCTTTTCCGGCAGTCTTTTGATATATGACCCACAATGCCACAGAAATTGCACCTTCTCTTCTCACGGGGCTTATTGTTCTTTCCTCCTTTCTTGAAGTCTGTTTTCTTTGCTTGTAGACCCTCTTTCTTCTCTTCCAACTTAACTTCTTTATTACCGTGATGTTCTTCGTGTAGCAACGCCATGTCCACCAAGCTTTCATAAGTCGCTCATGTGGATACATGGGTCATGGCAAGGCTGTGTAGAGGCTTATTCAAACCCTTGACGAAGCAAAGTGCCTTCTTGTGTTGGGTGTTTACTAAGTTTAACCCAAATCTGGCCAGCTGGTTAAACTGATTAACATATTCCCTGATCGTCATGCTTCCCTGTTTCAGAGTTAGGAACTTTTCCATTTGCAGGCTCCTTTCTGCTTGGGAGAGAAATTTCATTTCAAACCTTGTCCTGAAGTCTTCCCATGTTTCCACCGCCCTCTGAGCATTGGTAACTTCCCACCAATAGGAAGCCTCATCCTTAAGTAACCATACCGCTAGTTGTATCTTTTGCCTGTCATCCACTCCAAAGATGACAAACAGATCCTCAGTCTCCTTTAGCCAGTTTCTTGCCTCTACAAAGGATTCTATCCCATAAAAGTCTTTTCCACCCATTGCCTTGAAGTCTCTACATGTTTTTGCGAAGGCATTTCCACGAGGAGGTGGAGGAGGAAGAGGAACCGCGGCCACTGGAGGAGGGATGTCTGCTGGGCCCGCGCCATTGGCCCTTGCTTCTAAGTACCTTCTAAACCAGCCGGGAGTCGGCACTCCTTCCGGGAGGTTAAGGTCTCCAGACATGCTGAAACAGAAAGGGAAAAATTCAAAACGAAGGATAGAGAGAGATAGATAGGGCACATGGCTTTGGGGGATTTTGTCTTTTATAAATATAACACTTTTTTCTTGAAAAATGCTTCTTTAAACTTTCTTTTGAAAACAATTTCAAAAACTTTTATCTTGTCTGGTAAACCTATGCTCTGATACCAAGTGAAACACCCCACCTCCGTTAAGGTCACTCACAAAGGGAATGCCTTAATTTTGGTGGAGGTTTATAAGTAAAAGCCACAGATAAACTTAAGACAGATATAAATACACATATTTTAAAAAGCGGAAACCAACAGACTTTTATTCATCAATATGTGTTCCAAAACAAAACATTCCATAATTGTCTCAAAATACTTCCATCATTACAACATCATAACTGTCTTGATTATTAAAGAAGCATAAAACATAAATAAAGTGACAAAAATCCCCATAGTGATATCCAAAGACATAGTCCGAGCAAAAGAGACCCAAATCATACATCTACATTCTTGGAGCTTGAACAGAGCTTGACTGAGCTGAGCTGTTTCCTCCCTGTGGACCGGGGGGGGGGGGGGGGGGAAACGAAAGAAAGAAGACGAAAAGAAAATAGGGTCAGACATAAAGCCTGAGTAAATCTAGTAACTCTTCAGTATGTGAATAAGAAAAGGGAATGATAGATATATACTGAAAAAAGGATGGTGTCACAAGCTAAGGGGGTGTCGAATGTACTATCGCACCCATACAATATCTCTGCTTCTATTTGAGTTTTACTCTAACTGGCACCCCATAGTGAGGGTGAAATGGTCCCCAACTTTATTTAAAGATCGGCTCCTACTCGCGCTAACATGTATCATACGACCCCCAAGAATTGTAGATACCTATGCTGGTCCCACCATGGGGTGTATCAAGACCCATGGTGGAGGCCCCGACACTAATTCTAGAAAGCATAGGTTATACTACTAGTGTCCCCAGTGCCCTGGTTGTCTGCTCCGAAGTGTGTGCACGCCCATACCCCGTTAGACCTGCACTGTGCACCCACCGTCGTCGTTTGACCGCTTACAATCAGCCCAGTAATCGTGCCCCACCCTGCCTAGTTTCAGGGTACCGTTGATACCTAAATTGAGTTATTGGTGAAACGGGTCCCTCGTTACCAGGATTTGCTAGTCAAACATGTTAAGTGGTTAAGTGTCTGCATTTACCTAACCCCCACCCATCAATTCGTGTTAACATGTCGAATTTGGTTAAGTGTTATAGTTGACTTAACCCTACCACCTGTCCTTAGCCTCCTAGGAGCACCAGACCACTCACATTAGACAGGTATTGCTATGATTACCGGATAGGCCGGTCGGTTCCGGGTAGGTTTACACCGTAGCACAGTCTAACCTCGGGTCTTTATTGGGCTCAATGCTTAACCACCCACATTGGATAGGTATTGTTGTGACTACTGGACAGCCGGGCGGTTCCGGGCAGGTTTACATCACAACTCAATCCAACCTCGGGTTAAGCACGTCGTGTTTTCTAAATTTACATATTTTATTATTATATATGCAAATGTCATATCTTTTATTTTTGGGTATAACAATTTATACCGCTTAAATGTCATTGTCATTGGCATGTGCAAAACATGCCAACATATGTTTTCATGTTTTACACCCAACGTCATTACCCCCGTTGATACGTTCGCAACGTTATAACAAATGTTGGGCTTGACACAATTCAGCCCAACTTTATAAGCGTAAGAAAAAGGGGAAATCAAGAACATGTAATATTTGACAACATATAAGGGTGTGTGGCGCATGAACTTGCAATTTAACTATACTAACATAAATGATGGGTCATGTGAACTTGCATTCAAATCAAAGTACAACTAAGTAGGTGACATATGAAATGGCATAGTTTACAACTTGTGTTTAAATATGTTTAACTTGGCATAATGTCAAACACATAACTAACATGGTGTATATTCGCCAAAAGGTCCAATTATAACATTTAATCACATAGCCTATTTCAACATGAACTTGCATAGTTTTTGAAACCCAAACGATACTTAACATAGATCCAATTACACTTGCAAATAAACATGAATTTGCATAGTTTATGAAACACAAATGATACTTAACATAGATCAATTATACTTGCAAATAGACATGAAAATGATATCATAGGTTTTGGGTCATGTAGGCATAAAAGGTTTCAATTCTAAATCATGTTTACATAAATTCTAATTTAAACTAAGGGAATATACATAGTCCATGCCATCGACATATACATAAAGGGATCAGTTCTATTCTTTTGCCACAAACTTGAAAGTGTCATTGTTTTCATATACAATTGTTCAATAGGCTTGCATCAATCAATTTATGCCACAAACATCAATACACAAATCATGATAGAATCCTCAAAATACATAGAATTTTATACAATACAATAACACAATTCTATTTTCATTCACATCGAATCACATCACAATTCTTATTCATATTCTGAAAGGTTACTATACTTACAACGACTGCAGAATCTTGAATTCTGGATTCTGAATTCTGAAATTGAAATGCGCTCCTTTGGGTAGACTAACGTTGCGTTGAAAACTTTTGATCTAAACTTTAAATCTTCTTCTTAGTTTGATTCGTCTCTAGGCTTTTCTCTTGACGGCTATGTTCAATTCCTCCCTAGCAGCATGACGACTCCTTTCTCATATTTTTGTGTGAATTTTCAGTTGAGAGTTAGGGTGTATTTATAGATTTTTAAGTTGTTTTGAGCCATCAGATGAAGATAGGAGGAATCTAGGCCATTCAAAATTCAAAGAGCCAATCAAGAGGTGACACGTCAGCCCTAGTGACACACAGGGCCTCAGAAATTCGAGCCAGAGTTAGACCTGGCCAGCCAGGTCGACACTATGGTCGATCTGGGGGGGGGGGGGGGGAGGTCGACACTGTGATCGACCTGGGGTGACCAAGTCGACACCATGGTCGACCTGGTCTCTGGGCGGGAATTTTCCCGCCCAGCCCAGTTTGAACCTGAAATTCGAAATTTTGAAATTAAGCTGAGCTGTTTGAATTTAAATTTGATTCTGAAACTTCCGTAGGCCATAACTCCTTCATACGGAGTTTGATTCGCGCAAACTCGGACTCTATCTCAAGCAGAATTCCGAGACGAACGCAATGGCGTAACCCGTTTCCCTTAATTCTTTCATTATAATTAATTATACTTTAATTTGTGAAGCTTAGCGTTATAGAATTCACGGGGTGTTACAACGCAGGTCTCCATTGGATACCACAGTCGTATGGAAACAAAGTAGGACAAGTGGCATCAGTGTAGTGGCATTGTCAAATGCACTGTAGCCACACTTTCTCTCTTGGATACCCCAACCTCTTTTCTCTTGGATTCCGCACTCTAGTCTCCATTGGATACTGCAGTCGTATGAAGACAAGGTAGGAAAAGTGACATCAATGTAATGTCATTGTCAAGTGCACTGTAGCCACACTCTCACTCTTGGATACCCCCAATCTCTTTTCTCTTGGAGGTCTTCACTTGGTACCACAGTCGCATGGAGACAAAGTAGGACAAGTGGCATCAATGTAGTGTCATTGTTAAGTGCATTGTAGCCACGCTTTCTCTCTTGGATACCCCAATCTCTTTTCTCTTAGATTCCGCACTCTGGTCTCCGTTGGATACCGTAGTCGCATAGATACAAAGTAGGACAAGTGGCATCATTGTGGTGTCATTGTCAAGTGCATTGTAGTCACACTTTCTCTCTTGGATACCCCAATCTCTTTTTTCTTGGATTCTACAATCTGGTCTCCACTGGATACCGTAGTCACACTGAAGACAAAATAGGACAAGTGGCATCAATATAGTGTCATTGTCAAGTGCACTGTAGCAATGCTTTCTCTCTTGGATACCCCGATATCTTTTTTCATGGATTTCGCACTCTGGTCTCCATTGGATACTGCAGTCGCATTAGGACAAGTGGCACCATTATAGTATTATTGTCAAGTGCACTGTAGGCACGCTTTCTCTCTTGGATACCCCAATCTCTTTTCTCTGGATTATGCACTCTGGTCTCCATTGGATACCACAGTCGCACTGGAGATAAAATAGAACAATTAGCATCAGTATAGTGCCATTGTCAAGTGCACTGTAGCAATGCTTTCTCTCTTGGATACACCCCAATCTATTTTTTCATGGATTTCGCACTCTGGTCTCCACTGGATAATGCAGTCGCATTGGATACTAGTGTCATTGTCAAGTGCGCTGTAGTCACACTTTCTCTCTTGGATACCACAATCTCTTTTCTCTTGGACTCCGCACTCTGGTCTCCATTGGATACCGCAATCGCACTGAAGACAAAATAGGAAAAGTGGCATCAGTATAGTGTCATTGTCATGTGTACTGTAGCGATGCTTTCTCTCCTGGATACCCCAATCTCTTTTTTCATGGATTTCGCACTCTAGTCTCCATTGGATACTACAGTCGCATTGGATAACAGTGTATGAAATGATTAAAGCTGGTTTATTAAAGAGGAGCTAGTCGCTCTACCTCCCTTCATTATTTTTCGTCAGTATATCTCTTTTATCTCAAGTTTTCAATTTCATCTACGAAAAAATGGCTAATTGGGAGTTTGATGATGAAACCATGGTTCAAATGTAC
This sequence comes from Allium sativum, assembly GCA_030737875.1. NCBI lineage: Eukaryota > Viridiplantae > Streptophyta > Magnoliopsida > Asparagales > Amaryllidaceae > Allium > Allium sativum. Next base: position 285,742,755 of record CM060921.1, read on the forward strand.
GATGAGTATGAACGTAATAAGCAACCAACCGAAGATGTTGAATTTGTGCCCGAAACACCAGTGGAAGTCCAAATGGAAGCTGCGGAAGCAGAGTCCGAACTCTTTAGTGCCATGCAACCAAACGTTGTCGTCCAACAAATCGGGCCGGTTCAAAAATCCCTCAATGCTAGGTTGATGGAAGTAATTGCTTGACAGAACCCGGATAGGTCAAGCTCTGGCATGACGGGTCGTTCAGTCCTATGTTGTTGTGGAATTGAATGTAATGTCCTTGTTTCTAAAAGTAAGACGAATGCAGGTCGTCGCTTTTATAGTTGCAAAGCATACATTAATGCACAAAATCGCCAAGGATTGCGAAGTTGTAAAAAATATCATGGATAGATCCACCGTTGACGGAGAGGAGTGTCCAGTACGCAATTGAAATGCAAGCGGAGGTTAGTCGCTTGGAAAGAATGAATGTTGCAGTAAAGGCTAAAATGCTTCATGGGTGTTACGGTTTACCTAGAAACTGTGGGTCGTAGTTATATGTTATTATTCAAAGTTATGTTGTGTTTAGGTCATAGTTATATATTGCATCGAAAGATGTTTGTATGCTTTGGTCTATAATTTCGTGTATCGAACGATGATGTATTTGGGTCGTAGTTATATGTTGTGTCAAACGATGTTTGTATGCTTTGTTGTATAATTTGGTGTATCAAACGATGTTAGTATGCAAGTTCCTTTATTTATCAAAGTATGAGTTTCATTATAATACGATATATTGAGCGATGTGTAGTCACCCATGAAGCATTTCAGCCTTTACTGCACAGTGTGTCGCCCAGACAAATCAGAGCACTGGTTATGTAGTTTAATTATTATGTATGCACGATGTGTAGTCACGTTTCTTTACTACAAATTAGAGCACTAGTGGATCGTCCTGACATTTGGCCGACAATTGATGTTAGAAATGACAAAACATATTTACAGATCAATAGTAGTTGTTCGACTACTATTCGATCTAGTTTTTGAAATAATTATATGCCTAATATTTTGTTATAAATAGTGTTGCTTATAAATGGTTTCGTTTTTCATTCCAAAATATTACAGTTAAACTCGAAGGAGAAAATGTCAATCCAAAATTGGTCTGCAGCTGAATTACTAATTTTAAGGAAGCTTATATCGAGTCTGATAAAATACACGAGACTATGATGCAAAATGGTGAGGGAGTAAGCCATGAATTGTTTTGGATTTTGATCCAACACATTTACAATAACCATCTGAATGGCCCTCGTGGAGGTCTACTATAGATGTTCATACAACACATAGCGCTTTTTAGGCTGAATATCTTCGTTACCGAGAGATTATCAAGCTGGTGGGATATGAGGATATATTTCAAGCTTATACACCCACTTTCGATGCGTATTTCTGATTAGAACAAAGAAGAGAATTTATTGGTTATGAAGCTTATGAAGTTCACTACATCTGGCTATTACGCTTTGGATCTGATGTAGCCTTAATGATTTGAATTCGAAGTGGGTCGTATTAAGTATTATTTATCTTAATTGTATCATGAATGTGTCATGCTAGCGTATTGTGAATGTATCATGCGGGTTTCATATATCTTATTTATCATAGTATTATTTAAGCGATTCAAACAAACTACATAAGCTACGATGCATCGTGAATGTATCATGTGGGTCGTCTTTGGTTTAGTTATAATTTAGGGTCGTCCTTGGTTTAGTTAATCAGTCAAAAACTTTGGAAATCGTAGCTTAAACAGTGACTGATCACATCAGGCTATTACATAAAGAAGATTCACTACTGTATAACGTCAGGCGTAACAGTGCAGGCCAGTACGTAAAGCAAATTCGCTACAATATAACGTAAGGCGTAGCAGTGATTGATCACATCATAACTTGTTTTATTCACTCGATACTATGCGGCTATATATATCTAAGGGTTTTTCTCACCTCTACTCACTCAAACAAATTTTGTTCTACAAAACTGAGCATACCAACGACTATGCTTTCATGGACCTCATCTATGGATTCTGACTTTCCTTGGGATCATCAAGCTCCGACGGCTAATTCAAGAACTAATGTTGATTGGCTTATCGAATACTAAGAGCAATACTATGATGACGTACATCGTGAGTACCTAGATCTGAGCCTACTTAGACTTTTGGAACCTATTGCTCATGTCCTAGATTTTGTTCATCAGGTAGTTCAACCTGTATACGAACAAGAGGTACGTGCGACTATTGCCACTCACCCTCCAACTTAAGAAGTGTTTGATCAATTCTCAGTAGTTCAACCTCCAAACGATCAATAGGTTAACTCATATCACGTTTGTTGCCACTTTAGGCACGCGGTGGAGGTAGTGGTAAGGGCAAACGGAGAAAATATTGGTCGTAGGCTCCAGTTATGCTCATTATAGCCGAATGACTACAATACTCTGAATAGATTGATGACCGTTTTATGTCCAAAGGGTATTTCTTATGCCAAAAAGTTAGAACAAGAGATTAGACGATTTAGAACTGCTTTAGAATCCCTTGAGATTGAATGTAACATGTAGTTTGCTTGCGTAATTATTTTCCTAATTAACATCTATTGTATCCTAAATTTTAGTAGCTATTTCCTAGTTGATATCTGTTGTATTCTAACTTTTAATAGTTATTTTCTATTTAATATTGGTTCTATCCTAAGTATTAGTACATATTTCCTGGTTAACATCTGTTGTATCATAAGTTTTAGTTCCAATTTCGTAGTTAATATCTGTTGTAATTATTCATCTAGTTAACATATGTTGCAAGAATGTCCGTCGGATCATGAAACATTCTTAATTATGTGTTAACTTTGAATTAAGCGTTAACATTGAATTTAATAACTTTGGAAATAGAAGGGGAGTAAGGCGTTTGTTTAACAAATGCCAAAGTGTTTGAACTGGGGCGTTTGTTGAACAAACGATTGATTACTAGACGTTTGTTGAACAAACGAGTGGTACTATAACGACCCGAACTCCCCCGGTAAGGAAAGCCCGGATTGAGATGAGAACAACACACATCGGAACGCAGACAGAAGAACATTTCATTGTTATTACAACAATTCCATCAGATACAAGAATATATAGAGTATAAATGAATACACATTCGATAAATATCAGAGATTACAATAAATTACATAGCAGCGGAAAAATATACAAAACACAACTGAAAGTGATACACGGATACAGAGCTTTCCGAGCATCGTTCCAGCTGTAAATCAGGACCCTGTGGATATAAATCTGCAAAACCAAAACTACTAGCTGCCCGTGTGGAAAATAGGGGCACCCAGAGTTTAGGTTAAAACAATAAACTCCAGGTCAGTCATGTGACTGGTGTGAGAACTAAAACAGTTATTTAAAACTTTACTTTAAAAGATAGTAATTCAAGGGACCACACCGTATAACACGGAACGGGTTTCCTCCCAAGAATACTAGTGCATATAACAAAACAGCGCAATGCTTTTTCGAAAAATGAAGCTATTATAAGACCCAGGTCCCATCACACAATGCAACGCAAGCTGGAGGATAGGGTTTTCCCTTATAATAGCCAAACATGCTTGGTACGTCAAAACAAATCATTTGATACTATTATAAGTGTATAGTGTCAAAACAATTTCAATCATAAATATCAATCCTAGGCGGCATGGGTACCATCTATCATGTTGCCATACTAGGTTCTACAAATAAAACCGCAATATCACGTATTGGAAATTGGATTTCCGTCATGAGTCGAGGCAAGGAGCAAGCTCCTCTCCGATTCGAGACACTCTAGCAAATGCCTCAGGACCCCACTATGATCCTTTGGGACCTCCAAGGCCGGTCCTCTCTTACTTTTGAGGATTAGTTATTCCTGAACACACGTTTCTCGGTCCTTACAGACCTATATCCGAGGCGCCTCGTATCCAACAACCACACAGGTGAAAAGTATATAAATGTCAGGGCTGGTAGGTCACTGACACCACCATAGCTAGAAAGAAACGTCGTGCACTCCTTGGGTCCGTATCCTGTTTTTGACTCATACCGAGGTCATCAACCACAAGACTTTGCTTTTCAATAGAAGCCTTGATCAATTGCCACTTACGCGTGCCACCCTGGCAATTCACTCCATGCGACTGATGTCCATCGATATACAACCTCTGAGCTCGTACGTCTCAGAGAAGGGCGTTAAGCAAGAGAATAAATTCTCCGCCGTCAAACAGATGTATATTTAATAGAGATCAATCAACACAGAATAAAATCCAATGTTAGACACACAATCCATTTACAAGTTCGTTCTGGGTCTGAACGAAACCGGAGGCACTTTCCTCGTATATCCAACCATCTCCAAGTACGTCTGGACGATCACCAACTGTTTCCCTCATCTTGGGTGTACAGCCCAATCAAGATCATCAGTAATCACCCAAACGATGTGAAGACTTCCGGTCTTCAACCACCGTCTTCCTCTTCGACATCTCGTCGAATCGGTTATTCAGAATGGGTATAAACCCGGCCTTTCTGAATAACCCACGTATATGATAAACAAATGTTACACAAACACAACAAACGCCTCATTCCAATTCAGAATATTCTTTTATTCACAAAACCACATTTTTAGGGAAAGGTTCCCATTAATTTTGTCCAAGACATATTTTTCTAAATTTATTCTTTAATCTTCCTTTGGATATCATTTCAAACTAGTCGGGATTAGCGAACCACACCGAAGTAATTATTTATTTTATTTCCCAATCCCAACCTATATATCCCATGGAGAAAAACTGGTAATACTCCATATCTAACACCACGGTGTTATCGGTAAAATTAATTACCATTTCACGTTCAAATCTAATTAAAAAATTTAACTATCGGTTTGGAGCAAAACTGGTGATACTCCATTCTCGATCACCTTTCAGATTTGATAATTTAAATTATCAATTCACATTTCAATCTAATTAAAGATTCATTAAAACTCCACTTAGTTTTAATCTTTTCAAAAATCAATATCTTGCCTTTAACTGGGTTAAATAACCAATGTCATCTAAAACACGATTCACAATAAACCCAAATCACACTTGATATTAAATACAAGGCTCTGAATAGAAAATATACCGGCTTATATTCAATATCAAATTCTGAAACTAACAAATATCGTATTGGAAATAACGATATAAAATATATCTTTCAAATTCCCATAACAATATCTGTATAGTCACGAAATCCAACATCGAAATATTCCGAAGATAATTTCGATTCAACTCCAGTCCAATTCACATATTGGGAATATTGATTATTTTTAAAATCACTTTCAAATTCAATTTATTTATTTCAAAAATAAATTGATTTTAATTCTCGTTCAAAACTAGTTCATTTCAACAAAAATATATTTTTATCCTTTCAAATATGGAGTTTTTCATCCCAGTTCTTTCCAATCCATATATTATGATTTTACACAAATTATTAATATTTTTAATAGTTTTATCAAGGCCCGTACAGTCGATTTCCATCAACGGCCATCGAACTGCACTTACAACGACCTTTTCCAAATTTGATTTGGACATAATTCCTAATCCAACCGTTAGATTTCAAATTTCTAATATTCATTGGAAAGCTCTTTTCGATACGAATCCAACAGTTCCGGTTTTAGGAGAATCCGACGGTCGGATCTCCCACAACGTCAATTCGAAGTCAATGGTCGAAATTCACGAACTGCCGTGGCGCGGCGCGTTCTATTCAAGCCATTATATATATAATAAATATATTATATATATTTCGTCGATTTCCTTTTAAAACGTATTTTATAAATCGTTTTAAATTCGTTTTCAAAACCATTTCAACTTCATATTCAATTTCAAATCAAAATTGAATATTTCATATCATTACTATATAAATGATAATATTTTCAAAACGTTATATTTTGAAATCACTTCCTTTTCTATACTCTTTATAAAAACGAACATAATCGATATAAATATCGTTCACGTCAAAATAGCGCAACTCTAATCAACACGGCTTTATATATTTCAATAAATTTGTTATTATGTTCAACAAATGAATATATATTCTATTCAATACATGAATCTATATTTCTTTCAACACACGACTAATCTCAACACATGAGTACTGTCAACACACGACTATTTTTTGTTATGTAAAATATTTTATAGAATTATGGTATCTATCGTTTGATTTTTAATTAGACTCCACCGTGAAGTAGATTCTAATTTTAAATATGATAAAGATGTAAATTTTATTGTTAAAATATTTTACTCAACACATGAATAGTTTCAACACAGGAACATCGTCAACACATGACTATTTTTATATTCAACACATGAATTTCCTTTTATAATATTCATTATTTTCCCGATTGGAATGAGGCCCAATCAATTACCATATAACGTTAATTATATGGATTCCATACAACACATGTATATAATAGCAACGATAAACAATCAACCATCATCCAAAGTGCACCACACAACTACATAAGCATCAAATATGAATAATTAACGCTTACACAGCCTGTCGACCAATCGATCGACATACAATTAAATAATTGGGATTAGTGTGCGCCAAATATCATCCCAACACCCGTGTGGGGTTTCAAATCAACAAACATAGATTTTTATTTGTGCAGTTGGGCGACGTGTAAAATTTATCGTCCCAATCAATATCAGTCAAATCAGTGTATATAAACAAATCGGCCGATTTGTTTATAAATATTTACTTATTCACATTCACGTTAAAAATTATATTTTTAACAATAATTTATTTATTTCAACCATCTATAATTTATAATCGATTTCACATCAACATCACAAACAAATTTCACAACACATCAAACAAACAAACAAGCCATCCATGGTCTGTGGATGGCGGGTGTCGGGTGCTGCTAAGCACCGTCTGCATCCTAGTATATATATATATATATATATATATATATATATAACTAGAAAAAGAGAATTTAAAGTGAGAAGTTCTCACAGACTAGCTAATCCAATATCATGACTCTTCTTATGTAGAGATCTTCGTCGTGCTCGCCTTTTTGCCAATTTCACTGCCCGTAGTCACTACATATATAAAAATCACATTTTTATATTATTGCTATGTATATAAAGATCATATTTTTATAATTACTCCATATGGATAAAAATTCTATTTTTACGTCACTACTATATAGATAAAAATTCTATTTTTACAACGCTACTATATAGATAAAAATTCTATTTTTACACCGCTACTATATAGATAAAAATTCTATTTTTACACCGCTACTATATAGATAAAAATTCTATTTTTACATCGCTACTATATAGATAAAAATTCTATTTTTACACCGCTACTATATATATATAAATTCTATTTTTACACCGCTACTATATAGATAAAAATTCTATTTTTACACCGCTACTATATAGATAAAAATTCTATTTTTACACCGCTACTATATAGATAAAAATTCTATTTTTAATATGCCACTAGTGTAAAAATTATATTTTTAACATTTCTATAATATAAAAGTTATATTTTTATTAGTTTAAAAATCAAATCTTTTATATGAATAAAAATCCAATCTTTTCCCTTTCAAAAACCCATCCTCTACTAGTTTAACATCAAAACTTTTCTAGTTCTTTTCATGTGTAAGAATATCGTCCTTTCAATGATAAAAATCCTGACTTTCTATATATAAAAACCTCAACTTTACCTATATTAAAATTCCAAGCTTCTATGTTTTAAGAATCAAAATTTTCTATGCAATGATTTAATATAAAAACGAAAAGGAAAAGAAAATATAAATAAAAAAGGGAAGGGGCTCACTGTTTTTGGCCGGGGCAGAGGATGCGGGTGTTGAGGTGGCGCGCAGGGTGGTGGCTTTGGCGCGGCGGTGGGTGGTGGCTCTGGCGCAGCGGATCGGAGGGTTGAAGGGGGTTCGTGCGTGGATCGAAGAGGACTAGGGGAGGAAGTGAACGCGAGGGAGGAGAAGGGGAAGAAGGGGAGGGGCGGCGCTTGGCCTGCGGCGGCGTCGATCCCCCTTTTTCTCTCTTTTTTTATTTCCGTTCAAATTGAAATCGGGGGGGGGGGGGGGGGGGGCTGAGAGGAAGTAAGGGGTGGAGGAGAGTGGTTTTATTTTTTTTAATTATTTTAATTTCAAAAAGTTGACTTTTTCATACGACCTCTAAACGAGGCCCACTGCCTGTCGTCTGTAGCGTTTTACCCCCATTCCGAACACAATGGGATATGTATCGTAAGCTGATTCGATCATTTCGATTAGTTTTCGTCAAAATCAACATATAACTCTATATATTGAATTTGAACGCGCATTTCAATTTACCGGGGTCACATACTAACTCTATAAATCCCAGAAAAATATTTTCTAGCTTTGTATTTACGATACGGTCCTAACAAAGCTAGTTTCGTCGAATTCTGAGACCGTTGGAAAAATGGCCATTTTCCAGTCGATTAAAATCAACTGAAACTGGTCAAACACGTTTTGCTTCGCCACACTCACATATTGAATCGAAAATTATGAAATTTGGAATCTAGCAATAATTTGACATCCCGGATCCAACAAAAGTGGTTTCGTCGAATTCCGAGGTCGTTTGCAAAATTCCCTTTTTTAAGGGCCTGAATTCCATAGCGACTATTCAGAATTTTCAACTGGACATATCTTTTGATTCCCGCTATGAAATTTCGATTTTTCGGATTCGTTGGAAAGATATTATCAAATAGATCCTATTATTTTTGGTCTCACTAAAATCCGGATTGTTTCGCACCCGATACATTCATTTGAAGTTTGAAATCGAATTATCGAACTACCGCGCCATTTCAATTCCTTTTATAATTAAAATAAAATATTTATATTCTAACGACGACGTATATAATATATACGTTCGAATTATATTCAAAATAAATTTCTCGTCGATATTATTTAAAATAATTCATTTTAAATATTCAAAATTCGCTAAAATTGCCAAAATAAAAATTTTAAACTGGCTCGCATTTCCGGGTTGTTACAATCTCCCCCACTTAAAACTTTTCATCCCCGAAAAGGAACGAAGTCGAAAGTGGTTTGATTAATCAACTCTGCGTTCGATCTGGCTTCCGTTCTCTAACTTTTCAGTTTCTGAGAATTTTCAAATTCTTCAAAAATTTGGCTAACACCCGGAATTTTCGAAAAATTTCGCCATAACCTCCTTTGTACAGGGAGAGGTTTGGAAATTTATTGGGCCGTATTAGGTACCCAATAAATCCTAATAAGCATACACATATTTATAGTGATATATTCTGGTGTTTATAGGGGAGCGTGTATTGATAATAACTCCAGAGAATAAATTCTCGTCACCCTGTCAAAGCCTGAGGGAGTGTGTATTTTAAATGCTCCAGAGGATATATCCTCGTCACCTCGTCCCGTGTGGGAAATAAATAGTCCATGTGTCGTATCTAATAACTAGAGAGACGTGATTATTGTCAACTCTAGACCCGTGTGGGGTTTTTATTAATCTGGCAATTTTATCGTTACAATTTAAATAGTCCATATCAGTCATCAGTTCAGCCTGTAAAATATAGTCATCGCCATACAAGCCTCTCGCTCGTATGGTAAGTCTTCCACCTCGTCACACAAGCTCCAAATGCTTATGTGGTATAAGATGAAGTATGCCTATCTTCCAGAAGTATGCCATGTAATGTAGTTCAAAATTAATTGTTGCTATCCTATGGCGGTGTTTATTATTTCACACAGAATAACCAACACTCCGCATCCAATGGCATTCACAGGAGTTGATATAATAATATTTCGCATCCAACTCATTAAGGTTTACCTATTCGTCGGGCACACAAATAAAATCTTTACTCAACAACTATCCAATTTCCTGTTCAAACATATATAATGCACAAGTATATATTTCTAACTATTTTCTAATCAGTTCAATGTGTGATTTAATTGAATAAATTTGTTCTGGTTTTTATTGATGATATTCTACTCTTCTCTAAATCAAAGGCCGAAAAGGAACATAACAATGGAAGCCGAAAAGGAACGAAGCCGAAAGTTGTTTAACAAATCAACTCAACTTCCATTATTTTGACTACGGCTTAAGTTCTTCAACTTTTCAGTTTCTAAGAACTTTTCAAATTTTTCAAAAATTTGGCTAATACCCTAAATTTTCGAAAAATTTCGCCATAATCTCCCCTGCACCGGGAGCACCGAGAAAACCCCGAAATTGCCATATAGGCCTTCTGATCTCAAAAAGAAAAAGAAAAAGCCAAGCGGCTAGCCAATCGGCTCTTAAAATCATCATCACCCAAACAAAACAGTAAATTATAGTAAACATGTACCTATTAGTTAGGCAAACAAATTTTATTCTCTGCTCTAGCCTCCTTGCTATGACCTGTTCAATGTAAGTACATGTATATGCAAGCAAATGCGACTAATTTTCAATACAATTCAACATTTGACGCAATTAGGCATAATGGTTCAAAATTATCAAACAAATAAACAAACAACACAAACATCAATCAATTAGTGGATTAATGTTTCAAATTCATAATTTTGATACATATATACAGAAAATCATGTTTTTGATGCCAATTCACAACAATAAATCTATCTAGTTTTGGTTCTCACACCAGTCTAATGGAAATATATAGAAACCACACCTTCGAAACACGAACATAAATATTGATGATGCCATGGCCATTATCAACATCATCTCCGGGCGACTAGAGCGTGATTCTATATCTATCCAGTATATTAAAACTTCGAATATACGTTCATGACGCGTATACGCGAAATCTTTATATACTCGATTGTCCAAATTCAAAATAAATAAATAATCAAATACGTATAAAGCGATTTAAATTTTCAAAACAAAATTGTTTTCATTTGAAAAATAAACTCTTCACACTCGTTTTAGGATACTACTGATCCTATCTCTAACGAGTCATTCTAATTGGATATTACTAATCCAATATCTGATGAATTCTTTCATATGGTTCTAATGTGTCTTGTTCCCGAGCTCTGTAAACCAAAGCTCTGATACCACTCTATAACGTCCCGAACTCCCCCGGTAAGGAAAGCCCGGATTGAGATGAGAACAACACACATCGGAACGCAGACAGAAGAACATTTCATTGTTATTACAACAATTCCATCAGATACAAGAATATACAGAGTATAAATGAATATACATTCGATAAATATCAGAGATTACAATAAATTACATAGCAGCGGAAAAATATACAAAACACAACTGAAAGTGATACACGGATACAGAGCTTTCCGAGCATCGTTCCAACTGTAAATCAGGACCCTGTGGATATAAATCTGCAAAACCAAAACTACTAGCTGCCCGTGTGGAAAATAGGGGCACCCAGAGTTTAGGTTAAAACAATAAACTCCAGGTCAGTCATGAGACTGGTGTGAGAACTAAAACAGTTATTTAAAACTTTACTTTAAAAGGTAGTAATTCAAGGGACCACGCCGTATAACACGAAACGGGTTTCCTCCCAAGAATACTAGTGCATATAACAAAACAGCGCAATGCTTTTTCGAAAAATGAAGCTATTATAAGACCCAGGTCCCATCACACAATGCAACGCAAGCCGGAGGATAGGGTTTTCCCTTATAATAGCCAAACATGCTTGGTACGTCAAAACAAATCATTTGATACTATTATAAGTGTATAGTGTCAAAACAATTTCAATCATAAATATCAATCCTAGGTGGCATGAGTACCATCATACATGTCGCCATACTAGGTTCTACAAATAAAACCGCAATATCACGTATTGGAAATTGGATTTCCGTCATGAGTCGAGGCAAGGGGCAAGCTCCTCTCTGATTCGAGACACTCTAGCAAATGCCTCAGGACCCCACTATGATCCTTTGGAACCTCCAAGGCCGGTCCTCTCTTACTTTTGAGGATTAGTTATTCCTGAACACACGTTTCCCGGTCCTTACAGACCTATATCCGAGGCGCCTCGTATCCAACAACCACACAGGTGAAAAGTATATAAATGTCAGGGTTGGTAGGTCACTGACACCACCATAGCTAGAAAGAAACGTCGTGCACTCCTTGAGTCCGTATCCCCTTTTTGTCTCATACCGAGTTGTGAGGCTCGCGAATTCACGTTATACACAAAGCTACGCCACACAGGCCGTGCTTTGATCATCAACCACAAGACTTTGCTTTTCAACAGAAGCCTTGATCAATTGCCACTTACGTGTGCCACCCTGGCAATTCACTCCATGCGACTGATGTCCATCAATATACAACCTCTGAGCTCGTACGTCTCAGAGAAGGGCGTTAAGCAAGAGAATAAATTCTCCGCCACCAAACAGATGTATTTTAATAGAGATCAATCAACACAGAATAAAATCCAATGTCAGACACACAATCCATTTACAAGTTCGTTCTGGGTCTGAATGAAACCGGAGGCACTTTCCTCACATATCCATCCATCTCCAAGTACGTCTGGATGATCACCAACTGTTTCCCTCATCTTGGGTGTACAGCCCAATCAAGATCATCAGTAATCACCCAAACGACGTGAAGACTTCCGGTCTTCAACCACCGTCTTCCTCTTCGACATCTTATCGAATCGGTTATTCAGAATGGGTATAAACCCGGCCTTTCTGAATAACCCACGTATATGATAAACAAATGTTACACAAACACAACAAACGCCTCATTCCAATTTAGAATATTCTTTTATTCACAAAATCACATTTTTAGGGAAAGGTTCCCATTAATTTTATCCAAGATAGATTTTTCTAAATTTATTCTTTAATCTTCCTTTGGATATCATTTCAAACTAGTCGGGATTAGCGAACCACACCGAAGTAATTATTTATTTTATTTCCCAATCCCAACCTATATATCCCATGGAGCAAAACTGGTAATACTCCATATCTAACACCACGGTGTTATCGGTAAAATTAATTACCATTTCACGTTCAAATCTAATTAAAGATTTAACTATCGCTTTGGAGCAAAACTGGTGATACTCCATTCTCGATCACCTTTCAAATTTGATAATTTAAATTATCAATTCACATTTCAATCTAATTAAAGATTCATTAAAACTCCACTTAGTTTTAATCTTTTCAAAAATCAATATCCTGCCTTTAACTGGGTTAAAGAACCAATGTCATCTAAAACACGATTCACGATAAACCCAAATCACATTTGATATTAAATACAAGGCTCTGAATAGAAAATATACCGGCTTATATTCAATATCAAATTCTGAAACTAACAAATATCGTATTGGAAATAACGATATAAAATATATCTTTCAAATTCCCATAACAATATCTGTATAGTCACGAAATCCAATATCAAAATATTCCGAAGATAATTTCGATTCAACTCCAGTCCAATTCACATATTGGGAATATTGATTATTTTTAAAATCACTTTCAAATTCAATTTATTTATTTCAAAAATAAATTGATTTTAATTCTCGTTCAAAACTAGTTCATTTCGACAAAAATATATTTTTATCCTTTCAAATATGGAGTTTTACATCCCAGTTCTTTCCAATCCATATATTATGATTTTACACAAATTATTAATATTTTTAATAGTTTTATCAAGGCCCGTACAGTCGATTTCCATCAATGGCCATCAAACTGCACTTACAGCGACCTTTTCCAAATTTGATTTGGACATAATTCCAAATCCAACCATTAGATTTCAAATTTCTAATATTCATTGGAAAGCTCTTTTCGATACGAATCCAACGGTTTCGGTTTTAGGAGAATCCGACGGTCGGATCTCCCACAAAGTCAATTCGAAGTCAATGGTCGAAATTCACGAATTGCCGTGGCGCGGCGGGTTCTATTCAGGCCATTATATATATAATATATATATTACATATATTTCGTCGATTTCCTTTTAAAACGTATTTTATAAATCGTTTTAAATTCGTTTTCAAAACCATTTCAACTTCATATTCAATTTCAAATCAAAATTGAATATTTCATATCATTACTATATAAATGATTATATTTTCAAAACGTTATATTTTGAAATCACTTCCTTTTCTATACTCTTTATAAAAACGAACATAATCGATATAAATATCGTTCACGTCAAAATAGCGCAACTCTAATCAAAACGGCTTTATATATTTCAATAAATTTGTTATTATATTCAACAAATGAATATATATTCTATTCAATACATGAATCTATATTTCTTTCAACACACGACTAATCTCAACACATGAGTACTGTCAACACACGACTATTTTTGTTATGTAAAATATTTTATAAAATTATGGTATCTATCGTTTGATTTTTAACTAGACTCCACCGTGAAGTAGATTCTAATTTTAAATATGATAAAGATGTAAATTTTATTGTTAAAATATTTTACTCAACACATGAATAGTTTCAACACAGGAACATCGTCAACACATGACTATTTTTATATTCAACACATGAATTTCCTTTTATAATATTCATTATTTTCCCGATTGGAATGAGGCCCAATCAATTACCATATAACGTTAATTATATGGATTCCATACAACACATGTATATAATAGCAACGATAAACAATCAACCATCATCCAAAGTGCACCACACAACTGCATAAGCATCAAATATGAATAATTAACGCTTACACGGCCTGTCGACCAATCGATCGACATACAATTAAATAATTGGGATTAGTGTGCGCCAAATATCATCCCAACACCCGTGTGGGGTTTCAAATCAACAAACACAGATTTTTATTTGTGCAGTTGGGCGACGTGTATAATTTATCGTCCCAATCAATATCAGTCAAATCAGTGTGTATAAACAAATCAGCCGATTTGTTTATAAATATTTATTTATTCACATTCACGTTAAAAATTATATTTTTAACAATAATTAATTTATTTCAACCATCTATAATTTATTATCGATTTCACATCAACATCACAAACAAATTTCACAACACATCAAACAAACATACAAGCCATCCATAGTCTGTGGATGACGGGTGTCGGGTGTTGCTAAGCACCGTCTGCATCCTAGTGTGTATATATATATATATATATATATAACTAGAAAAAGAGAATTTAAAGTGAGAAGTTCTCACCGACTAGCTAATCCAATATCACGACTCTTCTTAAGTAGAGATCTTTGTCGTGATCGCCTTTTTGCCAATTTCACTGCCCGTAGTCACTACATATACAAAAACCACATTTTTATATTATTGCTATGTATATAAAGATCATATTTTTATAATTACTCCATATGGATAAAAATTCTATTTTTACGTCACTACTATATCGATAAAAATTCTATTTTTACAACGCTACTATATAGATAAAAATTCTATTTTTACACCACTACTATATAGATAAAAATTCTATTTTTACACCGCTACTATATAGATAAAAATTCTATTTTTACACCGCTACTATATAGATAAAAATTCTATTTTTACACCGCTACTATATAGATAAAAATTCTATTTTTACACCGCTACTATATAGATAAAAATTCTATTTTTACACCGCTACTATATAGATAAAAATTCTATTTTTACACCGCTACTATATAGATAAAAATTCTATTTTTAATATGTCACTAGTGTAAAAATTATATTTTTAACCTTTCTATAACATAAAAATTATATTTTTATTAGATTAAAAATCAAATCTTTTATATGAATAAAAATCCAATCTTTTCCCTTTCAAATACCCATCCTCTACTAGTTTAACATCAAAACTTTCCTAGTTCTTTTCATGTGTAAGAATATCGTCCTTTCAATGATAAAAATCCTGACTTTCTATATATAAAAACCTCAACTTTACCTATATTAAAATTCCAAGCTTCTATGTTTTAAGAATCAAAATTTTCTATGCAATGATTTAATATAAAAACGAAAAGGAAAAGAAAATATAAATAAAAAAGGGAAGGGGCTCACTGTTTTTGGCCGGGGCAGAGGAGGCGGGTGTTGAGGTGGCGCGCAGGGTGGTGGCTTTGGCGCGGCGGTGGGTGGTGGCTCTGGCGCGGCGGATCGGAGGGCTGAAGGGGGTTCGTGCGTGGATCGAAGAGGGCTAGGGGAGGAAGTGAACGCGAGGGAGGAGAAGGGGAAGAAGGGGAGGGGCGGCGCCAGGGTGGAGGGCGGCGGCGTCGATCTCCCTTTTTCTGTTTTTTTTTATTTCCGTTCGAATTGAAATGGTGGGGGGGCTGAGAGGAAGTAAGGGGTGGAGGAGAGAGGTTTTATTTTTTTAATTATTTTAATTTCAAAAAGTTGACTTTTTCATACGACCTCTAAACGAGGCCCACCGCCTGTCGTCCATAGCGTTTTACCCCCATTCCGAACACAATGGGATATGTATCGTAAGATGATTCGATCAGTTTTCGTCAAAATCAACATATAACTCTATATATTGAATTCGAACGCGCATTTCAATTTACCGGGGTCACATACTAACTCTATAAATCCGAGAAAAATATTTTCTAGCTTTGTATTGACGTTACGGTCCTAACAAAACTAGTTTCGTCGAATTCTGAGACCGTTGGAAAAATGGCCATTTTCCAGTCGATTAAAATCAACTAAAACGGGTCAAACACGTTTTCCTTCGCCACGCTCACATATTGATTCGAAAAATTATGAAATTTGGAATCTAGCAATAATTTGACATCCCGGATCCAACAAAAGTGGTTTCGTCGAATTCCGAGGTCGATTGCAAAATTCCCATTTTTAAGGGCTTGAATTCCATAGCGACTATTCAGAATTTTCAACTGAACATATCTTTTGATTCCTGCTATGAAATTTCGATTTTTCGGATTCGTTGGAAAGATATTATCAAATAGATCCTATTATTTTTGGTTTCACTAAAATCCGGATTGTTTTGCACCCGGTACATTCATTTGAAGTTTGAAATCGAATTATCGAACTACCGCGCCATTTCAATTCCTTTTATAATTAAAATAAAATATTTATATTCTAACGACGACGTATATAATACATACGTTCGAATTATATTCAAAATAAATTTCTCGTCGATATTATTTAAAATAATTCATTTTAAATATTCAAAATTCGCTAAAATTGCCAAAATAAAAATTTTAAACTGGCTCTCATTTCCGGGTTGTTACAGGTAGTCAGGCGTTTGTTAAACAAACGCCGGAGTTCAAAAACTGTTGGGGAAATCAGTGCTCTAACTTTTCGGGGTGCGGAAAATCAAAAATCCGCACCCCTAAACAGTTGGAGATGCTCTAACTAACATTCTTCCTGTTATTGAGAAAGCTAAAAGCCTAAAAATGACAAAACTATTGTTAACTATCAAAGTTCGATCATTTCCTCTTCAAATTTAGTGAGTTCGATGGGACCTCCAAAGCTTTCGTCGTTCGTTGTTCCTTTGTTCTCTAGTGGGATTCCCAGTTAATGCTTGAATCTTCATATTCCTGTAGATTTAACTATCATTAAAATATATATGGTTACACTTTCATTTTTGCCATATGAATAAGATACAAATCTTATGATTAATATCGCTTCGATAATAGTTTCCATTAATATAAAGAATAATGTCTAACACACTTTGACTATTGCGATTTTGCTGAAAATGGTACTCGGTGGGCTTTGCTTACGAGCATGTTAGTCTGCATTCATATCAGGCTAGTTTTTTTTTCCTTCTGATGGCAATCTATCCTTCAATTTTGTTGCATTAGTACCAATGTTTGCATCTTTTTTGTTGGTGTGTACTTGATACCTCCAAGCGTAACCCTGTCGTAGTCATTAAAGGCAATATTAGTTCCTCCAACGGAAATTTCAGTAGAATATTTTCTGTTTTGTAAATGCGTTAGTTACCCATATCTCATGAATCATGCATTCGCTTTTGACTTGAGTGATTTCTTTCCTATCTGGTTTTTTAGGAGAATTTAACTATTAATTTTTATAATTTTGCAAAGTTTCAAGTTATATGTCTATTGTATAATTTTACATTTCTTTTATTCAATAAAGTGATATACTAAATTTTTGAGGACAATGCAAGACATGCCAATCTTCCTTCTTTCATTTTGAATTTATGTTAGATGAATTGAATATTGCTTCTAATGTTTCATAGTGCTTGGCATTGGTTCGAGTCACAATTTTCTTTTGTAATTGAATAGAAGCGTCTTGAGTATGCATAGTCAAAATAAATATGACCACTAGTTTTGTATTTAGATTTGCAAAGTAGACATTGCGTTTCACTTTATTATTTCATTTTTGGCATTATCTGTGGTTGGTATTCTATTTTATAATGGAAAAAATATGCACAATATACCATTTTTGGGTTGTTTGATCTATTTGAGTTGATAGAGGACCGATTTATCTATGCTTCTGCTCCTCCTTTTATATAGTTTCATGCAATTTTGTAAGAAAAGTTTCCTTCTGAAGTTAGCTTCAAAACCCATTTATTTGGATAGATTGGGATCAATGATGATCTTTTTCTATTGTCGCTTTAAAAATTAATGTTTCGGTTTTGATAATTCATTCCGATTATGATTATGTATTATGCAGTCCACTTTTGCATTTGTATCACCAAATGATAGATGTTAAATCATCCTAGCAACTTTACAAGTGAATTTCCATTCAACCACGGATAAAAAAAGTGGTTTTCTTTCCATCTTTATGTTGCATTTTAACGAGTTTAATTTGAATATCTCTGTAGTTTAATATATTCTGTCAAGTGTGGGAATGTTTTTTTTTCTCTACTAGCATTATCCAACATTTGTTTTTGACGTACTTTTCTTTCATTCAGTTAGCCTAAAAAGATTCCTCATCTAAGAAATTCTAACGTAACTTGTTGCATATTGAATTTAAATATTTGAAATTTCTTAGATCCTAGCCACCGTTTTCTTTTAATTTTCATGTTGTATTCTAAGAAACTTGGAGATGCCTCCAAAACGAAAGCATGCACAAATTTTTTCTATTTTCTTTATTACCTTTGATGGGTAGTTATGCGTATGCTTATAGTACATGATTGTAGCAGTAAAGACAATATGTGTTAATTCTAATCTACTGGCCGCTAAAGATAGTTGTTTACGGGACTAGCCATCTAGTTTTTTTATATTTGGTCTTATAATCTTGAGCGATCTCTGTTGTTCATCTGATTCATGATAGGTGTAATCTCAATGATTTTATTGATAACGTTCCTTCTTGAATTTTAATGTATTCATTATTCTCCTTTTGTGGTGCATCCTTTGCCTCATTATATTTTGTTTTTGGAACCATGATTTGTAAACCAACACACTGTTTTAATTTTCCAAAGATTTTGATCATAGTGTTTGCACTTTACTCATCATCATTAAAAAACATGTCAAGCCATCAACATACAATAAATGTGTTACAAATTGTTTAAATTTACTAGTGGTTTTTAAACTGTATATGTTGTAAACACTCCACCTCTATGCACATACATGGCCGGTGTAACAACCCGGAAAATTCGAACCAATTTAATTTTTTTTTGCAGTTTTAATGAATTTTAAATATTTTAAATGATTTATTTTATATAATAACGACTAGAAATTTATTTTGATTAGAGCATATAAATTTATTTAAATCGAAGTTAGAATATAAATATATATTTTAATTATAAAAGGAATTGAAAATGGCGTGGTAGTTTGAAAATTCGATTTCAAATTTCAACTGAATGTACAGGATTCAAAATAAGCCGGATTTTAGTGAAACTGAAAATATTAGAATCTATTAGAAAATATCTTTCCAACGAATCCGAAAAATTGAAATTTCATAGCGGGAATAAAAAGTTATGCCCAGTTGAAAATTCAGAATAGTCGTTATGGAAATATAGCCCGTAAAAATAGCGATTTTGCAAACGACCTCCATTTTTGACGAAACCACTTTTGTTGGAACCGGAATGTCAAATTATTGCTAGATTCCAATTTTCATAATTTTTGGAATCAATATGTTAGCGTGGCAAAAGAAAATGTGTTTTGTCAATTTTAGTCAATTTGGATCGACCAGAAAATGGTCATTTTTCAAATAGTCTCCAAATTTGACGAAATTAGTTTTATTAAGACCATATCATCAGAACATGGCCAGATTTATTTTTCTGGAATTCTTGAAGTCCGTATGTAGCCCCGGTAAATTAAAATGTGCGTTTGAATTTAAAATATAATAATTTATATTTTAAATTTAACGAAAACTGATCGTAACAGCCGAATGGGCTTACGAGACATATCCCATTGTGTCCGGAATGGGGGTAATTAGTTGGGGGCGACAGTCATTGGGTTCGATTTGGAGTTCATGATGATGTGGAGTTTTAAAATGAATTAAAAGAATTAAATAATAAAAATAAATGGTATAAAAGGACCCCATTTTCATTAAACCCTAACCCCTTTGTTCGGCCGCCGCCACAAACATCCGAAGGTCACAAACTGGTAGGTGGCGATCGGTCCCTGGTGGCAGTGTTGGCGTGCTACGGAGGAGAGAGAAGACAGAGCCTATGGGTTCGATTTTGTCTGAAGGGATTAACGTGAAAGATGAAGTTAAGGATTTTGATAATTATTTATTTAAATTATATTAATGCGATTAATATAAAAACGGTTATAACTTATTCATTTTAAATCAGAATCACACGATTCAAGGTGCATTGGAATCACAACAACAAGATCTACAACATGCAACTGACCAGAACAGAAACAGAGCACATTAAAATTTCAAGCAAAATCAAATCCAAACTGTTCAGAAATTCAGATAAAACCGACGGAGTGGATCTCAATGCGAGAACTCCTCACTAAAATTTCTTGTTTAGTTATTCATTTTATAACAGCATATATGAACTGCTCCCCGTCGTCCACAGACCACGGACGATTTGTTTGATTGTATTTTGTTGTGAAAATTGATTGTGATGTGAAATGAAAAATATAATATTCATGTGTTGAATAAATTATTTTATCGTTAAAAATATAATTTTTAACGTGTATATGAATAGAATAAATATTCATTTACAAATCAGGCGATATGTTTATGTACACCCATTTGAGTGATATGGATTGGGATGATATATTTTACACATCGCCCAACTGCACAAATAAAATCTGTGTTTGTTGTTTGAAAACCCCATACGGGTATTGGGATGATATTTGACGTACACTAATCCCAATTGTTTAGTGGTATGTCAATTGATAGGTTTATAGATTGTTGTAAGCGTTAATTATTTATATTTAATGCTTATACAGTGTAGGATGCACTCTGGATGATGGTTGATTGTTTATCATTGCTGGTATGTACATGTGTTGTATGAAATCCATATAAATCACATTATATGGTAGTGTCTGATTCTAGTTCAGAAAGAATGAATATTTTAAAATAACGAATATTTTAAAATAATGAATATTTTAAAATAATATCCAGCAAAAGATAAAAATATGATTTTGATGTCCGATTTGGGATAAACATTAAAATATTTAAATATATGAAGCCATGTTGATTAGATTAACGCCATTTCGACGTGAATGATATTTATATCGATTTTATTCATTTTTATAATGAATATAAAAAAGGAAGTGATTTCAAAATCTAATGTTTTGAAAATATTATCATTTATATTTTAATGGTATGGAATATCCAAATTTTAATTTAAAATTGAATATGAAGTTAGAATCGTTTTTAAAATGAATTTAAAACGATTTATAAAATATGTTTTAAATGGAAATCGACGAAATATATATATACTATATATATTATATATATTTAATGGCCTGAATAGAACGCGCCGCGCCGCAGTAGTTCGCGAATTTCGACCATTGACTTCGAATTGACATTGCGGGAGATCCGACCGTCGGATTCTCCTGAAACCAGAACCGTTGGGTTCATATTGAAAAGAGTTTTCTAAAGAATACAAGAAATTTGAAATATAACGGTTGGATTTGAAATTATGTCCAAATCAAATTTGGAAAAAGGTCGTTGTAAGTGCAGCTCGATGGCCGTTTATGGAAATCGACTATACGGGCCTTAATAAAATTATTAAAAATATTAATAATTTGTGTAAAATCATAATAAATGATTGGAAAGAATTGGGATGAAAAATCCCATGTTTGAAAAGATAAAAATATATTTTTATCAAAATGAACTAGTTATGAACTAGAATCATAATCCAATATTTTTAAATAAATAAACTGGATTTGAGATGGCTTTAAAAATAACTGGAATTTCCAATATATGAATTGGAATGGTTTTGAATCGAAATTATCTTCGGAATATTTCGATATTGGATTCCGTGATTATACGGACATTGTGGAGGAATTTGGAAGATATATATATATATATATCGTTATTCCAAAATGATATTTGTTGATTTCAGAATTTGATATTGAATATAAGCCGATATATTTTCTATTCAGAGCCTTGTATTTAATATCAAATGGGATTTTGGGTTTGTCATGAACGGTGTCTTCACTAACACTATTCTTAAACCTAGTTGAGAAAAGATTATATATTTTTATTAAGATTTAATGAAGTTTATCAATTAATTAACATCTAATTGGAATTAAATTAAAATTGGTTTTTGGGTTTATCATAAATGGTGTTTCAAATATCTCTTGTTCTTTAACCCGATTAACAATGGAATGAGATTTTGGGTTTGTCGTGAATGGTATCTTTAATAATACTGTTCTTAAACCCAATGGAGTTAAGGAAATTAGAAACTAACTGGAGATTAGCTAAGTTAAATGGTTTCCTAGGTATTGATCTGATGTTAGTTTCGGCCTTCGGGGCTAATACTTAGGGAATTGTTCTCTTACTAATTTACGGTTAGAGACCGATGGGATGGGGTTTTCAGTAACACTATTCTTAAACCCCGTGTGAAAAGAATAAATCTTTTAATTAAGAATTAGAGAAGAATTACCAATTAATTAACATTTAATTGTATTTGAAATAGAATGTGAATTGGGTTTATTGTGAACTACGTTTTTTAACAACATTCGTTCTTTAAACCGATTAACAATGGAATGTGATTTTGGGTTTATCGTGAGTTGTGTTTTACATGACATTAGTTCTTTAACCCAGTGAAAGATAAGATTAATTTCTTAACTTGGAATAATCATTAAGTAATGATTTTAGGATATTAAATCTGAATTAGAGTTTTAATGAATCTTTAATTAGATTGAAAAGTGAATTTGATAACTAAAATCATCAAATTCGAGAAATGATCGAGAATGGAGTACCACCAGCTTTACTTCGAGCGATAGTTAAATCTTTAATTAGATTTGAATGAGAAATGGTAATTAACTTTACCGATAACATGGTGGTGTTAGATATGGAGTACTACCATTTTTGCTCCATGGGATGAATAGGTTGGGATTGGAAAATTAAACAAATGATTACTTCGGCAACGATTGCTAATCCCGACTAGTTTGGATAAACTATAATTTGGTTTGGATTAATATCCGAAGGAAGATTAAAGAATAAATTTAAAGAATTTATCTTTGATAAAATTAATGGGAACCTTTCCCAAAGGATATGAATATTTAAATAAAAGAATATTCAGAATTGGAATAAGGCGTATGTTCTGTTTTTATAGCACTTGTTTATTATATACGCGAGTTATTCGGAAAGGCCGGGTTCATACCCATTCTCAACAACTGATTCGACGATAAGCCGACGATGAAGATGGTGGATGAAGATTGGAGGTCTTCACATCGTTTGGTTGATTACTGATAACTTGATTGGGCTGTACACCCAAGACAAGGTAATAAGTGGTGACCGTTCCAGACGTACTTGGCGATCGACCGAATATGCGAGGACCTCTCTTTCATATTGGACATATGGAACGAGGAATAAGGTGCCTCTGATTTCGTTCAGACCTAGAATGAACTTGTAAATGGATGTGTGTCTGACATCGGATTTCATTCTATGTGATTGATAGACATCAGTTGCATGGCGTGAATTTCCTGTTTGGCATGCTGAGATGCAAATGATCAAGGCTTCTGTTGAAAAGCAGAGTCTTGTGGTTGATGATCAAAGCACGACTTTAATATAGCATAGCTTTGTGTATAGCATTAATTCGCGTGCCTCGCACCTTGGTGTGAACCAGGAACGGGAGAGGACATCAGAGAGGACATGCATTTCCTTCTAGCTAGGTGTGGTGTCTGGGTTTGCACGCCCAGATGTTTTACTTATGTGGATGATGGATAGCGAGGCGCCTCAGTTATATCGGTCTCTGCGGAGCCGATGGATGGTATGGTCTTTATACAGACCAATTTTACCCCCATAGGGCAGGGAAATGTAGTGTTCAGGCATTTTAATCCATATCGAGTGGACCAGCCCTGATGATCCAAGGGCCCACCTGTGTTTGGATCCTGAGACATGGGCTAAATTGTCTCGAAGCGGTAAGGACAATCCCTTGCCTTGTTTCACAGACGGAAATCCAACTTCCAATACATGACATTTCAGTTTTATTTGTAGAGCTTAGTATGGCGACATAGTGGGATGGGGCACTATGCCGTCTATGATTGATATATTTATATTTGAAGTTGTTTTCATACACTTTACACTATAATAGTATCAAAATGATTTGTTTTAAACGTACCAAGCATGTTTGCCTTTTATAAGGTAAAACTCTATCCTTCGGCTTGTGTTGCATTGTGTGATGGGACCTGAGTCTTATAATAGCTTCATTTTTCCAAAAAGCATTGCGCTGTTTGATTTATGCACTGGTATTCTTGGGAGGAAACCTGTTCCTTGTTATACGGCATGGTCCCTTGATTTATTTTATTTTTAAAGTAAAGATTTAATAACTGTTTTAGTTCTCACACCAGTTACATGACTGACCTGGAGTTTATTGTTTTAACCTAAACTCTGGGTGCCCTTATTTTCCACACAGGCAGTTGGTAGTTTTGGTTTTGCAGATATTATATTCACAAGATCCAGGTTTACAACTGGAATGATATTCGGAAAGCTCTGTATCCGTGTATCTCTTTTAGTTGTGTTTTGTATTATTTTCCGCTGCATTGTAATTTGTAAATCTCTGATATTTTTCTGATGTATAATATTTATTCATACTCTGTATATTCTTGTACTCTGATATAAATTGTTGTAATAAGCAATGAAATGTTCTTCTTTTTGCGTTCTGATTCATCGTGTTCTCAAAGCAATCCGGGCTTTCCTTCACGGGGAAGTTCGGGTCGTCACATGGCTTGAAGTATCAGGTTGCCCTAGGTATGTTGGTGGAGAAAACAAAAATGGTAAACCACATAGGATTGTTGGCAGGGAAAAGACAAAATATTGCATGTATCATCAGGAATCGAACCAGCCACCTCAGCAGGCAAACTCAAAGTCACAACCAACTAAGTTACATATGCTTTTGTTAACCATTGGCGCTGATATCTTTAAATTATATAATAACTTACCACTACCTTCACCACCACATCCTCTTGTTGTTGCCCCCTTGGAGGTGGGTTGCCCTATTCCAGCACCTAGCTCGCCTAGCCCTAAAACCTAACCTATGCCAATCTTAGAGTATTATTGGATAATAACATTAGATAATAAGAGAGTTAGGTCAAATAGTGTACATTTTCGAACATTTCATTGGATTAACATTGGTACATATTTAAATGTCAAAAAAATAACTCATATATGTATACCGCAAAATAGTAAGCACATGTGTCTCTAGGATATAATAATATATAATAAAAAGAAAATATTAGATATCACAAAGTCAATATCTCAATGATAATGTATAAGAAAGAACATATCATAGATGTCTAATAAACATCATAATAATACACACAAAGGACCATACGGTACAAGATAATAATCTACGAAATAAAAAATATTTAGTTTCTGTTATGCCTAGATAACACAGGATGGTCTCATCTTCATGTACTTGAAATGTCTCGGACAATCCCAAGTATCAAACTTAAATAACATAGGATCAGATTATATCTAAATCAAGAGATCAACACATAAACAAAACATGCATCATATAATTATTACAATGTATAAACAATGGCATACGAAATAGCCATAACCACAAAAACCAGACATATGCCATCATTGCCTCTATAATATCACATCAAATATTATCCAGTCAAAACGATATCAAATGGGTGAACCATTCATATTCGAAATCATCATCAAAGTTCATAAATCATCAAATATGAGATGTCATCAAATATATTTCTCAATCTCAGATAATAAAACACGATCATCAAAAAATGTAAAATAGACTGTTTGACAGTCAAAATATGACACCATCATTCAGATGTAATAAAAGATATGAGAATCCACTGTACGTTGTACACCTATTAAAATATAATCTCATCTTGTAAAAACCTATATTTTTAACCATTTAAAATGTTAAATTAAAAATTAGTTTTCGAATGAAATTGTTAAAAATTCAAATTATATTGGTTTAAATTATATTTTGGAAAAATTAGTGCAGTAATACAGAATTGTGTTTTAGGTATTTTCGATAGTTCCATCAAATTCAAATGTATCAAAAATCTTATTTTTCAATATATGAGATAATATATTTCAAATCGACAGGGAAAATGGGTTTTTGGGCCTTATTTATCACTTTGGCCCGACGGTCCTATCATTTCCTATAATATGATTGTTAATCCGTAAACCTAGCAGCCTTAGCCTTATCTTTAATCACTGTTTTTGTTCCTTAATCCCAATTCTTAATCATCTACTAATGGCGATTATCAAATCAATAAAAATAAATATCGAATTCATACTCTCCAAACTATAACAAATTATATATCTTCGAAAAGCTCTCAACGAATAGAATCATTTTGTAGTGTTTGTTTTTCAATTTGAGGTTTGGTTCAATCAATAATCATGTCAAAGTTCAAAATCGGCAAAATTGTAAGTGTCGATTTAGGTGTTCCAATTCAATCATCAATCAGTGAAATTAGCATATGGGTTTTGTTGGGATCGTCAAGGAGAATCGGTTGGCAGTGGCCGTTTGGAGTGGAAGTAGCCAAGGTGGCTAGAATTGGATGATTAGTGTTAGAAAACTTAAACTTTAGTAAGGTACTAAGGTGGTGACAATGTTCCAGGCATGCAGAACAAGAGCTGAGCGAGACGAAGCAGATGAGGTGGTCGGAAGTTATAAAACGCGATGAAGTGGTGACAACTTGCAGTTGTAACAACCCGAAAAATATGAGCCAATTTAAAAATTTTAAACTGGTTATTTTAAAGAAACTAGAGCAATTGAAATAGAATATTTCAATAGAATAAAGAGTTAGAAAGGGTGCGGCAGTTTGAAAATTTGAATTCAAACTTTGACTGACTGTACCGGGTGTAAAACGAAACGGATTTTAGTGAAACCAAAAATATTTAAATCTTTTTATGAATATCTTTCTAACGAATCTGAAAAATTGAAGTTTCATAGCGGGAATCAAAAGTTATGGCCAAACGAATTTTCAGAAAGGTCGCTATAGAGAATATATAGCCCTTGAAAATAGACATTTTACAAATGACCACGGAATTCGACGAAACTATTTTTGTTAGATCCAGGATGTCAAATTATTGCTAGGTTTCAAATTCCATAATTTTTGAAGTTAATATGTGAGCGAAGCGAAGGAAAAGGTGTTTGTTCAATTTTTGTTAAATTGGGTCGACCAGAAAAGGGCCATTTTTCAAACGGTCTCAGAATTCGACGAAACTAGTTTTGTTGGGACCGTATCGTCAAAACATAGCTAAATTTATTTTTCTGGAATTTTTGGGATCAGTATGTAACCCCAGCAAATTGAAATGTACATTCAAATCGAATATTGAATGTTTTATATTTTAATTTGAAAAATAACTGGCTATAGCAGTCAAACGGACCTACGAAACCTATCCCATTGTGTTTGGAATGAGGGTATTTAGCTAGGGGCGACAGTCATTTGGTTTGAATTGGTGTTCGTATGGAGAAACACTATTTTAAAAATTAAATAAAGCATGGGCCAATAGGATTTTTCCATCATAAATTAAAAATATTAAAAAACCCGAAACCCCCTTTCTCCCTCGCGATCGACGACGGCTGTAGCTCCATCGTCCCAGGCCATTTTCCGATCGCCACGATCGTCGATAGCCCCTCCCCCTTCACAACTTTTTGAAGCCCTCACTTCCCTCATCAAATCCATACCAGGTGCTCCTCCCCTCGTTCAACCATCGACGAGAACGACCTCCTCAAAGTTTCAATCTTCAACCCGCCGCACCGCCTGTCTCCGGCCACCGAGTTGCCAGCGCCGCCACCCCCCTGACGCGTGACTCCAAGCTCCAGGTCATGGTTAAAGTTGATCCTCCTAACGTGCTACGGATTTCGTGAAAAATTAAAACCTAGTTTTGAAGGTTTGAAGAAGGTAACGGTTTAATTTATTTTAAACTGTTTTATAGCACTTTAAAGCGCTACGGTTTATGATTTTACAATAAAAATCATTTCTTTTTGCTATGTTGACAAAATTTGATGAAACAAGAGACATCAGGACCGTGTCGATGCTCTCTACATTCTAGAAGTGTCCGTGGATTTTTCTGAGCTCGCTACGATTTTTAGCAAAGCAACAAACCAATGTGAGATTTCTAAACTGAAATGTGAATAGAAATGCGTTGTGTAAGTTATATAAGCGAAGTATAAATTATATACACGTTGTATACCTCATGTACATGTGTTGTATAAGTTATATGAGCGATGTATAAATTATACATGCATTGTATAAATCATATATGTGTTGAAATGGAAGTGAAATAACTTATATATATACTCCCCTCGTCCACAAACCATGGACGATAATTATTGATTGTGAATTGGCATGAAAAATATGGTGAATAATGCGAATGGTTGATAGAATTGTTTGTTTTGTGGTTGAAAATACCCTTTTGTGGTTGAAACAAAATTAGAATAGGTTGTGGAAAAGAAAAACATACTCGCATGCGTGCGAACTAGATGTATGAAATCCCCATTGTCAAAAATTGCGAGGTTTTAAGGTAGAGCGAAGAGCCGTACTCGGGACGGTGCCGGTTTTAAATACCCTGCCGTTATGCTTCCCAAATTTTCAATAATATTCATGTGTTAGAATTATTTCATGTGTTGAAACTACTTTCATGTGTTGAAACTCTCTTCATGTGTTGAAACTATATTCATGTGTTGAAGCCATATTCATGTGTTGAATAGACATTCATGTGTTGAATAGAAATTCATGTGTTGAGTAGAAATTCATGTGATGACTAAAATTCTTTGAAAGCTAAAAATAACATTTTATCACATATATAGAATATATAAAATATTCATGTTTTAAATAAATTGTTTTAACAATAAAAATCACATTTTTATTATATACATAAACTATAGAAAACATATTCATGTGTTGAATAAAGGACTAGAACGATAAAAATCATATTCTTATCGTATGTGTGAAGTCAAAAACATTCATGTGTTGAATATATGGAGTGAACAATAAAATCTACATTTTATTGTGAATATGGAGTGCTAAATATGTTCATGTGTTGAATTAATACTTTTAAAGATAAATATATCATTTTTATCATGTATATGACTCGCTAAAAATACACAAGGGTTGAAATAAATATTTGTTTGCTATGAATATTATTTTTAACATGTATGTGAACTAAATAAAATAGTCATGTGTTGAAATATATTTTTGTTCACTAGAAATATTATTTTTAGCTTAGTATCGCACATATATATATATATATATATATATATATACACACATGTGTTGAACAGGAAAATGGATTAACTGTTGAGTAAAGAATTTATTTGCGTGCACGACAAATAAGTAAACCTTAATGAGTTGGATGTGCAATATTATTATATCAACTCCTGTGAATGCCATTGGATGCGGAGTGCTGGTTGTTCTATGTGAAATAATAAAAGTTGCCATAGGATAGTAACAATTAATTTTGAACTACACTACATGGCATACTTCTTGAAGATAGGCATACTTCATCATATACCACATAAGCATCTGGAGCTTGTGTGATGAGGTTGAAGATTTACCATACGAGCGAGAGGCTTGTATGGCGGTGACTATATATTACAGGTTGAACTGATGACTGATATGGACTATGTAAAATGTAACGGTAAATTGCAAGATTAATAAAAAGCCCACACGGGTCTGGAGATGACAATAAACTCGTCTCTCTAGTCATTAAGGCACAAAAACCATTTATAGGGTGACGAGAATTTATTCTCTGGAGTTATGATCTATACACACTCCCCTGTGGACACCGGAATATATCACTATAAATATGTGCATTCTTATTAGGATTTATTGGGTGCCTAATACGACCCAATAAATTTCCAAACCCCTTCTCGTACAAAGGAGGTTATGGCGAAATTTTCTGAAATTTAAAGGCGTTAGCGAAATATTTGAAGTGAAAACGATATTGAAATCATCGAATAAATTATATATATATATATATATATATATAAACTAAATAAAATGAATCGAGCCCTGCAGTTCGCGTTTTGAAACCGTAACTTTAAACGATTATATCTAAAGATCCGACTATCGGATTTTGACGAAACCAGAACCGTTGGGTTCGCTTTGGGAATATCTTTCCAACGATACAAACTTTGTTGGGATCCAACTGTTAGATTTTCGGATATATGTAAAACAAATTTGGTGAAAAACAGTGCCAGTGCCTCAGCACGACCTGAAACGTCGTTTAATTAAATAGGGCCATTTTTAAATAAATAAAAATGGCGATATATCGTTATAAAATATTATAGACGATGTGGAATGAAAATAAACCAATTATACTTGATTTGCTTGTCATTGGATGGTTGAATGTGTTTGACATGAAATTTATACTAAAGAACTGAAATGTGAATGTCGAATAATTTAACCATGGGAAGAATTGATTTGAAATCTAAAAATACGTGAATTATTTGAAAAGGCCGAGTTAATTCTCATTTCAAATAATTGATCGACGATTGGCAGTCGAAGAGATGAAGACGGTTCAAGACCGACGATCTTCACATCGGATGGATAGGCACTACAAATGCTCATGATTGGAGTTGCTACCTTGAAAGAGCTGAAGTGGTAGCCATCCGGACGTATTTGTTGATTATACGGATATGCGAGGAATATGGTGCCTCCGGTTTCGTTCAGACCCAGAGCGAACTTGTAAACGGACTGTGTGTCTGACATTGGATTTTGTTCTGTGCCGATTGATCTCTATTAAATATATATCTGTTTAGCGGCGGAGAATTTATTCTCTTACTTAACGCCCTTCTATGAGACGTACGAGCTCATAGGTTATATATCGATTGAAATCAGTCGCATGGAGTGAATTTCCTGTGTGGCATGCCTAAGTGGTAGATGGTCAAGGCTTTTGTTAAAAAGCAAAGTCTTGTGGTTGATGATCAAAGCGCGGCCTGAGTGGCATAGCTTTGTGTATAGCGTTGATTCGCGAGCCTCACACCCTAGTATGAGTCAAAAACAGGAAAAGGACCCAAGGAGTGCACAACGTTTCTTTCTAACTATAGGTGATGTAAGTGACCTACCAGCCCTGACGTTTATATACTTTTTACCTGTGTGGTTATTGGAATGCGAGGCGCCTCGATTATAGGTCCTATAGGACCGGGAAACGTGTGTTCAGGAATTGTCAATCCTCAAAAGTAAGAGAGGACCGGCCTTGGAGGATCCAGGGATCGCTGTGTGTGGTCCTGAGACATTTGCTAGAGTGTATCGAATCGGAGAGGAGCTTGCCCTTTGCCTCGACTCATGATGGAATCCAATTTCCAATACGAAATTACGGATTTGATTGTATTACTAGTATGCCGACATAGTAGATGGTAGTTATGCCGTAGATTGATATTTATGATTGAAGTTGTTTTTGAAACATATATGCACTAGTAATAATATCAAACACTTTTGTTTTATACGTATCAAGCATTTCTTGGCCATTATAAGGTAAAACTCTATCCTCCGACTTGCGTTGCATTGTGTGATGGGACCTGAGCCTTATAATGGCTTCATTTTTATAAAAAACATTGCGATGATTTAATAATTTACTTTATTTCATGCACTGGTAATCACTGGAGTAAACCTGTTCCGCGAAAGTGGCATGGTCCTATGATTTGCCTTATTATTGTTGTTTAATTAGTTAAGTAGATTTCTCATACTAGTCCCATGACTGACTCGTAGTTTGTTTCATTGCAAACTCGGGTGCCCATATTTTCACACGGGCAGCCTAGTACCAGGCAGCAGGACATATTTTGGGCTTTGGCACTTTAGTTGGGAGTGCATCTTTTGGGCTTATATGGCGAGGCTTGACTTCTCAGTGTTTTGACTATTGATATCCTGCCATTATTATCTATGTATATGATTCCGCTTTTGGCAATGTAGACTGATATTTCTTTTATGTACTCTCTTGTGTATATGTACCGCTTATGGTGATGTAGACTGATCATGTACTTTTATGCACTAAGTTGTATCCTACATTGTGCTCTCTGATGTTGTGACATATTATGATTCCGCTGTCATATTTATATAAATTATTTTATTTGCTGCTTTTGCTATTATCCGTACTCTGCTAATGATGATTGATGTGTTATATTCCAATGATTATCCTTAACACCGTCGTACGGGGTTTTGGGATCGTCACCGGTGGTATCAGAGCTTTGGTTAATCTTAGTTCTGGACTTTAACACATTAAACACCTCGTCAGAATAGAATCAGTAGTGTTCTAAGGCGAGTAGCTCATTAGAGATAGGACTAGTAACGTCCTAGAATGAGCTAAGCAAAATAGTAAAAATAATCTGATCAGTACATCATTGTCTCTCCTTAAGTTCTTCTATTGTACCATATATTAAAATTATCGTTTCTGTGGGCTGACTCTTTTCTTGCTTATACAGAACTTGATAGATGGCTACCCGAGCAGCAGCAGCTAGAGGAGGCCGAGGTAGAGGACGAGGAGATGTCCTCGCTGCAGAAGGACCTTTGATGCAACCACCAGCCGCTCAGCCATTCAAGCTAGACCGAGTGGCGAAGAGATACAAAAATCTCGGGGGCAAAACCTTCTCAGGAACATGCATAGTGATAGACGCCTTTGCATGGTTGAAAACTTGAGAAAAGATCTTAGGTGGCTTAAGACTAGGAGATCAAGATAAGGCATTTTTGGGCGCCTGACTTTTACAAGATGAGGCAGAATTATGGTGGGATGCCATCACCGCTGAGGACCAAAATGTAGTGAGAACTTGGGACGAGTTCAAGGCAATGTTTAAGGAGAAATTCATCCCAGAACAAGCGATGGAGCGCATGCACGATGAATTTTCCAATCTCCAACAAGGAGACCTCTCTGTGTAGGACTACCTTAATAAGTTCATGCAGCTATCTCGTCACGCCCCAGAGCTTATCACGACTGAAAAGGCAAAGAAAAAAGGTTCATACATGGGCTAAAGCGTAAGTATCGAGATAGAGCCATGAGCCACATCAAACTCGCATTTGCAGACTTAGTGGAAATGGCCTATAATTATGAAGACTTGGACCAGAGGAACCTCGATATAGACCGCACCAAGAGTCAAGCGGGAAACAAACGCAAGACTTCTGTGAACCAACCTGAGTCCAGCAACGCAGCATCTAGAAATCAACAAGCTAGCAAGCCACCCAAGGGAAGCTGTTTTAATTATGGAAAGATGGGATACTACTCCATTGTGTGCACAGCTCCAAAGCGGCAGAGGGCCAATTCCCAAAGCTCAAGCCAGAACTCTCAGAACTCTAGATCATGCTTCAACTACCTCCGAATAGGACATCTCGTCAAAGATTGTCCATTGCTTAAGAAGGCAGAAGCTGCACATGTTTATGACGGGGCGAACCCGCCAGGTGCTTCAGATGGAGCAGGTAAACCCGATGTTCTGGGAGGTACCCTTACAATTAAAAATATTCCGGTTTCTGTACTATTTGACACTGGTGCATCACGTAGTTTTATTGCAAGTAACACAGTTAACAAGTTAAAGTTAAAGATAAGAGTCCTTAAAGAACCGATTAGAGTTCATAATCCGATAGGAGGATCTCTTGTTCTTAGTTCATATTGTAGAGTGCCAGTCTCTTATTCTTTCTACAAGTTTTCTTTTGATTTGATCAACATGGATTTTCCTGAGTTCGATATCATTCTCGGGCTAGATTGGTTAACGAAATATAAGGCTGAAGTTAGATGTGCCGAAAGAATCGTTAAAGTTGAAACGAAGCTTGGATATATTACTATACCAGGCCACGTGGTGTCAAAGGAAGGAATTTCTATAGATCCGAGCAAAATTACAACAATTCAAGACTGGAAATAGTCTACTACACCCACAGAAGTCCGAAGTTTTCTGGGATTGGCTAGTTATGATCGAAAATTCGTTAAGGAATTTTTGAAGATATCTGGTCCGTTAACAAAGCTTACAAAGAAGCACGAGAGATTTGAGTGGACTTCCGACTGTGAGGAAGCTTTCCAGGAACTGAAACCAAAATTGACAACTGCTTCAGTATTAACCATTATCGATGGCAATCGGGATTTGACGGTATGGACGAATGCTTCAATTAGAGGTCTGGGAGCAGTATTAATGCAAAGAGGCCAAGTAGTCGCTTATGCAAGCCGTCAGCTGAAACCGCATGAGAAGAATTATGTGACTCATGATCTTGAGTTGCTAGCCATCGTGTTTGCTTTGAAAATCTAGAGGCATTACTTATTGGGTGAGAAATTCGAATTGTTTACAACCCATCAATCATTGAAGTATTTGTTCACCCAGAAAGATCTAAACTTGAGACAGCAGCGTTGGCTAGAATTTCTTGCAACGTATGATCTAGATATCCTGTATACACCGGGAAAGGCAAATGTAGTAGCTGATGCGCTCAGCAGAAAGAATGAAATCATCGCCAGTCTTATCGTTACGTCTTCATTGATTGACAAGATTTCAGTCCTCCAAAAAGACGATGAATTTTTTCAGAGAATCAGTCAGAGGATCAAGGAAGGTGAACCCACAAGTTTCCGGATTGATGACATGGGAGTTCTTAGGTTAAAAGGCAGAATTTGCATCCCGAATATTCCAGAGCTTCGAAGAGAAGTCATGGATGAATGCCATAAGTCCAAACTTAGTATCCATCCTGGTGTGAGCAAAATGTATAATGATATCAAGTGCACGTTCTGGTGGAAGGCGATAAAGAGAGACATTTCTTTATATGTTAATAGGTGCTCTACTTGTCAACTAGTCAAAAGTGACCAACAAAAGCTAGCCGGATTGTTGCAACCGTTGGAAATTCCAGGATGGAAGTGGGAACAAATTTCCATGGATTTCATAGATGGTTTGCCCCGAACCAAGAAAGGTAATGACAGTATTTGGGTGATCGTAGATCGCTTCACGAAGAATGCCCATTTCATACCTATCAGATCCAATAGAACCGCCCAAAGTCTAGCACACATTTATTTCAAAGAAATTGTTAAGCTACATGGAGTTCCCATCAGCATAGTTAGTGATAAAGACCCAATATTTGCTAGCAAATTCTGGGAGGCATTCCAGACAGAATTGGGAACAAAACTGAACCTGAGCACCGCTTATCACCCTTAGACAAATGGCCAAACTGAGAGGGTGAACATAATTCTAGAAGATTTACTGCAGGCTTGCATTATTGATTTTGGCGGATCATGGGAAGATCACTTGCATTTGGCAGAATTCTCATACAACAACAGCTATCAAGCAAGTTTGAAAATGTCGCCATTTGAAGCATTATACGGTAGACCGTGCAGATCTCCCGCATGTTGGGTAGAACCAAGCAACATACTTGTGTTGGGGCCCGATATGATTCGAGAAGCATCAGACAAAGTCGATTTCATTAAGAAACGATTGAAAACCGCGCAAAGCCAACATAAAAGTTATGCAGATTCTAGAAGAAGAGATTTAGCATTCACTGTTGGTGATTATGTCTGTTTAAAAGTTTCTCCGATGAGAGGAGTAATCCGATTTGGTAAAACTGGGAAGTTGACACCCAGATTTATTGGTCCCTTTCCTATACTTGAACGAATTGGAACTCTTACTTATATGGTTCAATTACCTGATTGGTTGCCTGGAGTACATAATGTGTTTCACGTATCTCAACTTAGAAGGCATGTGCATGATCCAGATCTTGTTGTAGATGAAGCAGCGCAACAGGACTTGGAAATTACTCCAGAATTAGCAATCAGAAGAGAGCCGTTAAAAATTATTGGCAAAGAAACTAAAGAGCTAAGGAACAAGAAGGTTCATTTAGTTAAAGTGCAGTGGAGTAGTGATCCTAGAGACCGTACTTGGGAGACTGAGGAAAGCATTAAGCAAGCTTACCCCAAATGCAAAGTGGACATCTCTGACTAACTCCGGTGCAAGGTACCTTTATAATACTTTGCATTTCCATTTTTGTTTCCTACTGTACTGCTGTTTCCTTTTCGGGGACGAAAAGTTTTAAGTGGGGGAGATTGTAACAACCCGGAAAATACGAGCCAATTTAAAATTGGTTATTTTAAAGAAATTAGAGCAATTGAAATAGAATATTTCAATAAAATAAAGAGTTAGAAAGGGTGCGGCAGTTTGAAAATTTGAATTCAAACTTTGACTGACTGTACCGGGTGCAAAACGAAACGGATTTTAGTGAAACCAAAAATATTTAAATCTATTTATGAATATCTTTCTAAGAATCTAAAAAATCAAAGTTTCATAGTGGGAATCAAAAGTTATGGCCAAATGAATTTTCAGAAAGGTCACTATAGAGAATATATGGCCCTTGAAAATAGACTTTTTGCAAATGATCTCGGAATTCGATAAAACCACTTTTGTTGGATCCGGGATGTCAAATTATTGCTAGGTTTCAAATTCCATAATTTTTGAAAGTTAATATGCGAGTGAGGTGAAGGAAAAGATGTTTGGTCAATTTCTGTTAAATTGGATTGACCAGAAAAGGGCCATTTTTCAAACGGTCTCAGAATTCGACAAAACTAGTTTTGTTGGGACCGTATCGTCAAAACATAGCTAGATTTATTTTTCTGGAATTTTTGGGATCAGTATGTGGCCTCGGCAAATTGAAATGTACGTTCAAATCGAATATTGAATGTTTTATATTTTAATTTGAAAAATAACTGGCTATAGCAGTCGAATGGACCTACGAAACATATCCCATTGTGTTCGGAATGGGGGTATTTAGCTATGGGCGACAGTTGTTGGGTTTGAATTGGTGTTCGTACACTATTTTAAAAATTAAATAAAGCACGAGCCAATAGGATTTTTCCGTCATAAATTAAAAATATAAAAAAAACCGAAACCCCCTTTCTCCCTCGCGATCGACGACGGATGTAGCTCCATCTTTCCCGGCCATTTTCCGATCGCCACGATCGTCGATAGCCCCTCCCCATTCACAACTTTTTGAAGCCCTCACTTCCCTCGTCAAATCCATACCAGGTGCTCCTCCCTCTTTCAAACATCGACGAGAACGAACTCCTCAAAGTTTCAGTCTTCAAACTGCCGCACCGCCTGACTCCGGCCACCGAGTTTCCAGCGCCGCCGCCCCCCTGACGCGCGACTACAAGCTCCAGGCCGTGGTTAAAGATGATCCTCCTATCGTGCTACAGATTTCATGAATAATCAAAACCTAGTTTTGAAGGTTCGAAGAAGGTAACGGTTTAATTTATTTTAAACTGTTCTATAGCACTTTAAAGCGCTACGGTTTATATTTTACAATAAAAATCATATGTTTTTGCTATTTTGACGAAATTCGATGAAACAGGAGACATCGGGACCGTGTCGACGCTCTATACGTTCTAGAAGTGTCCGTGGATTTTTCTGAGCTCGCTACGATTTTTAGAAAAGCAACAAACCAATGTGAGATTTCTAAACTGAAATGTGAATGGAAATGCGTTGTGTAAGTTATATAAGCGAAGTATAAATTATATACACGTTGTATACATCACGTACATGTGTTGTATAAGTTATTTGAGCGATGTATAAATTATACATGCATTGTATAAATCATATATGTGTTGAAATGGAAGTGAAATAACTTATATATATATACTCCCCTCGTCCACAAACGATGGACGATAATGATTGATTGTGAATTAGCGTGAAAAAATTGGTGAATAATGCGAATGGTTGATAGAATTGTTTGATTGTGGTTGAAATATACCAGTTTTTGGTTGAAAAGTACCCGTTTATGGTTGAAACAAAATTAGAATAGGTTTTGGGAAAGAAAAACATACTCGCATGCGTGCGAACTAGATGTATGAAATCCCCATTGTCAAAAACTGCGAGGTTTTATGGTAGAGCGAGGAGCCGTACTCAGGACGGTGCCGGTTTTAAATACCCTGCCGTTATGCTGCCCAAATTTTCATTAATATTCATGTGTTAGAATTATTTCATGTGCTGAAACTACTTTCATGTGTTGAAACTCTCTTCATGTGTTGAAACTATATTCATGTGTTGAAGCCATATTCATGTGTTGAATAGACATTCATGTGTTGAATAGAAATTCATGTGTTGAGTAGAAATTTATGTGATGAATAAAATTCTTTGAAAGCTAAAAATAACATTTTATCACATATATAGAATATATCAAATATTCATGTTTTAAATAAATTGTTTTAACACTAAAAATCACATTTTTATTATATACATAAACTATAGAAAACGTATTCATGTGTTGAATAAAGGACTAGAACGATAAAAATCATATTCTTATCGTATGTGTGAAGTCAAAAACATTCATGTGTTGAATATATGGAGTGAACAATAAAATCTACATTTTATTGTGAATATGAAGTGCTAAAAATGTTCATGTGTTGAATAAATACTTTTGAAGATAAATATATCATTTTTATCGTGTATATGACTCGCTAAAAATACACAAGGGTTGAAATAAATATTTGTTTGCTATGAATATTATTTTTAACATGTATGTGAACTAAATAAAACAGTCATGTGTTGAAATATATTTTTGTTCGCTAGAAATATTATTTTTAGCTTAGTTTCGCATATATATATATATATATATATATACACATGTGTTGAACAGGAAAATGGATTAACTGTTGAGCAAAGAATTTATTTGCGTGCCCGACAAATAGGTAAACCTTAATGAGTTGGATGTGCAATATTATTATATCAACTCCTGTGAATTCCATTGGATGCGGAGTGCTGGTTGTTCTGTGTGAAATAATAAATGTCGCCATAGGATAGTAACAATTAATTTTGAACTACACTACATGGCATACTTCTTGAAGATAGGCATACTTCATTATATACCACATAAACATTTGGAGCTTGTGTGATGAGGTTTAAGATTTACCATACGAGCGAGAGGCTTGTATGGCGGTGACTATATATTACAGGTTGAACTGATGACTGATATGGACTATGTAAAATGTAATGGTAAATTGCAAGATTAATAAAACCCCACACGGGTCTGGAGATGACAATAAACACGTCTCTCTGGTCATTAAGGCACAAAAACCATTTATAGGGTGACGAGAATTTATTCTCTGGAGTTATGATCTATACACACTCCCCTGTGGACACCGGAATATATCACTAAAAATATGTGCATGCTTATTAGGATTTATTGGGTGCCTAATACAGCCCAATAAATTTCCAAACCCCTTCTCGTACAAAGGAGGTTATGGCGAAATTTTCCTGAAATTTAAAGACATTAGTGAAATATTTGAAGTGAAAACGATATTGAAATCGTCGAATAAATTATATATATATTAAATAAAACGAATCGAGCCCCTGCAGTTCACGTTTTGAAATCGTAACTTTAAACGATTATACCGAAAGATCCGACCATTGGATTTTGACGAAACCGGAACCATTGGGTTCTCTTTGGGAATATCTTTCCAACGATACAAACTTTGTTGAGATCCAACGGTTAGAACTTCAGATATGTGTAAAACAAATTTGGTGAAAAACAGCGCCAGTGCCTCGGCACGACCTGAAATGTCGTTTAATTAAATAGGGCTATTTTTAAATAAATAAAAATGGTGATATATCGTTATAAAATATTATAGACGATGTGGAATAAAAATAAACTGATTATACTTGGTTTGCTTGTCATTGGATGGTTGAATGTGTTTGACATGAAATTTATACTAAAGAACTGAAATGTGAATGTCGAGTAATTTAACCATGGGAAGAATTGATTTGAAATCTAAAAATACGTGAATTATTTGAAAATGCCGAGTTAATTCACATTTCAAATAATTGATCGACGATTGGAAGTCGAAAAGATGAAGATGGTTCAAGACCGACGATCTTCACATCGGATGGATGGGCGCTACTGATGCTCATGATTGGAGTTGCTACCTTGAAAGAGCTGAAGTGGTAGCAGTCCGGACATGTTTGTTGATTGTACGGATATGCAAGGAATATCGTGCCTCCGGTTTTGTTCAGATCCAGAGCGAACTTGTAAATGGACTGTGTGTCTGACATTGGATTTTGTTCCGTGTTGATTGATCTCTATTAAATATATATATGTTTGGAGGTGGAGAATTTATTCTCTTGCTTAACGCCCTTCTCTGAGACGTACAAGCTCAGCGGTTATATATCGATAGAAATCAGTCGCATGGAGTGAATTGCCTGTGTGGCATGCCTAAGTGGCAGATGATCAAGGCTTTTGTTGAAAAGCAAAGTCTTGTAGTTGATGATCAAAGCACGGCCTAAGTGGCATAGCTTTGTGTATAGCATTGATTCGCGAGCCTCACACCTCGGTATGAGTCAAAAATGGGATAAGGACCCAAGGAGTGCACGATGTTTCTTTCAAGCTATGGGTGATGTCAGTGACCTACCAGCCCTGATATTTATATACTTTTTACCTGTGTGGTTGTTGGAATGCGAGGCGCCTCGATTATAGGTCCTATAGGACCGGGAAACGTGTGTTCAGGAATTGCCAATCCTCAAAATTAAGAGAGGACCGGCCTTGGAGGATCTAGGGATCGCTGTGTGTGGTCCTGAGACATTTGCTAGAGTGTCTCGAATCAGAGAGGAGCTTGCCCCTTGCCTCGACTCATGATGGAATCCAATTCCCAATACGAAATTATGGATTTGATTGTATTACTAGTATGGCGACATAGTAGATGGTAGCTATGCCGTCTAGGATTGATATTTATGATTGAAGTTGTTTTTGAAACATATATGCACTAGTAATAATATCAAACACTTTTGTTTTATACGTATCAAGCATTTCTTGGCCATTATAAGGTAAAACTCTATCCTTCGGCTTGCGTTGCATTGTGTGATGGGACCTGAGTCTTATAATGGATTCATTTTTATAAAAAGCATTGCGATGATTTAATAATTTACTTTATTTCATGCACTGGCAATCAATGGAGTAAACTCGTTCCGCGAAAGTGGCATGGTCCTATGATTTGACTTATTATTGTTGTTTAATTAGTTAAGTAGATTTCTCATACCAGTCCCATGACTGACTCGTAGTTTGTTTCACCTTGCAAACTCGGGTGCCCTTATTTTCACAAGGGCAACCTAGTACCAGGTAGCAGGACATATTTTGGGCTTTGGCACTTCAGCAGGGAGTACATCTTTTGGGCTTATATGGCAAGGCTTGACTTCTCAGTGTTTTGACTATTGATATTCCGCCATTATTATCTATGTATTTGATTCCGCTTTTGGCGATATAGACTGATATTTCTTTTATGTACTCTCATGTGTATATGTATCGCTTATGGCGATGTAGACTGATCATGTACTTTTATGCACTAAGTTGTATCCTACACTGTGCTCTCTGATGTTGTAACATATTATGATTCCGCTGTCATATTTATGTAAATTATTTTATTTGCTGCTTTGGCTATTATCTGTACTCTGCTAATGATGATTAATGTGTTATATTCCAATGATTATCCTTAACACTATCGTACGGGGTTTTGGGATCGTCACACCAGTCAAAGATGGTGTCAGGGTATTTGTTGGGTTCGATGGTGACTGTGTTAAGCAAGAGATGATTTTGGTGATCGGTGACGTGTCATTAGTTAACTAGTCTGTGCTATTTAATTTTATTTTAAAGTTAGAAACTTATATCTTAATAAATTTATACGAGCTTCCAACGATGCGAGGTTTCTTCCATTGGACTCGTATAGAAATACCTGGTAACTTGAAGTTTATTGGCTGAGATTGGAGACCTTTTGGATAAAAGGCATACGTTCGGATTTTAATTGAAATCAAAAGAGAGTATTTAAACCCACTCATGAAGTATAAGGTTTTCTTTGCTAGTTAAATTAAATCTATGATATAATATAATTTATTTAACTTCTATTTGAGAATTTGAATTGATATTGAAATTGAATATAACCGCTAGTTGAAAATTTGATAATTGATATTCATCTAAAATATAATTTTGGTCGATTGTTGGAAATTTAAATCTAAGTTGAAATTGAGTTCGAATGGTTTGAATTTGAAATTGATATCTAAATGACATTGAATTAAATCGATATTTAAATTGTCATTGAATTGCTCGGTAAACACTGACATTTGATACAAGTGAGTGTTTTGATATATTAGTCGCTTTTGGATGTTGACTGCATGTGTATGCTTAATAGTTGATACAATATTTTCTTGGGTGTTCATTTTTTATGATTATTGACTATGATATATCCCGGTTATCACTTGTATAGCTTTGAAATTTGTGCAAATTTGTTTAATGACTTGACTATGCTGGCTTAAATCTTAAAATTTAAAATGTGATTTAATTTGAACATATCAAAATTGAATTATTTCAAGCTATAAATATAGAAATTTGTATTTAAGATTTGAAAACAATTTAATGTAAATGCAATTAAACTGGAATTTAAGTTTTGAAACAAACTGATTCAATGTGTTCAACATTGGAAACTAATATTGAACCTGTTTAAATTTAAGTTGATTTTGAATTGTAAATCAATATTTCAATTGGTTACAAAAGAAAGCTTGTAATTTGGTATTTGGCTTAAATTAGTATATGAGAATTGAGGTTGATCAAGGTGAAATTTCGAGACTTTGAAATTAGGTTCAAATGATTTTAAAAAATAAACTATTTCGAATTAATAATATTTTTGTAACGATACAGACTTTTAATCGTTTAATTGAACATTTAAAATTCGTTTAACGTTGATTTAGAAATTTAAATAATTCGAATTCTATAATTTTGAGTATTAATTCAATTTGAATAATATAATAATAAATTTAATTTTGAAATAATCAAAATATGTTGGATTTGCAGTACTATATGGACTGGGCAATATAAAATGGATTTAATTAAGCTTAGATTTAAATAATAATAAGAAATTTGCTTATTAAACGATGTTTGAACGCATAAAATTTAATTTGATTAAAATGAGCTTGTAGCATCGCGGTAGTTCGTAGTTTTACGTTTTGAACTTTAAATGGATATAAAAGATTCAATACGAGTCATAATTCTTTGAAACAAGAATTGTCCGGATCTATTGGATCAAAATTTTCTAATGAAGGAGAAAAATCTAGATTTCATCTTGTAGATTTTGAGTTATATCCAAATCAAATTTTCAGAAAGTCATTATAAAATCGTTTATAAACCATAATGATTTATTAAATTAAAAAAAGGATTTCTAATAAATTAAATATAGTTTAAACTTGGAATTTAAAACATCAAATTTAAAATCAAGTTTAATTTATAGTCTGAAGCTATATAAATTCTATTTGAATATATATGATAATAATAATAATTTATTATCGATGAATTTTTTTATTGTGAAATCAATGTATATTTTATCAATTTAATATGGAACTTAAGAATAACCAATTTTCAAATGACCTCGGATTTCAATGAAACTAATTTTATAAAATCCGTAATAGTCGATTACTATAAGATTTCCAATTTCGCGTGAATTGGAGTTATTTCGTGACCATGCGCGATATAAATGTGTATTGGTTAACCGTTTGAAATAAAAATAATGTTTTTACAAATGATCTCGGAATTTAATGAAACTAGTTCCATAGTGTCTGGAATATTAAATTATTGTATGATTTCTAATTTTGTCACGATCAGGGTTCGTATGCGATCGTAAGAATTATAAACATCGAACGTTATACGCTATGAAAATCGTTAGTCACTTTCGTAAAAAATTCTTAGTCCTTTTCAACAAAATATCCCTGCATGTTTTCATATCCATCAAAATTATG
Source organism: Allium sativum (assembly GCA_030737875.1). Classification (NCBI taxonomy): domain Eukaryota; kingdom Viridiplantae; phylum Streptophyta; class Magnoliopsida; order Asparagales; family Amaryllidaceae; genus Allium; species Allium sativum. Next base: position 285,786,864 of record CM060921.1, read on the forward strand.
CAACAACATGTACAACTACAAACAAAGAAAAATATCTCTGCTCAAACAGTGAAACCATGTGCATCATGCGTTCTTTTTTTCCTCTATATAACACACCAGACCAATTTTTTCTTCACGCAAACATCTTCTTTCTCAAAACTATACACAACACCTTTATATATTTCGAAAACTTGAACTATTTATATAAAATCGGATACTCAATGAATCATGTAAACTTGGATCTGTTGGAATTGTGAGCTCAAGAGCTTCAAGGCCGTGGTCTCAGTTTTGGTATAGTGAAAATTTGCTGGCTTTCTTTTTCTTTCTAAAAAGCAAGATTGTGGAGGAGCTGAGACATGGCTGAGCTCAGGAATGTGGAGTTTGACTACGATGTAGGAGGTGTTGGGTCAGTCAGAGTTCGCATGGGCCGTGAACGTGAGGGGTGGTGATGGCATACGGGCTGGGAGTGGTGGAGTTAGGCGAACGAGTGCATGAAGAAGGTTACGTTGGAGGAAATGGCCGCATTTGTTCTTGAGGTGGGCTGTGCATGCTTGGAGTTGTTCATTTTTTGTATGTGTAAACATGGATATTAAGCACGCATGCGTGTATACGAGATGGAAGAGGATAGTTTAGCAGTTAACTGAAGGCATATCTGAGGTTGTGCGTATTACTAGAGCAGCAAGAAGAAGGACGAAGTCGGAACATGGGGAGGTTATCCGAGTGTGATGGCATTATAACGATTGGATGGGGGAAGTCATGGCGAGTTGTTCGTGGTGATTTCGAGGAATTTCAGGAAGAACTGAGGGTGTTTGGGCTGTGATGAAGAAGCAATAGTGGTGGAGCTTGAGGGATTTGCATTGATACGTTTAAACCTGCAAGGAAGAAAGATTAGGAAAGTTAATAAGGTAAATTAAATAATTAATTTATATGTTAATGATTTTTAAGTTATATAATAATGTATTCAAACTTATAAAATGCATAACTTGTTCTTACGTTACCAGATTGGAGAAAACCTAGTTGCGTTGGAATCGCAGAGACGAAGGCTACACGTAGGAATTGGTTCTGAGAGATTTGGAGCTAATCAGAATTTTATCTAATTTTAAATGCTCGTTTAAAAATTAGATAAAGCAACGCACAATCATCAATTCAAAATAAAATTGGGAGTTAACTCTCATGCGTTCTAGAATTCTATGATGTGGTTAATATCATAATAATTATAATTTATCATTGATATTATAAATTGGATGTTTAGATGCTTTGGATGTTATTAGTTGTTGTAAATTGACATTATTTATATTTACGTCGTTAAAGTATATTATATTAAAATTCTTATCTCATATGCAGTTATTGAATGTTATTATGTGATGAGATGTATGGAAAAATAGTTTGGAGGGATCCAACTGGATTCCTTAAATATTTTTGTTGATGTTTGATTTCATGTTGTTCATAATAAAATGTTTGACCCCAGTTACGGTAAAACCAGTTTGGATGTTGATTATTGAATTTATATTTAATAAATAGTCAGTATTGATTAAGTGATTGTAAGCAAATGAACAAATTTCAACTCTTTAAGACGTTAATTTGTCGTACGAAGTAAATAAAAAAAAATTATTTGTATAATTAAATTAGAGTTTTCAATATCTTATGTAAGTTTTATAATCGATATACGGGTTTTCTTTTTATAATATATCATAATTATTTTATATAGTAAATAATTGTGTTTTTTAGTGAAGTTTAATTAGAAAGTTAGAAATTTACACAATAGTTAATGTTTGAAATAATTGTTTAAGAAAACAATCGAGCAAGATATTATTTAATTAATTATATTGTTAATTAATTTAAGAAAAAAGATTAGTGAAAATTAGTTAACAAGTTAACTAATGTTCTTAAGTTGACTAAGTCAACTGTTTAAACTGAATTTGGTTATTAGATTAATTGCTTACGATTGATCTAATAGAAATAGTTTTGTCTAATAGTTATTTGAACTAAATAAGTTTACTTAAAAAAATAAATTATTTTTAATTAACGATGTTTAAAGGTAATTAATCAAGTTATTGATCAATAATAAAATCAATTTCTATTTTTATAATTATTTAAAGGAATTAACTATTCTATTTTTAGTTAATATTGAAGTAAACTACTTTTACTTTAGTTAGTAATAGTTAAAGCGATTATTTCCTTAAATGGAAATCATTTAAGAAAGTTAGCCGATCGTAATGGGATTTTGGTTGAAACTTGAAAATGGTTTTATAAGAAGATTACAAGAGTGAATCCAAAATGTTAATAAATTATATTAAACGAGTTCAAAACTAAGGGTTTTGTTTAAATTAGAGTTTACTTATGAAAAAAAGTAAGTAAAAGCGATCATAATTCATAAGAGATTTTCAAATGCAAGAATGGTTTATAGTAGCATATTTTAATGGAATAGTAATTGAGATTAATGCGATATTAAAATTAATATCAGTTTTGAGATTACGAACTTATATCTATCTTTAGAAAAGAACGTTGTCGATCAGGGTCTGAGAGGTAAATAAAATACCCCAACTTTAACAAATTCACTATTATCATGATGGTATTAGTTTGTAATGGTAAAGAAAATAAAATGGGTTTTATGAAAAATATAGCGATAATCTCAAGGTAAAAGAAAATAGATATGGTTTGTAAATACATTATTATAAAAGAGTTTGATAATTGTTTTCAAAGTAAAGAAAATATGAGAAATTTGTGGATATGGTTATCCAATTTGAGATGAGTTATGGAATCGGTCTTTAAGAATCAATGAAATAGTATTGATAAATGGTTTTAATTAAAAGGCTTAAGTTGCTAATATTCTTAACCGTATGTTTGACAGTGATAGTTTTAAAAACTGACTATTAATGAAATATTCTATGGAACTTTTGACGAGTTAGTTCGAACAGACCGACCGGGATGATAACTAGACCCAAAACCACGTCGAAACAACTTTGCATTTGAAATTAATTTGCAGGTTTGCTTATAAGATGGAGCATCGAAGACTGTGGATCTTCACGAGCGGAAGACTACTTGTTGAATTTTCCTGGCTAGCTACAAGAGTTATTTCGATAGTGATTCCATCGTGATTGAAATCTCGGATTGCAAGGGCCACTCACTATTGATCCTTAAGGTGATTCCTATATAGGATGCAGTAGGAGGTTACCTTCGGTTCATCCTGTTTCTAGATGACTTGTATGGACGAATGTCTGACAGAGTATATCCTAAGAGTCACGTACGTTGATTTTTACAAATATACCAAGTTTGATGGCGAAGAAGGAAACTTTTTTTAGCTTGACAACTAGAGTATATTTGTAGATGTCAATTAGTAATTTGATGGATCAGACATTGTGGCATTCAAATTGAATAATAATGTGATGCTCTAAAAGGCAACCGGGACCTCAAGCCTAGTCAACCGGGAAATAACAAAAATCGGGAATGCAGCATGGCTATGTTGGTCACTCCCATTAGGGTATATTTTCATTGTCTTAGGAAAATTCATTTGTTTCTTCTGTCACTTCCGTAACTTCGGGAAACTTTTATGTAGGCCCAACCGTTGGTGACAATATATTCGTTACACTCAAGTTGAATTAGTGGCCGGACATGTATGGACAGGGTGTAATATGTTCATATTGAACCCCAATGTTTCCTCAATATAGAACACTGATCGGGAAGTGGTCTCATACCTTGTCATGTTGAAAATTCAAACTCCAATATGAGCCATACATTTTTAGATGTATACCAACTATTTTGAAAGTGAGATGTAAGCTTTCTGTCTATATTCTTATTTATTTGTAGTTTGATAGACATTATTATAGTACCAATGAATTTTTACATAAAAGGTGTTTTGGGTATCGTAAGGTAAAAATACGTGTCATGTTTATGTGTGGTCGTGTCTTACGAGAGTTTTATTCTTTTAAAGGATTTTCTAAAGTTAAGCAAGTTGTTTGAAATATGAATTTATCACCGAATGTATTCCAGTCTGATCCGAGTTGATTTTGCTTTGCTTCAAAATGTACTCGAGTCAGACCGAGTATATTTTCCTAGTTAGATTTCGCTTGAAATTTTATGAGAGAAGTTGGAGTTGGGACGTATATCCGTATTTTCTGGTATTAACTTAATTCTGCTATGTGAGTTGTATTGATCTAACGTGTACTTTGATGTTGTATAATCATATGTGTACAGTTCCTTTTGAATAAAGTTTTAATAAATTATATTCTGTTCATTCCGCTGTAAGGTTCTATTCTACTCTGATTCTGTGTTGTTATGTTTTCTTTCTCTTCTATTCTAATATTTCTTTCTTTCTTATTTTCACCCTCTAATCTTTTTGTATTAACTATCTGAGTTTTGATACTTTGGCTTTGGCAAGTAATACGGTATTATATATTATTGTCAAAATTCGAGCATTGTTTTTCCATCGGGTCGTTACATTGGTATCAGAGCATATGGTTAAGTAATAACCTTGGCTCTGTGGCATAACTCAATAGAGATGGGGTTGGTAATACCCTAGATTGAGTTTGAGTGCATGTACATATATGTATGTATGTATGTATGAGAGCGCGTATTTGTAATTGAATATAAATTTTTTATTTTATAGCTCAATGATTTCCCAAATTTGTTAAGTATTAAACTTCTCAAATAATATTAGTAATTAACCAAATATGCCAATGTTGATCGAATGAAATTCAAGATCTGTTTATGAAATTGGAGGATTTAACCAAAAGTAGATTTCTATATGGAATGCTTAAATGGGAGTTTTAATATTTATTTTAACTTATGCAGTTAAATAAATTAAATTATAATGAATCGTACAAGTTGAAACTGAACTTGAGTTTTGAAATAAAATTTAACGTAAGTTAATAGGAAGTTGACTTGAGTTTGGAAAATAGAAATACATGCAAGTTAATGAATTCGAGTGAAATGTTTGAGGATCAGTTTAAATTGTGTAGTTAAAATGGACTGCATAAGTATAAATTTAAGGATGACTAAATTTGACTGAAAACCAATTTGGAATTGAAATGAATTCAAATATAATAAATATGAATGGAATATATAAAGGAATCGATTTATATGTCCAATGGATTGCTAAGAAATTGGTTATAAATAAATTCCATGTGAATTGGACAATATATAAAATACTTTGAAGTGGATAATATGAATGTTTGAACCTACACTACATGAAAAGTTTTAAGATTTTTATGATTATGGAGCTAATAAATTTCATTTGAGTTAAGAAATTTGTTGATTTATCTTTGAACTTATTCAATCAAGTTTTGGAGTTAATTGGATCCAATTTGGCTGTAACTGCATGCAAATTGAGCGACCTCACTTATAACTTATCGCTTATTCGTAATAATGCTTATATAAAGTACACTGCGAAAAATAGAAGTTTGGTATATGAATAAGGTTTTTCCGACCGTATGGGTTGATGTATATATATTTGTTGTTCCTATAATATTGCAAAAGTCCCTCGTACAGAGGAGACTCTACCAAAAAAAATTGAAAATTTAAAGTGTTAGAAATTTTTGGTTAACATAATAGAATTAGTTTTTCTATTAAAACTAATTTGGTCAGTTAAAAATAAAGTTCAGAAATTAGAACAGAAGATTTTTAATTAATTGGATTTTTGAAAAGACAATGGGTTTGTAGCATTTTGGGGACGAAATTATTTTAAGGGGAAGGAATGTAATGACCCAAATTTTTAACTGTTTAATTGAACATTTAAAATTGGTTTAATGTTGATTTAGAAATTTAAATAATTCAAATTCTATAATTTTGAGTATTAATTCAATTTGAATAATATAATAATAAATTTAATTCTAAAATAATCAAAATATGTTGGATTTGCAATACTGTGTGAATTATGATACATAAAAGGGTTTAATTAATTTTATATTTAAATAATAATAAGGAATTTGTTTATTAAACGACATTTGAACGTACAAAATTTAATTTAATTAAAATAAACTCGCAACGTCATGGTAGTTCGTAGTTTTATGTTTTGAACTTTAAATGGATATACAAGATCCAATATAAGTCGGAATTCTTTGAAAAAAGAATTGTTTGGATCTATTGGACCATAATTTTTTAATAAAGGAGAAAAATCGAGGTTTCATCTTGTAGATTTTGAGTTATGTCCAAATCAGATTGTCAGAAAGTCGCTGTAAAATCGTTTATAAACCATAATGATTTATTAAATAAAATAAAAAGGATTTCTAATAAATTGAATATCGTTTAAACTTGGAATTTAAAATATCGAGTTTAAAATCAAGTTAAAATTATAATATGAAGTTATATAAATTCTGTTTGATATATATAATAATAATTTGTTACCGATAAATTTGTTTACTGTGAAATCAATCTATATTTTATCGATTTAATATCGAACTTAAGAATAGTCAATTTTCAAATAACCTCGGATTTCAACGAACCTAATTTCACAAAATCCATAATAGTTAATGATTGCAAGATTTCCAATTTTGCGTCAATTGGAGTTATTTCATGACCGTGCGCGATATAAACCCGTATCCGTTAACCGTTTGAAATAAAAGTAATGTTTTTACAAATGATCTTGGAATTTGATGAATCTAGTTCCATTGTGTCCAGAATATCAGATTATTGTATGATTTCTAATTTCATCGCGATCAGAGTTCGTACGCGATCGTACGAATTATAAACGTTGACCGTTATACACTATAAAAATCATTTGTCACTTTCATAAAATATCCTTAGTCCTTTTCAAGAAAATATCTCTATAAGTTTTCAAATCCATCAAAATCGTGCAGTAACCATGTGCAACTGCAAATGAAGAAAAAAATATCTCTTCCCAAATAGTGAAACCATGTGCAACCTGCGTTCTTTTTTTCCTCTATATAACACAACAACTCGTTTTTTCTTCACACAAACATCTTCTTTCCCAAAAATATACACAACACTCAAATATATTTGGAAACATCAAAATTTTATATAAAACTGAATACTCAACCTAATCATGTAGACTTGGATCCTTTGGGATTGCGAGATCAAGAGCTTCAAGGTTGTGAATTCAGCTTTGGTACAGTGAAAATTTTTGGGGTCCTTTTTTTTCTTCTAAAAACCAGCATCGTGGAGGAGCTAAGCATGGTCGGGCTTGAGAATGTGGAGTTTGACAGCTATGTAGGAGGTGTTGGGTCAGTCAGAGTTGGAATGGGCTGTGAACATCAGTGCTGGTGATGGAGTTACGGCAAAGAGGTGTTGTGCAAGGCAGGCGAGTGCATGAAGAAGGTTATGTTGCAGGCAATGAATGCATTTTTTCCTGAGGCAGGCTATGCATGCTTGGAGTTGTTCGTTTTTTGTGTGTAAACATGGACATTAAGCATGCATGCATGTATATGAGATGGAAGAGGATAGTGTAGCATTGAACTGGAGGCATATCTGAGGTTGCACGTGTTACTGGAGCAACTAGAAGAAGGCTGAAGTCGGAATTTATAGAGGTGAGCCGAGCGTTATGGCATGATAGCAATCGGTCAGGGATATCATGGCGAGTTATTCGGTGGTGATTTCGAGGAATTTCGTGAAGAATTAAGGGCGTTTGGCCTGTGATGAAGGAGCGACAGTGGTAGAGCTTTAGGGATTTGCGTTAATGCGTTTAAACCTGCGAGTAAGTAAGATTAGGAAAGTTATTAGGGTAAACTAAATAATTAATTTATATGTTAATGATTTTTAGGTTGTATAATATTGTGTTCAAACTTATAAAATGCATTACTTGTTCGTACATTATCAAATTGGAGCAAAACAACGCGTAGGAACTGGTTCGGAGAGCTTTGGAGCTAATCAAAATTATGTCTAATTTTAAATGATCTTTTAAAATTAGATAAAGCAACACAAAATCATCAATTGAAAATAAAATTGTGAGTTAACTCTCATGCCTTTTGGAATTCTATGATGTGGTTAAAATCATAGTAACTATAATTTATTGTTGATGGTATAAATTGGATGTTTGGATGTCTAGGATGTTATTTGTTGTTGTAAATTGACGTTATTTGTATCTGCGTCGTTGAAATATATTAAATTAAGGGTGCGTTTGATTTTGGACGGGAAGGGGTATTTGGAAGGGGTACTTTGAAGGGTTATTTGAAGGGGAATTATTGCGAACGGGGAATGCGTTTGATTTTATGAAAGAGGCAAATTGAAAGGGGCAGAATTATTATTTTATTATTTATTTATTTGTGTTTATTATAGTTTTTATTGAATGCAGAATTCAAATTGTAGAATTTAAATTTCATAATTCAAACAACAGTACAATGCATAATACCAGTTCATATAAAAAACAATTCAAACATGCAAACACAACACCAAGATAGAAAGCAACAACAAATACACAAGAGAACTATAGCAGTCCAGCCCTCAGCTATGAACATAATGAAAAACAAAAACCCTAAGCTTTGCGGGCTTGTCAATCAGAGAATAAAAAGGGTTGTGGCCCCTTCTATCGTTCTCTGAAAGAACAACCACCACCTCCCACTCGAGATAATCATCATCCTCGTGGCGTAATGCTATGCACAAATCAATAAGCTCATCTCGGTCCATGGAAGGAGAAGCAAAATGAATAGGGCCAACACTGGACCTGACATGCCTACGAGCTGGACGGCTCGAGATCTCAGTAGCATCGCCCCAAAAAAAAGCACCATACATCTGGGCCTCGTGCTGATGGACTGGAGGAGTGCCCGGAACTATGTACAGACATTTGTCAGTACGAATGCATCCTCCAAAAATTCAGTCCAACTCTCTGAATCATGTGGGGGAGCCATCCTTGAATTTGCGATACCCTACTAGCACCATCGCCCACCAATTATCCGTCCTAGCGACGATATCCATCTGCACATTCCATTGCCCGCCATGAATCTGAAGCAGCTTGTTCAACGGATTCTAGTCCCTCTTCATATTGTCAAACTTGTTCTTCATTAACCAGCATTGTAGTCCAAGCCACTACGATGGTTGAACATCGTCTCGATAAGCTGGTACCAATTTCCCAGCATTAGTGGTGTCGTTATTCCATTCGATAATGGAACGTGTAGAGGAGGATTAACATGCAGTCACTTTGAAGAAAAAAATCCACAAAATTATGAAAAAAATATATAACGAAGTTAAGTAGCTAAAATACGCAAATATAATAACAAAAACCTAAAAAAATCGACAGTTGAACGGGGATTTAAGCTTGAATTTTCGAACTGTTTGTGAGACTTAGTGAGGAAAATGTAAGGAGTTGGAGTGAATATATATGGGAGGAAGAAGATGACTAACGGGTCTAGAAATTTCTTTCGCGTCAGACACCTCTGACGTGAAAGCTGACTTTTGAGCGGTTCGTCAATGGTTATACGTGTGGGTCCCACGTTCGACGCGTCCGACTCCAACGTGGACTACCCATTCACGAAATCAAACACTACCTAAAATTCTTATCTCATATGCAATTATTAAATGTTATTGTGGGCTATGATGTGGAGGGAATTAGGTTCGAGGAATCCAACTGGATTCCTCAAATATTTTTGTTGATATTGGATTTCGTATTGTTCATATATAAACTATTTGACCCTAGTTCGGGTAAAATCTGTTTGGATGTTGTTTGCTGAATTTGAATTCAACAATCATTGTTTTTAATCAATAGACAGTATTTATTAAGTAGTTGGCAGCAAATGACCAAATTTCACCTCTTTAAGATGTTAATTTGTCGTTAGGTGAATTTATGCAGTTAAGTTATAAAATTTATTTTTATAATTGAACTAGAGTTTTCAAGTTTATCTTATGTAAGTTTTATAATCGATATGATCGGGTTTTCTTTTTATAATATATCATATTTATTTTATATAGTAAGTTCTTGTGTTTTTTAATGAAGTTTAAATTCCGGGAAGTTAGAAATTTACCCAACGGTTAATGTTTGAAATAATTGTTTTTAAGAAAACAATTGAGCGAGATATTACTGAATTTATTATATTGTTAATTAATTTAAGAAAAAGGATTAGTGAAAATCAGTTAACAAGTTAACTTATGTTCTCAAGTTTAAGTCAAATGTTTAAGCTGAATTTGGTTATCAGATTAATTGTTTACAATTGATCTAATAGAAATAGTTATCTAAACTATATAAGTTTACTTACAAAAACAAATTATTTTTTATTAATGATGTTTTAAGCTAATTAATCAAGTTATTGATCAATAATAAAATTAAATACTATTTTGATAACTATTTAATGGAAATAACTATCCTATTTTTAGTTAATACTGAAGTAAACTACTTTTACTTCAGTTAGTAATAGTTAAAGCGGTTATTTTCTTAAATGGAAATCATTACGGGAAGTAATCCAAATCGCGATGGAATTTTTGTTGAAGCTTGAAAAGGGTTTTATAAGAAGATTTTAAAAGTGAATACAAATTGTTAATAAATTATATTAAAAGAGTTCAAAATTAAGGGTTTTCTTAAATGAGAGTTTACTTAAGAAAAGAGGTAAGTAAAAGTGATCATAATTGATAAGAGATTTTCAAATGAAAGAATGTTTTATAAAACCATATTTTATTGGAATAGTAAATGGGATTAATGTGATATTAAATTAAATATCAGTTTTTAGATTATAAACTTATATCTATCTTTAGATAAGAACGTTGTCGATCAAGGTCTGAGAGGTAAATAAAATACCCTAACTTGAATGATTTCACTATTATCAAGAGATGGTATTAGTTTGTAATGGTACAAAAAATAAAAAGGGTTTTGTGAAAAACATAGCGGTATTCTCAAAGTAAAAGAAAATAGATATGGTATGTAAATACGTTATTCTAAAAGAACTTGGTAATTGTTTTCAAAGTAAAGAAAACATGAGAAATTTGAGGTTATAGTTATCCATTTTGAGATGACTTATGGAATCGGTCTTTAAGAATTGGATAAAATAGTATTAATAAATGGTTTTAATTAAAAGGGCCTAAGCTTCTAATATACTTAACCATAGTATTTGATATTGATAGTATAAAAACCCGACTATCAATGAAATATCCTAAGGGACTTTTTATGAGTTAGTTCGAAGAGATCGAGAAGGGAACTAGACCCAAACCACTATGAACCGAGCGTTTGAAACTAGTTTGCAGGTTGGCTTACAAGATGAAGCATTGAAGACTGTGGATCTTTATGAGCGAAAGAACTATGTATTGAATTTCTCTACATAGTTACCAGAATTATTTGGCAGTGATTTTGTCGTGATTGAAATCTTCGGATTGTAAGGACTACTCGTTACTGATCCTTAGGGTTATTCCTATATAGGATGCGGTAGGTGGGTGCCTTCGGTTCATCCTGTTCCTGGATGACTTATATAGACAAATGTTTGACAGAGTATTTCCTAAGTGTTACGTACATTGATTTTTAAAAATATACCAAATTTAGTGGCGACGAAGAAAACTTATTTTAGCTTAGCACCCAGAGTATATTTATATATGTCAATTAGTGATTTGATGGATTTAACAATGTGACATTCCAAGCAAATAATGATGTGGTGCTCTAAAAGATAAACGTGATCTCAAGCCTCATCAACCGGGAAATGACATAAATCGCGTAGGCAACATGACTATGTGGGTCATTCCTATTAGCATGTATTTTCATCGTCTAGAGAAAATTCATTTGTTTCTTCTGTCACTTCTGTATCTTCGGGAAATGACTAAGTGGGCCCAATCGTTGGTGACAATATATTTGGTACACTCAAGTTGAATTAGTGGTCGGTCATGTGTGGCTGGGTTGGAAGATGTTCATGTTGAATCCCAATGTTTCCTCTCTAGAGAACACTGATCGGGAGGTAGTCTTGTACCTTGTCATGTTGGAAATCCAAACTCCAATACAAGCCACACATTTTTAGATGTATACCAACTATGTTGGAAAGCGAGATGCAAGCTTTCCGGCTATATTCTTATTTATTTGTAGCTTGATAGACATTATTATAAAATCTCTGGATTTTGATATAAATGTGTTTTGGGTATCTTAAGGTAAAAACACGTGCCATGTTTATGTGTGGTCGTGTCTTATGTGAGTTCCATTCTTTCATAGGATTTCCTAAAGTTAAGCAAGTTATTTGAAATATAAATTTATCACTGAAGGTAATCCAGATTGATTCAAGTCGATTTTGCTTTGCTTTAAAATGTGCTCCGGTCAAACCGAGTATATTTTCCAGGTTTGGCTTCACTTGGAATTTTATGAGAGAAGCTAGAGTCGAGACGTATATCCATATTTTCTGGTATTAACTTATTTCCACTGTATGAGTTGTATCGATCAAATGTGTAATCTGATATTGCATAATCATATGTATACAGTTCCTTTTGAGTAAAGGGTTTTAATATATTATATTTTGTCCACTCCACTGTGAGGTTCTATTGTACTCTAATTTTGTGTTGTTACGTCTTCTTCTTATTTTATTCCGATATTTATTTATTTCTTATTCTCACCCTCTAATTTTTTTCTATTAACTATCCGAGTTTCAACACTTGGCTTTGGCAAGTAATACAGAATTATGTATTATTGTCGAAATTCGATCATCGAATTTACACTGGACCATTACAAGTTTATTCTAAACTGTTTCACTAAAACCTATTTTCAAGTTAATTCTGTTTTAATTCAAACTAGTTTGGATTAAAACTATTTTATTTCAAACTTTTTCCTACTAAAACTATTTTCAGTTAAAATTATTTTTAAATTTAACTGTTTCGCAAACAATTTTTAGTTTAACTATTTTTAAACTCAAAGCATTTTTAATCTAGAAATATTTTTGATTGAAATATAAAATGAACATGGCTTGGAAAATGACAATCTGTTTGTTGAAGAGATCAAGATTGGATATTAGCATGCTTTATGTCAGTATTGGAACCAATTTAACAACTATGTACATGGAATATGAGAATGCAGTAATTGGATTGGCGAATGTTTGGTAGATTTGAAGAAAGAGAATGATGACGAGGAGCCTTGATATTTGTGTTAAATTTAAATAACTAAAACATGAGCCATGCTTGACCAATAAGGTTCGCTAACTTTGGCCGGCACACTTCTTCGTATTACTATCTTGATTTTGACTTAACTGGTGCACTTAGGTTTGATTTTGTGGAGTGTTGTTCACGGTCGACTGCAAGGAGTTTCAACCGATCAAGGTGGAGAAAACCGGTAGAATTCTACCTCGAGTATTTCCTTACGTGCCTTGTCATGCTTTTTTCTCTATACGAGACCACTACAATTTTGATTTGTACTGTACCTATTAGGGACCCTATGACGGCTTCTAATTTACGGTTGAGTTATGATACAGTCATATACTATATGCATATAAAATGTGTCAAAGGGATATAGGTAACGCCTTAATGTAATTTTCAATATTATACTTTACTGACAGATGTTACATATATTAAAAATAAAAATATTACATATATTGTGTATCCTACTATAATGGATTATTTAACATGATCCTTAGGAGATGGAAAATCTCGTAACACATCTTAAGTTATTTATACCCTTATTTCATACATTTGATTTGATTTATATTAGAATTTTTTTTCTGGCTCGAGTACATCGTTGTTCATTATGCTCGGGTCAGTCTAAGTTGTTTCAGTTTATGTAAAGAGATTGTTCTATAGTTAAAGATGAAGGGAAACAATTTGTATTTACTAGTGTTATTGTAACGACCTGGCATTTTGTCCGTACCAAGTCGGTAATTAAACCAACCTGAAACGCTCAAAACGTCATATTGTTATTTGGCTTACACGGTTTAAGTAGAACAGACGTAGAATCACAGAGTACAAAATTGTAGCGAAATAAAATTTCTCATATTTATCAGAGTTGTACATAAAATTTGCAAAGCGGAAAATAACAAAAATTTATACATAGATTTTTACATGAACATATTTTACACCTTTGTCCAACGTAGCGCGAGCATGCATCTTTGTGTGTCGTCTTCACGTGCCTCACCGGTTCGTTGCGAGCTGAACACTTCTAAAATCTGCAACGCTCGTATCTGACCCGAGAGTATTGCATAAAAGAAAAACACAACAAACACTCGGGTCATGATTAAACTTATTTCAAGTAAGTCATTTCGATAAACAATAAAATATAATTAGTTTAATCCTACAAGTTATTCAATAATTCGAGCATATTACCCATAGGCTGTCAAAATAAATATTGGCAAGACAGAACATCATGAATGCATAGCGTGCGTGGACCGGTTAAAAAGTTAATAGCATATATAAGAAATGGGACAACACTCGATGTCGGAATAGCAACAAGTTATATAATTACCAAATCCCAAGTATGTGCAAGTATTCTTGGATACCCAAAATTTGGTGCGTATCCAGTTAAATAAACATGGTATTGCCCATGCATGTATCAATTTTAGCGTCGGACTTCATGGTAGTATGTAGTGACAATAAGGGAACCACATAAGCAACAAGTATACTCGTTGGCTAGAAAACGGTAAAATAGGAAGATGAAGTAGTAGCAAACTGGTTCCAAAATTACATGTATGTTTAATTTGTATAGTGCTAACAAAATCAATACAGAGGTACAATAGTTAACATGTTCAGGCTTCTTTAACTAATTAAAAGCATGCATCAGGGAATGACAACAACCCATGCAGCATGTACTAAATGCCGCCACTACTACCCATGCAGCAAATCTACACGCACTCAACACACCACAAACGCTACATGCAACAATAGTACTAAAACATGTATGAGTAACGTGTTCTTAAATAGTCAAAAAGGGAAGTTTATCTACCAAATACACTACTGCTACTGAATATAGTTTTCTGGGATTTTTTTTAAAAGAGTGGATATGTATTAATAAAGTTTCGGTCTCAGTACTGTTATTCCCTTCCAGACTTTATTCACCTAGGCTTATATCCATCCAATTTTACGAAGCATCAACATATAAGAACAAGGCAACAACTAACGACCCCACAACCAACACGCACTAGCCAATAGTCAAAACAAAGATCATACTTAGTGGAGGACAAAGTGACGAACTTGAAAAGTGTTTAATCGTATTCGTGAGTGGATTAACACTCACCTGTAGTCGACGACGGAGCAGGTTTGACGACAGCAGATGGATGCGGTGGCGATGAGACCGGGCTCGGCGCATGCTTCAATGGACTAATGGAGGGTGAAGGCTTGGATTTGAGGAGGCAGAGCAGCACCTTCCGTTGCTGCAGTAAGCTAAAGGCCGGACCGGAAATCTGAGAAGTAGTGACAACGATCAGGCGGCACAAGGGTCTGATGGCAAATGGTTTGCTCGCGGTTTGAAGGCGGGTGGACAGATGAAGGTAAAAGAGGCAAGCGGCGAAAGGAGGCATCGCGTCGAGGCCAGTGGAGGGGCAGAGGCTCGGCGGTCTTGCTTGCGAGCGACGATAGGCGGAGGTGATGCGGTTTGGTGCTCGAGACACGGTTATTAGATTTTTGAAGGAGTCCGAACTTGAGCTTAAGAAGGTGGAGCCATTAAATTGATTTGGGAAAGAAATTGAATTGTTTTAATTTGGAGGAGTTGAACTAACGGCTGATGGGGAATTAGAGAGATGGGAAAAGGTTGAAGTGAACGAAGAACTGATCGTGGCGAGGGGCGAATTTTTAGTGCGGTGGCCATTAGTCAATTTAGGGATTAAAGATTTTGAGGAAGGAGGATTTTCTCTGAAGGAAAAAATGGTGATGATTGGAAAAGGGACACGGGTTGGAAAAATTGACGGCGTAAATTACTGGTGGGCGTGCGTTATTTATAAATTAAATTTAGGGGTAATTTTGTATATTAAACCAAGGACACTTGTCTTCATAGAATTTTCATTTACATGCATTACAACACCTATGGAGACACATGTTATTATTTAAAAATTCCTTAAATGCATGTATGACACAAATAACCTATTTATTTATTTAATTAAAATTTAATTTTAGTAACAACATTTATGTAAACCATTTTAGACACTTGTATATGTAACCATAGTATAAGATGTTATTACACTCCATATAACACATATAAAAATATATTTATATAATTAAAAATTGGAGTCTTATAAAATAGTAAACTGGAAATTGATGTTTTAATAGATTTTTATAAAAGTCACCAAATTTTACGTCTAAATCTAAATACAAATATTAATTTTAACATTGAAACTTAAATTTAAATTATATTTTAAACATTGAAGTTTTCTGGGCCGTTACAGTTATTTACTGAATTATTTAATCAGTGTCGGCCCTATTACAAGCTCATTACAACAAATTGACCATGTTAAGAAGTTGTAATAGACTAAAATCTTTTACAATTTTTTGCACCGTTGCGACACTGTTGTGAAATGTAATATTTTACAACTGCTTTCCACCATTGTAATAAACTTTATTACAACTATTTATAAATGTTGTAATATATCTTATTAAAAGTATTATTTATAGTTGTAATATATCCACAAATCATATACACAATATTAATGAAAGAATTCATTTTAGAACGTATTGTCTACAAAACTGAAGATATCAAACAAACTTAAAACATGAACCAAAATAATATACTAAAATTTTCAAACTCTCATCATTTTTTTACATAATACATTGAATTTATAAATCATACAGATAGCTCAAGTACATTGATGGATAGTAGCATAAGTTCATAAAGCATCACACGTACATCAAATACATAATTTCGCAAGAGCAGCATGCAAGTCCATGATATCCATCTCATGTAAGATGAGAAGTTACGCATACCGATGACACGAACACTACAGCCTAAAGCACCTTGGATTGATTTGATATTATATCCTTGCTTTCCAATTCTTTGCATTTTTGGGTAGCTCCTGCAAGTAGTCTTGTTACTTCTAGAATACTTGTTATAGAGGGAGCAAGAGCTTCTCCAACTAATCCATCTATGATACGACTATGAACTTCTAGAAGAGCATCAATCACAGGAGGAATCGGAAGATCGGGTTCACCCTTTGCTGAGACTATGACCTATTTGGTAAAAGCAACGATACATCAGCTATAAGAAAAGTAATCTATAAAGCACCAAGCTGTGTTTTAACTCCAGCATCAAGACAACCAACAATAATTTTGATTACAAACTCTAACTTCAACATCATTTTGATTGCAAAATCTAATTTCAACTTCAGCATCAACTGTAACCTCAATTCAATTTGTAATCCTATCCAATTTTCATTTGGATAATCTACCAACAGACATAAATATAAAGCTAAATCACAAGTACTCGTATCTTAAATGCTCTTTCCATAAGACATGCATATTTTCAAAAAGAATATAAGATTATACTTAATGATAAGAATCAAAAGTACTCATGTCTTACAAACCCATTTTCAGGAGAAGCCAACTTCAAGCCATTGATCTCAACATAGCTACAGGGTCTCATTTTCCCTGCATCAACTTTAGACCTTAATTTTGCATCACTGCAAGTATTCTCATCGTCTGCGGTATGATACAAATGGAACTTATAGTGATATCCACTTAAAATTATGGGCATGACAAATATAAAACTGCTAATGTATCACTCACCTTACCAAACCTAGGAACACCATGAATAAAAAGACAGAACCCCAAACCATTGTTTGCCACAAACAACACCTTTGATGAATGAAGCTATTTCACCACAAAATAAGCTCAACAGTCAATAAAATGGCTCAAATCAAGCATCATATTGTGTGATGGTATACAAGCATATCGTAGATGCTTATTTCTGCAAGGTAAAGATTTAGGCAACGTCGCCAACTATAGTGTTTGCTCCACCTTTTCCAAGTCAGTTTGTTTAGGGTGTCTAACGGCTCTAGGATCTTCTTTATCCCGATCTTGTGAAGACAATGTTATTCCTTTACTAGATTTCAAAGAAGAAGAAAAGAAAACTTTATAGAATAATATAAATAATACATATAAACAATTAAGCCTGATAAAAGTACATACTGCAGCCAACTCATGGTTTATCTGTCATTTCGATTAGCTGAAGAGAGCTCAATTTTCTTTCTGTTGCTGCCAATATCTGTAAGAGGCGGCCATACAGGATTCCTTGAATTAATCTCCTACGACTTCACCGTAGGGTTTCCGTTAACCATGAAATAATTTCTGTCATTCTTTAAGGGTCGAGGTTTTCTTCGTGATGTCACTAGTTGAAATCCATCTGCATCAATCAGCGGAGGGGAAGAGATTGTTGGAAATTCGTGCTCTGTTGACTCGAAGACGGCAGGGAGATTCAATGTCGATGGTCTTGGTTCAGTTACCAAATTACTGGAAATTGGGAGATCTAGATTTGGCGGGTTATGAGCTGCTAATTTATTAGGAGAGGCTAAAGATTTCAGACGTTTTCTATATAGCTTTTAGGGTTGGGGTTAATCGGTTTCATAGAAGGAGGTTGGGATTCATGCTCCCTGGAAGTGGAGGTATGTTGTCGGCAAGAGAAATCCGGAGGATCAAGAAGAATTAAAGCGGTCATCACTGGGCTCGGCGGCGGAGGAGGAGGTTGGAAAGGAGGATGCGGACGTGGTTCTATTTGCCAGGATAGAAGTCATCATTTTTTTATGTCGGTTTAAAGGGAGGTTTGTATGATTAAATTTGGGTTTTGATGAATGGAGGGAAGATGAAAATTTCTGTAATAACCAGGAAAATGTGAACCAATTTAAAATTTTTAAATTTGGTTATTACCAAAGAATTTGAATAATTGAAATAGCATATTTCAATAAAATAAAGAATTGGGTATAGTAAGGCAGTTTGAAATTTTGAATACGAACTTTGTCTGACTGTACCGGGTGGAAAATATAACGGATTTTAGCGAAAATGAAAATATTTAAATCTATTTATGAATACCTTTCTAACGAATCTGAAGAATCGAAGTTTCATAGCGGGAATCAAAAGTTATGGCCAAATGAATTTTCAGAAGGGTCGCTATATAGCATATATAGCCCATGAAAATTTATATTTTGCATACGACCTCGGAATTCGACGAAACCACTTTTGTTGGGTCCAGGATGTCAAACTATTGCTAGGTTTCAAATTTCATAATTTTTGAAGCTAGTATGTGAGCGGGGCAAAAGAAAATGTGATTGGTCAATTTCTGTTAAAATGGGTCGACCTAAAAATGGCCGTTTTTCAAACGAGATCAGAATTTGACGAAACTGGTTTTGTTAGGACCGTATCGTCAAAACAAAGCTAGATTTATTTTTCTGGAATTTTTCAATTCAGTTTGTGGCCCTGGCAAATTGAAATGTACGTTCAAATTAAATATTAAATGTTTTATATTTTAATTTGAAAAATAACTGACCGTAACAGTCGAATTGGCCAACGAAACATATCCCATTCTGTCCGGAATGGGGGTATTTAGCTAGGGGCGACAGTCGTTGGGTTTGATTTCGAGTTCATTTGTAAAAACCCTATTTAAAATTTCCTATAAAGCCTCGACCAATAGGATTTTTCCTTTTAAAAAAAAAATATCTCAAAAAAACCCTAGCCGCCAAGCGATATCGACGGTTCCTCGAGCTCGAACCTTCCCCTTCGTTTTCCCGCTGCCACAGGCGAAGTTAGGCCGCACCACCACCACCACTCCACTCGCCTTCGTCCCCTCTTCACATCCGACCCAGTTTCGCCACCATCAGAAGCGCCGCCATCGAGTTCTGACGCTCCGAAGTCGGCGCGTTTAAGCCGCCGCCTAGGGTTCATCTCGACGTCGAACTGGAAGAGACTGGTGGTGCCAGAAAGCCCTTCCCTCCCTCGTCGACGTCCGACAATCTGATCGACCTATCGAGCAACGAATCGAGAGAAAAATCAAAACCTAAATTTGAGCAGGTTTGAAAACTAACGGGTTATGTAATTTTGAATTGTTTTTACACTATAAAGCGTTGCAAAACTTTGAAAAATAATATCTTTTTCGTTCGTTAACGAAATTCGATGAAACAGGAGACACCGTGACCGCAAGGGGGCTCTCTACCATCTAGAAGAAGCCGCGGATTTTTCTGATCTTCCTACGATTTTTAGCACTGCAATAACCAATGTGAGGAATCTAAACTAAATTGTGTGAATGGAATCGCGTTGTATAAATTATATAAGCGAAGTGTAAATTATATACGCATTGTATACCTCATGTACATGTGTTGTATAAGTTATATTAGCGATGTATAAATTATACAAGCGTTGAATGAAAAATGTATGCTTTGAATTGTGATGAAATGCAAGTGAATTATAATATAATATATATATATATATACACTCCCCTCATCCACAGACCATGGACGATATTTATTGCTTGTGATTGACGTGATATTATATGGTATGACGATTGGTTGGAAATAATTGTTTGTGGTTGATATTGTGGTTGAAAATACCTTTGTGGTTGAAAAATACCTTTGTGGTTGAAACAAATTAGGATAGGATTGTGGAATTGAAAATAAAACATGCCGCCTGCATGCGAACTAGATGCATGATCCCCATTGTCAAAAACCGCGAGGTTTTAAGGTAGAGCGAGGAGCCGTACTTGGGACGGTCCCGGTTTTAACTACCCTGCCGTTATGCTACCAAAATTTTCTGAAATATACGTGTGTTAGAATAATTTTCATTCGTTGAATAAAAATTCATGTGTTGAATATTATTTGAATTTAAACAAATAGTTTTAGCGATAAAAATCACATTTTTTATATATATTCAAACTATAGCGAATATTCATGTGTTGAGTTGAAATCCATTCGTTGAATAAAAATTCATGTGTTGAATATTATTCGAATTTAAACAAATAGTTTTAGAGATAAAAATCACATTTTTTATATATATTCAAACTATAGCGAATATTCATGTGTTGAGTTGAAATCCATTCATTGAATGAAAATTTATGTGTTGAATATTATTTGAATTTAAACAAATAGTTTTAGCGATAAAAATCACATTTTTTATATATATTCAAACTATAGCGAATATTCATGTGTTGAGTTGAAATCCATTCGTTGAATAAAAATTCATGTGTTGAATATTATTCGAATTTAAACAAATAGTTTTAGCGATAAAAATCACATTTTTTATATATATTCAAACTATAGCGAATATTCATGTGTTGAGTTGAAATCCATTCGTTGAATAAAAATTCATGTGTTGAATATTATTCGAATTTAAACAAATAGTTTTAGCGATAAAAATCACATTTTTTATATATATTCAAACTATAGCGAATATTCATGTGTTGAGTTGAAATCCGTTCGTTGAATAAAAATTCAAGTGTTGAATATTATTCGAATTTAAACTAATAGTTTTAGCGATAAAAATCACATTTTTTATATATATTCAAACTATAGCGAATATTCATGTGTTGAGTGGCAATTCATTCGTTGAGTTGAAATTCATGTGTTGAATATTATTCGAATTTAAACAAATAATTTTAGCGATAAAAATCACATTTTTTATATATATACAAACTATAGCGAATATTCATGTGTTGAGTTGCAATTCATTCGTTGAGTTGAAATTCATGTGTTGAATATTATTTGAGTTTAAACAAATAGTTTTAGAGATAAAAATCACATTTTTTTTATATATACAAACTATATCGAATATTCATGTGTTGAGTTGCAATTCATTCGTTGAGTTGAAATTCATGTGTTGAATATTATTTGAATTTAAACAAATAGTTTTAGCGATAAAAATCACATTTTTTATATATATTCAAACTATAGCGAATGCTCATGTGTTGAGTTGAAATCCATTCGTTGAATAAAAATTCATGTGTTGAATATTATTCGAATTTAAACAAATAGTTTTAGCGATAAAAATCACATTTTTATATATATATATATACAAACTATAGAGAATATTATGTGTTGAATTGAAATTCGTTCGTCGAGTTGAAATTCATGTGTTGAATGTTATCGTATTTTAAAATAAAATGAATAGACAATAAAAACTACATTTTTATTGTGAATTTGAAGTGTTAAAAACATTCACGTGTTGAATAAATATTTTTGATGATAAAAATATTTATTTTATCATGTATACGCTTTGATAAAATACACACGTGTTGAAATAAATAATAGTTTGCTAGAAATATTATTATTAGCTTTGCTCTGCATATATATATATACATGTGTTGAACAGGAAAAATGGATTAGCTGTAGAGTAAAGAAATTATTTGCGTGCCCGACAAATAGGTAAACCTTGATGAGTTGGCTGCGCAATTTTATTTTTATATCAACTCCTGTGAATGCCATTGGATGCGGAGTGCTGGTTATTCTGTGTGAAATAATAAATATCGCCATAGGATAGTAACAATTAATTTTGAACTACACTACATGGCATACTTCTTGACGATAGGCATAATTCATCATATTCCATATAAGCAATTGGTGCTTGTTTGACGAGGTGGAAGATTTACCATACGAGCGAGAGGCTTGTATGGCGATGACTATATACTACAGGTTGAACTGATGACTGATATGGACTATATAAAATATAACAGTAAATTGCCAGATTAATAAAAACCCCACACGGGTCTGGAGTTAGCGAAATATTTGAAGTGAAAACGAAGTTGAAAATATAGAATGAACTATAGTTGGAATTATAGAATGAACTATATTTATATATATAAATATAAATATAATTAAAAGGAATCGAAGCCGTGCAGTTCGTGTTTCGGAATCGTAATTTGAAACGATTAGTACGAGAAATCCGACCATCGGATTTTCCCGAAACCGCAACCGCTGGGTTCGCCTTGGAAATATCTTCCCAACGGCACCAACCTTGTAAAAATCCAACGGTTGGATTGTCCGGAATGTTTAATTCAAATCTGAAGAAAGACAGCGCCAGAATCGTTTATATTTATATATAAATATAAATATAATTAAATTAAATCGAATAACGACGCTGCAGTTCGAATTTTGAAACCGTAACTTCAAACGACTAGTGTGGGAGATCCGACCGTCGGATTTTCCCGAAACCGCAACCGCTGGGTTCGATTTGGGAATATCTTCCCACTGATATAGACTTTGTAGAAATCCAACGGTTAGATTTTCCGATGTGTGTAAAACAAATTAGGGGAAAAACAGCGCCAGTGCCACGGCACGACATGAAATGTTGTTTAATTAAATATGGCCATTTTTAAATAAATAAAAATGGCGAAAAATCGTTATAAAATATTATAAGCAACATAGATTGCAATAAACCAATTGGGCTTGAATTGTTTGATATTTGATGGTTGTATGTGCTTGACACGAAAATAACACTAAAGAACTGAAAGATGGATGTTGAATAATATAACCATGGAAAGAATCGATTTAAATCCTAATGACGTGAATTATTTGAAAAGGCCGAGCTAACCCTCATTTCAAATAATTTATCGAGCGATTCGAATTGGAAAATGCAAAGACGATTCAAGACCGACGATCTTCGTATCGGTTGGATGGGCGCTGCTGAGGTTCCTGACCGGAGTAGCAACCGTAAAGGAACGGAGGTAGTAGCCGTCTGAACGTATGTGTTGATTGTACGGATATACGAGGAATTTGACACCTCCGGTTTCGTTCAGACCCAGAATGGACTTGTAAATGGACCGTGTGTCTGACATTGGATTTTGTTCTATACTGATTGATCTCTGTTAAATATATATCTGTTTGGCGGCGGAGAATTTATTCTTTTGCTTAACGCCCTTCTCTGAGACATACAAGCTCAGAGGTTATATATCGATGGAAATCAATCATATGGAGTGGACTGCCTATGTGGCATGCCAAAATGCTGTGATCAGGGCTTCTGTTGCAAAGCAAAGTCTTGTGGATGATGATCAAAGCACGGTCTACGTGGCCTAGCTTTGCGTATTTCGTAGATTCGCGAGCCTCACACCCCGGTATGAGTTAAAAACAGGATATGGACTACAGGGAGAGCACGACGTTTCTTTCTAGCTATGGTGGTGTCAGTGACTTACCAGCCCTGACATATATATCTACTTTTCACCTTTGTGGTTGTTGGAATGCGAGGCGCCTCGATTATAGGTCTGTAAGGACCGTGAAACGTGTGTTCAGGCATAATTAATCCTCAAACGTAAGAGAGGACTGGCCCTGAAGCATCCAGGGGTTACCCAGAGTGCGTAGTCCTGAGGCATTTGCTAGAATGTCTCAAAGCGGAGAGGAGCTTGCCCCTTGCCTCGACTCATGACGGAAATCCAATTTCCAATACGAGATAATGGACTCGATTGTAGAACTAGTATGGTGACATAGTAGATGGTAGCTATGCCGCCTATGATTGATATTTATGATGCTATTCATTTTTGAAACATATATGCACTAGTAATAATATCAATTGATTTTGCTTTATACGTATCAAGCATGTTTGGCCATTATAAGGTCAAACTCTATCCTCCGGCTTGCGTTGCATTGTATGATGGGACCTGGGTCTAATAATGGCTTCATTCTTTTAAAAAGCATTGCGTTGTTTTAAAGAATTTACTTTGTTTTAAATGCACTAGCAATCACTGGAGTAAACCCGTTCCGCGAAACTGGCGTGGTCCTATGATTTGCTTACTACCGTTGTTTAAACTGTTAAATAGATTCCTCATACCAGTCCCCATGACTGACTCGTTGTTTGTTTCACTTTGCAAACGCGGGTGCCCTTATTTTCACACGGGCAGCCTAGTTCACAGGTGACAGGTTGGTTTTGGCTCTGCACTGTTGCATAGAGTGCATTTTGGCTCATGGCGAGGCTGACTTCACAGTGATGACTTGGACATTTTCCTCCATTATTGTACTTATATTATGATTCCGCCACTGGCGATGCAGACTGATTTACTTTCAGTATTTATTATTGTATGTATATGTACCGCCTTCGGCGATGTAGACTGATACCCTTATTATGTCTCACTACATGTATGTATTCCGCCTCTGGCGATGATGACTGATCACTTCCCTTTTTTTTACTAAGTTATATCCTACGCTGTGCTATTGTAATTTTGTTACATGTTGTGATTCCGCTGTCATATCCATGTAAAATTATTCTATTTATTGTTTTTGCTATTATCTGTACTCTGCTATGATGATTAATGTGTTATATTCCAATGATTATCCTTAATACCGCCCCTCGGATTTTGGGATCGTCACAGTTGGTATCAGAGCTTTGGTTAACCTTAGTTCCGGTATCTAACACATTAAACACCTCGTCAGAATAGAATCAGTAGTGTTCTAAGGCGAGTAGCTCATTAGAGATAGGATTAGCAATGTCCTAGAATGAGCTAAGCAGATTAGCAAATCAATTTGATCAGTACATCATTATCTTTCCTTATGTTCCCCTGCTTTATCAAATATGAAAATTATCAAATCTGTGAGTTTGACTCTTTTCTTGCTTATACAGTACTCTTTTTGATGGCTACACGAGCAGCAGCTAGAGGAGGCCGTGGAGGCCGAGCAGGAGTAGCAGGAGGACGGGGGAATATCCCCGTAGTTGAGGGAGGCCCTATTGTTCAGCCACCAGCACCCGAGGACTTCGAGCTAGACAGAGTAGCGAAGAGGTATAGGAACCTTGGTGGAAAACCCTTTTCTGGCATGGGTACAATGACAGAGGCTATAGCTTGGTTGAAGACCTGTGAAAAGATCTTTGAAGGAATGGGATTGGGGACCAACAACAAAGCACGACTAGGTATTTGGCTCCTACAGGAAGAAGCAGAGTTGTGGTGGGATGCCATCACCTCAGAGGATGCAGCAAGTACTGTAAGAACCTGGGAGCAATTCAAAACCATGTTAAACGAGAAGTTTGTACCTGAGCAGGCTCTAGAGAGGATGCGAGAGAAGTTTGCTAATCTCCAGCAAGGAGATCTCTCTATTCAGGATTACCTCAATAAATTCACCCAGTTGTCACGCTATGCCCCAGAGCTTATTATGACTAACAAAGCAAAGAACAAGAGATTTATATTTGGGCTAAAGCGCAAGTACCATGACCGAGCCATGAGCAACATCAAACTTTCCTTCTCAGAATTGGTAGAGATGGCTTGCAATTACGAAGATATGGATGAAAGGCACGCCAGCCAAGACCGCGCCAAAAGCCAAGCTGGAAATAAGCGCAAGGCTTCAGCAGATCAGCCAGAGTCTAGCATTACAGCGGCCGCTACTCAGAAACCTGGAAAGATACCGAAAGGGAATTGCTACAACTGCGGGAAGCCAGGTCATTTTTCTAATGTTTGCAAAGCCCCGAGGAAGCCAAAGGAAAATCCAGACTCAGCCGAATGCTACAACTGCCATAAGAAAGGGCACTACAGCAGGAACTATCCTCTGAAGCAGAATGCACAAGTGGCTCATGTGTATGACGGGGGGCCCCGCCAGCTACCACCGATGGATCAGGTAAACCCGAAGTCTTGGGAGGTACCCTTACCATTAAAAATATTCCTATTTCTGTACTTTTTGATACTGGTGCATCACGTAGCTTCATTTCTAGTAACACTGTTAAGAAGTTAAAGTTAAAAGTAAGAAAGCTTAAAGAACCGATTAAAGTTCAAAACCCGATAGGAGGTTCTATTAGTCTCAGTTCGTACTGCTGAGTGCCTATCTCTTATGCATGTTACAAGTTTCCCATACACTTAATCATCATGGATTTATCGGAATTCGATGTTATTCTCGGTTTGGAATGGTTAACCAAATATAAGGCCGAAGTTAGATGTGCCGAAAGAATCGTTAAAGTCGAAACGAAGCTTGGACCTATATATATACCATGTCATGGCTCAGAAATTAATAGAATAGAATTTTGGTCTTCTTTAGAAGTTACTCCCCCTTCATTAGAAAAGATACCGGTCGTTAAAAACTATGCGGATGTGTTTGAAGAGGTAGAAAACTTACCGCCGCAAAGAGAAATTGAATTTAGGATATACTTAATTCCTAACGCCCGACCAGTAGTGCATCCAATTAGAAGAATGGCCCCAAAAGAAAAAGAAGATTTAGGTAGTCAAACCCGAGAATTGCTTTGGAAAGGTCTGATCAGACCAAGCTTTTCAGCTTGGGAAGCAGCTGTAGTATTTGTCCCGAAATCAGACGGTACTCTAAGACTTTGTGTTGATTACCGAGATCTCAATAAACAGACACTGAAGAACAAATATCCCTTGCCACGTATAGATGATCTGTTAGATCAAATAAATGGAGCAACAGTATTCTCCAGAATGGACCTAGCTACAGGTTTCCACCAATTACGTATAGCCGAAGACTGTGTTCCTTTGACAGCCTTCAGGGGTCCCGATTTATTCTACGAATGGTTAGTAATGCCGTTCGGCTTGTGTAACGCTTCGGCATACTTCGTCGATCTTATGAACAGAGTGTTCCGTGGTGTATTGAATAAATTTGTTCTAGTCTTCATCGATGACATTTTAATCTACTCCAAGTCGGAAGGCGAACATGCAAAACATTTAGAACAAGTGTTGAAAATTCTTAGGAAAAATGTCTTAAAAGCTAAATTTTCTAAGTGTGTCTTCTGGCAGGATGAAGTTAAGTTCCTAGGCCATGTCGTATCAAAAGAAGGGATTGCTGTAGATCCAAGCAAAATTACAGCGATTCAGAACTGGAAACAACTTACTACCCCCACAGAAGTTCGAAGTTTCCTAGGATTGGCTAGTTACTATCTGAAATTTGTTCAGGATTTTTCAAAGATATCTGGAGTATTGACAAAGCTTACAAAGAAGCATGAGAAATTCAAATGGACTCCCGAATGTGAAGAAGCTTTCCAAGAGCTGAAACTGAAGTTGACAACTGCTCCAGTATTGACAATTATAGAAGGCAACCAAGACTTGACTGTATGGACAAACGCTTCTATTAGAGGGCTAGGCGCAGTATTAATGCAAAAAGGCCAAGTGGTCGCTTATGCCAGCCATCAGCTGAAGCCGCATGAAAGAAACTATGCAACTCATGATCTTGAGTTATTAGCTATCGTGTTTGCTTTAAGAATCTGGAGGCATTATTTATTGGGTGAGAAGTTCGAATTATTTACAGATCATCAATCCTTGAAATATCTATTCACTCAGAAAGATCTAAACTTGAGACAACAGCGTTGGTTAGAATTCCTTGCAGCATATGATTTTGAAATTCTATACACTCCAGGGAAAGCCAATGTTGTAGCAGATGCGCTTAGCAGAAAGAATGAAATCATCACCAGTTTTGTCATCACGTCTTCATTAATTGACAGGATCTTGACTCTACAGAAAGACGATGAATTTATTCAAAGAATCAGTCAGAGAGTCAAGGGAGGTGAATCCACAAGTTTCCGACTCGATGACAAAGGAGTTCTAAGATTGAAGGGCAGAATTTGAATCCCAAATCTTCCAGAGCTTCGAAGAGAAATACTTGATGAATGCCACAAGTCCAAATTAAGTATCCATCCCGGTGTGAGAAAAATGTATAACGATATCAAACGCACATTCTGGTGGAGAGCTTTGAAAAGAGATATTTCATTATATCTTAGTAGATGCCCCACTTGTCAGCTAGTTAAGAGCGATCAGCAGAAATTAGCTAGACTATTACAACCATTAGAAATTCCAGGATGGAAGTGGGAGCAAATTTCGATGGACTTCATTGATGGCTTGCCTCGAACTAGGAAAGGAAACGACAGTATATGGGTAATCGTAGATCGCTTCACGAAGACTGCCCATTTCATACCTGTCCGATCCAACAGAACGGCTTAAAGTTTAGCACAGATTTACTTCAAAGAAATAGTTAAACTACATGGAGTGCCGCTCAATATAGTCAGTGATAGAGACCCCATATTTACTAGCAAATTCTGGGAAGCATTCCAGACAGGATTGGGAACCAAATTAAATTTAAGCACCGCTTATCACCCACAGACAGATGGCCAAACTGAGCGGGTGAATAGAATTTTAGAAGATTTACTGCGGGCTTGCATTATTGATTTTGGAGGCTCATGGGAAGATCACTTACATTTAGCCGAATTTTCTTATAACAATAGCTATCAAGCAAGTCTGGGAATGTCTCCATTTGAAGCATTATACGGTAGACCGTGCAGATCTCCCGCATGTTGGGTAGAACCTGGCAACAGACTTGTGTTAGGGCCCGATATGATTCGAGAAGCATCGGATAAAGCAATTTCATTAAAAAGCAATTGAAAACCGCACAAAGCTGACAGAAAAGTTATGCTGATGCGAGAAGAAGGGATTTATCGTTTGCCGTTGGCGATTATGTTTATTTAAGAGTTTCTCCAATGCGGGGAGTAATCAGATTTGGCAAGACTGGGAAGTTGGCACCGAGATTTATTGGTCCCTTTCCTATACTTGAACGGATTGGAACTCTAGCATATAGGGTTTCATTACCTGATTGGTTGCCTGGTGTTCATGATGTGTTCCACGTGTCTCAACTCAGGAAACATGTTCATGATCCAGATCTTGTTGTGGAAGAAGCAGCGCAATAGGATATATACATAACTCCAGAATTAGCGCTCAGAAGAGAGCCATTAATGATAGTTGGCAAAGAAACTAGAGAGCTAAGGAGCAAAAAGATTCATTTAGTCAAAGTGCAGTGGAGTAGTGATCCTAGAGACTGTACTTGGGAGACTGAGGAAAGCATTAAACAAGCCTGCCCCAAATGCAGAGTGGACATCTCTGACTAACTCCGGTGCAAGGTACCTTTACAATACTTTGCATTTACATTTTATTTCCTACTTAGCTGTTATTTCCTTTTCGAGGACGAAAAGTTTTAAGTGGGGGAGATTGTAATAACCCGGAAAATGTGAACCAATTTAATTTTTTTAAATTTGGTTATTACCAAAGAATTTGGATAATTGAAATAGCATATTTCAATAAAATAAAGAATTGGGTATAGTAAGGCAGTTTGGAATTTTGAATACAAACTTTGTTTGACTGTACCAGGTGGAAAATATAACGGATTTTAGCGAAACTGAAAATATTTAAATCTGTTTATGAATACCTTTCTAACGAATCTGAAGAATCGAAGTTTCATAGCGGGAATCAAAAGTTATGGCGAAATGAATTTTCAGAAGGGTCGCTATATAGCATATATAGCCCCTGAAAATTTATATTTTGCATACGACCTCGGAATTCGACGAAACCACTTTTGTTGGGTCCGGGATGTCAAACTATTGCTAGGTTTCAAATTTCATAATTTTTGAAGCTAGTATGTGAGCGGGGCAAAAGAAAATGTGATTGGTCAATTTCTGTTAAAATAGGTCGACCTAAAAATGGCCGTTTTTCAAACGAGCTCAGAATTTGATGAAACTGGTTTGGTTAGGACCGTATCGTCAAAACAAAGCTAGATTTATTTTTCTGGAATTTTTCGATTCAGTTTGTGGCCCTGGCAAATTGAAATGTACGTTCAAATTAAATATTAAATGTTGTATATTTTAATTTGAAAAATAACTGACCGTAACAGTCGAATTGGCCAACGAAACATATCCCATTGTGTCCGGAATGGGGGTATTTAGCTAGGGGCGACAGTCGTTGGGTATGATTTCGAGTTCGTTTGTAAAAACACTATTTAAAATTTCTTATAAAGCCTCGACCAATAGGATTTTTCCTTTAAAAAAAATATCTCAAAAAAACCCTAGCCGCCAAGCGATATCGACGGTTCCTCGAGCTCGAACCTTCCCCTTCGTTTTCCCGCCGCCATAGGCGAAGCTAGGCCGCGCCATCACCACCACTCCACTCGCCTTCGTCCCCTCTTCACATCCGACCCAGTTTCGCCACCATCAGAAGCGCCGCCATCGAGTTCTGACGCTCCGAAGTCGGCGCGTTTAAGCCACCGCCCAGGGTTCATCTCGACGTCGAACTGGAAGAGACTGGTGGCGCCAGAAAGCCCTTCCCTACCTCGTCGACGTCCAACAATCTGATCGACCTAACGAGTAATGAATCGAGAGAAAAATCAAAACCTAAATTTGAGCAGGTTTGAAAACTAACGGGTTATGTAATTTTGAATTGATTTTACACTATAAAGCGTTGCAAAACTTTGAAAAATAATATCTTTTTCGTTCGTTAACGAAATTCGATGAAACAGGAGACACCGTGACCGCAAGGGGGCTCTCTACCATCTAGAAGAAGCCGCGGATTTTTCTGATCTTCCTACGATTTTTAGCACTGCAATAACCAATGTAAGGAATCTAAACTAAATTGTATGAATGGAATCGCGTTGTATAAATTATATAAGCGAAGTGTAAATTATATACGCATTGTATACCTCATGTACATGTGTTGTATAAGTTATATTAGCGATGTATAAATTATACAAGCGTTGAATGAAACATGTACGCTTTGAATTGTGATGAAATGCAAGTGAATTATAATATATATATATATATATATATATATATATATATATATATATATATATACTCCCCTCGTCCACAGACCATGGACGATATTTATTGCTTGTGATTGACGTGATATTATATGGTATGACGATTGGTTGGAAATAATTGTTTGTGGTTGATATTGTGGTTGAAAAATACCTTTGTGATTGAAAAATACCTTTGTGGTTGAAACAAATTAGGATAGGATTATGGAATTGAAAATAAAACATGCCGCCTGCGTGCGAAATAGATGCATGATCCCCATTGTCAAAAACCGCGAGGTTTTAAGGCAGAGCGAGGAGGCGTACTAGGGACGGTCCCGGTTTTAACTACCCTGCCGTTATGCTGCCGAAATTTTCTGAAATATACGTGTGTTAGAATAATTTTCATTCGTTGAATAAAAATTCATGTGTTGAATATTATTTGAATTTAAACAAATAGTTTTAGTGATAAAAATCACATTTTTATATATATTCAAACTATAGCGAATATTCATGTGTTGAGTTGAAATCCATTCGTTGAATAAAAATTCATGTGTTGAATATTATTCGAATTTAAACAAATAGTTTTAGCGATAAAAATCACATTTTTTATATATATTCAAACTATAGCGAATATTCATGTGTTGAGTTGAAATCCATTCGTTGAATAAAAATTCATGTGTTGAATATTATTTGAATTTAAACAAATAGTTTTAGCGATAAAAATCACATTTTTTATATATATTCAAACTATAGCGAATATTCTTGTGTTGAGTTGAAATCCATTCGTTGAATAAAAATTCATGTGTTGAATATTATTCGAATTTAAACAAATAGTTTTAGCGATAAAAATCACATTTTTTATATATATTCAAACTATAGCGAATATTCATGTGTTGAGTTGAAATCCATTCGTTGAATAAAAATTCATGTGTTGAATATTATTCGAATTTAAACAAATTGTTTTAGCGATAAAAATCACATTTTTTTATATATATTCAAACTGTAGCGAATATTCATGTGTTGAGTTGAAATCCATTCGTTGAATAAAAATTCATGTGTTGAATATTATTCGAATTTAAACAAATAGTTTTAACGATAAAAATCACATTTTTTATATATATATTCAAACTATAGCGAATATTCATGTCTTGAGTTGAAATCCATTCGTTGAATAAAAATTCATGTGTTGAATATTATTCGAATTTAAACAAATAGTTTTAGCGATAAAAATCACATTTTTTATATATATACAAACTATAGCGAATATTCATGTGTTGAGTTGCAATTCATTCGTTGAGTTGAAATTCATGTGTTGAATATTATTCGAATTTAAACAAATAGTTTTAGCGATAAAAATCACATTTTTTATATATATACAAACTATAGCGAATATTCATGTGTTGAGTTGCAATTCATTCGTTGAGTTGAAATTCATGTGTTGAATATTATTTGAATTTAAACAAATAGTTTTAGCGATAAAAATCACATTTTTTATATATATTCAAACTATAGCGAATATTCATGTGTTGAGTTGAAATCCATTCGTTGAATAAAAATTCATGTGTTGAATATTATTCGAATTTAAAAAAATAGTTTTAGCGATAAAAATCACATTTTTATATATATACAAACTATAGAGAATATTCATGTGTTTAATTGAAATTCGTTCGTCGAGTTGAAATTCATGTGTTGAATGTTATCGTATTTTAAAATAAAATGAATAGACAATAAAAACTACATTTTTATTGTGAATTTGAAGTGTTAAAAACATTCACGTGTTGAATAAATATTTTTGATGATAAAAATATTTCTTTTATCATGTATACGCTTTGATAAAAATACACACGTGTTGAAATAAATAATAGTTTGCTAGAAATATTATTATTAGCTTTGTTCTGCATATATATACATGTGTTGAACAGGAAAAATGGATTAGCTGTAGAGTAAAGAAATTATTTGCATGCCCGACAAATAGGTAAACCTTGATGAGTTGGCTGCGCAATTTTATTTTTATATCAACTCCTGTGAATGCCATTGGATGCGGAGTGCTGGTTATTCTGTGTGAAATAATAAATATCGCCATAGGATAATAACAATTAATTTTGAACTACACTACATGGCATACTTCTTGACGATAGGCATACTTCATCATATTCCATATAAGCAATTGGAGCTTGTGTGACGAGGTGGAAGATTTACCATACGAGCGAGAGGCTTGTATGGCGATGACTATATACTACAGGTTGAACTGATGACTGATATGGACTATATAAAATATAACGGTAAAATGCCAGATTAATAAAAACCCCACATGGGTCTGGAGTTGACAATAATCACGTCTCTCTAGTTATTAGATACGACACATGGACTATTTATTTCCACACGGAAACGGGGTGACGAGAATTTATTCTCTTATGTGATTATCTATACATGCTCCCCCGTAAACACCAGAATATATCACTATAAATATGTGTATGCTTTTTAGGATTTATTGGGTACCTAACACGGCCCAATAAATTTCCAAACCCCTCCCCGTACACATGAGGTTATGGCGAAATTTTTCGAAATATTAAGGCGTTAGTGAAATATTTGAAGTGAAAACGAAGTTGAAAATATAGAATGAACTATAGTTGGAATTATAGA
Source organism: Allium sativum (assembly GCA_030737875.1). Taxonomy (NCBI): domain Eukaryota; kingdom Viridiplantae; phylum Streptophyta; class Magnoliopsida; order Asparagales; family Amaryllidaceae; genus Allium; species Allium sativum. Next base: position 285,820,736 of record CM060921.1, read on the forward strand.
ATGAACTATATTTATATATATAAATATAAATATAATTAAAAGGAATTGAATCCGTGCAGTTCGTGTTTCGGAATCGTAATTTGAAACGATTAGTACGAGAAATCCGACCATCGGATTTTCCCAAAACCGCAACCGCTGGGTTCGCCTTGGAAATATCTTCCCAAGGCACCAACCTTGTAAAAATCCAACGGTTGGATTGTTCGAAATGTTTAATTCAAATCTGAAGAAAAACAGCGCCAGAATCGTTTATATTTATATATAAATATAAATATAATTAAATTAAATCGAATAACGACGCTGCAGTTCGAATTTTGAAACCGTAACTTCAAACGACTAGTGTGGGAGATCCGACCGTCGGATTTTCCCGAAACCGCAACCGCTGGGTTCGCTTTGGGAATATCTTCCCACTGATATAGACTTTGTAGAAATCCAACGGTTAGATTTTCCGATGTGTGTTAAACAAATTAGGGGAAAAACAGCGCCAGTGCCACGGCACGACCTGAAATGTCGTTTAATTAAATATGGCCATTTTTAAATAAATAAAAATGGCGAAAAATCGTTATAAAATATTATAAGCAACATAGATTGCAATAAACCAATTGGGCTTGAATTGTTTGATATTTGATGGTTGTATGTGCTTGACACGAAAATAACACTAATGAACTGAAAGATGGATGTTGAATAATATAACCATGGAAAGAATCGATTTAAATCCTAATGACGTGAATTATTTGAAAAGGCCGAGCTAACCCTCATTTCAAATAATTTATCGAGCGATTCGAATTGGAAAATGCAAAGACGATTCAAGACCGACGATCTTCGTATCGGTTGGATGGGCGCTGTTGAGGTTCCTGACCGGAGTAGCTACCGTAAAGGAACGGAGGTAGTAGCCGTCTGAACGTATGTGTTGATTGTACGGATATACGAGGAATTTGACGCCTCCGGTTTCGTTCAGACCCAGAACGGACTTGTAAATGGACTGTGTGTCTAACATTGGATTTAGTTCTATACTGATTGATCTCTGTTAAATATATATCTGTTTGGCGGCGGAGAATTTATTCTTTTGCTTAACGCCCTTCTCTGAGACATACAAGCTCAGAGGTTATATATCGATGGAAATCAATCATATGCAGTGGATGCCTATGTGGCATGCCAAGATGTTGTGATCAAGGCTTCTGTTGCAAAGCAAAGTCTTGTGGATGATGATCAAAGCACGGTCTACGTGGCCTAGCTTTGTGTATTTCGTAGATTCGCGAGCCTCACACCCCGGTATGAGTTAAAAACGGGATACGGACTGCAGGGAGAGCACGACGTTTCTTTCTAGCTATGGTGGTGTCAGTGACTTACCAGCCCTAACATATATATCTACTTTTCACCTTTGTGGTTGTTGGAATGCGAGGCGCCTCGATTATAGGTCTGTAAGGACCGGGAAACGTGTGTTCAAGCATAATTAATCCTCAAACGTAAGAGAGGACTGGCCCTGAAGCATCCAGGGGTTACCCAGAGTGCGTAGTCCTGAGGCATTTGCTAGAATGTCTCGAAGCGGAGAGGAGCTTGCCCCTTGCCTCGACTCATGACGGAAATCCAATTTCCAATACGAGATAATGGACTCGATTGTAGAACTAGTATGGTGACATAGTAGATGGTAGCTATGCCGCCTATGATTGATATTTATGATGCTATTCATTTTTGAAACATATATGCACTAGTAATAATATCAATTGATTTTGCTTTATACGTATCAAGCATGTTTGGCCATTATAAGGTCAAACTCTATCCTCCGGCTTGCGTTGCATTGTATGATGGGACCTGAGTCTTATAATGGCTTCATTCTTTTAAAAAGCATTGCGTTGTTTTAAAGAATTTACTTTTTTTTAAATGCACTAGCAATCACTGGAGTAAACCCGTTCCGCGAAACTGGCGTGGTCCTAAGATTTGCTTACTACCGTTGTTTAAACTGTTAAATAGATTCCTCATACCAGTCCCCATGACTGACTCGTTGTTTGTTTCACTTTGCAAACGCGGGTGCCCTTATTTTCACACGGGCAGCCTAGTTCACAGGTGACAGGTTGGTTTTGGCTCTGTACTGTTGCATAGAGTGCATTTTGGCTCATGGCGAGGCTCACTTCACAGTGATGACTTGGACATTTTCCGCCATTATTGTACTTATATTATGATTCCGCCACTGGCGATGCAGACTGATTTACTTTCAGTATTTATTATCGTATGTATATGTACCACCTTCGGCGATGTAGACTGATACCCTTATTATGTCTCACTACATGTATGTATTCCGCCTCTGGCGATGATGACTGATCACTTCCCTTTTTTTTACTAAGTTATATCCTATGCTGTGCTATTGTAATTTTGTTACATGTTGTGATTCCGCTGTCATATCCATGTAAAATTATTCTATTTATTGTTTTTGCTATTATCTGTACTCTGCTATGATGATTAATGTGTTATATTCCAATGATTATCCTTAATACCGCCCCTCGGATTTTGGGATCGTCACAGTTGGTATCAGAGCTTTGGTTAACCTTAGTTCCGGGATCTAACACATTAAACACCTCGTCAGAATAGAATTAGTAGTGTTCTAAGGCGAGTAGCTCATTAGAGATAGGATTAGCAATGTCCTAGAATGAGCTAAGCAGATTAGCAAATCAATTTGATCAGTACATCATTATCTTTCCTTATGTTCCCCTGCTTTATCAAATATGAAAATTATCAAATCTGTGAGTTTGACTCTTTTCTTGCTTATACAGTACTCTTTTTGATGGCTACACGAGCAGCAGCAGCTAGAGGAGGCCGTGGAGGCCGAGCAGGAGTAGCAGGAGGACGGGGGAATATCCCCGTAGTTGAGGGAGGCCCTATTGTTCAGCCACCAGTACCCGAGGACTTCGAGCTAGACAGAGTAGCGAAGAGGTATAGGAACCTTGGGGGAAAACCCTTTTCTGGCATGGGTACAATGACAGAGGCTATAGCTTGGTTGAAGACCTGTGAAAAGATCTTTGAAGGAATGGGATTGGGGACCAACAACAAAACACGACTAGGTATTTGGCTCCTACAGGAAGAAGCAGAGTTGTGGTGGGATGCCATCACCTCAGAGGATGCAGCAAGTACTGTAAGAACCTGGGAGCAATTCAAAACCATGTTCAACGAGAAGTTTGTACCTGAGCAGGCTCTAGAGAGGATGCGAGAGCAGTTTGCTAATCTCCAGCAAGGAGATCTCTCTATTCAGGATTACCTCAATAAATTCACCCAGTTGTCGCGCTACGCCCCAGAGCTTATTATGACTAACAAAGCAAAGAACAAGAGATTTATATTTGGGCTAAAGCGCAAGTACCATGACCGAGCCATGAGCAACATCAAACTTTCCTTCTCAGAATTGGTATAGATGGCTTGCAATTACGAAGATATGGATGAAAGGCACGCCAGCCAAGACCGCGCCAAAAGCCAAGCTAGAAATAAGCGCGCTTCAGCAGATCAGCCAGAGTCTAGCATTACAGCGGCCGCTACTCAGAAACCTGGAAAGATACCGAAAGGGAATTGCTACAACTACGGGAAGCCAGGTCATTTTTCTAATGTTTGCAAAGCCCCGAGGAAGCCAAAGGAAAATCCAGACTCAGCCGAATGCTACAACTGCCATAAGAAAGGGCACTACAGCAGGAACTGTCCTCTGAAGCAAAATGCACAAGTGACTCATGTGTATGACGGGGGGCCCCGCCAGCTACCACCGATGGATCAGGTAAACCCGACGTCTTGGAAGGTACCCTTACCATTAAAAATATTCCTATTTCTGTACTTTTTGATACTGGTGCATCACGTAGCTTCATTTCTAGTAACACTGTTAAGAAGTTAAAGTTAATAGTAAGAAAGCTTAAAGAACCGATTAAAGTTCAAAACCCGATAGGAGGTTCTATTAGTCTCAGTTCGTACTGCAGAGTGCCTATCTCTTATGCATGTTACAAGTTTCCCATCCACTTAATCGTCATGGATTTATCGGAATTCGATGTTATACTCGGTTTGGAATGGTTAACCAAATATAAGGCCGAAGTTAGATGTGCCGAAAGAATCGTTAAAGTCGAAACGAAGCTTGGACCTATATATATACCATGTCATGGCTCAGAAATTAATAGAACAGAATTTTGGTCTTCTTTAGAAGTTACTCCCCCTTCATTAGAAAAGATACCGGTCGTTAAAAACTATGCGGATGTGTTTGAAGAGGTAGAAAACTTACCGCCGCAAAGAGAAATTGAATTTAGGATAGACTTAATTCCTAACGCCCGACCAATAGTGCATCCAATTAGAAGAATGGCCCCGAAAGAAAAAGAAGATTTAGGTAGTCAAACCCGAGAATTGCTTTGGAAAGGTCTGATCAGACCGAGCTTTTCAGCTTGGGAAGCAGCTGTAGTATTTGTCCCGAAATCAGACGGTACTCTAAGACTTTGTGTTGATTACCGAGATCTCAATAAACAGACACTGAAGAACAAATATCCCTTGCCACGTATAGATGATCTGTTAGATCAAATAAATGGAGCAACGGTATTCTCCAGAATGGACCTAGCTACAGGTTTCCACCAATTACGTATAGCCGAAGACTATGTTCCTTTGACAGCCTTCAAGGGTCCCGATTTATTCTACGAATGGTTAGTAATGCCGTTCGGCTTGTGTAACGCTCCGGCATACTTCGTCGATCTTATGAACAGAGTGTTCCGTGGTGTATTGAATAAATTTGTTCTAGTCTTCATCGATGACATTTTAATCTACTCCAAGTCGGAAGGCGAGCATGCAAAACATTTAGAACAAGTGTTGAAAATTCTTAGGAGAAATGTCTTAAAAGCTAAATTTTCTAAGTGTGTCTTCTGGCAGGATGAAGTTAAGTTCCTTGGCCATGTCGTATCAAAAGAAGGGATTGCTGTAGATCCAAGCAAAATTACAGCGATTCAGAACTGGAAACAACCTACTACCCCCACAGAAGTTCGAAGTTTCCTAGGATTGGCTAGTTACTATCGGAAATTCGTGCAGGATTTTTCAAAGATATCTGGAGTATTGACAAAGCTTACAAAGAAGCATGAGAAATTCAAATGGACTCCCGAATGTGAAGAAGCTTTCCAAGAGCTGAAACTGAAGTTGACAACTGCTCCAGTATTGACAATTATAGAAGGCAACCAAGACTTGACTGTATGGACAGACGCTTCTATTAGAGGGCTAGGCGCAGTATTAATGCAAAAAGGCCAAGTGGTCGCTTATGCCAGCCATCAGCTGAAGCCGCATGAAAGAAACTATGCAACTCATGATCTTGAGTTATTAGCTATCGTGTTTGCTTTAAGAATCTGGAGGCATTATTTATTGGGTGAGAAGTTCGAATTATTTACCGATCATCAATCCTTAAATATCTATTCACTCAGAAAGATCTAAACTTGAGACAACAGCGTTGGTTAGAATTCCTTGCAGCATATGATTTTGAAATTCTATACACTCCAGGGAAAGCCAATGTTGTAGCAGATGTGCTCAGCAGAAAGAATGAAATCATCACCAGTTTTGTCATCACGTCTTCATTAATTGACAGGATCTCGACTCTACAGAAAGACGATGAATTTATTCAAAGAATCAGTCAGAGAGCCAAGGGAGGTGAATCCACAAGTTTCCGACTCGATGACAAAGGAGTTCTAAGATTGAAGGGCAGAATTTGAATCCCAAATCTTCCAGAGCTTCGAAGAGAAATACTTGATGAATGCCACAAGTCCAAATTAAGTATCCATCCCGGTGTGAGAAAAATGTATAACGATATCAAACGCACATTCTGGTGGAGAGCTTTGAAAAGAGATATTTCGTTATATGTTAGTAGATGCCCCACTTGTCAGCTAGTTAAGAGTGATCAGCAGAAATTAGCTGGACTATTACAACCATTAGAAATTCTAGGATGGAAGTGGGAGCAAATTTCGATGGACTTCATTGATGGCTTGCCTCGAACTAGGAAAGGAAACGACAGTATATGGGTAATCGTAGATCGCTTCACGAAGACTGCCCATTTCATACCTGTCCGATCCAACAGAACGGCTTAAAGTTTAGCACAGATTTACTTCAAAGAAATAGTTAAACTACATGGAGTGCCGCTCAATATAGTCAGTGATAGAGCCCCCTTATTTACTAGCAAATTCTGGGAAGCATTCCAGACAGGATTGGGAACCAAATTAAATTTAAGCACCGCTTATCACCCACAGACAGATGGCCAAACTGAGCTGGTGAATAGAATTTTAGAAGATTTACTGCGGCTTGCATTATTGATTTTGGAGGCTTATGGGAAGATCACTTACATTTAGCCGAATTTTCTTATAACAATAGCTATCAAGCAAGTCTGGGAATGTCTCCATTTGAAGCATTATACGGTAGACCGTGCAGATCTCCCGCATGTTGGGTAGAACCTGGCAACAGACTTGTGTTAGGGCCCGATATGATTCGAGAAGCATCGGATAAAGCAATTTCATTAAGAAGCGATTGAAAACCGCACAAAGATGACAGAAAAGTTATGCTGATGCGAGAAGAAGGGATTTATCGTTTGCCGTTGGCAATTATGTTTATTTAAGAGTTTCTCCAATGCGGGGAGTAATCAGATTTGGCAAGACTGGGAAGTTGGCACCGAGATTTATTGGTCCCTTTCCTATACTTGAACGGATTGGAACTCTAGCATATAGGGTTTCATTACCTGATTGGTTGTTTGGTGTTCATGATGTGTTCCACGTGTCTCAACTCGGGAAACATGTTCATGATCTAGATCATGTTGTGGAAGAAGCAGCGCAACAGGATATAATTAATCCTCAAACGTAAGAGAGGACCGGCCCTGAAGCTTCCAGGGGTTACCCAGAGTGCGTAGTCCTGAGGCATTTGCTAGAATGTCTCGAAGCGGAGAGGAGCTTGCCCCTTGGCTCGACTCATGACGGAAATCCAATTTCCAATACGAGATAACGGACTCGATTGTAGAACTAGTATGGTGACATAGTAGATGGTATCTATGCCGCCTATGGTTGATATTTATGATGCTATTCATTTTTGAAACATAGATGCACTAGTAATAATATCAATTGATTTTGCTTTATACGTATCAAGCATGTTTGGCCATTAAAAGGTAAAACTCTATCCTCCGGCTTGCGTTGCATTGTATGATGGGACCTGAGTTTTATAATGGCTTCATTCTTTTAAAAAGCATTGCGTTGTTTTAAAGATTTTACTTTGTTTTAAATGCACTAGAAATCAATGGAGTAAACCCGTTCCGTGAAATTGGCGTGGTCCTATGATTTGCTTACTACCGTTGTTTAAACTGTTAAATAGATTCCTCATACCAGTCCCCATGACTGACTCGTTGTTCGTTTCACTTTGCAAACGCGGGTGCCCTTATTTTCACACGGGCAGCCTAGTTCACAGGTGACAGGTTGTTTTTGGCTCTGCACTGTTGCATAGAGTGCATTTTGGCTCATGGCGAGGCTGACTTCACAGTGATGACTTGGACATTTTCCGCCATTATTGTACTTATATTATGGTTCCGCCACTGGCGATGCAAACTGATTTACTTTCAGTATTTATTATCGTATGTATATGTACCGCCTTCGGCGATGTAGACTGATACCCTTATTATGTCTCACTGCATGTATGTATTCCGCCTCCAGCGATGATGACTGATCACTTCCCTTTTATTTACTAAGTTATATCCTACGCTGTGCTATTCTGATGTTGTTACATGTTGTGATTCCGCTGTCATATCCATGTAAAATTATTCTATTTATTGTTTTTGCTATTATCTGTACTCTGCTATGATGATTAATGTGTTATATTCCAATGATTATCCTTAATACCGCCCCTCGGATTTTGGGATCGTCACAATTTCAGTGCATACAAAAAGCGGCTGTTAGACCCAAATGTGGTCCTAACACCCAAATTGATTAGAAACAAGATAAAGTAAAACAGAAATAAAAAAGAACACACAAGATTTATAGTGGTTCGGCGAAGAAATGCCTACGTCCACTTAGTTTTCACTATATTCAGTAACTCAATTACAAATACAATGTAAGATTCGCTCACAACTCACTTTTGTTCACTCAGAACGATTAAAACAGGAAATGAAAGATGGTTTGGATTTTCCGGGAGTGAAGGAATTCGAATGATGGAGGTACTTGGATTCTCAAAAGTGCTGAAAAAGATCCTCCTCTTTGTCTCTAGATGGGGTATTTATAGGTGTGAATTTGCCTGAGATGCAATCCGGGTCGGAACACGTGTCATCCATCGCCCTCTCTTCGGGTTCGGATGGGCCATCAAGCAGACAACGCATCAATGAGATGGACGTTAGGGGTAGGAATTGGTCACATCCGATCCGGTTCTCCAGGCGACTTTATAGGAGATTTTCCTGGATCATGGGTGCGGGTCGGAGACATGCAGGTTGGGGGTTCGGATCGGAATACCCGACCCAAACCGGAGTAGCTTGAACGTCTCTTCTTCTCTAATCATACTCCGCTCCGCTCCGAAGTCGTGGCAAGCAGACGGCTTTCCGATCCACCTGAGATTCATTGGCCTTCCGATCCGATCAGGTATGCTTTGCCAATTTATCCAGTAAGAGATATCCGATCCGAACAGAGAATTTTACCCGATCCGAACCGATACGCTGCTATCAATCTGAATTGTGGAGCTTCCTTCCGATCCGAACCGGAGTCGCATAACTTGAAATATTCTTCAACAGTTGGTTTCTTGACTTTGTGTTGCCTAGTTCACAAAGTAGGCTAACAGCGGCCTTGAGTGGGAACGAAAACTTTGGTACAGAATGAAAGCGAGTTTACGGGGAAACGAATCATTGTTGATATCAATGGTTTTATAAAAACAATATTCATTTACACAAAATGGATGAATAGAATTTTCTATTTGTTTAGTTATTATTTATTTTCAAACAATTTTTTTAGTTATTAGTTACTATTGTTAATTACTTATTTAAATTAAAAAAACCTATCAAAAGCACAAACAAGCGGTTGTTAACTGTTGAACAAACAAGTTGCCAAAATTATATTTATTAAAACTGCTGAAATAGTTACTACATAATCAAATATTACTTATCAACAATAGTTATTATTTAACTTTTACTTATTTCTACTTAATTATAATCGATTAATAATTATTAAAAGTTTTAACTATTAAAAATAAATTACTATTTATATACTAATAATTAAAGAATATTATTGATTCCTAAGTTTATTATTAATTATTAGTTATTATTAAATATTACTACAATTAGTTATGAAATATAGATATTATAAACATGAAGTTTGTAATAGGCATATATTACAACTAACAAAATGAAAAGTTGAAAAATATGTTTATTACAATTTTTGGGAACTGAATGTTGTAAAAAACATTTATTACAACTGTGATTTTCCCACAGTTGTAAAATTAAAGTTATAATATGGTGTTTTTGTTGTAGTGGCTGGAGCGAAAGATAATCAAAGAATAAAAAATTACAACTACACAATAGCTAGCACGCTGGGACTAATGTAGAAACCCGTAACTTCCCCGGTAATGAAAGAGCGGATACTTCGAGAACAACACACAAAAGAACGCAGACGGAAGAACATTTCATTGTATATTACAACAATTCCATCAGAATATAAGAATATACAGAGTATGAATGAATATTACACAGAAAAATATAAGAGATTTAAATTACATACATAGCAGCGGAAAATAATACAAAACACAACTGAAGGAGATATACGGATACAAAGCTTTTCGGATATCGTTCCAGCTGTAAACCAGGATCCTGTGAATATAAATCTACAAAACCAAAACTACTAGCTGCGCGTGTCGAAAATAAGGGCACCCAGAGTTTAGGTTAAAACAATAAACTCCAGGTCAGTCATGGGACTGGTGTGAGAACTAAAATAGTTATTAATCTTTATTTTTAAAGTTCGGTAAATCAAGGGACCACGCCGTATAACACGGAACGGGTTTCCTCCCAAGAATACCAGTGCATAAAACAACAGCGCAATGCTAAATAAATAAAAATGAAGCTATTATAAGACCCAGGTCCTATCACACAATGCAACGCAAACCAGAGGATAGAGTTTTTCCCTTATAATAGCCAAAGAATGCTTGATACGTTAAAGACAAATCATTTGATACTATAATAAGTGCATAGTGTATAAAACAACTTCAAATCATAAGTATCAATCATAAGCGGCATGGGTACCATATATCATGTCGCCAATACCAGGCTCTACAAATAAAACCGCAAAGTTACGTATTTGGAAGTTGGATTTCCATCTGTGAACCGAGGAAAAAGATAGTCCTCTACCGATTCGAGACGCTCTAGCCCGTGTCTCAGGCAAGCGCGCAGACAAGCCTTGGATCGTCAGGGCCGGTCCACCGATGTGGATTAAAATGCCTGAACACTGCATTTCCCCACCCTATGGGGTGTCAATGAGTCCAATGACTCCATCGGTCCTGGATCGACCGATATATCCGAGGCGTCTCGCAACAGCAACAACCACATAAGTCAAACTCGTCAGGGCGTGTAAAACCACTTGACGCCACTTCTAGCTAGAAGGAAACGCATGCCCTCCCTGAAGTCCTCTCCCGTTTCTGGTTCACAACTGGGGTGTGAGGCTCGCGAATCAACGTTACACAAAGCTATGTCACACAAGCCGTGCTTTGATCATCCACCACAAGACTCTGCTTTTCAACAGAAGCCTTGATCATATTGCCACTTAGGCATGCCACACAGGCAATTCACTCCATGCGATTGATATCCATTGATATATAACCTCTGAACTCGTACGTCTCAGAGAAGGGCGTTAAGCAAGAAAATAAATTCTCCGCCGCCAAACAGATATATATTTAATAGAAATCAATCACACAGACTGAAATCCAATGTCAGACACACAATCCATTTACAAGTTCGTTCTGGGTCTGAACGAAACCGGAGGCACCTAGTACCTTGCATATCCATCGATCTCCAAGTACGTCTGGACGACCACTAACTAATTCCCTCCTCTTGGGTGTACGACCCAATCAAGATCATCAGTAATCACCCAAACGACGTGAAGACCTCCGGTCTTCAACCACCATCTTCATCTTCGACACCACGTCGAATTAGTTATTCAGAATGGGATAAACCCGGTCTTTCTGAATAACTCGCGTATATAATAAACAAGTGTTACACAAACACAACATACGCCTCATTCCAATTCAGAATATTCTTTTATTCAAATATTCTTATACTTTGGGAAAGGTTCCCATTCATTTTATCAAAGATAAATTCTTCAAATTTATTCTTTAATCTTCTTTGAATATCAATTCAAACTAGACGGGATTAGCGAACCACACCGAAGTAATCATTTATTTTATTTGCCCAATCCCAACCTATTCATCCCCTGAAGTAAAACTGGTAATACTTCATATCTAACACCACGGTGTTATCGGTAAATTCAATTACCATTTCACGTTCAAATCTGATTAAAGATTTAACTATCGCCTTGAGTAAAACTGGTGATACTCCATTCTCGATCATTTCAATCTAATTAAAGATTCATTAAAACTCCACCTAGTTTTAATCTTTAACTGGGTTAAAGAATCAGTGTCATTTAAAACACTGTTCACGATAAACCCAAAAATCAATACCAATTCAATTCCAATTAAATATTATTTAATTGTACACTTCATTAAATCTAAATAAAAAGATTTAATCTTTTTCTCAACTAGGCTTAAGAACAGTGTTAATGAAGACACCATTCACGACAAACCCAAATCACATTTGATATTAAATACAAGGCTCTGAATAGAAAATATATCGGCTTATATTCAATATCAAATTCTACGACCAACAAATATCGTATTGGAAATAACGATATAAATATATCTTTCAAATTTCCATAACAATATCTGTGTAATCACGAAATCTAACATCGAAATAATCCAAAGACAATTTCGATTCAAATCTATTCCAATTCAATTATTGGAAATTCTGGTTACTTTAAAAACCCTTTTCAAATCCAATTTATTTATTTAGAAATAAATAGAATCATAGTTCTAGTTCAAAACAAGTTCATTTCGATAAAAATCTATTTTTATCTTTTCAAATATGGAGTTTGTCATCCCAATTTTTCCCAAATCATATCTTATGATTTTACATAAATTATTGATATTTTTAATAATTTTATCAAGGCCCGTACAGTCGATTTCCATCAACGGCCATCGAACTACACTTATAGCGACCTTTTCCAAATTTGATTTGGACATAATTCCAAATCCAACCATTAGATTTCAAATTTCTAATATTCGTTAGAAAGCACTTTTCAATACTAACCCAACGGTTCCGGTTTTAGGAGAATTCGATGGTCGGATCTCCCGCAATATCCATTTGAAGTCAATGGTTGAAATTCACGAACTACCGCAGCGCGACGCGTTCTATTCAGGCCATTATATATATATATATATATATATATATATATATATATATATATATAATATACTTCGTCGATTTCCTTTTAAAACGTATTTTATAAATCGTTTTAATTCGTTTTCGAAACGATTTCAACTTCATTTTCAAATTCAAATCAAAATTAAAATTTTCCAATATAAATTCATTTTAAATTCGTTTCAAATCGATTTCAATTCAAATTGATTTCTAATTCAATTTCAGTTCTAATTCAATTCAATTCAATTTCAATTCGAATTCATTTCTATTCAATTTCAATTCAAGTCGAATTTCTATTCTTTTCAATATAATTCGAATTTCATTTCAAAATATTTGATTTTGAAAGCACTTTTCAATATTCATTATAAAAACGAATATAATCGATATAAATATCGTTCACGTCAAAAAGGCGTCAATCTAATCAACACGGCTTTCAAATATTTCTACTTTCAAATATTCTATTTCAAATATTTCTTTTTCAAATATTTCTTTTTCGAATATTTCTTATTCAAATATTCTATTTCAAAACTGGAATGTGTCCCAGTCAATTACCATATAATGTTAATTATATGGATTTTCTACCACACGTATATAACAGCAACGATAAATCATCAACCATCATCCAAAGTGCGTTCTACACTGTATAAGCATCAAATATAAATATTTAACGCTTATAACAGTCTGTCAATCAATCGATTGACATACAACTAACTATTGGGATTAGTGTATGTCATATATCATCCCGATACCCGTGTGGGGTTTCAAACAATCAAACACAGATTTTATTCGTGCAGTTGGGCGATGTGTAAAATTTATCGTTCCAATCAATATCAGTTAGATGTGTGTATATAAACAAATCGTCTGATTTGTTTATATTAGTTTATTTCATTTCATATACACGTTAAAATTTCTATTTTTAACTATAAAATATTTTTAACTATATAAATATTTTATTTCATTTCACATCACATCACACAATCAACTACACAGCAAAATCAAACAAACAAGCATACAAGCCGTCCATGGTCTGTGGACGACGGGTGTCGGGTGCTACTAAACACCGTCTGCATCCTAGTATATATTTTTAACTAGAAAAATTAAATTAAAAGGTGAGGAGTTCTCACAGAGGGTTCCATTCCGCCGTGCTTTGCTGTTGAACTGCTGAATTGCTTGGATCTGCTTGAAATTCCAATGCAGTTCTTTTCACGCTGTTCAAATAAAAATTATATTTTTACTGCTTCATTCAATAAATAAAAATCATATTTTTATTTCTATTTCATATATTTTTACGACGCTTCATTCTATATAAATATTATATCTTTATATTTCTACTTCATATACAAAGATTATATTTTTATACTACTGCTTAAATAAAAATTATATTTTCACTTCGTTAACTTCATATTTTTATAAAAAAAAAATCAAATCTTTATCTTCACTACATGAATATAAAAATTACATTTTTATACGAATAAAAATCTTAACTTTCTTATGACCAAAATCAAATTTTTATTACTTTAAAAACTAAAAATTTATCCTACGCTCCACATATATAAATTAGAATTTCTTTATAGAGTATTACATACAAAAACTGAAACTTTATAATTTATACTACATAATCAAATCGAAACTTTATGTCTTATTGTCTAAATAAAAGTAGGAAATCATATAATATATAAACCACTGATTTTTCTAATCATTTTGAAGTTTATTTTCATTGAATAAATAAAGAATAATAATAAATAAATAAATAAATAAGGGAAAGAAAACCTACAGTCGGAAATCAGAAGGGGGGAGGGATTCGAGGCGCGTCGGAGGGCGGAGGGGTGATGGGTGGTTGCGGAGGTGGACGCGGTGGCTGGGGGGGTGTGCCTCGCCAGAGTGCGGCGGCGGTTTCTTGGCTCGGGGGAGGGTTTTGGGGAAGACCGGGCTCGAAGACGGGGGGGAGGGGGAGGCCACGTTCGCCGGTGGTGGCGGAGGGTGGGGGAGCGACGAGGGGGGAGGCGATCGAGGCGCTTGTTTTTTCTTTTTTTTCTTTAAAACCGATTTGAACGATTACTGAGGGAAGGGGTTGACCTTTGAGAATATATAATATATTAATTAATTAATTAATTAATTTAATAAAGTAACTTTTTCCTTCGTACTCGAAACGAGACCCACCGCCTGTCGTCCTCAGTGTTTTACCCCCATTCCGAACACAATGGGATATGTATCGTAGGCTGATTCGATCGTATCGATCAGTTTTCGTCAAAATCAACATATAACTCTATATATTGAATTTGAACGCGCATTTCGATTTACTGGGGTTACATACTAACTTGAAAAATTCCAAAAAATATTTTCTAGCTTCGAATTGACGATACGGTCCTAACAAAACTAATTTCATCAAATTCTGAGACCGTTTGAAAATGACCATTTTCCAGTCGATTAAAATCAACTGAAACTGGTCAAACGCGTTTTCCTTTGCCACGCTCACATATTTATTCAAAAAATTACGAATTTTGAAACCTAGCAATAATTAGACATCCCGGACCCAACAAAAGTGATTTCGTTGAATTCCGAGGTCGTTTGCAAAATTTCCATTTTTAAGGGTCAAAATTCCATAGCGACTATTCTGAATTTTCAACTGGGCATAACTTTTTATCCCCGCTATGAAATTTCAATTTTTCGTATTCGCTGGAAAGATACCATCAATTAGATTCAAATATTTTTGGTTTCATATTTTGAATCATGTACATTCATTTGAAGTTTGAAATTGAATTATCGAACTACCGCGCCATTTTCAATTCCTTTTATAATTATAAATAAATATTTACATTCCAACGTCGAGCTATATAAATATATACGTTTGAATTCTATTAAAAATAAATTTCTCGTCGTTATTATTTAAAATAGTTCATTTTAAATAATCAAAATTCGCTAAAATTGCCAAAATAAAATTTTTAAATTGGCCCAGATTTCCGGGTTATTACAACTAAAATCTGCACTGCATTGCACAAGTTCATCAACTGCTATCGTTCAACCAAAGGACCTTCACATGCTAGTTAAAACATCCAACTTTATCACAAAGTCTAAAAGTTTGAGGCCCCTACCACCACCTACCTCCTCCTCGGTCTGAGGCCCTAGACGACCGCCTAGGCGGCCTATGCCTAGGATCGGGCCTGTATTTAATATGTCTTATAGTTGTTTAACTTTGATATTGTAAAATAAAATAAAATGTATATTGTAATAGCTTTATGATTTTTTTATGTGATTATTATATTTTATCATTTCACTATGAGATTTGTATTTTGTTTCTTTCTTATCTCTTTTATTTTTATATTCAAATCCATATTGATAATTTGCCTTTTGAATGGTTCGTACCAGACATGTGTGGTTATTGTCGATCTGAATCGTATGAAATGGCAGTTCGTAATAGTTAGTATCGGCGTTTCGGTTGACAGAACACCGAAAGCAAATTTGAGTAATCTCACTGTAGATAAGGATAATGATACCTTAGAATGAGTCTGAGAGAGATAGAGAGATAGAGGTTGTGTGTGTGCGTGTGTAAAGCAGTATTTTTAGTTTCATAAAATAGTTTTGCGTTGTGTTAATTTGTTCAATCAAATATTTATGAATTATGGTCAGTACATGGGACGCCATGGAATTAATAGGGATCTCTAACTACTTAAATATGACAAACCGAAAAGGTATTTTTTTGAAATAGACAAATAAAATAATTTTACCTAAGATTATATATTATATATAAAAATAATAATTCTTATAACTGATATAGTTATTTACAATAATATTTAATTATTATTACTACTTATCGTTTGATTAGTCGTGCTTGGATAGTTAACGAGCATTTACTACCGTGTGTTGATTATAAAATGTTGTTAAACCAATTTGTATGTAATTTACCTTATACAATATATGTACATTTTATTGTAACAAGTTTGTTTTAAACCGTTTAAAAAATGTCATTGAGTACCCCGTCGGCTTTGCCAAAAAATATATCTTTGAGTGAATAAACTTTGCATAATAATTTATAAATATAGTTATGTCTTGAAAAAAAGGTACATGGAAGAAAACATAAATTACATTTGAGAATTAATGACAAAAAAGTGTATAAATTTAGAATTATGAATGTTTCAATAGCAATGATAATTACCATTTGTCTTTTATTGATTACTAATTTTAAAATATTTTGGATAAGTACTTATGGTATGGTTTTCATATAGGACATTTTATAATATTTAATAAGTGATTTTTACAATAAAGTACTTATTTATTTATGAATTTTGAAGATGTATGTTAATTTACGTAAATTTGATTTATAAAATGGCAGTTGTTAGTAAAAGAATTTTTATTTTAAAGGAAATATATTTGTAAAAAAATTAAAACTTTGTTGTATGAATTTAAATAATATAAATTGAAATATAGGAAATTTTTTAAAATTTTAAAGGAAAAAATATCTAAACCACGTTAACAAATTTGTTTTAGTGAAGTTCATATAAGGAACATAAAAATAAAAAAGGTTGTTGAAGTTGAAGAAAACATATTTAACTCAAAATAAAACTTTTGAGGACTTTCTTTTATGATTTCTTAAATTAATTGGTTTTATCAAGAATTTGGAATACGAAATGTAACGACCTAGTTTTTGGACTAATTTTACAATTTATAAAATATAGATTATACTGATGGTTTAAATTAAATTAAATTAATTAAGACTTGAATATATGGAGAATATTAGAGTTAAATTAAATTAAATAGAATTTATATTTTGGAAGCTATTATGAGAAATTCCAAGAATATATTTATATTTGATAGTTTAAAATTCTGTAATCAATGCATATGCATATAAAACAAGTAATTATTATTTTTTTATTTTTATTGATTTTTTTTAAACTCATATGAATCTAAATTGCTTAAGTAAAATAGAAAATATAAGAAGATATAAATTAAATGATAGATATTCATTTAAATTGATAATATGAATAATATCAAATTCAATCAAATTAGAATAATTTACCTATGTATATATTAACTTGTCATCTGCTTACTTATATAAGCAAGTGTTTGTTGTTTTACATATTAGTGTGCACTCAAACTTACCCTTTTAATTCATGAATTTATTGCGTTGCATAAAGTAACTAGTCAGTATACACAGAGTAAATTATTAACTTGCTTCACCTATAAGTACATGAGATGGTATAGCCATAAATGAGAGAGAGTACATGCATGTAAAGTTTTTGCAGTAAAACCATAGATGTGACTTTTGCATAGAAACTAGGAACCAAGGATGGATTTTTGTGTGTGTGTATATATATATATATATATATATATATATTGCACATATACATGTACACACATAGGCATGTACATATAGCAAAACACATGGGTATTTGCATAGCTCAGGAATGCCTATATACATAGCATTATTATTTCACATCTACACAGATATGTACTTGGTAGAGTTTGGTTAAGAGCAAAGTTTAGAAGCTAGTGTATTGCATGCTTTCACCTCAATACTGTTGCATATACACTCACTCACATCAACCATAGGACAACACACCCATTTTCTACCCAAAGGCCTGGCTTCTAGGACCAGTATTTGCACATGGTTGCACCCCATATGTGTACATAAATGCATAGCTACCGTGCATTTCTAGCCTGAAAGAAATAATTTTGAAAAGCCTTAACCAATTTCTTTGCAATCACAACATCACCTCATTGTCATAACTAGCTATGCACTATTGTAGCCTAATAGATGTAGGTAAATAAGGCCTACAAGTTCATGTCAATCATATAAAAGTTGCTGCCTACACAGGTACCATGTTTGCCTCATTTCCTACCCAGCTTGTGTCTATTTCCCTTAAAAACCTACCTGACTTGAAACTAAATTTATTCCTCTACAAATACCATACAAACCCCTCACACAAACACACACCAGTTCACTTGAAAACAAATGAAAAGAAATAAAGCATCATATAACATATGTCAGCCGAAGTGTGTATTTTTATGTTATAAGGGTTATAAGTAGTGTAGGCTTATAACCTATTTCTATTGATATGGGCCGATAATTATATACTTAGCCCATATAAATGTTTATAAATACGACGGTATATGAATCAAACAATCTATCAATTCCTGAATACAAAATTTACATTTCTTCTATCAATTTACTCTTTTTATCATCGAATATAATTTTCTCTAAAATCTTTCTTGGTATCAGAGCTATTCTTCTTAGCTTTACAACTTACAGATCCTGATCAACGATCATACTCCAGAAAATCACACTGTAAGTGGTGTGATTTATCTCTCTTCAGTTAGTTTTCATCACTGAGAGATAGAGAGGCATTCTGATCATCAGTGCCTCGCCTACAGTCAGTTTCATATCAGATTCAGGCAATCTGTTGATCTGAATACCAAAATGTAGCTACATATGGTTCACAGGCCACCAGTCTCCTTTTTTCTAGATCAAGATATCTCAAGAAGTGAAGAAAAGAATTCAAGAAATCAATTGTGCCGTTCAGAAATTCAAATCAGAGAGTTTTTCTCATCAGAGACTTAAACTAATTGCTTATAGTTTAATTCAGAATTTTTTCTCCTCCTGCCTGATCATCCTTTAATCCGAATTTTCCAGTCAACCCTCTTGAATTTTTCTTCATGGTCACTTATAACGTTTCTTCTGCATCAGGGAATGTTTCTGGTCCTCTAGAATGAACAAGTGCTGCAAACTGGTTAATCAAGACAGTCGTTAGTCCTCAGTCTCAACTCATCACCATACAACTTGATGAAAACAAATATTTATTGTGGAAACTACAAATTGAAACCGCAATAAAAGGTTATGGGGTTGATGGATATATTATGGGTATTGTTGCTACACTAGCACAATTCGTAACAAATCAAGAAATCAAGTAATTCCAAATGAGGAGTACATTAAATTTCATAGGCAAGATAGGTTAATTTCTAAATGGTTACTATCATCAATAAGTGAAAAGTTATTGCCTCAAGTAATAGGTTGCAAAACCACATATGAAATATGGAAGAATATAGAGAAAGTGTTTAATAACTAATCATATGCTAAAGTCATGCATTATAAAAGACAGTTACAGAAAATAAGGAAAGAAAACAGTACCATAAGGGAATACTTGAGTAAGATTAAATCTCTATATGACATGCTAGAAGCTGCTGGGCAAAAAGTTCCAAAATGCGAAAAAATTCTCACTATCTTGAATGGATTAAGTTATGAATATGAGGCTGTTGAAACTATCATATCATCACAAAGGCAATTCTCATCCATAGATGATGTACATTCTATGTTACTATCTCATGAAGTCAGAACTGAAAGCAAGAGAGAGCAAGAAAATGACATAAATGTCAATTATGCTACAACCAGTGGTAAAAACAAAACTAGAACAACAGTAACAAATCTGAACAACCAAATCAAAGAGGTGGTTATTTTTAATCGTGGTAAAGGCAGAGGGAGATGGAGCAACAACAACAATAGACCTAAATGTCAAATTTGCGATAAAATAGGTCATACAGTAGGAATTTGTTACTTCAGATATAACCCCAATTATGCTAATGGTCAAAGTCAAGGTCAAGGCAATCAAAGGGGGTCAAACATTAGAGCTAATGTTGCTCAAGCTCAAGCTCAAGCTCAAGCTCAATCAGACAACAATAGTCAATCAGACAGTTTAAGAAATCAAAATGAGACTACCTAGGCTGATCACATAAATGATGACAGTTGGCATCCTGACTAGGGAAAACCAACCATATTACTAACAACCTTAAAAAATTAAATCTTAGTAGTAGAGAATATAAAGATAATCATACTATCAGCATGGGCAATGGTAAGTGCATTAACATATCCCATATTGGCAATGGTAGCATAAAAGGTAAGAGACAATTATTTCTACATAATTTTCTATGAGTTCCTAAAATCAAGAAGAATTTGATCAGTGTCTCACAGTTTGCTAATCACAATAACATCTACTTTGAATTTTACCCTAATTATTGTTTAGTTAAAGATATTCTGAGTAGAGATGTTTTATTGCAGGATGATGCTGTGAATGGTCTATATAAGTTTAGATTTTATGGCTGTAACAAATCTGAACAATCACAACCCTGTTGCAATATGACTAGTAGTTCTGATGTTAATACTAGTATTGATGTTAATGATAAGTTAACTCTTGATAAGTGGCACTGTAAACTAGGTCACCCTAGTTTAAACATAGTAAAGAAAATTCATCTTGATAATAAAATCTCTTTTTCTGATGTCAAATTACCTTATTTATGCACTTATTTCCAAATGGGAAAAATCCATAAGATACCTTTCTCTAAGTCCTTAACTTGCTACAAATCATTTGAACTTATTGCAGCTGGCCTTTGGGGTCCAGCCCCAATATGTTTAGACTTTGGGTACAAATATTATGTAACTTTTATTGATGCCTGCACTAGATATACATGGCTTTATTTATTGAAATCTAAAGCTGAAACTTATAACATAGTTATTAATTTTCATAAAATGATTAAAATCACCATCAAAACCTTTCAGTCAGATGGTAGAATTGAAGTCAAACCAATCATTAATTTGTTTCAAAAAAGGGCTATAAATCATAAAACAACTTGCCCTTACACATTTGAACAAAATGGGCTAATTGAAAGAAAACACAGACACATAGTCAAATCAGGTTTAACTTTACTTGCACAAGCTTCTCTACCCTTAAAGTTTTGGCTAAAGACCTTCAATTCCTCTGTTTACTTGATAAATAGGATGCCTACTAAAGTACTTGATGGTATAAGTCCAATAAAGAAACTTTATAATGCTAAACTAGACTATACTGAACTTAAAACGTATGGATATCTATGTTTTCCTTATTTGAGACCATATAATAACAACAAACTTGACTTTAGATCAAAGCCATGTACCTTTATTGGTTATTGTTCTAACTAAATGGGCTATAAATGCATTGATGCTAGTGGTAGAATTTACATTAGTAGACATGTTGTGTTCAGTGAGAACATATTTCTATTTAAAGAATCTACCATGAAAACATCGAAGAAAGTATTAAATCCAAAGGTAGCTATACCTGCATTGCCAAATCTCCACAATATTTGGGACAAGAACAATGATTTCATGGCTGTTGATGCTTAAAATGATCTGCAACCAAGTCCAGGACACAGTGAGTTACACAACCTCGCCAATGAATCACCTACAAACAGTGATAATGAACATAGCAGGTTAGAGGAAGATAATAATGCTACTATGAATGAAAGCAATGCGGAAAGTGATTCAGAAAATAATACTCAACAAGATGTAATGACCCGGACCTTTATGGGTAAATTTTAAATATTTAATATGGATTTAAATATTGGGGGATAATATAAATGGAATTTTATATTGTGTTGTTAGTTTAATAATCAATTTCGATTTAAAATCGAATATATTAAATTGACGAATAGGAAAAACAATAAATATATATATTCGAAGTTAGAGCTGAATCAAGATAATCCAGATGATCTGTGGAAATTCTAATTCGAATATAAACGATAAATAATATTAATTTATTATCGAAGAATTTAAATGGTTTGAAATTTAATTTAAATCAATTTAAATTAATATCTATTCCAGATGATCGAACCGGACCTTGGTACTTATCCCAGTGGGTTCAGAATAGTGGTTTTACCCTAGAATTAACAATTGTTGGGTTCAGAAATGAGTTTGAAATCAAGGGTTATTTTAATTTTAAGGATACAGATTTTTAATTAAAATAAATTAAAATAAAACATCCAAATTTGGTGGACAGGAACGAGCCTACAAGATAAATCTAAAGGCCTTGTTGTTCAAATTAAAGCCAGACCCTTTCTCTATAAAATCGAAATGCTCCCGGTACAAAGGAGGTTATGGCGAATTTTTCCGGGAATTTAAGGAGTTAGAATATTTTTAAGATAATTTGATAGTTAGAAATCAACGTATTGATATATATATATAGAAGTCGATAAGAAAACGGACTTAGAAATAGAATAGTATAATCAAAAAGGAAGTATAAGAATAAAATCTAGTAAGAATAGAAAGAGAAAGTATATATGTGTTTAAAAAGTGAAGAAGTAGTTGTATGGTATTGATTGTTCGAGTAAGTAGTCTTATCTGTTTTGACGTTATAAATGTTATTCAGTCAAGGTCTGAGAGGTAGTTATACCCCAACTTGATTGATGGCATTATTAACAAATGAACAGTAAGATTTCAGGCTCGAAGATCAATGTTAGATAAGAGTTATTTGAATATAGTATTTGGGTTGTCGTAACGATGTTTTACACAACATCCGTTTTAACCCAAATAAAGTGTAAACTTGGAAATAGAATAATGAATATTT
The DNA here is from genome assembly GCA_030737875.1 of Allium sativum. Taxonomy (NCBI): domain Eukaryota; kingdom Viridiplantae; phylum Streptophyta; class Magnoliopsida; order Asparagales; family Amaryllidaceae; genus Allium; species Allium sativum. The sequence goes on from CM060921.1 coordinate 285,843,554, forward strand.
CCTAGTTTAGAAAATAAAGGAAGGCGATATTCGGAAATGTTTTCCAAATAACGTAAAAGGCCAATATGGTTATTGAAAATATTTGGTTAACAAATATTGATAAAGAAACAGAGAAATGATTTAATTAATGAAATATTAATTAAAGGTTCAGTGATTGTTGGATGTTTGGATGAACACTTGTTTTATTCGATAGTTAAATCATCGACTATCGAAACACTTGTTTTTATTCGATAGTTAAATCACAGACTATCGAAGTTTTGACCATCGTTGTCGACATGGAGAGACCGGTTGGATTATTATCCGAAGAACCACTCCATATTGGCAGTAGCATGCGAATCAGATTATATAAAGATAATCGAAGACGGAGTAGAGTGCAAGGACTTTTTCTATTAATAGAAATCGTGCCTTCGGTTCATCCTGTTCCTGGGTGACCTGTATGGATGAATGTCTGACAGAATATTTCCAGAAAGGTCACGTACATTGATTTCTTCAACCGTACCAAGAGTGGAAGCGGAGAAGGAAACTTCTTTTAGCTGACACGTAATGTACTGTTGTAGACATCAATTAGTGATTTTCGATGGATCTGACGATGTGACATTCGAAGTGAATCTTGTGTGATGATAAAGCGTAGCTTCTAGCCTCATCAACCGGTAAGTGACAGAAATCGGGCAGGCAGCATGACTATGTAGGTCGCACCTATTAGGATGTATAATCACCTGATCTAGAGTTTCATTTACTTCTAAAAAATCTATTGTCGCTGCTGTTCCATTCGGGAAACGGTTGCTGATCCCAATCGTTGGTGATATACATTCGATACACTCAAGCGAAATGAGTGGTCGGTCATGTGTGACTGAGTTGCAAGATGTTCTTGTTGAACTCGGTGTATTCTCCTCTAGAGATATACCAGCGGAAGGTGGTTCCATACCTTGTCATAGTTGGAAAACCAAATACCCAATACGTGCTTGCGATTTTGATTGTATATATATATATGTGGAACGTGAGATGCAAACGATCCACTAGATTGTTATCTACTTGATTTAGACATTATTATAATATCAAAAGAGTTTTGATATAAGGATAAGTCAAGTGTTTGGATTTTCATAAGGAAAAACCCGTTCCGTGTTATACGGCATGGTCTTATGAGATATCATTTAGTTTTCTGAAACTGTTTTTAAACTGTTTACTCATACCAGTCACATGACTGACCCGGAGTTTATTTGTTTTGTTCTACCTAAACTCTTGGGTGCCTAAATTTGTATGGGCAGTCAAGTAGTTCAGGATTTTTCAGATATATCTAAAGGAGCTTGGAGCAGGAGGCTTCAGCATTATCTAGTTATAGTGTTGTTCCGCTGTGTTGTAAGTGTTGTACTCTGATAAGTGTATGTTATACAGTTAAGATTTTGTATTTCAAAGATGTGGTATATTATATTTTGTTCCGCTGCGATGTGAGATTCTGTGTTGTTAGTTCTGTTCTTCTTCTACCTTTTTTTCTAAAAAAAAAGTGTTCCGTATTTTCGTGATATTTGGGTTGGACGTATGATGTATATAGTCAACTCTGATGTTACGGAAATCTGGGTCGTTACAGTTGGTATCAGAGCTTAGGTTGAGCGAATACCTAGGCTTGTTGGAATGTGCTCATTAGAGATAGGATCAGTAGTATCCTAGAATGAGTTGAGTGTATATATATACGAGAGAGCGTATTTGTTATTTGATATTAAAACTGTTTTATATTGTGTTGACTAGTCTGTTGAGTGGATTATAAATTTTGGTCGAATCGTAGGACGCCACGAAGTCGATAGGAATTTATAAACACTTGAACAGAAGATTGGACACGATATTGTTTTCAAATAGTTAAGTTGATTGTTAGGATTATAATCAAATTAGGTTATAAAACAGAAATAGTTATATATATAACCAATAGGATTTTTATATGAAATCAAATATACAAATGTGATAAATTGAAATTGAATTCCAACCAGAATTCAGAATTTAAAATCCTGGGAGTTTGGAAAATATTTTTTCTAAATGGAGTTTGAAAGAAGTATAGCACTGGACTCATTCAGTAGCTGGGAAATAATTCTGATGATGGTCGCAACATCATCAGTGTTCATTTTCGAGTTTCTAAGTGAGGAATTGCTGCCTTAGAAAAATTTTGATGGAAATTTGTGTGAATAGAAACAAGTTGTTTGAAAATTCAAATGTTTTGAATTTGAGATAGATATAAATATATGCATATATTTATATAACTTCAAAAGGAATTTTGAAATGGGAATTGGAATATAGATTTCAAATAGAAGTAAAATAAAGGAATTTGAATATATATGTATATATATATATATATATATATAATTCAAATAGAAGTGAAATAGAATGTGAATTCAAAGGAATTCAAATGAGTTTGAATAAAGAAATTCAAATGGAATTTGAATATTTCAAATATAAGGGAATTCAAATATAGGATTTGAACATAGAAATTTAAATAGGATTTGAATAAAGAAAATTCAAATAGAAATTGTATAAGAAAAATTGAAATGGTATTTGAATTCAAAGGAATTCAAATGGATTTGAATAAAGAAAAGTCAAATAGAGATTTGAATATTAGAATTCAAGAAAATATAGAGTTTGAAATAGAATTTAAATTCAAAGGAATTTAAATAGAAATCGAATAAAGGATTTCAAATGAAATTTGAATAAGGGATTTGAAATGGGTTTTGAATGAAGGACTTCAAATAGAATTTGAATAAAGAAATTCAAATAGGAATTGAAGATAAGGAATTCAAATAGAATTTGAATAGAAGAAAATTCAAATAGAAGGAAATAATATAGAGTTTGAATAATGAAATTCAAATATAGAATTTGAATAAAGAAAATTCAAAGAGGAATTCAAAAGGAATTTGAATAAATGAATTTGAAATATAGAATTTCAAAGAAGAATTGAAATAGAAATTGAATAATAGAATCCAAATGAAATTTCAAGTATAGAAATTGAATAATAGAATTCAAATGGAATTTCAAGTATAGAACTTGAATAATAGAAAAGGAAATGGAAATTTGAACATATAATTCTGCAACGTCCCGCATTTTTGTCGGTTGGTATTTGAATATTTAAATCAGTTTAAATATTGAATTCAGAATATAAATGGATTTATATATTAATTAAAACGAAGTTGAAACGTATATAAATATATATTAATTATAATCGAGCTCAGAACGACCATGCAGTTCGTAATTTAACGTTCTGAACTTCAACTGAGTGTACCAGACTCGTTTTGAATCGGATTTCTTCGAAACAAGAAACATCGGAATCTGTTGAACTGTATCTTTCTAATAGAAGTAAAAAAATCAGGATTTCATTGTATATATTGCAAGATATGTCCAAATCAAATATTCGAAAAGTCGCTGTAGAAGCGTATATCGACCGTAACGGTTATTTGAATATAACTTGATATCGGTTGCAAATCTGGACAGGGTTCTTTTGAGGCGCAGCGATAATTTAATTTTTAGAATTTTACTGTAATTTTTAATTAATTAAATATGCAACTTTTTATTTGGAGTATTTCGCACCCTGTATCGATATTTCGGGGTTTCAAAATATGAGTCAATCTACCGGTATTATTATATTTTTGGGACCGTGACACCTCGTTGAGCACGACTGTACTCTTACTTCTGTCCGTACGTAAGTGTAATTTTAGGAATTTAGGTATACATATCAGATGACTTATTTAGAAACCAACATTTATAAATGTAAACCGAACCCCGATATCTCAAATTGAATATTCAAACAACCAAGTCTATAGCACCTTTTAAATCCACTGGAAATTGAACATATAATATTTACATTACTATCATTTCATGCACGTACCCATAAATCACGGTGAGATAATGTTAACCCATACCCGGTGATTGTGACGCTGACTTCTCCCATACCCGTCTATTTAATGAACGATATGCCTATCAAGAAGAAATGGCAGTCTAACTACCCTAAGTTACTTGTATTAAGGATCATGAAGGTTCTTTTGTACGTATATATAAAATTTTACCCTATGGATGCTAGGTTGGTACTCAGCAGCGAATAAATTACTGGAGTCCACCATCTCCCTTGTCTATTCTTACGGCAGCATCACATGCCTCCCAAAAATGCACCATACCCAAACGACAGGCCTAAGCTATTTTCGCGTCCTTACCCTATTTGCTTAATACTTAAGTTTCTACTCCTATATAAACGCAAGTATCGGATTTTAGAAAATAAGAAAACCCAGAACTTCCATATAAAATACAAAAAGGAAACTGCTGCTATATCTTTTACACGTACAAACTCGAGTGTTATTCACCACGCACTACTGGAGCAGCACAGTGCATCGGAGTGGAGCTCGAGTTCGAAACCAAGGACATGGCCGTGATCACTAAGGTGAGGGGTTTTAGCTGCGTTGAGCCGGAGGTGGTACGGTTTGAGATGAAGGAGGCGTCGACGAAGAGCTAAAGGGTGACCACGGTGTCGGTTTGCATGAAGGTGACAAGAAGATGGGTTTTTTATCGGATCTGTAAGTGAAGAAGGGATCGGTAAAAACTGGAAAGTTGCGGAAGCCAGAACATGAAAAAAAAAAGAAAAGAAAACATGGTGGGTCATTTTTCATGCGTGGGTTAATGGGGTTCTTCACTGGTTGCGTGTTGTAGTTTTGTTGTTGATAGAATGGACTGGAAATTCTAAAACGTAAGGGGAGGTGAAGCCGCAAGTATAGGAAGGAGGAGATTCATATAAAAGTGGGATCCTTTTCACGTGAGTATGAAAATGCAGAAGAGAGGAGGAAGTTTATACTGAAAATGAGGTGTTGAGTAAATATACGTACTGGGAGTTGTTTGTATACACGACAGCATGAGAAGTGGAGTAACAGTAGAAACGCGGGGTGGAGTTTTGTGTTCGAATTAAGATGGGAACAGTGCAGCCATTTCGGTTTTTGCGTAGAGTACATTGGAGCGGATTGTTACTTGGGGAGGGAGTAGTTATAACACGGATCCGGGTTCCCTCTGGGAAATAAAGTGAAGGCCAGTAGTAAATGCGAGGGAAGAGGGATCAAACATGCATGGGACGTCAGTTTTGTAGTGGGTTTCTGCGAAGGCTTCAACGGTTTCCCTTGTTCTTTTAGTTTTCAACGCAAGTTCATGGGTTTTTGTCTTTATTTCTTGGGGTTTAATTATCAGCGTTATGCTTGGATGGTGGGTGAAAATGTTAGGGCGATGAGCAGCAAAGTTTTTGGGTTGGTGAGCCGCAGCAACAACGAGGAGATGGTGACCGAGTTACTTGTAAGTAAGGCGTGAACATGGGAGCATTGCCTAGCCTGTGTGTGTTTGGTATGGGAAAAGAATGGAGTGTGGTGTGTTTAAGTTAGTAGCAGGGTGGACGTACACTGATGATGTGAGGTGGCGTTCTGGAGTTTTTGGCAGGAACGAGACATGCATGAAATGGAAGGACGTTGGGGTCTTGTTTCGGACGGGTATTGGAGAAGGCTCAAGCATGTTGTTGGGCCTTGGGCTGCTGTGATAAGGATAGACCCTAAAAAGAAAAAAGAAAAGAAATAAAGAAGGGGCCAGCAGACGCGAATTGGCACAAGAAGTTGGAAATAAAATACGCAGGCTTGGCAATACAAGGCAAGGTGATAGTCCATGAGAAGAGTGTGATCGTTATGAAGTTTTAAGTGTTTGGAGAAAACGAAGAAAATAAAATACATTAAAAGAAAATGAAGCGAAATTAGTGTTGAAACCGCTACCGGAAACAAGGAGTTTAAATCATGGAAAAGACGGCGGGTGTGGACCTTGAAAGGTTGGACCGAACAATTGTCGAATTTCGAACGGATGGATCTGTACTGGAATTGGTTTGGAGCGAACTGGAGCTCATCACAAGTTTAGACGGATTAAAACGCTGGTTCCATCAACTGACGAAAATCGTTATTTAACGGTTAACGCGCCAAGGTGAGTAAATTCACTAACACTGATCTATTTTAAAATATTTCAATTATATTTTAATGTTGTTTGAATGCTGTGTGATGGTTGATTAGGTTGATTACAATTAATTTGGTTGAATATTATATCCCGTTATATATATGTACACATCATCAGTTGGACATTGTTTCCATCGATTAGAACACCCCCTAGTATAGAGTTAGTGTAAATTGTGTTGACTGACATCTGTGGATGCAGAAACCGGTTGGAGGAATCCGACCGGATTCCTTGATAATTATATGTACAGTTTGTTTTGTATGAACCCGAATTATATTTAAAACCCCATGTGAATATTGATGTTGAACGGAAATTCAACATCTGTTTCGATAAATCAATAAACGATATCAATTTAGAAAGTGACACCAGTCGACCGTAAAACCATTGTTTTGTTAAGGATTTGATTGGCCGTCAGGCAAATCAATGAAGATAATTATAAAAATTATATTTTTATAATTAAAGTAAAAGTTTTAAAAATATAATAGAAGTTCTATTATAAACCGGTATTTTAGAGTTCGTTTTTATAAAATAAATAAAAACGATTGGTGATATTTAAAATAAGTTTATGAAGCAGAATTATCCGACAATTAAATAATTGGATAACTATGTTTAAGATAAACAATTTAGAAATATTATTAGATTAGTTATATTAATCTAATGTTGAGATGTAATTAAAATCAGTTAAAGAATCTACTGATGAAATGAAGTTGATTTAATCAACTGTTATTTGGGGAAAATGATTATTAGATTAATTGGTCTTAAATTAATCTAATGAAACAGTTTAGAAATAAATTAACCAAAGTATATGAGATTTGATTACTTTTAGTTAAGAAGTTATAAGTAGAACCGTGGAATGGAAAAGCGAAGAGTAATTGTTTAAAAATATAAATAATCATAAACACCAGAGATTTCAAAGTAAGGATATGGTGTTATAAAACCATAGGTAAAAATAAACATGAAAATACGATCTGATAGGTGTTATAAGTAATAAGGGATTAGAGTACAGACTTGTATCGGTTTTAAGGTAAGAACGTTGTCGATCAAGGTCTGAGAGGTAAATAGAATACCCCAACTTGAACGACTTCGCTATTACCGAGGAACGATATCAGTCTGTAACGGAAAGAGATGTCAAGATTTTTGTAACAGAAAAAGATGTCAAGATTTTTGTAACAGAAAGAGATATCAAGATTTTTGTAACGGAAAGAGATGTCAAGATTTTTGTATAAAAGGAATATGGCAGCGTATGCAAGTCTTAGAATTATAGCGATAAAATAACGCTGTTGATAAGATAAGTGTGACTGTTATGTCAAGATTAGTTATAACAAAGAATATTACAGCGTATGACAAGTTGAACTATAGCAATAAAATAACGTTGTTGATAAGGTAAGTGTGACTGTAATTAGTTATAAGGAGAATATTACAGCGTATGACAAGTTAGAACTATAGCGACAAATTAACTGCTGTTGATTTGACTTAAGCATGACTTTTATATATAGCAGCACTTCCTAGGGAATGTAATAGTTTGGTTTGAAATCCACTTATTCTAGAGTAATAAGTAATGACGTTTGTTCAAAGAAATATAAGAAAGAGTTTAGAAAAAGAATTGGGGAATCGTATTAGAAACTGATGACAACATTTCGATGTTCGAAATGTGATTAGAATTAAACCGTTAGTATTTGGAACTAGAATTCGACGATGTCGAATGTATTAAAAGTAACTATTTTTAGGGATTATAATCTGATAGAATAATTAACATTTAGTTTTAAACAAATAAATGTTAACAGGATGGGAGTCAGTATTTAGTTATAAGCTTGATATCGATTAGATAAGAAGTTGACTTAGAGACAGAGTTTATAAAGTGGAATAGGAGTGAAAAAGTATGAAAGAGATTTCGGTAAATAAGATAAGGGAGATTATTGCGTGAGTAAAGAGTTATATGATCAAGGTGTTTAGATTTCTATAAGAAGGGATGGTATTCCCATTTCAAAGGGAATAATGTTTTAAAAGTGAACGTTGGGCCGATTAAAAGGTTAAGATGAATTTGGAAATATTTTCCGGTGTAAATAAGGTAGATTACCCAAGTATAGGAATAAAGAATGTGAAATTAATGGGAAATAGTTCGAACGTCAATAACGGATATTTTTGGAACATGAAAGAATAAAAGTTTATAATAATTGGAAATGTTTTCCAAAAGTGTTAAAGGCAAAAACAGAGTTTGAGAAATATCTAGTGAGATATGGGAATTTGAAAATATAACGAATGTTAAATAAAAAGCGCCCGTGATTGTATGATGTTTAGTTATACATTAGAATGGATGTTGTTTTAACTCCGATAGTTAAATAACCGACTATCGAAGTGTTTGACCGTCGTTGTCAATACAGAGAGACCGGTTGGGTTATTACCCGAAAACCACTCCGTATAGGCATAATCGTTGCGAATTAGATATGCTGAAGATAATTGAAGACAGAGTTAAATGCAAGGATCGTCCAGCTATAGAATGGTGTGTTTTTGTTTGTCCAGTCCCAGGACAACTTGTATGGACGAGTGTCTGACAGAGTATTTCCAACGGTCATGCCGTTGATTTTACGAATATACCAAGTTGGTGGGGAGAAGATAATTTCTCTTTATTCTACACCCAGTGTGCATTTGTGTAATCGATGTGTGATTACGGATTTGACGATGTGACATTCAAAGTGAATGGTGATCAGATGTTCTGAAGATAGACGTAGCCTCTAGCCTCACAACCAGGAATGACAAAAGTTGGGCTAGGCAGCATGGCTAGTTGGGTCATCCCCAAGCAGGGTGTATTGTCACCGATCTAGAGAAAATTCATATTTATACTTCTTTTCGATTCTGTATCTTCGGATGACGGTTGGATGGCCTACAACCGTGGTGGCAATATATTCGCGACACTCAAGCTAAATGAGTGAGCGGTCATGTGTGGCCGGGTTGCAAGACGTTCTTATTGAACCCTGAGTGATCCCCTCTAGAGTACACTATTAAGAAGGTGCTCCCATACCTTGTCTGTTGGAATCCATTCTCCGATAAGCGCCCTGCGGTTTATGATTTTATACTATATATATGTGGAGCGTGAGATGCAAGTGTTCTACTACTTGTATAATTATTTGGTTAGACATTATCATAATATCACTGGGTTTTGATATCAAGAATATTTCGGGTTATAGTAAGGTAAAAACCGTCCATGTTTATGTGTGGGCTGGTCTTACTATTATCTTCTTGTTTTGAAAAGGATTTTCAAAGTAAAACATTATGGTTGGAATTTACTCACACCAGTCCCATGACTGACCCAGAGTTTATTTTGTTTGTTTTCCCTAAACTCTTGGGTGCCCAAATTTGTACGGGCAGTCAAGTGTTTCAGGCTTTGCAGATTCACTTGGAGGAGCTCAAAAGCAGGAAGCTTCACCATTAGTTATGTAGAGTTATTTCCGCTGTGATATGATGTATTGTACTCTGATAATGGTATGTATATACAATACAGTTTTGTATTCAAAGTTATGTTATATAATACATCTTATTTTGTTCTGCTGCGAGTTTCGTGTTACTCTGATTCTGTTCAGTTGTGATCTTCTTCTTCTTCTATTCTATTAGTTCTATCTTTTCTTTCTCACCCTCTAAATTCTTCTATTAATGTCCCGGTATTTTTCGATACTTGAATAGTCAACAGTGTGTTTTTATGTTGATTTTCTGGGTCGAAAATCCCGCCGTTACAGATGGTATCAGAGCATAAGGTTAAGTGATTACCTTGGCTCTGTGGCGTAACTCAATAGAGATGGAGTTAGTAATACTCTAGATTGAGTTTGAATGTATATATACGAGTGAACGTATTTGCAGATTTGTATAAAAAACTGTTTTATATTGTGTTGACTGGTCAGTCGAGTGGTTTATAAATTCTGGTCGAAACAGTAATGCAAACTGCGTCGATAGGTGGTTCTAAACTCTTGAACAGAGTAATTCGACACAGTATGTTTTGAAAAGAGGGTAAATGAAATAATTTTACCCAAAGTATATTTTGATATAAAAAGAAGTCTATATCTTGGTATTAATATAATATATTGGATATGTGATCATTATTATGATCGAACAGGATTATAATTGAGTTGGTTATATAAACTACCAATCGAAATATTATATAAGTATGATATGCAAAATCAGATGAGCTGAATATGAATTAAAAACCAGAATAGAAATAAAACTTTAGAAACTTGGAAAAGAATTGAAATTGAATTTGAATTAAATATAAGGGAATTTTAAAATGCTGGGAGATTTGAAAATTTATTTTCCATGTGCTATGAAAGATATTTTGAAGTAATTTCAAAAATATAGTGATTATAAATGAGTTTTTAAAGCAATATAGTATTGAACTCACTTCGATGGTTGGAAAATAAATTCCGATGATGATCGCGACATTATTGGTGTTCATTTTCGAGCTGGTAAGTGACGGATTACTACCAAAGATTTTGTTTTGTATTGTTTGAGAAACAAGTTGTCAGAAATTCAAATGTTTTGAATTATATATGATTTCAAACTGATTTGAAATAAATCCCAGGAATTTGAATTCTGAAATAAAAATTTAACTTATGAAGTTAAAATGGTAAAAATGGAATTTAAACAAAGATAACAAAACTGGATTGAATTTGGAAAGATCCAGAATGAAAATTATAAAAGAAAAATATTGGAGATTCGAGTTATTAAAAATGAATTAATTCTTGGAGAATAAGAATCGAATTTTGAATTAGAGATGAGATAACTGATTTGAGAAATAAATCAGTAAATGGAATGTCGTAATAAAACTTAACAAGGTTAAGAACTGAGAGGGGAATCGGAGTTGAAATAGAAATTTGGCTTAGTAAAAGTGAAAGACTGGTTTGAGAACGGATTGATGGGAGATCAACCAAGGATGCTTGGATATGCTGGTTTGATAGCAGATGGTAGAGATAGGGTTGAATGCCCAATAGAGAAGGTACACGTTTATATACGAGTATGAGATTTTTATGAGTCAGTTTGGGCAAGCCGTTTGGCTGTTTGATTTTCTTTTGGATTGGAGAAAGCCCGGAGTGGCAAGTGGTTGTAGTACCGAGTGAGCCGTGCAGAGTAGACGCTGGCGAGATTCTCTGAAATTTTAAGCTGTTAGAAAATTTTCAGAATTTTCGAAAATATTCGATATAAGAAGTAATTAATATTTAATTGGAATTAACCAGTTCAGTTGAAACTGGAATTATGAAGTAAACCAAAAAGATTTTTAACCATGTTATAACAGAGATTGTAGCATTTTCCCTATCTTAGCAATTTCGAGGACGAAATTATTTTAAGGGGGAAGGTCTGTAATGTCCCGCATTTTTGTCGGTTGGTATTTGAATATTTAAATCAGTTTTAATATTGAATTCAAAATATAAATGGATTTATATATTAATTAAAACGAAGTTGAAACGTATATAAATATATATTAATTATAATCGAGCTCAGAACGACCATGCAGTTCGTAATTTAACGTTCTGAACTTCAACTGAGTGTACCAGACTCGTTTTGAATCGGATTTCTTCGAAACAAGAAACATCGGAATCTGTTGAACTGTATCTTTCTAATAGAAGTAAAAAAATCAGGATTTCATTGTATATATTGCAAGATATGTCCAAATCAAATATTCGAAAAGTCGCTGTAGAAGCGTATATCGACCGTAACGGTTATTTGAATATAACTTGATATCGGTTGCAAATCTGGACAGGGTTCTTTTGAGGCGCAGCGATAATTTAATTTTTAGAATTTTACTGTAATTTTTAATTAATTAAATATGCAACTTTTTATTTGGAGTATTTCGCACCCTGTATCGATATTTCGGGGTTTCAAAATATGAGTCAATCTACCGGTATTATTATATTTTTGGGACCGTGACACCTCGTTGAGCACGACTGTACTCTTACTTCTGTCCGTACGTAAGTGTAATTTTAGGAATTTAGGTATACATATCAGATGACTTATTTAGAAACCAACATTTATAAATGTAAACCGAACCCCGATATCTCAAATTGAATATTCAAACAACCAAGTCTATAGCACCTTTTAAATCCACTGGAAATTGAACATATAATATTTACATTACTATCATTTCATGCACGTACCCATAAATCACGGTGAGATAATGTTAACCCATACCCGGTGATTGTGACGCTGACTTCTCCCATACCCGTCTATTTAATGAACGATATGCCTATCAAGAAGAAATGGCAGTCTAACTACCCTAAGTTACTTGTATTAAGGATCATGAAGGTTCTTTTGTACGTATATATAAAATTTTACCCTATGGATGCTAGGTTGGTACTCAGCAGCGAATAAATTACTGGAGTCCACCATCTCCCTTGTCTATTCTTACGGCAGCATCACATGCCTCCCAAAAATGCACCATACCCAAACGACAGGCCTAAGCTATTTTCGCGTCCTTACCCTATTTGCTTAATACTTAAGTTTCTACTCCTATATAAACGCAAGTATCGGATTTTAGAAAATAAGAAAACCCAGAACTTCCATATAAAATACAAAAAGGAAACTGCTGCTATATCTTTTACACGTAAAACTCGAGTGTTATTCACCACGCACTACTGGAGCAGCACAGTGCATCGGAGTGGAGCTCGAGTTCGAAACCAAGGACATGGCCGTGATCACTAAGGTGAGGGGTTTTAGCTGCGTTGAGCCGGAGGTGGTAAGGTTCGAGATGAAGGAGGCGTCGACGAAGAGCTAAAGGGTGACCACGGTGTCGGTTTGCATGAAGGTGACAAGAAGATGGGTTTTTTATCGGATCTGTAAGTGAAGAAGGGATCGGTAAAAACTGGAAAGTTGCGGAAGCCAGAACATGAAAAAAAAGAAAAGAAAACATGGTGGGTCATTTTTCATGCGTGGGTTAATGGGGTTCTTCACTGGTTGCGTGTTGTAGTTTTGTTGTTGATAGAATGGACTAGAAATTCTAAAACGTAAGGGGAGGTGAAGCCGCAAGTATAGGAAGGAGGAGATTCATATAAAAGTGGGATCCTTTTCACATGAGTATGAAAATGCAGAAGAGAGGAGGAAGTTTATACTGAAAATGAGGTGTTGAGTAAATATACGTACTGGGAGTTGTTTGTATACACGACAGCATGAGAAGTGGAGTAACAGTAGAAACGCGGGGTGGAGTTTTGTGTTCGAATTAAGATGGGAACAGTGCAGCCATTTCGGTTTTTGCGTAGAGTACATTGGAGCGGATTGTTACTTGGGGAGGGAGTAGTTATAACACGGATCTGGGTTCCCTCTGGGAAATAAAGTGAAGGCCAGTAGTAAATGCGAGGGAAGAGGGATCAAACATGCATGGGACGTCAGTTTTGTAGTGGGTTTCTGCGAAGGCTTCAACGGTTTCCCTTGTTCTTTTAGTTTTCAACGCAAGTGCATGGGTTTTTGTCTTCATTTCTTGGGGTTTAATTATCAGCGTTATGCTTGGATGGTGGGTGAAAATGTTAGGGCGATGAGCAGCAAAGTTTTTGGGTTGGTGAGCCGCAGCAACAACGAGGAGATGGTGACCGAGTTACTTGTAAGTAAGGCGTGAACATGGGAGCATTGCCTAGCCTGTGTGTGTTTGGTATGGGAAAAGAATGGAGTGTGGTGTGTTTAAGTTAGTAGCAGGGTGGACGTACACTGATGATGTGAGGTGGCGTTCTGGAGTTTTTGGCAGGAACGAGACATGCATGAAATGGAAGGACGTTGGGGTCTTGTTTCGGACGGGTATTGGAGAAGGCTCAAGCATGTTGTTGGGCCTTGGGCTGCTGTGATAAGGATAGACCCTAAAAAGAAAAAAGAAAAGAAATAAAGAAGGGGCCAGCAGACGCGAATTGGCACAAGAAGTTGGAAATAAAATACGCAGGCTTGGCAATACAAGGCAAGGTGATAGTCCATGAGAAGAGTGTGATCGTTATGAAGTTTTAAGTGTTTGGAGAAAACGAAGAAAATAAAATACATTAAAAGAAAATGAAGCGAAATTAGTGTTGAAACCGCTACCGGAAACAAGGAGTTTAAATCATGGAAAAGACGGCGGGTGTGGACCTTGAAAGGTTGGACCGAACAATTGTCGAATTTCGAACGGATGGATCTGTACTGGAATTGGTTTGGAGCGAACTGGAGCTCATCACAAGTTTAGACGGATTAAAACGCTGGTTCCATCAACTGACGAAAATCGTTATTTAACGGTTAACGCGCCAAGGTGAGTAAATTCACTAACACTGATCTATTTTAAAATATTTCAATTATATTTTAATGTTGTTTGAATGCTGTGTGATGGTTGATTAGGTTGATTACAATTAATTTGGTTGAATATTATATCCCGTTATATATATGTACACATCATCAATTGGACATTGTTTCCATCGATTAGAACACCCCCTAGTATAGAGTTAGTGTAAATTGTGTTGACTGACATCTGTGGATGCAGAAACCGGTTGGAGGAATCCGACCGGATTCCTTGATAATTATATGTACAGTTTGTTTTGTATGAACTCGAATTATATTTAAAACCCCATGTGAATATTGATGTTGAACGGAAATTCAGCATCTGTTTCGATAAATCAATAAACGATATCAATTTAGAAAGTGACACCAGTCGACCGTAAAACCATTGTTTTGTTAAGGATTTGATTGGCCGTCAGGCAAATCAACGAAGATAATTATAAAAATTATATTTTTATAATTAAAGTAAAAGTTTTAAAATTATAATAGAAGTTCTATTATAAACCGGTATTTTAGAGTTCGTTTTTATAAAATAAATAAAAATGATTGGTGATATTTAAAATAAGTTTATGAAGCAGAATTATCCGACAATTAAATAATTGGATAACTATGTTTAAGATAAACAATTTAGAAATATTATTAGATTAATTATATTAATCTAATGTTGAGATGTAATTAAAATCAGTTAAAGAATCTACTGATGAAATGAAGTTGATTTAATCAACTGTTATTTGGGGAAAATGATTATTAGATTAATTGGTCTTAAATTAATCTAATGAAACAGTTTAGAAATAAATTAACCAAAGTATATGAGATTTGATTACTTTTAGTTAAGAAGTTATAAGTAGAACCGTGGAATGGAAAAGCGAAGAGTAATTGTTTAAAAATATAAATAATCATAAACACCAGAGATTTCAAAGTAAGGATATGGTGTTATAAAACCATAGGTAAAAATAAACATGAAAATACGATCTGATAGGTGTTATAAGTAATAAGGGATTAGAGTACAGACTTGTATCGGTTTTAAGGTAAGAACGTTGTCGATCAAGGTCTGAGAGGTAAATAGAATACCCCAACTTGAACGACTTCGCTATTACCGAGGAACGATATCAGTCTGTAACGGAAAGAGATGTCAAGATTTTTGTAACAGAAAAAGATGTCAAGATTTTTGTAACAGAAAGAGATATCAAGATTTTTGTAACGGAAAGAGATGTCAAGATTTTTGTATAAAAGGAATATGGCAGCGTATGCAAGTCTTAGAATTATAGCGATAAAATAACGCTGTTGATAAGATAAGTGTGACTGTTATGTCAAGATTAGTTATAACAAAGAATATTACAGCGTATGACAAGTTGAACTATAGCAATAAAATAACGTTGTTGATAAGGTAAGTGTGACTGTAATTAGTTATAAGGAGAATATTACAGCGTATGACAAGTTAGAACTATAGCGACAAATTAACTGCTGTTGATTTGACTTAAGCATGACTTTTATATATAGCAGCACTTCCTAGGGAATGTAATAGTTTGGTTTGAAATCCACTTATTCTAGAGTAATAAGTAATGACGTTTGTTCAAAGAAATATAAGAAAGAGTTTAGAAAAAGAATTGGGGAATCGTATTAGAAACTGATGACAACATTTCGATGTTCGAAATGTGATTAGAATTAAACCGTTAGTATTTGGAACTAGAATTCGACGATGTCGAATGTATTAAAAGTAACTATTTTTAGGGATTATAATCTGATAGAATAATTAACATTTAGTTTTAAACAAATAAATGTTAACAGGATGGGAGTCAGTATTTAGTTATAAGCTTGATATCGATTAGATAAGAAGTTGACTTAGAGACAGAGTTTATAAAGTGGAATAGGAGTGAAAAAGTATGAAAGAGATTTCGGTAAATAAGATAAGGGAGATTATTGCGTGAGTAAAGAGTTATATGATCAAGGTGTTTAGATTTCTATAAGAAGGGATGGTATTCCCATTTCAAAGGGAATAATGTTTTAAAAGTGAACGTTGGGCCGATTAAAAGGTTAAGATGAATTTGGAAATATTTTCCGGTGTAAATAAGGTAGATTACCCAAGTATAGGAATAAAGAATGTGAAATTAATGGGAAATAGTTCGAACGTCAATAACGGATATTTTTGGAACATGAAAGAATAAAAGTTTATAATAATTGGAAATGTTTTCCAAAAGTGTTAAAGGCAAAAACAGAGTTTGAGAAATATCTAGTGAGATATGGGAATTTGAAAATATAACGAATGTTAAATAAAAAGCGCCCGTGATTGTATGATGTTTAGTTATACATTAGAATGGATGTTGTTTTAACTCCGATAGTTAAATAACCGACTATCGAAGTGTTTGACCGTCGTTGTCAATACAGAGAGACCGGTTGGGTTATTACCCGAAAACCACTCCGTATAGGCATAATCGTTGCGAATTAGATATGCTGAAGATAATTGAAGACAGAGTTAAATGCAAGGATCGTCCAACTATAGAATGGTGTGTTTTTGTTTGTCCAGTCCCAGGACAACTTGTATGGACGAGTGTCTGACAGAGTATTTCCAACGGTCATGCCGTTGATTTTACGAATATACCAAGTTGGTGGGGAGAAGATAATTTCTCTTTATTCTACACCCAGTGTGCATTTGTGTAATCGATGTGTGATTACGGATTTGACGATGTGACATTCAAAGTGAATGGTGATCAGATGTTCTGAAGATAGATGTAGCCTCTAGCCTTACAACCAGGAATGACAAAAGTTGGGCTAGGGAGCATGGCTAGTTGGGTCATCCCCAAGCAGGGTGTATTGTCACCGATCTAGAGAAAATTCATATTTATACTTCTTTTCGATTCTGTATCTTCGGATGACCTACAACCGTGGTGGCAATATATTCGCGACACTCAAGCTAAATGAGTGAGCGGTCATGTGTGGCCGGGTTGCAAGACGTTCTTGTTGAACCCTGAGTGATCCCCTCTAGAGTACACTATTAAGAAGGTGCTCCTATACCTTGTCTGTTGGAATCCATTCTCCGATAAGCGCCATGCGGTTTATGATTTTGTACTATATATATGTGGAGCGTGAGATGCAAGCGTTCTACTACTTGTATAATTATTTGGTTAGACATTATCATAATATCACTGGGTTTTGATATCAAGAATATTTCGGGTTATAGTAAGGTAAAAACCGTCCATGTTTATGTGTGGGCTGGTCTTACTATTATCTTCTTGTTTTGAAAAGGATTTTCAAAGTAAAACAGTATGGTTGGAATTTACTCACACCAGTCCCATGACTGACCCAGAGTTTATTTTGTTTGTTTTCCCTAAACTCTTGGGTGCCCAAATTTGTACGGGCAGTCAAGTGTTTCAGGCTTTGCAGATTCACTTGGAGGAGCTCAAAAGCAGGAAGCTTCACCATTAGTTATGTAGAGTTATTTCCGCTGTGATATGATGTATTGTACTCTGATAATGGTATGTATATACAATACAGTTTTGTATTCAAAGTTATGTTATATAATACATCTTATTTTGTTCCGCTGCGAGTTTCGTGTTACTCTGATTCTGTTCAGTTGTGATCTTCTTCTTCTTCTATTCTATTAGTTCTATCTTTTCTTTCTCACCCTCTAAATTCTTCTATTAATGTCCCGGTATTTTTCGATACTTGAATAGTCAACAGTGTGTTTTTATGTTGATTTTCTGGGTCGAAAATCCCGCCGTTACAAATTCAAATAGAAAAGGAATTGGAATTTGAATATAGAATTCAAATAAGAGCGAGATTGAAATTTGAATCAAGAAATTCAAATAGAGTTAAAATGGAGTTGGATTCATTTTAACGAAGTTTAAAAGTTTTTATATATATAAATATAATTAAAACGAGCTCGCCGTAGCGCGGCAGTTCGAAAATTGGCGATTCGAACTTCAATTTAGTATACAGAACTTAATTGAAGTCGGAATTCTTTGAAACAAGAATCGTCGGGACCGGTTGAACAATAGTTTTCTAATGAAAGAGAAAAATCTGGATTTCGTCGTATAGATTTTGAGATATGTCAAAATCAAATTTTTAGAAAAGCAGCGCCAGAACCATTATAAAAACCATAACGGTTTAATTGAATAAACAAAGGGATTGTTAGGAAATAAAATCCGAATTTGGCATTAGAAAATCCAGGCTGGAGATACAAAGTAAATATGAACTCTAGTGAAGTAAGTGAAATGATTTTTAAGACAAAAATCATATTTTAAATGGTTAAATAGAATTAACTAAATGGGAAAATAATTAGTTAAAGGAAATTTGAGTCGAAATTGGGTTTTTGGATAAGTGAAAGAGATTGAGAGTTTGTGTTCGAAATCGAATATATAACTCGGGTTGAAAATATTATTTGATTAGTTATAATTAAGTTGACATATATTTGAACAAGTTATATTCAAATAAAAGGGTGAACTAGGCAAAACGATTAATTAGCAACTAGTTAATGGGAATTTGAATGATTGAAATTAAATTTAACTTAAGTAAGTTAAATGGATCGAAATGGATAAATTAAGTAAAATCAATGTGAATGAAATATGAATTGGGAATGAATAAAGGAAAAACCAAAAGAGTTAAAAAAGGAAATATATTTGTAAAAGCAAATACAAAGGAAGTTATGTGCAAATAGAATTTAGAAAGGAAATATTTGTAAAACGTTTACAAATAGATTCAATGGAAATATTTATTTATAGTAAATAAATTGAATGTTATAAATGAGATATTTATTTGTTAAATAAATAGAATTTAATCAAAGGAATATTCAGAAGATGAATAGAAAATGGAAACCTGTTTTTAACAGATAAATAGAAAAGATTAATTTATAAATAACAGCTTATAAATTAAATTAAATATTTATCATTCGACAAATGGAATATATAAGTCTGAACTTATATAGAGAAGAGATATTGGTTTTTAACACCGATAGTTTTAAATAGAAGGGCTACGCAACACTTGTCTAAGTGAAGTAACGTTATTAAAGAGAACATTTATAAAGTGAAGAATCGTTACAAAAAGTAAATCTTTATAAATGAATAAAAGTTAAAAGGAGTTATTCGAATAGGAGAAGTCGATTGGAGTTAGAGAAGTCGATTAGAGTTAGAAATAATCGATTAGAGTTAGAATAAATCGATTAGAGTAAGAATTAACCAGTTAGAGTTAATCAGTTAGGGTTAATCCATAGAGTTAATTGAATATTAATTATTCAATTAAAATTTATCAAATATTTGTTATTCAAAGTAAGTGTTAACCAGATAAAGTTAATTGAACATAATTAATCGAATTAGAATTTAATTGAATGTTAGTTATTCAATCAAAGTTGATCGAATATAGTTATTGAGATAGAGTAGGTCAAACATAGTTACTCAGGATAAGTGCCATTTCGTACGACTGCTAGCGTAATTCGCAGGGCTGCAGATAGCCTAGGGCGGTCGGATCTTTCCTGGGGGAATCAGGCATAACCATTGTGATCGCTGCGATCTAGAGTCAAGCGAATGGAGTTAAATCAAATATTAGTCTATTCGAATAGAACTAAAGAAGTTATCGAATATAGTTTATTCGAAAGGAATTATCGAATTTGGTTATTCGAAAGAAGTTATCGAATATAGTTTATTCGAAAGGAATTATCGAATTTGGTTATTCGAAAGAAGTTGTCGAATATAGTTTATTCGAAAGGAATTATCGAATTTGTTTATTCGGAAGGAGTTATCGATTATTTGTTAATCGAAGGAGTTATCGATTATTTGCAAATCAAAGGAGTTATCGATTATTAGTAAATCGAAGGAGTTATCGATTATTAGTAAATCGAAGGAGTTATCGATTATTAGTAAATCAAAGGAGTTATCGATTATTAGTAAATCAAAGGAGTTATCGATTATTTGTTAATCGAAGGAGTTATCGATTATAGTTTTATCGAAAAGAGTTATCGATTAGTTTAATCGAAATGAGTTATAGAATATGGGTTATTCGAAGGAGTTATCGAATTTAGTTATTCGATGGAGTTAATCGAAAAGAGTTAAATCCAATAGAGTTAATTGATAAGAGTAAATTGAATAGAGTAATCGAATATTGTTTATTCGAAGAAAGATTTTCGAATCTAGTTATTCGAAAGAGAGATTATCGGATATAGTTATTCGGAGGGAGGAGTTATTAAATATAGTTTATTCGAAAGAGAGTTACGTAAGGAAGTTGGAAATGTTGAGTATCAACATAAATAAGTTTTGAAAAGATAAATGGGTTTGTAGCACTTTTCCTACCTTAGCAATTTCGAGGACGAAATTATTTTAAGTGGGGAAGATTGTAATGACCCGGACCTTTATGGGTAAATTTTAAATATTTAATATGGATTTAAATATTGGGGGATAATATAAATGGAATTTTATATTGTGTTGTTAGTTTAATAATCAATTTCGATTTAAAATCGAATATATTAAATTGACGAATAGGAAAAACAATAAATATATATATATTCGAAGTTAGAGCTGAATCAAGATAATCCAGATGATATGTGGAAATTCTAATTCGAATATAAACGATAAATAATATTAATTTATTATCAAAGAATTTAAATGGTTTGAAATTTAATTTAAATCAATTTAAATTAATATCTATTCCAGATGATCGAACCGGACCTTGGTACTTAACCCAGTGGGTTCAGAATAGTGGTTTTACCCTAGAATTGACAATTGTTGGGTTCAGAAATGAGTTTGAAATCAAGGGTTATTTTAATTTTAAGGATACAGATTTTTAATTAAAATAAATTAAAATAAAACATCCAAATTTGGTGGACAGGAACGAGCCTACAAGCTAAATCTAAAGGCCTTGTTGTTCAAATTAAAGCCAGACCCTTTCTCTATAAAATCGAAATGCTCCCGGTACAAAGGAGGTTATGGCGAATTTTTCCGGGAATTTAAGGAGTTAGAATATTTTTAAGATAATTTGATAGTTAGAAATCAACGTATTGATATATATATATATAGAAGTCGATAAGAAAACGGACTTAGAAATAGAATAGTATAATCAAAAAGGAAGTATAAGAATAAAATCTAGTAAGAATAGAAAGAGAAAGTATATATGTGTTTAAAAAGTGAAGAAGTAGTTGTATGGTATTGATTGTTCGAGTAAGTAGTCTTATCTGTTTTGACGTTATAAATGTTATTCAGTCAAGGTCTGAGAGGTAGTTATACCCCAACTTGATTGATGGCATTATTAGCAAATGAACAGTAAGATTTCAGGCTCGAAGATCAATGTTAGATAAGAGTTAGTTGAATATAGTATTTGGGTTGTCGTAACGATGTTTTACACAACATCCGTTTTAACCCAAATAAAGTGTAAACTTGGAAATAGAATAATGAATATTTCCTAGTTTAGAAAATAAAGGAAGGCGATATTCGGAAATGTTTTCCAAATAACGTAAAAGGCCAATATGGTTATTGAAAATATTTGGTTAACAAATATTGATAAAGAAACAGAGAAATGATTTAATTAATGAAATATTAGTTAAAGGTTCAGTGATTGTTGGATGTTTGGATGAACACTTGTTTTATTCGATAGTTAAATCATCGACTATCGAAACACTTGTTTTTATTCGATAGTTAAATCACAGACTATCGAAGTTTTGACCATCGTTGTCGATATGGAGAGACCGGTTGGATTATTATCCGAAGAACCACTCCATATTGGCAGTAGCGTGCGAATCAGATTATATAAAGATAATCGAAGACGGAGTAGAGTGCAAGGACTTTTTCTATTAATAGAAATCGTGCCTTCGGTTCATCCTGTTCCTGGGTGACCTGTATGGATGAATGTCTGACAGAATATTTCCAGAAAGGTCACGTACATTGATTTCTTCAACCGTACCAAGAGTGGAAGCGGAGAAGGAAACTTCTTTTAGCTGACACGTAATGTACTGTTGTAGACATCAATTAGTGATTTTCGATGGATCTGACGATGTGACATTCGAAGTGAATCTTGTGTTATGATAAAGCGTAGCTTCTAGCCTCATCAACCGGTAAGTGACAGAAATCGGGCAGGCAGCATGACTATGTAGGTCGCACCTATTAGGGTGTATAATCACCTGATCTAGAGTTTCATTTACTTCTAAAAAATCTATTGTCGCTGCTGTTCCATTCGGGAAACGGTTGCTGATCCCAATCGTTGGTGATATACATTCGATACACTCAAGCGAAATGAGTGGTCGGTCATGTGTGGTTGAGTTGCAAGATGTTCTTGTTGAACTCGGTGTATTCTCCTCTAGAGATATACCAGCGGCAGGTGGTTCCATACCTTGTCATAGTTGGAAAACCAAATACCCAATACGTGCTTGCGATTTTGATTGTATATATATATGTGGAACGTGAGATGCAAACGATCCACTAGATTGTTATCTACTTGATTTAGACATTATTATAATATCAAAAGAGTTTTGATATAAGGATAAGTCAAGTGTTTGGATTTTCATAAGGAAAAACCCGTTCCGTGTTATACGGCGTGGTCTTATGAGATATCATTTAGTTTTCTGAAACTGTTTTTAAACTGTTTACTCATACCAGTCCCATGACTGACCCGGAGTTTATTTGTTTTGTTCTACCTAAACTCTTGGGTGCCTAAATTTGTATGGGCAGTCAAGTAGTTCAGGATTTTTCAGATATATCTAAAGGAGCTTGGAGCAGGAGGCTTCAGCGTTATCTAGTTATAGTGTTGTTCCGCTGTGTTGTAAGTGTTGTACTCTGATAAGTGTATGTTATACAGTTAAGATTTTGTATTTCAAAGATGTGATATATTATATTTTGTTCCGCTGCGATGTGAGATTCTGTGTTGTTAGTTCTGTTCTTCTTCTACCTCTTTCTTCTAAAAAAAAAAAAGTGTTCCGTATTTTCGTGATATTTGGGTTGGACGTATGATGTATATAGTCAACTCTGATGTTACGGAAATCTGGGTCGTTACACAAGAAGACAGTGGATCCTCACCATCCAATCCCACTCAGCCTCAGAGTGGATATCCAATGATGACAAGAGCCAAATTGGCATTTTTTAATGCAAAACATATTCAACTATTGCCATCAGTGATGAACCAACAAACTATGAACAAGCTGCAAACTGGAAAAAGGCAACGCAGGAGGAATACATAGCACTGATGAACAATAACACATGGGAATTCATGTATCCTCCCTCTAGTAAGAACATAATTGGATGTAAATGGACATACAAATGATAGAAGAATTCAGATGGCACAATAAACAGATACAAAGCCAGATTAGTTGCAAAGGGGTTCAGTCAAGGATATGGATTCAATTTTAGTGAAACTTTTTCACCAGTGGTCAAGCCATTAATTATTAGACTAATATTTACTGTGGGATTAACCAAAGGGTGGAAAATAAAGCATCTTGATGTCAACAATGTATTCTTAAATTGCACATTACAAGAGGAAATATATATGCAATAGCCACAGGGGTTCACACATAATTCAGAAAAAGTATGCAAGCTTAATAAATCGCTCAATAGGCTAAGACAGGCTCCCAGAGTCTGGCTTGAAAGGATGAAAGCAACTCTGGGCACGATGGGATATCACTCAACAAAATCTGATCCATCACTTTTAATTAAATATAGCAATTCATTGTAATAACCCGGAAATTCTGAGCCAGTTCAAAATTTTTGTTTTGGCAACTTCGACGAATTTTGAATATTTAAAATAGATTATTTTAAATAATATCGACGAAAATTTATTTTGAATATATTTAGAACGTATATATTATATGCGCCGTCGTTAGAATATAAATAATTATATATAATTATAAATATAATTGAAAATAGCGCGGTAGTTCGATAATTCGATTTCAAACTTCAATTGAATGTACCGGGTGCAAAACAGTCCGGATTTTAGTGAAACCAAAAACATTAGGATCTATTTGGGAATATCTTTCCAACGAATCCGAAAAATCGAAATTTCATAGCGGGAATCAAAAGATATGTCCAGTTGAAAATTCTCAATAGTCGCTATGGAATTCAAGCCCTTAAAAATGGGAATTTTGCAAACGACCTCGGATTTCGACGAAACCACTTTTGTTGGATCCGTGATGTCAAATTATTGCTAGATTCCAAATTTCATAATTTTTCGAATCAATATGTGAGCGTGGCAAAGGAAAACGCGTTTGACCAGTTTCAGTTGATTTTAATCGACTGGAAAATGGCCATTTTTCAAACGGCCTCAGAATTCGACGAAACTAGTTTTGTTAGGACCGTATAGTCAATACGAAACTAGAAAATATTTTTCTGTAATTTTTAGAGTTAGTATGTAACCCCGGTGAATTGAAATGCGCGTTCGAATTCAATATATAGAGTTATATGTTGATTTCAATGGAAACTGATCGAAACGATCGAATCAGCCTACGATACATAACCCATTGTGTTCGGAATGGGGGTAATACGCTATGGACGACAGGCGGTGGGCCTCGTTTTGAGGTCGAAAATAAAAGTTGCTTTTTGGTGAAAATTAAATAATTAAATAAAAAAAATCTCCTCTCTCCTCTCCTTTATCTCTATCTGCCCCCCCTTATTTTTCGATTCATTCGAACATAAATAATAATAAAAAAAACCGATCGACAGAGCGCCCCCCCCCCCCCCCAATCGATCGTCGCGCCTGGATGCGAGCCCCCCCAATCGATCGTCGCGCCGCCGCCTGGATGCAAGCCCCCCCCCAATCGATCGTCGCGCCGCCGCCTGGATGCGAGCCCCCTCCAATCGATCGTCGCGCCGCCGCCTGGATGCGAGCCCCCCTGTTGCGAACTGCGACCCCTACCCACCCTGCCCTCGCGAACGCGACAGCCCCCCCCGGTTAGATCGACGCGATGAAACCGCCCCCTCCCATCGAAGACAGCCCCCGACCGACGCGAAGACCCGCCCAGACCCTCCGACGCCCTGCCCAGACCAACTCCGACGGTTGTGGACCATTTCCCCCTTCCATTCGCAGAAAACGCTGTAAGCTTTTATTTTAATTTAATTTAAATGCTTAGTTTAGTTAATTAAAAAGTGTTGTGTTTAAATTTCGGATTTTTGCAAAGATATGAAAAGAAATGATTTTTCTTTGTAAAAAGGTCTGGTTTTTCTTTATAAAAGGATTTGACTTTTAATCGTATAAAAATATGATTTTTATATTTTTAAAGAATTAAAAATATGATTTCTATATTTTTAAAGTGTTAAAAATATAATCTTTATTAAGTAGAAGATGTAAAAATATGATTTTTGTTTAGGTAGAGAATTAAAAATATAATTTTTACATGATAGGAATATTAGAAATAAATTCTTTACATTAGAAAAGGCGAAATCTTTGTATAGATAGTAACGTTAGAAAAATTCGATTTTTATATATTGAATAGCATAGTAAAAATTCGATTTTTATATATTGAATAGCATAGTAAAAATTCGATTTTTATATATTGAATAGCGAAGAAAAAATTCGATTTTTATATATTGAATAGCAAAGTAAAAATATGATTTGTATATATTGAATAGCAAAGTGAAAATTCGATTTTTACATATGTAGTGGCTACGGGCAACGAAGATGACAAAAAGGCGAGAACGACGAAGATTTCTATTAATGAAGTGTCGTGAAGTTGGATAGCTATCGGTGAGAATTTCTCACTCTTCAATTTCTTTTCTAGTTATATATATACTAGGATGTAGACGGTGTTTAGTAGCACCCGAAACCCGTCATCCACAGACCATGGATGGCTTGTTTGTTAAATTGTTTGGTTGTGTAGTTGGTTAGATTATTTGGTTTGAATTTAATTGTTTGGTGAAATGGAATGGATTTGATTGATGTGTGAATGGCGTGGGCCTTCACTAGACTGGGGATAAGGCTAGGCCTTGACCCGTTTCTAGTATCGTGCCATTATGCCGCCGAAATTTCCTAGAATAAGTTAGAAAAATAAAAATATCATTTTATTTAAAGAATGAATGGAATAGAAATTCGTGTGATGAAATAAAATGTTTTATCGTTAAAAATATATTTTTTAACATGGAAGTGAATAAAATAAAATATTCATTTACAAACCGGACGGTTTGTTTATGTACACCTATTTAAAGGACATTGATTGGGTCGATAAATTTTACACAACGCCCAACTACACAAATAAAATATGCGGTTGATTTTTTGAAACCCCACACTGGTGTTGGGATGAAATTTGAAGTTCACTCATCCTGATTGATTAAATATTTCGATCGATGGATTGACAGGCTGTTATAAGCGTTAGATATCTATATTTGATGCTTATACAGTGTAGTGCACTTTGGTTGATGGTTGATTATTTTTTCATGCTATTATATACGTGTGATGTATGAAAATCCATATAATTAACATTATATGGTGATTGATTGGGCCACATTCCAATTTAGAAAATAAAGAATATTATAAAATAAAGGTTCATGTGTTGACTATACTCATCTGTTGAGATTAGTCATGTGTTGAACGAAATATTTCAATAATAAAATTTACATCTTTATCATTATAAAATAAAGGTTCATGTGTTGACTATACTCATCCGTTGAGATTAGTCATGTGTTGAACGAAATATTTCAATAATAAAATTTACATCTTTATCAATATAAAATAAAGGTTCATGTGTTGACTATACTCGTCTGTTGAGATTAGTCATGTGTTGAACGAAATATTTCAATAATAAAATTTACATCTTTATCATTATAAAATAAAGGTTCATGTGTTGACTATACTCATCCGTTGAGATTAGTCATGTGTTGAACGAAATATTTTAATAATAAAATTTACATCTTTATCAATATAAAATAAAGGTTCATGTGTTGACAGTACTCATCCGTTGTGATTAGTCATGTGTTGAACGAAATATTTCAATAATAAAATTTGCATCTTTATCATTATAAAATAAAGGTTCATGTGTTGACTATACTCATCCGTTGAGATTAGTCATGTGTTGAACGAAATATTTTGATAATAAAATTTACATCTTTATCAATATAAAATAAAGGTTCATGTGTTGACAGTACTCATCCGTTGAGATTAGTCATGTGTTGAATAGAAATATTTGAAATAGAAATATTTGAAATAGAAATATTTTGATAATAGAAATATTTGAAATAGAATATTTGAAAATAGAAATATTTGAAATAGAAATATTTTGATAATAAGAAATCTTTGAAATAGAATATTTGAAAATAGAAATATATGAAGCCGTGTTGATTAGATTGACGCCATTTTGACGTGAACGATATTTATATCGATTTTATTCATTTAGAAATGAATATTGGAAAGTGATTTCGAAATCGAATATTTTAAAATGAAATTGAATTCAAATTAAATAGAAAATGAAATTGAATTCAAATTGAATAGAATTTGAATTGAATCTAATAGAAAACCAATTTGAATTGAATCGAATAGAAAACCAATTTGAATTGAATCGAATAGAAAACCAATTTGAATTGAATCGAATAGAAAACAAATTTGATTTGAATTGATTAGAAAACCAATTTGAATTGAATCGAATAGAAAACCAATTTGAATTGAATCAAATAGAAAACGAATTTGAATTGAATTGAATATAAAACGATTTCGAAATGAATTGAATATAAAATGATTTCGATGAATTGAATATAAAACGATTTTGAAATGAATTGAATATAAAACGATTTCGAAATGAATTGAATATAAAACGATTTCGAAATGAATTGAATATAAAACGATTTCGAAATGAATTGAATATAAAACGATTTCGAAATGAATTGAATATAAAACAATTTGAATTGAATTGAATATAAAACGATTTCAAATTGAATTGAATAGAAAACGAATTGAATTTAAATTGAATAGAAAACGAAATGAATTCGAATCGAATTAAAATCGATTTGAATTGAAATCAAATAGAAATGAAAGTAAAGGATTTATAATAGAAAATTCAATTTTGATTTGAATTTGAAATGGAAGTTGAAATGTTTTTGAAACAAATTTGAAACTATTTGTAAAATTCGTTTTAAATAGTAATCGACGAAATATATATTATATATATAATATAATGGCCTGAATAGAACGCGCTGCGCCGCGGCAGTTCGTGGATTTCGACCATTTATTTCAAACGGACATTACGGGAGATCCGACCGTCGGATTCTCCTAAAACCAGAACCGTTGGGTTCGTATCGAAAGAGCTTCCTAATGAATATTAGAAATTTGAAATCTAACGGTTGGACTTGGAGATACGTCCAAATCAAATTTGAAAAAGGTCGCTGTAAGTGCAGTTCGATGGCCGTTGATGGAAATCGACTATACGGGCCTTGATAAAATTATTAAAAATAGTAATAATTTGTGTAAAATCATAAGAAATGATTTAGGAAAATTTGGGATGAAAACTCCATATTTGAAAAGATAAAAATAGATTTTTATCGAAATGAACTAGTTTTGAACTGAAATTAAAACCCATTTATTTTTAAATAAATTGGATTTGAAATGGGTTTTTAAATAAAATTGATTTATGGGTTCATCGTGAACAGTGTTTTAAATAACATTTGTTCTTTAACCCGATAATAAATAGAATGTAATTTGGGTTTGTCGTGAGCTGTGTTTTAAATGACAATAGTTCTTTAACCCTGTAAAAGGAGTTTTAATGAATCTGCAATTAGATTGAAATGAGAATTGATAATTTAAATTATCAAATTTGGCAAATAAGCGAGAATGGAGTATCACCAGTTTTGCTCCAAAGCGATAGTTAAATCTTTAATTAGATTTGAACGTGAAATGATAATTAATTTTATCGATAACACCATGGTGTTAGATATGGAGTATTACCAGTTTTGCTTCATGGGATAAATAGGTTGGGATTGGGAAATAAAATAAATAATTACTTCGGTGTGGTTCGCTAATCTCGACTAGTTTGGGAAAACCATAATTTGGTTTGAAACGACATCCAAAGGAAGATTAAAGGATAAATTTTAAAGAATTTATCTTGGATAAAATTAATGGGAACCTTTCCCTAAGAATGTGATTTTGTGAATAA
Organism: Allium sativum; assembly: GCA_030737875.1. NCBI lineage: Eukaryota > Viridiplantae > Streptophyta > Magnoliopsida > Asparagales > Amaryllidaceae > Allium > Allium sativum. The sequence continues at coordinate 285,872,847 of CM060921.1, forward strand.
AAGAATATTCTGAATTGGAATGAGGCGTATGTTGAGTTTGTGTAACATTTGTTTTTAATATACGCGGGTCGTTCGGAAAGGCCGGCTTTATACCCATTCTGGATAACCGATTCGACGATATGTCGAAGATGAAGACGGTGGTTGAAGACCGGAAATCTTCACATCGTTTGGATAATTACTGACGATCCTGATTGGGCTGTACACCCAAGAGGATGGAAATAGTTAGTGGTCGTCCAGACGTACTTGGAGATGGATGGATATGCGAGGAAAGTGCCTCCGGTTTCGTTCAGACCCAGAACGAACTTGTAAATGGATTGTGTGTCTGACATTGGATTTGTGTTGATTGATTTCTGTTAAATATATATCTGTTTGGCGGAGGAGAATTCATTCTCTTGCTTAACGCCCTTCTCTGAGACGTACGAGCTTAGAGGTTATATCGATAGATATCAATCGCACGGCATGAATTGCCTGTGTGGCATGCTGAGTTGCATGATCAAGGCTTCTGTTGAAAAGCAAAGTCTTGTGGTTGATGATCAAAGCACGGCCTACGTGGCAGCTTTGTGTATAGCATGAATTCGCGAGCCTCACACCTCGGTATGAGTCAAAAACGGGATACGGACTGCAGGGAGAGCACGACGTTTCTTTCTAGCTTTGGTGGTGTCAGTGACTTACCAGCCCTGACATTTATATACTTTTCACCTATGTGGTTGTTGGAATGCGAGGCGCCTCGATTATAGGTCTGTAAGGACCGGGAAACGTGTGTTCAGGAATAACTAATCCTTTAACGTAAGTGAGGACCGGCCCTGAAGCATCCAGGATTTCCCAGAGTGTGTAGTCCTGAGGCATTTGCTAGAGTGTCTCGAACGCGGAGAGGAGCTTGCCCCTTGCCTCGACTCATGACGGAAATCCAATTTCCAATACGTGTATTTCGGCTTTATTTGTAGAGCCTAGTATGGCGACATAGTGGTATGGGGCACTTATGCCGTCTATGATTAATATTTATGATTGAAATTGTTTTGACACTATACACTTATTATAGTATCAAATGATTTGTTTTAAACGTATCAAGCATGTTTGGCTATTATAAGGGAAAACCCTATCCACCGGCTTGCATTGCATTGTGTGATGGGACCTGGGTCTTATAATAGCTTCATTTTTCGAAAAAGCATTGCGCTGTTTATTCTATGCACTGGTATTCTTGGGAGGAAACCCGTTCCGTGTTATACGGCGTGGTCCCTTGAATTACTCTCTTTTAAAGTAAAGCTTTAAATAACTGTTTTAGTTCTCACACCAGTCACATGACTGACCTGGAGTTTATTGTTTTAACCTAAACTCTGGGTGCCCCTATTTTCCGCACGGGCAGCTAGTAGTTTTGGTTTTGCAGATTTATATTCACAGGATCCTGGTTTACAGCTGGAATGATATCCGGAAAGCTCTGTATCCGTATATCACCTTCAGTTGTGCTTTGTATTATTTTCCGCTGCTATGTAATTTATTGTGATCTCTGATATTTATCGAATGTAATTTATTCATTTATACCCTGTATATTCTTGTATCTGATGGAATTGTTGAAATAAGCAATGAAATGTTCTTCTGTTTGTGTTCTGATTTGTCCTGTTCTCAAACGATCAGGGGTTTCGAACGGTCTAGATCGGTTTAACGACTGATTCAGATCGAGCAAAATTACCGGCCGTCACATTTGGTATCAGAGCTTTGGTTTACAGAACTCGAGAACGAGGCACATTAGAACCATACGAAAGAATTCATCAGATATTGGATTAGTAATATCCAATTAGAATGACTCGTTAGAGATAGGATCAGTAGTATCCTAGAATGAGTGTGAAGAGTATATTTTTCAAATGAAAGCAATTTTGTTTGAAAATTTAAATCGTTTTATACGTATTTGAATATTTTATTTGTATTGATTTGGACAATCTAGTATATAAAGGTTTTGCATATACACGTCACGAACGTATATTCGAAGTTTTAATATACTGGATAGATATAGAATCGCATTTTAGACACCCGGAGATGGTTCTGATGATTGATCGATCATCACCAGAACTTATGTTCGTGTTTCGAAGGTATGATATCTATATATTTCCATTAGACTGGTGTGAGAACCAAAACTTATATAGATAGATTTATTTGTTGTGAATTGGCATCAAAAACATGATTTTCTGGATATATATCAAAATTTATGAATTTGAAACGTTAATCCACTAATTGATTGATGTTTGTGTTGTTTGTTTATTTGATTGATAATTTTGAACCATTTAGCCTAATTGAATCAAATATTGAATTGTATTGAAAATTGGTTGCATTTGCTTGCATATACATGTGCTTACATTGAACAGGTCATAGCAAGGAGGCTAGAGCAGAGAATAAAATTTGTTTGCCCGACAAATACGTACATGTTTACCATAATTTCCTATTTTGTTTGGGTGATGATGATTTTATGAGCCGATTGGCTAGCCGCTTGGCTTTTTCTTTTTCTTTTTGCGATCAGAAGGCATATATGGCAATTTCAGGATTTTCCCGTGCTCCCCGTACAAAGGAGGTTATGGCAAAAAATTTCAAAAATTCCGGGTGTTAGCCAAATTTTTGAAGAATTTGAAAATTCTCAGAAACTGAAAAGTTGGAGAATGGAAGCCAGATCAAACGTAGAGTTGATTAATCAATCCACTTTCGACTTTGTTCCTTTTCGGGGACGAAAAGTTTTAAGTGGGGGAGATTGTAATAACCCGGAAATTCTGAGCCAGTTTAAAATTTTTGTTTTGGCAACTTCGACGAATTTTGAATATTTAAAATAGATTATTTTAAATAATATCGACGAAAATTTATTTTGAATATATTTAGAACGTATATATTATATGCGCCGTCATTAGAATATAAATAATTATATATAATTATAAATAGAATTGGAAATGGCGCGGAAGTTCGATAATTCGATTTCAAACTTCAATTGAATGTACCAGGTGCAAAACAATCCAGATTTTAGTGAAACCAAAAACATTAGAATCTATTTGGGAATATCTTTCCAACGAATCCGAAAAATCGAAATTTCATAGCGGGAATCAAAAGATATGTCCAGTTGAAAATTCTTAATAGTCGCTATGGAATTCAGGCCCTTAAAAATGGGAATTTTGCAAATGACCTCGGATTTCGACGAAACCACTTTTGTTGGATCCGTGATGTCAAATTATTGCTAGATTCCAAATTTCATAATTTTTCGAATCAATATGTGAGCGTGGCAAAGGAAAACGCGTTTGACCAGTTTCAGTTGATTTTAATCGACTGGAAAACGGCCATTTTTCTAATGGCCTCAGAATTCGACGAAACTAGTTTTGTTAGGACCGTATAGTCAATACGAAGCTAGAAAATATTTTTCTGCAATTTTTAGAGTTAGTATGTAACCCCGGTGAATTGAAATGCGCGTTCGAATTCAATATATAGAGTTATATGTTGATTTCAACGGAAACTGATCGAAACGATCGAATCAGCCTACGATACATAACCCATTGTGTTCGGAATGGGGGTAATACGCTATGGACGACAGGCGGTAGGCCTCGTTTTGAGGTCGAAAATAAAAGTTGCTTTTTGGTGAAAATTAAATAATTAAATAAAAAAAATATATCTCCTCTCTCCTCTCCTTTATCTCTATCTGCCCCCCCCCCCTTATTTTTCGATTCATTCGAACAAAAAAAAACCCGATCGACAGAGCGCCCCCCCCAATCGATCGTCGTGCCGCCGCCTGGATGCGAGCCCCCACAATCGATGGTCGCGCCGCCGCCTAGATGCGAGCCCCCCTATTGCGAACTGCGACCCCTACCCCCTGCCCTCGCGAACGTTACAGCCCCCCCTGTTAGATCGACGCGATGAAACCGCCCCCCTCCCATCGAAGACAGCCCCCGACCGACGCGAAGACCCGCCCAGACCCTCCGACGCCCTGCTCAGACCAACTCCGCCGGTTGTGGACCATTTCCCCCCTTCCATTCGCAGAAAACGCTGTAAGCTTTTATTTTAATTTAACTTAAATGCTTAGTTTAGTTAATTAAAAAGTGTTGTGTTTAAATTTCGGATTTTTGCAAAGATATGAAAAGAAATGGTTTTTCATTGTAAAAAGGTCTGGTTTTTCTTTATAAAAGGATTTGACTTTTAATCGTATAAAAATATGATTTTTATATTTTTAAAGAATTAAAAATATGATTTTTATATTTTTAAAGTGTTAAAAATATAATCTTTATTAAGTAGAAGATGTAAAAATATGATTTTTGTTTAGGTAGAGAATTAAAAATATAATTTTTACATGAAAGGAATATTAGAAATAAATTCTTTACATTAGAAAAGGCGAAATCTTTGTATAGATAGTAACGTTAGAAAAATTCGATTTTTATATATTGAATAGCATAGTAAAAATTCGATTTTTATATATTGAATAGCATAGTAAAAATTCGATTTTTATATATTGAATAGCGAAGAAAAAATTCGATTTTTATATATTGAATAGCAAATTAAAAATATGATTTTTATATATTGAATAGCAAAGTGAAAATTCGATTTTTACATATGTAGTGGCTACGGGCAACGAAGATGACAAAAGGGCGAGAACGACGAAGATTTCAATAAATGAAGTGTCGTGAAGTTGGATAGCTATCGGTGAGAATTTCTCACTCTTCAATTTCTTTTCTAGTTATATATATATACTAGGATGTAGACGGTGTTTAGTAGCACCCGACACCCGTCATCCACAGACCATGGATGGCTTGTTTGTTAAATTGTTTGGTTGTGTAGTTGGTTAGATTATTTGGTTTGAATTTAATTGTTTGGTGAAATGGAATGGATTTGATTGATGTGTGAATGGCGTGGGCCTTCACTAGACTGGAGATAAGGCTAGGCCTCGTCCCGTTTCTAGTATCGTGCCGTTATGCCGCCGAAATTTCCTAAAATAAGTTAGAAAAATAAAAATATCATTTTATTTAAAGAATGAACGGAATAGAAATTCATGTGATGAAATAAAATGTTTTATCGTTAAAAATATAATTTTTAACATGGAAGTGAATAAAATAAAATATTCATTTACAAACCGGACGGTTTGTTTATGTACACCTATTTGAAGGACATTGATTGGGTCGATAAATTTTACACATCGCCCAACTACACAAATAAAATATGCGGTTGATTGTTTGAAACCCCACACCGTTGTTGGGATGAAATTTGAAGTTCACTCATCCTGATTGATTAAATATGTCGATCGCTGGATTGACAGGCTGTTATAAGCGTTAGATATCTATATTTGATGCTTATACAGTGTAGTGCACTTTGGTTGATGGTTGATTATTTTTCCATGCTATTATATACGTGTGATGTATGAAAATCCATATAATTAACATTATATGGTGATTGATTGGGCCTCATTCCAATTTAGAAAATAAAGAATATTATAAAATAAAGGTTCATGTGTTGACTATACTCATCTGTTGAGATTAGTCATGTGTTGAACGAAATATTTCAATAATAAAATTTACATCTTTATCATTATAAAATAAAGGTTCATGTGTTGACTATACTCATCCGTTGAGATTAGTCATGTGTTGAACGAAATATTTCAATAATAAAATTTACATCTTTATCAATATAAAATAAAGGTTCATGTGTTGACTATACTCATCTGTTGAGATTAGTCATGTGTTGAACGAAATATTTCAATAATAAAATTTACATCTTTATCATTATAAAATAAAGGTTCATGTGTTGACTATACTCATTCGTTGAGATTAGTCATGTGTTGAACGAAATATTTTAATAATAAAATTTACATCTTTATCAATATAAAATAAAGGTTCATGTGTTGACAGTACTCATCCGTTGAGATTAGTCATGTGTTGAACGAAATATTTCAATAATAAAATTTACATCTATATCATTATAAAATAAAGGTTCATGTGTTGACTATACTCATCCGTTGAGATTAGTCATGTGTTGAACGAAATATTTTAATAATAAAATTAACATCTTTATCAATATAAAATAAAGGTTCATGTGTTGACAGTACTCATCCGTTGAGATTAGTCATGTGTTGAACAGAAATATTTGAAATAGAAATATTTGAAATAGAAATATTTTGATAATAGAAATATTTGAAATAGAATATTTGAAAATAGAAATATTTGAAATAGAAATATTTTGATAATAAGAAATCTTTGAAAATAGAAATATATGAAGCCGTGTTGATTAGACTGACGCCATTTTGACGTGAACGATATTTATATCGATTTTATTCATTTAGAAATGAATATTGGAAAGTCATTTCGAAATCGAATATTTTGAAATGAAATTGAATTCAAATTAAATAGAAAATGAAATTTAATAGAATTTGAATTGAATCGAATAGAAAACCAATTTGAATTGAATCGAATAGAAAACCAATTTGAATTGAATCGAATAGAAAACCAATTTGAATTAAATCGAATAGAAAACAAATTTGATTTGAATTGATTAGAAAACCAATTTGAATTGAATCGAATAGAAAACCAATTTGAATTGAATCAAATAGAAAACGAATTTGAATTGAATTGAATATAAAACGATTTCAAAATGAATTGAATATAAAACGATTTCGAAATGAATTGAATATAAAACGATTTCGAAATGAATTGAATATAAAATGATTTCGAAATGAATTGAATATAAAACGATTTCGAAATGTATTGAATATAAAACGATTTCGAAATGAATTGAATATAAAATGATTTCGAAATGAATTGAATATAAAACGATTTCGAAATGAATTGAATATAAAACGATTTCGAAATGAATTGAATATAAAACGATTTGAATTGAATTGAATATAAAACGATTTCGAATTAAATTGAATAGAAAACGAATCGAATTTAAATTGAATAGAAAACGAAATGAATTCGAATCGAATTAAAATCGATTTGAATTGAAATCAAATAGAAATGAAAGTAAAGGATTTATAATAGAAAATTCAATTTTGATTTGAATTTGAAATGGAAGTTGAAATGTTTTTGAAACAAATTTGAAACTATTTATAAAATTCGTTTTAAATAATAATCGACGAAATATATATTATATTTATAATATAATGGCCTGAATAGAACGCGCCGCGCCGCGGCAGTTCGTGGATTTCGACCATTTATTTCAAACGGACATTACGGGAGATCCGACCGTCGGATTCTCCTAAAACCAGAACCGTTGGGTTCGTATCGAAAAGAGCTTCCTAACGAATATTAGAAATTAGAAATCTAACGGTTGGATTTGGAGATACGTCCAAATCAAATTTGAAAAAGGTCGCTGTAAGTGCAGTTTGATGGCCGTTGATGGAAATCGACTGTACGGGCCTTGATAAAATTATTAAAAATAGTAATAATTTGTGTAAAATCATAAGAAATGATTTGGGAAAATTTCGGATGAAAACTCCATATTTGAAAAGATAAAAATAGATTTTTATCGAAATGAACTAGTTTTGAACTGAAATTAAAACCCATTTATTTTTAAATAAATTGGATTTGAAATGGGTTTTTAAATAAAACTGATTTATGGGTTCATCGTGAACAGTGTTTTAAATAACATTTGTTCTTTAACCCGATAATAAATAGAATGTAATTTGGGTTTGTCGTGAGCTGTGTTTTAAATGACACTAGTTCTTTAACCCAGTAAAAGGAGTTTTAATGAATCTGCAATTAGATTGAAATGAGAATTGATAATTTAAATTATCAAATTTGGCAAATAAGCTAGAATGGAGTATCACCAGTTTTGCTCCAAAGCGATAGTTAAATCTTTAATTAGATTTGAACGTGAAATGATAATTAATTTTATCGATAACACCATGGTGTTAGATATGGAGTATTACCAGTTTTGCTTCATAGGATAAATAGGTTGGGATTGGGAAATAAAATAAATAATTACTTCGGTGTGGTTCGCTAATCTCGACTAGTTTGGGAAAACCATAATTTGGTTTGAAACGACATCCAAAGGAAGATTAAAGGATAAATTTTAAAGAATTTATCTTGGATAAAATTAATGGGAACCTTTCCCTAAGAATGTGATTTTGTGAATAAAAGAATATTCTGAATTGGAATGAGGCGTATGTTGAGTTTGTGTAACATTTGTTTTTAATATACGCGGGTCGTTCGGAAAGGCCGGGTTTATACCCAGTCTGAATAACCGATTCGACGATATGTCGAAGATGAAGACGGTGGTTGAAGACCGGAAATCTTCACATCGTTTGGATAATTACTGACGATCCTGATTGGGCTGTACACCCAAGAGGATGGAAATAGTTAGTGGTCGTCCAGACGTACTTGGAGATGGATGGATATGCGAGGAAAGTGCCTCCGGTTTCGTTCAGACCCAGAACGAACTTGTAAATGGATTGTGTGTCTGACATTGGATTTTATTCTATGTTGATTGATTTCTGTTAAATATATATCTGTTTGGCGGCGGAGAATTTATTCTCTTTCTTAACGCCCTTCTCTAAGACGTACGAGCTTAGAGGTTATATATCGATAGATATCAATCGCACGGCATGAATTGCCTATGTGGCATGCTGAGTTGCATGGATCAAGGCTTCTGTTGAAAAGCAAAGTCTTGTGGTTGATGATCAAAGCACGACCTACGTGGCAGCTTTGTGTATAGCGTGAATTCGCGAGCCTCACACCTCGGTATGAGTCAAAAACGGGATACGGACTGCAGGGAGAGAACGACGTTTCTTTCTAGCTTTGGTGGTGTCAGTGACTTACTAGCCCTGACATTTATATACTTTTCACCTATGTGGTTGTTGGAATGCGAGGCGCCTTGATTATAGGTCTGTAAGGACCGGGAAACGTGTGTTCAGGAATAACTAATCCTCTAACGTAAGTGAGGACCGGCCCTGAAGCATCCAGGATTGCCCAGAGTGTGTAGTCCTGAGGCATTTGCTAGAGTGTCTCGAACGCGGAGAGGAGCTTGCCCCTTGCCTCGACTCATGACGGAAATCCAATTTCCAATACATGTATTTCGGCTTTATTTGTAGAGCCTAGTATGGCGACATAGTGGTATGGGGCACTTATGCCGTCTTTGATTAATATTTATGATTGAAATTGTTTTGACACTATACACTTATTATAGTATCAAATGATTTGTTTTAAACGTATCAAGCATGTTTGGCTATTATAAGGGAAAACCCTATCCTCCGGCTTGCGTTGCATTGTGTGATGGGACCTGGGTCTTATAATAGCTTCATTTTTCGAAAAAGCATTGCGCTGTTTATTCTATGCACTGGTATTCTTGGGAGGAAACCCGTTCCGTGTTATACGGCATGGTTCCTTGAATTACTCTCTTTTAAAGTAAAGCTTTAAATAACTGTTTTAGTTCGCACACCAGTCACATGACTGACCTGGAGTTTATTGTTTTAACCTAAACTCTGGGTGCCCCTATTTTCCGCACGGGCAGCTAGTAGTTTTGGTTTTGCAGATTTATATTCACAGGATCCTGGTTTACAGCTGGAATGATATCCGGAAAGCTCTGTATCCGTATATCACCTTCAATTGAGCTTTGTATTATTTTCCGCTGCTGTGTAATTTATTGTGATCTCTGATACTTATCGAATGTAATTTATTCATTTATACCCTGTATATTCTTGTATCTGATGGAATTGTTGAAATAAGCAATGAAATGTTCTTCTGTTTGTGTTCTGATTTGTCCTGTTCTCAAACGATCAGGGGTTTCGAACGGTCTAGATCGGTTTAACGACTGATTCGGATCGAGCGAAATTCCCGGCCGTCACATTCATCAACATCATATGTACTAATATATGTCGATTATTTGATTATTATAGGATGCAATGAAGAGAAAATCAGTCATCTAACAACATACTTAGACAAGAAATTTTCAATTAAAAATCTAGGTGATGTATCCCAAGCTAAAAGAAAATAAAATATGAAATACACCTCTGTCAAAAGAAGTATATTTCAGAACTGCTATTCAAAACCAAAATGAATGGTGCAAACCCAAAACCTGCACTAATGGTGTCAAATCATCATTACTCTAAAAACAGGGGAGAAGCCATAACTAATATTAAACAATATAGGAGTGTTGTAGGTGCATTACAATATGCAACTATAACACGCCCTGACATATCATTCAGTGTTAACAAAGTTTTACAATTTATGCAGAATCCACTTGACGAGCACTAGAAGGCTGTGAGAGGATTCCCAGATATGTAATGCAGAAAATTAATTATGGCTTAAACCTAAAAAGCAGCAATCATTTCAACATTACATCATATGCAGTTTTAAACTGGAAATCAGATATAGATGATAGAAAATCTGTGACAGGCTACCGTATTTACATTGCTGACAACCTAATTTCCCGGGGTTCAAAGAAGCAACCTACCGTATCATGATCAAGTGTCGAGACAGAGTATAAAAGCCTCACTAATACTACAACAGAGATATTATGGCTACAATGCATACTTAAAGAGCTAAAATTGACAATAGAAAGGAAACTTACTGTGTGGTGTGACAATCAAAGTGTCATCTACATGTCGCCTATACAACACACTAGAACGAAGCACATCAAAATTGACATATACTTCATTCGTGAGCATGTTCAGAAGGGAAATCTATAGATTAACGACATACCAACATACTATCAAAGAGCAGATATCTTTACCAAGTCACTACCAGCTAGAAATTTCAATAGACTTGGAGAGGAATTGAAAATTAAGGAATGATATAACCTGATGCATAACTACTCTTGATTTGCTTTCGCCTCTGTAGATCTGAAGCTTTTGCAAGTAATTAAAGCCGCCAGGATGTTGAAAACATCAGAAAATTTCCACCTTTCTCTCTCGTAAAGCAAATTAGGGTTCGCCATGAACCCCAACCCTGATTTGAAAGGGGAAATAAAGCATCGCATAACATATGTCGGCCGAAGTGTGTATTTTTATGTTATAAGGGTTATAAGTAGTGTAGGTTTATAACCCGTTTCTATTGAAGTGGACCGATAATTAGATACTTAGCCCATATAAATATATTATAAATACAACAGTCTATGAATCAAACAATCTATCAATTCCTGAGTATAAAATTTACATTTCTTCTATCAATTTACTCTCTATATCATCGAATACAATTTTCTCTAAAATCTTTCTAAAACAAAGAGAAACCCAAAGATAGAAATGGTCGAAGATGGAGAACAAAAAACTGGAAAGACAGTAAATAAATAAGTGAGTAAAGACCGACATTTTACTCTACCATTTTATTTAGTTATGAGTATTCAATTATTTGTGTGTTGATATATATAACATCATCTATGATTTCAAATGATTTATATGTAGTCAATCATGAAACAATTAGACTATGCCTTGAATGTTTTGAACAAACCTAAGACATAATGGCAACACAGTAATGAATAAGTGAGTAAACACTTGAGACCTTTAATGTTCCATATCCTAAATAGGTTCAAATGCATGTATCATTGGTTGTTACTATTCTATAGAGTCATAGACACATACTGCTTCATGTTGTATTGAGTCATAGTAAACATTTAAATCACCTATCTGTTGAAAGGAAACATGCACAGAAATACCCTTCTTGTTACTACAAAAAAAATCAAGAACATGAGTTCTAGCAAGTTTTGGAAATTGATACCAGCATAAAAGATGCTTGTATATGTATCAATTTTATTTTAAAAACTTGTTTCAATACTAATAGTAAATATATCACCAAATTTATTAAATTACAGAAAAAGGTGAATAAATGTTAAAATTTCAAACATCACAATATATTAATTCAAGTATACGAATGGATTCAGATTTGGAAATCATGATTTCTGATATAAAATTCTCAATTTTTAATCACCTAAGTAATGGGAATTTTCTTGTCAATCAGAATTGGGAATTTAGGCAAACTTCGGCGATGGTGAAATTTGTAGGCTACAGCGTCGAAGCCAGAGAAGCGTGGTGTGTCAGTGGTGATAGGAAAATATCATTAATTTTTAATTAAGTAATTTAATGGTTTTTGATCTTTAATAAAGGGTCATGGATGCTTTAAGTTGGTTGAGTTTAACGATGATCTGCTTCACCATGGTGGAGGGTTAAGGTTGGGCACATAGGGGAACAGAAGGGGGAAATGGGCTGTCAACGTTGTACCAGAGTCTGGTGATCATCGCTGGACTTGGGTGGTGGAGTGAAGTGTTTACGTGAAGGTGGTTTAAGGTTTAAGCTCCTGTGAACTTCCAATTTTTGATACAATAGGTTGAATAAAATTTTGAGGGTAAAGATGAACTTGGGGCTTGAATTGGAACTTATTACGATGATCAAATATAGAGAGTTGACAGTGGAGTTGTTGTGCATGTGCACAGCATTGGCAATGGAGACAGATAAGAATAGGAAGAAAGAGAGCATGACAAGAAGAAGGGAGGGGTAAGCGAGCTTTACAACATACCAGTATTGCATGTTCTTTTGAGTAACATAGTAGAAGTAAAATCGAGCAAAAGGGAGAAGTTTTTGATCTATGGATGTTCATTCCCAGACGTGTTTTTTTATTCTCATGGGTTTTAGATGACATGGCAAAGAAATAGAAGTGTGTCGGGTCAAGAAAGGGGGAAGTGGACTATAAGTTTTTATTTGGGCTTTGGGCCGAACTTGATATATTCAAGAAATATTTTTTTTTTAAATTTAAGGTGTACTTTTTATATTTAATCACTATTATATATATATATATATATATATATTTGTAAAGCAATAGGAAATGGGAACAGGACAGTGGCATTGGGTGGTTGCACGAGATTGGTCTTTGGGCAGGGGAAATAATTGAATAAAAAGAAAATTTGAGTTTTTTAAATGTAAAGTTCCCTTTTAAATTCAAAACATAGATTGATAAAATTAAAGGTATATATATGTGAATAAATTTGACTATAATAAGTACGAGAAATTCATTGAATCAATTTTAATAAAAATTGGTTTTAAATAAAGGAAAATAAATAAATAAAATAACAAGAAGGGATCGTGAAGTATTGCATTATTGTGTAATTTTAAAATAGACGTCATTGTCTAAGTTTAAATTCGAATCTCTGATATTTATATATATAGGTGTATATATAATCTATTGGAAACAAAATAAATATTTAAATTGATATATTTATTTCCAAAGAAATGGGGGTAATTATAATATTAGTTGTTACTCAGTATCACATATTCAATTGTTATTTACTTTGAAATTTAACATCTAATCATTGCTGACTGTTATTATTATGGTGAATGATTGTTGTACTATGAAGTGATCAAATAGAAATTTAACTAGTTAAAATAAAACATGACTTATTTTATTTTATTCTAATCATCTCATGATGATTACTGTTCTAAAATTAGAATTTTAGATCTATATAAGTTAATCAAATATAATGGGCAAGTTATGAAAATTACTATTTATAAAATTTGAATAAATGGTTTTATTGTTTAAATTTGATAGTTAAAACACCGACTATCAAAAAATATTCCTTACGTATTTGTTCAAAGAAACCGGGATGGGAACTGAATCCAAAACCACTTCGAAGCGATTTTATGTAAACTAATTTGCAGTGATACTTATAGTGAAATTGAAGACCGTAGATCTTCATAAGCGAGAGAACTGCTTGTTGAAATTCTTTGGTTAAGCTCCCAGAGATTTTTTAGTAGTAATTATTTTGGGATTGAAATCTTCGGATTGCAAGGATTACTTGCTACTTATCCATAAGGTGATACCTATATTGGATGTAGTAGGAGAGTATCTTCGGTTCATCCTGTTCCTGGATGACTTGTATGGACGAATGTCTGACAGAGTACCTAAAAACCACGTACGTTGAATTTTACAAATATACCGAGTTTTAGGAAAAGAAGGGCACTTCTTTTACACCTAGAGTTTATTTGTAGAAGTCAATTAGTGATTTGAGGGATCTGACAATGTGGCATTCAAAGTAAATGGTGGCCAAATGTTCTAAAGGTAAATTTTAAACTCAAGCCTCATCAACCGGGAAATAAAAAAAATTGGTTAGGCCACATGGCTAAGTAGGTCGCTCCTAATTAGGGTGTATAATACCTATCTAGAGAAATTTCATGTCCTTTTTAATCTATTTGATGTTGTCCCTTTCGGGAAACGGTTGCTGATCCCAACCGCTGGTTATATACATTCGATACATTCAAGCAAAATGAGTGGTCGGTCATGTATGGCCGGGTTGCAAGATGTTTTTGTTGAACCCAGTGTATTCCCCTTTAGAGAAACACTATCAGAAGGTGCTTCCATACCTTGTCATAGTCGGAATCCTTTACCCAATAACCTATCGTAGTTTTGATTCTATACTATGTATGTAGAGCGTGAGATGCAAGCGTTCTGCTAAATTGTTATTTATTTGGTTTAGAAACTATGATAATATCAGAATAGTTTTATTATCGAGAATATTTTGGGTTATCGTAAGGTAAAAACCATTCGTATTTATGTGTGGACCGACCTTACCATTATCTTTATTTCCAAAGTATTTTTGAACGTTAAATCAAATTGTTTTAAAATCGTTTACTCACACTAGTCTCACGACTGACCCAGAGTTTATTTTTCTATGTTTTCTCTAAACTCTTGGATGACCAAATTTGTATAGGCAGTCAAGTGGTTTTAGGATTTTACCAATTCACTTGAAGGAGATTGGAGTAGGAAGCTTAAACATTAGAATATAAACTTTATTTCCGTTGTATTGTATATGTGTTGTACTCTGATAATATATGTAAGTTGAAATACAGTTTTGTATTTCAAGATATTATATAATATATGTTATTCGGTTCCACTGTGAGATTCGTAATGCTCTGATTATGTTTTGTTATGTTCTTCTTTTTCTTCTATTCTAACTTTCTTTCTTTCTTTTTCTCACCCTCTAGTTTCTTTCTATTAATGATTTGTAAATTTCTGATGGTTGATTAGTCGATATATGATACAGGATATGCATTAGTATAGATAATCAAGATCGGAACTTTTTGGGTCGTTACATGAAATATTTCAGAAAATAATAATAATTTCATTGTATAAGTATAATAGCACGTTTTTCGTAATTATTTACTAAGTTCATTATTAGTATAATATATATAAAAGAACTAATATGGTTTTAATTAGAATTTATGAAAATATAAATTCCATTTTATAAGTCTTATGAAGTTATTGTGTAAAAGATAAGGATTATTAAGGAATATGTATCGAAACTTCAATTTATTATAGTTAAATGGATTTTTATAAGTTTAACCACATAAGTATATATTATATAACATGGTTTGTAAAATAAAATAAAATAAAATTTTTATTCATCTGAAATCGAGTATTAGGCATATCTGAAATTACTGTGAACTTAGAGAAATGGTAGTAGATGATACTTAACGATGATAATCATTTAAACATCAATGACACTAATAATAGTTTGGAATAATGTTGATTTGAATATTTGTCAATGATGTTGAATTGAATATAGATTGATTTAGGATGCTGATTTGGATGTTAAGTTATAATGACAACTTAAATAATGTGTTCGCATGCAATAGATGTTAAGACTGGAATGATAAATTTAAAAAGGGAAAATTTAAAGCAAAACCTTAAAGTATATTAAGTGTGTGAATTTGAAGAGTGAACTAAAAATGTAGCCTGAGTAAAATTCAAATTTATGCTAAGAACTCCATATAGAACCTATATTTTGAGGACAATAATTTGCATGATTCCTCATTGCATTATAAGTTAATTTTATTTTATGGTAGGAAGTCAAAATGGAAATAAAATAAGTTGCTATTTATTATAGAAACATTTTATATAAAAGTGGTTTTATGTGTGTCATTATGCTTTTCCCCTTCTCTTATAGAGGTCCAAATTTTCAAATAATAGATTTAATAACTTAAGTATTCATCTTTATAAATACAAATGATGATGATAATAATTATTATCAAATATTTTACACATATTCATGAGGATGTTAATGGTAAAATTTAAAATTCCACTATAAATGAAATTTACCTTATATGAAGTAAGAAATTTTTACAGATGAAAATTTTAAAGAATATTAATTTTGATATAAATAGGATTTATATAAGTTTTTCTTAAGTATGAAATCCGGAAATAATGCATAAAAGAATCTTGTCTAATAAATTTCATGTTATGAAAATTTATAGTACATAATGATTTGGAATTCATTATAAATTATATATATTATGGAATGTTTGAAAATTTTGTTTATTTTTGGAAGGAGAAGAAATGGTTTTGAAATATTTCACTTTGTGGTAAACTGAACTACCACTTAGAGATCTTACACATGCATATAGTCAACGCATGTACCAATTTCATTTAAAAATGAGATAGATATTAACAAAACTCATTTAGTCACTTAAAATTGATTCCGGTGATGACTAGAACATCATTAACATTTATTTTCGGATTTTGGAAGTGAGAAATGTATAATATACAATTTACCACATCAGTTTCTAATTATTTTGAAAGATATTTGAAAATATTAGAACACGTTATTAACTTTCAATGTATAATAAAACCACATAAGATGATATAGGTGTTTATCAGTTGATTATCTATCAAAATGCTATATTCATGCACCTTTCCTTTGCAAAGATGAAAAGTTTTGAGTAGGAAAGATTGCAATGTCCAATATTTTTGACCATTTGAATATTTTTAATTAAAAATTAAAATTTGAATATAATTGCTAGGAATTGAAATTTAAATTGATTTGAATTTTATTTTGGATTAATTTGATTGTAGTAATATGAAATCAAATGTCAAATTAGTAATATAAGATTTTTATTGAATTACTAGAATGTAATTGGAACCTATGATAATTTCTAATATTAAATTAAACTGCAATTGATTTAATATGAATATTAAAGTCGAAATATTGGAACTGTAATTTGTAATTAATGAGTTAATGTCTAAAACATCTATTTTAATTTAAAACAAACTGTGTGATTTAATGAAATTAAAGTAACATTTTGGCAAAAAAATAATATATTTTTAATGTAAGTATAATTTAATAAAAAGGATAACACTGAATTTTGAAATCGTATTTTACAGTCGAATTATTGTCTCGAGTGTTTATTTTAAACTAGTTTGATGGAATTTTTTTTCATTGAATTGTATTTTAGAGATTTACGATAGTTTCGTCGGATTTAATATCGAAAACATACATTTCGATATGGAACGACATATTTTGGTTCAGCGACCAAAACGAGTCTCTGGACCTTGCTTATTAGTTTTGGCCAACATTCATATTGTTTTCTATGAATAAATTGTTAATCTATAATTTAGTATCCTCTGTCTCCTCTTTAATCTTAGTTCTTGTTCCTTAATCTCGAAACCCTTTGAAAAACCCCACCTCATTAAGGTCACTCACAAAGGGAATGCCTTAACTTTGGTGGATGTTTGTAAGTAAAAGTCACAGATAAACACAAGACAGATATAAATACACATATTTTAAACAGCGGAAACCAAACAGACTTTTATTTCATCAATACGTGTTCAAACAAAACATTTCCATAATTGTCTCAAAATACTTCCAACATTACAACCTCAATACTATCTTGATTATTAAAGAAGCATAAAACATAAATAAAGTAACAAAAATCCCCATAGTGATATCCAAAGACATAGTCCAAGCAAAAGAGATCCAAACCCTACATCTACGGTTTTGGAGCTTGCAAAGAGTCTGACTGAGCTGGGTTGTTTCCTCCCTGTGGACCTTTGGGGGGGGGACGAAAGAAAAGAAGACGAAAAGAAAATAGAGTTAAACATAAAGCCTGAGTAAATCTAGTAACTCTTCAGTATGTGAATAGGAAAAAGGGCATGATAGATATAAACTGAAAACAATAAAGTATCACAAGCTAAGGAAGTGTAGTTTAGAATCGAATGTACTATCGCACCCACACTATATCTCTGCACCTACTTGAGCTTATTCTAACTGGCACTCCATGCTGAGGGTGAAGTGATCCCCATTTTCTAAAGATCGGCTCATACTCGCGTAAACATGTGTCCTACGGCCCCCAAGAATTGTAGATACCAATGTTGGTCCCACCATGGGGTGTATCAAGACCCATGGTGCCGGCCTCGACACAATTCTAGAATACATAGGTTATACTACTGGTGCCCTAGTGCCCTGTTTGTCTGCTCCGGAGTGTGTGCACGCCCGCAACCCGTTAGAACCTACACTATGCACCCACTTCCGTCGTTTTGACCACTTACAATCAACCCAGTAATCATGCCCCACCCTGCCTAGTTTCAGGGTACCATGATACCTAACTTGGGTTACTGCTGAAACGGGTCCCTCGTTACTAGGGTTTTCTAGTCAAACATGTTAAGTGGTTAAGTGTCTGTATTTACCAAACCTCACCCATCAATTCTTGTTAACATGTTGAATTTAGTTAAGTGTTCTTAGTTGACTTAACCCTACCGTCTGTCCTTTGCCTCTTAAAGCACCTGACCACTCATATTAGACAGATATTGCTATGGTTACTGGATGTGCCTGTCGGTTCCGGGAAGGTTTACACCGTAGCTCAGTCTAACCTCGGGTCCTTATTGGGCTCAATGCTTAACCACCCACATTGGATAGGTGTTGTTGTGACTACTGGACAACCGGGCGGGTCCGGGCAGGTTTACGTCACAACTCAATCCAACCTCGGGTTAAGCATACCGTGTTTTCTAAATTTACATATTTTATCACTTCTCAATTTTATATGTAAAAGTCATGTCCTTTATTCTTGGGTATAACAATTCATACCGCTTAAATGTCATTGTTGTTGGCATGTGCCAAACATGCCAACATATTTTGTTTTCTTCATATTTTACACCCAACGTTATTACCCCCGTTTGTACGTTTGCAACATTATAACAATTGTTGGGCTCAACACAATTCAGCCCAACTTTATAAACGTGAGAAAAAGGAGAAATCAAGGACAGGTAATATTTTACAATACATAAAGGTGTGTGGCGCATGAACTTGCATTTTAGCGATTCAACTAACATAAATTATGGGTCATGTGAACTTGCATTCAAATCAGAGTATAACTAAGTAGGTGACATATGAAATGGCATAGTTTAGGCTTATACAAACTTGGGTTTAAACATGTTTAACTTAGCATAATGTCAACCACAAAACTAACATGTTGTATATTCACCAAAATGTCCAATTTTAACATCTAATCATATAGCCTATTTCAACATGAACTTGCATAGTTTATGTAACCCAGACGATACTTAACATAGATCCAATTATACTTGCAAATAAACATAAGAATGTGTTCATAGGTTTTGGGTCATGTAGGCATAAAAGGTCTCAAATCTAGAACATGTTTACATAAGCCTTAATTTAGACTTAGTGAATGTATATAGTCCATGCCATAGACATAAACATAAAGTGATCAAATTCTAATTTTTGCTACAACTTGCAAGTGCCATTATTTTCATATACAATTGTCCAATAGGCTTGCATCAATCTATTTAGGCCACAAATACCAATACACAAGTCATGACAGAATCATTACAATACACAGAATTTATATCATTATCATATAATAACACAATTCTATTCTCATTTACATCGAATCACGTCACAGTTTTATTCATATTCTGAAAGGTCACTATACTTACAACGAACGCAGAATCTTGAATTCTGGATTCTGAATTCTGAAATTGAGATGCGTTCCTTTGGGTAGATTAACGTTGCGTTTGTTAATTTGATTAAGCTTTAGTCTTCTTCTTAATTTGATTCATCTCTAAGCTCCTCTCTCTTGACGGCTATGCTCAATTCCTTCCTGGCCGCGTGACGACTCCGATCTTATTTTTTTGTGTGAATTTTAATTGAGACTTAGGGTGTATATATAGATTTTTAAATTGTTTTGAGCCGTCAGATGAAGACAGGAGGAATCTAGACCATACAAAGTTTAAAGAGCCAATCAAGAGGTGACATGTCATCCCTAATGACACACCGAGCCACAAAAATTCGAGCTAGAGCCAGACGCAGCCATCCAGGTCGACCAGGTAGGTCGACTGGAAGGTCGACACCCAGGTTGACACTATGGTCGACCTGGGGTGACCAGGTCGACACCATGGTCGACCCTATGGTCGACCTGGTCCCTAGGCGGGAATTTTCCCGCCCAGCCCAGTTTGAACCTGTTTTTCGAATTTTGAACTTGAAACCGAGCTATTTGACTTTTAAATTTTATTCTGAAACTTCCGAAGGTCATAACTCCTTCATACGGAGTCCGATTCACGCAAACTCGGACTCTATATCAGGCATAATTCCGAGACGAACGCAATGGCATAACCCATTTCCCTTAATTCTTTAATTTAGAATTAATTACACTTTAATTTGTGAAGCTTAATGTTATAGAATTCACGGGGTGTTACATTCTCCCCCCTTAAAAGGATTTCGTCCCCGAAATCTTCAAGTTAGGAAGAATATATATCCTACCATCCAACCGTCCATCTACTCAACCAAAAAACACAAGCTTCCACTGTCCTTAAAAGACTTCTAATGCTTCATTATCATATGCATAGTGTGTGTACATGTCCTTATCTAATGCAGAAATCAGGCGGTCTACTGATTCAGTTGACCTCCTTAATGCGAATCTTGTAAGTGTCATGAATCCATTATGTATGCAAATTTTTCCTACTCATAATTCTACATGAGTGCACAACTATTCATACAAATGCGATGACCATATGACAGCATATCAAGTTTCAACCATATACAAATGAGAATACATAAATGCATATGCAATATGAAGTGACTGAGCCGATCTAAAACCTAGGGGGTGTGTGTATATGCATCCACGTGCAACCACTAGCAATCACTAGCAACCATTTGCAGCCATCATCCATAACATGTTTACAAATACATGTTTGCATCCATTTGTTTTCTACCTAAGGAGTTAGGAAAAGGACCGAGGAGATATACCTAAAAAGATAGATAAAGCATAAATTAAGGAAAAAGAGAGATCAAAGATGTACCCTCAAAAAGAAAAAGGTAGGCAGCGCGTCTTCTGTCCTCAGTTTCACAAGTCGCGTCTTCCTCGGCGTCGCTCCACTGAACTTTAACGAGTTTGACTTCGCGGTTGCGTAGCTTTTTCACTTTGGTTCCTAAGATGCAGGTTGGAACTCTCCTTACAGTTGCTTCACGTTCCACTTCGGCTTCTTCTAGAATGCTAGGTTCCACCACTTCCGCAGACTCATGCAAACACTTCTGGAGGTGAGAAGCATGGAAGACGTTGTGAACTCCGGCCAGTTTCTCGGGTAGCTCTAATCTATAGGCCATCTTCCCAACCTTCTCGATGATAGGAAACGACCCTACAAATCTTGGTGCTAACTTTCCTGTGGATCCAAAGCGAACGACGTTCCTTAAAGGAGATACCTTAAGGAAAACCCTGTCCCCAACCTCAAACTCAAGGTCGGTCCTTCTTTTGTCGGCGTAGGATTTTTGTCTGTCTTGGGCTGTCTTCAACCTTCTCCGTATCAAGTCCACTTTCTCTGAAGTCTCTCGAATCATGTCCGTCCCAAGTATAAGTTTATCTGTAGACTCCCACCAACAAGTTGGTGATTTGCACGGTCTTCCATACAAGGCTTCGAAGGGTGCCATGCCTATGGTAGCTTGGTAGTTGTTGTTGTAGGCAAATTCCACTAAAGGAAGGTGATCCTCCCATGTCCCTTTAAAGTCAAGAACACAAAGTCTTAAAAGATCCTCTAAAACTCTATTCACCCTTTTCGTCTGGCCATCAGTTTGGGGGTGATAGGCCGTGCTCAAACATAACTGTGTGCCTACAGCTTCTTGCAGACTCCGCCAAAACTCGCTTGTGAAGATAGGTTCTCGGTCACTAACAATGCTGGAGGGTATCCCATGGAGTCGAACTATTTCCTTGAGATAAAGAGATGCTAGAGATGAGGCAGTCCTTCTACTTTTAACGGGTATAAAGTGGGCACTTTTAGTACGCCTATCCACTATTACCCAAATGCTAGTATTGCCTCTTCTCGACCTAGGCAGTCCATCAATGAAGTCCATTGAAATGCTATCCCACTTCCACTGTGGGACCTCTAAAGGATGAAGTAGTCCTCCAGGCTTCTTCTGTTCCGCCTTGACCTATTGGCAGGTCATGCACTTAGAAACGAAATCTGCCACGTCCTGCTTCATGCCGCTCCAAAAGAAAATTCTTTTTATATCCTTGTACACCTTATCACCGCCAGGGTGTATAGTCATCTTGGAATGATGCGCTTCCTCGAGAACCTTCTTTGTCAACTCCCTTGTTTGTGGGACGCACAATCTTCCATCTCGCCTCAGCCAACCCTTATCATCGATGGTGTATCTATTGAGGTGACTAGAAGTCTCACCCCTAATAAGTTTATCAATCACATCAACAAGCTGAGGGTCTTCTCGTTATGCAGCCCCTATTGAGTCCAAGAGAGTAGGGCGTACTTCGAGAAATGCTAACAAACTCGGTACAAAATCAGAGGAGGGCCTAAAGTTAAAACTGGCTATATACTCCAAGCTTTGCCTCACTACAAAGAGCGGGCTTAAGGTCAGTTTCTTTCGGCTCAATGCATCTGCTACTACGTTGCCTTTGCCGGGAGTATAGGAAATTTCAAAATCATACGAGGCAAGAAACTCCATCCACCTTTGCTGCCTCAAGTTAAGATCCTTCTGCGAGAAGAGATATTTCAATGATTTATGGTCAGTGTATAATTCGAACTTCTCACCTAGGAGATAATGGCGCCAAGACTTAAGTGCAAAGACGATGGCGGCCAACTCAAGATCGTGGGTTGGGTAGTTCTTTTCATGAACTTTCAATTGTCTTCCACCATAAGCTACTACCCTTCTTGCATTAGAACAGCGCCTAGTCCCGTTCCATATGCATCTGTGTATACTGTGAACATTTTGCTTCCGTCAGGCAGAGTTAGAACTGGAGCTGTTGTAAGAGCCCTTTTTAGGCGTTGGAAGGCAATGTCACAGTCCAAATCCCAAGCGAATGCTAGATTCTTCTTTGTTAGCCTTGTGAGTGGAGCTGAGATTTTCGCGAAATCCCTAATGAATTTTCGGTAAAAACCGGCTAGCCCAAGAAAGCTTCGGACTTCGGTTGCATTTCTTGGTGTCTTCCAATCTTGCACTGCCACCACTTTCACGGGGTCCACCGCCAACCCTTCTTTGGACACTATATGTCCAAGGATTCTTACTTCTTTTCTCCAGAAATGACACTTGGAGAAATTGGATTTTAGCTGATGAACTCGAAGTGTTTCCATGATTTCTTTCAGATGCTGAGCAAGCTCTTCCTCATTCTATGAGAAGATCAAAATATCGTCTACGAAGACAACCACAAATTTGTTGAGGAATTCTCTGAACACTCTGCTCATTAGATCTACGAAATAAGCAGGTGTGTTTGTCAAGCCGAAAGGCATGACAAGCCACTTGAAGAAACCGTCTGGGGTTCTGAACGTCGTTTTATCAATGCTGTCTTCAGCTACTCTTAGCTGATGGAACCCAGTTGCCAGATCAAGTTGGGAGAAGACCGACGCACCTACAAGCTGATCAAACAAATTGTCGATTCGGGGAAGAGGGTGCCTATTTTTCTTGTTCAATTTGTTTAACTCCCTATAGTCGATGCAAAGGCGAAGCGAACCGTCCGCTTTGGTTGCGAACACCACTGGAGCACCCCATTTCGAAATGCTCCGTCTAATGAACCCCTTTTCGAGAAGTTCTTTGACCTGCTTACTGAGCTCATTTCTCTCCTTTGGAGCCATGTTTCTGACTGGTAAAGCTACAAGCTTTGCATTATCCACAAGATATATGCGGAAGTCTATTTTCCGCCTCGGAGGTAAGCTTTCACCTCCTCAAAGACATCCGGATATTCCCGGACTACTCTAACTGACTGCAAATTCTCATCAGAAGCATCAAGCGACTCTAGATAACTAAGCATAACAACATTCAAGGGATTACAAGAAATTTCTAGAGTGTTACCAAGCCGAGTCAAGAGTCTAACTACTCTTTTCTCACAATCAAGAATGCCACCATTACTGGATAACTAGTCCATGCCTAAGATCAAACCATATCCCGAGAAGCCCAAAACAAAGGCATTACAACTAAACTCAATGCCGAGGATAGAGATTTTCAAACCCAAACAAACCATTGACAAGTAAGCGGAGCCCCCAATTGGATTTGAAACTTCTAAGGGATCCTCTACCATACTAGTGTATAGATGCAGAGATTCTACTAAGGCAGATGAAATAAAGGAGTGTGATGCGCCAAATTCAAAAAGTGTGTGAACTGGATGATCATAAAGATAGACTACACTTTCTACAGAAATATTACTACCTCGTTCCTGCGGAGGTGCCACTAGCGCATGAACCTGACCCCCTGAAGTGGATCCGACTTTCTGCCCCTGCCCTCTCTTCTCTGGGCAGTCCTTAGCTTGGTGCCCTGTCTCTCCACAATGGAAGCAACCACCCATCTTCGCCTTCCTCTTTCAGCAGTTTTTCGATATATGTCCAACAATGCCACAGAAATTGCACCTTCTCCTCTCATGGGGCTTATTGTTCTTCCCTCCTTTCTTGGAGTCTGTTTTCTTAGCTTGTAGACCCTCTTTCCTTTCTTCCACCTTAGTCTCTTTCTTGCCGTTTTCTTCCTCGTGTAGCAACGCCATGTCCACCAAGCTTTCATAAGTCGCTCCCGTGGATACATGGGTCATAGCAAGGCTGTGTAGAGGCTCATTCAAACCTTTGATGAAGCGAAGCGCCTTCTTGTGTTGGGTGTTTACTAAGTCCAGCCCAAATCTGACCAACTGATTAAACTGATTAACGTACTCCCTGATTGTCATACTTCCCTGTTTCAGAGTTAGAAACTTCCCCATTTGCAGGCTTCTTTCATCTTGGGAGAGGAATTTCATCTCAAACCTTATCCTGAAATCTTCCCATGTTTCCACTGCCCTCTGAGCATTGGTAATCTCCTACCAATAGGAAGCTTCATCTTTAAGCAACCACACTGCTAGCTGTATCTTTTGCCTATCATCAACTCCAAAGATGACAAACAAATCCTCGGTCTTCTTTAGCCAATTTCTTGCTCCTACAAAGGACTCTGTCCCATAAAAGTCTTTTCCAACCATAGCCTTGAAGTCTCTACATGTTTTTGCGAAGGCATTTCCACGATGAGGAGGAGGAGGAACCACGGCCACTGGAGGAGGGATGTCTGCTGGGCCCGCGCCATTGGCCCTTGCTTCTAAGTACCTCCTAAACCAGCCGGGTATCGGCACTCCTTCCGGAAGGTTAAGGTCTCCAGACATGCTGAAACAGAAAGGAAAGATTCAAAACGAAGGATAGAGAGAGATAGTGCACATGGCTTTGGGGGATTATGCCTCTTTAAAAATGTAACACTTTTTCTTGAAAAATGCTTCTTTAAACTTTCTTTTGAGAACAATTTCAAAAACTTTTATCTTATCTGGTAAACCTATGCTCTGATACCAAGTGAAACACTCCACCTCCATTAAGGTCACTCACAAAGGGAATGCTTTAACTTTGGTGGAGGTTTGTAAGTAAAAGTCACAGATAAACACAAGACAGATATAAATACACATATTTTAAACAGCGGAAACCAAACAGACTTTTATTTCATCAATACGTGTTCAAACAAAACATTTCCATAATTGTCTCAAAATACTTCCAACATTACAACCTCATTACTGTCTTGATTATTAAAGAAGCATAAAACATAAATAAAGTAAAAAAAAATCCCCATAGTGATATCCAAAGCCATAGTCCAAGCAAAAGAGATCCAAACCCTACATCTATGATCTTGGAGCTTGCAAAGAGTCTGACTGAGCTGGGTTGTTTCCTCCCTATGGACCTGGGGGGGGGGGGGGACAAAAGAAAAGAAGACGAAAAGAAAATAGAGTCATACATAAAGGCTGAGTAAATCTAGTAACTCTTCAGTATGCGAATAGGAAAAAGGGCATGATAGATATAAACTGAAAACAATAAAGTATCACAAGCTAAGGAAGTGTAGTTTAGAATCGAATGTACTATCGCACCCACACAATATCTCTGCACCTACTGGAGCTTATTCTAACTGGCACCCCATGCTGAGGGTGAAGTGATCCCCATTTTCTAAAGATCGGCTCCTACTCGCGTAAACATGTGTCATACGGCCCCTAAGAATTGTAGATACCTATGCTGGTCCCACCATGGGGTGTATCAAGACCCATGGTGGCGGCCCCGACACAATTCTAGAATACATAGGTTATACTACTGGTGCCCCAGTGCCCTGTTTGTCTGCTCCGGAGTGTGTGCACGCCCGCACCCCGTTAGAACCTATACTGTGCAACCACCGCCGTCGTTTTGACTGCTTAATCAGCCCAGTAATCGTGCCCCAACCTGCCTAGTTTCAGGGTACCATGATACCTAACTTGGGTTACTGCTGAAACGGGTCCCTCGTTACTAGGGTTTTCTAGTCAAACATGTTAAGTGGTTAAGTGTCTGTATTTACCTAACCACACCCATCGATTCTTGTTAACATGTTGAATTTGGTTAAGTGTTCTTAGTTGACTTAACCCTACCATCTGTCTTTAGCCTCTTAAAGCACCTGACCACTCACATTAGACAGATATTGCTACGGTTACTGGATGTGCCGGTCGGTTCCGGGCAGGTTTACACCGTAGCTCAGTCTAACCTCGGGTCCTTATTGGGCTCAATGCTTAACCACCCGCATTGGATAGGTGTTGTTGTGACTACTGGAGAGCGGGGCGGGTCCGGGCAGGTTTACGTCACAACTCAATCCAACATCAGGTTAAGCATACCGTGTTTTCTAAATTTAAATATTTTATCACTTCTCAATTTTATATGTAAAAGTCATGTCCTTTATTCTTGGGTATAACAATTCATACCACTTAAATGTCATTGTCGTTGGCATGTGCCAAACATGCCAATATTTTTTTCTTCTTCATATTTTACACCCAACGTTATTACCCCCGTTTGTACGTTCGTAACATTATAACAATTGTTGGGCTCGACACAATTCAGCCCAACTTTATAAACGTGAGACAAAGGGGAAATCGAGGACAGGTAATATTTTACAGTACATAAAGGTGTGTGGCGCATGAACTTGCATTTTAGCGATTCAACTAACATAAATTATGGTTCATGTGAACTTTGCATTCAAATCAGAGTATAACTAAGTAGGTGACATATGAAATGGCATAGTTTAGGCTTATACAAACTTGGGTTTAAACATGTTTAACTTGGCATAATGTCAACCACAAAACTAACATGTTGTATATTCACCAAAATGTCCAATTTTAACATCTAATCATATAGCCTATTTCAACATGAACTTGCATAGTTTATGTAACCCAGACGATACTTAACATAGATCCAATTATACTTGCAAATAAACATAAGAATGTGTTCATAGGTTTTTGGTTATGTAGGCATAAAAGGTCTCAAATCTAGAACATGTTTACAAAAGCCTAAATTTAGACTTAGTGAATGTATATAGTCCATGCCATAGACATAAACATAAAGGGATCAAATTCTAGTTTTTGCTACAACTTGCAAGTGCTATTATTTTCATATACAATTGTCCAATAGGCTTGCATCAATCAATTTAGGCCACAAATACAAATACATAAGTCATGACAAAATCATTACAATACACAGAATTTATATCATTATCATACAATAACACAATTCTATTCTCATTTACATCGAATCACGTCACAGTTTTATTCATATTCTGAAAGGTCACTATACTTACAACGAATGCAGAATCTTGAATTCTGGATTCTGAATTCTGAAATTGAGATGCGTTCCTTTGGGTAGATTAACGTTGCGTTGATTAATTTGATTAAGCTTTAGTCTTCTTCTTAATTTGATTCGTCTCTAAGCTCCTCTCTCTTGACGGCTACGTTCAATTCCTTCCTGGCAGCATGACGACTCCAATCTTATTTTTTTGTGTGAATTTTAGTTGAGACTTATGGTGTATACATAGATTTTTAAATTGTTTTGAGCCGTCAGATGAAGACAGGAGGAATCTAGACCATACAAAGTTTAAAGAGCCAATCAAGAGGTGACATGTCAGCCCTAATGACACACCGAGCCATAGAAATTAAAGCCAGAGCCAGACCCAGCCAGCCAGGTCGACCAGGTAGGTTGACTGGCAGGTCGACACCCAGGTCGACACTATGGTCGACCTGGGGTGACCAGGTCGACACCATGGTCGACCCTATGGTCGACCTGGTTCCTGGGCGGGAATTGTCCCGCCCAGCCCAGTTTGAACCTCTTTTTCGAATTTTGAACTTTAAACCGAGATGTTTGAATTTTAAATTTTATTCTGAAACTTCCGAAGGTCATAACTCCTTCATACGGAGTCCAATTCACGCAAACTCGGACTCAATCTCAAGCAGAATTCCGAGAGACGAACGCAATGGCGTAACCCATTTCCCTTAATTCTTTCATTTAGAATTAATTACACTTTAATTTGTGAAGCTTACTGTTATAGAATTCATGGGGTGTTGCACCCTTAATCACTTATTAATGGTGTAACGACCTGGAATTTTCAAACCAATCGAAATTGTCGAAAACCCGTCCGTTTGAAACAAAGAATGACAATAACCATTTTACTTGAAAATATGTACAATGATACTAAACGCATTGAAAAATTAATTTTAATCAATTACACTTCTCAGAATATTCATCTAATTCACAAGGCGTGCTTACATACGAATTTAACATAACTATCATAAATCTTCCATTATGCAATTCTGACGAGATGGACATCGATATTCATTCCTGCATACTCGACAAATACGTTAGTATGGCTTATTATGATAAACATGAAAGATGCACCAATATAAGATGAAATATCAAACAATAAACAAAAAGCACATTTTATTGTTATAGCAGCTGCGTCACCACCACTTGTGATTGCCTACGTACCTTTATCAAATTGGGTGAGCAATTAGTTACAGTATCAAGCCAACGTAGTTCTTCTTTACACAAAACATTTAAAATAAATATTTATTTCCAAAATACTCTTTATATCTTGTAGGGGTAAAACGCTTTTTGAATACTCATTTGAAATAGTTTTATATACCTCGTGTAGAACTTTCCTTTCAAAAGATAAACATCTTCTGTTCTAAATAATAATCAACTTCTTTATGCAAAACTCCTTCACAAATAATCTCAAACCACCTTTATATCTATAAATATATGTTTGGAAAGATCTTCAAAGATCGAAGGGAAATAGTTAAGTTAAACGCCATTTATAACCCGTTAAATCTTTCAAACTAAAAATACGACGTTTTAGAAAATGCTATAGAAAGTTCTAATATATTATAACCGCAGCTTCAGGTTTAGTGAAGCGACCCAAACTTCCCGGTCAGGCTAAACCGAATAAGAGGACAGATTGCTTTGAGAACACGACGCATCAGAACATAATACAAGAGAATATTTCATTGTTATTACAACAATTTCCATTATAGTGCAAGATATCATAGTACAAATAAATAATATACAACAGAAAATATCAGAGATTTTTAAATTACAAAGCAACGGATATATAATACATAAATATAATGTGCAGTGAAAAACAACAACTACCACAATTGAAAGAAATAAATGGATACGAAACATTCTATATGTAGTTTCAGTCGTAATCTAGGATCCCGTGAAAATAAATATCTGCAAAAACCAAAACAACTTGCTTCCTGTGTGGAAAATATGGGCAACCAGAGTTTAGGTAGAAAACAATAATCACCGAGTCAGTCATGGGACTGGTGTGAGAACTAAAACGTTTATTAACTTTATTTTAATGTTGGGTAAATCAAGAGACTTCGCTAACACAGAACGGGTTTTCTCTTAAGAATACCATAAAATGAACAACGCAATGCTAAAAAGGAAAAATGAAGCCACTATAAAACTCAGGTCCCATCACACAATGCAGCACAAACTAGAGGATAGAGTTTTACCATATAATGGTCAAACATGTTTGATATGCGAAATTTATCTTTTATTATTATTAGTGCATAGTGTAGAAATCAACTTCAAATATAAATGTATCAATCATAGACAACATAATTCCCCATCTACTATGTCGCCATATGGGTTTACAACTGAAATTGAAAGTCGTATATTGGAAATTGGATTCCGTCTATGAACCAAGACAAGGAATTCTCCTCCGTCGATTCGAGATAATCTATAACATCCCAGATTTTTGAACATTTATTACAAATATTTAATTTTGTTTTAAATATTGATTAATGGATTTTTATATTGAATTAATTTAATAAAGCAATGTTTTAATGTATAAGTTTATAATTTAATTAAATCGAGTTCGTAACGTCATGGTAGTATGTAACAATGAGTTTTGAACTTTAATAGAGTATACAAGATCCAATATAATTCGGATTGCCGTGAAACAAGAAATGTCTAAATCTATTGGATACTGATTGTCTAATAAAAGAGAAAAATCGAGATTTCATTGTATGGATTATAAGATATGTTTAAGTTAAACTTACAAATAGTCGCTATGGAATCGTTAACAAATTATAATGATTTATTTATAAAAATAAAAGGATTTTTAGATAAATATAATATTGTTTAATCCAAATTTCTGAACGTTGAATTTTGAATCTATAATTGGTTTAATTTGAAGCCATGTGTTATACCATTTGAGTATATTCAGTATCAATAATTTATTACCTATGGATTTAATATATTTAATCAATATTATAAGCCTTAGAAATAACCATTTCTCAAAAGACCTCCGTTTTGGATGAAACAATTTTATTGGAATGTATATAGCTAATTATGGCTAGATTTCGAATTTAGAGCTAAACGTAGTTGTTTTGACGGTGCGTGAAATTTAAAAGTGAACTGATAAATAAATTGAGATCTAAATAGCACCATTTTGCAAATGGAGTCCATTTTCAACGAAATTAGATTCATTAGGGTCGTAACGTCAAATTATACCATAACGTCAATTTTCGTTATTTTTGAAGTTCGTGTGTCTCGATTCGATTTTAATGGTCGATGTAATATAACAATATCATATTAAGCTAGAATAAGACCTACCCAATTTCTGTCTACCTCAGGTAATACCTACGCAGACTTTAAAACATGACACTGTACAAAATAAAAAAATACATTTCCATATCTCCATAAATTCTTATTTTCTAAATTTAGAAAATATACGTTATTAATATTTGGAAAATAAATAGAATTACATAAAGGAAATATTTGGGAAACAAATAGAATAAAAAGGAAAATTAGCAGGATATAAAAGAAATGGAAAATATTTACTTAAAGTGGAATTAAATAGAAATCTGTTTTAATAGATAGATTGGGAAGATTAATTTATAAATATGTTTTATAAATTAATCAAATTATTTTATCATTGGATAAATTAGATATATAAGTCTGAACTCATATAGAGGAGTAGAAAATCGGTTTTGACACCGATATGTTAAGTAGAATGTGAGCTCAACATTTATAAAGGGAATTATAATTGAGATTTAATTGTTAGAAATAAAAAGGAGTTAATCGAATATAGTTTATTCGAAAGGAGTTAATCGAATATAGTTTATTTGAAAGGAGTCAATCGAATATAGTTTATTCGAAAGGAGTTAATCGAATATAGTTTATTCGAAAGGAGTTAATTGATAAGAGTTAATCGATTAGAGTTAATCGATTAGAGTTAATCGAATATAGTTAATCGATTAGAGTTAATCAAATAGAGTTAATCCAATAGACTTAATCGGTTAGAGTTAATCAAATAGAGTTAATCCAATAAAGTTAACTAATTAGAGTTAATCGAATAGAGTTAATCAAATAGAGTTAATTGATAAGAGTTAATCGATTAGAGTTAATCGAATAGATTTAATTGAATAGAGTTAATCGAATATAGTTATTCGGAAGAGAGATTACCGAATATAGTTTATTCGAAGGAAAGAGTTATCGAATAGAGATTATTCGAAAGAGAGTTACTTAAGGAAGTTTGTTAAGGATTTAAAAGGCGAACTTTATCTATTTCGAGGTTAAAAATGTTGTTCAGTTAAGGTCGGAGAGGTAGTTATACCCTAACTTGATTGACTCCATTTTTAACTAAGGGATGGTTAAGGTTCGATAGTGAAGGTTGGTTAAGTAAATTTAGTTAATGAGTGTAATAGTTTGAGTTGGCATAGCGGTGTTTTATTTAAACATCTATTTAAATCCAATGAAGGAGTTTTTGAAATGTTTTCCAAATAGGAATCAGAAATGTTTTCTAATATAAAATAAAATAGAAATGAGAGTAAATATGGAAATGTTTTCCAATGATTAATAACGTATATTTTCTAAATTTAGAAAATAAGAATTTATGGAGATATGGAAATGGGTAACTGAATAAATTAATGATAAATTAATTTAAAAAGAGAAAAAGTTGATTGATGATTGATCAGTAAGATTTCCATTTTGAAATACGACCATGGTTGTACATATGTTTTTCTTTGATAGTTAAATCATTGACTAACAAAGTTTTTGACCATTTTTCTATTGTCAATACAGAGAGACCGGGATCAGATTTATTATCTGAAAACCACTCCGTATGGGCACTAGCACTGCAAATCAAATATGATGAAGATAATTGAAGACGAAGTTTATGCAAGGGCCGTTCTGTCAAATCCTAGGTAGAAATTGCCTAAGATGGATTTACAGAATAGTGCTTTCGGTTTGTCCAGTCCCAGGACGACCTGTATGGAAGACTGTCTAACAGAGTATAATTAATAGATTGCGTAAGTTGATCTCTTCAAACGTATGTACGTTTGGTGGTAGAGAAATTCATTTCTCTTAGCTGTATACCCGTGGTATTTTTGGGGAAAACAATTTGTGATTTGGCGGGTATAACGATGTGACAATCAAAGTAAATAAGGGTGTGATCTGTATATTATGGCCTCTAGCCTCACAACAGAGAAATGGTATAAGATCGGTTAAGTCGCATGGCTAAGTGGTTAGCTACCAATTAGGGTGTATTGTCACCTGATCTAGAGAAATTCCATTTACTTCTGTAATTTATTTCGATGCTGTCCCTTTCGGGAAATAGTTGTTGATCCTAACCGTTGGTGATAATACATTCGGTACACTCAAACGAAATGAGCGACCGACCATGTTTAGCCCGGGTTACAAGATGTTCTTGTTGAACCCGGTGTATTTCCCTCTAGAGATACACTGTCGGAAGGTGGTCCCATACCTTGCTAGTTGGAATCCATTACCCAATAAGCGCCCACGGTTTTTGACTATATATTATATATGTGGAACATGAGACAAAAGCGTTCTGCTGGATGATTATTACTTGTGATTGATAGACACTACTATAATATCAAGGAGTTTTGAGATAAAGATTATTATTTCTTTCAAAAGGATTTTGAAAGTCAAATCAAGTGTTTTGGATTCTCATAAGGAAAAAAAACCCGTTCCATTATATGGCGTGGTCTTATGAGATATCGTTTATTTTCTCAAACTGTTTTGAATTGTTTACTCATACCAGTCCCATGACTGACCCGGAGTTTATTTTTTTTTTGTTTTACCTTAAACTCTTGGGTGCCCAAATTTGTACGGGCAGTCAAGCAGTCAGGTTTTACAAATATACTTGGAGAGTTTGGAGCAGGAGGCTTAAGGATTATATAGCTATTGTTATTTCCACTGTGTTATAAGTGTTATACTCTGATAATGTTACTATATACATATACTGATTTTATTGCAAAGATATGTATCTATTATATATTGTTCGTTCCGCTATGAGATTCGTGTTTACTCTGATGTTGTATGTTCTTCTTCTTCTTCTTCTTCTTTGTCTTCTTCTATTCTAAGTTTCTATCTTATCTATTCTCACCCTCTATTTTTTTCATTAACTATCCGGTATTTCCGATGCTTGATAGTCGACATTGGGTTATATGTCGATTACTCAAGATCGCGAAAACCCGGGTCGTTACAGAAATACAAAGTTGATCGAGCTGCTGAACTAAGGAGGAGCAACATATGGAAGATGGACACGGTGTATGAAGGAACAAATATGGAGTCAGCTGCAGGCGTGGTGTTCAGAGGGCTACTGAGATGACCCAAACTTCCCCTTACGGGAAAGCCCGGATTGAATTGAGAACACGGCAAATCAGAATACGAACAATAGAACATTTCATTGCTATTACAGCAATTTACATTAGAGTACAAGATATCAGAGTATAAATGAATAATATA
Source organism: Allium sativum (assembly GCA_030737875.1). Taxonomy (NCBI): domain Eukaryota; kingdom Viridiplantae; phylum Streptophyta; class Magnoliopsida; order Asparagales; family Amaryllidaceae; genus Allium; species Allium sativum. Next base: position 285,907,112 of record CM060921.1, read on the forward strand.
CAGTAGAAAAATATCATAGATTTAAATTACAAGTCAACGGAAAAATAATACATAACACAACTGAAAGAAATACACGGATACTTAGCTTTCGGAATATAGCTTCAACTATAAATCCAAGATCCTGTGAAAATAATATCTGCAAATACCAAAACTACTAGCTGCCCGTGTGGAAAATAGGGGCACCCAGAGTTTAGGTAGAAACAATAAACTCCGAGTCAGTCATGGGACTGGTGTGAGAACTAAAACAGTTATTAGCTTTTATTTTAAAGTTAAATAAATTATGGGACCACGCCGTATAACATGGAATGGGTTTATCCCCCATAAATACCAGTGCATAAAAATAACAGCACAATGCTAAAGAGAAAAATGAATCTATTATAAAATTCAGGTCCCATCACACAATAAACGCAATCGAGGATAGAATTTTCCCTTATAACAGCCAAATATGTTTGATACGCGAAATTTCTTCTTTTATTATTACTTTAAGTGAAGAAATCAACTTCAAATATAAATGTATCAATCATAGGTGGCGTAGGTACCATTATATTACGTCGCTATATATATATATATATATATATACACACACACAACTAAAACCGAATATCACGTATTGGAAATTGGGTTTCCATCTATGAACCGAGGCAAGGGATTATCCTCACTGATTTCGAGACATTCTAGCAAATGCCTTAGGATCCCCCACAGTGAACCCCTTGGATCTTCATGGTCGGTCATCCGTCGATGATTAGTTAGACCATAAACTATATCTTAGCCTGTTCTATCAAACCTCCAAAATGGTCAGTCCAGTCGACCATATCGAGAGCCATTTAAGGACTTACGTCGCTTCCTAGGTACCTCGTCTATCTGTCATAATAGTATGCGACATCCACATGAGTAAGCAGTCTGGGTTCCATACCATGACGTTACTCATAGCTAGAAGTAACATATGTCCATTTCCATGCAGTCCCTATCCCATTTTTGGTTCATATCTTGGTGTGAAGCTCGTGAATTAACGCTACATAAAGCTATGCTATTTAAAGCCATGCTTTAATCATCAACCATAAGAATTTGCTTTTCAACAAAAGCCTTGATCATTTGCATCTCAGCATGCCACACTGTCATTCCATACCGTACCACTAATTTCCACCAATATATAACCTCTAAGCTTGTACGTCTCAGAGAAGGGTGTTAAGCATGAGAATAAATTCTCCGCCACCAAACATATATATTTATATTTAGAAGAGATCAACGAATATACTATGAAGGAATCAATGTCAGACACACCATCCATTTGCAAGTCCGTTCTGGGTTTGAACGAAACCAGAGGCACCTTGTTCCTCGTCCCATATGTCCAATACAGGAGAGTCGCCTTTGCATATCCGATTGATATCCAAGTACGTCTGGACGATCGCCACTTATTACCTTGTCTTGGGTGTACATCCCAATCAAGACATCAGTAATCATCCAAACAATGTGAAGAACACCGGTCTTCAACCATTGTCTTTATCATCGATTTATCGTCGTATCAATTATTCAGAAAGGGATAAACCCGGTCTTTCCGAATAATTCATGTATCTTATAAACAAGTGCTATAAAAACACAATATACGCCTCATTCCAATTCAGAATATTCTTTTATCCAAATATTCTTTTCACAATTCAAGCCAAATTAAGGTTTTCCAAACTAGTTGGGATTAGCGCACCTTACCGAAGTAATTATTTATTTATTAATCCCAATCCCAACCTATTCATCCCATGGAGAAAAACTGGTAATACTCCATATCTAACACCCGCGGTGTTATCGGTAAATTTAATTACCATTTCACGTTCAAATTAATTAAAGATTTAACTACTGCTTGGAGTCAAACTGACGGTACTCCATTCTCGATCACTTCTCAAATTTGGCAAATTTAATTATCACATCAACTTTTCAATCTAATTAAAGATTAATTAAAACACCACTTAGTTCTAATCTCCAAAAATCATTATTTAATGATTATTCAAATTTAGGAAACAAATCATGTCTTTACCGGGTTAAAGAATGAGTGTCACTTAAAACACAGTTCACTATAAACCCAAAATCATCTTCCATCAAAGTGGAATCTACATGGAAATCATAATAATATATAATCGATATAAATTCACTATCAGACTAATAATATAAATGGAATAATGGCCAAGCCTTTTAAATTCCATATATAGTAACAGCCTTCCTTCACAGCAGCTCATTTCGATTATTACCAATCGAATTCCATTCAAATCCAATTTAATATATTAAATTGGAAAACTTTATTTCTGGAAAATTCCACTAATCCTAATTAAAAGATTTATAAATTTCAAATCATATCTTTGTTGTTAATTGGGTTGAAGAATAAATGTTATTTAAAACACAGTTCACAATAAACCCAAAATCATATTTCAATTCAATTCCGATTAAATACTAATTAATTGGTAAATTTCACTAAATCTTAATTAAAAGATTTATTCTTTTCTCATCGGGGTTTAAGAACAGCATTAATAAAGACATCATTCACGACAAACACAAAACCTAATTTGATATCAAATACAAGGCTCTGAATTGAAATTATATCGACTTATATTCAATATCAAATTCTGAAACCTACAAATATCATATTGGGAATAACGATATATATATATATATATATATCTTGCAAATTCCTCAATAATATCTGTATAATCACGGAATCCAATACCGAAATATTCCACAGATTATTTCCATTCAAAACCACTCCAATTCATACATTGGAAAATTCTAGTTATTTTAAAACTCATTTTCAAATCCAATTTATTTATTTAAAAATCATTTGGATTATTATTCTAGTTATTAACAAGTTCTTTTCGATAAAAATATATTTTTATCTTTTCAAAACTGGATTTTTTCATCCAAATTTTTTCCAAATAATTTATTATGATTTTATTTAATTTTCCAATATTTTTAATAATTTTAATATCGCCATTTCGGTTGGTTTCCAATAACGGCCACCGTGCTACATCCATAGCGACCTTTTCTGAATTTAATTTGGACGTATCTTAAAATCCGACCATTCAAATTTAAATCTCTTATATCCATTGGAAATCTCTTTTCGATACGAACCCAACAGTTCTGGTTTTAGGAGAATCTGATGGTCGGATCTCCCGTTACATCAATTTGAAGTTAATGGTCGAAATTCATGAACGGTCGCTGCGCGGCGCGTTCTATTCAGGCCATTATATATATAATATATATATATATATCGTCGATTTCCATTTAAGTCGTATTTTATGAATTCGTTTATAAATTCGTTTTTTAAAAACAATTTCCACTTCCATTTCAGTTTTAAATCAATAATGAACATTCCTTTATAAATTCGTTTTAAATTGATTTTAAAACGATTTAAATTTCATTTCAAATCAAAATTGAATATTCCTTAATGAATTCGTTTTAAATTCATTTTAAAATGATTTCAATATCATTTCAAATTTCAAATCAAAATTGAATATTCCTTAATATATTCGTTTTGAATTCATTTTAAAATGATTTCAGTTTCATGTCAAATTTCTAATCAAAATTGAATATTCCTTAATATATTCATTTTAAATTCATTTTAAAACGATTTCAATTTCATTTCAAATTTCAAATCAAAATTGAATATTCCATATCACTTTAATATTAAAATGATAATAATTTCAAAATATCAGATTTTGAATTCATTTTTTGATATTCGTTATAAAATGAATAAAATCGACAAAAAATCCCATTCATGTTAAAATGGCGTTTAACTACTTAACACGGCTTCACATTTCAATAGTCACCGAATATTATTTTAAAATGTTCGTTAATTCTGAACTGGATTCAAACTCAATCAATTACCATATATTTTATTTATATGGATTTCATACATCACATGTATACAACAATAATGATAAAAATCATTAAAAATTCATACAACATTCAGAGTGCAGTTTACAACTATATAAGCATTAAAATAAATAAATAAATAATCCTTATACAATCTGTCAACTCATCGATTGACATACAACTAAACAATTGGGATTAGTGTATGTCAAATATCATCCCAATACCTGTGTGGGGTTTCAACCAACAAATACTATTTATTATTTGTGCAGTTGGCCGATGTGTAGAAATTATCGTCCCAATCAATATTAGTTAAATGGGTGTACATAAACAAACCGTACGATTTGTAAATGAATATTTATATTATTTCAGGAGAATTTCATATACATTTTATATAAATAATTTTTATATACAACAATATCAATCAATTACAATCCACAATACAATCCAAATAAACAATCAACCATGGTTTGTACAAAAAGTAGTGTCGGAGGCTTCTAAGCCCCATCTGCATCCTAGTATATATTTAACTGTAAAATAATTAGAGTGAGAAGGAGTTCTCACCATTGGTTTCCACTCCGTCACTCTTTACCTGAGATTTGGATTCCGTTCTGCTTCCAGTCAGTTCCATCGCAATCTGTTTCACGCGGTATATATATTAAAAATCGTATTTTTATAATGCTATATATATATTAAAAATCATATTTTTATAACGTTATATATATATATTAAAAATTATATATTTATTCAATGTTATATATAATAAAAAATTACAATTTTATACTGTTATCTATATAATAAAAAATCACATTTTTATACTGTTATCTATATAATAAAAAATCACATTTTATTAATGTTAATTTACTTTTAAAAAACTGAAAATAAATCGATGCTTTATATATATATATATATATATATATATATATATATATATATTTCATTTTTAAATCCTGGTTATTTCATTTTTAAACCACTTTACATATATTAAAAATCCTATTTTTATTCTCTGCTATTATATATAGAAATTACATTTTTATACTATGGTATTTATGTAAAAATCTCATTTTTAATCTACTCTATATAAAAATCATATTTTTGTTTCAATGTTATTTATATAAAAATTACATTTAGAAACAGATGCTATTTGTATTTTAAAAAACATGTTATTTATATTTAAATTTAAAAACAATGCTTAATATAAATTTAAACTAATGCTTAGTATAAATTTAATAATATTTTAAATTAGACTAATTAAGATTAAATTAACTTCATTGTTCTTTCTAGGCCGTTGTTCTTCTTTCACTCCAGGTCTTCGTCGAACAAAACTCCTCCCCCAAATCCATTAATGCACCTCCTAGATGATCAGAAATTGATCCGAGCTCACCCCTTGATGCGCCCTTGTCTCTTCTGTCGCTGCCCCCAGTCTCAGCTAGCTCGCATAGCCCAGGTGGCCTCAATTTTACTTCGACGCAGCGGGTTTTCAGTGAACATTCTAGCCACCAAACGTCGAGATAACTCATCTCCTCCGATCAATGTGAAGTGCTCGAAAAGTAGTTCTATTTGTGTTTTGGATTGAGGTTCTAATTTGTGATATGTTTGGAGATTTATGAAGACGAAAATCGGAGCTTCTGGGCCATCTGTAACAACCCAGAAAATCAGAACCAATTTAAAATTTTTATTTTGGCAATTTTAATGAATTTTGAATATTTAAAATGATTTATTTTAAATAATCACGACTAGAAATTTACTTTGAATAGAATTAAAACGTATATATATATATTTAATCAAAGTTAGAATATAAATATTTATTTTAATTATAAAATAAATTGGAAATGTCGCGGTAGTTTGAAAATTCAATTTCAAATTCCAAATGAATGTACAGGATTCAAAATAAATCAGATTTTAGTGAAACCAAAAATATTAGAATCTATTTGGAAAAATCTTTCCAACGAATCTGAAAAATCCAAATTTCAGAGCAGGAATAAAAATTTATGTCCATTTGAAAATTCAGAATAGTCGCTATGGAAATATAGCCCTTAAAAATAGCCATTTTGCAAACGACCTCCATTTTCGACGAAGCCACTTTTGTTGGATCCAGGATGTCAAGTTATTGCTAGATTCCAAAATTCATAATTTTTGGAATCAATATGTGAGCGTGGCAAAAGAAAATGTTTTTTGACAGTTTTAGATAATTTGGATCGACCAGAAAATGGCCATTTTTCAAACGGTCTTCAAATTTGACGAAATTAGTTTTGTTAGGACCATGTCGTCAATACGAAGCTAGAAATATTTTTTCTGGAATTTTCAGAATCAGTATGTGGGCCCGGTAAATTAAAATGTGCGTTCAAATTGAATATATATTGGTTTAAATGTTAATTTAAATGAAAACTGATGAAACGACGGAATTGGCTTACAGGACATATCCCATAGCGTTTAGAACGGGGGTAATTAGCTAGGAATGACAGTCATTGGGCTCGAATTGGGGTTCAGACGAAAAGTCAACTTTTAAAGAGGAAAAAAATTAATTAAATGATATAATTATACATTTACTTATACCCTCACATCTCTCACTCTCTCTCTTCAGTTAATCGAATGAAATAAAAGAAAAAAACAAACAAACTTCCGCTCCATCGCCGCCGCCAGAGGCGATGCTGCCCTCCTCCAGGCGGCGCGAGACAGTGCCCCCTCCCCGAACTCCGCCCCTCTCTCCCCTCCTCCTCCCCTTCTCTCTCTCCTCGCCCAAACCCAGCCCAAGCCCTGAAATCCGAACCCTAGCCTCCCATTTTCAGTAACCGCCGCCGCCCCTCCTCTGAACCACCCCGCGTGCCCTTCTCCTCCTCCTCCTCCACTGTTAGCTGTAGATAAACCCCCCTCCATTCTTAGACAAAGTGAGTTTCTTTGCTGTTTTATTTAAAAACATTGTTTATTATTATTATTATTCAGTTTTTATTTATATAAATTAAAAACAATATATAAAATTTGGATTTTTATATGTATGTAGAATTAATAAAAATTGGATCTTTATATGTTTATCATCGTACTAAAAATGAAATCTTCATAGAATTGGAATCGTATTAAAAATGTAATCTTTATTATAGGAAAAGATTATATTTTTATTATTGGAAAAGTTGAGATTTTTTGTCATGAAAAGAAATGATTTTTGGTTATGTAAAACTATAACTTTTAGCACATAAAAATGTGATTTTTTTGTAGATCATAGCGAAATAAAAATATGGTTTTTAATTAAGTAGCGAATTAAAAACATGATTTTTCATAAAAGAAAGATGAGATTTTATATACATGAAAGATTAGATTTTCAAATAAATAAAGATTTGATTTTTACAAATATAAAGATGAGATCTTTATAGATGTAGCGAAATAAAAATATAATTTTTATATAGAAAGAAGCATTGTAAAAAATATATATATATGATTTTTATATATGAAGCACCATTATAAAAATGTGATTTTTAAAATAAACATCATAATAAAAATGTGATTTTTACCATGAACAGCGGGAAAAGATCGCATTGGAATTTTGGGCAAATCCGAACCGTTCAGAAATAGAGAATGGCGGAGTGGAACACTTCTCACTTTAATTTTATTTTCTAGTTAAAATGTATACTAGGATGCATACGGTACTTAGCAGCACCTACACCCGTCGCCCACAGACCATGGACGACTTGTTTGTTTGATTGCGTTGTGAAAATTGTTTGTGATGTGGAATGGACTATAGAAAATATTCATGTTTTGAAATAAAATAATTTATCGTTAAAAATATAAATTTTAAAGCGTATATGAATAGAAAAAATATTCATAAACAAATTGGATGATTTGTTTATGTACACGTTTGACAGGTATTGATTGGGATGATATATTCTACATATCGCTCAACTGCACAAATAAAACCTATGTTTGATTATTTGAAACCCCACACTAGTATTGGGATGATATATGACATACACTAGTCCCAATAATTAGCTGTATGTTGATCGATGGATTGACAGGCTGTTGTAAGCGTTAAATATTTATATTTAATGCTTACACAATGTAGAATACACTCTGGATGATGGTTGACTGTGTTTGATTATTGTTGTATACATGTGTGTATGAAATCCATATAATCAACCTTATATGGTAATTGATTGTGTCTGATTCCAGTTCATAAAGAAGGAATATTTTAAAATAACGAATATTTTAATATAATATCCAGTAATAGATTAAAACCTGGTTTTGATGTCCGATTTGGGATGGACACGAATATATTTAAATATATAAAGTCGTGTTGACTAGTTATGCGCCATTTTGACGCGGACGATATTTATATCGATTTTATTCATTTTTATAATGAATATCGAAAAGGAAGTGATTTCATAATCTAATGTTTTGAAAATACTATCATTTATATATCGATGATATGGAATATTTAATTTTGATTTGAAATTGAATATGAAGTTGAAATCGTTTTGAAAACGAATTTTAAACGATTTATAAAATATGTTTTTAATGGAAATCGACGATATATATATATATATATATTATATATATATATATAATAGCCTAAATAGAACGCGTCGCGCCGCGGTAGTTCGCGAGTTTCGACCATTGACTTCGAACAGACATTATGGGAGATCCGACCATCGGATTCTCCTAAACCAGAACCGTTGGGTTCGTATCAAAAAGAGCTTTCCAACAAACATTAGAAATTTGAAATCTAACGGTTGGATTTGGAATTGTGTCCAAATCAAATTTGGAAAAGGTCGCTGTAAGTGTAATTCGATGACCGTTTATGGAAATCGACTGCACGGGCCTTGATAAAATTATTAAAAATATCGATAATTTGGTTAAAATCATAATAAATGATTCGGAAAGAATTAGGATGAAAAATTCCATATTTGAAAAGATAAAAACATATTTTTATCGAAATGAACTAGTTATAAACTAGAATTTTAAATCCAATTTTTTTTTTTAAAATAAATAAATTGGTTTTGAAATGGTTTTAAAAATAACCAGAATTTCCAATATATGAATTGGAATGGATTTGAATTGAAATTATCTTCGGAATATTTCGAAATTGGATTCCGTGATTATATGGATATTGTAAAGGAATTTGAAAGATATATATATCACTATTCCAATACGATATTTGTTGGTTTCGGAATTTGATATTGAATATAAGCCGATGTATTTTCTATTCAGAGCTTTGTATTTAATATCAAATTGGATTTTGGGTTTGTCGTGAACTGTGTTTTAAATGACACTGTTCTTAAACGCAGTTGAGAAAAGGTAAATCTTTTTATTGAGATTTAATGAAGTCTCCATTTAATTTATATTTAATTGGAATTGAATTGAAATTTGTTTTTGGGTTTATTGTGAACGGTGTTTTAAATAACACTTGTTCTTTAACCCGATTAAAAATGGAATGTGAATTGGGTTTATTATGAACTGTGTTTTAACGACATTCGTTCTTTAACCCGATTTACAGTGAAATGTGATTTGGAATTTATAAATCTTTTTATTAAGATTTAACGGGAATTTTCCGAAGTAACGTTTTCCAATTTAATATATTAAATTGGAATTGAATAGAATTCGATTGATAATAATCGAAGTGAACTTCTGTGGGGGTAGATTGTGAATATATATGAAATTTAAAAGGCTTAGTCATTATTCCATTTATATAATTGGTCCGATACGAAAATTGATATTGATTTGTTTTCCGTGAAGATTCCATTATTAATGAAATGAGATTTTGGGTTTATCGTGAACTGTATTTTAAATGAAATTAGTTCTTTAACCCAGTTAAAAGCAGGATTACGTGTTTGTCATTGTATTTGGAACTGTATGGTTGATCTCTGCTAAATATATATCTGTTTGGTGGCGGAGAATTTGTTCTCTTGCTTAACATCTTTCTCTGAGACGTACGAGCTTAGAGGTTATATATATCAGCAGAAATCAATAGTACGGTGTAGATTGTCGATGCGGCATGTTCGTGTTTCCAAAGTTAAATAATCATTAATATTGATTTTTGGGTAGATTAAAACTAAGTGGATTTTTAATGAATCTTTAATTAGATTGAAATGTGAATTGATAATTTAAATTATCAAATTTAGGAAATGATCGAGAGTTGAGTATCACCAGTTTTGCTCCAAGCGATATTTAAATCTTTAATTAGATTTGAATGGGAAATGGTAATTAAATTTACTGATAACACTGTGGTGTTTGTTATGGGGTAATACCAGTTTTTCTCCATTGGATGAATAGGTTGGGATTGGGAAATTAAATAAATAGTTACTTCGGTAAGGTGCACTAATCCCGACTAGTTTGGAAAACCGTAACATGGTTTGAATTGACATCCAAAGGAAGATTAAAGAATAAATTTTAAAGAATTTATCTTTGATAAAATTAATGGGAACCTTTCCCTAAGAATGTGAATATTTTAATAAACAAATATTTTGGATTGGAATAAGGCGTATGTTGTGTTTTTGTAGCACTTAGTTATAATATACGCGAGTTATTCGGAAAGGCCAGGTTTATACCCATTCTGAATAATTGATTCGACGATAAGTAGACGATGAAGACGATGATTGATGACCGGAGGTCTTCACATCGTTTGGATGATTACTGATGTCTTGATTGGGCTGTACACCCAAGACAAGGTAATAAGTGGCGATCGTCCAAATTTACTTGGAGATCGACCGGATATGCGAGGACCTTTCTCTTGTATTGGACATACGGTACGAGGAATAAGGTGCCTCCGGTTTCGTTCAGACCCAGAACAAACTTGTAAATGGATGTGCTTCTGACATTGGATTTTATTCTATGTTGATAGATTTCTATTAAATATATATCTGTTTGGCAGCGGAGAATTTATTCTCTTGCTTAACGCCCTTCTCTGAGACGTACGAGCTCAGAGGTTATATATCGATAGATATTAGATGCATGGCGTGAATTGCCAGTGTGGCATGCTAAGATGCAGATGATCAAGGCTTCTGTTGAAAAGTGGAGTCTTGTGGTTGATGATTAAATCACGGCCTTAAATGGCATAGCTTTGTGTATAGCGTTGATTCGCGAGCCTCACACCTCGGTATGAGTAAAAAACGGGATTGGACCGTTGGGAGAACATGACGTTTCTTTCTAGCTATGGGTGGTATCAGCGTTTTACAAGCCCTGACATTTATATTATTTGTACCTATGTGGTTGTTGGATTGCGAGGCGCCTCGGATATATCGGTCTCTACGGAGCTGATGGAAAGCTCCGATAGGACCGGGAAACATGTGTTCAGGAATTGCCAATCCACTAACATAAGTGTGGATCAGCCCAACTGATCCAGGGTTACCCAGAGTGTGTAGTCCCGAGACATTGGCTAGAGTGTTTCGAAGCGATGAGGAGCCATCCCTGGCCTCGACTCATGACGGAAGCTTAATTTCCAATATGTGACGTTTCGGTTTTAGTTGTAATCCTATATATGGCGACATAGTGGGATGGGGCGCTTATGCCGTCTATGATTGATACATTTATATTTGAAGTTGTTTTCATACACTTTATACTATAATAGTATCAAAATTATTTGTTTTAAACGTACCAAGCATGTTTGGCTATTATAAGGTAAAACTTTATCCTCCGGCTTGAGTTGCATTGTGTGATGGGACCTGAGTCTTATAATAGCTTCATTTTTCCTAAAAGCATTGCACCGTTTGTTTTATGCCCTGGTATTCTTGGGAGGAAACCCGTTCTATGTTATACAGCCTGGTCCCTTGATTTACTTTATTTTTTAAAGTAAAGATTTAATAACTGTTTTAGTTCTCACACCAGTCACATGACTGACCTAGAGTTTATTGTTTTAACCTAAACTCTAGGTGCCCCTATTTTCCACACGGGCAGCTAGTAGTTTTGGTTTTTGCAGATTTATATTCACAGGATCCTCGTTTACGGCTGGAATGGTATTCAGAAAGCTCTGTATCCGTGTATCTCTTTCAGTTGTGTTTTGTATTATTTTTCCGCTGCTACGAATTTAAATGTAATTTAAATCTCTGATGTTTATCAAATGTGTAATATTTATTCATACTCTGTTATATTCTTGTATTGTGATGGAATTATTGTAATAAGCAATGAAATGTTCTTCTGTTTGTGTTCTAATTCATCGTGTTATCAACTCAATCCGGGCTTTCCTTTACAGGGAAGTTCGGGTCGTGTCAGTTTGGTATTGGAGCTTTGGTTTATAGAGCTCGAGAACAAGACACATTAGAACCAAACGAAAGAATTGATCAGAGAATGGATTAGTAATATCCAATGAGAATGACTCATTAGAGATAGGATCAGTAGTATCCTAGAACGAGTGTGAAGAGTGTATTTTTAAAATGAAAACAATTTTTGTTTTGAAAATATAAACCATATACATATTTGAATATTTTATTTGTATTGAATTTTGACAATCTGGTATATGAAGATTTTGCATATGCACCTAGCTAGCGTGTGTACGAAGTCCCAAATATACTTGGTAGATATAGAATCACACTCTAGAAGCCCGAAGATGATTCTGATGATTGAGTACTCATCATCAGAATTTATGTTCGAGTTTCGAAAGTGGGACATCTATATATTTCCAATTGACTGGTGTGAGAACCAAAACTAGATAGGGCTTATTGTTGTGACTTGGGATCAAAAATGGATTTTTATATATATAAAAATTATGAATTTGAAATGATAATCAACTAATTGATTGCTGGTTGTGTTGTTTGATTATTGGTTGAAGTTTTGTACCATTAAGCAAAATTGAACCAAATTTTGAACTGAATTGAGAATTGATTGAAATTGCATGCATATACATGTGTATACATTGAACAGGTCACAACAAGGAGGCTAGTGAAGAGGAATAAAATTGTATGCCCGACAAATAGGTACAAGTTTACAAATTTATTGGGTTTGGATGATTTTATGAGTCGATTGGCTAGCCGCTTAGCTTTTTATTTTTATTTTTGAGATGAGAGGGATTGTGCGGCGGTTTGGGGATTTTCCCGATGCTCCCGTACAAAAGAGGTTATGGCAAAAATTTTCGAAAATTTAGGGTATTAGCCAAATTTTTGAAGAATTGGCAAATTCTTAGAAACTAAAAAATTGAAGAATGAAAGCCTGACAGAAAGTTATGTTGATTAGTAAAACAACTTTCAGCACCGTTCCTTTTCGAGGACGAAAAGATTTTAAGTGGGGGAGATTGTAACAACCCGGAAAATCAGAACCAATTTAAATTTTGTATTTTGGCAATTTTAATGAATTTTGAATATTTAAAATGATTTATTTTAAATAATAATGACTAGAAATTTATTTTGAATAGAATTAAAACTATATATATATTTGAATCAAAGTTAGTATATAAATATTTATTTTAATTATAAAATAAATTGGAAATGGCGCGGTAGTTTGAAAATTCGATTTCAAATTTCAAATGAATGTACAGGATTCAAAATAAATTGGATTTTAGTGAAACCAAAAATATTAGAATCTATTTGAAAATATCTTTCCAATAAATCCAAAAAATCCAAAATTTCGTAGCGGGAATAAAAAGTTATGTCCATTTGAAAATTCAGAATAGTCGCTACGGAAATATTGCCCTTAAAAATAGCCATTTTGCAAACGACCTCCGTTTTCGACGAAACCACTTTTGTTGGATCCGCGAAGTTATTGCTAGACTCTAAAATTAATAATTTTTGGAATGAATATGTGAGTGTGGCAAAAGAAAATGTATTGTGACAGTTTCAGTCAATTTGGATCGACCAGAAAATGGCCATTTTTCAAAAGGTCTTCAAATTTAACGAAATTAGTTTTGTTAGGACCGTGTCGTCAATATGAAGCTAGAAATAATTTTTCTGGAATTTCCAAAGTCAGTATGTGGGCCCGAAAAATTAAAATGTGCGTTCAAATTGAATATATATTGATTTAAATGTTAATTTAAATGAAAACTGATCGAAACGATGGAATCGGCTTACAGGACGTATCCTATTGCGTTCGGAACGGGGGTAACTGGCTATGAACGACAGCCGTTGGGCTCGATTTGGGGTTTAGACGAAAAGTCAACATTTAAAGAGGAAAAAATTTAATTAAATAATATAATTATATATGCTTACACCCTCACATCTCTCCCTCTCTCTCTTCAGTTAATCGAACGAAAAAAAAAAAAAAAAAAAACTCCCGCTCCATCGTCGCCGCCAAATGCGACGCCGCCCTCCTCCAGGTGGCACGAGACCGCGCCCCCTGCCCGAACTCCGCCCCTCTATCCCCTCCTCCTCTACTTCTCTCTCTCCTCGCCCAAACCCAGCCCCATGCCCTGAAATCCAAACCCTAGCTTCCCATTTTTCAGCAACCGCCGCCGCCTAAATGCCCCACAGCCGCCGCCCCTCCTCTGAACCACCCCGCGCGCCCTCCTTCTCCTCCTTCATTGTTCGCTGCAGATAAACCCCCCTCCTTTCCCAGACAAAGTGAGTTTCTTTGCTGTTTTATTTAAAAACATTATTTTTATTATTATTATTCAGTTTTTATTTATATAAATTAAAAACAATATATAAAAATCGGATTTTTATATGTATGTAGAATTAATAAAAATTGGATCTTTATATGTTTATCATCGTATTAAAAATGAAATCTTTATAGAAATGGAATCATATTAAAAATGTAATCTTTATTATAGGAAAAGATTAGATTTTTATTATTGGAAAAGTTGAGATTTTTAGTCATGAAAAGAAATGATTTTTGGTTATGTAAAAATATAACTTTTAGCATATAAAAATGTGATTTTTTTTATGTAGATCATAGCGAAATAAAAATATGGTTTTTAATCAAGTAGCGAATTAAAAACATAATTTTTCATAAAAGAAAGATGAGATTTTTATATACATGAAAGATTAGATTTTTTAAGCAACTAAAGATTTGATTTTTACGAATATAAAGATGAGATCTTTATAGATATAGCGAAATAAAATTATAATTTTTATATAGAAAGAAGCGTTGTAAAAAAAATATGTTTGATTTTTATATATGAAGCGCCACTGTAAAAATGTGATTTTTAAAATAAACATCATAGTAAAAATGCGATTTTTACTATAAACAGCTGGAAAAGATCGCATTGGAATTTTGGTCAAATCCGAACCGTTTAGAAATAGAGAATTGCGGAGTGGAACCCCAAGGTGAGAACTTCTCACTTTAATTTTATTTTCTAGTTAAAATATATACAAGGATGCAGATAGTGCTTAGCAGCACCCGACAGCCATCATCCACAGACCATGGACGACTTGTTTGTTTGTTTGATTGTGTTGTGAAAATTGGTTGTGATGTGGAATGGAATGTAGAAAATATTCACATGTTGAAATAAAATATTTTATCATTAAAAATATAATTTTTAACGCGTATATGAATATAATAAATATTCATAAACAAATCGGATGATTTGTTTATGCACACACATTTGACGGATATTGATTAGGACGATATATTCTACTCATCGCCCAACTGCACAAATAAAACCTATGTTTGATTGTTTGAAACCCCACATGGGTATTGGGATGATATATGACATACACTAGTCCCAATAATTAGCTGCATGTCGATCGATGGATTGATAGGTTGTTGTAAGCGTTAAATATTTATAGTTAATGCTTATGCAATGTAGAATGCACTCTAGATGATGGTTGACTGTGTTTGATTATTGTTCTATACATGTGTGTATGAAATCCATATAATCAACATTATATGTTAGTTGACTGTGTCTGATTCCAGTTCAGAAAGAAGGAATAATTTAAAATAACGAATATTTTAAAATAATATCCAGTAATAAATTAAAATCTGGTTTTGATGTCCGATTTGGGATGGTGTAACACCCTATATTTTCTGTGAATATTAAAATTAAAAAATCTAAGAATACTTAATTTTTGGAAGAAGAATTAAGGGAAACGGGTTACGCCATTGCATTCATCTCGGAATTTTGCTTGAGATAGAGTCCGAGTTTGCGTGAATCGGACTCCGTATGAAGAAGTTATGGAGTTCAGAAGATTTAAAGAATAAACAGAAAATAATAATTAAGTAATAAATCCAGTTCAAAATTCAAAATTCGGACAAAACAGGCTGAGCGGGAAAATTCCCGCTCACGGTGTCGAACCCCCAAGGGGAGTCGACATAGGTGTCGACCCCCTATAGGGGAGTCGACATAGGTGTCGATCCCCCTGTAGGGAGTCGACCCCTTTTGAGATCTGCTTCATGTGACGAATTTCTGTAGTCTTGAGCTGATGTGGCCTTCTCTGATTGGCCAATGACTAATTTCTGAGGTTTTAGGGCTTATGTGTCGTGCTATGATTGGCTGGATGACACATCACTTTGGTTTGATGGCTCTGATTTCTCCTAGACTAATCTAAAGGCTAGAATTAATCATAGACATCTATATATACATAGCCAAACCTAGACCCTAACCTCATAACCCTAAGACTATGGTGTCGTCATGCTGTTCGTCTACAAGCTAGCCTAGCCTCCTTCATCTTCGCCTAATTGGAAAAATAAATCCAAACTAGTAATCGATTAGAAGAACTTCAAAACAAATGTCTACATCAAAGGATAGCTTTTCAAATTTAGAAATCAGATCCCAGAATACAAGATCCGTCCTTTTTCCGTAAGTTTAGTTATTATTTAGATTTAAACATCTAATAGAAATCATGACTGTAATAATCGGATCTAGAACGATGCCTAATTCTGATTCGTGCCTATCCTTTTGTCTAATCTAAATTGCTTATGCCTATGAGACTATTGTGATTGATGTAATGGCACCTATCATGCATATGAGACTGTTGGACTGACATAATAGAACCTATTATGCCTATGAGACTATTGGACTGACATAATAGAACCTATCATGGCTATGAGACTGTTGGACTGACAAAAATGAACCTATCATGCCTGTGAGACTGTTGTGATTGATAGGATGGAACTTTTCATGATGTACAACCTATGCCTATGAGACTATTGTGATATATCAAACAGGACTTATCATGTTGTACATTAAATTAGTAATTCTCTTAAGTCCAGTTCTATCTAATCTTTATGCCTATGGTGTGAATTGCTTAGCTTGTCTACACATAGTGTTAATGTACAACATTGAAACATGATTATTGAATTTGGTACATATTTACATGCCTATTTTTCCTCATGTCAATTCTTATGCTCCTTCTATATTTTTCCTCTTTTTACTTGCTTTTGTGAATACTAAGTTCATTCGGAACATAGATTGAATCTCATTGTACGTGCGATTATAACGCGGGGGAAATTAGGTATAATTTAATTTAGTAAATTTTGGGCATAGCTTGGGAATGTGGCATAAACCTGTATTTACTACATTTGTGGAAAATTTGACACATAGATTTGGACACATATGACAAATATGTAAATTGGGTAAAGATGAACATGCCTAACCCGAGGTTAGATTGAGTTGCGGTGTAAGACTGCCCTGACGGCACATCCAACTACCACAACAATATAAATCTAATGTGAGAGGTTAATGCATTAAGCCCAAAAACCCGAGGTTAGATTGAGTTGTGGTGTAAGACTTCCCAGAACTGCCCGGTACATCTAGCGACCGTAACAATATAGATCTAATGTGAGAGGTCTGTGCTTTAATGGATGAATTAAAGATAAGGAATAGACAGACCAAGAATGGTAGGGTTAAGTTAATTAAGGCAACACTTAACCGATACAACATGTTAGCAAAACAGATGGGTGAGGTTAGGTAAATTTTGAGAACACTTAACCATTATAACATATTGATTAGGAAATCCTAGCAACGGGGACCCATTTCGGCAGTAACCCACATAGATGTATCACGGTACCCTGAACTAGGCAGGGTGGGGTACGATTACTGGGCTGATTATAAGCGGTCAAAATAGCGGTGGGTGGTGCAGCAGTGTAGTTCCGACGGAGTATAGGCGTGCACATACTGCGGAGTGGAAAAATAGGCATTGGGCATCAGTAGTATACACTGTGCATCTTGAATCGTGTCGGGTTTCCATCATGGGAATTGATACACCCCATTGGGGCCAGCACAGGTATTTACACACGAGCGGGGCCGAATGACACAAGTAAGAAATGCATGCGAGTAGAAGCTGATCGGGAAAGGGATCACTTTGTTATGAACACATGATGGTAGTTGAAACATTCATAGTAGGTGTAGAGAAATGGAAATGAGTGCGATAGTATATTTAGTTTATGTAACACCCCACTCCCGCTATGATCACTCACTAAGGGAATGCCATAGCATTGGTGGAGTATTTTAGTGAATATAGAACAGAAAAATTACAACAAGACAGATATAAATAGTACTTGAAATTTTAAAACATCATCTCATAACAGCGGAAGTAAAACATGTCTGGTTACATCATAAAACCACAATAAAGGTCAAGTACAATATCCATCAAAATAAAGAAGTACATAATCCCACTCTCATACAATAGCCAAACAAAAGAAAAGATAACTGGATAACTGGAGCTTTACATCTATCCAAGCTCCTAAAGACTGGAACAGCAATCCGATCAAGCTCCACTACTGCTAGGATCCACCGTAGGACCTGAGGGTTGGGAAAAAGATAAAAACAACAGGGTCAGACATAAGTCTGAGCGAGTCCTATAACTTTAACAATACAATCGTTAAAGTAACCAGAGAAGACATAAACTGATATACGGTAACATATAGGGATGAATGGCTACCCTAAGCAGTCAACTAAACGAAGATAAAGGATAAAGACGCATCTACCCTTCCTAAGGTAAATTACTAAACTGCACCACACCAGTCGTTCCTAACTTAAAGGTTGATCCCACCCAAGGACTTATAAAATTTACTAATTAGTACCTGCGTACCCCTAGGTGACCAAGTAGGCGCCACGGGGCCCTACAATCCACTAGGTGTACACACTACTTCCCATTCGATCGGCTCCCTAACGTAGATACCCGTGCTGGCCCCACCGTGGGATGTATCATTCCCCAATGTGGCAACCTGATGGAACTAAAGGTGCACGGCTTATATCTACTCGATGCAACAACGGCTTACCTACCAGCCCGGGCCCACTCACGCATATGAAGCCCGTTGGACTTGCGTTGCCACCGCTAACCCGTTTGCCTCTTACAGTCAAGCCCAGTATGCGTGTCCCGTCCTCGACATGGGTCGAGCCCACAAAGATACGTATGGGTTACTGGTTGAAATGGGCCTCCACAAGCTACCCACCTAAGCTTGTCCCTTTTTCTAGTATATCCCACTTAACCCTTTAATCATGTTTTAATTACATGTTCCATTTTGGTTAAGTATTCTAATCGTATTTTCTATTGCCACCCAAGGCAACCACTAGATTTTCTCATGCCACCCGAGGCACCCACTTAACCCCTCATGTCCCTCTACATGCTAATATGGTTAAGTGTTTCTTAATTAATTAATTAAGAACGTAACCTTTGTAAAGACCTCTCACATTAGACTGTCTTTTATGACCGCTGGTTAAGCCGGTTGGGTCCGGGCAGCCTTATGTCATAACAGAGTCTAACCTCGTGTCTTTACATTAATTACGTATTTAGTTTGTGCCTAAGACCTCTCACATTGGGCTAACATTTGTAGCAACTGGTTAAGCCGGTTGGGTCCGGGCAGTTTTACGCTACAACTGAGTCCAACCTCGTGTCTTAGTCAATTAATTACACCTAATTAATCACCCTCATAATTTTATATTAATTATCCCTAATTAATCAAGTTTTCTTAACATGGGTAGACCTAACTTAATAGGTAAATTCCCATGGGGTAGACCTAACTCAATAGGTAAATTCCCAACACATAGTATGGGTACACCTAACCAAATAGGCAAATTCCCATACTATGTTTATTTATTTTGTGTTATGCATAATTATATTAATTTCACACAATCTTATTAACTTATGCATTTAATTACCCCATCGTTCCCACGTAATTTCGTTCATGATATAACACATATAAAAGGTGTCAACTTGCATATGAATGAACATGTTTCAAAGGTGCCATCTTGCATATTAACAAACACATAACTTGCATATGAACTTGCATAACATGTCACATAACTTGCATATAATATGTCACATAACTTACATATTCATTTTGCATAACAAACTTGCATATTAGCTTATAGACTTGCATAATGTGTCATCATGAACTTGCATATTAATAAACATGTAACTTGCATATTTACATACATGTAACTCGCATATTAACAAACATGTAACTTGCATATAAAGAAACATGTAACTTGCATATTTACATACATGTAACTTGCATATTAACAAACATGTAACTTGCATATTAACAAACATGTAACTTGCATATTTACATACATGTAACTTGCATATTAACAAACATGTAACTTGCATATTTACATACATGTAACTTGCATAGCATATTACCATGAACTTGCATAACATGCATATGATTACATAGCCCACAACTTGCATATTTAGCATCATGCAAACATAACATACATCATATTAAACTTGCATAAGCTTACATACTCAACATGCATAAACATAAGATTAATGCTAACATCATATCATATGATTCAAAGCTCATTAACCCACATACAAAACCATAAATCTCATCACATCTCATCTAATTAGTTTACCAAAAGATCATCAAAGTGATAGAAACTCACAACTAGCAACTTTGAACACCAAATGAAGAAGATTAAGATGCTAAGAAGGGATTAGAAGTTGATTAGAGAGTGATTAGTATGCAACCCTCTTCATAAAATTAGTGGAGGCCATGAGAGCTAGCATTTTGCCATAGTTTAGTCACTAGGTTTAATTATGAATGAATTAGGGTAGGTTAGGGTCTTATTTATAGATTAGGCAAGTGTTTTAGGCCATAGGATTAACCCTAGATTCAATCCAAGCCATCAAAGCATGTCTTGGGGAAGAAGTCAAGTGTAGGAACCATCTAGGGCCTTTAGATTAAAGATGGACCATGAGAACCATTCAAATGCAAAATCTGCACTTGAGCGAATCGGCCCACGGGTTGACAGCCAAACACCCTGGATTAACCCCTAGTCGACCCAGCGGGCTCGGGTCGACTTCAAAAATCGGCCGGTTCGGTTATTCCCCTCTCCCAATTCGCTGTTTTGAGCATTTTTGCATATTTATTTATTAAATTTTCAATTATATATATATATATATATATCAATATATATATATATATATATATATCTACACAACCCATTTCACTTAATTAAGTATACTTTAATTTGGGAATTTTCGTGAAACTTCGCGAGGCCATATCTTGGTCATACGGACTCCGATTTTCGAAAACTCGGACTCTATTTCGCGTATTTTTCCGAGACGAACGCAATGGCATAGCCCGTTTCCCTTGATTCCCATTTTAGAATTAAATTCTGCCTCGATTTATGTTATTACAGGTTATTGAAAATACGGGTTGTTACATTCTCCCCTCCTTAAAGGATTTCGTCCCCGAAATCTTCAAGTTAGGAAGAACGTATCCTACCATCCAATCATCCATCTACTCAAAGCATCATCCACGAGCAATCATTGTCCTTACAAGATTCTAAATGCTGGATGGATATATGCAAAAGTGTGTGTATATGTACTTACCTAATGCAAAAATCAGGCGGTTACTGATACAGTAAACCTCCTTAATGCAAACCATGATAGTGCCATGCATCCAATATGTATGCGAAACCCTATTGACACATACAAATTTCTACATGCGTGCACAACCATACACAAAAATGCATCATCCATATGATAACACAGCCATGATACATCCATCAATCTAACTACCACATCCATTTATGCAATATGCAACATGAAGTGACTGAGCCGATCTAGTGCCTAATGTGTGTGTATATGCATCCACGAGCAACCACTAGCAAACAATTGCATCCATATGCATCCATCAACCATAACATGTTTCAAACACATGTTTCAACCATAGGTTTTACCCTATCTAAAGGTCATAGGTATTAGCGAGAGGATATACTAAAGATAAGATAAGTACTAGACAAGCAATAAAGGAGAAGTTAAAAGACATACTCTCAAAAAGAAATGGATACAAAGAACGCATCTTTGCTTCCGTCTCCCAAGTAGCATTGCTTTCGTCATCTCCCCATTGCACTTTAACTAGCTGAACTTCTCTGTTCCTCAACTTCCTAGTTTCTGACCCAAGGATGCGAGTAGGAGCTCGTCGAATCGTCGCATCACGCTCTACCTCTACATCTCTAAGCAAGCTCGGCTCTACCACCTCCGCGGTCTCATGTAAGCACTTCCTCAAATGTGATACATGGAATACATCATGAACACCACTAAGTCTGTCGGGCAACTCCACCCTATATGCCATCCGTCCAATCCTTTCCTTAATAGGAAACGGCCCAACAAATCTCGGTGCTAACTTCCCTACGGACCCAAAGCGAACAACATTTCTCAATGGAGATACTTTGACAAAAACCATGTCCCCAACCTCAAACTCAAGATCCGTCCTTCTCCGATCCGCATAAGATTTCTGTCTATCTTGCGCTGCTTTCATCCTTTTTCGAATTAAATCAATCTTCTCTGAAGTCTCTCTAACCATATCCGGCCCAAGCAAGATCTTATCCGTAGATTCCCACCAACATGTAGGAGATCGACAAGGCCTTCCATAAAGAGCTTCGAAAGGAGCCATACCAATACTGGACTGAAAGCTGTTATTATATGCGAACTCCACCAAAGGAAGATGTTCTTCCCATGTACCTCCAAAATCCAAGATACAAAGCCTCAAAAGATCTTCTAAGATACGGTTCACCCTCTCAGTCTGACCGTCCGTCTGAGGATGATATGCGGTGCTCAAACACAACTGAGTCCCTACCGCCTCTTGCAAACTTCTCCAAAACTCACTAGTGAAAATAGGATCTCGATCACTCACAATGCTGGATGGTACGCCATGCAATCTAACAATCTCTCTAACATAGATTGAAGCAAGCCATGGAGCGGTCCTCTTACTCTTTACGGGTATAAAATGGGCACTCTTGGTAAGTCTGTCTACCACAACCCAAATTCCCGTATTGCCCTTCCTCGATCTCGGTAACCCGTCGATGAAATCCATCGAGACACTATCCCACTTCCACTGTGGAACTTCCAATGGGTGTAGCAACCCACCGGGTTTCCTTTGCTCCACTTTAACTTGTTGGCACACTAAGCATCTAGCCACATACTCGGCCACATCTTTCTTCATACCGGCCCAGAAGAAAACTCTCTTCATGTCTTGGTACATTTTGTCTCCACCGGGATGAATAGTCATTCTTGAACGATGTGCATTATCCAAAATAGCCTTCTTCAAACCCTCATCTTGCGGTACACAAAGTCTACCGTCTCTATGCAACCATCCCTTATCATCTATGGTGTATCTACCCAAATGGCTGGACGACTCCCCTCTTATAAGCTTCTCTACCAACACAACCAACTGTGGGTCGTCTCGCTGAGCCTCGCCAATCCGTCTCAAAAGAGTAGGTCTAACCTCCAAGGATGCCAACAAACCAGGTACAAAATCAACAGAAGGTCTGAAGTCAAACAAAGAAAGAAACTCCAAGCTTCGTCGTTCCACGAACAATGGACTCAAAGATAGCCTTTTTCTACTCAAGGCGTCTGCCACCACGTTACCCTTACCAGGGGTATACGCTATCTCGAAATCATAGGATGCTAAGAACTCCATCCACCTTTGCTGTCTTAAGTTTAAATCCTTCTGAGAGAATAAGTACTTCAATGATTTATGGTCGGTGAACAACTCGAATCTCTCACCAAGAAGATAATGGCGCCAAGACTTAAGTGCGAAAACAATCGCGGCCAACTCTAGATCATGGGTAGGGTAATTCTTCTCATGCACTCTCAATTGTCTCCCTCCATAGGCTATTACCCTTCCCTCCTGCATCAAGACTGCGCCTAATCCTGTTCCACAAGCATCGGTATAAACAACAAACGGCTTACTCCCATCCGGGAGCACTAAAACTGGAGCGGTGGTCAAAGCTCTCTTTAACCGTCGGAAAGCATCATCACAATCTACATCCCACGAGAAAACCAGATTCTTTTTCGTCAAGCGGGTTAATGGGGCTGATATCTTCGCGAAGTCTTTGATGAACTTCCTATAATATCCTGCCAACCCCAAGAAACTTCTTACCTCGGTAGCATTTCTAGGAACTTTCCAATCCTGGATAGATACTATCTTTGCGGGATCCACAGCTATCCCTTCCTTAGAGACCACATGCCCTAAGAATCGCACTTCTCTTCTCCAAAAATGGCATTTAGAGAATTTAGCTTTAAGACTATGCGCTCGAAGAGTCTTCAACACTTCCTTGAGATGTAAGGCATGCTCTTCTTCATTCTTGGAAAAGACCAAGATGTCATCCACAAAAACTACTACAAACTTATTCAGATACTCTCTGAACACTCTACTCATGAGATCAACAAAGTATGCGGGGGCGTTTGTCAACCCAAATGGCATCACTAGCCACTCATAAAAACCATCCGGAGTCCGGAAAGCAGTCTTCTCTATACTGTCCTCCGCCACTCTTAACTGATGAAACCCTGTAGCTAAGTCCATCTGCGAAAATACTGACGCGCCAACCAACTGATCAAAGAGATCATCTATCCTCGGTAATGGGTGTCTATTCTTCTTCGTGAGCTTATTAAGTTCTCTATAATCCACACAAAGTCTGAGGGACCCATCCGCCTTCGTGGCAAACACTACTGGAGCTCCCCACTCCGATATACTTCGCCTTATGAACCCCTTCTCAAGCAACTCCCCTACTTGCTTATGAAGTTCTCTTCTCTCACGAGGAGCCATGTGGCGTACTGGCAAAGACACTGGTTTGGCATTATCCACCAAATAAATTCGGAAATCTATCTCCCGCTTCGGAGGCAAACCCTTTACTTCTTCAAACACATCCGGATATTCCCGGACTACTCTGACAGAACACAAACTCTCGACCGAAGCATCGAGCGATTCAAGATAACTTAGCAAAACAGATTCCATGGGATTGCAAGAGATCTCGAGAGTGTTACCCAAGCGGGTCATGAGCCTGACAACTCTCCTTTCGCAATCAAGAACGGCACCATTACTGGATAACCAGTCCATGCCCAAGATCAACCCATAGCCCGTGAAGCCCAATACAAAAGCATCACATCTAAACTCAACGCTAAGTATAGAAATCTTCAAACCCAAACATATCATAGACAGATATATGGAGCCCCCAATTGGGTTTGAGACAACCAAGGGATCATCAACTAGACTGGTGTCTAAGTGCAGTGACTCAACTAACGATGATGAGATAAAAGAATGCGATGCGCCAGAGTCAAACAAAGTACGAACTGGATGATCAAACAGAAAAACCAGACTTTCAACGGAAATAGTTCTACCTCTCTGCTGAATCGGTGGAACTGAGAGAACCTGAACTTGCCCCCCTGACTGAGGTGGTGCTATAAGAGCTTGCACCTGGCCTCCTGAGGTAGACCCCGTCTTCTGCCCCTTCTTTGGGCAGTTTTTCACAAGATGCCCTGCTTCACCACAATGAAAGCAACCGGTTTTCTTCTTTTTGCGACAATCCTTACTAAGGTGTCCTGGTGTTCCACAATTGAAGCACTTCTTCTTCGTCTTCTTTTTGTCACCATTGCCTTTTCCGCCCTTGCCTTGTTGTTGCTGTTGCGGTTTCTTCTGATCCCCCTTTTTCTCTGGTGCCTTAGAATTCTTATCATCCTCATGCATAAGTGCCATGTAGACAAGCTTCTCAAAAGTGGCCCCCATAGGAATGTGAGTCATAGCTATTCCTTGCAATGGTTCGTTCAAGCCTCTAACGAACCTCAAAGCCTTCTTCTCCGGTGTATTCACCAACTCTATGCCAAACCTTGCTAATTGATTGAATTTGTTGACATA
Source organism: Allium sativum (assembly GCA_030737875.1). Taxonomy (NCBI): domain Eukaryota; kingdom Viridiplantae; phylum Streptophyta; class Magnoliopsida; order Asparagales; family Amaryllidaceae; genus Allium; species Allium sativum. The sequence continues at coordinate 285,932,903 of CM060921.1, forward strand.
TTCTTTCACCGTGAGATTCCCTTGCTTCAAATTCAAGAACTTCTCCATAAACAGATTCTCTTCCGCCCTTGAGAGAAACTTAGCCCCAAACCTTTGCTTAAAATCTGCCCAAGAGTCAACAGGGCGTTCTCCATTAGTGACCTCCCACCAGAATGAGGCCTCTCCCTTCATTAACCAAGCCGCCAACTTGACTTTCTTTCCCTCTTCCACTTCAAAGATATCTAGCAACTCTTCCACTTCCTTAAGCCAATCTCTAGCCTCTACGAAAGTCTCTGAACCAAGAAAAGGTTTTCCTCCTATAGCCTTGAACTCCTTGCAAACCTTAGCAAAATTATCCACTCTAGGCTGAGGAGGAGGAGCGGTTGTCTCTGGTGTAGTAGCATTGGCCGGACCCGCAGCCGCGGCCCTAGCCTCTTGCAACCTCCTATACCATAGTGGTATAACTAAACCCTCCGGGATGTTAAGATCTTCAGCCATGCTGAAACGAAAGAGGAAAGATTCAAAAAGGAGATTCCGAAAGATAAAGATATGGCTATTGGGGATTATGCTTTTCTTTTTCAAAAACTTTTTCTCTTAGAAGACATGCTTTTAAAAATCCTTTCTTCGAAAATACTCTTAGAAAGTAGTTTTTCTCAAAAATTTTATCTGTTCTGGTAACCTTAAGCTCTGATACCACGTGTAACACCCCACTCCCGCTATGATCACTCACTAAGGGAATGCCATAGCATTGGTGGAGTATTTTAGTGAATATAGAACAGAAAAATTACAACAAGACAGATATAAATAGTACTTGAAATTTTAAAACATCATCTCATAACAGCGGAAGTAAAACATGTCTGGTTACATCATAAAACCACAATAAAGGTCAAGTACAATATCCATCAAAATAAAGAAGTACATAATCCCACTCTCATACAATAGCCAAACAAAAGAAAAGATAACTGGATAACTGGAGCTTTACATCTATCCAAGCTCCTAAAGACTGGAACAGCAATCCGATCAAGCTCCACTACTGCTAGGATCCACCGTAGGACCTGAGGGTTGGGAAAAAGATAAAAACAACAGGGTCAGACATAAGTCTGAGCGAGTCCTATAACTTTAACAATACAATCGTTAAAGTAACCAGAGAAGACATAAACTGATATACGGTAACATATAGGGATGAATGGCTACCCTAAGCAGTCAACTAAACGAAGATAAAGGATAAAGACGCATCTACCCTCCCTAAGGTAAATTACTAAACTGCACCACACCAGTCGTTCCTAACTTAAAGGTTGATCCCACCCAAGGACTTATAAAATTTACTAATTAGTACCTGCGTACCCCTAGGTGACCAAGTAGGCGCCACGGGGCCCTACAATCCACTAGGTGTACACACTACTTCCCATTCGATCGGCTCCCTAACGTAGATACCCGTGCTGGCCCCACCGTGGGATGTATCATTCCCCAATGTGGCAACCTGATGGAACTAAAGGTGCACGGCTTATATCTACTCGATGCAACAACGGCTTACCTACCAGCCCGGGCCCACTCACGCATATGAAGCCCGTTGGACTTGCGTTGCCACCGCTAACCCGTTTGCCTCTTACAGTCAAGCCCAGTATGCGTGTCCCGTCCTCGACATGGGTCGAGCCCACAAAGATACGTATGGGTTACTGGTTGAAATGGGCCTCCACAAGCTACCCACCTAAGCTTGTCCCTTTTTCTAGTATATCCCACTTAACCCTTTAATCATGTTTTAATTACATGTTCCATTTTGGTTAAGTATTCTAATCGTATTTTCTATTGCCACCCAAGGCAACCACTAGATTTTCTCATGCCACCCGAGGCACCCACTTAACCCCTCATGTCCCTCTACATGCTAATATGGTTAAGTGTTTCTTAATTAATTAATTAAGAACGTAACCTTTGTAAAGACCTCTCACATTAGACTGTCTTTTATGACCGCTGGTTAAGCCGGTTGGGTCCGGGCAGCCTTATGTCATAACAGAGTCTAACCTCGTGTCTTTACATTAATTACGTATTTAGTTTGTGCCTAAGACCTCTCACATTGGGCTAACATTTGTAGCAACTGGTTAAGCCGGTTGGGTCCGGGCAGTTTTACGCTACAACTGAGTCCAACCTCGTGTCTTAGTCAATTAATTACACCTAATTAATCACCCTCATAATTTTATATTAATTATCCCTAATTAATCAAGTTTTCTTAACATGGGTAGACCTAACTTAATAGGTAAATTCCCATGGGGTAGACCTAACTCAATAGGTAAATTCCCAACACATAGTATGGGTACACCTAACCAAATAGGCAAATTCCCATACTATGTTTATTTATTTTGTGTTATGCATAATTATATTAATTTCACACAATCTTATTAACTTATGCATTTAATTACCCCATCGTTCCCACGTAATTTCGTTCATGATATAACACATATAAAAGGTGTCAACTTGCATATGAATGAACATGTTTCAAAGGTGCCATCTTGCATATTAACAAACACATAACTTGCATATGAACTTGCATAACATGTCACATAACTTGCATATAATATGTCACATAACTTACATATTCATTTTGCATAACAAACTTGCATATTAGCTTATAGACTTGCATAATGTGTCATCATGAACTTGCATATTAATAAACATGTAACTTGCATATTTACATACATGTAACTCGCATATTAACAAACATGTAACTTGCATATAAAGAAACATGTAACTTGCATATTTACATACATGTAACTTGCATATTAACAAACATGTAACTTGCATATTTACATACATGTAACTTGCATATTAACAAACATGTAACTTGCATATTTACATACATGTAACTTGCATAGCATATTACCATGAACTTGCATAACATGCATATGATTACATAGCCCACAACTTGCATATTTAGCATCATGCAAACATAACATACATCATATTAAACTTGCATAAGCTTACATACTCAACATGCATAAACATAAGATTAATGCTAACATCATATCATATGATTCAAAGCTCATTAACCCACATACAAAACCATAAATCTCATCACATCTCATCTAATTAGTTTACCAAAAGATCATCAAAGTGATAGAAACTCACAACTAGCAACTTTGAACACCAAATGAAGAAGATTAAGATGCTAAGAAGGGATTAGAAGTTGATTAGAGAGTGATTAGTATGCAACCCTCTTCATAAAATTAGTGGAGGCCATGAGAGCTAGCATTTTGCCATAGTTTAGTCACTAGGTTTAATTATGAATGAATTAGGGTAGGTTAGGGTCTTATTTATAGATTAGGCAAGTGTTTTAGGCCATAGGATTAACCCTAGATTCAATCCAAGCCATCAAAGCATGTCTTGGGGAAGAAGTCAAGTGTAGGAACCATCTAGGGCCTTTAGATTAAAGATGGACCATGAGAACCATTCAAATGCAAAATCTGCACTTGAGCGAATCGGCCCACGGGTTGACAGCCAAACACCCTGGATTAACCCCTAGTCGACCCAGCGGGCTCGGGTCGACTTCAAAAATCGGCCGGTTCGGTTATTCCCCTCTCCCAATTCGCTGTTTTGAGCATTTTTGCATATTTATTTATTAAATTTTCAATTATATATATATATATATATATCAATATATATATATATATATATATATATATATCTACACAACCCATTTCACTTAATTAAGTATACTTTAATTTGGGAATTTTCGTGAAACTTCGCGAGGCCATATCTTGGTCATACGGACTCCGATTTTCGAAAACTCGGACTCTATTTCGCGTATTTTTCCGAGACGAACGCAATGGCATAGCCCGTTTCCCTTGATTCCCATTTTAGAATTAAATTCTGCCTCGATTTATGTTATTACAGGTTATTGAAAATACGGGTTGTTACAGTTTATCTTGCCTTATCTTATTTCTATGGTATTGTCCTACATTCAGTTTATTCATGTCATGATTCTTTTACTTGTTTACATGCTGAATAATCACTGGACTTACCAGATTTACATCTGACCTATTTTCTTTCGCCTCCTTTTCTTCCATTCCCCCCCCCCCCAGGTCCGTACGGAGGGAATACTTTAGCTTAGTGCAGAACTTTTCCAGTTTGAAGAGAGTATATGCATTGCTTGGATTCTCTCTTCTTGGGCTATGGCTGTGGTTACACTTTTATTGGGGATTTATGCTGCTTTACTACTGTTTTATGCTTCTTTATGTACTTGGAGTTTTAAATCAAGACAGATGTTTCATTTTAATAATTTAGAAGTTGGATTTTGAGACAATGCTTGTAATGTTTTGATTGAACCACACTATTTATGAAATGATTTCAGTTTTCCGCTGTTTATATGTCTATCTTGTAAATTATCTGTGCCTTTTACCTAAAATGCTTCACAAAAGTTAATGCATTCCCTTTATGAGTGACCTTAACGAAGGTGGGGGTTTACACTTGGTATCAGAGCGATGGTTTACAAGATAAGTTAAAAGTTTTTGAAAACTATTTATCAAGGAAAAGTTTAAAGAAGCATTTTCAAGAAAAGTGTTGTTTTATTTTAAAGGCATAATCCCCAAAGCCATATACATTATCTTTCTATCCTTTGTTTTGAACCTTTTCTTTTCATTTCAGCATGTCTGGGGATCTTAATCTTCCCGAGGGTTTACCGATACCTAGCTGGTTCATAAGGTATTGGGTGGCTAGGGCTAATGACGCAAGCCTAGCAGATGTTTCTCCTCCCCCAGCTGCAGCCGTTCCTCCTCCTCCTCTTCCGTGGGTGAATGCTTTCTCGAAGATTTGTAGGGACTTTCGAGCTATGGGTGGAAAGAACTTTAATGGGACTGAGTCATTTGTGGAAGCAAGAAACTGGCTCAAGGAAACAGAAGATTTGTTTGTTATCTTCGAAGTGGACGATAGGCAGAAGATATAATTGGCTGTATGGTTACTTAAGGATGAAGCCTCTTACTGGTGAGAAGTTACTAATATGAAGAGACTAGTTGAAATTTGGTAGGATTTCAGAAGGCAATTTGAAATGAAGTTCCTCTCGCAAGCTGAACGAAGCCTACAGATGGAGAAGTTCTTAGCACTCAAACATGGAAGCCTATCCGTTAAGGAATACGCCAACTAATTCAACCAGCTGGCTAGATTCGGACTGGAATTGGTAAACACTCCACATAAAAAGGCTCTCCGTTTCGTGAAAGGGTTGAATGAGCCACTGCATAGCCTAGTTATGTCCTATATACCTATGGGTGCGACTTTTGAGGGATTGGTGGACATGGCACTGTTACAGGATGAAGACAAGGGTGGCAAGAAAGAGGCAAAGATGGAAGAACCTCTAAACAAGAAAGTGGAGGGATTGCAAAATAAGAAGATGGATTCCAAGAAAGGCGGGAAGAGTAACAAACCCCGTGACAAGAGGAAGTGTAAATTTTGTGGCATACCTGAACATCTAATTAAAGACTGCAGGAAGAAGAAAAGGAAGATGTGTGGTTGCTTTCAATGCGGCGAGACAGGATATTTGGCTAAGGATTGCCCAAAAAGGCAAGGGCAAGGGCAGAGGACTGGATCCACTTATGGAGGGCAGATTCACGCTCTCATTGCACCTCTGCAAGAAAGAAGTAGAAATATTTCTGTTGAGATTTTAGTTTATCTTTCTGATCATCCAGTTCATACTTTTTTTGATTCTGGCGCATCGCACTCTTTTATATCTACTGCTTTAGTTGAATCTCTGCACCTAGATACCAGTATAGTAGAGGATCCCATGGTTGTTTCAAATCCAATTGGGGGCTCCGCTTATTTGTCCAAGATTTGTTTGGATTTGGAAATATCTATACTAAGCGTTGGGTTTAGATGTAATGCTTATGTTTTGGGTTTCACGGGCTATGGGTTGATTCTAGGCACGGATTGGTTATCCAGTAATGGTGTCATCCTCGATTGTGAAAAGAGAGTGGTTAGACTTATGACTCGCCTCGGTAACACTCTCGAAATCTCTTGTAATCCCATGAATTCTGTTATCCTTAGTTACCTAAAATCTCTTGATGCGTCTGTTGAAAACTTGCAATCTGTTAGAGTGGTCCGTGAATACTCGGATGTCTTTGAAGAGGTAAAGGGTTTACCTCCGAAGCGAGAGATAGACTTCCGCATATACCTTGTTGATAATGCAAAACCTATTGCTTTACCCCTTAGATACATGGCTCCAAGGGAAAGGAAAGAGTTCAACAAGCAAGTTAAAGAGTTGCTTGAAAAGGGGTTCATAAGGCGGAGTATTTCTGAATAGGGTGCTTTAGTGGTGTTTGCAACCAAAGCAGATGGTTCACTTCTCCTCTGCGTGGACTATAGGGAGCTAAACAAATTGACCAAGAAGAATAGGCACTCACTTCCTATAATAGACGACTTGTTCGACCAGCTCGTAGGTGCCTCAGTTTTCTCCCAACTAGATCTGGCCACCAGATTTCATCAGATAGGAGTGGCTGAGGACAACATAGATAAGACTGCGTTCAGGACCCCAGATGGTTTCTTCGAATGGCTTGTCATGCCTTTCGGCTTGACAAACGCACCTGCCTACTTCGTAGATTTGATGAGTAGGGTATTCAGAGAGTTCCTTAATAAATTTGTAGTGGTATTCATGAATTAAAATTTGATTTTCTCAAAAAGTGAGGAAGAACATGCTTTGCATTTAAGGGAATGTAACGTCCCGGATTTTTCAGCAATTTAAATTCGAATACTTAAATCAGTTCATATATTTTATTTTAAATATAATGGATTTTTAATCGAATTAAAAGAAAAGAAAAAAGGGAGTTTGAATATATATATTTATATTATAAAAAAAAATATAGAAGCATGATATATATAGAAACTGGAAAAGAATAAACAACACAAGAACAACTAAGTGGAAATGGTTAAGTGGATTCGTTAATTTGTAAGGATGTCGTAAACATTGGAAGAGGAGGGTTTGTTATTTTGTGGATTCGTAAATAAAGATGGGGAAATGGTTAAGTGGATCGACCATACCTAAAAAGGGAACTTCTGTGAAAAATTTGTGGGAGGAAAGGATCACCGTGTTTACCCAGTGGGTTCGAGGTAAGTTCATTGACTTTGTTTACCCTAGGCAAGTTTATTCTAGCCGATTAACAAATATTTAACTTTTATCACTTCCGATCTGTTCCAAAGATGGATACATGGTATACTTGACTCACCCAACTTATATATTCAGTGTCTTTACATCGATGGAAGATATATATATATATATATATATACATACCTTGTCCCACCGTAGATGTATGAACCCAAAGTCTTTAGTACTTTTGCCCACAAACAATAAAGTATTACCATACAATGAAAGAATGAAAAAAAAATAGAAATAAAATCCACACAGTGAATCCGTATACCAAATCATTGGTCTCATATGTGTATACCACCAAAAATCCAAATAGGAAATTCGAACAGTAATATATATATTTACAGTACAAGTTCAAGATTAAAATATATACAAATATACATGCTCAAGACTTCAAAACAAAAAGTAAGTAATCAACATTTGATAATTTAATTCTTCATGTCTTTTTCCGAACTGCCCGTCCATTTTGACCTGCGAAAGAAAGAAAGGGAAAAATCAATATTTGCTAAAACAATATCTGCAATGCCTCGCCTTTCCAGACCATCGACCTGCGAAGAAGAAAAGAAAACCCATAAGGGATATTTCATAACAACAATGAACAGCAAAAGAAAAATAAAAGACACACATTTTCTTAATAGAGTATAAGGATTTCACGCCCATGATATTGAGGGAAATGGAAAAACAGTATGAACAAATTATCTTTTGTTTATAATAATAGTATTTTTTTTTTTAGAAAACTTGTTCAAACATAAAAGCACCATAAGGACAGTGAAATGAAGTAGCAAAAGATACACATACGGCTGATTTGACAATACAGTGGACAACAAGACAATACATGAAGGAAACAGTAAGGAAATGTATCAGCTAAAAACAGCTACAGGTTGTACAATAACAGCTAAGAACAGCTAATAAAGAGAGAGCATGAACAGTAAGGACAAGAAAATACTTAATTAAAGAAGGTATCCTTTCAAAAAAAATTTGAACAACATGCTTTGTCCATCAAGATCATAAGTGAACAGTTGATGAACAAAGTAGGCACGGCTACTAGACTTATTTAGAACAGTACGCATAAGGGAAATTGCATAGGGGATGAAATAAACAGACTGTACAGCTGAAATAAATATATATGTATATTCATTTCAGCTATCTTGCCATGTCCTGTTCTTTCAAGAACGGTGACATAAATAGCCTAAGAACAAGTATAGGGACGGCCAAAAACAGTACATACACAGTTAAGAGATATGTATATATTTATACTATCAAACATATACATCAACCAAGTAAGATTTTGGTGCAAAAACTCATACAGCTAATGTAACAGCTATATGTATTCAAGACTATACAGCTAAGACAATGGTGACAGAGGTGTAAACATCAACTTTGAGAAGTGAGAAGAAACAGTATAATGCACATGCTAAAGTAAAGCAAAATCTGTGCAGAACCGCTAACATATATTTTCATATATATATATATATATATATATATATATGTACAAAAATCAATCTCCAATTCAAAACCCAAAGCAGAATTTATGGTTTCGAAAATCTGCACTGAATAAACATATCATAGCCAATGGCCTAATCTACCCTATAGTATATATATGTTTTTATTCTCAGTCGAATTCAAGTACAAAGGCATACGAGACTGTTTTTTTAGTTCTGAACACAATCAACATACAGATTCAATGTCTGTATTGAATGAACAACACATAGCAGGTACCTAAAAACCTATCCAAGTCAATCAAAATTCTATACCCAAAAATCCGAACAAGAAATCTAAGTTACAGATTCGGATTGATTGAAGTAACAATACGTTTTTAACATTTATTTTATCCTAGCATACATTACTATAAATAGGGGTCATACAGAGGTATTTCAACCATACAAAAACCCATTCGTTCGGCAAAACCAGAGAATAGAAAAGAAAATCAAAACAAATTATTCCAGTATAAAGAAATCAAGAGAAAACTTAGCTTAATCATGAGGAGGGGGCTCGTTTGTTTCTGGTGAAGTCGGTTTCATCGCGAATCGGAAGGGATTCGATCTGGCTTGCTCGACGTTGTTCGGTCAGGCTTGCTCGTCGTGGCTTTCTCGTCGACAGTAGGGGGCGAATGGTTGAGGAGGCCGAAGGGGGTGGCGACGCTGCTGGTTTTGGGAGGATCGAAAAGGATTTTTGGGATTAGGGTTTCCGTTTCTTTTGATAAATTTTGTGGCGGCTGGTAGAATAGAAGAGGATCGAAGGATGGGAGGGTTTTAACAAGGCGGGTCGGGTTGCTTTGGGCCAAACAAATTAAAGGTAAAGCCCGATTTTGAAATTCAAAGGAAAATTCATGTTTAAAAAGTTTAAACAGTTCGTAACGTGATTTCTTGATCATACGTTGTCAGATTTACGCGCGGTCAGTCGCGTTGGGACCGTAGTGACGTGAACTTCAAGATGGAGCAGGCGCAGTCCAGATCTGGAGTGTCTGGAATTTTATGCGAATTAAAACGTCAGTAAATTGATCAAAACAGACTGTTTATTGACAGATTTCAACCGAGGTGAGTTAAACTCACTCAGCCCTTCCCGTTTATATTTTATATAAATTGGGTGCTTTTATTTTACTTGTTCTGACTGTTGGTTGATTTATTGCTGGTTATATCTATACTGATGATCAAATGAACGAAATTTAGACGGTTGTTTAATTTCAGGAATACCACTGTTGGGGTTGACCCACACCAAATAATCCCTTTGACTAGTCACGTTTATGAAACGTGTTCGAAATTGTTTGAATTGCTTGGACTGTTTTGGTTGTTGGCTGATTAGTGATTGTTAGAGAATTTATCAATCAAATGGTTGATAAATATTTTTGAATTTTATTTCAACCATTCTCTAGTAATAACCAATGGATGTTATGAGTGATTAGGCATCGCTTAGTCTGGAAATTGGTTGATTCATAAAATTTGGTATATTGGTAGTTGTTAAGTTATAAATATATTTTATAACGAAATAGATTTCGAAAGTTATTACCGTGGAGAAAAATATTTAAAGGAAAATAAATATTTATTATTCAAAGTCTATTAGGAATTATGGAGATCGGTTTATTTAACAATGTCTTCTGTTGATAAGGGTTTTAAACAATCTAGCAGAAGTAACATAGTGGTTGAGTACTTGATTTATCGTGTTAAAATGAACCGTTAAATGAAGTTATTTAAATTAATTATATTTTAATTAATTTAAGGGAGGAATCAAATAAAATTGGGCAAAGGACTAATTGTATTTTGTGTTTGACGGAGTCGACATTTAAATCAAGTTAGATTTTTATATTGTGAAATAACTAAATGAGAAAATTTGTTAACCCTAGTAAGATTTTGGAAAGAAGAAATTTATTATTCATTTTGGTAAATAAAGGAGTTAATTTATTTGAATAATAAATGTTAAAAGAAATGGGTTGATGTGTTAATGGAATACCTTTAAGTAATCCAGTTTAAATTGAAGTGGTCGAGTGATTAGAAAGAGGCTAGGAATGAGTTTAGTTTTGAACTCAAGTTTATAATGAGGCAAATAAGGAGTTTAAACGAATATGATAGGTTAAACAGGAATTTTACTTAATGTTGGTATTAAGTAAGAGAGAGATGAATATGTGAAGGATTTATATTAAACCTGGAAACTATAAACAAGGTTTATAAGTGGCATACGAGTTTAAATGTCTTTTTAAATTTAGTACTTAATAGTGGTATTAAGTTAAATCCATGGATTTTTAAAAGGGAATTTCCCGAAAGAAAGGGGATTGGCAAAAAGGGGTTTGATTCAAGCTGGGTAAACAAAGTTGAAAATAGGATTCGAAGCAAAGTATTTGAATAAGCCAAGAGTGAATAAGGTGATGTTCGAAATAAGCGATATTAATTTTATTTTAAAAAGAGAAACTTCCAAAGGATGAGAAGTACCATAGAGCGATGTTTAAATAGCGGAATGTGTTTAATATCGATTTTTGAATTACGACTCGTATTTATCTGAAGGTAAGAACGTTGTTGGTCAAGGTCTGAGAGGTAATTAAAATACCCCAACTTGAACAGCTTCGGGACGACCCAAAGATGATACTGATGGGCGATGGCGAGAAGGTGTGATAAGATTTTCCAAAGTAACGGAAAGGAGATGAGATGATATTTCCATAGTAACGAAATAAAAAGGGACTTGAGCGATTAATTTTAAAAGCCAAGTAATACCGTGTACCAGACCAGTAAATATGTTTTTATGATTTCATGGGTGTTTGCTTGATGGTTAAATAACCAAGTCTGACCTTTACGATTGTTGGTATGGAAAGACCGGGATCGAATGGATATTCGAAAACCATTCTGACCAACAAATACGAATATAAAAAGAAGGTCAAGCGATGATCGAGATGGAGCATGTGAAGACCATAGATCTTCATAAAGCGGAAGAACCACTTACAATCTCTGATTCGACCCGGAGATATATTGGGGTTCAGTCGTGGTTGAAACTGTGGATTGCAAGGACTATCGCTACTGATCCATGGGGTGATTCTTGTATTGGAGGCAGTAGGAGAGTACCTTCGGTTCACCCTGTTCCTGGGTGACTTGTATGGACGAGTGTCTGACAAAGTATTTCCAAAGGGATTACACATATTGATGTTCTACAAACGTATCTCTGTTGGTGGCGGAGAAGGCTGTACACCTTCTTTGGCTTAACGCTCAGAGTATTTTTGTGGGAATCAGTATTCAGTGATACCTAGCGGATCTGACAATGTGGCATTCAAAGTGAATGGTGGCCAGGAGTGCAAAAGATTATGACCTCAAGCCTCACAGCCGGGAAATGACAAAAATCGGGCAGGCAGCATCGCTATGTGGGTCGCTCCCATTAGGGTGTATAATCACATATCTAGAGAAATTCCTTTTGTTTCTTAATCTATCGATTCTGCCCATTTGGGAGCGGTGGTTTGAGTCCAACCGTTGGTGATATACATTCGATACACTCAAGCGAAATGAGTGGTCGGTCATGTGAGGGCCGGGTGGCAAGACGTTCTTGTTGAACCCTGTGTATTCGCCTCTAGAGATACACGTGCGGAAGGTGGTCCCATACCTTGTCAAGGTCGGAAATCCAATCTCCAATAAGTGCTCGCGATTTTGTTTGTATATATATATATACATGGAGCGTGAGATGCAAGCGTTCCACTAGATTGATATTTACTTGTATATAGACACTATGATAATATCAGAAAAGATATTGATTTCAAAACTATTTTGGGTTATCGTAAGGTAAAAACCATCCGTGTTTATGTATGGATCGGTCTTACGATTATCCTTTTCTTTCGAAAGGATTTTTAACTTTAAAATCAAGTTGTGTGATACCTTAATGCTGTGCGAGTTTTTCTCACTCTGGTCCACCAGACTGACCCGGTGTTTTGTAAATACTCGGGTTAGACCGAGGTGTACAGGTTCAGGTTATCAGGTACTGAGAAGTCCAGAGACGAGCTGAAGATGTTCAGACCAATGATATTCCGCTGTGTGTATGAGGACAGATTATTATAACTGTCCAGATGTATGTTGTACTCTGATCTTGTAAGTATTTGAAAGCTCTCAATAAAGTTTTATTTCTGTATTATATTTTGTTCCGCTGCGATGTGAGACTCTGTGTTGATACTTCTTCTTCTTCTATTCTAATATTTCTTTCTTTCTTATCTCACCCTCTAATTTCTTCCTAGACGCTCCAGTGTTTTCGGTGGTTGGAGGATCGGTATAAGATACGATAAAAGTATTTATATCGATTTTCGAGGCCGAAAATCCCTGGGTCGTTACAGTGGTATCAGAGCTATTGGTTGAGTAGTAACCTTGGCTCTGTGGCGTAACTCAATAGAGATGGGGTTAGTAACACCCTAGATTGAGTTTGTGTGTGTATATATATATGAGAGCGTATTTGTAAAATTTATTTACAAATGTTTTGTATTGTGTTTGTTGATCGGTTCAAGTGTTGAAAAGCATAGAACTGACAGTCGATACGATATTGTTTTGAAGAAAGGGTAAATGAAATAATTTTACCCAATGTATATTTTTATATAGAAAAGGGAAATAATTTTCTATATATTATAATGATGTGGGTGTTTGTTTGTTTGTCCTGATTGATTTGATTTGAAATCAAATTTGAATTTTTAAATGAAATGAATTGATTAGAAAATCAATTCGTTGATCGAATCAGATATGAAAGCGAAACTGAACCTGGTTAATAAATTTAACTAGTGGGGTTAATAAGAAACGGTATGAATGGGAAAAAGGAGATAAATCTCGATATGGTGGATTGGAAATAAGATTGGGTGATGAAGTGGAAACATAATTGTTTAACCCAGATTTTTTATTTGCATTATAAGTGAAATAAATGCAGAATCCTGGAGGTTGTGGAGATAATTTGGTTATACAGAGTTGGAATGCAGGCGATAAGCAGTTGCTTGATACGCTTTGGAAGTTAGGATTTGAGTTGGGATGCTCGACAAAAGATAAACCTTAAATTTTAGATAAAGAAATTTATTTACACCCTGAGTAGATTACCATGTGGACTTTGAATTTCTTTTTGAAGAATTGAGACCCAGAGTGGCAGTCGTAATCATACCAATCAAGCCGTGCAAGAGAAATGCTGTAAAAATCCTCGGAAATTTTTGAGTTTGAATTTGTTTTGAATTTAATTCATAGGAATGATTTTTAAAATAATACGGTTCGGAATATTCTTCTTACTTTACAATTTCGAGGACGAAATTATTCTAAGGGGGGAAGAATGTAACGTCCCGGATTTTTCAGCAATTTAAATTCGAATACTTAAATCAGTTCATATATTTTATTTTAAATATAATATATTTTTAATCGAATTAAAAGAAAAGAAAAAAGGGAGTTTGAATATATATATTTATATTATAAAAAAAATAAAAATATAGAAGCATGATATATATAGAAACTGGAAAAGAATAAACAACACAAGAACAACTAAGTGGAAATGGTTAAGTGGATTCGTTAATTTGTAAGGATGCCGTAAACATTGGAAGAAGAGGGTTTGTTATTTTGTGGATTCGTAAATAAAGATAGGGAAATGGTTAAGTGGATCGACCATACCTAAAAAGGGAACTTCTGTGAAAAATTTGTGGGAGGAAAGGATCACCGTGTTTACCCAGTGGGTTCGAGGTAAGTTCATTGACTTTGTTTACCCTAGGCAAGTTTATTCTAGCCGATTAACAAATATTTAACTTTTATCACTTCCGATTTGTTCCAAAGATGGATACATGGTATACTTGACTCACCCAACTTATATATTCAGTGTCTTTACATCGATGGAAGATATATATATATATATATATATATATATATATATACATACACATACCTTGTCCCACCGTAGATGTATGAACCCAAAGTCTTTAGTACTTTTGCCCACAAACAATAAAGTATTACCATACAATGAAAGAATGAAAAAAAAATAGAAATAAAATCCACACAGTGAATCCGTATACCAAATCATTGGTCTCATATGTGTATACCACCAAAAATCCAAATAGGAAATTCGAACAGTAATATATATATTTATAGTACAAGTTCAAGATTAAAATATATACAAATATACATGCTCAAGACTTCAAAACAAAAAGTAAGTAATCAACATTTGATAATTTAATTCTTCATGTCTTTTTCCGAACTGCCCGTCCATTTTGACCTGCGAAAGAAAGAAAGGGAAAAATCAATATTTGCTAAAACAATATCTGCAATGCCTCGCCTTTCCAGACCATCGACCTGCGAAGAAGAAAAGAAAACCCATAAGGGATATTTCATAACAACAATGAACAGCAAAAGAAAAATAAAAGACACACATTTTCTTAATAGAGTATAAGGATTTCACGTCCATGATATTGAGGGAAATGGAAAAACAGTATGAACAAATTATCTTTTGTTTATAATAATAGTATTTTTTTTAGAAAACTTGTTCAAACATAAAAGCACCATAAGGACAGTGAAATGAAGTAGCAAAAGATACACATACGGCTGATTTGACAATACAGTGGACAACAAGACAATACATGAAGGAAACAGTAAGGAAATGTATCAGCTAAAAACAGCTACAGGTTGTACAATAACAGCTAAGAACAGCTAATAAAGAGAGAGCATGAACAGTAAGGACAAGACAATACTTAATTAAAGAAGGTATCCTTTCAAAAAAAATTTGAACAACATGCTTTGTCCATCAAGATCATAAGTGAACAGTTGATGAACAAAGTAGGCACGACTACTAGACTTATTTAGAACAGTATGCATAAGGGAAATTGCATAGGGAATGAAATAAACAGACTGTACAGCTGAAATAAATATATATGTATATTCATTTCAGCTATCTTGCCATGTCCTGTTCTTTCAAGAACGGTGACATAAATAGCCTAAGAACGAGTATAGGGACGGCCAAAAATAGTACATACACAGTTAAGAGATATGTATATATTTATACTATCAAACATATACATCAACCAAGTAAGATTTTGATGCAAAAACTCATACAGCTAATGTAACAGCTATATGTATTCAAGACTATACAGCTAAGACAATGGTGACAGAGGTGTAAACATCAACTTTGAGAAGTGAGAAGAAACAGTATAATGCACATGCTAAAGTAAAGCAAAATCTGTGCAGAACTGCTAACATATATTTTCATATATATATATATATATATATATATATATATATATATGTACAAAAATCAATCTCCAATTCAAAACCCAAAGCAGAATTTATGGTTTCGAAAATCTGCACTGAATAAACATATCATAGCCAATGGCCTAATCTACCCTATAGTATATATATGTTTTTATTCTCAGTCGAATTCAAGTACAAAGGCATACGAGACTGTTTTTTTTAGTTCTGAACACAATCAACATACAGATTCAATGTCTGTATTGAATGAACAACACATAGCAGGTACCTAAAAACCTATCCAAGTCAATCAAAATTCTATACCCAAAAATCCGAACAAGAAATCTAAGTTACAGATTCGGATTGATTGAAGTAACAATACGTTTTTAACATTTATTTTATCCTAGCATACATTACTATAAATAGGGGTCATACAGAGGTATTTCAACCATACAAAAACCCATTCGTTCGGCAGAACCAGAGAATAGAAAAGAAAATCAAAACAAATTATTCCAGTATAAAGAAATCAAGAGAAAACTTAGCTTAATCATGAGGAGGGGGCTCGTTTGTTTCTGGGGAAGTCAGTTTCATCGCTAATCGGAAGGGATTCGATCTGGCTTGCTCGACGTTGTTCGGTCAGGCTTGCTCGTCGTGGCTTGCTCGTCGACAGTAGGGGGCGAATGGTTGAGGAGGCCGAAGGGGGTGGCGACGCTGCTGGTTTTGGGAGGATCGAAAAGGATTTTTGGGATTAGGGTTTCCGTTTCTTTTGATAAATTTTGTGGCGGCTGGTAGAATAGAAGAGGATCGAAGGATGGGAGGGTTTTAACAAGGCGGGTCGGGTTGCTTTGGGCCAAACAAATTAAAGGTAAAGCCCGATTTTGAAATTCAAAGGAAAATTCATGTTTAAAAAGTTTAAACAGTTCGTAACATGATTTCTTGATCATACGTTGTCAGATTTACGCGCGGTCAGTCGCGTTGGGACCGTAGTGACGTGAACTTCGAGATGGAGCAGGCGCAGTCCAGATCTGGAGTGTCTGGAATTTTATGCGAATTAAAACGTCAGTAAATTGATCAGAACAGACTGTTTATTGACAGATTTCAACCGAGGTGAGTTAAACTCACTCAGCCCTTCCCGTTTATATTTTATATAAATTGGGTGCTTTTATTTTACTTGTTCTGACTGTTGGTTGATTTATTGCTGGTTATATCTATACTGATGATCAAATGAACGAAATTAAACGGTTGTTTAATTTCAGGAATACCACTGTTGGGGTTGACCCACACCAAATAATCCCTTTCACTAGTCACGTTTATGAAACGTGTTCGAAATTGTTTGAATTGCTTGGACTGTTTTGGTTGTTGGCTGATTAGTGATTGTTAGAGAATTTATCAATCAAATGGTTGATAAATATTTTTGAATTTTATTTCAACCATTCTCTAGTAATAACCAATGGATGTTATGAGTGATTAGGCATCGCTTAGTTTGGAAATTGGTTGATTCATAAAATTTGGTATATTGGTAGTTGTTAAGTTATAAATATATTTTATAACGAAATAGATTTCGAAAGTTATTACCGTGGAGAAAAATATTTAAAGGAAAATAAATATTTATTATTCAAAGTCTATTAGGAATTATGGAGATCGGTTTATTTAACAATGTCTTCTGTTGATAAGGGTTTTAAACAATCTAGCAGAAGTAACATAGTGGTTGTGAAACACCCCACCTCCGTTAGGGTCACTCTCAAAGGGAATGCCCTAATTTTGGTGGAGGTTTATAAGTACAAGTCACAGATATACAAGACAGATATAAGAACACATATTTGTAAACAGCGGAAGAACAACAAACTTTTATTTCATAAAGTCAAATACGTGTTACAACAACATCCTTTCCAAAAACATAACATAACACTTTCATAATCTGTCTTGAGTACATTATTTAAAGAAGCATAAATAAAACATAGATAAACTGCAAAAGCCCCATAGTGGATTGTCCAAAGCCATAGTTCAAATCAGGAAAGTCCAAGCAATACATTTCTCTTCTTCAAGCTGGATGCTAAGGTTGGTCAAGCTGCTGTGTTCCCTCCCTGTGGAGCTAGGGGGGGGGGGGGGAAACGGAAGAAAAGAAGACGAAAGGAAAGCAGAGTCAGACATAAAGCCTGAGTAAGTCTAGTACTATTTTGTCTATGAATAAAGAACTGGGTATGATAAGTATAAACAGGAAGTGGGCATGCATTATAACTTGGTTAAGTTGTCTAGGGTCGAATATACTATCGTACCCCATGTTAATCTCTGAACCCATATAAACTAGTTTCCAATTTGCACCCCATAATCAGGGTGATGTGATCCATTCTATGATGATCGGCTCCTACTCGCATAGTTACATGTGTCTTACGGCCCCCGATGTCGTAGTTACCTATGCTGGTCCCACCATGGGGTGTATCAAGTCCCATAGTGGCAACCCGACACAACCTTAGAGTGCACAGGTATGCTACTGGTGTCCAGTGCCTTATTTTTCTGCGCCGGAGTGTGTGCACGCCCGCACTCCGTTAGAACCTACACTGCTACACCACCGCCGTCGATTTTTGACCTCTTACAATCAGCCCAGTAATCGTGCCCCACCCTGCCTAGTTTCAGGGTATCATGATACACCGTGTAGGGTTACTGCTGAAAAGGGTCCCCCGTTACTAGGTTTTCTATCTCTAGCCAACATGCTAAGTTGGTTAAGTGTTTTCTAACCTAACCCCACCAGTCCGTTTAGTTTAGCATGTTCCATTTTGATTAAGTCTTAGTCCACTTAATCCTAACAATCCTGGCTTAGCCTTAATTGTCTTATTAAGGCCCTGACCTCTCACATTAGACAGATATTGTTGTGGCTGCCTGTTGCCGGTTGGTTCCGGGCAGTCTTACGCCACAACTCAGTCTAACCTCGGGTCCTTGCTGGGCTCCATGTTTAACCTCCCACATTGGATAGGTATTGTTGTGACTACTGGACAGCCGGGCGGTTCCGGGCAGGTTTACATCACAACTCAATCCAACCTCGGGTTAAACACATCGTATGTTCTACATTTACATATCTTGTCATTCTTCTTTATTTCTTATATGTAAATATTTGCGGCCCATTATTAAGTTAATGGTGTAAAGGTTACACCAATCATGGGCCCAACCCATACTTGAATTTGGGCCCTTCTATTTCATATTTTCATTCATTAATTATTTTTAACCCAACGTTATTTTCCCCCGTTTTACACGTCCGTTTATATATATTGGGCTTAGCCTTTTAAAGCCCAATTTAGCCATGCGAAAAGGGGAGGCTTAAAGCGTGATTACATACACAAAGAGGGGAAGGTGAGCGCATGAACTTGCATATGACGTTGGAAATACATAATAGAAACTGGTGTACTTGCATAGTGGTAACATAGGTGACATGAATCAAAGCATGTGAACTTGTAATTGATATATCATTATTGACCCATGAACCTATATTTTTACTTAGGCATAATGTCAAACATAAGCATGGCATAAATACTTCTAGCATAAACATGGCATAATGTCAAACATAAGCATGGCATAAATACTTCTAGCATAAACATGGCATAATGTCAAACATAAGCATGGCATAAATACTTCTAGCATAAACATGACATAATGTCAAACATAAGCATGGCATAAATACTTCTAGCATAAACATGGCATAATGTCAAACATAAGCATGGCATAAATACTTCTAGCATAAACATGGCATAGGTATAGTTAAATTTTTTCATGGCATAAATATAAACAAGTCATGTTCATAAGGTTTCTACATGTTTACAAAGAGGATACTTTGTTACTAACACAAAAGCATAGTTCAACTTAATTAAATTTAATCACATAACGATGGTATAATTATGCATAAATATTCCTAATCATGGTGTTTGCTTTTAACTTGCAAAAAAGGGATTTTTGTGTCTAACTTATCCATGTCTCACATATGTCATCAGATAATTCTTTTAAACAAGATAGACTTAATCATGAATTTCAATTATGCCCAATATCATTCATAGCCTAGCCATATTCATAAGTTTTGCAAAAGCATGACTTAATACATGGATTATGGTGTCAAAATTCCAACATAGTTTCATATGAACTATAACAACCAAACTTGTCTCAATTACTTGCAAAATGATTTATGCACAAAATAGACATCATGATGGCATAATAACAAAGCCCCAAACTTGCATGAATTTCAATCAACTACATACATGTAGCTTCAACATAGACTACATAATTTGCGCAATATTCCAAACGTATATTTGCATAGAACTACCGCATGTAGTTCTTTATAATTGAATGACATAATTCAGAATATCCAAAAGTATATAAATCGCACAAATACGAATTTCATTGCCACAATTCAAGCATACATATCTACACAATCATTTGTTCATACCAAAGTAATACTCTACTTACAATGGTTGCGGCAAATTCTCTAATTAAGAGATATGATTCCTTTGTTGAATTGATTAGCTTTAGGTTGCTTGAATTGCTTTAGGCTTTAGAACTTTCTCCCTAATCCTCTCTCTCTAGATGGCGGCTACTCTTAGTCGTTCCTCAGCAACATGGCGGCTATGCTCTTAATTTGAATGAATAGATTAGGGTTTAGTCTAGGGTTGTTTATATAGAGGTTAGGAATTGATTAGAACCATTGATGTTGCTAGGTTAGATCGTAGCCATTCATTAGATAGAGAGACCAATTAAAACTTGCCACCTAGCCCTAATGACAAAGCAACCCACAGAAATTCGACCAAACACAGACCAGGCCAGCCAGGAGGGACTGGGTTCGATTTTCAAAAATTAAACTTTAAATTGAGCTGTTTTAGTCCATTTGAATTTTATCTATTATATACATATATTTTTGCATATATATATATATATTCTCATATATATACATATATTTTCTTTATTTCCTTATATGTACGTTCTTATCCTTTCAAAATTTGAATTTGTATACGTACATGTATTTGCATGCTCAGTTGGCCCTCTCTAAAACAGAGATAAAAATTATGTCGCCGCCGGGGTTCGAACCCCCGACCTCCATGCTACAAATCCAATGCCTTAACCAACTGAGCTACAGAGGCTTTTGTTAATAAGTCTTAGAATAATAATAATTATTGTCCTCTCCTTACTTCTCTTTTTTCATGTTTTGCTGTAATATTTAAATTAAAGATATCTTCTTCATATGTTATCCGTTTTGCGCAAACTCGGACTCTATCTCAAGCAGAATTCCGAGACGAACGCAATGGTGATGTCCGTTTCCCTTAATTTTTCTGTTACAATTTAATTATACTTTAATTTGTTAATTTACTGTTAACGGAAAAATCCGGGGTGTTACATTCTCCCCCACTTAAAAGGATTTCGTCCCCGAAATCTTCAAGTTTAGGAAGAATGTAAATCCTAACATTCAATCATCCATCTACTCATCCATCAAACACGAGCATCCATTGTCCTTAAAAGACTTCTAATGCTTCATGATCATATGCGAAGTGTGTGTGTTCATGAACTTATCTAATGCAAAATCAGGCGGTCTACTGATTCAGTTGACCTCCTTAATGCGAATCATGTAAGTGCCATGTATCCATTATGTATGCAGATTTTTCCTATTCATGATTCTACATGGGTGCACAATCTTTCATACAAATGCAACATCCATATGACAACACATTACAATTCAACCATATACGAGTGCAAACATATATGCATATGCAATATGAAGTGACTGAGCCGATCTAAAACCTAGATTGTGTGTGTATATGCAGCCACGAACAACTACTAGCAATCACTTGCAACCACTTGCAACCATCATACATAACATGTTTCAATTACATGTTTTCATCCAAAAGGTTTCTATCTAAAAGATAAGGTCGAGGAGATATTCCTAAAAAGATAGATAAAAGCGCAACTTAAGGAAAAAGAAAGATCAAGGACGTACCCTCGAAAAGAAAAGGGTAAGCAGTGCGTATTCTAGCTTCAGTTTCCCAAGTCGCGTCTCCCTCGGTGTCGCTCCACTGAACTTTGACGAGTTTGACTTCGCGGTTGCGTAGCTTCTTCACTTCCGTTCCTAGTATGCAGGTTGGAACTTTTCTTATGGTTGCTTCGCGTTCCACTTCGGCCTCTTCGAGGATATTTGGCTCTACCACTTCAGCAGACTCATGTAGACATTTTCGGAGATGTGAAACGTGAAAAACGTTGTGGACTCCGGCCAATTTCTCGGGTAGCTCTAATCTATAGGTCATTTTCCAAATTTTCACAATGATAGGAAATGGTCCTACCTAAAGGTATAGTCGAATGATAGAAGCAAGTAAAAATTTTGTGCCCATTAGGCAATGTCAAAACTGGAAATCTATGCCACATATATATTGATTAGGAGAAGAACTCTCTAAGCATCAGCCCCGAAGACCGAAATCAACATCAGACTGACACCCAAAGAATTAATCAACCCAACCACCACATATGATTCTAGGAAACTAAGCATGATGGACTCCTTTTAGGTCACAAGGGAGTCCCTTCCTAAGTCCAACTATGTTGCCAAATGTACTTACTAAGGTGATTCTTTACAACTCATGCATAAGTGAAATGAACCTTCAGCCTTAGTGGCGAACACTCCTGGAGTGCCCTATTCTGAAATGCTCCACCTAATGAACCCCTTCTCTAGAAGCTCTTTAATCTGTTTACTGAGCTCTTTTCTTTCTCGTGGAGCCATGTGTCTAACGGGCAACGCAACGGGCTTTGCATTATCTACAAGATATATGCGGAAGTCTATTTCCCGCTTCGGAGGCAAGCCCTTCACCTCTTCGAAGACATCCGGATATTCCCGGACCACTCTAACTGATTGCAAATTTTCAACAGAGGCATCTAGCGACTCAAGATAACTAAGCATAACCGCATACGAGGGATTACAAGAAATTTCCAAAGTATTACTGAGCTGGGTTAGGAGCCTAACAACCCTTTTCTCACAATCAAGGATGGCCCCATTACTGGATAGCCAATCCATACCCAAAATCAAACCATACCCCGCAAAGCCCAAAACAAAGGCACTACATTCAAATTCTACACTTAGAATAGAAATTTTCAAATCCAAACAGATCATAGACAAATGAGCTGGGCCCCCAATTGGGTTTGAAACAATTAAGGGGTCCTCTACCATACTAGTTTTTAGGTGCAGAGATTCTACTAAAGCAGACGAGATAAAGGAGTGTGATGCGCCAGAATCAAATAAAGTGCGAACGGGGTGATCATAAAGATAAACTACACTTTCTACAGAAGTGTTTGTACCTCGCTGTTGCAAAGGTGGCGCTTCCAGCACATGAACCTGTGCCCCTGGAGTGGATCCAGACCCCTGCCCCTGCCCTCGTTTCTTTGGGCAGTCCTTAGCTCTGTGGCCTGTCTGACCGCAAGAAAAGCACCCACCATTCTCCTTGGCCTTCTTTTTCCGGCAGTCCTTTACTAAGTGCCCCACTTTGCCACAGAAATTACACGTCCTCTTCTCTTTGTTGCCTTCCCCGCCTTTCTTAAAGTCTGTCTTCTTAGGCTGCAAACCCTCTTTCTTCCCTTGAGAGCTTTCTGCCTTTGCCTCCTTCTTGCCCTTATCCTCCTCATTCAGCAATGCCATTTGCACCAATCTTTCATACGTGGCCCCCATGGGTATATGTGTCATGGCCAAACTGTGTAATGGCTCATTTAACCCTTTGACGAAACGGAGAGCCTTCTTGTGCGGGGTGTTGACTAGGTCAAGCCCAAACCTAGCCAGCTCATCAAACTGATTCACATACTCTCTAACAGTCTTGTCTCCTTGCTTAAGAAATAAGAATTTCTCCAACTGCAAACTTCTTTCCGCATCTGAGAGAAATTTGGTCTCAAACCTTGCCCTAAAGTCCTCCCATGTTTCTACTGGTCTTTCAGCATTAGTGACTTCCCACCAGTAGGAAGCCTCGCCCTTCAATAGCCACACCGCCAATTGTACTTTTTGTCTGTCCTCTACCTCAAAGATGATGAATAGATCCTCAGTTTCCTTCAGCCAATTTCTAGCTGCTACGAAGGACTCAGTTCCATGGAAATCCCTTCCTCCCATAGCTTTAAAATCCTTACATATCTTAGCAAACGCGTTTCCTTGTGGAGGAGGTGGAGGAAGAGGTGCTGCTGTAGCTGGATGATTCCCTGCAGCTGGGGGAGGAGGAACGGTAGGACCTGGTTGAGTGGCCCTAGCTTCTAAGAATCGTCTAAACCAACCAGGTATTGGTACTCCTTCCGGCAAGTTAAGATCTTCGGACATGCTGAAACAAAAGGGATAGATTCAAAACGAAGGATAAGAGATAGTACCTATGGCTTTGGGGAGTGGACTTTGCCTTTTTTAAAATAAAATAATATTTTTATCTTTTAAAAATGCTTCTTTAAATTTCCTTTTTGAAAATAAATTTCCAAAACTTTTTATCTTATCTGGTAAACCTATGCTCTGATACCAAGTGAAACACCCCACCTCCGTTAGGGTCACTCTCAAAGGGAATGCCCTAATTTTGGTGGAGGTTTATAAGTACAAGTCACAGATATACAAGACAGATATAAGAACACATATTTGTAAACAGCGGAAGAACAACAAACTTTTATTTCATAAAGTCAAATACGTGTTACAACAACATCCTTTCCAAAAACATAACATAACACTTTCATAATCTGTCTTGAGTACATTATTTAAAGAAGCATAAATAAAACATAGATAAACTGCAAAAGCCCCATAGTGGATTGTCCAAAGCCATAGTTCAAATCAGGAAAGTCCAAGCAATACATTTCTCTTCTTCAAGCTGGATGCTAAGGTTGGTCAAGCTGCTGTGTTCCCTCCCTGTGGACCTGGGGGGGGGGGGGGAAACGGAAGAAAAGAAGACGAAAGGAAAGCAGAGTCAGACATAAAGCCTGAGTAAGTCTAGTACTATTTTGTCTATGAATAAAGAACTGGGTATGATAAGTATAAACAGGAAGTGGGCATGCATTATAACTTGGTTAAGTTGTCTAGGGTCGAATATACTATCGTACCCCATGTTAATCTCTGAACCCATATAAACTAGTTTCCAATTTGCACCCCATAATCAGGGTGATGTGATCCATTCTATGATGATCGGCTCCTACTCGCATAGTTACATGTGTCTTACGGCCCCCGATGTCGTAGTTACCTATGCTGGTCCCACCATGGGGTGTATCAAGTCCCATAGTGGCAACCCGACACAACCTTAGAGTGCACAGGTATGCTACTGGTGTCCAGTGCCTTATTTTTCTGCGCCGGAGTGTGTGCACGCCCGCACTCCGTTAGAACCTACACTGCTACACCACCGCCGTCGATTTTTGACCTCTTACAATCAGCCCAGTAATCGTGCCCCACCCTGCCTAGTTTCAGGGTATCATGATACACCGTGTAGGGTTACTGCTGAAAAGGGTCCCCCGTTACTAGGTTTTCTATCTCTAGCCAACATGCTAAGTTGGTTAAGTGTTTTCTAACCTAACCCCACCAGTCCGTTTAGTTTAGCATGTTCCATTTTGATTAAGTCTTAGTCCACTTAATCCTAACAATCCTGGCTTAGCCTTAATTGTCTTATTAAGGCCCTGACCTCTCACATTAGACAGATATTGTTGTGGCTGCCTGTTGCCGGTTGGTTCCGGGCAGTCTTACGCCACAACTCAGTCTAACCTCGGGTCCTTGCTGGGCTCCATGTTTAACCTCCCACATTGGATAGGTATTGTTGTGACTACTGGACAGCCGGGCGGTTCCGGGCAGGTTTACATCACAACTCAATCCAACCTCGGGTTAAACACATCGTATGTTCTACATTTACATATCTTGTCATTCTTCTTTATTTCTTATATGTAAATATTTGCGGCCCATTATTAAGTTAATGGTGTAAAGGTTACACCAATCATGGGCCCAACCCATACTTGAATTTGGGCCCTTCTATTTCATATTTTCATTCATTAATTATTTTTAACCCAACGTTATTTTCCCCCGTTTTACACGTCCGTTTATATATATTGGGCTTAGCCTTTTAAAGCCCAATTTAGCCATGCGAAAAGGGGAGGCTTAAAGCGTGATTACATACACAAAGAGGGGAAGGTGAGCGCATGAACTTGCATATGACGTTGGAAATACATAATAGAAACTGGTGTACTTGCATAGTGGTAACATAGGTGACATGAATCAAAGCATGTGAACTTGTAATTGATATATCATTATTGACCCATGAACCTATATTTTTACTTAGGCATAATGTCAAACATAAGCATGGCATAAATACTTCTAGCATAAACATGGCATAATGTCAAACATAAGCATGGCATAAATACTTCTAGCATAAACATGGCATAATGTCAAACATAAGCATGGCATAAATACTTCTAGCATAAACATGACATAATGTCAAACATAAGCATGGCATAAATACTTCTAGCATAAACATGGCATAATGTCAAACATAAGCATGGCATAAATACTTCTAGCATAAACATGGCATAGGTATAGTTAAATTTGTTCATGGCATAAATATAAACAAGTCATGTTCATAAGGTTTCTACATGTTTACAAAGAGGATACTTTGTTACTAACACAAAAGCATAGTTCAACTTAATTAAATTTAATCACATAACGATGGTATAATTATGCATAAATATTCCTAATCATGGTGTTTGCTTTTAACTTGCAAAAAAGGGATTTTTGTGTCTAACTTAGCCATGTCTCACATATGTCATCAGATAATTCTTTTAAACAAGATAGACTTAATCATGAATTTCAATTATGCCCAATATCATTCATAGCCTAGCCATATTCATAAGTTTTGCAAAAGCATGACTTAATACATGGATTATGGTGTCAAAATTCCAACATAGTTTCATATGAACTATAACAACCAAACTTGTCTCAATTACTTGCAAAATGATTTATGCACAAAATAGACATCATGATGGCATAATAACAAAGCCCCAAACTTGCATGAATTTCAATCAACTACATACATGTAGCTTCAACATAGACTACATAATTTGCGCAATATTCCAAACGTATATTTGCATAGAACTACCGCATGTAGTTCTTTATAATTGAATGACATAATTCAGAATATCCAAAAGTATATAAATCGCACAAATACGAATTTCATTGCCACAATTCAAGCATACATATCTACACAATCATTTGTTCATACCAAAGTAATACTCTACTTACAATGGTTGCGGCAAATTCTCTAATTAAGAGATATGATTCCTTTGTTGAATTGATTAGCTTTAGGTTGCTTGAATTGCTTTAGGCTTTAGAACTTTCTCCCTAATCCTCTCTCTCTAGATGGCGGCTACTCTTAGTCGTTCCTCAGCAACATGGCGGCTATGCTCTTAATTTGAATGAATAGATTAGGGTTTAGTCTAGGGTTGTTTATATAGAGGTTAGGAATTGATTAGAACCATTGATGTTGCTAGGTTAGATCGTAGCCATTCATTAGATAGAGAGACCAATTAAAACTTGCCACCTAGCCCTAATGACAAAGCAACCCACAGAAATTCGACCAAACACAGACCAGGCCAGCCAGGAGGGACTGGGTTCGATTTTCAAAAATTAAACTTTAAATTGAGCTGTTTTAGTCCATTTGAATTTTATCTATTGTATACATATATTTTTGCATATATATATATATTCTCATATATATACATATATTTTCTTTATTTCCTTATATGTACGTTCTTATCCTTTCAAAATTTGAATTTGTATACGTACATGTATTTGCATGCTCAGTTGGCCCTCTCTAAAACAGAGATAAAAATTATGTCGCCGCCGGGGTTCGAACCCCCGACCTCCATGCTACAAATCCAATGCCTTAACCAACTGAGCTACAGAGGCTTTTGTTAATAAGTCTTAGAATAATAATAATTATTGTCCTCTCCTTACTTCTCTTTTTTCATGTTTTGCTGTAATATTTAAATTAAAGATATCTTCTTCATACGTTATCCGTTTTGCGCAAACTCGGACTCTATCTCAAGCAGAATTCCGAGACGAACGCAATGGTGATGTCCGTTTCCCTTAATTTTTTTGTTACAATTTAATTATACTTTAATTTATTAATTTACTGTTAACGGAAAAATCCGGGGTGTTACAGGTTGAGTACTTGATTTATCGTGTTAAAATGAACCGTTAAATGAAGTTATTTAAATTAATTATATTTTAATTAATTTAAGGGAGGAATCAAACAAAATTGGGCAAAGGACTAATTGTATTTTGTGTTTGACGGAGTCGACATTTAAATCAAGTTAGATTTTTATATTGTGAAATAACTAAATGAGAAAATTTGTTAATCCTAGTAAGATTTTGGAAAGAAGAAATTTATTATTCATTTTGGTAAATAAAGGAGTTAATTTATTTGAATAATAAATGTTAAAAGAAATGGGTTGATGTGTTAATGGAATACCTTTAAGTAATCCAGTTTGAATTGAAGTGGTCGAGTGATTAGAAAGAGGCTAGGAATGAGTTTAGTTTTGAACTCAAGTTTATAATGAGGCAAATAAGGAGTTTAAACGAATATGATAGGTTAAACAGGAATTTTACTTAATGTTGGTATTAAGTAAGAGAGAGATGAATATGTGAAGGATTTATATTAAACCTGGAAACTATAAACAAGGTTTATAAGTGGCATACGAGTTTAAATGTCGTTTTAAATTTAGTACTTAATAGTGGTATTAAGTTAAATCCATGGATTTTTAAAAGGGAATTTCCCGAAAGAAAGGGGATTGGCAAAAAGGGGTTTGATTCAAGCTGGGTAAACAAAGTTGAAAATAGGATTCGAAGCAAAGTATTTGAATAAGCCAAGAGTGAATAAGGTGATGTTCGAAATAAGCGATATTAATTTTATTTTAAAAAGAGAAACTTCCAAAGGATGAGAAGTACCATAGAGCGATGTTTAAATAGCGGAATGTGTTTAATATCGATTTTTGAATTATGACTCGTATTTATCTGAAGGTAAGAACGTTGTTGGTCAAGGTCTGAGAGGTAATTAAAATACCCCAACTTGAACAGCTTCGGGACGACCCAAAGATGATACTGGTGGGCGATGGCGAGAAGGTGTGATAAGATTTTCCAAAGTAACGGAAAGGAGATGAGATGATATTTCCATAGTAACGAAATAAAAAGGGACTTGAGCGATTAATTTTAAAAGCCAAGTAATACTGTGTACCAGACCAGTAAATATGTTTTTATGATTTCATGGGTGTTTTCTTGATGGTTAAATAACCAAGTCTGACCTTTACGATTGTTGGTATGGAAAGACCGGGATCGAATGGATATTCGAAAACCATTCTGACCAACAAATACGAATATAAAAAGAAGGTCAAGCGATGATCGAGATGGAGCATGTGAAGACCATAGATCTTAATAAAGCGGAAGAACCACTTACAATCTCTGATTCGACCCGGAGATATATTGGGGTTCGGTCGTGGTTGAAACTGTGGATTGCAAGGACTATCGCTACTGATCCATGGGGTGATTCCTGTATTGGAGGCAGTAGGAGAGTACCTTCGGTTCACCCTGTTCCTGGGTGACTTGTATGGACGAGTGTCTGACAAAGTATTTCCAAAGGGATTACACATATTGATGTTCTACAAACGTATCTCTGTTGGTGGCGGAGAAGGCTGTACACCTTCTTTGGCTTAACGCTCAGAGTATTTTTGTGGGAATCAGTATTCAGTGATACCTGGCGGATCTGACAATGTGGCATTCAAAGTGAATGGTGGCCAGGAGTGCAAAAGATTATGACCTCAAGCCTCACAGCCGGGAAATGACAAAAATCGGGCAGGCAGCATGGCTATGTGGGTCGCTCCCATTAGGGTGTATAATCACATATCTAGAGAAATTCCTTTTGTTTCTTAATCTATCGATTCTGCCCATTTGGGGGCGGTGGTTTGAGTCCAACCGTTGGTGATATACATTCGATACACTCAAGCGAAATGAGTGGTCGGTCATGTGAGGGCCGGGTGGCAAGACGTTCTTGTTGAACCCTGTGTATTCGCCTCTAGAGATACACGTGCGGAAGGTGGTCCCATACCTTGTTAAGGTCGGAAATCCAATCTCCAATAAGTGCTCGCGATTTTGTTTGTATATATATATACATGGAGCGTGAGATGCAAGCGTTCCACTAGATTGATATTTACTTGTATATAGACACTATGATAATATCAGAAAAGATATTGATTTCAAAACTATTTTGGGTTATCGTAAGGTAAAAACCATCCGTGTTTATGTATGGATCGGTCTTACGATTATCCTTTTCTTTCGTAAGGATTTTTAACTTTAAAATCAAGTTGTGTGATACCTTAATGCTGTGCGAGTTTTTCTCACTCTGGTCCACCAGACTGACCCGGTGTTTTGTAAATACTCGGGTTAGACCGAGGTGTACAGGTTCAGGTTATCAGGCACTGAGAAGTCCAGAGACGAGCTGAAGATGTTCAGACCAATGATATTCCGCTGTGTGTATGAGGACAGATTATTATAACTGTCCAGATGTATGTTGTACTCTGATCTTGTAAGTATTTGAAAGCTCTCAATAAAGTTTTATTTCTGTATTATATTTTGTTCCGCTGCGATGTGAGACTCTGTGTTGATACTTCTTCTTCTTCTATTCTAATATTTCTTTCTTTCTTATCTCACCCTCTAATTTCTTCCTAGACGCTCCAGTGTTTTCGGTGGTTGGAGGATCGGTATAAGATACGATAAAAGTATTTATATCGATTTTCGAGGCCGAAAATCCCTGGGTCGTTACAGGGAAGTTATGGATACTGTTCGTGCACTTCAGCTGAAAGCAAAATTCTCCAAATACCATTTTTAGAGAGATGAAGTAAGGTTTCTTGGACATGTAGTGTCCAAAGAGGGGATAGCTGTGGATCCCAAAAAAGTAGTTGCGGTGTAGGATTGGAACATCCCACGGAATGCAACCGAAGTACGAAGTTTTCTCTAGCTGGCAGGCTTTTATAGAAAGTTCATTAAGGACTTTGCGAAGATCTCAGCCCCACTTACTAGGTTGACAAAGAAGAACCTAACTTTTTCTTGGGATTTGGATTGCGATGTTGCTTTCCAACGATTGAGAAGGGCTCTAACAACAGCCCCGGTTCTGACAATACCTGATGGGAGTAAGATGTTTACGGTGTACACAGATGCATGCAGTACAGGATTGGGCGTTGTCTTGATGCAAGAGGGCAGAGTAGTTTGTTATGGAGGAAGGTAGTTGAAGGTACATGAGAAAAACTACCCAACTCATGATTTAGAACTAGCTGCCATTGTTTTCGCTCTTAAGTCATGGTGTCATTACCTGCTAGGAGAAATGTTTGAATTGTTTACTGACCATAAATCGTTAAAGTACCTTTTCTCACAGAAAGATCTTAACTTAAGGCAACAAAGGTGGATGGAATTTCTTGCCTCATACGATTTTGAGATTGCTTATACCCCTGGCAAGGGCAATGTGGTAGCAGACGCCTTAAGTAGGAAAAAGCTGACCTTAAGTCCTCTCTCTATAGAAAGGCAAAGCTTGGAGTACATAGCAAACTTTGACTTTAGACCCTCCTTTGAATTTGTACCTGGTTTGTTAGCATCGCTAGAGGTGCGACCTACTCTTTTGGACTCAATAGGAACCACGCAACGTGAAGACCCTCAGCTAATTGATGTGATGGATAAGCTAATTAGAGGTGAGACTTCTAGTCACCTCAATAGATACTCCATCAACGACAAGGGTTGGTTGAGACGGGATGGAAGACTATGCGTCTCACAAGCAAGGGATTTGGTGAAGACCGTTCTCGAAGAGGCACACCATTCTAAGTTGACCATACACCCAGGAGGGGACAAGATGTATAAAGACATAAAAAAGGGTTTTCTTCTAGAATGGCATGAAGAAGGATGTAGCTGAGTTTGTCTCTAAATGCTTGATATGCCAGCAAGTCAAGGCAGTGCAGAAGAAGCCTGGAGGTATGCTTCATCCTCTAGAGGTCCCACAGTGGAAATGTGATAGCATTTCGATGGACTTTATTGATGAGTTGCCTAGATCAAGAAGGGGCAATACCATGTAACGGCTGGAAATTTTCGACTCCTCGAGAGTCGAAAATTCCGCGACGTTAGTGAAAGAACTTAGAAGGTGAGAAAGAAAAGATAGAACTAATAGAATAGAAGAAGAAGAAGAACATCAGAATCATCAGAGTAACACGAATCTCACAGCGGAATGAATAACATATAACAAATAACATAGATTTGAAGTAAACAGTTATATATATACAATAGCACTTATCAGAGTACAACACTTACAACACAGCGGAAATAACTATAGCTATAGAATCTTGCAGCCTCCTGCTCCAAGCTCTCCAAGCATATCTTTAAATCCCGACTACTTGACTGCCCGTACAAATTTAGGCACCCAAGAGTTTAGGGAAAACAACAAAGTAAACTCCGGGTCAGTCATGGGACTGGTATGAGTAAAATAGTTTAAAACAGGTATAGGATATCTCATAAGACCACGCCGTGAATACGGAACGGGTTTTTCCCTTATGAGTATCTGAACAACTTTGACAAGCAATATCATTGTGATATTATAATAATGTCTAAGTACAAATAGGTATCAATCTAGCAGAAACGCTTGCATCTCACGTTCTACATACATAGTATAAAATCATAAACCGCAGGGCGCTTATCGGAAAATGGATTCCAACAGACAAGGTATGGGAGCACCTTCTGAATAGTGTACTCTAGAGGTGATACACTCAGGGTTCAACAAGAACGTCTTGCAACCCGGCCACACATGACCGCTCACTCATTTAGCTTAAGTGTCGCGAATATATTGCCACCACGGTTATAGGCCATCAAACCGTCATCCGAAGATACAAAATCAAAAAGAAGTATAAATATGAATATTCTCTAGATCGGTGACAATACACCCTGCTTGGGGATGACCCAACTAGCCATGCTGCCTAGCCCAACTTTTGTTACTTCTTGGTGTGAGGCTAGAAGCTACGTCTATCTTCAGAACATCTGATCACCATTCACTTTGAATGCCACATCGTCATACCCGCCAAATCACAAATTGACTTATACAAAAATAACACGGGTATATAGCTAAGAGAAACGAATTCCTCTGCCACCAAACATGAATACGTTTGAACAGATCAACTTACGCGATCCATTGGATATACTCTGTCAGACCTTCTTCCATATACGTTGTCCTGGGACTGGACAAACCGAAGGCACTATTTAGTATATCCATCTTAGCCACTGTTATCTAAGACTTATACAACCGCCCTTGCACTTTACTCCGTCTTCAATTTATCTTTGGCAGATATTGCTCGCAACGCTTATGCCAATACAGAGTGGTTCTTTGGATAATAATCCAACCGGTCTCTCCATATTAACAACGTTAAAATGGTAAAAACTTTGATAGTCTGTGATCTAACTATCGAATGAAAACATGTCGGTGTACAAACAACGATCTTATTTCCAAATGGGAATTCGATCGATCAATCATCATATGTTCATATTTCCTTATTTCATATATTTAGAAAATATATGTTATTAATCATTGGAAAACATTTCCATAGCTTATTTTCACATCACTATTATTTCGCAACTATCAGTCCCTAACTGTAACTAGTATGAGAACAATTCTCTAAGTATCAATCCGGAAGGTCGGAACCAACATCAGATCGTCACTTAGAAAACCGTTCAACTTACCCTCTCCAGTTAGTTTCTGAATTTGCTTAACTCTATTTCTTAAATTCTTATCATGAAAACATTTCATTTTCTATGTTTAGAAAACATATCTGACTATATTTGGAAAACGTTCCCAAAACTCAATTATGGATTTAAAATGAACATTGTATAAAACATCGTTTCGCTTAATCCATTAATCGCTTATTACTTAACTATATTTCAAATCAACCTTTTCTATCGAACCACAACTATTCCTTTGTCAATTCTGAAGTCAATCAAGTTGGAGTATAATTACCTCTCAGACCTTAATTGAACAACGTCCTTTACTGTGAAATAGATGAAGCTCGTCACTCACTTTTTCCAATCATCTGTTTACGCAAATTCTCGGATTCAGGTTACGAATCTACTTCTTATATGACAACGTTTGATTATAACTATAACGTTATAATTCCTACTTCTACAATATCTAACCTAAATTATAACTTTATCTCCTAACTCGAATAATTTAACAGACACCTAATTTCTAAATCAATAACTAAATCTTGATTTAAACCCTGGAAAGTAAATAGTACTTTCCCGAATTCGCTATAATCGAATTCGACGTATAACTCTCTTTCGAGAAATCTCTATTTGATTAACTCTTCTTCGAATATCCTATATTCGATTATCTCTCTTCAAATAACTCATATTCGAAATCTCTCTCTTTCAAATAAACAATATTCGATCTCTTTCTTTCGAATATGCTATATTCGAAAATCTCCTTTCGATTTACTAATCGATAACTCCTTTCGATCAAACTCAAATCGATAACTCCTTTAACTCTATTCGAATAACTAATATTCGACTAACTCCTTTGGATCAACTCATTTGATTAACTCCTTCGAATAACTAATTCGAATATCTTATCTTTGCATAACCAATATTCGATTTACTCTAACTCGATTAACTTAATTCTAATCGATTTACTCCATTTCGATTCAACTTAATTCAAATCGATTAACTTAACTCAAATTGATTAACTCCTTTCGAATAACTAAATTCGATTTAACTCTAATTGAATAACTAATATTCAATTAACTCTTACGTGTTTAACTCTATTTGAATAAGTAATTCAAATCACTCTAATGTGTTTAACTCTATTCAAATATCTAATTCGAATAACTCATTTCGAATAACTAAATTCGATTAACTCTTTTAACTTTACTCGAATAACTATATTCGATTAACACCTTCTTTCGAATAACTATATTCGATTAACTCTTCGACTAACTCCTTTGGATTAACTAACTTCGAATAACTCCTTTGGATTAGCTAACTTCGAATAACTCCTTTGGATTAACTAACTTCGAATAACTCCTTTGGATTAACTAACTTCGAATAACTCCTTTGGATTAACTAACTTCGAATAACTCCTTTGGATTACTAACTTCGAATAACCAATATCCGATAACTACTCTTCGAATAAATAATATTCGGTAACTCTTCTCAAATGAATAACATTTGATTCCTCCACTCGAATAAACTATATTTGATTACTCTTCCCTCGAATACACTACATTTGATAACTCTACTTCGAATAAGGGATATTCGACAACTCTAAATCGATTAACTCTACTTGGGTAACTCTAACTGGTCAACTCTGACTGGTCAACTTTAACTGGTCAACTCTAACTGTTTATCTTTAACTGGTAAACTTTAACTAGTTAACTCAAACTGTTTATCTTTAACTGGTAAACTTTAACTAGTTAACTCAAATGGTTTAACCTAACTAGTTAACTCAAATGGTTTAACCTAACTTGATTTACTTGTCTCGATTAACTGAACTAATCCACTTAGTTTAACTTAGTTAATTCACTTTGATTAACTCTAACCGATTTACTTAGTTTAACTCAGCTAATTCACTTTGATTAACCCAACTAATTTACTTCGATTAACCAATTAGTTTAACTTGACTAATTCACTTAGTTTGACGCAACTAATTCACTTTGATTTACAAATTAGTTTAACTTAACTAAGTCACTTAGTTTGACGCAACTAATTCACTTTGATTCACCAATTAGTTTAACTTAACTAATTCACATCGATTAACCACTTAGTTTAACTTAACAAATTCACTTCGATTAACTCGACCAATTCACTTGGTTAACTTGACCAATTCACTTGGTTAACTCCTATTTATTTAACAAATAAATATCTCCTTTAGTTTAATTCTATTTATTTAATCTCTAAATAAATATCCTTTATATTTCTTTTAACGAATATAATTCCTTTATATTTTGATTAACAAATATATCCCCTTATATTCGATTAACATATATATTCCCTTGTATTTGATTTACAAATATAATTCTTTTATATTTGTTTTTACCAACTATATTCCTTTATATTCAGAATCCTTTTTCTTATATATATATATATATATATATATATATATATAATCCCTTGATTTTATATAATTAAACTATTTTCAAAATATACTTTGAAAACCCATCTCCTACATTCTGGTATTTCTCATGGTATTTAACACACCATATAACAACGATAAATATCGTCCCACCACACATAATCACATAGATTATATACATCACATTATATATCACAATATAAAAATCACAGTAAAATAACTGTTGAGGAATCCAATTGGATTCCTCCAACCTGTTTCCCTGCACCACAGATGTTAGACAACACTAATATAATATTCTGATAAACAGAATCAACACATAACTATTTGACGGTTTATATATATATATACATATATATAAAATCTCTACTAACTGACTAGCAGTTCAATCAAACGGTCAATATACAGTCAAACAGACAATATCTAGCAGTTCTAAGAATACACTGTAAAAATAGAACTATTTAGAGTTTGTGAGATTTACTCACCTTGGCGCGTTAACCGTTAAATAACGATTTGCGTCATTTGATTATACCCGGCGCTTCAATTTCCTAAAACTGTAACGTGCTCCAAATTATGTCGGACCGATTCGATAGTGTAGTAATTTCTAATATGATTCCATTGGCACCTGGTTCGCGTTATTCGTAGCCCAAACCCACCATCAACATTTGATCCGCAACCCGGTTTCCTTCTCCACGTGAAACAAACTTGCTGCATGAACCGCTTGCTTTCCATGAAATGAATCGTTCCACATCATTCGTGATGCTGTGTTGGAGAGCCCAACTAACTACGTTGTTTAACCGAAAACGTCTGGTTTTTTATATATGTAAAGCAAATAGCAATACTTGATAAAAGTTTAGCGGCCATTCACTCATGATTTGTATTCCATGTCCCCATGCTTTCCAGTATACACAAATTTCATCACCTTTTCACTATACGTGCACCGCTTCCATTATTCACTCTCCTTGCTGCTTCGAATCAAAGGCAACCACATCAATCTCCATCTTTTTCATTGAAACGTTTGAACCTCCTGTACCCTTCCTTGCATGCCCCTGATGCCACATTTCATCATCATTTTTTTTATGTTGATCCATTTGTTAGCGGAATAATCATTAGATTAATACCCCATAATTACTTCATTTCCTTCCAGTAACATCGACCCTCAAATTCCAACCAACCCGTCCACTTCAACTCATCACCAACGCCTCTCAGGACCACCGCGTACCACCACCTCCTCACCGAAGATGACCCCCTTCAACAGCTTCCCAACGCCATGCATATACACATCCCACATGAAATCTTCTTTTATTCCACCTCAGATCCACATATATACGTTGCCCCTCTTCTTGTTCACGCACACACTACTGGCGCTCAACCCCATGACCGAACTTCTTTCTCAAAACCAACTTTAACAAAATGGCCTACTTCGTTTTATAACCACTTTTCTCAAAACAGTACCGCCCCGATTAAACCTAACGTCTCCCCCTTGTTTCTCCATTTTTCTGCAAGTATACCACTCCAACTACTCTTGCAAACCTTCCCGTTCTCCTTCCAGCGCGTTCTGTGAGTTTTGGTGCGAATGGAACAATGATGGAGCTCGAAAATATCATCAACGGGAAACTCATGTTACTTCAGTATATATATGGGAGAGCTGACTTAGTAGCTTAAGGAAGAACAGTCGTTTGTAAGCGGTTTAGGATTTAAGGAGTATTATACGAGTTTATTTAGAGATGTGGTTCAGTGGACTCCAACGGAATTTTTGTGGTTGAGGAAAATGGCGTACGTGTCCTCTTTTGATCCAAGAAGGTTGGGATATTTTAGGGTGGATATTATAAAATTTAACGTACCTCGTTTCATAAAATTCCCTCTACGTATAGACTGAAATAAAAATACCATTGTATTCAGTAAGGTGCCACGATCCCAGAAATTTGATAATACCGGTAGGTTGACTCATATTTTGAAACCTCAAAATGTTGATTTCAGGGTGCGAAATACCCCAAATAAAAAGTTGTTGATTTAATTAATTAAAAATTACAGTAAAATTCTAAAAAATTAATTATCGATATGTCTCAAAAGAACCACGTCTAAATTCAAACCCCATATCAAGTTATATTGAAAAACCCTTTTATAACGTATATAAAGCGTCGCAAATTATAAAGGAATTCCACAGCGACTTTTCTAGAATTTGATTTGGACATAACTCAAAATCTACACGACGAAATCCTGATTTTTCTCTTCCACTAGAAAGATATACTCCACCAGCTCCACATGTTTCTTGTTTCACAGAAATCCGGCTTAAAACGAATCATGTACATTCAGTTGAAGTTCGAATCGCCAAATTTCAAACTGCCGCGACGTTTTCAGGTTCGTTTTAATTATAATTATAAATTATAAGTTCGAACGTTGTATTTTAAGTTATCGATATCGCCAAATCGATATATAAATAATTAAATAAATTAATTATTCGACAACTAACAAAACACGCCATTACAGACTTCCCCCCTTAAAATAATTTCGTCCTCGAAATTGCTAAGCTAGGAAAATGCTACCAACTTTACTAACTAGATTCAAATATCTTTTAGTTTACTTCTCAACTCCAGTTTCAACTGAATCATTAAATTTTCAATTAAATTATTAATTCATTCTGGCTAACTGAATTTCCATAAATCATGAGAATGTTCTAACGCCTGGAATTTTCGAAAAATTTCGCCATAACCTCCTTTGTATTGGTCAATATGACAAACCACAACTCGCCTCTCTAGGCCTCCTCCAATCCAAAAGAAAATCAAACAGCCAAGCGGCTTGCCAATTCGGCTCATAAAATCCAAACTCATATATAATATAAACTTGTACCTTTTTGTCGGTCGTATCATTATATCCCTACCCTCTGTTATCAGCTCGGCATATACAAATGCCATCCCAATCAACTCCAACCAATTTATTCTTAACACAACCATTCGCTTATTTAGGCCAAATTAAATTTCAAATTCGAGTTTCAAATTCCAAACTCTCAACTAATCACTTCAAATCCAAAACCATATTATTCTCAAATCCAAATCGAATTTCATTCGAACTCTAATATCAAATTCCAAATTATTGACTTATCAATTTGGTTCCATTCTAGATTATCTCTAATCCAATTCAATTTTATTTAACTCGGTTCAAGTTAAATTTCAATTTATTTTTACCATTTCATTTTATTTAACATCATTAGTTAAATTTTAATTCCAGAACTTAAGTTCCTGGGTTTCTTTCAAATCAATTTGAAATCATAATGCCAATTCAAAACCTTTGAATTTCTAAACAACTTGTTTTCTCAAAACAATTCAAAAACAAAACCTTTGGTAGTAATCCGTCACTTAGAACTCGAAATTGAACACTGATGATGTCTAGATTCATCATCAGAATCTATTTTCCAGCTATCGAAGTGAGTTCAATACTATATCACTTTCAATTTGAAAAACATTTTCAAAATCCCCCAGGAATTTAAAATTTCCTTATTTTAATTCCAAATCTGATTTAAATTCATATTTAATTCAAACTATTTCATATATTACATTCATATGAATTCTGATTGGTCATTTATGACCATTTCACCCTTTTATAATCTTATTCGATTATAATAACAACCAACACAATCAATATACTATAATAATTTCAAGATATATATTTCTTCTATAAACAAATATATTTTGGGAAAAATTATTTCATTTTCCCTCTTTCAAAACATACCATGTCGGTTCATCGTATTCGAGTGTTTAGTAACCCTTATCGATACAGTGGATCAACTGATCGACCAGAATTCATAAGCCACTCAACCAATGAGTCTCCACAATATAAAACCATTTTATATTGAATAACAATTACGCGCTCATATATATACACTCAAACTCAATCTAGGATATTACTAATCCCATCTCTATCGAGTTATGCCACAGAGCCAAGGTAATCACTTAACTTAAGCTCTGATACCAACTGTAACGGCTGGAAATTTTTGACTCCTCGAGAGTCGAAAATTCCGCGACGTTAGTGAAAGAATTTAGAAGGTGAGAAAGAAAAGATAGAACTAATAGAATAGAAGAAGAAGAAGAACATCAGAATCATCAGAGTAACACGAATCTCACAGCGGAACGAATAACATATAACATATAACATAGCTTTGAAGTAAACAGTTATATATATACAATAGCACTTATCAGAGTACAACACTTACAACACAGCGGAAATAACTATAGCTATAGAATCTTGCAGCCTCCTGCTCCAAGCTCTCCAAGCATATCTGTAAATCCCGACTACTTGACTGCCCGTACAAATTTAGGCACCCAAGAGTTTAGGGAAAACAACAAAGTAAACTCCGGGTCAGTCATGGGACTGGTATGAGTAAAATAGTTTAAAACAGGTATAGGATATCTCATAAGACCACGCCGCGAATACGGAACGGGTTTTTCCCTTATGAGTATCTGAACAACTTTGACAAGCAATATCATTGTGATATTATAATAATGTCTAAGTACAAATAGGTATCAATCTAGCAGAAACGCTTGCATCTCACGTTCTACATACATAGTATAAAATCATAAACCGCAGGGCGCTTATCGGAAAATGGATTCCAACAGACAAGGTATGGGAGCACCTTCTGAATAGTGTATTCTAGAGGTGATACACTCAGGGTTCAACAAGAACGTCTTGCAACCCGGCCACACATGACCGCTCACTCATTTAGCTTGAGTGTCGCGAATATATTGCCACCACGGTTATAGGCCATCAAACCGTCATCCGAAGATACAGAATCAAAAAGAAGTATAAATATGAATATTCTCTAGATCGGTGATAATACACCCTGCTTGGGGATGACCCAACTAGCCATGCTGCCTAGCCCAACTTTTGTTACTTCTTGGTGTGAGGCTAGAAGCTACGTCTATCTTCAGAACATCTGATCACCATTCACTTTGAATGCCACATCGTCATACCCGCCAAATCACAAATTGACTTATACAAAAATAACACGGGTATATAGCTAAGAGAAACGAATTCCTCTGCCACCAAACGTGAATACGTTTGAACAGATCAACTTACGCGATCCATTGGATATACTCTGTCAGACCTTCTTCCATATACGTTGTCCTGGGACTGGACAAACCGAACGCACTATTCAGTATATCCATCTTAGCCACTGTAATCTAAGACTTATATAACCACCCTTGCACTTTACTCCGTCTTCAATTTATCTTTGGCAGATATTACTCGCAACGCTTATGCCAATACAGAGTGGTTCTTTGGATAATAATCCAACCGGTCTCTCCATATTAACAACGTTAAAATGGTAAAAACTTTGATAGTCTGTGATCTAACTATCAAATGAAAACATGTCGGTGTACAAACAACGATCTTATTTCCAAATGGGAATTCGATCGATCACTCATCATATGTTCATATTTCCTTATTTCATATATTTAGAAAATATATGTTATTAATCATTGGAAAACATTTCCATAGCTTATTTTCACATCACTATTATTTCGCAACTATCAGTCCCTAACTGTAACTAGTATGAGAACAATTCTCTAAGTATCAATCCGGAAGGTCGGAACCAACATCAGATCGTCACTTATAAAACCGTTCAACTTACCCTCTCCAGTCAGTTTCTGAATTTGCTTAACTCTATTTCTTAAATTCTTATCATGAAAACATTTCATTTTCTATGTTTAGAAAACATATCTGACTATATTTGGAAAACGTTCCCAAAACTCAATTATGGATTTAAAATGAACATTGTATAAAACATCGTTTCGCTTAATCCATTAATCGCTTATTACTTAACTATATTTCAAATCAACCTTTTCTATCGAACCACAACTATTCCTTTGTCAATTCTGAAGTCAATCAAGTTGGGGTATAATTACCTCTCAGACCTTAATTGAACAACGTCCTTTACTGTGAAATAGATGAAGCTCGTCACTCACTTTTTCCAATCATCTGTTTACGCAAATTCTCGGATTCAGGTTACGAATCTACTTCTTATATGACAACGTTTGATTATAACTATAACGTTATAATTCCTACTTCTACAATATCTAACCTAAATTATAACTTTATCTCCTAACTCGAATAATTTAATAGACACCTAATTTCTAAATCAATAACTAAATCTTGATTTAAACCCTGGAAAGTAAATAGTACTTTCCCGAATTCGCTATAATCGAATTCGACGTATAACTCTCTTTCGAGAAATCTCTATTTGATTAACTCTTCTTCGAATATCCTATATTCGATTATCTCTCTTTGAATAACTCATATTCGAAATCTCTCTCTTTCGAATAAACAATATTCGATCTCTTTCTTTCGAATATGCTATATTCGAAAATCTCCTTTCGATTTACTAATCGATAACTCCTTTAACTCTATTCGAATAACTAATATTCGACTAACTCCTTTGGATCAACTCATTTGATTAACTCCTTCGAATAACTAATTCGAATATCTTACCTTTGCATAACCAATATTCAATTTACTCTAACTCGATTAACTTAATTCAAATCGATTTACTCCATTTCGATTCAACTTAATTCAAATCGATTAACTTAACTCAAATTGATTAACTCCTTTCGAATAACTAAATTCGATTTAACTCTAATTGAATAACTAATATTCAATTAACTCTTACGTGTTTAACTCTATTTGAATAAGTAATTCAAATCACTCTAATGTGTTTAA
Organism: Allium sativum; assembly: GCA_030737875.1. Taxonomy (NCBI): domain Eukaryota; kingdom Viridiplantae; phylum Streptophyta; class Magnoliopsida; order Asparagales; family Amaryllidaceae; genus Allium; species Allium sativum. Next base: position 285,975,499 of record CM060921.1, read on the forward strand.
CTCTATTCAAATATCTAATTCGAATAACTCATTTCGAATAACTAAATTCGATTAACTCTTTTAACTTTACTCGAATAACTATATTCGATTAACACCTTCTTTCGAATAACTATATTCGATTAACTCTTCGACTAACTCCTTTGGATTAACTAACTTCGAATAACTCCTTTGGATTAGCTAACTTCGAATAACTCCTTTGGATTAACTAACTTCGAATAACTCCTTTGGATTAACTAACTTCGAATAACTCCTTTGGATTAACTAACTTCGAATAACTCCTTTGGATTACTAACTTCGAATAACCAATATCCGATAACTACTCTTCGAATAAATAATATTCGGTAACTCTTCTCAAATGAATAACATTTGATTCCTCCACTCGAATAAACTATATTCGATTACTCTTCCCTCGAATACACTACATTCGATAACTCTACTTCGAATAAGGGATATTCGACAACTCCAAATCGATTAACTCTACTTGGGTAACTCTAACTGGTCAACTCTGACTGGTCAACTTTAACTGGTCAACTCTAACTGTTTATCTTTAACTGGTAAACTTTAACTAGTTAACTCAAACTGTTTATCTTTAACTGGTAAACTTTAACTAGTTAACTCAAATGGTTTAACCTAACTGGTTAACTCAAATGGTTTAACCTAACTTGATTTACTTGTCTCGAGTAACTAAACTAATCCACTTAGTTTAACTTAGTTAATTCACTTTGATTAACTCTAACCGATTTACTTAGTTTAACTCAGCTAATTCACTTTGATTAACCCAACTAATTTACTTCGATTAACCAATTAGTTTAACTTGACTAATTCACTTAGTTTGACGCAACTAATTCACTTTGATTTACAAATTAGTTTAACTTAACTAAGTCACTTAGTTTGACGCAACTAATTCACTTTGATTCACCAATTAGTTTAACTTAACTAATTCACATCGATTAACCACTTAGTTTAACTTAACAAATTCACTTCGATTAACTCGACCAATTCACTTGGTTAACTTGACCAATTCACTTGGTTAACTCCTATTTATTTAACAAATAAATATCTCCTTTAGTTTAATTCTATTTATTTAATCTCTAAATAAATATCCTTTATATTTCTTTTAACGAATATAATTCCTTTATATTTTGATTAACAAATATATCTCCTTATATTCGATTAACATATATATTCCCTTGTATTTGATTTACAAATATAATTCTTTTATATTTGTTTTTACCAACTATATTCCTTTATATTCAGAATCCTTTTTCTTATATATATATATATATATATAATCCCTTGATTTTATATAATTAAACTATTTTCAAAATATACTTTGAAAACCCCTCTCCTACATTCTGGTATTTCTCATGGTATTTAACACACCATATAACAACGATAAATATCGTCCCACCACACATAATCACATAGATTATATACATCACATTATATATCACAATATAAAAATCACAGTAAAATAACTGTTGAGGAATCCAGTTGGATTCCTCCAACCTGTTTCCCTGCACCACAGATGTTAGACAACACTAATATAATATTCTGATAAACAGAATCAACACATAACTATTTGACGGTTTATATATATATATACATATATATAAAATCTCTACTAACTGACTAGCAGTTCAATCAAACGGTCAATATACAGTCAAACAGACAATATCTAGCAGTTCTAAGAATACACTGTAAAAATAGAACTATTTAGAGTTTGTGAGATTTACTCACCTTGGCGCGTTAACCATTAAATAACGATTTGCGTCATTTGATTATACCCGGCGCTTCAATTTCCTAAAACTGTAACGTGCTCCAAATTATGTCGGACCGATTCGATAGTGTAGTAATTTCTAATATGATTCCATTGGCACCTAGTTCGCGTTATTCGTAGCCCAAACCCACCATCAACATTTGATCCGCAACCCGGTTTCCTTCTCCACGTGAAACAAACTTGCTGCATGAACCGCTTGCTTTCCATGAAATGAATCGTTCCACATCATCGTGATGCTGTGTTGGAGAGCCCAACTAACTACGTTGTTTAACCGAACACGTCTGGTTGTTTATATATGTAAAGCAAATAGCAATACTTGATAAAAGTTTAGCGGCCATTCACTTATGATTTGCATTCCATGTCCTCATGCTTTCCAGTATACACAAATTTCATCACCTTTTCACTATACGTGCACCGCTTCCGTTATTCACTCTCCTTGCTGCTTCGAATCAAAGGCAACCACATCAATCTCCATCTTTTTCATTGAAACGTTTGAACCTCCTGTACCCTTCCTTGCATGCCCCTGATGCCACATTTCATCATCATTTTTTTTATGTTGATCCATTTGTTAGTGGAATAATCATTAGATTAATACCCCATAATTACTTCATTTCCTTCCAGTAACATCGACCCTCAAATTTCAACCAACCCGTCCACTTCAACTCATCACCAACTGTGAAGACCTGCAACTTCCCCGTAAAGGAAAGCGTCGGATAGTTCGAGAACAAACCACAACAGAACGCATACAGAAGAACATTTCATTGTATATTACAACAATGCATCAGATTACAAGAATATACAGAGTATAAATGAATATTACACAGAAATATCAGAGATTTAAATTACATTTAAATACATAGCAGCGGAAAATAATACAATACACAACTAGAAGAAGATATACGGATACAAAGCTTTCCGGATATCGTTCCAGCTGTAAACCAGGATCCTGTGAATATAAATCTGCAAAACCAAAACTACTAGCTGCCCGTGTCAAAATAAGGGCACCCAGAGTTTAGGTTAAAACAATAAACTCCAGGTCAGTCATGGGACTGGTGTGAGAACTAAAACAGTTAATCTTTATTTTTAAAGCTAGGTAAATCAAGGGACCACGCCGTATAACACGGAACGGGTTTCCTCCCAAGAATACAAGTGCATAAAACAACAGCGCAATGCTAAATAAAGAAAAATGAAGCTGTTATAAGACCCAGGTCCCATCACACAATGCAACGCAGTCGAGGATAGGGTTTTCCCTTATAACAGCCAAAGAATGCTTGATACGTTTAAAACAAATCATTTGATACTATTATAAGTGCATAGTGTATAAAACACTTCAAATCATAAGTATCAATCATAGGCGGCATGAATGGCCCATAACACTATGTCGCCATATATAAGTTTACAATCAAAACCGCAAATGTCGTATTGGAAGTTGGGTTATCATTTATGGTATGAACCGAGGCTAGGGGCAAGATCCTCTACCGATTCGAGACTGTCTAGTCCGAGCCTCAGGAACAGCCGCAACTGCCCCATGGATCGTCAGGGCCGGTCCACCGATGTGGATTATTATGCCTGAACACTACGTTTCCCCGCCCTTTGGGGCGTAAATCTGGCCCGTCAGCCGACCAGAAGCATCGGCCGAAACCGATATCACGAGGCGCCTCGCTTTTCAGCAAGTAATAATAAGTAATATCCACATGAGTCAAACTCGTCAGCCAGTTCAAGCACTGACGCCACTCCTAACTAGAAAGAAACGCATGTCCTCCCTGAGGTCCGTCTCCCGTTTTTGATTCATACCGGGTGTGATACTCGCGAATCAACGTTACACAAAGCTACGCCACACAAGGCCGTGCTTCGATCATCAACCACAAGACTTTGTTTTTCAACAGAAGCCTTGATCATTTGCATCTTAGCATGCCACACAGGCAATTCACTCCATGCGATTGATATCCATCAATATATAACCCCTGAGCTCGTACGTCTCAGAGAAGGGCGTTAAGCAAGAGAATAAATTCTCCGCCGCCAAACAGATATATATTTAATAGAGATCAATCACACGGACTAAAATCCAATGTCAGACACACAGTCCATTTACAAGTCCGTTCTGGGTCTGAACGAAACCGGAGGCACTTTCCTCGCATATCCATCCATCTCCAAGTACGTCTGGACAATCACCAACTGTTTCCATCTTCTTGGGTGTACAGCCCAATCAAGATCATCAGTAATCACCCAAACGACGTGAAGACTTCCGGTCTTCGACCATCGTCTTCATCTTCGACTTATCGTCGTATCAGTTATTCAGAATGGGATAAACCCGGTCTTTCCGAATAACTCGCGTATATTTTAAATAAGTGTTACACAAACACAACATACGCCTCATTCCAATTCATCAGTCATTAACCGTAAATTAATCAAGAGAATAATTCCCCAAATATTAACCCCGAAGGCCGAAACCAACATCAGATCAATATCCAGAAAACCATTCTGCTTGGCTAACCGACAGTTAATTTCTAATTTCTCATTCATAGGGAAAGGTTCCCATTAATTTTATCAAAGATAAATTCTTTAATTTATTCTTTAATCTACTTTTGAATATCAATTCAAACTAGTCGGGATTAACGAAACTTACCGAAGTAATCATTTGTTTTAATTTCCCAATCCCAACCTATTTATCCCATGAAGTAAAACTGGTAATACTTCATATCTAACACCACAGTGTTATCGATAAATTCAATTACCATTTCACGTTCAAATCTAATTAAAGATTTAACTATCGCCTGGAGTAAAACTGGTGATACTCCATTCTCGATTATTTCAATCTAATTAAAGATTCATTAAAACTCCACTTAGTTTTAATCGTTAACTGGGTTAAAGAATCAGTGTCATTTAAAACACGGTTCACGGTAAACCCAAAATATCCTTCCATTAATTATCGGGTTAAAGAACAAGTGTTATTTAAAACACTGTCCACGATAAACCCAAAAATTAATATCAATTTAATTCCAATTAAATATTATTTAATTGGTACCTTTCATTAAATCTAAATAAAGAGATTTAATCATTTCTCAATTGGGTTCAAGAACAGTGTTAGTGAAGACACCATTCACGACAAACCCAAATCACATTCGATATTCAATACAAGGCTCTGAATAGAAAATATATCGGCTTATATTCAATATCAAATTCTACGACTAACAAATGTCGTATTGGAAATAACGATATAAATATATATCTTTCAAATTTCCATAACAACACATGTATAATCACGAATTCCAACATCGAAATATTCCGAAGACAATTTCGATTCAAATCCACTCCAATGCAATCATTGGATATTCTGGTTATTTTTAAAACCCTTTTTAAATTCAATTTATTTATTTAAAAATAAATAGAATTATAATTCTAGTTCAAAACTAGTTCATTTCGATAAAAATCTATTTTTATCTTTTCAAATAGTGATTTTTTCATCCCAATTCTTTCTAAATCATTTCTTATGATTTTACACAAATTATTACTATTTTTAATAATTTTATCAAGGCCCGTACAGTCGATTTCCATCAACGGTCATCGAACTGCACTTACAGCGACCTTTTTCGAATTTGATTTGGACGTATCTCCAAATCCAACCGTTAGATTTCAAATTTCTAACATTCATTAGAAAGCTCTTTTCGATACGAACCAAACGGTTCCGGTTTTAGGAGAATCCGATGGTCGGATCTCCCGTAATGTCCGTTTGAAATAAATGGTCGAAATTCACGAACTGCCGCGGCGCGGCGCGTTCTATTCAGGCCATTATATTATATATATAATATATATAATATATATTTCGTCGATTCCTATTCAAAACGAATTATATAAATAGTTTTGAAATTCGTTTCAAAATCTATTTCAACTTCTATTTCAATTCAAAGCAAAATTGAATTCTTCTTTATAAATTCGTTTTAAAATTCATTTCTATTCAATTCGAATTTCCATTCAATTTGAATTCATTTCACTTCGCTTTCAATTCATTTCGAAATCGTTTTCAATTTAATTCATTTCGAAATCGTTATATATTCAATTCATTTCGAAATCGTTATATATTCAATTCATTTCAAAATCGTTATATATTCAATTCATTTCGAAATCGTTATATATTCAATTCATTTCAAATTCGTTATATATTCAATTCATTTCGAAATCGTTATATATTCAATTCATTTCGAAATCGTTATATATTCAATTCATTTCGAAATCGTTATATATTCAATTCATTTCGAAATCGTTATATATTCAATTCATTTCGAAATCGTTAAAATCGATATAAATATCGTTCACGTCAAAATGGCGTCAATCTAATCAACACGGCTTCCTAAATTTCTATTTTCAAATATTTTATTTCAAATATTTCTTTTTCAAAATAGTTGTTATTATCAAAATATTTCGTTCAACACATGACCAATCTCAATGAATGAGTGCTATCAACACATGAACTTTTATTTTATAATATTCTTTAATTTTCAAATTGGAATGAGGCCCAATCCATTACCATATAAAGTTAATTATATGGATTTTCATACAACACATGTATATAATAGCATTGAAAAATAATCAACCATCAACCAAAGTGCACTACACTGTATAAGCATCAAATATAAATATATAACGCTTATAACATCCTGTCAATCAATCCATCGACATATTTAATCAATCAGGATGAGTGAACTGCATATTTCATCCTAACACCCGTGTGGGGTTTCAAACAATCAAACACATATTTTATTTGTGCTGTTGGGCGATGTATAAAATTTATCGACCCAATCAATGTCCTTCAAATAGGTGTACATAAACAAACCGTCTGGTTTGTAAATGAATATTTATTTATTCACATTCGCGTTAAAAATTATATTTTTAACGATAAAACATTTTATTCCAACATATGAATTTCTATTCAGTTCTTTCTTTAAATAAAATGATATTTTTATTTTTCTAACATATTTTAGAAAATTTCGGCGGCATAACAGCACGATACTAGAAACGGGACAAGGCCTGGCCTTATCCCCGGTCTAGTGAAGGCCCACGCCATTCACACATCAATCAATCCATTCATTTCACCAAACAATTCAATTCATTTTATTATGCAAACCACAAAATTTGGAGTAAGAGTCTAACCTAGCCTTACTCCTTCGCCTTATAACGGCGCACGTCTAATCCTAACCAATTTATCGATTCGATTTTTCACACCACAAACCACATTCAAACCAATATCGCAATCAATCACCAAACAGCCAAACAAACAAGTCCATGGTCTGTGGACGATTGTGTCGGGTGCTACTAAACACCGTCTGCATCCTAGTATATATATAACTAGAAAATAAATTGAAGAGTGAGAAATTCTCACCGATAGCTATCCTAGCTCCACGGCACTTCATTTGCAGAAGTCTTCGTCGTTTCGCCTTTTTGTCACCTTCGTTGTCCGCTTCCACCACCTATGTAAAAATCGAATTTTTACTACGCTATTTAATATATAAAAATCACATTTTTCTATCGAAGTTCAATATATAAAAATCACATTTTTCTATCGAAGTTCAATATATAAAAATCACATTTTTCTATCGAAGTTCAATATATAAAAATCACATTTTTCTATCGAAGTTCAATACATAAAAATCACATTTTTCTATCGAAGTTCAATACATAAAAATCACATTTTTCTATCGAAGTTCAATACATAAAAATCACATTTTTCTATCGAAGTTCAATACATAAAAATCACATTTTTCTATCGAAGTTCAATATATAAAAATCACATTTTTCTATCGAAGTTCAATATATAAAAATCACAATTTTCTATCGAAGTTCAATATATAAAAATCGAATTTTTTCTATCGAAGTTCAGTATATAAAATTCTATTTTTCTTTGCTTTTCAATATATAAAAATCGAATTTTTTTCTTTTATTTTTCAATAAATAAAAATATTTACATATTTAAAAACAATAGTATATTTATTTTATAAAAACTAATGTATATTTATTTTTCAAAACCATATTTTTTTGTATAAGCGAAAATCATATTTTAAACGATACCAACATATATAAATTTCATATTTTAAAACTATACTATATATATAAATTTTCAGATTTTATAAACTATAATATATATATATAATTTTCAGATTATATAAGCTATAATATATACATATAATTTTCAGATTATATAAACTGTAATATATACATATAATTTTCAGATTATATAAACTGTAATGCTAAAAAAAAAAAGAGAGCTAAAACCTTTCTTTCTCGTTGCCTCGTCGAAGTCTGGAACCCATCACTGGTTCCAAAGAATCCACCGTCGCCGCCATTAAAGTTGACCGGACCCTCATCGAACATCCCCCTCCGACGCGCCGGAGCGCTGTCGTGCTCCTCCAACCACCACTCGAGATCCGATCTACTCCTTGGCCAGAAAATCCGCCCCCAAATCCGCTTCTTTCAACGCGAAAATCAAGGGATTTGCGCCCTCCTTTTAATCTCAGTCGTAACCACCCTGTAATGTTTTGTTTGGGAGTTGGATTTAATTTCTATTTGGATTAAGCGAATTTGAGGATCGATTTTCGAAGGGTTCGGACCCTTGATAAGAAACGACGGCTGAAATAGAAGATAGGGTTAGGTTTGGGAAGAGTGAGTATATATATTAATATTAATTATTTTTATTTCGCTAATTTTGCTTCTTAAGGAAATTTCACGTCCGGACACCAAACGAACTTCAACGACTGTCGCCCCTAGCTAATTACCCGCATTTTGAACACAATGGGATATGTATCACAAGCTGATTCGACTGTTACGATAAGTTTTCATCAAAATTAAAATATAAATCTGTATATATTTAATTTGAACGCACATTTCAATTTACCGGGGCCACATACGAACTTTAAAAATTCCAGAAAAATATTTTCTAGCTTCGTATTGACGATACGGTCCTAACAAAACTAATTTCGTCGAATTCCGATGTCGTTTGCAAAATGTCTATTTTTAAGGGCCTGAATTCCATAGCGACTATTCAGAATTTTCAACTGGACATATCTTTTGATTCCCGCAATGAAATCTTGATTTGTCGGATTCGTTGGAAAGATATTCACTATTAGATTCCATTATTTTTGGTTTTACTAAAATCCGGATTGTTTTGCACCCGGCACATTCAATTGAAGTTTGAAATCGAATTATCGAACTACCGCGCCATTTTCAATTCTATTTATAATTATATATAATTATTTATATTCTAACGACGACGTATATAATATATACGTCGAATTATATTCAAAATAAATTTCTCGTCGTTTTATTTAAAATAATTCATTTTAAATATTCAAAATTCGCTAAAATGGCCAAAATAAAAATTTTAAACTGGCCCAGATTTTCGGGTTGTTACAATCTCCCCCACTTAAAACTTTTCGTCCCCGAAAAGGAACAAAGTCGAAAGTTGTTTAACAATTCAACTCAACTTCCATTGTTTCGATTACGGCTTAAGTTCTTCAACTTTTCAGTTTCTAAGAACTTTTCAAAGATTTCAAAAATTTGGCTAACACCCTAAATTTTCGAAAAATTTCGCCATAACCTCCCCTGCACCGGGAGCATCGGGGAATTTCAAATAGCTTCCCCGGTCCTTCAGATCTCAAAAAGAAAAAGAAAAAGCCAAGCGGCTAGCCAATAGGCTCACAAAATCATCATCACCCAAACAAAACAGTAAATCATGTAGTAAACATGTACCTATTTGTCGGGCAAACAAATTTTATTCTCTGCTCTAGCCTCCTTGCTATGACCTGTTCAATGATATATATGTATATGCAAACAAATGCGACCAATTTTCAATACAATTCAATATTTGATCAAATTAGGCATAATGGTTCAAAATTATCAAACAATTAAACAACCAACACAAACATCAATCAATTAGTGAATTAGAGTTTCAAATTCATAACTTTGATACATAGTCAAAAATCAGATTTTTGATGCCAAATCACAACAATAGGCCCTATCTAATTTTGGTTCTCACACCAGTCAATAGGAAATATATAGAAAATCACACCTTCGAAACACGAACATAAATACTGATGATGTCATGACAATCATCAGTACCATCTTCGGGTGACTAGAGTGTGATGCTATATCTATCCAATATATTAAAACTTCGAATACACGCGGATCAGACGTATACGCAAAATCTATATATACTGGATTGTCCACATTAATGTAAATAAATAATCAAATACGAATAGTTGATTTAGATTTTCAAAACAAAAATTGTTTTCATTTGAAAAATATACTCTTCACACTCGTTCTAGGATACTACTGATCCTATCTCTAACGAGTCGTTCTAATTGGATATTACTAATCCGATATCTGATGAATTCTTTCGTATGGTTCTAATGTGTCTTGTTCTCTGAGCTTTGTAAACCAAAGCTCTGATACCAACTGTGAAGACCTGCAACTTCCCCGTAAAGGAAAGCGTCGGATAGTTCGAGAACAAACCACAACAGAACGCATACAGAAGAACATTTCATTGTATATTACAACAATGCATCAGATTACAAGAATATACAGAGTATAAATGAATATTACACAGAAATATCAGAGATTTAAATTACATTTAAATACATAGCAGCGGAAAATAATACAATACACAACTAGAAGAAGATATACGGATACAAAGCTTTCCGGATATCGTTCCAGCTGTAAACCAGGATCCTGTGAATATAAATCTGCAAAACCAAAACTACTAGCTGCCCGTGTCAAAATAAGGGCACCCAGAGTTTAGGTTAAAACAATAAACTCCAGGTCAGTCATGGGACTGGTGTGAGAACTAAAACAGTTAATCTTTATTTTTAAAGCTAGGTAAATCAAGGGACCACGCCGTATAACACGGAATGGGTTTCCTCCCAAGAATACCAGTGCATAAAACAACAGCGCAATGCTAAATAAAGAAAAATGAAGCTGTTATAAGACCCAGGTCCCATCACACAATGCAACGCAGTCGAGGATAGGGTTTTCCCTTATAACAGCCAAAGAATGCTTGATACGTTTAAAACAAATCATTTGATACTATTATAAGTGCATAGTGTATAAAACACTTCAAATCATAAGTATCAATCATAGGCGGCATGAATGGCCCATAACACTATGTCGCCATATATAAGTTTACAATCAAAACCGCAAATGTCGTATTGGAAGTTGGGTTATCATTTATGGTATGAACCGAGGCTAGGGGCAAGATCCTCTACCGATTCGAGACTGTCTAGTCCGAGCCTCAGGAACAGCCGCAACTGCCCCATGGATTGTCAGGGCCGGTCCACCGATGTGGATTATTATGCCTGAACACTACGTTTCCCCGCCCTTTGGGGCGTAAATCTGGCCCGTCAGCCGACCAGAAGCATCGGCCGAAACCGATATCACGAGGCGCCTCGCTTTTCAGCAAGTAATAATAAGTAATATCCACATGAGTCAAACTCGTCAGCCAGTTCAAGCACTGACGCCACTCCTAACTAGAAAGAAACGCATGTCCTCCCTGAGGTCCGTCTCCCGTTTTTGATTCATACCGGGTGTGATACTCGCGAATCAACGTTACACAAAGCTACGCCACACAAGGCCGTGCTTCGATCATCAACCACAAGACTTTGTTTTTCAACAGAAGCCTTGATCATTTGCATCTTAGCATGCCACACAGGCAATTCACTCCATGCGATTGATATCCATCAATATATAACCCCTGAGCTCGTACGTCTCAGAGAAGGGCGTTAAGCAAGAGAATAAATTCTCCGCCGCCAAACAGATATATATTTAATAGAGATCAATCACACGGACTAAAATCCAATGTCAGACACACAGTCCATTTACAAGTCCGTTCTGGGTCTGAACGAAACCGGAGGCACTTTCCTCGCATATCCATCCATCTCCAAGTACGTCTGGACAATCACCAACTGTTTCCATCTTCTTGGGTGTACAGCCCAATCAAGATCATCAGTAATCACCCAAACGACGTGAAGACTTCCGGTCTTCGACCATCGTCTTCATCTTCGACTTATCGTCGTATCAGTTATTCAGAATGGGATAAACCCGGTCTTTCCGAATAACTCGCGTATATTTTAAATAAGTGTTACACAAACACAACATACGCCTCATTCCAATTCATCAGTCATTAACCGTAAATTAATCAAGAGAATAATTCCCCAAATATTAACCCCGAAGGCCGAAACCAACATCAGATCAATATCCAGAAAACCATTCTGCTTGGCTAACCGACAGTTAATTTCTAATTTCTCATTCATAGGGAAAGGTTCCCATTAATTTTATCAAAGATAAATTCTTTAATTTATTCTTTAATCTACTTTTGAATATCAATTCAAACTAGTCGGGATTAACGAAACTTACCGAAGTAATCATTTGTTTTAATTTCCCAATCCCAACCTATTTATCCCATGAAGTAAAACTGGTAATACTTCATATCTAACACCACAGTGTTATCGGTAAATTCAATTACCATTTCACGTTCAAATCTAATTAAAGATTTAACTATCGCCTGGAGTAAAACTGGTGATACTCCATTCTCGATTATTTCAATCTAATTAAAGATTCATTAAAACTCCACTTAGTTTTAATCGTTAACTGGGTTAAAGAATCAGTGTCATTTAAAACACGGTTCACGGTAAACCCAAAATATCCTTCCATTAATTATCGGGTTAAAGAACAAGTGTTATTTAAAACACTGTCCACGATAAACCCAAAAATTAATATCAATTTAATTCCAATTAAATATTATTTAATTGGTACCTTTCATTAAATCTAAATAAAGAGATTTAATCATTTCTCAATTGGGTTCAAGAACAGTGTTAGTGAAGACACCATTCACGACAAACCCAAATCACATTCGATATTCAATACAAGGCTCTGAATAGAAAATATATCGGCTTATATTCAATATCAAATTCTACGACTAACAAATGTCGTATTGGAAATAACGATATAAATATATATCTTTCAAATTTCCATAACAACACATGTATAATCACGAATTCCAACATCGAAATATTCCGAAGACAATTTCGATTCAAATCCACTCCAATGCAATCATTGGATATTCTGGTTATTTTTAAAACCCTTTTTAAATTCAATTTATTTATTTAAAAATAAATAGAATTATAATTCTAGTTCAAAACTAGTTCATTTCGATAAAAATCTATTTTTATCTTTTCAAATAGTGAGTTTTTCATCCCAATTCTTTCTAAATCATTTCTTATGATTTTACACAAATTATTACTATTTTTAATAATTTTATCAAGGCCTGTACAGTCGATTTCCATCAATGGTCATCGAACTGCACTTACAGCGACCTTTTTCGAATTTGATTTGGACGTATCTCCAAATACAACCGTTAGATTTCAAATTTCTAACATTCATTAGAAATCTCTTTTCGATACGAACCAAACGGTTCCGGTTTTAGGAGAATCCGACGGTCGGATCTCCCGTAATGTCCGTTTGAAATAAATGGTCGAAATTCACGAACTGTCGCGGCGCGGCGCGTTCTATTCAGGCCATTATATTATATATATAATATATATAATATATATTTCGTCGATTCCTATTCAAAACGAATTATATAAATAGTTTTGAAATTCGTTTCAAAATCTATTTCAACTTCTATTTCAATTCAAAGCAAAATTGAATTCTTCTTTATAAATTCGTTTTAAAATTCATTTCTATTCAATTCGAATTTCCATTCAATTTGAATTCATTTCACTTCGCTTTCAATTCATTTCGAAATCGTTTTCAATTTAATTCATTTCGAAATCGTTATATATTCAATTCATTTCGAAATCGTTATATATTCAATTCATTTCAAAATCGTTATATATTCAATTCATTTCGAAATCGTTATATATTCAATTCATTTCAAATTCGTTATATATTCAATTCATTTCGAAATCGTTATATATTCAATTCATTTCGAAATCGTTATATATTCAATTCATTTCGAAATCGTTATATATTCAATTCATTTCGAAATCGTTATATATTCAATTCATTTCGAAATCGTTAAAATCGATATAAATATCGTTCACGTCAAAATGGCGTCAATCTAATCAACACGGCTTCCTAAATTTCTATTTTCAAATATTTTATTTCAAATATTTCTTTTTCAAAATAGTTGTTATTATCAAAATATTTCGTTCAACACATGACCAATCTCAATGAATGAGTGCTGTCAACACATGAACTTTTATTTTATAATATTCTTTATTTTTCAAATTGGAATGAGGCCCAATCCATTACCATATAAAGTTAATTATATGGATTTTCATACAACACATGTATATAATAGCATTGAAAAATAATCAACCATCAACCAAAGTGCACTACACTGTATAAGCATCAAATATAAATATATAACGCTTATAACAGCCTGTCAATCAATCCATCGACATATTTAATCAATCAGGATGAGTGAACTGCATATTTCATCCTAACACCCGTGTGGGGTTTCAAACAATCAAACACATATTTTATTTGTGCTGTTGGGCGATGTATAAAATTTATCGACCCAATCAATGTCCTTCAAATAGGTGTACATAAACAAACCGTCTGGTTTGTAAATGAATATTTATTTATTCACATTCGCGTTAAAAATTATATTTTTAACGATAAAACATTTTATTCCAACATATGAATTTCTATTCAGTTCTTTCTTTAAATAAAATGATATTTTTATTTTTCTAACATATTTTAGAAAATTTCGGCGGCATAACAGCACGATACTAGAAACGGGACAAGGCCTGGCCTTATCCCCGGTCTAGTGAAGGCCCACGCCATTCACACATCAATCAATCCATTCATTTCACCAAACAATTCAATTCATTTTATTATGCAAACCACAAAATTTGGAGTAAGAGTCTAACCTAGCCTTACTCCTTCGCCTTATAACGGCGCACGTCTAATCCTAACCAATTTATCGATTCGATTTTTCACACCACAAACCACATTCAAACCAATATCGCAATCAATCACCAAACAGCCAAACAAACAAGTCCATGGTCTGTGGACGATTGTGTCGGGTGCTACTAAACACCGTCTGCATCCTAGTATATATATATAACTAGAAAATAAATTGAAGAGTGAGAAATTCTCACCGATAGCTATCCTAGCTCCACGGCACTTCATTTGCAGAAGTCTTCGTCGTTTCGCCTTTTTGTCACCTTCGTTGTCCGCTTCCACCACCTATGTAAAAATCGAATTTTTACTACGCTATTTAATATATAAAAATCACATTTTTCTATCGAAGTTCAATATATAAAAATCACATTTTTCTATCGAAGTTCAATATATAAAAATCACATTTTTCTATCGAAGTTCAATATATAAAAATCACATTTTTCTATCGAAGTTCAATACATAAAAATCACATTTTTCTATCGAAGTTCAATACATAAAAATCACATTTTTCTATCGAAGTTCAATACATAAAAATCACATTTTTCTATCGAAGTTCAATATATAAAAATCACATTTTTCTATCGAAGTTCAATATATAAAAATCACATTTTTCTATCGAAGTTCAATATATAAAAATCGAATTTTTTCTATCGAAGTTCAGTATATAAAATTCTATTTTTCTTTGCTTTTCAATATATAAAAATCGAATTTTTTTCTTTTATTTTTCAATAAATAAAAATATTTACATATTTAAAAACAATAGTATATTTATTTTATAAAAACTAATGTATATTTATTTTTCAAAACCATATTTTTTTGTATAAGCGAAAATCATATTTTAAACGATACCAACATATATAAATTTCATATTTTAAAACTATACTATATATATAAATTTTCAGATTTTATAAACTATAATATATATATATAATTTTCAGATTATATAAGCTATAATATATACATATAATTTTCAGATTATATAAACTGTAATATATACATATAATTTTCAGATTATATAAACTGTAATGCTAAAAAAAAAAAAAAAGAGAGCTAAAACCTTTCTTTCTCGTTGCCTCGTCGAAGTCTGGAACCCATCACTGGTTCCAAAGAATCCACCGTCGCCGCCATTAAAGTTGACCGGACCCTCATCGAACATCCCCCTCCGACGCGTCGGAGCGCTGTCGTGCTCCTCCAACCACCACTCGAGATCCGATCTCCTCCTTGGCCAGAAAATCCGCCCCCAAGTCCGCTTCTTTCAACGCGAAAATCAAGGGATTTGCGCCCCCCCTTTTAATCTCAGTCGTAACCACCCTGTAATGTTTTGTTTGGGAGTTGGATTTAATTTCTATTTGGATTAAGCGAATTTGAGGATCGATTTTCGAAGGGTTCGGACCCTTGATAAGAAACGACGGCTGAAATAGAAGATAGGGTTAGGTTTGGGAAGAGTGAGTATATATATTAATATTAATTATTTTTATTTCGCTAATTTTGCTTCTTAAGGAAATTTCACGTCCGGACACCAAACGAACTTCAACGACTGTCGCCCCTAGCTAATTACCCGCATTTTGAATACAATGGGATATGTATCACAAGCTGATTCGACTGTTACGATAAGTTTTCATCAAAATTAAAATATAAATCTGTATATATTTAATTTGAACGCACATTTCAATTTACCGGGGCCACATACGAACTTTAAAAATTCCAGAAAAATATTTTCTAGCTTCGTATTGACGATACGGTCCTAACAAAACTAATTTCGTCGAATTCCGATGTCGTTTGCAAAATGTCTATTTTTAAGGGCCTGAATTCCATAGCGACTATTCAGAATTTTCAACTGGACATATCTTTTGATTCCCGCAATGAAATCTTGATTTGTCGGATTCGTTGGAAAGATATTCACTATTAGATTCCATTATTTTTGGTTTTACTAAAATCCGGATTGTTTTGCACCCGGCACATTCAATTGAAGTTTGAAATCGAATTATCGAACTACCGCGCCATTTTCAATTCTATTTATAATTATATATAATTATTTATATTCTAACGACGACGTATATAATATATACGTCGAATTATATTCAAAATAAATTTCTCGTCGTTTTATTTAAAATAATTCATTTTAAATATTCAAAATTCGCTAAAATGGCCAAAATAAAAATTTTAAACTGGCCCAGATTTTCGGGTTGCTACACCAACGCCTCTCAGGACCACCGCGTACCACCACCTCCTCACCGAAGATGACCCCCTTCAACAGCTTCCCAACGCCATGCATATACACATCCCACATGAAATCTTCTTTTATTCCACCTCAGATCCACATATATACGTTGCCCCTCTTCTTGTTCACGCACACACTACTGGCGCTCAACCCCATGACCGAACTTCTTTCTCAAAACCAACTTTAACAAAATGGCCTACTTCGTTTTATAACCACTTTTCTCAAAACAGTACCGCCCCGATTAAACCTAACGTCTCCCCCTTGTTTCTCCATTTTTCTGCAAGTATACTACTCCAACTACTCTTGCAAACCTTCCCGTTCTCCTTCCAGCGCGTTCTGTGAGTTTTGGTGCGAATGGAACAATGATGGAGCTCGAAAATATCATCAACGGGAAACTCTTGTTACTTCAGTATATATATGGGAGAGCTGACTTAGTAGCTTAAGGAAGAACAGTCGTTTGTAAGCGGTTTAGGATTTAAGGAGTATTATACGAGTTTATTTAGAGACGTGGTTCAGTGGACTCCAACGGAATTTTTGTGGTTAAGGAAAATGGCGTACGTGTCCTCTTTTGATCCAAAAAGGTTGGGATATTTTAGGGTGGATATTATAAAATTTAACGTACCTCGTTTCATAAAATTCCCTCTACGTATAGACTGAAATAAAAATACCATTGTATTCAGTAAGGTTCCACGATCCCAGAAATGTGATAATACCGGTAGGTTGACTCATATTTTGAAACCTCAAAATGTTGATTTCAGGGTGCGAAATACCCCAAATAAAAAGTTGCTGATTTAATTAATTAAAAATTACAGTAAAATTCTAAAAAATTAATTATCGATATGTCTCAAAAGAACCACGTCTAAATTCAAACCCCATATCAAGTTATATTGAAAAACCCTTTTATAACGTATATAAAGCGTCGCAAATTATAAAGGAATTCCACAGCGACTTTTCTAGAATTTGATTTGGACATAACTCAAAATCTACACGACGAAATCCTGATTTTTCTCTTCCACTAGAAAGATATACTCCACCAGCTCCACATGTTTCTTGTTTCACAGAAATCCGGCTTAAAACGAATCATGTACATTCAGTTGAAGTTCGAATCGCCAAATTTCAAACTGCCGCGACGTTTTCAGGTTCGTTTTAAATATAATTATAAGTTCGAACGTTGTATTTTAAGTTATCGATATCGCCAAATCGATATATAAATAATTAAATAAATTAATTATTCGACAGCTAACCAAACGCGCCATTACAGACTTCCCCCCTTAAAATAATTTCGTCCTCGAAATTGCTAAGCTAGGAAAATGCTACCAACTTTACTAACTAGATTCAAATATCTTTTAGTTTACTTCTCAACTCCAGTTTCAACTGAACCATTAAATTTTCAATTAAATTATTAATTCATTCTGGCTAACTGAATTTCCATAAATCATGAGAATGTTCTAACGCCTGGAATTTTCGAAAAATTTCGCCATAACCTCCTTTGTATTGGTCAATATGACAAACCACAACTCGCCTCTCTAGGCCTCCTCCAATCCAAAAGAAAATCAAACAGCCAAGCGGCTTGCCAATTCGGCTCATAAAATCCAAACTCATATATAATATAAACTTGTACCTTTTTGTCGGTCGTATCATTATATCCCTACCCTCTGTTATCAGCT
Organism: Allium sativum; assembly: GCA_030737875.1. NCBI lineage: Eukaryota > Viridiplantae > Streptophyta > Magnoliopsida > Asparagales > Amaryllidaceae > Allium > Allium sativum. The sequence goes on from CM060921.1 coordinate 285,994,121, forward strand.
CGGCATATACAAATGCCATCCCAATCAACTCCAACCAATTTATTCTTAACACAACCATTTGCTTATTTAGGCCAAATTAAATTTCAAATTCGAGTTTCAAATTCCAAACTCTCAACTAATCACTTCAAATCCAAAACCATATTATTCTCAAATCCAAATCGAATTTCATTCGAACTCTAATATCAAATTCCAAATTATTGACTTATCAATTTGGTTCCATTCTAGATTATCTCTAATCCAATTCAATTTTATTTAACTCGGTTCAAGTTAAATTTCAATTTATTTTTACCATTTCATTTTATTTAACATCATTAGTTAAATTTTAATTCCAGAACTTAAGTTCCTGGGTTTCTTTCAAATCAATTTGAAATCATAATGCCAATTCAAAACCTTCGAATTTCTAAACAACTTGTTTTCTCAAAACAATTCAAAAACAAAACCTTTGGTAGTAATCCGTCACTTAGAACTCGAAAATGAACACTGATGATGTCTAGATTCATCATCAGAATCTATTTTCCAGCTATCGAAGTGAGTTCAATACTATATCACTTTCAATTTGAAAAACATTTTCAAAATCCCCCAGGAATTTAAAATTTCCTTATTTTAATTCCAAATCTGATTTAAATTCATATTTAATTCAAACTATTTCATATATTACATTCATATGAATTCTGATTGGTCATTTATGACCATTTCACCCTTTTATAATCTTATTCGATTATAATAACAACCAACACAATCAATATACTATAATAATTTCAAGATATATATTTCTTCTATAAACAAATATATTTTGGGAAAAATTATTTCATTTTCCCTCTTTCAAAACATACCATGTCGGTTCATCGTATTCGAGTGTTTAGTAACCCTTATCGATACAGTGGATCAACTGATCGACCAGAATTCATAAGCCACTCAACCAATGAGTCTCCACAATATAAAACCATTTTATATTGAATAACAATTACGCGCTCATATATATACACTCAAACTCAATCTAGGATATTACTAATCCCATCTCTATCGAGCTATGCCACAGAGCCAAGGTAATCACTTAACTTAAGCTCTGATACCAACTGTAACGGCTGGAAATTTTCGACTCCTCGAGAGTCGAAAATTCCGCGACGTTAGTGAAAGAATTTAGAAGGTGAGAAAGAAAAGATAGAACTAATAGAATAGAAGAAGAAGAACATCAGAATCATCAGAGTAACACGAATCTCACAGCGGAACGAATAACATATAACATATAACATAGCTTTGAAGTAAACAGTTATATATATACAATAGCACTTATCAGAGTACAACACTTACAACACAACGGAAATAACTATAGCTATAGAATCTTGCAGCCTCCTGCTCCAAGCTCTCCAAGCATATCTGTAAATCCCGACTACTTGACTGCCCGTACAAATTTAGGCACCCAAGAGTTTAGGGAAAACAACAAAGTAAACTCCGGGTCAGTCATGGGACTGGTATGAGTAAAATAGTTTAAAACAGGTATAGGATATCTCATAAGACCACGCCGTGAATACGGAACGGGTTTTTCCCTTATGAGTATCTGAACAACTTTGACAAGCAATATCATTGTGATATTATAATAATGTCTAAGTACAAATAGGTATCAATCTAGCAGAAACGCTTGCATCTCACGTTCTACATACATAGTATAAAATCATAAACCGTAGGGCGCTTATCGGAAAATGGATTCCAACAGACAAGGTATGGGAGCACCTTCTGAATAGTGTACTCTAGAGGTGATACACTCAGGGTTCAACAAGAACGTCTTGCAACCCGGCCACACATGACCGCTCACTCATTTAGCTTGAGTGTCGCGAATATATTGCCACCACGATTATAGGCCATCAAACCGTCATCCGAAGATACAGAATCAAAAAGAAGTATAAATATGAATATTCTCTAGATCGGTGATAATACACCCTGCTTGGGGATGACCCAACTAGCCATGCTGCCTAGCCCAACTTTTATTACTTCTTGGTGTGAGGCTAGAAGCTACGTCTATCTTCAGAACATCTGATCACCATTCACTTTGAATGCCACATCGTCATACCCGCCAAATCACAAATTGACTTATACAAAAATAACATGGGTATATAGCTAAGAGAAACGAATTCCTCTGCCACCAAACGTGAATACGTATGAACATATCAACTTACGCGATCCATTGGATATACTCTGTCAGACCTTCTTCCATATACGTTGTCCTGGGACTGGACAAACCGAAGGCACTATTCAGTATATCCATCTTAGCCACTGTTATCTAAGACTTATACAACCGCCCTTGCACTTTACTCCGTCTTCAATTTATCTTTGGCAGATATTGCTCGCACCGCTTATGCCAATACAGAGTGGTTCTTTGGATAATAATCCAACCGGTCTCTCCATATTAACAACGTTAAAATGGTAAAAACTTTGATAGTATGTGATCTAACTATCAAATGAAAACATGTCGGTGTACAAACAACGATCTTATTTCCAAATGGGAATTCGATCGATCAATCATCATATGTTCATATTTCCTTATTTCATATATTTAGAAAATATATGTTATTAATCATTGGAAAACATTTCCATAGCTTATTTTCACATCACTATTATTTCGCAACTATCAGTCCCTAACTGTAACTAGTATGAGAACAATTCTCTAAGTATCAATCCGGAAGGTCGGAACCAACATCAGATCGTCACTTAGAAAACCGTTCAACTTACCCTCTCCAGTCAGTTTCTGAATTTGCTTAACTCTATTTCTTAAATTCTTATCATGAAAACATTTCATTTTCTATGTTTAGAAAACATATCTGACTATATTTGGAAAACGTTCCCAAAACTCAATTATGGATTTAAAATGAACGTTGTATAAAACATCATTTCGCTTAATCCATTAATCGCTTATTACTTAACTATATTTCAAATCAACCTTTTCTATCGAACCACAACTATTCCTTTGTCAATTCTGAAGTCAATCAAGTTGGGGTATAATTACCTCTCAGACCTTAATTGAACAACGTCCTTTACTGTGAAATAGATGAAGCTCGTCAGTCACTTTTTCCAATCATCTGTTTACGCAAATTCTCGGATTCAGGTTACGAATCTACTTCTTATATGACAACGTTTGATTATAACTATAACGTTATAATTCCTACTTCTACAATATCTAACCTAAATTATAACTTTATCTCCTAACTCGAATAATTTAACAGACACCTAATTTCTAAATCAATAACTAAATCTTGATTTAAACCCTGGAAAGTAAATAGTACTTTCCCGAATTCGCTATAATCGAATTCGACGTATAACTCTCTTTCGAGAAATCTCTATTTGATTAACTCTTCTTCGAATATCCTATATTCGATTATCTCTCTTCGAATAACTCATATTCGAAATCTCTCTCTTTCGAATAAACAATATTCGATCTCTTTCTTTCGAATATGCTATATTCGAAAATCTCCTTTCGATTTACTAATCGATAACTCCTTTCGATCAAACTGAAATCGATTACTCCTTTAACTCTATTCGAATAACTAATATTCGACTAACTCCTTTGGATCAACTCATTTGATTAACTCCTTCGAATAACTAATTCGAATATCTTACCTTTGCATAACCAATATTTGATTTACTCTAACTCGATTTACTTAATTCTAATCGATTTACTCCATTTCGATTCAACTTAATTCAAATCGATTAACTTAACTCAAATTGATTAACTCCTTTCGAATAACTAAATTCGATTTAACTCTAATTGAATAACTAATATTCAATTAACTCTTACGTGTTTAACTCTATTTGAATAAGTAATTCAAATCACTCTAATGTGTTTAACTCTATTCAAATATCTAATTCGAATAACTCATTTCGAATAACTAAATTCGATTAACTCTTTTAACTTTACTAGAATAACTATATTCGATTAAAACCTTCTTTCGAATAACTATATTCGATTAACTCTTCGACTAACTCCTTTGGATTAACTAACTTCGAATAACTCCTTTGGATTAGCTAACTTTGAATAATTCCTTTGGATTAACTAACTTCGAATAACTCCTTTGGATTAACTAACTTCGAATAACTCCTTTGGATTAACTAACTTCGAATAACTCTTTTGGATTACTAACTTCGAATAACCAATATCCGATAACTACTCTTCGAATAAATAATATTCGGTAACTCTTCTCAAATGAATAACATTTGATTCCTCCACTCGAATAAACTATATTCGATTACTCTTCCCTCGAATACACTACATTCGATAACTCTACTTCGAATAAGGGATATTCGACAACTCTAAATCGATTAACTCTACTTGGGTAACTCTAACTGGTCAACTCTAACTGGTCAACTTTAACTGGTCAACTTTAACTATTTATCTTTAACTGGTAAACTTTAACTAGTTAACTCAAACTGTTTATCTTTAACTGGTAAACTTTAACTAGTTAACTCAAATGGTTTAACCTAACTGGTTAACTCAAATGGTTTAACCTAACTTGATTTACTTGTCTCGATTAACTGAACTAATCCACTTAGTTTAACTTAGTTAATTCACTTTGATTAACTGTAACCGATTTACTTAGTTCAACTCAGCTAATTCACTTTGATTAACCCAACTAATTTACTTCGATTAACCAATTAGTTTAACTTGACTAATTCACTTAGTTTGACGCAACTAATTCACTTTGATTTACAAATTAGTTTAACTTAACTAAGTCACTTAGTTTGACGCAACTAACTCACTTTGATTTACCAATTAGTTTAACTTAACTAATTCACATCGATTAACCACTTAGTTTAACTTAACAAATTCACTTCGATTAACTCGACCAATTCACTTGGTTAACTTGACCAATTCACTTGGTTAACTCCTATTTATTTAACAAATAAATATCTCCTTTAGTTTAATTCTATTTATTTAATCTCTAAATAAATATCCTTTATATTTCTTTTAACGAATATAATTCCTTTATATTTTGATTAACAAATATATCCCCTTATATTCGATTAACATATATATTCCCTTGTATTTGATTTACAAATATAATTCTTTTATATTTGTTTTTACCAACTATATTCCTTTATATTCAGAATCCTTTTTCTTATATATATATATATATATAATATCCCTTGATTTTATATAATTAAACTATTTTCAAAATATACTTTGAAAACCCCTCTCCTACATTCTGGTATTTCTCATGGTATTTAACACACCATATAACAACGATAAATATCGTCCTACCACACATAATCACATAGATTATATACATCACATTATATATCACAATATAAAAATCACAGTAAAATAACTGTTGAGGAATCCAGTTGGATTCCTCCAACCTGTTTCCCTGCACCACAGATGTTAGACAACACTAATATAATATTCTGATAAACAGAATCAACACATAACTATTTGACGGTTTATATATATACATATATATAAAATCTCTACTAACTGACTAGCAGTTCAATCAAACGGTCAATATACAGTCAAACAGACAATATCTAGCAGTTCTAAGAATACACTGTAAAAATAGAACTATTTAGAGTTTGTGAGATTTACTCACCTTGGCGCGTTAACCGTTAAATAACGATTTGCGTCATTTGATTATACCCGGCGCTTCAATTTCCTAAAACTGTAATGTGCTCCAAATTATGTCGGACTGATTCGATAGTGTAGTAATTTCTAATATGATTCCATTGGCACCTGGTTCGCGTTATTCGTAGCCCAAACCCACCATCAACATTTGATCCGCAACCCGGTTTCCTTCTCCACGTGAAACAAACTTGCTGCATGAAGCGCTTGCTTTCCATGAAATGAATCGTTCCACATCATTCGTGATGCTGTGTTGGAGAGCCCAACTAACTACGTTGTTTAACCGAACACGTCTGGTTGTTTATATATGTAAAGAAAATAGCAATACTTGATAAAAGTTTAGCGGCCATTCACTCATGATTTGCATTCCATGTCCCCATGCTTTCCAGTATACACAAATTTCATCACCTTTTCACTATACGTGCACCGCTTCCGTTATTCACTCTCCTTGCTGCTTCGAATCAAAGGCAACCACATCAATCTCCATCTTTTTCATTGAAACATTTGAACCTCCTGTACCCTTCCTTGCATGCCCCTGATGCCACATTTCATCATCATTTTTTTTATGTTGATCCATTTGTTAGTGGAATAATCATTAGATTAATACCCCATAATTACTTCATTTCCTTCCAGTAACATCGACCCTCAAATTTCAACCAACTCGTCCACTTCAACTCATCACCAACGCCTCTTAGGACCACCGCGTACCACCACCTCCTCACCGAAGATGACCCCCTTCAACAGCTTCCCAACGCCATGCATATACACATCCCACATGAAATCTTCTTTTATTCCACCTCAGATCCACATATATACGTTGCCCCTCTTCTTGTTCACGCACACACTACTGGCGCTCAACCCCATGACCGAACTTCTTTCTCAAAACCAACTTTAACAAAATGGCCTACTTCGTTTTATAACCACTTTTCTCAAAACAGTACCGCCCCGATTAAACCTAACGTCTCCCCCTTGTTTCTCCATTTTTCTGCAAGTATACCACTCCAACTACTCTTGCAAACCTTCCCGTTCTCCTTCCAGCGCGTTCTGTGAGTTTTGGTGCGAATGGAACAATGATGGAGCTCGAAAATATCATCAACGGGAAACTCTTGTTAGTTCAGTATATATATGGGAGAGCTGACTTAGTAGCTTAAGGAAGAACAGTCGTTTGTAAGCGGTTTAGGATTTAAGGAGTATTATACGAGTTTATTTAGAGACGTGGTTCAGCGGACTCCAACGGAATTTTTGTGGTTGAGGAAAATGGCGTACGTGTCCTCTTTTGATCCAAGAAGGTTGGGATATTTTAGGGTGGATATTATAAAATTTAACGTACCTCGTTTCATAAAATTCCCTCTACGTATAGACTGAAATAAAAATACCATTGTATTCAGTAAGGTGCCACGATCCCAGAAATGTGATAATACCAGTAGGTTGACTCATATTTTGAAACCTCAAAATGTTGATTTCAGGGTGCGAAATACCCCAAATAAAAAGTTGCTGATTTAATTAATTAAAAATTACAGTAAAATTCTAAAAAATTAATTATCGATATGTCTCAAAAGAACCACGTCTAAATTCAAATCCCATATCAAGTTATATTGAAAAACCCTTTTATAACGCATATAAAGCGTCGCAAATTATAAAGGAATTCCACAGCGACTTTTCTAGAATTTGATTTGGACATAACTCAAAATCTACACGACGAAATCCTGATTTTTCTCTTCCACTAGAAAGATATACTCCACCAGCTCCACATGTTTCTTGTTTCACAGAAATCCGGCTTAAAACGAATCATGTACATTCAGTTGAAGTTCAAATCGCCAAATTTCAAACTGCCGCGACGTTTTCAGGTTCGTTTTAATTATAATTATAAATTATAAGTTCGAACGTTGTATTTTAAGTTATCGATATCGCCAAATCGATATATAAATAATTAAATAAATTAATTATTCGACAGCTAACAAAACGCGCCATTACATACCAGTATTTGGGTAATAGTGGACAGGCTCACTAAAAGCACTCACTTTATACCTGTTAAGAACAGGAGGACTGCCTCATCGTTAGCATCCATTTATCTTAAAGAGGTAGTTCGACTGCATGGAATACCCTCCAGCATAGTAAGTGATCTAGACCCTATCTTTACGAGCGAGTTTTGGAAGAGTTTGCAAGAGGCTGTAGGCACACAGCTATGCTTAAGCATTGCTTATCACCCTCAAACCGATGGTCAGACAGAAAGGGTGAACAGAGTATTAGAAGATCTCTTGAGATTGTGCATTCTTGATTTTGGGGGAACATGGGAGGATCACCTTCCTTTGGTGGAGTTCGCCTACAGCAATAGCTACCAAGCCACCATAGGCATGACACCCGTTGAGGCTTTATATGGAAGACCATGCCGATCACCAACTTGTTGGTGGGAGTCTATAGACAAGCTCGTACTTGGGCCTGACATGATCAGAGAAACTTCAGAGAAGGTGAACTTGATACAAAGACGAATGAAGATCGCATAAGATAGACAGAAGTCCTACGCTGATAAAAGAAGGACCGACCTTGAGTTTGAGGTCGGGGACAGAGTTTTTCTTAAAGTATCTCCTTTGAGGAATGTCGTTCGCTTTGGGTCCGTAGGAAAATTGGCACCAAGATTTGTAGGTCCATTTCCTATCATTGAGAGGATTGAGAAGATGGCTTATAAAGTAGAGCTTCCTAAAAGATTGGCTGGAGTACATAATGTCTTTCATGTCTCTCATCTATGAAAGTGCTTACATGAGTCTGCGGAAGTTGTGGAGCCAAGCATACTGGAGGAAATAGCAGTGGAACGAGAAGCAACGGTGAGAAGAGTTCCAACTCGTAACTTGGGTACAGAAGTAAAAAATATACGTAATCGTGATGTCAAGCTAGTTAAAGTACAATAGAGTGATGCTAAGGAAGACGCGACGTGGGAGACTGAGGACAAGATACGCGCAGCCAACCCTTATCCTTTTTAGGGTACATTCTTGATCTCTTTTTCATAAGTTTATGCATGCTTGTATATCTCGTTCCTATTCTTGATCCTTAGGTAGAAACCAATGGATGCAAACATGTATTTGAAACATGTTATGATTGATGGTTGCAAGTGGTTGCTCGTGGATGCATACACACACACACACACTAGGTACTAGATCGGCTCAGTCACTTTCATATTGCATATGCATATATGAATTTATATATGGATTGAAACTTGATGTGTTATCATGTGGACGTTGCATTAGTATGAATGATTGTGCACTCATATAGAAGTTACAAAATATAATTAGGAATAATTGCATACATGATGGACTCATAGCACTGACATGATTCGTATCAAGGATGTCAACTGAATCAGTAGACCGCCTGATTTTGCATTAGATAAGGACATATGCACACACTATGCATATGATCATGAAAGCATTAGAAGTCTTTTAAGGACAATGGATGCCTGTGATTGATGGTTGAGTAGATGGATGTTGGATGTTAGGATACATTCTTCTTAACTTAGAGATTTCGGGGACGAAATCCTTTAAGGAGGGGAGAATGTAACACCCCGTATTTTCTGTGAATTTTAAAATTAGCAAATCCAAGAACACTTAATTTTTAGAAGAATAATTGAGGGAAATGGGTTACGCTATTGTGTTCGTCTCGGAATTTTGCTTGAGATAGAGTCCGAGTTTGCGTGAATCGGACTGCGTATGAAGAAGTTATGGAGTTCAGAAGATTTCGTGAATAAACAAAAAATAATAATTAAATAATAAATCCAGTTCAAAATTCAAAATTCGGACAGAACAGGCTGAGCGGGAAAATTCCTGCTCAGGGTGTCGACCCTCCCAGGGGGAGTCAACATAGGTGTCGACCCCCTATAGGGCAGTCGACATAGGTGTCGACCCCCTTGTAGGGAGTCGATCCCTTTTGAGATCTGCTTCCTGTGACGAATTTCTGTAGTCCTAAGCTGATGTGGCCTTGTCTGATTGGTCAATGACTAATTTCTGAGGTTTAAGGGCATATGTGTCGTGCTATGATTGGCTGGATAACACATCTCTTTGATTTGATGGCTCTGATTTCTCCTAGACTAATCTAAAGGCTAGAATTAATCCTTGACATCTATATATACTTAGCCAAACCTAGACCCTAACCTCATAACCCTAAGACTATGGTGTCGTCATGTCGTTCATCTACAAGCCAGCATAGCCTCCTTCATCTTCTCCTAACTAGAAAAATAAATCCAAACTAGTAATTGATTAGAAGAACTTCAAAACAAACGTCTACATCAAAGGATAGCTTTTCAAATTCAGAAATCAGATCCCAGAATACAAGATCCGACCTTTTTCTGTAAGTTTAGTTATTATTTAGATTTAAACATCTAATAGTAATCATGGCTATAATAATCGGATCTAGAACGATGCCTAATTCTGATTCGTGCCTATCCTTTTGTCTAATATAAAATGCTTGTGCCTATGAGATTATTGTGATTGATGTAATGGCACCTATCATGCCTAAGAGACTATTGGACTGACATAATAGAACCTATCATGCCTATGAGACTGTTGGACTGACATAATAGAACCTATCATGGCTATGAGACTATTGGACTGACATAAATGAACATATCATGCCTGTGAGACTGTTGTGATTGATAGGATGGAAATTTTCATGTTGTACAACCTATTCCTATGAGACTATTGTGATTTATTAAACGGGACTTATTATGTTGTACATTAAATTAGTAATTCTCTTAAGTCCAATTCTATCTAGTATTTATACCTATGGTGTGAATTGCTTAGCTTGTCTACACATAATGTTAATGTACAACATTGAAACATGATTCTTGAATTTGGTACATCTTTACATGCCTATTTTTCCTTATGTCAATTCTTATGCTCCTCTATTTTTCACCTTTTTACTTGCTTTTGTGAATACTAAGTTCATTCGGAACTTAGATTGAATCTCGTTGTACGTGCGATTATAACACAGGGAAAATTGGGTATAACTTAATTTAGTAAATTATGGGCATAGCTTGGGAATGTGGCATAAACTTGTATTTACTAGACTTGTGGAAAATTTGACACATAGATTTGGACACATATGACAAATATGTAAATTTGCGAAAGATGAACATGCCTAACCCGAGGTTAGATTGAGTTGAAGCGTAAGACTGCCCAGAACCGCCCAGCACATCCAGCTACCGCAACAATATAAATCTAATGTGAGAGGTTAGCGCATTAAGCCTAAAAACCCGAGGTTAGACTGAGTTGCGGTGTAAGACTGCCCGGAACCGCCCAGCACGTCAAGCGACCGCAACAATATAGATTAATGTGAGAGGTTGGTGCTTTAATGAATGAATTAAAGCTAAGGAACAGACAAACCAAGAATGGTAGGGTTAAGTTAATTAAGGCAACACTTAACCAATACAACATGTTAGCAAAACAGATGGGTGAGGTTAGGTAAATTTTGAGAACACTTAACCGTTATAACATGTTGATTAGGAAACCCTAGTAATGGGGACCCATTTCAGCAGTAACCCACATAGATGTATCACGGTACCCTGAACTAGGCAGGGTGGGGCACGATTACTAGGCTGATTATAAGCGGTCAAAAGAGCGGCGGGTGGTGTAGCAGTGTAGTTCCGACGGAATATGGGCATGCACGTATTGCGGAGTGGAAAAGCAGGCACTGGGCATCAGTAGTATACACTGTGCATCTTGAATCGTGTTGGGTTGCCATCATGGGAATTGATACATCCCATGATTGGGGCCATCACAGGTATCTACACACGATCGGGGCCGAATGACACAAGTTAGAAACACATGCGAGTAGAAGTCGATCGGGAAAGGGATCACTTTGTTATGAACAAATGATGGTAGTTGAAACATTCGTAGTAGGTGTAGAGAAATGGAAATGAGTGCGATAGTATATTCAGTTTATCTTGCCTTATCTTATGTTATCTTATTTCTGTGGTATTTTCCTATATTCAGTTTATTCATGTCATGATTCATTTACCTGTTTACATGTTGAATAATCACTGGACTTACCAGACTTATGTCTAATCTGTTTTCTTTCACCTCTTTTTCTTCCGTCCCCCCTCCCCCGCCCTAGGTCCGCAGGGAGGGAATACTTCAGCTTAGTGCAGACTTTTTCCAGTTCTAAGAGAGTAGATGTATTGCTTGGATTCTCTCTTCTTGGGCTATGGCTGTGGTTACATTTTATTGGGGATTTATGCTGCTTTACTACTGTTTTATGCTTCTTTATGTAGTTGGAGTTTTAAATCAAGACAAATGTTTCATTGTAATAATTTAGAAGTATGATTTTGAGACAATGCTTGTAATGTTTTGAATGAACCACGCTATTTATGAAACGATTTCAGTTTTCCGCTGTTTATATGTCTGTCTTGTAAATTATTTGTGTCTTTTACCTAAAATGCTTCACCAAAGTTAATGCATTCCCTTTGTGAGTGACCTTAACGGAGGTGGGGTGTTACAGATGGACACGAATATATTTAAATATGTAAAGCCGTGTTGATTAGTTACGTGTTATTTTGACGCGGATGATATTTATATTGATTTTATTCATTTTTATAATGAATATCGAAAAGGAAGTGATTTCAAAATCTAATGTTTTGAAAATACTATCATTTATATATCGATGATATGGAATATTCAATTTTTATTTGAAATTGAATATGAAGTTGAAATCGTTTTGAAAATGAATTGAAAACGATTTATAAATTATGTTTTAAATGGAAATCGACGAAATATATATAATATATATATTATATATATAATGGCCTGAGTAGAACGCGTCGCGCCACGGTAGTTCATGAATTTCGACCATTGACTTCGAACGGACATTACGGGAGATCCGACCGTCGGATTCTCCTAAAACCGGAACCGTTGGGTTCGTATTGAAAAGAGCTTTCCAACTAGAAATTTGAAATATAATGGTTGGATTTGGAATTATGTCCAGATCAAATTTGGAAAAGGTTGTTGTAAGTGCAGTTTAATGGCCGTTTATTGAAATCGACTGCACGTGCCTTGATAAAATTATTAAAAATATCGATAATTTGGTTAAAATCATAATAAATGATTCAGAAAGAATTAGGATGAAAAATTCCATATTCGAAAAAAAAAATATTTTTATCGAAATGAACTAGTTATAAACTAGAATTATAAATCCAATATTTTTTTAAATAAATAAATTGGATTTAAAATGGTTTTAAAAATAACCAGAATTTCCAACATATGAATTGGAATGGATTTGAATCTAAATTATCTTCGAAATATTTCGATATTGGATTCCGGGATTATTTGGATATTGTGGAGGAATTTGGAAGTTATATATCGTTATTCCAATATTATATTTGTTGGTTTCAGAATTTGATATTGAATATAAGCCGATATATTTTCTATTCAGAGCTTTGTATTTAATATCAAATTAGATTTTGGGTTGTCATGAATTGTATTTTAAATGACACTGTTCTTAAACCCAGTTGAGAAAAGAGTAATTTTTTTATTGAGATTTAATGAAGTCACCAATTAATTAATATTTAATTGGAATAGAATTGAAATTTGTTTTTGGGTTTATCGTGAACAGTGTTTTAAATTACACTTTTCTTTAACCCGGTTAAAAATGTAATGTGAATTGGGTTTATTGTGAATTGTTTTTTAACGACATTCGTTCTTTAACCCGATTTACAGTGAAATGAGATTTGGAATTTATAAATCTTTTTATTAAGATTTAACGGGAATTTTCCAAAGTAACGTTTTCCAATTTAATATATTAAATTGGAATTGAGTGGAATTCGATTGATAATAATCGAAGTGAACTTCTGTGGAGGAAGGTTGTTAATATATATGGAATTTAAAAGGCTTGGTCGTTATTCCATTTATATTATTGGTCGGATATGGAAATTGATATTGATTATATATTGATTTGTTTTCCGTGAAGATTCCATTATTAATGGATTGGGATTTTGGGTTTATCATGAACTATGTTTTAAATGACATTAGTTCTTTAACCCAGTTAAAGGCATGATTACATGTCTGTCATTGTATTTCGAACTGTATGGTTGATCTCTGCTAAATATATATTTGTTTGGTGGCGGAGGATTTATTCTCTTGCTTAACACCCTTCTCTGAGACGTACGAGCTTAGAGGTTATATATTGGCAGAAATCAATAGTACGGTGTAGATTGTCGATGCGACATGTTTGTATTTCCAAAGTTAAATAATCATTAACATTGATTTTTGGGAAGATTAAAAGTAAGTGGAGTTTTAATAAATCTTTAATTAGATTGAAATGTTGACTGATAATTTTAATTGTCAAATTTGGGAAATGATCGAGAGTGGAGTATCACCAGTTTTGCTCCAAGCGATAGTTAAATCTTTAATTAGTTTTGAATGGAAAACGTTAATTAAATTTACCGATAACACTATGTTGTTAGTTATGAGGTAACACAGTTTTGCTCCATGGGATGAATAGGTTGGGATTGGGAAATTAAATAAATGGTTACTTCGGTAATGTGCGCTAATCCCGACTAGTTTGGAAAACCATAACATGATTTGAATTGACATCCAAAGGAAGATTAAAGAATAAATTTTAAACAATTTATCTTTGATAAAATTAATGGGAACTTTTCCCTAAGAATGTGAATATTTGAATAAACGAATATTATGGATTGGAATGAGGCGTATGTTGTGTTCGTGTAGCACTTGGTTATAATATACGCGAGTTATTCAGAAAGGCCAGGTTTATCCCATTCTGAATAACTGATACGACGATAAGTCGAAGATGGAGACGGTGGTTGAAGACCCGAGGTCTTCATATCGTTTGGATGATTACTGATGTCTTGATTGGGCTGTACACCCAAGACAAGGTGATAAGTGGTGATCGTCCAGGCGTACTTGGAGATCGACCGGATATGCGAGGGCCTCGCTCCTGTGTTGGACATATGGAACGAGGAATAAGGTGCCTCCGGTTTTGTTCAGACCCAGAACAAACTTGTAAATGGATGTGTGTCTGACCTCGGATTTCATTATGTATGATCGATAGACGTCGGTCGCATAGCGTGAATTGCCTGTGTGGTATGCTGAGACGAAAATGATCAAGGTTTCTGTTGAAAAGCAGAGTCTTGTGGTTGATGATCAAAGCATGGCTTTGAAATAGCATAGCTTTATGTAGCGTTAATTCGTGAGCCTCACATCCCGGTGTGAACCAAAAATAGGATAGGACCTCAGGGAGGACATGCGTTTCCTTCTAGTTAGGAGTGGTGTCCAGGTTTTGCACGCCCAGACATTTTACTTATGTGGATGATGGATAGCGAGGCGCCTCGGATATAACGGTCACTACAATGCCGATGGTTTTGTCAGAACATGACCAGTTTATGCCCCATAGGGCGGGGAAACACATTGTTCAGGCATTTTAATCCACTCTGTATGGACCGGCCCTGACGCTCCAAGGGCCCACCTGTGTCTAGGCCCTAAGACATGGTAGGCTAGATTGTCTCAAAGCAGTGAGGATAATCCCTTGCCTCGGTTCACAGATGGAATCAAATTTCCAATATGACATTTCGGTTTTAGTTGTAATCCTATATATGGCGACATAGTGGGATGGGGCGCTTACGCCGCCTATGATTGATACATTTATATTTGAAGTTAATTTCTTCACTTATATTAATAATAAAAGATACATTTCACGTATCAAGCATTATTTGGCTATTATATGGTAAAACCCTATCCTCTGGCTTGCGTTGCATTGTGTGATGGGACGTGGGTCTTATAATAACTTCATTTTATTTGATTAGCATTGCGTTGTTGTTTTATGCACTGGTATTCTTAGGAGTAAACCCGTTCCGTGTTACACGGTGTAGTCCTTTGATTTACTTTATTTTTAAAGTAAAGATATAATAACTGTTTTAGTTCTCACACCAGTCACATGACTGACCTAGAGTTTATTGTTTTAACCTTAACTCCGGGTGCCCCTATTTTCCACACGGGCAGCTATTAGTTTTGGTTTTGCAGATTTATATTCACAGGATCCTAGTTTACGGCCGGAATGGTATTCAGAAAGCTCGATATCCGTGTATCTCTTTCAGTTGTGTTTTGTATTATTTTTCCGCTACTATGAATATAAATGTAACCTAAATCTCTGATATTTATCAAATTTGTAATATTTATTCATACTCTGTTATATTCTTGTATTCTGATGGAATTGTTGTAATAAGCAATGAAATATTCTTCTGTTTGTGTTCTGATTCGTCGTGTTTTCAACTCATTCCGGGCTTTCCTTTATGGGAAAGTTCGGGTCGTGTCACCATCGGTTTGAAACTGGCGGCGAGGCTGAAGGAGTGAGAGAGAGCTAGGGTTTCTTGAGTTATATATATAAATATTAATAATTTAATAATATTTTAATTCGTAAATTATCTGTTTAATGTTACAAACTCCAAATCAAACCCAACGACTGTCGGCCCTAACCAAACACCCCCATTCCGGACATAATGGGATATGTTTCGTAAGCCAATTCGACTGCTTCGTTCAGTTTTATCAAAATTAAAATAAAACCAATATATATTTGAATTTGAACATACATTTTAATTTACCAAGGCCACATACTGACTCCAAAAATTCCAGAAAAATAAATCTAGCTATGTTTTGACGATACGATCCTAAATAAACCGATTTCGTCGAATTTGGAGACCGTTTAATAAATGGCCATTTTCTGGTCGATTAAATTCAATTTGAATTGACCAAACGCGTCTAAATTCACCGTGCTCACATATTAATTCCAAAAATTATGAAATTTGAAACATAGCAATAATTTGACATTCTAGATCCCAAAAAAAGTGGTTTCATCGAAAACGGAGGCCGTTTGTAAAATGATTATTTTTAAGGGCTATGTATTACTTAAAATATGTATAAATTCCATAACAACTATTTTAAATTTTAAACTAGACATAACTTTCAATCTATATTATGAAATCTGAATTTTTCACATTCGTTAGAAATATATTGTTAAACAGATTCAAATGTTTCTAGTTTTCCTGAAATTTGATTTATTTTGAATCTTGTACATTCAATTGAAATTCGAAATCGAAATTTCAAACTACCACGCCATTTCATGCTCGTTTTATAATTAAAATAAATTTATTCATTCTAACTTCGATTTAAATAAATTTTTAGTCGTTATTATTTAAATTAAATCATTTTAAATATTCAAAACCCATTAAAATAGCTAAAATAGAAATTTTAAATTGGTTCCGAAAATCCGGGTTGTTACAATCTCCCCCTACTTAAAATATTTTTGTCCTCGAAAAGGAATGGAGCTGAAAGTTGTTTAACTAACCAACTCAACTTTCTTTCTGGCTTTCGTTCTTCAACTTTTTAGTTTCTAAGAATTTTTTAATTTCTCAAAAATTTGGCTAACACCCTAAATTTTCGAAAAATTTCACCATAACCTCCTTTGTACGGGTTGATATTTAAAACCGCAACTTGCCTCACAGGGCCCTCATCAATCCAAAAGAAAAAGAAAAAGCCAATCAGCTCATAAAATCATTAAAACCCAAGAAATACAGTAAATATGTACCTATTTGTTGGGCATACAATTTTATTCCTCTTCTTAGCTTCCATGCTATGACCTGTTCAACATATATGCATGTACATGTATGCAATTTCAACCAATTTTCAATTCTGTTCAGAATTTGATTCGATTTGGGTAAATTTACCTTTCATTCACATATGGGTTTTATCATTCCAATATTTTTTTGTTAGTTATACTAATAATCAAACAACACAACCAGCAATCAATTAGTTGATTAAAATTTTCAAATATATCTTTAATATAATCAAAAGTCATATTTTTAGTGCCAAATCACAAAAATAAATTCCAACTAAGTTTTGTTCTCACACCAGTCAATTGGAAATATATAGATATCCCACTTTCGAAACTCGAACATAAACACCGATAATGTTAGCAATCATCAGAATCATCTCTGGGCGACTAGAGTGTGATTCTATATCTACCCAGTATACTTAAGACTTCATACACACGTGGATCAGACGTATATTAAAAATTTCTTTATACCCGATATTCCAAAATCAATTTAAAATAAAGTACTCAAATACGTATAATAAGGTTTAAATTTTCAAAATCAAACTTGTTTTTTTATATATAAATAACACTCTTCTAACTCATTCTAATGTATTACTAACCCTATCTCTAACGAGTAATTCTTATAGGACATTATTAATCCAATCTCTGATGAGTTCTTTTGTTCGGTTCTAATGTGTCTTGTTCTCTAGCTCTGTAAACCAAAGCTCTGATACCAAACTGAGATGACCCAAACTTCCCTTTACGGGAAAGCCTGGATTGAATTGAGAACACGACACATCAAAACATGAACAATAGAACATTTCATTGCTATTACAACAATTTACATCAGAGTACAAGATGTCAGAGTATAAATGAATAATATACAACGGAAAAATATCAGATATTTAAATTACAAAGCAACAGAAAAATAATACATAACACAACTGAAAGAAATACACGAATATAGAGCTATCCGAATATTGCTTCAGCTGGAAATCCAGGATCCTATGAAAATAATATCTGCAAATACCAAAACTACTAGCCGCCCGTGTGGAAAATAGGGGAACCTAGAGTTTAGGTAGAAACAATAAACTCCGAGTCAGTCATGAGACTGGTGTGAGAACTAAAACAGTTATTAGCTTTTATTTTAAAGTTAGGTAAATCACGAGACCACGTCGTATAACATGGAACGGGTTTATCCCCCATGAACACCAGTGCATAAAAATAACAGCGCAATACAGAAGAGAAAATTGAAGCTATTATAAGACCCAGGTCCCATCACACAATGAACGCAGCTGAGGATAGAGTTTTCCCTTATAATAGCCAATTATGCTTGATACACGAAATTTCTTCTTTTATTATTACTATAAGTGAAGAAATCAACTTCAAATATAAATGTATCAATCATAGGCGGCTAGGTACCATTATATTATGTCGCCACACATATATATATATATATATATATATATTTACAACTAAAACCGAATTTCACGTAATGGAAATTGGGTTTCCATCTATGAACCGAGGTAAGGGATTATCCACACTGATTTCGAGACATTCTAGCAAATGCCTCAGGATCCCCCGCAGTGAACCCCTTGGATCTTCATGGTCAGTCATCCGTCGATGATTAGTTAGACCATAAACTATATGTTAGCCGGTTCTATCGAACCTCCAAAATGGTCAGTCCAGTTGACCACGTCGAGAGCCATTTAAGGACTTACCTCACTTCCTAGGTACCTCGTCTATCTGTCATAATAATATGCAACATCCACATGAGTAAGAAGTCTGGGCTCCATACCATGATGTTACTCATAGCTAGAACTAACATATGTCCATTTCCATGCAGTCACTATCCCGTTTTTGGTTCATACCTGGGTGTGAAGCTCGCGAATTAACGCTACACAAAGCTATGCTATTTAAAGCCGTGCTTTGATCATCAACCACACGACTTTTCTTTTCAACAAAAGCCTTGATCATTTGCATCTCAGCTTGCCACACTGTCATTCCGTACCGTACCACCGATTTCCACCAATATATAACTTCAAGCTTGTACGTCTCAGAGAAGGGTGTTAAGCAAGAGAATAAATTCTCCGCCACCAAACAGATATATATTTAGTAGAGATCAACGATGTAGTATAAAGGAATAAATGTCAGACCCACCATCCATTTTCAAGTCCGTTCTGGGTCTGGACGAAACCGGAGGCACCTTATTCCTCGTCCTATATGTCCAATACAAGAGAGAGGCCCTCGCATATCCAATCGATCTCTAGGTACGTCCGGACGATCACCACTTATTACCTGGTCTTGGGTGTACATCTCAATCAAGACATCAGTAATCATCCAAACGATGTGAAGAACTCCAGTCTTCAATCACCGTCTTCATCGTCGACTTATCGTCGTATCAATTATTTAGAATGGGTCAAACCAGGTCTTTCCGAATAACTCGCATGTCTTATAAACAAGTGCTATAAAAACATAATATACGCCTCATTCCAATTCAGAATATTCTTTTATCCAAATATTTTTTTCACAATTTAAACCAAATTAAGATTTTCCAAACTAGTTGGGATTAGTGCACCTTACTGAAGTAATTATTTATTTACTAATCCCAATCCCAACCTATTCATCCCATGGAGAAAAACTGGTAATACTCCATATCTAACACCCACAGTCTTATCGGTAAATTTAATATAACGATCCGAACTTCCCCGTAAAGGAAAGAACATATTGCTTTGAGAACACGCCACAACGGAACACAGAGAGAAGAACATTTCATATCTTATTACAACAATTCCATCCGAATACAAGAATATACAGGGTATGAAAGAATAAAATACATTCAATAAATATCAGAGATTTACAATACATTACATAGCAGCAGAAAATAATACAAGACACAACTGAAAAGAATATACGGATACAGAGCTTTCCGAATATCATTCCAGCTGCAAATCAGGATCCTGTGAATACCAATCTACAAAACCAAAACTACAAGCTACCCATGCGGAAAATAGGGGCACCAAGAGTTTAGGTTAAAACAATAAACTCCAGGTCAGTCATGTGACTGGTGTGAGAACTAAAACAGTTATTTAAAACTTTTCTTTAAATTAGATATATCAAGGGACTACGCCATATAACACGGAACGGGTTTCCTGCTAAAAATACCAGTGCATATAACAAAACAACGCAATGCTTTTTGGAAAAAATGAAGCTATTATAAGACCCATGTCCTATCACACAATGCAAATGCAAGCCGGGGATAGGGTTTTCCCTTATAATAGTCAAACATGCTTGGTACGTTAAAACAAATCATTTGATATTATTGTAAGTGCATAGTGTATAAAACAACTTCAAATATAAATGTATCAATCCTAGACGGCATGGGTACCATATATCATGTCACCACTACTAGGCTCTACAATCAAAACCGCAAAGTCGCGTAATAGAAGTTGGGTTTTCAGTCTGTAAACCGAGGCAAGGGATCGTCCTCACCACTTCGAGACAATCTAGCCCATGTCTCAGGACCCAGACACAGGTGAGCCCTTGGATCGTCAGGGCCGGTCCACTGATGTGGAATAAAATGTCTGAACACTGTGTTTCCCCGCCCTTTGGGGGCGAAAATGAGTCCTATGACTCCATCGGCTCCACATAGTCACCGATATATCCGAGGCACCTCGCAATCCAACAACCACACAGGTGAAAATAATATAATTGTCAGGGCTGGTAGGTCACTGACACCACCCTAGCTAGAAAGAAACGCATGCCCTCCCTGATGTCCTTTCCCATTTCTGGTTCACAACCAGGGTGTGAGGCTCGCGAATTAACACTACACAAAGCTATGCCACACAGGCGGTGCTTTGATCATCAACCACAAGACTCTGGTTTTCAACAAAAGCCTTGATCATTTGCATCTTAGCATGCCACACAGGCAAACCACTCCATGCAACCGATATCCATCAATAATCAAGAATGATATCCAATGTCAGACACACAGTCCATTTACAAGTCCGTTCTGGGTCTGAACTAAATCGGAGGTACCTTGTACCCCGCATATCCATCGATCTCCAAGTACATATGGACGATCACCAACTGATTCCCTTCTCTTGGGCGTACAGCCCAATCAGGATCATCATTAATTATCCAAACGATGTGAAGACCTCCGGTCTTCGACCACCGTCTTCATCCTCGACACATCGTCGAATCAGTTATTTAGAATGGGATAAACACGGCCCTTCCGAATAACTCGCGTATATAATAAACAAGTGTTACACAAACACAACATACCCCTCATTCCAATTCAGAATATTCTTTTATTCAAATATTCTTATACTTTGGGAAAGGTTCCCATTAATTTTATCAAAGATAAATTCTTTAAATTTATTCTTTAATCTTCTTTTGAATATCAATTCAAACCAAATTATGGTTTATCCAAACTAGTTGGGATTAGCGAACCTTACCGAAGTAATCACTTGTTAAATTTCCCAACCCAACCTATTCATCCCATGAATTAAAACTGGTCATACTTCATATCTAACACCTTGGTGTTATCGGTAAATTCAATTACCATTTCACGTTCAAATCTAATTAAAGATTTAACTATCGCCTGGAGCAAAACTGGTGATACTCCATTCTCGATCATTTTAATCTAATTAAAGATTCATTAAAACTCCACTTAGTTTTAATCTTCCCAAAAATCACTATCAATGATTCTTTAACTTAGGAAATCATATCCTGTCTTTAACTGGGTTAAAGAACCAATGTCATTTAAAACACGGTTCACTATAAAGCCAAAATCACATTCCATTCCATCAGCCTTTAACCGTAAATTAGCAAGTGAACAATTCCCTAAGTAATAACCCCGAAGGCCGAAACCAACATCAAATCAATACCCAGGAAACCATTCAACTTAACTAATCTTCAGTTAGCTTATGATTTTCTTAACTTCGTTGGGTCTAAGAACAGTAATATTAAAGATACCGTTCACGACAACCCAAAATCACATTCCATTTACAATGGAATTTTCATGGAAAACAAATCGATATATATAATCGATATAAACTTCCATATCTGACTAATAATATAAAAGGAATAACGGTAAAGCCTTCTAAATTCCAGATATATTAGTTGTCTTCCTCCACAGAAGTTCAATTCGATTATTACCAAATCGAATTCCATTCCATTCCAATTTATTTTATTAAATTGGAAAACTTTACTTCGGAAAATATCCTTTAAATCTTAACAAAAGATTTATAAATTCCAAATCACATTTCACTATGAATCGGGTTAAAGAACGAATGTCGTTAAAATACAGTTCACGATAAACCCAATTCACATTCCATTAATTATCGGGTTAAAGAACAAGTGTTATTTAAAACACCATTCACGATAAACCCAAAAATCAATTCAAATTCAATTCCAATTAAATACCATTTAATTGGTATACTTCATTAAATCTAAGTAAAAAGATTTAATCTTTTTCTCAACTGGGTTTAAGAACAGTGTTAATGAAGACACCATTCACGACAAACCCAAATCCCATTTGATATTAAATACAAGGCTCTAAATAGAAAATATATCGGCTTATATTCAATATCAAATTCTACGACCAACAAATATCGTATTGGAAATAATGATATAAATATATCTTTCAAATTTCCATAATAATATCTGTATAATCATGAAATTCAACATCAAAATATTCCAAAGACAATTTCGATTCAAATCTATTCCAATTCAATTATTGGAAATTCTGGTTACTTTTAAAACCCTTTCAAATCCAATTTATTTATTTTAAAAATAATTGGATTATAATTCTAGTTCAAAACTAGTTCATTTTGATAAAAATCTATTTTTATCTTTTCAAATATGGAATTTTTCATCCCAATTCTTTCCAAATCATTTCTTATGATTTTACACAAATTATTACTATTTTTAATAATTTTATCATGGCCCGTACAGTCGATTTCCATCAACGGCCATCGAACTGCGCTTACAGCGACCTTTTCCAAATTTGATTAGGACATAATTCCAAGTCTAGCCATTAGATTTCAAATCTCTAATATTCTTAGAAAGCTCTTGTAACAACCCGGAAATGCGAGCCAATTTAAATTTTTTATTTTGGCGAATTTAGCGAATTTTGATTATTTAAAATGAATTATTTTAAATAATATCGACGAGAAATTTATTTTGAATAGAATTCGAACGTATATATTTATTCGAATCGTCGTTAGAATATAAAAATTTATTTTAAATTATAAAAGGAAATGAAAATTGCGCGGTAGTTCGAAAATTCGATTTCAAAGTTCAAATGAATGTACATGATTCAAAATAAATCGGATTTTAACGAAACCAAAAATATTAGAATCTATTTGTGAATATCTTTCCAACGAACCCGAAAAATCAAAATTTCATAGCGGGGATAAAAAGATATGTCTAGTTGAAAATTCTGAATAGTAGTTATGGAATTCTGGCCCTTAAAAAAATGGGAATTTTGCAAATGACCTCGGATTTCGACGAAACCACTTTTGTTGGGTCCGTGATGTAAAGTTATTGCTAGATTATAATTTTCATAATTTTTCGAATCAATATGTGAGCGTGGCAAAGGAAAATGTGTTTGACCAGTTTTAGTTGATTTTAATCGACTGGAAAATGGCCATTTTTCAAACGGTCTCAGAATTTGACGAAATTAGTTTTCTTAGGACCGTATCGTCAATACGAAGGTAGAAAATATTTTTCGGGAATTTTTCGAGTTAGTATGTGACCCCGGCAAATTGAAATGCACATTCAAATTCAATATATAGATTTATATTTTGATTTTGACGAAAACTGATCGAAACATTCGAATCAGCTTACGATACATATCCCATTGTGTTCGGAACGGGGGTAATTAGCTATGGACGATAGGCTGTGGGCTTGATTTCGAGTTCGAAAATAAAAGTTACTTTTTGGAGAGATAATTAAATAAAAATTAAATTAAATATATATGACTCCCCCCTTCAGTTCTCTCTCCCCGATTTCATTTTAAAAAGAAAAAAAACAAACGAACGGAGGGCACTCCTCGTCGCCCAACCACCACAATCGCCATCGAGGGTCCCTCGCGCGCCGCCCTCTCTGGCAGCAGCTCCACCCCCGCGCCTCCTTCTCCATCCCCTCCTCTGATCGATCGAGCCACTATACCCCCCCACCCCCCAAACCGATTTCGAGACCCCATTCGACGCAGTCTCCCCAACCCCCCGAAGCCTGGCCGCATCGACCACCTCCGCCCCGGTCCTCCCTGACTCCTGCGAACTAAAACCCCTGCCTCATCTCGATTTATACAGTAAGTCCCCCTTTGTATTTTTCTTTTTCCTACTTATTTGTTTATTTATTTTAAAGTAATTAGTGTTTAAAATTATAAAATAAAAAAATCAGTTTTTGTTTATAGAAAAGGGTAGAAAAAAAATAGATTTTTTAGATATAGAAAGCGAGGATAAAATTCTGATTTTTATATATGTTTGAATAGCGGATAAAGATATGATTTTTAACATTGCAAAGATATGATTTTTATTTGAAGAAAGATTTGATTTTTATAGCGAAAAGATTAAATCATATTTTGAATGGCGAAATGATTATATTTTGAATAGAGAAAAGATCGAATTTTGAACGTAGAAAAGTTTAGATTTTTTTAGGGAAAATGATGATTTTTGTTAAGATAAAAATTAGATTTTTATCGTGTGAACGGCTTCATAAAAATGTGATTTTTTTTATATGTGTAGCTATATAAAGATGCGATTTTTAGCGTGATAAAAATACGATTTTTATATTATAGAAAGAATAAAAATATGATTTTTATATGGGTGAAGTATTAAAAATATGATTTTTAATATATAGAGCATCATATTAAAAATGTGGTTTTTTAACATGAACAGCGTAAAAAGGATGGCATAGGAATCTCTGGCTAATCGAATCGATCAGAAATTCGGCAGAAATGAGATGGAGGAGTGGAACCCTCGGTGAGAACTTCTCACTTTTAATTTAATTTTCTAGTTAAAATATATACTAGGATGCAGACGGTGTTTAATAGCACTCGACACCTGTCGCCCACAAACCCATTTTCAAATCCAATTTATTTATTTAAAAATCGTTTGGATTATTATTCTAGTTATTAACTAGTTCTTTTCGATAAAAATATATTTTTATCTTTTCAAAACTAGAATTTTTCATTCGAATTCTTTCCAAATCATTTACTATGTTTTTAGATAATTTTCCCATATTTTTAATAATTTTAATATCGCCATTTCGGTCAGTTTCCAATAACGACCACCAAACTGCATCCATAATGACCTTTTCTGAATTTAATTTGGATGTATCTTAAAATCCGACCGTTCGTATTTAAATCGTTTATATCTATTGGAAAGCTCTTTTCAATATGAACCCAATGGTTTCGGTTTTAGGAGAATTCGACGGTCGGATCTCCCGTTACATCAATTTAAAGTTAATGGTTGAAATTCGCGAACGGTCGCTGCGCGGCACGTTCTATTCAGGCCATTATATATATAATATATATATCTTCAATTTCCATTTAAATCATATTTTATGAATTCATTTATAAATTAGTTTTTTAAAAATGATTTCCACTTCCATTTCAATTATAAATCAAAACTGAACATTCATTTATAAGTTCGTTTTAAACTCATTTTAAAACGATTTCAATTCCATTTCGAATTTCAAATCAAAACTGAATATTCCTTAATATATTCATTTTAAATTCATTTTAAAATGATTTCAATTTCATTTCAAATTTCAAATCAAAATTGAATAATCATAATATATTCGTTTTAAATTAATTTTAAAGTGATTTCAATTCCATTTCAAATTTCAAATCAAAATTGAATATTCCTTACTATATTCATTTTAAATTCATTTTAAAATGATTTCAGTTTCATTTAAAATTTCTAATCAAAATTGAATATTCCTTAATATATTTGTTTTAAATTCATTTTAAAACGATTTCAAATTCATTTTAAATTTCAAATCAAAATTTAATATTCCATGTCATTTTAATATTAAAATGATAATAATTTCAAAATATCAGATTTTGAATTCACTTTTTGATATTCATTATAAATGAATAAAATTGAAAAAAATCCCTTTGGTGTTAAAATGGCGTTTAACTTCTTAACACGGCTTCACATTTCAATAGTCATTGAATGTTATTTTAAATTATTCATTAATTCTGAACTGGAATCAAACTCAATCATTAAAAATTCATACAACATCCAGAGTGCAATTTACAACTATATAAGCATTAAAATAAATAAATAATCCTTATATAGTCTGTCAACTCTTCGATTGACATACAGCTAAACAATTGGGATTAGTGTATGTCAAATATCATCACAATACCATGTGGGGTATCAACCAACAAATAGTGTTTATTATTTGTGCAGTTAGGCGATGTGTAAAATAATATTGTCCAAATCAATATCATTAAATGGGTGAACATAAACAAACCGTCTGATTTGTAAATGAATATTTATTTTATTTCAGGAGAGTTTCATATACATTTTATATAAATAATTTTTATATACAACAATATCAATCAATCACACTCCACAATGCAATCCAAACAAATAATCAACCATGGTTTGTACAAAAAGTAGTTTCGGGGCCTTCTAAGCCCTATGTGCATCCTAGTATATATTTAACTGTAAAATATTTAGAGTGAGTAGGAGTTCTCACCTTTGGTTTCCACTCCGTCATTCATTAGCGGATGATTTGGATTTCGTTATGCTTCTAGTCAGTTCCGTCGCAATCTGTTTCACGCTGTATATATATTAAAAATCATATTTTTATAATGCTATATATATTAAAAATCATATTTTTATAATGTTATATATATATATTAAAAACCATATTTATACCTCAATGTTACATATAAAAAATTACATTTTTATACTGTTATCTATATAATAAAAAATCACATTTTTGTATTGTTATCTATATAATAAAAAATCACATTTTATTAATTCTAATTTATTTTAAAAAAACTAAAAATAAATCAATGTTATATATATATATATAAATTTCATTTTTAAAACCCGGTTATTCCATTTTTAAATCACTTTACATATATTAAAAATCCTATTTTTATTCTCTGCTATTATATATAAAAATTACATTTTTATGCTATGGTATTTATATAAAAATCTCATTTTTAACCTACTCTATTTTTATATAAAAATCATATTTTTATTTTAATGTTATTTATATAAAAATTACATTTAGAAACCAATGCTATTTGTATTTTTAAAAACATGTTATTTGTATTTAAATTTAAAAATAATGCTTAATATAAATTTAATAATATTTTTAATTAGACTAAATAAGATTAAATTAACTTCACTGTTCTTTCCAGGTCATTCTTCTTTCTCTCCAGATCTTCAATGAACAAAACTCCTCGCCCAAATCCGTTCACGCACCCACTCAAATGATCGGAGATCGATCCGAGCTCACCCCTCGACGCGCCCTTGTCTCCTCTACTGCCGCCCCCAGTCTCAGTTAGCTCGCACAACCCAGGTGGCCCCAATTTGACTTCGACACGGCGGGTTTTGAGTGAACATTCCGGCCACCAGAAGTCGAGATAACTCATCTCCTCTAATTAACGTGAAGAGCTCGAAAAGTTGTTCTATTTCTGTTTTGGACTGAGGTTCTAATTTGTGATATGTTTGGAGATTTTTGAAGACAAAAATCAGAGCTTATGGGCCATCAGTTTGAAATTGGTGGCGGGGCTGAAGGAGTGAGAGAGAGCTATGGTTTCTTAAGTTAAATATATATATATATATATATTAATAATTTAATAATATTTTAATTCGTAAATTGTCTATTTAATTTTACGAACTCCAAATCAAACCCAACGACTGTCGCCCCTAACCAAATACCCCCATTTCGGACACAATGGGATATGTTTCATAAGCCAATTCAATTGTTTCATTCAGTTTTTACCAAAATTAAAATATAAATTAATATATATTGAATTTGAACGTACATTTTAATTTTCCAGGCCATATACTGACTCAAAAAATAAATCTAGCTATGTTTTGATGATACAATCCTAAAATAACTAATTTTGTCGAATTTGGAGACCATTTGAAAAATGGCCATTTTCTGGTCGATTAAATTCAAACTAAATTGAACCAACGCGTTTAAAATCATCTTACTCACATATTAATTCCAAAAATTATGAAATTTGAAACCTAGCAATAATTTGACATTCCAGGTCCAACAAAAGTGGTTTTGTCGAAAATCAAGGTCGTTTGCAAGTTGACTATTTTTAAGGGCTATATATTATTTGAAATATATATAAATTCCATAGCGAATATTTTAAATTTTAAACCGAGCATAACTTTCAATTTATATTATGAAATCTGAAATTTTCATATTCATTAGAAATATATTGTTAAACAGATTCAAATGTTCTGGTTTTACTGAAATCCGATTTATTTTGAATCCTATACATTCAATTGAAATTTGAAATCGAATTTTTAAACTACAGCGCCATTTCAGGCTCGTTTTATAATTAAGATAAATTTATTCGTTCTAACTTCGATTGAAATAAATTTTTAGTCATTATTATTTAAAATAAATCATTTTAAATATTCGAAACTCATTAAAATAGCTAAAATAGAATTTTAAATTGGTTCTGAAAATCCAGGTTGTTACAGCTACTATGGGCGCGTATTTACGAATTTCGGACGTTGTTATGGATCAAAAGATGTCGTGGGTTTACGTAAGGACAGTGGCTACAGTGTGTTGAGGGCCAGCGCAATTGTGTAAGAGCGAAGGAGAAGGTCGATGGATGTGGAGGCAATGGGAAGGTTCGGTGGAAACAAAATGAGGTAGGGGATGTATAAATAGAAAAAGGAAAAAAAGGGGACGTGTTGAATTATCTTTGAACAAAAGACGTGCAGGAGAAAACCGGTTACTATATATTATGGAGGATACCATTGTGGAGCCAGCATGCATGGGTAAATGGTGGCATGCAAAGCAGTAAAGGGTCGGGCACGGGGGTTTTGGACGTGGGTGGAGGGCGTTGGTGAGAAGGTGGTGAAGAAGTGCGTGTAGTTAAATTTTTGTATGAGAGAAATAGCATGGGAAGGAAATAAAAAAATGGGGAAGCGAGATCTGCGCGTGGACATAAGCGAAAGGAGTAGAGACAAGAGGGGGGCGAGCTAGAGATGGGTGGTGCAATGTATAGGCGTAGGAGGTTGCATGAAAATGTGAGTTTGAGGGGACTTGGAGTTTTGAAAAACCAAGCTGAAGGAAGACGGAGAAAAATGCGTGGAGAAGGAAGGCTGTAGGAAAAAAGATGGGCATGAGCTGGCGTGTGGTTGGGCTCGAGCTTTTGCGCCTTTAGATATAAAAAAGGAGGAATCTAATGGGCTGCGAAATCAAACAGGTTGAAGGAGGATTTCGGACATAGCAGGTAAGGGAGAGATAACATGCCTAATTTTTTAATTAATATATGTTCAAACACCTTATTATGTGACTGACCACTTTGTTATTCACTATGCCTAATCTTACCCTAAATAAGTTTTCTTGGTAGAGTAATTTGAAGCCGTGACTTACATATTCCTAATCCATTTCATGCACGTGCCTAAGGAAGGTTTATTAAAAACATTAATTTTCGATTAGATTAAATAAAATATTATTCAAAGTTAATTAATTTAAACTAAAACACGATTGTGTAATATATACAACATCCTTATATGTAACAGAATCATATATAACCAGAAGCGTTGTAACCTTATCAGAGAGCATGACATTTTGGAGTTGGTTTAAATAGAATGGGGCACAACTAGAAGTTTTAATTAAATTAAACGCTTGTTTAATTTAATTAAAACAAACCATTTCAGTGACATATGAAATCAAGGTGAGTTAAACTCACTCGGTTTATCCCGCTTATATTTTATAAGCATGGTTTTTATTTTGTGTGCTATGTTTGCTAATTATTGGGTGATATGATGACTATTTGCATGTATGTTATATATTTTTATATTCATTGATTAAATTAAACATTTGTTTAATTTAATTTAAATAATTGTTATATTAATGATTATATTCCAAATAAGGTAACTTACCTTGTTGGTTACATTTATAATAATATAAACGTAACTAATAATAATTGGATGCTTGAATGAATGTTATTGATTGATTATTGACTGTTATTTGTTAATCATTTTATCTCTGTTTATTGTGAAAATAAATATATTGTTTGTAACACCCCATAATTTTGTTAATATTAAAGAGGATAAATTAAATAATAATTAATTTAATATTTGGAATTAGGGAAAATGGACTACGCCATTGCGTCCGTCTCGAAATTCTGGTCAAAATAGACATTTGGTTTGCGTAAAACAGACACCGTGTGAAGAAGATATGAGAGTTTAAAGTTTGTATACGCGTAGAAGAATTATATATATCTACATATGAGTGAGATATGAGTCAGAACTTATCCAGAAACGGTTCAAAATCAAAATCTCGTAAGGCGGCAAATTTCCCACTTTAAGGGATCGACCCCCCTAGGGGGTGTCGACATCGAGGTCGACCCCCTACAAGGGTGTCGACACCAGGGTCGACCCCCCCTACATGGGTGTTGACACCCGTAGGGCTGACGTGGTAGTCGGTTTTAGAGGGGCTGACGGCTTTAAATACATGGTCACTTCTCTTGTTTTCTTCATTGAGAATCCATGGGGGCCAAACTCTGTTGGTGTCTGAACTGAACTGGATCTGTTATCTTCTACAACTATCAACTTAAGCAAATCAGTTAAAGATTCAAGATCCATTCTCTCTCCATTTTCTAATCCAAACTCTGTGAGTTCCTAGTTGCTTTTACATTTAAATATTAAAAGTAAACATGATATGACAATAGTTTGGATTTGTTCATGTGCCTATATTATATTGGATCCATTGTAAATTGTGAACGTATGACTTGGATCTAAATCTCAATCTTGTCAGATCTACTGTAACTTCTATGACATTCTATGATGTGGATCTTGACCTAATTTGTGTTAGATCTATTTTTAACTATTGGATCTGAATTATGTGGACATCTAAATTATTAATCAGATCTAGTTTATCACCTTGTGCTTATCATATTTGATCTAAACTAGTTGGACATTTATATTGTTAATTTAGATCTTATTATGCTTATTATGACATCATAGTTATGTTAGAATTAGTTAGCTGCCACAAGTTCATCATATTTATGCTTATATGTCCACCTTATCACCATGCTAGTTTATGTTTATGCCAGAACAATCACCTTTGTCATATTCCCATCACTTTTCCCTTTTTATTGTTTAGGACTAGGCTACTTTCTAGCCAAGATTCCGCCAAATATATGCAAATGCGTTAGTTAGGGAACAGGGGAAAAAGGTTAGAATTGGCATTATTTGAATAATGTTTATATGAATTGGACATATAATTCAAAGTGGGGAGATAGGGACATAATCACCTATAAAGACATAGGTAAGAATTTGAATAATAATGAAAATGTCTAAGATTACAATTAGAAATTGTAATTGCACTTCTGACACGAGGTTAGGTTGCATTAGTGGTGGAAGTCTGCCCGGACCCGACCGACATATCCAGCAACCACTAATGTTGAACCTAATGTGAGAGATCTAAGTGCGCAAATACGAGACAGGCTATGACACGAGGTTAGGCCTAACTTGTGGAAGAAGTATGCCCAGACCCGACCGACATATCCAACATCTACAAGTTGTAGGCCTAATGTGGGAGGTCTAGCCCATTATAAACCATAAATGGACACAGTAATAAATTGGACTACTTAATTGAATCCAATCCATAGGGATCGTATGATTATGAACTAAAGTTAGGGTTAATTAAAATTGGTTGGACAGTGGATGGGTTAAGCAAATCTGGAGGGGGTGGGTAATATTTACGTATAGGCCCACTAACTTAACCCGATAAGGTTATGTAACTAAAGACACCTAGTGGTATACATAACCGATGGACATAATAAAGATATTTAATTAAAGACACCTAGTGGTATGCATAATCAAATGGAAAACCTAGCGGGGGATACAAGACAAAGGGGAGAGCGTGTATCATATTGTGTAGGACCGTTTCATCCAGTAACCCGGAGTAGGTATCAAAACATGTACTCCGTACTAGGTTGGAGAAGTGGCACACTTACTGGACTAATTGTAAGAGATCCAAACATGGAGGATGGTGTGGGCATCATAAACAGACCGTGCCATTTGCGTGTATGAGCCGGGAAGAAGGGGATAAGACGACCATGACATCTGTAGATATAGGGCTGTGCATATCAGCGAGGGATTGCCACTTTAGGACGTGATACATCCTACGGTGGGGTCGGCATGGAGTATCTACGCGGATTAGGGAGCCGATCGATTAGGGTAGTAGTTAGGATACATTTGGACGTATGCCTAAGTCTACCACCTTATAGTGGAAGGGATCATCTCATTTTGGGTTATACTAGTAATAGTGCAGAGTAATCATTAGAAGCGTATACACCCTATCCTGTTTACCTTGTCATACTGCCTTTTATGTAGTTATCTCTCTCTCTCTCTCTCTTATCCACTTTGTATGCCTATCATGCTACTTTTATTTATTTACTTGCTAAAAGTAACTAGACTCGCCAGACTTTATGTCTGACCCTTTTTATTTCTCCTTCTTTCTTCTGTTTTCCCCCACCGGGTTCTCATGGCGGAAACACTTAGGCTTGACCGTGATTCTGCTTACTTTTTCTAGATTTTTTAAGATGTATGGATCAAGCTCCTATCCTTGTTGCTATGGCTATATTTTATTTTTGGGGAGTTTTATTTCTTTTATGTACTCTAATATTTTTTAAGTACAAGATAGTAGCTTTTATGTTGTAATGGGCTTTTGTGTTTCAGACATGTGATGTTTTTGGACCATGGTATCTTATGATAAATAAAAATTTTATTCCACTATTATTTATACGTCTGTCTTGTAATATTTCTGTTTTGTTTACTATAACGCTTCACGAAACTCAATGCGTTCCCTTTGTTAGTGACATTAACGGATGTGGGGTGTCATACTTTGTATCAGAGATGAAGTTTACCAGATTAGATAAAAGTTTTTGAAAGCTATTTTCAAAAAATTTTGAAATTAAGCATTTTCAAAAGAAAATTCTATTTTGAAAAACATTCCCCAAAAATCCATAAGTGATTCTTTCGATCCCTTGTCTGAATCTCTTTCCTTTTCTTTTTCAGCATGTCTGGGGAACCCAACATTCCAGAGGGCATTACGATACCAAGATGGTTCCGTAGGTATCTGGAGGCCACGGTGCTTGCCGAAGGCCAGGGAAACTTTCCTCCCCCAGCTTCGCACGTTGTTCCTCCTTCTCCTCCTCCGCGTGCAGACAACTTCTCAAAGATCTGCAAAGATTTCGTGCTATGGGAGGGAAGCTATTCCATTGAACCGAGACGTTTGTGGAAGCAAGGAACTGGCTCAAGGAGACCGAGGACTTGTTTGTAATCTTTGAAGTAGAGGATTGAAGAAAGATTCAGACATCCTAAACTCTAGGTGCCCCTATTTTTCGCACGGGCAGCTAGTAGTTTTGGTTTTACAGATTTATATTCACAGGATCCTGGTTTATAGCTGGAACGATACTCGGAAAGCTCTGTATCCGTGTATTACTTTTAGTTGTATTTTGTATTATTTTCCGCTGCTATGTAATGTAAATTGAATCTCTGATATTTCTCTGATGTATAATATTTATTTATACTCTGTATATTCTTGTATTCTGATGGAATTGTTGTAATAAACAATGAAATGTTCTTCTTTTTGTGTTCCGATGTGGCTTGTTCTCAGTACAAATCATGCTTTCCTTACCAGAGAAGTTCGGGTCGTAACAGATAGCTTCTTGGCTATTAAAGGATGAAGCTTCATTTTGGTGGGAGGTAACCCAAGCAGGTCGTCCGGTTGAAACTTGGGATGACTTTAGATAGAGGTTTGAGACGAACTTCCTTTCCTAAGCTGAGAAGAGCGTGTAGATGGAGAGGTTCTTAGTACTCAAACAATGGAACCTGATGGTTAAAGAGTATGTGAAAAAATTAAACCAACTGGCAAGGTCTGGACTGGAACTGGTAGATACGCAGCATAAGAAGGCTTTGCGGTTTGTTAAAGGGCTAAACGAACCCCTTCATAGGTTAGCCATGTCCATATTCCAATGGGAACCACTTTTGAAAGAGTTGTTGATATGGCCTTGATGTATGAGGAAGATAAAGGGGAGAAGAAGGAGGTTAAAACCGAGGAAACAAAGAAAAACAAGAAGACATGGCCCAAGAAAGGACAACAACAATAGCAACAGAAGAAAGGAGGAAAGAATGACAAGGGTAAGGAGAAAAGGAAGTGTCACATTCGTGGGAATGAAGGTCACTTGATCAAAGACTATAAAAGAAGGAAGAACACTTGCTTTAATTGTGGAGAAGTCGGACACTTTGCTACAGAGTGCCCGAAGAAATAGGGATCACAGGGACATGATCAAAGGGCAAGAACTTCTGGAGGGCAGGTCCATGCTCTCACGATTAGTGCTCCTAATAGAGGTAGAAAAATTTCTGTGGAAGGATTAATTTCTCTTTCAGACCATCCTATTAGAACACTTTTTGATTCTGGCGCTTCACATTCATTTATATCTAGCTCCGTGGTTTAATTTCTGCACTTAACTACTAGTATGGTAGTGGATCCTGTAGTTATTTCAAACCCCTTTGGTGGTTCTGCTCATTTATCTATGATTTGTCGGGGTTTGAAAATATCTAAGTTAGGCGTCGAGTTTGAGTGCGATGCATATGTGCTCGAGTTTACGGGCTATGGGTTGATTTTAGGAATGGATTGGCTTACCACGTATGGTGCCATTCTGGATTGTGAGAAGAGGGTTGTTAGGCTTCTGACTTGTCATGAGAGAACACTCGAGATTTCTTGTGACCCCCAAGGCTCTGTTATGCTTAACTTCCTAGAGTCTCTTGATGCATTCATAGATGATTTGCAATCTATTCCAGTAATCTGAGATTATTCTGATGTTTTTGATGAGGTACGTGGCTTACCTTCGAGGCGCGAGATCGATTTTCGTATATATCTAGTGGACAATGCAAAGCCAGTTGCATTAACAGTGCGCTATATGGCTCCAAGGGAAAGGATGGAGCTGAGTAAGCAAGTAGGGGGGCTACTTGAGAAAGGATTTATCAGATAAAGCATATCTGAATAGGGTGCTCCAGTTGTATTCACAACCAAGGTGGATGTTTCGCTTCGTTTGTGCGTGGACTATAGAGAATTGAACAAACTCACTAAGAAGAATAGGCATCTGCTCCCCAGGATTGATGATTTATTTGACCAGCTTGTTGGTGCCTCAGTATTTTCTCAATTAGACTTAGCCACGGGGTTTCATCAGTTGAGGTTGGCTGAGGACAGTATAGACAAGACTGCTTTTAGGACTCCAGATGGTTTCGTTGAATGGCCAGTTATGCCTTTTGGGTTGACGAATGCACCCGCCTATTTTGTTGATCTAATGAGTAGGGTGTTTCGGGAGTTCCTAAATAAAATTTTCGTAGTCCTTGTTGATGATATTTTGGTCTTCTCCAAGAGCGAAGAAGAGCATACCCAACATTTGAAGAAATTTTGAAAACTCTCCGTGACCATCAGCTTAAGGCAAAGTTCTCAAAATCCCATTTTTGGAGAAAGGAGGTGAGATTCTTAGGGCATGTAGTCTCCAAAGAAGGGATAGCTATGGATCCCACGAAAGTAGTTACGGTGTAAGATTGACAGATTCCGAAAAATCCAACAGAGGTGAGGGCTTTCTTGGGTTGGCAGGTTATTATAGGAAGTTCATTAAGGACTTCGCAAAGATATCAGCCCCTCTCACTAGACTGACGAAGAAGAACTTGACATTTTCATGAGATATAGATTGTGATGTTGCTTTCCAACATTTAAAGAGGGCTCTTACAACAGCCCAGTCTTGATTTTTCCCAATGGGAACAAAGTGTTTACAGTTTACACTGATGCATATGGTACAACGCTTGGTGTGGTTCTGATGCAAGAAAGGTAGTATGTTATGAGGGTAGACGGTTGAGAGTTCATGAGAAGAACTACCCCACACATGATCCAGGACTACCTGCCATAGTATTTGCGCTTAAGACGTGGCATCACTATTTACTTGGAGAGAAGTTCGAGTTATACACTGATCATAAATCTCTTAAGTATATGTTCTCAAAGAAGGATCTTAATTTAAGGCAACAAAGGTGGACGGAATTCTTAGCTTCTTATGATTTTGAAATCTCTTATACCCCTGGCAGGGGTAATGTGGTGGCTGACGCACTAAATAGGCAAAGGATAGCCTTAAGTCCTCTGTTTGTGGAGAGGAAAAGCTTGGAGTTCATATCAACCGTTGACTTTAGACCCTCCATCGAGGTTTTGCCTGATTCGTTTGCAGCGTTTGAAATACGACTAACTCTTATGGATCAGATATGAGCTTCACAGCAAAGTGACTCATAGATTTTAGACACTATGGATAAGCTCCGAAAAGAGGAAACTTCTAGTCACCTCAGTCGATATACCATAGATGGAAAGGGGTAGTTGCGAAAAGATGGAAGGCTTTGTGTTCCTCAAACTGGAAGTTTGATAAAGGCAGTCCTAGAAGAAGCCCACCATTCTAAGATGACTATTCATCTAGAAAGTGATAAAATGTACAGAGACATGAAAAGGGTTTTCTCTTGGACTAGGATGAAAAAATGTGGCCGAATTTATTTCTCAATGTTTAGTTTGCCAGCAAGTTAAAGCTTAGCAAAAGAAGCCCGGTGGTTTACTTCATCCTTTGGGGGTTCCGCAGTGGAAATGGGAGAGCGTCTCTATGGATTTCATAGATGGTTTGCCTAGATCGAAGAAAGGTAACACCAATATCTGGGTTGTGGTAGATAGACTCACTATGAGCGCTCACTTTATTCCAGTTAAGAGTAAGAGGACGACACCATGGTTGGCAGCAATTTATGTTCGTAAGATAGTTCGTCTTCATGGAGTACCTTCCAGCATCATAAGCGATCATGACCCCATCTTTACTAGTGAATTTTGGAGGAGCTTGCAAGAAGCATTAGGTACACGGTTGTGTTTGAGCACCGTGTATCATCCTCAGACCGATGGACAGACGGAGAGGGTAAACAGAATTCTTGAAGATCTTTTAAGGCTTGTATCCTAGACTTCGGAGGGACTTGGGAAGAGCATTTTTATTTAGTAGAGTTTGCTTATAACAACAGTTATCAAGCTAGCATCAGCATGGCACCCTTCAAAGCATTGTACGGACAACCTTGTAGATCACCAACTTGTTTGGTGGGAATCTACAGAATGGTTATTACTTGGACCAGATATGGTTCGAGAAACGTCCAAGAAGATTGACCTTATTCGACGGTGGATGAAGACAACTCAAGATAAGAAGAAATCCTATGTAGACAAGAGGAGGAATGACATCGAATTTGAAGTGGGAGACTTAGTTTTTATTAAAGTGTCATCTCTGAGGAATGTGGTTCGCTTTGGATCGGCAGGGAAGTTGGCACCTAGGTTTGTGGGACCATTTCCCATAACCGAAAGGATTGGCCAAATGGCCTACAGAGTAAAGCTCCCAGAAAATCTATCCAGCGTTCATGATGTTCTGCACGTTTCTCATCTGCGGAAGTGCTTGCATGACACCACGGAAGTTGTTGAGCCGAGCATATTGGAAGAAGTGGAAGTAGAGCAGGAGGCGACAGTCAGATGAGTCCCTACCCATATTCTTGGATCAGATGTTAAGAGGCTCCACAATAAAGAAATCAGGCTGATAAAGGTTCAATGGGGAGATAAACTAGAGAATGCGACTTGGGAGATCGAAGACAAGTTTCAGGCTTCGTACCCTTTTCTTTTCAAGGGTATGTTCTTAACTCCTTTTTCCAAAATTTTATCTGTGCTTGTTTCTATCATCTCAATTTATCCTATCCATAGTATTTTCGACCTTTAGATATGAATCCTATGGATGTAAACACATGTTTGAGACATGTTATGTTTGATGGATGCAATTGGATGCAAGTGTTTGCTAGTGGCTTCCTGTGGATGCATAAACACACACATTAGGCACTAGATCAGCTCAATCACTCTCATACTACATATGGATGTGTGTGCATTTTCTTTTCTTTTATGGATGGAAATGGATGTATTAGCATATGGATGTTGCATTTGGACAAATGAGTGTGCACACATATAGAACCCTCATGTTGTAATAGGATCATTTGCATACATATTGGATACATGGCACTAACATACACTGCATTAAGGAGGTCAATTGAATCAGTAGACCACCTGATCTTCGCATTAGTAGTGGGACATATACACACACCTTTGCATATATTCATATAAGCATTAGAAATCTATAAGGACAATGGATGCCGGCGAGTGATGGATGAGTAGATGGATGATGGATGGTAGGATATGCATTCTTACCAACTTGGAGATTTCGGGGACGAAATCCTTTAAGTAGGGGGAACGTAACACCCCGTAATTTTGTTAATGTTAAAGAGGATAAATTAAATAATAATTAATTTAATATTCAGAATTAAGGGAAAACGGACTGTGCCATTGCATCCATCTCGAAATTCTGGTCAAGATAGACATTTGGTTTGCGTAAAACTGACACAGTATGAAGTAGATATGAGAGTTTAAAGTTTGTATACGCGCAGAAGAATAATATATATACACATGAGTCAGATATGAGTCAGAACTTGTCCAGAAAGGGTTCAAAAATCAAAATCTCGTAACGCGGAAAATTTCCCGCTCTAGGGGTTCGACCCCCCTAGGTGGGTGTCGACACCGGGGTCGACCCCCTACAGGGGTGTCGACACCCTTAGGGCTGACATGACAGTCAGTTTCAGTGGGGCTGGCGGTTATAAATACGTGGTCATTTATCTTGTTTTCTTCATTGAGAATCCATGGGGGCCAAACTCTACTGGTGTTTCAAGTGAACTGGATCCGTTATCTTCTACAACTATTAACTTAAGCAAATCAGTTAGAGATTCAAGATCCATTCTTTCTCTATTTTCTAATACAAACTCTGTGAGTTCCTAGTTGCTTTTAGATTTAAATATTTAAAAGTAAACATGATATGACAATAGTTTGGATTTGTTCATGTGCCTATATTACACTGGATCCATTGTAAATTGTGAACAAATGATATTCTAAATTGGTTGTAACTTGGATCTAAATCTCTATCTTGTTCGGATCTATTATAACTTCTATGACATTCTATGATGTGGATCTTGACCTTATTTGTGTTAGATCTATTTTTAACTGTTGGACCTAAATTATATGGGCATCTAAATTATTAATCAGATATAGTTTATCACCTTGTGCCTACCATATTAGATCTAAACTAGTCGGACATCTAAATTGTTAATTTAGATCTTATTACGCTTATTATGACATCATAGTTAAGTTAGAATTAGTTAGCTGCCACAAGTTCATCAACTTTATGCTTATATGTCCACCTTATCACTATGCTACTTTATGTTTATGCTAGAACAATCACCTTTGTCATATTCCCATCACTTTTCCCTTTTTAGTGTTTAGGACTAGGCTACTTTCTAGCCTAGATGCTGCCAAATATATGCGAATGCGTTAATTGGGGAACGAGGGAAAAAAAGGTTAGAATTGGCATAATTTAAATAATGTTTATATGAATTGGACATATAATTCTAAATTGGGCAATATGGACATAATCACCCATAAAGACATAGGTAAGAATTTGGATAATAATGAAAAAGTCTAAGATTACAATTAGAAATTGTACTTGCACTTATGACACGAGGTTAGGTTGCATTAGTGGTGGAAGTCTGCCCGGACCCGACCGGCATATCCAGCAACCACTAATGTTGAAACTAATGTGAGAGGTCTAAGTGTGCAAATACGAGACGGGCTATAACACGAGGTTAGGCCCAACTTGTGGAAGAAGTCTGCCCGGACCCGACTGACTTATCCAACATCCACTAGTTGTAGGCCTAATGTGGGAGGTCTAGCCCATTATAAACCATAAATTGACATGATAATAAATTGGACTACTTAACAGAATCTAATCCATAGGGATTGTATGATTATGAACTAAAGTTAGGTTAAGTAAAATTGGTTGGACAATGGATGGGTTAAGCAAATCTAGAGGGGTTGGGTAATATTTACATATAGGCCCACTAACTTAACCCGCTAAGGTTATGTAATTAAAGACACCTAGTGGTATACATAACCGATGGAAATAGTAAAGATAATTAATTAAAGACACCAAGTGGTATAAATAATCAAATGGAAAACCTAGCGGGGGATACAAGACAAAGGGGAGATCTTGTATCATATTGCGTGGGACCCGTTTCATCCAATAACCCGGAGTAGGTATCAAAACATGTACTCCGTACTATGTCGGAGAAGGCGCACGCTTGCTGGATTGATTGTAAGATATCCCAACGTGCAGGACGGTGTGGGAGGCACAAACCGACCGGGCCATGTGTGTGTATGAGCTGGGCAGAAGGGGATAAGACGACCGTGACACCTGTAGATATGGGGTTGTGCATATCAGCAAGGGGTTGCCACTTTAGGACATGATACATCCTACGGTGGGGCCGGCACAAAGTATCTACGTGGATTAGGGAGTCGATCGATTAGGGTAGTAGTTAGGATACATTTGGACGTATGCCTAGGTCTACAACCTTATTGTGGAAGGGATCATCTAATTTTGGGTTATACTAGTAATAGTGCAAAGTAATCATTAGAAGCGTATACACCCTATCCTGTTTACCGTGTCATACCTGCCTTTTATGTAGCTATCTCTCTCTTATCCACTTTATGTGCCTATCATGCTACATTAATTTATTTACTTGCTAAAAGTAACTAGACTAGCCAAACTTTATGTCTGACCCTTTTTGTTTCTCCTTCTTTCTTCCGTTCCCCCAAGGTTCTCAGGGCAGAAACACTCAGGCTTGGCCGTGATTCTGCTTGCTTTTGCTAGAGCTGCTGAGATGTATGGCTCAAGCTCATATACTTGTTGCTATGGCTATATTTTGTTTTTGGGTAATTTTATTTCTTTTA
The DNA here is from genome assembly GCA_030737875.1 of Allium sativum. NCBI lineage: Eukaryota > Viridiplantae > Streptophyta > Magnoliopsida > Asparagales > Amaryllidaceae > Allium > Allium sativum. The sequence continues at coordinate 286,035,444 of CM060921.1, forward strand.
TGTACTCTGATATTTTTGAAGTACAAGACAGTAGCTTTTATGTTGTAACGGGCTTTTTGAAGTTTTTGGATCACGGTATCTTATGATAAATAAAGTTTTTATTCTGCTGTTATTTATATGTCTATCTTATAATATATTTGTTCTGTTTACTATAACTCTTCACGAAACTTAATGCATTCCCTTTGTTAGTGACATTAACAGACGTAGGGTGTCACACATTGTTATTGAATGTGGAGTTGACTAATATTTCACGGCTTGGTACTTTTGTAGACATTTGCCTCTTTATTACCATCGATAAAAATAAAGTTTTTGGATTCGATAATAAATCGGTTCTTAACATTTTCAAAGTTATATTCGTACATGATTTTGAAATATGATTTTTAATTTTAATATAAATTAAACTTTTAATTAACAATGTTAATGATGTTTGTCAAGTTAATGGTTATTCTAAGCATTCTTTAAAAAGGGTTAACTGATCGATTTTTAGTTAATAAATAAGTTTGCAACTCCTACATTGATAAATGATGAAGTAAATTATTTTTACTTCGATCAGTATCGTAGTTAATTATTGTTTTAATAATAATTAAAATGATTTCTTTCCATTGGAAACATTTAAAAAGGTACTCAAGTGGGAGGTAAGTCCCAAATTGAATGAGTAAAGGTATGGACTTTTAAATGGATTTTCAATAAATCCAATGTATAAACAAATCGTTACAATGAGATATTAAAGATAAAACTTGTATTTTTATAAGCGTTATAAAACGAGTTAAATAAAAAGGGTAATTATAAGTGATATTCTCAAATGAAGAAATGGTCTATTTTGAATTAAATGAGATTCAAAATTTCAAAATGTATATGAGTTTTAGAGTTACAAACTTTTATTCATCTTAAGATAAGAACGTTGTCGATCAAGGTCTGAGAGGTAATTAGAATACCCCAACTTGAATGGCTTCGCTATTGTCGAGGGATCATATTAGTTTGTAATGGTAAAAGATGTTAAAATTGGTTTACTATTACCATAAGTAAAATATTTGGGCTTATTGTAAAATTATGGAAACATAATCTGAAATGTTAGATTTTTTGAAATATATAAGGGTTTACGAAGGTTAAGTAAACCGATTGGTTAATAACCATTATTTTATAAAAAGGGAACTTTGTTTTGGTTCAGAAATGAATAATAGAACTAGAAAACGTTTTGCGAATAGATATTTAAATTGGAATTTGGATATATTATAAGACAGTTTCTAAGTATTGGAAATGAAATGTTTTGAGAATATTCTTTTAAATTAAAATAAGAAAATGTAGCATTTCAATATTTGGTTGAAGTTTAATTAATAAACAGTAAATAAAAGGGGCCAAATGATGCTATATACCAAACCAGTGAATTCATTTTCATTTTATGGATGCATGGATGTTTATTTTGATAGTTAAATAACCACTATCAAAATCTGGCCTTTTATCGATTGCTGGTACGGAAAGACCAGGATTGAATTTGTATTCGAAAACCATTCTGACCAGCAAATACGTAAACGTTGAAGATATTATAGGATGGTCGAGATGGGGCATTGAAGACCACTGATCTTCATGAGCGGAAGAACTCCTCATTAAATTGTTCTGGATAGCTACCAGAGTTATTTTGACTTGTGATTCTACCGTGATTGAAATCTTCGGATTACAAGGACTTCTCGTTGCTGATCCTTTAGGGTGATTCCTATATAAGGATGCAGTAGGAGGGTGCCTTCGGTTCATCCTATTCTTGGATGACTTGTATGGACGAATGTTTGACAGAGTATTTCCTGAGAGTCACATACGTTGATTTTTACAAATATGCCAAGTTTGGTGGTTGGAAAATTCTCTTGCTTAACACCCAGAGTATATTTATGGACGTCAATTAGTGATTTGACGGACCTGACGAGGTTGCATTCAAAGATAATGAGATGTTCTCTAAAAGGTAAAACGTGACCTCAAGCCTCATCAACCGGGAAATGACAAAATCGGGAAGGCAACATGGCTAGGTGGGTCATACCCAAGCTGGGTGTATTATCACCAATCTAGAGAATTCCTTATTCGTTCTTCTTTCGCTTCTGTATCTCCCGGGTTGTGCGGTAGGCCCTTTAAACCGTCGGGTGATAATGCATTCGCTACACACAAGCTAAATGAGTGGGCGGTCATGCATAGTCGGGTTGCAAGATGTTCTTGTTGAATCCTAGTGTATCCCCTCTAGAGTACACTGATCGGAAGGTGGTCCCATACCTTTTCATAGTTGGAATCCAATCTCCAATAAGTGCCTTGTGGTTTTTGATTATATAATAAATATGTAGAGCATGAGATGCAAGCGTTCTGCTATATGGTTATTATTTGTGATTTGATAGACACTATTATAATATCACTGGATTTTGATATATCAAAAATGTTTTGGGTTATAGTAAGGTTAAAACCACCCGTGTTCATGCGTGGGATGGTCTTACTATTATCCTTTTCTTTTAAAAAAATGTTGTCTAAAGTTAAGCAAGTTGGATGATACCTTAAACTTAGTGAGTTTTCTCACGCTAGTTTACCAGACTGATTCGTGGTGTTTGTAATGCTCAGATCAGACTGAGTTTTACAGGTTTAGGTTAGGATGCTACGATTTTAAGAAAACGGGTTAGAGAGGTGAATCCAGACGTATTACTCTTTATTCCACTGCGTATTTCATGTGAGGACAGGTTATTATAACTGTCCAGATTGTATGTGTACTCTGATGAATGTAAGTATTTATGAAGATTTATTTCTATATTATATTTTGTTCCACTCGATGTGAGACTCTGACTCTGATAAGGTGTTGGTTATTCTTCTTCTTCTTCTTTTCTAATATTTCTATCTTATCTTTTCTTATCCTCTGACTTCTTTCTTTTAGTAATCCATTTTCCGTACACTTTGGGTCAGATTGGAGTGCAATTAGTCAATTCAGATAGCACTGGAATTTTGGGTCACTACAAAATCTAGCCCATGCCTTAGGACTCACTCGCAAGTGAACCTGGATCATACAGATCCAGTCAGCCATCGCTGATTAGTTATGCCTAAACAATATGTTTCCCGGTCTTTTGGGGACCTAAAATCATGGTCAGTATGTCGACCATTAAGGGGATTTGTATGACCATATCCGAGGTACGTCGCTATCCATCATCCAATCGTCTACGTAAGTAAAATGTCTGGGCTCCATACCATAGTATCAATCATAGCTAGAAAGCAACGCTTGTCTTGTAGTTCTCTTCTATCCTCATCTCGTTTCTGGTTGATACCGGTGTGTGAAGCTCACGAATTAACGCTACACAAAGCTGTGCTATATTAAAGCTATGCTTTGATCATCATCCACAAAGATCTACTTTTAAACAAAAGCTTTGATCATTGCAACTTAGCATGCCACATTATCAATCCATACCGTACCATTGATGTCTACTAATATATAATCTTTAAGTTCGTACGTCTCAGAGAAGGGTGTTAAGCAAGAGAATAAATTCTCCACCACCAAACACACACACACACACACACACACACACACACATATATATATATATATATATATATTTATTTAACAGAGATCAACGAATACAGTGTGAAATACAATGTCAAACTACAATCCATTTGCAAGTCCGTTCTAGGTCTGAACGAAACCAGAGGCACCTTATTCCTCGTCCCATATATCCACTACAGGAGAGAGACCCTCACATTTTCGATCGATCTCAAAGTACGTCTGGACGATCACCACTTATAACCTCGTCTTGGGTGTACAATCCAATCAAGACATCAGTAATAATACTAACGATGTGAAGATGTCAGGTCTCCAACCACCTTTTCATATCTTCGAATTTTAATTGTCGTGTCAGTTATTCAGAATGGGTTAAACCCGGTCTTTCCGATTAACTTGCGTATCATATAATCAAGTGATATAAAGCCAAAACATATGCCTCATTCCAACCCAGAATATTTTTTTATTCAAATATTCTTTATATAGGGAATTATTCCCATAAATCTTATCAAAGATTTATTTCATTTAAACCTCTTGTTTAAATCTTCACTTTGGAAACCATCGCAAACAATTTTGTATTACCTTTTCACAATTTGAACCAAATTAAGGTTTATCAACTAGTCGGGATTAACGAGCCTTACCAAAGTAATCATTCATTTTATTATTCCAATCCCAATCTATTCATCCCACGTAGAAAAATTGATAGTACTCCATATTTAACACCTATTGTGTTATCAGTAAAATTAAATACCATTTAACGTTCGAATCTAATTAAAGATTTAACTATCGCATAGAGTAAAATTGGTGGTACTCCATTCTCGAACACTTCTCGTGTTTGGTAAATTTAATTACCTCATTTACATTTCAATCTAATAAAAGATTCATTAAAACTCCAACTTAGTTTTAATCTTCAAAACCATTACGTAATGATTATTCAACTTTATGAAATAAAATTTGTCTTTACCTGGGTTAAAGAACGAATGTCATTTAAAATATCACTCACGATAAACCCAAATCAGCTTCCATTTAATATGGAATCTTCATGGAAATCAGACCAGCCGTAATTGATATAAATAGTAACATTCTTCCTTTATAGAAGCTCATCTCGATTATTAACAAATCAAATTCCATTCACTTCCAATAATATATATAATTGTAAAACTTTACTTTGGAAAATTTCATTAAATCTCGATTAAAAGATTTATAAATTCCAAATCATAACTTCACTGTTAATCGGGTTTTGTAACGACCCGGAAAATCTGAACCAATTTAAAAAATTTAAATTGGCTAAAATAGTGGATTTTAAATATTTAAAATAAATATTTTAAATAATAACGATGAAAACTGAGTTTGAATCGACAATTGGAAACGAATATAATTAATTCTAATTATAAACAAGGCCTGAAATGGCGCGGCAGTTTCAAATTTTCATTTCAAACTTTGACTGACTGTACCGGGTGCAAAACAAAACGGATTTGAGTGAAACAAAAAATATTTAAATCTGTTAGTGAATACCTTTCTAACGAATATGAAAAATCGAAGTTTCATAGCGGAAAGCAAAAGTTATGGCCAAATGAATTTTCAGAAAGGTCGCTATGGAATTTATATAGCCCGTGAAATTGGCCATTTTGCAAACGACCTCGGAATTCGACGAAACCACTTTTGTTGGATCCGGGAGGTGAAGTTATTGCTAGGTTTCAAATTTCATAATTTTTGAAGCTAGTATGTGAGCGTGGCAAAGGAAAACGTGTTTTGGTCAATTACAGTTAAATTGGATTGACCAGAAAAGGGCCATTTTACAAACGGTCTCAGAATTTGACGAAACTTGTTTTGTTGGGACCGTATCGTCAAAACATAGCTAGATTTATTTTTCTAGGATTTTTTGAATCAGTTTGTGGCCGTGGCAAATTGAAATGTACGTTCAAATCGAATATTGAATGTTATATATTTTAAATTGAATGAAAACTGACTGAAACAGTTGATTGGGCCTACGAAACATATCCCATTGTGTTCGGAATGGGGGTAAAATTCTAGGGACGACAGTCGTTGGGTTTGGATTGGAGGTCGTGTCAGAAAACCCCTTTTAAAACCTCCCGGCCAATCAGATTTTTTATTAAAAAAAAAGGAAAAAATCTCTTTCTCTCTCCCCGATTAAACACGAACGACGGCGGAAACCCCTTCCTCCCTTCTCTCCTCGATTTCTTCTAATCCGCTCAATAAAAACCCATGCCTCTTTGGAGAATTTTGTAGTGCTCCTCACCACCTTCAAATCCATATATAGTTTGGATTTTTTTCATTGTGTATTTTAGGAGGACGGATGCCGGGAAGTTCTCGACTTCCCCCCGCCGCCGTCGACGCCTGGGGCCACCGAAGTGGACCCCCCTTCAGGCGCACGTGCACCGCACACCCCCCTACGACGCTGCACACTCCGATCGTCCAACAACTACATGGATTTGCATCAAAATCCAAACCTAGTTTTGAAGGATTTTGAAAGGTATACGGCTTTGTTTATTTTTCAACTGTTTTAACACCTTTAAACCGTTGCAAACTTTGAAAAATCATATCTTTTTCACGGGTGATCCAAATCCTGTAAAACAAGAGACAGTGGACTCGTGTGGACGTCTTCTACCTTCTAGAAGAGACCGAATATTTTTTTCTGAGCCTTCTGCTATTTTTGGTGGAGTGGAACCCAATGTGAGATTTCTAATTTATAAACGATATGGAAAACGACGATGTATAAATTATATAGTTGATGTATCAGTTATATAAGCATTGTACACCTCTTGTATAAGCGTTGTATAAGTTGTACGTTCGATGTATAAGTTATATATGCGTTGTAAAATTTATATATGTGTTGATATAGAAGTGAATTGCTATATATATATATATATATATATATACGCCCCTCGTCGACAAACCATGGACGATATTTATTGGTTGTGATTGATGTGAAAATTGGTTGATTACGAATGGTTGATTGAAATTATTTGTGGTTGAAATTGATTGATTGTGGTTGAAAAATACCCGTTTGTGGTTGAGAAATTTTTGGTTGAAACCACATAGGATTAGTTTGTGGAAATGAAAAAAATACACATGCCGCCTGCATGCGAACTAGATGCATGATTCCCCATTGTCAAAAGCTGCGAGGCTTTAAGGTAGAGCGAGGAGCCGTACTAGGGACGGTCCCGGTTTTAACTACCCTGCCGTTATGCTGCCGAAATTTTGAATAATATTCATGTGTTAGAATTATTTTCATGTGTTGAAACTATATTCGTGTGTTGAATAGAAACTCCTTTATTGAATAACATTCATGTTTTGAAATAAATTGTTTTGCAATAAAAATCACCTTTTTATCTATTTAAACAAACTATAGAAAACCTTCATGTGTTGAATCGAAATTCATTTGTTGAATAGAAATTCATGTGTTGAATGTTATTCGTGTTTTAAATATAAAAATCACCTTTTTATCTATATATACAAACTATAGAAAACCTTCATGTGTTGAATCGAAATTCATTCGTTGAATTGAAATTCATGCGTTGAATGGTATTCGTGTTTTGAATAAATTGTTTTATAAAATAAAAATCACCTTTTTATTTATATATACAAACTATAGAAAACCTTCATGTGTTGAATCGAAATTCATTCGTTGAATTGAAATTCATGTGTTGAATGGTATTCGTGTTTTAAATATAAAAATCACCTTTTTATCTATATATATAAACTATAGAAAACCTTCATGTGTTGAATCGAAATTTATTCGTTGAATTGAAATTCATGTGTTGAATGGTATTCGTATTTTGAAATAAATTGTTTTATAATAAAAATCCTATTTTTATCATCAATATGAACTATATAAAATAATCGTGTTTTGAAATAAATTGTTTTATAATAAAAATCATATTTTTATCATCTATATGAACTATATAAAATAGTCATGTTTTGAAATAAATTGTTTTACATTAAAAATCACAATTTTATTATATACATGAATTGTTAAAAATAGTGAAGTGTTGAAATAGAAGACAGTTATATAAAAATATCATTTTTATCAAATGTATGAAAATCATATAGTTTTGAAATCGAAGAATCGATATATATATATAAATAGAATTTAAATATATCAAATAACGAAGCTACAGTTCGTATTTTGAAATCGTGATTTCAAACGATTAGTGCGGTAGATCCGACCATCGGATTTTCCCGAAACCACAACCGTTGGGTTCGCTTTGGAAATATCTTTCCAACGGTACCAATTTGTAAAGATCCAAGGGTTGGATTGTCTGGAATGTTTAATTCAAATCTGAAGAAAAACAGCGCCAGAATCGATTATATTTATATATATATATATATATAAATATAATTATATTGAATCGAATAACGACGATGAAGTTCGTATTTTGAAATCGAAATTTCAAACGATTATACCGGGAGATCCGTCCGTCGGATTTTCCCGAAACTGGAACCGTTGGATTCGTTTTGAAAAGATCTTTCTAATGATATGAATTTTGTGAATATCCAACAGTTAGAATTTCAGATATGTGTTGTGACGACCCCATTTCTCGTATAGATGGAGACAAGGGTAATCATTGGAATATAACACAGAAACAGATAATAGCAGAACAGAATTAAATAAATACACCAGATAATGTACAATATAGTACACTGGATAAACGTAATCATCAGAGTTACACAGTATACAGGATCATACTTAGTACAAATACAGTTCAGCTATACATAAATGTCTACAGCGGAAAACAAACATAATGTACAACAGGAGCTGAACAGCTGTAACGACCCGGAAAATCTGAACCAATTTAAAAATTTTAAATTGGCTAAAATAATGGATTTTAAATATTTAAAATAAATATTTTAAATAATAGCGATGAAGAGTGAGTTTGAATCGACGATTGAAAACGAATATAATTAATTCTAATTATAAACAATGCCTGAAATGGCGCTGTAGTTTCAAAAAATTGAATTCAAAATTTGTCGGACTATACAGGGTGCAAAACAAAACGGATTTGAGTGAAACCAAAAATATTTAAATTTGTTAGTGAATACCTTTCTAACGAATCTGAAAAATCGAAGTTTCATAGCGGAAAGAAAAAGTTGTGGCCAAATGAATTTTTAGAAAGGTCGCTATGGAATTTATATAGCCCGTGAAATCGGCCATTTTGCAAACGACCTCGGAATTTGACGAAACCACTTTTGTTGGATCCGGGATGTGAAGTTATTGCTAGGTTTCAAATTTCATAATTTTTGAAGCTAGTATGTGAGCGTGGCAAAGGAAAACGTGTTTTGGTCAATTATAGTTAAATTGGATCGACCAGAAATGGGCCATTTTGCAAACGGTCTCAGAATTCGACGAAACTAGTTTGGTTGGGACCGTATCATCAAAACATAGCCAGATTTATTTTTCTGGAATTTTTCGAATTAGTTTGTGGCCCTGGAAAGTTGAAATGTACGTTCAAATCAAATATTGAATATTTTATATTTTAATTTGAAGGAAAATTGACTGAAACAGTCGAATGGGCCTACGAAACATATCCCATTGTGTTCGGAATGGGGGTAAAACGCTAGGGACGACAGTCGTTGGGTCTGGATTGGGGTTCGTGTGAGAAAGAGGGTATTTTCGAGATTTTAAAAATATATAAATAAAAAAAAATCCTGGCCAATCAAATCATTTCTCTCTCCCCGACCTTCTTCCCGAAACCCTCCCTGTGAACGACGGAAATAGCTCGAGACTTCCCGGGCTGATTTCTTCCAATCCGGTCCACTAAACATGTAACACTCCACGTCCATTAATGTCACTCACAAAGGGATTGCATTAACTTCCATGGAGGTTTTAAGTGAATATAGAACAGAAAAATTACAACAAGACAGATAATAAGTAGTACTTGGAAATCTAAAACTTCATTTTATTGCAGCGGAAATTAAACATGTTTGTTACATCATAAAAACCATAAATCAGAGTCAAGTACAATATCCATCTTGATAAAACAAAATACATAACCCCATTACATAAATAGCCATTAAAGAAGATAACAAGCTGGACTTTACTTCAACGGTCCAAGCTTTCCAAAGTGAGATGAAGCAATCCAATCAAACCCTACCAGAGCTGGGTCCAACCTGAGGACCCGGAGGGGGAAAAAGGATAGAAAAGGAGGGGGTCAGACATAAAGCCTGGCGAGTATGATATCAAAATAACTAGACTAAGACATAAGATGGTAAGCAAGGAAATGTCTATGAACTATTGGGTATGGAAGAGCAGATAAAGATAATGTCAAAGATAAAGTTAAAGGCACACCTAACTACTAACGAATAATTACTACACTGCACTGCACCAGTCACCCTAAAGGATAATCCCGCTTGCTTCACACAGAAACTATATAAATAGCCTTGCGTACCCCAAGCTTACTACATAGGTGCCGTCTGCTCCTATCTCCACTAGGTGTACCCCACTACCCACTTTCGATCGGCTCCCTACTCGTAGATACCCGTACCGGCCCCACAGTGGGGTGTATCACTCCCCTAAAGTGGCAACCCGATACAACTTGAGTATGCACGGCTTATACCAACACGATGCAACAACGTCTTACCTACCAGCCCTGGCCCACACACGCATATGAAACCCATTGGACTTGCGTTGCCACCGCTACCCCATTTTGGCCTCTTATAGTCAAACCCAACATGCGTGTCCCGTCCTCGACTTCGGTCGAGCCCACAAAGATACGTTTGGGATACTGGTTGAAATGGGCCCCCACAAGCTACCCACCTAATCTTGTCACCACTAGTATATCCCACTTAACCCTCTTAGTCATGTTCATTTACATGTGTGTTTGGTTAAGTCTTACTAATCGTATTTCACATGCCACTAAGGGCACCCACTAGATTCCTCATGCCACCCAAGGCACCTACTTAACCCCCATGTCCCTCCTTACATGTTTATCTGGTTAAGTATTTCTTAATTCATTCAGGCCATAACCTCATAAAGACCTCTCACATTAGACTGGCATTTATGGCAGCTGGATTTGCCGGGCGGGTCCGGGCAGTCTTACACCATAAAAGAGTCTAAACTCATGTCTTTACAACTATTATGCTTTAGTTTGGGCCTAGGACCTCTCACATTGGGCTGACATTTGTGACCACTGGATTTGCCGGGCGGGTCCAGGCAGTTTTATGTCACAAACGAGTCCAACCTCGTGTCCTAAGCATTGATTATCCCTTATAATCTTTTACCCCAGATTTAACAATTCCCTATTCAAATTATTAATTACTTCCAATTTTAATGATGTCCATAATTGACTCAATTATGGCCATCCATTCATGGCATGCAAAATCATAACAATTGCACCCCAACTTCTTATTATTGAATCCTTAATATTACCCCTACCCACGTTATACGTTCGCTTATTCAATGCAGAATATACGTTAGACTCGAATAGTCTAACTCATAGAACAAAGATAAATTATCACAACATATAGACAAATAAAATAAACCTAATCATATTAGGGGTGAAACTTGCATAAACTACACATGTTAAGGATCTAAAGGTGTCAACTTGTTAAATGTCACAATTTACATGATATGATCATAACCCAAATTCATGTATAAACTTGCATATGGGGTTTTATGCAACATAATGATGGTGTGAACTAGCATCTAATACATAGAATTCACATATGTCATAGCATAATTCTAGGTCTAAATAGATGTCATGGCATATGTTCATAATTTTTACTAATCAATCTAAACTTGCATACATGATTTGTCATTAACATAGCCCAAATAATATCAACATTATGACTTGATTAACATGAACTAATTAGCATAGATAATAACATCATGACTTTATAACATGTATGATTTATCACAATTTAGCATAGAAAGTTACAACCTATACAATATCATCATAGCATGATTTACAACATATAGGATATCATCATCACATAACATAGGATTTAAAACATACATGATAACATAAGGTTTACAACAACATATATGACAATCCACATCATTTACTTATAATCCGTTCATAACTTAATCTAATTAGTTTAACAATAATCTTGTTAAGATCCTCATACTCATAATTAGAGAAGAAAGAGAGTCTTGATTGGCTTTAGAGTTGAGTAGAATTAGGGTTTTGATAAGCTTTCTTCCTTCTTAGTTTGCGGCGGCTACACTGAGTTCCATGGTGGCGGTATGACGGTGGCTATACTATTTTTCATGTGAATTAGAGTGAGAGACTACCTAGGTATTCATAGAGTTTAGGGTTTATTTAGACCGTCAGATCAACTCAGAACTAAACTAAACCGTTTAATTTGCCAACTCAGCCCTAAAAACACATCAGCCAAACCCTAGCCGCCTGGACAGGTCGACACCCAGGTCGACTGCCCAGTCGACTGCCCAGTCGACCTAGGGGGGGTGTCGACTGCCCAGTCGACCTAGGGTGCTGGGCGGGAATTTTCCCGCCTAGCCTGTTTGACTTCGAATTTTGAATTTTAAATTTTTGAAATCTGTTTTGAATTTTCTGAAACTTCCGATGGCCATAACTTCTTCATACGAAGTCCAATTCACGCAAACTCGGACTGTATTCCAACCAGAATTCCGAGACGAACACAATGGCGCAACCCATTTCCCACAATTCTCACGTCTGATATTAGTTATTCTTTAATTTGTGAATATTAATATTAACAAAATTACGGCGTGTTACATTCTCCCCTCCTTAAAGGATTTCGACCCCGAAATCTTCAAGTCAAGAAGAATGTATATCCTAACATCCAATCGTCCATCTACTCAACCATTAAACACAGGCATCCATTGTCCTTATAGACTTCTAATGCTTTCATGTTTAAATGCACAGTGTGTGTATATGTCCATATCTAATGCAAAATTAGGCGGTCCACTGATTCAGTTGACCTCCTTAATGCAAATCATGATAGTGCCATGCATCCATTATGTATGCGAAAGAACCCTATCGATACATATTATTTCTACATGCGTGCACAACCATTCACCAAAATGCGGTATCCATATGATAGCACAACCATTATACATCCATTTTACTAAATACAGCCATTTATATGCAATATGCAGTATGAAGTGACTGAGCCGATCTAGTGCCTAATAGTGTGTGTATATGCATCCACGAGCAACCACTAGCAAATACTTGCATCCACTTTGCATCCATCATACATAACATGCCTCAAACACATGTTTCAACCATAAGATTATCCTAACTAAATGTCAAGAATACTAGCGAGAGGATACTCTAAAGGTAAGATAAGTACAAGATAAGTAATAAAGGAGAAATTAAAGGACATACCCTCAAAAAGAAAAGGGTAGAACGAACGCATCTTCTCTTCCGTCTCCTAAGTAGCGTTGCTCTCATCATCTCCCTATTGTACTTTGACTAGTTTGACCTCTCGTTTTCTCAGCTTCTTGATCTCCGACCCAAGAATGCGCATAGGAGCTCGTCGAATCGTCGCATCACACTCTATCTCCATCTCTCTAAGCAAGCTCGGCTCTACCACCTCTGCGGTCTCGTGCAAGCACTTCCTCAAATGTGACACATGGAAAACGTCGTGTACACCACTAAGTCTCTCAGGCAACTCCACTCTATACGCCATCCGTCCAATCTTCTCCTTAATAGGAAACGGCCCTACGAACCTTGGTGCTAACTTCCCAACGGACCCAAAGCGAACAACGTTCCGTAATGGAGACACTTTGATAAAGACCATGTCCCCAACATCAAACTCAAGATCTGACCTCCTCTTGTCCGCATAAGATTTCTGTCTATCTTGCGCCGTCTTCATCCTCCTTCGAATCAAGTCGATCTTCTCCGAAGTCTCCCTAATCATATCGGGCCCAAGTAATATCTTATCCGTAGATTCCCACCAACATGTAGGTGAACGACAAAGTCGTCCATAAAGAGCTTCGAAAGGTGCCATTCCAATGCTGGACTGAAAGCTATTATTATATGCGAACTCTACCAATGGAAGATGCTCTTCCCATGTACCCCCAAAGTCTAGGATACATAGCCTCAAAAGGTCCTCTAGAATGCGATTCACCCTCTCGGTTTGGCCGTCCGTCTGAGGATGATATGCGGTGCTCAAACATAACTGAGTCCCTACCGCCTCTTGCAAGCTTCTCCAAAATTCACTAGTGAAAATAGGATGGCGGTCGCTCACTATGCTAGAAGGAATACCGTGCAAACGAACTATTTCTCGGATGTACACAGAAGCTAACCATGGAGCAGTCCTCTTACTCTTTACAGGAATAAAATGGGCGCTCTTAGTAAGTCTATCTACTATAACCCAAATCCCCGTATTACCCTTCCTTGATCTTGGTAATCCATCCACAAAGTCCATCGAGACACTTTCCCACTTCCATAGTGGAACCTCAAGTGGGTGAAGCAACCCACCGGGTTTCTTTTGCTCCGCTTTTACTTGTTGGCACACCAAGCATCTAGCGACATACTCGACCACATTCCTCTTCATACCGGCCCAAAAGTAAACTCGCTTCATGTCTTTATACATCTTGTCCCCGCCGGGATGAATGGTCATCTTCGAACGACGTGCTTCGTCGAGAATAGCCTTCCTCAAACCTTCGCCTCGTGGTACACAAAGTCTACTATCCCTACGTAACCAACCCTTATCATCTAGGGTATACCTATGGAGATGGCTTGATGACTCCCCTCTTTTGAGCTTTTCTACTAACTCAACCAACTGTGGGTCGTCTCGCTGTGCCTCGCCAATCCGTTCCAAAAGTGTAGGTCTGACCTCCAAGGATGCTAGCAAACCGGGTACCAAGTCAACGGAAGGTCTAAAATCAAACATAGAGATGAATTCTAAGTTTCGCCATTCAACAAACAATGGACTCAAGGATAGCCTTTTCCTACTTAAGGCGTCTGCCACCACGTTACCCTTGCCAGGGGTATATGTTATTTCGAAATCGTAGGACGCTAAGAACTCCATCCACCTTTGCTGCCTTAAGTTCAAGTCCTTCTGAGAGAACAAGTATTTTAGCGATTTGTGGTCAGTGAACAATTCGAATTTCTCGCCAAGAAGATAATGACGCCAAGACTTAAGCGCGAAAACAATAGCGGCCAACTCTAGGTCATGTGTAGGGTAATTTCTTTCATGCACTCTCAACTGCCTTCCACCATAGGCTATTACCCTTCCCTCTTGCATTAAGACTGCGCCTAGTCCTGTCCAACAAGCATCAGTATAAACAGTAAATGGCTTACTCCCGTCTGGCAGCACTAAGACTGGGGCTGAGGTCAAAGCTCTCTTTAAACGTTGGAACGCATCATCACAATCTACGTCCCACGCGAAGACTAGGTTCTTCTTCTTCAAGCGTGTCAATAGAGCTGATATCTTTGCGAAGTCTTTAATAAACTTCCTATAGTAGCTAGCAAACCCCAAGAAACTTCTCACTTAGGTAGCATTTTTAGGGACCTTCCAATCTTGGATGGCCACCACCTTCGCGGGATCCACAGCTATCCCTTGCTTGGAAACCACATGCCCTAAGAATCGTACTTCCTTCCTCCAGAAGTGACACTTAGAAAATTTAGCTTTAAGATTATGCGCTCGTAGGGTCTCCAACACTTCCCTAAGATGTAGGGCATGCTCTTCTTCATCCTTAGAAAAGATCAGGATGTCGTCTACAAAGACTACCATGAATTTGTTAAGGTACTCCCTAAACACCCTACTCATCAAATCAACAAAGTATGCGGGGGCGTTTGTCAAACCGAAGGGCATCACTAGCCATTCATAGAAACCATCCGGAGTCCTAAAGGCAGTCTTGTCAATGCTATCCTCATCCACCCTCAACTGATGGAAACCAGTGGCTAAGTCCAACTGCGAAAACACTGAGGCGCCAACTAACTGATCGAAGAGATCGTAAATCCTCGGCAGTGGGTGTCTATTTTTCTTAGTAAGCTTATTAAGTTCTCTATAGTCCACACAAAGTCTAAGGGACCCATCCGCCTTCGTGGCAAATACTACTGGAGCACCCCACTCCGATATACTACGTCTTATGAACCCCTTCTCAAGCAACTCCTTCACTTGCTTATCGAGTTCCCTCCTTTCACGTGGAGCCATGTGGCGTACTGGCAAAGATACTGGTTTTGCATTATCCACAAGATATATTCGAAAATCTATCTCCTGCTTCAGAGGTAAGCCCTTCACCTCCTCAAACACATCCGAGTATTCTCGGACCACTCTAACAAATCGTAGATTTTCCTCAGACGCATCAAGCGATTCTAAATAACTTAGCATAAAAGAATTTATGGGATTACAAAAGATTTCGAGAGTGTTGTCGAGGCAAGTCATGAGCCTAACTACTCTCCTTTCACAATCAAGAACGGCCCCATTTCTGGATAACCAGTCCATTCCTAAAATTAGCCCATAGCCCGTGAAGCCCAAAACATAAGCATCACATCTAAACTCAACGCTAAGTATAGAAATTTTCAAATCCAAACACATCATGGACAAATAAGCTGAGCCCCCAATTGGATTCGAAACAACTAAGGGATCCTCTACTAAACTGGTGTTTAAGTGCAGTGATTCAACTAATGACGTAGAGATAAACGAGTGCGATGCGCCCGAATCGAATAAGGTACGGACAGGATGATCAAACAGAAAAACTAAGCTTTCAACAGAAATGGTTCTACCTCGTTCTTGCAGCGGTGGGACCGCGAGAGCCTGAACTTGTCCCCTTGCCTGCCCTGGTGCCATAAGAGCCTGCACCTGTCCTCCCGAGGTAGACCCTATCCTCTGCCCCTTCTATGGGCAGTCCTTCACTAGATGTCCCGCTTCACCACAGTGAAAACAACCAGTCTTCTTTTTCTTTCGGCAATCCTTGCTGAAATGGCCTGGTGTCCCACAGTTAAAGCATTTCTTCTTTCCCTTGCCATTATTGTCTTTACCACCCTTCTTGTTTTGCTGTTGAAGTTTCTTCTAATCCCCTTTCTTCTCGGATGCCTTATTAGCATTAGCGCCTTTCTCCTCGTGCAAGACCGCCATGTCTACTAGCTTCTCAAAGGTGGCCCCCATAGGGATGTGGGTCATAGCCAACCCTTGCAATGGCTCATTCAATCCATTAACGAACCTCAAAGCCTTCTTCTCCGGCGTATTCACTAAGTCCAAGCCAAACCTTGCTAACTGATTAAATTTGTTGACATATTCTTTCACTGATGAGCTTCCTTGCTTTACTGTCAAAATCCTTTCCATATATAGATTCTCTTCTGCCCTTGAGAGAAACTTTGCCACAAACCTACGTCTGAAATCCGCCCAAGAATCAACAGGACGCTCCCCATTAGTGACCTCCCACCAAAACGAGGCCTCTACCTTCATTAACCAAGCTGCTAATTTGACTTTCCTCCCTTCTTCTACTTCAAAGATCTCTAGCAATTCTTCCACCTCCTTAAGCCAATCTTTAACTTCCACAAATGTTTCTGACACTTGAAAGGGTTTTCCACCCATAGCTTTAAATTCCTTGCACGTCTTTGCAAAAGTATCAACGCGAGGAGGAGGAGGAGGAACGGGTGCAACTGGTGGTGGAAGAACATTGGCTAGACCTGCAGCGGCCCAAGCCTCTAATAACCTCCTATACCATCCTGGTATCGTTACACCGTCCGGAAGGTTAAGATCTTCAACCATGCTGAAACGAAAAAGGAAAGATTCAAAATGGAGAATTCGAAAGATAAAGATATGGCTATTGGGGATTATGTTTTTCTTGAAAAACTTTCCTCTTTAAATTACTCATCAAGACATGTTTTTGAAAACACTTCTTCCAAAAATACTTTAGAAAAATAGTTTTTCTAAAAAAATTATCTGTTCTGGTAACCTTAAGCTCGGATACCACGTGTAACACCCCACGTCCATTAATGTCACTCACAAAGGGAATGAATTAACTTCCATGGAGGATTTAAGTGAATATATAACAGAAAAATTACAACAAGACAGATAATAAGTAGTACTTGGAAATCTAAAACTTCATTTTATTGCAGTGGAAATTAAACATGTTTGTTACATCATGAAAACCATAAATCAGAGTCAAGTACAATATCCATCTTGATAAAACAAAATACATAACCCCATTACATAAATAGCCATTAAAGAAGATAACAAGCTGGACTTTACTTCAACGGTCCAAGCTTTCCAAAGAGAGATGTAGCAATCCAATCAAACTCCGCCAGAGCTGGGTCCAACCTGAGGACCTGGAGGGGGAAAAAGGATAGAAATGGAGGGGGTCAGACATAAAGTCTGGCGAGTATGATAATTCTAACAATACTATTATCAAAATAACTAGACTAAGGCATAAGCTGGTAAACAAGGAAATGTCTATGAACTATTGGGTATCGAAGAGCAGATAAAGATAACGTCAAAAATAACGTTAAAGGCACACCTAACAACTAACGAATAATTACTACACTGCACCGCACCAGTCACCCTAAAGGTTGATCCCGCTTGCTTCACACAGAAACTATATAAATAGCCTTGCGTACCCCTAGCTGACTACATAGGTGCCGTCTGCCCCTATCTCCACTAGGTGTACCCCACTACCCACTTTCGATCGGCTCCCTACTCGTAGATACCCGTGCTGGCCCCACAGTGGGGTGTATCACTCCCCTAAAGTGGCAACCCGATACAACTTGAGAATGCACGGCTTATACCTACACAATGCAACAACGTCTTACCTACCAGCCCTGGCCCACACACGCATATGAAACCCGTTGGACTTGCGTTGCCACCGCTACCCCGTTTTGGCCTCTTATAGTCAAACCCAGCATGCGTGTCCCGTCCTCGACTTGGGTTGAGCCCACAAAGATACGTTTGGGATACTGGTTGAAATGGGCCCCACAAGCTACCCACCTAAGCTTGTCACCACTAGTATATCCCACTTAACCCTCTTAGTCATGTTCATTTACATGTGTGTTTGGTTAAGTCTTACTAATCGTATTTAACATGCCACTAAGGGCACCCACTAGATTCCTTATGCCACCCAAGGCACTTACTTAACCCCCATGTCCCTCCTTACATGTTTATCTGGTTAAGTATTTCTTAATTCATTCAGGCCATAACCTCATAAAGACCTCTCACATTAGATTGGTATTTATGGCAGTTGGATTTGCCGGGCGGGTCCGGGCAGTCTTACACCATAAAAGAGTCTAACCTCGTGTCTTTACAACTGTTATGCTTTAGTTTGGGCCTAGGACCTCTCACATTGGGCTGCCATTTGTGACCACTGGATTTGTCGGGCGGGTCCGGGCAGTTTTACGTCACAAACGAGTCCAACCTCGTGTCCTAAGCATTGATTATCACTTATAATCTTTTACCCCAGTTTTAACAATTCCCTATTCAAATTATTAATTACTTCCAATTTTAATGATGTCCATAATTGACTCAATTACGGCCATCCATTCATGGCATGCAAAATCATATCGATTGCACCCCAACTTCTTATTATTGAATCCTTAATATTACCCCTACCCCACGTTATACGTTCGCTTATTCAACGCAGAATATACGTTAGACTCGAATAGTCTAACTCATAGCACAAAGATAAATTATCACAACATATAGACAAATAAAATAAACCTAATCATATTAGGGGTGAAACTTGCATAAACTACACATGTTAAGGATCTAAAGGTGTCAACTTGTTAAATGTCACAATTTACATGATATGATCATAACCCAAATTCATGTATAAACTTGCATATGGAGTTTTATGCAACATAATGATGGTGTGAACTAGCATATAATACATAGAACTCACATATGTCATAGCATAATTCTAGGTCTAAATAGATGTCATGGCATATGTTCATAATTTTTACTAATCAATCTTAACTTGCATACATGATTTGTCATTAACATAGCCCAAATAATATCAACATTATGACTTGATTAACATGAACTAATTAGCATAGATAATAACATCATGACTTTATAACATGTATGATTTATCACAATTTAGCATAGAAAGTTACAACCTATACAATATCATCATAGCATGATTTACAACATATAGGATATCATCATCACATAACATAGGATTTACAACATACATGATAACATCAGGTTTACAACAACATATATGACAATCCACATCATTTACTTATAATCCATTCATAACTTAATCTAATTAGTTTAACAAAAATCTTGTTAAGATCATCATACTCACAATTAGAGAAGAAAGAGAGCCTTGATTTGCTTTAGAGTTGAGTAGAATTAGGGTTTTGATTAGCTTTCTTCCTTCTTAGTTTGCGGCGGCTACACTGAGTTCCATGACGGCGGTATAACGGTGGCTATACTATTTTTCATGTGAATTAGAGTGAGAGACTACCTAGGTATTTATAGAGTTTAGGGTTTATTTAGACCGTCATATCAACTCAGAACTAAACTGAACCGTTTAATTTGCCAACTCAACCCTAAAAACACATCAGCCAAACCCTAGCCGCCTGGACAGGTCGACACCAAGGTCGACTGCCCAATCGACCTGGGGGGGTGTCGACTACCCAGTTGACTCCCCAGTCGACCTGGGGTGCTGGGCGGGAATTTTCCTGCCTAGCTTGTTTGACTTCGAATTTTGAATTTTAAATTTCTTAAATCTGTTTTGAATTTTCTGAAACTTCCGATGGCCATAACTTCTTCATACGAAGTCCAATTCACGTAAACTCGGACTCTATTCCAACCAGAATTCCGAGACGAACACAATGGCGCAACCCATTTCCCACAATTCTCACGTCTGATATTAGTTATTCTTTAATTTGTGAATATTAATATTAACAGAATTATGGGGTGTTACAAAACACCTCGACCCAGTTGAGAATTATGTAGAGATTTCGAGGGCTTCAAATCCATACCAGGAGCACCCCGTATTGTTGCGTGTGGATCGAGAATCACCCTCACGAAGTTGCGCCGCCTCGCGCCAGTTTCTACCACCACCGCCGCCGCGAGCTGGACCCCACCACCAGCGCCGAGAAGCTCTCTCCTCCCCCTTCGACGTTGTACCCACCGATCGTCTCCACGCTGCGCGGATTTCACGAAAATTCGTGACCTAGTTTTGAACCATGCTAAGAGGTATACAGCTATATATATTTTCAATAGTTTTAACACCTTTAAACCGTTGCAAACTTTGAAAATTTTTATCTTTTTCGTGTGTTGACAAAATTCAGTGAAACAGGAAACATCGTGACCGTGTGGACATCTTCTACTTTCTAGAAGAGACCGCATATTTTTCTGAGCCTTCTGATGTTTTTGGTGGAGTGGAACCCAATGTGAGATTTCTAATTTATAATCGATGGAAAACGACGATGTATAAATTATATTGTCTATGTATGAGTTATATAAGCGTTGTACACCTCATGTATAAGCGTTGTATAAGTTGTACGTTTGATGTACAAGTTGTATATGCGTTGTAAAAATTATATGCGTTGTAAAAATTATATATGTTTTGAAATAGAAGTGAATTGCTATATATATATATATACACACGCCCCTCGTCCACAAACCATGGACGATATTTATTGGTTGTGATTGCTGTGAAAATTGATTGATAGCGAATGGTTGATTGGGATTGTTTGTGGTTGATATTGATTGATTATGGTTGAAAAATACCCATTTGTGGTTGAGAAATATTTGGTTGAAACCACATAGGATTAGTTTGTGAAAATGAAATAAATATATACATGCCGCCTGCGTGCGAACTAGATGCATGATCCCCATTGTCAAAAACCACGAGGTTTTAAGGTAGAGCGAGGAGCCGTACTAGGGACGGTCCTGGTTTTAACTACTCTGCCGTTATGCTACCGAAATTTTGAATAATATTCTTGTGTTTGAATTATTTTCATTTGTTAAAACTATATTTATTCGTTGAATAGAAAACCTTCATGTGTTGAGTCGATTTTCATTCGTTGGATAGAAATTCATGTGTTGAATGGTATTCGTGTTTTAAATATAAAAATCACATTTTTACCTATATATAGAAACTATAGAAAACCTTCATGTGTTGGATTGATATTCATTCGTTGAATTGAAATTCATGTGTTGAATGGTATTCGTGTTTTAAATATAAAAATCACATTTTTATCTATATATAGAAACTATAGAAAACCTTCATGTGTTGAATCGATATTCATTCGTTGAATTGAAATTCATGTGTTGAATGGTATTCGTGTTTTAAATATAAAAATCACCTTTTTATCGATTTATATAAACTATAGAAAACCTTCATGTGTTGAATCGAAATTCATTCGTTGAATTGAAATTCATTCGTTGAATTGAAATTCATTCGTTGAATTGAAATTCATGTGTTGAATGGTATTCATATTTTGAAAGAAATTATTTTATAATAAAAATCCCATTTTTAACATCAATATGAAATGTATAAAATAATCTTGTTTTGAAATAAATTGTTTTATAATAAAAATCCTATTTTTATCACCTATATTAATTATATAAAATAATAGTGTTTTGAAATGAATTGTTTTACAATAAAAATCACATTTTTATTATATGCACGAATCGTTAAAAATAGTGAAGTGTTGAAATAGAAGAAAGTTAGATAAAAATATAATTTTTTATCAAATGTATGAAAAGAATATAGTTTTGAAATCGAAGAATCGATATATATATATATATATAAATAGAATTAAAATATATCGAATAACAACGCTGCAGTTCGTATTTTGAAACCGTGATTTCAAACGATTATTGCGGGAGATCAGACCATCGGATTTTCCTGAAATCGCAACCGTTGGGTTCGCTTTGGAAATATCTTTCCAACGGCACCAACTTTGTAAAAATCCAATGGTTGGATTGTCTGGAAAGTTTAATTCAAATCTGAAGAAAAAAGCGCCAGAATCGATTATATTTATATATATAAATAAATATAATTATATTTAATCGAATAACGACGCTGCAGTTCGTATTTTGAAATCGAAACTTCAAACGATTATACCAGGAGATCCGACCGTCGGATTTTCCCGAAACTGGAACCGTTGGATTCGTTTTGAAAAGATCTTTCTAATGATGTAAATTTTGTGAAGATCCAACGGTTAGATTTTTAGATATGTGTAAATCAAATCTGAAGAAAAACAGCGCCACGGTCGCGTTATGGCCCGAAGCGTCGTTTTGAATAAAATGGCTATTTTAAAATAAATAAAAATAGCGATAATTTGTTATAAAATATTATAAACGATATGGATGTGATTTAGAAATTAACTGACGGTTGGCTAAGTCTAATGGTTTCCTGGGTGTTGATCTGATGTTGGTTTCGGCCTTCGGGGTTAATATTTGGGAAATCGTTCTCTTACTGAATGACGGTTAGTGACTAATGAATTGAAATGATGCGTGTGTATGTTAGTGTTGCACTTGTTTATTATATACGCGAGTTGCTTAGAAAGACCGGGTTCATCCCATTTTGAATAACTGAATCGACGATAAGGAATCGAAGATGAAGACGATGGTCGAAGACCGGAGATCTTCACCTCGTTTGGATGGTAACCAAGGTCCTGATTGGGAGGCATCCTGAAATATGGATAATGAGTGGTGATCGTCCAGACGTACGTGGTAATCGATGGGTTTGCGAGGTATATAGTGCCTCCGGTTTCGTTCAGACCCAGAACGGACTTGCAAGTGGACATTGTGTCTGACATTGGAATTTATTCTGTGTGATTGATAGCCATCAATTGCACGGTGTGAATTGCTTGTGTGGCATGCTAAGATGCAGTGATCAGGGCTTCTGTTCAAAAGCAAAGTCTTGTGGTGATGATCAAAGCACCGCCCGTGTGGCGTAGCTTTGTGTATAACGTAAATTCGCGAGCCTCACACCCCGGTATGAACCAGAAACGGGAGAAAGGACCTCAAGGAGGGCCTTCGTTTCCTCCTAGCTAGAAGTGGCGTCAGTAGTTTTACATTCCCTGACGAGTTTGACTTATGTGGTTATTGCTGTTGCAAGGCGCCTCGGTTAGATCGGACGATCCGGGTCCGATGGAGTCATTTGTTGGCTCGCTTACGCCCCAAAGGGCGGGGAAACGTAGTCTTCAGGCATTTTAATCCACTCCGTATGGACCGGCCCTAACGATCCAAGGGTCGATGCGTTCTGATCCTGAGACTCGGGCTAGGAAGTCTCGAATTCGGTAAGGACTATCTTTTGCCATGGTTCATGACGGAAATCCAATTTCCAAATACGTGACTGTGCGATTTTGATTGTATACCTATATATGGCGACATAGTGGTATGGGGCATTAGTGCCGTCTTTGATTGATAGTTATGATTTGAAATTGTTTTCAAAACATATAAACACTAGCAATAATATCAAATGCCTTTGTTTTATTCGTATCAAGCATATTTTGGCTGTTACAAGGTAAAAACTCTATCCTCCGGTTTGCGTTGCATTGTGTGATGGGAACTGAGTCTTAAAATGGATTCATTTTTATAAAAAGCATTGCGATGTTTAAAAGAAAGATTTGTTTTTAAAGCACTGGCAATCCAATGGAGTGAACCCGTTCCACGAAAGTGGCATGGTCCTGTGATTAGCCATATTATAAATGTGTTGAGTATATTTCTCATACCAGTCCCATGACTGACTCGTAGTTTGTTTCACTTTCAAACTCGGGTGCCCCTTTTTCTACACGGGCAGCCTTGTATTCAGGTTTAGCTGGTTCTTTCTGGATAGTTGGAGCTGAAGATGGATTCTATCATTTATCTCTTTTTATGTTGTTCAGCTCCTATTCTACATTATGTTTGTTTTCCGCTGTAGACATATATGTACAGTTGAACTGTATTTGTACTAAGTATGATCCTGCATACTGTGTAACTCTGATGATTACGTTTATCCAGTGTATTCTATTGTACATTATCTGATGTATTTATTTATTTCTGTTCGGCTATGTAACAACCCGAATTTTAACAACATGTTAAAATCATAAATCAAGGCAGAATTAAATTTCAAAATAAGAACCAAGGGAAACGGGTTACGTCATTGCGTTCGTCTCGAAATTCTACATAAAATGGAGTTCGAGTTTTCGAAAATCGGAGTCCGTATGACCAAGTTATGGCTCTCCAAAGTTTCAGAAATATTCAGAGTTCAAAACAGCTCGAATTCGAATTCAAAATTCGAATTTCAAACGCATAACAGACTGGGCAGGAAATTTCCGCCCAAACCCAGGCCGACTGGGGAGTCGACTGGGCAGTCAACACCCCCAGGACCAGGTCGACAGCGCAGTCGACTTGGGTGTCGACCTGGTCCCCGAGCCCATTTTTGGGCCAGTGTTTGTTCTGATGTATCTAGTCCAATTTCTGTCCAGATTCATCTGCCTAAACCTATTTAAACAGCCCCAAACCTAGCCTTCTCTACACACAATTCTGTTCTGCTTCTACTCTGCCTCTGTTCTAAATAAAAATAAAAATGGCATCGCTACTCTGCTGGAATCAAAACTAGAAGCTAATCGACATCAACCTAAGCAACTCAATTCAAACTAGAGATTAAGGCTTCAAGCAACGACGCCTAGACCATATTGAATCAAATCAGAAGATTAATCAAGTTAGACATTTCAACGCGACAACGAATCGATGTGTCCTCTTTTAGCCAATCAATGTAAGTTCTAGTTATTTTCCGATTTAAATATTTGATTTTAATATGGCATTGAATTGAAGTGAAATTGGATCTAAGTATGTTTATCGATCCAGATCTAGTTCTGTTGTCTCTTGAATCTTGAGTTTTTGACTTGTCTATCTTTATTCTCATGTCAAGTTCATAATCTATTCAGCCTGTTGAAATTTTAATATGCCTGTGATGATGTTTTTCTCTCCGATCTTATTTTGATGCAAGATTCTACCTTTCCCCTATTTATTTTCTTTTGATGAACCTTGGTCAATTTCGGACCTTGGCCTAAAATCGCGACTTGCGTACGATATGTATACGGGGGAATTATGGGATTATTGCCTATATGAATATGATGGAATTATTGGCAACATGAAATTTGATATTATCATTGTATTTGCAAGTTTGGGCTTGATATGTAAATTTTGGTATAATCTTGTTATGAGGAAATTTGCATAAATATTATATACATGGAATTTGGCATAAAATTTGGATCTATGTAATGTAACATGTAAATCAAATCAAAAGATTGAACAACTGGCATGTATTGTAATAAAAAGGTTATGGTTTAGGGTAACTACATCATGAATCACGATTTGGGTTTATTGGATATGAAACTTAATACATGTAATGTTGGCTAGATCTTGACATATGTAACAAAGGCATGAAACTTGGTATATATCTAAATTGGCTAGGATTGGACACATATAAATTGATATATGTAATTTTGACGTGGATTGTGACATATGTAAAAATCTAGGACTTGTTATAGGCAAATTGGTGTAAACATGGAATACATGTAGTTTGATGTGGAACTTGAACATATGTAAATTGGCTAGAATTGGGCATATGTACATCGACATGAAAAGTTAGAACTTGGGCATATATATTAATATGTAAAGTTAGGTTTTGGGTAGTTGGCTTGTATTGTAAATAAAAAGGCTATAACTTGGCATAGCTTTATAGAAAATTTCAGTAATACTTTGGGAACACGTTTTGGGGCAAAAACGTGAGTTATGAACTTGATAATAGGCATAAGTTGAAAACTAGAAACCTGACATGAAACTTGCTTAGAAATTTGAACATTGTTATAACCTGAACATGGACATGACATTTAGAATGAACTAGAAAATGGCCAACTCGAGGTTGGGTTGAGTTTGCAGTGTAATTCTGCCCGGAACCGCCCGGTAAATCCAGTTAGTGCAAACAATAGGATCCAATGTGGGTAGTTGGTCATATCGCATTTGAAAACCCGAGGTCAGACTGAGTTGTGGTGTAATTCTGCCCGGAACCGCCCGGCATATCCAGTGACCACAACAACAGGTCTGATGTGAGAGGTTGGGGTGCATTAATGAATTAATGCCACTTGATAGGGTTATGTCATGAACCGCTTGAATATACTTAACCAATTTGACACGATGACATGATAAGGTTAAGTAATATGATTGGACTAATAACACTTAACCGATATGACATGAATGGGTGGGTTAAGTAATATGACCAGACTAGTAACACTTAACCATTTTAATATGACTAGTGGATAGGGTTAAGTTAACATGCACTTAACTAATCTAACGTGATGCGGGGTAAGGTTAAGTAACAACAGAGGATAACACTTAACCGACACAACATGATAAGTAGGTGGGTTAAGTCACGAACTTGAACGACCATACTTAACCAAACTTGACATGCTAGACTGACAGGGTTAAGTCATGAATCTGAAAGAATATACTTAACCAATTTGACATGATGATTTGATAGGGTTAAGTCATGAATCGCTTGAATATACTTAACCAATTTGACATGATGGTTTGGTAGGGTTAAGTCACGAACCGCTTGAACATACTTAACCAACTTGACGCATGATTCGTAGGGCTAAGTCATGAACTTGAACGACAACACTTAGCCAATTTGACATGACACGTAGATGGATTAAGTCACAAACTTGAATGACCACACTTAACCAACTTGACATGCTAGACTGATGGACGGAAACTCTAGTTACGCGGTCCTTTTCAGCAGTAACCCACTAGATGTATCATGATACCCTGGAACTAGGCAGGGTGGGGCACGATTACTAGGCTGATTGTAAGCGACCAGAACGACGGCTAAGTTGGTGCGCCATTGTAGGTTCAGGCGGACTATGGTCGTGCACGTAGTCTGGAGTTGAAAAAGCAGGCATTGGGCACCCGTAGGTTTACACTGTGCGTGCTTGATTCGTGTCGGTGGTTGGCACCCTAGGGCTTGATACACCCTATGGTGGACCTAGCACAGGTGACTACATTCGTGATAGGGCCGTATGACACAGACATATGAACGAGATAGGACTTGTAGGGAGCCTATCGATTAATAGATCGTTTCGTGAGACCAAGTAATGGATCATTTCATGACATTGGGCAAGGGATCATTTTATAGTCAACACATGACACGAGTTGGGATACTAGTACGGTTGGTGCAGAGCAAATATATATCATAGAAATATTTTAATGGTAAAGCAGAGAAATCTTGCGATGCTTGATAGAAATCTTGCGAAATTATACTTAGTTTATCTTGAATGGAAACCTGGCGATGTTATACTTGACAAAAACCATATGAGGTTATTCTTTGTTATCTTTCCTGTAGCTTATCTTGTCATCATGCTTATGTTTACTTTCAGTTTATTCATGCCATGTTATCTTTACCTGTTTTTATGCTGAAAGTCACTAGGACTTACTCAGTCTTTATGACCGACCCGTTTTGTTTCGCCTCTTTTTCTTTCGTTCCCCCCCCCAGGTTCGCAGGGTGGGAATACAGCTTAGTTCAGATCTTACCAAGCTCCAAAGCTCTTTCATGTACAACTTGGATTTCTCTTGGCTATGGCTTGCTTTGCTTTATTGGGGAATGATTTATAACTATGGTTTTATGCTTCTTTACTATTGCAAGACAGATTTTGATGTAATTGACTTTTTGATGTAAAAGGCTTTAGACCTTACTAGATTTTAAAGCAATGAAATTTGGGTTTTCCTTCCGCTGTTTTATTTATGTTCTGTCTTGTAATATTTCTGTGTATGTTTACCTAGATAATACTCCACCAAAGCTAGTGCATTCCCTTTGTGAGGGACCCTAGCGGAGGTGGGGTGTTACATTTGGTATCAGAGCAGAAGGTTACCAGACTGGGCAAAAGCTTTTAAAAAACCTTTTGAAACTATTTTCAAAACGTTTACAAAGAAGCATTTTTCTAAAGAAAAGTTTTGTTACACGAAAGGCATGTTCCCTAAAGCCATATGCACTATCTTTTGATTCTCTCCTTGAGTCTCTTCTCTCTTTCTTTTTCACCATAGTTTGTAGGCATACAACATATGTCGGAGGGCAAAGAAGTGCCCAACCTCCATCTGTAGCCGCAGTTGTTCCATCTGCGACTAATCTTATTTTAAGCTTTGTAGGGTTGCCGTAGCTTTCGATAAACTTGTCAACAAGCTATACAAGTAAGAACGAGGATAAAGAACACAAGCCTAAGGATGAGAAACTTGTTGATAAGGCGTAATCCACGAAGGAGGAAAAGGTGAAAGGGAAGAGGTCAAAGTAAAAGAATAATAAAACCCATGATAAGAAAGAACATCGTTGGTATGGTAAAAAGGTACATGTAGTTAAGTATCATAGGACAAGGACAAGGGCAAAGGACAAGAGCGTCGAGAGGGAAATTGTATGCTCTCACTACTAGCATACCTAAGAAAGGTGGTAACGTTTCTGTTAAAAGTTTAGCTTCTCTTTTCTATCATGCCATGGGAACTTTATACATCGCATCCTTTTAATTCTGCCTCGATAGTTGAGTCTCTACACCTTAGTACTAGCGTAGTAGAGGATCCCATTTTTGTCTCAAATCCTATTGGGAAATCAGCTCATGTATTCATGATTTGTTTGGATTTGAGAATGTCTATGCTAAGTGTTGAGTTTAGAAGTAATGCTTATGTTTGTGTTGATTCTAGCGATGGAGTAGTTATCCAGTAAGGGTGACATTCTCGGTTTTGAAGAGAGGGTAGTTAGACTCTTGACTTGCCTCGGTAATACCCTCGAAGTCGCGTGTAACCTTTAGGGTTCTCTCATGATTAGTTACCTAGAATCTCTTGATACATTTATTGATCCGCTTGAGTAGTGTTCACCACCAAGGCGGATGGTTCATTTCACTTATGCATGAGTTGTAGAAAGCCACGTTAGTAAGTACATTTGGCAACATGGTTGATATTTGAGATAGTTCTTCTACGTGGAATACCTCCTAGTAAGTGAACGAGATCCAAGATTCACTAGTGAATTTTGGAGAGCTTGCATGAAACCATGAGTACGCAGTTATGTTTGAGACAAGTATACTAGAAAAAGAATAAGTGAATGTGGACCGAGAGGCGATAGTGAAATGAGTTCCAACTCATATTTTGGAACAAGAATTAAGAATCTGTGAAGTTAAAGACGGTCAAAGCACAATGGAGTTAAGCTCAAGGAAACGCGACTTAGAAGATTGAAGACTAGATACGTGCATCAGATCTCTTTTTAAGAGTATATCCTTGGTCCCTCTTTTCCTGTAGAGCTTACTTGCATGTTATCTTTTTCCTCTCGGTCCTATTCTCAATCAAATTTCTGTTGCAAACACCATAGGGAGTATGACTCATCTGCTAGTAATACATTTTGGGGCTTCAGGGTGTCCGGTGGGTTGACTAAACTCCTTGGGTTTTATAGGATACGGGTTGGTTTTAGGAAGGGATTCCCTTGTGAACTAAAAGGAGTCCATCATGCTTAGTTTCCTCGAAACGTATATTGGTTCGATTGAGTAATTCTTTGGGTGTCAGCCTGATGTTGATTTCGGTCTCCGGGGCTGGTGCTTAAGGAGTTCTTCTTCTGATCAGTATATATGTGACATATATTTCCAGTTTTGACATGGCCTAATGGGCACAAGGTTTTTACTTGCTTCTATCATTCGGCTATACCTTTAGGTAGGAACAATTGGGTGTAAACATGTGTTTGAGACATGTTATGATTGATGGTTGCAAGTGGCTGCAAGTGGTTGCTCGTGGATGAATTTACACATTAGGCACTAGATCGGCTCAATCACCTTTCATATTGCATATGCATGAGTGTTTATACTTGTTTATGGATGAATTTTAATGTGTTATCATGTGGAGGTTGCATATGGATGGATGTTTGTGCACGCATGTAGTGTTATTATGACTAGGACTATTTGCATACATGTTGGACTCATGGCACTTAACATATTTTGCATTAAGAAGATCAATCAGGCCAGATCATTTGCATTAGACAAGGAACATATACACACACTTTCTGCATATGTTCATAAAGCATTAGAAATCTATTAAGGACGATGGATGCCTGTGATTGATGATTGAGTAGATGGATGATTGGATGGTAGGACACATTCTCCTTAACTTGAAGATTTCGGGGACGAATTCCTTTAAGGAGGGGAGAATGTAACAACCCAAATTTTAACAACATGTTAAAATCATAAATCAAGGAAGAATTAAATTTTAAAATAAGAACCAAGGGAAACGGGTTGCGCCATTGCGTTTGTCTCGGAATTCTACATAAAATACAGTCTGATTTTTCGAAAATCGGAGTCCGTATGACCAAGTTATGGCTCTCCAAAGTTTCAAAAATATTCAGAGTTCAAAACAGCTCGAATTCGAATTCAAAATTCGAATTTCAAACGCAGAACAGACTGGGCGGGAAATTTCCCGCCCAGACCCAGGTCGATTAGGGAGTCGACTGGGCAGTCGACACCCCCAGGACCAGGTCGACTACGCAGTCGACTTGGGTGTCGACCTGGTCCCCAAGCCCGTTTTTGGGCCAGTGTTCGTTCTGATGTATCTAGTCCGATTTCTGTCCAGATTCATCTGCCTAAACCTGTTTAAACAGCCCCAAACCTAGCCTTCTCTACACAATTCTGTTCTGCTTCTACTCTGCCTCTGTTCTAAATAAAAATAAAAATGGCGTCGCTACTCTGCTGGAATCAAAACTAGAAGCTAATCGACATCAACCTAAGCAACTCAATTCAAACTATAGATTAAGGCTTCAAGCAACGACGCCTAGACCATATTGAATCAAATCAGAAGATTAATCAAGTTAGACGTTTCAACGTGACAACGAATCCATTTGTCCTCTCTTAGCCAATCAATGTAAGTTCTAGTTATTTTCTGATTTAAATATTTGATTTTAATATGGCATTGAATTAAAGTGAAATTGGATCTAAGTATGTTTATAGATCCAGATCTATTTCTGTTGTTTCTTGAATCTTGAGTTTTTGACTTGTCTATCTTTATTCTCATGTCAAGTTCATAATCTATTCAGCCTGTTGAAATCTTAATATGCCTGTGATGATGTTTTTCTCTCCGATCTTATTTTGATGTAAGATTCTACCTTTCCCCTATTTATTTTCTTTTGATGAACCTTGGTCAATATTGGACCTTGGCCTAAAATTGCGACTTGCGTACGATATGTATACGGGGGAATTATGGGATTATTGCCTATATGAATATGATGGAATTATTGGCAACATGAAATTGGATATTATCATTGTATTTGCAAGTTTGGACTTGATATGTAAATTTTGGTATAATCTTGTTATGAGGAAATTTGCATAAATATTATATACATGGAATTTGGCATAAAATTTGGATCTATGTAATGTAACGTGTAAATCAAATCAAAAGATTGAACAACTGGCATGTATTGTAATAAAAAGGTTATGGTTTGGGATAACTACATCATGAATCACGATTTGGGTTTATTGGATATGAAACTTAATACATGTAATGTTGGCTAGATCTTGACATATGTAACAAAGGCATGAAACTTGGTATATATCTAAATTGGCTAGGATTGGACACATATAAATTGATATATGTAATTTTGACGTGGATCGTGACATATGTAAAAAGCTAGGACTTGTTATAGGCAAATTGGTGTAAACATGGAATACATGTAGTTTGATGTGGAACTTGAACATATGTAAATTGGCTAGAATTGGGCATATGTATATCGACATGAAAAGTTAGAACTTGGGCATATATATTAATATGTAAAGTTGGGTTTTGGGTAGTTGGCTTGTATTGTAAATAAAAAGGCTATAACTTGGCATAGCTTTATAGCAAATTTCAGTAATACTTTGGTAACACGTTCTGGGGCAAAAACGTGAGTTATGAACTTGATAATAGGCATAAGTTGAAAACTAGAAACCTGACATGAAACTTGCTTAGAAATTTGAAAATTGTTATAACCAGAACATGGACATGACATTTAGAATGAACTAGAAAATGGCCAACTCGAGGTTGGGTTGAGTTTGCGGTGTAATTCTGCCCGGAACCGCCCGGCAAATCCAGTTAGTGCAAACAATAGGATCCAATGTGGGTAGTTGGTCATATCGCACTTGAAAACCCGAGGTCAGACTGAGTTGTGGTGTATTTCTGCCCGGAACCGCCCGACATATCCAGTGACCACAACAACAGGTCTGATGTGAGAGGTTGGGTTGCATTAATGAATTAATGCCACTTGATAGGGTTAAGTCATGAACCGCTTGAATATACTTAACCAATTTGACACGATGACATGATAAGGTTAAGTAATATGATTAGACTAATAACACTTAACCGATATGACATGAATGGGTGGGTTAAGTAATATGACTGGACTAGTAACACTTAACCATTTTAATATGACTAGTGGATGGGGTTAAGTTAACATGCACTTAACTAATCTAATGTGATGCGGGGTAAGGTTAAGTAACAACAGAGGATAACACTTAACCGACACAACATGATAAGTAGGTGGGTTAAGTCACGAACTTGAACGACCATACTTAACCAAACTTGACATGCTAGACTGACAAGGTTAAGTCATGAATCTGAAAGAATATACTTAACCAATTTGACACGATGATTTGATAGGGTTAAGTCATGAATCACTTGAATATACTTAACCAATTTGACACGATGGTTTGGTAGGGTTAAGTCACGAACCGCTTGAACATACTTAACCAACTTGACACATGATTCGTAGGGCTAAGTCATGAACTTGAACGACAACACTTAGCCAATTTGACATGACACATAGACGGGTTAAGTCACAAACTTGAATGGCCACACTTAACCAACTTGACATGCTAGACTGATGGGGTTATGTCTCGAATTTAAATGACAACACTTAACCTGCGGGACGGAAACCCTAGTTACGCGGTCCTTTTCAGCAGTAACCCACTAGATGTATCACGATACCGTGGAACTAGGCAGGGTGGGGCACGATTACTGGGCTGATTGTAAGCGACCAGAATGACGGCTGAGTTGGTGCGCCATTGTAGGTTCAAGCGGACTATGGTCGTGCACGTAGTCCGGAGTTGAAAAAGCAGGCATTGGGCACCAGTAGGTTTACACTATGCGTGCTTGATTCGTGTCGGTGGTTGGCACCCTAGGGCTTGATACACCCTATGGTGGACCTAGCACAGGTGACTACATTCGTGATAGGGCCGTATGACACAGACATATGAACGAGATAGGACTTGTAGGGAGCCGATCGATTAGTAGATCGTTTCGTGAGACCAAGTAATGGATCATTTCATGACAATTGGCAAGGGATCATTTTATAGTCAACACATGACACGGGTTGGGATACTAGTACGGTTGGTGCAGAGAAAATAGATATCATAGAAATATTTTAATGGTAAAGCAAGAGAAATCTTGTGATGCTTGATAGAAATCTTGCGAAATTGTACTTAGTTTATCTTGAATGGAAACCTGGCGATGTTATACTTGACAAAAAACATATGAGGTTATTCTTTGTTATCTTTCCTGTAGCTTATCTTGTCATCATGCTTATGTTTACTTTCAGTTTATTCATGCCATGTTATCTTTACCTGTTTTTATGCTGAAAGTCAATAGGACTTACTCAGTCTTTATGACTGACCCATTTTGTTTCGCCTCTTTTTCTTCCGTTCCCCCCCCCCCAGGTTCGCAGTGTGGGAATACAGCTTAGTTCGGATCTTACCAAGCTCCAAAGCTCTTTCATGTACGGCTTGGATTTCTCTTGGCTATGGCTTGCTTTTCTTTATTGGGGAATGATTTATAACTATGGTTTTATGATTCTTTACTATTGGAAGACAGATTTTGATGTAGTTGACTTTTTGATGTAAAAGGCTTTCGACCTTACTAGATTTTAAAGCAATGAAATTTGGGTTTTCCTTCCGCTGTTTTATTTATGTTCTGTCTTGTAATATTTCTGTGTATGTTTACCTAGATAATACTCCACCAAAGCTAGTGCATTCCCTTTGTGAGTGACCCTAGCGGAGGTGGGGTGTGACAAGCTATTATCTGTTTATGTGTTATATTCCACGGATTACCCTTGCCACCGTCAGTACGGGGTTTGGGGTCGTCTCATTTTGGTATCAGAGCTTTGGTTAAGCTTAGTTCTGGAATATAACATATGAACGAACTCGTCAGAAATAGAACCAGTAGTGTTCTAGGACGGGTGACTCTATACAGATAGGATCAGTAATATCCTAGTATAAGTAAAGCAGAATGAAATACACCCCAGTAGACACATTTACATTCAAGTATTTGTCTCTATATTTTGAAATATCTTTTTTGTTGAACTGACACTTTGTCTGCTAATTGCAGACGCACTAGAAAATGAGTGACAGGAACAGGAGAAATAATCGTATGGCTCGACCAGCTAATGAGCCAGTTGTGCTCCCACGGCCAGAATCAGATATAGAAGTTCTATTCAAGAGATTTCGAAATCTGGGTGGATCGCCATTCTTAGGCAAAGAGTCCATTATGGAAACACAAGCTTGGATTCATTCTGCAGAGAAAATCTTTGAGGGTTTAAAGCTGAGGGACGATCAGAAAAGATTACTGGCGTCTTGGGAACTCAAAGAAGAAGCTTTGTTTTGGTGGGATTCAGTTATTAAAGATAATCCAGAAGGTGATATCACCTGGGGCAGATTCAGAGTGATTTTCTTAGAAAGATTTACTCCTCCCGAAGCAACCGAGCGATTATGTGATGAATTTTCTTATTTGATACAAGGTGATATGACCATCCCAGAATATCATAAGAAATTCAACGAACTTTCTCACTTTGCTCCTCATCTGATTCAAGATCCAAAGAGGAAGAATCTGAGATTTATTTATGGCCTGCAAAGAAAATATCAGAATAGTGTAATGAGGAATGTGAAGCTCCCTTTTCTGAAATGATATACATGGCTTACCAGTATGAAGATCTCGACAAGAAAGGTATGTTGCCTTACGAAGAAGAGGCCAGCTCTTGTAAGAAAGTTGAGTCTGAAACTGATCGTCCGGAGGCCAGTACGATGTCTGAGGTCAGTAACAAGCCCAAAGTCAATCGGAAAAGGGCCAGATCTGAAAAGGAACCAGCAACGACGGCCACCTGCTCTAACTGTAGGAAACTAGGGCATTTGACCAGGAAGTGTAAAACCTCGAAGAAACGAAAGAAGGGGTTTAAACCCGATAACCAGTTTCGAGAGAATAGAAAATGTTGTAAATGCCATCGGATTGGCCATCTTGAAAGGGATTGCAGGCAATTAAGAAATCCAAAGCGGTACATATAAATGAAATAGCAGAAACGTTTGAGCCCTCAGCTATACAAGAAAGGCCAGATGTTTTAGAAGGCACGCTAACTGTCAAAGATATCCCAGTTAAAGTACTGTTTGACACCGGCGCGTCGCGAAGCTTCATTGCAAAGAATGCAGCTAAGAAGCTGGATTTGAATTTGAAGAAGCTCAAGGAACCAATGACTGTCCAAAATCCGGTTGGGGGTTCCATTGATCTCAGTTTGGTTTGTGGAGTGCCCGTTTCTTTTTCTCGTTATCGGTTTCCTACCATCGCAGTTGTCATGAATTTTAAAGAGTTTGATCTTATCTTGGGGTTAGACTGGTTGACCAAATATGAAGCTGAAGTTAAATGCGCCAACATAGTCGTAAAGGAGAAGATAAAATCAGGTGATTATATAACCATTCCCTGTGAAGGTCAGAAGTCTAATAGAAAAGACTACTGGGCAGCTCTTGATGTTTCTCCTGCTCAAATGGAAAATGTCCCTGAAGTCACAGAGAATATTCCCGACCTAGTGAAAGATATTCCTGTCGTCAAAAACTATGCAGATATGTTCGAAGAAGTTGTTCGCTTGCCTCCGCAGAGAGAAATAGATTTCAAGATTGCTTTGATTCCGAATGCAAGGCCGGTAGTTCACGCTATTCGAAGAATGTCCTTGAAAGAGGAATTAGACAATCAAACACGATAGCTCGTATGGAAGGGTCTGATCAGGCCTAGTTTCTCTGATTGGGGAGCATCATTGGTGTTTGTCCCAAAATCTGACGGTACTCTACGTCTATGTGTGGATTATCGTGATTTGAACAAGCAGACCAGTAAGAATAAATATCCATCGCCGCGGATTGATGATTTGTTAGATCGATTAAATGGCGTACAAGTATTTTCACGAATGGACCTAGCTACAGGTTTCCATCAGCTTCGTATCGCCGAGGAGTGTGTTCCTTTGACAGCATTCAGAGGTCCCGACCTATTCTACGAGTGGTTAGTAATGTCGTTCGGCTTTTGTAACGCTCCAGCCTATTTCGTCGATCTAATGAACAGAGTATTCAGAGGAGTATTGAATAAATTTGTTCTGGTTTTCATTGATGATATCCTAATCTTCTCTAAATCAAAGGCCGAACATGAAAAGCATTTGGAACAGGTTCTGGAAATCCTCAGAAGGAATGTGTTGAAAGCAAAGTTTTCCAAATGTATATTCTGGCAAGAAGAAGTCAAATTTCTGGGCCACGTTGTATCGAAAGAAGGAATTGCTGTGGATCCAAGTAAAATCACAGCTATTCAGAATTGGAAGCAGCCCAGTACTCCTACAGAAGTCCGCAGTTTTCTGGCATTGGCTAGTTATTACCGGAAGTTCGTTAAAAACTTTTCGAAGATATCTGGACACTTAACGAAGCTTACAAAGAAGCACTCTAAGTTCAAATGGATTCCAGAAAGTGCAATGGAGTGGAGATCCGCGAGATTGTACTTGGGAAACTGAGGAGAGCATTCAGAAAGCCTATCCTAGGTGCCGAGTGGATATCTCTGATTGACTCCGGTGCAAGGTACATTTACCATACTTTGCATTACCAATTAATTCTCTACTCTGTTGTTATTTTCTTTCCATGGATGTGCACTTTTAATTCTGTAGTCTGAATGATTTTAAAAGAGTATAGAAATTGATTAGTATATTTTTGAAAAGTTAAAAACAAATTGATTGCTGTTTGTGTTGTGTGATAGTAGATTTGATTAATTAAAATTGCTGAAACAATAGTTAATTTAATTAATAAGAGAATAATGGTATAATTTATTCATTTAAATCACACATTGAACTGATTAGAAAATAGTTAGAAATATATACTTGTGCATTATATATGTTTGAACAGGAAATTGGATAGCCGTTGAGTAAAGATTTTATTTGTGTGCCCGACAAATAGGTAAACCTTGATGAGTTGGATGCGAAATATTATTATATCAACTCCTGTGAATGCCATTAGATGCGGAGTGCTGGTTGTTCTGTGTGTAAAAATAAAAACATCGCCATAGGATAGTAACAATTAATTTTGAACTACACTGTATGGCATACTTATGAAGATAGGCATACTTCATCATATACCACATAAGCATTTGGAGCTTGTGTGACGAGGTGGAAGATTTACCATACGAGCGAGAGGCTTGTATGGCAATGACTATATTTTACAGGTTGAATTGATGACTGATATGGACTATTTAAATTGTAACGATAAAATTGCCAGATTAATAAAAACCCCACACAGGTCTGGAGTTGACAATAATCATGTCTCTCTAGTTATTAGATATGGCACATGGACTATTTATTTCCACACGGGACGAGGTGACGAGGATTTATCCTCTGGAGCATTTAATATACACACTCCCTCAGGCTTTGATAGGGTGACGAGAATTTATTCTCTGGAGTTATTATCTATACATGCTCCCCTGTAAACACCAGAATATATCACTATAAATATATGTATGCTTATTAGGATTTATTGGGTACCTAATACGGCCCAATAAATTTCCAAACCTCTCCCCGTACAAAGGAGGTTATGGCGAAATTTTTCGAAAATTCCGGGTGTTAGTTAAATTTTTGAAGAATTCGAAAATTCTCAGAAACTGAAAAGTTGGAGGATTTAAGCCAGATTGAACGTAGAGTTGATTAATCAAACCACTTTCGACTTTTTTCCTTTTCGGGGACGAAAAGTTTTAAGTGGGGGAGATTGTAACGACCCGGAAAATCTGAACCAATTTAAAAATTTTAAATTGGCTAAAATAATGGATTTTAAATATTTAAAATAAATATTTTAAATAATAGCGATGAAGAGTGAGTTTGAATCGACGACTGAAAACGAATATAATTAATTCTAATTATAAACAAGGCCTGAAATGGCGCTGCAGTTTCAAAAATTGAATTCAAACTTTGTCGGACTATACCGGGTGCAAAACAAAACGGATTTGAGTGAAACCAAAAATATTTAAATCTGTTAGTTAATAACTTTCTAACGAATCTGAAAAATCGAGGTTTCATAGCGGAAAGCAAAAGTTATGGCCAAATGAATTTTCAGAAAGGTCGCCATGGAAATTATATAGCCCGTGAAATTGGCCATTTTGCAAACGACCTCGGAATTCGACGAAACCACTTTTGTTGGATCCGGGATGTGAAGTTATTCCAAGGATTCAAATTTCATAATTTTTGAAGCTAGTATTTGAGCGTGGCAAAGGAAAACGTGTTTTGGTCAATTACAGTTAAATTGGATCGACCAGAAATGGGCCTTTTTGCAAACGGTCTCAGAATTCGACGAAACTAGTTTGGTTGGGACTGTATCGGCAAAACATAGCAGATTTATTTTTCTGGAATTTTTCGAATTAGTTTGTGGCCCTGGCAAATTGAAATGTACGTTCAAATCAAATATTGAATATTTTATATTTTAATTTGAAGGAAAACTGACTGAAACAGTCGAATGGGCCTACGAAACATATCCCATTGTGTTCGGAATGGGGGTAAAATGCTAGGGACGACAGTCATTGGGTCTGGATTGGGGTTCGTGTGAGAAAGAGGGTATTTTCGAGATTTTAAAAATATATAAATAAAAAAAAATCCTGGCCAATCAAATCATTTCTCTCTCCCCGACCTTCTTCCTGAAACCCTCCCAGTGAACGACGGAAATAGCTCGAGACTTCCCGGGCTGATTTCTTCCAATCCGCTCCACTAAACACCTCGACCCAGTTGAGAATTCTGTAGAGATTTTCGAGGGCTTCAAATCCATACCAGGAGCACCCCGTATTGTTGCGTGTGGATCGAGAATCACCCTCACGAAGTTGCGCCGCCTCGCGCCAATTTCTGCCACCACCGTCACCGCGAGATGGACCCCACCACCAGCGCCGAGAAGCTCTCTCCTCCCCCTTCGACGTTGTACCCACCGATCGTCTCCACGCTGCGTGGATTTCACGAAAATTCGTGACCTAGTTTTGAACCAAACTGAGAGGTATACGACTATATATATTTTCAACAGTTTTAACACCTTTAAACCGTTGCAAACTTTGAAAAATCATATCTTTTTCGTGTGTTGACGAAATTCAGTGAAACAGGAAACATCGTGACCGTGTGGACATATTCTACTTTCTAGAAGAGACCGCATATTTTTCTGAGCCTTCTGCTATTTTTGGTGGAGTGGAACCCAATGTGAGATTTCTAATTTATAAACGATGGAAAACGACGATGTATAAATTATATAGTCGATGTATGAGTTATATAAGCGTTGTACACCTTATGTATAAGCGTTGTATAAGTTGTACGTTCGATGTATAAGTTGTATATGCGTTGTAAAAATTATGTGGGTTGTAAAAATTATATATGTGTTGAAATAGAAGTGAATTGCTATATATAAATATATATATATACACCCCTCGTCCACAAACCATGGACGATATTTATTGGTTGTGTTTGGTGTGAAAATTGATTGACAGCGAATGGTTGATTGGGATTGTTTGTGGTTGATATTGATTGATTATGGTTGAAAAATACCCATTTGTGGTTGAGAAATATATGGTTGAAACCACATAGGATTAGTTTGTGGAAATGAAATAAATATATACATGCCGCCTGCGTGCGAACTAGATACATGATCCCCATTGTCAAAAACCGCGAAGTTTTAAGGTAGAGCGAGGAGCCG
Organism: Allium sativum; assembly: GCA_030737875.1. Classification (NCBI taxonomy): domain Eukaryota; kingdom Viridiplantae; phylum Streptophyta; class Magnoliopsida; order Asparagales; family Amaryllidaceae; genus Allium; species Allium sativum. The sequence continues at coordinate 286,075,836 of CM060921.1, forward strand.
TACTAGGGACGGTCCCGGTTTTAACTACCCTGCCGTTATGCGGCCGAAATTTTGAATAATATTCATGTGTTTGAATTATTTTCATTTGTTTTAACTATATTTATTAGTTGAATAGAAAACCTTCATGTGTTGAGTCGATATTCATTCGTTGGATAGAAATTCATGTGTTGAATGGTATTCGTGTTTTAAATATAAAAATCACATTTTTACCTATATATAGAAACTATAGAAAACCTTCATGTGTTGAATCGTATTCATTCGTTGAATTAAAATTCATGTGTTGAATGGTATTTGTGTTTTAAATATAAAAATCACATTTTTATCTATATATAGAAACTATAGAAAACCTTCATGTGTTGAATCGATATCCATTCGTTGAATTGAAATTCATGTGTTGAATGGTGTTAGACCAAAAAGTGGTTTTAACACCCAAATTGACTAAAAGCATAACAAAATAAGATCAAAAGTAAAATGGAGACATAGAATTTATAGTGGTTCGGCGATGAAAAGCCTATGTCCACTTGTCAATCACTATTCTCAATGATATAGTTGCAATTACAATGAGATATTCACTCAATTTCCCTCACAACTCTCATACATTCACTCAATTGTCTCAAAACAAATGTTAAAAGACTATTTGGATTATCCGAGAGTGCCAGAATTCGGTTTATGAAAGTGGTTGAACTCTCAAAGTGCCAAAAAGAAGATCCTTTTCATTGTCTCCAAACAGGGTATTTATAGGTGAAAATTTGCTCAGAACCCGATCCGGATCGGAGCCATGTGTCTTCCATCCCATCATCCTCGGGTTCGGATGGATTTCATTGTTGACAACGCATCAGAGCAGTGGACGTTGTGGGCAGGAACTGGTCATACCCGCTCTGCATCTTCAGGCTATCGTGGGGGATTGTGACATGATTTACAGGTTCGGTTCGGAGGAGCCTGCAGTGGGGGTTCGGATCGGAGTATCCGATCCGATCCGGATTAACCCAAGACTATGTCTTTATCCACTTTTGCACCGTTCCGATCCGTCTCTGTAGCAGGTAGCCCTCCGCTCCAACTGACAGTAGGTTGCTCTCCGATCCGAACGGCAGTGCCTCTTTGATTCAAACAATAGCAGCTCTCCGGTCCGAACAGCAATGTCTCTCCGATCCAATCCGCTATATCTCTCCGATCCGATCCGCTATGATACTTTCCAAGTTCTTCAACGTTTCACATCTCGACTTTGTGTTGCCCAGTTCACAAAGTGGGCTAACATTTTGCCCCCTCAAAGCACGCTCCTGTTGGAAACGGAGCATGCTTTGATTATCATTGCATAGTGTCTTCTAGATAATTTTCCCTTTGATTTTCTTTGTGCTTTCATCCTTTTCTTCGAACTTCAATTTAATTCACTGTTGAGTTACAACACTTTGTTCGGTTCGGATTCCAATCCGAGCAGACCCCCTCTTCTTTCTATTTTTCATTGGACTATTGGGCCAAGCTTTGCTACTGGACTGTCGATCCGGTCCGAACGGGGAGACGAATAGTCACCCTGTTTTCCTATATAAGTTCAGCCTTCATCTTCCTCCAACTTTCCTTTTACTTTATCGTTTAACAAATTCTGCTTCGGAACTCCAGACTTTAGAGAAAAAGAAATAAGAACTCTTCACCATTCTCGCGCGAATTTCCAATTTACATACTCTGGTAGGTTTGAATCCTTGATCGGTTTCATAATAGCAGGTTTTAATTAAAATTGATGGTCAATTCGACCGATCTGAACGTGGTTTCCACGCCGCAGTCTCCTCTTCCTTCGTTATTGTCGTTGGTGGCTTCGTTGCTACTTCGAGGCGTTGGAAGAGGGAGTTGTGGTTCGAGGCTGAAAAGGAGGAAGAAGAAGATCATAGGGAGTCGGTTCGGGCGGTGGAGTATGGAAAGTGGAGAAAGGGAAGAAGATGAGAAGTCCAGAATATTGGATGGGTCGGAGCAAGTAGTTAAAGAAGGGGGAATGGAGCTCACCTAACCAGGTCGGGTCGGACTGTAAGATAAAGGAGGAGAGGCGCGACTACATGATCCGATCCGAACCATTAGGGGAATCTACCTTCGAGCCGATCCGATTCTGATTTCCGAGCCTCAAAGTTTATCCGAGCCTAAGGCTACGCCCCCGATCCGATCCCAATGAATGCGCCCGAACCGAACCGAAGGGCAATCCATCTTAACGCATAAAAACTCGTTTAACTAGCTCAATCAACTCTTGGCATAATCTTTAACTTAATGGACAGTTAGGATAGTACCTTGCGAACATAACTGGACATCAAGAACTGCCTTGACCCTTATTACTTTGCCAAGATTTTGCGTCGCACTTTCAAATATTAACTTTACACTTTCCGCATACACTGTTTACACTTTAGTTTGCACACTTGCACGGGGGGATACAGGCTAATTTACTCTAACTTGTGCTATTGCTTCTTCAATAGTTTTGTGACCATGAGACCCAGACGCTCTTCTAGATTAGCCGGGCAGAAGGAGGCCCCGGAGACATCCAACAAAATTACTCTTGAGGACATATCTTCTCCATCGGATCCAGAATGGAATGATGAGGGCTCAGACTACGAGGTTGGAAATCGCAAAAGTGACAATGTGTCTTCGGAGGGTGAAGCTTCTCTAGGCTTTGAAGAGGAAGGAGGGATTGGTGACGACCGGGCTCCTGATGCGTTTGAATCGGCTGTCATATTAGAATCACCCCAAGATTCTATTGAATCAACAATCGACAACGACAGACTTATCCGAATTTGTTTAAAATACGGGATATTACAAAGGGACACCCTGGTGCCTTCGAGAACTGACCGTCCCCACAACCCTCCAGAAGGGTATATGGCAATTACTCGGTTGATGTGCATGGTCGGTGCTATCCCTCCATTTTCTCCTTTCATGGTCGATTTTCTAAGACAAATGAGGATTGCCCCCATGCAGCTGCATCCTAATTCTTATGCTTACTTATACACCTTATATGTAGCATACCGCGAGATCTTAGGCATAGATCTCACTTTCGATGACGTTCATTTCTTTTACAACTTCAAGCATCATACTCGAGAGACTCCTTCTTTCTGCTATTTTGAGTCTGTCCCTAAGAGGAAGATAATTTCAGCGCCATTCAGTAGTAAAGCTGGAGATTCCAGGCTGGAATGGTTTTATGTGAAGCGACAACCAGGGTGTGCTAGGAGGTGGACGAAATCAAATAAAGCATTGGTTTTCTAAATCTCGACTCTATACATTCAAGTCATCGCCTTAACTCATTTTTCTTTTGTTTGCAGCCGATAACCCAAAACAAATATCAGACCAAGTATTCTTTGACCGGATGCACCAGCTCCTTAATGGCGATCAGAAGTTCTTGACTATTGATGAAGTCCTTAAGGACGAATATCTTCATTTTCATGGGTTGCTATCCGTTACGCATAGCATTGGTCACGTGACGACTCCATATGTTTATATTCCTCCAGTGGATGTAGTCCCAGAGACAGGGGAAGGTTCGGGAGCTCCTACAGTGCCTTTCCAAACTTCACCCTCTCCATCTTCTACTCAAGATGATGAATTGGATAACTTGGCCGAAAAGCATCACGAAGGGTATACTGTTTCTGAGGATGCCATTTCTCCAGAAAGATCAACGTCTTCCAAAGAGTCGCCAATTGATGCTTCCGAGGGAGATGTCCCTAGTACTGATGACCCATTATTTCAGGGTTTGGGGGATCTCCCCTTACCTGAAACTATATACACTTCAGAGGATTTTAGGAAGGATCCTTTAGTTTTCACCTCTTCTGAAGAGACCACTCCTGCTAAGGCCAAAGAGCCCACCCGTACTAGTCTAGCTCCGGATTCGGGTTTGTCGGGGGGATAAACACCACTTAGGACACACTTTACACAAGAACATTACAACTCATTGCATCTTTCTCTTTGTGAAAATATCGATCCTGAATTTCATTTGTCTTATTGTGCAGGCACGATGTCCCGATCTTACTATGATATCAGGAAACTTCGCCGCAGCATGTCTAATCCTCCTCATGATATTGAGTATGATCGCCGCGACGATCGCAGTAGGGAGGAGAGAAGGCCTTATGAACCCTATCGCTCTCGAAATTCGCGTTGTCGCTCTCCTGTTCGGACGGACCCAGAGAGACATAAAGGTTATCAAGGTCGTCGGGAAGAGGACAGGCCACAACCGAAAGACTCCACCTCTTCCCAAGAAAAGCGCAGCAGAGAGAGAAGTCCGCCAAAAGATACTGAGTCGCGAAGTAAAAGCAAAGTCTCTGCTAAACGGCCTAGAACAGATAAAGAGACTATTGAATCCTCCATGCACAGGGATACTGAGTTGACGATCCCCGCCCCTCCACCACTAGATGCTGAAACTATAATCAAACGGGCGTATTTGGAGGAGCAATTTCTCGAACATTACTTCGAGAACTTGACTTTTTTACCTGCCCTCGAGCCTATTTCTTCCAGGTAGGCAGATGAGGCCAAAAAAAAGATAGATGCGGTCGAAAAACAGTATTCTGAAATGTTCAAATATTCACGCAACCTTTCCAGAATCATCCGTACTCTAATCACGAATGCTGATTTGATGCAAAAAACCGCGGAAGACGATGCAAAGGCCTTAAAGAACCTAGGAAAAGATTTGGAGGACACACATGCCCAGCTTGCTGTTGCTCAAAGGGATGCTGCTAGCTTCAAACAACAATTTGAAGATATGCAAAAACGTTACCATGATTTGCTTGAATCTCACACTCAAGAGCGTTCTGAGTTAAAAAAGCAAGCTGAAGATGCTAAGTCAGATGCCGCTAAAACGCGCCTTGCTTACACTGACCTTGAAAGGAAAAATGCTGAGTTAGCAAGAAGGAATGCTGAGCTAGAAAAGAAAAATGCTGACTTGGCTTCTAAGCTAATGGAGGCGGAGAACAGAGCTGCCCTGGCGAAGGGTAACGTCGAATGTGCTATCAAATCTGCTGAGGAGGCTCGCAAACAATTGTCAGAGGCGGAGGCAGAGATTCAAGGTTTCGGTGAATTAATGATTGAATTCTTTGCACATATCATCCGTCGCCGGAACATTTCTTGGATTGAGGATTATCCATCTACTCTAGTCCAAGTATGGAGTCAGATCGTTGAGTGGGAGAAAGAGGACCTCAAGGTTGATTCCATTGATGAGGACAAGCTGATGGAGAAATATTTAAGGGATGATGAGCCAGAACGCCTAGCTGAAGGGCGCCGCCTCATTGCTGATGCTATGGAAGAAGAGAGGCGGAGGACTAAGCAAAAGAACATTCCCGAGGCTGGTTCCTCTTCTACTGCCCCCGCAACTTCTGAAGTAGAGGGGTATGATCCTGAAAACCCGGGGATCCCTCGAACAACTCTGCTATCCCCTATTCCCGAAACGGCATCGGAGACAGCAGTTACCCCTTCCGAGAAGTCTTCAGAAGGTATCTCTACATTTTCTCCTCAATTCGTCAGGGCTATCTCTACCTTTCGCCATGTGATTGAACAGTCAATGAAAAACCCATTATTTTCTCCTGAGTTGATAACTGTTGCTTCTCATTCTGTAGGTATTGAGCCGTCCGGAAAGACAGATGTGACTCAGGGAACCGCCTCTGGGGCGGAGCCTACAGAGAAGGCAAAAGAGGGAAAGGACAAGGCTGCTCCTATAGATTTGGGAGAAGGAAGCGAACCTTCTAAGGCTGACACTCCTCGTGATGAAGAAATGATAGCCGCCTTAAAGGATGATTGCGGCGACGGAGGACATGAGGAAGATCCAGAGGTGGCAATAGTCGGGGAGTCGAAAAGTGCAGATGATGTTACTTTGGCTACAATGAAAGCTGACCAAGATAAACGCTTGCAGTTAAAAGCTGAAGACTTATACCCTGAAAGCCTCAAGCCTCTCGCAGTTGTGGATGCGGGATCAAGGTTAGTTGTTAAGCTTTCAACTAGATCTATTACAGAGGAACTCGCTAAAAAGTCTTCTCTTGATTCTAGCGCTCCGCCCTCCGGGAAGAAGTCAACCGATTCCAGCATCTCAGCTTCAGGAAAGAAAAAATCAAAGCACATCTTGACAGAGGCGAAAAAGAGGCGAAAGATGTGGAGAAAGCCGCCAAGAAGTCCAAGCCTCCTTCGAAGTCTAAGTAGTGGGCTGTCTTGCGTTATTTTAGCATCTGGTTGACCAATAATTGTTGCTATGAGGGTGGCCCTTGCACCTTCTTTTTGACTGTTTTCCTGTACAAATTCATTCATTTGTAAATAAAAAATAATTCATTTTCTGCAATGTCTGTTAGCCATTAGTTTTACACTTATGTAAGAATGCATGTCTTATTATAGTTGTGTAATGAAGTTATGGTAGGGGGAAATATGTGTATACATATATGCCCCCAGTCAATCTCAAAAAGCTATTCAAGACTTAATCAAGTAGTCTGAATGTCCCTGATTTTCTGACGGGATTGCATTTTCTGTGTCGTCAATGCCTGTCGTTTTTTCTGGCATTTTTTTATACTCTCCTGTCTTATACTCAGGTTAGAGTTCTTACTGAGGCGGTCTCTTGTCTGGGTGCACCTTCACGCCTCAGAGGACGTCGTCTTCCCGTCCTTTATACTCTCTCTCAGTTCTCGAGAGTTAGAGTTAAGAATGTCGTCTTCCCATTCTTTTACGTCTTATCGCACAAGTAGTCATTGTGCTTTTTCTTACGTTTAAACTGTTTTCAACCTTTCAGGTTTTGAATCATCTTATATTCCATAATCACAACAGAATAGTCGATGAATGTATATATATAATGCATGAAAGTAAATAACATACGATATTTTTATAGTGGTTCGGCTAAGTCGTAGCCTACATACACTTTATAGTCCTTTATTCATATCATCAGATTTTCCTAAGGCAAGTCGTGCCTTTTTATAGAGTTCATAAGAAGAATAACAAAGAATACAACATTTCTAATCCAAATATCGCATCAAGTGCTGGGCATTCCATGCTCTAGGTACCTCTTCGCCATCTACTGTCGTTAACTTGAAGGTTCCTGTTTCAAGTTTCCATTGGATGACAAAGGGTCCTTCCCATTTTGGACCGAGGTGAGGAAGGGATGGAAAGATTCTCTTTAGCACCAAATCTCCTGGTTCAAAAGTCCTAATGCGAACTTTTTTGTCGTAATAGCGTGCCATCTGACGTCGATGTCTTGCCGCACGCAAATCTGCTTCGTCCCTTTTTTCTTCGATTTCATCAAGAGACTCGAGTAAGAGTGCCCGATTCGTCATCGGGTCATAATACGTCACCGGGTGGGAAGGAACTTCAAGCTCTACTGGAATTACTGCTTCTGAGCCAAAAGAGAGAGAGAAAGGGGTATGACCAGTAGCTGTCTTAAATGTTGTTCGATATGCCCACAAAGCTAAGGGCAATTCGTCAACCCATTTTGCCTTTGCGCGCTCTAACCATTTCTTGAGGATGGATTTTATAACTTTGTTTATTGCTTCTACTTGCCCGTTCGACTGCGGATAAGCAACCGCAGTATACCGTTTGTCGATCTTATATTTCTGGCAGAAATTTCTGAATTCAACACCATCGAACTGTGTTCCGTTATCAGTTATAATGGTTCTTGGGATCCCGAATCGGCATATAATATTTCTAACCACAAAACTTATCACCTTCCTCGCCGTAATCTTGGTTAGGGGCTCAGCTTCCACCCACTTCGTAAAATAGTCCACAGCAACTATTGCATATTTCGCCCCTCCTTTAGCAATTGGTAGAACTCCGATGATATCAATTCCCCACGTGGCAAAAGGCCAAGGACTCACCATCGATTTGAGTTGAGTCGACGGTGCTCTGGGGATTTTGGCGAACCTCTGGAACTTATCGCAGCGTTGTGAATAATCAGCCGCATCTTTATTAATTGTGGGCCAGAAGTATCCATACCGCAATATCTTTTTCGCTAAAGTCTGACCTCCTGTATGATCTCCACACTCACCTTCGTGTACTTCTCTTAGTACACGTTTGATGTCGTCGTGTGCTATACATCGTAACAGGGGCATAGAAAATCCTTGTCTATAAAGAGTATCATCTTTTAGGACATATCTGGTAGCCTTGCGAACTATAGCCCTTCTCTCACTCTTCTTTGATAGGAGTGTCCCATTCTTAAGGAAGTTCTTGATTGGGGTCATCCACGACTCCTTCTCCGGTTCCGCTTCGAAAGCGAACTCAATTTCCATCGACTCAAAGCTTGGCGATTCCAACGTTTCAATTGGAATTATTTCAGTTTCTTCTGGATTGTCGGAACTAGCTAGTTTTGCCAGCCTGTCTGCCTTCTGGTTTTCGGCTCTTGGGATATGCGTTATATTGTACCGCTCCAGGTTGCTCAACAGATTTTTCACTTTCCCGAGGTAGGCGATGAGTCGAGGTCCCCGAGCCACAAATTCCTTTCGCACTTGGCAAACAACGATTTTGGAGTCACAGAATATGTCCAACATTTTTATTCCGAGGTCTTTAGCAAGCTTCAACCCAGCAATCAGGGCTTCGTATTCAGAGTCATTGTTAGTCGCCGAAAATTATAATCGTAGAGCGTAATATAACGACCGTCCTTCAGGAGTAACTAAGACGATTCCAGCCCCGGACCTTCAGTCGTGCTTGGCTCCATCTGTGTATAGCTTCCATGGATCTATCTTTAACTCATCTTCGGACTTGACCACTCTGTCATCAATTACTTCCTCCTCTGGGATAGTGAATTCTTCTATAAAGTCTGCCAGAGCTTGCCCCCTGATCGATCTTCGTGGCTGAAAATTTAAATCAAACTGACTTAATTCAATATTCCATTTGATCAACCGTCCCGATGCTTCGGGTCTCTGCAACACCTGCCTCAGAGGCTGGTCAGTGTATATGGTTATTGGATGAGCTTGGAAATAGTGACGAAGTTTTCGGGAGGCGATTAGGAGGCTGTAAGCGAGCTTCTCAATCTTTGGGTAGTTACGTTTTGCCGCCGCCAATTTCTTGCTTACATAATATACCGGCCTTTGCACTTTGTCTTCTTCTCGAACCAAGGTTGTGCAAACAGCGTGAGCCGAAACTGCGAAGTAAACAAACAATTCTTCGAGATCCACTGGTTTTGACAAAATCAGTGGTTTTTCTAGCAATTCCAATAAATTTTGAAAGGCCTCAACACAGTCCGGAGTCCACTCGAAGTTTTTCTTTCCCCTTTTAATCAAATCAAAAAACGGGACACATTTGTCCGTGGCTTTGGAGATAAACCTACTCAACGCAGCTACTTTCCCCACAAGACTTTGGACGTCTTTAATTCTCCTCGGCTCTTCAATGTTTCTAATTGCTGCTATTTGGCTGGGATTGATTTCAATTCCTCGTGAGCTCACTATGAAGCCTAGAAATTTTCCCGATGCCACTCCAAATGAACATTTCAAAGGATTCAACTTCATCCGATACTTTCGCAGGATACCAAACATTTCTACCAAGTCTTGCGTATGACTGGAGGATTGTTTTGATTTGACAAGCATATCATCCACATAAACTTCCATAGTCTTCCCTATTTGATTATAAAACATCCTGTTCACTAGGCATTGATAAGTGGCTCCGGCGTTTTTCAATCTGAACGGCATGACCACATAACAGTATAACCCCAAATTTGTAATGAAGCTCGTATGTTCTTGATCCGGCACGTGCATAGGAATTTGGTTGTACCCGGAATATGCGTCCATGAAAGAAAGAAGTTCGTGTCCCGTTGTTGAATCTACAAGCTGGTCAATCCTGGGAAGTGGGAAACTATCTTTCAGGCAAGCTTTGTTCAAATCTGAAAAATCAATGCAAGTCCGCCACTTTCCATTCGGCTTCTTTACTAAGACGGGATTCGATATCCAGTCGGGATATGTCGAATCTCTAATAAATCCGTTATGTTTCAGTTTCTCCACTTCTTCTTTCAGAGCAGCCGACCTCTCTGGGCCCAGCATACATCTCTTTTGCTTTACAGGCGGGTGTTTCAGGTTTACATTTAGTGAGTGACTTATGATGGATGGCGATATCCCACACATGTCAGCGTGAGTCCAGGCAAACACGTCCAAGTTTGCCTTCAGGAAGTCAGCTAGTTCTTTGGCCCGACGTGGATCCAACTGAGATCCAATCTTCAAAACTCTTGTTGGATCAGCTTCATCAATGGGAATGTTCACTGTCGCTTCATTAGGAGTTGCATTTCTAGTCTCTGGTTCCTCGTCTTTTCTGGGATCCAGGTCTTCAGGCGCTCCTTTGGGCAACTCCTTCGGGGCCGATCCCTCTAATTGCTACGCCGAGCCCTCCTTTGGAGGACGCGAGGCATCTTTACTCTCGATGTTAAGTCCTTTCATCAACATCTTTAATTCGGCAACATAGCAGGCCCGTCCGGAGACTTGATCCCCTCTCATTACTCCAGTTCCGGCTTCAGTTGGGAACTTAAGCAATAAACACCAAGGAGCGATGCAAGCCCTGAACTCTGCAAGGGCAGGCCTTCCCAAAAATGCATTATAAGGCAAATCTACGTCCAACACTACGAACTGAAGCATCCGTACTCTTCGGCGTTCTCCTTATCCCAAGGTTACGGGCAATTCTATGTACCCCATGGGAGCTGTTGACGCCCCTTTGAAGCCTCGGATCCAACCTTCGCATGGCTTCAAATCTTCAGATTCAAGCTTCATCTGATCGAATGACTTTTTAAATAAAATATTAACAGAGCTTCCGTTGTCTACTAACACCTTATGAACCAAGGCCGACCCAATGGTGGTAGTAATGACCAACGGATCATCGGTGGGTGACTGGATCCCGGTATTATCTCTGCTACGGAATACCACGTCGTCAAACATTGTCTTCTGTTGTTTTATGGGGGCGATATCTTCCAAATCATCACATTCATTCACATCTACGTGCTTGGAAGCATTTACATATTGATCCATCGCTCTAAAACTACGGATTGCTGGGTGGGGTCCACCCACTATGGAGTTGATAACAATTCCCTTGCCTTTCTGCTGCGCTGTAGGCTTGGGAGCAGATTGAATCTGTTTTGGAGCCTGATCTCCTTGCCCCCTGTCCCTCGAGGCAACCTTATATTCATCCAGTTTCCCTTCGCGCAGCAGCTTCTCAATTACGTCTCTTAAATGTCGACATTCATTGGTTGAATGCCATGAGTTCCATGAAACAAACAAAACTTTCCAGTTGCCATTTCTTTCTCCGTTGAGTCGCGAGGTGGCGGTCTTTTATATTGCAACACATTATATGTATCCAAGTAAATATTTTCCAGAGTGTCGTTCAACGGTGTATAATTGTCATAAGTCTGGAATCGGGGTCTTTTGTTAGGATCACTTCCCCTATTTCTATTTCTTCCGTTACCATTCGTGTTATGGTTGTTGTTGTTGCCCCCGTTTCCAGTATTGTCGTTTCCACTCTTGTTTCCCACATTCACTTCAACTTTTCCAAAACTTTCTCCAGACTGCTTCACGGTGACATTACTCTGAACATTTTCTTTTGAAGCCGCTCCAGACTTTCTCTTTCGGTTTGCCCTGGCCTCCTCTCGTCTTAAGTGAATATCGGCCTTTTCATAAAATAACTCTCTCGTGGAGGGTGTCTTCCCAGAAAGGTAATCTCCAAACTCGGAGTCAGGATCGACTCCTTCCATCAAAGCCATCAAGATGGTGGGTTCATGCGGGTCACTAACTTCAGTCACAGCTAAGTTGAAACGGTCAAGATATGACCTCAAAGACTCTCCTGGCGCCTGCTTGATTCTTGATAATTCAATAACACTTTTAGACTTTCGGGTATGGAGTCAGAACTGATTCATAAAACGTTCACTCAATTCCCTATAATTCGATATCGAACGAGGGGGAAGTCGGGTAAACCATAGCAGCGCCACATCTTCTAAATAGATCGGGAATTCTTTACACTTCACTGCGTCAGGAGCAGCAGCAGCATTCATGAGCCACGAGTATCGCATCAAATGTTGTCCCGGATCGGTTCTCCCAATGTACTTGTCCATCTGCGGCAAGTTAAAATGTCGGGGAAACTGAAAATTGAGGATGTCGTCAGTGAAAGGAGTATAGCTTCGCTCAATGCCATAATCTTCATTGGTATAGTTCCGGCTTTCGGACATAATCTGGCGTACCATTGCCTGTACGTCAGCATTAGTTAGGGGCCGTTCAGGCTCCCTGGCCCCGGTATCCGGGTTCCTTCTGGGCTCTTGTTCAGGAGATGCCCTTCTTCTTTGAGCTGCTTCTGCTCTGCTTCGTTCCCTACGCCCCCGGTCGATCTCGGGAGGAGGGGCTGGAGCATCTGCCCCTGAGTGGGATTAGTATGGTTAGGGTCTCTCAAGCTTGGATCATTGGTTCCTAGTGCTCTTGCAATATCCTCGCGGGACCCCAAAGATCCGAACGTCAGTTGCTCCAAATTCTGAGGTCGTTCGAGCGGCCTTCTTTCACGGGGCCGTTATTCCTCGGAAGAAGAAGACTGATCCATTGGTGTGTGGCGAACCTGGGATGGGGTTCTCTGTCTACGGAGTTCGCTAATTTCCCTGCTCATGAGTCTCATGTTTTCTTGCATCATGAGATTGGTGTGCTCATGGATTTTCATAGCCTCTCTAGTACTCTCAAGCATGTCAAGTAGGCGCGAGAAATCTCCTTGAATAATAGGTGCGGATGGATTGACCTGATCATTGACCCTGGTGGCTGGAGTCGGAGCATTTGTAGGGGCTCGAGTAGAGGTTCCAACATCACCAAATGACGGGTCGGTTCGGAGATGGGAAATCAGGTCGGGTCGGAGCTGGGAAGCCTGTTCGGGTCGGAGCTGGAAAGCCAGGTCGGGTCGGTGTAGGGCGAGCTGCTCGGGTCGGTTCAGGTTAGGGGAGTGCACTGCTTCAGATTCTCCTACCCGGATCGGATCGGAGCTCTCCCCCTGAGTGCGGTTCGGATTTCCTACATCAGTTCGTTCCACTGCTGAGCTCTGTCCACGAGACCTTGTCACGACCGCATTTTGCTGATCTTCACCAACTCCATTTCCTCGACTAGTTTGAACTTCCTTGCCTTTTCCTTTGGCCATAGTTCTTCAACAATCAATTCAGCAAATATTCAAGAGCGTCGAAACTTGAGGATTAACTTCTTTGAACTCAACGGTCCAAAAAGTAGAACGATAATCCCGAAAAACAGAGAATTCAGATGATTCTCAGTGAAAGCACCAAAATGTTAGACCAAAAAGTGGTTCTAACACCCAAATTGACTAAAAGAAGAATGAAATAAGATCAAAAGTAAAATGGAGACACAGAATTTATAGTGGTTCGGCGAAGAAAAGCCTACGTCCACTTGTCAATCACTATTCTCAATGATATAGTTGCAATTACAATGAGATATTCACTCAATTTCCCTCACAACTCTCATACATTCACTCAATTGTCTCAAAACAAATGTTAAAAGACTATTTGGATTATCCGGGAGTGCTGCAATTTGGTTTATGAAAGTGGTTGAACTCTCAAAGTGCCAAAAAGAAGATCCTTTTCATTGTCTCCAGACAGGGTATTTATAGGTGAAAATTTGCTCAGAACCCGATCCGGATCGGAGCCACGTGTCTTCCATCCCATCATCCTCGGGTTCGGATGGATTTCAGTGTTGACAACGCATCAGAGTAGTGGACGTTGTGGGCAGGAACTGGTCATACCCGCTCCGCATCTTCAGGCGATCGTGGGGGATTGTGACATGATTTACAGGTTCGGTTCGGAGGAGCCTGCAGTGGGGGTTCGAATCGGAGTATCCGATCCAATCCGGATTAACCCAAGACTAAGTCTTTATCCACTTTTGCTCCGTTCCGATCCATCTCTGTAGCAGGTAACCCTCCGCTCCAACTGACAGTAGGTTGCTCTCCGATCCGAACAGCAGTGCCTCTTTGATTCAAACAATAGCAGTTCTCCGGTCCGAACAACAATGTCTCTCCGATCCGATCCGCTATATCTCTCCGATCCGATCCGCTATGATACTTTCCAAGTTATTCAACATTTCACATCTCGACTTTGTGTTGCCCAGTTCACAAAGTGGGCTAACAAATGGTATTCGTGTTGTAAATATAAAAATCACCTTTTTATCGATTTATATAAACTACAGAAAACCTTCATGTGTTGAATCGAAATTCATTCGTTGAATTGAAATTCATGTGTTGAATGGTATTCGTATTTTAAAAGAAATTGTTTTATAATAAAAATCCCATTTTAACATCAATATGAAATGTATAAAATAATCTTGTTTTGAAAGAAATTGTTTTATAATAAAAAACCTATTTTTATCACCTATATTAACTATATAAAATAATAGTGTTTTGAAATGAATTGTTTTACAATAAAAATCACATTTTTATTATATGCACGGATCGTTAAAAATAGTGAAGTGTTGAAATAGAAGACAGTTAGATAAAAATATATATTTTATCAAATGTATGAAAAGAATATAGTTTTGAAATCGAAGAATCGATATATATATATATATATATATATATATATATATCTGTATGTATATATATATATATATATAGAATTAAAATATATCGAATAACGACGCTGTAGTTCGTATTTTGAAACCGTGATTTCAAACGATTATTGCAGGAGATCCGACCATCGGATTTTCCTGAAATTGCAACCGTTGGGTTCGCTTTGGAAATATCTTTCCAACGGCACCACTTTGTAAAAATCCAACGGTTGGATTGTCTGGAATGTTTAATTCAAATCTGAAGAAAAACAGCGCCAGAATCGATTATATTTATATATATAAATAAATATAATTATATTTAATCGAATAACGATGCTGCAGTTCGTATTTTGAAATCGAAACTTCAAACGATTATACCGGGAGATCCGACCGTCGGATTTTCCCGAAACTGGAACCGTTGGATTCGTTTTGAAAAGATCTTTCTAATGATGTAAATTTTGTGAAGATCCAACGGTAAGATTTTTAGATATGTGTAAATCAAATCTGAAGAAAAACAGCGCCACGGTCGCGTGATGGCCCGAAGCGTCGTTTTGAATAAAATGGCCATTTTAAAATAAATAAAAATAGCGATAAATCATTATAAAATATTATAAACGATGTGGATGTGATTTAGAAATTAACTGAAGGTTGGCTAAGTCGAATGGTTTCCTGGGTGTTGATCTGATGTTGGTTTCGGTCTTGGGGTTAATATTTGGGAAATCGTTCTCTTATTGATTGACGGTTAGTGACTAATGAATTGAAATGATGCGTGTATATGTTAGTGTTGCACTTGTTTATTATATACGCGAGTTGCTCTGAAAGACCGGGTTCATCCCATTCTGAATAACTGAATTGACGATAAGGAATCGAAGATGAAGACGATGGTCGAAGACCGGAGATCTTCACCTCGTTTGGATGGTAACCGAGGTCCTGATTGGGAGGCATATCGAAATATGGATAATAAGTGGTGATCGTTCAGACGTATGTGGTGATCGATGGGTTTGCGAGGTATATAGTGCCTCCGGTTTCGTTCAGACCCAGAATGGACTTGCAAATGGACAGTGTGTCTGACATTGGAATTTATTCTGTGTGATTGATAACCATCAATTGCACGGTGTGAATTGCCTGTGTGGCATGCTAAGATGCAGTGATCAGGGCTTCTGTTGAAAAGCAAAGTCTTGTGGTGATGATCAAAGCCTCGCCCGTGTGGCGTAGCTTTGTGTATAACGTAAATTCACGAGCTTCACACCCCCGTATGAACCAGAGACGGGAGAAAGGACCTCAGGGAGGGCCTGCGTTTCCTCCTAGCTAGAAGTGGCATTAGTGGTTTTACACGCCCTGATGAGTTTAACTTATGTGGTTGTTGCTGTTGCGAGGCGCCTCGGTTAGATCGGACGATCCGGGTCCGATGGAGTCATTTGTTGGCTCGTTATGATTTGAAATTGTTTTCAAAACATATAAACACTAGCAATAATATCAAACGCCTTTGTTTTATTCGTATCAAGCATATTTTGGCTGTTATAAGGTAAAAACTCTATCCTCCGATTTGTGTTGCATTGTGTGATGGGAACTGAGTCTTATAATGGCTTCATTTTTATAAAAAGCATTGCGATGTTTAAAAGAAAGATTTGTTTTTAAAGCACTGGCAATCCAATGGAGTAAACCCGTTCCACGAAAGTGGCATGGTCCTGTGATTAGCCATATTATAAATGTGTTGAGTAGATTTCTCATACCAGTCCCATGACTGACTCGTAGTTTGTTTCACTTTCAAACTCGGGTGCCCCTTTTTCTACACGGGTAGCCTTGTATTCAGGTTTAGCTGGTTCTTTCTGGATAGCTGGAGCTGAAGATGGATTCTATCATTTATCTCTTTTTTTGCTGCTCAACTCCTATTGTACATTATGTTTGTTTTCCGCTGTAGACATATATGTATAGTTGAACTGTATTTGTACTAAGTATGATCCTGTATACTGTGTAACTCTGATGATTACGTTTATCTAGTGTATTCTATTGTACATTATCTGATGTATTTATTTATTTCTGTTCAGCTATTATCTGTTTATGTGTTATATTCCACGGATTACCCTTGCCACCGTCAGTACGGGGTTTGGGGTCGTCTCAACAGCATAAAAAGAGATAAATAATAGAATCCATCTTCAGCTCCAACTATCCAGAAAGAACCAGCTAAACCTGAATACAAGGCTGCCCCTGTAGAAAAAGGGGCACCCGAGTTTGAAAGTGAAACAAACTACGAGTCAGTCATGGGACTGGTATGAGAAATCTACTCAACACATTTGAAATAAGGCTAATCACAGGACCACGCCACTTTTGTGGAACGGGTTTACTCCATCGGATCGCCAGTGCTTTAAAACAAATCTTTCTTTTAAACATCGCAATGCTTTTTATAAAAATGAAGCCATTATAAGACTCAATTCTCATCACACAATGCAACGCAAACCGGAGGATAGAGTTTTACCTTATAATGGCCAAAATATGGTTGATACGAATAAAGCAAAAGCAATTGATATTATTACTAGTGTTTACATGTTTCAAAAACAACTTTGAATCATAACTATCAATCATAGACGGCATGGGTACCATATATCATGTCGCCATATATATATATATATATATATATATATATATATGTATGTATGTATATATATATATACAATCAAAACCGCACAATGCCGTATTTGGAAATTGGATTTCCATCATGAACCAAGGCAAAAGATAGTCCTTACCGAATTCGAGACTGCCTAGCCCGAGTCTCAGGCAAGCGTGCAGGCGAGCCTGGGATCGTCAGGGTCGGTCCACCGAGGTGGATTATTATGCCTGAACACTACGTTTCCCCGCCCTTTAGGGCGTAAACGAGCCAACGAATGACTCCATCGGACCCGGATCGTCCGATCAAACCGAGGCGCCTCGCAACAGCAACAACCACATATGTCAAACTCGTCAGGGCGTGTAAAACCATAGACGCCACTTCTAGTTAGGAAGAAACGAAGGCCCTTCCTAATGTCCTCTCCCGTTTCTGGTTCATACCGGGGTGTGAGGCTCGCGAATTTACGTAATACACAAAGCTACGCCACACAGGCGGTGCTTTGATCATCACCACAAGACTTTGCTTTTCAACAGAAGCCCTGATCACTGCATCTTAGCATGTCACACAGGCAATTCACACCGTGCAACTGATAGCTATCAATCACACAGAATAAATTCCAATGTCAGACACACTGTCCATTTGCAAGTCCGTTCTGGGTCTGAATGAAACCGGAGGCACTATATACCTCGCAAACCCATCGATCACCACGTACGTCTGGACGATCACCACTCATTATCCATATTTCGGGATGCCTCCCAATCAGGACCTCGGTTACCATCCAAACGAGGTGAAGATCTCCGGTCTTCACCGCCGTCTTTATCTTCGATTTCTTATCTTCGATTCAGTTATTCAGAATGGGATAAACCCAGTCTTTCTGAGCAACTCGCGTATATAATAAACAAGTGCAACACTAACATACACACGCATCATTTCAATTCATTAGTCACTAACCGTCAATCAGTAAGAGAACGATTTCCTAAATATTAACCCCGAAGGCCGAAACCAACATCAGATCAATACCAAAGAAACCATTCGACTTAGCCAACCTTCAGTTAGTTTCTAAATTTCACATCCATATCGTTTATAATATTTTATAACGATTTATCGCTACTTTTATTTATTTTAAAATAGCCAATTTAGTCAAAACGACGCTTCGGGCCATAACGCGGCTGTGGCGCTGTTTTTCTTCAGATTTGATTTACACATATTTGAAAATAGAACCGTTGGATCTTCACAAAATTTATATCATTAGAAAGATCTTTACAAAATGAATCCAATGGCTCCAGTTTCGGGAAAATCCGACGGTTGGATCTCCCGGTATAATCGTTTGAAGTTTCGATTTCGAAATACGAACTGCAGCGTCGTTATTCGATTTAATATAATTATATTTTTATATATATATAAATATAATCGATTCGAGCGCTGTTTTTCTTCAGATCTGAATTAAACATTCAAAACAATCCAACCGTTGGATTTTTACAAAGTTGGTGCCGTTGGAAAGATATTTCCAAAGCGAACCCAACGGTTGCGATTTCAGGAAAATCCGATGGTCGATCTCCTGGTATAATCGTTTGAAATCACGGTTTCAAAATACGAACTGCAGCGTCGTTATTCGATATATTTTAATTCTATTTATATATATATATATCGATTCTTCGATTTCAAAGCTATATTCTTTTCATACATTTGATAAGAATGATATTTTTATCTAACTGTCTTCTATTTCAACACTTCACTATATTTAAAAATTCATGTATATAATAAAAATGTGATTTTTATTGTAAAACAATTCATTTCAAAACACTATTATTTTATATAGTTCATATAGGTAATACAAATAGGATTTTTATTATAAAACAATTTCTTTCAAAACAAGGTTATTTTATATAGTTCATATAGATGATAAAAATGTGATTTTTATTATGAAACAATTTATTTCAAAATATGAATACCATTCAACACATGAATTTCAATTCAACGAATGAATATCGATTCAACACATGAAGGTTTTCTATAGTTTATATAAATCGATAAAAAGGTGATTTTTGTATTTAAAACACGAATACCATTCAACACATGAATTTCAATTCAACGAATGAATATCGATTCAACACATGAAGGTTTTCTATAGTTTATATATATATAGATAAAAATGTGATTTTTATATTTAAAACACAATACCATTCAACACGTGAATTTCTATCCAACGAATGAATATCGACTCAACACATGAAGGTTTTCTATAGTTTATATATATAGATAAAAATGTGATTTTTATATTTAAAACACAAATACCATTCAACACATGAATTTCTATCCAATGAATGAATATCGACTCAATACATGAAGGTTTTCTATTCAACGAATAAATATAGTTTCAATAAATGAAAATAATTCAAACACATGACGGTTATTCAAAATTTCGGCAGCATAACGGCAGGGTAGTTAAAACCGGGACCGTCCCTAGTACGACTCCTCGCTCTACCTTAAAACCTCGCGGTTTTTGACAATGGGGAATCATGCATCTAGTTCGCACGCAGGCAGCATGTATATTTATTTCATTTCCACAAACTAATCCTATGGGGTTTCAACCAAATATTTGTCAACCCCAAACGGGTATTTTTCAACCACAATCAATCAATATCAACCACAAACAATTCCAACCAACCATTCGCTATCAATCAATTTTCACGCCAATCACAACCAATAAATATCGTCCATGGTTTGTGGACGAGCGACGTATATATATATATATATATATATATATATATATATATATATATATATATATATATATATATAGCAATTCACTTCTATTTCAACACATATATAATTTTTACAACGCATATATAACTTATACATCGAACGTACAACTTATACAACGCTTATACATGAGGTGTACAATGCTTATATAACTCATACATCGATCATATAATTTATACATCATCGTTTTCCATATCGTTTATAAATTAAAAATCTCACATTGGGTTCCACTCCAGCAAAAATAGCAGAAGGCTCAGAAAAATTCGCGGTCTCTTCTAGAATGTAGAAGAAGTCCACACGAGTCCACTGCCTCTTGTTTCACTGAATTTCGTCAAGAAATGAAAAAGATATGATTTTTACAGTGAAATCAAAAACCGTAGCGCTTAGAACTGCTATTAAATAGTTTATATAATTTAACAGCCGTACCTTTCTATTTCGTTCAAAACAAGGTTTTGATCTTGCGCTAAATCCGTTGTACTATAGGTCGATCAGCCTTCACCACGAGGAAGAGCTTGGAGTCATGCTCTGGCGCGTGGGGGTGGGGTCCAGTTCGACACTAGCAGGAGGTGGCGGTGGCTCTTCGAAGGCGCTGACTTCTAAGGCCTGGATCTCGACGAAGACACAACGAGGAAGGGTGAGGTTGGGTCTGATTTGAAGAGGGGAGGGAGGCGAACAAAAACCCCAACTGGAGGCGGGGCTGAAAGTGGATGTGGCGGCGGCAAAACGCTTGGGAAGTGGCGAAGGGGTTTCCGCCGTTGACGTCGGGGAGAGAGAAAGAGTTTTTTTTTATAAAAAATCTGATTGGCCGGAATATATATATTTCAAAAAATTAGGGTTTTCACAAATGAACTCCTTTTTAAACCCAACGACTGTCGTCCCTAGCGTTATACTCCCATTCCAAACACAATGGGATATGTTTTGTAGGCCCATTCGAATGTTTCAGTCAGTTTTTCTTCAAATTAAAATATATAACATTCAATATTCGATTTGAACGTACATTTCAATTTGCCAGGGCCACAAACTGATTCGAAAAATTTCAGAAAAATAAATATGGCTATGTTTTGACGATACGGTCCCAACAAAACTAGTTTCGTCGAATTTTGAGACCGTTTGAAAAATGGCCCATTTCTGGTCAATCCAATTTAACTGTAATTGACCAAAACACGTTTTCCTTTGCCACGCTCACTTACTAGCTTCAAAAATTATGAAATTTGAAACCTAGCATTAACTTCACATCCCGGATCCAACAAAAGTGGTTTCGTCGAATTCTGAGGTCGTTTGCAAAATGACCAATTTCACGGGCTATATAAATTCCATAGTGACCTTTCTGAAAATTCATTTGGCCATAACTTTTGCTTTCCGCTATGAAACTTTGATTTTTAAGATTCGGTAGAAATATATTCACTAACAAATTTAAATATTTTTGGTTTCACTCAAATCCGCTTTGTTTTGCACCCGGTACAGTCAGTCAAAGTTTGAATTCAATTTTTGAAACTACCGCGCCATTTCAGGCCTTGTTTATAATTAGAATTAATTATATTCGTTTTCAAACATCAATTCAAACTCACTTTTCATTGCTATTATTTAAAATATTTATTTTCAATATTTAAAATCCATTATTATAGCCAATTAAAAAAAAATTTATTGGTTCAGATTTTCTGGGTCGTTACAATCTCCCCCACTTAAAACTTTTCGTCCCCGAAAAGGAACAAAGTAGAAAGTGGTTTGATTAATCAACTCTACGTTCGATCTGGCTTCAATTCTCGAACTTTTCAGTTTCTGAGAATTTTCAAATTCTTCAAATATTTGGCTAACACCCGGAATTTTCGAATTTTTTTGCCATAACCTCATTTGTACGGAGAGAGGTTTGGAAATTTATTGTGTCGTATTAGGTACCCAATAAATCCTAATAAGCATACACATATTTATAATGATATATTCTGGTGTTTACAGGGGAGCATGTATTGATAATAACTCCAGAGAATAAATTCTCATCACCCTGTCAAAGCCTGAGGGAGTGTGTATTTTAAATGCTCCAGAGGATAATCCTCGTCACCTCGTCCCGTGTGGGAAATAAATAGTCCATGTGCCATATCTAATAACTAGAGAGACGTGATTATTATCAACTCCAGACCCGTGTGGGGTTTTTATTAATCTGGCAATTTTATCGTTATAATTTAAATAGTCCATATTAGTCATCAGTTCAACCTGTAAAATATAGTCATCGCCATATAAGCCTCTCGCTCGTATGGTAAATCTTCCACCTCGTCATACAAGCTCCAAATGCTCATGTGGTATATGATGAAGTATGCCTATCTTCCAGAAGTATGCCATGTAATGTAGTTCAAAATTAATTGTTACTATCCTATGGCGACATTTATGATTACACACAGAATAACCAACACTCCACATCCAACGGCATTCATAGGAGTTGATATAATAATATTTCGCATCCAACTCATTAAGGTTTACCTATTTGTCGGGCATGCAAATTAAATCTTTACTCAATAGCTATCCATTTACCTGTTCAAACATATATAATGCACATGTATATATTTCTATCTATTTTCTAATCAGTTCAATGTGTGATTTAAATGAATAAATTCTACCATTATTCTATTGTTGATTAAATTAACTATTGTTTCAATAATTCAATTAATCAAATTTACTATCACACAACACAAACAACAATCAAATTGTTTTTAACTTTTCAAAAATATACTAATCAATTTCTATACTCTTTTAAAATCATTCAGACTATAGAATTAAAAGTGCACATCCATGGAAAGAAAATAACAACAAAGTAGAGAACTAATTGGTAATGCAAAGTATGGTAAATGTACCTTGCACCGGAGTCAATCAGAGATATCCACTCGGCATCTGGGATAGGCTTTCTGAATGCTCTCCTCAGTTTCCCAAGTATAATCTCGCGGATCTCAACTCCATTGCACTTTGACTAAGTGAACCTTCTTGTTCCTCAGTTCTTTGGTTTCTTTGCCAATGATCTTGAGCGGCTCTCTTCTCACAGCTAATTCTGGAGTAATTTCAATATCCTTTTGAGCTGCTTCTTCCACGATCAAGTCTGGATCATAAACGTGTTTTCGAAGTTGAGATATGTGAAATACATCATGCACTCCAGGCAACCAATCAGGCATTTTGACCCTATAAGCAAGAGTTTCGATCCGTTCCAGAATAGGAAATGGACCAATGAATTTGGGCGCCAACTTTCCAGTTTTACCGAACCGGATAACTCCTCTCATCGGCGATACTTTCAAATATACATAGTCGCCAACTGCAAAGGATATATCTCTTCTTCTCCTATCGGCATAGCTCTTTTGTCGGCTTTGAGCGGCGAGTAATCGCTTCTTAATAAAATCTACTTTGTTGGCAGCTTCTCGGATCATATCAAGCCCCAACACAAGTCTATTACCGGGTTCGACCCAACAAGCAGGAGATCGGCACGGTCTACCATACAACGCTTTGAATGGCGACATTGTCCGGCTCGCCTGGTAGCTGTTATTATATGAGAATTCAGCCAAATGCAGATTATCTTCCCACGATCCACCAAAATCTAGAACACAAGCCCGCAATAGATCTTCTAAAATACGATTCACCCTCTCAGTCTGACCATCTGTCTGAGGATGATAAGCGTTGCTCAAGTTCAACTTCGTTCCCAGCTCGACTTGAAATGCCTCTCAGAATTTGCTAGTGAATATTGTGTCTCTATCACTGACTATACTGAGTGGCACTCCATGTAGTCAAACTATTTCCTTGAAATATATCTGCACCAGACTCTGAGTAGTTCTGTTTGATCTGACAGGTATGAAATGGGCGGTCTTCGTGAAGCGATCTACGATCACCCAAATACTGTCACTTCCTTTTCTGGTTCTGGGCAAACCATCAATGAAGTCAATGGAAATATGTTCCCACTTCCAACCAGGAACGTCTAGCGGTTGTAACAATCAAGCCAGCTTCTGGTGGTCACTCTTGACTAGTTGGAAAGTAGGGCATCGTCTAACATATAAAGAAATGTCCCTCTTCATCGACCTCCACCAGAAAGTGCGTTTGATGTCATTATACATTTTGCTTACTCCCGGATGGATACTAAGTTTTGACTTGTGGCATTCATCCAGTACTTCCTTTCGGAGGTCAGGAATGTTAGGAACACAAATTCGACCCTTCAGCCTTAGAATACCCTCATTATCAACTTGGAAACTCGAGGGTTTGCCCTTTTGAATTACCTCCCTGATCTTCTGAATGAAGTGATCATCCTTCTGAAGAGCAGATATTTTATCTATCAATGAAGTCATGATAATAAAACTGGCGATCATTTCATTCTTTCGGCTTAACGCATCTGCCACGACATTGGCTTTCCCTGGAGTGTATATAATTTCAAAATCATATGCTGCAAGAAACTCCAGCCGACGTTGCTGCCTCAGATTCAAGTCCTTCTGGGTGAACAGATACTTCAACGACTGGTGATCTGTAAACAGTTCAAATCTCTCACCCAGAAGATAGTGTCTCCAGATTTTCAAAGCGAATACAATATCCAATAACTCAAGATCAAGAGTTACGTAGTTCTTCTCATGCGGCTTCAGCTGACGGCTAGCATAAGCGATCACTTGACCTCTTTGCATTAACATTGCACCCAGGCCTTCTCTAGAAGCATCTGTCCAGACTTTCAAATCCTGATTGCCATCGATGATGGTTAACACTGGAGCAGTGGTTAATCTTAACTTTAGCTCTTCAAAAGCCTCTTCACTTTCTGGAGTCCATTTGAATTTAGAGTGCTTCTTGGTAAGCTTCGTTAAGTGACCAGATATCTTCGAAATTTTTTTAACGAACTTCCGGTAATAACTAGCTAATCCGAGAAAACTGCGGACTTCTGTAGGAGTACTGGGCTGCTTCCAATTCTGAATAGCAGTGATCTTACTTGGATCCACAGCAATTCCTTCTTTAGACACGACGTGGCCTAGAAATTTGACTTCATCTTGCCAGAATATACATTTGGATAGTTTGGCTTTTAATACATTCCTTCTGAGGATATCCAGAACCCGTTCCAAATGCTTTTCATGTTCGGCCTTTGATTTAGAGAAGATTAGAATATCGTCAATGAAAACCAGAACAAATTTATTCAAAACCCCTCTGAACACTCTATTCATCAGATCGACGAAGTAAGATGGAGCGTTACATAAGCCGAACGGCATTACTAACCACTCATAAAATAAGTCTGGACCTCTGAATGCTGTCATTGGAACACACTCTTCGGCAATTCGAAGCTGATGGAAACCTGTAGCTAGGTCCATTCGTGAAAGTACTTGTGCGCCATTTAATCGATCCAACAAATCATCAATCCGTGGCAATGGATATTTGTTCTTTATGGTCTGCTTGTTCAAATCACGATAATCCACACATAGCCATAGAATACCGTCTGATTTTGGGACAAACACTACTGCTGCTCCCCAATCTGAGAAACTAGGCCTGATCAGACCCTTCCATACGAGCTGCCGTGTTTGATTGTCAAGTTCTTCTTTCTCCTCCAAGGACATTCTTCGAATAGCGTGAACTACCGGCCTTGCATTCGGAATTAAAGCAATTTTGAAATCAATCTCTCTTTGCGGAGGTAAGCGAACAACTTCCTCGAACACATCCGCATAGTCCTTGACGAAAGGAATATCTTTGATGAGGTCAGGAATATTCTCTGTGACTTCAGGGATATTTTCTATTTGAACAGGAGAAACATCCAAAGCTGCCCATAAGTCTTTTCTATTAGCCTTCTGACCTTCACAGGGAATGGTTATATAATTTCCTGATTTAATCTTAGCCCTAACAACTCTCTCGGCGCATCTAACCTCTGCTTCATATTTGGTTAGCCAATCCAATCCTAGAATAAGATCGAATTCATTAAAATTCATGACGATAGAGATAATAGGGAATTTATAGCAGGAAAAAGAGACAGGCACCCCACAAACCCAACTGAGATCGATGGAACCTCCAACTGGATTTTGGACAGTCATTGGTTCTTTGAGCTTCTTCAATTTCGAATCCAACTTCTTGACTGCACTCTTTGCAATAAAGCTTCGTGACGCGCCTGTATCAAACAGTACTTTAACTGGAATGTTCTTGACATTGAGCGTGCCTTCTAAAACATCAGACCTTTCCTGAGCAGACGAAGATGCAGGCACTTCTGCCACTTCATTTACCTGAGCCTCTTTGGTCTTTTTTAATAGCCAGCAATCTCGCTTTATATGACCGGCCTGACGACAAAGATTGCACTCTCGAGTCACAGGAAACTTGCCCTTGGATTTAGACCCATCCTCCTTTCTTTTCTTCGAGGATTTACAATTTTTGGTCAAATGCCCTGCTTTCTGGCAGTTAGAGCAGGTGGCCGTCGTTGCTGGTTCCTTTTCAGATCTGGCCCTTTTTCGATTGACTTTGGGCTTCTTACTCACCTCAGATATCGCACTGGCCTCAGGATTATCAGTTTCAGGCTCATCTTCATTACTAGAACTGACCCCTTCTTCGTAAGGTAACATACCTTTCTTGTCCAGATCTTCGTACTGGTAAGCCATATATATCATTTCAGAAAACGGGAGCTTCACATTCCTCATTATACTATTCTGATATTTCCTTTGCAGGCCATGAATAAATCTCAGATTCTTCCTCTTTGGATCTTGAATCAGATGAGGTGCAAAGTGAGAAAGTTCATTGCATTTCTTATGATATTCTGGGATGGTCATATCACCTTGTATCAGATAAGAAAATTCATCACATAATCGCTCGGTTGCTTCGGGAGGAGTAAATCTTTCTAGGAAAATCACTTTGAATCTGTCCCAGGTGATATCACCTTCTGGATTATCTTTAATAACTGAATCCCACCAAAACAAGGCTTCTTCTTTGAGTGCCCAAGACGCCAGTAATCTTTTCTGGTCATCCCTCAGCTTTAAAGCCTCAAAGATTTTCTCTGCCGAACGGATCCAAGCTTGTGTTTCCATAATGGACTCTTTGCCTAAGAATGGCGATCCACCCAGATTTCTAAATCTCTCGAATAGAACTTCTATATCTGATTCTGGCTGATGGACACAACTGGCTCATTAGTTGGTCAAGCCATACGATTATTTCTTCTGTTCCTGTCACTCATTTTCTAGTACGTCTGCAATTAGCAGACAAAGTGTCAAGTAAACAGAAAAGATATTTCAAAGTATAAAGACAAATACTTGAATGTAAATGTGTCTACCAGGGTGTATTTCATTCTACTTTACTTATACTAGGATATTACTGATCCTATCTGTATAGAGTTACCCATCCTAGAACACTACTGGTTCTATTCTGACGAGTTCGTTCATATGTTATATTCCAGAACTAAGCTTAACCAAAGCTCTGATACCACGTTGTGATGACCCCATTTCCCGTACAGACGGAGACAAGGGTAATCCTTGGAATATAACACAGAAACAGATAATAGAAGAAAAGAATTAAATAAATACACCAGATAATGTACAATAGAATACACTGGATAAACGTAATCATCAGAGTTACACAGTATACAGGATCATACTTAGTACAAATACAGTTCAGCTATACATAAATGTCTACAGTGGAAAACAAACATAATGTACAACAGGAGCTGAACAACATAAAAAGAGATAAATGATAGAATCCATCTTCAGCTCCAGCTATCCAGAAAGAACCAGCTAAACCTGAATACAAGGCTGCCCATGTAGAAAAAGGGGCACCCGAGTTTGAAAGTGAAACAAACTACGAGTCAGTCATGGGACTGGTATGAGAAATCTACTCAACACATTTGAAATAAGGCTAATCACATGACCACGCCACTTTTGTGGAACGGGTTTACTCCATCGGATCGCCAGTGCTTTAAAACAAATCTTTCTTTTAAACATCGCAATGCTTTTTATAAAAATGAAGCCATTATAAGACTCAGTTCCCATCACACAATGCAACGCAAACCGGAGGATAGAGTTTACCTTATAATGGCCAAAATATGGTTGATACGAATAAAACAAAAGCAATTGATACTATTACTAGTGCTTACATGTTTCAAAAACAACTTCGAATCATAACTATCAATCATAGATGGCATGGGTACCATATATCATGTCGCCATATATATATATATATATATATATATATATATATATATATATACATACAATCAAAACCGCACAATGTCGTGTTTGGAAATTGGATTTACATCATGAACCAAGGCAAAAGATAGTCCTTACCGAATTCGAGACTGCCTAGCCCGAGTCTCAGGCAAGCGCGCAAGCAAGCCTTGGATCGTCAGGGCCGGTACACCGAGGTGGATTATTATGCCTGAACACTACGTTTCCCCGCCCTTTGGGGCGTAAACGAGCCAACGAATGACTTCATCGGACCCGGATCGTCCGATCAAACCGAGGCGCCTCGCAACAGCAACAACCACATAAGTCAAACCCGTCGGGGCGTGTAAAACCACTGATGCCACTTCTAGCTAGGAAGAAACGCAAGCCCTCCCTGATGTCCTCTCCCGTTTCTGGTTCATACTAGGGTGTGAGGCTCGCGAATTTACGTTATACACAAAGCTACGCCATACAGGCGGTGCTTTGATCATCACCACAAGACTTTGCTTTTCAACAAGAAGCCCCGATCACTGCATCTTAGCATGCCACACAGGAAATTCACACCGTGCAACTGATAGCTATCAATCACACAGAATAAATTCCAATGTCAGACACACTGTCCATTTGCAAGTCCGTTCTGGGTCTGAACGAAACCGGAGGCACTATATACCTCGCAAACCCAACGATCACCACGTACGTCTGGACGATCACCACTCATTATCCATATTTCGGAATGCCCCCCAATCAGGACCTCAGTTACCATCCAAACGAGGTGAAGATCTCCGGTCTTCGACCACTGTCTTTATCTTCGATTTCTTATCGTCAATTCAGTTATTCAGAATGGGACAAACCCGGTCTTTCTGAGCAACTCACGTATATAATAAACAAGTGCAACACTAACATACACACGCATCATTTCAATTCGTTAGTCACTAACCGTCAATTAGTAAGAGAACGATTTCCCAAATATTAACCCTGAAGGCCGAAACCAACATCAGATCAATACCCAAGAAACCATTCGACTTAGCCAACCTTCAGTTAGTTTCTAAATTTCACATTCATATCGTTTATAATATTTTATAACGATTTATCGCTATTTTTATTTATTTTAAAATAGCCAATTTATTCAAAATGACGCTTCAGGCCATAACACGGCCGTGGCGTTGTTTTTCTTCAGATTTGATTTACACATATCTGAAAATCGAACCGTTGGATCTTCACAAAATTTATATCATTAGAAAGATCTTTTCAAAACGAATCCAACGGCTCCAGTTTCGGGAAAATCCGACGATCGGATCTCCCAGTATAATCGTTTGAAGTTTTGATTTCGAAATACGAACTACAGCGTCGTTATTCGATTTAATATAATTATATATATATATATATATATAAATAATCGTTTCGGGCGCTGTCTTTCTTCAGAATTGAATTAAACATTCCAAACAATCCAGCCGTTGGATTTTTACAAAGTTGGTGCCGTTGGAAAGATATTTCCAAAGCGAACCCAACGGTTGCGATTTCAGGAAAATCCGATGGTCGGATCTCCTGGTATAATCGTTTGAAATCACGGTTTCAAAATACGAACTGCAACGTCGTTATTCGATATATTTTAATTCTATTTATATATATATATATATCGATTCTTCTATTTCAAAGCTATATTCTTTTCATACATTTGATAAAAATGATATTTTTATCTAACTGTCTTCTATTTCAACACTTCACTATATTTAACAATTCATGTATATAATAAAAATGTGATTTTTATTGTAAAACAATTCATTTCAAAACACTATTATTTTATATAGTTCATATAGGAAATAAAAATAGGATTTTTATTATAAAACAATTTCTTTCAAAACAAGGTTATTTTATATAGTTCATGTAGATGATAAAAATGTGATTTTTATTATAAAATAATTTATTTCAAAATATGAATACCATTCAACACATGAATTTCAATTCAACGAATGAATATCGATTCAACACATGAAGGTTTTCTATAGTTTATATAAATCGATAAAAAGGTGATTTTTATATTTAAAACACGAATACCATTCAACACATGAATTTCAATTCAACGAATGAATATCGATTCAACACATGAAGGTTTTCTATATTTTATATATATAGATAAAAATGTGATTTTTATATTTAAAACACGAATACCATTCAACACATGAATTTCTATCCAACGAATGAATATCGACTCAACACATGAAGGTTTTCTATAGTTTATATATATAGATAAAAATGTGATTTTTATATTTAAACACGAATACCATTCAACACATGAATTTCTATCCAACGAATGAATATCGACTCAACAAATGAAGGTTTTCTATTCAACGAATAAATATAGTTTCAACAAATGAAAATAATTCAAACACACGAAGGTTATTCAAAATTTCGGCAGCATAACGGCAGGGTAGTTAAAACCGGGACCGTCCCTAGTACGGCTCATCGCTCTACCTTAAAACCTCGCGGTTTTTGACAATGGGGAATCATGCATCTAGTTCGCACGCAGGCGGCATGTATATTTATTTCATTTCCACAAACTAATCCTATGTGGTTTCAACCAAATATTTCTCAACCACAAACGGGTATTTTTCAACCACAATCAATCAATATCAACCACAAACAATTCCAACCAACCATTCGCTATCAATCAGTTTTCACACCAATCACAACCAATAAATATCGTCCATGGTTTGTGGACGAGGGGCGTGTATATATATATATATATATATATATATATATATATATATATATATATATATAAAGCAATTCACTTCTATATCAACACATATATAAATTTTACAACGCATATATAACTTATACATCGAACGTACAACTTATACAACGCTTATACATGAGGTGTACAATGCTTATATAACTCATACATTGATCATATAATTTATACATCGTCGTTTTCCATATTGTTTATAAATTAGAAATCTCACATTGGGTTCCACTCCACCAAAAATAGCAGAAGGCTCAGAAAAATACGCGGTCTCTTCTAGAATGTAGAAGACGTCCACACGAGTCCACTGCCTCTTGTTTCACTGAATTTCGTCAAGAAATGAAAAAGATATTATTTTTACAGTGAAATCAAAAACTGTAGCGCTTAGATGTGCTATTAAATAGTTTATATAATTTAACAGCCATACCTTTCTATTTCATTCAAAACTAGGTTTTGATCTTGCGCTAAATCCGTTGTGCTATAGGTCGATCAGCCTTCACCACGAGGATGAGCTTGGAATCACGCTCTGGCACGTGGGGGTGGGGTCCAGTTCGACGCATGCAGGAGGTGGCGGCGGCTGTTCGAAGGCGCTGATTTAAGAGTCCTGGATCTCGACGAAGACACCACGAAGAAGGGCGAGGCTGGGTCTGATTTGAAGAGGGGAGGGAAGCGAACAAAAACCCCAACTGGAGGCGGGGCTGAAAGTGGATGTGGCGGCGGCAAAACGCTTGGGAACTGGCGAAAGGGTTTCCGTCGTTGACGTCGGGGAGAGAGAAAGAGTTTTTTTTAAAAAAATTTGATTGGCCGGAATATATATATTTCAAAAAATTAAGGTTTTCACAAATGAACTCCTTTTTAAACCCAACGACTGTCGTCCCCAGCGTTCTACCCCCATTCCGAACATAATGGGATATGTTTCGTAGGCCCATTCGAATATTTCAGTCAGTTTTTCTTCCAATTAAAATATATAATATTCAATATTCGATTTGAACGTACATTTCAATTTGCCAGGGCCACAAACTGATTCGAAAAATTCCAGAAAAATAAATCTGGCTATGTTTTAACGATACGGTCCCAACAAAACTAGTTTCGTCGAATTCTGAGACCGTTTGAAAAATGGCCCATTTCTGGTCGATCCAATTTAACTGTAATTGACCAAAACACGTTTTCCTTTGCCACGCTCACTTTCTAGCTTCAAAAATTATGAAATTTGAAACCTAGCAATAACTTCACATCCCGGATCCAACAAAAGTGGTTTCGTCGAATTCTGAGATCGTTTGCAAAATGGCCAATTTCACGGGCTATATAAATTCCATAGCGACCTTTCTGAAAATTCATTTGGCCATAACTTTTGCTTTTCGCTATGAAACTTTGATTTTTCAAATTCGTTAGAAAGATATTCACTAACAGATTTAAATATTTTTGGTTTCACTCTAATCCGCTTTGTTTTGCACCCGGTACAATCAGTCAAAGTTTGAATTCAATTTTTGAAACTACCGCGCCATTTCAGGCCTTGTTTATAATTAGAATTAATTATATTCATTTTCAAACGTCGATTCAAACTCACTTTTCATTGCTATTATTTAAAATATTTATTTTAAATATTTAAAATCCATTATTATAGCCAATTTAAAATTTTTAAATTGGTTCAGATTTTCTGGGTCATTACATGTGTAAATCAAATCTGACGAAAAACAGCGCCACGGTCGCGTTATGGCCCGAAGCGTCGTTATGAATAAATTGGCTATTTTAAAATAAATAAAAATAGCGATAAATAGTTATAAAATACTATAAACGATATGGATGTGAAATTTAGAAACTAACTGAAGGTTGGCTAAGTCGAATGGTTTCCTGGATTTTGATCTGATGTTGGTTTCGGCCTTCGGGGTTAATATTTGGGAAATCGTTCTCTTACTAATTTGCGGTTAGTGACTAATAAATTGAAATGATGCGTATGTTGTGTTTGTGTAGCACTTGTTTATTATATGCGTGAGTTGCTCAGAAAGACCGGGTTCATCCCATTCTGAATAACTAAATCGTCGATAAGAAATCGAAGATGAAGACGGTGGTTGAAGACCGGAAATCTTCACCTAGTTTGGATGGTAACTGATGTCCTGATTGGGAGGCATCCCGAAATATGGATAATGAGTGGTGATCATCCAGATGTACGTGGAGATCGATGGGTTTGCGAGGTATATAGTGCCTCCGGTTTCGTTCCGACCCAGAACGGACTTGTAAATGGATTGTGTGTCTGACATTGGAATTTATTCTGTGTGATTGATAGCCATCAGTTGCATGGTGTGAATTGCCTGTGTGACATGCTAAGATGCAATGATCAGGGCTTCTATTGAAAAGCAAAGTCTTGTGATTGATGATCAAAGCACCGCCTGTGTGGCGTAGCTTTGTGTATAACGTGAATTCGCGAGCCTCACACCCCGGTATGAACCAGAAACAGGAGAGGACATCAGGGAGGGCCAGAATTTCTTTCTAGCTAGGAGTTGTGTCAGTGTTTTTACACGGCCTGACATTTTACTTATGTGGATGATGGATAGTGAGGTGCCTCGGTTTTAACGGTCGTTCCGGGACCGATGGAGTCATTCGTTGGCTCATTTACGCCCCATAGGGCGGGGAAACGTAGTGTTCAGGCACAATAATCCACATCGGTGGACCGGCCCTGACGATCCAAGGCTTGCCTGCGCACTTGCCTGAGACATGGGCTAGATTGTCTCGAATTCGGTAAGGACTATCTTTTGCCTTGGTTCATGACGGAAATCCAATTTCCAAATACGTGACTGTGCGGTTTTGATTGTATATATGTATGGCGACATGATATATGGTACCCATGCCGTCTATGATTGATAGTTATGATTGAAATTGTTTTTGAAACATATAAACACTAGTGATAATATCAAATCCTTTTGTTTTATTCGTATCAAGCATATTTTGGCCATTATAAGGTAAAACTCTATCCTCCGGTTTGCGTTGCATTGTGTGATGGGAACTGATTCTTATAATGGCTTCATTTTTATAAAAAGCATTGCGATGTTTAAAAGATCTATTTGTTTTGAAGCACTGGCAATCTGATGGAGTAAACCCGTTCCATGAAAGTGGCGTGGTCCTGGGATTAGCCATATTATAAATGTGTTGAGTAGATTTCTCATACCAGTCCCATGACTAACTCGTAGTTTGTTTCACTTTCAAACTCGAGTGCCCTTTTTCTACACGGGCATCCTTGTATTCAGGTTTTAGCTGGCTCTTTCTGGATAGCTGGAGCTGAAGATGGATTCTATTATTTATCTCTTTTTATGCTGTTCAGCTCCTGTTGTACATATTATGTTTGTTTCCGCTGTAGACATTTATGTATAGCTGAACTGTATTTGTTCTAAGTATGATCCTGTATACTGTGTAACTCTGATGATTACTTTTATCCAGTGTATTATTTGTTCATTATCCGGTGTATTTATTTAATTCTGTTCTACCATTATCTGTTTATGTGTTATATTCCAAAGATAACCCTTGCCACCGTCAGTACGGGGTTTGGAGTCGTCACAGGTTTAAGAACTAATGTTATTTGAAACATTGTTCACAATCAGCGCAAAATCATTTCTAAACATTTGTTATGATTTTACATAATTTATTCATATTTGTAATAATTTTATTAAGGCCCTTACAATCGGTTTCCAATATCGGCCACCAAGCTGCATCCATAACGACCCTTTCCAAAGCTACTTTGGACTTATCTTAAAATAAAACTGTTGGATTTCAAATCTCTTATATTCATTTGAATGACCTTTTCGATACGAACCCGACATGTCCAATTTCAGGAGAATCCGACGGTTGGATCTCCCGTTATGTCAATTCGAAGTTACGGGTTGACGTTCGCGAACTGTTGCTACGCGGCGCGTTCTATTCAAGCCCGAGTTTGATTTATAATAAAAAATTAAATCGAAAATGTTTTTGAAATAATTTATAAATATTATAAATTATTCACAACTAGAATTTGAAATTTTATTTCAATCATTTTACTTCAAAATCAAATATCTTCATTTTAAGCCATTATATTGTATATAATTGATTTATTCGATTTCCATTCAAAACATATTTTATAAAACGTTTATAAATTCATTTAAAAACGATTTCAACTTCCACTTCAATTTTAAATCAAAATTGAACATCCCATATTATTATAATTTAAATAATTATATTTTCAAAATATCAGATTTTGAAATCAAATCTTCTGGATATCCATTATAATTTTATAATTTCTGTGTCCATCCAAAATCGGACATCAAAATCATATTTTGATTCATCACTTAATATTATATTAAAACATTCGTTATTTTCGAATTGAAATAAGACTCAATCAATTACCATATAATTTTAATTATATTGATTTCATACAAACATGTATTCAACAATAGTTATAAACAATATTAAACATCCAATTCACATCCAGAGTGCATCTACAACTGTGTAAGCATTAAATAATTAAATAACGCTTATAACGGTATGTCAATTAATCGTAAACATCAAATCTAAATACTTGGGATTAGTATAAATCAAATATTATCCCAATACCCATATGGGGTTTTCAACCAATAAATAATCAACTAATAAATTATTTATTCATTCCAATCGATGTCACTTAAAATGAGTAAACATAAACAAGTCGGTTGACTTATAAATTGATATTTAATCCAATTTCATCTACCACAAATTATTTAACATTTTTTTAACATGTTAATTATTTCAATAACCATGTTCAAATCGTAACACAGAAAATCATCCATTCATCCATTTGGTTTTCAAACAACCGTGATGTGAGCAACTAGGCACCATATAACAATTTGTGATAATTAATTGAATATAAATCAACACAGGAAATGCATATATATTCAGTTATAAAAATAAATAAATGTAAAAAATATTTGAATGAGAGAGTTCTCACCTTGATCGGTTCTGAAATTTTTATAAAATAATTGTTTTTGTTAAATTAAACCGAACGTCTAATTTAGTCAAAATTGGTAGCATGCTCCATTTTTCTCCCAATTGGTTTCATTGCGCAAAGTTTGTTGTCAAGGTTCCAATGCAATTTGAATCGTCGCATTCTGATGTAATTTGCATAAGTTATAGAATTTTAAACTTTAACTACAATAATAATTTAATTAATAAACTAATTATTTACTAATCACCACTTAATCCTCACATCCCTTGCATTTCTCCTTCTCCAGATGTTCACGAAGCTCGCAACCCATCGACGCAACCTATGGTTCACCCTTGCTCGCCCCACAGGCGATCGGATCTCGATCAAATGGTGCCATCTCGACGGGCTTCGTGCCTCCGTCTAGCGTCATGCACGACAACCCACTCGCACCACCTGAGACCTCGGAAATCATGCCCAAAAGCAGCGATTTTGAGCAGAAAATTCGAGCGAATTACCCCATGAAATTTAATCATCACCGTATGAACTTATAGATCTTGAGAAGTACTTCATTCTTTATGTTTGAAGTTTAGCAAATCACTTTGTGGATTGAAAATAATTAAGGAATCAATGGATATGTTTCATAAGCCAATTCGATTGTTTCAATCAGTTATTATCACATTTAAAATATAACGTTAAATATTGAATTTAAACGCACATTTTAATTTACCATGACTACATACTAGCTCCAAAAATTACAAAATTTGAAATCTAGCTATGTTCTACAATTATGGTTCTAATAAAATTAATTTCATAGAATTTGGAGACCGTTTGAAAAATGGCCTTACTTCTAGCTTATTGAATTTACAACTAAAACTAAACACGTGTTTAAATTTACCACGCTTACATACGAATTCCAAACGACTTCAAATTTTAAACCTAACAATAATTTGACGTTCTGGATCCAACAAAATTGGTTTCGTGGAAAATGGAGGTCGTCTGCAAAATGGCTATTTTAAAGGGATTAAATAATAATAAATATTATTAAATTCCGTAGCGACTATTTGAAATTTTAATTTGGCCATAACTTACAATTTATAATATGAAATCTCAATTTTTACATTCATTAGAAAGATAAAATTAATTAGATCATAACGTTTCTTGTTTTACTAAAATCCGACTTCTTGTGAATTCTATACATTCGTTTGAAATTCAAAACTAAAATTTCAAACTACAACGCCATTACGAGTTCATTTATAATTAAATCATAAATTTATACATTAAACTTATTTTAAATAAATTCTAAGTCATTTATTTTAAAGATAAATCGTTTAAAATATTTAATCTTCATTCAAATCAATTAAAAATAAACTTTAAATTGATTCCAAAAATCAGGGTTGTTACATTTAGTAACAGTGCTAATGACAAAAATCCACATTTTTGGTCAAATTTCCATCGTATGTTTGATTTAATTTATTCGTAACGAAAATATATTATAACTTCAGACTTTTTGTAATAAGTAACTTTCTTAGAGTGCTCATCATGAAAACAAATATTTAAAAATATTGTTCTGCATAATCATAAAAATCTGTCAAAGTAAGGCATTTTGATAATGCATTTATAGTGAACTTTGCTATAAACCCACATGTATTCTATGTTGGTGCCCTGCTAGTCCTTTTGTTCTTGATTTCAAGACTATGTAAAAGTCACACTGAGTCATAAAAGTCGTCAATCATTATTTGTATATATTGCTTGCTTGCCAAAGCAAAGATCGCAAAATATTTTATGATGAATTCATATGCAACGCTAAATTTAAACAAAAGCATAAGCAATTAGTAGTTGTTTAGATGATGAGTATACTCCTAATACTTCTTGTTAACTTCATGCAAAAGCCTCATAAAATATGAACATAGTTCTTGTCATCACCCCTAAGCAAGAAAATGTCTTTCTTGAATCATCGCAAAGCTTACATCAACCTACATTACTCTCGGTTTGACATGTTTTGATCTACTTTCACTTTGATTTAACATTCTCAGAATTGATAGTTTGTTTATGACATTATGAGCAGGCTTTGGGCCAAATATGAGAAGATTTGAAGTGGTGGTTATTTAGATATGAATTTTGAAAATAAAACAATACTTTCTGTGTTTAAAGAACATATCCAGCAAATCACTTCGCTTTCAATAAGTTTTCACCAAATCTACTCTATGAATTGACAAATGTTATGAACATAATAGTTGTTCTCTATTGAAATATCTTTTAACGGAAAGAAAGATGATGCAATTTAGCCAATTATATTGAAAGTTATGGCATTTGAAAGAGAATCAACCATTTCTGGTTTAAAGAACAGAATGAAATAAATCTACTCGCTTCTCATTGATTTTCACATAAACTACACTTTTATTTAGGAAAAATGATTGAAAGAAAATTTGTTTCGTTTTGAATCAGATTTCAAATAAAAAATAGAATTAACTCATTTGGACTAAAGAGTCGAAAGTTATGGCTATAAAAACTGATGATAAGAATTTTTGGAAATTAAAAAGATATGCCAAAAATTAGTTCCATTTTCAAGTGACTCTCGAGAATTTTTCTCTATGAAGATATGCCAAAAATATAGATCCATTTTCAAGTGACTCTCGAGAATTTTTCTCTATGAATCTTGCAAACCGATCTAAATAAATGTGATGACCACCCATAAAAAGATATGCCAAAAATTAGTTCCATTTTCAAGTTACTCTCGAGAATTTTTCTCTATGAAGATATGCCAAAAAATAGTTCCATTTTCAAGTGACTCTCGAGGATTTTTCTCTATGAAGTTATGCCAAAATTTAGTTCCATTTTCAAGTGAATCTCGAGAATTTTTCTCTATGAATCTTGCAAACCGATCTAAATAAATGTGACGACCACCCATAGCTCCCGCACTTAATAAGAGGAATAATGTGCTGAAAGATGTGCATGCAGCTATGAACAATCATCAGAGTTGGTAAACACAAGCAGAACCTGTCGTAGAACTCACAGTGCAAGGATAAAATATAATAAAACATATACAACAGGTAATATTAGTGAAGCATATTTGAGCAGAAATGTAACAACCCTGAATTTTGGGGTAAATTTAAAATTTTCATTTTTTTTATTATTGAATTTAAAATGATATTTACATATATAAATTTTAAATTGTTATTAATGAATGATTCCAAATTAATTTTATATAGGATGAATTGTAAGAATCTGAGTGTTAAAGGTATATAATGTATGTTTT
This sequence comes from Allium sativum, assembly GCA_030737875.1. Taxonomy (NCBI): domain Eukaryota; kingdom Viridiplantae; phylum Streptophyta; class Magnoliopsida; order Asparagales; family Amaryllidaceae; genus Allium; species Allium sativum. Next base: position 286,114,706 of record CM060921.1, read on the forward strand.
AACTATCGCGATTAATGAAATTAATGTTAACATTTATAATAATAATAAAAAATAAATATAAAAGAAAATAAGAAAAACATAAAATATATTTATTTTCCAACCTTTCCATGTATTCTTAATGTATTAGTGTATTTATTTTAGTATTGATGTCAAAAGGGTTATTTAATCTGTAGGCCCTTTATTATGTATAAAACAAAGAGGCCATGCATTGCCTACCTTTTTTTAATGCATGCATGCACTGTAAATTTTAAATTATTATATTTTCAACATATGCATTAATTTTCTAAACAGACAACGTTTCATATAGTAATATACATGTGGTGGTAAAAACCTTCATCTCTTCCAATTTATTACTTTAATTTTCTCCTTTCCTCTTTTTCTTAAATTTGAGTCATTTGAAAATAATGTGTAGGTTATAAATGAAATAAATCTTAACTATATGTATATATTAATATATATATATATATTAATATCTTTGGCTGTCTTCTTAATTATTTCCCCTACCAATTCAAGTTTAACTTTTAGAAATTAAAAATGTAGATTACATGTTCATAAACAAATAGCATTAAGCTAGCATTAGTTCTTTCCTTTTTTTCCTCTCTCTCTCTTTTATTGTTATCTACTTTTGAAATTTGAATGGTAGAAAAATAAAATAAATGGGTCATAATAGCATGTAATTTGGGGGGATGTAAGGAGACTTAAATGAGAACAACAAGCTCTTGTTTTCAATGGGCATGATCAATATCCTCTTCATGGATTGTTTGATTTTGTCACTCAAAGATCCACCGTTCATTGATGTTGACATGCGAATAGGATGGTGCTCCACGCAATGTTGAAGGAGGAAGAAGAATAACACGATTTCAGAAGCGTTGTGATTGTACGGCAAAGATCTACGCTCCTAGACTAGAAAGAGACAATTCCGAGCAGTTGGACTTTGACAAATTTGCGGATCAGAATAAACCGATGTGAGAATCTCTGATTTTCACAATTTAATTTATTTAATTAGTTATCTTATTTTGTTAAATAATTATCTGTGTGATCTGTGCTGTGATGTATTGTGCTGATTGTTCTGATGGATTGCGTTGAATTGTATTGCGTTGTATTGTGTAGATCTGTCATTTTATCGCTTAGTTCTGTATGGATCCGATATAATTGGTAATTTAGATTAAACCAGAATTTTAATCTAATTAAAATATTGTTTTGTCTTGGGAATTTGATTAGGTTATTTTTTATCCAATTTATAATATCAAATTTGTTATGATATTTTATTGTTATAGAATTTGTTAAAATATCATTTGAAATGGTCATGTTTAGCAAATCAAGAATCGTTAAATTATGTTAATATTAGAACTGTATATCATGTTGAGTACAGAGTTGTAATCAATTTTCCAAATCAAGACAAATTATTTCGTTGTCAGATTTATTTATTCATTTTTTTTAAATTATATTTTTGTTTACACACCATGTGTAAATAAAAAGACGAAATTGATTATTATATGTTTGTTCACATTCCATGTGTGAATAAAAAAGACGAAATTGATTATTATATGTTTGTTCACATTCCATGTGTGAATAAAAATACGAAATTGATTATTATATGTTTGTTCACATTCCATGTGTGAATAAAAATACGAAATTGATTATTATATGTTTGTTCACATTCCATGTGTGAATAAAAGTATGAAATTGATTATTATATGTTTGTCTACATTCCATGTGTGAATAAAAATACAAAATTGATTATTATATGTTTGTTCACATTCCATATGAGAATAAAAATATGAAATTGATTATTCACATTCCATATGTGAATAAAAAGACGAAATTGATTATTATATGTTTATTCACATTCCATGTGTGAATAAATAGACAAACTTGTTTAACATATTTTTATTTACATACTATGTGTAAATAAAAAGATAGGATTAGAAAATATATTTTATTTTTCATTTTATTTATACTCCATATATAAATAAAAAGACAAGATTATGAAACACACTTTTATTTGGATTTTATGTTTAAATAAAAAAACCGTAATTGTTTTAACATGTTTAGTTACATTCCATGTACAAATAAAAGACACAAGTTTGAAAATACATTTTTATTAACATTTTATTTGTTAATAAAAAGGATAAGATTTAAAATACACTTTTATCAATGCAATATTAGGAAACTGAGAAAAGAATCATATTTCTTTATGAAATATGATTTGCATTAAAAACACATCTTTAATGTTAATATTGGGGACTTAGGGAAAAAAATCAGATTTCATTATGAAATATGTTTCACATAAAAAAACATATCTTTAATGTAATATTAGAAAACTTAGAAAGAATCATATTTTTTATTAAGAAATACGTTTTAAATTAAAAATACATTTTTAATGTAATAGTAGAAACTTAGTAGGATGAGGTTATAATAAAAAGAAAAAGTTAGAATTTAAAAAGATTACCTTTTTAATTGTCAATATGTGAATTTAAGAAGATTTGTTTCCAAAACGTTATTAATCTTGAATTAAAGGAATGTTTTTATTTTATATTCAATTAATGGAATTAATAGATGTTGATTAAGAAAGGTTACGTCTTTATTGTCTAAAAGTTACAATAAAAGGATTCAATTAAAAAGATTACATCTTTGGTGTCAATATGTTAAAGTAAAAAAAAAATATGGTTTCAAAATGGAACATCTTGAAAAGGTTGTTATTATAAAATTAAGATTCCTTAATGGAAAGGATAATTTCAAATAAAATGTTTTGGAAAAATTAATTATAATTATAAATTATAATTGTGCTTGGACATGAGGTTAGGTTACATTTGTGGTGTAAGTCTGCCCGGACCCGACCGGCATATCCAGCAGCCACTAATGTTGAACCTAATGTGAGAGGTCCAAGTGCACAAATACGAAACGGGCCATGACACGAGGTTAAGCCCAACTTATGGAATAAGTCTGCCCGGAACCGACCGGCACATCCAGCATCCACAAGTCGTAGGCTTAATGTGAGAGGTCTAGCCCTTTATAAAATACAAATGGATAAGAAAATGGGTTGTGCTATTTAATCCGTTTTAAATATAGCAACGCATTTTAAAAAACCTGAATTAGTTTATCTATTTATTTTATCCATTTTATAATGAATATTAAAAGAGAAATTTCAAAATTAATATTTCGGAAAATAATATTATTATAAAAGGATAACGTATATAATAATCAATTTTTAGATTATAGTTGGAATCATGAAAATGCATATGAAAATGAAATCATGTTTTTTAGTGTAACATGAGTGCATAAGAAATAAATATAATAATTTTTTTAATGTCATATAATTTCATATGAAAATAAAATCATATTTAGGAGTAGCGTTAAAGTGTATGAAAATAAAATCATGTTTGGAGTAGCGTTAATGCATATGAAATAAAAACATGTCTTGGAATCATGTGAATGCATATGAAATAACTTCATATTTTAAAGTCATGTTAATTATATGAAATATAATCTTATTTTTAATGTTATGTTAATATATGAAATTTAAAACATATTTCATTGTTATGTTATTATCTTAAAAATAAATATATTTTTAAGATCATGTTCATATATTGAAGGCGAAACATGTTTTTAGTGTCATGTTCATATATTAAAATGAGGCATAATTTTAGTGTCATTTTCATTGGAAAGAATTAAACAATTAAGGACTTCGATTTAATATAAGTTGACTCCAATGGAAAGATAGTAATTGAATAAAAGTAAAAGTTACATTTTTCATGTAATTGAATTAAAGTGAAAATTACATTTCTCATGTAAAAGAACAACAGTATGAAATTTACATATTTATGTAAAAAGATTTTCAGTAAAGATTATAACGATGAAATGTACATTTTAATGAATGGATTTTTCTAGAAATTTACATTTTAATGAATGGATTTTCATTAAAAAGAATAAGGAAATAAAATATACATTTTGTGTAATTTGAAAGATGAAAGAAAAATGTACATTGTTGTGTATAGTATGTGGATGTGAATAACAATAAAAATAAAGCATTATTGTGTGTCATGTTATACCTTGATATTATATATACAAATAGGGATATTTGTTGTTAGCAAAATATATGGATGAAGGAATTATATATAATTATATGTATATAGAAATTAAAATCAAACGAATCGAGCACGGTAGTTCGCATTTTGGAATCATGCCTTTAAACGCTTATACTGAAAGATCCGACCGTCGAATTTTCCCAGAACTGGAACCGTTAGGTTCACCTTGGGAAGATCTTTCAAAGATATGAATTGTGTTAAAATCCAACGGTTAGATTTAGAGAAATGTGTAAAACAAATTTGGTTCAGAACAACGCCAAGGTCGCCTATTGATATGGAGTGTTGTTAAATAAAATTCAATTATTTTTATATAAATAAATATAGAGATTAATCGTTATAAATTAATATTAACGCTAAGAAATGATTTTAAATTATATATACGCAAGGATCATTTGAAAAGTCCGAGTTCAATCTCATTTCAAATGATCATTCGTCGATCTAAGTCGAAGAGTTGAAGACGGTGATTAAAGACCGTCGATCTTCACGTCGAATGGATGAGTTACCATTGACGCCCGTGATTGGAGTAGCTACCTTGAAGGGGGTACAATGGTGACCGTCCAAACTACTTGTTAATTGTTCGGACATGCGAGGTATAAGGTGCCTCCGGTTTCGTTCAGACCCAAAACGGACTTAAAAATGGATTGTATGTCTGACGTTGTATTTCTTTATACGATATTCGTTGATCTCTGCTAAATATATATCTGTTTGGTGTTTAACACCCTTCTCTAAGACATACGAGCTTAGAGGTTATATTCGTAGGAATCAATGGTATGGTATGGATTGACAATGTGGCATGCTAAGATGCAAATGATCAAGGCTTTTGTTGAAAAGCAGGCCTTGTGGTTGATGATCAAAGCACAACTTGAATAAGCATAGCTTTGTGTATTACGTAGCTTCACGAGCCTCACAACCCGGTTGGAGTCTAAAACGGGAGAAGGGAACGCAGGGAGAGCAGCACGTTTCTTTCTAGCTGGAAGTGGCGTTTGGGTTTTACACGGCCCGGCATTTTACTAATGTGGATGATGGAATAAGGCACCTCGGATGATAGGTCCTATACGACCGGGAAACGTGTGTTCAGGAATTGCCAATTCGCAAAATCGTATGTGCGGACCAGCCCTGCAGGATCCAAGGGTTAACTGCGGGGAATCCTGAGACATTAGCTAGAGTGTCTCGAATCGGTAAGGAGTTCCTCCCTAACCATGACTCATGATGGAAACCCAATTTCCAATACGACACCATGCGGTTTTGATTGTAGAACTAGTATAGCGACACAGTAGGATGAGGTACTATGCCGTCTATGATTGATACATTATGATTGAAATGTTTTTGAAACATATATAAATTAATAATAATATCAAATCCATTTTATCGTATCAAGCATCTTTTGACCATTATAAGGTAAAACTCTATCCTCCGGTTTGCGTTGCATTGTGTGATGGGACTTGAGTCTTATAATGGTTTCATTTTTCTAAAAGGCATTGCGTTGTTTGACGATTTACTTTAATTTATGCACTGGCAATCCGTTGGAATAAAACCCGTTCCATGTTAGCGGCGTGGTCCTTAGATTTGCCTTATTGTTATTAGTTATTTTAGTTAAGAGTTATCACACCAGTCCCATGACTGACCCGTTGTTTGTTTCCACCTTTGCAAACTCGGGTGCCCTCTTTTCCACGCGGACAGTCGAGTAGTTTGTCTACAGGTCCTTATCTCGAGCAGGATTCTGGATTGAAGGCTAAAGCTATGTCCAGAGCATAGAAGTTGTAAAGACCCGTAACTTCTCCGTGAAGGAAAGAGCGGATACTTTGAGAACAACACACAAAAGAACACAGACAGAAGAACATTTCATTGTTAATTACAACAATTCATCAGAATACAAGAATATACAGAGTATAAACAAATAATATACATTAGGAAAATATCAGAGATTGCAATACATTACATAGCAGCGGAAAAATAATACAATACACAACTAGAAGTAATACACGGATACAAAGCTTTCCGAGTATCGTTCCAGCTGTAAATCAGGTTCCTGTCAAAATAAATCTGCAAAACCAAAACTACTAGCTGCCCGTGCAGAAATAGGGGCACCCAGAGTTTAGGTTAAAACAATAAACTCCAGGTCAGTCATGTGACTGGTGTGAGGACTAAAACAGTTATTTATCTTTATTTTAAAGTTAGGTAAATCAATGGACCACGCCGGATAACACGGAACGGGTTTCCTCCCAAGAACACCAGTGCATAAAACAACAGCGCAATGCTAAATAAAGAACAATGAAGCTATTATAAGACCCAGGTCCCATCACACAATGCAACACAAGCCAAAGGATAGGGTTTTACCTTATAATAGCCAAAGAATGCTTGATATGCTAAATTTCATCTTTTATTATTACTATAAGTGTGTAGTGTCAAAACCGTTTCAATCATAAGTATTAATCATAGATGACATGGGTACCATATATCATATCGCCAATACTAGGCTCTACAATCAAAACCGCGCATGTCACGTATTGGAAGTTGGATTTCCATCTGTGAACCGAGGCAAAAGATAGTCCTCACTGAATTCGAGAGCCTCTAGTCCGCCCCTCAAGCAAGTACTCAGTCAAGCCTTCGGATCATAAGGGCCGGTCCATCGATGTGGATTAAAATGCCTGAACACTGCGTTTCCCCGTCCTTTGGGGCGTAAATGAGCCAACGAATGACTCCATCTGCTCCACATAGTCACCGATATATCCAAGGCGCCTCGCAACAGCAACAACCACATAAGTCAAACTCGTCAGGGCGTGTAAAACCACTGACGCCACTTCTAACTAGAAGGAAACGCATGCCCTCCCTGATGTCCTCTCCCATTTATGGTTCACAACCGGGGTGTGAGGCTCGCGAATCAACGCTACACAAATCTATGCCACACAGGCCGTGCTTTGATCATCAACCACAAGACTTTGCTTTTCAACAAAAGCCTTGATCATTTGCCACTTAGGCATGCCACACAGGCAATTCACTCCATGCGATTGATATCCACCAATATATAACCTCTAAGCTCGTACGTATCAGAGAAGGGCGTTAAGCAAGAGAATAAATTCTCCGCCGCCAAACAGATATATATTTAATAGAAATCAATCACACAGAATAAAATCCAATGTCAGACACACAGTCCATTTACAAGTCTGTTATGGGTCTGAACGAAACCGGAGGCACCTTGTACCTCGCATATCCAACGATCTCCAAGTACGTCTGGACGACCACTAACTGATTCCCTCCTCTTGGGTGTACGGCCCAATCAAGATCGTCAGTAATCACCCAAACGACGTGAAGACCTCCGGTCTTCGACCACCGCATTCGTCCTCGACACCACGTCGAATCAATTATTCAGAATGGGATAAACCCAGTCTTTCTGAATAACTCGCTTATATAATAAAAAAGTGTTACACAAACACAACATACGCCTCATTCCAATTCATCAGTCACTAACCGTAAATTAGTAAGGGAACAATTCCCCAAATATTAACCCCGAAGGCCAAAACCAACATTAGATAAATAACCAGGAAACCATTCATCTTAACTAATCTTCAGTTAGTTGCTAAATTTCACATTCTTAGCGATAGGTTCCCATTAATTTTATCAAAGATAAATTCCTCAAATTTATTCTTTAATCTTCTTTTAAATATCAATTCAAAACAAATTATGGTTTCTCCAAACTAGCCGGGGTTCACGAACCTTACCGAAGTAATCATTTGTTTTAATTTCCCAAACCCAACCTATTCATCCCATGAAGTAAAACTGGTAATACTTCATATCTAACACCACGGTGTTATCGGTAAATTCAATTACCATTTCACGTTCAAATCAAATTTAAGATTTAACTATCGCCTGGAGCAGAACTGGTGATACTTCATTCTCAATCTTTTTAATTTAATTAAAGATTCATTAAAACTCCACTTAGTTTTAATCTTTAACTAGGTTAAAGAAACGATGTCATTTAAAACACGGTTCACGATAAACCCCAAAATCACATCATATTTCAATCAGTCCCTAACCGTGAATTAGTAAGAGGACAGTTCCCTAAATATTAACCCCGAAGGCCGAAACCAACATCAGATCAATATCCAAGAAACCATCCAACTTAACTGATTTCCGGTTAGTTCTTAATTTTCTTAACTACATTTGGGTTTAAGAACAGTATTATTAAAGATAACGTTCACGACAACTCAAAATCCCATTTGATATTAAACACAAGGCTCTGAATAGAAAATATATCGGCTTATATTAGATATCAAATTCTGAAACCAATAAATATCATATTGGAAATAACGATATAAATATATCTTTCAAATTTCCATAACAACATCTGTATAATCATGAAATCCAACATCGAACTATTCCGAAGATGATTTCGATTCAAGTCCATTCCAATTCAATTATTGGAAATCCTGGTTATTTTCAAAACCATTTCAAATCCAATTTATTTATTTTAAAAATAATTAATTATTATTCTAGTTCAAAACTAGTTCATTTCGATAAAATCTACTTTTATCTTTTCAAATATGGAGTTTTTCATCCCAATTCTTCACAAATCATTTCTTATGATTTTACACAAATTATTACTATTTTTAATAATTTTATCAAGGCCCGTACAGTCGATTTCCATCAACGGCCATTGAACTGCACTTACAGCGACCTTTTCCAAATTTGATTTGGACATAATTCCACATCCAACCGTTAGATTTCAAATCTCTAATATTCGTTAGAAAGCTGTTTTCGATATGAATCCAACGATTTCGATTTTAGGAGAATCCGACGGACGGATCTCCCGTAATATCCATTCGAAGTCAATGGTCGAAATTCGAGAACTGCCGCGGCGCGTTCTACTCAGGCCATTACGTATATGTATTATATATATATATTTCATCGATTTCCTTTTAAAACGTATTTTATAAATCGATTTAAATTCGTTTTCAAAACGATTTCAACTTCATATTCAATTTCTAATCAAAATTGAATATTCCACATCATCGATATACAAATGATAATATTTTCAAAACGTTCTATTTTGAAATCGGTTACTTTTCTATATTCATTTTAAAAACGAATATAATCGATATAAATATCGTTCACGTCAAAATGGCGTCAATCTAATAAACACGGCTTTATATATTTCAATAACTTTGTTATTCTATTCAACAAATGAATATTCTCTTTAACACATGAATTTTCTTTTATTCAACACATGAATTTATCTTCTATTCAACACATGAATTTACATTCTATTCAAAACATGAATTTACATTCTATTCAACACATGAATTTATATTTCTATTTTCCAAATTGGAATGAGGCCCAATCAATTACCATATAGTGTTAATTATATGGATTCTCTACAACACATGTATATAACAACAACGATAAATAATCAACCATCATCCAGAATGCACCACACAACTGCATAAGCATTAAATATAAATAATTAACGCTTACACAGTCTGTCAAACCATCGATTAACATACAACTAAACAATTGGGATTAGTGTACGTCAATATCATCCCAACACCCGTATGGGGTTTCAAATCAACAAACACAGATTTTTATTTGTGCATTTGGGCGATGTGTAAAATTTATCATTCCAATCAATATCAGTCAAATCAGTCTATATAAACAAATCTCCGATTGGTTTATTACTATTTATTTTATATACACGTTAAAAATCATATTTTTAACTATAAAATATTTGCCACTATAAAATATTTTATTTCATTCCACATCACACAACCAAATTTCTCAACACATCTATCAAACAAACAAGTCGTCCATGGTCTGTGGACGACGGGTGTCAGGTGCTGCTAAGCACCGTCTGCATCCTAGTATATAGTTCAAACTAGAAATTAAAATAAAAGTGAGGAGTTCTCACCGACTAGCTAAACCAAACGCCACGACTCTTCATATGTAGAAATCTTCGTCGTGCTCGCCTTTTGTCAATTTCATTGTCTGTAACCACTACATATATAAAAATCACATTTTTATATTGTTGCTATGTATATAAAAATCACATTTTTATATTCACTCGATATGGATAAAAATCACATTTTTATAATCACTCTATATGGATAAAAATCACATTTTTATAATCACTCTATATGGATAAAAATCACATTTTTAATTCCCTACAACATAAATAAAAATCATATTTTTAATATTCTTCATAAATAATAATCATATTTTTGATACTCTAATATGTATAAAATCACTTCTTTGATCATAAAAAAATCACATCTTTCTTTGTTATAAAAATCTTGTCTTTATTTAATACAAGATCATATTTTGCCTCAACAAAAGATTATATTTTTCCTTCTTTAAAAATCGGATTTTTCCTTTTTTACTATGATTAAAATTTCTTCTTTACTATGATAAAAACTTCTTCTTTACTATGATAAAAACTTCTTCTTTTCTATGATGAAAACTTTTTTTCTATGATAAAAACTTCTTCTTTTTGTAATTAGAAATCATAGAATTTAATTTTTTAAAATTCTAAAATTTCAGTTTTAAACACATATAAAATCATAAAACATATAAGATCAAAATTTTAAAGCTTACTGTTTCCGGCGTCAGCGGGGGGGGGGGGGGGGGGGGGGGCAAGGCTGCTCGCACGGTTTCGATGAAGGAAGGGGGAGAGAGGTCTACGCGCCGGGGAGGGGAGGAGAGAGGCGCGCAAGGGGGGTTTTCGACTGATGGCGGCGGGGTGGTCCATCAATTTGGGGCTAGGGTTGTTTGGGGGGTGCGTAAAGGTGAGGGGGAGAAGAGGAGGGGGCTCGCAGGTGCACGTGGAGGCGGTAGGTCCGCCTGGAGGGCGGTGCGGCGGTGGATCGCCCCCCTCCGTCGAGTGATTCAATTATTTATTTATTTCAAAATCTCGGTCTGAAGAAAGAGGAGAGGTAGAGGTGAGAGTTTTATTATATATATAAAATATTAATATATTATTTTTATTTTCAATTTAAGTTGACCTTTCATACGATCTCCAAACAACACACAACGACTGTCGCTCCTAGCTAATTACCCCCATTCCAAACACAATGGGATATGTATCGTAAGCCAATTCGGCCATTTCGATCAGTTTTCGTCAAAATCAAAATATAACTCTATATATTGAATTTGAACACACATTTCAATTTACCAGGGCCACATACGAACTCTAAAAATTCCAGAAAAATATTTTCTAGCTTCGTATTGACGATACGGTCCTACCAAAACTAATTTCATCGAATTCTGAGACCGTTTGAGAAATGGCCATTTTCCAGTCGACTAAAATCAACTGAAACTGGTCAAACGCGTTTTCCTTTGCCACACTCGCATATTGATTCGAAAAATAACGAATTTTGGAATCTAGCAATAACTAGACATCCCGGATCCAACAAAAGTGGTTTCTCAAAAACCCAGGTCGTTTGCAAAATTTCCATTTTTAAGGGCCAGAATTCCATAGCGACTATTCTGAAATTTCAACTGGACGTAACTTTTTATTCCCGCTATGAAATTTCAATTTTTCGGATTCGTTGGAAAGATATTCTCAATTAGATTCTAATATTTTTGGTTTCGATAAAATCCGGTTTATTTTGCATCCGGTACATTCATTTGAACTTTGAAATCGAATTTTCAAACTACCACGCCATTTTCAATTCCTTTTATAAATATAAATAAATATTTATATTCAAACGACGGTCTATATAAATATAAACGTTATAAATCTATTCAAAATAAATTTTTCGTCGTTATTATTTAAAATAATTCATTTTAAACAATCAAATTTCATTAAATTCGCCAAAATAAAATTTTAAAATTGGCTCAGAATTTCCGGGCTGTTACAATCTCCCCCACTTAAAACTTTTCATCCCCGAAAAGGAACGAAGCTAAAAGTCGTTTTACAAACCAACTCAACTTCCGTTATTTTCATTATGGCTTACGTTCTTCAACTTTTCAGTTTCTAAGAACTTTTCAAAATTTTCAAAAATTTGGCTAACACCCTAAATTTTCGATAAATTTCGCTATAACCTCCCCTGCACCAGGGACTTCGGGATATTTCAAATAGCCTCCCATGGCCCTCACCAATCCAAAAAGAAAAAGAAACAGCCAAGCAGCTAGCCAATCGGCTCATAAAATCATCAAAAACCCAATAAATACAATAAACATGTACCTATTTGTCGGGCAAACAATTTTATTCCTCTTCTCCAGCCTCCTTGCTATGACCTGTTCAATATAAGTACATGTATATGCATGTAAATGCGACTAATTTTCAATACAATTCACTGTTTGGTACAATTTGGCTAAATGGTTCAAATTTTAATTAATCAACCAATAATCAAACAACACAATCAGCAACCAATTTGTTGATTATCTTTTCAATCGCATAATTTTGGTATATAGTCAAAAATCAGATTTTTGGTGCCAAATCACAACAATAAGCCCTATCTAGTTTTGGTTCTCACACCAGTCTAATGGTAATATATAGATATCACTTTCGAAACTCGAAAATAAATTCTGATGATGACGCGTCAATCATTAGAATCATGTCCGAGCGACTAGAGTGTGATTCTATATCTATCCAGTATATTAAAATTTCAAATAAACGCGGATCAGACGTATACGCAAAGTCTTTATATACTTGATTGTCCAAATTCGATATAAATAAATAATCAAATACGAATAATTGATTTAAATTTTCAAAACAAAATTTGTTTCATTTTAAAAATATACTCTTCACACTCGTTCTAGGATACTACTGATCCTATCTCTAACGAACCATTCTCGTTGGATATTACTAATCCATTCTCTGATGAATTCTTTCATTTGGTTCTAACGTGTCTTGTCCTCGAGCTCTGTAAACCAAAGCTCTAATACCAAATGTAAAGACCCGTAAATTCCCCGTGAAGAAAAGAGTGGATACTTTGAGAACAACACATAAAAGAACGCAGACAGAAGAACATTTCTTTGTTAATTACAACAATTCATCAGAATACAAGAATATACAAAGTATAAAAAAATAATATACATCAGGAAAATATCAGAGATTACAATACATTACATAGCAGCGGAAAAATAATACAATACACAACAAGAAGTAATACACGGATACAGAGATTTCCGAGTATCGTTCCAGCTGTAAATCAGGTTCCTGTCAAAATAAATCTGCAAAACCAAAACTACTAGCTGCCCGTGCGGAAATAGAGGCACCCAGAGTTTAGGTTAAAACAATAAACTCCAGGTCAGTCATGTGACTGGTGTGAGAACTAAAACAATTATTTATCTTTATTTTAAAGTTAGGTAAACCAAGGGACCACGCAATGGAACGGGTTTCCTCCCAAGAACACCAGTGCATAAAACAACAGCGCAATGCTAAATAAAGAACAATGAAGCTATTATAAGACCCAGGTCCCATCACACAATGCAACACAAGCCGGAGGATAGGGTTTTACCTTATAATAGCCAAAGAATGCTTGATACGCTAAATTTCATCTTTTATTATTACTATAAGCGTATAGTGTCAAAACAGTTTCAATCATAAGTATTAATCATAGACGACATGGGTACCATATATCATGTCGCCAATACTAGGCTCTACAATCAAAACCGCACATGTCACGTACTGGAAGTTGGATTTCTATCTGTAAACCGAGGCAAAAGATAGTCCTCACCGAATTCGAGAGCCTCTAGTCTACCCCTCAGGCAAGTACTCAGTCATGCCTTTGGATCATCAGGGCCGGTCCACCGATGCGGATTAAAATGCCTGAACACTGCATTTCCCTGCCCTTTAGGGCGTAAATGAGCCAACGAATGACTCCATCAGCTCCACATAGTCACCGATATATCCGAGGCACCTCGCAACAGCAACAACCACATAAGTCAAACTCGTCAGGGCGTGTAAAACCACTGACGCCACTTCTAACTAGAAGGAAACGCATGCCCTCCCTAATGTCCTCTCCCGTTTCTAGTTCACAACCGGGGTGTGAGGGTCGCGAATCAACGCTACACAAAACTATGCCACACAGGCCGTGCTTTGATCATCAACCACAAGACTTTTCTTTTCAACAAAAGCCTTGATCATTTGCCACTTAGGCATGCCACACAGGCAATTCACTCCATACGATTGATATCCACCAATATATAACCTCTAAGCTCGTACGTCTCAGAGAAGTGAGTTAAGCAAGAGAATAAATTCTCCGCCGCCAAACAGATATATATTTAATAGAAATCAATCACACAGACTAAAATCCAATGTCAGACACACAGCCCATTTACAAGTCCGTTCTGGGTCTGAACGAAACCGGAGGCACCTTGTACCTCGCATATCCATCGATCTCCAAGTACGCCTGGACGACCACTAACTGATTCCCTCCTCTTGGGTGTACGGCCCAATCAAGATCATCAGTAACCACCCAACGACGTGAAGACCTCCGGTCTTCGACCACCGTCTTCATCCTCGACACCACGTCGAATCAATTATTCAGAATGGGATAAACCCGGTCTTTCTGAATAACTCGCGTATATAATAAACAAGTGTTACACAAACACAACATACGCCTCATTCCAATTCATCAGTCACTAACCGTAAATTAGTAAGGGAACAATTCCTCAAATATTAACCCCGAAGGCTGAAACCAACATCAGATCAATACCGAGGAAACAATTCTTCTTAACTAATCTTCAGTTAGTTGCTAAATTTCACATTCTTAGGGATAGGTTCCCATTAATTTTATCAAAGATAAATTCCTCAAATTTATTCTTTAATCTTCTTCTGAATATCAATTCAAACCAAATTATGGTTTATCCAAACTAGCCGAGATTAACGAACCTTACCGAAGTAATCATTTGTTTTAATTTCCCAATCCCAACCTATTCATCCCATGAAGTAAAACTGGTAATACTTCATATCTAACACCACGGTGTTATCGGTAAATTCAATTACCATTTCACGTTCAAATTTAATTAAAGATTTAACTATCACCTGGAGCAGAACTGGTGATACTCCATTCTCATCTTTTCAATCTAATTAAAGATTCATTAAAACTCCACTTAGTTTTAATCTTTAACTGGGTTAAAGAACCAATGTCATTTGAAACACGGTTCACGATAAACCCCAAAATCACATCACATTTCAATCATTCCCTAACCGTAAATTAGTAAGAGGACAGTTCCCTAAATATTAACCCCGAAGGCCGAAACCAACATCAGATCAATATCCAAGAAACCATCCAACTTAACTAATCCCCGGTTATTTCTTAATTTTCTTAACTCCATTTGGGTTTAAGAACAATATTATTAAAGATACCGTCCACGACAACCCAAAATCCCATTTGATATTAAACATATGGCTCCGAATAGAAAATATATCGGCTTATATTCAAAATCAATTTCTGAAACCAACAAATATCGTATTGGAAATAACGATATAAATATATCTATCAAATTTCCATAACAACATCTGTATAATCACGAAATCCAACATCGAACTATTCCGAAGATGATTTTGATTTAAATCCATTCATATTTAATTATTGGAAATCCTGGTTATTTTCAAAACCATTTCAAATCTAATTTATTTATTTTAAAAATAAATAAATTATTATTCTAGTTCAAAACTAGTTCATTTCGATAAGAATCTACTTTTATCTTTTCAAATATGGAGTTTTTCATCCCAATTCTTCACAAATCATTTCTTATGATTTTACACAAATTATTGTTATTTTTAATAATTTTATCAAGGACCATACAGTCGATTTCCATCAACGACCATCGAACTGCACTTACAGCGACCTTTTCCAAATTTGATTTGGACATAATTCCAAATCCAACCGTTAGATTTCAAATCTCTAATATTCGTTAGAAAGCTCTTTTCAATACGAACCCAACAGTTTCGGTTTTAGGAGAATCTGACGGTCGGATCTCCCGTAATATCCATTCGAAGTCAATGGTCGAAATTCGCGAACTGCCGCGGCGCGGCGCGTTCTATTCAGGCCATTATATATATATATATATATATATATATAAATATATATTATATTTCGTCGATTTACTTTTAAAACGTATTTTATAAATCGATTTAAATTCGTTTTCAAAACGATTTCAACTTCATATTCAATTTCTAATCAAAATTGAATATTCCACATCATCGATATACAAATGAAAATATTTTCAAAACGTTCTATATTGATATCACTTACTTTTCTATATTCATTTTAAAAACGAATATAATCGATATAAATATCGTTCACGTCAAAATGGCGTCAATCTAATAAGCACGACTTTATATATTTCAATAACATTGTTATTCAATTCAACAAATGAATATTCTCTTCAACACATGAATTTTCTATTATTCAACACATGAATTTATCTTCTATTCAACACATGAATTTACATTTTATTCAACACATGAATTTACATTCTATTCAACACATGAATTTACATTCTATTCAACACATGAATTTACATTTCTATTTTCCAAATTGGAATGAGGCCCAATCAATTACCATGTAATGTTAATTATATGGATTCTCTACAACACATGTATATAACAGCAACGATAAATAATCAACCATCATCCAAAGTGCACCACACAACTGCATAAGCATTAAATGTAAATAATTAACACTTACACAGTCTGTCAACCCATCGATTGACATACAACTAAACAATTGGGATTAGTGTACGTCAATATCATCCCAACACCCGTGTGGGGTTTCAAATCAACAAACACAGATTTTTATTTGTGCAGTTGGGCGATATATAAAATTTATCGTCCCAATCAATATCAGTCAAATCAGTGTATATAAACAAATCTCCGATTTGTTTATTACTATTTATTTTATATACACGTTAAAAATCATATTTTTAACTATAAAATATTTTCCACTATAAAATATTTTATTTCATTCCACATCACACAACCAAATTTCACAACACATCTATCAAACAAACAAGCTGTCCATGGTCTGTGGACGACGGGTGTCAGGTGCTGCTAAGACCGCCTACATCCTAGTATATAGTTCAAACTAGAAATTAAAATAAAAGTGAGGAGTTCTCACTGACTAGCTAAACCAAACGCCGTGACTCTTCATATGTAGAAATCTTCGTCGTGCTCGCCTTTTGTCAATTTCATTGTCCGTATCCACTACATATATAAAAATAACATTTTTATATTGTTTCTATGTATATAAAAATCACATTTTTATAATCACTCTATATGGATAAAAATCACATTTTTATAATCACTCTATATGGATAAAAATCACATTTTTATAATCACTCTATATGGATAAAAATCACATTTTTAATTCGCTACAACATAAATAAAAATCATATTTTTAATACTCTTCATAAATAAAAATCATATTTTTAATACTCTAGTATGTATAAAATCACTTCTTTGATCATAAAAAAAATCACATCTTTCTTTGTTATAAAAATCTTGTCTTTATTTAATATAAGATCATATTTTGCCTCAACAAAAATATTATATTTTTCCTTCTTTTAAAATCGTATTTTTCCTTCTTTACTATGATAAAAACTTCTTCTTTTCTATGATAAAAACTTCTTCTTTTCTATGATAAAAACTTCTTCTTTTTGTAATTAGAAATCATAGAATTTCATTTTTGAAAAATCTAAAATTTCAGTTTTAAACACATATAAAATCAAATTTATAAAACATATAAGATCAGAATTTTAAAGCTTACTGTTTCCGGCGTCCAAGGGGGGGGGCTGCTCGCGCGGTTTCCACGAAGGAAGGGGGATAGAAGTTTACGCGCCGAGGAGGGGAGGAGAGAGGCGCGCAAGGGGGGTTTTCGACTGCTGGCGGCGGGGTGGTCCATCGATTTGGGGCTAGGGTTGTTTGGGGAGTGCGGAAAGGTGAGGGAGAAGAGGAGGGGGGCTCGCAGGTGCACGTGGAGGCGGTGGGTCCGCCTGGAGGGCGGTGCGGCGGTGGATTGCCCCCTCCATCGAGCGATTCAATTTTTTTTATTTCTAAATCTCTGTCTGAAGAAAGAAGAGAGGGAGAGGTGAGAGTTTTATTATATATATATAATATTAATATATTATTTTTATTTTCAATTTAAGTTGACCTTTCATACGATCTCCAAACAACACCCAACTATCACTCCTAGCTAATTACCCCCATTCCGAACACAATGGGATATGTATCGTAAGCTAATTCGGCCATTTCGATCAGTTTTCATCAAAATCAAAATATAACTCTATATACTGAATTTGAACACGTATTTCAATTTACCAGGGCCACATACGGACCCTAAAAATTCCAGAAAAATATTTTCTAGCTTCATATTGACGGTACGGTCCTAAAAAACTAATTTCATCGAAATCTGAGATCGTTTGAAAAATAGCCATTTTCCAGTCGACTAAAATCAACTTAAACTGGTCAAACGCGTTTTCCTTTGCCACGCTCACATATTGATTCGAAAAATTACGAATTTTGGAATTTAGCAAAAGCTAGACATCCCGGATCCAACAAAAGTGGTTTCGTCGAAAACCGAGGTCATTTGCAAATGTAGCGACCAGTACTTCCCCATTCTCCGAGGAGAAGAGAAAGGGCAAATTACTTTGAGTACAAGACGAATCAGAACGCAAACAGAAGAACATTTCATTGTTATTTACAACAATTTCTTCAGATTACAAGAATATACAGAGTATAAATGAATATTATACAACAAAGAATATCAGAGATTTAAATACAGTACTGCAGCGGAAAAATAATACAAAACACAACTAGAAGTAATACACGGATACAGAGCTTTCCGAGGATCGTTCCAGCTGTAAATCAGGATCCTGTGAATATAATTCTGCAAAACCCAACTACTAGCTGCCCGTGTCGAAAATAAGGGCACCCAGAGTTTAGGTTGAAACAATAAACTCCAAGTCAGTCATGTGACTGGTGTGAGAACTAAAACAGTTATTAAAACTTTACTTTAAAAGAGAGTAATTCAAGGGACCACGCCGTATAACACGGAACGCGTTTCCTCCCAAGAATACCAGTGCTTAGAATAAACAACGCAATGCTTTTTTGAAAAATGAAGCTATTATAAGACCCAGGTCCCATCACACAATGCAACGTAAGCCGAAGGATAGGGTTTTCCCTTATAATAGCCAAACATGCTTGGTACGTTTAAAACAAATCATTTGATACTATTATAAGTGTATAATGTCAAAACAATTTCAATCATAAATATCAATCATAGACGGCATGGGTACCATATATCATGTCGCCATACTATGCTCTACAAATAAAACCGAAATATCTCGTATTGGAAATTGGATTTCCGTCATGAGTCGAGGCAAGGGGCAAGCTCCTCTCCGCTTCGAGACGCTCTAGCAAATGCCTCGGGACTACACACTCTGGGTAACTCCTCGAATCGGCCGGGTCGGTCCTCCCTTACGTTTGAGGATTAGTTATTCCTGAACACACGTTTCCCGGTCCTTACAGACCTAAATCCGAGGCGCCTCGCATTCCAACAACCACAAAGGTGAAAATAATATAAATGTCAGCCAGTTAAAGCACTGACACCACCATAGCTATAAAGAAACGCCGTGTTCTCCCAGCAGTCACTATCCCGTTTTTGACTCATACCGAGGTGTGAGGCTCGCGAATCCACGCTATACACAAAGCTATGCCACGTAGGCCGTGCTTTGATCATCAACCACAAGACTTTGTTTTTCAATAGAAGCCTTGATCATTTGCCTCTTAGGCATGCCACACTGGCAATTCATGCCATGCAATTGATGTCCATCGATATACAACCTCTGAGCTCGTACGTCTCAGAGAAGGGCGTTAAGCAAGAGAATAAATTCTCCGCTGCCAAACAGATGTATATTTAATAGAGATCAATCAACACAGAATAAAATCCAATGTTAGACACACAGTCCATTTACAAGTTCGTTTTGGGTCTGAACGAAACTGGAGGCACTTTCCTCGCATATCCATCGATCTCCAAGTACGTCTGGACGATCACCAACTGATTCCCTCATCTTGGGTGTACAGCCCAATCAAGATCATCAGTAATCACCCAAACGATGTGAAGACTTCCGGTCTTCAACCACCGTCTTCATCTTTGACATATCGTCGAATCTTTTATTCAGAATGGGTATAAACCCGGCCTTTCCGAATAAACCGCGTATATAATAAACAAATTCTACACAAATCCAACATACGCCTCATTCCAATTCATCAGTCACTAACCGTAAATTAGCAAGAGAAAAATTCCCCAAATATTAACCCCGAAGGCCGAAACCAACATCAGATCAATACCCAGGAAACCATCCTTCTTAGTTAACCTACAGTTAGTTTCTAAATTTCACATTTTTAAGGAAAGGTTCCCATTAATTTTATCAAAGACAAATTCTTCTAAGTTTATTCTTTAATCTTCCTTTGGATGTCACTTCAAACCCTGTTAAGGTTTTCCAAACTAGTCGGGATTAGCGAACCACACCGAAGTAATTATTTATTTTATTTCCCAATCCCAACCTATTCATCCCGTGAAGAAAAACTGGTAATACTCCATATCTAACACCATGGTGTTATGGTAAAATTAATTACCATTTCACATTCAAATCTAATTAAAGATTTAACTATCGCTTTGGAGAAAAACTGGTGATACTCCATTCTCGCTCACTTTCCAAATTTGATAATTTTCATTATCAATTCACATTTTAATCTTATTACATATTCATTAAAACTCCTTTTACTGGGTTAAAGAACTAATGTCATTTAAAACACAGTTCACGATAAACCCAAATCACATTCAATTTATTATCGGGTTAAAGAACAAGTGTTATCTAAAACACCATTCACGATAAACCCACAAATCAATTCTAATTCAATTCCAATTAAATATATTAGAAATTCTGGTTATTTAAAACCCATTTCAAATCCAATTTATTTATTTAAAAATAATTGGGTTTTAATTTTAGTTCAAAACTAGTTCATTTCGATAAAAATCTATTTTTATCTTTTCAAATATGGAGTTTTTCATCCCAATTCTTCACAAATCATTTCTTATGATTTTACACAAATTATTGATATTTTTGATAATTTTATCAAGGCCCGTACAGTCGATTTCCAACAACGGCCATCGAACTGCACTTACAACGACCTTTTCCAAATTTGATTTGGACGTATCTCCAAATCCAACCGTTGGATTTCAAATTTCTAATATTCATTGGAAAGCTATTTTCGATACGAACCCAACGGTTTCGGTTTTAGGAGAATCCGACAGTCGGATCTCCCGTAATGTCCGTTCGAAGACAAGGGTCGAAATTCACGAACTGCCATGGCGCGGCGCGTTCTATTTAGGCCATTATATATATAATATATATTATATATATTTCTTCGGTTCCCTTTTTAAAACGAATTTTATAAATCGTTATCAAATTTGTTTCAAAAACAATTTCAACTTTCATTTCAAACTCAAATCAAAATTGAATTTTCCATTATAAATTCTTTTTACTTTCATTTCTATTTGATTTCAATTCAAATCGATTTCAATCCAATTTCAGTTCATTTTCAAATCGATTTTAATTCATTCCAAATCGATTTCACTTTGATTTCCAATTGCATTTTATTTAATTCGATTTCAATTCGATTACGATTCGATTTGAATTCATATCAATTCTAATTCATTTTCTATTCAATTCAATTCGAATTCATTTTATATTCAATTCAATTCGAATTCATTTTATATTCAATTCAATTCGAATTCATTTTATATTCAATTCAATTTGAATTCATTTTATATTCAATTCAATTTGAATTCATTTTATATTCAATCAATTCGAATTCATTTTCTATTCAATTCAATTCGAATTCATTTTATATTTAATTCAATTCGAATTCATTTTATATTCAATTCAATTTGAATTCATTTTATATTCAATTCAATTCGAATTCATTTTATACTCAATTCAATTCGAATTCATTTTCTATTCAATTCAATTCGAATTTATTTTCTAAATATTCGATTTTTAAATCTCTTTTCAATATTCATTATAAAAACGAATATAATCGATATAAATATCGTTCGCGTCAAAATAGCGCATCTCTAATCAACACGGCTTTATATTTTTCAATAACTTCGTTATTCTATTCAACAAATGAATATTTATTCTATTCAACACATGAATCTATATTTCTTTCAACACATGACTAATCTCAACAAATGAGTACTGTCAACACGTGACTATTTTTGTTATTCAATATATTTTATAAAATTATGATTTCTATCGTTTAATTTCTAATCAGACTCCAACCGTAAATTAGTAAGAGAGCAATTCCCTAAATATTAACCCCGAAGGCCGAAACCAACATCAGATCAATATCCAGGAGGCCACTCATCTTATCTATTTTCCAGTTAGCTTCTAATTTTATATGTGATAAAGATGTAAATTTTATTGTTAAAATATTTCGTTCAACACATGACTAATCTCAACAAATGAGTACTGTCAACACATGAATCTATATTTTATAATATTCTTTGTCTTCCCAATTGGAATGAGGCCCAATCAATTAACATATAATGTTAATTATATGGATTCCATACAACACATGTATATAATAGCAACGATAAATAATCAACCATCATCCAAAGTGCACCACACAACTGCATAAGCATTAAATATAAATAATTAATGCTTACACAGTCTGCGGACCAGTCGATCGACATACAATTTAATAATTGGGATTAGTGTACGCCAAATATCATCCCAACACCCGTGTGGGGTTTCAATCCACAAACACCGAATATTATTTGTGCAGTTGGGCGACGTGTAAAATTTATCATCCCAATCAATTGTAATGTCCCGCATTTTTATCGGTTTATATTTGATTATTTAAATCAGTTTAAACATTGAATTCGTGATATAAGTGGATTTAAATATTAATTAAAACGAAGTTGAACGTATAAAAATAAATATTTAATATAATCGAGCTCATAACGACGCTGCAGATCGTAATTTAACGTTCTGAACTTTAACTGAGTGAACATGACTCGTTCTAAATCGGATTTCTGCGAAACAAGAAACGTTGGAATCTGTTGAACTATATCTTCCTGACAGAAGTGAAATATTGAGATTTCGGCGTATAGATTGCAAGATATGTCAAAATCAAATATTCAGAAAGTCGCTATGAAATCGTATATCGACCATAACGGTTTATTTGAAATAACTTCTTATCGGTTTCGAATTTAGACAAGGTTCTTTTGGGGTGCAGTGATAATTTAATTTTTAGAATTTTACTGTAATTTTTAATTAATTAAATACGCAACTTTTTATTTGGGGTATTTTGCACCCTGTATCGGTATTTCGGGATTTCACAATATGGGCGAATCTACCGGTATTATTATATTTCTGGGATCGTGGCACCACACTCATCACGATCGTGTTATTATTTCTGTCCGTAACAGCTCTTACGTAAACAGGATTGGAAACACCAGGGTGCTTAACATTCAAAAACAACTAATTTAAAACCATATATGAAACCATAACTTGCGGGAACTATACTAAGTTACATAATACGGGTATGAAATGGCAAGGAAAAAGGAAATGCAAGGGAAACATGATGTGTACGTAAATTTGATGGAAATAAACACTAAAGGATAATGAAGCCGTACATCCCACGTTTTAATTATTTTGTCATTTCTTTCTACACGTATACATACAAAAAGAAGACCTTTAGGCCACCGACTTCACCATATATAAGACATGACGTGATATATAAATGGCTATCCTATATATTTTGCCGACCTACTATCAAAACTTGCCGACAAAGTATTTAAACAACTGCAGTCCTATCACACTTGAAGCCTACCCTCAATAGCTATCACGACTGTTTTCAAGTCTAGTTCTTTCACACCACATCCCGTCCCATTTTAGAGATGCTATATTTGTGTAGTATAAGTTCTCAGTTAGTACTTAAATGCATTACCAATACTGGGACTCCTAGGCTTATGTTCACGTTCAAAAGTAGGACGTCCCTATCGGCCATTAATTCTTGAATGACTTGAGCATTGCAGAAAATTTATAGCAGTAAACAGCTCCATAACCTACACACTAGGAGCACAACTATTTCTCGTTCAAGCAGACCAATGAATTAGGGAACTCGTGACAACTACATGTACCTACTCTACAGACAACTCCTTGGCACGCAAGGATCTTCGCATATAAATACTAAAGGCCATCGTCTATTTTCTCCCTTCAGGAAGTTGTAACCCAAGCATTTGATTACTGCAACAATCAAGCGCAAACCAAATTCTCCACTATAAAATACAACACGTATATAGGTGAATCTCTTCGTTCTTATACTACTTCCGATGGGTGTGATGTTAGTTTAACCTGGTCAGGATTTCCGAGCATCAAGCCAAGTCTTCGAGTTGCCGTAGTTCAAGGAAGCAAGGGAAGGGGTCGATGTTGGTGAACGTTCAGGAGGGTGGGGACGCGCTGTTCAATGGGATAGGGACGAAAGCGTGATGAGGAGTGGAAAGTCATGCATGGTACGTTGTACAAAGGGGTGGCATCAGTAGAAGGAAGCCTGCACGTTTTTCTGGGTAACAAAAGCGGTGCGTTGAACTTGTGTGCACATCTATTATCCTCAAGGGTGCATTTGAAAATGACTTCTCAGTATCACAGAGGTGTTTTGTACAAATGAGAATCCATCTTAGAGTATGGATGAAATGAAGAATTTGTAGGGACAGTTGCAAATTCAGAGTCCGGATTCTCGGATGAATTTTGTCGTCGAGAAGGAATAGTACTGAAGCGTTTACTAGTAGTGATGGATGAGCTAAAGTTCTGTGCAAGAAGATTGTAGCAACGTGATGGGGTGGCAAATGATATTCGGATTTTACTGTAGTGGCGATGTTTGTATTTGGAAGAAGGGAAGTTTGTAAAGACGAGAAAATTGTGCAGAAAGGTCGGCCATGGCAATGAAGCATACAGGAAGAGGTCGCGCAAATTATAGAAGGAGACGCTACAATAAGCAATCACGGGTTTTAGAATTGAACACCGTCTATCACGTTGGAATCACAGGATCGCAGACAACGTACTGGAACCAGTCGGAGCATTTTGAAAGATCGTTTCTATTAAAGCGCCCGGTTAAATCAACCGACGCAAATCGTTATTTAACGGTTAACGCGTCAAGGTGAGTAAATTCACTAACTCTCTTTTTATTTAAAATATTTTAATTATATTTTAAATAATGGTTGAATGCTGTGTGATGGTTGATTAGGTAAATTACAGTTAAATTGGTTGAATTATATATATCGTTGCATATATGTATATACACATCATTGGTTGGACTGATTCCATCAATTATAATATTTCCTGGTATGGAATCAGTGTTAATTGTTGACTAACATCGGTGGATGCAGGAAACCGGTTGGTGGAATCCAACCGGATTCCTCAGTATTTATATGTACTGTTTGTTTTATATAGCTGCACTGTTTGAACCCAAATGACATTTGAAATCTTGTGTTGATATTAGCGTTGAATGGAAATTCAAACGTTATTTTGATTTAATCAATTGACGATATCGATTAAGGAAGTGGCAACCACCAACCATAAATGTATCATTTGTTTTAAACCGCTATTGTTTTACCAAATCCCACCGTGTGCGAAGCACGTGTTTCACCATACTTACTAAATGCTTTGGTAAGTAGATTCTTATATTGATAAGATTAATAAGTATGTAGGCGGAGATGAACTTGATGATTAATAACAAGTATTTACTGTTTTAAGAACAAGTAAATGAGATATGTACAAATGGATTATGGTTGATTTCATATTAAGTAAGATTAATTAGAATCGATTATTGTTTATTTAATAGTAAATGAGATTATTTAGAAATAAATTATTTTTCTATAGTAATCGATACAAGTAAAATTATTTGGATAAATAAATGTTATTTATCCAAAATGAAAAGCTTTGTTAAAGTTGATTAGTGGGTTAATCATGGCTAAATATTTATCAAGCAAACTGTTTTGATCAATAATTGGTTATTTAATTAAATTAGATTGGATGATTTATCTAATGTAAATAACCGAGTTTTCAAAATAAGGATATGGCGTCATAAAACCATATTTAAAATATAACAAGAAGTACGGTTGATTGATTTTAAAGTATAAGGAATTAGAGTTACGAACTTATATCTATTCTAAGGTAAGAACGTCGTCGATCAAGGTCTGAGAGGTAATTAAAATACCTCAACTTGAACGGCTTCAAAATTATCGAGGGATGGTATTTGGTTTGTAACAGAAAGAGATGTCAAGATTTTGTAACGGAAAGAGATATCAAGATTTTTGTAACGAAAAGAGATGTTAAGTTTTTGTAATGAAAAGAGATGTCAAGAATTTGTAACGGAAAGAGGTTTGAGATTAATTATAAAGTGGAATATAGTAGCATATTGCAAGTCTAGAACTATAGCAGTAAAGTAACGCTGTTGACTAGGCTTAAGCGTGACTGTTATGTCAAGATTAGTTACAAAGGGGATATAGCAGCGTATAGCAAATTTGAACTGTAACGATAAATGAAACGCTGTTAACCAAACTTAAGCGTGATGTTTATATACAGTAGCACTTCCTAGGGAAGGAAAACAGCTGGTTTTGAAATTCACTTATTTAAAAGGAATAAGTAATGACGTTTGCCCAAAGAAATATAAGAACGAATGTTGAATAAAAAGTGCCTGTGATTTGTGTGATATTGGTTGTACATTGAATGGATGTTGTTTTTACTTCGATAGTTAAACAACCGACTATCGAAGTGTTTTGACCCTCGTTGTCAATACGGAGAGTCCGGTTGGATATATTATCAAAAACCACTCCGTATAGGCATAAGCGCTGCGAATTTGATTATGCTGAAGAAAATTGAAGACGGAGTGAAATGCAAGGGTCGTCCTGTTTCAGAATGGTGTTTTCTGTTTGTCCAGTCCCAGGACAACTTGTATGGACGAATGTCTGACAGAATATTCCTGACGGTCACATAAGACGATCTTCTCAAGGTATTACGTCTGGTGGCGGAGAAATTCGTTTCTCTTGGCTTTTATACCCGTAATATTTTGAGGAGATTAACTAGTGATTTGACGGGTTTGACGATGTGGCATTCAAAGTGTATGGTGGCCAGATGTTCTAAAAGGTAGACGTAGCCTCAAGCTTCACAACCGGGAAATGACAAAAATCGGGCAGGCAGCATGGCTATGTGGGTCGCTCCCATTAGGGTGTATAATCACCTATCTAGAGAAATTCCTTTTGTTTCTAAATCTATCGATTCTGCCCATTCGGGAACGGTGGTTTGAGTCCAACCGTTGGTGATATACATTCGATACACTCAAGCGAAATGAGTGGTCGGTCATGTGTGGGCCGGGTTGCAAGATGTTCTTGTTGAACCCAGGTGTATTCGCCTCTAGAGATACATCATCGGAAGGTGGTCCCATACCTTGTCATAGTTGGAATCCAATCTCCAACAAGCGCCCTGCGGGTTTCTGATTTTATACTATGTATGTAGAGCGTGAGATGCAAGCGTTCTACTATTTGGTTATTTAATTGATTAGACATTATTATAATATCACTGGATTTTGATATCAATAATGATTTGGGTTATAGTAAGGTAAAAACCATCCGTGTTTATGTGTGGATTGGTCTTACTCTTATCCTTTTTGTTTCAAAAGGGATTTTTCAAAGTTAAACCGTATGGTTGGAATTTGCTCACACCAGTCCCATGACTGACCCAGAGTTTATTTTGTTTGTTTTCCCTAAACTCTTGGGTGCCCAAATTTGTACGGGCAGTCAAGTGTTTCAGGTTTTGCAGATGCACTTGGAGGATCTTAAAGTAGAAGGCTCCACCGTCAGTTATCTAGAGTTATTTCCGCTGTATCAAATGTTATGTTGTACTCTGATAATGGTATGTATATACAATACAGTTTTGTATTTCAAAGTTAGGTTATATAATATATTTTATTCGTTCCGCTGTGAGATTCGTGTTTACTCTGATTATGTTCAGCTGTGTTCTTCTTCTTCTTCTATTCTACTAGTTCTATCTTTTCTATCTCACCCTCTAATTTCTTTCTATTAATGGTCCGGATATTTCGATGCCTGAACAGTCGACGCTGGGTTTTGTGTCGATTTTTTGGAGTCGAAAATCCCGGGTCGTTACAGTGGTATCAGAGCATAAGGTTAAGTGATTACCTTGGCTCTGTGGCGTGACTCAATAGAGATAAGGTTAGCAGTACCTTAGATTGAGTTTGAGTGTATATATATGAGCGCGTATTTGTAAATTAATATAAAAACTGTTTTATATCGTGTTGACTGGTCAGCCGAGAGGTTTATGAATTCTGGTCGAAACAGTAATGCAAACTGTATCGATAGGTGTTTCTAAACTCTTGAATAGAGCAATTCGACACGGTATGTTTTGGAGAAGAGGGTAAATGAAATAATCTTACCCGAAATATATTTTTATATAAAGAAAGCCTATATATTGGAATTATCTAGTATATATTGAATGCGTTGGTTGAAATTATAATCAAATAGGGTGATAAGTGAAGTGATTATAGATAACCAATGAATATAATATGCAAAATCAGATGAACTGAATCTGAATTTAAACCAAAATTGAAATAAAACTCTAGAAAGTTGGAAAGAAGTTGGAAATAATGTTTGGGTTCAATATATGGAATTTTAAGATCCTGGGGAAATTTTGAAATATTATCCAAGTTTCGAAAAGATATTTTTTGAAGTAATTTCAAATAAAGGTATTTGAATATGAGTTTTGAAAGTGATATAGTATTGAACTCACTTTGATAGCTGGAAAATGAATTCCGATGATGAAGTCGACCATTATCTGTATTCATTTTCGAGTGCTAAGTGACGGATTACTACCAAAGATTTTGTTTTGAAATAAGTTGTTCAGAAATTCAAATGTTTTGAATTGCTATGTTATGAATATATATGATTTCAAACTGATTTGAAATGAAAACCCTAGGAACTTGAATTCTGAAATTTAGAATTTACTTATGAAGTGAATAAATAGAGAATTTAACAAAGTCAAATAAAATTGATTTGAATTGAAGCCAAGTAAGTGGAAATCGTAATGGAATAGGATTCAACTTGGCAAAAGTGGTTGAAGTTGTGAATTGAGATTAGGAATGGAACCGAACTTGGTTGAGAAATTTGATTATTTGGAATTGGAATTGAACTGGAATTTGAAAAAGAATTTGAGTTGGGATTATCGATTGAGAATAAACTGACTGGAGATCAGTTGGAGATGCATTCGGGTATGCTGAATGGATTGCATATGGAAACGAGAAAGTTGGATGCCCGATGAAGGGAGAAGGTCCAGAGTGGCATGTGGTAGTAGTACCAAATGAACCGTGCAACAGAGAGGCTGACGAAATTCTCCGAAAATTTAAGTGTTGGAAAATTTTCAGAATTTTGAAAATTTTCGTTACAAAAGAAGGGAATTGATATTTTGATCAGTTCAGTTGAAACTGAAATATGAAGTAAACCAAAAGATTTTAACCTGTTTACAACAGAGATTGTAGCATTTCCCTATCTTAACAATTTCGAGGACGAAATTATTTTAAGGGGGAAGGAATGTAATGTCCCGCATTTTTATCGGTTTATATTTGAATATTTAAATCAGTTTAAACATTGAATTCGTGATATAAGTGGATTTAAATATTAATTAAAACGAAGTTGAACGTATAAAAATAAATATTTAATATAATCGAGCTCATAACGACGCTGCAGATCGTAATTTAACGTTCTGAACTTTAACTGAGTGAACATGACTCGTTCTAAATCGGATTTCTGCGAAACAAGAAACGTTGGAATCTGTTGAACTATATCTTCCTGACAGAAGTGAAATATTGAGATTTCGGCGTATAGATTGCAAGATATGTCAAAATCAAATATTCAGAAAGTCGCTATGAAATCGTATATCGACCATAACGGTTTATTTGAAATAACTTCTTATCGGTTTCGAATTTAGACAAGGTTCTTTTGGGGCGCAGTGATAATTTAATTTTTAGAATTTTACTGTAATTTTTAATTAATTAAATACGCAACTTTTTATTTGGGGTATTTTGCACCCTGTATCGGTATTTCGGGATTTCACAATATGGGCGAATCTACCGGTATTATTATATTTCTGGGATCGTGGCACCACACTCATCACGATCGTGTTATTATTTCTGTCCGTAACAGCTCTTACGTAAACAGGATTGGAAACACCAGGGTGCTTAACATTCAAAAACAACTAATTTAAAACCATATATGAAACCATAACTTGCGGGAACTATACTAAGTTACATAATACGGGTATGAAATGGCAAGGAAAAAGGAAATGCAAGGGAAACATGATGTGTACGTAAATTTGATGGAAATAAACACTAAAGGATAATGAAGCCGTACATCCCACGTTTTAATTATTTTGTCATTTCTTTCTACACGTATACATACAAAAAGAAGACCTTTAGGCCACCGACTTCACCATATATAAGACATGACGTGATATATAAATGGCTATCCTATATATTTTGCCGACCTACTATCAAAACTTGCCGACAAAGTATTTAAACAACTGCAGTCCTATCACACTTGAAGCCTACCCTCAATAGCTATCACGACTGTTTTCAAGTCTAGTTCTTTCACACCACATCCCGTCCCATTTTAGAGATGCTATATTTGTGTAGTATAAGTTCTCAGTTAGTACTTAAATGCATTACCAATACTGGGACTCCTAGGCTTATGTTCACGTTCAAAAGTAGGACGTCCCTATCGGCCATTAATTCTTGAATGACTTGAGCATTGCAGAAAATTTATAGCAGTAAACAGCTCCATAACCTACACACTAGGAGCACAACTATTTCTCGTTCAAGCAGACCAATGAATTAGGGAACTCGTGACAACTACATGTACCTACTCTACAGACAACTCCTTGGCACGCAAGGATCTTCGCATATAAATACTAAAGGCCATCGTCTATTTTCTCCCTTCAGGAAGTTGTAACCCAAGCATTTGATTACTGCAACAATCAAGCGCAAACCAAATTCTCCACTATAAAATACAACACGTATATAGGTGAATCTCTTCGTTCTTATACTACTTCCGATGGGTGTGATGTTAGTTTAACCTGGTCAGGATTTCCGAGCATCAAGCCAAGTCTTCGAGTTGCCGTAGTTCAAGGAAGCAAGGGAAGGGGTCGATGTTGGTGAACGTTCAGGAGGGTGGGGACGCGCTGTTCAATGGGATAGGGACGAAAGCGTGATGAGGAGTGGAAAGTCATGCATGGTACGTTGTACAAAGGGGTGGCATCAGTAGAAGGAAGCCTGCACGTTTTTCTGGGTAACAAAAGCGGTGCGTTGAACTTGTGTGCACATCTATTATCCTCAAGGGTGCATTTGAAAATGACTTCTCAGTATCACAGAGGTGTTTTGTACAAATGAGAATCCATCTTAGAGTATGGATGAAATGAAGAATTTATAGGGACAGTTGCAAATTCAGAGTCCGGATTCTCGGATGAATTTTGTCGTCGAGAAGGAATAGTACTGAAGCGTTTACTAGTAGTGATGGATGAGCTAAAGTTCTGTGCAAGAAGATTGTAGCAACGTGATGGGGTGGCAAATGATATTCGGATTTTACTGTAGTGGTGATGTTTGTATTTGGAAGAAGGGAAGTTTGTAAAGACGAGAAAATTGTGCAGAAAGGTCGGCCATGGCAATGAAGCATACAGGAAGAGGTCGCGCAAATTATAGAAGGAGACGCTACAATAAGCAATCACGGGTTTTAGAATTGAACACCGTCTATCACGTTGGAATCACAGGATCGCAGACAACGTACTGGAACCAGTCGGAGCATTTTGAAAGATCGTTTCTATTAAAGCGCCCGGTTAAATCAACCGACGCAAATCGTTATTTAACGGTTAACGCGTCAAGGTGAGTAAATTCACTAACTCTCTTTTTATTTAAAATATTTTAATTATATTTTAAATAATGGTTGAATGCTGTGTGATGGTTGATTAGGTAAATTACAGTTAAATTGGTTGAATTATATATATCGTTGCATATATGTATATACACATCATTGGTTGGACTGATTCCATCAATTATAATATTTCCTGGTATGGAATCAGTGTTAATTGTTGACTAACACCGGTGGATGCAGGAAACCGGTTGGTGGAATCCAACCGGATTCCTCAGTATTTATATGTACTGTTTGTTTTATATAGCTGCACTGTTTGAACCCAAATGACATTTGAAATCTTGTGTTGATATTAGCGTTGAATGGAAATTCAAACGTTATTTTGATTTAATCAATTGACGATATCGATTAAGGAAGTGGCAACCACCAACCATAAATGTATCATTTGTTTTAAACCGCTATTGTTTTACCAAATCCCACCGTGTGCGAAGCACGTGTTTCACCATACTTACTAAATGCTTTGGTAAGTAGATTCTTATATTGATAAGATTAATAAGTATGTAGGCGGAGATGAACTTGATGATTAATAACAAGTATTTACTGTTTTAAGAACAAGTAAATGAGATATGTACAAATGGATTATGGTTGATTTCATATTAAGTAAGATTAATTAGAATCGATTATTGTTTATTTAATAGTAAATGAGATTATTTAGAAATAAATTATTTTTCTATAGTAATCGATACAAGTAAAATTATTTGGATAAATAAATGTTATTTATTCAAAATGAAAAGCTTTGTTAAAGTTGATTAGTGGGTTAATCATGGCTAAATATTTATCAAGCAAACTGTTTTGATCAATAATTGGTTATTTAATTAAATTAGATTGGATGATTTATCTAATGTAAATAACCGAGTTTTCAAAATAAGGATATGGCGTCATAAAACCATATTTAAAATATAACAAGAAGTACGGTTGACTGATTTTAAAGTATAAGGAATTAGAGTTACGAACTTATATCTATTCTAAGGTAAGAACGTCGTCGATCAAGGTCTGAGAGGTAATTAAAATACCCCAACTTGAACGGCTTCAAAATTATCGAGGGATGGTATTTGGTTTGTAACAGAAAGAGATGTCAAGATTTTGTAACGGAAAGAGATATCAAGATTTTTGTAACGAAAAGAGATGTTAAGTTTTTGTAATGAAAAGAGATGTCAAGAATTTGTAACGGAAAGAGGTTTGAGATTAATTATAAAGTGGAATATAGTAGCATATTGCAAGTCTAGAACTATAGCAGTAAAGTAACGCTGTTGACTAGGCTTAAGCGTGACTGTTATGTCAAGATTAGTTATAAAGGGGATATAGCAGCGTATAGCAAATTTGAACTGTAACGATAAATGAAACGCTGTTAACCAAACTTAAGCGTGATGTTTATATACAGTAGCACTTCCTAGGGAAGGAAAACAGCTGGTTTTGAAATTCACTTATTTAAAAGGAATAAGTAATGACGTTTGCCCAAAGAAATATAAGAACGAATGTTGAATAAAAAGTGCCTGTGATTTGTGTGATATTGGTTGTACATTGAATGGATGTTGTTTTTACTTCGATAGTTAAACAACCGACTATCGAAGTGTTTTGACCCTCGTTGTCAATACGGAGAGTCCGGTTGGATATATTATCAAAAACCACTCCGTATAGGCATAAGCGCTGCGAATTTGATTATGCTGAAGAAAATTGAAGACGGAGTGAAATGCAAGGGTCGTCCTGTTTCAGAATGGTGTTTTCTGTTTGTCCAGTCCCAGGACAACTTGTATGGACGAATGTCTGACAGAATATTCCTGACGGTCACATAAGACGATCTTCTCAAGGTATTACGTCTGGTGGCGGAGAAATTCGTTTCTCTTGGCTTTTATACCCGTAATATTTTGAGGAGATTAACTAGTGATTTGACGGGTTTGACGATGTGGCATTCAAAGTGTATGGTGGCCAGATGTTCTAAAAGGTAGACGTAGCCTCAAGCTTCACAACCGGGAAATGACAAAAATCGGGCAGGCAGCATGGCTATGTGGGTCGCTCCCATTAGGGTGTATAATCACCTATCTAGAGAAATTCCTTTTGTTTCTAAATCTATCGATTCTGCCCATTCGGGAACGGTGGTTTGAGTCCAACCGTTGGTGATATACATTCGATACACTCAAGCGAAATGAGTGGTCGGTCATGTGTGGGCCGGGTTGCAAGATGTTCTTGTTGAACCCAGGTGTATTCGCCTCTAGAGATACATCATCGGAAGGTGGTCCCATACCTTGTCATAGTTGGAATCCAATCTCCAATAAGCGCCCTGCGGGTTTCTGATTTTATACTATGTATGTAGAGCGTGAGATGCAAGCGTTCTACTATTTGGTTATTTAATTGATTAGACATTATTATAATATCACTGGATTTTGATATCAATAATGATTTGGGTTATAGTAAGGTAAAAACCATCCGTGTTTATGTGTGGATTGGTCTTACTCTTATCCTTTTTGTTTCAAAAGGGATTTTTCAAAGTTAAACCGTATGGTTGGAATTTACTCACACCAGTCCCATGACTGACCCAGAGTTTATTTTGTTTGTTTTCCCTAAACTCTTGGGTGCCCAAATTTGTACGGGCAGTCAAGTGTTTCAGGTTTTGCAGATGCACTTGGAGGATCTTAAAGTAGAAGGCTCCACCGTCAGTTATCTAGAGTTATTTCCGCTGTATCAAATGTTATGTTGTACTCTGATAATGGTATGTATATACAATACAGTTTTGTATTTCAAAGTTAGGTTATATAATATATTTTATTCGTTCCGCTGTGAGATTCGTGTTTACTCTGATTATGTTCAGCTGTGTTCTTCTTCTTCTTCTATTCTACTAGTTCTATCTTTTCTATCTCACCCTCTAATTTCTTTCTATTAATGGTCCGGATATTTCGATGCCTGAACAGTCGACGCTGGGTTTTGTGTCGATTTTTTGGAGTCGAAAATCCCGGGTCGTTACATCAATATCCTTCAAATAGGTGTTCATAAACAAACCGTCCAGTTTGTAAACGAATATTTATTTATTCACATTCACGTTAAAAATTATATTTTTAACGATAAAATATTTTTAACTATATAACTATTTTATTTCATTTTCCGTCACACAATCAATTCAATCAAATTTATCAACCAAACAAATAAATCAATCACCAAACAATTAACTAAACAAACAAGCAGTCCATGGTCTGTGGACGACGGGTGTCGGGTGCTGCTAAGCACCGTCTGCATCCTAGTATATATTTTTAGCTAGAGAAGGAAATTTAAAGTGAAAAGTTCTCACCGACTAGCTAATCCAATTCCACGACTTTTCATATGTAGAAATCTTCATTGTGCCCGCCTTTTATCCTTTCGTTGCCCGTATCCACTACATATATAAAAATCTCATTTTTATATTGTAGCTATGTATATAAAAATCACATTTTCACACTGCTACTGTATAGATAAAAATTCTATTTTTATACCGCTACTATATAGATAAAAATTCTATTTTTATAATGGTGTTCATATAATAAAGATTATATTTTTATATCGCCACTCATATAAAAATCACATTTTTGCTCCTTCTACCTAATAAAGATCGAATTTTTAATACTTCTATAATATAAAAATCATATTTTTAACTTCTACATTATATAAAAATCATATTTTTATATTTCACATATGATAAAAATCATATTTTTATATTACACACATGATAAAAATCATATTTTTAATACTTTTAAAATATAAAAATCATATCTTTCCTACTTCAAAGATATAATCTTTTCGCTATTTCATTATAAAAATCATTTCTTTATCTCTTTTATAAATTAAAAATCGAATTTTTATTCTTTCTATACCATAAAAATCATATTTTTATTATCTACATTATATAAAAATTATATTTTTACTATTGCCACTATATAAAAATTATATTTTTAGTTTGCTAACTTTATATAAAAACCACATTTTTAATCGATGTGATTACATAGAAAAATCTAAACTTTCTTGACACAAAAATATAATTTTGCCTAATAGAAAAATCTAATCTTGCTTAACACACTAATTTAATCAAAACTGAAATAGAAATAAAATAAAGGAATGTGTATAGAAATTAAAACTTACAGCGATTGGAGATTCAAAAGGGGAGAGAGGGAATGAGGCGCTGTCGGAGGGCGTCGAAGGTCCTGAAGGGGAAGTGGAGGCACGAAAGGGGGTTCGTTGTGCGAGGCGCTGGGGCTTGGGGGGCTCGCGATGGGGCGGTTTCGCATGGAGGAGGGGAGGAAATAGGAACAGGAGGAGAACATGGGGGGTTGCTCGGTGGTCGGCGAGCCACCTGGGGGGAGGGGGCCGCGATGGGGCGGCGGCGGTTTCCCCCTTTTTCTTCCTCTTTTTTTTCGTTTTGTTTTTCTTAATTGGAAAATAACCGGGGGGGATATAGGAGATAAGTAATGGTTTTTATATATTAATTTATATTATTTAATTTCAAAAAGTTGACTTTTTCATTCGACCTCTAAACGAGGCCCACCGCCTGACGTCCATAGCTAATTACCCCCATTCCGAACACAATGGGATATGTACCATAAGCCGATTCGACCGTTTCGATCAGTTTTCGTCAAAATCAAAATATAACTCTATATATTGAATTTGAACGCACATTTCAATTTACCTGGGCCATATACGGACTCTAAAAATTCCCCAAAAATATTTTCTAACTTCGTATTGACGATACGGTCCTAACAAAACTAATTTCGTCAAATTATGAGACCATTTGAAAAATGGCCATTTTCCAGTCGATTAAAATCAATTGAAACTGGTCAAACGCGTTTTCCTTTGCCACGCTCACATATTCAATCGAAAAATTACGAAATATGAAACCTAACAATAACTTGACATCCCGGATCCAAAAAAAGTGGTTTCGTCGAAAACCGAGGTCGTTTGCAAAATTCCTATTTTTAAGGGCCTGAATTCCATAGCGACTATTCTGAATTTTCAACTGGACATATCTTTTGATTCCCGCAATGAAATTTCGATTTCTCAGATTCGTTGGAAAGAATTCTGAATTAGATTCTAATATTTTTGGTTTCGCTGAAATCAGGTTTTATTTTGAATCCTGTACATTCATTTGAAATTAGAAATCGAATTTTTGAACTACCGCGCCATTTTCAATTCCCTTTATAATTTAAAATAAATATTTATATTCTAATGACGATCTATATAAATATATACGTTCGATTCTATTCAAAATAAATTTCTCGTCGATATTATTTAAAATAATCCATTTTAAATATTCAAAATTCGTTAAAATTGCCAAAATAAAATTTTTAAATTTCCTCACATTTCCGGGTTATTACAGCAAAATTTCCATTTTTAAGGGCCAAAATTCCATAGCGACTATTCTGAAATTTCAGCTGGACGTAACTTTTTATTCCCACTATGAAATTTCAGTTTTTCAGATTAGTTGGAAAGATATTCTCAATTAGATTCTAATATTTTTGGTTTCACTAAAATTCGGTTTATTTTGCACCCGGTACATTCATTTGAACTTTGAAATCGAATTTTCGAGCTACCGCGCCACTATTGCTTTTATAAATATAAATAAATATTTATATTCAAACGACGATCTATATAAATATATATGTTCTAATTCTATTCAAAATAAATTTCTTGTCGTTATTATTTAAAATAATTCATTTTAAATAATCAAATTTCATTAAATTCGCCAAAATAAAAATTTTAAATTGGCTTAGAATTTCCGGGTTGTTACAGAAGTCTTCCGCTGTTTATTGTATTTAATTTATTGAAATTTATCTTCTACTGTAATTTTATTCAATGTACTCTGATATGTTCTGTACTCTGATGTAACATTATTTGATGTTTTACAAAAGTCTGTTATTGTTGTTCTAATGTGTTGTATTCCCAAAGTTAACGTATTCGGGTTTTGAACGGTCTTGGTCGATCTAACGATCGATCGGGTCGGGCGAAACCCGGGTCGTTACAGTTGGTATCAGAGCTCTGGTTAGCTTAAATCTTTGGGGTACAACTCATTAGAACTGAATAAAAGACTCATCAGAGATTGGATTAGTAATATCCAATAAGAATACTCATTAGAAATAGGATCAGTAGTATCCTAGAATGAGAAAACTCATTAGAGATGGGGTTAGTAATGCCCTAGAATGAGTTGAGAGTGCCCAGTTTATAATTAATGTATTTGTGATTATATATAATCCGATCTTTGAAAATATGATTTTTGAATATATAAAGTTATATATATTTTAAAAGTTAATCAACAAAAAAAACTATTTAAGATAGGATACTTAAACAACTTTTAGCTTCATTCCTTTTCGAGGACGAAAAGTTTTTAAGTAGGGGAGACTGTAACAACCCGGAGTTTTGGGGTAAATTTAAAAATTTATATTAAGTAATTTTAATGGGTTTTTATATTTAAAATAATTTACTTAAAATAATAATGATAAAAAATTGATTTAAATCGAAGTTAGAATGAATAATTTAATTTTAAATAATTTTGTTAGAAAATACGTCAGAATTTAAAAATTCCATTTTTTTATTATTGAATTTAAAATGATATTTACATATATAAATTTTAAATTGTTATTAATGAATGATTCCAAATTAATTTTATATAGGATGAATTGTAATACACTAAGTGTTAAAGGCATATGATGTATGTTTTAACTATCGCGGTTAATGAAATTAATGTTAACATTTATAATAATAATAAAAAATAAATATAAAAGAAAACAAGCAAAACATAAAATATATTTATTTTCCAACCTTTCCATGTATTCTTAATGTATTAGTGTATTTATTTTAGTATTGAAGTCAAAAGGGTTATTTGATCTGTAGGCCCTTTATTATTTATAAAACAAAGAGGCCATGCATTGCCTACCTTTTTTTAATGAATGCATGCACTGTAAATTTTAAACTATTATATTTTAAACATATGCATTAATTTTCTAAACGGACAACGTTTCATACAGTAATATACATGCGGTGGTAAAAACCTTCATCTCTTCCAATTTATTACTTTATTTTTCTCCTTTCCTCTTTTTTCTTAAATTTGAGTCATTTGAAAATAATGTGTTGGTTATAAATGAAATAAATCTTAACTATATGTATATATATGTATATGTATATATATGTAAATATCTTTGGCTGCCTTCTTAATTATTTTTTCCCCTGCCAATTCAAATTTAACTTTTAGAAATTAAAAATGTAGATTACATGTTCATAAACAAATAACATTAAGCTAGCATTAGTTCTTTCCTTTTTTTCCTCTCTCTCTCTCTTTTATTGTCATCTACTTTTGAAATTTGAATAATAGAAAAAATAAAATAAATGGGTCATAATAGCATGTAATCAGGGGGGATGTAAGGAGACATAAATGAGAAGTAAATATACCGCCTCAGCCTTAGTCAGCAATTCATGAATAAATGGGCTTTTTTGTAAATTAAATAATTTAATAATTATGATATTATAAATATCCTAGATAGTTAGAAATCCAAACCCTAATCCAATTCTTCATAGCCGCCGCCTTCTATTCAAATGGATGGCCACCACGCAGTGAATTTAATCCCCAAATCTCTCTCATCATGTTATGAATTACATCAAAAATCCAAAAAAAAAAATCATCAAAGCTCTCAACAAGCTCTTGTTTTCAATGGGCATGATCAATATCCTCTTCATGGATTGTTTGATTTTGTCGCTCAAAGATCCGCCATTCGTTGACATTGACATGCGAATAGGATGGTGCTCCACGCAATGTTGAAAGAGGAAGAAGAATAACGCGATTTCAGAAGCGTTGTGATTGTACGGCAAAGATCTACGCTCCTAGACTGGAAAGAGACAATTCCGAGCAGTTGGAATTTTGACAAATTTGCGAATCAGAACAAACCGATGTGAGAATCTCTGATTTTCACAATTTAATTTATTTAATTAATTATTTTATTTCGTTAAATATTTATCTGTGTGATTTTTGTTGTGATGTATTGTGCTGATTGTTCTGATGGATTGTATTGCGTTGTATTGTGTAGATTTGTCATTTTATCGCTTAGATCTGTATGGATCTGATATAAAACATCGCGTTTGGTAATTTAGATTAAACCAGAATTTTAATCTAATTAAAATATTGTTTTGTTTTGTGAATTTGATTAGGTTAATTTTTTTTAATCCAATTTACAATATCAAATTTGTTATGATATTTTATTGTTATAGAATTTGTTAAAATATCATTTCTTTGAAATGGTCATGTTTAGCGAATCAAGAATCTTTAAATTATGTTAACATTAGAATTGTATATCATGTTGAGTACAGAGTTGTAATCAATTTGCCAAATCAAGACAAATTATTTCATTGTCAGATTTATTTATTCATTTTTTTTAAAAAAAATATATTTTTGTTTACACACCATGTGTAAATAAAAAGACGAAATTGATTATTATATGTTTGTTCACACTCCATGTGTGAATAAAAAAGACGAAATTGATTATTATATATTTGTTCACATTCCATGTGTGAATAAAAATACGAAATTGATTATTATATGTTTGTTCACATTCCATGTGTGAATAAAAATACGAAATTGATTATTATATGTTTGTTCACATTCCATGTGTGAATAAAAATACGAAATTGATTATTATATGTTTGTTCACATTCATATGTGAATAAAAATACGAAATTGATTATTTACATTCCATATGTGAATAAAAAGACGAAATAGATTATTATATGTTTATTCATATTCCATGTGTGAATAAATA
The DNA here is from genome assembly GCA_030737875.1 of Allium sativum. NCBI lineage: Eukaryota > Viridiplantae > Streptophyta > Magnoliopsida > Asparagales > Amaryllidaceae > Allium > Allium sativum. Next base: position 286,155,557 of record CM060921.1, read on the forward strand.
AACAAGCTTGTTTAACATATTTTTATTTACATACTATGTGTAAATAAAAAGACTAGATTAGAAAATATATTTTATTTGTCATTTTATTTATACTCCATATATAAATAAAAAGACAAGATTATGAAACACACTTTTATTTGGATTTTATGTTTAAATAAAAAGACCATAATTGGTTTAACATGTTTAGTTACATTACATGTACAAATAAAAGAAACAAGTTTGAAAATACATTTTTATTAATATTTTATTTGTTAATAAAAAGGATAAGATTTAAAATACACTTTTATCAATGTAATATTAGGAAACTGAGAAAAGAATCATATTTCATTATGAAATATGATTTGCATTAAAAACACATCTTTAATGTTAACATTGGGGACTTAGGAAAAAATTCAGATTTCATTATGAAATATGTTTCACATAAAAAAAACATATCTTTAATGTAATATTAGAAAACTTAGAAGGAATCATATTTTTATTAAGAAATACGTTTTAAATTAAAAATACATTTTTAATGTAATAGTAGAAACATAGTAGGATGAGGTTATAATAAAAAGAAAAAGTTAGAAATTAAAAAGATTACCTTTTTAATTGTCAATATGTGAATTTAAGAAGATTTGTTTCCAAAACTCTATCAATCTTGAATTAAAGGAATGTTTTTATTTTATATTCAATTAATGGAATTAATAGATGTTAATTTAGAATGATTACGTCTTTATTGTCTAAAAGTTACAATAAAAGGATTCAATTAAAAAGATTACATCTTTGGTGTCAATATGTTAAAGTAAAAAAAATATGGTTTCAAAATGGAACATCTTGAAAAGGTTGTTATTATAAAATCATAATAATATGGAAAGTTACAATTTATATTAAGATACTTGAAATCGAGATATTTAGAAATAAAGAATATCTTAAAATTAAGATTCCTTAATGGAAAGGATAATTTCAAATAATATGTTTTGGAAAAATTAATTATAATTATAAATTATAATTGTGCTTGGGCACGAGGTTAGGTTACATTTGTAGTGGAAGTCAACCCGGACCCGACCAGCATATCCAGCAGCCACTAATGTTGAACCTAATCTGAGAGGTCCAAATGCACAAGTATGAAACGGGCCATGACACGAGGTTAAGCCCAACTTGTGGAATAAGTCTGCCTGGAACCGACCGGCACATCCAGCATCCACAAGTCGTAGGCTTAATGTGAGAGGTCTAGCCCATTATAAAATACAAATGGATAAGAAAATGGGTTGGCTATTTAATCCGTTTTAAAATAGCAACGCACTTTTAAAAACCCGAATGAGTTTATCGATTTATTTTATCCATTTTATAATGAACATTAAAAGAGAAATTTCAAAATTAATATTTTGGAAAATAATATAATTATAGAAGGATAACATATAAAATAATCAATTTTTAGATTATAGTTAGAATCATGGAAATGCATATGAAAATGAAATCATGTTTTTAGTGTAACTTGAGTGCATAAGAAATAAATATAATCATTTGTTTTAATGTCATATAATTGCATATGAAAATAAAATCATATTTAGGAGTAGCATTAAAGTATATGAAAATAAAATCATGTTTGGAGTAGCGTTAATGCATATGAAATAAAAACTGTGTTGGAATCATGTGAATGCATATGAAATAGCTTCATATTTTAAAGTCATGTTAATTATATGAAATATAATCGTATTTTTAATGTTATGTTAATATATGAAATTTAAAACAAATTTCAGTGTTATGTTATTATCTTAAAAATAAATATATTTTTAAGATCGTTTTCATATATTGAAGATGAAACATGTTTTTAGTGTCATGTTCATATATTAAAATGAGGCATAATTTTAGTGTCATTTTCATTGGAAAGAATTAAACGTTTAAGGACTTCAATTTAATATAAGTTGACTCCAATGAAAAGATAGTAATTGAATAAAAGTAAAAGTTACATTTTTCATGTAATTGAATTAAAGTGAAATTACATTTTTCATGTAAAAGAACAAGAGTATGAAATTTACATATTTATGTAAAAAGATTTTCAGTAAAGATTATAACGATGAAATGTACATTTTAATGAATGGATTTTTCTAGAAATTTTCATATTAATGAATGGATTTTCATTAAAAAGAATAAGGAAACAAAATATACATTTTTTGTAATTTATAAGATGAAAGAAAAATGTACATTGTTGTGTATAGTATGTGAATGTGAATTACAATAAAAATAAAGCATTATTGTGTGTCATGTTATACCTTGATATTATATATACAAATAGGGATATTTGTTGTTAGCAAAATATATGGATGAAGGAATTATATACAATTATATGCATATAGAAATTAAAATCAAATGAATCGAGCATGGTAGTTCGCATTTTGGAATCATGCCTTTAAACGCTTATACTAAAAGATCCGACCTTTGGATTTTCCCAAAACTGAAACCATTAGGTTCGTCTTGGGAAGATCTTTCCAACGATATGAATTGTGTTAAAATCCAACGGTTAGATTTAGAGAAATGTGTAAAACAAATTTGGGTGAGAACAGCGCCAAGGTCGCCTATTGATATGAAGTGTTGTTAAATAAAATTCAATTATTTATATATAAATAAATATAGAGATTAATCATTATAAATTAATATTAACGCTAAGAAATGATTTTAAATTATATATACGGAAGGATCATTTGAAAAGTCCGAGTTCAATCTCATTTCAAATGATCATTCGTCGATCTAAGTCGAAGAGTTGAAGACGGTGATTGAAGACCGACGATCTTCACGTCGAATGGATGAGTTACCATTGACGCCCGTGATTGGAGTAGCTACCTTGAAGGGGCTACAATGGTGACCGTCCAGACTACTTGTTGATTGTTCAGACATGCGAGGTATAAGGTGCCTCCGGTTTCATTCAGACCCAGAACGAACTTAAAAATGGATTGTATGTCTGACGTTGTATTCCTTTATACGATATTCGTTGATCTCTGCTATATATATATATATATATATATATATATATATATATATATATATGTTTGGTGTTTAACACCCTTCTCTAAGACGTACGAGCTTAGAGGTTATATATTGGTAGGAATCAATGGTATGGTATGGATTGACAATGTGGCATGCTAAGATGCAAATGATCAAGGCTTTTGTTGAAAAGCAGGCCTTGTGGTTGATGATCAAAGCACAGCTTGAATAAGCATAGCTTTGTGTATTACGTAGCTTCACGAGCCTCACAACCCAGTTGGTGTCCAAAACGGGAGAAGGGAACGCAGGGAGAGCAGCACTTTTCTTTCTAGCTAGAAGTGGTGTTTGGATTTTACACGGCCCGGCATTTAACTAATGTGGATGATGGAATGAGGCACCTCAGATGATAGGTCCTATAGGACCGGGAAATGTGTGTTCAGGAATTGCCAATTCGCCAAATCGTATGTGCGGACCGTCCCTGCAGGATCCAAGGGTTAACTGCGGGGAATCCTGAGACATTAGCTAGAGTGTCTCGAATCGGTAAGGAGTTCCTCCCTAGCCTTGACTCATGATGGAAACCCAATTTCCAATACGACACCATGCGGTTTTGATTGTAGAACTAGTATGGCGACATAGTAGGATGGGGTACTATGCCATCTATGATTGATACATTATGACTGAAATGTTTTTGAAACATATATAAACTAATAATAATATCAAATCCGTTTTATCGTATCAAGCATATTTTGACCATTATAAGGTAAAACTCTATCTTCCGGTTTGCGTTGCATTGTGTGATGGGACTTGAGTCTTATAATGGTTTCATTTTTCTAAAAGGCATTGCGTTGTTTGACGATTTACTTTAATTTATGCACCGACAATCCATTGGAATAAAACCCGTTCCGCGATATGGCGTGGTCCTTGGATTTTCCTTATTGCTATTAGTTATTTTAGTTAAGAATTCCCACACTAGTCCCGTGACTGACCCGTTGTTTGTTTCCTCCTTTGCAAACTCGGGTGCCCTCTTTTCCACACAGGCAGTCGAGTAGTTTGTCTACAGGTCCTTATCTCGAGCAGGATTCTGGATTGAAGCCTAAAGCTGTGTCCAGAGCATAGAAGTCTTCCACTTTTTATTGTATTTAATATATTGGAATTTATCTTCCACTATAATTTTATTCAATGTACTCTGATATATTTTGTACTCTGATGTAACATTATTATGATGTTTTATAAAAGTCTGTTGTTGTTGTTCTAATGTGTTGTATTCCCAAAGTTAACGTATTCGGGTTTTGAACGGTCTTGGTCGATCTAACGATCGATCGGGTCGGGCGAAACCCGGGTCATTACAAGAAATCTCAAATTTTCAAAACAACAGGAAAGTATATCCTTACACCAGGATTGCAACATATGTCTATACAAATTTGCCTCACAAAAACACTCAGAGTAGAATAACAAATAGCGCAAATACTATATAGTAAGAGAGATAGTACGTCAGCCTCCTGCTCGCCTCCAAACTGCGACATCTTCCTTACTAAGTTATCACCTGTCACCTAGTTTGCCCATCCAAAATTGGATGAACAACCCAAGGTAATAAGAGGGAAACATAAAACCTTGAGTCAGACAATAGTCCTAGTGAGCGATAAAACAGCTAACTAACTTTATCAATAGAGTATATCAAAATGGTAAATAAACTAACTAATTTACCCATAACATCTGAGAAGAACACCGTTCCCATATTCCCTACATCGGACAGTGATAGCCTTTACAATCCAAACAACCAAAGGAACAATCAATCATCCATAGTAATCAGAACAACCATTCAATCATGGTAAACCGAAGCAACTAGTCAGTAACACTCATAGCATCCAGATTATATATATCTCGTGTAAATCATCTTAATCGAATTCAACATTCCTCAAGCATAAGCCCCAAAGGTCGAAACCAATATCAGAAAGGTACCTAATAAACATCTCTCTGATATCGGGCAACCTACGTAAGATGTTACAAACAAAGAAACCAATCATCCATAACAGACTCTGGTTATCATTGCCAATCCTGCTTTGAAACCACCGTTAATCGTCTAACTGGCCCATACTGCCATCCGTCATGGGCTAATGGTAACCCCGGTTCTAGCAAAACCCCATATGCCTTTTCACCGATATATATCTAGGCCTTTTCATCGATACCCAGGGTACTCGACCTACATTCGCACTTTTAGGTATGCCCCTATTATACCCTTGCTTTGAGCCCGCTAGAACCTAAGACAACGATAATTCCTCGGCCTTCAGTATCTCTAATCATCTTCACTTGCGACTATCAATAAGATCAGAACACTTTAGAGCAACCATTACTTCACACGAACTCAATACATCCTTGAGTCATTCTTTCACATGAACTCAATACATCCTTGAGTCATTTCCACACTCGTTGTATACAACAAACAACAGACAACAAACAAATCACATCACTTTGAACATCCTCATCTGGACTCTCGTTGAAGCCACCATCTCAACACCCTTGAGTTATCACCACATCTGTTGCATTTCGATGATCAACGAATGCATCACATCACTTTGATCATTCCTACTTGAACTCTCTTCGAAGCTAGAACCATCGTCGACTCAAAAACAAGCCTCGTTTGGTCGTAACTGCATTTCATAGCATTTCCAGCTTTTTGGCTATGAAAAATTGGCTAAAATGTCGAAAAAGCCTTCTACAACAAATATGAAATGCTATCATATCCCATGGTTCAATTCTACATCAATCTGTCACCGATCCATCACTGATCCATTCCGTCATAGATCCATCATAGATCTGCGTTGATCCATTCATGCGCGAGCCATCAACGATCTGTCACAAATCCATCACTGACTGACCCGTCACAATCCGTCACTGATCGACCCCTTCATGATCGACCGACCCATCACAAATCCGTCATTGACCGACACTGACTGACCCCTTCATAATCGACCGACCCATCATAAATTCGTCACTGACCGACTCATCACAGATCCATCACTGACCTACCCTCTATGACCGACCGACCTCTTACAAATCCGTCACTGATCGACCCGTCACAAATCCATCACTGACCGATCCATTCTATCGCTAATCCATCGCAGATCTGGACCATGCGCGAGCCATCTATGCACGATCCATCCATGCTCAATCCATCCATGCGTGGTCCATCTATGCATGATCCATCCATGTGTGAGCCATCACTGATCCGTCACAAATCCATGACCGATCCATTTTGTCACTGATCCATCGCAAATCTGGAGCATGCGTGAGTCATCTATGCACGATCCATCCATGCGCGATCCATCCCAGATCCGTCACAAATCCATAACCGGTCGATTTCATCACTGATCCATCACAAATCCATGACTGATCCTGCATTTCTGACTTGTTTCCTAAGAAATCCACCATGGTGCGCGACCGACCTCCCTTACGCGCGACCCAAAACCTGCACCACACCAATGCAACTCCAATTTCGAAAAAACTCCACTAATCGGTATAATCAACGAAACTAACTCAACCAATTCACCAAATACAACCATAAACATGTTATGAAACCAATAACATCACCAATTTGGCAATTTCATTAATTATGTGAAACTCACCAAAATCACCATAAATGCAAATATGAACAAAACTATGGATCTAACTTACATAATTATATGGAATAACATAGAAATAACATAGAATCATAGATTTAAACTTACTAAATGAGATCATAGGGTGATTCATATGAAAATAAACTTGTCATTATATAACTCTATGGTAAAACACTCGAAATGGATGAAAAACATGATCAAACACTCATACACTTTATTGAGTCCATGTCAGAGATGTAAATCACTCACCGATTCTCCAAAACAAGCTAAAATTAATGAAATAAGAATCCGGGCAGCAAGCACCTCGCACTAAACACTTTGATCCGATGAATCCATGCCTCAATTGATGTAGATCTAGCCTCCAATGGTGTAGATCTATGATTTCCCTCCTTGGATTATGATTTCTAATAGTGGAAAGGTGTTAGAGGAAGAAGGAGCTCAAGGCCACCTAATGACAGAATGGGAGAAGTAACCTATTCTCCATACCTTTCACCCCCTATTTATAATTTCCACCAACCCACTAATGAGCCTCACCAATTCAGCCCACTAGGCTCTCCAAACCTGAATAGCCAACTGAAAAATCTTAAAACAACGATTCCTCCCAAACCGCTAAGCCAAATCCTTAATGTAACCACTCTACGGAAAGGCAATCATCAATTCCTTTCCAAAGGCACAGGTCTCACCCTTTGATTTAACCTGAATCAAAAGTTATGCCCTGTACAAAACTGACAGGGGAAAAATGGTCATACACAAAATCGGTAAAAATTATGGACATGTCTCACATCCTCATAAGCAACATATTAAAAGATGAAAATGATCCAACTCTTAGAGAATAAACTAAAAATATTTTATGATATCCCAATACGTAAAATGCAATCTGTTTCAATAAAGTTGTACCATTCTGAGATAGCTTTCCAACAAAAAAAGAATCATCAAATTTGGCTAGGTACTTTAAGAGTTATAGTCGAATTAAGGTGGTTGATTTTCTTAGTACATAAGAAGTTAGCTTTCTCTCTTTGCAAATGAACTCCATATATATATATATATATATATATATATATATATATAGGTGAAACAAAGCTTCTCTGATAAGCCACTAAGAATAGGCTTCTAAGAGTAGCCAGTAACACTTAGGCTTCTAAGAGACGCCACTAAGATTTGGCTTCTACGAGAAGCCATTTAACTTCTATCTTTCTTGCTTTTGAAGACACTTGTCCTTTATATTCCATGCATACCTTAGGATGATGACACATGCCCCCTTTGTTTTCCTTTAAGGTATACAAGAGGTTCACACCTAAGTGGCATATTGTCAAAGTTTCACTCCATTTTAAGACACGTGTATCCATCCTTTTCATGTCACTTGTCTCTTTCATATTTATTAATTTACATACTAACATTAGTTGTCAATCCATGCTTATACTACAGGAGATTATTAACACTTTATCTATTTTTTTTGAGCAAAACGGATATGTAGCGCGAGACTACATAGCCGATTAATTAGTAGCTAGTAATAGTTTTCCAACTGACATACCCAGTTGGTGGTCCAAAATACAACCATCACTCCAAGATTAAGACATATCATGCAACATAGAGTACATAATACATATGCGACTACAGTAGCATGCAGAACAGAGTACCATCAGACATAATTATACAAATATAGCATAGAAAGCCAAAGACGCATTAGCATAAATCATGTAAGCTCCATACTGGATGCCGAGCCATTGCTGTCAACAGAGGACGCGGGAGAAGAGGCCACCGGTAAAGCAAACCTGAACACCGCAGCATGATTGTCTCCAGAACCTGACGATGACATGAAAATATGAAAGATGCGATGACAAATAAGCATGGTCGAACTAGTTTTGTTTTTGAAAATCCTTGCATTTCTTTCATTCCACACACACCAACTATAAACAGCCAGGAAGGTATCAAGCAGTGTACAAGATTCGGATTCCCAGTGATCGAAGAAAGAAGAAATGGTGGGGATGTAGCCAAGTAAGCGGGCACTCGCTGCAGCCCAGATTGGGTAAGTAAAGTCACAAGAGAAGAATAGGTGGTGAATGGTTTCATCGTGAGAATTGCAGAGTGGACAGTTAGGGTTAGATACAACATTGCATTTGAACAGTTTGACTCTAGTATTGATCTTCTCGTGAATCAAACACCATTGGAGAAAAAGGATTCTTGGAGCCAGTTTGCATTTCCAAAGCCTTGAGAATTTAAACAATCTACCCGAGAAGTTCAAATAGCTATAACATGAAGATACAGAAAAGCCTCGAGATGGAGCGAGAACCCAAACAAAATGATCATCCAAGCTATTTAGTTGGGTGCAGCGAATGAGAGCAAAGATGCTCAGTAGCTGCGAGAGAGTGCGCCAATCAAAAAGTGAACCTGGAACTAAACTAATATGGCCATTGTTAAAAGCATCAACAACAGAAAGCATAGAATTAGATTGAAGAGAGAAGAGTGAAGAAAAAATGAGAGAAAGAGGTAACTGACCGTGCCAAATATCGTGCCAAAATAAACAAGACGTGCCACCCCCCAAGGAGACATGAAACAGAAATTTAATACGAGAAAGGCAAGAAAGAATCCCATGCAAGAAGGGAGAGGGTCTAGAGGAGGGATGATGGTGCAAAACAAGGTGGGGGTTAGAAGAGAAGTAGCGGGCCAGAATCCAATCTCTCCAAATGGAATTTCCAGGGGTGAGGAGTCTCCAGACCCACTTGGCCAACAAAGCCATATTAAAGTGGTTAAGATCAAGAACACCGAGCCCCCCCTGATCAAAATTCAGGCATACTGTTCTCCAATTAATTAATTTCTTGATGCTATGACCATTCCAAAGAAATGAACTTCTAATTGAATCAATCTTACAGATTACCCATTTAGGGAGTTTATGAAAGGACAACCAGTATGAAGGAATAGCGGAGAGCACAGATTTAACTAAAGTTACACGGCCCATAGAAGATAATGCATTTGCTTTCCAAGCCGCTAACCTGGTTTCAATCTTGTTAATAAGGGGGAGCCAGTCGTTTTTGTGAAGTTTAGTGGGTCTGAGTGGCAAACCAAGGTATGTCATTGGGAATTTCGCAACATTGCAATTGAGGGTGGAAGAAATCAAGTCTCCAAGATGGTCTGACTTACCAAGCATGTAGATGACACTTTTATTAAAGTTGATGGAAAGCCCCGATATCAATTCGAAGACGTATAGAAGGATTTTGAGGCAAAGGATGTGAGAAGGCTCCGGGGAAGAGAAAATAATGGTATCATCAGCAAATTGAAGATTATTGATGCATAAGGTAGAATTTGGAAGAGAAATACCAGCCAGGTAACCATGAGAAGAAGCTTTTTTAACCATTTGATTAAACACATCAGCAACAAGCACAAAAATCAGAGGAGAGAGGGGGTCCCCTTGTCTAAGCCCACATTTAGATTTGAAAAGGTTACCAGAAACACCATTCACAGAGACGGATGAGCTACTCGAATTAAGAATATTTTCAATCCATGAACACCATCTATCGGAGAAACCCCTGTGCTTAAAAATGTCCATGATAAAAGGCCAGCTTACCGAATCAAAAGCTTTGGAAAAATCTAACTTAAGAAGAACACCAGGGGTGGACGTGCAATGACAGAAGGAAATCACCTCTTGTGTTGCAGCAATGCAATCTTGAATATTTCTTCCCAAAATGAAAGCAGATTGTTCAGGACCAACAAGCATGGCTATAACAGATTGGAGACGATTAGCCAACACCTTGGTGATGATTTTGAAAGTAGTGTTTAGAAGGCTAATAGGGCGGAAGGAAGACAAAGTGTTGGCTCCTGAATGTTTGGGAATGAGGATAATATTAGCGTGGTTAAGTCTGGCAATTGAGGAAGGATCATTATAGAATTCATTACACATCTCGATTATATCGATTTTGACCAAGGCCCAGAAATGCTTAAAGAAAACTGGGCCAAAACCATCAGGCCCAGGGGCTTTGTCGTCTGACATGTCTTTCAATGCAGCCCAAATTTCTGATTCCGAGAAAGGATAATCAATATGGATAGACGCAGGATTAGGGTAGAGAATATCCCACTCAACTACGGGAGAGCCTGAGTGTGAGCGACCCAGCTGCGATCTAAAGTAATCAGAAAAGAGAGAGAGGATATCATTCTGATCAGAAAAAGAGTGGCCATCTTTAATGATTTCGAAAATGAATGTTGATCTACGTCTCCCATTGGCCAACCTGTGGAAATATGAAGTATTTTTATCACCCTCCTCCAGCCATTTGGCTTTGGATCTTTGCTTCCATCCAATTTCTTCTTGCTTCATCAGCCTATCCAACTCTACTTCTAAAGCTCGAAGATTGTTGTGCTCAGACTCTAGAAGTGGGCGTTGCTCTTCCAGTATATTGAGATCAATGATTTCATTTTGAATATCAGAGATGCGAGAGCGAATAGAACCCCATATGTTTTTCGCCCATGGTTTAATGATTTTTCTAAGGGCCCTCAATTTAAGAACAATTTTGTGGGATGCTGATACGGCGCTGAAGGATTGAGACCAAATTGAGTGAATAAAATTATCAAACGAAGGTTCAAGAAGCCATAATCTTTCAAATCTAAAGGGACGCTTGGTGCATATAGAAATGTCAGAATTCAGCAATATGGGGCAGTGGTCTGATATAACTGAAGCCAGTCCATATACAACAGTCATAGGGAAAAGCTCATCCCAAGCACCATTATATAAAAAACGGTCAAGTTTAACCAACGTTGGGGACTCTCTATGGTTAGACCAAGTGAAGGAGCGGTTACTAATCGGAGGATCAATCAGGGAACAGTCAAAAATGAAGGAATTAAAATCATCAGAATCCTGGGATAAACTTCCTGAATTTCTATCATAAAAAAATCTGGTAGTATTGAAATCACCTCCGATTACCCATGGGCCAAGGAATTGAGATGCGAGTGAGCTACATTCAGACCAGAGAAGAGATCTTTCAGATGCATCTTGAGGACCATAAATATTAGAGAAGAAGTAGATTTGGTTAGAGGGAATATGACGAAGTGCTACATGAAGGGCAGATGAGTTTTGGATAGACCAACATAATGACCAAATTGATTCATTCCAAGCTGTAATTAAACCTCCGCATGTGTCAATGGCCTTAACAAAAGTCCAACCAGATAAAAAGGAGCCCCCCACAAGCTTGAAATGATATGGAGAGGGATCGTCAAGCTTAGTTTCTTGAAGAAAAAGAATATCTACTTTAAGAGGAAGTAAAACCAGTCTAATAGCATGGCATTTTGAGGGGTTACCCAGCCCCCTTACGTTCCATGAAACAATTTTCATTTGGCTCCATTAAAACGCTCGAGTTCTAAATCATGCATGGAAATATAGTGTGATTCACTTTAGTTAACACCCATGCAACGTGACATTTTTTTACATAGACTTTTATTAGCAGAAGAAAAAACAACAGGGGTAAATAAACTACCCGAGCCTTCAGGATGATCCTCCCTGTTTCTGATCCTTGCGCTACGCCTGACGATGACTGGTGAAAGGAACTGAGACCAATATTCATCACCCATGTTTTGAGAAGTTTCCACAGGGAGGATTTGCTGGAGAGGGAGGATAGGCTGAGGGGGCAACCGGTTGTCTTCTGGGAACACAGAAGGCGACTGATCGTCTTGTGGTGACACATTAAGAGGGGCGACCAGTTGAGGGTCATCGAGATGAAGAGGGATAATTGGGAGAGGGACAGTAATTGGGAAGGGCGCGGGGATGTTATGGAAAAACATGTTAGGGTTAAAGAGGGGGTTTATGTTTTGCTGTAGGGCTTGGTCAGCTTCGCGGTCAACATCGGGTATGGATAAAGCAAACATGTCATTTGGTGAGATTACATCATAATCCTCAGGGTTGTCATGCATGCATGGGACAATTAGCTCTTCAACATTACCAATAAGCAATGATTCAGGTTTAACACCAGGGTGTTCATGAATGCAGCGCTGCACTTTTAAGAGATGCTTCTTATTGTTGATATTAACCACGAGGAAAGTAATCAAGTCAATCCCCTCAAAAAACTGAATTTTGATGAATAAGCTTCTGTGGTCGAAGTGAGCCCATTCACAGTTATCTAAAGCTACAACTTTTCCCAAAGGGCTTAAAATATTCTTAACTGCGGAAGAATTGTACCTTAAAAATTCAGGAAAACCCACCACCTTTGCCCATGACTCGCATTCTAAGACCGCCTCTGGTTCCCATTCAACGTCAGACCAAGGGTCAAAGAATATAGCTCCACCAGGCTTCGAGAAGATTTTCCAGTGCAAGACTTGATTTTTAATCTCTTCGCTTGGGCAAGAAACGAGGAAAGAGTTGTTTCTATAAATCCATATGGGCCATTCATGGTGGTTGAAGGCGGTAGAAAGGATGAAGTGGAGGGATGTGATGCTCCAACCGCCTGAAATCACCGTTCCAACAATGTAGTTTGATGAGTCTTCCATGGCAAAGAAATTCATGTTATCAGAGTGTAGCGTAGAAGTGTTGGGAGGGGAGAGATTAAGAGCTGAGGAAGGCGTGGATTGCTGACAGCTGGACCGATGTGTGTTTTTCTGAGAACGATGGGGTTGATTAGATGCGCAAGGGACCCACGTCACAGAAGATGAATCATTCCAATGGACACCTTTACGCACATGCTTTGAGGCGTCTCTAACTATTCTTTTTTTAGGGCAACGTGTACATGAGTGGCCGAAACTTGAACAAAAGAAACAAATTTTGGAATTCCTGCAGGCACTAGCCACGTGTCCTCTGTCTGCGCATTGAATACAGCGACGTTCTCTCTTTAGAAAATTGACAGTATTCTGAATTGAAGAGAAAACAGGTAGAACCGACGGCTTTTTCTCAACCTTACGATCAGGAGGATTCAACGGTGGGGATTTCACGACCTCGACATAAGATTTTTTTGGCAGATCATCAGAAGGGTTTTTCAAAGCATCAAAGCGGTTATAACAGGAGGAGATATGCGGTGTGGCGGATCTTGAGTTTTGGTGAATGGATGATTTGGCAGTGGAAGGATGAACCGGAGGATCATTAGGATATGATGGGACCTGAGAATGATGAGAGGAAGAAGGAGCAGATTTTTGAAAGGTTGAGCGAGAGAAATGTGGGTGATGGAAGGAATGACGAAGAGGAACCGAGGAGGACGACGGAGGGCGAAAGCGAGAGGAAGGGGGGGGACGAGGAGCCGACGGAGGGGGAGGACGATGCACTGAGGGAGGGGGAGGACGATGAACTGAGGGAGAGGGAGGACGATGATCTGAGGGAGGGGAAGGGAGGAGGGGAGGGCGGGGGAGGAACGCAGCACGATATTTAGCAGGGATTGGGAAAGAGAAGCGGAGAGAGTCCGCCATTAACACTTTATCTATGTATTCGTATGTTGTAATGAACATGAAATTTTAACAACTTTTAAGTAAAAAGTGTTTGTTGACAGAATGGTTTTGGTCACATTATTGATATTACTTCGAACTACTTCTTTTTTAAAAAAAAAATTCAAAAACAATTTTTTTATACTCAAGGTTATAAAACCATTTTTATACATTAAATACAAGATTTAAATATCTAAATAATCTCCACTTATAAATATTTACAATTCAGATTTCGGTCTGTTACATTCTTCTACCCTAAAGAGGAATTTCGCCTTGAAAATTCTATTCATTAATTAATCAAATGAAAGCCAAATATTCAATGAAAGAAGATATATGTATCCAGTACATTTTATTTAAAGTATACTTTTAAACTAATTTCATGAATTGAAATTTGGAATTAGAGTATAAGGTATACCTGGATATTGTATGATTAGAACTTCTCAACGATACACTAGGGGATATGAACATAAGTAGTTTTGCTTTCCCGACCTCACAGAAAATTGGGAAGTCAACATGTTAAGTAAGCTTCTTAAAATTTTGGCTACATTCCACACATCCAATCTTCAATTCAATGGAATATGCATATAACCGTATATATTATGCAAGTATGGGCAAGGCCTCTTTTGAAATTGGAAATTCTTTTAAAGATAGTAATCTTCTTGGCCCTAAAATAAAGAAAGTTTTATTCATATGGGATTGAGCTTGCCTTTTAACCATCGTTGAAAACATCGAAATCTGAGAGTGTCAACCCCAAACCATCAATTACTACCCATTAATGACATAGGATAAAAAATCACTGTAAGGTAGTCTGCTATGATGTAACACCCCACACCCGCTACGGTCACTCACTAAGGGAATGCCATAACATCGGTGGAGTATGTGAATATAGAACAGAAAAATTACAACAAGACAGATATAAGTAATACTTGAGAATTTAAAACATCATTTCATTGCAGCGGAAAGTAAAACATGTTTGGTTACACCAAAACCATAAACAAGAGTCAAGTACATAATATCCATCCTGATAAAACAAAAGTACATAATCCCACTACATAACTTAATAGCCATAATAGAAAAGATAAACTGAGCTTTACATCCACGGTCCAAGCTCCAAAAGATAGATAAAGCAGTCTGATCAAAGCCCAAAAGTGCTAGGCCCACTCTGATAACCTGAGGGTTGGGAAAAAGATAAAAACAACGGGGTCAGACATAAGTCTGAGCGAGTCCTATAACCTTAACAATACAATCATTAAAGTAATTAGGGTATGATATAAACAAGGTACGGTACCTCTGGGGATAATGACTACACTAAGTAGCCAACTAAACACAGGATGTACTAGGATAACCGAAAAGACGCATTTACCCACCCAAGGATAATTCCTACACTGCACCACACCAGTTCTACCCACCCAAGGGTAATTCCTACTTAAAGGTTGATCCCACTAAGTGTACTTAGTAATTTTTAATAGTAGTTTTGTGTACCCCTAGCTGACTACATAGGTGCCGTCTGCCCCTATCTCCACTAGGTGTACCCACTACTCCCCAAGCGATCGGCTCCTTACCGTAGATACCCGTGCTGGCCCCACAATGGGGTGTATCACTCCCCAAAGTGGCAACCCGATACAACAAATGGTGCACGGCTTATATCTACACGATGCAACAACGTCTTACCTACCAGCCCGGGTCCACACACGCAGATGAAACCCGTTGGACTCGCGTTGCCACCGCTAACCCATTTTGGTCTCTTACAGTCAAGCCCAATATGCGTGTCCCGTCCTCGACTTGGGTCGAGCCCACAAAGATACGTTTGGGATATTGGTTGAAATGAGCCCCCACAAGCTACCCACCTAAGCTTGTCATTTCTAGTGAATCCCACTTAACCCTTTAACCATGTCCACTTACATGTTACAAATTTTGGTTAAGTCTTTTAATCATATTTTAATTGCCACTCAAGGCCCCCACAAGCTACTACTTAAGCTTGTCATTTAATCATATTTCAATTGCCACTTAAGGCCCCCACAAGCTACTACTTAAGCTTGTCATTTAATCATATTTCAATTGCCACTTAAGGCACCCACTAGATTTCCACATGCCACCCAAGGCACTTACTTGATTTCCACATGCCACCCAAGGCACTTACTTAACCCTTTAATCATGTTTAATTACATGTTCCACTTTGGTTAAGTATTCTAATCGTATTTTCTATTGCCACCCAAGGCAACCCACTAGTTTCCTTATGCCACCCAAGGCACCCCCACTAGTTACTACATGCCACCCAAGGCACCCACTTAACCCCTCATGCCTCACTACATGCTAATTTGGTTAAGTGTTTCTTAATTAATTAAGATCGTAACCTTTGTAAAGACCTCTCACATTAGACTGTCTTTTATGGCAGCTGGATATGCCGGTTGGTTCCGGGCAGCCTTGCACCATAACAGAGTCTAACCTCGTGTCTTTACACTTGTCACGTATTTAGTTTATGACTAAGACCTCTCACATTGGGCCAATCGTTTGTAGCCGCTGGATTTGCCGGTCGGTTCCGGGCAGTCTTATGCTACAAAAGGGTCCAACCTCGTGTCTTAGTCGATTAATTACACCTAATTAATCACCCCCATAATTTGTATTAATTATCCCTAATTAATTACAAATTTCAAGAATATGGGTAGACCTAACTCAATAGGTAAATTCCCAATTCCATAATATGGGTAGACCTAACTTAATAGGTAAATTCCCAATTCCATAATATGGGTTGACCTAACTTAATAGGTAAATTCCCAATTATGTCCATTCACTTTATGTTATGCTTAAGCATACCCATTTCACACCATTTTATTAACATGCATATTAACCCCATCGTTCCCCATGTAATTCGTTCTCATAACATGACATAATAAAGGGAAGATTCATCACAAATGTCATGGGTTTAACCAACATAGCATATAACTTTATCATGGGTTTAAAAGGTGTCAACTTGCATATATGAGCATACATTAAACCCAACTAGCATTTAACCCAAACTTGCATGAAGCACATATGTCACAAAGGGGGTAACTTGCATATGATTCTTATGTCATACAAAGGTGTGAACTTGCATAGCATGTCACATGTTAACTTTCATATAACCAAACACATAACTTGCATAAAATGTTACATATGAACTTGCATATAATCATGCACATAACTTGCATATAACCAAACACATAACTTGCATAACATGTTACATATGAACTTGCATATAATCATGCACATAACTTGCATATAACCAAACACATAACTTGCATAACATGTTACATATGAACTTGCATATAATCATGCACATAACTTGCATTACATGTTACATATGAACTTGCATATAATCTCACATATAGCTTGCATAACATGTTACATATGAACTCACATATAATCTCACATATAGCTTGCATAACATGTTACATATGAATCAATGTTCAACATAGTGTTTTGCATAATGAGCATCATAAAACATAGCATTATACTTGCATAACATATAGCATAAAACTCGCAAAACATACAACATACACTATACTAAACTTGCATAAACACATTGATCCACAAACATAGCCATATCTTATCATATCCTATCATAATCAATTTAACAATTGATTATTAAGGCTATAGAAACTCACCACTAAACTCCAATAAGCTAACCTTTGCCAATAATCACCCAAAAACTCTAGCCTTGAAAATAAAGCTTGCAACTTGATGATGAATGCAAGCTAATGATCACTCATACAACTTAAAAATGCTTGTATGAACATGAAAGCCTTCATAGAAATGGTGTAGAAAGAGGATGGAGGCTAGGATTTTGAGTGGAGGCCATGATCATAGAAATTTTTTGCATAGTTTAGTTAGAGGATAGGATTATGATCATTTAGGGCTAGCTTAGGGTCTTATTTATAGATTAGGCAAGTGTTTTAGGCCATTAGATTAACCCTAAAATAGATTAGGACCATCAGATCTCGGAAGCTTCCAGAAAACAGCCCCAAAACACAACCAAACCTTAAAATGGTGCACCAGGCCAAACTGGCCGAGCACCCCCTGTCGACACCCAAGTCGACAGGGCTGTCGACTTGGTCCTAGCCAAGTCGACTGCCCAGTCGATAGGCCTGTCGACTTGGGTAGCTAGGCGGGAATTTTCCCACCTGTGCCCAATGGCCCCAATTTCGAGATTTGAACCTGAATTTTAAATCTGTTTTGAACTTTGAATTTTCTGTAAACTTCATTGGGCCATAAATGGGCCATACGGACTCCGATTTACAAAATTTCGGACTCTATTTCGCGTATTTTTCCGAGACAAACGCAATGACGCAGCCCGTTCCCCCCCAATTCTCACATCTGAGATTATTTATTCTGCAATTAGTGAATTTTAGCATTAACTGAAATTCGGGGTGTTACATTCTCCCCTCCTTAAAGGATTTCGTCCCCGAAATCTCTAAGCTAAGGAGAATGCATATCCTACCATCCAAACAACCATCTACTCAATCCATCAAACACGGGCATCCATTGTCCTTAAAACAATTTCTAATGATGTATGAGCATATGCAAAAAGTGTGTGTATATGTTCCCTATCTAATGTATGAACATATGCAAACCATGATAGTGCCATGCATCCATTATGTATGCGAGAGAACCCTATCGACACATACAATATCTACATGAGTGCATAATCATTCACCAAAATGCATCATCCATATGATAACACAATCATTATACATCCATAAATATAGCTACCTACACACAATTATATGCAATATGCAATATGAAGTGACTGAGCCGATCTAGTGTCTAGAGTGTGTGTATATGCATCCACGAGCAACCACTAGCAAACACTTGCATCCACATGCATCCATCAATCATAAGATGTCTCAAACACATGTTTCAACCATAGGTTTACCCTATCTAAAGGTCAAAAGTACTAACGAGAGGACATACTAAAGATAAGATAAGTACTAGACAAACGATAGAGGAGAAGTTAAAAGACATACCCTCAAAAAGGAATGGGTACAATGAACGCATCTTCTCTTCCGTCTCCAAGGTAGCATTGCTCTCATCTTCTCCCCATTTTACTTTGACTAGTTGAACCTCTCGATTCCTCAATTTCCTAGTCTCTGACCCGAGGATGCGAGTAGGAGCTCGTCGAATAGTCGCATCATGCTCTACTTCCACTTCTCTAAGCAAGCTCGGCTCTACCACCTCTGCGGTCTCATGTAGGCACTTCCTCAAATGTGACACATGGAATACATCATGTACACCACTAAGTCTGTCGGGCAACTCCACCAATGGAAGATGCTCTCCTCATGTACCTCTTAAATCTAAGATACATAGCCTCAAAATGTCTTCTAAAATGCGATTCACCCTCCCGGTCTGGCCGTCCGTCTGAGGATGATTTGCGGTGCTCAAACACAGCTGAGTCCCTACCGCCTCTTTCAAACTCTTCCAAAACCCGCTAATGAAGATAGGATCTCGATCACTCACTATGCTGGAAGGTACACCATGCAATCTAACAATCCCTCGAATGTAGATTGAAGCTAGCCATTGAGCAGTCCTCTTACTCTTCACGGGTATAAAATGGGCACTCTTAGTAAGTTTGTCTACCCCAACCCAAATTCCCGTATTACCCTTCCTCGGTCTTGGTAATCCATTGATGAAATCCATCGAGACACTATCCCACTTCCATAGCGGAACCTCCAATGGGTGAAGCAACCCACCGGGTTTCTTCTGCTCCGCTTTCACTTGCTAGCACACCAAGCATCTAGCGACATACTCGGCCACATCTTTCTTCCTACCGGCCCAAAAGAAAACTCGCTTCATGTCTTGGTACATCTTGTCCCCACCGGGATGAATGGTCATCTTCGACCGATGTGCATTATCAAGTATAGCCTTCCTCAAACCCTCGTCTTGCGGTACACAAAGTCTACCGTCTCTACGCAACCACCCCTTACCTTCTAGGGTGTACCTACTCAAATGGCTGGACGACTCCCCCCCTTATGAGCTTCTCTGCTAACTCAACCAACTGTGGGTCGTCTTGCTGTGCCTCGCCAATCTATCCCAAAAGAGTAGGCCTAACCTCCTAGGAGGCTAGCAAACCGGGTACAAAGTCAACGGAAGGTCTAAAGTCAAACATAGAAATAAACTCTAAGCTCCGTCGTTCAACGAACAATGAACTCGAGGACAACCTTTTTCTACTTAAGGCGTCCACTACCACGTTACCCTTGCCATGGGTATACGCTATCTCAAACTCATAGGATGCTAAGAATCCCATCCACTTTTGCTGTCCTAAGACTATGCGCTCGAAGAGTCTCCAACACTTCCCTAAGTTGTAGGGCATTCTCTTCTCCACTTTTAGAGAAAACCAGGATATTACCCCATCCAAAATCATCACAACTGTCCACCTCTCACGCAGACCACCCTAGTCGAACTCGGCATCCCCCAAATGCAAGCCCCAAAGGCCTAAACCAATATCAGACAAACACCCAAGGGATACCTCCTTCGAATTCAGACGACCTACGTGAGATGATACTAGTAAAAACGGCTAAATAATTAAGCCCTTGTCCAACTCTGGATGTCCTTGCCAGTCTCGCTCCAAAACCACCGTTTATCCCATAACTGGCTTTGCTCAACCTATTGAGCACATACGAAAACTTATTTCGCTCCTAGAAAAGACCAAGATGTCATTTACAAAGACCATCACGAACTTATTTAGGTACTCCCTAAACACCCTTCTCATCAAATCAATAAAGTATGCGGGGGCGTTCGTCAAACCAAATGGCATCACCAGCCACTCATAAAATAAACCATCCGGAGTCCTAAAGGCAGTCTTCTCTATACTATCCTCAGCCACTCTCAACTGACGAAACCCCGTAGCTAAGTCCAACTGCGAAAATACTGAGGCGCCAACTAACTGATCAAAGAGATCATCAATCCTCGGCAATGGGTGTCTATTCTTCTTTGTGAGTTTATTTAGTTTTCTTTAGCCTACACAAAGTCTGAGGGACCCATCCGCCTTCGTGGCAAAAACTACTGGAGCACCCCACTCCGATATACTTCGTCTTATGAACCCCTTCTCAAGCAAATCGCCTACTTGCTTATGGAGTTCCCTCCTCTCACGAGGAGCCATGTGGCACACTGGCCAAGATACTGGTTTGGCATTGTCTACCAGATATATTCGGAAGTCAATCTCCCGCTCCGGAGTTAAGCCCTTCACCTCCTCAAACACATCCGAGTATTCCCGGACCTCTCTAACAGATCGCAAACTCTAGACCGACGTGTCAAGCGATTCTAGATAACTTAGCATAACAGATTCCATGGGATTACAAGAGATCTCGAGAGTGTTACCCAAGCGGGTCATAAGCCTAACAACTCTCCCTTCAAAATCAATAACGGCACCCCTACTGGATAACCAGTCCATGCCCAAAACTAACCCATAGGCCGTGAAGCCCAAAAAGCATCACATCTAAACTAAACGCTAAGTATAGAACCTTTCAAACCCAAACACATCATGGAGCCCCCAATTGGGTTTGAAACAACCAAGGGATCATCAACTAAACTGGTGTCTAAGTGCAGTGACTCAACTAACAACGATGAGATAAACGAACTCGATGCGTCAGAATCAAATAAAGTTCTAACCGGATAATAAAGAAATCCAAATTCCAACCTAAACGGTCCTATCCCCATCTGGTACACTAGCAGTGAGGGAATACAACTACCCTCCAGGAGATTCCATACCTTGCCCATGCCCCTTTGGACAATCCTAATAAGGTGTCCTATTCCTCCAAAAGGATAACTACTAGCCCTCTTCTTCCCATTCTCCACTCGTAACCTCCCATCAAAATGAGGTTTCGTCCTTCATTAAACAACAACTATTTGAGCCTTCCTCCCATCATCTATCCAATAGGTACCTACCAGTCCTCCTCCTTCATGAACCAACTTCTAGTCCGACTAATGTCTAGGTCCCTTGAAGTGGTTTTCCATTCTTACCTATCTTAGAAAGATCATCTATACGCGGAGGGGAAACTCAAAACGAGAGAGGAAGAGATTCAAAACGGAGAATTCGAAAGATAAAGATATGGCTATCGGGGATTATGCTTTTCTTTCAAAAACTTTTCTCTTAAAAGACATATTTTTGAAAATACTCCTTTCAAAAATATTCTTAGAAAATAGTTTTTCTAAAAAAAATTATCTGTTCTGGTAACCTTAAGCTCTGATACCACGTGTAGCACCCCACACCCGCTACGGTCACTCACTAAGGGAATGCCATAACATCGGTGGAGTGTTTTAAGTGAATATAGAACAGAAAAATTACAACAAGACAGATATAAGTAATACTTGAGAATTTAAAACATCATTTCATTGCAGCGGAAAGTAAAACATGTTTGGTTACACCAAAACCATAAACAAGAGTCAAGTACATAATATCCATCCTGATAAAACAAAAGTACATAATCCCACTACATAACTTAATAGCCATAATAGAAAAGATAAACTGAGCTTTACATCCACGGTCCAAGCTCCAAAAGATAGATAAAGCAGTCTGATCAAAGCCCAATAGTGCTAGGCCCACTCTGATAACCTGAGGGTTGGGAAAAAGATAAAAACAACGGGGTCAGACATAAGTCTGAGCGAGTCCTATAACCTTAACAATACAATCATTAAAGTAATTAGGGTATGATATAAACAAGGTACGGTACCTATGGGGATAATGACTACACTAAGTAGCCAACTAAACATTGGATGTACTAGGATAACCGAAAAGACGCATTTACCCACCCAAGGATAATTCCTACACTGCACCACACCAGTTCTACCCACCCAAGGGTAATTCCTACTTAAAGGTTGATCCCACTAAGTGTACTTAGTAATTTTTAATAGTAGTTTCGTGTACCCCTAGCTGACTACATAGGTGCCGTCTGCCCCTATCTCCACTAGGTGTACCCACTACTCCCCAAGCGATCGGCTCCCTACCGTAGATACCCGTGCTGGCCCCACAATGGGGTGTATCACTCCCCAAAGTGGCAACCCGATACAACAAATGGTGCATGGCTTATATCTACACGATGCAACAACGTCTTACCTACTAGCCCGGGTCCACACACGCATATGAAACCGGTTGGACTCGCGTTGCCACCGCTAACCCGTTTTGGCCTCTTACAGTCAAGCCCAATATGCGTGTCCCATCCTCGACTTGGGTCGAGCCCACAAAGATACGTTTGGGATATTGGTTGAAATGGGCCCCCACAAGCTACCCACCTAAGCTTGTCATTTCTAGTGAATCCCACTTAACCCTTTAACCATGTCCACTTACATGTTACAAATTTTGGTTAAGTATTTTAATCATATTTTAATTGCCACTCAAGGCCCCCACAAGCTACTACTTAAGCTTGTCATTTAATCATATTTCAATTGCCACTTAAGGCCCCTACAAGCTACTACTTAAGCTTGTCATTTAATCATATTTCAATTGCCACTTAAGGCACCCACTAGATTTCCACATGCCACCCAAGGCACTTACTTGATTTCCACATGCCACCCAAGGCACTTACTTAACCCTTTAATCATGTTTAATTACATGTTCCACTTTGGTTAAGTATTCTAATCGTATTTTCTATTGCCACCCAAGGCAACCCACTAGTTTCCTTATGCCACCCAAGGCACCCCCACTAGTTACTACACGCCACCCAAGGCACCCACTTAACCCCTCATGCCTCACTACATGCTAATTTGGTTAAGTGTTTCTTAATTAATTAAGATCGTAACCTTTGTAAAGACCTCTCACATTAGACTGTCTTTTATGGCGGCTGGATATGTCGGTTGGTTCCGGGCAGCCTTACACCATAACAGAGTCTAACCTCGTGTCTTTACACTTGTCACGTATTTAGTTTATGACTAAGACCTCTCACATTGGGCCAATCGTTTGTAGCCGCTGGATTTGTCGGTCGGTTCCGGGCAGTCTTATGCTACAAAAGGGTCCAACCTCGTGTCTTAGTCGATTAATTACACCTAATTAATCACCCCCATAATTTGTATTAATTATCCCTAATTAATTACAAATTTCAAGAATATGGGTAGACCTAACTCAATAGGTAAATTCCCAATTCCATAATATGGGTAGACCTAACTTAATAGGTAAATTCCCAATTCCATAATATGGGTTGACCTAACTTAATAGGTAAATTCCCAATTATGTCCATTCACTTTATGTTATGCTTAAGCATACCCATTTCACACCATTTTATTAACATGCATATTAACCCCATCGTTCCCCACGTAATTAGTTCTCATAACATGACATAATAAAGGGAAGATTCATCACAAATGTCATGGGTTTAACCAACATAGCATATAACTTTATCATGGGTTTAAAAGGTGTCAACTTGCATATATGAGCATACATTAAACCCAACTAGCATTTAACCCAAACTTGCATGAAGCACATATGTCACAAAGGGGGTAACTTGCATATGATTCTTATGTCATACAAAGGTGTGAACTTGCATAGCATGTCACATGTTAACTTTCATATAACCAAACACATAACTTGCATAACATGTTACAAATGAACTTGCATATAATCATGCACATAACTTGCATATAACCAAACACATAACTTGCATAACATGTTACATATGAACTTGCATATAATCATGCACATAACTTGCATATAACCAAACACATAACTTGCATAACATGTTACATATGAACTTGCATATAATCATGCACATAACTTGCATTACATGTTACATATGAACTTGCATATAATCTCACATATAGTTTGCATAACATGTTACATATGAACTCGCATATAATCTCACATATAGCTTGCATAACATGTTACATATGAATCAATGTTCAACATAGTGTTTTGCATAATGAGCATCATAAAACATAGCATTATACTTGCATAACATATAGCATAAAACTCGCAAAACACACAACATACACTATACTAAACTTGCATAAACACATTGATCCACAAACATAGCCATATCTTATCATATCCTATCATAATCAATTTAGCAATTGATTATTAAGGCTATAGAAACTCACCACTAAACTCCAATAAGCAAACCCTTGCCAATAATCACCCAAAAACTCTAGCCTTGAAAATAAAGCTTGCAACTTGATGATGAATGCAAGCTAATGATCACTCATACAACTTAAAAATGCTTGTATGAACATGAAAGCCTTCATAGAAATGGTTTAGAAAGAGGATGGAGGCTAGGATTTTGAGTGGAGGCCATGATCATAGAAAATTTTGGCATAGTTTAGTTAGAGGATAGGATTATGATCATTTAGGGCTAGCTTAGGATCTTATTTATAGATTAGGCAAGTGTTTTGGGCCATTAGATTAACCCTAAATTAGATTAGGACCATCAGATCTCGGAAGCTTCCAGAAAACAGCCCCAAAACACAACCAAACCTTAAAATGGTGCACCAGGCCAAACTGGCCGAGCACCCCCTGTCGACACCCAAGTCGACAGGGCTGTCGACTTGGTCCTAGCCAAGTCGACTGCCCAGTCGACAGGCCTGTCGACTTGGGTAGCTAGGCGGGAATTTTCCCACCTACGCCCAATGGCCCCAATTTCGAAATTTGAACCTGAATTTTAAATCTGTTTTGAACTTTGAATTTTCTGTAAACTTCATTGGGCCATAACTGGGCCATACGGACACCGATTTACAAAATTTCGGACTCTATTTCGCGTATTTTTCCGAGATGAACGCAATGACGCAGCCCGTTCCCACCCAATTCTCACATCTGAGATTATTTATTCTGTAATTAGTGAAATTTAGCATTAACTGAAATTCTGGGTGTTACATATGATGTAATAGGATCATAATAACAAATAACATAAGTAATACCAAAATGATGTAAAGCAATTGGCTAAATAAATGCATTTTGATCATCTTATAATATAACATTATCATAAATACTCATAGTAGTATTCTTTGCTTATTGTTCTCTGAATTTGTGATTATCACTCTATCAATCCTACAAGCTATTACTGGATCAGGCCCCCCATAGTTCCTTCTTATGCCAAAATTTAGGATCATATTCATTTCAATCCACATCGATACCTAATCTCCTTCCCATGAATATATACTAAATTTGGAGTAGATTGTAACAACCCACATTTTTAGTTAATTTAAATTATGAATTTTAATTGATTTTAAATATTTAAAACGATCTGTTTTGAGAATTAACGACGTAGGATATATTAAAAACGAAGTTCGGATGTATAAATTTATATTAATTGTAAACCAAGCTCGTAATATCGTGGTAGTTTGAAATATTTTGTTTTGAACTTTAATTGAATGTACATAATTCGATATAAGTCAGATTTCGATAAAATAAGAAACATTAGAATTTATTTAATAATATCTTTCTAACGAATGTGAAAAATTAAGATTTTATGTTATAAATTGTAATTTATGTCCAAAGCATATATAAAATAGTCACTATGAAATCATTTATAAATTATATAGATTTATTTAATAAATTAAAAGGGTTTTATTATAAAATTGAATATCTTTTAACCAGAATTTTGAAAAAAACGAGTTATAAACCCTAAAATGTTTGTTTTGGAGTTATATGATATTTTATTTGGATATATACAATAATATTAATTTATTATTATTATTATTTATTTGAGATATTTTTGAATTTATTTATATTTTATTTGTTTTATTTAAGCCTTAAAAATAGCTATTTTTCAAACGACCTCCGTTTTTATGAAGCCAATTTTATCTGATTCAGAACGTTAAATTACCGTTAAGTTTAAAATTTCAGGTCAATTAAATTTCGTATGTAAGCATGGTAAAAATAAACGCGTATTGAAATTCAGTTAGGACTTAATAAAGCTAATAATAAGGTCATTCTTCGAATGGTCTCCAAATTCGACGAAACCTGTAACACCCTGCATTTTTAATGAAATTAAAAATGTGGAAATATGTATATATATTATATACATAGATATATTTAAGCGAAAAATTAAATAATGACAATAAAATTGCTTGTAATAAGTTCATTCAGTGAAATAAAGGAAAAGGATTAACAAAAGAAATTACATGCAATATATGAAATGAGAAGAAATGCAATGTAACACAATTAAAATTGCATGCGAACATTTATAAAGAAATAAAAAGAAAAATTTGAAAATCTTCCAGAATTTGGTCATGAAATTAGCATCATTGCATTCGAGGCGATTTTCTGGTCAATTTAGACCTATGTTTTATAGAAAACCGATTAAAAATGAAAGAGATATCTTTAATTTAAATAATGTAACAAAACATGAAAAAGAGGAATGAGAAAAATGATAATATCTAGAATTGTCATAAGTCTTGTTAACAAAAGACTTAGTAGCTTAGTTGGTTAGAACATGTGACTTGTATACAAGAGGCTGAGAGTTCGAATCCCACCAGCGCCATATGTTTTTTTTGAGGGAATGGATAAAAAGTGGCTTAGTGTGAAAGCGGTTACAAAGTGGCTTAGTGTGAAAAGGGTTAAAGGGGGTTTAATTGAGAGAATGTTTCAAAAGAGGAAAAATATGTATTAATTGGTTTGAAATTTGAAATTGATCGCATGTAAAAGATTAACATATGCGCAAGAGTTGAATACATATGAACATAATTCAGAATAAGGGTTGCGCACGAACAAAAGAGGATATTTGAAATTTGATTATTGATAAATCAAATTTCAAATAGTATATATATATGACGTGTAGGGGGTGTCGACACATGTGTCGACACCCAAGCAGGAGCGTCGACACCCTCTGCTGCTGCGCATCACGTTGCACACATGGCGCTTTTTATTGGTTAATGTTTGTTTCTTTCGCAAGGCGTCCATTTCCTATTGGTCGGATGACGTGGTTACCTTTGATGGAGTTTTAGATTAAATATAAAGCACTAGATTAGTCTAGCATGCCTATAAATAAGGTGGCTAGGGTTACTTCATCCTCACAAATTCTTAGGCGACGCCAAAACTCAGCCTCTAAACATATTCTTCTTCCTCTTCTTCTTCAACTAGAGAAAGCTCTACCCTTTTCTCTTCTCCTGCAAAACATATTCAAAATAAAAAAAATGAAGATTAAATCTAGGCTTCTTCTTCAAATTTAGAGAAACTAATTCAGATTCGCGATAAAAGCGCCTAGATTTATGCTGCGTATGAGTGGAAGTGTAGATATGGATTAAATTCAAGATTATTCTGGGTTGGAAAGCAAATCAAGGTGAGTGGGTTTAAATTATAATTTTGAATAATGGTATGAGCGTTGTTCGACATTCCCCATTTATATAAAGATTATTTGACAAATATGCTAATTACTACAGTCTTAGTTATATGTTTATTCTATTCTTCTCCTTCTATTTCTCTATTTATTTTTAAGACTAGGCTACCTTCGACCCTAGTCCAATCTCGCTGAAATATGCGCACGAACGAAATTGAGATAATTGGAAAAGTTTGGATACGATAATGAAAAAGGGAATATGGGGATGTCGTTTAATTGAATATAAGACTGTAATTTTGGGGAAAAAAATTGATGATTGGAATTTGGGCATAATTGAAATAAATATGAAAAATTGGAAAGGTTTGGGGAACATGTAAATAAAAATAATTGGCATAAGATTGATGATAATTATGAATCTGGTTTGGGCATAATTTGGTATAACTTGTATACATGGAAATATAGGCATAACTCGGATTAGAATTGTAAGCATAATTTGAATTAGAAATTATGGGTAATTGGAATATATTATAATCCAAGACTTGAAATTGGGCATGAATTAAGAAAAATAATAATGAATGCCTAAGACACTAGGTTAGAATTGGTTTGCAGTAGAAGTCTGCCCGGAACCGCCCGGCATATCCAGCAACCGCAAACGGTAATCTAATGTGAGAGGTCTTAGGTGGAAATCGGACCCGTAATGGTGTCAAGACACGAGGTTAGATTCGGATGCGGTAGAAATCTGCCCAGAATTGCCCGACATATCCACCAACTGCAAACAACAATCTAATGTGAGAGGTCTTGCGCGTTTACGGACATAATAAATTATAATGAACACTTAACCAAGATGACACATGTAAGGTTGACATGGATATAATAAAGGCGCTAAGTAGGTAACATGGGTAGCATGGATAATTTGTTAAATTGGAATACTTGACCTAATTATATTTGTAGTGGTGTTACGAACCAGCTGAATTGAGAATTAATGCCAAAATGGGGAATGACAATAACCTATTATGAATGAACTTGAATAAGAAAAGGAAAGATAATAGGTAGGGTTGTCTTAGGGACAAGTGAGAATTTTAACTTATGGAATAAGGTAGGGGGAAAATGAAATAACTTATGTAATAAGGTAAGATGTACTTAATTGTAAATTAAGTAATCTGTAAAGGCAAGAATAAATCTACAAATAAAGATAACATAAGTTATATGAATGGAAAGGGATTTGGACATAACAGGAGACTGGTTGAGTTGAGTAATTCTCTGAGTGTCAATCTGATGTTGATTTCGGTCTTCGGAGTTGATACTTAGGGAGTTATTCTCTTACCAATGTATATGTGAATTAAGATGTACTTAATTACAAATTAAGTAGAACATGTTATGGTAACCATAAGATGGAATAATGAATAGATTATGAGGATAACATGTTATAGGCTTATTAATAAACTTAAATGGGTTAAGTTATAAACGGAATTAATAAGCATGGGTAACTTGGTAAACTTAAAAAGGAAGTTAATGTGAATGAGAATAACCAAGTTAAATGAGAAAACTGAAGAGGTGGAGTAAGCGCGTAATTATTGATTAAACGTAGGGTCTAATGACATATTAAACTGAGGCGCTTAGAGAAGTCCGTACGTTATAGGATGAATAGCCCAACGAGGTAGATCATCACGGTGTCATAAGGCACGAGGGGAGCGCACGTTCATCTGACTTTTCTGGCGGCCCCAACGGACAGGAAGGGGAAGCATGCGACTTCCTAAGACGTTAAAGGTGCTCCTAGTACGTAGTCCTCTGTGCGGTGGCAGATGTTTAAGGCTATGCCCGGAGAGGTTGGGTCTGCGCCTAACTATTAGGTGGACGGGCCTTGACTGCAAGAATAACTTGGCAGTCAGAATGCTATGTGCGGTGATGGAAAAGGTGATTCAGCGACTGCCTCAACGGAGGCGGAGGGTCAGGACCAACAAGGATCGTAGGTCGACGAGTTTCTGTCATCGACAGCCAGGAGGATGCAGAAAGACTAGAGCTAGACCCAAGATACCATTAACCATTCACTATCGTGGGATGGTGATTGAGGGGAGACGCCACATGGATGTTTAGATTGTTTTCATAGAGGTTTGTCACTTAGATCTTGTAGTCTTTACTAGTTTAGGGAGGGGATGAGGTGGGGCCATAGCCACCATATAAAACAGACCCTAGGGATATTTGTGTAAGAGGATCTTAAAGGCGGGCCTGCACAAATATGAGGAAAACTCTTGTCCAAGTTCCATGTTTCTTGTGTAGCCCTGCCACAAAACTCGGGCACGCACACGATAGGTGTGCGGGTTAGGCATCAAATACGTTTGACGATACATACATGGGAAAGTCTAGATACATGCATGTCTGCTCTGGGTGGTGTATCGTAGACTCTGGGGCATTACTCGAAGGAATCTAACTCGATGAAAAAGTTCAAGGATAGCAGTCGGTATGCTTACGTAGTACAGCGATAGTGGTTCTATGCAGATGTAGCGTTGTTATATATGTAAAGAGATATGTACGTTACTATGGCATAGGATGAGGGACTGCACACATAAATGTGGTGTTACGGAGGAGACCGTGAGAGTGGGGTACCATGGGGTGTACCTCAGTTTGGGGGTAGCTACATATACATTATATTAGGTTAATCTACTAGGGAGTAGATGGATGCAACGTGTGTGTAAGCCTTGAGCGCTAATAACACTGATAACCTAATAAATAAGAAATGTTATTGAACGGTATATGTAGGATTATCCAAAAGTGTAATTTAAGTCCAGTCACCAGAACATGTGTTCTGACCCCCTCCCCTCCTCATAACATTCGCAGGTTAGGTTCATGCAGGGACTGTATAGCTCTGGATACTGGTTTAGCAGTATTGTTATTAAGGTAAAGCTATGTTTTAATTACATTGTATTTTATTCCTTCCGCTGTGAGATATTTTCCGAACTCTGACATGTTTAATGTCTCTGTCTTTTCTGCAGGATACCAGGGCAAACCAATTCGGGTTCCGATGGATTGGTTTTTTGAAAAAAAATCGGTCCGTCAGAATTCGGGTTGTTACACTTGGTATCAGAGCTTCGGTTTAGGATTCCTATATAGATAATGAGTGAGCATATTTGTGTTTTTAAAAATATAAATATATTATATATATAAAAACCTAGGTCCATAAGGGAGCCCACTAGATAGTAAGAGAAAAATGTAGAAAAAAATGGGATATCTGCTTTGTACACTAAAGAAATGAACATAGAAATTTTGAGTCCCTTAGGTGGTTTGGGTGTAAAGTGTACAAAGTAATAGGTACTGGAGAAAGGTGTATCCCATATGTTAGTAACTGAAATGTTAGCATTTCAGATTAGTGGGTTAGAAGTAAAACCTTATAAATTAGATAAAGGTTAAAAAGTGTAAAATGGATTAGGAATATAAATAGTTGAGAGAATTGATCTTGTGGGAAGTGCCTAGGAAAGCCTTGTTGAGTTGGAGACCCACTACTAGTCTAACCCAATGATTAACTTTTAAGAACTTGAAATTGTAAAAGTTTTGGCAAAAGGAGTTTATGGTATTTTCAAGTTTTAATCTTAAAAGTATTTTTGATGTTTGAAAGAGATATGTTAGAAACATATTTATAAAAATACATATTGGATTTTAAGGTAAAGTGGGTATACTTTGTATAATAAGTTCTTGTTTTAAAAGAATTCTCTCATGAAAAAATGTACATTATAGAGCATATATATCTCACTAGTTTTCATATTTTAATATACGAAAGGATTAAAAAGTAAAGCATACAAAATGTTGCACTTTGTAAAAGGAAGTTTGAAATCTATATTCGTTGACAATAAATTTTAATTATTGATTTAAAAAGAAATTTTTTGGGTGGACAGAATAAATTGTAGAGAATAAGAATACAGTAGATGTTTGCACCATGTGGTAAATTGCTAAATTAAAATTGTAGGTAGAAACAATGTGAAACCAATTAAGTAATAGTTGTCTTTGTCTACTCCAGTTTTTGTGGTTCGAAAAAAAAAGATGTTTTGTATTTTTTTGTTGTGACATGTTTTTACGGTTTGGCAAAAGTAAGTTTTGGAGAAGAAAATAAAAGTTTTAGCATTTTTAATTTTTGAAAAAAAGGGAGCTAAACCATGTTTTTAAAATAATGGAGTAGATAAGGATTATCTTGGAATAATAAAAAAAATTCCCGTAGAATGCATAAGCATTGTAAATCTTAGGATTGTTGATTGAAAGAAAAGTGTAGGCTAGTAATACACAGCAAGGACAAGTAGTGATAGAGAAGGGCAAGTGAGAGTTGAGAGTTTGTGGTTGGACTTTTCTTAAGTGAAACAGTCTTAGGATTCTTGACCCTTTGCAGTAGCTGTGTAGGATGATAGAAAAGCTTATTTGAAAATAAACTTAAATCATTAGATTAAGTTAAATAAGCTAAGAAAGAAAATAGCCTAACAAAAAAAAAAAAAAAAACAAATTCAGTGAAGCAACAAACGTGACGGGAAAAGAAAATGAAAATCTTAAAAAAAGATGGATAAAAATGGAAATTTTTCCAAGATAAGTTGAAAAAGAAAAGAATTTTTTCTTATGTGGGTTGTGCTTGGATAGGAAAATAGGAAATTTTTATAGAGTAGTTACATAAAATCCAAGTAGAAAAGATACTTAAAAGAAAAACGGAAGATGTGAATTTTTCCGTTTTATGCCTTTTTATAACATAATAAATCAAATTTAGAAAATTAGATTTTTCTAAATTTTTAAATTTAATGATGATTGGTAGGGTTTTGGATGCAACAATTGGATGAACTATGCTCTTACTCTGTAAGAGTGTGGGAAAATTTGGGTGAAAAATATTTTGATTTTTCAAAAATATTGCATTCATATAGAACTGCAAGTATATTTAGGATATGAGAATCATGTTTTAAAAGGAATTTTAAAAGTTTGCATACATATAGGTGGTACCAATTAGGCATACAAACATTACTATGATGTATTTCACTTTGCACATGTGCACAATGTTTGTAAAAATTGGATGCACACATGATGGATGTATATTATATAAGGGATTAGCTATTTAATCCCTATCAAATTTTGGGGACGAAATTTCTTAAGGATGGGAGAATGTAACACCCCGTATTTTTAACGAATTAAAAATGTGGAAATATTTATATATATTATATACATAGATATAATTAAGAGAAAATTTTAATAATGACAATAAAATTGCAAGTAATAAACTCATGCAGTGAAATGAAGGAAAAAGATTAATAAAAGAAATTACATGCAATATATGAAATGCGAAGAAATGCAATGTAATGCAATTAAAATTGCATGCGAACATTTAAAAAGAAATAAAAAGGAAAATTTGAAAAGCTTCCAGAATTTGGTCATGAAATTACTGCCATTGCATTCGTGGTGATTTTCTGGTCAATTTAGACCTATGGTTTGTAGAAAACCGATTTAAAATGAAAGAGATATCTTTAATTTAAATAATGTAACAAAACATGAAAAAGAGGAATGAGAAAAAGGATAATATCTAGCATTGTCATAAGATTTGTTAATAAAATACTTAGTAGCTCAGTTGGTTAGAACATGTGACTTGTATAAAAGAGGTTGAGAGTCCGATTCCCACCAGCGCCATATGTTTTTTTAGGGAATGGTTAAAAAGTGGCTTAGTGTGAAAGCAGTTAAAAAGTGGCTTAGTATGAAAAGGGTTAAAAGGGGGTTTAATTGAGAGAATGTTTCAGAAGAGAAAAAATATATATTAATTGGTTTGAAATTTGAAATTGTTCGCATGTAAAAGATTAGCATACAAGAGTTGAATACATATGAACATAATTCAGAATAAGGGTTGCACGCGAACAAAAGAGGATATTTGAAATTTGATTATTGATAAATCAAATTTCAAATAAATAAATAAATATATATATATATATATATATGACGTATAGGGGTGTCGACACATGTGTCGACACCCAAGCACGGGTGTCGACACCCCCTTGCTGACGCGCATCACGTTGCACACATGGCGCTTTTTTATTGGTTAATGTTTCTTTCTTTCGCAAGGCGTCCATTTCCTATTGGGCGGATGACGTGGTTACCTTTGATGGAGTTTTAGATTAAATATAAAGGACTAGATTAGTCTAGCATGCCTATAAATAAGGTGGCTAGGGTTACTTCATCCTCACATTTTCTTAGGCGACGCCAAAACTCAGCCTCTAAACATATTCTTCTTCCTCTTCTTCTTCAACTAGAGAAAGCTCTACCCTTTTCTCTTCTCCTCCAAAACATATTCAAAATATAAAAAATGAAGATTAAATCTTGGCTTCTTCTTCTTCAAAGTTAGAGAAAAGAATTTAGATTTGCGATAAAAGCGCCTAGATTTATGCTGCGTATGAGGTGGAAGAGTAGATATGGATTAGATTCAAGATTATTTAGGGTTGGAAAGCATATCAAGGTGAGTGGGTTTAAATTATAATTTTGAATAATGGTATATGCATCGTTCAACATTCCCTATTTAGATAAAGATTAATTGATAAACATACTAATTACTACAGTCTTAATTTTATGATTATTCTATTCTTCTCCTTCTATTTCCCTATTTATTTTTAAGACTAGGATACCTTCGACCCTAGTCCAATCTTGCTGAAATATGCGCACGAATGAAATTGAGATAATTGGAAAAGTTTGGATA
This sequence comes from Allium sativum, assembly GCA_030737875.1. NCBI lineage: Eukaryota > Viridiplantae > Streptophyta > Magnoliopsida > Asparagales > Amaryllidaceae > Allium > Allium sativum. The sequence goes on from CM060921.1 coordinate 286,190,455, forward strand.
CAATAATGAAAAAGGGAATATGGGGATGTCGTTTAATTGAATATAAGACTGTAATTTTGGGGAAAAAGTTGATGATTGGAATTTGGGCATAATCGAAATAAATATGAAAAATTGGAAAGGTTTGGGGAACATGTAAATAAAAGTAATTGGCATAAGATTGATGATAGTTACGAAACTAGTTTGGGCATAATTTGGTATAACTTGTATACATAGAAATATAGGCATAACTTGGATTAGAATTGTAAGCATATTTTGAATTAGAAATTATGGTAATTGGAATATATTATAATCCAAGACTTGAAATTGGGCATATTAAGAAAAACAATAATGAATGCCTAAGACACGAGGATAGATTTGGTTTTCGGTAGAATCTACCCAGAACCCCCCGGCATACCCAGCAACCGCAAACGGTAATCTAATGTGAGAGGTCTTAGGTGGAAATCAGACCCGTAATGGGTCAAGACACGAGGTTAGATTTGAATGTGGTAGAAGTCTGCCCAGAACCGCCCGGCATATCCACCAACCGCAAATGGTAATCTAACGTGAGAGGTCTTGCTCATTTACGAACATAATAAATAATATTGAACACTTAACCAAGACGACACATGTAAGGTTGACATGTATATAATAAAGGTGTTGAGTGGGTAACATGGGTAGCATGGATAATTTGTTAAATTGGAATACTTAACCTAATTAAAATTGTAGTGGTGTTACGAACTAGCTGAATTGAGTAGGGGTTAAGTAAACTAGTTAAAGAAGTGGGAAGGGTTAAGTTAATCTTAATTAATGCTAAAATGGGGAATGATAATAACCTATCATGAATGAACTTGAGTAAGAAAAGGAAAGATAATAGGTAGGCTTGTCCTAGGGACAAGTGGGAATTATAGCATATGGAATAAGGTAAGTTATAAGGAATGGTATGGGGAAAATGAAATAACTTATGTAATAAGGTAAGATGTACTTAATTCTAAATTAAGTAATCTGTAAAGGCAAGAATAAATCTACAAATAAAGATAACATAAGTTATATGAATGGAAAGGGATTAGGACATAATACAAGATTGGTTGAGTTGAGTACTTCTCTGAGTGTCAATCTGATGTTGATTTCGGTCTTCGGAGTTGGTACTTAAGGAGTTATTCTCTTACCAATGTATATGTGAATTAAGATGTACTTAATTATAAATTAAGTAGAACGTGTTATGTTAACCATAAGACGGACTAATGAATAGATTATGAGGATAACATGTTGTAGGTTTGTTAATAAACTTAAATGGGTTAAGTTATAAATAGAATTAATAAGCAAGGGTAACTTGGTTAGCTTAAAAAGGAAGTTAATGTGAATGAGAATAACCAAGTTAAATGAGAAAACTGAAGAGCTGGCACAAGTGCGTAATTAATGATTAGACGTAAGGTCTAATGACATATTAAACCGAGGCGCTTGGAGCAGTTCGTACCTTATAGGATGAATAGCCCAATGAAGTAGATCATCACGGTGTCATAAGGCACGAGGGGAGCGCACGTTCATCTGACTTTTCTAGTGGCTCCAACGGACTGGAAGGGGAAGCATGCAGCTTCCTAAGACGTTAAAGGTGCTCCTGGTAGTCCTCTGTTTGGTGTGTAACACCCCGCCTCCTTTATGGTCACTCTCAAAGGGAATGCCTTAACTTCGGTGGAGCGTTTTAAGGTACAAGATACTAATAAATTACAAGACAGAAAATTTATGCAGTAGAAAAAGATCAATATTATTTCATGAGTACTTGTTCAACACAACAATTCAACAACTGTTACAACCTTCCAAATTATTACAACTTTTCATTTGTCTTGAAAACATAAAGAAGCAATACTGAAAATAAAATGACATAAATCCCTAATAAGTGTTTGACCATAGCCATAGCTCAAAACGGAAAGTCCAAGCCTTACATCTACGGTCTTCAAGCTTTGGCTAACCTAGACTAAGCAGAAGTGTTTCCTCCCTGCGGACCGGGGAGGGGGGAACGGAAGAAAAGAAACGAAAGGAAAATGGGTCAGACATAAGTCTGGTAAGCGCAGTTATTTAATAGCATGTAAACAAGTAAAAGACTATGACATGAATAAACTGAACTTAGAATGATACCACAAGGATAGGGTAGTCCTAAAATGAGGTAAAGTAAGATTTAACTAGATTTGGCTATCACACCCACTTTTACTTCTCTACACCCACTAAGAGTTGTTTAACTAGCAATGTATGTTCATGATAAAGTGATCCCATTCATGTATTGATCGGCTCCTACTCGCATTCATGTATTCCCGGTGTCATGCGGCCCCACGTGATTTTTAAGTACTTGTGCTGGTTCCAGTATAGGATGTATCAAGTCCTATAATGGCAACCCTGACACGATTCAAAGATGCACAAGTGTACGCCTGATGCCTAGTGCCTTCTTTTTCCACTTCGGATCCCGTGCACGCCCGTACTCCGTCGAAACCTATACTGACGCACCTAACCGCTGCCCTTTTGACCGCTTATATTCAGCCCAGTAATCGTGCCCCACCCTGCCTAGTTCAGGGTACCTTGATACATCCATGTGGGTTACTACTGAAACGGGTCCCCATTACTAGGGTTTTTCTAGTCAACATGCTAAGTTGGTTAAGTGTCCTTGGTTTGACTTAACCCCTATCAATCTTGTCTAGTTAACATGTTAAGTTGGTTAAGTGTTTCCTCAATTACTTAACCCTACCAATCTTGTCATGTTAACATGTTAAGTTGGTTAAGTGTTCCCTTAATTACTTAACCTCATCATTTCTAGCTTGGATGTTCATAAGCTTTAATTAATTAATTAATTAAAGCACCAACCACTCACATTAGACAGGTATTGTTATGGTTATTGGATGTGCTGGTCGGTTCCGGGCAATTTTACACCACAACTCAGTCTAACCTCGAGTCTTTCTGGGCTTGATGCACTAACCTCTCACATTAGAACGGTATTGTTGTGGTTATTGGATGTGTCGGTCGGTTCCGGGTAGGTTTACACCACAACTCAGTCTAATCTCGGGTTAGGCATATTCAACTTTTACATTTTATATATGTGAATTTCCTACAAGTGTTTCATGTCACATATTTTAATTATGTTCAAGACTAATGGTATAAATTATACAATTCATGGCCTTAACCATTTACATGGTTTTGGGCCCACCTACATTATTAACATGTTTTGATTTAATAACTATCCCAACGTCCCGCATATTAGCCTAATTTATAGACAAGAGGTAAAGAAAGGAACATGCATAATATAGATTCAACTAAACATTTAAATTTTGCATAAAACTTTATTCATATAATTTAACATGTCACATGAACTTGCATATAATTTAGACTTCGATAATCATAAGCCTAAAACATGTTATTATGTAGATCTAGGCATATGTGAACATAACCTCAATTATAAACTAGCATATGACATAATCATGACATGTCCAATCCTAAGGCATGTATAATTTTAACATTAACATATAGGTGTGAACTAGATCTAACAAGGTGAACTTGCATAAGTCCACTTTACAAACATGCATATAAATATAGATCTAGTTTTGGATCTAACATGTAACTTTCATATGAACATATGTATAATTAGATCGTGACTTGGATCTATCATAAAACATATAACTTGCATTAATCATATGAACCTAGATAGATCTTGACATGGATCCAACATAAAACTTGTAACTTGCATATGAACATATGAACATATATATAGGAATATGGATCTAACATAAAGCATATGAATATATATATATATATATATATATATATATATATATGTAGATCTTGACTTGGATCTAACATAATACATACAACTTCCATTAATCATATAAACATATATATGTAGATCTTAACATGAAACATGTAACTTGCATATGATATTGATAGTTTCATTCTCAATCTTTAATAGATCCAGCACCAAGTCCAAGTAGCCACAAACATTCCAAGACAATTCATGATAAAATCATCACAAGAAACAAACATGAATTAGCATCTTCAATATTATACAACATGGTATAATTCTATTTTTCCCTTTATTTCAAATCACGTCTTAAATTTATTTACATCTAAAAGATAACTACACTTACAAAAGACAATCTTGATTTCTGGAATCTGTATTCTGAAGTTGAAATGCTTGCCTTTGATATAGACAATCGTTGTTTTAGTTTAATTTTGATTTGATTTGGTTTGTCTCTTTTAATTTTCTTCATGTTGAACGGCGGCTACTCGAGGTTGTCCAACGGTAGCATAACGGCTCTTGGTTTGATTTTTAATATGATTTAGGGTTGAGGTACCAGGTTGCTTATATAGAAGTTTGATTTAATAGGAACCATCAGATTAACCTGTAGCAAATCAAAGCCATTCAGACAAGATAGAATAGCCACATCAGCCCTAATGACTCAGCAAGGAGTCCATCAGAACCAATCAGATGCCACATCTGCCTTAGAGCGAATCGGCCAACGGGTTGACATCCAAACACCCTGAATCAACCCCTAGTCGACCCAGCAGGGCTTGGGTCGACCTCAAAAATGGGCCGGTTCGGTTATTCCCCCTCCCGATTCGCTATTTTGAACTTTTTTGCATATTTATTTATTTAATTTATATATATATATATATATACATATATTTTTCTCATATGCATACAAACTTCTAGGCTTAATAACTTCTTCATAAGGTATCCGTTTTATGCAAACCAAATGTATATCTTGATCAAAATTTTGAGACGAACGTAATAGCGCAACCCATTTCACTTAATTCTTCTTCTAAAAATTAAATGTTCTTGAATTTGTTAATTTTAATATTCTCAGAGAATTCGGGGTGTTACATTCTCCCCTCCTTAAAGGATTTCATCCCCGAAATCTTCAAGATGAATTCATCTTAACATCTAATCATCCATCTACTCATCCATCATCCACAAGCATCCATTGTCCTTAAAAGACTTCTAATTCCATATGAACATATGCAGAGTGTGTGTGTATATGTCTCTTATCTGGTGCAAAATCAGGCGGTCTACTGATCCAGTTGACCTCCTTAATGCGAATCATGAGAGTTCCATGAGTCCATTATGTATGCAATTTTTCCTATTCATAATTCTACATGAGTGCATAATCATTCATACAAATGCAACGTCCATATGATAACACATCAAGTTTCAATCCATATACAATTTCATGCGTTCATATGCAAATGCAATATGAAAGTGATTGAGCCGATCTAGATCCTAGTGTGTATGTGCATATGCATCCACGAGCAATCACTAGCAACAACTTGCAACCACTTTGCAACCATCAACCATAACATGTTTCAAATACATGTTTACATCCACTGATTTCTACTAAGGATCAAGAAATAGGACCGAGAAGATAACTAAGCATGAATAAACTTATGGTAAATGACAGATCAAAGATGTACCCTCAAAAAGATAAGGGTAGGTTGCGCGTATCTTGCTTTCGGTCTCCCAAGTCGCGTCTTCTTCATTGTCACTCCATTGTACTTTAACAAGCATGACTTCACGGTTGCGTAGCTTTTTGACTTCCATTCCCAAGATACGAGTTGGGATTCTTCTCACTATTGCTTCTCGTTCCACTTCTGCCTCTTCTAGTGACTTTGGTTCCACCACTTCCGCAGACTTATGTAAGCACTTCCGTAGGTGAGAAACATGAAAAACATTGTGAACTCCAGCCAACTTTTCAGGTAGCTCTAATCTGTAGGCCATCGTCCCAATTCTTTCAATGATAGGAAATGGTCCTATGAATCTAGGTGCCAATTTCCCTTTGGATCCAAAGCGAACAACATTCCTCAATGGAGATACTTTAAGGAACACTCTGTCTCCAACCTCAAACTCATGGTCGGTCCTTCTTTTATCTACATAGGACTTCTGTCTATCTTGAGCAGTCTTCATTCGTCTTCTTATTAGGTCCACCTTTTCTAAGGTTTCCCTAATCATGTCTGGCCCAAGTATAAGCTTATCTATGGATTCCCACCAACAGGTTGGTGATCGATACGGTCTCCCGTAAAAGGCTTCAAAGGGTGCCATGCCTGTTGTAGCTTGGTAGCTATTGTTGTAGGCGAACTCCACCAAAGGGAGATGATCTTCCCATGTCCCTCCAAAGTCAAGAACACACGATCTCAAGAGGTCTTCTAAGGCTCTATTCACCCTTTCCATCTGTCCAACAGTTTGGGGGTGGTAGGCCGTGCTTAAACATAGTTGTTTTCCTACAACCTCTTGCAAACCCTTCTAGAACTTGCTTGTAAAGATAGGGTCTCGATCGCTTACTATGCCCGAAGGTATCCCATGCAGTCGAACTATCCTTTAAGATATAGAGATGCTAGAGATGAGGCAGTCCTTCTACTTTTGACAGGTATAAAGTGAGCGCTTTTTGTGAGCTGGTCCACTATTACCCAAATACTGGTATTGCCCCTTCTTGACCTAGGCAACCCATCAAAAAGTCCATCGAAATGCTATCCCATTTCCACTGTGGGACCTCTAGAGGATGAAGCAAACCACCAGGCTTCTTCTGCTCTGCCTTGACCTGCTGGCATATCATGCACTGAGAAACAAATTTAGCTACGTCCCTCTTCATGCCATTCCAAAAGAAAACTCTTTTGATGTCTTTATACATTTTGTCTCCGCCTGGGTGTATGGTCAGCTTTGAATGGTGTGCTTCTTCTAGAACCGTTTTCACTAAATCTCTTACTTGTGGGACGCATAGCCTTCCATGCCATCTCAACCATCCCTTATCATCGATGGAGTATTTATTGATGTGACTCAAAGTCTCACCCCTAATCAGCTTATCTATCACATCTACTAACTGAGGGTCCTCACGTTGTGCGGTTCCTATTCAGTGAAAAAGTGTAGGTCGCACTTCCAGTGTTGCTAACAAGCCAGGTACAAATTCAGAGGAGAGTCTAAAGTCAAAGTTGTCTATTCACTCCAAGCTTTGCCTTTCTACGACGAGAGGGCTTAAGGTCATCTTCTTTCTACTAAGAGCGTCTGCTACCACATTGCCCTTGCCAGGAGTATAGGAAATCTCAAAATCATATGAGGCAAGAAACTCCATCCATCTTTGCTGCCTCAAGTTGAGATCTTTCTGCGAGAAAAGGTACTTCAACGATTTATGGTCAGTAAACAATTCAAACTTCTCACCTAGGAGATAATGGCGTCAAGACTTAAGAGCGAAAACGATGGCAGCCAATTCTAGGTCGTGGGTTGGGTAGTTTTTCTCATGTACTTTCAACTGCCTTCCACCATAAGCTACTACCTTCCCTTCTTTCATCAAGACAACGCCTAATCCTGTACTGCATGCATCCATGCATACGGTAAACATCTTGCTCCCATCAGGCAATGTCAGAACTGGGGATGTTGTTAGAGCCCTTTTCAAGCATTGGAAAGCAATATCACAATCCAAATCCCAAGCGAAAACTAGGTTCTTCTTTGTCAACCTTGTAAGTGGAACTGATATTTTCACAAAGTCTTTGATGAACTTCCGGTAAAACCCTGATAGCCCGAGAAAGCTTCAGACTTCAGTTGCATTTCGTGGAATCTTCCAATCTTGCACAGCAACCACTTTTGCGGGGTCCACGGCTAACCCCTCTTTGGACACCACATGTCCAAGGAATCTAACTTCTTCTCTCCAGAAATGGCATTTGGAGAATTTGGCTTTCAACTGATATGAACGGAGAGTATCCGTGACTTCCCTTAAGTGCCGAGCATTCTCTTCCTCACTCTTCGAGAAGATCAAAATATCGTCCACGAAGACCACCACAAACTTATAAAGGAATTCCCGGAACGCCCTGCTCATCAAGTCTGCAAAATAGGCAGGTGCATTTTTCAAGCCGAAAGGCTTGACAAGCCACTCAAAGAAACCATCCGGGGTCCTAAATGAGATCTTGTCAATGCTATCCTCAGCCACTCTTAGCTGATGAAACCTGGTAGCCAGATCTAGTTGGGAGAAAACGGATGCACCTACGAGCCAATCAAACAGAACGTCAATTCTTGGGAGTGGGTGCCTATTGTTCTTGGTTAGCTTGTTCAGCTCCCTATAATCCACGCATAGGTGGAGTGAACCAACAGATTTGGTAGCGAACACTACTGGAGCACCCCATTCAGAAATATTCCGTCTTATGAACCCTTTTCAAGCAGCTCTTTAACTTGCTTGCTGAGTTCTTTTTTCTCCCTTGGAGCCATGTGTCTAATGGGTAAAGCAACGGGTTTTGCATTTTCAACGAGGTATATGCGGAAGTCTATATACCGCTTCGGAGGTAAGCCCTTTACCTCTTCAAACACATCCGAGTATTCACGGACCACTCTAACAGACTGCAAATTCTCAATAGACGCATCAAGAGATTCTAGATAACTTAGCATAACAGAATTCATGGGATTACAAGAGATTTCGAGAGTGTTACCGAGGTGAGTCATGAGTCTAACCACTATCTTTTCACAATCAAGGACGGCACCATTACTGCATAGCCAGTCCATGCCTAGAATCAGCCCATAGCCCGTGAAGCCCAAAACATAAGCATTACATTTAAACCCAACGCTTAAAATAGAGATTTCCAAATCCAAAAAAATCATTGACAAATAAACTGAGCCCCCAATTGGATTTGAAACAACCAAGGGATCCTCTACTATATGGGTGTCTAGGTGCAGAGATTCAACTAAAGCAGTAGATATAAAAGAGTGCGATGCGCTAGAATCAAAGAGAGTACGAACAGGATTATCAAACAGATAAACTAAACTCTCAGCAGAAATATGTCTACCTCATTCCTGCAGAGGTGCATCGAGAGCATGAACCTGCCCTCCAGAAGATAATCCAGTCCTCCATCCTTGCCCTTGCCTTTTTGGGCAGTCCTTAGACAAGTGTCCAGTATCCCCGCACTGGAAACAAGCGCCCAATTTCCTCTTTTTCTTTCTACAGTCCCTAGCCAAGTGTCCAGGTATCCGACAGAAATTTCACTTCATCTTCTTACGGGATTTATTATCCTTCCCGCCTTTCTTGGGGTCCGTCTTCTTGTTCTGAGATCCATCTCCTTTCTTGTTTTGAGGCTTTTCCTTCTTCACCTCCTTCTTGCCATCTTTGTTCTCCTCTTGCAACAGAGCAATGTCCACCAGTCTCTCGTAAGTTGCTCCTATATGTATATGGGACATTGCCAAACCTTGCAGTGGCTCATTCAGTCCTTTGGCAAAGCGGAGAGCCTTCTTGTGTGGAGTGTTTACTAACTCCAGTCCAAATCGTGCAAGCTGGTTGAATTTATTGACGTATTCTTTGACCGATAAGCTGCCCTGTTTAAGTGATAGGAACTTCTCCATTTGCAGACTCTGCTTAGCTTGTGAGAGGAACTTCATTTCAAATCTCGCCCTGAAGTCCTCCCAAGTCTCTATCGGTCTTTCAGCATTAGTGACTTCCCACCAGAAGGAGGCCTCGTCTTTGAGCAACCACACCATCAACTGTAGTTTCCGCCTCTCATCTACTTCAAAGATAATGAATAAGTCCTCAGTCTCCTTGAGCCAGTTTCTGGCTTCCACGAATGATTTGCTCCTCTTAAAGTCTTTTCCACCCATGGATCTAAAGTCTCTACAGATCTTTGAGAAAGCATTTCCTCTCGGAGGAGGAGGAGAAGGAGCAGCAGCTGGGGGAGGAGGAATGTCTGCTGCGCCCGCGTCATTGGCCCTAGCTTCTAGGTATCTCCTGAACTAGTCAGGTATCGGTACACCTTATGGAAGGTTAAGATCCCTAGACATGCTAAAACAAAAAGGAAAGATTCGAAACGAAAGATAGAAAGATAATGCTTATGGCTTTGGGGATTATGCCTTTTCAAATTAACACTTTTTCTTGAAAATGCTTCTTTATGACTTCTTTTTGAAAAATAGTTTCAAAAATTTTATCTGATCTGGTAACCTTCAGCTCTGATACCAAGTGTAACACCCCACCTCCGTTAATGTCACTCTCAAAGGGAATGCCTTAACTTCGGTGGAGCGTTTTAAGGTACAAGATACTAATAAATTACAAGACAGAAAATTTATGCAGTGGAAAAAGATCAATATTATTTCATAAATACTTGTTCAACACAACAATTCAACAACTATTTCAACCTTCCAAATTATTACAACTTTTCATCTGTCCTGAAAACATAAAGAAGAAATACTGAAAATAAAATGACATAAATCCCCAATAAGTGCTTGACCATAGCCATAGATCAAAAAGGAAAGTCCAAGCCTTACATCTACGGTCTTCAAGCTTTGGCTAACCTAGACTAAGCAGAAGTGTTTCCTCCCTACGGCCCTTGGGGGGAGGGGGAAATGGAAGAAAAGAAGCGAAAGGAAAATGGGTCAGACACAAGTCTGGTAAGCCCAGTTATTTAATAGCATGTAAACAAGTAAAAGACTATGACATGAATAAACTGAACTTAGAATGATACCACAAGGATAGGGTAGTCCGAAAACAAGGTAAAGTAAGATTTAACTAGATTTGGCTATCGCACCCACTTTTACTTCTCTGCACCCACTAAGAGCTGTTTAACTAGCAATGTATGGTTCATGATAAAGTGATCCGATTCATGTATTGATCGGTTCCTACTCGCATTCATATATTCCCAGTGTCTTGCGGCTCTACGTGATTTTTAAGTACTTGTGCTGGTTCCTGTATAGGGTGTATCAAGTCCTATAATGGCAACCCTGACACGATTCAAAGATGCACAAGTGTACGCCTGGTGCCCAGTGCCTGATTTTTCCACTCCGGATCCCTTGCACGTCCGTACTCCGTCGAAACCTACACTGACGCACCTAACCACCTCGCTTTTGACCGCTTATATTAAGCCCAGTAATCATGTCCCACCCTGCCTAGTTCAGGGTACCTTGATACATCCATGTGGGTTACTACTGAAACGGGTCCCCATTACTAGGGTTTTTCTAGTCAACATGCTAAATTGGTTAAATGTCCTTAGTTTGACTTAACCCCTATCAATCTTGTCTAGTTAACATGTTAAGTTGGTTAAGTGTTTCCTCAATTACTTAACCCCACCAATCTTGTCTTGTTAACATGTTAAGTTGGTTAAGTGTTCCATTAATTACTCAACCTCACCATTTCTAGCTTGATTGTTCATGAGCTTTAATTAGTTAATTAAAGCACCAACCACTCACATTAGACGGGTATTGTTGTGGTTACTGGATGTGCCGGTCGGTTCCGGGCAGTTTTACACCACAACTCAGTCTAACCTCGGGTCTTTCTGGGCTTGATGCACTAACCTCTCACATTAGACAGGTATTGTTGTGGTTACTGGATGTGCTGGTCAGTTCTGGTCAGGTTTACACCGCAACTCATTCTAACCTCGGGTTAGGCATATTCATCTTTTACATTTTATATATGTGAATTTTCTACAAGTGTTTCCTGTCACATATTTTAATTATGTTCAAGACTAATGGTATAAATTATACCATTCTTGGCCTTAACCATTTACATGGTTTTGGGCCCACCTACATTATTACCATGTTTTAATTTGATAACTATCCCAACGTTACCCCCGTTTGTTCGTTCGTATTAATCACATAAAGTCATTGGGCCCACATATTAGCCCAATTTATAAACAAGAGGTAAGAAGGGAACTTGCATAATATAGATTCAACCAAACATGTAAATTTTGCATATAACTTTATTCATATAATTTAACATGTCACATGAACTTGCATATAATTTAGACTTCGATAATCATAATCCTAAAACATGTTAATATGTAGATCTAGGCATATGTGAACATAACCTCAATTATAAACTAGCATATGACATAATCATGACATGTCCAATCCCAAGGCATGTATAATTTTAACATTAACATACAGGTGTGAACTAGATCTAACAAGGTGAACTTGCATAAGTCCACTTTACAGACATGCATATAAATATAGATCTAGTTTTGGATCTAACATGTAACTTGCATATGAACTTATGTATAATTAGATCGTGACTTGGATCTATCATAAAACATATAACTTGCATTAATCATATGAACCTAGATAGATCTTGACATGGATCCAACATAAAACTTGTAACTTGCATATGAACATATGAACATATATATAGGCATACAGATCTAACATAAAGCATACGAATATACATACATGTAGATCTTGACTTGGATCTAACATAATACATACAACTTGCATTAATCATATAAACATATAAATGTAGACCTTAACATGAAACATGTAACTTGCATATGATATTGATAGTTTCATTCTCAATCCTTAATAGATCCAACACCAAGTCCAATAAGCCACAAACATTCCAAGACAATTCATGATAAAATCATCACAAGAAACAAACATGAATTAACATCGTCAATTTTATACAACATGGTATAATTCTGTTTTTCACTTTATATCAAATCACGTCTTAAATTTATTTACATCTAAAAGATAACTACACTTACAAAAGACAATCTTGATTTCTGGAATATGTATTATGAAGTTGAAATGCTCGCCTTTGATGTAGACAATCGTTGTTTTAGTTTAATTTTGATTTGATTTGGTTTGTCTCTTTTAATTTTCTTCAAGTTGAACGGCCGCTACTCTAGGTTGTTCAACGACAGCATGATGGCTCTTGGTTTGATTTTTAATATGATTTAGGGTTGAGGTATTAGGTTGCTTATTTAGAAGTTTGATTTAATAGGAACTGTCAGATTTACCTAGAGTAAATCAAAGCCATTCAGACAAGATAGAATAGCCACATCAGCCCTAATGACTCAGTAAGGATTCCATCAGAACCAATCAGATGTCACATCTGCCTTAGAGCGAATCGGCCCATGGGTTGACAGCCAAACACCCTGAATCAACCCCTAGTCGACCCAATAGGACTCAGGTCGACCTCAAAAATGGGCCGGTTTGGTATTCCCCCTCCTGGTTTGCTGTTTTGATCTTTTTTGCATATTTATTTATTTAATTTTTATATATATCTATATATATTTTTCTCATATGCATACAAACTTCAAGGCTTAATAACTTCTTCATAAGGTATCCGTTTTATGCAAACCAAATGTCTATCTTGACCAAAATTCTGAGACGAACGTAATAGCGCAACCCATTTTACTTAATTCTTCTACTAAAAATTAAGTGTTCTTGAATTTGTTAATTCTAATATTCTCAGAAAATTCGAGATGTTACATGGTGGCTGATGTTTAAGTTTGTGCCAGCAGAGGTTGCGTCTGCGCGTACTACTAGGTGGGTGGGCCTTGACTGCAAGAATAACTTGGCAGTCAGAATGTTGTACGCGGTGACGGAAAAGGTGATTCGGTGGCTTCCTCAACGGAGGCGGAGGGTCGGGACCAACAAGGATAGTAGGTCGTCGAGTTCCTATCATCGGCAGCCAGGAGGATGCGGAAAGATAAGAGCTATACCCAAGATACCATTAACCATTCGCTATCGTGGGACGGTGGTTGAGGGGAGACGCCACATGGATGTTTAGATTGTTTCCTTAGGGGTTTGTCGCTTAGCTCTTATTGTCTTTACTAGTTGAGGCAGGGGATGAGGTGGGGCCATAGCCACCATATAAAACATACCCTAGGGATATTTGTATGAGAGGATCTTAAAGGCGGGCCTGCACAAATATGAGGAAAGCTCCCAACCAAGTTCTGTTTTTCTTGTGTAGCCCTACCACGGAACTCGGGCATGCGCATGATAGATGTGCGGGTTAGGCATCGAATATGTTTGACGATACATACGTGGGAAATTCTAGATATATGAATGTCTGCTTTGGGTGGTGTAACGTAGACTCTGGGGCATTACTCGAAGGATTTTAACTCGATGAAAAGTTTGAGGATAGCAGTCAGTACGCTTACGTATTATAGCGACAGTGGTTCTATGCGGATGTAGCGTTTTTATATATGTAAAGAGATATGTACGTTACTATGGCATAGGATGAGGGACTGCGCACATAAATGTGGTGTTACGGAGGAGACCGTCCGAGTGGGGTACCATGGGGTGTACCTTAGTTTAGGGGTAGCCACATATACATTATATTAGGTTAATCTACTAGGGAGTAGATGGGTGTAACGTTTGTGTGTAAGCCTTGAGTGCTAATAACACTGATAACCTAATAAAAAAGAAATGTGATTGAATGGTATATGTAGGATTATCCAGAAGTGTAATTTAACTCCAGTCACTAGAACTTGTGTTCTGACCCCCCTCCTCATAACATTCGTAGGTTAGGTTCATGATAGACTGTATAGCTTTGGATGCTGGTTTAGCAGTATTGTTATTAAGGTAGAGCTATGTTTTAATTACATTATATTTTATTCATTCCGCTATGAGATATTTTCCAAACTCTGACATATTTTTTGTCTCTGTCTTTTCTGCGGTATACTAAGGTATACCAACTCGGGTTTTGATGGACTGGTTTTTTGGAAAAAAAATTGGTCCATCAGAATTCGGGTTGTTACAAACCACGTCTGTTAGAATCATATTTGTGAACGTAGCGAGATTTCAAATTTTGTAATTTTTGGAGTTTGTATGTGGTCATGGCAAATTAAAATACATGTTGAAATTCAATATTGAACGGTATATTGATTTATATTTTAATATTAAGAAAAACTGATTGAATCCATTGAATCGACTTCTGAAACCTATTCGATTGTTTTTGGAATATGGGTATTTGGTTAGGGATGTCAGTCGTTGGAGTTCATTTGGAGTTCGTAGCGACTTCATAAAGAAGTAATAAGTGAATTAATTAATAATATAATAAGGGTATAAATACTCTTACTTTGCTCAAACCCTATCGCAAATTAGGGCAGCTGCCACTTCTTCCATCAATGGCAAAAAATGTTCAGATTTCTTCCATTAATCACATGCAATCCACTTCGAATTAGACCCTGATTTCCAAATGAAAGTTGTAGATATTCCTATGCTCTTTGTATCTAAGTTAAGATCATATTTCGTGTAGTATTTCACTCGAATTTTCGAGCTCCAAGGGGCCATGTTCGCCGGCCATTTTTGCGCCCTAGGGACGTGCGAGTGGAGCATGGTTCATGGCGGTGGAAGGAGGTGCCAAGGCACACGACATGGTGGTGTTTGATCGTCTCCTGAAGGTTGCGTGGATGGTGCAATTTTTGGATGGGGGCTGCGTGTTTTAGGTTCGTGGAATTTAGTAGCCAACGTGACGAAGGAAAGAATAAGGGAAAGATTAGTTTAAGTAAAGTAATTAGTCTTTTTTATTATCTTAATTTATTATATTTATGTAATTAAAAGTTTAAACTCTTATAACTTGTGCAAATGGAAATAGAATTGGATAAAATTAGATGCGTTGGAACAGTGACGATGAAGGCTTTGCAATGAAAGCAATTTGGACAGAAACGGAGCTAGTTACAATTTTTGGTCAAATTAAACACCCAGTTTAATTTAACTAAAAAAATCGTTGTTTAATGATTTCAAACCGATCAATGTGAGAACTCTCTCACTCAACTTTTTTTTACCGTTATTAAAATCATATAAATATGTATTGATTGTTTGTCATTGCAATGTTTGCTTCATGGTTGATGGGTGATATTTACAGTTATTTTTGTTTATATTATTTAACTATGAATATAAGCGTTGACAACGGAAAACACTTATATTTTAAATATTGTTTGATGGATGATAGTTGATATGGATGTTATTGATGCGTGAAATCAAATGTTGTGTGAAATCCGTATAAATTGAATTATATGCTAATTTTTGAATCTCTTTCAAATTTGGAATTTAATTTGAATATTCATTAATAAAATATCCGGTGAAAATGAAAATTTGAATTTGATGTCCGATTTTGGATGGACATGAAGTTTATAAAATTATGATGAATATTCATAACTGAAGTGAATGGATTTGAATTAATTTTCATCTGGTTATGGTTTATTCAAGATTATTTTTAAATGAATAGTAATTTCAAAATGTGAATTCGAGTTAGGTATGTAAACAACGTTTTTAACTCGAATGGATTTTCTCAATGATCTTTTTTATTTTTATAATGGATGTCGGAAAAGTTTAGATTTCAAAATCTGATATCTTGAAAAATATTATTATTTTAATATTGTAATAATATTGGGTATTCAATTTTAATTTAAAATTGAATTGAAGTTTGTATTGTTTTTAAAATGAGTTTATAGACGTTTTATAAAATACGTTTTCGACGAAGTTTATTTAAGTGGTTCGAATTGGACGAGTCAAGGAGCAACCGTTCACAAATTTCGACCGTTAACTTCAAATTGGCATACCGGGAGATCCGAATATCAGCTTTTCCCTAAATGAAAAATGTTGGGTCCAAAATGAAAAATCTTTCATATAGAATAAAAAGTTTTAAAATCTAATGGTTAGATTTTGAGACAAATTCAAATCGAATTCGAATAAAACAATGCCAGTGTTGTAAATGACTTAAAATGGATTTTTAACGAATCGAGTTATTTTTAAATTATTAAAAATAGGGATTATTTTTGATAAATCATTAAAAATGATTTAAAAGTGATTTGGACTAAATATATATAGTTCTAGATAGTAGAAAGCTATTCGGATATTTCGAAATTGGATTTCGTAATTATATGGATATTGTTTTGAGGAATTTGGAAGATATCGATGTCGTTATTCCCGGTACGGTATATGTTGGTTTCAATATTTGATATTGAATATATGTCGTTACCATTTCTATTCAAAGCCTGTATTTGGTATCAAATTGGATTTTGGGGTTTGTTGTGAATGGCGTCTTTAATAACATTGTTCTTAAACCTAGTTATAAATAAAGTTTATGGAATAAATCTTTTAATTATGAATTAATGGAGTTTTCCAAGCAAAGTTTCCCAATTTAATAAATTAAATTGGAACTGAATGGAAATCGATTTGGTGATAATCAAGATGAACCTCCGTTGTAACACCCCGTACTTTCGGTGAACGTCAAAGTAACAAATCAAAGTATACTTAATTTTTAAAAGAAGAATTAAGGGAAACGGTTTACGCCATTGCCTTCGTCTCAGAATTCTGCTTGAGATAGAGTCCGAGTTTGCGTAAATCAGACTACGTATGAGGAAGTTATGGCACTTAGAAATTTCAGAAATTTAAAAATAAAAACCAGTCCGAATTCAAATTTAAAGTTTCGAAATTCAAATCACACCCCCGAGATGGGCGGGAAATTTCCCGCCCAGGACCCAGGTTGACCAGGGGATCGATCTGGGTAGAACAGGTCGACCATGGGGTCGACCTGGGGGTCGACCTCCCCCCTTTACCAGATCTGTGGACAGATTCGTTTTTCTGCATTTAGACGCCCGCTCTGACCAGATTCGTTGCTCCTAAGCTATTTAAACACCCCCATACCTCACTTTCTCTCCACACAACTTCATTACGACTATACTCTACCCTAATTCATATCAAAATAAATCTAAGATGGGGTTATGCTGCTCAAGTCCTTCGTAGAAATCAAGTTTAGAATTCTAGTAGAGATTCAAAAGCTAATTCAATGACTTCAACAACTATTTCTAAGAATCAAATCAAATCTAAATTAGAAGAACAAATAGTCTACTTCAAGGGCGAGCTATTCAGTTTCAGAATACAGATCCCAGAATTCAAGACTGTTCTGTAATTTGTAAGTTCACGTTACTTTCAGAAATAAAAGTTAATTATGATTCTGACATTGTAATAAATATGGATCTGAGATTATGCCTATTTCTATCTGTCTTTCTATATCCTTTGGATCTATCTCATTTATAATATTATGTCTATTCTTTGTCTCTTCTTTCCTTCTTCCCTTTTTGTTTTATAGCCAGGCTACTGCGAGCCTGAGCCAGATCTCATAAGAGATGAACGTACGTTGGAAATAAAATTGGGCATAATGTATGATTTGGACATGACTAGGGCCAAAAATTGGGTTAAGTATTAAATTGTGTATAATTGGGTGTAAATGAGTTGTAACTGATTTGAGGACATAACACATGTTGTACTCAAAACATAAAGTGTATCGAACATATGACTTGAGATTTGAGGCATAAAGTATTGGACATATGATTTGAGTTTTGAGGCATAAAATATTGGACATATGACTTGAGATTTGAGACATAAAGTATTGGACATATGACTTGGGATTTGGGGTGTAAATTGAACTGTAAATATGTGGCATAATACATGTTGTGGTTTAAGATCTAAAATTGATATATATATATACATATATATATATATATACACATATATATATATATATACATATATATATATATACATATATATATATATACATATATATATATATATATATGATAGTTTATGATTTGGAAGAAGAAGATTAGGATGTATAGTGATGTATGGCTTAGGCATGAAAACAAGATTTGCCTTTGTTTTGTAAGTCGGTTACTTTTTAGATATATGATAGTTTATGATTTGGAAGAAGAAGATTAGGATGTATAGTGATGTATGGCTTAGGCATGAAAACAAGATTTGCCTTTGTTTTGTAAGTCGGTTACTTTTTAGATTTGAACTCCTAAATCTAATTATGATATGTAATAAAATGGATATGAGAATATGCCTAATGTAAGCTATCCTTTCATTGAAATCTGTGCTTGAGTATCTTTGGGGATCATTTTTGACTATGAAACTGGTCCAATCATATCTATCCTTGTTGTATATCGGAATTGTAATCCTTTTTAAGTTCATGATATAGTTCTTATCATATCTATATGCCTACGATGTATTCCTTGCAAAACTTGTCTTTTTAGTACATCAGGTTTATTGGACCAGCAGTTCTTATCATCATACGACTGCTTATCCTTATGATGTTCCATCTTGCTTCTCCCCTTAGATTATGAATCTTGAGTTGAATCTCGAAATACGTACGTTATGAATGCGGGGGAAATTGGGTATAACACGAAATTGACATTATTTGGCATAGTTTGGAGCATGTAACATGGCATAACTGTTAAGATGCAACTCGACATGAATTATGGAACATGTAATAGGACATATTGAACCTAGAATTGGCATGAACGACAAAGTAGGAACTTGGCATATAAATCAAGTTTCGGGCAAAATTGTAATTGTTGCGAATTTGGGGTAACTTGAGCATTAAATCTTGATTGGGTGTAAAATGTAACATGACTAGTTTTGGTGAATTTGGTAATTAGCATGTAAAATCTAGATTTGGGTATACAGGGTAAATGTGTAAATTAAAGATGAACATGCCTAACCCGAGGATAGATTGAGTTGTGGTGTAAAACTGCCCGGAACCGCCCAGCACATCTAGTAACCACAACAACACCTATCTAATGTAAGAGGTTAGTGCATCATGCCCAAGAAAAATTGAGGTTAGATTGAGTTGTGGTGTAAAACTGCTCGGAACCGCCCGACACATCCAGTAACCGCAACAACACATATCTAATATGAGAGGTTTGTGCATTAATAAATCAATTAATGCTAATGAACAAGATGAATGAGTAGGGTTAAGTTCATAGGAACACTTAACCAATATAACATGGATGACTAGGGTTAAGTAATGAGAAACACTTAACCAATATGACAAGATGGATGACTAGGGTTAAGTTAATAGGAAACACTTAACCGGTATAGCATGATAAATGGAAAGGGTTAAGTTAACACTTAACAAATATAACTTGGTTTGTTGTAGGGTTAAATTAACACAAGAAGGCGACACTTAACCAAAGTAACATCACATGATGAGTAGGTGGGTTAAGTCAACTTGAATTTACTAATGACACTTAACCAATACAACAAGACGAACACCTGGGGTTAAGTAGCAAGAAACACTTGACCAATATAACTTGATGAACGAACGGTGTTAAGTTAATAGGAAACACTTAACCAATCTAACATGATAAGTGAGAAAGGTTAAGTTAATAAGAAACACTTAACCAACATGACACGATGAATGGGTGGGTTAAGTTAACATGAATGGACGACACTTAACCAATATGACATAATGTGCGGGAGGGTTAAGTACATATCGGGTTGGTGGGTAATATTACTACATATAGGCCCACAAAACTTAACCGTTAAATAAATATGCTTGAATCGATGGGAGGGTTAAGTACATCTCGTGCAGGTGGGTAATATTAGTACATATAGGCCCACACAACTTAACCGTTATGAAAACATGCTAGAATGGGTGGGAGGGTTAAGTACATCTCGTGTAGGTGGGTAATATTTGTATATATAGGCCCACAAACTTAACTAGCAGGAAACCCTAGTAACGGGGACCCATTTCAGCAGTAACCCACATAGATGTATCATGGTACCCTAAAACTAGGCAGGGTGGGGCACGATTACTGGGCTGATTATAAGCGGTCAAAACAGCGGTAGGGGGTACTTCAGTGTAGGTTCCAACGGTTTATGGGCGTACACGTACTCTAGAGTGGGAAAAAGCAGGCATTGAGTACCAGTAGTTATACGCTATGCATCTTGAATCGTGTCGGGTCGCTATCATAAGGATTGATACACCTTATGGTGGGACCAGCATAGGGTATCTACACGCAAGAGAGGGCCAATTAACATAGACACATGGAACATGAATACAAGTAAGGGAGCCGATTGATAGGGTAGTAAGGGTACATCTAACATGTTCATAGCGATTAGGCTGATTGAGGTGGAATCCTTACGATAGATGTACACCTGAAGGCTACCACCATTACGGGGATTGGGATCACGTTATCATTTTATACAGATTACTAGTTGGGACACTAGTTAGGCGGTGCAGAGATAGATATAGAAATCAGAATAACAAAGTAGTAGCGAAGCAAAGAAAGAGTAGAAGTGCATTCAGTTTATCTTGCCTTATTATACCTTATCCTTATCCTATGTTATCATGTTATCCCTGTTATCACGGTATTGTCATATATTCAGTTTATTCATGTCAAAATGCTTTTGCATGTTTATATGTTGAAAGTCACTGAACTTACCAGACTTATGTCTGACCTAGTTTTGTTTCGCCTCTTTTCTTCCGTTCGCCCCTAGGTTCACAGGGAGGAAATGTTATCACTTAGCTCAGTTTTCTTTCCAAGCTCGAAGATAGTCGATGTATTGCTTTGGACTCTCTCTTCCACTGCTATGGCTGGTTCACGCTTTATCGGGGAATATCATTGTTATTTTTATGCTTCTTTTATACTTGGAAGTTTTTGAATCAAGACAAAATTTCTATGTATTACTTTTAAGTACGATTGAGATAATTGTTGTAAAAGCTTGACTGAATTAAGTTGTTTATAAAATGAATTTATTTTCCGCTGCTTTATTTGTCTGTCTTGTAATTTATCTTCATCTTTTACCTAAAATGATCCACCGAAGTTAAGGCATTCCCTTTGTGAGTGACCTTAATGGAGGTGGGGTGTTTCATCCGTTGAGGAAGACCTTCACTATTTAAGGAATTTAAATGTCTCTATGGTTATTCCGCTTATAATATTAGTCCGATGCAGGAATTTATATCGATTATGAACAGATATGATTTTCGTAAAGATACCATTTTGAATGGAAGTAGATTTTGTGTTTATTGTGAACGACGTTTTAAATAACATTTATTCTTTTACCCAATTAAATACATGATTAATTTCATAAAGTTGAATAATTATTAAATAATGATTTCGGGAGATTAAAAATAAGTGGAGTTTTAATGAATCTTTAATTAGATTGAAATGTAAAAAGGGGTAATTAAATTTACCAAACATGAGAAGTGTTTGATATGGAGTACCACCAGTTTTACTCCATATGATAATTGAATCTTTAATTAAATTTGGAATGAAAAGAGGTAATTAAATTTACCGAAAACACGATGGATGTTAGATATGGAGTACTACCAGTTTTACTCTATGCGATAATTGAATCTTTAATTAGTTTTGGAATGAAAAGAGGTAATTAAATTTACGGAAAGCACGATGTTAGATATGGAGTATCACCAGTTTTACTCTATGCGATAATTAAATTTTTAATTAGATTTGGAATGAAAGAGGTAATTAAATTTACCGAAAACTCAATGGATGTTAAGTATAAAGTACCACCAGTTTTACTCCATGCGATAAATGAATCTTTAATTAGATTTGGAATGAAAAGAGGTAATAAAATTTACTGAAAACACGATGGTTGTTATGGAGTACCAGCAGTTTTGCTCCATGGGATGAATAAGTTGGAAATGGGATAATGATACAAGAGATTACATTTTTGTAAAGTTAAGTAATCCCGATAATGCTTGTAAACCTTAATTTGAGTTAAGTTTGCGAAATGGAGATTACATAATCTTTTTTAATGGTTTCCAAGGAAAGATTTAAACAAGAGTTTAAATGATACAAATCTTTGATAAGATTTGGGGATATATTTCCCAACGTAAAGAATATTTGACTAAAAGAATATTTTGGATTGGAATGAGGCACATGATATCTTTATATACCACTTGATTTTAAAAATGCACGAGTTATTCAGAAAAATCGGGTTTAACCCATTCTAAATGACTGATACGACGATTAATAATCGTAGTTGTTGAAGATGGTCTATCTTCACATCGTTTGGATTGTTACTAATGTCTCAAGCAGGCCATACACCCAAGACGAGACAACAAGTGGTGACCATCCAGACGTACTTGGAGATCGACCAGATGTTCAAGGGCCTCTCTTGTATTGACATATGGGACGAGAAATAAGGTGCCTTCAGTTTTGTTCAAACCCAAAACAAACTTGCAAATAGATAATGTGTCTTACATTGTATTTTATGTTGTATATATCGATCTCTACAAAATATAAATATGTTTAGTGGGGGAGAATTTATTCTCTTAGCTTAACACCCTTCTCTGAGACATATGAGCTTAGAGGTTATATATTAATAGACATAAGTTGTATGTTATGAATTGACAATGTGGCATTCTAAGATACAATAATCAAAGCTTTTCTTAAAAATCAGAGCTTTGTGGATGAAGGTCAAAGCATGGCTAATACAGCGTAGCTTTGTGTCGAGACGTGACTTCGACGGGTACACTCTCCTATACGAGCCAAAAAGGGGATGAAGGACAGCAGGGAGGACATGCGTTTCTTTCAAGCCAGAAGTGATGCCATGGTATTATCATGGTCTAGACTTCCCCGATCCCTGAAGAGACGAAGGAGCCCAGATTGTGTTGAGAACACGACTCATCAGAACATAAACATGAGAACATTTCATTTCCATTACAACAATTTACATCAGAGTATAAGATATCAGAGTATGAAATAAATATTACACAGTGGAAATATATCAGAGATTTAAATTACATTTAAATACATAAACATAATTTGCAGTGGAAAACTTCAACTACCACAACTGAAAGAAATACACGGATACAGAGCTTTCTGAATATAGCTCCAGCTATAAACCAGGATCTTACTAATTAGAAATTTGCAAACCAAAACTGCTAGCTACCCGTGTGGAAAATATGGACACCCAGAGTTTATGTAGAAACAATAAACTCCAGATCAGTCATGGGACTGGTGTGAGAACTCAAAACAGTTATTCAACTTTTACTTTAAAACAGGGTACATCACGGGACCATGCCGTATGTCACGAAACGGGTTTACTCCTATGAATACTCTAAAATAAGACAATTTATAAACAACGCAATGCTTTTTGAAAAATGAAGCTATTATAAGACTTAGGTTCCATCACACAATGCAACGCAAGCCAGAGGATAGAGTTTTACCTTATAATGGCCAAACATGCTTGGTACGCTTTAAAGCAAATCATTTTGATATTACTATAAGTGCATAATGTCAAAAACAACTTCAAATATAAACGTATCAATCATAGACGGCATAGGTACCATATATTATGTCGCCATACATAGGTTTACAACTAAAACCGAGAAGTCGCTTATTAGAAATTGGGTTTCCATCTATGAACCGAGGAAAGGGATCTTTCTCATCGATTTCAAGATACTCTAGCAATTCCCTCTGGATCACGCCCTTAGCAACCCTTGGATCTTCGGGGCTGGTCAGCCGTTGTTGATTAGTTGTACCATAAACAATATGTTAGTCGGTTTTATCGAACCTCCAAATGGTCAATACGTCGAAAAATCTATCAGTTTTCGACCATATGAGCCTTTTAGTCGACCCAATATCCGTGATACCTCGCTATCCATCATAATCCAACATCCACATAAGTAAAATGTCTGGGCTCCATACCATGACACAACTCATAGCTAGAAGTTAACGTGTCCATTTCCCTACAGTCGCTATCCCGTTTTTGGTTCATACCGGATATGAAGCTCGCGAATTAACACTACATAAAGCGGTGCTACTTAACGTTGTGCTTTGATCATCAACCTCAAAGCCTTGCTTTTCAACAAAAGCTTTGATCCATGCATCTAAGCATGCCACATTGTCAATCCATACCATACCATTGATTTCCACGAATATATAACCTCTAAGCTCGTACGGCTCAGAGAAGGGTGTTAAGCAAGAGAATAAATTCTCCTCTACCAAACAGTTATAAACAACATAAAGGAATACAATGTCAGACACACCATCCATTTGCAAGTCCATTCTAGATCTGAACGAAACCGAAGGCACTTTATTCCTCGTCCCATATATCCAATATAGGAGAGAGGCCCTCGCATATCCAGTCGATCTCCAAGTACATCTGGACGATCACCACTTATTACCTTATCTTGGGTGTACATCCCAATCAAGACATTGGTAATCATCCATACGATGTGAAGATCTCTAGTTTTCAAACACCGTCTTCAAATCTTCGAGTTTTAGTCGTAGTATCAGTTATTCAAAATGGGTTAAACCCGTTCTTTCCGAATAACTTGCGTATCTTATAATCAAGTGCTATAAAAACACATCATATGCCTCAATCCAATCCAGAATATTCTTTTATTAAAACATTCTTGGAAATCATTTCAAAATATTTTATAATATCTTTTCACATCTTAAACCAAATTAAGGTTTATCAACTAGTCGGATTAATGAGTCTTACCAAAATAATCATTTATTTTATTATCCCAATCCCAACCTATTCATCCCATGAAGAAAAACTGGTAATACTCCATATGTAACACTAATTATGTTATTTGTAAATTCAATTACCATTTCTCGTTCAAATCTAATTAAAGATTCTACTATCGCATGGAGTAAACTGGTGGTACTCCATTCTCGAACTTTTCTTGAATTTGATAAATTTAGTTGCCTCATTCACATTTCAGTCTAATTAAAGATTCATTAAAATTTCACTTAGTTTTAATCTCAAAAATCATTTCTTAATGATTATCCAACTTTAGGAAAATTAATCCTGCCTTTAACTGGGTTAAATAACCAATGTCATTTAAAATACCATTCACGATAAACCCAAAATCACCTTCGATCAAAATGGAACCCTCATGGAAATCATAACAGTATATAATCGATATAAGTTTCCGTATCGGATTAATACTATAAGTGGAATAACGGAAAGGCCTTTTAAATTCCATATATGGTAGCGGTCTTCCTTCACAGAAGGTCATTTCGATTATCACAGTAACGAACTTGGATTTTCGACTCAGAAAATCAACACAAAACTGCCATGTTGACTATTCGAACATCGGAAATACCTGATCATTAATAGAAAGAAGTTAGAGGGTGAGAATAGAAAAGATAGAAAATTAGAATAGAACTAGGAGAAGAACACAATCAGAGTAAACACGAATCTCACAGCGGAACGAATAAAATATAATATATAACATAACTTTTCAATAAAACAGTATATATACACTATAACATCATCAGAATACAACACTTACACACAGCGGAAATAACAATAGCTATATAATCCTGAAGCCTCCTGCTTCAAGCTCCTCCAAGTATATCTGTAAAGACCTGAACTACTTGACTGCCCGTACAAATTTGGGCACCCAAGAGTTTAGGGAAAACAAAACAAAATAAACTCTGGGTCAGTCATGGGACTGGTGTGAGTAAACTCAAATCATTTGGTTTAACTTTTCAAAACCCTTTTCAAATGAAAAGTTAATCGTAAGCCCGATCCACACATAAACACGGATGGTTTTTACATTACGATAACCCAAAACAGTTTTGGAAATCAATACTCCTTTGATATTATAATAATGTCTAACCACAAGTAATTGTCAATCTAGCAGAACGCTTGCATCTCACGTTTCACATATATAATATACAAACAAAACCGCGGGCGCTTATTGGAGATTGGATTACAACTATGACAAGGTATGGGACCACCTGCCGATAGTGTATCTCTAAAGGCAAATACACTGTGTTCAACAAGAACATCTTGCAACCCGGCCCACACATGACCGACCACTCATTTCTGTTGAGTGTATCAAATGTATATCACCAACGGTTGGGAGCTACCCACCGTATTCCCGAAAAGGGACAGCATCGATAATATATTAAAGAATGAAATATATTTTTCTCTAGAGGTGATATACACCCTAATGGGAGCGACCCACTTAGCCATGCTGCCTACCCGATTTCTTTCATTTCTCGGTTGATGAGGCTTGAGGTCATAACGTATCTTTTGACAGATCATACATTCAATTACTTTGAATGCCACATCGTCATACTCGTCAAATCACAGATTGATTTCTCCAAAAATGCCATGGGTATAAAGCTAAGAGAAACGAATTCCTCCGCCACCAAACGTAAGTACGTTTGAAGTGATCAACTTAAGCGATCCTTTAGATATACTTTGTCAGACATTTGTCCATTCATATTGTCCTGAGATTGGACAAACCGAAGGCACTGTTCTGTAACAGGATAGTCCTTGCATAACTCCATCTTCAATATTTGATCGTAACGCTAACGTCCATATAGAGTGGTTTTCAGATAATGCATCTGATCCCGGTCTCTCCATATTGACGACGGAAAATGGTCAAAAACTTCGATAGTCATGTATTTAACTATCAAAGAAAAACAGGTGTTCAACCAATGATATTACTCCCAGATGGAAATTCTATCGATCAATCATCATTCAAAAGTTTATTTATTTCAATTAAGATTATCTTTAATTTATCCATTTCCCGATTTCTATATATTTGTAAATTCTTATTTTCTAAATTTAGAAAATACACATCATTAATCATTGGAAAACATTTCCATCTCTATTTCAGGTATCACTGTCATTCTAGTATTCTTTCTCATTTACAATTCATTTTCTATGATTAGAAAATATCTCTGATTATGTTTGGAAAATGTTTCCAAAATGTATTCATTTAATTTAAAACAGATGTTAAATTAAACATCACTAAGCCAATTTAAACCATTACACTCATTAACTAAATTCACTAAATCAATCTTCACTATCGAACCTTACCCATTTCTCAGTTAAAAACGAAGTCAATCAAGTTGGGGTATAATTACATCTCAGACCTTAACTGAACAACATTTCTAACCTCGAAATTGACATAGTTCACCTTTTAAATCTTTAACACTTCCTTACGAAACTCCGATTCTATTTATGAATCTACTTCTTTTACCAAATCATTTGATTATAACGATGGTGTTATAATCCCATGCTTTTGAAATAAAACAACTTAAATAAAATTCTTATTACTTATTTTGAATAAATAACAAATAACTAAATGAATAATAATATACATCTTGATTTAAAGACGGAAAGTAAATAGAACTTTCCCTAATTCGATATAATCGAATTAACGTATAATTCTCTTTTTCGAATAATCTCTATTCGATAACCCTTTTTCAAATAAACTATATTCGATAACTCTTTCTTCGAATAACTATATTTGATAATCTCTCTTCAAATGATTTACATTCGATTAATCTCCTTCCGAATAAACTATATTCGATTAACTTCCTTAATTTTATTCGAATAAATTATTTGGAGTAACTCCTTTGGATTAACTCATTTGGATTAACTCAATTTGATTAACTCAACTCGATTAGCTCAACTTATTTAACTCTACTTATTTAACTCCCATCGAATTACTAATATTCGATTAATTTATATTTGAATAACTATGTTTGTTTTACTTTATTTTGAATGGCTAATATTCAATTTAACTCCATTCGCTTGACTCTAGATCGCAGCGATCACAATGGTTACGCCTGGTTCCCTCAGGAAACATCCGACCACCATAGGCTATCTGCAGCCCTACGAATTACGCAAGCAGTCGTACGAAATGGCAACACATCCTAAATAACTATGTTGACTAACTCTATCTCAAATAACTATATTCGATCAACTCTAATTGAATAACTAATATTCAATTAATTCTAATTCGATTAACTCTAACTGATTATTCAGTTTCAAATATCGATGTTGAAATCGATTCTTACTCCTCTATATAGGTCCTGACTTATATATTCTATTTATCCATGATAAATATTTCATTTAATTTATAAAATATTATTTATAAATTTATCTTATCAATCCATCAGTTAGAATAGATTATATTTAAAATCTTTACTTTAAATCCATATCAAGTTATACCCGTGTGCGAAGCACGGGTCTAAGCAATTCAAGTGAAAAATTCTCCTTTTATACAATTCTAGTCACTTTTCAAGTATTTCCTTTTTATAATCCATTTATTTACCAAATACAATTCGTTTTTGATAATTCTATTTATTTATAAAATATTTCCTTTTTATATAAAATCTATTGATTTTATAAGTAATTCCTTTGATAATCTAACTATTCCCTTTCTATTTATTTTACACATATTTCCCCTTTCTATTATATTCATTGTCAAATAAATATCCCTTTTCAATTCTATTTGTAATTGATTTACAAATATTTCTTTTCAATTTTATCTATTTTATTACAAATAAATATTCCTTTTCAATTCAATTTGTAATTTCTTTTCAATTCTATCTATTTGATTAACAAATAAATATCCCTTTTAAATTTATTTATTTTCTAAATAAATATTTTCTTTTTATAAAATCTATTGATTTTATGAATATTTCTTTTTCAATATAACATTGAAAATTTCCTTTTTAACATTCCAGTATTCCTTATGGTATCTAACATACCATATAACAATGATCAGTATCATTCAACCATTCAAAATCAACAACAGATTTCATATCACATCATATAACACAATATATGAATACAGTAAAATAAATGTTGAGGAACCCAGTTGGGTCCCTCCGACCTGTTTCCCTGCATCCACAGATGTTAAACAATAAAATTAACATCAATTTTATTTTACTATGAAATATTCTGCTAAACAGAATCAATATTTGATTAACGATTTATATCTATATCGTTATCTATAATTTCGAACAACTGACTAGCAGTTCAACCAAACAGCTAACACACAGCAAACAACCATCATTTATAAATTCTAAAAATATTTTATAAAAATATAAACTGAGTAGAGTTAGTGAGATTACTCACCTTTCGCGTTAACCGTTAAATAACGATTTGCGTCTGTTGATTCAGACAGACAATTTATTTCGCAATAAATTGTAACGATCTCTGTTTCACTCCCAGTCAGTACCATGGTGTAGCTGTAACACCCCGTATTTCAGTTAATGCTAAAATTCACTAATTGCAGAATAAATAATCTCAGATTTGAGAATTGGGGGAAACGGGCTGCGTCATTGCATTCGTCTCGACAAAATACGCGAAATAGAGTCCGAAATTTTGTAAATCGGAGTCCGTATGGCCCAGTTATGGCCCAATGAAGTTTGCAGAAAATTCAAAGTTCAAAACAGATCTATAATTCAGGTTTAAATTTCGAAATTGGAGCCATTGGGCGCAGGGGGGAAAAATTCCCGCCTACCTACCCAAGTCGACAGCCCTGTCGACTGGGCAGTCGACTTGGCTAGGACCAAGTCGACAGCCCTGTCGACTTGGGTGTCGACAGGGGGTGCTCGTCCAGTTTAACCTGGTGCATCATTTTAGGATTTGGCTATGTTTTGGGCTGTTCTCTAGAAGCTTCCGAGATCTGATGGTCCTAATCTAATTTAGGGTTAATCTAAGGGCCTAAAACACTTGCCTAATCTATAAATACACCCTAACACTACCCTAATTCATACTAAAAATAGATTCAAGGGCCTCATGCCGTCAAATTAAAACTAGAAGGAGCCTCCACCAAATTTGAGAGGAAGTTGGCATCTCAAATCAACTCTAATCAAGTTCAAATCCGATCTAGCAACTTAATCTTCCTCATTGGAGTGCTAATTAGTTATTTGTGAGTTCCTATGCCTTTAGCAAGCAATTGCTAAACTAATTAGGATAGGATATTAGGAGGCTATGGATGTAAATGAGGATTTATGCATGTTGTGGTTGTCATATGTTATAAGTTCATATGCAAGTTTGTCTCTTTTTATGATATGACATGTTATGCAAGCTCATATGCAAGTTTATATGCAAGTTCATATGCAAGTTTATCTCTTTTTGTGATAAGCATAACATGTGCAAGGTTGCCTCTATGTATGACATGATATGCAAGTTTATATGCAAGTTCATATGCAAGTTTGTCTCTTTTTATGATATGCATAACATATGCAAGGTTGCCTCTATGTATGACATGTTATGCAAGCTCATATACAAGTTTACATGCAAGTTCATATGCAAGTGTATATGCAAGTTCATATGCAAGTTTATATGCAAGTTCATATGCAAGTTTGGGTTAATGATTTATGCTAGTTGGGTTTAATGTTGTGATGCAAGTTGACACCTTTTTAAACCCATGTAAATGCCAACGTTGTGCTAAGATTGAACCCATCACATTTGTAATGAAACTCCCTATTTAGATGACATGTCATGAGAACGAATTACGTGGGAAACGATGGGGTTAATATGCATGTTAATAAAAATATGTAAAGTTGGTATGCTTAAGCATAACATAAAATGAATGGACATAATTGGGAATTTACCTATTAAGTTAGGTCTACCCATATTATGGAGTTGGGAATTTACCTATTAAGTTATGTCTACCCATACTATGGAATTGGGAATTTACCTATTTAGTTAGGTCTACCCATATTCTTAAAATTGTGTAATTAATTAGGGATAATTAATATAAATTATGGGGGTGATTAATTAGGTGTAATTAATCAACTAAGACACGAGGTTGGACCCTTTTGTAGCGGAAGTCTGCCCGGAACCGACCGGCAATCCTGCAGCTACAAATGATTGGCCCAATGTGAGAGGTCTTAGTCATAAATTAAATACATGATTAAAGTAAAGACACGAGGTTAGACCCTTTCTATGACGGAAGTCTGCCCGGACCCAACCGGCATATCCAGCAGTCTTGAAAGAAGGTCTAATGTGAGGGGTCTTTATGAGGTCATGATCTTAATTAATTAATTAAAAAACACTTAACCATATTAGCATGTAGAGGGACATGAGGGGTTAAGTGGGTGCCTTGGGTGGCATGTGGAAATCTAGTGGTTGCCTTGGGTGGCAATAGAAAATACGATTAGAATACTTAACCAAAGTGGAACATGTAATTAAAACATGATTAAAGGGTTAAGTGGTATACACTAGAAATGACAAGCTTATGTGGGTAGCTTGTGGGGGCCCATTTCAACCAATATCCCAAACGTATCTTTGTGGGCTCGACCCAAGTCGAGGACGGGACACGCATATTGGGCTTGACTATAAGAGGCCAAAACGGGGTAGCGGTGGCAACGCAAGTCCAACGGGTTTCATATGCGTGTGTGGACCCGGGCTGGTAGGTAAGACGTTGTTGCATCGTGTAGATATAAGCCGTGCACCATTTGTTGTATCGGGTTGCCACTATGGGGAGTGATACACCCCATTGTGGGGCCAGCACGGGTATCTATGGTAGGGAGCCGATCGCTTGGGAGTAATGGGTACACCTAGTGGAGATAGGGGCAGGCGGCACCTATGTAGTCAGCTAGGGGTACACGAAACTACTGGGTAAATTTACTAAGTCCTTGGGAGGGATCAACCTTTAAGTAGGAACGACTGGTGTGGTGCAGTGTAGTAATTATCCTTGGGTGGGTAAATGCGTCTTTATCGTTATCTTAGTTCATTCTAAGTCTGATTGGCTACTGAGTGTAGTCATTTATCCCCAGTCACACCGTACCAAGTTATATCATACCCTAATTACTTTAATGATTGCATTGTTAAAGTTATAGGACTCGCTCAGACTTATGTCTGACCCCGTTGTTTTTATCTTTTTCCCAACCCTCAGGTTCTCAGAGTGGGCCCAGCACGAGTGGGCTTTGATCAGGCTGCTTTTATTACTCTCTTGGAGCTTGGACCCTAGACGTAGAGCTCAGCTTACCCTTTTCTTTTATGGCTATCAGTTCATGTATTGGGATTATGTATTTTTATTTATCAGGATGGATATTTTGTACTTGACTCTTATTATGGTTTTGTGATGTAACTAGATATGTTTTACTTTCCGCTGCAATGAAATGATGTCTTAAATTTTCAAGCATTACTTATATCTGTCTTGATGTAATTTTTCTGTTCTATATTCACTTAAAATACTCCACCGATGTTATGGCATTCCCTTAGTGAGTGACCATAGCGGGAGTGGGGTGTTACACGTGGCATCAGAGCAAAGGTTACCGGAACAGATAAATTTTTTAGAAAACTATTTTTCTAAAAACATTTTTGGAAGAGATATTATAAAAACATGTCTTTAAAGAGAAAAGTTTTTGAAAGAAAAGCATAATCCCCAATAGCCATATCTTTATCTTTCGAATTCTCCGTTTTGAATCTTTCCTTTTTCGTTTCAGCATGGCTGAGGATCTTAACTTTCCGGAGGGTGTGACGATACCAGTATGGTATAGGAGATTGATGGAGGCTAGGGCCACCACTGCGGGTCCAGCAAATGTTCCTCCACCAACCGTAGCACCCGATCTTCCTCCTTCCCCTCCTCCTCGCACGGATACTTTTGCTAAGACTTGCAAGGAATTTAAAGCTATGGGAGGGAAACCTTTTAAGGGATCAGAAACTTTTGTGGAGGCTAGAGATTGGCTTAAGGAGGTGGAAGAGTTGATAGATATCTTTGAGATGGAAGAAGGAAAGAAAGTTAAGTTAGCTGCTTGGTTAATGAAGGGAGAGGCCTCATTCTGGTGGGAGGTCACTAATGGAGAACGCCCCGTTGACTCTTAGGCGGATTTTAGGCAAAGATTTGTGGCAAAGTTTCTCTCAAGGGCGGAGGAAAACTTGTATATGGAAAGATTCTTGACTCTAAAGCAAGGAAATCTCTCAGTGAAGGAATATGTCAACAAGTTTAATCAATTAGCAAGGTTTGGCCTAGACATGGTGAATACACCGGAAAAGAAGGCTTTGAGGTTCGTGAAAGGCTTGAATGAACCGATGCATGGGTTGGCTATGACTCATATCCCTATGGGGGCCACCTTTGAGAAGCTAGTTGACATGGCACTCATGCATGAAGAAGAGAAGGGTCCCAATGCTAATAAGGCACCCGAGAAGAAGGGAGATCAAAAGAGACCTCAACAACAACAGCAAAACAAAGGTGGGAAAGGCAACGGGGGCAAGGGAAAGAAGAAGTGTTTCAATTGCAGGATACCAGGCCACATAAGCAAAGATTGTCGAAAGAAGAAGAAGACTGGCTGCTATAACTGTGGCGAAGCAGGGCATCTGGTGAAGGATTGCCCTAAGAAGGGGCAAAGGACGGGATCTACCTCAGGAGGACAGGTGCAAGCTCTTATGGCACCGGGTCAGGCTAGGGGGAAAGTACAGGCTCCCGCGGTTCCACCGATTCAGGAAAGAGGTAGAACTATTTCCGTTGAAAGTATGGTTTTTCTATTTGATCATCCTGTCCGTACACTATTTGATTCTGGCGCATCACATTCGTTTATCTCATCATCATTAGTTGAGTCACTGCACTTAGACACCAGTCTAGTAGATGATCCCTTGGTTGTTTCAAACCCAATTGGGGGCTCCACTTATTTGTCCATGATATGTTTGGGTTTGAAGATTTCTATACTTAGCATTGAGTTTAGATGTGATGCTTTTGTTTTGGGCTTCACGGGCTATGGATTGATTTTGGGCATGGACTGGTTATCCAGTAATGGTGCCGTTCTTGATTGCGAAAGGAGAGTTGTTAGGCTCATGACCCGCTTGGGTAACACTCTCGAGATCTCTTGTAATCCCATGGATTCTGTTATGCTAAGTTATCTTGAATCGCTTGACGCTTCGGTCGAAAGTTTGCAATCTGTTAGAGTGGTCTGGGAATACTCGGATGTGTTTGAGGAGGTGAAGGGCTTACCTCCGAAGCGGGAGATTGACTTCCGAATATATCTGATGGATAATGCTAAACCTGTATCTTTACCAGTGCGCCACATGGCTCCTCGTGAGAGGAGGGAACTCCATAAGCAAGTAGGGGAGTTGCTTGAGAAGGGGTTCATAAGACGAAGAATATCGGAGTGGGGTGCTCCAGTAGTTTTTGCTACGAAGGCGGATGGGTCCCTCAGACTTTGTGTAGACTATAGAGAACTCAACAAGCTCACAAAGAAGAATAGGCACCCATTGCTGAGGATTGATGATCTTTTCGATCAGTTGGTTGGCGCTTCAGTATTCTCTCAGTTGGACTTAGCCACGGGCTTTCATCAGTTGAGGGTGGCTGAGGATAGCATAGACAAGACTGCCTTTAGGACTCCGGATGGTTTCTATGAGTGGCTGGTGATGCCATTTGGGTTGACGAATGCCCCTGCATACTTTTTTGATTTGATGAGTAGGGTGTTCAGGGAGTTCCTTAATAAGTTCGTGGTGGTCTTTGTGGATGATATCTTAGTATTTTCTAAGAGTGAAGAAGAGCATGCCCTACACCTTGGGGAGGTGTTGGAGACTCTTCGAGCACATAGCCTTAAGGCTAAATTCTCTAAATGTCACTTCTGGAGGAAGGAAGTGCGGTTCTTGGGGCACGTGGTCTCCAAGGAAGGGATAACTGTGGATCCCGCGAAGGTAGTATCAATTCAAGATTGGAAGGTTCCGAAGAATGCTACCGAAGTAAGAAGTTTCTTGGGGTTGGCGGGTTACTATAGGAAGTTTATCAAAGACTTCGCGAAGATATCAGCCCCATTAACCCGCTTAACGAAGAAGAATCTTGTTTTCACATGGGACGTAGATTGTGATGATGCGTTCCGACGGTTAAAGAGAGCTTTAACCACTGCTCCAGTTTTAGTATTTCCAGATGGGAGTAAGCCATTTGTTGTCTATACCGATGCTTGTGGGACAGGACTGGGCGTAGTCTTAATGCAAGAGGGAAGGGTAATAGCCTATGGTGGAAGGCAGTTGAGGGCACATGAGAAAAATTACCCTACCCATGATCTAGAGTTGGCTGCTATTGTTTTTGCGCTTAAGATTTGGTGCCATTTTCTTCTTGGTGAGAGATTCGAATTGTTCACTAACCACAAATCATTGAAGTACTTGTTTTCTCAGAAGGATTTGAATTTGAGACAGCAAAGGTGGATGGAGTTCTTAGCATCCTATGATTTCGAGATAGCGTATACCCCTGGCAAGGGTAACGTGGTGGCGGACGCCTTGAGCAGAAAAAGGTTGTCCTTAAGTCCATTGTTCGTGGAACAACGAAGCTTGGAATTTATCTCGATGTTTGATTTCAGACCTTCCATTGACTATATACCCGGTTTGCTAGCATCCTTGGAGGTTAGACCTACTCTTTTGGGGCGGATTGGAGAAGCACAGAAGGACGACCCACAGTTAGTTGAGTTGGTAGAGAAGCTCATAAGAAGGGAGTCGTCCAGCCATTTGAGTAGGTACACCCTAGACGATAGGGGGTGCTTGCGTAGAGACAGTAGACTTTGTGTACCGCAAGACGAGGGTTTGAGGAAGGCGATTCTTGATGATGCACACCGTTCTAGGATGACCATTCAGCCCGGTGGGGACAAGATGTACCAAGACATGAAGCGGGTTTTCTTCTGGGCCGGTATGAAGAAAGATGTGGCCGAGTATGTCGCTCGATGCTTGGTGTGCCAACAGGTGAAAGCGGAGCAAAAGAAACCAGGTGGGTTGCTTCACCCATTGGTAGTTCCGCAATGGAAGTGGGATAGCGTCTCGATGGATTTTATTGACGGGTTACCCAGATCAAGAAAGGGTAATACAGGAATTTGGGTTGTGGTAGACAGACTTACTAAAAGCGCCCATTTCATACCTGTGAAGAGCAAGAGGACTGCTCCATGGCTAGCTTCAGTATATCTTCGAGAGATAGTTCGATTGCATGGGGTACCCTCTAGCATAGTGAGTGATCGAGATCCTATCTTCACTAGCGAGTTCTGGAAAAGTTTACAAGAAGCAGTGGGGACTCAATTATGTCTGAGCACCGCATATCATCCTCAGACGGACGGCCAGACTGAGAGGGTGAATCGTGTCTTAGAAGACCTTTTGAGGCTTTGTATCTTAGATTTTGGAGGTACATGGGAAGAGCATCTTCCATTGGTGGAGTTCGCATATAATAACAGCTTTCAGTCCAGTATTGGTATGGCTCCTTTCGAAGCTCTTTATGGAAGGCCTTGTCGATCACCTACATGTTGGTGGGAATCTACGGATAAGATCTTGCTTGGGCCTGATATGGTTAGGGAGACTTCTGAGAAGATTGACTTGATTCGAAAAAGGATGAAAGCAGCGCAGGATAGGCAAAAATCTTATGCGGACAAGAGGAGGACGGATCTTGAGTTTGAAGTTGGGGACATGGTCTTTGTCAAAGTGTCTCCGTTACGAAATGTGGTTCGCTTTGGATCTGTTGGAAAGTTAGCACCAAGGTTCGTAGGGCCGTTTCCTATTAAGGAAAGGATTGGACGGATGGTGTAACACCCCACCTCCGTTAAGGTCACTGACAAAGGGAATGCCTTAACTTTGGTGGAGTATTTTAGTAAACAGAACAGAAACTTACAAGACAGATAAAACAATACTTGAAAATTTTTAACTTTATTACAGCGGAAACAGAAATCAATATGGTTACATCCTTTCAAATCTCAGAGTTCAAGTACAAAATATCAGTCTTGTACAAAAGCCTTCAAAATGCATGGTTTAAAATCATAATCCCCATAGGACGGAAGCTATACAGAGCCAAGCCATACTTTAAGCACTTCAAGCAAAGAGAAATCCGGATCAAGCTAAAGTATTCCCTCCTTGGATAACCTGAGGGGGGGAACGGAAGAAAGGAGGCGAAACAACAAGGGTCAGACAAAAAGTCTGGCAAGTCCAGTGACTTTTAGCATATGAACAGATAATAATAATATGACATGAACATAAAACTGGATGAGAGATAACTATAACAGGTGTAGCAGATATAACAGAAGAACAGAATGACATAAACTATTGCTTTACACTTCTCTGCACTAATACTAGTATAACAGAATTAGGTGTCACCCTAATGTCTAAACTGAAACAGGAACGGGTACTGAATAATTTAACAGAAACAGAATGCTAATAATGGGCCTTTACTACCCGATCAGAAACAGATTAATCCTTATGGAAACAGAATGTAGAATTAGGTGTACACTAGTAATGGGCCTTTACCACCCGAACAGACGGTACCACTCAGAAACAGACAGGTGTTACCACCCAACAGAAACAGACGGTACCAACAGAAACAGACAGAACTAAGTGTACCCTAAAACCCTACCCCAAGCGATCAACTCCCTAATACATAAATATCGTATGTCCACCCCACAGTAGGGTGTATCACTCCCTAAAGTGACAACCAATCGGCACAGACCTATTTACAGATGTCACGGCGTCTTACATCCTCAGAGGCAGACCGGGATCCATGCACGCACATGACCCGGTTGGAACGCACCATTAACACCCCTCGCCATTATCAGAATGAACCGCTTATAATTAGTTCAGTAAGCGTGCCCGGACCCTACCTACTGTTGGGTCAAAGCTTTGATACCAGAAAGGGTTACTGACTAATATGGGTCCCAAACAACAGATGACACAAGTAATTCCCCTCCTAACCTTGTGTCCCCAGACTAACAGATTTCAGCTTAACTTGTCTACAAGTTTCAGACATACAAAATTTAGGTTAACTAGTTCACAGATCAGACAATCAAGTTAACAGGTTTTCAGACTAACGGATCAGATGTTCGGATTAATAGGCTTACAGATTAACTGGTTCCAGATTATCTAACTTTGTATTGGGCCTACGGATTCACGAAACGGGTTCATTAAATTCATTAGTCCAGTTGGTTTAACCCTATCCACCCAACACATTTTAGACATCATATTTATCTCAGATTTTATCTCATATTTTATCTCAGATTTGCATTAATTATTTATTAATGCACAGACCTCTCACATTAGGTCGGTAGCTTGTGGCCGCTGGATATGCCGGGCGGTTCCGGGCAGACTTCTGCAACAAGCCAAACCTAACCTCGTGTCTTGTGCATGTTATGACTAACTTCTCACATTAGAACCTATTGTTTGCGGCCACTGGATGTGCCGGGCGGTTCCGGGCAGGTTTACGCCGCAAACTCATTCTAACCTCGAGTTAGCCATATTTATCTTTGCGGCCAATTAATTAATAGTTTAGCATTTATGCCTATGCCTAATATACATGTCAATTATTCATAACTATAGTCAATTCAAATTACGCCAATAACAGACTAATTATATCAAAACAACAGATATAGCAGGTAACAGATTTAACATATAACAGATTTTTCAGATTAGGCGACTTAACGGATTTAGCAGATTAAGCAACTTAGCAGATTTTAGCACATAACAGATTAGGCATCTCAACAGACAAATTTAACAGATTAGGCATTTCAATCTAAATAGCAGTCTAGGCCATATAACAGAACTAGTAGTTTAGGCAACTTAGCAAATTAGCAGATTTAGCAGATTTAATATTTCTAAAGGTTCTATTTACATGCCTTGCCTAATCATAAATTAGGCCTAAATTCATATGCCTACATAATTGTCATGATTCCCAATATGAACATATATTCCATGTTTGCATAAATTTACATAGCGCAGAATATGGACATAATTTACCATATAACATATGTTCCAATTTTTGTTAAACTAGCATTTTACAGCAGATTCACATGTAAATTATACCAAATATAATCATTAATTACAATGCATGCCATATATCCAAAAATTCCTATTTAGGTGTAATCACAATAATAGATATCCTAATTAATGTAAATCTTTACACCTAACTTTCCATATCCTTCTTCTTTTCAAGTCATGAATCATAATGCAAAATATACCCAACAATCTAAATCTTTAAATTATATCTTCTAAAAATCAGATTTTGACTTTTATATGCATTTTGTCCAAAGTCTCCAATCATATGTAAACATACAATGGTTCCTCTTTTCTTTTATCACAGAATATGCATAGATCTAAATCTAGTTTACAACATATGCTCATTTTTCTAATTAATTACAGATCTAAATAACATATGTTCATTTCTCTAATTAGTTACAGATCTAAATTACAACATACTCTATGCATGCAATATATAAATTACATGTTCATAGTCAAATTTATGCATCCAATCCAAAGTCACATGTCCAATATATTTTATGCCTCAGATCTAAAGTCATACGTTCAATTCAGTCTTGTCAAATTTCGCATCATTCATTAATTGTCCCAAATTTTGCGTTCATACGTTAATCTCTTTATGAGATTGGGCACAGGCTCGTGGTAGCCTGGCTATAGAAACAGAAAAGAAGAAAGGAATACAGAACAGTCACAGAAAACAGATCTAACAGAAGAGAATATATATACAACCTCAAACTCAGATTTAAAAGCAAATCAAAATTATAATTAACGTTTATAGCGGAGAATAACTGTACTTGCCTTGGTTGGATTCTAAAAGAAAAAGGTGTTGTAGCTGTTCTCTTTTAGTCCTAATCAGAATTGGAGGAAGAAGAAGCACAAGTCCTAGCATAGGTTTCAGCAGAGTAGAGACGCCGTTGATTTATTTATTTTTTTAGAGAGAAAGAGAGCAATGGAGGCTAGAGAATTGTATATGAGATTTAGGTTTAGGTTAGGGATGTATATATAGGTGTAGGAAGTTATTTAGGACCATTAGATTAACCCTGAATCATGAGAACCATTCAAATGCAAAATCTGCATTTGAGCGAATCGGCCCACGGGATGACAGCCAACCACCCTGGATTAACCCCTAGTCGACCCAGTGGGGCTTGGGTCGACCTCAAAAATGGTCCGG
The DNA here is from genome assembly GCA_030737875.1 of Allium sativum. Classification (NCBI taxonomy): domain Eukaryota; kingdom Viridiplantae; phylum Streptophyta; class Magnoliopsida; order Asparagales; family Amaryllidaceae; genus Allium; species Allium sativum. The sequence goes on from CM060921.1 coordinate 286,230,567, forward strand.
TTCGGTTATTCCCCCTCCCAATTTGCTGTTTTGAACCTATTTTGCATGTTTATTTTTTTAATTTTTATATATATCTATATATATTTCTCTCATATGCATATAAACTTCAAGGCTTAATAACTTCTTCATAATTAACCATTTTTTTATATATTCTCAGAAAATACGGGGTGTTACATTCTCCCCTCCTTAAAGGATTTCGTCCCCGAAATCTTCAAGTTAAGAAGAATGTATATCCTAATCATCCAAACAACCATCTACTCAACCATCAAACACAGGCATCCATTGTCCTTATAGACTTCTAATGCTTCCATGTTTAAATGCACAGTGTGTGTATATGTCCCTATCTAATGCAAAATCAGGCGGTCCACTGATTCAGTTGACCTCCTTAATGCGAATTATGCCAGTTCCATGAGTCCAACATGTATGCAATTTTCCTACTTGATACATGTCATTTCTATATGAGTGCACAACCATTCAGTCATATGCAACATCCATGTGCTGAGTCAATCATTTTTCATCCACAAAAATTGAAAAATGTTCACACATCCATATGCAGTATGAGAGTGTTTTCGAGCCGATCTAGTGCCTAGTGTGTGTATATGCATCCACGGGCAACCACTAGCAACCACTTGCAACCATCAAACATAACATGTCTCAAACACATGTTTACACCCATTAGTTTCTACCTAAAATTCGAAGATTCGATCGATAAGATACAGTCGAGTGATGGAGCGAGTACAGATAAAACAAAAACTTGATTCCTATTAGACATTGGTTGAGAAAATAATTCCTCTAAGTGTCAACCCCGAAGATCGAAATCAACATCAGATTGACACCCAGAGGGTTACCCTCTTTAGACAATGTCAAAACTGGAAATCTTATCAGAAGTATTCATATATTTACAGACTATTGGTACAGATCAGGTTACCTAATGATTCTTAGGAAGCTAAGCATGATAAAATCATATCACACAAAAATTCAGAATGTATGCGTCATACTTGACGTCTAACACAAATATCCCTCAAACCCCAATCTCAAACAGATGAGCCATAACCCTTATGGGTCTGAGCCTACAGCGGAATTCAGAAATAATACTAGTATTAAAGTGCAGAGTGTCGATTACAAAATCAAAATACAGAATCAGAAAAAGTCTTAACTCCATAATCAGATAAATAAATTAAACCTACTATAGAAATTTTCCTATTTCTATCCTAGCCACTAGCCTCGAGAGTGTTTGCCTGTCCTCCTTGCCCTCGTCTCTTCGGGCAGTCCCTAGTGAAGTGTCCCATCTCTCCACAGTTGAAGCAAGCGCCTTTCCTTTTTCTGCAATCCTTGTTCAGATGAGTCGTGCTCCCACAAGTAAAGCACTTTTTCCCTTTCTTATCTTCAGTCTTTTCATCCTTCTTTTGTGTTTCCTTTTTGGGCCCCGTTTTCTTATTCTGTGGTTCTTCCTTCTTTGTCTCTTTTGGGCCCTTGTCTTCCTCGTGCAGTAGTGCCATGTCCACCAATCTCTCGTAAGTCGCTCCCATGGGTACATGGGTCATGGCTAGGCTGTGCAGTGGCTCGTTCAATCCTTTAACAAAGCGAAGAGCCTTTTTATGCTGAGTGTTGACTAAATCCAATCCGAACCTAGCTAGTTGGTTGAACTGGTTGACGTATTCCCTGACCGTCATACTTCCTTGCTTAAGAGATAAGAACTTCTCCAGTTGTAAACTCCGTTCAGCTTGCGAGAGAAATTTTGTCTCAAACCTTGTTCTGAAATCCATCCATGTCTCAACCAGCCTCTCGGCGTTAGTGACTTCCCACCAGTAGGAAGCTTCGTCTTTGAGCAGCCATAACGCCAACTGTACCTTCTGCCTATCGTCCACCTCGAAGATAACGAATAGATCCTCAGTTTCTTTGAGCCAGTTCCTCGCTTCTATGAATGATTCAGTTCCTTTGAAATCCTTCCCACCCATGGCCCTAAAATCTCTACAGATCTTTGAGAAAGCAATTGCACGAGTAGAGGGTGGAGGGGGATCATTTGCTGGACCTGCAGCGGCGGTCCTAGCCTCAAGATATTGACGAAACCAACCGGGTACATGAACACCCTCTGGTATCTCAGATGCTTCAGACATGCTGAAACGAAAAAGGGAAGGTTCAATACAAAAAGGACTGAAAGAAAGATATATGGCTCTTGGGGATTATGTTTTTCAAAATAAGCTTTATTTTTGAAAATCCTTTTCAAAACCTTTTTGAAAATAGTTTTCAAAAATTCTTTATCAAATCCGGTAACCTTCAGCTCTGATACCAAGTGTAACACCCCACCTCCGTTAAGGTCACTCACAAAGGGAATGCCTTAACTTTGGTGGAGTATTTTAGTAAACAGAACAGAAACTTACAAGACAGATAAAACAATACTTGAAAATTTTTAACTTTATTACAGCGGAAACAGAAATCAATATGGTTACATCCTTTCAAATCTCAGAGTTCAAGTACAAAATATCAGTCTTGTACAAAAGCCTTCAAAATGCATGGTTTAAAATCATAATCCCCATAGGACGGAAGCTATACAGAGCCAAGCCATACTTTAAGCACTTCAAGCAAAGAGAAATCCGGATCAAGCTAAAGTATTCCCTCCTTGGATAACCTGGGGAGGAACGGAAGAAAGGAGGCGAAACAACAAGGGTCAGACACAAAGTCTGGCAAGTCCAGTGACTTTTAGCATATGAACAGATAATAATAATATGACATGAACATAAAACTGGATGAGAGATAACTATAACAGGTGTAGCAGATATAACAGAAGAACAGAATGACATAAACTATTGCTTTACACTTCTCTGCACTAATACTAGTATAACAGAATTAGGTGCCACCCAAATGTCTAAACTGAAACAGGAACGGGTACTGAATAATTTAACAGAAACAGAATGCTAATAATGGGCCTTTACTACCCGATCAGAAACAGACAGAAGTAGAAACAGATTAATCCTTATGGAAACAGAATGTAGAATTAGGTGTACACTAGTAATGGGCCTTTACCACCCGAACAGACGGTACCACGCAGAAACAGACAGGTGTTACCACCCAACAGAAACAGACGGTACCAACAGAAACAGACAGAACTAAGTGTACCCTAAAACCCTACCCCAAGCGATCAACTCCCTAATACATAAATATCCTGTGTCGGCCCCACAGTAGGGTGTATCACTCCCTAAAGTGACAACCAATCGGCACAGACCTATTTACAGATGTCACGGCGTCTTACATCCTCAGAGGCAGACCGGGATCCATGCACGCACATGACCCGGTTGGAACGCACCATTAACACCCCTCGCCATTATCAGAATGAACAGCTTATAATTAGTTCAGTAAGCGTGCCCGGACCCTACCTACTGTTGGGTCAAAGCTTTGATACCAGAAAGGGTTACTGACTAATATGGGTCCCAAACAACAGATGACACAAGTAATTCCCCTCCTGACCTTGTGTCCCCAGACTAACAGATTTCAGCTTAACTTGTCTACAAGTTTCAGACATACAAAATTTAGGTTAACTAGTTCACAGATCAGACAATCAAGTTAACAGGTTTTCAGACTAACGGATCAGATGTTCGAATTAATAGGCTTACAGATTAACTGGTTCCAGATTATCTAACTTTGTATTGGGCCTACGGATTCACGAAACGGGTTCATTAAATTCATTAGTCCAGTTGGTTTAACCCTATCCACCCAACACATTTTAGACATCATATTTATCTCAGATTTTATCTCATATTTTATCTCATATTTGCATTAATTATTTATTAATGCACAGACCTCTCACATTAGGTCGGTAGCTTGTGGCCGCTGGATATGCCGGGCGGTTCCGGGCAGACTTCTGCAACAAGCCAAACCTAACCTCGTGCCTTGTGCATGTTATGACTAACTTCTCACATTAGAACCTATTGTTTGCGGCCACTGGATGTGCCGGGCGGTTCCGGGCAGGTTTACGCCGCAAACTCATTCTAACCTCGAGTTAGCCATATTTATCTTTGCGGCCAATTAATTAATAGTTTAGCATTTATGCCTATGCCTAATATACATGTCAATTATTCATAACTATAGTCAATTCAAATTACGCCAATAACAGACTAATTATATCAAAACAACAGATATAGCAGGTAACAGATTTAACATATAACAGATTTTTCAGATTAGGCGACTTAACGGATTTAGCAGATTAAGCAACTTAGCAGATTTTAGCACATAACAGATTAGGCATCTCAACAGACAAATTTAACAGATTAGGCATTTCAATCTAAATAGCAGTCTAGGCCATATAACAGAACTAGTAGTTTAGGCAACTTAGCAAATTAGCAGATTTAGCAGATTTAATATTTCTAAAGGTTCTATTTACATGCCTTGCCTAATCATAAATTAGGCCTAAATTCATATGCCTACATAATTGTCATGATTCCCAATATGAACATATATTCCATGTTTGCATAAATTTACATAGCGCAGAATATGGACATAATTTACCATATAACATATGTTCCAATTTTTGTTAAACTAGCATTTTACAGCAGATTCACATGTAAATTATACCAAATATAATCATTAATTACAATGCATGCCATATATCCAAAAATTCCTATTTAGGTGTAATCACAATAATAGATATCCTAATTAATGTAAATCTTTACACCTAACTTTCCATATCCTTCTTCTTTTCAAGTCATGAATCATAATGCAAAATATACCCAACAATCTAAATCTTTAAACTATATCTTCTAAAAATCAGATCTTGACTTTTATATGCATTTTGTCCAAAGTCTCCAATCATATGTAAACATACAATGGTTCCTCTTTTCTTTTATCACAGAATATGCATAGATCTAAATCTAGTTTACAACATATGCTCATTTTTCTAATTAATTACAGATCTAAATAACATATGTTCATTTCTCTAATTAGTTACAGATCTAAATTACAACATACTCTATGCATGCAATATATAAATTACATGTTCATAGTCAAATTTATGCATCCAATCCAAAGTCACATGTCCAATATATTTTATGCCTCAGATCTAAAGTCATACGTTCAATTCAGTCTTGTCAAATTTCGCATCATTCATTAATTGTCCCAAATTTTGCGTTCATACGTTAATCTCTTTATGAGATTGGGCACAGGCTCGTGGTAGCCTGGCTATAGAAACAGAAAAGAAGAAAGGAATACAGAACAGTCACAGAAAACAGATCTAACAGAAGAGAATATATATACAACCTCAAACTCAGATTTAAAAGCATATCAAAATTATAATTAACGTTTATAGCGGAGAATAACTGTACTTGCCTTGGTTGGATTCTAAAAGAAAAAGGTGTTGTAGCTGTTCTCTTTTAGTCCTAATCAGAATTGGAGGAAGAAGAAGCACAAGTCCTAGCTTAGGTTTCAGCAGAGTAGAGACGCCATTGATTTATTTATTTTTTTAGAGAGAAAGAGAGAAATGGAGGCTAGAGAATTGTATATGAGATTTAGGTTTAGGTTAGGGATGTATATATAGGTGTAGGAAGTTATTTAGGACCATTAGATTAACCCTGAATCATGAGAACCATTCAAATGTAAAATCTGCATTTGAGCGAATCGGCCCACGGGATGATAGCCAAACACCCTGGATTAACCCCTAGTCGACCCAGTGGGGCTTGGGTCGACCTCAAAAATGGTCCGGTTCGGTTATTCCCCCTCCCAATTTGCTGTTTTGAACCTTTTTTGCATGTTTATTTTTTTAATTTTTATATATATCTATATATATTTCTCTCATATGCATATAAACTTCAAGGCTTAATAACTTCTTCATAATTAACCATTTTTTTTATATATTCTCAGAAAATACGGGGTGTTACAGATGGCATATAGAGTGGAGTTGCCCGACAGACTTAGTGGCGTACATGATGTATTCCATGTGTCGCATTTGAGGAAGTGCCTACATGAGACCGCAGAGGTGGTAGAGCCGAGCTTGCTTAGAGAAGTGGAAATAGAGCGTGATGCGACTATTCGACGAGCTCCTACTAGCATCCTTGGGTCAGAGACTAGGAAACTGAGGAATCGAGAGGTTCAACTAGTCAAAGTACAATGGGGAGAAGATGAGGGCAACACTACTTGGGAGACGGAAGCGAAGATGTGTTCATTATACCCATTCCTTTTTGAGGGTATGTCTTTTAACTTCTCCTTTATCGTTTTTCTAGTACTTATCTTATCTTTAGTATGTCCTCTCGTTAGTACTTTTGACCTTTAGATAGGGTAAACCTATGGTTGAAACATGTGTTTGAGACATGTTATAGTTGATGGATGCATGTGGATGCAAGTGTTTGCTAGTGGTTGCTCGTGGATGCATATACACACACTCTAGGCACTAGATCGGCTCAGTCACTTCATATTGCATATTGCATATAATTGTGTGTAGGTAGCTATATTTATGGATGTATAATGATTGTGTTATCATATGGATGATGCATTTTGGTGAATGATTGTGCACTCATGTAGATATTGTATGTGTCGATAGGGTTCTCTCGCATACATAATGGATGCATGGCACTATCATGGTTTGCATATGTTCATACATTAGATAGGGAACATATACACACACTTTTTGCATATGCTCATACATCATTAGAAATTGTTTTAAGGACAATGGATGCCCGTGTTTGATGGATTGAGTAGATGGTTGTTTGGATGGTAGGATATGCATTCTCCTTAGCTTAGAGATTTCGGGGACGAAATCCTTTAAGGAGGGGAGAATGTAACACCCTGTATTTCAGTTAATGCTAAAATTCACTAACTGCAGAATAAATAATCTCAGATGTGAGAATTGGTGGAAACAAGCTGCGTCATTGCGTTCATCTCGGAAAAATACGCGAAATAGAGTCAGAAATTTTGTAAATCGGAGTCCGTATGTCCCAGTTATGGCCCAATGAAGTTTGCAGAAAATTCAAAGTTCAAAACAGATTTAAAATTCAGGTTTAAATTTCGAAATTGGAGCCATTGGGCGTAGGGGGAAAAAAATCCCGCCTACCTACCCAAGTCGACAGCCCTGTCGACTGGGCAGTCGACTTGGCTAGGACCAAGTCGACAGCCCTGTCGACTTGGGTGTCGACAGGGAGTGCTCGTCCAGTTTAACCTGGTGACCCATTTTAGGATTTGGCTATGTTTTGGGCTGTTCTCTAGAAGCTTCCGAGATCTGATGGTCCTAATCTAATTTAGGGTTAATCTAAGGGCCTAAAACACTTGCCTAATCTATAAATACACCCTAACACTACCCTAATTCATACTAAAAATAGATTCAAGGGCCTCATGCCGTCAAATTAAAACTAGAAGGAGCCTCCACCAAATTTGAGAGGAAGTTGGCATCTCAAATCAACTCTAATCAAGTTCAAATCCAATCTAGCAACTTAATCTTCCTCATTGGAGTGCTAATTAGTTATTTGTGAGTTCCTATGCCTTTAGCAAGCAATTGCTAAACTAATTAGGATAGGATATTAGGAGGCTATGGATGTAAATGAGGATTTATGCATGTTGTGGTTGTCATATGTTATAAGTTCATATGCAAGTTTGTCTCTTTTTATGATATGACATGTTATGCAAGCTCATATGCAAGTTTATATGCAAGTTCATATGCATGTTTGTCTCTTTTTATGATATGCATAACATGTGCAAGGTTGCCTCTATGTATGACATGATATGCAAGTTTATATGCAAGTTTATATGCAAGTTTATATGCAAGTTCATATGCAAGTTTGTCTCTTTTTATGATATGCATAACATATGCAAGGTTGCCTCTATGTATGACATGTTATGCAAGCTCATATACAAGTTTATATGCAAGTTCATATGCAAGTGTATATGCAAGTTCATATCCAAGTTTATATGCAAGTTCATATGCAAGTTTATATGACGGTTCATATGCAAGTTTGGGTTAATGATTTATGCTAGTTGGGTTTAATGTTGTGATGCAAGTTGACACCTTTTTAAACCCATGTAAATGCCAACGTTGTGCTAAGATTGAACCCATCACATTTGTAATGAAACTCCCTATTTAGATGACATGTCATGAGAACGAATTACGTGGGAAACGATGGGGTTAATATGCATGTTAATAAAAATATGTAAAGTTGGTATGCTTAAGCATAACATAAAATGAATGGACATAATTGGGAATTTACCTATTAAGTTAGGTCTACCCATATTATGGAGTTGGGAATTTACCTATTAAGTTAGGTCTACCCATACTATGGAATTGGGAATTTACCTATTTAGTTAGGTCTACCCATATTCTTAAAATTGTGTAATTAATTAGGGATAATTAATATAAATTATGGGGGTGATTAATTAGGTGTAATTAATCAACTAAGACACGAGGTTGGACCCTTTTGTAGCGGAAGTCTGCCCGGAACCGACCGGCAATCCAGCAGCTACAAATGATTGGCCCAATGTGAGAGGTCTTAGTCATAAATTAAATACATGATTAAAGTAAAGACACGAGGTTAGACCCTTTCTATGACGGAAGTCTGCCCGGACCCAACCGGCATATCCAGCAGTCTTGAAAGAAGGTCTAATGTGAGGGGTCTTTATGAGGTCATGATCTTAATTAATTAATTAAGAAACACTTAACCATATTAGCATGTAGAGAGACATGAGGGGTTAAGTGGGTGCCTTGGGTGGCATGTGGAAATCTAGTGGTTGCCTTGGGTGGCAATAGAAAATACGATTAGAATACTTAACCAAAGTGGAACATGTAATTAAAACATGATTAAAGGGTTAAGTGGTATACACTAGAAATGACAAGCTTAGGTGGGTAGCTTGTGGGGGCCCATTTCAACCAATATCCCAAACGTATCTTTGTGGGCTCGACCCAAGTCGAGGACGGGACACGCATATTGGGCTTGACTATAAGAGGCCAAAACGGGGTAGCGGTGGCAACGCAAGTCCAACGGGTTTCATATGCGTGTGTGGACCCGGGCTGGTAGGTAAGACGTTGTTGCATCGTGTAGATATAAGTCGTGCACCATTTGTTGTATCGGGTTGCCACTATGGGGAGTGATACACCCCATTGTGGGGCCAGCACGGGTATCTACGGTAGGGAGCCGATCGCTTGGGAGTAGTGGGTACACCTAGTGGAGATAGGGGCAGGCGGCACCTATGTAGTCAGCTAGGGGTACACGAAACTACTGGGTAAATTTACTAAGTCCTTGGGAGGGATCAACCTTTAAGTAGGAACGACTGGTGTGGTGCAGTGTAGTAATTATCCTTGGGTGGGTAAATGCATCTTTATCGTTATCTTAGTTCATTCTAAGTCTGATTGGCTACTGAGTGTAGTCATTTATCCCCAGTCACACCGTACCAAGTTATATCATACCCTAATTACTTTAATGATTGCATTCTTAAAGTTATAGAACTCGCTCAGACTTATGTCTGACCCCATTGTTTTTATCTTTTTCCCAACCCTCAGGTTCTCAGAGTGGGCCCAACACGAGTGGGCTTTGATCAGGCTGCTTTTATTACTCTCTTGGAGCTTGGACCCTAGACATAGAGCTCAGCTTACCCTTTTCTTTTATGGCTATCAGTTCATGTATTGGGATTATGTATTTTTATTTATCAGGATGGATATTTTGTACTTGACTCTTATTATGGTTTTGTGATGTAACTAGACATGTTTTACTTTCCGCTGCAATGAAATGATGTCTTAAATTTTCAAGCATTACTTATATCTGTCTTGATGTAATTTTTCTGTTCTATATTCACTTAAAATACTCCACCGATGTTATGGCATTCCCTTAGTGAGTGACCATAGCGGGAGTGGGGTGTTACAGTAGCCACCGTCCATACGATCCCAAAGGATCAAACCATTCGAAATTCTGATACGGTATAAATAAGTAATAGCTGATACAAGTTTGTAAATCGATTTAAATTGAAATTTAAAACTCTAATTTATTATCGGGCTCACCATGGTAATTAAGCCCAAGCCCATTTCAATTAAACAGACCCTCTCTCTTTACTTTCTTCCTCCATCGTATATTCTCAAACCGAACAGTAGAACAACGTGGCCATTTCCCGTTCTTTCAATCCCAATCCTCCTTCAATCACTCAACCGAACACCACAACCTCACCACCATCTTTTTCCTCTTCGAAATCCCTTCAACCTCATACCCCTTTCACGCCACTCGAGCTCCCATGGCAACCGCGTTCGAGCAACACTGCTGAAGGAGACAGCGACCAAAATTACTATCGTACCTCACCAAATCTTGCCAACAATCCCTTAATAACGTGCTGAGATCTAAATCAAACTCGGTATCGAAGAAAATTGCCTAAAATTCCATCGCATACGAACCCTAGCTTCCTTTGGAGCTCAAGCACGTTATACAGGTGCGGAAAAAGGTTTCGAACTCCTTGAAACAGACCTGAAAGTGAAGAGCATCTCCCTCTGATTCCAATTATAATTGTTTTAAGAATTTTAGGAATTTATTTGGTTTGATTTTGTATTTTGAACATCACAAAATGGTTTTTGCTGAAGAATACGGTGGCGGTACATTTCTGTGTTGACTTAGAGGAGGTGAACTTAGGGTTAAAGGGTTAAGGTACTTGTCGGGAAGTTTTAATATATTTTTATTCGATTATTTTGTTTTATTTTAAGCAAACGCTATTTTTCTATGTCCTCCAAAATTCCTGTGATCACACATGACCCCTAAAAATCACGAAAATGGACATGCAGCTACAGTTCGACATTGTAGCCCTAACGAAACTGGTTTCGTCGAATTCCGACTTCGTTTGCTCACACAGCGTATTTTTAACCGTAAGAATATCGACTATTTTTCACATTAAAATCGCCCATGGCCACATACTCACTTCAAAAATCACGAAATTTGACATCTAACCATAATTTAATATTGCAGATCCAACAAAATTAGTTTCATCGAAAATAAAGGTCGTTTACAAAATAGACTATTTTTAAAGCTCTAAATAACCCTTTTAAATATATAAATATATTTAAAAACATTTAAATTTAATATTTAAAAAAATATCATCGCATATATTCACAACAGAATATCATACTGCTACACCGGGATTTATAACTCGATATTTCAAATCTAGTGTTACATTTATATTCGATTTATATTTAAAAATTCTTTTATAATATAATTAAATCGATATAAATTATAAAGGAATTCCATAGCGATTTTTTCTAAAATTTGATTTAGACATAAATCAAAATCTACACGACGAAATCCTGAATTTTCTCTTCCACTAGAAAAATATACTTCACCAGCTCCGAACGTTTCTTGTTTCACATAAATCTGATTTAAAATGGGCCTTGTACATTCAGTTGAAGTTCAAATCGCCAAATTACGAAATGCTGCGCCATTTCGAGCTCGATTTTAATTATATAATAATTATACGTTCAAACTGCCGTTCCAATAATATATTCGTTATTCTGATTCAATTTTAAATTGAATTAAATATCACAGATGATCCAATTCACACCATTTTGTGAATTCCACTATTTCTGACTATTTCAGAAATTAAATATATTATTCTATTAATTATTTTAATTAAATATTCAATATAATTTAATTATGGTCATTTTAAATAACCAAACCATTTTTTAAATAATTAAATAGATTATTTATATCGTTAAAAAATGCGGGTCGTTACATTCTTCCCCCTTAAAATAATTTCGCCCTCGAAGTTGCTAAGGTAGAGAACAAACCCTATTGACTAGTACAAATTTATTTGTTTTACTTACCAACCTCAATTTCAACTGAACCAATTTAATTTCAATTAAAACATTCATTTATTTCTATTAACGAAAATTTTCCAAAAATTCTGAAAACTTTCTAACACCCGAAATTTTCGAAATTTTTTGCCGGCACCTCCCTTGTACCGGTCAATAGTTCAAACCCCAACTCGCCTCTCTAGGCCCTTTCCAATTCAAAAGAAAATCAAACAGCCAAGCGGCTTGCCAAATCGGACCATAAATCACCAAATCTATAAAAATAAACGTGTACCTTTTTGTCGGGCATATCATTAAATCCTTACATTCTGCTGCCAATTCAGCATATACCAAAGTCATCCCAATCAATCTCTGATCAATTTATCCTCAACACAGCTATTCGCTTAAACAAGCCAATTACCATTTCGAACTTAAGTCTCATTCTCGATTCCAAACTCCTAACCCTCCAATCCAATACCATTTCAGATTCTATCTCACCATTCAAAATGATTCTACTAGATATATTATATTCCAATTCAATTTCCAGTTAATTGGTTTCAATTCAATGCGTATTTGCTTTCACGAATTTCTTTAAATTCGTTTTTATTTACACAACCCTTCCTGGGAGTTTTAAACAGTTTAACTTTTCTTTTCACAAAAATTAAATATCTCTTTTTTTTCAACAACTTGCTTTTCTCAAAACAATTCAAAAAAATAATCCTTGGTAGTAATCCGTCACTTACAACTCGAAAATGAACACTGATGATGTGGCCAACATCATCAGAGTTATTCCCTAGTGATCTAAGTGAGTTCAATACTATACCACTTTTCAAAACACATATTTAAACATTTCCATTTTAAAATCATTCCAAATAACCTCCCAAAGTTTGTAAAACAAAATTTAAAACCTCCCAGGATCTTAAAATTTTCTTATACTTAACACAAATCCACTTACAAACACTTCTCCTAGTTTTCAGAATTTAGATTCCAATTCTGATTTAATTAATCTGCTTTAAAATTATACGAACTCAAATTGGTTATTTATATAACCATTTTCATTATAATCAACCAACACATCCAACATACTATAATCATTCGAATATAAATATTTTCTTTATATCGAAATATACTTTGGCTAAAATTATCTCATTTACCCTCTTTCAAAACATACTGTGTCGGTTTATCGTACCGATACAGTGTATCAAACTGATCGACCAAAATTCATAAACAACTCAATCAATAAATCTCCACAATATAAAACCATTTTTTTAAAATCTACAAATACGTTCACTCGTATATGTACTCTCGAACTCAATCTAGGGTATTACTAACCCCATCTCTACTGAGTCACGCCACAGAGCCAAGGTAATCACTTAACCTCCAGCTCTGATACCACTATAACGAACTGGGATTTTCGACTCTGAAAATCAACACAAAACTGCCATGTTGACTATTCGAACATTGGAAATACCTGATCGTTAATAGAAAGAAGTTAGAGGGTGAGAATAGATAAGATAGAAAATTTGAATAGAAGAAGGAGAAGAACATCATCAGAATACAACACTTACACATAGTGGAAATAATAATAACTTTATAATCCTGAAGCCTCCTGCTTCAAGCTCCTCCAAGTATATCTGTAAAGACCTGAACTACTTGACTGCCCGTACAAATTTGGGCACCCAAGAGTTTAGGGAAAACAAAACAAAATAAACTCTGCGTCAGTCATGGGACTGGTGTGAGTAAACTCAAATCATTTGGTTTAACTTTTCAAAACCCTTTTCAAACGAAAAGGTAATCATAAGACCGATCCACATATAAACACATATGGTTTTTACCTTACGATAACCCACAATAGTTTTGGAAATCAATACCCCTCTAATATTATAATAATGTCTAACCACAAGTAATTATCAATCTAGCAGAACGCTTGCATCTCATGTTCCACATATATAGTATACAAACAAAACTGCGGGCACTTATTGGAGATTGGATTCCAACTATGACAAGGTATGGGACCACCTGCCGATAGTGTATCTCTAGAGGCAAATACAATGGGTTCAACAAGAACATCTTGCAGCCTGGCCCACACATGACCGACCACTCATTTCTGTTGAGTGTATCAAATGTATATCACCAACGGTTGGGAGCTACCCACCGTATTCTCGAAAAGGGACAGCATCGATAATAGATAAAAGAATGAAATAGATTTTTCTCTTGAGGTGATATACACCCTAATGGGAGCGACCCACTTAGCCATGCTGCCTGCCCGATATCTTTCATTTCTCGGTTGATGAGGTTTGAGGTCATAACGTATCTTTTGACAGATCATACATTCAATTACTTTGAATGCCACATCGTCATACTCGTCAAATCACAGATTGATTTCTCCAAAAATACCATGGGTATAAAGCTAAGAGAAACGAATTCCTCTGCCACCAAACGTAAGTACGTTTGAAGTGATCAACTTAAGCGATCCTTTAGATATACTTTGTCAGACATTCGTCCATTCATATTGTCCTGAGATTGGACAAACCGAAGGCACTGTTCTGTAACAAGATAGTCCTTGCATAACTCCATCTTCAATATTTGATCGTAATGCTAACGTCCATATAGAGTGGTTTTCAGATAATGCATCTGATCCCGGTCTCTCCATATTGACGACGGAAAATGGTCAAAAACTTCGATAGTCAGTGATTTAACTATCAAAGAAAAACAGGTGTGCAACCAATGATATTACTCCCAGATGGAAATACTATCGATCAATCATCATTCAAAGGTTTATTTCTTTCAATTAAGATTATCTTTAATTTATCCATTTCCCAATTTCTATATATTTGTAAATTCGTATTTTCTAAATTTAGAAAATACACATCATTAATCATTGGAAAACATTTCCATCTCTATTTCAGGTATCACTGTCATTCCAGTATTCTTTCTCATTTACAGTTCATTTTCTATGATTAGAAAATATCTCTGATTATGTTTGGAAAATGTTTCCAAAATGTATTCATTTAATTTAAAACAGATGTTAAATAAAACATCACTAAGCCAATTTAAACCATTACACTCATTAACTAAGTTCACTAAATCAATCTTCACTATCGAACCTTACCCATTTCTCAGTTAAAAACGAAGTCAATCAAGTTGGGGTATAATTACCTCTCAGACCTTAACTGAACAACATTTCTAACCTCGAAATTGACAAAGTTCACCTTTTAAATCTTTAACACTTCCTTACGAAACTCCGATTCTATTTATGAATCCACTTCTTTTACCAAATCATTTGATTATAACGATGGTGTTATAATCCCATGCTTCTGAAATAAAACAACTTAAATAAAATTCTTATTACTTATTTTGAATAAATAACAAATAACTAAATGAATAATAATGTACATCTTGATTTAAAGACGGAAAGTAAATAGAACTTTCCCTAATTCGATATAATCGAATTCAACGTATAATTCTCTTTTTCGAATAATCTCTATTCGATAACCCTTTTTCGAATAAACTATATTCGATAACTCTTTCTTCGAATAACTATATTTGTTAATCTCTCTTCAAATGATTTACATTCGATTAATCTCCTTCCGAATAAACTATATTCGATTAACTTCCTTAATTTTATTCGAATAAATTATTTGGAGTAACTCATTTGGATTAACTCAGTTTGATTAACTCAACTCGATTAGCTCAACTTATTTAACTCTACTTATTTAACTCCCATCGAATTACTAATATTCGATTAATTTATATTTGAATAACTATGTTTGTTTTACTTTATTTTGAATGGCTAATATTCAATTTAACTCCATTCACTTGACTCTAGATCGCAGCGATCACAATGGTTACGCCTGGTTCCCTCAGGAAACATCCGACCACCATAGGCTATCTGCAGCCCTACGAATTACGCAAGCAGTCGTACGAAATGGCAACACATCCTAAATAACTATGTTGACTAACTCTATCTCAAATAACTATATTCGATCAACTCTAATTGAATAACTAATATTCAATTAATTCTAATTCGATTAACTCACATGATTAACTCTAACTGATTATTCAGTTTCAAATATCGATGTTGAAATCAATTCTTACTCCTCTATATAAGTCCTGACTTATATATTCTATTTATCCATGACAAATATTTCATTTAATTTATAAAATATTATTTATAAATTTATCTTATCAATCCATCAGTTAGAATAGATTCTATTTAAAATCTTTACTTTAAATCCATATCAAGTTATACCCATGTGCGAAGCAAGGGTCTAAGCAATTCAAGTGAAAAATTCTCCTTTTATACAATTCTAGTCACTTTTCAAGTATTTCCTTTTTATAATCCATTTATTTACCAAATAAAATTCCTTTTTGATAATTCTATTTATTTATAAAATATTTCCTTTTTATATAAAATCTATTGATTTTATAAATAATTCCTTTGATAATCTAACTATTCCCTTTCTATTTATTTTACACATATTTCCCCTTTCTATTCTATTCATTGTCAAATAAATATCCCTTTTCAATTCTATTTGTAATTGATTTACAAATATTTCTTTTCAATTCTATCTATTTGATTACAAATAAATATTCCTTTTCAATTCAATTTGTAATTTCTTTTCAATTCTATCTATTTGATTAACAAATAAATATCCCTTTTAAATTTATTTATTTTCTAAATAAATATTTTCTTTTTATAAAATCTATTGATTTTATGAATATTTCTTTTTCAATATAACATTGAAAATTTCCTTTTTAACATTCCAGTATTCCTTATGGTATCTAACATACCATATAACAATGATCAGTATCATTCAACCATTCAAAATCAACAACAGATTTCATATCACATCATATAACACAATATATGAATACAGTAAAATAAATGTTGAGGAACCCAGTTGGGTCCCTCCGACCTGTTTCCCTGCATCCACAGATGTTAAACAATAAAATTAACATCAATAATAGAAAAAAGAATGAAATGGATTTTTCTCTAGATAGGTGGTATACACCCTAATGGGAGCGACCCACTTAGCCATGCTGCCTGCCTGATTTCTGTCATTTCTCAGTTGATGAGGCTTGAGGTCATAACGTTTCTTTTGACATATCATACATTCAGTTACTTTGAATGCCATATCGTCATACCCGTCAAATCACAGATTGATTTCTCCAAAAATACCACGGGTATAAAGCTAAGAGAAATGAATTCCTCCACCACCAAACGTAAGTACGTTTGAAGAGATCAACTTACGCGATCCTTTAGATATACTTTGTCAGACATTCGTCCGTTCATATTGTCCTGGGATTGGACAAACCAAAGGCACTATTCTGTAACAGGATAGTCCTTGCATAACTCCATCTTCAATATTTGATCGCAATGCTAACGTCCATACAGAGTGGTTTTCAGATAATGCATATGATCCCGGTATCTCCATATTGACGACAGAAAAATGGTCAAAAACTTCGATGGTCGGTGATTTAACTATCAAAGAAAAACAGGTGTGCAACCAACGATATTACTCCCAGATGGAATTTCTATCGATCAATCATCATTCAAAGGTTTGTTTCTTTCAATTAAAATTATCTTTAATTTATCCATTTCCCCATTTCTATATATTTGTAAATTCTTATTTTCTAAATTTAGAAAATACACATCATCAATCATTGGAAAACATTTCCATCTCTGTTTCACGTATCACTGTCATTCCAGTATTCTTTCTCATTTACAGTTCATTTTCTATGATTAGAAAATATCTCTGATTATGATTGGAAAATGTTTCCAAAATGTATTCATTTGATTTAAAACAGATGGTAAATAAAACATCACTAAGCCAATTTAAACCATTACACTCATTAACTAAATTCACTAAATCAATCTTCACTATCGAATCTTACCCATTCCTTAGTTAAAAACGAATTCAATCAAGTTAAGGTATAATTATCTCTCAGACCTTAACTGAACAACATTTCTAACCTCGAAATAGACAAAGTTCACCTTTTAAATCTTTAACACTTCCTTATGAAACTCGGATTCTATTTATGAATCCACTTCTTTTACAAAATCATTTGATTATAACGATGGTGTTATAATCCCATGCTTTTGAAATAAAATAACTTAAATAAATTTCTTGTTACTTATTTTGAATAAATAACAAATAACTAATTGAATAATAATATACATCTTGATTTAAAGACGGAAAGTAAATAGAACTTTCCCTAATTCGATATAATCCGATTCAACGTATAATTCTCTTTTTCGAATAATCTCTATTCGATAACCCTTTTTAAAATAAACTATATTCGATAACTCTTTTTTCGAATAACTATATTCGATAATCTCTCTTCAAATGATTTACAATCGATCAACCTTCTATGAATGATTTACATTCGATTAATCTCCTTCTGAATAAACTATATTCGACTAACTTTGTGACGATCCCAAAACCCCGTGACACGGTGTTAAGGATAATCATTGGAATATAACACATAAATCATCATTAGCAGATCACAGATAATAGCATAAACAGAAAATAGAATAATTTACACACATATGACAGCGGAATCATATAGATATCATCACATCAGAGAGCACGGTACAGGATACAACTTAGTGTATAATGATACATAATCAGTCACCATCGCCTGAGGCGGAATCATATAGAAAGAGTACACAAAAGGAATATCAGTCTACATCGCCAATGGCGGAATCATAATATAGATACAATAATGGCGGAGAAAATCCAAGTCAGCACGGTGTAGTGAAGCCTCGCCATGAGCCAAAAGGTGCGTCCGAAACCTGTAACTAGGCTGCCCGTGTGAAAATAAGGGCACCCGAGTTTGCAAGGTGAAACAAACTACGAGTCAGTCATGGGACTGGTATGAGAAATCTATTCAACTTATTAACAACAATAATAAGGCAAATCAAAGGACCACGCCACTTTCGCGTAACAGGTTTACTCCAATGAGTGCTAGTGCATGAAGTAAAGTAAATGATTAAATCAACGCAATGCTTTTTCTAAAATGAAGCCATTATAAGACTCAGGTCCCATCACACAATGCAACGCAAGCCGGAGGATAGAGTTTTCCCTTATAATGGCCAAAGATGCTTCATACGAATAAAACAAAAGTGTTTGATATTATTACTAGTGCATATAGGTTTCAAAAGCAAATTCAATCATAAATATCAATCCTAGACGGCATGGGTACCATATATCATGTCGCCATACTAGTAATACAATCACGTCCTCATATTTCGTATTGGAAATTGGATTCCTTCATGAGTCGAGGCAAGGGGCAAGCTCCTCTCCGATTCGAGACACTCTAGCAAATGTCCCAGGACCCCACTATGATCCTTGGATCTTCAGGGCCGGTCCTCTCTTACTTTTGAGGATTGGCAATTCCTGAACACACGTTTCCCGGTCCTTACAGACCTATATCGAGGCGCCTCGCATTCCAACAACCACACAGGTGAAAAGTATATATAATGTCAGGGCTGGTAGGTCACTGACACCACCTTAGCTAGAAAGAAACGTCGTGCTCTCCCTGCAGTCACTCTCCCGTTTTTGACTCATACCGAGGTGTGAGGCTCATGAATTCACGTTATACACCAAGCTACGTCACACAGACCATGCTTGGATCATCAACCACAAGACTTTGCTTTGCAACAGAAGCCTTGATCATATGCCACTTAGGCGTGCCACACAGGCAATCCACTCCATGCGACTGATTTCTGTCAATACATAACCTCTAAGCTCGTACGTCTCAGAGAAGGGCGTTAAGCAAGAGAATAAATTCTCCGCCGCCAAACAGATATATATTTAACAGAGATCAATCAACACAGAACAAATCCAATGTCATACACACAGTCCATTTACAAGTCCGTTCTGGGTCTGAACGAAACCGGAGGCACCAATTCCTCGCATATCCGTACAATCAACACTATGTTTGGACGGCTACTACTTCAATTCCTTCATGGTAGCTACTCCAATCATGAGCATCAGTAGCGCCCATCCATCCAATGTGGAGATCGTCGGTCTTCAGTCGTCTTCGACTCTTCGACTTCTCAACGTCGATCGATTATTTGAAATGAGATAAACTCGGCCTTTTCAAATAATCTACGTATATTTAGATTTTCAAACCAATTATTCACACGGTTGAACTATTCAACATTCACATTTCAGTTATTTAGTTATAATTTTCATGTCAAATACATTCAACCGTCACATATCAAGCAAACACAACAAAATTGGTTCATTTTCACTCTATATCGTCTATACCACTTTATAACGATATATCGCCATTTTTATTTAATTTAAAACGGCCATATTTAATTAAACGACGTTTCAGGTCGTGTCGATGCACTGGCGCTGCTTTCCACTAATTTTGTTTTACACATATAGGAAAATCTAACCGTTGGATCTTCACAAATTTTACATCATTAGGAAGGTTTTTTCAAAACGAATCCAACGGTTTCAGTTTTGGGAAAATCAGACGGTCGGATCTTCCACACTAACCATTTGAAGTTACGATTTCAATTTACGAACTGCAGCGTCGTTATTCGATTTAATTTAATTATATTTATATATATATATAAAAATATAATCATTTCTGGCGCTGTTTTTCTTCAGTTTTGAATTAAACATTCCAGACAATCCAACCGTCGGATCTTCACAAAGTTGGTGCCGTTTGAAAGATATTTCCAAGGCGAACCCAACGGTTGAGGTTTCGGAAAAATCCAATGGTCGGATCTTCCGCACTAGTCATTTGAAATCACGGTTTCAAAATATGAACTGCACGACCACGTTTCGTTTTAATTCTATTTATATTTATATATTTATATAAATATAGTTCATTCAAAAATTCCTATATCGTTTCCACTTCAATTATTTCACTAACGCCTTAAATTTTTGGAAAATTTCGCCATAACCTCCTTTGTACGGGAGGGTCTGGGAAAATTCCCAAATAGCCACACGGGCGTCTCATATCAAAAAGAAAAAGAAAAAGCCAAGCGGCTAGCCAACAGGCTCATAAAATCATCACCCAAACAAAGCGGTAAATGTGTACCTATTTGTCGGGCACAAATTCTCTTTCTCTTCTCTAGCCCCTTTTGCTTTAACCTGTTCAATAGATATGCATGTACATATATACAATTTCTAACATTTATCATTTTCCATTCAATTGCATATTTGATTTGCTTTGGTTTAAAAACACCATTCATTCGAATGTTGCATGCATAGGCTAAAATCATATCATTAGCTAGTTAATGTATATTTCAACTCATGCACGTTTATTTGAACAAGTGGCTATTTTTAACACTTCACATTTCAAAGATGATAATTTTGGCGAACTAAAAATAGATTTCAACACATGACTATTTTATTTAATTCCCATGCATGTTAAAAATAATATTTCTATCACAAATATTTATTTCAACGTCCGCATATCTTTAGCATATCACACATATGATAAAAATGATATTTTTATCATTTATAATATTTATTCCACAAATAGACGTTTCAACACTTCATAGTTTCAATAAAAATGTAATTTTTATTGTTTGATCTTTTTTATTCAACACATGAATATTTCCACTACACACACTTCTCAACAAATGAGCATTTCCACACATGGACATTTTATTTATGTTGTTCATATTAGAAAGATGAAATTTTGATTGTTGAAACTATCTATATAAGGCGAATATTTTGCATACTTCATATATATATAAAAATGTGATTTTTATTGATTAAACACTTCATTCATTCACAAATGAATTTAATTTTCACCCAACACTTTTCAACACATGAATATTTCCACACATGGACATAGTTTCAATATATGGCTTTAATTTCAATGCATGTAAAATAATTTCAACATATGAAAATAATTCTAACACACAAAGATTATTCAAAATTTCGGCAGCATAACGGCAGGGTAGTTAAAACCGGCACCGTCCCTAGTACGGCTCCTCGCTCTACCTTAAAACCTCGCGGTTTTTGACAATGGCGATTCATGCATCTAATTCGCACGCAGGCGGCATGTTTATTTTTATTTCCACAAATATTTCCAGTTCATTTCAATCACCAATGGGTATTTTTCAACCACAACCAAACAATATCAACCACAAACAATTATTCAACCATTCGTATTTTTCACCCAATATTTCACACCAATTCACCACAATAAATATCGTCCATGGTTTGTGGACGAGGGGAGTATATATATATAATATAATATATATTTGCTATATTTTACTTGCATTTCAACACATATATCAATTATTCTATGCATGTAAAAATTCATACTTCGCTCATATAGCTTACACTACGCGTGTACATGAGGTATACAACACGTATGTAATTTATATTTCGCTTATATAAATTATACATGACATTTTCCATTCAATTTCACGTTAATTTAGATTTCTCACCTTGGTTTTATGAGCGCTAAAAATCGATACGATGTCAGAAAAATCCGCAGCTTCTTCTATTGGGTAGAGAGCTTCCTTGCGGTCTCGATGTTTCCTGTTTCATCGAATTTCGTCAACACACCAAAAAGATATGATTTTTCAAAGTTTTGCAACGGTTTTAAAGTGTCGTAAAACAATTTAATTAAACAAGCCGTTACCTCGGCTGAAGGTATCAAAACTAGGTTAGCGAAAATCGCGAGATCCGTTGATCGTTGAGACGATCGGCCTGCACCACCACGTCGGCCTTGGAGAGGGCTCTCCGTCGATGGTCACCACCCTCAGCTCGATGGCGGCAGGAAGGCAAGGCGGCGCTCGATAGGGTCGGACTTTGGAGGCGGATATCTCGGCGGAGAGGCGACGACAGGGGAAGCTCCTTATATGGATTTGAAGAGGGGAGGGAGAACTACAAAAAGTTGAACTGGAGGAGGGGCTAATTCTGGCCGTGGCGATCGGAAATCACCTGGGAAGGTGACGAAGGCTTTCCGCCGTCGAAGTCGGGGTCGGGGGGGGGGGGGCTCTGTTATTTTTTATTTTTAAAATTTATGAAGAAAAAATATGATTGGCCGAGATTATATTAAAATTTTAAAATAGTGTTTTCTTAAACGAACTCCTTTTTAAACCCAACGACTGTCGCCCCTAGCTAAATACCCCCATTCCAAACACAATAGGATATGTTTCGTAAGCCAATTCGACTGTTACAGTCAGTTATTTTTCAAATTAAAGTATAAAACATTTAATTTTTAACTCTGAACGCACATTTCAATTTGCCAGGGCCACAAGCTGATTCGAAAAATTCCAGAAAAATAAATCTAGCTATGTTTTGACGCTACGGTCCCAACAAAACTAGTTTCGTTGAATTCTGAGGTCGTTTGAAAAATGGCCATTTTCTGGTCGATCCAATTTAACAGAAATCGACCAAACACATTTTCTTTTGCCACGTTCACATACTAGCTTCAAAATTATGAAATTTGAAATCTAGCAATAGTTTGACATCCGGACCCAACAAAAGTGGTTTCGTCGAATTCCGAGGTCGTATGCAAAATATCAATTTTCCAGGCCTATATATTCTATATACCGACTCTTCTGAAAATTCATTCGGCCATAACTTTTGATTCCCGTTATGAAACTTCGATTTTTCCGATTCGTTAGAAAGGTATTAACTAACAGATTTAAATATTTTTGGTTTCACTAAAATCCGTTATATTTTCCACCCTGCATAGTCGGTCAAAGTTTGAATTCAAATTTTCAAACTGACTTACTATTCTTAACTTACTATTTTATTGAAATATTCTATTTCAATTGTTCAAATTCCTTTGAAATAATCAATTTAAAAATTTTAAATTGGCTTGTATTTTCCGGGTTATTACAATCTCCCCTACTTAAAACTTTTCGTCCTCGAAAAGGAAACAACAGTAAAGTAGGAAATAAAATGTAAATGCAAAGTATAGTAAAGGTACCTTGCACCGGAGTTAGTCAGAGATATCCACTCTGCATTTGGGGTAAGCTTGCTTAATGCTTTCCTCAGTTTCCCAAGTACAGTCTCTAGGATCACTGCTCCACTGCACTTTAACTAAATGAACCTTTTTGCTTCTGAGTTCTCTAGTTTCTTTGCCAATAATTTTTAATGGCTCTCTTTTGAGTGCTAATTCTGGAGTTATCTCCACATCCTGTTGCGCTGCTTCTTCTACAACAAGATCCGGATCATGCACATGTCTCCTAAGTTGAGATACGTGAAAAACATTGTGCACTCCAGGCAACCAATCTGGCAATTGAACCCTATAAGCAAGAGTTCCAATTCGCTCAATTATAGGAAAGGGACCAATAAATCTCGGTGCCAACTTCCCAGTCTTTCCAAATCTGATTACTCCTCTCATCGGAGAAACCTTTAAATAAACATGATCACCAACAGCAAATGTCAAATCTCTCCTTCTAGAGTCTGCATAACTTTTCTGTCGGCTTTGGGCGGTTTTCAATCGCTTCTTGATGAAATCCACTTTATCAGATGCTTCCCTAATCATATCGGGTCCTAGCACAAGTCTGTTGCCAGGTTCTACCCAACATGCTGGAGATCTGCAGGGTCTGCCATATAATGCTTCAAATGGTGACATTCTCAAACTTGCTTGATAACTATTGTTATATTAGAATTCTGCCAAATGCAAATGATCTTCCCGTGACCCACCAAAATCGATTATACAAGCCCGCAATAAATCTTCTAGAATTCTATTCACCCGCTCAGTTTGGCCATCTGTTTGTGGGTGATAAGCGGTGCTCATATTCAGTTTCGTCCCCAATTCTGTCTGGAAAGCCTCCCAGAACTTGCTAGTAAATAGGGGATCTCTATCACTGACTATGCTGATGGGAATTCCATGCAGCTTAACAATTTCTTTGAAATATATCTGTGCTAGACTTTGGGCAGTTCTATTGGATCTGACAGGTATAAAATGGGCAGTCTTCGTGAAGCGATCTACGATTACCCAAATACCGTCATTACCTTTCTTGGTTCGCGGCAAACCATCTATGAAATCCATGGAAATCTGTTCCCATTTCCAGCCTGGGACTTCCAACGGTTGCAACAGTCCAGCTAGCTTCTGTTGGTCGCTCTTGACCAATTGACAAGTAGGGCATCTGCTAACATATAAAGAAATATCTCTTTTCATTGCCTTCCACCAGAAAGTGCGTTTGATATCGTTATACATTTTACTCACCCCAGGATGGATGCAAAATTTGGATTTATGGCATTCATCTAGCACTTCTCTTTTGAGCTCAGGAAGGTTGGGAACACAAATTCTCCCATTCAGCCTCAAAACTCCTTCTTTATTTACTTGAAAGCTTGAGGATTCTCCTTGAAGAGTTCTTTAAATCCATCCCATGTTCTTCCAGCTTCTCTATTCCCAGCGGTAAGAGATTCCCACCATAATTCGGCTTGTTCCTGCATAAGCCAGGCGCCCATAACAGCTTTGTCTTCGTCTCCTAACCTTAGGCCTTCAAGAATTTTCTCGCATGTTTTGAGCCATGCAAGGGCCTCTATTACGGTGCCAGTTCCCGAGAAGGTCTTGCCTCCTAAGTTCTTATATCTCTTAGCTACACGGTCGAGCTCGAAGTATTGAGTTGCCGGAGGTTGTATCAAAGGTCCTTTTTGAGCTGGGATTTCTCCCCTTCCTCGGCCTCGGCCGGCACGGCCTCCTCTAGCGGCGGCTGCTCTGGTAGCCATTTGTCAAATTCTGTATAAGCAACGAAAAAAGTCAGCTAACAGAAATGATAGTCTATTACATAGTTAAGCAGAAAACTTTACGGAAGGATAACGATGGACTGATCAATTGTTTTTGCTAATCTGCTCAGCTCATTCTAGGACTTTGCTAGTCCTATCTCTAATGAGCGACTCGCCTTAGAATACTACTGATTCTATTTTGACGAAGTGTTTAATGTGTTACACTCCAGAACTAAGGTTAACCAAAGCTCTGATACCAGCAGTGACGATCCCAAAACCCCGTGACACGGTGTTAAGGATAATCATTGGAATATAACACATAAATCATCATTAGCAGATCACAGATAATAGCATAAACAGAAAATAGAATAATTTACACACATATGACAGCGGAATCATATAGATATCATCACATCAGAGAGCACAGTACAGGATACAACTTAGTGTATAATGATACATAATCAGTCACCATCGCCTGAGGCGGAATCATACAGAAAGAGTACACAAAAGGAATATCAGTCTACATCGCCAATGGCGGAATCATAATATAGATACAATAATGGCGGAGAAAATCCAAGTCAGCACGGTGTAGTGAAGCCTCGCCATGAGCCAAAAGGTGCGTCCGAAACCTGTAACTAGGCTGCCCGTGTGAAATTAAGGGCACCCGAGTTTGCAAGGTGAAACAAACTACGAGTCA
This sequence comes from Allium sativum, assembly GCA_030737875.1. Taxonomy (NCBI): domain Eukaryota; kingdom Viridiplantae; phylum Streptophyta; class Magnoliopsida; order Asparagales; family Amaryllidaceae; genus Allium; species Allium sativum. The sequence continues at coordinate 286,256,671 of CM060921.1, forward strand.
GTCATGGGACTGGTATGAGAAATCTATTCAACTTATTAACAACAATAATAAGGCAAATCAAAGGACCACGCCACTTTCGCGGAACGGGTTTACTCCAATGAGTGCTAGTGCATGAAGTAAAGTAAATGATTAAATCAACGCAATGCATTTTCTAAAATGAAGCCATTATAAGACTCAGGTCCCATCACACAATGCAACGCAAGCCGGAGGATAGATTTTTCCCTTATAATGGCCAAAGATACTTCATACGAATAAAACAAAAGTGTTTGATATTATTACTAGTGCATATAGGTTTCAAAAGCAAATTCAATCATAAATATCAATCCTAGACGGCATGGGTACCATATATCATGTCGCCATACTAGTAATACAATCACGTCCGCATATTTCGTATTGGAAATTGGATTCCTTCATGAGTCGAGGCAAGGGGCAAGCTCCTCTCCGATTCGAGACACTCTAGCAAATGTCCCAGGACCCCACTATGATCCTTGGATCTTCAGGGCCGGTCCTCTCTTACTTTTGAGGATTGGCAATTCCTGAACACACGTTTCCCGGTCCTTACAGACCTATATCGAGGCGCCTCGCATTCCAACAACCACACAGGTGAAAAGTATATATAATGTCAGGGCTGGTAGGTCACTGACACCACCTTAGCTAGAAAGAAACGTCGTGCTCTCCCTGCAGTCACTCTCCCGTTTTTGACTCATACCGAGGTGTGAGGCTCACGAATTCACGTTATACACCAAGCTACGTCACACAGACCATGCTTGGATCATCAACCACAAGACTTTGCTTTGCAACAGAAGCCTTGATCATATGCCACTTAGGCGTGCCACACAGGCAATCCACTCCATGTGACTGATTTCTGTCAATACATAACCTCTGAGCTCGTACGTCTCAGAGAAGGGCGTTAAGCAAGAGAATAAATTCTCCGCCGCCAAACAGATATATATTTAACAGAGATCAATCAACACAGAACAAAATCCAATGTCAGACACACAGTCCATTTACAAGTCCGTTCTGGGTCTGAACGAAACCGGAGGCACCAATTCCTCGCATATCCGTACAATCAACACTATGTTTGGACGGCTACTACTTCAATTCCTTCATGGTAGCTAGTCCAATCACGAGCATCAGTAGCGCTCATCCATCCAATGTGGAGATCGTCGGTCTTCAGTCGTCTTCGACTCTTCGACTTCTCAACGTCGATCGATTATTTGAAATGAGATAAACTCGGCCTTTTCAAATAATCTACGTATATTTAGATTTTCAAACCAATTATTCACATGGTTGAACTATTCAACATTCACATTTCAGTTATTTAGTTATAATTTTCATGTCAAATACATTCAACCGTCACATATCAAGCAAACACAACAAAATTGGTTCATTTTCACTCTATATCGTCTATACCACTTTATAACGATATATCGCCATTTTTATTTAATTTAAAACGGCCATATTTAATTAAACGACGTTTCAGGTCGTGTCGATGCACTGGCGCTGCTTTCCACTAATTTTGTTTTACACATATAGGAAAATATAACCGTTGGATCTTCACAAATTTTACATCATTAGGAAGGTCTTTTCAAAACGAATCCAACGGTTTCAGTTTTGGGAAAATCCGACGGTCGGATCTTCCACACTAACCATTTGAAGTTACGATTTCAATTTACGAACTACAGCGTCGTTATTCGATTTAATTTAATTATATTTATATATATATATAAATATAATCGTTTCTGGCGCTGTTTTTCTTCAGTTTTGAATTAAACATTCCAGACAATCCAACCGTCGGATCTTCTCAAAGTTGGTGCCGTTGGAAAGATATTTCCAAGGCGAACCCAACGGTTGAGGTTTCGGAAAAATCCAATGGTCGGATCTTCCGCACTAGTCATTTGAAATCACGGTTTCAAAATATGAACTGCATGGCCACGTTTCGTTTTAATTCTATTTATATTTATATATTTATATAAATATAGTTCATTCAAAAATTCCTATATCGTTTCCACTTCAATTATTTCACTAACGCCTTAAATTTTTGGAAAATTTCGCCATAACCTCCTTTGTACGGGAGGGTCTGGGAAAATTCCCAAATAGCCACACGGGCGTCTCATATCAAAAAGAAAAAGAAAAAGCCAAGCGGCTAGCCAACAGGCTCATAAAATCATCACCCAAACAAAGCGGTAAATGTGTACCTATTTGTCGGGCACAAATTCTATTTCTCTTCTCTAGCCCCTTTTGCTTTAACCTGTTCAATAGATATGCATGTACATATATACAATTTCTAACATTTATCATTTTCCATTCAATTGCATATTTGATTTGCTTTGGTTTAAAAACACCATTCATTCGAATGTTGCATGCATAGGCTAAAATCATATCATTAGCTAGTTAATGTATATTTCAACTCATGCACGTTTATTTGAACAAGTGGCTATTTTTAACACTTCACATTTCAAAGATGATAATTTTGGCGAACTAAAAATAGATTTCAACACATGACTATTTTATTTAATTCCCATGCATGTTAAAAATAATATTTCTATCACAAATATTTATTTCAACGTCCGCATATCTTTAGCATATCACACATATGATAAAAATGATATTTTTATCATTTATAATATTTATTCCACAAATAGACGTTTCAACACTTCATAGTTTCAATAAAAATGTAATTTTTATTGTTCGATCTTTTTTATTCAACACATGAATATTTCCACTACACACACTTCTCAACAAATGAGCATTTCCACACATGGACATTTTATTTATGTTGTTCATATTAGAAAGATGAAATTTTGATTGTTGAAACTATCTATATAAGGCGAATATTTTGCATACTTCATATATATATAAAAATGTGATTTTTATTGATTAAACACTTCATTCATTCACAAATGAATTTAATTTTCACCCAACACTTTTCAACACATGAATATTTCCACACATGGACATAGTTTCAATATATGGCTTTAATTTCAATGCATGTAAAATAATTTCAACATATGAAAATAATTCTAACACACAAAGATTATTCAAAATTTCGGCAGCATAACGGCAGGGTAGTTAAAACCGGCACCGTCCCTAGTACGGCTCCTCGCTCTACCTTAAAACCTCGCGGTTTTTGACAATGGCGATTCATGCATCTAATTCGCACGCAGGTGGCATGTTTATTTTTATTTCCACAAATATTTCCAATTCATTTCAATCACCAATGGGTATTTTTCAACCACAACCAAACAATATCAACCACAAACAATTATTCAACCATTCGTATTTTTCACCCAATATTTCACACCAATTCACCACAATAAATATCGTCCATGGTTTGTGGACGAGGGGAGTATATATATATATATATATAATATAATATATATTTGCTATATTTCACTTGCATTTCAACACATATATCAATTATTCTATGCATGTAAAAATTCATACTTCGCTCATATAGCTTACACTACGCGTGTACATGAGGTATACAACACGTATGTAATTTATATTTCGCTTATATAAATTATACATGACATTTTCCATTCAATTTCACGTTAATTTAGATTTCTCACCTTGGTTTTCTGAGCGCTAAAAATCGATACGATGTCAGAAAAATCCGCAGCTTCTTCTATTGGGTAGAGAGCTTCCTTGCGGTCTCGATGTTTCCTGTTTCATCGAATTTCGTCAACACACCAAAAAGATATGATTTTTCAAAGTTTTGCAACGGTTTTAAAGTGTCGTAAAACAATTTAATTAAACAAGCCGTTACCTCGGCTGAAGGTATCAAAACTAGGTTAGCGAAAATCGCGAGATCCGTTGATCGTTGAGACGATCGGCCTGCACCACCACGTCGGCCTTGGAGAGGGCTCTCCGTCGATGGTCACCACCCTCAGCTCGATGGCGGCAGGAAGGCAGGGCGGCGCTCGATAGGGTCGGACTTTGGAGGCGGATATCTCGGCGGAGAGGCGACGACAGGGGAAGCTCCTTATATGGATTTGAAGAGGGGAGGGAGAACTACAAAAAGTTGAACTGGAGGAGGGGCTAATTCTGGCCGTGGCGATCGAAAATCGCCTGGGAAGGTGACGAAGGCTTTCCGCCGTCGAAGTCGGGGTCGGGGGGGGGGGGGGTTTCTGTTATTTTTTATTTTTAAAATTTATGAAGAAAAAATATGATTGGCCGAGATTATATTAAAATTTTAAAATAGTGTTTTCTTAAACGAACTCCTTTTTAAACCCAACGACTGTCGCCCCTAGCTAAATACCACCATTCCGGACACAATGGGATATGTTTCGTAAGCCAATTCGACTGTTACAGTCAGTTATTTTTCAAATTAAAGTATAAAACATTTAATTTTTAACTCTGAACGCACATTTCAATTTGCCAGGGCCACAAGCTGATTCGAAAAATTCCAGAAAAATAAATCTAGCTATGTTTTGACGCTACGGTCCCAACAAAACTAGTTTCGTTGAATTCTGAGGTCGTTTGAAAAATGGCCATTTTCTGGTCGATCCAATTTAACAGAAATCGACCAAACACATTTTCTTTTGCCACGTTCTCATACTAGCTTCAAAAATTATGAAATTTGAAACCTAGCAATAGTTTGACATCCCGGACCCAACAAAAGTGGTTTCGTCGAATTCCGAGGTCGTATGCAAAATATCAATTTTCCAGGCCTATATATTCTATATACCGACTCTTCTGAAAATTCATTCAGCCATAACTTTTGATTCCCGTTATGAAACTTCGATTTTTCTGATTCGTTAGAAAGGTATTAACTAACAGATTTAAATATTTTTGGTTTCACTAAAATCCGTTATATTTTCCACCCTGCATAGTCGGTCAAAGTTTGAATTCAAATTTTCAAACTGACTTACTATTCTTAACTTACTATTTTATTGAAATATTCTATTTCAATTGTTCAAATTCCTTTGAAATAATCAATTTAAAATTTTTAAATTGGCTCGTATTTTCCGGGTTATTACAAACTTCCTTAATTTTATTCGAATAAATTATTTTGAATTACTCCTTTGGATTAACTCATTTGGATTAACTCGGTTTGATTAACTCAACTCGATTAACTCAACTTATTTAACTCTACTTATTTAACTCCTATCTAATAACTAATATTCGATTAATTTATATTCGAATAACTACGTTTGTTTTACTTTATTTTGAATGGCTAATATTCAATTTAACTCCATTCGCTTGACTCTAGATCGCACCGATCACAATGGTTATGCATGGTTCCCTCAGGAAACATCCAACCACCATAGGCTAACTGCAGACCTGCGAATTACGCTAGCAGTCGTACGAAATGGCAACACATCCTAAATAACTATGTTGACTAACTCTATCTCAAATAACTATATTCGATCAACTCTAATTGAATAACTAATATTCAATTAATTCTAATTCGATTAACTCTAACTGATTATTCGGTTTCAAATATCGATGTTGAAATCGATTCTTACTCCTCTATATAAGTCCTAACTTATATATTCTATTTATCCATGATAAATATTTCATTTAATTTATAAAATATTATTTATAAATTTATCTTATCAATCCATCGGTTAGAATAGATCCTATTTAAAATCTTTACTTTAAATCCATATCAAGCTATACCCGTGTGCGAAGCACGGGTCTAAACATTTCAAGTGAAAAATTCTCCTTTTATACAAGTCTAGTCACTTTTCAAGTATTTCCTTTTTATAATCCATTTATTTACCAAATAAAATTCCTTTTTGATAATTCTATTTATTTATAAAATATTTCCTTTTTATATAACATCTATTGATTTTATAAGTAATTCCTTTGATAATCTAACTATTCCCTTTCTATTTATTTTACACATATTTCCCCTTTCTATTTTATTCATTGTCAAATAAATATCCCTTTTCAATTCTATTTGTAAATGATTTACAAATATTTCTTTTCAATTCTATCTATTTGATTACAAATAAATATTCTTTTTCAATTCAATTTGTAAATGATTTACAAATATTTCTTTTCAATTCTATCTATTTGATTAACAAATAAATATCCCTTTTAAATCTATTTATTTTCTAAATAAATATTTTCTTTTTATAAAATCTATTGATTTTATGAATATTTCTTTTTCAATATAACATTGAAAATTTCCTTTTTAACATTCCAGTAATCCTTATGGTATCTAACATACCATATAACAATGATCAGTATCATTCAACCATACAAAATCAACAACAGATTTCACATCACATCATATAACACAATATATGAATACAGTAAAATAAATGTTGAGGAACCCAGTTGGGTCCCTCCGACCTGTTTCCCTGCATCCACAGATGTTAAACAATAAAATTAACATCAATTTTATTTTACTATGAAATATTTTGCTAAACAGAATCAATATTTGATTAACGATTTATATCTATATCGTTATCTATAATTTCGAACAACTGACTAGCAGTTCAACCAAACAGCCAACACACAACAAACAACCATCATTTATAAATTCTAAAAATATTTTATAAAAATATAAACTTAGCAGAGTTAGTGAGATTACTCACCTTTCGCGTTAACCGTTAAATAACGATTTGCGTCTATTGATTCAAACAGACAATTTATTTTGCAATAAATTGTAACAATCTCTGTTTCAATCCCAGTCAGTTCCATGGTGTAGCCACCGTCCATACGATCCCAACGGATCAAACCGTTCGAAATTCTGATACAATATGAATAAGTTATAGCTTATACAAGTTTGTACGTCGATTTAAATTGAAATTTAAAAATCTAATTTATTATCGGGCTTACCATGGCAATTAGGCCCAAGCCCATTTCAATTAAACAGACCCACTCTCTTTACTTTCTTCCTCCATCATATATTCTCAAACCGAACAGTAGAACAACGTGCCACTTCCCGTTCTTTCAATCCCAATCCTCCTTCCATCACTCAACCGAACACCACAACATCACCACCATCTTTCTCCTCAACGAAATCCCTTCAACCTCATACCTCTTTCACGCCCCTCGAGCTCCCCATGGCAACCGCGTTCGAGCAGCACCGCTGATGGAGACAGCGACCAAAATTACTATCGTACATCACCAAATCTTGCCAATAATCCCTAGATAACGTGCTGAGATCTAAATCAAACTCGATATCGAAGAAAATTGCCTAAAATTCCATCGCATACGAACCCTAGGTTCCTTTGGAGCTCAAGCACGTTATACAGGTGCAGAAAAAGGTTTCGAACTCCTTGAAATAAACCTGAAAGTGAAGAGCATCTCCCTCTGATTCCAATTATAATTGTTTTAAGAATTTTAGGAATTTATTTGGTCTGATTTTGTATTTTGAACATCACGAAATGGTTTTTGCTGAAGAATACGGTGGCGGCACATTTCTGTGTTGACTTAGAGTAGATGAACTTAGGGTTAAAGGGTTATGGTACTTATAGGGAAGTTTTAATATATTTTTATTCGATTATTCTATTTTATTTTAAGCAAACGCTATTTTTCTGTGTCCTCTAAAATTCCTGTGATCACACATGACCCCCAAAAATCACGAAAATGGATATGCAGCTACAGTTCGACATTGCGGCCCCAACGAAACTGGTTTTGTCAAATTCCGACTTCATTTGCTCACACAGCGTATTTTTAACCGTCAGAATATCGAATGTTTTTCACATTAAAATCGCCCACAGCGACATACTGACTTCAAAAATCAGGAAATTTGACATCTAACAATAATTTAATATAGCGGATCCAACAAAATTAGTTTCATTAAAAACAGAGGTCGTTTGCAAAACTGACTGTTTTTAAAGCTCTAAATAACCCTTTTAAATATATAAATATATTTAAAAACATTTAAATTTATTATTTAAAAATAAATATCGTCGCATATATTCACAATAGAATATCATACTGCTACACCGGGATTTCTAACTCGATATTTCAAATCCAGTGTTACATCTATATTCGATTTATATTTAAAAATCCTTTTATAATATAATTAAATCGATATAAATTATAAAGGAATTCCATAGTGAATTTTTCTAAAATTTGATTTGGACATAAATCAAAATCTACACGACAAACTCCTGATTTTTCTCTTCCACTAGAAAAATATACTTCACCAGCTCCGAACGTTTCTTATGTCACAGAAATCCGATTTAAAATGGACCTTGTACATTCAGTTGAAGTTCAAATTGCCAAATTACGAACTGCAGCGCCATTTTGAGCTCGATTTTAATTATATTATAATTATACGTTCAAATTGTCGTTCTAATAATATATTCGTTATTCTGATTCAATTTTAAACTGAATTAAATATAAAAGATGATCCAATTCACACCATTTTGTGAATTCCACTATTTCTGACTATTTCAAAAATTAAATATATTATTCTATTAATTAATTTAATTAAATATTCAATATAATTTAATTCTGGTCATTTTAAATAACCAAACCATTATTTAAATAATTAAATAACTTATTTATATCGCTGAAAAATGTGGGTCGTTACAATCACTAAATCGAGTTCCACTCAATTCCAATCTGATGTATTAAATTGGAAAACTTTACTCCGAAAGATTTCCTTAAATCTTAGTTAAAAAATTTATAAACCCTAAATAATATCCTCACAGTTAATTGGGTTTAACAACTAGTGTCATTTAAAACAAAGTTCACAATGAACCCAAAATCAGCTACCATTTAATTCCAATTATATTTGTTAATTGGAAAACGTCATTAATTCTTAGTCAAGCGATTTATTCCTTTCTCAACTGGGTTTAAGAAGAGTGTTATTAAAGACACCATTAACGACAAACACAAATTCCCATTTGATATTAAATACTAGGCTTTGAATAGAAATAATGTTGACTTCTGTTCAATATCAAATTCTGAAACCAACAGATATCATATTGGGAATAACGATATCTATATCTTTCAAATTACTCAACGATATCCGTATAATCATGGAATCAAATATTGAAATGTTCCGGAGATTATTTCCATTCAAATCCTTTCCAATTCATACATTGGAAAAAATCAGTTTATATTAAAGCCATATCAATTCTTTATTCTAGTTGTTAACCATTTCAATTATAAAAAAATATCTTTTATCTTTTCAAACTTGGAGTATTTTAATATATTTTTTTCATCCAAAATTGGACATCAAAATCATATTTTGATTCTTCACTGAATACTATTTTTAAATATTCGTTATCTCTGAATTTGAAACACCCCACCTCTATTAAGGTCACTCACAAAGGGAATGTATTAACTTTGGTGAAACATTTCAGGTAAAAGACAAAGATAATTTACAAGACAGACAAATGAACAACGGAAAACTGAAAAACATTTATTAAATAGCATGGTTCAGTCAAAACATTACAAGCATTGTCTCAAAATCCAACTTCTAAATTATTACAACAAAACATCTATCTTAATTTAAATCTCCAAGTACATAAAGAAGCATAAAATAGAAGTAAAGCAGCATAAATCACCAATAAAAATGCAGCCATAGCCATAGCCCAAGAAAAGAGAATCCAAGCAATACATCTACTCTCTTCGAGCTTGAAAAGGTCTGCACTAAGCTGAAGTGGTCCCTCCTTGCGGACCTGGGGAGGGAAACGGAAGAAAAGAAGGCGAAAGAAAACGAGTCAGGCATAAGTCTGGTAAGTCCAGTGATTATTCAACATGCAAACAGGTAAAAGGATCATGACATGAATAAACTGAACATAGGATAATACCATAGAAATAAGATAACATAAGATAAGATAAACTGAATGTATTATCGCACTCATTTCTGATTCTCTGCACCTTCTACGAATGTTTCAACTACCATTATGTGTTCATAACAAAGTGATCCCTTTCGCAATCGGCTTCTACTCGCATGCATTTGCTACTTGTGTCATTCGGCCCCGCTTGATTGTAGATACCTGTGCTGGTCCCACCACAGGTGTATCAATTCCTATGGTGGCGACCCGAAACAAATTCTAGATGCACGGTGTATACTACTGATGCCCAGTGCCTGCTTTATCCACTCCGGAGTACGTGTACGCCCATACACCGCCGGAACCTACACTGCTGCATCACCCGCAGCTATTTTGACCTCTTATAATTAGCCCAGTAATTGTGCCCTACATTGCATAGTTCAGGTAACATGATACATCTATGTGGGTTACTGCTGAAATGGGTCCCCTTTACAAGGGTTTCCTAATCAACATGTTATAACGGTTAAGTGTTCTCCATTTTACCTAACCCCACCAATCTGTTTGATTAACATGTTGTATTGGTCAAGTGTTGCCTTAATTAACTTAACCTTACCATTCTTAGCATGTCTGTTCCTTAGCTTTAATTCATTCATTAAAGCGCCAACCTCTCACATTAGATATGTATTGTTGTGGTCGTTGGATGTGCCGGACGGTTTCGGGCAGTCTTACATCGCAACTCAATCTAACCTCGGATTTTTCGGGCTTAATGCGTTAACCTCTCACATTAGATCTATATTGTTGCGGTCGCTGGATGTGCCGGGCGGTTCCGGGCAGTCTTACACCGCAACTCAATCTAACCTCGGGTTAGGCATATTCATCTTTTAATTAATTTACATATTTACCATTCATGTTTATATGTAAATTACCCACAAGTGTTGTCAAATCAAGTCATGTCCCATTTAACCTCTAAATTTGTCCAAATTATTTCATTTCATGCTACTAATCATTTACATGATTATGAGCCAATCTATGCCAATAGCTTGTAATTTAATATTTTCCCCCAACGTCTCCCCTGTTATTCGTTCGCACAATTCACATAGAACGTTAGGCTCGCAAATTAGCCTAACTCATAAACAAAAAGGGAAAAGAAAAGGGACATGTAACATTCCAACAGGCATAAAACATCATTGATTAATATGTGTAATATAAATTTGGCATAGAACGACATAAACTTAATTATGCATATAAACGTGATCTTTCATTTAAATTAGATCCAATTGACATGCGAACTAGCATAATTCTAATTGTATAAACATGAACTTATATAAATCTTAAACATGGGTACTAGCTTGGATCTAAACATATAGCATGTTTGAACATAACTTAGCTTGTAACTTACATAAATAAAAGAACCACAAATTTAATACAACATGATAGGTTCAATGGTATCAGTCCCAATAGTCTCATAGGCATGATAGGTTTTACTATGTTAGTCAGAACAGTCCAATAGGCATGATAGGTTTTACTATGTCAGTCACAACAGTCCAATAGGCATAAGCAATTCAGAATTGACAAAAGGATAGGCACGAATAAAGTTAGGCATAGTTCTAGATCCAGTTATTACAGTCATGATTTCTTATTAGGTGTTCACATCTAAACAATAACTGTACTTACAGAAAAAGGACAGATCTTGAATTCTGGGATCTGATTTCGGAATTTGAAAAGCTATCCACTGATGTAGACGTTTGATTCTCTAGTTCTTCAAATTGATTCCTAGTTTGAATTTGATTCTCTAGTTTGGTGTAGATGGATGGAGGCTAGGCCAGTTTATGACGAACAACATGATGGCTTCATAGAATGAGTTCTAGGGTTGAGGTTTGGGGTGATTATATAGAAGTCTAGGTTTAATTCTAGCCTTTAGATTAGTCTAGGAGAAATCAGAGCCATCAAACCAAAGAGATGTGTCATCTAACCAACCATAGCATGCATATGCCCTAATACCTCAGAAATCAGTCATTGGCCAATCAGAGAAGGCCACATCAGCATTGGGCTGCAAAAATTCGTCATAGGAGCTAGATCTGGGAGGGGTCAACTCCCTACAGGGGGTCGACATCTATGTCGGCACCTCTATAGGGGGGTCGACACCTATGTCGACTCCCCCTTGGGGTGGTCGACACCCTGAGAGGGAAATTTCCCGCTCAGCCAATTTTGAATTTTTAACTGTTTTTATTATTTGTATTTATTTTCTGCTTGATCTTGAAATCTTCTGAACTCCATAACTTCTTCATACGGAGTCCGATTCACGCAAACTCGGACTCTACCTTAAGCAGATTTCCAAGACGAATGCAATGGTATAACCCGTTTCCCATAATTCCCACTTTTAATATTAACGATTCTTTAATTCGTTACTTTAATCTTCACAGAAAATACGAGGTGTTCCATTCTCCCCTCCTTAAAGGATTTCATCTCGAAATCTCTAAGTTAAGAAGAATCTATCCTAACATCCAACATCCATCTACTCAACCATCAATCACAGGCATCCACTGTCCTTAAAAGATTTCTAATGCTTTCATGACCATATGCATAATGTGTGTATACGTCCTTATCTAATGCAAAATCAGGCGGTCCACTGATTCAGTTGACCTCCTTGATGCAAATCATGTCGGTGCTATGAGTCCATCATGTATGCAATTTTTCCTAATCTTTTTTGTAACTTCTACATGAGTGAACAATCATACATACAAATGCAACGTCCACGTGACAACACATCAAGTTCCAATCCATATATAAATACATATATGCATATGCAATATGAAAGTGACTGAGCCGACCTAGTACCTACTGTATGTGTATATATGCATCCACGAGCTACCACTAGTAACCACTTGCAACCATCAATCATAACATGTTTCAAATACATGTTTACATCCATTGGTTTCTACCTAGGGATCAAGACTAGGACCAAGGCTGTGACGATCCCAAAACCCCGTGACACGGTGTTAAGGATAATCATTGGAATATAACACATTAATCATCATTAGCAGATCACAGATAATAGCATAAACAGAAAATAGAATAATTTACACACATATGACAGCGGAATCATATAGATATCATCACATCAGAGAAGCACAGTACAGGATACAACTTAGTGCATAATGATACATAGTCAGTCACCATCGCCTGAGGCGGAATCGTACATAAAGAGTACACAAAATAAATATCAGTCTACATCGCCAATGGCAGAATCATAATATAGATACAATAATGGCGGAGAAAATCCAAGTCAACACGGTGTAGTCAAGCCTCGCCATGAGCCAAAAGGTGCGTCAGAAACCTGTAACTAGGCTGCCTATGTGAAAATGAGGGCACCCGAGTTTGCATGGTGAAACAAACTATGAGTCAATCATGGGACTGGTATGAGAAATCTACTTAACTTATTAACAACAATAATAAGGCAAATCAAAGGACCACGCCACTTTCGCGGAACGGGTTTACTCCAATGAGTGCTAGTGCATGAAATAAAATAAACGATTAAATCATCGCAATGCTTTTTATAAAATGAAGCCATTATAAGACTCAGGTCCCATCACACAATGCAACGCAAGCCGGAGGATAGAGTTTTTACCTTATAATGGCCAAAAATGATTCATACGAATAAAACAAAAGTGTTTGATATTATTACTAGTGCATATATGTTTCAAAAGCGATTTCAGTCATAAATATCAATCGTAGTCGGCATAGCTACCATCTACTATGTCGCCATACTAGTAATACAATCACGTCCGCATATTTCGTATTGGAAATTGGGTTCCTTCATGAGTCGAGGCAAGGGGCAAGCTCCTCTCCGTTCGAGACACTCTGGCAAATGTCCCAGGACCCCACTATGATCCTTGGAATCGGCTGGGCCAGTCCTCTCTTACTTTTGAGGATTGTGCAATTCCTGAACACACGTTTCCCGGTCCTTACAGACCTATAATCGAGGCGCCTCACATTCCAACAACCACACAGGTGAAAAGTATATATAATGTCAGTGCTGGTAGGTCACTGACACCACCTTAGCTAGAAAGAAACGTCGTGCTCTCCCAGCGGTCCGTCTCCCGTTTTTGACTCATATCGGGGTGTGAGGCTTGCAAATTCACGTTATACACAAAGCTACGTCACACAGACCATGCTTTGATCATCAACCACAAGACTTTGCTTTGCAACAGAAGCCTTGATCATATGCCACTTAGGCGTGCCACATAGGCAATCCACTCCATGCGACTGATTTCTATCAATACATAACCTCTGAGCTCGTACGTCTCAGAGAAGGGCGTTAAGCAACAGAATAAATTCTCCGCCGCCAAACAGATATATATTTAATAGAGATCAATCAGCACTGAACAAAATCCAATGTCAGACACCCAGTCCATTTACAAGTCCGTTCTGGGTCTAAACGAAACCGGAGGTACCAATTCCTCGCATATCCATACAATCAACAGTATGTTTGGACGGCTACTACTTCAGCTCAGTCATGGTAGTTACTCCAATCACGAACATCAGTAGCGCCCATCCATCTAATGTGAAGATCATTGGTCTTCAACCGTCTTCGACTCTTCGACTTCTCAACGTCGATCGATTATTTGAAATGAGATGAACTCGGCCTTTTCAAATAATTCATGTATATTTAGATTTTCAAATCAATTTATCACATGGTTGGACTATTCAACATTCACATTTCAGTTCTTTAGTTATAATTTTCATGTCAAATACATTCAACCATCACTTATCAAGCAAACACAACGAAATTGGTTTATTTCCACTCTATATCGTCTATAGTATTTTATAACGATATATCGCCATTTTTATTTAATTTAAAACGGCCCAATTTAATTAAACGACGATTCAGGCCATGCCGATGCACTAGCGCTGTTTTTCACTAATTTTGTTTTACACATATCTGAAAATCTAACCGTTGGATCTTCACAAATTTTATATCATTAGGAAGGTCATTTCAAAACGAATCCAACGGTTTCAGTTTTGGGAAAATCCGACGGTCGGATCTTCCACACTAGCCATTTGAAGTTACGATTTCAATTTACGAACTACAGCATCATTATTCGATTTAATTTAATTATATTTATATATATATATAAATATAATCGTTTCTGGCGCTGTTTTTCTTCCGATTTGAATTAAACATTCCATAAAATCCAATCGTCGGATCTTCACAAATTTGGTGCCGTTGGAAAGATATTTCCAAGGCGAACCCAACGGTTGCGGTTTAGGGAAAATCCAATGGTCGGATTTCCCACACTAGTCATTTGAAATCATGGTTTCAAAACACGAACTGCACGGCCACGTTTCGTTTTAATTTTATTTATATTTATATATTTATATAAATATAGTTCATTCAAAAATTCCTATATCGTTTTCACTTCAATTATTTCACTAACGTCTTTAAATTTTGGAAAATTTCGCCATAACCTCCTTTGTACGGGAGGGGCTGGGAAAATTCCCAAATAGCCACACGGGCGTCTCATGTCAAAAAGAAAAAGAAAAAACCAAGCGGCTAGCCAACAGGCACATAAAATCATCACCCAAATAAAACAGTAAATGTGTACCTATTTGTCGGGCACAAAATTTTATTCCTCTTCTCTAGCCCCTTTGCTATAACATGTTCAATAAATATGCATGTACATATATACAATTTTTTTCACTTATCATTTTCCATTCAACTTCATATTTGATTTACTTTGGTTTAAAAACACCATTCATTCTATTGTTGCATGCATAGGCTAAAATCATATCATTAGCTAATTAATGTATATTTCAACTCATGCATATTTTATTTGAACAAGTGGCTATTTTTAACACTTCACATTTCAAAGATGATAATTTTGGCGAACTAAAATAGATTTCAACACATGACTATTTTATTTAGTTCCTATGCATGTTAAAAATAATATTCCTTCACCAATATTTATTTCAACGCCCGCATATCTCTAGCATATCACATATATGATAAAAATGATATTTTTATCATTTAAAATATTTATTCGACAAATGGATGTTTTCAACACTTCATAGTTTCAATAAAAATGTAATTTTTATTGCTCGATCTTTTTATTCAACACATGAACTTTTCCACTACACACACTCCTCAACACATGAGCATTTCCACACATGGATATTTTATTTATGTTGTTCATATTAGAAAGATGGAATTTTTATTGTTGAAACTATTTATATAAGGAGAATATTTTTCATACTTCATATATATTATAAAAATGTGATTTTTTATTGTTTAAACACTTCATTCATTTACAAATGAATTTAATTTTCACACAACACTTTTCAACACATGAACATTTCCACACATGGATATAGTTTCAACATATGACTTTAATTTCAACGCATGAAAATAATTTCAACATATGAAAATTATTCTAACACATAAAGATTATTCAAAATTTCGGCAGCATAACGGCAGGGTAGTTAAAACCGGCACCGTCCTTAGTACGACTCCTCGCTCTACCTTAAAACCTCACGGTTTTTGACAATGGGGATTCATGCATCTAATTCGCACGCAGGCGGCATGTTTTATTTTTATTTCCACAAATATTTCCAATTCATTTCAATCACCAATGGGTATTTTTCAACCACAACCAATCAATATCAACCACTAACAATTATTCAACAATTCGTATTTTTCATCCAATATTTCACATCAATTTACAACAATAAATATCTTCCATGGTTTGTGGACGAGGGGAGTATATATATATTTATTATAATTGCTATATTTCACTTGCATTTCAACACATATATCAATTATTCCATGCATGTATAATTCATACTTCGCTTATATAGCTTACACTACGCATGTACATGAGGTATACAACACGTGTGTAATTTATATTTCGCTTATATAATTTATACACGACATTTTCCATTCAAATTCTTTTAATTTAGATTTCTCACATTGGTTTTCGGAGTGCTAAAAATCGTAGATGGCTCGGAAAAATCCGCAGCTTCTTCTATTGGGTAGAGAGCTTTCTTGCGGTCCCGATGTTTCCTGTTTCATCGAATTTCGTCAACACACTAAAAAGATATGATTTTTCAAAGTGCAGACATAAAAAAGGACTCACCTTTCACGATGGTTCAAAACTAGGTTTGCGGTTTTCACGAGAACCGAGGCACGAGGGGATGATCGGCGGGTTGGACGTAATGAGGGAGGAGAGGGCTATCGGTCGATGGTGGTTTGAGGGGGTACGGTGGCCGGGATCGCCGGCGGCGGCGCCAGGAAGTAGCGGGCTTTCTAGCCTCGATTCAGGCGGAGGAGGGGTCGGTCGGGGTCGTGGTGGGGTCGGATTTGAAGAGGAGGCGGAGACGAAGCGAGGGGTGGCGGTGGCGGCGTCTGGAAGTGTCGGAGGCGAACGGAAAATGGTCTGGAAGGTTGGAACGACGGTGATCGTCGATATCGGGGGGGGGGGGTCGGGGTTTTTCTGTGAATTTTTTTTTAATGAATGGAGAAATAAGATTGGTCGATGGTTTTATTATATTTTTAAATAGTGTTTTCTCCAACGAACTCCTTTTCAAACCCAGCGACTGTCGCCCATAACTAAATACCCCCATCCCAGACACAATGGGATAGGTTTCGTTGGCCAATTCGACTGTTACAGTCAGTTATTTTTCAAATTAATGTATAAAAAAATTAATTTCAACTTTGAACTTACATTTCAATTTGCCAGGGCCACAAACTGATTCGAAAAATTCCAAAAAAATAAATCTAGCTATGTTTTGACGCTACGGTCCCAACAAAACTAGTTTCGTCGAATTCTGAGATCGTTTGAAAAATGGCCATTTTCTGGTCGATCCAATTTAACAGAAATTGACCAAACACATTTTCTTTTGCCAGGCTCACATACTAGCTTCAAAAATTATGAAATTTGAAACCTAGCAATAGTTTGACATCCCGGACCCAACAAAAGTGGTTTCGTCGAATTCCGAGGTCGTATGCAAAATATCAATTTTCCAGGGCTATATATTCTATATAGCGACCATTCTGAAAATTCATTCGGCCATAACTTTTGATTCCCGTTATGAAACTTCGATTTTTCAGATTCATTAGAAAGGTATTGATAAACAGATTTTGATATTTTTGGTTTCGCTAACATCCGTTATATTCTCCACCCTGCACAGTCAGTCAAAGTTTGAATTCAAATTTTCAAACTGACTCACTATTTCTAATTCACTATTTTATTGAAATATTCTATTTAAATTGTTCAAATTCCTTTGAAATCACCAATTTAAAAATTTTAAATTGGCTCATAATTTCCGGGTTATTACAATCTCCCCCACTTAAAACTTTTCGTCCTGGAAAAGGAAACAACAGTAAAGTAGGAAACAAAATGTAAATGCAAAGTATTGTAAAGGTACCTTGCACCGTAGTTAGTCAGAGATATCCACTCTGCATTTGGGGTAAGCTTGCTTAATGCTTTCCTCAGTCTCCCAAGTACAGTCTCTAGGATCACTGCTCCACTGCACTTTAACTAAATGAACCTTTTTTCTTCTGAGTTCTCTAGTTTCTTTGCCAACAATCTTTAATGGCTCTCTTCTGAGTGCTAATTCTGGAGTTATATCTATATCCTGTTGCGCTGCTTCTTCTACAACAAGATCTGGATCATGCACATGTCTTCTAAGTTGAGATATGTGAAATACATCATGCACTCCAGGCAACCAATCTGGTAATTAAACCCTATAAGCAAGAGTTCCAATTCGTTCGAGTATAGGAAAGGGACCAATAAATCTCGGTGCCAACTTCCCAGTTTTGCCAAATCTGATTACTCCTCTCATCGGAGAAACCTTCAAATAAACATGATCACCAATAGCAAATGTCAAATCTCTTCTTCTAGAATCTGCATAACTTTTCTGTCGGCTTTGGGCGGTTCTCAATCGCTTTTTGATGAAGTCGACTTTATCAGATGCTTCTCTAATCATATCGGGTCCTAACACAAGTCTGTTGCCAGGTTCTACCCAACATGCTGGAGATCTGCACGGTCTGCCATATAATGCTTCAAATGGCGACATTCCCAAACTTTCTTGATAGCTATTGTTATATGAGAATTCTGCCAAATGCAAGTGATCTTCCCATGACCCACCAAAATCAATTATACAAGCCCGCAGTAAATCTTCTAGAATTCTATTCACCCGCTCAGTTTGGCCATCTGTTTGAGCGTGATAAGCGGTGCTCATATTCAGTTTTGTTCCCAATTCTGTCTGGAAAGCCTCCCAGAATTTGCTAGCAAATATCGGGTCTCTATCACTGACTATGCTGATGGGAATTCCATGCAGCTTAACGATTTATTTGAAATATACTTGTGCTAGACTTTGAGAGGTTCTATTGGATCTCACAGGTATAAAATGGGCAGTCTTCGTGAAGCGATCTACGATTACCCAAATGCTGTCATTACCTTTCCTGGTTCGCGGCAAGCCATCTATGAAATCCATGGAAATATGTTCCCATTTCCAACCTGGGACTTCCAACGGTTGCAACAATCCAGCTAGTTCTGTTGGTCGCTCTTGACCAATTGACAAGTAGGGCATCTGCTAACATACAAAAAAATATCCCTTTTCATTGCCCTCCACCAAAAAGTGCTTTTGATATCGTGGTACATTTTACTCACCCCAGGATGGATGCAAAATTTGGATTTATGGCATTCGTTTAGCACTTCTCTTCGAAGGTCTGGAATATTTGGGATGCAAATCCTATTATTTAACCTGAGAACCCCTTTATTGTCAATGCGGAAACTTGTGGTTTCCCCTTCCTTGACCCTTTGACTGATTCTCTGAATGAATTCATCGTCTTTTTGAAGGGCTGAAATCTTATCAATCAATCCAGGCGTAATTATAAGATTGGCAATGATTGCAGTTTTCCTACTAAGCGCATCCGCTACAACGTTAGCCTTCCCGGCATATATAGGATATCAAGATCATACGCTGCAAGAAATTCTAGCCAACGCTGTTGTCTCAAATTCAGATCTTTCTGGGTATATAAATACTTCAATGATTGATGATTTTTGTACAGTATAAACTTCTCACCCAATAAATAATGCCTCCAGATTTTCAAAGAAAAAACGATGGCTAGCAACTCAAGATCATGAGTCGCATAATTCTTCTCATGCGGTTTCAGTTGGCGGCTTGCATAAGCGACTACTTGGCCTCTTTGCATTAACACTGCACCAAGACCTCTAATAGAAGCATCTGTCCAAACCGTTAAATCCTGATTGCCATCAATAATGGTTAACACTGGAGCAGTGGTCAGTTTCGATTTCAATTCCTGGAAAGCTTCTTCACAGTCAGAAGTCCACTTAAACTTCTCATGTTTCTTCGTGAGCTTCGTTAACGGACCAGATATCTTCGAAAAATCCTTAACGAACTTTCGATAATAACTAGCCAACCCCATAAAACTTCTAACTTCTGTGGGAGTGGTGGGTTGTTTCCAGTCTTGAATCACTGTTATTTTGCTTGGGTCAATAGAAATCCCTTTCTCTGACACGACATGGCCAAGAAATTTCACTTCTTCTTGCCAGAAGACACATTTAGAGAATTTGGCTTTGAAGACGTTCTTTCTTAGAATCTCCAATACTTGTTCTAAGTGTTTTTCATGCTCGGGTTTTGATTTGGAGTAGATTAAAATATCATCGATGAATACGAGGACAAATTTATTCAGAACTCCCCTGAACACTCTATTCATTAGATCGACAAAGTATGCTGGAGCGTTGCATAGGCCAAACGGCATTACTAACCATTCATAAAATATGTCTGGACCTCTAAAAGCTGTCAAAGGAACACACTCTTCTGCTATTCTCAATTGGTGAAAACCTGTAGCTAGGTCCATTCGGGAAAATACTTTCGCCCCATTCAATTGGTCTAGCAAATCATCGATTCGGGGTAATGGATATTTATTTTTGAGCGTCTGTTTGTTGAGGTCTCGGGAATCAACACATAATCGAAGAGTACCGTCTTACTTTGGGACAAACACAACAGCTGCACCCCAACTAGAAAAACTAGGTCTGATTAGACCCTTCCACAACAGTTGACGAGTTTGATCGCCTAATTCTTCTTTTTCCTTCGGAGTCATTCTGCGAATTGGATGTACCACTGGTCTGGCATTGGGAATTAGATCGATTCTGAATTCTATTTCTCTTTGCGGAGGTAAGTTTTCAACTTCTTCAAACACATCCGCATTGTTTCTAACAATCGGAATCTTTTCTATGGAAGTGGGGATAAGTTCTAATGCCGACCAAAATTCTTCTCTATTTGGATTCGAACCATGACAGGGTACCGTAATATATCCGATCTTCATTCGAATTTTAACGATTCTTTCTGCACAATTCACTTCGGCTTCGTATTTCGTTAACCAATCCAGCCTGAGAATGATATCGAATTCGGGAAAGTCTATGATGATTAAATCAAAGGGAAACTTGTATCTAGAAAAAGAAGCGGGTACTTTACAATATGAACTGAGAATGAGAGATCCTCCTATCGGATTATGTACTTCAACCGATTCTTTAAGCTTTCGCTGTTTTAACTTTAATTTGTGCACTGTGTTACTAGCAATAAAACTACGCAACGCACCTGTGTCAAACAATACAGAGACAGGAATATTTTTAATTGTAAGGGTACCTCCCAAAACATCAGGTTTACCTGCTCCGTCGGAAGCAGCTGGTGGGCTCGACCCGTCATACACGTGAGATACTGTAGCTTTCTTCAGCAAAGGACAGTCTTTGACTAGATGATCGGTCTTGCGGCAATTAAAGCAGGAGCGAGGGTTTTGAGAACCCTGGCTTGAACCTTGTGAATTTGTCTTTTGCCTCTTCGGGGCTGTGCACACATTAGAGTAGTGCCCCGCTTTGCCACAGTTAAAGAAATTTCCTCTTGGCGGCTTGCCAATCTGAGGTTTTGAAGATGCTGCTTGGCTTGACTCAACTTGATTCGCGACAGGCTTGCGTTTGTTCCCGGCTTGGCTTCTAGCGCGATCCTGCTCCAGATGCCTATGGTCAAGGTCTTCGTAGTTGCATGTCATTTCCACCAGTTCGTTGAATTCCAGCTTGACATGGGCCATGGCTCTATCATGATACTGTCGCCTTAGCCCCAGGATAAACCTCTCATTTTTGGACTTTGCAGTTGCGACGAGCTCCGGAGCATAGGGCGACAACAGTGTAAATTTATTCAGATAATCCTGCACGGAAAGATCCCCCTGCTGGAGGTTGGCGAGGTCATCGTGCATTCGTTCTAGTGCTTGTTCCGGGACATATTTCTCCTTGAAGAGTTCTTTGAATCCATCCCATGTTCTTCCAGCTTCTCTATTCCCGACGGTGAGGGATTCCCACCATAGTTCAGCTTGTTCCTGCATGAGCCAGGCGCCCATAATAGCTTTATCTTCGTCTCCAAGCCTTAGACCTTCAAGAATTTTCTCGCATGTTTTGAGCCATGCAAGGGCCTCTATTACTGTGCCAGTTCCTGAGAAGGTCTTACCTCCTAAGTTTTTGCATCTCTTGGCTACACGGTCCAACTTGAAGTATTGAGCGGCCGGAGGTTGTATCAAAGGTCCTTCTTGAACTGGGGCTTCTCCCCTTCCTCGGCCGGCACGGCCTACTCTAGCGGCGGCTGCTCTGGTAGCCATTTGTCAAATTCTGTATAAGCAAGAAAAGAGTCAGCTAACAGAAATGATAGTTTATTGCATAGTTAAGTATAAAGTTTACGGAAAGATAACGATGGACTGATCAAATTGTTTTTGCTATTCTGCTCGGCTCACTCTAGGACTTTACTAGTCCTATCTCTAATGAGCGACTCACCTTAGAATGCTACTGATTCTATTTTGACGAAGTGTTTAATGTGTTAGACTCTAGAACTAAGGTTAACCAAAGCTTTGATACCAGCTGTGACGATCCCAAAACCCCGTGACACAGTGTTAAAGATAATCATTGGAATATAACACATTAATCATCATTAGAAGATCACAGATAATAGCATAAATAGAAAATAGAATAATTTACACACATATGACAGCGGAATCATATAGATATCATCACATCAGAGAAGCGCAGTACAGGATACAACTTAGTGCATAATGATACATAGTCAGTCACCATCGCCTGAGGCAGAATCGTACATAAAGAGTACACAAAATAAATATCAGTCTACATCGCCAATGGCGGAATCATAATATAGATACAATAATGGCGAAGAAAATCCAAGTCAGCACGGTGTAGTCAAGCCTCGCCATGAGCTAAAAGGTGCGTCAGAAACCTGTAACTAGGCTGCCCGTGTGAAAATGAGGGCACCTGAGTTTGCAAGGTGAAACAAACTACGAGTCAGTCATGGGACTGGTATGAGAAATCTACTTAACTTATTAACAACAATAATAAGGCAAATCAAAGGACCACGCCACTTTCGCGGAACGGGTTTACTCCAATGAGTGCTAGTGCATGAAATAAAATAAATGATTAAATCATCGCAATGCTTTTTATAAAATGAAGCCATTATAAGACTCAGGTCCCATCACACAATGCAACGCAAGCCGGAGGATAGAGTTTTTACCTTATAATGGCCAAAAATGCTTCATACGAATAAAACAAAAGTGTTTCATATTATTACTAATGCATATATGTTTCAAAAGCGATTTCAATCATAAATATCAATCCTAGGCAGCATAGCTACCATCTACTATGTCGCCGTACTAGTAATACAATCACGTCCGCATATTTCGTATTGGCAATTGGGTTCCTTCATGAGTCGATGCAAGGGGAAAGCTCCTCTCCGTTTGAGACACTCTAGCAAATGTCCCAGTACCCCACTATGATCCTTGGAATCGGCTGGGCCGGTCCTCTCTTACTTTTGAGGATTGGCAATTCCTGAACACATGTTTCCCGGTCCTTACAGACCTATAATCGAGGCGCCTCGCATTCCAACAACCACACAGGTGAAAAGTATATATAATGTCAGGGATGGTAGGTCACTGACACCACCTTAGCTAGAGAGAAACGTCGTGCTCTCCCAGCAGTCCGTCTCCCGTTTTTGACTCATACCGGGGTGTGAGACTCGCGAATTTACGTTATACACAAAGCTACGTCACATAGACCATGCTTTGATCATCAACCACAAGACTTTGCTTTGCAACAGAAGCCTTGATCATATGCCACTTAGGCGTGCCACACAGGTAATCCACTCCATGCGACTGATTTCTATCAATACATAACCTCTGAGCTCGTACGTCTCAGAGAAGGGCGTTAAGCAAGAGAATAAATTCTCCGCTGCCAAACAGATATATATTTAACAGAGATCAATCAGCACTGAACAAAATCCAATGTCATACACACAGTCCATTTACAACTCCGTTCTGGGTCTGAACGAAAACGGAGGCACCAATTCCTCGCATATCCGTACAATCAACAGTATGTTTGGACGGCTACTACTTCATCTCCTTCATGGTAGCTACTCCAATCACGAGCATCAGTAGCGCCCATCCATCCAATGTGAAGATCGTCGGTCTTCAACCGTCTTCGACTCTTCGACTTCTCAACGTCGATCGATTATTTGAAATGAGATGAACTCGGCCTTTTCAAATAATCCACGTATATTTAGATTTTCAAATCAATTTATCACATGGTTGGACTATTCAACATTCACATTTCAGTTCTTTAGTTATAATTTTCATGTCAAATACATTCAACCATCACATGTCAAGCAAACACAACGAAATTGGTTTATTTCCACTCTATATCGTCTATAGTATTTTATAACGATATATCGCCATTTTTATTTAATTTAAAATAGCCCAATTTAATTAAACGACGATTCAGGCCATGTTGATGCACTGGCACTGTTTTTCACTAATTTTGTTTTACACATATCTGAAAATCTAACCGTTGGATCTTCACAAATTTTATATCATTAGGAAGATCATTTCAAAACGAATCCAACGGTTTCAGTTTTGGGAAAAATCTGACGGTCGGATCTTCCACACTAGCCATTTGAAGTTACGATTTCAATTTACGAACTACAGCGTCGTTATTCGATTTAATTTAATTATATTTATATATATAAATATAATCGTTTCTGGCGCTGTTTTTCTTCCGATTTGAATTAAACATTCCAGACAATCCAACCGTCGGATCTTCACAAATTTAGTGCCGTTGGAAAGATATTTCCAAGGCGAACCCAACGGTTGCGGTTTCGGCAAAATCCAATGGTCGGATTTCCCGCACTAGTCGTTTGAAATCACGGTTTCAAAACACGAACTGCACGACCACGTTTCATTTTAATTTTATTTATATTTATATATTTATATAAATATAGTTCATTCAAAAATTCCTATATCGTTTTCACTTCAATTATTTCACTAACGTCTTTAAATTATGGAAAATTTCGCCATAACCTCCTTTGTACGGGAGGGGCTGGGAAAATTCCCAAATAGCCACACGGCCGTCTCAAGTCAAAAAGAAAAAGAAAAAGCCAAGCGGCTAGCCAACAGGCACATAAAATCATCACCCAAACAAAACAGTAAATGTGTAACTATTTGCCGGGCACAAAATTTTATTCCTCTTCTCTAGCCCCTTTGCTATAACCTGTTCAATAAATATGCATGTACATATATACAATTTTTATCACTTATCATTTTCCATTCAACTTCATATTTGATTTACTTTGGTTTCAAAACACCATTCATTCTAATGTTGCATGCATAGGCTAAAATCATATCATTAGCTAATTAATGTATATTTCAACTCATGCATATTTTATTTGAACAAGTGGCTATTTTTAACACTTTACATTTCAAGATGATAATTTTGGCGAACTAAAATAGATTTCAACACATGACTATTTTATTTAGTTCCTATGCATGTTAAAAATAATATTTCTTCACCAATATTTATTTCAACGTCCGCATATCTCTAGCATATTACATATATGATAAAAATGATATTTTTATCATTTAAAATATTTATTCGACAAATGGATGTTTTCAACACTTCATAGTTTCAATAAAAATGTAATTTTTATTGCTCGATCTTTTTATTCAACACATGAACTTTTCCACTACACACACTCCTCAACACATGAGCATTTCCACACATGGATATTTTATTTATGTTGTTCATATTAGAAAGATGGAATTTTTATTGCTGAAACTATTTATATAAGGCGAATATTTTTCATACTTCATATATATTATAAAAATGTGATTTTTTATTGTTTAAACACTTCATTCATTTACAAATGAATTTAATTTTCACACAACACTTTTCAACACATGAACATTTCCACACATGGATATAGTTTCAACATATGAATTTAATTTCAACGCATGAAAATAATTTCAACATATGAAAATTATTCTAACACATAAAGATTATTCAAAATTTCGGCAGCATAACGGCAGGGTAGTTAAAACCGGGACCGTCCCTAGTACGGCTCCTCGCTCTACCTTAAAACCTCGCGGTTTTTGACAATAGGGATTCATGCATCTAATTCGCACGCAGGCAGCATGTTTTATTTTTATTTGCACAAATATTTCCAATTCATTTCAATCACCAATGGGTATTTTTCAACCACAACCAATCAATATCAACCACTAACAATTATTCAACCATTCATATTTTTCATCCAATATTTCACATCAATTTACAACAATAAATATCGTCCATGGTTTGTGGACGAGGGGAGTGTGTGTGTGTGTGTATATATATATATATATTATAATTGTTATATTTCACTTGCATTTCAACACATATATCAATTATTCCATGCATGTATAATTCATACTTTGCTTATATAGCTTACACTACGCATGTACATGAGGTATACAACACGTGTGTAATTTATATTTCTCTTATATAATTTATACACGACATTTTCCATTCAAATTCTTTTAATTTAGATTTCTCACATTGGTTTTCGGAGTGCTAGAAATCGTAGATGGCTCGGAAAAATCCGCAGCTTCTTCTATTGGGTAGAGAGCTTCCTTACAGTCCCGATGTTTCCTGTTTCATCGAATTTCGTCAACACACTAAAAAGATATGATTTTTCAAAGTGCAGACATCAAAAAGGACTCACCTTTCATGATGGTTCAAAACTAGGTTTGCGGTTTTCGCGAGAACCGAGGCATGAGGGGATGATCAGCGGGTTGGACGTGGAAGAGGGAGGAGAGGGCTATCGATCGATGGTGGTTTGAGGGGGTACGGTGGCCGGGATCGTCGGCGGCGGCGCCAGGAAGTGGCGGGCTTTCTGGCCTCGATTCAGGCGGAGGAGGGGTCGATCGGGGTCGTGGTGGGGTCGGATTTGAAGAGGAGGCGAAGACGTAACGAGGGGTGGCGGTGGCGGCGTCTAGAAGTGTCGGAGGCGAACGGAAAATGGCCTGGAAGGTTGGAACGACGGTGATCGTCGATATCAGGGGGGGTCAGGGTTTTTCTGTGAATTTTTATATTTATTTTTAATGAATGGAGAAATATGATTGGTCGATGGTTTTATTATATTTTTAAATAGTGTTTTCTCCAACGAACTCCTTTTCAAACCCAACGATTGTCGCCCCTAGCTAAATACCCCATCCCGGACACAATGGGATAGGTTTCGTTGGCCAATTCGACTGTTACAGTCAGTTATTTTTCAAATTAATGTATAAAACATTTAATTTCAACTTTGAACGTACATTTCAATTTGCCAGGGCCACAAACTGATTCAAAAAATTCCAGAAAAATAAATCTAGCTATTTTTTGACGCTATGGTCCCAACAAAACTAGTTTCGCCGAATTCTGAGATCGTTTGAAAAATGGCCATTTTCTGGTCGATCCAATTTAACAGAAATTGACCAAACACATTTTCTTTTGCCACGCTCACATACTAGCTTCAAAAATTATGAAATTTGAAACCTAGCAATAGTCTGACATCCCGGACCCAACAAAAGTGGCTTCGTCGAATTCCGAGGTCGTATGCAAAATATCAATTTTCTAGGGCTATATATTCTATATAGCGACCATTCTGAAAATTCATTCGGCCATAACTTTTGATTCCCGTTATGAAACTTCGATTTTTCAGATTCGTTAGAAAGGTATTGATAAAAAGATTTAGATATTTTTGGTTTCGCTAAAATCCGTTATATTCTCCACCCTGCACAGTCAGTCAAAGTTTGAATTCAAAATTTCAAACTGACTCACTATTTCTAATTCACTATTTTATTGAAATATTCTATTTCACTTGTTCAAATTCCTTTGAAATCACCAATTTAAATTTTTTAAATTGGCTCGTAATTTCCGGGTTATTACAAAGGAGATATACTTAAAAGGATAGATATAAGCATGCACAAACTTTATAGAAAACAAGAGATCAAAGATGTACCCTCAAAAAGATAAAGGTAGGCTGCGCGTATCTTGTCCTTAGTCTCCCAAGTCGCGTGTTCCTCTGCATCACTCCATTGTACTTTAACTAGCTTGACTTCATGATTGTGTAGCCTTTTAACTTCTGTACCCAAGATACGAGTTGGAACTCTTCTCACCGTCGCTTCTCCCTCCACTTCTATTTCCTCTACTATGCTTGGCTCCACAACTTCTGCCAACTCATGTAAGCACTTTCGTAGATGAGAGACCTGAAAAACATAATGAACTCCAGCCTATCTTTTGGGCAGCTCTACTTTATAAGCCATCTTCCCAATCCTTTTAATGATAGGAAATGGCCTTACAAATCTTGGTGCCAATTTTCCTGTAGACCCAAAGCGAACGACATTTCTCAAAGGAGATACTTTAAGGAAAACCGTGTCTCCAACCTCAAACTCAAGGTCGGCCCACCTTTTATACTCGTAGGACTTCTGTCTATCTTGTGCGGTCTTCATTCTTCTTCGTATAAAGTCCACCTTCTTTGAAGTTTCTCTGATCATGTCTGGCCCAAGTACGAGCTTGTCTATAGACTCCCAACAACAAGTTGGTGATCGGCATGGACTTCCATATAAAGGCTCGATGGTGCCATGCCTATGGTGGCTTGGTAGGTATTGTTGTAGGCTAACTCCACCAAAGGAAGGTGATCCTCCTATGTTCCTCCAAAATCAAGAATGCACAATCTCAAAATATCTTCTAATACTCTGTTCACCCATTCCATCTGACCATCGGTTTGAGGGTGATAGGCAGTGCTTAAGCATAGCTGTGTGCCTACAGCCTCTTGCAAACTCTTCCAAAACTCGCTCGTAAAGATAGGATCTCGATCACTTACTATGTTAGAGGGTATTCCATGCAGTCGAACCACCTCTTTAACATAAATGGATGCTAACGATGAGACAGTCCTCCTAACTTTAACAGGTATAAAGTGAGCGCTTTTAGTGAGCCTGTCCACTATTACCCAAATATTGGTATTGCCCCTTCTTGACCTAGGCAACCCATCAACAAAGTCCATCGAAATACTATTCCATTTCCATTGTAGGACCTCCAGAGGATGAAGCAGACCACCAGGCTTCTTCTGTTCCGCCTTGACTTGCTAGCATATCAAACATTTAGAGACAAGCTCAGCTACATACTTCTTCATGCCATTCCAGAAGAAAACCCTTTTTAAGTCATTATACATCTTGTCCCCACCTGGATGTATGGTCAACTTAGAATGGTGTGCTTCTTCGAGAACGGTTTTCACCAAATCCCTTGCTTGTGGGACGCATAGTCTTCGATCCTGTCTCAACCGACCCTTGTCATCGATGGAGTATCTATTGAGGTGACTAGAAGTCTCACCTCTAATTACCTTATCCATCACATCAACTAGCCAAGGGTCTTCACATTGCGCGGTTCCTATAGAGTCCAAAAGAGTAGGCCGCACTTCTAGTGATGCTAACAAACCAGGTACAAATTCAAAAGAAGGTCTAAAGTCAAAGTTTGCTATGTACTCCAAGCTTATCCTTTCTATAAAGAGAGGCCTCAAGGTCAGATTTTTCCTACTCAAGGCGTCTGCTACATCATTGCCCTTGCCAGGGGTGTAAGCAATCTCAAAGTTGTATGAAGCCTGAAATTCCATCCACCTTTGTTGTCTTAAGTTAAGATCTTTCTATGAGAAAAAGGTACTTTAATGATTTATGGTCAGTAAAAAATTCAAACCTTTCTCCTACTAGGTAATGATGCCATGACTTAAGGGCGAAAATAATGGCAGTTGGTTCTAAATCATGAGTTGGGTAGTTCTTCTCATGTACCTTCAACTGCCTTCCTCCATAACAAACTACTTTGCCCTCTTGCATCAAGACAGCGCCCAATCCTATTCTGCATGCGTCTGTATATACAGTAAACATCTTACTCCCATCAGGCAATGTCAGAATTGGGGCTGTTTTTAGAGCTCTTTTCAATCGTTGGAATGCAAAATCGCAATCCGAATCCCAAGAAAAAGTTAGGTTCTTCTTCGTCAACCTAGTAAGTGGGGTTGAGATCTTCGCGAAGTCCTTAATGAACTTTCTGTAAAAGCCTGCTAGCCCGAGAAAACTTCTTACTTCGGTTGCATTCCGAGGGATCTTCCAATTATGCACTGCAACTACTTTTGCAGGATCCACAGCTATCCCCTCTTTGGACACCACATGTCCAAGAAACCTTACTTCTTCTCTCCAATAATGGTATTTGGAGAATTTTGCTTTCAGCTGGTGTGCAAGAAAAGTATCCATAACTTCCCTTAAATGTAGAGCATGTTCTTCTTCACTTTTTGAGAAAATCAAAATGTCGTCTACAAAGACCACTACAAATTTATTAAGGAACTCTCTGAACACCCTACTCATCAGGTCCACGAAATAGGCAGGTGCGTTTGTCAAGCCAAAAGGCATGACAAGCCATTCGAAGAAACCATCCAGGGTCCTGAACGCGGTCTTATCAATGTTGTCTTTAGCCACTCTTAGCTGATGAAACCCGGTGGCCAGATCTAATTGGGAGAAAATCGAGGCACCTACGAGTTGGTCAAACAAGCCATCTATTCTAGGAAGTGGGTGCCTATTCTTCTTGATCAGCTTGTTTAGTTCCCTATAGTCCACGCACAGGCGAAGTGAACCATTTGCTTTGGTTGCAAACACCACTAGAGCACCCCATTCAGAAATACTCCGCCTTATGAACCCTTTTTAAGCAACTCTTTAACTTGCTTGTTAAGCTCTTTCCTTTCCCTTGGAGCTATGTGTTTGACGGGTAAAGCAATAGGTTTTGCATTATCAACAAGGTATATGTGGAAGTCTATCTCTCGCTTCGGAGGTAAACCTTTCACCTCTTCAAAGACATCCGAGTATTCACGGACTACTCTAACAGATTGCAAGTTTTCAACAGATGCATCAAGAGATTCTAGATAGCTAACATGGTAGAATTCATGGGATTACAATAGATTTCGAGAGTGTTACCGAGGCGAGTCATAGGTCTAACCACTCTCTTTTTGCAATCGAGGATGGCACTATTACTGGATGACCAATCCATGCCTAAAATCAACCCATAGCCCATGAAGCCCAAAACATAAGCATTACATCTAAACACAACGCTTAGTATAGAAATTTCCAAATCCAAACAAATCATTGACAAGTAAGCCGAACCCCCAATTGGATTTGAAACAACCATGGGATCCTCTACTATACTGGTATCTAGGGGTAGAGATTCAACTAAAGAAGTAGATATAAAAGAGTGCAATGCGCCAGAATCAAAAAGAGTATGAACTGGATGATCAGAAAGATAAACTAAACTCTCAACAGAAATATTTCTACCTCATTCTTGCGGAGGTGCAATGAGTGCGTGAACCTGCCCTCCAGAAGTGGATCCAGTCCTCTGCCCTTGCCCTTGGCTTTTTGGGCAATCCTTAGCCATATGTCCTGTCTCGCTGCATTGAAAGCAGCCACCCATCTTCCTCTTCTTCTTCCTGCAATCTTTAATTAGATGTCTAGATATGCCACAAAATTTGCATTTCCTCTTTTCACGGGGTTTGTTATTCTTCCCGCCTTTCTTGGGATCTGCCTTCTTATTCTGCGATCCCTCCACTTTATTGTCCAGAGGTTCTTCCACCTTTGCCTCATTCTTGCAATTCTTGTCTTCCTCCTGTAACAGTGCCATGTCCACTAGTCTCTCAAAAGTCGCACCCATAGGTATATGGTACATAGCTAGGTTGTGCAGTGGCTCATTCAACCCTTTAACGAATCGGAGAGCCTTTTTATGTGGAGTGTTTACTAACTCCAGTCCGAACCTAGCCAGCTGGTTGAATTGGTTGACGTATTCCCTAACCAATAGGCTTCCCTGTTTGAGTGCTAAGAACTTCTCCATCTGTAGGCTTCATTCAACTTGCGAGAGGAACTTCATTTCAAATCTCATTCTGAAATCCTCCTAAGTTTCAACTGGTCTCTCAGCATTAGTAACTTCCCACCAGTAAGAGGCCTCATCCTTAAGTAACCATACAGCCAATTGTATCTTCTGCCTATCGTCCACTTTGAAGATAACAAACAAATCTTCTGTTTCCTTGAGCCAGTTTCTTGCTTCCATAAATGACTCAGTCCCATTAAAGTTCTTTCCACCCACAGCTCGAAAGTCCCCACAAATGACTCAGTCTCATGTACCTTCAACTACCTTCCTCCATAACAAACTACTTTGCCCTCTTGCATCAAGACAATGCCCAATCCTATACTGCATGCATCTGTGTACACTGTAAACATCTTACTCCCACTAGGTATTGTCAGAACCGGTGCTGTTGTTAGAGCCTTTTCCTATTGTTGGAAAGCAACATCGCAATCCAAATCCCAAGCAAATGTTAGGTTCTTCTTTGTCAACCAAGTAAGTGGGGCTGAGATCTTCGCAAAGTCCTTATTGAACTTTCTGTAAAAGCCTGCCAGCCCGAGAAAACTTCGTACTTCGGTTGCATTCCACGGGATCTTCCAATCCTGCACCGTAACTACTTTTACGGGATCGACAGCTATCCCCTCTTTGGACAATACATGTCCAAGAAACCTTACTTCATCTCTCCAAAAATGGCATTTGGAGAATTTTGCTTTCAGCTGATGTTCATGAAGAGTATCCATAACTTCCCTTAAATGCAAAGCATGTTCTTCCTCATTTTTGAGAAAATCAAAATGTCGTTCACGAAGACCACTACAAATTTATTAAGGAACTCTCTGAATACCCTACTCATCAAGTCTACGAAGTAGGCATGTGCGTTTATCAAGCCGAAAGGCATGACAAGCCATTCGAAGAAACCATCTGGGGTCATGTACGCAGTCTTATCTATGTTGTCCTCAGCCACTCTTAGCCGATGAAATCCGGTGGCCAGATCTAGTTGGGTGAAAACTGAGGCATCTACGAGCTGGTCGAAAAAATTGTCTATTCTAGGAAGTGGGTGCCTATTCTTCTTGGTCAATTTGTTTAGCTCACTATAGTCCACGCACATGCAAAGTGAACCATCTGCTTTGGTTGCAAACACCACTGGAGCACCCCATTCAGAAATACTCCGCCTTATGAACCCCTTTTCAACCAACTCTTTAACTTGCTTGCTGAGCTCTTTCCTTTCCCTTGGAGCCATGTGTCTAACGGGTAAAGAAACAGGTTTGCGTTATCAACAAGGTATATGGGGAAGTCTATCTCTCGCTTTGGAGGTAAACCCTTTACCTCTTCAAAGACATTCGATTATTCACGGACCTCCCTAACAGATTGCAAGTTTTCAACAGACGCATAAAGAGATTCTAGGTAACTAAGCATAACAGAATTCATGGGATTATAAGTGATTTCGAGAGTGTTACCGAGGCGAGTCGTAAGTCTAACCACTCTCTTTTCACAATTGAGGATGGCACCATTACTGGATAACCAATCCATGCCTAGAATCAACCCATAGCCCGTGAAATCCAAATCATAAGCATTACATCTAAACCCAACGCTTAGTATGGATATTTCCAAATCCAAACAAATCATGGATAAATAAGCGGAGCCCCCAATTGGATTTGAAACAACCATGGGATCCTCTACTATACTGGTATCTAGGTGCAGAGATTCAACTAAAGTAGTAGATATAAAAGAGTGCGATGCGCCAGAATCAAAAAGAGTACGAACTGGATGATCAAAAAGATAACTAAACTCTCAACAAAAATATTTCTACTTCTTTCTTGCGGAGGTGCAATGAAAGCGTGAATCTGCCCCCCAGAAGAGGATCCAGTCCTCTGCCCTTGCCCTTGCCTTTTTGGGCAATCCTTAGCCAAGTGTCCTGTCTCGCCGCATTGAAAGCAACCACACATCTTCCTTTTCTTCTTCCTGAGGTTTTAATTAGATGTCCAGGTATGCCACAAAATTTACACTTCTTCTTGTCACGGGTTTTTTATTCTTCCAGCCTTTCTTGGAATCCGTCTTCTTATTCTGCGATCCCTCCACTTTCTTGTTTAGAGGTTCTTCCATCGTTGCCTCTTTCTTGCCACCCTTGTCTTCCTCCTGTAACAGTGCCATGTCCACCAGTCTCTCAGAAGTCGCACCCATGGGTATATGGGACATAGCTAGGATGTGCAGTGGCTCATTCAACCCTTTCACGAAACGGAGAGCCTTTTCATGTGGAGTGTTTACCAACTCCGGTCCGAATCTAGCCACCTGGTTGAATTGGTTGACGTATTCCTTAACCGATAGGTTTCCATGTTTGAGTGCTAAGAACTTCTCCATCTGTAGGCTTCATTCAACTTGCGAGAGGAACTTCATTTCAAATCTCCTACTAAAATCCTCCCAAGTTTCAACTGGTCTCTCTGCATTAGTAACTTCCCACCAATAAGAGGCTTCGTCCTTAAGTAACCATATAGACAATTGTATCTTCTGCCTATTGTCCACTTCGAAGATAACAAACAAATCTTCTGTTTCCTTGAGCCAGTTTCTTGCTTCCACAAATGACTTAGTCCCATTAAAGTTATTTCCACCCATGGCTCAAAAGTCTCTACATATCTTCGAGAAAGCATTCATATGAGGTGGAGAAGTAGGAGGAGGAGGAACAGCTGCAACTGGGAGAGGAGGAACGTCTGCTAGGCCTGCGTCATTAGCCCTAGCCTCCAGGTACCTTTTGAACCAACCAGGTACCAGTATGCCCTCAGGAAGATTAAGATCCCCAAACATGCTGAAACGAAAAGAAAAGGTTCAAAACAAAGGATAGAGAGATAGTGCATATGGCTTTGGGGATTATGCCTTTATAATAAAACAACACTTTTATTGAAAATGCTTCTTTAAACTTCTTTTTTTGAGAAATAGTTTTCAAAACTTTTATCTGATCTAGTAAACCATTGCTCTAATACCAAGTGAAACACCCCACCTCCGTTTAGGTCACTCAAAAAGGGAATGCATTAACTTTGGTGAAGCATTTTAGGTAAAAGACACAGATAATTTACAAGACAAACATATGAACAACGGAAAACTAAAAAACATTTAATAAATAGCGTGGTTTAGTCAAAACATTACAAGCATTGTCTCAAAATCCAACTTCTAAATTATTACAACAAAACATATGTCTTGATTTAAATCTCCAAGTACATAAAGAAGCATAAAATAGAAGTAAAGCGGCATAAATCCCCAATAAAAGTATAGCCACGACCATAGCCCAAGAAAAGAGAATCCAAGCAATACATCTACTCTCTTCGAGCTTGAAAAGGTCTGCACTAAGATGAAGTATTCCCTCCCTGCGGACCTGGGGGGCAGAAGAAAAGATGACGAAAGAAAACGGGTCAGACATAAGTCTGGTAAGTCCAGTGATTATTCAGCATGCAAACCGGTAAAAGGATCATGGCATGAATAAACTGAACATAGGACAATACCATAGAAATAAGATAAGATAAACTGAATGTACTATCACACTCATTTCTATTACTCTGCACCTACGACGAATGTTTCAACTACCATCATGTGTTCATAACAAAGTGATCCCTTTCGCGATCGGCTTCTACTCGCATGCATTTGCTACATGTGTCATTCGGCCCCGCTTGATTGTAGATACCTATGTTGTTCCCGCTATAGGGTATATCAATTCCTATGGTGGCGACTCGACACAAATTCTATATGCACAGTGTATACTACGGATGCCCAGTGCCTGCTTTATCAACTCAAGAGTAAGTGCACACCCATACTCCGCCAGAACCTACACTACTGCACTACCCGCCGCTATTTTGACCGCTTATAATCAGCCCAGTAATCGTTCCCTACCCTGCCTAGTTCAGGTTTACATGATATATCTATGTGGGTTACTGCTGAAATGGGTCCCCGTTACTAGGGTTTCCTAATCAACATGTTATAATGATTAAGTGTTCTCCATTTTACTGAACTCCACCCATCTGTTTGATTAACATGTTGTATTGGTTAAGTGTTGCCTTAATTTACTTAAACCTACCATTCTTAGCATGGCTGTTCATTAGATATGTATTGTTGCGGTCGCTGAAAGTGTCGGGCGGTTTCAGGCAGTCTTACACCGCAACTCAATCTAACCTCGGGTTTTTCGGGCTTAATGCGCTAACCTCTCACATTAGATCTATATTGTTGCGGTCGCTGGATGTGCCGGGCAGTTCCGGGCAGTCTTACACTGCAACTCAATCTAACCTCGGGTTAGGCATATTCATCTTTTAATTAATTTACATATTTACCATTCATGTTTATATGTAAATTATCCACAAGTGTTTTCAAATCAAGTCATGTCCCATTTACCCTCTAAATTATGTCCAAATTATGCCATTTCATGCTTCTAATCATTTACATGATTATGAGCCAATCTATGCCAATAGCTTGTATTTTAATATTTTCCCCCAACGTCTTCCCTGTTATTCGTTCGCACAATTCACATAGAACGTTAGGCTCGCAAATTAGCCTAACTCATAAACAAAAAGGGAAAAGAAAAGGGACATGTAACATTCCAACAGGCATAAAACATCATTGATTAATATGTGTAATATAAATTTGGCATAGAACGACATAAAATTAATTAAGCATATATACGTGATTTTGTATTTAAATTAGATCCAATTGACATGCGAACTAGCATAAGTCTAATTGTATAAACATGAACTTATATAGATCTTAAACATGGGTACTAGCTTGGATCTAAACATATAACATGTATGAACATAACTTAACTTGTAACTTACATACATAAAAGAACCACAAATTTAATACAACATGATAGGTTCAATGGTATCAGTCCCAATAGTCTCATAGGCATGATAGGTTTTACTATGTCAGTCACAACAGTCCAATATGCATGATAGGTTTTACTTTGTCAGTCACAACAGTCCAATAGGCATAAGCAATTCAAAATTGACAAAAGGATAGGCACGAATAGAGTTAGGCATAGTTCTAGATCCAGTTATTACAGTCATGATTTCTCATTAGTGTTCACATCTAAACAATAACTGTATGCAGAAAAGGGCGGATCTTGAATTCTAAGATCTGATTTTTGAATTTGAAAAGCTATCCTTTGATGTAGACGTTTGATTCTCTAGTACTTCTAATTGATTCCTAGTTTGAATTTGATTCTCTAGTTTGGGGTAGATGGATGGAGGCTAGGCCAGTTTGTAGACGAACAACAAGATGACCTCATAGAATGAGTTCTAGGGTTGAGGTTTGGGGTGATTATATAAAAGTCTAGGTTCAATTCTAGCCTTTAGATTAGTCTAGGAGAAATTAGAGCCACCAAACCAAAGAGATGTGTCGTCCAGCCAACCATAGCATGACACATATGCCTTAATACCTCAGAAATCAGTCATTAGCCAATCAGAGAAGGCCACATCAGCACATGGCTGTAATAATTTGTCACAAGAGCTGGATCTAGGAGGGGTCGACTCCATACAGGGGGGTCGACACCTATGTCGACTCCCCTATAGGGGGGTCGACACCTATGTTGACTCCCCCTGGGGGGGTCGACACCCTAAGCGGGAAATTTCCCACTCAACCGATTTTAAATTTTGAACTCCATAACTTCTTCATACAGAGTTCGATTCACGCAAACTCGGACTTTATCTCAAGCGTAATTCTGAGACGAACGCAATCGCTTAACCCGTTTCCCTTAACTCTCACTTTTAAAATTAAGGATTCTTTAATTCGGTAATTTAATGTTCATAGAATATACGGGGTGTTACAAAATTGGAATCATATTTAATCAATTACCATATAATTTATATGGATTCCATACATCGCATGTATTCAAAAATAGTGATAAACAACTACTAAACATTCAATTCACATCTTGAGTGCATTTTGCAACTGCATAAGCATTAAACATTTAAATAATGTTTATAACAGTCTGTCAATATATCGACTGACATACCACTAAACATAAGGGACATGTGTGAAGTTATTATCATCCCCAGACCCGTGTGGGGTTTTCAATGAACATCCAATGATCATTATTTGCATAATTGGGTGATGTGTAAAATTATCGTTCCAATACTCGTATGGGGTTTTACATCACAATCCATGTGAGCTTATCTAATATTTCACAGTTTAATATAATGATAACAATACAACTGCAAACATCCATCAATCACCAAACCAATATTGCACTCACAGGAAATTAACATATAATCGTTTATAAAAATAAATAACTATACAAAATGTTTGAGTGAGAGAGTTATCACCTTGATTTCCACTCCGTCGGTCTTTAATTGACGGTTCTGAAGTCATTAAGTAACGGGAAACATTCGATTGTTTACATTGGACGTTTTTCTCCACTAAAATGTTTTCACAAGGTCCAAATCACTCCAAGTTGGTTTTATTGCAAAGCACTCTTTGATACGGTTCCAACACAACTTGTTTCGCTGAATTGTGATAATGTACGAAAAGTTATGATCGTTTAAATTAAATTAATTATTTCACCCTTTGTTTTTCTTTGTTCAGTTGTTTACATTGAATGTTTTCCTCCACCAAAAATTACCATGAACTCCAAATCACTCCAAATTAGTTTGATTACAAAGCTCTCGTCGATACGGTTCCAACACATCTTATTTCGCTGAATTCCGAGTTCATATGAAAAAGTTATTATCGTTTTAAAATAAAAATAAAAAAAGTTCTCTTTTCGGCCATTAATGGCTGAGGAAGGGCCTTCTGCTCTGCCATTAATAACTGAACGGCTGTTAAACCCCAAAATTTTTACATTTTTGCTTAGAAAACATGTTCGAAATGACATCGCCCAATGCGCGAAGGCCCATGATGTTATATACATGCAAATGAGGCTTCTATAACTCACCGAAGCAACTCATAACACGAAACTCACATGCACAAACATTCATACAAGAGATTTACAATGATTCTTGATTATAAATTCCAAAACAGGAAAATTTTCTAATCAAAGCAATCAAATGTTATATAAGTGAATTGTGAAGACTTAGAACCTTGTCGGGGCGGCAACGGAGCTTCACAATATCTCCAATTCAACTCATAACTTATGAATTAGATTGTGCGGACAATACTATTCAAAATTTCCAATTTAATGAAACATGATTATATGAAACCGACTAAGTTTCACTGGCCTATCCAATTCACTAGCATATGCAAATTCAAATGAACTCTAAACTATACTTCTACAAGCTAATAGCTTGTGGCATAGATGCTAGTTCATGAATAACTCATGAAGAACTCACCTTTGATCTTAATATGGTAGAAAGAGGCGTATAACCAAGCTAGAACGCTCTCTCTTCCGATATAGCTCACAAAACTTCAATCTACACATGAATGCACAAATTTTCCTACGAATTAGGCTTAGAAAATCACAAAAATAGAAGAGTAATTGAGTTGGAGAAGATGGAGGAGCTTGCCAAAGCTTCTACACTTGATTTCAACAATAATTGGAGCTCCATGATTAAGCTAGGGCTTAGGGAATTTTAATTTCCCATTCCTTTCTTCATTTTATATTTTCTTTGAAAGGAGAAAGTGAATGACGGAGAGGGCTGATGGGGGCACTTAAGTAAGTGGGCTAGGTTTAGCCAACCAAGACCCAACCGAGGAGCCAAGTCTCCGAAGGTCGGAATATATCGAAGTTTATACTTTTCGAACCTGCAAATGTCATTTTAAACTTAATGGAAATGATTTCGAGTCCAAATTTTTCCATATGTACAAAGTGATATTTTGGTCATACATCAAATGAAGAAGACCAAATTTCTCCAACTCCAAAGATATCGATGTTTATAGCTTTAAATGTCACAAACAACATTCTGAACCCAATGGAAGTGGTTTCGTCGAAAATAGAAGTCGTTTGCAAAATGGCTATTTTTAAGGGCTATGTATAATATTAAAAATGTATATAAATTCCATAACAACTATTTTAAATTTTAATTTAGACATAACTTACAACACATAAAACAAAATCTCAATTTCTTACATTCTTTAGAAAATTACAATTCCAAATATTTCAATGTTTCTTGTTTTATCAAATTCTGATTTATATTGAATTTTATATATTCAATCAAGGGTAATTTTGCGCCACGTCCCTATTATGTTTAGAAATGCAAGCCACGTACCTCCCAAACTTTACATTCAAATCCGCCCCCTGTTTTTAAAGTTACGCTCCCTATTTTGTTAACTTCCGCCTTTTACATTTTCTAGCCATAATTTGGTGCGCTAACATTAAAAAAAAATTCTAAATTCTGGAAACGTCCCCTGAAGTCCATGCAAAAAATAAAATTGCATACATGTGTGAAACTTTTACCAATAGTTGAACACACGTATGCAACTATTGCATACGCTGTTTTTGTTGAAAAATCTGGACGAAAACTTGCATATGTGTGTGCAATTATTCTGAAATACTTGCACACTTGTATGCAAGTATTTCATGAATAAAAGTTAACTGAATTTTTGCCTGTGGATTGTTGCATGCATGCGTGCTACTTTTATGTTTTATCTGCACATGTGAATGCAAATAATTTGGAATTGATTTGCAAGTGTGTGGATTATTGCATATTTTCATGCAAGAATTATGCTATATTTGCACATATGTCTGCAAGTATTTTCAACACAGATGCGCAAGTGAAATTCTTGCACAGATGTATGCATGAAAATCCAAATATGTGCATACTAGTATGCATTTAATTGTTGTTTTCGCTGTTTTTCTATTTTTTTTGGTTTTGACGTGGTTTTTGATGT
This sequence comes from Allium sativum, assembly GCA_030737875.1. NCBI lineage: Eukaryota > Viridiplantae > Streptophyta > Magnoliopsida > Asparagales > Amaryllidaceae > Allium > Allium sativum. The sequence goes on from CM060921.1 coordinate 286,297,451, forward strand.
TTTTCTAGGATGAATTTTTTTTGCGTCTACCTATTTTAATTAAATACGAATTTACGTGATTTTTTTACTGAATTTTCAAAAAATATGGACTAAATTTGCAATAAGTTTATGACCAGACCTGAGCCTAATTAAGTATCGTTTTAGGGATGTGTGCCTAATATTCACTTCATTCAAAGTTTAAAATCGAACTTTAAAATTACCGCACCATTTCAAACTCGTTTTAATTTAAATTTAAATCTATACGTTCAAACCTCGATTTAAATTAAATTTAAATTGTTACAACTCAAAATAATTCATCTCTAATACTTATGTGGATGTTGGAATTGAGGCACCTCAAATGTGGTCGAATAAGGCCATGGTAGTCGATGTAGTGACCATGTGATAACCCAAAACCCCGTGTCACGGAAGTAAGGATAATCATTCGGAATATAACACATTAATCAACATTAGCAGATTACAGATAATAGCATAAACATGAAATAGAATAATTTACATCAATATGACAGCAAAATCATAAAATGTAATAAACATCAAAGTAGCACAGTCACAGGATACAACTTAGTGCATAAAGGAAATGACCAGTCTACATCAAGATCACTGGGACATATACATCAGATAATACATAATAGAGATAAATTAGTCTACATCGCGATCAGCGGTACATATACATAAGGTAATACAGGCGGAAATGTAAATAGCCAAAATACAGAGAAATCTAGTCTTCGCCATCAGCCAAAAACGCACTCCATGCTATAGTGCTAAGCCAAAATACATCCTGTAACCTGTCACTGGACTGCCTATGTAAAAATAAGGGCACCCGAGTTTGCAAGTGGAAACAAACTACGAGTTAGTCATGGGATTGGTATGAGAAATCTACTGAACTGGTTTAACAATAATAACAATAAGGAAAATCAAAGGACCGCGCCACTAGCACGAAACGGGTTTTCTCCAGTGATTGCCAGTGCATGAAATAAAGTAAATCTTTTGAACAACGCAATGCTTTTTATAAAAATGAAGCCATTATAAGACTCAAGGCCCATCACACAATGCAACGCAAACCGGAGGATAGAGTTTTTAACTTATAATGGCTAAATATGCTTAATACATATAAAATAAAATCATTTGATAGTATTACTAGTGCATATATGTTTCAAAAGAAATTTCAATCATAATGTATCAATCATAGACGGCATGAGTACATATATCATGTCGCCATATATAGGTTTACAATCAAAACCGTAATGTCGTATTGGAAATTGGATTTCCATCATGAGTCGAGTCAAGGGATGTACTCCTCTCCGCTTTGAGACACTCTAGCAAATGCCTCACGACTGCACACTCTGGGTAATCTTTGGATCTTTTAAGGCTGGTCCTCTCTTACGTTTAAGGATTGACAATTCCTGAACACACGTTTCCCGGTCCTATTGGACCTATCCATCGGCTCCGTAGTAACCGATATAACCGGGGTGCCTCGCATTCCAACAACCACACAGGTAAAAATTTATAAATTTCTGGGCTCCATACCATGACACCACCTATAGCTAGAAAGAAACGTCATGTTCTCCTTGGGTCCCTTATCCTATTTTTGACTCAAACCGAAGTGTGAGGCTTGCGAATTAACGCTATACACAAAGCTATGCCCTTTAAGGCCGCGCTTTAATCATCCACCACAAGGCTCTGCTTTTCAACAAAAGCCTTGATCACTGCATCTCTGCATGCCATGCTGTCAATCCATACCATACCATTGATGTCTACCGATATACAACCTCTGAGCTTGTACGTCTTAGAGAAAGGCGTTAAGCAAGAGAATAAATTCTCCGCCGCCAAACAGATGTATATTTAGTAGAGATCAACGAATACAACACAGAATACACGTCAGACACACATCCATTTACCAGTCCATTCTGGGTCTGAACGAAATTGAAGGCACCTTATTCCTCTTTCCATATGTCCAATACGGAAGAGAGGCCCTCGTACATTCGGACGATCAACAAGTACGTCTAGACTACTAACACTGTAACCTCGTCAAGGGAGCTACCCATATCTAAGGCATTAGTAGCAATCCATACGATGTGAGTATCACCGGTCTTGCACCGTCTTCATATCTTCGACTTTTAATCATCGATCAATTATTTGAAATGAGAATTAACTCGGCCTTTTCAAATAATTCACGTATATATAAAATTCAAATCAATTCTTTCTATGGTTAAATTATTTGACATCCACATTTCAGTTCATTAATTTAATTTTCATGTCAAACACATCCAACCATCAAAATTACGATAAACCAAGAAAAATCGGTTTATTTTCATTCCATATCGCTATATATATTTTATAACGATTTATCGCTACGTTTATTTATTTAAAAATAGCTTGTTTTAATTAAACGACGCTTCGGGTCATGACGCGGCCCTGGCGCTGTTTTTCTCCAGATTTGATTTACACATTTCTCAAAATCTAACCGTTGAATCTTGACAAAGTTAATACCATTGGAAAGATCTTTCCAAAGCGAACCCAATGGTTCAATTTCGGGGATATTTGACGGTCGGATCTTTCGGTATAATCGTTTAAATTTACGATTTCAAAATGCGAACTATAGCAGCGCGATTCGTTTTATTTTAAGTATAATCGTTTAAAGTTACGATTTCAAAATGCGAACTGCAGCAGCACGATTTGTTTTATTTTAATTTATATATATATAATCCATTCGACGATTTCCAAACCATTTTCACTTCAAAATTTTTGCTAACGCCTTTAAATTTTTAAAAATTTCACCATAACCTCCTTTGTACGGAGAGGGGTTTGGAAATTTATTGGGTCGTATTAGGCACCCAATAGATCCAGTATAAGATGCCCGAGAGAGCGTGTAAAATTACTCCAGAGATAAATCTCGTTACCTCCTCTAGTGTTGGAAAATAAATAATCCATGTGCCGTATCTAATAACTAAAGAGACGTGATTATTGTCAACTCTACACCTGTGTGGGGTTTTTAATTAATCTGGCAATTTACCATTATATTTATTTTGTCCATATCAGTCTTCAGTTCAACCTTTAATTCAATCATCGCCATACGAACATCTCGCTCGTATGGTAATCTTAACCTCATCATACAAGCTCCAAATGCTTATATGGAATATGATATGCTATGACGTCAATAGTTCGTCTTCAGTTCAACCTGAAATATAGTCATCGCCATACAAGCCTCTCGCTTTTATGGTAATTCCAACCTCGTCACACAAGCTCCAAATGCTTATATGGAATATGATAGAGTATGCTATCTTCATGAAGTATGCCACGTAGTGCAGTCCAAAATTAATTTTTACTATCCTATGGCGACGTTTATAATCTCACACAGAACAACTAGCACACCGCATCCAAAGGCATTCACAGGAGTTGATATATAAATAAAATTGTGTAACCAACTCATTAAGGTTTACCTATTTGTCGGGCACGCAAATAAATTCTTTACTCACCAACAAATCCATTTACATGTTTAGCATGTGTATATATATGCATATATATGCTAAAAATAATATTTTTAGCGAACAAATATTTATTTTCATACATGACTATTTTTAGCACTTCATATACATGTTAAATATATTATTTTCAAGTAACAAATATTTATTTCAACACATGGTTATTTTTAACACTTCAAATACATGTTAGAAATATTATTTTCAATCAACAAATATTTATTTCAACACATGGTTATTTTTAACACTTTATATACATGTTAAAAATATTATTTTCAATCAGCAAATATTTATTTCGACCTATGGTTATTTTTAACACTTTGTATACATGTTAAAAATATTATTTTCAATCAACAAATAATTATTCTGACCTATGGTTATTTTTAACACTTTATATACATGTTAAAAATACTATTTTCTATCAACAAATATTTATTTCGACCTATGGTTATTTTTAACACTTCATATACATGTTAAAAATATTATTTTCAATCAACAAATATTTATTTCGACCTATGGTTATTTTTAACACTTCATATACATGTTAAAAATATTATTTTCAATCAACAAATATTTATTTCAACCTTGGGTTATTTTTAAAGGTTCATACATATAATAAAAATGTGATTTTTATTGTTCAAACAATTTATTTCAAACATGGATATTTTTAGTGATACATATATACAATAAAAATGTGATTTTTATTATTCAAACAATTTATTTCAAACATGAATATTTTTACTAATTCATATATACAATAAAAATGTGATTTTTATTGTTCAAACAATTTATTTCAAACATGAATATTTTTAGTGATTCATATATACAATAAAAATGTGATTTTTATTGTTCAAACAATTTATTTCAAACATGAATATTTTTCAAGACATGAATATTTGATAACACATGAATATTTCAGAAAATTTCTTCATTACAACGGCACGGTATTCAGCATTGGCACTAGGCCTTGCAGCATTACAATACTTTCATTTCAATGATTTCAACAATATCATTCATTTTCACAACACGATGAATTTACCACAAACATACCAATTTTTTTGCAACCACAATCAATCATTCACAATCACAATCCAAACAATTTATATCGTCCATGGTCTGTGGACGAGGGGAGTGTGCGTGTGTATATATATATATATATATATTTCCATTTCAATTTCATTTCAATTCCATTCAATGCACATATGATTTATACAACGTATATATAACTTATACATCACATATATAATTTATACAACGCTTGTATGTGAGATATACAACGCACATATAATTTATACATTGATTATATAATTTATACATCGTTATTCCATTCCAATTTGAATTTAGAAATCTCACTTTGGGTTCCACTCCTTTGTAATTCGTAGAGAGCTCCAAATGTGTTCTAGTCTCTTCTAAAACATAGTGTATGATGTCACGGTCTCGGTGTCTCTTATTTCACTGGATTTCGACAACATACGAAAAAAAATATGATTTTTGTTAATAAATCACAATTTGCAATGCTTTAAAGTATTATAACCTTTTAAAATTAATTCAGCCGTTTCCTGTCACTTGGATTCAAAACTAGGGCTCAAATTAACTTCCAATCCGTTGCACTAGTTCGAGATTAGGTTGTTGCACGTCGAAGGGGGAGGGGAGACGCGCCTGACGCCGGCGGTGGCGTTGAGCTCGACGGTGAATCGGAATGGCGGTGGCGGTTTGAAGTTATGGACTTCGAGGCATCGGTTCTCAGCAAATACTCCATGAAAAATCCTAAACTTTAGATGGATTTGAAGCGGGAGAGGAGATCTACAAAAACCTCACCTGGAGCAAAAGATTTTATTACGTGGTCTGGACGGAATCGAAGGAGAGAAGGGAGGAGCCCTTTTCCGTTGTCGATCAGATAGGTTACGGGGTTGTTTTTTTATTTTTTTGGGAAAATATAATTATGAATGGAAAATTCTGATTGGTCAATATTTATATTTATTTCTAAAAGAGTATTTTCTAATCCGAGCTCCAAATCAAACCCAATGACTGATGCCCCCAGCTAAATACCCCCATTCCGGACACAATGGAATATGTTTCATAAGCCCATTCGACTGTTTCAGTCAGTTTTTTTTTAAATTAAAATATAAAACATTCAAATTTGGATTTAAACGTACATTTTAATTTGCGGGGGCCATATAATATTCCAAAAATTCCCGAAAAATAAATCTAGCTATGTTGGGATGATACGTTCCCAGCAAAACTAATTTCATCGAATTTGGAGACCGTTTGAAAAATTATCTTTTTCTGGTTGATCCAGTTCAAACTGAAAATACCAAACGCGTTTTCCTTTGCCACACTCACATATTAATTCCAAAAATTATGGAATTTTAACCCTAGCCATAATTTGACATTCCGGATGAAACCAAGGTGGTTTCATCGGAAACGGAGCTCATTTGCAAAATGTCTGTTTTTAAGGGCTATATTTATATTAAATTTCATAGCGACTATTATGAATATTCAACTGGCCATAACTTTTTATTCTAGCTATGAAATTTCATTTTTTTAGATCTGTTAGATAGATATAATTAAACATATTTAAATATTTTTTGTTTTACTGAAATCCGATTTATTTTGAATCATATACATTTGGTTAAAGTTCAAAGCTGAATTTTCAAACTACCGCGGCATTACAGGCTCTTTATATAATTAAAATAAATTATTCGTTCTAACTTTGATTTAAATAAATTTTTTGTCTTTATTATTTAAAATAAATCATTTTAAATATTCCAAATTCATTAATATAGCCAAATTAAAAATTTTGAATCGGTTCTAATTTTTCAGGTTGTTACAGACCAAGAGGTCTGATAGGACCGGGAAACGTATTGTTCAGGCAATTATCCAATCCATCAAAAATAGGTCGACCAGCCTTGTCGCTCCAGAGGGATGCATGTACTTTCCCTAGGACATTTTGCTAGAGATGTTCCAAAGTTCGGATTGAGGAAGATCCTGCCTCGTCTCATGATGGAAATCCAAATTCCAAAACGGGACTTTACAGTTTTAGTTGTAAACCTATATGGCGACATAATAGGATGGGGTATTATGTCCTTTAAGATTGGTACATTTATTTTCGAAATTGTTTTCTACACTATGCATTAATAATAATAAAAGAAAATTTTCGCGTATCAAACGTGTTTGGCTATTATAAGGTAAAACTTTATCATCCTACTGGTGCTTGCATTGTGTGGTGGGATCTGATCTTATAATAGCTTTATTTTTCAAAAAAGCATTACGAGTTTTATTTTTTGGTATTCATGTGGAGGAAGCTCGTTCCGTGTCATACGATGTGGTCCTGTGATTTACCCAACTTTAAAATAAAATTTTAATAAATGTTTTTAGTTCTCACACCGGTCCAATGACTAACCAGGAGTTTATTATTTCCCACCTAAACCCTGGATGACCATATTTTCCTCACGGGCAAATAGTAGTTTGGTTTTTGCATATATTCTATAGCAGGATCCTAGATTATAGCTGGAGCTATGCTCTGGAATATTTTTTAGTCATCCGATGTTTGTATATATGTATTTATGTTTCTGCGGTTTTGTAAATTTATTATTCTCTGATGTTTTTCCGTTGTGTATCAATTATTTGTACTTTGATATATTCTTGTACTCTAATGTAACACTGGTGTAATAGCAAATAAAGGTTCTCTTGTTCTTTGTTCCGATTTGTCGTATCCTCATAACAATCCGCCTTTCAGAGCGTTTAGAGTTGGTTTGGTTATCAGTTGGAGCGGTCGGAAGGGTGGGTTGTTACATAGTTCTAGGACCATTTTTTGTGGGTAGTGCCGAATCATCAAGCAAAGACATACTCTCCTTGTGTGGTGCCCATCAAAATATACCAATAGTAATTGTAGCAGTTGTACTACAAGGATTGTCAAGTTTATCATCAATTCATTTCATCAGGATAATATCGTATCAAAGTTCAAAATGATATTCAAGATAGACTTTCAAATGATATCTATGTATAAATCAAATAAGCTTGCAATAGCAATTTTTATAAGAAATTCTTTTGTTAGAAACATGATACATTTATATAGATCTTTATCACACACTTAATTTAGGTTATTCCACCCTATTTCGACCAATGTCAACCATCAAGTAAAGGTGGACTCCACTTGTTGCAATACCAAACGAAATGTGCTAGAGAGTAATAGTTCCAGTTGTATTGTAAAGATTTTCAAGTTAGACTCCAAATAATATCTTCAATTAAGTCAAAAAGGTTTTTATAGAAAATTATTTTTTCATAAAGATGATTATATTCATCAAAGTAGATCCAATCCACACACTAGATCTAGGATATTTTATTATATTGTGGTTGGCATTCCCTCACTAAGTAGGGACGTACTCTACTCAGCTCAATATCGACATAGAGTAATAGTTGCACTATCCAAGATCTATTGTCTTAAACTGCACATCATCATCTGAAGGTAACCATCATATTGCAGCCGACATTCCCTCACTAAGTAGGGATGTACTCTGCTTGGCTCAATACTAACATAGAGTAATAGTGCACTACCCAAGATCTATTTTCTTACACCGCACATCATCATCATCTGAAGGTAACCATCATATTGTGGCTGGCATCTCCTCACTAAGTAGAGATGTACTCTACTCGGTTCAATACCAACATAGAGTAATAGTGCACTATCCAAGATTATCGTCTTATACCGCACATCGTCGTCGTCATCCAAAGCTAACCATCATTGATGAAATAATCAATAAAATTCTTTCATAAGTATAAGCAAATTATTCTCTCAAAATACTTTTATACATTGTAATTATTACTCCAACATAAATAACTAATTCCTTTTGGAAAATCCACACTTTCAATTTTGAAAATCATGTAGAAGGTATTAAGTATGATTTTTTATTTTTATTTATCCCACATCAATCTTCTCAAATTACTCGATGTATCTCAAAATCTTGCATGTATCTCTAGTTACAACATTCGCATTGCAAGACATTAACTGAAACACCCCACCTCCGTTAGGGTCACTCTCAAAGGGAATGCCCTAATTTTGGTGGAGGTTTATAAGTACAAGTCACAGATATACAAGACAGATATAAGAACACATATTTGTAAACAGCGGAAGAACAACAAACTTTTATTTCATAAAGTCAAATACGTGTTACAACAACATCCTTTTCAAAAACATAACACTTTCATAATCTGTCTTGAGTACATTATTTAAAGAAGCATAAATAAAACGTAGATAAACTGCAAAAGCCCCATAGTGGATTGTCCAAAGCCATAGTTCAAAACAGGAAAGTCCAAGCAATACATTTCTCTTCTTCAAGCTGGATGTCAAGGCTGATCAAGCTGTGTTCCCTCCCTGTGGACCTGGGGGGGGGAAACGGAAGAAAGAAGACGAAAGAAAAGTAGAGTCAGACATAAAGCCTGAGTAAGTCTAGTACTATTTTGTCTATGAATAAAGAACTGGGTATGATAAGTATAAACAAGAAGTGGGCATGCACTTATAAACTTGGTTAAGTTATCTAGGGTCGAATATACTATCGTACCCCATGTTGATCTCTGAACCCATATAAACTAGTTTCCAACTGGCACCCCATAATCAGGGTGATGTGATCCATTCTATGATGATCGGCTCCTACTCGCATAGTTACATGTGTCTTACGGCCCCCCGATGTTGTAGTTACCTATGCTGGTCCCACCATGGGGTGTATCAAGTCCCATAGTGGCAACCCGACACAACCTTAGAGTGCACAGGTATGCTACTGGTGTCCAGTGCCTTATTTTTTTGCGCCGGAGTGTGTGCACACCCGCACTCCGTTAGAACCTACACTGCTACACCACCGCCGTCGCTTTGACCTCTTACAATCAGCCCAGTAATCGTGCCCCACCCTGCCTAGTTTCAGGGTATCCTGATACACCTCTTAGGGTTACTGCTGAAAAGGGTCCCCCGTTACTAGGTTTTCTATCTCTAGCCAACATGCTAAGTTGGTTAAGTGTTTTCTAACCTAACCCCCACCAGTCTGTTTATTTTAGCATGTTCCATTTTGATTAAGTGTTTAGTTCACTTAATCCTATCAATCCTGACTCAGCCCTAATTGTCTTATTAAGGCCCTGACCTCTCACATTAGACAGGTATTGTTGTGGCTGCCTATTGCCGGTTGGTTCCGGGCAGTCTTACGCCACAACTCAGTCTAACCTCGGGTCCTTGCTGGGCTCCATGTTTAACCTCCCACATTGGATAGGTATTGTTGTGACTACTGGACAGCCGGGCGGTTCCGGGCAGGTTTACATCACAACTCAATCCAACCTCGGGTTAAACACATCGTATGTTCTACATTTACATATTTTGTCATTCTTCTTTATTTCTTATATGTAAATATTTGCGGCCCATTATTAAGTTAATGGTGTAAAGGTTACACCAATCATGGGCCCAACCCATACTTGAACTTGGGCCCTTCTATTTTATATTTTCATTCATTAGTAATTTTAACCCAACGTTATTTTCCCCCGTTTTACACGTCCGTTTATATATATATTGGGCTTAGCCTTTTAAAGCCCAATTTAGCCATGCGAAAAGGGGAGGCTTAAAGCGTAATTACATACACAAAAGGGGAAGGTGAGCGCATGAACTTGCAATATGACGTGGGAAATACATAATAGAAACTGGTGTACTTGCATATATATACTTTGGTCATAAAGCATAGGTGACATGAACCAAACCATGTAAACTTAAGATAAGAATCTAAATTAGGCGTCACATAGTCTTAACTACAACATAGACCTATGTTCTTATTTAGGCATAATGTCAAACATAAACAAGTCATGTTCATAAGGTTTCTACATGTTTACAAAGGGGATACTTTGTTACTAACACAAAAGCATAGTTCAACTTAATCACGATTTAAGTCTAATCACATAACGATGGTATAAATATACTTATGCATAAATGTTCCTAATCATGGTGTTTGCTTTAAACTTGCAAAAAGGGATTTTTGAATCTAATCCTAACTATGTACCACATATGTCATCTTACAATGCTTGTTAACAATATGGATTTCAATTATGCAAAATATCCATCATAGCCTAGCCATATTCAAAAGTTTGCAAATAGGTTTTCTAGTACAAAAGCATGACTTAATACATGATGCCTAATTCTCTACATAACTAAACTTGTTCCAATTACTTACAAAATGATTTATGCACAAAAATATACATCATGGTGGCATAGAAGCAAAAAGCCCAAACTTGCATCAATTTCAACCAACTACATACATGTAGCTTCAACATAGATTACATAATTTGCGAATATTCCAAACGTATACTTGCATAGAACTACCGTATGTAGTTCTTTATAATGAATAACATAATTCAAGAATATTCAAACGTATATAAATTGATAAGAACGCACAAATATGAATTACTTTTATTGCCACAATTCAAGCATACATATCAACACAATTGTTTATTCATACCAAAGTAATACTCTACTTACAATGGTTGCGGCGAATTCTCTAATTAAGAGATATGATTCCTTTGTTGAATTGATTGGCTTTAGGTTGCTTGAATTGCTTTAGGCTTTAGGACTTTCTTCCTAATTCTCTCTCTAGTTGGCGGCTACTCTTAGTCATTCCTCAGCAACATGGCGGCTATGTTCTTAATTTTGAATGAATAGATTAGGGTTTAGTCTAGGGTTGTTTATATAGAGGTTAGGAACTGATTAGGACCCTTGATGTTGCTTGGATTGATCATAGCCATTCATTAGATAGAGAGACCAATTAGAACCCGCCACCTAGCCCTAATGACAAAGCAGACCACAGAGAATCGGCCAAACACAGACCTGGCCAGCCAGGTTGGCTGGGCTCGACCAGGTCGACACCCCTGTCGACAGGGCTGTCGACAGCCCTGTCGACATGGGTAGCCCAGGTCGACAGCCCAGTCGACCTGGGTGGCCTAGGCGGGTGTTTATCCGCCCTGGCCCATTGGGCCCGATTTTATTCTGTTTGAATTTTAAATTTAATTCTCAAACTTCCGAAGGCCATATCTTCTTCATACGGACTCCGTTTTTCGAAAACTCGGACTCTATTTCGCGTATTTTTCCGAGACGAACGCAATGGCGTATCCCGTTTCCCTTAGTTCTTTGATTTCAGATTAATTATACTTTTATTTGTTAATTTCACAGTTATAGAATTTTCGGGGTGTTACATTCTCCCCCACTTAAAAGGATTTCGTCCCCGAAATCTTCAAGTTAGGAGGAATGTAAATCCTAACATCCAATCATCCATCTACTCATCCATCAAACACGAGCATCCACTGTCCTTAAAAGACTTCTAATGCTTCATGATCATATGCGAAGTGTGTGTGTACATGAACTTATCTAATGCAAAATCAGGCGGTCTACTGATTCAGTTGACCTCCTTAATGCGAATTATGTAAGTGCCATGAATCCATTATGTATGCAAATTTTCCTATTCCTGATTCTACATGAGTGCACAATCATTCAATACAAATGTAACATCCATATGACAACACATAAGAATTCAACCATATACGAATACAAACATATATGCATATGCAATATGAAGTGACTGAGCCGATCTAAAACCCTAGATTGTGTGTGTATATGCATCCACGAGCAACCACTAGCAATCACTTGCAACCACTTGCAACCATCATCCATAACATGTTTCAACTACATGTTTCCATCCAAAAAGATTCTATCTAAAAGATACAGTCGAGGAAATATACCTAAAAAGATAGATAAAAGCGCAACTTAAGGAAAAAGAAAGATCAAGGATGTACCCTCGAACAGAAAAGGGTAGGTAGTACGTATTCTAGCTTCAGTTTCCCAAGTCGCGTCTCCCTCGGCGTCGCTCCACTGAACTTTGACGAGCTTGACTTCGCGGTTGCGTAGCTTCTTTACTTCCGTTCCTAAGATGCGGGTTGGAACTTTTCTTATGGTTGCTTCGCGTTCCACTTCGGCCTCTTCGAGGATATTTGGCTCTACCACTTCAGCTGACTCATGCAGACATTTTCGGAGATGTGAAACGTGAAAAACGTTGTGGACTCCAGCCAACTTCTCGGGTAGCTCTAATCTATAAGCCATTTTCCCAATTTTCTCGATAATAGGGAATGGCCCTACGAACCTTGGTGCTAGCTTTCCTGTGGTTCCAAAACGAACAACGTTCCTTAGCGGTGATACCTTGAGAAAAACTCTGTCTCCAACTTCAAATTCAAGGTCGGTTCTCCTCTTGTCGGCGTAGGACTTTTGTCTGTCTTGGGCCGTCTTCATCCTTCTTCGTATTAAGTCTACTTTCTCTGAGGTTTCTCGGATCATATCTGGTCCAAATATGAGCCTATTTGTGGACTCCCACCAACAAGTGGGCGATCGGCACGGTCTTCCATATAAAGCTTCGAAGGGCGCCATTCCGATGGTTGCTTGATAGCTGTTGTTGTAGGCAAATTCCACCAAAGGAAGGTGGTCTTCCCATGTCCCTCCGAAGTCGAGGACGCATAGTCTTAAGAGGTCTTCCAAAACTCTGTTCACTCTCTCTGTTTGGCCGTCGGTTTGGGGATGATAAGCTGTGCTTAAGCATAACTGCGTTCCTACTGCTTCTTGCAGACTCCGCCAAAACTCACTGGTGAAGATGGGGTCTCGGTCACTAACAATGCTAGATGGTATCCCATGGAGTCGAACGATTTCCTTGAGATAAAGCGATGCTAGGGATGAGGCAGTTCTTTTACTTTTGACAGGTAAAAAGTGGGCGCTTTTAGTAAGCCTATCCACTATTACCCAAATGCTAGTGTTGCCCCTCCTAGACCTAGGTAGTCCATCGATGAAGTCCATTGATATGCTATCCCACTTCCACTGTGGGACCTCTAGAGGATGCAGCAGTCCGCCAGGCTTTTTCTGTTCCGCTTTAACCTGTTGGCACACCATACATTTAGAAACAAATTCTGCCACGTCCTTTTTCATGCCGTTCCAGAAGAAAGTCCTTTTTATGTCTTTGTACATTTTATCTCCGCCTGGGTGTATCGTCATCTTGGAGTGATGTGCTTCCTCGAGAACCTTCTTTATTAAATCTTTTGTCTGTGGGACGCATAGTCTTCCGTCTCGCCTTAGCAAACCCTTATCGTCAATGGAGTATCTGTTGAGGTGACTTGAAGTCTCACCCCTAATTAGCCTATCAATCATTTCCACAAGCTGAGGGTCTTCGCGTTGTGCTGCCCCTACTGAATCTACTAAAGTCGGGCGCACTTCGAGAGATGCTAGCAAGCCCGGTACGAAATCGGAGGAGGGCCTAAAGTCGAAACTGGCTATAAACTCTAGGCTTTGTCTTTCAACAAACAACGGGCTTAGGGTCAATTTCTTTCGGCTCAACGCGTCTGCCACTACGTTGCCTTTGCCCGGAGTATAGGAGATTTCGAAATCGTACGAGGCAAGGAACTCCATCCATCTTTGTTGCCTCAAGTTAAGATCTTTCTGCGAGAAAAGATATTTCAACGATTTATGGTCAGTGTAAAGTTCGAACTTCTCACCTAGGAGATAGTGTCGCCAAGACTTGAGTGCAAAGACGATGGCGGCTAACTCAAGATCGTGGGTTGGGTAGTTCTTTTCGTGCACCTTCAATTGCCTCCCGCCATAAGCTACTACCCTTCCTTCTTGCATTAAGACGGCGCCTAGCCCTGTCCCACATGCATCCGTATAAACAGTGAACATCTTGCTCCCATCTGGCAGCGTCAAAACTGGGGCTGTTGTGAGAGCTCTTTTTAGTCGTTGGAAAGCAAACTCGCAATCCAAATCCCAATTGAACACTAGATTCTTCTTGGTCAACTTTGTGAGTGGAGCTGAGATTTTCGCAAAATCCCTTATAAATTTTCGATAGAAACCTGCTAGTCCTAGAAAACTTCGGACCTCAGTTGCATTCCTTGGTGTCTTCCAATTTTGTACCGCCACTACCTTCGCAGGGTCCAATGCTAACCCTTGTTTGGATACTATGTGCCCAAGGAACCTCACTTCTTCTCTCCAAAAGTGGCATTTGGAGAATTTGGCTTTTAGTTGATGGACTCGCAAAGTTTCCATGATTGCCCTTAGGTGCTGAGCATGTTCCTCTTCACTCTTTGAGAAGATAAGGATATCATCTACGAAGACCACTACGAATTTGTTGAGGAAATCTCTAAATACCCTACTCATCAGGTCCACGAAGTAAGCAGGTGCATTTGTCAAGCCGAAAGGCATGACAAGCCATTCAAAGAAGCCGTCTGGGGTTCTGAACGCCGTTTTATCGATGCTATCTTCAGCCACCCTTAGCTGATGAAAACCGGTTGCTAAATCGAGTTGGGAGAAAACAGACGCTCCTACAAGTTGGTCAAATAAATCGTCAATTCTAGGGAGAGGGTGCCTATTCTTTTTCGTTAGCTTGTTCAGCTCCCTATAGTCAACACATAGACGGAGTGAACCATCCGCCTTTGTAGCGAACACCACTGGAGCGCCCCATTCTGAAATGCTCCTCCTAATGAACCCCTTTTCTAGAAGCTCTTTAATCTGTTTACTGAGCTCTTTCCTTTCTCGTGGAGCCATATGTCTAACGGGCAACGCAACGGGCTTTGCATTATCTACAAGATATATGCGGAAATCTATTTCCCGCTTCGGAGGCAAGCCCTTCACCTCTTCGAAGACATCCGGATATTCCCGGACCACTCTAACTGATTTCAAATTTTCAACGGAGGCATCTAGCGATTCAAGATAACTAAGCATAACCGCATACGAGGGATTACAAGAAATTTCCAAAGTATTACCGAACTGGGTTAGGAGCCTAACAACCCTTTTCTCACAATCAAGGATGGCCCCATTACTGGATAGCCAATCCATACCCAAAATCAAACCATACCCCGAAAAGCCCAAAACAAAGGCACTACATTGAAATTCTACGCTTAGGATAGAAATTTTCAATCCCAAACAGATCATAGACAAATGAGCTGGGCCCCCAATTGGGTTTGAAACAATTAAGGGGTCCTCTACCATACTAGTTTTTAGGTGCAGAGATTCTACTAAAGCAGACGAGATAAAGGAGTGTGATGCGCCAGAATCAAATAAAGTGCGAACGGGGTGATCATAAAGATAAACTACACTTTCTACAGAAGTATTTATACCTCGCTGTTGCAGAGGTGGCGCTTCTAGCACATGGACCTGTGCCCCTGGGGTGGATCCAGCCCTCTGCCCCTGTCCCCGTTTCTTTGGGCAGTCCTTAGCCCTATGGCATGTCTCACCGCAAGAAAAGCACCCACCATTCTCCTTGGCCTTCTTTTTCCGGCAGTCCTTTACTAAGTGCCCCACTTTGCCACAGAAATTGCACTTCCTCTTCTCTTTGTTGCCTTTCCCGCCCTTCTTAAAGTCTGTCTTCTTGGGCTGCAAACCCTCTTTCTTCTTGCCCTTATCCTCTTCATTCAGCAATGCCATTTGCACCAATCTTTCATACGTGGCTCCCATGGGTATATGGGTCATGGCCAAACTGTGTAATGGCTCATTCAACCCTTTGACGAAACGGAGAGCCTTCTTGTGCGGGGTGTTGACTAGGTCAAGCCCAAACCTAGCCAGCTCATCAAACTGATTCACATACTCTCTGACTGTCTTGTCCCCTTGCTTAAGAAATAAGAATTTTTCCAACTGCAAACTTCTTTCCGCATCTGAGAGAAATTTAGTCTCAAACCTTGCCCTAAAGTCCTCCCATGTCTCCACTGGTCTTTCAGCATTAGTGACTTCCCACCAGTAGGAAGCCTCGCCCTTCAATAGCCACACTGCCAACTGTACTTTTTGTCTATCTTCAACCTCAAAGATGATGAATAGGTCCTCCGTTTCTTTCAGCCAATTTCTAGCTGCTACGAAGGACTCAGTTCCATGGAAATCCCTTCCTCCCATAGCTTTAAAATCTTTACATATCTTAGCAAACGTGTTTCCCCGAGGAGGAGGTGGAGGAAAAGGTGCCGCTGCGGCTGGATGATTTCCTTCTGTTGGGGGAGGAGGAATGGTAGGACCTGGCTGAGTGGCCCTTGCTTCTAAGAACCATCTAAACCAACCAGGTATTGGTACCCCTTCCGGCAAGTTAAGTTCTTGGGACATGCTGAAACAAAAAGGATAGATTCAAAACGAAGGATAAGAGATAGTACCTATGGCTTTGGGGAGTGGACTTTGCCTTTTTAAAATAAAATAATTTTTTTTTTTAAAAATGCTTCTTTAAATCTCCTTTTTGAAAATAATTTTCAAAACTTTTATCTTATCTGGTAAACCTATGCTCTGATACCAAGTGAAACACCCCACCTCCGTTAGGGTCACTCTCAAAGGGAATGCCCTAATTTTGGTGGAGGTTTATAAGTACAAGTCAAAGATATACAAGACAGATATAAGAACACATATTTGTAAACAGCGGAAGAACAACAAACTTTTATTTCATAAAGTCAAATACGTGTTACAACAACATCCTTTTCAAAAACATAACATAACACTTTCATAATCTGTCTTGAGTACATTATTTAAAGAAGCATAAATAAAACGTAGATAAACTGCAAAAGCCCCATAGTGGATTGTCCAAAGCCATAGTTCAAAACAGGAAAGTCCAAGCAATACATTTCTCTTCTTCAAGCTGGATGTCAAGGCTGATCAAGTTGTGTTCCCTCCCTGTGGACCTGGGGGGGGGGGGGAAACGGAAGAAAGAAGACGAAAGAAAAGTAGAGTCAGACATAAAGCCTGAGTAAGTCTAGTACTATTTTGTCTATGAATAAAGAACTGGGTATGATAAGTATAAACAAGAAGTGGGCATGCACTTATAAACTTGGTTAAGTTATCTAGGGTCGAATATACTATCGTACCCCATGTTGATCTCTGAACCCATATAAACTAGTTTCCAACTGGCACCCCATAATCAGGGTGATGTGATCCATTCTATGATGATCGGCTCCTACTCGCATAGTTACATGTGTCTTACGGACCCCGATGTTGTAGTTACCTATGCTGGTCCCACCATGGGGTGTATCAAGTCCCATAGTGGCAACCCGACACAACCTTAGAGTGCACAGGTATGCTACTGGTGTCCAGTGCCTTATTTTTCTGCGCCGGAGTGTGTGCACGCCCGCACTCCGTTAGAACCTACACTGCTACACCACCGCCGTCGCTTTGACCTCTTACAATCAGCCCAGTAATCGTGCCCCACCCTGCCTAGTTTCAGGGTATCCTGATACACCTCTTAGGGTTACTGCTGAAAAGGGTCCCCCGTTACTAGGTTTTCTATCTCTAGCCAACATGCTAAGTTGGTTAAGTGTTTTCTAACCTAACCCCCACCAGTCTGTTTATTTTAGCATGTTCCATTTTGATTAAGTGTTTAGTTCACTTAATCCTATCAATCCTGACTCAGCCCTAATTGTCTTATTAAGGCCCTGACCTCTCACATTAGACAGGTATTGTTGTGGCTGCCTGTTGCCGGTTGGTTCCGGGCAGTCTTACGCCACAACTCAGTCTAACCTCGGGTCCTTGCTGGGCTTCATGTTTAACCTCCCACATTGGATAGGTATTGTTGTGACTACTGGACAGCCGGGCGGTTCCGGGCAGGTTTACGTCACAACTCAATCCAACCTCGGGTTAAACACATCGTATGTTCTATATTTACATATTTTGTCATTCTTCTTTATTTCTTATATGTAAATATTTGCGGCCCATTATTAAGTTAATGGTGTAAAGGTTACACCAATCATGGGCCCAACCCATACTTGAACTTGGGCCCTTCTATTTTATATTTTCATTCATTAGTAATTTTAACCCAACGTTATTTTCCCCCGTTTTACACGTCCGTTTATATATATATTGGGCTTAGCCTTTTAAAGCCCAATTTAGCCATGCGAAAAGGGGAGGCTTAAAGCGTAATTACATACACAAAAGGGGAAGGTGAACGCATGAACTTGCAATATGACGTGGGAAATACATAATAGAAACTGGTGTACTTGCATATATATACTTTGGTCATAAAGCATAGGTGACATGAACCAAACCATGTAAACTTAAGATAAGAATCTAAATTAGGCGTCACATAGTCTTAACTACAACATAGACCTATGTTCTTATTTAGGCATAATGTCAAACATAAACAAGTCATGTTCATAAGGTTTCTACATGTTTACAAAGGGGATACTTTGTTACTAACACAAAAGCATAGTTCAACTTAATCATGATTTAAGTCTAATCACATAACGATGGTATAAATATACTTATGCATAAATGTTCCTAATCATGGTGTTTGCTTTAAACTTGCAAAAAGGGATTTTTGAATCTAATCCTAACTATGTACCACATATGTCATCTTACAATGCTTGTTAACAATATGGATTTCAATTATGCAAAATATCCATCATAGCCTAGCCATATTCAAAAGTTTGCAAATAGGTTTTCTAGTACAAAAGCATGACTTAATACATGATGCCTAATTCTCTACATAACCAAACTTGTTCCAATTACTTACAAAATGATTTATGCACAAAAATATACATCATGGTGGCATAGAAGCAAAAAGCCCAAACTTGCATCAATTTCAACCAACTACATACATGTAGCTTCAACATAGATTACATAATTTGCGAATATTCCAAACGTATACTTGCATAGAACTACCGTATGTAGTTCTTTATAATGAATAACATAATTCAAGAATATTCAAACGTATATAAATTGATAAGAACGCACAAATATGAATTACTTTTATTGCCACAATTCAAGCATACATATCAACACAATTGTTTATTCATACCAAAGTAATACTCTACTTACAATGGTTGCGGCGAATTCTCTAATTAAGAGATATGATTCCTTTGTTGAATTGATTGGCTTTAGGTTGCTTGAATTGCTTTAGGCTTTAGAACTTTCTTCCTAATTCTCTCTCTAGTTGGCGGCTACTCTTAGTCATTCCTCAGCAACATGGCGGCTATGTTCTTAATTTTGAATGAATAGATTAGGGTTTAGTCTAGGGTTGTTTATATAGAGGTTAGGAACTGATTAGGACCCTTGATGTTGCTTGGATTGATCATAGCCATTCATTAGATAGAGAGACCAATTAGAACCCGCCACCTAGCCCTAATGACAAAGCAGACCACAGAGAATCGGCCAAACACAGACCTGGCCAGCCAGGTTGGCTGGGCTCGACCAGGTCGACACCCCTGTCGACAGGGCTGTCGACAGCCCTGTCGACATGGGTAGCCCAGGTCGACAGCCCAGTCGACCTGGGTGGCCTAGGCGGGTGTTTATCCGCCCTGGCCCATTGGGCCCGATTTTATTCTGTTTGAATTTTAAATTTAATTCTCAAACTTCCGAAGGCCATATCTTCTTCATACGGACTCCGTTTTTCGAAAACTCGGACTCTATTTCGCGTATTTTTCCGAGACGAACGCAATGGCGTATCCCGTTTCCCTTAGTTCTTTGATTTCAGATTAATTATACTTTTATTTGTTAATTTCACAGTTATAGAATTTTCGGGGTGTTACATTAACCTCTTTTTTTTATGTCAAACACATAGTCAATTTGCAGCAATGTTTTGAGATAGCAAATTTTCAAATTTTAAAATGTGTATAATGCAAGTATTCCTAATAATTAATATAGCTTCCTAATAAGATAAATCTCGACCGAAACAAATCAAGGAATCAAAAGCTATTAGGTGTTTGTTGATAGTCTTCTTTATCATTTTAGCACAGTCATAAATTTTGCTTGCACGTCATATTGACTATTAAGATTTTCAATTTGGAAAAATAACCATACTCGTAAAAGTTGTATTTCCTTGAGTTATTATTCCAGAAATTAAAGAGATCAAAAATCCCATGGTATTTACAAATGTTACAGCCAAATTGTGAAAAGGCATTTTAACAGCTTTGAGCTAACATTATGAATGCTAAACAATTCCAATATCACATTATGTGATAACATAAATATTTAAAGAGATTTTCGCACCTTGGTTTTCATGAATGAAATGTTCAATTTACTCATCTAGATATTTGTGACACCCTACGTCTGTTAATGTCACTCACTAAAGGAATGCATTAAGTTCCATGAAGCATTATTGGTAATCAGACACAGAATAATTAAAAGACAGATATAAGTAAGATAGCAGCGGAAATTTAAATTTTTATTTCAACATAAATTAAAGTACCGTGGTCCATAATACCATAAGTCACAAAAACCATTACAATAAAGTAACTTATGTCTTGCATCATCAGAGTACATAAGGAAATAAAAACATAATTCCCCAATTGAAAAAAAGTTAAGCCATATTAGAGACAAGAACTTGAGCCATACTTCAGAAGTAACTCCTAGCAAGGTGATATCTGAATCCTGACATAGCATGGGTGTTTCCTCCCTGAGAACCTTGGGAGGGGGACTGAAGAAAGAAGGAGAAACAAAAGGGTCAGACATAAAGTTTGGCGAGTCTAGTTATTTTTAGCTAGTAGATAAATAAAAGTAACATGATAGGTATATAAAGTGGATAAGAAAGAGATCACTACATAAATAGAAGGTGTGATAGGGTAAGCAAGATAAGGTGCACATGCCTCACTAATGATTACTCTGCACTTTACTAGTATATCCAGAAGGAGATGATCCCTTTAACTATAAAGTGGTAGACTTAGATATACGTCCAAATGTATCCTAACTACCACCCTGATTGATCGGCTCCTTAACCCTCGTAGATACCTTGTACTGGCCCCACAGTAGGCGGTATCACTTCCTAAAGTGGAAACACCTCGTCGTAATAATGTGCGCAACCATATCTACAGATGTCACGGTCGTCTTATCCCCCTCTGCCCAGCTCATGCACGCACATGGCCCGGTCGGTTTGCGCCGCCCACACCATCCTCCACGTTTGGATCTCTTACAACCAGTCAGTAAGCGTGCCCCTTCTCCGCCTAGTACAGAGTACTTTGTTTGATACCTACTCCGGGTTACTGACCGAAATGGGTCCCACACAATATGATACAAGCTCTCCCCTTTGTCTTGTATCCCCCACTAGATTTTTACTGACTATGTATACCACTAGGTGTAACGACCCATATTTATCAGCGATATAATAATTAATTTATTTAATTATTTAAATAGTGATTTAGGGATTTTAATCGTTGTTTAATTAAATAATAGCGAATATTTAATTAAATTAAATAATTAAATTGTGAAATAATCAGAATTAGCTGAAATGACAATATTGTGTGAATTGGATAATTCAAAATATATGATTCAGTATAGAGTTGAATTATATTGACGAATATATTATATAAACGATAATTGATCATATAATTATAATTGAGCTCGAAATGGCGCTGCAGTTCGTAATTTGACGATTCGAACTTCAATTGAATATACAGAATCCGTTTTAAATCGGATTTCTGTGAAACAAGAAACGTTCGGAGCTGGTGAAGTATATTTTTCAAGTGGAAGAGAAAAATCAAGATTTCGTTGTGGAGATTTTGATTTGTGTCCAAATCAAATTTTCGAAAAATTGCTATGGAATTCCTTTATAATTTATAATGATTTATTTATATTATAAAAGGATTTTTAATATAAATGGAATATCGATTTAACTTGGATTTGAGAATATTGAGTTATGAATCCAAATGTGTTTATTTTAAAGCTATATGATGGTGTATGTGAATATATACGATAATATTAATTTATTTATATAAAAAATAAATGTTTTTAAATATATTATATATTTAAATGGATTTATTTAGAGTTTTAAAAATAGCCAGTTTTGCAAACGACCTCCGTTTTTGATGAAACTAATTTTTTTGGATCCGCAATATTAAATTATTGCTAAATTTCAATTTTTGTGATTTTTAAAGTCAGTATGTAGCTGTATGGATTTTTAATGTGAAAAACAGTCAGTATTTTGATGGTTAAAAATACGCTGTGTGAGCAAACGAAGCCGGATTCAACGAAACCGGTTTCGTTGGGTCCGTAATGTCGAACTATAGCTGGATGCCCATTTTCATGATTTTTGGATGTCATGTGTGATCATAGGATTTTTTTAACAGTAAATACAAACAACAATTGGTTAAAATGGAATAAAATATTCAACATAAAAATTATTAAAGCTATCCTATATAATCCTAACATCCTAACCCTAAATCATATTTATTCACCGTGGTCAAAACACAAGCTGCCACTATTCTCTCTTCATAGAAACACAAATCGTAGGTTATAAAATCCAAAACAATGCGAATAAATTCCTATAAATCGTCTTATATATATATATATATATATATGGATTCGTGAGGAGGAGCTCTTCGTCTCCATACCAGTTTCGGCAAGTTCGATTTCAGTTTTGGGTCGCTAAAAAATTACAAAAAAAGGCGTGAGCCTAGGGCTGGGAAATTCTAGCGCAAGGAATAGTTTTAGCTTGATTTGAGTTTAGATTCGTTATTAGTATGTTAAGGGGTTTTTATTTTGGTATTTTGGGGAGATTCCGAAAGTAATTTTGTCACAAAAAAATTCCCTGTTGCAAGCATGAAGGCATGTTGAACGCGATGCCAAGGATGATGTCGAAGTGGAGTTCATTGATAGGAATAGATAGAGGTTTAGAAGAGAAAGAGAATGGAAGCAGTTTGAGGATTTTCAGTGATGAATTGGGAAAGAGAATGGAGTGTGTATTTTCGAAAATGGCCATTTTGATTCCCTGGAGCTCGCCTTTGTTCTGAGGAGGAAGAAAGAGTTGAGTGTGGTCAGGTTCTAGTTTTGCTCGGGCCGAGAATGTGGGTGAGGCCCATTTAATAGATAAATGTTTAGTCTAATTAGATTTCAATAATGTATTAATAAATTAGTTGCTTGTTTATTTATCCAAATTAATAAATAAAAGTTATAGTGAAGTTATTATATTTCAAAAGCATGAGATTTTAAAACTATTGTTAAAATCAAATGATTTCTGTAAAAGAAGTAGATTCGTAAATATAATCGAAGAGTTACGTAAGGAAGTTTGATAAAGATGTAAAAGGTGAACTTTGTCTATTTCGAAGTTAGAAATGTTGTTCAGTTAAGGTCTGAGAGGTAGTTATACCCCAACTTGATTGCTTCGTTTTTAACTAAGGAATGGTTAAGGTTCGATAGTGAAGGTTGGTTAAGTGAAATTAGTTAATCAGTGTAATGTTTTAAGTTGGCATAACAATGTTTTATTTAAACATCTGTTTAAATCCAATTGTAGGAGTTTTGGAAATGTTTTCCAAATAAGAATCAGATAAGTTTTCCAAAATAGAAAAAAAAAATGGAAATGTTTCCCAATGTTAATAAAGTATATTTTCTAAATTTAGAAAATAAGAAATGTTGAATATATGGAAACAGGGGATGAAAAATGAACTAAAGAGATAAATGTTAATTGATGATTGATCAATATAATTTCCATCTGGAAATAATATCATAGTTTGCACACGTGTTTTTCTTTGATAGTTAACTCACCAACTATCGAAGTTTTTGACCATTTTTCCGTTGTCAATACGGAGAGACCGGGATCAGATATATTATCTGAAAACCACTCCTTACGGCATTAGAGTTGCGAATCGAATATGATGAAGATAATTAAAGACGGAGTTTGTGCAAGGGTCGTTCTGTCAAATCCTAGGTAGAAATTGCCTAAGATTGATTTACAAAATAGTGCCTTCGATTTGTCCAGTCCCAGGACAACCTGTATGGAAGAATGTTTGATAGAGTATATTTAATGGATCACATAAGTTGACCTCTTCAAACGTATGTACATTTGGTGGTGGAGGAATTCGTTTCTCTTAGTTGTATACCCGTTGTATTTTTGGGGAAATCAATTTTTGGTTTGGCAGGTATGACGATGTGACATTCAAAGTGAATAAATGTGTGATTTGTTAGAGATAAGCGTGGCCTCTAGCCTTACAACCGGGAAATGACAAAAATCGGGCAGGCAGCATGGCTAAGTGGGTTGCTACCAATTAGGGTGTATTGTCACCTGATCTAGAGTTTTCATTTACTTTTTTAATCTATTCGATGTTGTCCCTTTCGGGAAACGGTTTCTGATCCTAACCGTTGGTGATATACATTCGATACACTCAAGCGAAATGGGTGGTCGGTCATGTGTGGCCGGGTTGCAAGATATTCTTATTAAACCCAGTGTATTCCTCTCTACAGGTACACTATCGGAAGGTGGTTCCATACCTTGTCATAGTTGGTAATCCATTATCGAATAAGTGCTACCGGTTTTGATTATATACTATGTATGTAGAACGTGAGATGAAAGCATTTTTTCTAGATGATTATTATATTGTGGTTGATAGACACTATTATAATATCAATGAGTTTCGATATAAAGATTATCGTTTCCTTCAAAATGATTTGAAAGTTAAATCAAATTGATTTGGATTCTCATAAGGAAAAACCCGTTCCGTTATACGGCGTGGTCTTATGAGATATCGTTTAATTACTCAAACTGTTTTAAATTGTTTTACTCACACCAGTCCCATGACTGACCCGGAGTTTATTTTTGTAACGACCCAAGGATTTTCGGCCCCGAAAATCAACATAAATACCTTTACCGTAACTCATGCCGATCCTCCAAGCACCGAAAACACTGGATAGTATTAGAGAGAAATTAGAGGGTGAGATAAGAAAGAAAGAAATATTATAATAGAAGAAGAAGAAACCACACAACACAGAGTCTCACATCGCAGCGGAACAAAATATAATACAGAAATAAATCTTTATTAAAAGCTGTTTAAAACACTTACAGTATCAGAGTACATCATACAATGGGACAGTTATAATAGCATGTTCCCATATACAATACACAACGGAATAGTAGCTATATAATATCATACGTCTGATCATCTTCAGCTCGTCTCTGGACTTCACCGCATTCGCTAACCTGAACCTGTACACTCCGGGCTAACCCGAGCATTTACAAAACACCGGGTCAGTCTGGTGGACCAGAGTGAGATAAACTCGCACAGTAGTAATGGTATCACACAACCTGATTTTAAAGTTAAAATCTTTCAAAAGAAAAGGATAATCATAAGACCAAATCCACACATAAACACGGACGGTTTTTACCTTACGATAACCCAAACATTTTTGAAACCAATATCTTGTCTGGTATTATAATAATGTCTAAATACAAATAAATAGAATCTAGTGGAACGCTTGCATCTCACGCTCCATATATATAGTATACAAACAAAACCGCGGGCGCTTATTGGAGATTGGATTCCAACTATGACAAGGTATGGGGCCACCTTCCGATCGTGTATCTCTAGAGACAAATACACTGGGTTCAACAAGAACGTCTTGCAACCCGGCCCTCACATGACCGACCACTCATTTCTCTTGAGTGTATCGAATGTATATCAACGACGGTTGGGATCAGCAACCGTCTCCCGACAAGGGACAACATCGAATACAGATTTAAGAAACAAATAGGATTTTCTCTAGATAGGTGATTATACACCCTAATGGGAGCGACCCACATAGCCATGCTGCCTGCCCGATTTTTGTCATTTCCCGGCTGATGAGGCTTGAGGCCAGAATTAACTTCTGATCATCTGGTCGTCATTCACTTTGAATGCCACATCGTCAGATCCGTCAGATATCACTAATTGACGTCCACAAAAATACTCTAGCTGGAAGCTAAGAGAATGGAAATTCCTCTGCCAACAACTATAGTACGTTTGAAGAAATCAACGTACGTGATCCTTTGGAAATACTCTGTCAGACACTCATCCATACAAGTCATCCAGGAACAGGATGAACTGAAGGCACTCTCCTACCGCATCCAATATAGGAATCACCCCATGGATCAGCAGCGAGAAGTCCTTGCACCCCGTAGAATTCAACCACGACAGAATCACAGCTTATCTCTACTTGCCAGGCAGAGAATATTAGTGGTTCTTCCGTTTATGAAAATCCACGGTCTTCAATGCTCCATCTCGATCATCTTCTGATCTCTTCACGTATTTGTTGGTCGGAATGGTTTTCGAATATAAATTCGATCCCGGACTTTCCGTACCAACAATCGTATTGGACAGATTTGATAGTCGGTGTTTTAACTATCAAAATAATCAGTGTTTCAATCATGACACTCCAATGAGTTCACTGGTTCAGTATTCAGCATCACTTGGCCTTTTAATTAAACAAACTGATTTATTCACTTCTGTTTAATTAAAACTTCTAACTCTTTTAGATATTAAAAACACGATAATTGAATCCTTGTTTAGTATACAAGTGTTCTCAAAACCAGTTCTATATAATACTTAGCAAAATGACCATATTAAATTTTCACTTAATTCCCCTTTCAAAACATTTGTTACATCCTTCTTTATTATTTAAACTTGAGAAATCCCTTCAGTTTATTATTCGTAAACAACGTTACGAAACATCGTTTATTCCATCCTTGAACCATAACTAATATTTATTAGTATAAAATAAAACCAAACTTTACATTCCCTTCCTACTAATTTCCTTTACTTTGGATCTCTTGTTATATAATCTCTAAATTCTCACCAACTGTTGCATTATTTCGTTAATGGGAATAATGAACTATCACTAACCCCTTTTCCGATTACCAACTAATACCATCTTCAGATAATCCTGATGTTGTTCAAGTTGGGGTATTTTAATTACCTCTTAGACCTTGATCAACAACGTTCATATTCTCAGATAAATATAAGTTGTAATCAAACCAATATTCCATTCCATCCTCAAAACAGATTCCATTATAAATCGTATTCGGTTATACAACCCTACGACCCAATCCTTAATCAAATTCACTATTACAAATCTCCATTCAAACCATATTCAACCATTTCTCACTTTGGAAATCTTATTTTAATTTTTTCCTTTTTACTTGATCTCATTTCAAATAACGTCAATTCAATATTAACGCTCTTACGCTTTGAAACTCATTTATATACTCTGGTTTATCTCAAACCCTTTTATCGTAACCTCCTTTCACTTAATTCATATAATTAAGTAACCTTTATTTTAGGTTGTCATATTCGCTTAAAATTCTCACTTTAAATTAATTAACAATATAATTAATTTAAATAAATTCCATTAATCGTTTCTTGATCAAATAATTATCCAAGCTAAACCATTCGGTTTATTTCTTATGCTCGTACTTATAAATCCGATTAATATCAGAATTAACTTTATAAAATAACTTAATAATAAATCAAAGTTTTAAATAAATAAAATATTTATTTATTTCTCTTTAATAACTTTTATTCAAAATAATATATTTCAAAAATCTATTTCCAGTTATAAAATAAATTTTATAACTTCATCTCTATCGATTTACCTGACGGTGAATCAATATCTGTAAAACGATAGATTTTATAGGCCATACGCTGTCAAATACTAAACCATATTGCCCATTGGTTTAAACAAAACACAGGTTGACTTTCAGTAAATGATCACAAACCAAACCAATCACCTATCATGACAGTTCATATATGATAATATGAAAATAAATGATATATTTGAGGAATCCAGTTGGATCCCTCCAGCCTGTTCTGCCCTATATTCAAATGGTTATCTCAAATCAGACTGTTCAGTTTTTGTTTAATCGATAAACTGAATAACGACCATTTAACATCAATCACAAGCAATTCAAAACAATTCAACCATTTAAACACGTTTATAAAATAAACGTGACCAAATAAGGTAAGTTACCTTTGTTGGAACCAATCGTTAAAAATACGATTTTGGTATTTCACTGAAATTAAACACAGTTTAATTTCATCAGTTAAATCAACAAACAACTGTATAACTAGCAAACAGGCAACCATCAGCAAGCAGAGCACACAAAATAAAAACCCAATTTATATAAAATATAAATGGGAAAACTGAGTGAGTTTAACTCACCTGATTTGATTCCATTGTTGAAGGGGTTCGGTTACAGTTAAATTGAACAGACGTTCAATTTAACTGAAATTTCCCAGATGTCACCATTCTTGTCCAAATTCGTTCCATACTGTTGCATTCGTCAATTCCGCTTCCAGTAAAATTGTTTTGTCCCATTCTGATAATAGATGTACAAGTTATTTAAAAAAATTCAGTTATCACATTTTAATCTAATAATTTTAACTCCGATCAATATGTAAATTATCTTATTACGTTTAGTTAAAAATGCAGCAATTCTTCTTTTCTATTCTGCTCTTAAGTCTCCTTCATGCATCTCGCCTGTTCACAGCTACCTACATCGTCCAAAACTAGTTTTAATAACTAACATCTAAATTCTAATTCACTAATACTAATTAAAATTATAATTAAACCGTTTACGCTTTGTTCACAGGTCAACAAATCCTTAGGAAACATTAAGGTCCGAACTAATCTCATTTTACTTCTATTTGCCTCATCTAGTTCTTATGCCCTCACCACGCTCATCCCCTTTCAAACAATTGCCTGGAAGAAATTCATTTCAAATTAATACACTATATTATAATAATTTATTGTTAATCATTATTAGTGTTTAATCATACTTAGTTAACTTAAATTAAGGTTAAAGCTGATTGCACTTATCATTAGCAGGCTGAATCCCTTTCTACTCCTCTTGTCTTCCGTCTGTATTGTGCTCTCCATCCTAATCAATGAATAACAGACCAACATGAGATTTGAACCCGTCCTCACTTCGTTTGATTCCCAGCAAGTCTGTCTTTCCCCAATTCCTTCTTACGATCCCGTACTGCTCCTTGTACCAACATGTGAATTTGTTAATGTCCTTTTATTAGTAAGTACTTAAGTAATAGCTTAATAAAACCATTTACGTTAGATCTGAGAAAAACCCCAAGGCCCGACCCTCTTTCTTTGATCCCTAGTTTCTCTTCAGCACAAAAGAAACACGCTCCTTTTGATCGGCACCTTGCTTCCACCCCACTTCACGAATGCCGCACCTTCCATCGTACACCGGAGTCCGATCGCCAGCTTCCAAGAGCACCGCCCCATCAAGTCGACCCACCGCCCCAAGTCTCAGCCTCCCAGACATTGTCGATGGACAGGATCCCTCCCAAAACCAACAGCAACCTCGCGAGAGATTCCGGCCATCCGGGTCCACCGTAGTCGATCACCTCCGTCCAGATTGTTGAACTCGAAGAGATAAGCAAGTTCACAGTTGAGGGTGCTCGAATTTGCTTAGAGGATTTGAGGATTAAACGAGTAGAACGAAAATATTTCTGGCCGTTTAGAATTTTAGGGTGGAGGCGCAAATATACGTTGACCAAAGAAGTTGGTTTTGACGCCAGAATAAGGGTTTGGGATGGTGTATATATATAGTGTGAACAAATTAATATATTCACGAAACTTCACTGTAAAGTAACACCAAAATCTACCATATACGATTTCTGTCTGCTGATAAAAAGGCTATTCTCGATGTAAAACGATATTCCGGATCCAATGGGACAAGTTTCGTCGCAATCCGAGGTCGTATGAAAAATTTTCCTTTATGAAACCAGAAATAAACACGCATTTTAATTTTTCACGATCACCAGATAAATCGAATCAACTTGAAACCTTGATATCCTAAAATAACTTTTCGATACGAACCCAATGGCACTAGTTTCGTCGCATTCTGAGACTATTTGCCCGATAGGCTGTTTTTACCCCGAACCGCCCTACCCTTTTTAACGCCAAGTTTCTCGATCTCTAAAAATAACAAACTATATACCTATCCTGACTCTAATCGACGCTACGAACTCAACGGAACTGGTTTCGTGGCCTAATTCGATCGTCTGCTCAAGTTACACTCAAATACCCCTTGTTCAAGTAGTTATGCGCTATAGTGATTTTTCACGGACGTTTACGGTTGCTGCGGCCACATACGACATCGGTTTGCCACGCGGTTTGATTTTCTGACGATAATTTGACAATACGGTCCCAATGAAACTAATTTCATCGAAAACAGAGTTTGTTTGCAAAGTGGCCATTTTAACGGCCGATAGCGATTTCCATAGCGTTTTTTCCAAAATTTGATTTAGCCGTAACTCACAACCTATAACACGGAATCTGGATTTTTCTCTTTCATATGAAAGCTATCGCCAACACGCTTCCAGCGTTTCTTGTTTCACAGAAATCCGACTTAAATCGTACTCTGTATATCCAGTTGAAGTTCAAACTCGAATTTTCGAACTGCAGCGTTAATTTCAAGCTCTATTTATATTAATTATAAATATATATAGTTCAACTTCGTTTAAAACGACGATTTAAATATTAATTTCCATTAATATTCCAAATAAAATATTTAAATTAAATAAATTAAAATATATATTTGACTGCCAAAAACACGGGTCGTTACAATTTTGTTTTGTTTTCCCTAAACTCTTGGGTGCCCAAATTTGTATGGACAGTCAAGTAGTTAGGATTTTACAGATATACTTGGAGAGCTTGGAGTAGAAGGCTTCAGGAATATATAGCTATTGCTTATTTCCGCTGTGTTGTAAGTGTTATACTCTGATAATGTTAATGTATACGTATACTGATTTTTTTTCAAAGTTATGTATCTATTATATATCGTTCGCTCCGCTGTGAGATTCGTGTTTACTCTGATGTTGTATGTTCTTCTTCTTCTTCTTCTTCTTCTTCTATTCTAAGTTTCTATCTTATCTATTCTCACCCTCTAATTTCTTTCATGGACTATCCCGTGTTTCCAATGCTTTATGGTCGACATTGGGTTATATGTCAATTACTCAGGATTGTGAAAACTCGGGTCGTTACTGTGGTATCAGAGCTGAAGGTTAAGTAGTTACCTTGGCTCTGTGGCATGACTCAGCAGAAATAGGGTTAGCAATACCCTAGATTGAGTTTGAATGTATAGATGAGTGCGTATTTGTTATTTGCACAAAAAAGGTTTTATATTATGTAGATTTATTGGTTGAGTTGTTTATGGGTTCTGATCGATCAGTTTGATCCAATGTATCAGTAGCAGTTTCTAAACACTTCAATATGATGGGTCAACACGATATGTTTTGAAAAGAGGGTAAATGAAAATAATTTTACCCAAAGTATATTTTGATATAGAGAAAATATATGTATTGGAATTATAATATATTGGATATATTGGTTGTTATTATAATCGAGTAAAATTGTAAATTAAATGGTTATATATATATATAACCAAGTCGAATTCGTATAAGTGTTATGAATTGAATTGAATCTGAATTTAAATCAGAATTGGAACTAAACACTTGAAACCTGGGATGGTATTTGCAAATGAATTTGGGTTAAGTATTTGGAAGTTTTAAAATCCTGGGAGAGTTGGAAATGTTTTACAAGCTTTGTGAAAGATATTTTGAAATATATTTCAAAGTGGAAATGTTTAGATACAGTTTTGAAAGTGATATAGTATTGAACTCACTTCGATAACTGGAAATAGATTCCAATGATGATCATGACATCATTGGTGTTCATTTTTGAGTTTTAAGTGACGGATTACTACCAAAGTTTTTGTTTTTGAATTATTTTGAGAAAACAAGTTGTTTTGATATTCCAAATAAATATTTTTATTTTAGGAAAAGGCTAAGTGATTTAAAATTCCCAGGGAAGGATTGTTTGTGTAACAACTGGGAATTTCGCTCGATCCGAATCGATCGCCAAACCGACCAAGACCGTTCAAAACCGCCGATTGTTTTGAGAACATGCCACATCAGAATGCAAACAGAAGAATATTTTGTTGCTTATTACAAAAATTCCATCAGAATATAAGAATATACAGAGTATGAATAAATATTACACATTTGATAAAATATCAGAGATTACAATTCATTACATAGCAGCGGAAAGTAATACAAAACACAACTGAAGGAGATATGCGGATACAAAGACTTCCGGATATCATTCCAGCTGTAAACCAGGATCCTGTGAATATAAATCTGCAAAACCAAAACTACTCGCTGCCCGTGTCGAAAATAAGGGCAGATAGAGTTTAGGTTAAAAAAATAAACTCCAGGTCAGTCATGTGACTGGTGTGAGAACTAAAACAGTTATTTGAAACTTTACTTTAAATCAGATATATCAAGTGACCACGCCGTATAATACGGAACGGGTTTCCTCCCAAGAATACCGGTGCATATAACAAAACAGCGCAATGCTTTTTGAAAAAATGAAGCTATTATAAGACCCAGGTCCCATCACACAATGCAATGCAAGCCGGAGGATAGGGTTTTCACTTAAAATAGCCAAACATGCTTGGTACATTTAAAAACAAATCATTTGATATTGTTATAAGTGCATAGTGTATAAAACAACTTCAAATATAAATGTAGCAATCATAGACGGCATGGGTACCATATATCATGTCGCCAATACTAGGCTCTACAATCAAAACCGCAAATGTCACGTATCAGAAGTTGGATTTCCGTCTGTGAACCGAGGCAAGGGATCGTCCTCACCGAATTCGAGACTGTCTAGCCCGAGCCTCAGGCAAGCGCGCAGGAAAGCCTTGGATCGTCAGGGCCGGTCCACCCGATGTGGATTATAATGCATGAACACTGCGTTTCTCCGCCCTTTGGGGTGTAAATGAGTCCTATGACTCCATCGGCTCCATATAGTCACCGATGTATCTGAGGCGCCTTGCAATCCAACAACCACACCGGTGAAAATAATATAAATGTCAGGGTTGGTAGGTCACTGACACCACCCAAGCTAGAAGGAAACGCATGTCCTCCCTAAGGTCCTCTCCCGTTTCTGGTTCACAACTAGGTTGTGAGGCTCTCGAATTAACGCTACACAAAGCTATACCACATAGGCGGTGCTTTGATCATCAACCACAAGACTTTGCTTTTCAACAAAAGCCTTGATCAATTGCATCTTAGCATGCCACACAGGCAAACCACTCCATGCAACTGATATCCATCAATCACATAGAATGATATCCAATATCAGACACACAGACCATTTACAAGTCCATTCTGGGTCTGAACGAAACCGGAGGCACCTTGTACCTAGCATATCCATCGATCTCCAAGTACGTCTGGACGATCACCAACTGATTCCCTAAATTTATTATTTAATCTTCCTTTGGTTATCATTTCAAACCATGTTAAGGTTTTCCAAACTAGTCGGGATTAGCGAACCACACCGAAGTAATCATTTATTTTATTTCTAATCCCAACCTATTCATCCCATGGAGCAAAACTGGTAATACTCCATATCTAACACCACGGTGTTATCGGTAAATATTAATTACCATTTCACGTTTAATCTAATTAAATATTTAACTATCGCTTGGAGCAAAACCAGTGATACTCCATTCTCGATCACTTTATTCTAATTAAAGATTCATTAAAACTCCAATTAGTTTTAATCTTCCCACAAATCAATATTAATGGTTATTTAAAGCTAAGGAGTTACTCTTATCTTAACTGGGTTAAAGAACCAATGTCCTTTAAAAACATGGTTCACGACAAACCCAAAATCCCATTCCATTGTTAATCGGGTTAAAGAACAGGTGTTATTCAAAACACCGCTCACGATAAACCAAAAAACCAATTTAAATTCAATTCCAATTAAATACTAATTAACTGGACAATTTCACTAAATCTTAATTAAAAGTTTTATTCTTTTCTAAACTAGGTTCAAGAACAATGTTATTTAAGACACCATTCATGACGAACCCAAAATCCCATTTGATACTAAATACAAGGCTCTGAATAGAAAATATATCGGCTTATATTCAATATCAAATTCTGAAACTAACAAATATCGTATTGGAAATAACGATATAAATATATCTTTAAAATTTCCACAACTATATTTGTATAATCACAAAATCCAACATCAAAATATTCCGAAGATAATTTCGATTCAAATCCATTCTAATTCGTATATTGGAAATTCTGATTATTTTTAAAACCACTTCAAATCCAATTTATTTATTCAAAAATATTGGATTATAATTCTAGTTCAAAACTAGTTCATTTCGATAAAAATATATTTGTATATTTTTAAATATGGAAATTTTCACCCCAATTCTTTCTAAATCATTTATTATTATTTTACACAAATTATTGATATTTTTAATAATTTTATCAAGGCTCGTACAATCGATTTCAAATAACGGTCGTCGAACTGCACCTACAACGACCTTTTCCAAATTTGATCTGGACATAATTCCAAATCCTACCAGTAGATTTCAAATTTCTAATATTCATTGGAAATCTCTTTTCGATACGAACCCAGTGCTTCCGGTTTTAGGAGAATCCGACTTTCGGATCTCCCGCAACGTCAATTCGAAGTCAATGGTCGAAATTCGCGAACTACTGCGGCGCGGAGCATTCTTTTAAGGCCATTTCATATATATAATATATATATTACATATATTTTGTCGATTTCAATTCTAAACATATTTTATAAATCGTTTAAATTCGTTTTAAAAACGATTTCAACTTCATATTCAATTTTAAATCAAAATTCAATATTTCATATCATTAATATATAAATGATAATATTTTCAGAACATTATATTTTGAAATCACTTCCTTTTTTATATTCATTATAAAAACGAATATAATCGATATAGATATCATTCGCGTCAAAATGGCGCATATCTAATCAACACGGCTTTATATATTTCAATAACTTCGTTATTCTATTCAACAAATGAATATTTTCTTCAACACATGAATATATATTTCTTTCAACACATGAATTGTAACGCCCAGTCCCTATACCCATGCTAACCAAGAGCAACTCTATGTATTACTGTCGGAAAGCACAGAGAATGGGACTCGATAGGGCTAAACGTTGTACTTGTTCCTTTGAACGAACACTGTCACGAAAATTTAAAACTTTTTAACTTACCATTCGTGCTCAGTCTAAGTTCAAAGCAATGGTACAAGAAAATTTCTCAAGTTACATAGTACAAAATATAATAGAATCAATAGAGCACAATGACAATTAATCAAGTCAGAATATCCTATATAAGCCAATAGGATACTCAATATAAAACAATATGAAGATAACAAATCAAGTCGATAAAATCTTCATGGCATTTATCGTTTGTGAATCAAATCAGAGTATCATATATAAATCAATACGATACTCAACCAATATCATATATAAATCAATATGATAAATCAAATCAGAGTATCGTATATAAAACAATACGATACTCATAACAATTATCACATATATAAATCAATATGATAAAATAAATCAAATCAGAGTATCATATATAAATCAATACGATACTCATAACAGTTATCACATACAAATCAATATGATAATGTAAATCAAATCAGAGTATCATATATAAATCAATACGAAACTCATAACAATTATCATATATAAATCAATATGATAATATAATCAAATCAGAGTATGATATATAAAATCAGTACGATACTCATAACAATTATCATATATAAATCAATATGATAATATAATCAAATCAGAGTATCATATATAAAATCAATACGATATTCATAAAAATTATCATATATAAATCAATGTGATAATATAATCAAATCAGAGTATCATATATAAAATCAATACGATACTCATAACAATTATCATATATAAATCAATATGATAATATAATCAAATCAGAGTATCATATATATAAAATCAAAACGATACTCATAACAATTATCATATATAAATCAATATGATAATATAAAATTAATCAATTATAGTAATGTAATAAAATATTAGGGGATTATAGGATAAATGTAACTTGACTCATAAATACCAAATAAACAGACGCTAGTATTGTAAAATCACAGTGGCAGAGCTCGAGCGTGCATCGAGACATCCTCACCGTAATCCACTCATAGCGCCATAACGACACCTGGCGATCAACCCAGGATAACCAAGACGGTCTAAGGCGAAGGCCGTATGCTACCCGTTCACGACACTACACGTGGGACCCCCACGCCTCCATCTGATGTAGTCCGTGACCCGCCGATCGGGAATCCCGATCAAAACAACAAAATTGCCCAATGTAGCAGACCGTTTGACCTTTGGTGGTAGATGGGCAGAATTTAAAACCACCAAGATTCAGATAGCGAACCTGAATCAGGTCGACCAAGATGGAGTTTTGGCCCATTGGTATAACAGAGTCCAATCTATCCCAATCCCAAAATCAAAGTATTCTTGAAATGCTAATTTTTATATAAAACTTGCCATGAAGTTCAAAGTGTTTATAACATCAAAACACTTTATAAATTCAATCATGCTTTGAAAATATACCATCATATGCAAAACAAAATAATAATCACAAACCGAATTAAACAAAAAAAAGTTGATATTCAACTTTATCATATATAAAAACAATATGATAAAATAAATCAAGTCAGAGTATCATATATAAGTCAATATGATACTCATAATAAATATCATATATAAAATAATATGACAAAATAAATCGAATCACAATAGTTGCAATAGAGAAAAATATATCATCTTAAGAATGGCATATAAGTATGTCAACTCGATGAAAAACTAAAGCCACATCAATTCAAAAAGTGCCATATACTTCCAAATAGTAACTACTTAAGTAATGCACTTGCGTCCCATACCACATTGCATTACTTTAATATTTACTAAATGGTAGTAAATTCCACTTATTGAAAATACACACAAATAGCTATTCACAAAGTTATAATGTTATAAATTGTATTTGAAAGCCACTTATGTAGACCAACAATTGTCTCAAAATCCTAAATATGAAATTTGGTTCGTAAGTCATGTCTTAAAATTCATTCTATCTTTATTGACAGAGAAGTGGCAAAGAATTAAGTTTTTGACAATCTAGACATTAAATTTATACAAATCTTAAAACATAAATGTCGTAACACATTTTCTAAGCTTTCCAAAACTTTAAGACTCATCAAAATCCGATAAGAAACCAAAAAGTTATACCCAAAACAATTTGTGTTTAGGCCTGAAAATATCAATTTACATATACCGTTTTTGTAAAAATAATATAAAATCAACATTTAATCTTTTAAAGATAAAATTTTTACAGTACCTTTGAACATTAGTCTAGTTTGTATGTACAAAATTTGAGAACCAAACTCAAAACCATTTGGTACAGATTTCATATTCTTCACAACCAATTTTCTGCTGTGTTCTAAAAATCTTAATTTTCATATACCCAACTTGCAAAAATCATAGAAATTCGAAATTTAATATTTTTAACTCAAAATTTTTATAGTTTCTTTGAATGTGAATGTAGTTTGTTTGGACAAAATTTCAAAGCTAAATTCTTTACCAATTGGTACAGATTTCATGTTCTTTACATTCCATTTTCTGCTGTGCTTTGAAAATATCAATTTTCATATGCTCAATTAGAAAATTCACATAAAATCGAAAATTTAAGATTTTCACTCAAAATTTCTACTGTAGCTTACTATACCAGTATAGATTGCTCAATAAAAATTTCAAAGATAAATTCACTACTAGTTAGTACTGATTTGTGATTCTTCATGAACCACTTTCAACTCAGGTTTATAAAACTCGGTTTTCATATGTTCAATTAGAAAAATCACAGAAAATAGAAAATTTAACATTTTCATTCAAATTTCCTACAGTATCTTACCACACCAGTATATATTCTTCAGTAAAAATTTCAAAGACAAATTCATTACCAATTAGTTTATATTTCATGTTCTTTACATTCCATTTTCTGCTCAGGTTCAAACATCTCAGTTTTCATATACCCTATTCAAAAAATCATAAAAAATCGAAATTTAATTATTTTAACTCAAAATCTCTGCAGTAGCTTTGAATATGGGTATAGTTTATGTGTAAAAAATTTCAAAGCCAAAGACCTTATCAATTGGTTCAGATTTCATATTCATCACAATTCATTTTCAGCTCAGATTTAAACATCTCAGTTTTCATATACCCAATTCAAAGAATCATAAAAAATCGAAATTTAACAATTTTAACTCAAAATTTCTGCAGTGACTTTGAATATAGGTGTAGTTTATACATACAAAACTTCAAAGCCAAAAATCTTACTAATTGTTTCAGATTTCATATTCTTTGACAACAATTTTTAGTTTTGTCTGAAAATCTGAATTTTCATGCCGCCACTTTGAGACAATTCAACATACATGAAACACGCATTTCAATTGCATTAGCAAAATCAATTCAATCTTCCATTGCCACATCATAAAATTATTTCCAACATATTGGGTATTGGAATTTTTATTCAATTCAAGTGGCCAATAACCCAAACAATAAAATATGGCATAGGGAAGAAACTATGCAACAATTATACGCTAAAATTTCGCCTTTTTGACTACATGCAAACCCAAATCAAGATATAAAAAGGAAAAACATCACTCACCTCCTACTTGAAAAAGCAAACTTTCACCTCTGAAATTGATTAGTCTTTGGATTGAATCCCTTGAATTGAGAATCTTCTTTTGTATGAGAATTTATTGAATAGAAAGATTAGGGATTTGAGAAAATTTTAGATTTCAGTTTATGTTCTCGGTGGTTTCTCAATGAGAAAAAATACGTAATGTTCTTAATCCGTGGAAAGAAGGGGTGTGGTCATTTTTATTGTAAAGCCCCTATCTAGATCCTTCTTAATAAAAATCTCCCTTTCCCCCCTTTCTTTTTATTTTTCTTTTTATTTCTCTCATGCAACATAATGATGGTTGTTTGTCCTATTATAGATATTTTCCTTTTCCCTCTTTATTTAATTTGTTTCTAGAGTTTTCATCAAAACCTTTTATACATGCAAACTTAATTTTATTTTATTTTTGTTTATATTTATATTTTTTTCTTTTAAATTAGTATAAAAGTTCTTTTTCTTCTTTTCATTTTTCCAAGTGCAATCTTGAAAGCTAACACATACAAAAATAGCGTGTTGTTTGAACCTCTCATACAAAAATGCAAAATTTCTTTATGTAATCATAAAAAAATCTTTTATTTCCTTTTTAAATTATTATTTAGTAAAAAACAATAAACTTTATCATTGTTACACCAAAACGTGCAACATTTTACGTCAACCACATACGCTCAATAATTCATAAACATGTTTTTTTTCCTCTCATCCCAAAAATATATGTTTCACTTCTATTTATTTATTTATTTATTTGTTTATTTATTCATTATTATATATATTTTTCTTTTAAATTACCAAATCAATTAGTTGATTCCCAACTCAATATCCCAAAGAAAAGTGGGTTGTTACATGAATATTCTCAACATATGAGTATCGTCAACACATGACTATTTTTTTATTTAATATATTTTATAGAATTATGATTTCTATCATTTAATTCTTAATCAGGCTTCAACCGTAAATTAGTAAGAGAACGATTCCCTAAGTATTAACCACGAAGGCCGTTTGAAACCCCTGATTGTTTCGAAAACGAATTTAAACGAATTATAAAATACGTTTAGATTTGAAATCAATGAAATATATATAATACATATATTATACATATTAAATGGCCTGAATAGAACGTGCCACACCGCGGCAGTTCGCGAATTTCGACCATTGACTTCGAATTGACATTATGGGAGATCCGACCGTCGGATTCTCTTAAAACCGGAACCGTTGGGTTCGTATCGAAAACAGCCTTCCAATCAATATTAGAAATTTGAAATCTAACAGTTGGATATGGAATTATGTCCAAATCAAATTTGCAGAAGGTCGCTGTAAGTGAAGTTCGACGACCGTTATTGGAAATCGACTGTACGAGCCTTGATAAAATTATTAAAAATATCAATAATTTGTGTAAAATCATAATAAATGTTTTAGAAAGAATTGGGGTGAAAAATCCCATATTTAAAAAGGATAAAAATATATTTTTATCGAAATGAACTAGTTATGAACTAGAATTATAATCCAATGTTTTTGAATAAATAAATTGGATTGGAAGTGGTTTTAAAAATAATCAGAATTTCCAATATACGAATTGGAATGGATTTGAATCGAAATTATCTTCGGAATATTTCGATGTTTGTAACGACTTGACTTTTTGACCGCCTCCAGTCGGTAATTAAACCAACCAAAGATGATCAAAATGTCAAATTGTTATTGGCTTACACGGTTTAAGCAGAATAAATGCAGAATCACAGAGTACAAATATTTGCAGTGGAATAAAATTTTCGTAAAGATATCAGAGTTTTACAAATGTTTACACAGCGGGAAAATAATATATTTGTATACATAACTTGTAACACCCGGAAAATTCTATAACTGTGAAATTCATGAATTAAAGTATAATCAAATTCAAATCAAAGAACTAAGGGAAACGGGATACGCCATTGCGTTCGTCTCGGAAAAATACGCGAAATAGAGTCCGAGTTTTCGAAAAACGGAGTCCGTATGAAGAAGATATGGCCTTCGGAAGTTTTTGAATTAAATTTAAAATTCAAACAGAATTAAATAATTAAATATTCCGAAGTGGGGCCCATTGGGCCAGGGTGGAAGAACACCCGCCTGGGCCACCCAGGTCGACTGGGTTGTCGACCTGGGCTACCCATGTCGACAGGGCTGTCGACAGCCCTGTCGACAGGGGTATCGACCTGGTCGAGCCCAGTCAACCTGGCTGGCCAGGTCGGTGTGTGGTCGAATTTCTGTGGTCTGCTTTGTCATTAGGGCTAGGTGGCGGGTTTTTATTGGTCTCTCTTCCTAATGAATGGCTATGATCTAACCAGGCAACATCAAGGGTCCTAATCAATTCCTAACCTCTATATAAACAACCCTAGACTAAACCCTAATCTATTCATTCAAAATAAGATTATAGCCGCCATGTTGCTGAGGAACGACAAAGAATAGCCGCCGACTAGAGAGAGAGTTAGGAAGAAAGTTCTAAAGCCTAAAGCAATTCAAGCAACCTAAAGCTAATCAATTCAACAAAGGAATCGTGTCTCTTAATTAGAGAATTCGCCGCAACCATTGTAAGTAGAGTATTACTTTGGTATAAATAAACAACTGTGTTGATGTGTATGCTTGAATTGTGGCAATGGAAGTAATTCATATTTGTGCGTTCTTATCAATTTATATACGTTTGGATTATGTTATTCATTATAAAGAACTACATGCGGTAGTTCTATGCAAATATACGTTTGGAATATTGCGCAAATTATGTAACCTATGTTGAAGCTACATGTATGTAGTTGAGTGAAATTTATGCAAGTTTGGGGCTTTGTTATTATGTCGTTTTGCAAGCAATTGAGACAAGTTTGGTTGTTATAGTTCATATGAAACTATGTCGGAATTTTGACACCATAATCCATGTATTAAGTCATGCTTATGAATATGGCTAGGCTATGAATGATATTTGGCATAATTGAAATCTATGAATTAAGTCTATCTTGTTTAAAAGAATTATATGATGACATATGTGAGACATGGCTAGGTTAGACTCAAAAAAATCCCTTTTTGCAAGTTTAAAGCAAACACCATGATTAGGAATATTTATGCATAAGTATATTTATACCATCGTTATGTGATTAGACTTAAACCATGATTAAGTTGAACTATGCTTTTGTGTTAGTAACAAAGTATCCCCTTTGTAAACATGTAGAAACCTTATGAACATGACTTGTTTATGTTTATGCCATGTTTATGCTAGAAGTATTTATGCCATGCTTATGTTTGACATTATGCCATGTTTATGCTAGAAGTATTTATGCCATGCTTATGTTTGACATTATGCCATGGTTATGCTAGGAATATTTATGACATGTTTATGTTTGACATTATGCCTAAATAAGAATATAGGTTCATGTTGTAGTTAAACCTATGCAAGTTCACATGCTTTGATTCATGTCACCTATGTCACCACTATGCAAGTACACCAATTTCTATTTTGTATTTCCAACGTCGTATTGCAAGTTCATGCGCTCACCTTCCCCTCTTTGTGTATACGCCATAAGCCTTCCCTTTTTGCATGGCTAAATTGGGCTTTAAAAGGCTAAGCCCAATATATATATAAACGGACGTGTAAAACGGAGGAAAGTAACGTTGGGTTAAAAATAAATTAATGAATGAAAATATAAAATAGAAGGGCCCAAATTCAAGTATGGGTTGGGCCCGTGATTGGTGTAACCTTTACACCATTAACTTAATAATGGGCCGCAAATATTTACATATAAATAAAGAAGAATGACAAGATATGTAAATGTAGAACATACGATGTGTTTAACCCGAGGTTGGATTGAGTTGTGATGTAAACCTGCCCGGAACCGCCCGGCTGTCGAGTAGTCACAACAATACCTATCCAATGTGGGAGGTTAAACATGGAGCCCAGCAGGGACCCGAGGTTAGACTGGGTTGTGGCGTAAGACTGCCCGGAACCAACCGGCAACAGGCAGCCACAACAATACCTGTCTAATGTGAGAGGTCAGGGCCTTAATAAGACAATTAAGGCTGAGTCAGGATTGTTAGGATTAAGTGGACTAAAAACTTAATCAAAATGGAACATGCTAAACTAAACGGACTGGTGGGGTTAGGTAGGAAACACTTAACCAACTTAGCATGTTGGCTAGAGATAGAAAACCTAGTAACGGGGGACCCTTTTCAGCAGTAAC
This sequence comes from Allium sativum, assembly GCA_030737875.1. Taxonomy (NCBI): domain Eukaryota; kingdom Viridiplantae; phylum Streptophyta; class Magnoliopsida; order Asparagales; family Amaryllidaceae; genus Allium; species Allium sativum. Next base: position 286,340,459 of record CM060921.1, read on the forward strand.
CCTAAAAGGTGTATCAGGATACCCTGAAACTAGGCAGGGTGGGGCACGATTACTGGGCTGATTGTAAGAGGTCAAAGCGACGGCGGTGGTGTAGCAGTGTAGGTTCTAACGGAGTGCGGGCGTGCACACACTCCGGAGCAGAAAAATAAGGCACTGGACACCAGTAGCATACCTGTGTACTCTAAGGTTGTGTCGGGTTGCCACTATGGGACTTGATACACCCCATGGTGGGACCAGCATAGGTAACTACAGACAATCGGGGGCACTAAGACACATGTAACTATGCGAGTAGGAGCCGATCATCATTGAATGGATCACATCACCCTGATTATGGGGTGCCAATTGGAAACTAGTTTATATGGGTTCAGAGATTAACATGGGGTACGATAGTATACTCGACCCTAGACAACTTAACCAAGTTCATAGTGCTTGCCCACTTCCTGTTTTACTTATCATACCCAGTTCTTTATTCATAGACAAAGTAGTACTAGACTTACTCAGGCTTTATGTCTGACTCTATTTTTCTTTCGTCTTCTTTCTTCCGTTTCCCCCCCCCCCCCCCAGGTCCTCAGGGAGGGAACACAGCAGCTTGATCAGCCTCAACATCCAGCTTGAAGAAGAGAAATGTATTGCTTGGACTTTCCTGTTTCGAACTATGGCTTTGGACAATCCACTATGGGGACTTTTGCAGTTTATCTACGTTTTTATTTATGTTTCTTTAAATCATGTACTCAAGACAGATTATGAAAGTGTTATTTTATGTTTTTGGAAAGGATGTTGTTGTAACACGTATTTGACTTTATGAAATAAAAGTTTGTTGTTCTTCCGCTGTTTACAAATATGTGTTCTTATATCTGTCTTGTATATCTGTGACTTGTACTTATAAACCTCCACCAAAGTTAGGGCATTCCCTTTGAGAGTGACCCTAACGGAGGTGGGGTGTTTCACTTGGTATCAGAGCATAGGTTTACCAGATAAGATAAAAAGTTTTGAAAAAAATTATTTTCAAAAAGGAAATTTAAAGAAGCATTTTTAAAAGATAAAAATATTATTTTATTTTTAAAAGGCAAAGTCCACTCCCCAAAGCCATAGGAACTATCTCTTATCCTTCGTTTTGAATCTATCCTTTTTGTTTCAGCATGTCCCAAGAACTTAACTTGCCGGAAGGGGTGCCAATACCTGGTTGGTTTAGACGGTTCTTAGAAGCAAGGGCCACTCAGCCAGGTCCTACCGTTCCTCCTCCCCCAGCTGAAGGAAATCATCCAGCTGCAGCAGCACCTTTTCCTCCACCTCCTCCTCGGGGAAACGCATTCGCTAAGATATGTAAAGATTTTAAAGCCATGGGAGGAAGGGATTTCCATGGAACTGAGTCCTTCGTAGCAGCTAGGAATTGGCTGAAAGAAACTGAAGACCTGTTCATCATCTTTGAGGTAGAAGATAGACAAAAAGTACAGTTGGCAGTGTGGCTATTGAAGGGTGAGGCTTCCTACTGGTGGGAAGTCACTAATGCTGAAAGACCAGTGGAGACATGGGAGGACTTTAGGGCAAGGTTTGAGACCAAATTTCTCTCAGATGCAGAAAGGAGTTTGCAGTTAGAAAAATTCCTATTTCTTAAACAAGGGGACAAGACTGTCAGAGAATATGTGAATCAGTTCGATGAGCTGGCTAGGTTTGGACTTGACCTAGTCAATACCCCGCACAAGAAAGCTCTCCGTTTTGTCAAAGGGTTAAATGAGCCATTACAAAGTTTGGCCATGACCCATATACCCATGGGAGCCACGTATGAAAGATTGGTGCAAATGGCATTGCTGAATGAGGAGGATAAGGGCAAGAAGGAGACGAAGGCAGAAAGCTCTCAAGGGAAGAAAGAGGGTTTGCAGCCCAAGAAGACAGACTTTAAGAAGGGCGGGAAAGGCAACAAAGAGAAGAGGAAGTGCAATTTCTGTGGCAAAGTGGGGCACTTAGTAAAGGACTGCCGGAAAAAGAAGGCCAAGGAGAATGGTGGGTGCTTTTCATGCGGTCAGACATGCCACAGGGCTAGGGACTGCCCAAGGAAACGAGGACAGGGGCAGGGCACTGGATCCACCCCATGGGCACAGGTTCATGTGCTAGAAGCGCCACCATTGCAACAGCGAGGTACAAATACTTCTGTAGAAAGTGTAGTTTATCTTTATGATCACCCCGTTCGCACTTTATTTGATTCTGGCGCATCACACTCCTTTATCTCGTCTGCTTTAGTAGAATCTCTGCACCTAGAAACCAGTATGGTAGAGGACCCCTTAATAGTTTCAAACCCAATTGGGGGCCCAGCTCATTTGTCTATGATCTGTGTGGGATTGAAAATTTCTATCCTAAGTGTTGAATTTCAATGTAGTGCCTTTGTTTTGGGCTTTTCGGGGTATGGTTTGATTTTGGGTATGGATTGGCTATCCAGTAATGGGGCCATCCTTGATTGCGAGAAAAGGGTTGTTAGGCTCCTAACCCAGCTCGGTAATACTTTGGAAATTTCTTGTAATCCCTCGTATGCGGTTATGCTTAGTTATCTTGAATCGCTAGATGCCTCTGTTGAAAACTTGCAATCAGTTAGAGTGGTCCGGGAATATCCGGATGTCTTCGAAGAGGGGAAGGGCTTGCCTCCGAAGCGGGAAATAGACTTCCGCATATATCTTGTAGATAATGCAAAGCCCGTTGCGTTGCCCGTTAGACATATGGCTCCACGAGAAAGGAAAGAGCTCAGTAAACAGATTAAAGAGCTTCTAGAGAAGGGGTTCATTAGGAGGAGCATTTCAGAATGGGGCGCTCCAGTGGTGTTCGCTACAAAGGCGGATGGTTCACTCCGTCTATGTGTTGACTATAGGGAGCTCAACAAGCTAACGAAAAAGAATAGGCACCCTCTCCCTAGAATTGACGATTTATTTGACCAGCTTGTAGGAGCGTCTGTTTTCTCCCAACTCGATTTAGCAACCGGTTTTCATCAGCTAAGGGTGGCTGAAGATAGCATCGATAAAACGGCATTCAGAACCCCAGACGGCTTCTTTGAATGGCTTGTCATGCCTTTCGGCTTGACAAATGCACCTGCTTACTTCGTGGACCTGATGAGTAGGGTATTTAGAGATTTCCTCAACAAATTCGTAGTGGTCTTCGTAGATGATATCCTTATCTTCTCAAAGAGTGAAGAGGAACATGCTCAGCACTTAAGGGCAATCATGGAAACTTTGCGAGTCCATCAACTAAAAGATAAATTCTCCAAATGCCACTTTTGGAGAGAAGAGGTGAGGTTCCTTGGGCACATAGTATCCAAACAAGGGTTAGCGGTGGACACTGCGAAGGTAGTGGCGGTACAGGATTGGAAGACACCAAGGAATGCGACTGAGGTCCGAAGCTTTCTAGGACTAGCGGGTTTCTATCAAAAATTTATAAGGGATTTTGCGAAAATCTCAGCTCCGCTCACGAAATTGACCAAGAAGAATCTAGTGTTTAATTGGGGTTTGGATTGCGAGTTTGCTTTCCAACGACTGAAAAGGGCTCTCACAACAGCCCCAGTTTTGACGCTGCCAGATGGGAGCAAGATGTTCACTGTTTATACGGATGCATGTGGGACAGGGCTAGGCACCGTCTTAATGCAAGAAGGAAGGGTAGTAGCTTATGGCGGGAGGCAGTTGAAGGTGCACGAAAAGAACTACCCAACCCACGATCTTGAGTTAGCCGCCATCGTCTTTGCACTCAAGTCTTGGCGACACTATCTCCTAGGTGAGAAGTTCGAACTTTACACTGACCATAAATCGTTGAAATATCTTTTCTCGCAGAAGGATCTTAACTTGAGGCAACAAAGATGGATGGAGTTTCTTGCCTCGTACGATTTCGAAATCTCTTACACTCCGGGCAAAGGCAACGTAGTGGCAGACGCGTTGAGCCGAAAGAAATTGACCCTAAGCCCGTTGTTCGTTGAAAGACAAAGCCTAGAGTTTATAGCCAGCTTCGACTTTAGGCCCTCCTCCGATTTCGTACCAGGCTTGCTAGCATCTCTGGAAGTGCGCCCAACTTTAGTGGATTCAGTAGGGACAGCACAACGCGAAGACCCTCAACTTGTGGAAATAATTGATAGGCTAATTAGGAGTGAGACTTCAAGTCACCTCAACAGATACTCCATCGACGATAAGGGTTTGCTAAGGCGAGACGGAAGACTATGCGTCCCACAGACAAACGATTTAATAAAGAAGGTTCTCGAGGAAGCGCATCACTCCAAGATGACGATACACCCAGGCGGGGATAAAATGTACAAAGACATAAAAAGGACTTTTTTCTGGAATGGCATGAAAAAGGACGTGGCAGAATTCGTTTCCAAGTGTATGGTGTGCCAACAGGTTAAAGCGGAACAGAAAAAGCCTGGCGGACTACTACATCCTCTGGAGATCCCGCAGTGGAAGTGGGATAGCATCTCAATGGACTTCATCGATGGGCTGCCTAGGTCTAGGAGAGGCAACACTAGCGTTTGGGTAATAGTGGATAGGCTTACTAAAAGCGCCCACTTTTTACCCGTCAAAAGTAAGAGAACTGCCTCATCCCTAGCATCACTGTACCTCAAGGAAATCGTTCGACTCCATGGAATACCATCTAGCATTGTTAGTGACCGAGACCCCATCTTCACCAGCGAGTTTTGGCGGAGTCTGCAAGAAGCAGTAGGAACGCAGTTATGCTTGAGCACAGCCTATCATCCCCAAACCGACGGTCAAACAGAGAAAGTAAATAGAGTTTTGGAAGACCTCTTAAGACTATGCGTCCTCGACTTCGGAGGGACATGGGAAGACCACCTTCCTTTAGTAGAATTCGCCTACAACAACAGCTATCAAGCAACCATCGGAATGGCGCCCTTCGAAGCTTTATATGGAAGACCGTGCCGATCGCCCACTTGTTGGTGGGAGTCCACGGATAAGCTTATACTTGGACCAGACATGATCCGAGAGACTTCAGAGAAAGTAGACTTAATACGAAGAAGGATGAAGACGGCCCAAGACAGACAAAAGTCCTACGTCGACAAGAGGAGGACCGACCTTGAATTCGGAGTTGGAGACAGAGTTTTTCTCAAGGTATCACCGCTAAGAAACGTTGTTCGTTTTGGAACCACAGGAAAGCTAGCGCCAAGATTCGTAGGGCCATTCCCTATTATCGAGAAAATTGGGAAAATGGCTTATAGATTAGAGCTACCCGAGAAGTTGGCTGGAGTCCACAACGTTTTTCACGTTTCACATCTCCGAAAATGTCTGCATGAGTCTGCTGAAGTGGTAGAGCCAAATATCCTCGAAGAGGCCGAAGTGGAGCGCGAAGCAACCATAAGGAAAGTTCCAACCCGCATCTTAGGAACAGAAATGAAGAGGCTACGCAACCGTGAAGTCAAGCTCGTCAAAGTCCAGTGGAGCGACACCGAGGGAGACGCAACTTGGGAAACTGTAGCTAGAATCCGCACTGCCTACCCTTTTCTGTTCGAGGGTATATCCTTGATCTTTCCTTTTCCCTTAAGTTGCGCTTTTATCTATCTTTTTAGGTATATTTCCTCGACCGTATCTTTTAGGTAGAATCTTTTTGGATGGAAACATGTAGTCGAAACATGTTATGGATGATGGTTGCAAGTGGTTGCAAGTGATTGCTAGTGGTTGCTCGTGGTTGCATATACACACACAATCTAGGTTTTAGATCGGCTCAGTCACTTCATATTGCATATGCATATATGTTTGCTTTCGAATGTGATTGAACTTTAATGTGTTGTCATGTGGATGCTGCATTTGTATTGAATGATTGTGCACTCATGTAGAATCAAGAATAGGAAAATTTGCATACATAATGGATTCATGGCACTTACATAATTCGCATTAAGGAGGTCAACTGAATCAGTAGACCGCCTGATTTTGCATTAGATAAGTTCATGTACACACACACCTCGCATATGATCATGAAGCATTAGAAGTCTTTTAAGGACAATGGATGCTCGTGTTTGATGGATGATTAGATGGATGATTGGATGTTAGGATATACATTCCTCCTAACTTGAAGATTTCGGGGACGAAATCCTTTTAAGTGGGGGAGAATGTAACACCCCGAAAATTCTATAACTGTGAAATTCATGAATTAAAGTATAATCAAATTCAAATCAAAGAACTAAGGGAAACGGGATACTCCATTGCGTTCGTCTCGGAAAAATACGCGAAATAGAGTCCGAGTTTTCGAAAAACGGAGTCCGTATGAAGAAGATATGGCCTTCGGAAGTTTTTGAATTAAATTTAAAATTCAAACAGAATTAAATAATTAAATATTCCGAAGTGGGGCCCATTGGGCCAGGGTGGAAGAACACCCGCCTGGGCCACCCAGGTCGACTGGGCTGTCGACCTGGGCTACCCATGTCGACAGGGCTGTCGACAGCCCTGTCGACAGGGGTATCGACCTGGTCGAGCCCAGTCAACCTGGCTGGCCAGGTCGGTGTGTGGTCGAATTTCTGTGGTCTGCTTTGTCATTAGGGCTAGGTGGCGGGTTTTTATTGGTCTCTCTTCCTAATGAATGGCTATGATCTAACCAAGCAACATCAAGGGTCCTAATCAATTCCTAACCTCTATATAAACAACCCTAGACTAAACCCTAATCTATTCATTCAAAATAAGATTATAGCCGCCATGTTGCTGAGGAACGACAAAGAATAGCCGCCGACTAGAGAGAGAGTTAGGAAGAAAGTTCTAAAGCCTAAAGCAATTCAAGCAACCTAAAGCTAATCAATTCAACAAAGGAATCGTGTCTCTTAATTAGAGAATTCGCCGCAACCATTGTAAGTAGAGTATTACTTTGGTATAAATAAACAACTGTGTTGATGTGTATGCTTGAATTGTGGCAATGGAAGTAATTCATATTTGTGCGTTCTTATCAATTTATATACGTTTGGATTATGTTATTCATTATAAAGAACTACATGCGGTAGTTCTATGCAAATATACGTTTGGAATATTGCGCAAATTATGTAACCTATGTTGAAGCTACATGTATGTAGTTGAGTGAAATTTATGCAAGTTTGGGGCTTTGTTATTATGTCGTTTTGCAAGCAATTGAGACAAGTTTGGTTGTTATAGTTCATATGAAACTATGTCGGAATTTTGACACCATAATCCATGTATTAAGTCATGCTTATGAATATGGCTAGGCTATGAATGATATTTGGCATAATTGAAATCTATGAATTAAGTCTATCTTGTTTAAAAGAATTATATGATGACATATGTGAGACATGGCTAGGTTAGACTCAAAAAAATCCCTTTTTGCAAGTTTAAAGCAAACACCATGATTAGGAATATTTATGCATAAGTATATTTATACCATCGTTATGTGATTAGACTTAAACCATGATTAAGTTGAACTATGCTTTTGTGTTAGTAACAAAGTATCCCCTTTGTAAACATGTAGAAACCTTATGAACATGACTTGTTTATGTTTATGCCATGTTTATGCTAGAAGTATTTATGCCATGCTTATGTTTGACATTATGCCATGTTTATGCTAGAAGTATTTATGCCATGCTTATGTTTGACATTATGCCATGCTTATGCTAGGAATATTTATGACATGTTTATGTTTGACATTATGCCTAAATAAGAATATAGGTTCATGTTGTAGTTAAACCTATGCAAGTTCACATGCTTTGATTCATGTCACCTATGTCACCACTATGCAAGTACACCAATTTCTATTTTGTATTTCCAACGTCGTATTGCAAGTTCATGCGCTCACCTTCCCCTCTTTGTGTATACGCCATAAGCCTCCCCTTTTCGCATGGCTAAATTGGGCTTTAAAAGGCTAAGCCCAATATATATATAAACGGACGTGTAAAACGGGGGAAAATAACGTTGGGTTAAAAATAAATTAATGAATGAAAATATAAAATAGAAGGGCCCAAATTCAAGTATGGGTTGGGCCCGTGATTGGTGTAACCTTTACACCATTAACTTAATAATGGGCCGCAAATATTTACATATAAATAAAGAAGAATGACAAGATATGTAAATGTAGAACATACGATGTGTTTAACCCGAGGTTGAATTGAGTTGTGATGTAAACCTGCCCGGAACCGCCCGGCTGTCCAGTAGTCACAACAATACCTATCCAATGTGGGAGGTTAAACATGGAGCCCAGCAGGGACCCGAGGTTAGACTGAGTTGTGGCGTATGACTGCCCGGAACCAACCGGCAACAGGCAGCCACAACAATACCTGTCTAATGTGAGAGGTCAGGGCCTTAATAAGACAATTAAGGCTGAGTCAGGATTGTTAGGATTAAGTGGACTAAAAACTTAATCAAAATGGAACATGCTAAACTAAACGGACTGGTGGGGTTAGGTAGGAAACACTTAACCAACTTAGCATTTTGGCTAGAGATAGAAAACCTAGTAACGGGGGACCCTTTTCAGCAGTAACCCTAAAAGGTGTATCAGGATACCCTGAAACTAGGCAGGATGGGGCACGATTACTGGGCTGATTGTAAGAGGTCAAAGCGACGGTGGTGGTGTAGTAGTGTAGGTTCTAACGGAGTGCGGGCGTGCACACACTCCGGAGCAGAAAAATAAGGCACTGGACACCAGTAGCATACCTGTGTACTCTAAGGTTGTGTCGGGTTGCCACTATGGGACTTGATACACCCCATGGTGGGACCAGCATAGGTAACTACAGACAATCGGGGGCCGTAAGACACATGTAACTATGCGAGTAGGAGCCGATCATCATTGAATGGATCACATCACCCTGATTATGGGGTGCCAATTGGAAACTAGTTTATATGGGTTCAGAGATTAACATGGGGTACGATAGTATACTCGACCCTAGACAACTTAACCAAGTTCATAGTGCTTGCCCACTTCCTGTTTTACTTATCATACCCAGTTCTTTATTCATAGACAAAGTAGTACTAGACTTACTCAGGCTTTATGTCTGACTCTATTTTTCTTTCGTCTTCTTTCTTCCGTCCCCCCCCCCCCCCCCAGGTCCTCAGGGAGGGAACACAGCAGCTTGATCAGCCTCAACATCCAGCTTGAAGAAGAGAAATGTATTGCTTGGACTTTCCTGTTTCGAACTATGGCTTTGGACAATCCACTATGGGGACTTTTGCAGTTTATCTACGTTTTTATTTATGTTTCTTTAAATCATGTACTCAAGACAGATTATGAAAGTGTTATGTTATGTTTTTGGAAAGGATGTTGTTGTAACACGTATTTGACTTTATGAAATAAAAGTTTGTTGTTCTTCTGCTGTTTACAAATATGTGTTCTTATATCTGTCTTGTATATCTGTGACTTGTACTTATAAACCTCCACCAAAGTTAGGGCATTCCCTTTGAGAGTGACCCTAATGGAGGTGGGGTGTTTCATAACTTCATACATAGATTTAAAAAAAAACAAAACTTTACTTTTGTTGAGCTTAGCGCGCATGCGTCTTCATGAGTCGTCTTTGCATTCTCTCTAGTTTTCGAGCTGATTTCCTTATACCTGGAACACTTGAGGCCTAACCCGAGTGTCCAATGCAAAATACACAAAACACCCGAGTCAGGATTAAACTTATTTCAAGTTAGCAAACTTCAAAATAAACACATAAGTATAATTAGTTTAATCCAAATGATAGATTAAATAACTCGAGTATAGCCTTTGTCGAAAGGTCATGGATAATAACATGGCAAGGGAAACATTTTTAGAAAATTTCTATAGCCATAACAATGGGAGTAATACCAGAAGCTTATGTCAAAGTTAAAGTTAGCATGCATGAAGCAGCACAAACATACGTACAATCATGCGGGTATAATATGAATTGGAGTAGCCTGTACCCAAATCGCAAAGGGCCAATGGCATTTGATGAAACATAATACGGGTTACAATCTTACATGGGTAAAGCAATGGTTAGGATTGAGACTGTCAAGTATATGTAAGTCATGGCAACGAGATCGTGACAATGAGCAGTAAGGGCTTGAAATGCACACATGAGCAAAATAATAATAATAATAATGGGAAACAAGTTCATGCAAATAATTTGCAGCAGTAATAGGAGGTAATACGCACGGGCAAAGGAGGCTATAATAACTAAATGTGGAAGGCGCAGAGCACTTAAGTATGCCGCAACTAGGCAGTGGGTCTAAGCTTGGAAACTGACCAAGGCACTACAAGTATGTTTAAAACAGCTAACGGGTGCGGATTTATCCTCATCAGCATGTGTACAGTAAGATATGTAAGCCAAGATGACATACATGTCAATGCATACCCAAATGAGTGTGGTATACATATATGAGTCTCGGTGGTCCAACTATTTAGGAGGAAGGTAACAGTAATAAATTTGGCATTTCTTACATACACACGTATCACTTTTTAGGTTCATTTTCCCTGATGCTAATCCTCTGCTAAATATTTTGGAAGACTAATGACACTTCAAATGTTATTTGCAACTTTAGATGTTCCTTAAGTAGACCACAAGCAGGCTTTGCCCCCACACAACTTAAGTTATCAATCATGCAATAGTGAATTAAGGTGCTGTAAATTTAGTGAGTCAAGTTTAAACAGCATGCATGCAGGGTGGCAACTCAGGAGAATGTGGCAAGGTCTGATACAATAGTTAAGACACAAATAAAGCAGGTGAATAAGGTATCAGCCTTATAGGATGAGCAAGCATATTCTAAGTCATGTGTGAACATGGGATTTTGCATGCATAGTAAATGAATGTGTCCAAAACTTAAAATCATACAACAAAACATTGATATGTATGTCAGGCCTCTAAGGTCATGAGTATTACATGCATGCTACTCACCACTAGGTCGCAACCGTAACCAAATGTAGACAGGGAATTATGCAAATATAGGTATATATATTTGCTACTGACTAACAACATGCGAAACTGAACCAACTAAATGGGTTAACCATAATGCATATACTTTTCCGAGTGCCATAAACCATTCTGACACGAACATGTCAAGGGTATTACAATTGGCAAATATTAATTCTACTGGACCAGTCGAGCAAAAAGAGGTAACCGGATTATGAAGCAATAAGTCGGGTTTTAAATTAATACTAACGAAAATAGGAATAAATCAAAAGCAGGTACTCTAAAGAAGCCACACAAGTAAATGCCCATGTACTAAGGCTAATGAGGTGAGGGGATACCGTAAGCAATCATAAGCCGGTCCAGGTACTATAAATTTTTCGACATGCGTGCACTAAAATATAGCAATCCATGAAGGAATCAGCATGTACTCAAAACAAAAGGGTGAAGTCTGATCAGGTTAGGATGGTTATGCAGTGACAAAACTCACAAATATAAAACATGACTTCTTGTAAGTCCGAAGGGTAGGAACGCAAAGACACCAGGCAGAACAACAACTAAGATTTTTAACCCAACCAGCTAACCCGTATGAGACAAGCAATAATGAAACGAACCCAAACAGAATATACTTAGTCGAAAGCAAAGTCTGACAACTTGAAAACAGCTTTATCTGTAAGAAACTTACATTCGGCGTCGATAGAGAAGGAAGCGCAGGCGACGAAACAGCGATGAACGAGCTGCAGTGCTAGTCAGTGCCAACATGCGGTGGTCAGAGCCCTATTTCATCAGCAACTGCTTGGTTCCGAGGCTCGTTTTTTTTTTTTTTTTGATTGAGGGCCGAGGACGAATGATGTGATGAAATCGATCAATGGTGGAAGGAGGCGAGGTGAGTTCGGCCTTGATGGTGCCACGAGGAGGCCAACAGCAGCACCCGGCGCGGCAGTCGCTGATTTCGATGATGCCAGTGGCGCCAAACCACGGAGGTGTTGCTGCTACGACAAGCGGTGGGCTGACGCAGTGAAGCTGGGCTCGAGGCGGCGACCAGAGCGTTAATAGGAGACGAATCCTGATGGCGCGGGTCTCGAAAACACAGGGATGGAATTTCCAGAAGGAAGCGGAAGCGATGCTGAAGGGGAACAGCGATGATCAGTTCAATCCCTTACGGTGGACATTGATTTGCAAGCAAAATCGATTTGGGGCCAAATTGATTTGAAGAGGTAATTTGGGTTTTATTTTAGCTGTTAACAAGGGAACGACTTAAATAGAAAGAAAAGAAATGGATGCGTGAAAAACAAGGGACACGCGTGGTGTTCTTCTCAAGACCAGACGGACAAATGTTAAAAATTCAGTGTGACTTCAACAAGTGGCAACATAAACTGCAGCAAATGAGGACATGTGGTGCAAACAAGGACGCGTGGAGTTCTATACTGAAACTAAGTTTTACGTGGTATAAATATTACCAAGTACCTTGACACTTGGTTAACGAACGCATTTTCAAGAACAAGCGTAAACGAAATTTAAACAACATTTTTTTTCCATTAGAACCAAAAAAAATCTGAATAAATCAAATATTTCAAGTTAAATAAAATTAAAATTTCAAAACAATGTACTTCAATAAATTTAAAAATGCAGCTAACATTTTAAATAAAATAAAGCTATTCGTAAATAAAGTTTTTTTAAAATATACATTTATCGTTAAATTTAACAAAACACTTACATTAAAATTTTAAATTAACACTTATAAAATAAATAAATTCAAAATTCTAGGTCGAAAACCAATATGGTTATTTGTCCTACCGTTAACTCCTAATTTAGTTTATATTTCAAACGTTGGAAATCCTAGGCCGTTACAATCTCCCCCACTTAAAGCTTTTCGTCCTCGAAAAGGAGAGGTTGTAAAATAATACTTAAACAATTGAATTTGTAAACTTTTATATCAACACTTCAAATTTTAAACTTAAATCATTATATTTAAACGAGAAAAAGATATTTGCTATATTTCAAAATCATACATTGCAAAATATTTGAAAACCTCAAAATGATTTCTTCGAACTTTGTAACACCCCGAATTTCACTTAATATTAATGTTTAGTAATTAAAGAATAATTAATCTCAGACGTGAGAATTAAGGGAAATAGGTTGCGCCATTGTGTTCGTCTCGGAATTCTGGTTGAGATAGAGTCCGAGTTTGCGTGATTTGGACTTCGTATGAAGAAGTTATGGCCATCCGAAGTTTCAGAAAATTCAAAACAGATTTAAAATATTCAATTTTCAAATTTCAGAAGAGGCGGGAAAATTCCCGCCAGACAGAGGGTGTCGACACTAGGGTCGACATGGGTGTCGACCACCCCCCCCAAGGGGTCGACCCATGTGTCGACCCAGGGGTCGACCCCCCCTGTCGGTCAGTTTGGCCTGGGTGCACTGATTTGAGCTTTGGGCTGTGTTTTGGTGGCTTGTGACGAAATCTGACGGCTCTAAACTAAATTAGGGTTAATCTAAGGGCCTAAACTACATCCTAATTCTATAAATACACCCTAAGACTACCCTAATTCATAATAAAAATAGATACAACGTCGTTATGCCGTCAAAATGCAACTTGGAGGTAGCCACCACAAATTAAAGAGGAAGATAGCTTCTCAAATCAACTTCTAATCAACTCTAGCAACTTAATCTTCTTCATATGAGTGGTAATCAACAAGTTGTGAGTTTCTATGCCTTTAGCAAGCAATTGCTAAACTAATTATGATAGGATATAATGAGGTTATGGTTATGTATGTGGATCAATGCAAGTTATGCAAGTCATATGCTATGTGTTCATGATGTTATGCAAGTTATGCAAGTTATGCAAGTCATATGCTATGTGTTCATGATGTTATGCAAGTTATGCAAGTCATATGCTATGAGTTCATGATGCTAGTTATGAAAGTTTTATGCTATATGTTCATGATGCTAGTTATGCAAGTTTTATGCTATGTGTTCATGATGCTAGTTATGCAAATCACTATGATAAACATTGATCCATTATGACACCATGTTATGCAAGTTTGGTGTTTGATTATATGCAAGTTCATATATGACATGTTATGCAAGTTTGGTGTTTGATCATATGCAAGTTCATATATGACATGTTATGCAAGTTTGGTGTTTGATTATATGCAAGTAACATGTGAAAGTTTACACCTTTATATGAGATGCATACATATGCAAGTTAACCCCTTTATATGTCACACATATATATGCAAGTTTACCCCTTTGTATGACATAAGTAACTTATGCAAGTTACCCTCTTTATGACATATGTGATTCATGCAAGTTGGGTTGATTATTTATGCTAGTTGGGTTTGATGCTATGGTCATATATGCAAGTAGACACCTTTAAAACCCATGTTGATTCTAATGTTATGCTAAGTTGAACCCATTTTATTTGTGATGAATCTTCCCTTTTAGGTATGTCATGTTAGCGTATTACGTGGGAAACGATGAGGTTAATATTCATGGTAACAAAATTGTGATGAAATTGGTATGATGTTGCATACCATAAGTGGATGGACATAATTGAGTCAATTATGTACATCATTAAATTGGAATTAATTAGGGAAAATTAATTCAAAATATGGGGGTGATTAATTAGGTGTAATTAATCGATTAAGACACGAGGTTGGACCCTTTTGTAGCATAAGACTGCCCGGACCCGACCGGCAAATCCAGCGGCTACAAATGATTGGCCCAATGTGAGAGATCTTAGGCATAAACTAAATACGTGACAAGTGTAAAGACACGAGGTTAGACTCTGTTATGGCGTAACGCTGCCCGGAACCGACTGGCAAATCCAGCTGCCATAAAAGACAGTATAATGTGAGAGGTCTTTACAAAGGTTACGTTCTTAATCAATTAAGAAACACTTAATCAGATAAGCATGTAGTAGGGCATGAGGGGTTAAGTGGGTGCCTTGGGTGGCATGTGGAAATCAAGTAAGTACCTTGGGTGGCATGTGGAAATCTAGTGGGTTGCCTTGGGTGGCAATAGAAATTACGATTAGAATACTTAACCAAGTGGAAACATGTAATTAAACATGATTAAAGGGTTAAGTGGGATGCACTAGATAGGGACAAGCTTAGGTGGGTAGCTTGTAGGGGCCCATTTCAACCAGTAACCCAAAACGTATCTTTGTGGGCTCGACCCATGTCGAGGACGGGACACGCGTACTGGGTTTGACTATAAGAGGCCAAAACGGGTTAGCGGTGGCAACGCAAGTCCAACGGGTTTCATATGCGTGTGTGGACCCGGGCTGGTAGGTAAGACGTTGTTGCATCGTGTAGGTATAAGCCGTGCACCGTTGGTTGTATCGGGTTGCCACTTTGGGGAGTGATACACCCCACTGTGGGGCCAGCACGGGTATCTACGTTAGGGAGTCGATCGCTTGGGGAGTAGTGGGTACACCTGGTGGAGATAGGGGCAGACGGCACCTATGTGGTCAGCTAGGGGTACACGAAACTACTAGTTATATTCTCTAAGTCCTTGGGTGGGATCAACCTTTAAATAGGAATGACTGGTGTGGTGCAGTGTAGTACTTACCCTTGGGTGGGTAGATGCGTCTTTACCGTTATCTTAGTTCATCATATGTCTAGTTGGCTGCTTAGTGTAGTCATTTATCCCCAGTCATCACCGTACCAAGTTTATATCATACCCTAATTACTTTAATGATTGTATTGTTAAAGTTATAGGGCTCACTCAGACTTATGTCTGACCCCGTTGTTTTTATCTTTTTCCCAACCCTCAGGTTCTCAGAGTGGGCCTAGCACTGGTGGGCTTTGATCAGATTGCTTTATCTATCTGTTGGAGCTTGGACCGTGATGTAAAGCCCAGCTTATCTTTTCTATTATGGCTATTAGTTATGTAGTGGGATTATGTACTTATGTTTTATCAGGATGGATATTTAGTACTTGACTCTTGTTTTAGTTGGTTTTGATATGTAACCAAACATGTTTATCTTCTGCTGCAATGAAATGATGTTTTAGATTTCAAGTATTATTTATATCTGTCTTGTTGTAATTTTTC
This sequence comes from Allium sativum, assembly GCA_030737875.1. Classification (NCBI taxonomy): domain Eukaryota; kingdom Viridiplantae; phylum Streptophyta; class Magnoliopsida; order Asparagales; family Amaryllidaceae; genus Allium; species Allium sativum. Next base: position 286,356,342 of record CM060921.1, read on the forward strand.
TGTTCTGTATTCACTTAAAATACTCCACCGAAGTTAAGGCATTCCCTTAGTGAGTGACCTTAGCGGGTGTGGGGTGTTACAAACTTAGAATCCCATTTTCATTTCAAATCATAGAAATACTACATATTTTTTTTCCATATAAAGAATCATACTTCACTTCGGGATTTCAAAAGTAAAAAATCGCTTTCAAACTTCAAACATGTATGATAAACACTTGTTACTCGAAGCCTAACAAGTCCATCATCGTTCTTGCAAACTTTAGACATGCGTTAATTAGGCGCATGGCTAAAATGCACAAGTTCTAAATATACTTTTTTTGTAACGACCTAGATTTCCGTAACTTCAGAGTTGACTATATACATCATACGTCCAACCCAAATATCATGAAAATACGAAACATTTTTTTTAGAAGAAAGAGATTGAAGAAGAACAGAAATAACAACACAGAATCTCACATCGCAGCGGAACAAAATATAATATATCATATCTTTGAAATACAAAATCTTAACTGTATAACATACACTTATCAGAGTACAACACTTACAACACAACGGAACCACTATAACTAGATAACGAAGTTCAAGTAGGCTTTGCAACCATCCTCTCCCATCCTCACAAAGTAGCAGGGTAATACCCCACCGTGACTTACATTGGTACCCCAGCACCACATTTTACGGCCAGCCTTTCGACTTCACAACCAACCCTCATTTTCGGGACATGTAGGGGTAAGAGTCTCCCGTTCGCCACCTAACGAAAAGCGAGAACCCCCTATCATGCGACACATGCCCCAAGCACGCAACATGGACTGGTATGAGTAAATAGTTTAAAACAGTTTCAGAAAACTAAATGATATCTCATAAGAACGTCGTATAACACGGAACGGGTTTTTCCCTTATGAAAATCCAAACACTTGACTTATCTTTATATCAAAACTCTTTTGATATTATAATAATGTCTAAATCAAGTAAATAACAATCTAGTGGAACGTTTGCATCTCACGTTCCACATATATATACAATCAAAACCGCAAGCACGTATTGGGTAATGGATTTCCAACTATGATAAGGTATGGAACCACCTTCCGCTGGTATATCTCCAGAGGAGAATACACCGAGTTCAACAAGAACATCTTGCAACTCAGCCACACATGACCGACCACTCATTTCGCTTGAGTGTATCGAATGTATATCACCAACGATTGGGATCAGCAACCGTTTCCCGAATGGGACAACATCGACAATAGATTTTTAGAAGTAAATGAAACTCTAGATCAGGTAATTATACAGCCTAATAGGTGCGACCTACATAGCCATGCTGCCTGCCCGATTTCTGTCATTTACCGGTTGATGAGGCTTGAAGCTACGCTTTATCATCACACCAGATTCACTTCGAATGCCACATCGTCAAATCCATCAAATCACCGATTGACGTCCTCAATAGTACATTACGTGTTAGCTAAAAGAAGTTTCCTTCTCCGCTTCCACTCTTGGTACGGTTGAAGAAATCAATGTACGTGACCTTTCTGGAAATACTCTGTCAGACATTCATCCATACAAGTCACCCAGGAACAGGATGAACTGAAGGCACTATTTCTATTAATAGAAAAAGTCCTTGCACTCTACTCCGTCTTCGATTATCTTTATATAATCTGATTCGCACGCTACTGCCAATACGGAGTGGTTCTTCGGATAATAATCCAACCGGTCTCTCCATATTGACAACGATGGTCAAAACTCCGATAGTCTGTGATTTAATTATCGAATAAAAACAAGTGTTTCGACAGTCGATGATTTAACTATCGAATAAAACAAGTGTTCATCCAAACATCCAACAATCAATGAGCCTTTAATTAATATTCCATTAATTAAATCTCTTCTCTATTTCTTTATCAATATTTGTTAACCAAATATTTTCAATAACCATATTGGCCTTTTACGTTATTTGGAAAACATTTCCATATATCGCCTTCTTTTATTTTCTAAACTTTAGAAAATATATGTTATTTATAATTGGAAAATATTCCAATTACTTATCTCTTTTCCAATCTCGTTTATTCCTATACTTAGGAAATATTTATTATTCTATTTCCCAGCTTACACTTATTTGGGTTAAAACGGATGTTGTGTACAACATCGTTACGACAACCCAAATACTATATTCAACTAACTCTTATCTAACATTGATCTTCGAGCCTGAAATCTTACTGTTCATTTGTTAATAATGCAATCAATCAAGTTGGGGTATAACTACCTCTCAGACCTTGACTGAATAACATTTATAACTTCAAAACAGATATGACTACTTACTCGAATAATCAATACCATACAACTACTTCTTCACTTTTAAACACGTATACTCTTCTCTTTCTATTCCTACGAGATTTTATTCCAAGACTTCCTTTTTGATTATACTATTCTATTTCTAAGTTCGTTTCCTTATCTACTTCTATATATATTGATAAGTTGATTTCTAACTATCAAATTATCTTAAAAATATTCTATCTCCTTAAATTCCCGGAAAAATTCGCCATAACCTCCTTTGTACCGGGAGCATCGGGAAATTTCAAATAGCTTTCCCGGTCCTTCTCATCTCAAAAAGAAAAAGAAAAAGCCAAGTGGCTTGCCGATACGGCGCATAAAATCTCATATATGAATTAAATACATACCTTTTTGTCGGGCATTCTATTTATCTCACTCCTATACTTTATTCCATACCTGTCTCCTGTATATTTATGCCTGTCCAATCTATTTTAACTATACCGATCGTTTTAACTCAATTTGTTAATTAAATCTGTTACTTAACTTTTCAGTCTATTTCACCTTCATATTTGAACATGACATGTTCAAATATATTTTAACTGCATATTAACAAATTCTAATTATACTCATACTCTCGTTTCCTTATCGACTTCTCTATTCAAATTCCAATTCAATTCTATTTGAATTCTCTTTATTTAAACTTCATTGGAATTCTATTTGCATCCCTATATTTAAACTCCATTTGAATTCTATTTTCCAACTCTATGGTTAACTTCATTTGAATTCTATATTCAAATTCTATAGTTAAACTCCATTTGAATTCTATTATTCAAATCTATTCAAATTCTATTGTTTACATTCCATTTGAATCCTATATTCAAATCGTTTAAAGTCCATTTGAATTTCTATATTCAAATCTATAGTTTAAAGTCCATTTGAATTTCTATATTCAAATCTATAGTTTAAAGTCCATTTGAATTTCTGTATTCAAATCTATAGTTTAAAGTCCATTTGAATTTCTATATTCAAATTCTATTTCAATTCCTTATATTCAAAGTCCATTTGAATTCTCTGCATTATTTATAAACAACGTTTATAACTTCAATTCAAATCCCACCTTTCCATTTATAAACAACATTTATAAATTCAATTCAAATCCCATCTTCCATTTATAAACAATGTTTATAAATTCAATTCAAATCCCATATTTTCATTTATAAACAAAGTTTATAAATTCGATTCAAATCCCATCTTCCATTTATAAACAAAGTTTATAAATTCGATTACTTGTTTTATATACCTTCAAAACAAGTTAATATTTTCTATAGTTTTATTTATTCAAATTTTATTTATAAAAATAGAATTTCCTTTTTAAATATCAAATACCCTTTCCGATATTTTTATGAATCAATATTCAAGCCCCAGGGATATTTTAAACAAACAATCAACCAATTTTCAATCATTTGATTTTTAACACATCATATATGAATATATATGAAATCAAACAAACAACAACAGATAATATATTTTTGAGGAATCCAGTTGGATTCCTCCAACCTGTTTTCCTGCATCCACAGACGTTAGTCAACATAGTAATACCCATCCTGCTTCGAGGCAGGATATCGCGGTATGAAGGTCATCCACTAATCATAGCGTGGGGCGTATAGGGTAATCATCCGCTAATGAAACTGCGGGCATCCGCTAATGATACTGCGGGAATCCAACCAATCATCAACCCAATATATATATATATATATAATAGTCAACCAATCCTAGATAACTAATATATTTTTATAAGCAATAAATAAATATTTAAAGCATCCAACAATCAACAAAACAATTTATTTTTACCTAACAAAAATAAATTCTAAAATAAAAGGTGAGTGCGGTTTACTCACCGTGATTTTCGTTTGCCGAATATCCCATTTAAATTCCATATCGTCTCGGCCTCGAATCCAATCTAATCATTTATCGTGAACCTTATCGCTTTGACAAATCCTGACCGATCGACAAAGCATACTCGAAATCATCAATCCATTCTTGTTGAAAACAGACTTAACATCCGTCATTCTCCACTTCGGCATTTTCCCGAACAACTTGTTATCAACTTCCATTTCTTTAATATTTTAAATAGTCTAGGCAAGTTTAAATTTCATTAATGAAAATCATTGATTTTAATATCCAGGTTAAGCTAATCAATCACGCCTTAAGTGATGAATACCTGCGTTACTCTTCTTCTACCAGGTAATAGAACGACTACGACTCCTCTTCTTCCCAGAATTCGATCCACTGACCCCAAACATACCAAGGGATACATGACTTCGAATGCTCACTAATATCCTAGTAAAAATACACGAACCACTTTCCTTCCACAAAATTCAAATACAAGATCCGAACTTCCTGCTAACATTGAATCTAAATGCTTCCCTCATTCATCATATCCAGAACCAACACCGCCCTTCACAACATCGCGACTCCCTATCGCACCCTTCCAGAACCCAACGCGACCTGTACCTCACTCCATCCTTCACCAGAATCCATCGCCACTTCACAACCGAACTCCTCTGTGAGGTGCATCTCACCTTCAGTATCACCACGTTATCCTCCTTCCAGCACAGCTCCGCCCCAGTGGCTCACAGAGCTCAGTCCTAGCTTTCGATGGCTCAACATCGAGCACCAGGAATTTTCCGCAGTTGATTTCGATTTGAGAAAAAAGGGGTAAACGCCTTTAGCTAGTTAAGATGAACGGAAAAAATAAAAAGAAAGGAGATAAGGGTGGGTCGCGACTTATAAAGAGGGAGGTGGTTTTGAATTGAAGAGGAGAAAAGCCACGTTTTGTTTTGGTTTGTGGATGAAGAGGAAGCACGGGATGGTTTTGTTTGTGGAGTTTAAACAAGGCACGGGTTTGGCTTTGGTCCACTCAATTTTGATGTTTTTATTTTAATAATAAAAGAAAATGTATCCTTAACATTTAAATAACCCTTAACTGCGAACTCCTTTCTGAACCTAACAACTGTCAATTCTAGGGTAAAACTATTATTCTGAACCCACTGGGATAAGTATCGAAGTCCAGTTCGATCATCCCGAACAGATATTAATTTAAATCGATTTAATTTAAATTTCAAACCATTTAAATTCTTCGATAATTATTGAGTATTATTATTCTAATTCAAACAAAATTATGTATTGATTATCTGAACTGATTTCAAATCAGTTTTCACTTCGAATTCAGTTATTCGCTGATTCCTTATTTTGATAATTTAATATATACGATATTAAATCGAAATCGATATTTAAATTGATAACATAAATATAAAAATTCCATTTATATTATCCACCCACTATTTAAATCCGTATTAAATATTTTAAAATTAACCCATAAGAATCCGGGTCATTACAATCTTCCCCAATTAAAATAATTTCGTCCTCGAAATTGCTAAGGTAGAGAAAAGTGCTACAAACCCATTTATCCTTTCAAAACTTATTTATGTTGATACTCAACATTTCAAACTTCCTTACGTAACTCTCTTTCGAATAAATCCTTATTCGATAACTCCTCCCTTCGAATAACTATATTCGATAATCTCTCTTTTGAATAACTAGATTCGAAAACCTTTCTTCGAATAAACTATATTCGATTTACTCTTATCAATTAACTCTATTGGATTTACTCTTATCAATTAACTCCATCGAATAACTAAATTCGATAACTCCTTTGAATAACCAATATTCTATAACTCACTTCGATTAAACTAATTGATAACTCTTTCGATTAAACTATAATCGATAACTCATTTCAACTAACAAATAATTGATAACTCCTTCCGAATAACCAAACTCAATAATTCTATTCAAATAATTAATATTCGATAACTCCTTTAATTCTATTCGAATAACTAATATTCGACAATCTCTTTTAATTCCATTCGCTTGACTCTAGATCGCAGCTATCACAATGGTTACGCCTAATTCCCTCAGGAAACATCCGATCGCCCTAGGCTATCTGCAGCCCTGTGAATTACGCTAGCAGTCGTACGAAATGGCAACTTATCCTGAATAACTATGTTTGACTAACTCTATCTCAATAACTATATTCGATCATCTTTAATTGAATAACTAACATTCAATTGAATCCTAATTCGATTAACTAGGTTCAATTAACTTTATCTGGATAACTCTTAATTTGAATAACAAATATTCGATAAATTCTAATTGAATAACTAATATTCAATTAACTCTATGGATTAACTCTAACCGATTAACTCTAACTGGTTAATTCTTACTCCAATCAATTTATTCTAACACTAATCAATTATTTCTAACTCTAATCGACTTCTCCTATTCGAATAACTCCTATTGGATAATGTTTATTCATTTATAAAGATTTACTTTTAGTAACGGTTCTTTACTTTATAAATGTTCTCTTTAATAACGTTACTTCACTTATACAAGTGTTGTGTAACCCCTTTTATTTAAAACTATCGGTGTTAAAAACCAATATCTCTTCTCTATATAAGTTCAGACTTATATATTCCATTTATCGAATGATAAATATTTAATTTAATTTATAAACTGTTATTTATAAATTAATCTTTTCTATTTATCTGTTAAAAACAGATTTCCATTTTCTATTCATCTTCTATATATTCCTTTGATTAAATTCTATTTATTTAACAAATAAATATCTCATTTATAACATTCTATTTATTTTCTATAAATAAATATTTCCATTTAATCTATTTGTAAATGTTTTACAAATATTTCTCCTTCTATTTGTTTGCACATAACTTCCTTTGTATTTGTGTTACAAATATATTTCCTTTATTCACACCCAATTCATATTTCATTCACATTGATTTTACTCAATTTATTCATTTCGATCCATTTAACTTACTTAAGTTAAATTTAATTTCAATCGTTCAAATTCCCATTAACTAGTTGCTAATTAACCGTTTTGCCTATTTCAACCTTTTTATTTGAATATAACTTGTTCAAATATACGTCAACTTAATTATAAACTAATCTAATTATATTTTCAACTCAAGTTATATATTCGATTTCGAATATAAATTCTCAATCTCTTTCACTTATCCAAAAACCCAATTTCAATTCAAATTTCCTTTGACTAATTATTCTCCAACTTAGTTAATTCTATTTAACCATTTGAAATATGATTTTTGTCTTAAAAAACATTTCACTTACTTCACTGGAGTTCATATTTATTTTATATCTCCAGCCTGGATTTTTTCTAATGCCAATTCGGATTTTATTTCTAAAAATCCTTTTATTTATTTAATTAAACCGTTATGGTTTTATAATGATTCTGGCGCTGCTTTTCTAAAAATTTGATTTTGATATAACTCAAAATCTATACGACGAAATCCAGATTTTTCTCTTTCATTAGAAAACTATCATTCAACCAGTCCCGACGATTCTTGTTTCAAAGAATTCCGACTTCAATTGAGTTCTGTATACTAAATTGAAGTTCGAATCGCCAATTTACGAACTGCCGCGCTACGGCGAGCTCATTTTAAATATATTAAAATATAAACGTTCTAACTTTATTTATAATAAATTCAACTCCATTCTGATATATTTTTAATATGTATCAAATCCATTTTTTTTTCATTTCAACATAATATTCCCGATCTATTTCACTTCTAATACTCAAGTCCTCTACATTTACAATATTCAAATTCCATTTGAATTTCTTTATTCAAACTCTATATTATTTCCTTCTATTCAATTTTTATTTAAAATTTTCTTCTATTCAAATTCTATTTGAATTTCCTTCTCTTCAAATTCTATTTGTATTTCTTATCTTCAATTCCTATTTGAAATCCTTTATTCAAAACCCATTTCAAATCCCTTATTCAAATTTCATTTGAAATCCTTTATTCGATTTCTATTTAAATTCCTTTGTTCAATTTCAATTTGAAATCCTTTGAATTCAAATTCTATTTTAACTCCTTTCAATTCAAATTCTATTTTAACTCCTCTGAATTCAAATTCTATTTCAAACTTTATATTTTCTTGAATTCTAATATTCAACCTCCACTTTATATTCTCTTTGAAATTCTATTTAACCAAATTCCATTTGAATTCTAATATTCAAATCTCTATTTGATTTTTCTTTATTCAAATCCATTTGAATTCCTTTGAATTCAAATTCCATTTCAATTTTTCTTATACAATTTCTATTTGAATTTTCTTTATTCAAATCCATTTGAATTCCTTTGAATTCAAATTCCATTTTAACTCCTTTAAATTCTATATTCAAAGTCTATTTCAATTGCTATTTGAAATCTATATTCCAATTCCCATTTCAAAATTCCTTTGAAGTTATATAAATATACACATATATTTATATCTATCTCAAATTCAAAACATTTGAATTTCCAAACAACTTGTTTCTTTTCAAACAAATTCCATCAAAACTTTTCTAAGGCAGCAATTTATCACTTAGAAACTCGAAAATGAACACTGGTGATGTTGCGACCATCATCAGAATTATTTCCCAGCTACTGAATGAGTCCAGTGCTATATTACTTGATATTCATTTAGAAAAATATTTTCCAAACTCCCAGGATTTTAAATTATGAATTCTGGTTGGAATTCAATTTCAATTTATCACATTTGTATATTTGATTTCATATACAAATTCCATTGGTTATATATATATATAACTATTTCTGTTTTATAATCTAATTTGACTATAATCCTAACAATCAACTTAACTATTTAAAAACAATATCTTGTCCAATCTTCTGTTCAAGTGTTTATAAACTCCTATCGACATCGTGGCGTCCCACGATTCGACCAAAATTTATAAGCCACTCAACAGACTAGTCAACACAATATAAAACAGTTTTTATATCAAATAACAAATATGCTCTCTCGTATATATATATATATACACTCAACTCATTCTAGGATACTACTGATCCTATCTCTAATGAGCACATCCCAACAAGCCTAGGTATTCGCTCAACCTAAGCTCTGATACCAACTGTAACGACCCAGATTTCCGTAACATCAGAGTTGACTATATACATCATACGTCCAACCCAAATATCACGAAAATACAAAACATTTTTTTTAGAAGAAAGAGATAGAAGAAGAACAGAAATAACAACACAGAATCTCACATCGCAACGGAACAAAATATAATATATCATATCTTTGAAATACAAAATCTTAACAGTATAACATACACTTATCAGAGTACAACACTTACAACACAACGGAACCACTATAACTAGATAACGAACTTCAAGTAGGCTTTGCAACCATCCTCTCCCATCCTCACAAAGTAGCAGGGTAATACCCCACCATGACTTACATTGGTACCCCAGCACCACATTTTACGGCCAGCCTTTCGACTTCACAACCAACCCTCATTTTCGGGACATGTAGGGGTAAGAGTCTCCCGTTCGCCACCTAACGAAAAGCGAGAACCCCCTATCATGCGACACATTCCCCAAGCACGCAACATGGACTGGTATGAGTAAACAGTTTAAAACAGTTTCAGAAAACTAAATGATATCTCATAAGACCACGCCGTATAACACGGAACGGGTTTTTCCCATATGAAAATCCAAACACTTGACTTATCTTTATATCAAAACTCTTTTGATATTATAATAATGTCTAAATCAAGTAAATAACAATCTAGTGGAACGTTTGCATCTCACGTTCCACATATATATACAATCAAAACCGCAAGCACGTATTGGGTAATGGATTTCCAACTATGACAAGGTATGGAACCACCTTCCGCTGGCATATCTCTAAAGGAGAATACACCGTGTTCAACAAGAACATCTTGCAACTCAGCCACACACGACCGACCACTCATTTCGCTTGAGTGTATCGAATGTATATCACCAACGATTGGGATCAGCAACTGTTTCCCGAATGGGACAACATCGACAATAGATTTTTAGAAGTAAATGAAACTCTAGATCAGGTGATTATACAGCCTAATAGGTGCGACCTACATAGCCATGCTGCCTGCCCGATTTCTGTCATTTACCGGTTGATGAGGCTTGAAGCTACGCTTTATCATCACACCAGATTCACTTCAAATGCCACATCGTCAAATCCATCAAATCACCGATTGACTTCCTCAACAGTACATTACGTGTTAGCTAAAAGAAGTTTCCTTCTCCGCTTCCACTCTTGGTACGGTTGAAGAAATCAATGTATGTGACCTTTCTGGAAATACTCTGTCAGACATTCATCCATACAAGTCACCCAAGAACAGGATGAACTGAAGGCATTATTTCTATTAATAGAAAAAGTCCTTGCACTCTACTCCGTCTTCGATTATCTTTATATATTCTGATTCGCACGCTACTGCCAATACGGAGTGGTTCTTCGGAAAATAATCCAACCGGTCTCTCCATATTGACAACGATGGTCAAAACTCCGATAGTCTGTGATTTAACTATCGAATAAAAACAAGTGTTTCGATAGTCGATGATTTAACTATCAAATAAAACAAGTGTTCATCCAAACATCCAACAATCAGTGAGCCTTTAATTAATATTCCGTTAATTAAATCTCTTCTCTATATCTTTATCAATATTTGTTAACCAAATATTTTCAATAACCATATTGGCCTTTTACGTTATTTGGAAAACATTTCCATATATCGCCTTCTTTTATTTTCTAAACTTTAGAAAATATATGTTATTTATAATTGGAAAATATTCCAATTACTTATCTCTTTTCCAATCTCGTTTATTCCTATACTTAGGAAATATTTATTATTCTATTTCCCAGCTTACACATATTTGGGTTAAAACGGATGTTGTGTACAACATCGTTACGACAACCCAAATACTATATTCAACTAACTCTTATCTAACATTGATCTTCGAGCCTGAAATCTTACTGTTCATTTGTTAATAATGCAATCAATCAAGTTGGGGTATAACTACCTCTCAGACCTTGACTGAATAACATTTATAACGTCAAAACAGATATGACTACTTACTCGAATAATCAATACCATACAACTACTTCTTCACTTTTAAACACGTATACTCTTCTCTTTCTATTCCTACGAGATTTTATTCCTAGACTTCCTTTTTGATTATACTATTCTATTTCTAAGTTCGTTTCCTTATCGACTTCTATATATATTGATAAGTTGATTTCTAACTATCAAATTATCTTAAAAATATTCTTTCTCCTTAAATTCCCGGAAAAATTCTCCATAACCTCCTTTGTATCGGGAGCATCGGGAAATTTCAAATAGCTTTCCCGGTCCTTCTCATCTCAAAAAGAAAAAGAAAAAGCCAAGCGGATTCCTCCAACCTGTTTTCCTGCATCCACAGACGTTAGTCAACATAGTAATACCCATCCTGCTTCGAGGCAGGATATCGCGGTATGAAGGTCATCCACTAATCATAGCGTGGGGCGTATAGGGAAATCATCCGCTAATGAAACTGCGGGCATCCGCTAATGATACTGCAAGAATCCAACCAATCATCAACTCAATATATATATATATATAATAGTCAACCAATCCTAGATAACTAATATATTTTTAACAGCAATAAATAAAAATTTAAAGCATCCAACAATCAACAAAACAATTTATTTTTACCTAACAAAAATAAATTCTAAAATAAAAGGTGAGTGCAGTTTACTCACCGTGATTTTCGTTTGCCGAATATCCCATTTAAATTCCATATCGTCTCGGCCTCGAATCCAATCTAATCATTTATCGTGAACCTTATCGCTTTGACAAATCCCGACCGATCGACAAAGCATACTCAAAATCATCAATCCATTCTTGTTGAAAACAGCCTTAACATCCGTCGTTCTCCACTTCGGCATTTTCCCGAACAACTTGTTATCAACTTCCATTTCTTTAATATTTTAAATAGTCTAGGCAAGTTTAAATTTCATTAATGAAAATCATAGATTTTAATATCTAGGTTAAGCTAATAAATCACGCCTTAAGTGATGAATACCTGCGTTACTCTTCTTCTACCAGGTAATAGAACGACTACGACTCCTATTCTTCCCAGAATTCGATCCACTGACCCCAAACATACCAAGGGATGCATGACTTCGAAAGCTCACGAATATCCTAGTAAAAATACACGAACCACTTTCCTTCCACAACCCTCAAATTCAAATACAACATCCGAACTTCCTGCTAACATCGAATCTGAACGCTTCCCTCATTCATCATATCCAGAACCAACACCGCCCTTCACAACATCGCGACTCCCTATCGCACCCTTCACCAGAATCCATCGCCACTTCACAACCGAACTCCTCTGTGAGGTGCATCTCACCTTCGGTATCACCATGTTATCCTCCTTCCAGCACAGCTCCGCCCCAGTGGCTCACAAAGCTCAGTCCTAGCCTTCGATGGCTCAACATCGAGCACCAGGAATTTTCCGCAGTTGATTTCGATTTGAGAAAAAAAGGGGTAAATGCCTTTAGCTAGTTAAGATGAATGGAAAAAATAAAAAGAAAGGAGATAAGGGCGGGTCGCGACTTATAAAGAGGGAGGTGGTTTTGAATTGAAGAGGAGAAAAAGCCACTTTTTGTTTTGGTTTGTGGATGAAGAGGAAGCACAGGATGGTTTTGTTTGTGGAGTTTAAACAAGGCACGGGTTTGGCTTTGGTCCACTCAATTTTGATTTTTTTATTTTAATAATAAAAAAATGTATCCTTAACATTTAAATAACCCTTAACTGCGAACTCCTTTCTGAACCTAACAACTGTCAATTCTAGGGTAAAACTATTATTCTGAACCCACTGGGATAAGTATCGAAGTCCAGTTCGATCATCCCGAACAGATATTAATTTAAATCAATTTAATTTAAATTTCAAACCATTTAAATTCTTCGATAATTATTGAGTATTATTATTCTAATTCAAACAGAATTATGTATTGATTATCTGAACTGATTTCAAATCAGTTTTCACTTCGAATTCAGTTATTCGCTGATTCCTTATTTTGATAATTTAATATATACGATATTAAATCGAAATCGATATTTAAATTGATAACATAAATATACAAATTCCATTTATATTATCCACCCACTATTTAAACCCGTATTAAATATTTTAAAATTAACCCATAAGAATCCGGGTCATTACATGTTTCAACTTGTAGTCAAAAAAAAAAATTGTTTCATTTCCTCAAGTTTCCCATGTGAAGGCCTAGGGACCGCCTATCGTACGCAATAATATAGATAATTAAGGTCGCTTCGGACGCCTAAAGTAGACCATCGTCGAGGGTTCTCAAGCGAAGTGTACATCACGGTTTTCGTCCAGACACGGATCCCCAAGCACTACATCGCGGAGCACATATAACTCGGTTTTCATCCAGACACGGATACCGTATATGCCTAGGTTGCTCTTCCCAAATATCGTCATCGAGGGATCCCAAGCGAAGTGTACATCACGGTTTTCGTCCAGACACGGATCCCCCAGCACAACATCGCGGAGCACATATAACTCTCGGTTTTCATCCAGACTCGGACACCGTATATGCCTAGGTTGCTCACCCTAAGTCACACACACCCTTCGTTTAGTCACAGGTCACCCACATCCATGAAAATATATCAAATCATTTCATATCCCGAAGTCATAATCATTTCACAACAATAATTCGCAAATACTTTCAATCATAATGTTGTTGTCTTTCAAACACTTCAAATATCGAGATTTAAGTCGTTGAAATTTTCTTAGTTCATAAATCAATTTATAAACTATTCATCATATCCAAAATAATTTGGAAAACGATTCCGAACTATTGAAAATCCAATTTCAACTTCCAAACATACAACTTATGTTTTATATCTTCGGAATCAATGATCTTATTTAATCATTTCAAGCCTTTCTAATCTTCTAAGAATCGTAAAGTCTTATCATGTTTCATTTAATTTATTTTGAAATATCACTTTCGACAATTACACCTCTCCAAGGGATTCATTTTTCCATAAATTTTCCTTTCAACAATTGGAAATCAAATTTGATCAATCCGATCTTCTTATCGTTCTTTCAAAGCAAGTAAGCTTTACAAATTTTAGAGCTTGGGAAAATCCTTCCATACTAATTGTATCAAATCTTTCTTTAGATCAAATTTCATTTCAAACAATTCCGAACATTTCTAAGATTCCCAAATAAGTTTCATATTCTCAAAATCTAGAATTTTCAAGGGTTTTAAATCGATATCTTAGAATTCATATAGTCAAGTAACCCTTTCGTTCAGCTCCATTTAAAGTATATAACTTTATTTTATTCTTTCTCATTTCAAATATCAAATCATGCTGAAAAGGTTTCCACATTCAATTAGTTGGCAAATTTCTTGAACACTTTCTATTCATAAATACCATCACACTTCCGCTACGCACTCTAATTATGCGTATACATATTCAAACTAGTATTGGTATAATATTTCAACACATTGATTTCAAAAAAAAATTGGAACCAAATTCTCAAAGTTGATATTTTCCAAAATCCAATTGTCTTACATAAGTTGGATTCTATATTTCAACACTTAAATATTTTGTAAAGCTCATTTCTTGAGGTTCTATTAAAACAAATCAAAATTATCTAGTTTGAATTATATCTTGGTTCCATTCGATACGTGGCACAAAGGAGATATACATACATGGATCAAGAATAATTCCATGTGCTCGACTCAACTAGAGATACATAACAGGAGTTCTATATCAAAATGGGTGCCACAAAGCATGACGGTTCAGATCAGAAATACTTAGCCAAGTCCAAGACAAAGGCATGAATGAGATTACTTAACAAAAGACGTTTCGCGTCAATATACTCAGCTAAGTTCAATCATGGAATAAAGGCATGGATGACGCAACTCAAGGCTAAAATAGGAGTCACAAGCACACAAAGATACGAATATCAACAGTTCAATCATGGGATACTCGATATTTTCATTAGTTTCTCTCTTGATTAATTCTTACTTCACACTTCATTTTCTTTCTTTGCTTCACTAGTGATTATGTGTTGAGTAATTTCCATTGCATCTCATTTGATTCATTCATATAAAATCCTAACTACATTTTTTTTCTTTCGAGAAAAATTATATACACAAAACCCAGTTCACTGTAAGTGATCGCTTTGGTCAAACTCAATAAGTTCACATTTATTTACAAAGTGTCAATCGGGAAAAAAAAATAGTCTTCTCCCCCACTTAGGACTTTAGATCCGATTGTAAGTTTAACATTATACCAATCCAAACATATCTCAAATATCATTAGTTTTAATAATGCACATTCAAAATTTCGCTTTTCAATTTTTCCTAAATAATATTCACTTCTAAAATATACCCTTTCAATTATGGATGAAACAGTTGGATTTGTGCTTACCTCCTATTATCCAAGTTAAGTACAAATCCTATCTGGCATTAAATTCATTTTACACTCACAAACCTTTAATTTATTTTGCCTATCTCGCTTGCTAAATACATAACATAATATCTTTGACACTTTGAGATTCATTTGCAAATTCAACTTATATTCTACCTTATTCTCAAATATTTATCGAAATAGTCTAAATATTTTAACGACGTCTTAATTGGAATTGTACATCTTCCTCACATTTGAAACTTGGAAATAAACACCAATGATCTTGCAACAATCACTAGATTTATTTTCAAGTGACTACAATGCGAATCTATATTTATCTAGTATATATCGAACTTCGTATATACGTTGATCAGGCGTATATGCAAAATCCCTACATACTTGATGGTCCAACCTTGACATCAATTAAATACTCGCAAATGTTTTCATTATACATAGGTTATCTTCCAAATCTAAAATTTCCAAATTACTGACATTCTTATATAATTTGTTCGTATATATATACGCTTTGGAACCTTCATATCAAATGTCATAAAATTTCCAATTCACGTTTCGCATATCTTTTCTTGTATAAGATTCCATCTCATATCGAACAACAATAGTATTCGAGTTAACCATTTCCGTATATTCATAAGTTCAAAAACTTGTATTTTGATCCCTATTTGAGTTTCTTCAATCTTAAATTTCTTGAAACTTTTATCTCAACTCAAAATTTTATTTAACTTATTAATCGATTCGCTATTCGATATCATTATAGTTTAAATCAATCCAAATATTCTCTTATTTTCCAGATTCATATTTGCAAATCCACTTTTCCAAACTTCTAATTTGATTTGGATTACATGTCACAACTGAAATTTTTACTCTAACCAATTCAGACCAAATTCGTTCGGATTTTTATCAATTAGTAAATAAAATAGTGAGTTTAAAAAATAAAATAAGTTTGAATAAGAAAATAGGATAAAATGCTGATATAATATAGGTTAAATAATTATATACAAAATGATTTAGAAAATTGTTTAAGTAAATTGTAAACCAGAAATATAGATAGTTTGGTAAAAATAGATTTTAGTATATATTAGTAAAACAAATTTTGGTATAGACTAAGCTTTAAAATGAAAGTATTCGAATAAGATGAAAATAATATATTAGTTATAATGAAAGCACAATATTTCTTTAAACTAGATCCAAGTCAAATTCAGGCCTAATTCAGCTCACGCTTCGTCAACCATCGTTTCTCAAGCCAAGTATCATCAAATTCAGCTACACCAAAATTTTAATCTCTACCAAGTTTCAGGATATTTTCGCAAATCTACACTTTGTACTCGCCTTGATTTATCTTCGGAAAAATCTCTTTTCTAACAATGACTTTCTAATTAATCACCGTCCTTACATAGATCATTTATGTTTCGAAGACTCACATTTCAATTTTCTTATTTCGTCCTGAAATCTTCTTTTTCTTTTCCCTTTTTACAAAAATATTTGTAAAAATCTGATTCATTATTCACCTATATTTTTCTTGGAAATTTTGAACTACTCCATGATGGATTACGAAACTATATCGCACGCTTTTATGTAGGAAATCCAAAAAGGAGCTATTTTTCCAAAATATTTTATTTCAAAAATCTCTTCTAAAATAGTTTATTTCAAAATCTGCTGATTCCAGCATTAATTCTGCTCATTCTAAGGTATTTCTACCTTATCTCTAATGAATTTTTAAACCGAATAAGCCAAGCTTTGTCAAACCAAAGCTCTGATACCAACTGTAACGACTTGACTTTTTGACCGCCTCTAGTCGGTAATTAAACCAACCAAAGACGCTCAAAACGTCAAATTGTTATTGGCTTACACGGTTTAAGCAGAATAAATGCAGAATCACAGAGTACAAATATTTGCAGCGGAATAAAATTTTTGTAAAGATATCAGAGTTTTACAAATGTTTACACGGCGGGAAAATAATATATTTGTATACATAACTTCATACATAGATTTTAAAAAAACAAAACTTTACTTTTGTTGAGCTTAGCGCGCATGCGTCTTCACGTGTCGTCTTTGCGTTCTCTCTAGTTTGCGAGCTGATTTCCTTATACCTGGAACACTTGAGGCCTGACCCGAGTGTCCAATGCAAAATACACAAAACACCCGAGTCAGGATTAAACTTATTTCAAGTTAGCAAACTTCGAAATAAACACATAAGTATAATTAGTTTAATCCAAATGATAGATTAAATAACTCGAGTATAGCCTTTGTCGAAAGGTCATGGATAATAACATGGCAAGGGTAACATTTTTAGAAAATTTCTATAGCCATAACAATGGGAGTAATGCCAGAAGCTTATGTCAAAGTTAAAGTTAGCATGCATGAAGCACCACAAACATACGTACAATCATGCGGGTATAATATGAATTGGAGTAGCCTGTACCCAAATCGCAAAGGGCCAATGGCATTTGATGAAACATAATACGGGTTACAATCTTACATGGGTAAAGCAATGGTTAGGATTGAGACTGTCAAGTATATGTAAGTCATGGCAACGAGATCGTGACAACGAGCAGTAAGGGCTTGAAACGCACACATGAGCAAAATAAAAAAAATAAAAATAAAGGGAAACAAGTTCATGCAAATAATTTGCTGCAGTAATAGGAGGTAATACGCACCGGCAAAGGAGGCTATAATAACTAAATGTGGAAGGCGCAGAGCACTTAAGTATGCCGCAACTAGGCAGTGGGTCTAAGCTTGTAAACTGACCAAGACACTACAAGTATGTTTAAAACAGCTAACGGGTGCGGATTTATCCTCATCAGTATGTATACGGTAAGATATGTAAGCCAAGATGACATACATGTCAATGCATACCCAAATGAGTGTGGTATACATATATGAGTCTCGGTGGTCCAACTATTTAGGAGGAAGGTAACAGTAATAAATTTGGCATTTCTTACATACACACATATCACTTGTTAGGTTCATTTTCCCTGATGCTAATCCTCTGCTAAATATTTTGGAAGACTAATGACACTTCGTATGTTATTTGCAACTTTAGATGTTTCTTAAGTAGACCACAAGCAGGCTTTGCCCCCACACAACTTAAGTTATCAATCATGCAATAGTGAATTAAGGTGCTGTAAATTTAGTGAGTCAAGTTTAGACAGCATGCATGCAGGGTGGCAACTCAGGAGAATGTGGTAAGGTCTGATACAATAGTTAAGACACAAATAAAGCAGGTGAATAAGGTATCAGCCTTATAGGATGAGCAGGCATATTCTAAGTCACATGTGAACATGGGATTTTGCATGCATAGTAAATGAATGTGTCCAAAACTTAAAATCATACAGCAAAACATTGATATGTATGTCAGGCCTCTAAGGTCATGAGTATTACATGCATGCTACTCACCACTAGGTCGCAACCGTAACCAAATGTAGACAGGGAATTATGCAAATATAGGTATATATATTTGCTACTGACTAACAACATGCGAAACTGAACCAACTAAATGGGTTAACCATAATGCATATACTTTTCCGAGTGCCATAAACCATTCAGACACGAACATGTCAAGGGTATTACAATTGGCAAATATTAATTCTACTGGACCAGTCGAGCAAAAAGAGGTAACCGAATTATGAAGCAATAAGTCAGGTTTTAAATTAATACTAACCAAAATAGGAATAAATCAAAAGCAGGTACTCTAAAGAAGCCACACAAGTAAATGCTCATGTACTAAGGCTAATGAGGTGAGGGGATACCGTAAGCAATCATAAGCCAGTCCAGGTACTATAAATTTATCGACATGCGTGCACTAAAATATAGCAATCCACGAAGGAATCAGCATGTACTCGAAACAAAAGCGTGAAGTCTGATCAGGTTAGGATGGTTATGCAGTGACAAAACTCACAAATATAAAACATGACTTCTTGTAAGTCCGAAGGGTAGGAACGCAAAGACACCAGGCAGAACAACAGCTAAGATTTTTAACCCAACCAGCCAACCCGAATGAGACAAACAATAATGAAACGAACCCAAACAGAATATACTTAGTCGAAAGCAAAGTCTGACAACTTGAAAATAGCTTAATCTGTAAGAAATTACATTCGGTGTCGATGGAGAAGGAAGCGCAGGCGACGGAACAACGATGAACGAGCTGCAGTGCTAGTCAGTGCCAACATGCGGTGGTCAGAGCCCTATTTCATCAGCAACTGCTTGGTTCCGAGGTTCGGTTTTTTTTTTTTTGATTGAGGGCCGAGGACGAATGATGTGATGAAATCGATCTATGGTGGAAGGAGGCGAGGTGAGTTCGGCCTTGATGGTGCCACGAGGAGGCCAGCAGCAGCTCCCGGCGCGGTAGTCGCAGATTTCGGTGATGCCAGTGGCGCCAAACCACGGAGGTGTTGCTGCTACGACAAGCGGTGGGCCGACGCAGTGAAGCTGGGCTTGAGGCGGCGACCAGAGCGTTAATAGGAGACGAATCCTGATGGCGCGGGTCTCGAAAACACAGGGATGGAATTGCCAGAAGGAAGTGGAAGCGATGCTGAAGGGGAACAGCGATGATCAGTTCAATCCCTTATGGTGGACATTGATTTGCAAGCAAAATCGATTTGGGGCCAAATTGATTTGAAGAGGTAATATGGGTTTTATTTTAGCTGTTAACAAGGGAACGACTTAAATAGAAAGAAAAGAAATGGATGCGTGAAAAACAAGGGACACGCGTGGTGTTCTTCTCAAGACCAGACGGACAAATGTTAAAAATTCAGTATGACTTCAACAAGTGGCAACATAAACTGCAGCAAATGAGAACATGTGGTGCAAACAAGGACGCGTGGAGTTCTATACTGAAACTAAGTTTTACGTGGTATAAATATTACCAAGTAGCTTGACACTTGGTTAACGAACGCATTTTCAAGAACAAGCGTAAATGAAATTTAAACAACATTTTTTTTCCATTAGAACCAAAAAAAATCTGAATAAATTTAATATTTCAAGTTAAATAAAATCAAATTTTCAAAACAATGTACTTCAATAAATTTAAAAATGCAGCTAACGTTTTAAATAAAATAAAGCTATTCGTAAATAAAGTTTTTTTTAAATATACATTTATCGTTAAATTTAACAAAACATTTACATTAAAATTTTAAATTAACACTTATAAAATAAATAAATTCAAAATTCTAGGTCGAAAACCAATATGGTTATTTGTCCTACCGTTAACTCCTAATTTAGTTTATATTTCAAACGTTGGAAATCCTAGGCCGTTACAATGTTGGATTTCGTGATTGTACAAATATAGTTGTGGAAATTTGAAAGACATATTTATTTCGTTATTTCCAATATGATATTTGTTGTTTTCAGAGTTTGATATTGAATATAAGCCGATATATTTTCTATTCAGAGCCTTGTATTTAATATCAAATGGAATTTTGGGTTCATCGTGAATGGTGTCTTAAATAAAACTGTTCTTGAACCCAGTTTAGAAAAGAATAAATCTTTTAATTAAGATTTGGTGAATTGTCCGGTTAATTAGTATTTAATTGGAATTGAATTTAAATGTGTTTCTGGGGTTTACCATGAGCAATGTTTTGAATAACACCTGTTCTTTAACCAGATTAACAATGGAAAGTGATTTTGGGTTTATCGTGAACCGTGTTTTAGATGACATTTGTTCTTTAACCCAGTTAAAGACAGGATATTGATTTTTGGGAAGATTAAAACAAAGTGGAGTTTTAATGAATCTTTAATTAGATTGAAATGATCGAGAATGGAGTATCACCAGTTTTTCTCCAAAGCGATAGATAAATCTTTAATTAGATTTGAACGTGAAATGGTAATTAATATTTACCGATAACACCGTGGTGTTAGATATGGAGTATTATGGTTTTGCTCCATGGGATGAATAGGTTGGGATTGGGAAATAAAATAAATGATTACTTCAGTGTGGTTCGCTAATCCCGACTAGTTTGGAAAATCCTAACATGGTTTGAAATGATACCTAAAGGAAGATCAAAGAATAAATTTAGAAGAATTTATCTTTGATAAAATTAATGGGAACCTTTCCCTAAGAATGTGAATATTTGAATAAAGAATATTCTGAATTGGAATGAGGCGTATGTTGTGTTTGTGTAACATTTGTTTATTATATACGCGGGTTATTCGGAATGGACTGGTTTGTACCCATTATGAATAACCGATTCGACGATAAGTCAACGATGAAGACAGTGGTTGAAGACCGTAGTTCTTCACATTGTTTGGATTATTACTGATGATATTGATTGGGCTGTACACCCAAGAGGAGGGAATCAGTTGATGATCGTCCAGACGTACTTGGAGATCGATGGATATGCGAGGAATAATGTTCCTCCGGTTTCGTTCAGACCCAGAACGAACATGTAAATGGACTATGTGTCTGACATTGGATTTTGTTCTGTGTGATTGATCTCTATTAAATATATATATCTGTTTGGTGGTGGAGAATTTATTCTCTTGTTTAACGCCCTTCTCTGAGACGTAAGAGCTTAGAGGTTATATATCGATAGATGTCAGTCGCATGGCATGAATTGCCTGTGTGGCATGCCTAAGTGGCAAATAATCAAGGCTTCTATTGAGAAGAAAAGTCTTGTGGTGGATGATCAATGCACAGCCTATGTGGCATAACTTTGTGTATAGCGTTAATTCGTGAGCCTCACATCTCGGTATGAGTCAAAAATGGGATAAGGACCCAAGGAGTGCACGACATTTCTTTCTAGCCATGGGTGATGTCAATGACCTACCAGTTCAAAATCGGGAATACATTCTTTTCACTTAAGAAAAAAAATATCATTTCACAATCATTCATTAAATCTAAAATGAACATAACAACATCGCTACACATCTCATAGTCAAATTGTGAAGTGTTTCACAAGATGTTAGCCTACCAGTATTTCTACCCAACCCAATGCTAAATGTAAAAGCATATCTTGCTCATAAACTGGTCGAGCACAATCCAAACAATCAATCAATCCAATTTGACATTAAATATAAGGTTTTGAATAGAGATAGTATCGACTTATATTCAACATCAAATCCTAAAACCAACAGATATCATATCGGGAATAACGATATCAATATCTTCCAAATTCCCATCACAATATCCGTATAATCAAAGAATCCAATATCGAAATATTCCGAAGATTATTTCCATTCCAATTTATTCGTTGGAAAATTCTGGTTATTTAAAACCATTTCTCAATCCAATTTATTTATTTAAAAATAACCGGATTATAATTCGAGTTAATAACTAGTTCATTTCGTCAAAAATATATTTTTATCTTTTCAAATATGGAATTTTTCATCCCAATTATTTTCAAATCATTTCTTTTGATTTTACACAAATTATTAATTTTTAATAATTTTATCAAGGCCCGTACAGTTGATTTCCATAAACAGTCATCAAACTGCACTTACAACGACCTTTTGCAAATTTGATTTGGACATAATTCCAAATACAACCGTTAGATTCCTAATTTCTTGTATTCTTAGAAAGCTCTTTTCGATACGAACCCAACGGTTCTGGTTTTAGGAGAATCCGACGGTCGGATCTCCCGTTATGTCCGTTCGAAGTCGATGGTCGAAATTCGTGAACTACAGCAGAGCGGCACGTTCTATTCAGGCCATTTAAAACGTATTTTATAAATCGTTTGAAAACGATTTCAATTTCTATTCTGGCTCAAGTTCTTTAACTTTTCAGTTTTTAAGAACTTTCTAATTTTTCAAAAATCTGGCTAACACCCTAAATTTTCGAAATTTTTTGCCATAACCTCCCCTGCACGGGAGCACCGGGAAAATCCCGAAATCGCCATATATGCCTCTCCAATCCAAAAAGAAAAAGAAACAGCCAAGCAGCTTGCCAATCGGCTCATAAAATCATCATACCCCAAACAAAACAGTAAATATGTACCTATTTGTCGGGCATACAATTTTATTCCTCTTCTCTAGCCTCCTTGCTATGACTTGTTCAATATATCGTATATGTATATTTTCATACAACACCCATATATACATTCTCATATGACGCTTTTATATATTCTTTCAATGCATATATAATTTCACATAATGCATATATAAGCCAAACGTAATAGTATTAGTGAATTAATAATATTTCCATCGCATGACAATTTTATATATTCCATATATACGCTAAAAATGATAATTTTAGCGAACTAGTATTTATTTCAAGGTATGACTATTTTATATACTCATATATGTGTTAAAAATGTTATTTTTAACAAACTAGAATCCATTTCAACGTATGACTATTTTTATTACTTCACATACATGATAACAATGTTATTTTTTCGTTCATAGAATTTATTTCAAACATGAATATTTCATATACTTCATACATACAATAAAAATGTTATTTTTATTGTTCAAACAATTTATTCAACATATGAATGTTTCATTTACTTCATATATATGATAAAATGTGAATTTTATCGTTCAAACAATTTATTCAACATATGAATGTTTCATTTACTTCATATATACGATAAAATTTGAATTTTATCGTTCAAACAATTTATTCAAATGTTTAATTTACTTCATATATACGATAAAATGTGAATTTTATCATTCAAACAATTTATTCAACATATGAATATTTTATTTACTTCATATATACGATAAAAATGTGAATTTTATCGTTCAAACAATTTATTCAACATATGAATGTTTCATTTACTTCATATATACGATAAAATGTGAATTTTATTGTTCAAACAATTTATTCAACATATGAATATTTTATTTACTTCATATATACGATAAAAATGTGAATTTTATCATTCAAACAATTTATTCAACATATGAATATATTCATTTACTTCATATATATGATAAAAATGTGAATTTTATCGTTCAAACAATTTATTCAACATATGAATGTTTTATTTACTTCATATAAGATTAGAAACTAACTGGAAACTAGTTAAGATGAGTGGTTTCCTGGGTATTGATCTGATGTTGGTTTCGGCCTTCGGGGTTAATATTTAGGGAATCGTTCTCTTACTAATTTACGGTTAGAGTATGATTAAGAATTAAACGATATAAAACACAATTTTATCAAATATATAAAATAACAAAAATAGTCATGTGTTGACAATACTCATGTGTTGAGAATATTCATGTGTTGAAAATATTCATGTGTTGAATAAAATATTTATACAATAAAATTCACATTTTTATTGTAAGTAAGAATTAATAAATATTCATGTGTTGAATAAAGTACATATTCATGTGTTGAATAAAATATATATTCATGTATTGAAGAAAATATTCATTTGTTGAATAGAATAACGAAGTTATTGAAATATTTAAAGCCGAGTTGATTAGACTTGCGCCATTTTGATGCGAACGATATTTATATCGATTATATTTGTTTTTATAATAAATATAGAAAAGGAAGTGATTTCAAAATCTAATATTTTGAAAATATTATCATTTATATATTAACGATATGGAATATTCAATTTTGATTTAAAATTGAATATGAAGTTGAAATCTTTTTTAAAACGAATTTAAATGATTTGTAAAATACGTTTAGAATTGAAATCGATTAAATAAATATAATATATATTATATATATTAAACGGCCTGAATATAACGCGTAGCGCCGTGGCAGTTTGCGAATTTCGACCATTGACTTCGAATTGACGTTACGGGAGATCCGACCGTCGGATTCTCCTAAAACCAGAACTGTTGGGTTCGTATCAAAAACAGCTTTCCAATCAGTATTAGATATTTGAAATCTAACGGTTGGATTTGGAATTATGTCCAAATCAAATTTGGGAAAGGTCGTTGTAAGTGCAGTTCGACGACCGTTATTGGAAATCGACTGTACGAGCCTTGATAAAATTATTAAAAATATCAATAATTTGTGTAAAATCAAAATAAATGATTTAGAAAGAATTGGGGTGAAAAATCCCATATTTAAAAAGGATAAAAATATATTTTTGTTGAAATGAACTAGTTATGAACAAGAATTATAATCCAATGTTTTTGAATAAATAAATTGGATTGGAAGTGGTTTTAAAAATAATCAGAATTTCCAATATACGAATTGGAATGGATTTGAATCGAAATTATCTTCGGAATATTTCGATGTTGGATTTCATGATTGTACATATATGGTTGTGGAAATTTGAAAGATATATTTATATCGTTATTTCTAATATGATATTTGTCGGTTTCAGAATTTTATATTGAATATAAGCCGATATATTTTCTATTCAGAGCCTTGTATTTAATATCAAATGGGATTTTGGGTTCGTCGTGAATGGTGTCTTAAATAACACTATTCTTGAACCCAGTTTAGAAAAGAATAAATCTTTTCATTAAGATTTTGTGAAATTGTCTAGTTAATTAGTATTTAATTGGAATTGAATTTAAATTGGTTTTTGGGGTTTATCGTGAGCGGTGTTTTGAATAACACCTGTTCTTTAACCCGTTTAACAATGGAAAGTGATTTTGGGTTTATCGTGAATCGTGTTTTAGATGACATTGGTTCTTTAACCCAGTTAAAGACAGGATATTGATTTTTGGGAAGATTAAAACTAAGTGGAGTTTTAATTAATCTTTAATTAGATTTAGGCAATCGAGAATGGAGTATCACCAGTTTTGCTCTAAGCGATAGTTAAATCTTTAATGAGTTTTGAACGTGAAATGGTAATTAATATTTACCGATAACACCGTGGTGTTAGATATGGAGTATTACCAGTTTTGCTCCATGGGATGAATAGGTTGGGATTGGGAAACAAACTAAATGATCACTTCGGTGTGGTTCGCTAATCCTGACTAGTTTGGAAAACCTTAACATGGTTTGAAATGATATCCAAAGGAAGATTAAAGAATAAATTTAGAAGAATTTATCTTCGATAAAATTAATGCGAACCTTACCTTAAGAATGTGAATATTTGAATAAAAGAATATTCTGAATTGGAATGAGGCGTATGTTGTGTTCGTGTAATACTTGTTTATTATATACACGGGTTATTCGGAAAGGCCGGGTTTATACCCATTCTGAATAACCGATTGGATGATAAGTCGAAGATGAAGATGGTGGTTGAAGACCAGAGGTCTTCTCCGGTCTTTACGTCGTTTGGATGATTATTGATGATCTTGATTGGGCTGTACACCCAAGAGGAGGGAATCAGTTGGTGATCGTCCAGACGTACTTGGAGAACGATGGATATGCGAGGAATAAAGTTCCTCGATTTCATTAAGACCCAGAACGAACTTGTAAATGGACTGTGTGTCTGACATTGGATTTTATTCTGTGTGGTTGATTTCTATTAAATATATATCTGTTTTGCGGCGGAGAATTTATTCTCTTGCTTAACGCCCTTCTCAGAGACGTACGAGCTTAGAGGTTATATATCGATAGATATCAGTCGCATAGCATGAATTTCCTGTGTAGCATGCCTATGTGGCAAATGATCAAGGCTTTTGTTGAAAATCAAAGTCATGTGGTTGATGATCAAAGCACGGCCAATGTGGCACAGCTTTGTGTATAGCGTTAATTCGCGAGCCTCACACCTCGGTATGAGTCAAAAATAGGATAGTGACTACAGGGAGAGCACGACGTTTCTTTCTAGCTATGGATGATGTCAGTGACCTACCAGCCCTGACATTTATATACTTTTTACCTGTGTGGTTGTTAGATGCGAGGCACCTTGGATATAGGTCTAATTGGACTGGGAAATGTGTGTTTAGGAATAACTAATCCACAAAAGTTAGAGAGGACAGGCCCTGAAGATCCAGGATCGCTATGTGTGGTGCTAAGACATTTGTTAGAGTGTCTCGAACGGAAAGGAGCTTGCCCCTTGCCTCAACTCATGATGGAATCCAATTTCCAATATGTGATAATTTAGTTTTATTTGTAGAACCTAGTATGGCGACATAGTAGATGGTAGCTATGCCGTCTATGATTGATACTTATGATTGAAATTGTTTTGATAATATACACTTATAGTAATATCAAAATAATCTGTTTTTAAATGTATCAAACATTCTTTGGCTATTATAAGGTAAAACCATATCCTCTGGCTTGCGTTGCATTGTGTGATGGGACATGGGTCTTATAATAGCTTCATTTTTCTTTATTTAGCATTGCGTTGTTTGTTTTATGCGCTGGTATTCTTGGGAGGAAATCCGTTCCGTGTTATACGGCGTGGTCAATTGATTTACCTAACTTTGAAAATAAAGATTAATAACTACTTTTAGTTCTCACACCAGCCACATGACTGACCTTGAGTTTATTGTTTTAACCTAAACTCTGGGTGCCCCTATTTTCCACACGGGCAGCTAGTAGTTTTGGTTTTGCAGATTTACATTCACAGGGTCCTGGTTTATAGCTGAAGTGATATTCGAAAAGCTCTGTATCCATGTATTTCTTTCAGTTGTATGTTGTATTATTTTTCCGCTGCAATGTATTTAAATGTAATTTAAACCTCTGACATTTGTTAAATGTGTAATATTTATTCATCCTCTGTGGTATTCTTGTACTCTGATGGAATTGTTGTAATAAGCAATGAAATGTTCTTCTAATTTAAATTTTTTATTTTGGCAATTTTAGCTAATTTTGAGTATAAAAATGAATTATTTTGAATAATAATGACGAGAAATTTATTTTGAATAGAATTAGAATGTATATATTTATCTGAATTGTCGTTAGAATATAAATATTTATTTTTAATTATAAAAGGAACTGAAAATGGCGCGGTAGCTTGAAAATTCGATTTCAAATTTCAAATGAATGTACAAGATTCAAAATAAACCGGATTATAGCGAAACCAAAAATATTAGAATCTACTTGAAAATATCTTTCCAACGAATCCAAAAAATCAAAATTTCATAGCGGGAATCAAAAGTTACGTCCAGTTGAAAATTCAGAATAGTCGCTATGGAATTCTGGCTCTTAAAAATGGGAAGTTTGCAAACGACCTCGGTTTTCGACGAAACCACTTTTGTTGGATCTGGGATGTCTAGTTATTGCTAGATTCCAAATTCATAATTTTTCGAGTCAATATGTGAGCGTGGCGAAGTAAAACGTGTTTTGACAGTTTTAGTCAATTTCTATCGACCAAAAAATGGCCATTTCTCAAACAGTCTCAGAATTTAACGAAATTAGTTTTGTTACAACTGTATCATCATTATGAAGTTAGAAAATATTTTTTGGGAATTTTTAAAGTTCGTATATGGCCCCGGTAAATTGAAATGTATGTTTAAAATTGAATATACTGATTTATCTTTTGATTTTGATGGAAACTGATCGAAACAGTCGAATTAGCGTATCGGGCACAACCCATTGTGTTCGAAATGGGGGTAATTAGCTAGGGGCGATAGTCGTTGGGTTTCGTTTGGAGTTCGTAGTATTAAACAAGTAATTTAAGAATTAATTTAATAAAATATTAATATATAAAAACTATAAAAGGCCTAAACCCTAATTTCTCTTTGGCAATTCTGAGCCGCCACCACTCAGTAAAATACGGCCGATTTCTTACCTCCAATCTCCACCACTTTCTCCTTATCTAAGTACCAATCCGAATGGTTTTCAATATGAAAACGGCTGAGATCGGTTTTAACATGGAGGATTTCTCGATGCGTGGGCTAAAAGGAAGTGTTTTTGGGTGCGTTTTTCGAGATGGGGAGGGGGCCGAGTTCAACCGTAGGCCAGGCGCTAGGAGGCAGCGCTGCGGGGGATCCGGTGGTGGTCCTTGATCATGTGATGGTGGCTTTGGTTGAGGTGCGCAGGCAGTTTGAGAGGGGACCATGGGTTTAGAGGTAGCGAAGGTTTCACGAGGAAGAAGATTAAGGAGCGGCCAAATCCTTTATTAAGGTTAATTAAAAAGAATTAGATTAATTTAATTATAGTCATTAATTTATTAATGTAATTAAAGTTAAAAATGCTCATATCTTATTCAATACTTGTCTGAATGCAGTGATTTCAGTTGCGTTGCACTCGCATCAACGAACACTACATTACAGAACAGAACAGAAACCGGAGCAGTTGGAAATTTTCATTGAATTGAACATCTAGTTTAATTCAGTTAAAATAATCGTTATACAACGATTTCAGTACCGACCAATGTGAGAATTCTCTCACTATAATTATTTCTGTACAGTCATTTATTTTATAACTGCATATATGAACTGCTTCCGTCGTCCACAGACCATGGACGACTTGTTTGATTGTATGTTGTTGTAAAAATTGATCGGAACGTGAAATGAAATAAATTATATATATGTGTGTGTGATGTAAAAATAATAAATATATATACGATGTGAATTGAAATTGAAATTCGAATTGAAATTGAAATAGAATTGAAATTCGAATTAAATTGAAATTGAATTGAAATAGAATTGAAATTCGAATTGAAATAGAATTGAAATTCGAATTGAAATTGAAATAGGATTGAAATTCGAATTGAAATAGAATTGAAATTCGAATTGAAATTGAAATAGAATTGAAATTCGAATTAAATTGAAATAGAATTGAAATTCGAATTGAAATTGAAATAGAATTGAAATTCGAATGAAATTGAAATGAATTTGAAATTAGAATTGAAATTAAAATAGAACTGAAATTCGAATTAAATTGAAATGAATTTGAAATTCGAATTGATATGAATTTGGAATTCTAATTGAATTGAAATGAATGTAAAACGATTTATAAAATTCGTTTTAAAGGGAAATCGACGAAATATATATAATATATATTATATATATAATGGCCTGAATAGAACGCATCGCGCTGCGGTAGTTCGCGAATTTCGACCATTGACTTCGAATGGACATTACGGGAGATCCGACCGTCGGATTCTCCAAAAACTAGAACCATTAGGTTCGTATCGAAAAGAGCTTTTGTAACAACCCGGAATTTTGGGGCTAATTTAAAATTTTTATTTTAGAAATTTTAATGGATTTTGAATGCTTAAAATTATATTTTTTAAATAATAACGACTAATTTTTTTATTTTAATTGGAGTTAAAACGAATAAATTTAATTATAAAAGGAGTTTGAAACGGCGCGGCAGTTCGAAAATTTGGTTTCAAACTTTAACTGAATGTACAGGATTCAAAATAGATCAGAATTGAGCGAAACCAGAAATATTTAAATCTGTTTAACCATATCTTTCTAACAAATATAAGAAACTGAGATTTCGCTTTAAAAATAGAATGTTTTATCCAGTTTAAAATTTAGAAAAGTCACTGTAGAATTTATATATATTTTAATATAATATATGGCCCTTAAAAATAGCCATTTTGCAAACGATCTCGGTTTTCGACGAAACCACTTTTGTTGGAACCGGAATGTCAAATTATTATTAAGTTTAATTTTCTAGAAATTTTCAAACTAATATGTGAGCGTGGCAAAAGAAAATGTGTTTTGTCAATTTTAGTTAAATTTAATCGACTTGAAAATGGTCATATTTCAAACAGTATCAGAATTTGACGAAATTAGTTTTGTTAGGACTGTATCATCAAAACATAACTAGAAATATATTTTTTGTAATTTTTAGAGGTCGTATGTGGCCCCGGTGAATTTAAATATACGATTGAATTAATTAAATAAACGATTTAAATATTAAATTAAATAAAATAGGCCATAGATGTTCGTTTGAGCTGATGGGATATGGTTCATTGGATCCGGAACGGGGGTTATTAGCTAGGAATGTTTGTCGTTGGACCTAAATTGGAGTTAGTGGCTAAACGGGCCTTAAGGGTTAAATTAAATAATATTATAATATAAATAAGGACAAAAACACATAACCCTAATTTACAGAAATGATGGCCATGGTACACCGATCTAAATTCCCTATTATCCTCAAATCCATGGCGAATTAATCCTAATTTTCATGGGAAATGTAAGGACCCGTTACTTCCCCGTGAAGGAAAGAGCGGATACTTTGAGAACAACACACAAATGAACGCAGACGGAAGAACATTTCATTGTATATTACAACAATTCCATCAGATACAAGAATATACAGAGTATAAATGAATAAATTACATTCGATGAATATCAAAAATTACAATAAATACATAGCAGCAGAAAAATATACAAAACACAACTGAAAGTGATACACGGATACAGAGCTTTCCGAGCATCGTTTCAGCTGTAAATCAGGATCCTGTGAATATAAATCTGCAAAACCGAAACTACTAGCTGCCCGTGCGGAAAATAGGGGCACCCAGTGTTTAGGTTAAAATAATAAACTCCAGGTCAGTCATGTGACTGGTGTGAGAACTAAAACAGTTATTTAAAAACTTGACTTTAAAAGAGAGTAATTCAAGGGACCACGCCGTATAACACGGAACAGGTTTCCTCCCAAGAATACCAGTGCATATCAATAAACAACACAATGCTTTTTCGAAAAATGAAGCTATTATAAGACCCAGGTCCCATCATACAATGCAACGCAAGCCGAAGGATAGGGTTTTCCCTTATAATAGCCAAACATGCTTGGTACGTTTAAAACAAATCATTTGATACTATAATAAGTGTATAGTGTCAAAACAATTTCAATCATAAATATCAATCATAGGCGGCATGAGTACCATCTATCATGTCGCCATACTAGTTCTACAATTAAAACCGCAATACACGTATTGGAAATTGGATTTTCGTCATGAGTCGAGGCAAGGGGCAAGCTCCTCTCCGCGTTCGAGACACTCTAGCAAATGTCTCAGGACTACACACTCTGGGCAATCCTGGATGCTTCACGGCTGGTCCTCACTTACGTTAGATGATTAATTATGCCTGAACACACGTTTCCCAGTCCTTACAGACCTATAATCGAGGCGCCTCATTCCAACAACCACAAAGGTGAAAAGTATATAAATGTCAGGGTTGGTAAGTCACTGACACCACCAAAGCTAGAAAGAAACGTCGTGCTCTCCCTGCAGTCCGTATCCCGTTTTTAACTCATACCGAGGTGTGAGGCTCGCGAATTCACGTTATACACAAAGCTGCCACGTAGGCCGTGCTTTGATCATCAACCACAAACTTTGCTTTTCAACAGAAGCCTTGATTTATGCAACTCAGCGTGCCACACAGGCAATTCATGCCATGCGATTGATATCTATCGATATATAACCTCTAAGCTCGTACGTCTCAGAGAAGGGCGTTAAGCAAGAGAATAAATTCTCCGCCGCCAAACAGATATATATTTAACAGAAATCAATCAACACAGAATAAAATCCAATGTCAGACACACAATCCATTTACAAGTTCGTTCTGGGTCTGAACGAAACCGGAGGCACTTTCCTCGCATATCCATCCATCTCCAAGTACGTCTGGACGACCACCGACTATTTCCATCCTCTTGGGTGTACAGCCCAATCAGGATCGTCAGTAATTACCCAAACGATGTGAAGACTTTCGGTCTTCGACCACCGTCTTCATCTTCGACTTATCGTCGAATCGGTTATTCAGAATGGGTATAAACCCGGCCTTTCCGAACAACCCGCGTATATTAAAAACGAATGTTACACAAACTCAACATACGCCTCATTCCAATTCAGAATATTCTTTTACTCACCAAATCACATTCTTAGGGAAAGGTTCCCATTAATTTTATCCAAGATAAATTCTTTAAAATTTATCCTTTAATCTTCCTTTGGATGTCATTTCAAACCAAATTATGGTTTTCTAAACTAGTCGAGATTAGCGAACCACACCGAAGTAATTATTTCTTTTATTTCCCAATCCCAACCTATTCATCCCATGAAGCAAAACTGGTAATACTCCATATCTAACACCATGGTGTTATCGGTAAAATTAATTACCATTTCACGTTCAAATCTAATTAAAGATTTAACTATCGCTTTGGAGCAAAACTGGTGATACTCCATTCTCTCTCAATTTCTAAATTTGATAATTTAGATTATCTATTCACATTTCAATCTAATTGCAGATTCATTAAAACTCCTTTTATTGGGTTAAAGAACTAATGTCTTTTCAAAACACAGTTCACGACAAACCCAAATTACATTCTATTTATTATCGGGTTAAAGAACAAATGTTATTTAAAACACCGTTCACGATAAACCCACAAATCAATTCTGTTTAAAACCCATTTCAAATCCAGTTTATTTATTTAAAAATAAACGGGTTTAATTTTAGTTCAAAACTAGTTCATTTCGATAAAAACCAATTTTTACCTTTTCAAATATGGAGTTTTTCATCTCAATTTTTCTCAAATCAATTCTTATGATTTTACACAAATTATTACTATTTTTAATAATTTTATCAAAGTCCGTACAGTCGATTTCCATCAACGGCCATCGAACTGCACTTACCGCGACCTTTTCTGATTTTGATTTGGACGTATCTCCAAATCCAACCGTTAGATTTCAAATTTCTAATATTTGTTAGAAAGCTCTTTTCGGTACGAACCCAATGGTTCTGGTTTTAGGAGAATCCGATGGTCGGATCTCCCGTAATGTCCATTTGAAATAAATGGTCGAAATTCACGAACTGCCGCAGCGCGGCGCGTTCTATTCAGGCCATTATATTATATATATATATAATATATATAATATATATTTCGTCGATTTCTATTTAAAACGAATTTTATAAATAGCTTTAAATTCGTTTCAAAAACATTTTCAACTTCCATTTCAATTCAAATCAAAATTGAATTTTTCCTTATAAATTCGTTTTAAAATTCATTTCTATTCAATTCAAAATTTTAATTCAATTTGAATTCGTTTTCATTTCTCTTTGATTTCAATTCACATCAATTTTTAATTCGATTCGAATTCATTTTCTTTTCAATTCAATTCAATTCGATTTCTATTCAATTCAATTCAATTTCGTTTTCTATTCGATTCAATTCAAATTGGTTTTCTATTCGATTCAATTTAAATTGGTTTTCTATTCTTTTCAATTCAAATTGGTTTTCTATTCGATTCAATTCAAATTGGTTTTCGATTCGATTCAAATTGGTTTTGTATTCGATTCAATTCAAATTGGTTTTCTATTCGATTCAATTCAAATTCGTTTTCTATTCGATTCAATTCAAATTCGTTTTCTATTCAAATCAAATTCATTATATATTCAATTGAAATCAAATTCATTTCAAAATATTGGATTTCGAAATCACTTTTCAATATTCAATTTAAAATGAATAAAATCGATATAAATATCGTTCTCGTCAAAATGGCGTCAATCTAATCAACACGGCTTCATATATTTCTATTTTCAAATATTCTATTTCAAATATTTCTATTTCAAATATTTCCTTTTCAAATATTTCTATTTCAAATATTTCTTTTTCAAATATTTCGTTCAACACATGACTAATCTCAACGGATGAGTACTGTCAACACATGAACCTTTATATTATATTGATAAAGATGTAAATTTTATTATTAAAATATTTCGTTCAACACATGACTAATCTCAACGGATGAGTATTGTCAACACATGTACCTTTATATTATAATATTCTTTATTTTCTAAATTGGAATGAGGCCCAATCAATCAACATATAATGTTAATTATATGGATTTTCATATATCACACGTATATAATAGCATTGAAAAATAATCAACCATCAACCAAAGTGCACTACACTGTATAAGCATCAAATATAGATATCTAACGCTTATAACAGCCTGTCAATAAATCGACCGACATATTTAATCAATCAGGATGAGTGAACTTCAAATTTCATCCCAACACCCGTGTGGAGTTTCAAACAATTAAACACATATTTTATTTGTGCAGTTGGGCGATGTGTAAAATTTATCGTCCCAATCAATGTCATTCGAATAGGTGTACATAAACAAACCGTCCGGTTTGTAAATGAATATTTATTTATTCACATTCACGTTAAAAATTATATTTTTAACGATAAAATATTTTATTTTAACATATGAATTTCTATTCAGTTCATTCTTTAAATAAAATGATATTTTTATTTTAGAAAATTACGGCGGCATAACGACACGATACTAGAAACGGGACGAGGCCTAGCCTTATCCCCGGTCTAGTGAAGGCCCACGCTATTCACACATCAATCAAATCCATTCATTTCACCAAACAATTCAATTCAAACCAAATAATCTAACCAACTACACAACCAAACAAACAAGTCAATGGTCCATGGACGATTGTGTCGGGTGCTACTAAACACCGTCTGCATCCTAGTATATATATATATAACTAGAAAAAGAAATTAAAGAGTGAGAAATTCTCACCGATAGCTATCCAATACCACGAATCTTCATTTATAGAAATCTTCATCCTTCTCGCCTTTTTGTCATCTTCGTTGCCCGTAGCCACTACATATGTAAAATCGAATTTTTACTTCGCTATTCAATGTATAAAAATCGAATTTTTACTTCGCTATTCAATATATAAAAATCGAATTTTTACTTCGCTATTCAATATATAAAAATCGAATTTTTACTTCGCTATTCAATATATAAAAATCGAATTTTTACTTCGCTATGCAATATATAAAAATCGAATTTTTACTTTGCTATTCAATATATAAAAATCGAATTTTTACTTCGCTATTCAATATATAAAAATCGAATTTTTACATTGTTATTCAATATATAAAAATCAAATTTTTACTTCGCTATTCAATATATAAAAATCGAATTTTTACTTCGCTTCGCTATTCAATATATAAAAATCGATTTTTTTACTTCGCTATTCAATATATAAAAATCGAATTTTTATAATCACGCTATATGGATAAAAATTCTATTTTTACGTTGCTACTATATAGATAGAAATTATATT
Source organism: Allium sativum (assembly GCA_030737875.1). Taxonomy (NCBI): domain Eukaryota; kingdom Viridiplantae; phylum Streptophyta; class Magnoliopsida; order Asparagales; family Amaryllidaceae; genus Allium; species Allium sativum. The sequence goes on from CM060921.1 coordinate 286,392,762, forward strand.
TTTACCTCGCTATTCTCTATATAAAGATTTCGCCTTTTCAAATATATCATTATAAAAATCACATTTTTATTTTGCTACACATATAAAGATGACATTTCTAATATTCCTATCATGTAAAAATTATATTTTTACATCTTCTATATACTAAAGATTATATTTTTAATACTTTAAAAATATAAAAATCATATTTTTCTATGCTATACGAATATATAAATGCTAATTCACATAAACAAACTGATTTTATAAATAAAAATAAAATTAAAACTTACAGATTTTGGTCGAAGGGGGGGCTGTGCTTTTTCGTCGGAGGTCAAGGAGGTGGAAGGGAGGGCGGAGGTCAGGCGAAGGGGGGGGGGGCTGTCACGGTTGCGCGCAGGGGGGTCTTCGCGGTTGCGCGCAAGGGGGGGGGGGGTTCGCGGTTGCGCGCAAGGGGGGGGTCTTCGATCTGACGAGGAGGGGGGGTCTCTTCGAGGTGGCGGCGGTTTGGGGGGGGGGGGGGCGACGCTCCTCTCCTTTTTTTCTCTTTTTTTCTCTGTAGAATGATTTTGAATGGGGGGGGGGGGGCAGAAGTATAAGGGGAAGAGAGGGTTAAATTTTTTTATTTTATTATGGAAAAGTTGACTTTTACATACGAACTCGAAACGAGGCCCACCGCCTGTCGTCCATAGCGTTCTACCCCCATTCCGAACACAATGGGATATGTATCGTAAGCTAATTCGATCGTTTCGATCGGTTTTCGTCAAAATCAACATATAACTCTATTTATTGAATTTGAACGCGCATTTCAATTTACCGGGGTCACAGACGAACTCTATAAATTCCCGAAAAATATTTTCTAGCTTCGTATTGACGATACGGTCCTAACAAAACTAGTTTCGACAAATTCTGAGACCGTTGGAAAAATGGCCATTTTCTAGTCGATTAAAATCAACTGAAACTGGTCAAACGCGTTTTCCTTTGCCACGCTCACATATTGATTCGAAAAATTATAAAATTTGGAATCTAGCAATAATTTGACATCACGGACCCAACAAAAGTGGTTTCGTCGAAATCCGAGGTTGTTTGCAAAATGTCTATTTTTAAGGGCCTGAATTCTATAGCGACTATTTAGAATTTTCAACTGGACGTATCTTTTGATTCCCGCATGAAATTTCGATTTTTCAGATTCGTTGGAAAGATATTCTAAAATAGATCCTAATGTTTTTGGTTTCACTAAAATCCGGATTGTTTTGCACCCGGTACGTTCAATTGAAGTTTGAAATCGAATTATCGAACTACCACGCCATTTTCAATTCCTTTTATAATTATATATAAATATTTATATTCTAACGACGGCGTATATAATATATACATTCGAATTATATTCAAAATAAATTTCTCGTCGTTATTATTTAAAATAATTCTTTTTAAATGTTCAAAATTCGCTAAAATTGCCAAAATAAAATTTTTTAACTGGCTCAGAATTTCCTGGTTATTACAATCTCCCCCACTTAAAACTTTTTGTCCCCGAAAAGGAACGAAGTCGAAAGTGGTTTGATTAATCAACTCTACGTTCGATCTGGCTTCTATTCTCCAACCTTTCTGTTTCTGAGAATTTTCAAATTTTCAAAAATTAGGCTAATACCCTAAATTTTCGAAAAATTTCGCCATAACCTCCCCTGCACCGGAAGCCACGGGAAAATCCCGAAATTGCCATATAGGCCTTCTGATCTCAAAAAGAAAAAGAAAAGGCCAAGCGGCTAGCCAATAGGATCATAAAATCATCATCACCCAAACAAAACAGTAAATTGTAGTAAACATGTACCTATTTGTCGGGCAAACAAATTTTATTCTCTGCTCTAGCCTCCTTGCTATGACCTATTCAATGTAAGTACATGTATATGCAAGCAAATGCGACCAATTTTCAATACAGTCCAATAGTTGATGCAATTAGGCTAAATGGTTCAAAATTATTAAACAAATAAACAAACAACACAAACATCAATCAATTAGTGAATTTAACGTTTAAAATCCATAATTTTGATATATATACTGAAAATCTTGTTTTGGTGCCAATTCACAACAAAGTGTTCTAGCTATATTAGTTTTGGTTCTCACACCAGTCTAATGGAAATATATAGATATCATACCTTCGAAACACGAAATAATTACTGATGATGACGCGTCAATCATCAGAATCAGGCCCGTGCGACTAGAGTGTGATTCTATATCTATCTAATATATTAAAACTTCGAATATACGTTCATGACGCGTATATACAAAATCTTTATATATTGGATTGTCCAAATTCAAAATAAATAAATATTCAAATACGTATAAAACGATTGAAATTTTCAAAACAAAATTGTTTTCATTTGAAAAATATACTCTTCACACTCGTTCTAGGATACCACTGATCCTATCTCTAACGAGTCATTCTAATTGGATATTACTAATCCAATATCTGATGAATTCTTTCGTATGGTTTTAACGTGTCATGTTCTCGAGCTCTGTAAACCAAAGCTCTGATACCACTGTAAGGACCCGTTACTTCCCCGTGAAGGAAAGAGCGGATACTTTAAGAACAACACACAAATGAACGCAGACGGAAGAACATTTCATTGTATATTACAACAATTCCATCAGATACAAGAATATACAGAGTATAAATGAATAAATTACATTCGATGAATATCAAAAATTACAATAAATACATAGCAGCAGAAAAATATAAAAAACACAACTGAAAGTGATACACGGATACAGAGCTTTCCGAGCATCGTTTCAGCTGTAAATCAGGATCCTGTGAATATAAATCTGCAAAACCGAAACTACAAGCTGCCCGTGCGGAAAATAGGGGCACCCAGAGTTTAGGTTAAAACAATAAACTCCAGGTCAGTCATGTGACTGGTGTGAGAACTAAAACAGTTATTTAAAAACTTGACTTTAAAAGAGAGTAATTCAAGGGACCACGCCGTATAACACGGAACAGGTTTCCTCCCAAGAATACCAGTGCATATCAATAAACAACGCAATGCTTTTTCGAAAAATGAAGCTATTATAAGACCCAGGTCCCATCATACAACGCAACGCAAGCCGGAGGATAGGGTTTTCCCTTATAATATCCAAACATGCTTGGTACGTTTAAAACAAATCATTTGATACTATAATAAGTGTATAGTGTCAAAACAATTTCAATCATAAATATCAATCATAGGCGGCATGAGTACCATCTATCATGTCGCCATACTAGTTCTACAATTAAAATCGCAATACACGTATTGGAAATTGGATTTCCGTCATGAGTCGAGGCAAGGGGCAAGCTCCTCTCCGCGTTCGAGACACTCTAGCAAATGTCTCAGGACTACACACTCTGGGCAATCCTGGATGCTTCACGGCCGGTCCTCACTTACGTTAGATGATTAATTATGCCTGAACACACGTTTCCCGGTCCTTACAGACCTATAATCGAGGTGCCTCATTCCAACAAACACAAAGGTGAAAAGTATATAAATGTCAGGGTTGGTAAATCACTGACACCACCAAAGCTAGAAAGAAACGTCGTGCTCTCCCTGCAGTCCGTATCCCATATTTAACTCATACCGAGGTGTGAGGCTCGCTAATTCACATTATACACAAAGCTGCCACGTAGGCCGTGCTTTGATCATCAACCACAAACTTTGCTTTTCAACAGAAGCCTTGATTTATGCAACTCAGCGTGCCACACAGGCAATTCATGCCATGCGATTGATATCTATCGATATATAACCTCTAAGCTCGTACGTCTCAGAGAAGGGCGTTAAGCAAGAGAATAAATTCTCCGCCGCCAAACAGATATATATTTAACAGAAATCAATCAACACAGAATAAAATCCAATGTCAGACACACAATCCATTTACAAGTTCGTTCTGGGTCTGAACGAAACCGGAGGCACTTTCCTCGCATATCCATCCATCTCCAAGTACGTCTGGACGACCACCGACTATTTCCATCCTCTTGGGTGTACAGCCCAATCAGGATCGTCAGTAATTACCCAAACGATGTGAAGACTTTCGGTCTTCGACCACCGTCTTCATCTTCGACTTATCGTCGAATCGGTTATTCAGAATGGGTATAAACCCGGCCTTTCCGAACAACCCGCGTATATTAAAAACGAATGTTACACAAACTCAACATACGCCTCATTCCAATTCAGAATATTCTTTTACTCACCAAATCACATTCTTAGGGAAAGGTTCCCATTAATTTTATCCAAGATAAATTCTTTAAAATTTATCCTTTAATCTTCCTTTGGATGTCATTTCAAACCAAATTATGGTTTTCTAAACTAGTCGAGATTAGCGAACCACACCGAAGTAATTATTTCTTTTATTTCCCAATCCCAACCTATTCATCCCATGAAGCAAAACTGGTATGAGGGTTAAAGAACTAATGTCTTTTCAAAACACAGTTCACGACAAACCCAAATTACATTCTATTTATTATCGGGTTAAAGAACAAATGTTATTTAAAACACCGTTCACGATAAACCCACAAATCAATTCTGTTTAAAACCCATTTCAAATCCAGTTTATTTATTTAAAAATAAACGGGTTTAATTTTAGTTCAAAACTAGTTCATTTCGATACAAACCAATTTTTACCTTTTCAAATATGGAGTTTTTCATCTCAGTTTTTCTCAAATCAATTCTTATGATTTTACACAAATTATTACTATTTTTAATAATTTTATCAAAGTCCGTACAGTCGATTTCCATCAACGGCCATCGAACTGCACTTACAACGACATTTTCTGAATTTGATTTGGACGTATCTCCAAATCCAACCGTTAGATTTCAAATTTCTAATATTCATTAGAAAGCTCTTTTCGGTATGAACCCAACGGTTCCGGTTTTAGGAGAATCCGACGGTCGGATCTCCCGTAATGTCCGTTTGAATAAAACGGTCGAAATTCACGAACTACCGCGGCGCGGTGCGTTCTATTCAGGCCATTATATTATATATATAATATATATTTCGTCGATTTCTATTTAAAATGAATTTTATAAATAGCTTTAAATTCGTTTCAAAAACATTTTCAACTTCCATTTCAATTCAAATCAAAATTGAATTTTTCCTTATAAATTCGTTTTAAAATTCATTTCTATTCAATTCAAATTTTAATTCAATTTGAATTCGTTTTCATTTCTATTTGATTTCAATTCACATCGATTTTTAATTCGATTCGAATTCATTTTTTTTTCAATTCAATTCAATTCGATTTCTATTCAATTCAATTCAAATTCGTTTTCTATTCGATTCAATTCAAATTGGTTTTCTATTCGATTCAATTCAAATTGGTTTCAAATTGGTTTTCTATTCGATTCAATTCAAATTGGTTTTCTATTCGATTCAATTCAAATTGGTTTTCTATTCGATTCAATTCAAATTCGTTTTCTATTCGATTCAATTCAAATTCGTTTTCTATTCAAATCAAATTCATTATATATTCAATTGAAATCAAATTCATTTCAAAATATTCGATTTCGAAATCACTTTTCAATATTCACTTTAAAATGAATAAAATCGATATAAATATCTTTCACGTCAAAATGGCGTCAATCTAATCAACACGGCTTCATATATTTCTATTTTCAAATATTCTATTTCAAATATTTCTATTTCAAATATTTCCTTTTCAAATATTTCTATTTCAAATATTTCTTTTTCAAATATTTCGTTCAACACATGACTAATCTCAACGGATGAGTACTGTCAACACATGAACCTTTATATTATATTGATAAAGATGTAAATTTTATTATTAAAATATTTCGTTCAACACATGACTAATCTCAACGGATGAGTATTGTCAACACATGTACCTTTATATTATAATATTCTTTATTTTCTAAATTGGAATGAGGCCCAATCAATCAACATATAATGTTAATTATATGGATTTTCATATATCACACGTATATAATAGCATTGAAAAATAATCAACCATCAACCAAAGTGCACTACACTGTATAAGCATCAAATATAGATATCTAACGCTTATAACAGCCTGTCAATCAATCGATCGACATATTTAATCAATCAGGATGAGTGAACATCAAATTTCATCCTAACACCCGTGTGGGGTTTCAAACAATCAAACACATATTTTATTTGTGCAGTTGGGCGATGTGTAAAATTTATCGTCCCAATCAATGTCATTCAAATAGGTGTACATAAACAAACCGTCCGGTTTGTAAATGAATATTTATTTATTCCCATTCACATTAAAAATTATATTTTTAACGATAAAATATTTTATTTTAACATATGAATTTATATTCAGTTCATTCTTTAAATAAAATGATATTTTTATTTTAGAAAATTTCGGCGGCATAACGGCACGGTACTAGAAACGGGACGAGGCCTAGCCTTATCCCCGGTCTAGTGAAGGCCCACGCCATTCACACATCAATCAAATCCATTCATTTCACCAAACAATTCAATTCAAACCAAATAATCTAACCAACTACACAACCAAACAAACAAGTCCATGGTCTGTGGACGATTGTGTCGGGTGCTACTAAACACCGTCTGCATCCTAGTATATATATATATAACTAGAAAAAGAAATTAAAGAGTGAGAAATTCTCACCGATAGCTATCCAATACCACGACTCTTCATTTATAGAAATCTTCATCCTTCTCGCCTTTTTGTCATCTTCGTTGCCCGTAGCCACTACATATGTAAAATCGAATTTTTACTTCGCTATTCAATATAGAAAAATCGAATTTTTACTTCGCTATTCAATATATAAAAATCGAATTTTTACTTTGCTATTCAATATATAAAAATCGAATTTTTACTTTGCTATTCAATATATAAAAATCGAATTTTTACTTCGCTATTCAATATAAAAAAATCGAATTTTTACTTTGCTATTCAATATATAAAAATCGAATTTTTACTTCGCTATTCAATTTATAAAAATCGAATTTTTACTTCGCTATTCAATATATAAAAATCGAATTTTTACTTCGCTATTCAATATATAAAAATCGAATTTTTACTTCGCTATTCAATATATAAAAATCGAATTTTTATAATCACGCTATATGGATAAAAATTCTATTTTTACATTGCTACTATATAGATAAAAATTATATTTTTACCTCGCTATTCTCTATATAAAGATTTCGCCTTTTCAAATATATCATTTTAAAAATCAAAATTTTATTTTGCTACACATATAAAGATGATATTTCTAATATTCCTATCATGTAAAAATTATAATTTTACATCTTCTATATAGTAAAGATTATATTTTTAATACTTTAAAAATATAAAAATCATATTTTTCTATGCTATACGAATATATAAATGCTAATTCACATAAAAAAACTGATTTTATAAATAAAAATAAAATTAAAACTTACGGATTTTGGTCGAAGGGGGGGGGGGCTGTGCTTTTTCGTCGGAGGTCAAGGAGGTGGAAGGGAGGGCGGAGGTCAGGCGAAGGTGGGGGGGCTGTCGCGGTTGCGCGCTTGGGGGTCTTCGCGGTTGCGTGCAAGGGGGGGGGGGGTTTCGCGGTTGCGCGCAAGGGGGGGGGTCTTCGATCTAACGAGGAGGGGGGGGGGGAGTCTCTTCGAGGTGGCGGCGGTTTAGGGGGGCGACGCTCCTCTCCTTTATTTTCTCTTTTTTTTTCTCTGTAGAATGATTTTGAATGGGGGGGCCTAAAAGTATAAGGGGAAGAGAGGGTTAAATTTTTTTTATTTAATTATTTTATTATGGAAAAGTTGACTTTTACATATGAAACACCCCACCTCCGTTAGGGTCACTCTAAAAGGGAATGCCCTAATTTTGGTGGAGGTTTATAAGTACAAGTCACAGATATACAAGACAGATATAAGAACACATATTTGAAAACAGCGGAAGAACAACAAACTTTTATTTCATAAAGTCAAATATGTGTTACAACAACATCCTTTCACAAAAAAAAACATAGCATAACACTTTCATAATCTGTCTTGAGTACATGATTTAAAGAAGCATAAATAAAAACATAGATAAACTGCAAAAGTCCCCATAGTGGATTGTCCAAAGCCATAGTTCGAAACAGGAAAGTCCAAGCAATACATTTCTCTTCTTCAAGCTGGATGTTGAGGCTGATCAAGCTGCTGTGTTCCCTCCCTGAGGACCTGGGGGGGCGATACGGAAGAAAGAAGACGAAAGAAAAATAGAGTCAGACATAAAGCCTGAGTAAGTCTAGTACTACTTTGTCTATGAATAAAGAACTGGGTATGATAAGTATAAACAAGAAGTGGGCAAGCACTATGAACTTGGTTAAGTTGTCTAGGGTCGAGTATACTATCGTACCCCATGTTAATCTCTGAACCCATATAAACTAGTTTCCAATTGGCACCCCATAATCAGGGTGATGTGATCCATTCAATGATGATCGGCTCCTACTCGCATAGTTACATGTGTCTTACGGCCCCCGATGTCTGTAGTTACCTATGCTGGTCCCACCGTGGGGTGTATCAAGTCCCATAGTGGCAACCCGACACAACCTTAGAGTGCACAGGTATGCTACTGGTGTCCAGTGCCTTATTTTTCTGCTCCGGAGTGTGTGCACGCCCGCACTCCGTTAGAACCTACACTGCTACACCACCGCCGTCGCTTTGACCTCTTACAATCAGCCCAGTAATCGTGCCCCACCCTGCCTAGTTTCAGGGTATCCTGATACACCTTCTAGGGTTACTGCTGAAAAGGGTCCCCCGTTACTAGGTTTTCTATCTCTAGCCAACATGCTAAGTTGGTTAAGTGTTTCTAACCTAACCCCCACCAGTCCGTTTAGTTTAGCATGTTCTATTTTGATTTTAGTCCACTTAATCCTAACAATCCTGACTCGGCCTTAATTGTCTTATTAAGGCCCTGACCTCTCACATTAGACAGGTATTGTTGTGGCTGCCTGTTGCCGGTTGGTTCCGGGCAGTCTTACGCCACAACTCAGTCTAACCTCGGGTCCTTGCTGGGCTCCATGTTTAACCTCCCACATTGGATAGGTATTGTTGTGACTACTGGACAGCCGGGCGGTTCCGGGCAGGTTTACATCACAACTCAATCCAACCTCGGGTTAAACACATCGTATGTTCTACATTTACATATCTTGTCATTCTTCTTTATTTCTTATATGTAAATATTTGCGGCCCATTATTAAGTTAATGGTGTAAAGGTTACACCAATCATGGGCCCAACCCATACTTGAATTTGGGCCCTTCTATTTCATATTTTCATTCATTAATTATTTTTAACCAAACGTTATTTTCCCCCGTTTTACACGTCCGTTTATATATATTGGGCTTAGCCTTTTAAAGCCCAATTTAGCCATGCGAAAAGGGGAGGCTTATGGCGTATACACAAAGAGGGGAAGGTGAGCGCATGAACTTGCAATACGACGTTGGAAATACAAAATAGAAATTGGTGTACTTGCATAGTGGTAACATAGGTGACATGAATCAAAGCATGTGAACTTGCATAGGTTTAACTACAACATGAACCTATATTCTTATTTAGGCATAATGTCAAACATAAGCATGTCATAAATATTCCTAGCATAAACATGGCATAATGTCAAACATAAGCATGACATAAATACTTTTAGCATAAACACGGCATAATGTCAAACATAAGCATGGCATAGGTAAAGTTAAATTTGTTCATGGCATAAACATAAACAAGTCATGTTCATAAGGTTTTCTACATGTTTACAAAGGGGATACTTTGTTACTAACACAAAAGCATAGTTCAACTTATTCATGGTTTAAGTCTAATCACATAACGATGGTATAAACATACTTATGCATAAATATTCCTAATCATGGTGTTTGCTTTAAAACTTGCAAAAAGGGATTTTTGAGTCTAACCTAGCCATGTCTCACATATGTCATTTAACAATATAGAACTAACATGGATTTCAATTATGCCAAATATCATTCATAGCCTAGCCATAAGTTTGCAAAAGCATGACTTAATACACGGATTATGGTGTCGAAATTCCAACATAGTTTCATATGAACTATAACAACCAACTTGTTTCTATTACTTGCAAAATGATTTATGCACAAAAATATACATCATGACGACATAATAACAAAGCCCCAAACTTGCATGAATTTCAATTAACTACATACATGTAGCTTCAACATAGATTACACAATTTGCGCAATATTCCAAACGTATATTTGCATAGAACTACCGCATGTAGTTCTTTATAATTGAATGACATAATTCAGAATATCCAAACGTATATAAATTGATAAGAACGCACAAATATGAATTTTATTGCCATAATTCAAGCATACATATCTACACAATTGTTTATTCATACCAAAGTAATACTTTACTTACAATGGTTGCGGCGAATTCTCTAATTAAGAGATATGATTCCTATGTTGAATTGATTGGCTTTAGGTTGCTTGAATTGCTTTAGGCTTTAGAACTTTCTTTCTAATTCTCTCTCTAGTTGGCGGCTACTCTTAGTCGTTCCTCAGCAACATGGCGGCTATGTTCTTAATTTGAATGAATAGATTAGGGTTTAGTCTAGGGTTGTTTATATAGAGGTTAGGAATTGATTAGGACCATTGATGTTGCTAGGTTAGATCATAGCCATTCATTAGGAAGAGAGACCAATAAAAACCCGCCACCTAGCCCTAATGACAAAGCAGACCACAGAAATTCGACCACTCACCGACCTGGCCAGCCAGGTTGACTGGGCTCGACCAGGTCGACACCCCTGTCGACAGGGCTGTCGACAGCCCTGTCGACATGGGTAGCCCAGGTCGACAGCCCAGTCGACCTGGGTGGCCCAGGCGGGTGTCTTTCCACCCTGGCCCAATGGGCCCCACTTCGGAATATTTAATTATTTAATTCTGTTTGGATTTTAAATTTAATTCAAAACTTCCGAAGGCCATATCTTCTTCATACGGACTCCGTTTTTCGAAAACTCGGACTCTGTTTCGCGTATTTTTCCGAGACGAACGCAATGGCGTATCCCGTTTCCCTTAGTTCTTTGATTTCAGATTAATTATACTTTAATTTACTAATTTCACAGTTATAGAATTTTCGGGGTGTTACAACATACGAACTCGAAACGAGGCCCACCGCCTGTCGTCCATAGCGTTCTACACCCATTCCGAAAACAATGGGATATGTATCATAAGCTGATTCGATCGTTTCGATTGGTTTTCGTCAAAATCAACATATAACTCTATATATTGAATTTGAACGCGCATTTCAATTTAACGGGGTCACATACGAACTCTATAAATTCCCGAAAAATATTTTCTAGCTTCGTATTGATGATACGGTCCTAACAAAACTAGTTTCGACGAATTCTAAGACCGTTGGAAAAATGGCCATTTTCCAGTCAATTAAAATCAACTGAAACTGGTCAAACGCGTTTTCCTTTGCCACGCTCACATATTGATTCGAAAAATTATAAAATTTGGAATCTAGCATTAATTTGACATCACGGACCCAACAAAAGTGGTTTCATCGAAATCCGAGGTTGTTTGCAAAATGTCTATTTTTAAGGGCCTGAATTCTATAGCGACTATTCAGAATTTTCAACTGGACGTATCTTTTGATTCCCGTTATGAAATTTTGATTTTTCGGATTCGTTGGAAAGATATTCTCAAATAGATCCTAATGTTTTTAGTTTCACTAAAATCCGGATTGTTTTGCACCCGGTACATTCAATTGAAGTTTGAAATCGAATTATCGAACTACCGCGCCATTTTCAATTCCTTTTATAATTATATATAAATATTTATATTCTAACGACGGCGTATATAATATATACATTCAAATTATATTCAAAATAAATTTCTCGTTGTTATTATTTAAAATAATTCTTTTTAAATGTTCAAAATTCGCTAAAATTGCCAAAATAAAAATTTTAAACTGGCTCAGAATTTCCGGGTTATTACAGGAAATTTGGTAGAGGTTCACACCAACTTGAATTCTATATGGCTTTGATCGCCTCAAGTCGTGTGTGCTTCGAGAACCGGACCCCCAAAGGAGTGCCGTTCGCACTACCGTAGCCGCCAGCAGCCACCACTGAGCTCGACATGGAGCAGCTTGCCGGGAAGCCCTCTCGGAGGTCGACAGTGTGGTGTAATCTGATCCTCACCCCGTGTCTTCATTGGCGTGCGATTTGCAACCCTAACATCGAACAACTTAGAAAACCCGTTGGCCTTGTTTTACAAATGGATGTAGAAGAAGGAAATTAAAGGGGGACGACAACGATTGGTTAAGTGTTGTTAATTTTGAAATTAATTATTCTATTAATTATTTAACGAAGTGATTAACATATAAATCTTCATAACTTTTGTATACGAATTCGAAATCCAGAAAAACAAAGTGCATTGGAAACCCCTTGACAAGCACTATAGCATGGAACAAAGCAGATCTGAAACTGAACACTTCGAAAATTCAAAAGGAATAAATATCGATGTGAGATTTCTACTTTTTAAATATTTATCTTTATTCCTTGTTGTTTGAATCCCATATGTACATAATTATTTAATTAAATCTGTGATTGTTGTACTAAAAATTTCATTGCTTGTTGATGGTGACTGTTTGTATTACTCATGTATGATAGATCTGGTTTTGTAAAACCAGAATTCCCCTTTTTGGATTTAATCTAAGTTATAGATCTGATATTGAATTACCTTTTTTTGTGAAATTAAAGAATTACCTTTGTTTGTGAAATTAAAAGAATTACCTTTGTTTGTGAAATTAAAAGAATTACCTTTGTTTGTGAAATTAAATGAATTACCTTTGTTTAAGAAATTAAAAGAACTTACATTTGTTTGTTAATTGAAAAGGAACTTAACTTTGTTTGTTATTTAAAAAGATTGTAACTTGGTTAATAATTAAAAGATTTTACTTTTGTTCAAAAGACTTCACCTTTGATTTTATTAAAAATTGAAATCTTTTTTTGTAAAATAAAAAGGTTTCACTTTTGTTTGTAAGTACATGAAGTTCACTTTTGTTTATAATGAAATAAATGTTACCTTTGTCTATAATACAAAAGTATCATTTTGTTATGTAATAAAAAAAGTACCATTTTGTTATGTAATGAAAAAAAGTATCGTTTTGTTATGTAATGAAAAAAGTATCATTTTCTTGTTATGTCATGAAAAAAAAAGTATCAACTTTGTTATTAAAAAGATATTAACTTTGTTAATGAAAAGAATCAACTTTGTTAATAAGAAGTTCATTTTTGTTTGTGATGAAATAAAGAATAAAAAAAAATTCAATTTTTTGTGTGTAATGAAATAAAGGACAAAAGATAACATTGTTGTGTTTATTATTAGAAATGAATATTTACACCGTTATGTTTGACATTGTAAATGAACATTTATTTACACCATTATGTTTGACATTGTAATTGAACATTTATTTACATCGTTATGTGTTAAATTAGAAATGAACAATTTTTACACATTTACGTGTTAAATTAGAAGCGAACATGAATGACACCGCAAAAAAAAAATTACATTTTTTTGTAATTAAAAAAATAGGATTATGATCATTGAAATTTAAAATTACATTTTTATGTAATTATAAGATTAGATTTTGACGCTGTAAGATTATTACTTTTTAATGTAAGAAGAAGAAGTAGAATTATCTTAATTACATCTTTAACGTAATTAAAAGGAAATATTTTGACATTAAAAAGAAGAAAAGTTTACATTTTAAATGTGAATAAGAAAAAGAAATGAAAGTTACATTTTTAATGTAATTAGATTAAAAAGAAAAGTTACATTTTTAATGTAATTAGATTAAAAAGAAAAGTTACATTTTTAATGTAATTAGATTTAAAAGTAAAAGTTACATTTTTAATGTAATTAGATTTAAAAGTAAAAGTTACATTTTTAATGTAATTAGATTTAAAAGTAAAAGTTACATTTTTAATGTAATTAGATTAAAAAGAAAAGTTACATTTTTAATGTAACTACATTTTAAAGTAAAAGTTACGTTTTTCATGTAATTAGATTTTAAAGTAAAAATTTACATTTTCATGTAAATAGAATTTAAAGAAGAAAATTTACATTTTCATGTAAATAGAATTTAAAGAAGAAAATTAAAGAAGAAAATTACATTTTCATGTAAATGGAATTTAAGGAAGGAAATTTACATTTTTAGTGAATGGAATTTTCATTAAAAAAACAACGGTATGAAATTTACATATTTATATAAAAAAGATTTTCAGTAAAGATTATACGATGAAATTTACATTTTAATGAATTGGATTTTCATTAAAAAGATAAAGATAGAAATTTACATTTTTATGTAGATAGATTAACACACAAAAATATAATTTTGTTTGTAATGAAAGGTTAACAAAGTTATTATTTTTGTAGAATTGAAGTTGCCACCAAAATATTGCATTTTTGTTAGAAATTGAAATGACACAGAAATACTCATTTTTGTTAAATTGTAAATGACACACCAAAAATATTCATGTTTGTAGTAATGGAAATGAAACACAAAAGTACCTATTTTTGTTGTAATTGTAATGATACATGAAATATACAATTTTGTGTAGTTTGAAAGATGATTGAAAAATTTACCTTTTTGTATATAGGATGTGAATGCAAGTCGAAATAAAGATCAACATTCTTATGTGCCATGATATTATACTTAGATAATAATTCTTATCGTTAGCAAAATATAGTAAAATAAAATACATTTCACTATGTATTATAAAAATGTAAATAGGTTACAAAAATATAACGTTCTTTACTTGTTGTGTTATTCACGATAACGAAATGGACGAAGGAATTATATATATATATATATATATAATTATATATATATAAATTAAAATCAAACGAATCGAGCGTGGTAGTTCGCGCCTTGGAATTGTACTTTTAATTGATTATACTGAAATGTCTGACCGTCGGATTTTCCCAAAACTGAAGCTGTTAGGTTCGCCTTGGGAAGATCTTTCCAGCGATATGAATTGTGTTAAATTCCAACAGTTAGATTTAGAGAAATTTGTAAAACAAATTTGGGTGAAAACAACGTCAAGGTCGCCTATTGACATGAATTTTGTTAAATAAAATTAAATTATTTTTATATAACTAAAAATAGAGATTAATCTTTATAAATTAATATTAACGATAAGAAATGATTTGAAATGATATGTACGCGAGAATCATTTGAAAGGTCCGAGTTCAATCTCATTTCAAATGATTATTCGTCGATCTAAATCGAAGAGTCGAAGACGGTGATTGAAGACTGACGATCTTCATGTCGAATGGATGTGTTACCATTGACACCCATGATTGCAGTAGCTACCTTGAAGGGGCTACAATGGTGGCCGTCCAGACTACTTGTTGATTGTTCGGATATGCGAGGTATAAGGTGCCTTTTGTTTCATTCAGACCCAGAACGGACTTGAAAATGGATTGTATGTCTGACGTTGTATTCCTTTATACGGTATTCGTTGATCACTGCTAAATATATATTTGTTTGGTGTATAACACCCTTCTCTGAGCTTAGAGGTTATATACTGGTAGGAATCAATGGTATGGTATGGATTTACAATGTGGCATGCTAAGATGCATGGATCAAGGTTTTTGTTGAAAAGCAGGCCTTGTGGATGATGATCAAAGCACAGCTTGAATAGCATAGCTTTATGTACTACGTAGCTTCACGAGCCTCACACCCCGGTTGAGTCTAAAACGGAGCAAGGGAACGCAGGGAGAGCAGCACGTTTCTTTCTAACTAGAAGTGGTGTCATGGTATAGAGCCCAGACATTTTTACTTATGTGGATGATGGAATGAGGCGCCTCGGATGTTAGGTCCTATAGGACCGGGAAACATGTGTTCAGGAATAACTAATCCACAAACCGCAAGTGTGGACCGGCCTTGTAGCTATCCAAGGGTCACTCGAGCTCTGATCTTGAGACATTATCTAGAGTGTCTCGAATCGATAAGGAGATCGTTCCTAGCCTTGACTCATGATGGAAACCCAATTCCCAATACGACCCTACGGACTTGATTGTATTACTAGTATTGAGGCATAGTATATGGTAACTATGCTTCCTAGGATTGATACATTTACTTTGAAATGTTTTTGAAACATATATACACTAATAATAATATCAAACCCGTTTTTATCGTATCAAGCATTTTTGGCCATTATAAGGTAAAACTCTATCCTCCGGTTTGTGTTGCATTGTGTGATGGGACTTGAGTCTTATAATGGTTTCATTTTTCTAAAAAGCATTGCGTTGTTTAACGATTTACTTTTAATTATGCACTGGCAATCCAATGGAGTAAACTCGTTCCGCGTTAGCGGGGCAGTCCTGTGATTAGCCTTATTATTAGATAAGTTAAGTTAGATTTCTCATACCATACCCATGACTGACCTATAGTTTGTTTCACTTGCAAACTCGGGTGCCCTCTTTTCCACATGGGCAGTCGAGTAGCTTTTTGCAAATATTTATCTCTTGAGCAGGATTCTGGATCGAAGCCTAAAGTTGTGTCCAAAGCATAGAAATCTTCCGCTGTTTATTGTATTTAATTTATTGAAATTTATCTTCCGCTGTAATTTTATTCAATATACTCTGATATGTTCTGTACTCTGATGTAATGATTGACATAGAAATGTGTTTATTTTATGCTCTTATATCTTATCTTTTGTTTATAAATAAATATTACTTGGGTATTGTTTTGTTACTTTTACAGATATTCCAACCCAACCCGCATGCAACCAGAAAAGTAGAGAAATGGAGATCAGATTGCTATATATTTACATTTTGAAGAATTGTAGATGAAGATCCCACATCTAGTTGTTGTTGAACAATAAAATGATTGATAAAAAGGCCATGCACATATCAAATCAAGGGAAGCTTGATAAAGAACCAAGAGGAAAAGAAGAAAGGCCAAAAATTTAATAGATTTAACTAAGGCCCATCTATCATTGTATTAGGGTTAGGGTTTTGTTATTCCCTATAAATACCCTTGTAATGTCATTGTAGCCACCATCCTATCTCATTTCTGTATTCCATTACTCTAATAAAAATTCTTCTTCTTCTTCTTTTATTTTCTAGTATTTTTTTTATTTCTTAGCAACTAGTGCCATCTACACAATTAGATTCGGTAGAGTACTAGTTGTATTTTACATTTGTTTCATTAGTGATTAGTCGTTTGATTAGTTTCAATGACAATCCTAATTTTAATTTTTGTTGTTCTTCTTATTCTGCACTTTTATTTTCTGCATTGTTGTTCTTGTTTTGCAATTTACTTTCTTTAGTGATTAATCGTTGATTAGATTCAACGATAATCCTAAGTTCGCAATTTCAATTTGTTTTTATTTCAACAAAATCTCCAGGCTTCGTCTAACTCGCCCAAGAGATTAGATAAATAATTTGATTTTAATCTACCTCCCTGTGTTCGACCTGTATGCTACACACCTGTACGCTTGCAGTAATTTAATTTAAAAATTTGCGCTTTTCTGATTCATTAGAAAGCATCGATCAAGTTTTTGGCGCCGTTGCCGGGGAGGTAAACACTAAATTTTATTATTTATTTACTTTCTGATTTGTGTTAGTTTTTTTTATTTTAATTCATTTTGCTTTTTGTTTTCTTGTGTATATAGAAAAAAAATTCTTGATTGAATAGATTTGGTATTATTCAATGATACCGTAATCTTCTAAGCAAGAGAAAAAAAATAACTTGCCATTTTCATTGATTTTCTGTCTTTTCCATTTTTTTCTTTTACTTCTTTCCTTTTTTTCCTAATCATTTCCTCCTTTGTACAAATTTCTTTCTTGTTTTACAGGCCTAAAAAAAACTGTTAATTTTCCTTTTTTCTTTCCATTTTTCCACTTTCTTTCCAATCGTCTACATTCTTTTTCTTTTTACAAATTTCAAAAAAAAAAGATTCCTCTTTTGCAATTTTTTTCTTTTCTTCTTTTGTCTTTCTTGTTCTCAATTCATTTGATTTCTTTTCTTCTCTTACAAATTTCCTTTCTTTCCTCTTTATTCCTCCTTTCCAATTTTCAATACAATTACTTCTCATTCTTCTTTTACAAGTTCAAAAAAAAAAAAAAACTTGCCATTTTTCTTTTGTTTCTTTCCTGTTTTCAACCTCTTTCCCATTTCCCCTTTCTTTCATTTATTTGTTTCCTTCTTGCAAATTCATTCCTACTTTAGACAAATAATAATAATAATAAAAATAGAACTTTCCAAATTCTCTTGATTTTTTTTCCTTTTCCTTTTTGTTTTTCCTTTTATATTTCTTTTTTTTCTTTCCCTCTTCATTTATTCCTTCTTTCCAATTTTTACTTTATTTTTATTGTTCATTATTGTTGTACATTTAATTTGCCAAATTTTCTTTAATTGGTTTCCATTTATTCCTTCCTTCCTTTTACTTCTTTCCAATTGTCCATACACTGGTTTCCATTCTTTTACAACAATAACCAAAAAAAAAAATAAACTTGCATTTTTTTATCGATTGCTTTCTAATTACAACTCTCTCTCACTTCCTCTAATCTTTCTTTCCATCTTTCTACCACCTTGTTGATTTTCACATTTTTCTTTTCTCTTTCCTTTTCTTTTTATTTGTTTCCATCTTTTGTCTACAATTTTCTATAAAAAATTTTTTTGCATTTTCTTCTCTGTCTACGTTGATTTCTTTCTTGTTTTTGTCTGCTTTTATTTCTTTCCTCAATTCCTTCTACCCTTCCTCTCTACTCAAAAAACCTTGTTTTTTTCATTATTTCCTTCCTTTTTTCAATTTTTTCCCTTTTTTGTTTTTCTTTTTCTCATTCATTTCTTTCCCTTTCTTCTTGTTCAAATTTTCAAAAAAAAATTTGCATTCTTTTCTTTTTATTTATTTCTTTCCAATTGCATTTCTCATTCACCTCCTACAATCTCTCTTTCCTTTATTTCATTTATTTCTTTCCAGCTCTCTCCTTCATAATTTTTTTTCTTTTTCTTTTCTCTCTTTTATTTCTTTTGTTGATTTTGCTACCTTTCTCTCTCTCTCTCAAAAAAGAAGAAGAAGAAGAGGTGAAATTCAAATCAAAGGCCAAAGGAAGGAACAGATTCAAGCAACGAACAAGGATTCAAAGGTCAACGGATTTGCAAATAATGGATTTCAATCATTAATACTGCTCAATTTTTCTGGACAGATTGCCATACACCGCTGTAATATTTTCCAAACTCTACAGGTGCTTTGCTGTAAAGAAAAAATATAGAAATTGTGTGTAAAAATCTTCTGCAGGGGCAGCGGCTTGCTTGTACAAATTTTTTATTCTGCTATTGTTCTGTGACTGTTCTATGATTGAATTTTTCTTAATCTGTTTAGTTAGGAATTATTTTCCATAACTAAAATCATCACGCTCGTCGTTTTTCAATAATAAAACTTGATTTGATTTTCAAAATAATATAATTGAAAAGTGGTGTTTTGTGAAGTTGACTGTCTCGTATAATTGGATCGCGGATATATAGTAGTTCAATTTATTGAACTATTAGCAAAAGAGGTTGCATACTACCCGTAAAACATTGGTCGTATCCCTTAGTATTTATACTATACGTGAACGGCCATAAGACCCTCTTCCCCCTTCTAATTGAGTCAGTTAATTAATAGAGCATAACTCATTCTTTTATACTATTTTGAACTAAGAATAATTTCTATCTTCTGTTGATTGCATTCAAATGTCTGATTCAAAAAAATCATTGAGAGATATGTGGGATAATAATCGGAGAAGACGTCCTCTTGAAGAGTATGATTTTGAATTGCAACTCATGAAGCAAGATTTTTCAAAATTTCGCGAGCCAAATGTCAACAATTTTCAAAATTTTCAAAATGACCAACATTTTCAATGTTATGATCGAAATGGCGACTTCAATTCAAACTTCAATAATTTCGATTATGAGCCTCATCCTCATCAAAATAGCTTTGAATCCCAATATAGCTTTGATCCACATCAATATGGGGTTGAAAACCAAAATTTTCAAAATTATAGCTCATATCAACATCATGAAAATAACCAAAATTGCAATTTTCACTCGAATTTTAACAGTTTTGGTTACGAATATAATTTCTATGATCAAAATGATTTCCAATATCACTGTCATTTTTCTGAAAATTCAAACAACCACCACATTGGAAATAATTTTGATTGTGAAATTTATGTGGACTATAATTTTGAGAATCAAGAAATCCACAACGAGAGCTTTCAAATCAACGATTCTGAAGAATATCACCTTAACATTCTTAGAGAGAGGGTAGAAAAGCAAGATAGACAGCTTGGTGAAAAAGATAGACAACTTGATTAACTTCTTTGTTTAATGACGTGTTTTAAAGAACAACTCGAGCAACAAAATCAAATTCAATGCGATGAATCAGGAAATAATCCATTCTTTACTGATATTGAAAATTTTCAAACAACAACTTTCAAAATTGAGAATAACGATCTAAATGAAGTTGTTAAAAATTCAACGACTGATTTAGACTTTGATTCTTTTCAGGAAAAAGATTTAAGTTTAGATTTTGATCTTCCTCTTCTGGGCTGCGAGAAATTTGAAAATTTTGAAATTGAACAAATAAAAATGTTGAATTTTTCAATTCAAATTTGGAAAAGGATTTTAACGAACATGAATTCTTTGGATTGTACGAGGATGAGTTGCCAAATGAGGAAGAAGTGGATTCACGTCACGAGTTCGAAAATTTTAACTTTGAGAAAATTTCAAACGAACTTGAAACTGTCGGTGTCGAAAAAACGTTGTCAATTGAGAAATGTGATCACATAGTCTTGAACAACACTCAGATTTCAGATTTCACTGAATTTATATACGATCACAAATTTTTGAAAAATTACACTGATAAATTTGTTGAACACATGAACTATTTTTTGAATGTTAGCTTTGTTGAAAAACTTCATGTTAGGACGACCCTGAACATTCATTTACTGGACTATAAATCGAGATATAAAGATGAGATGGTTTTCAAAAACTCTTGCTTGTTAGAAAACA
Source organism: Allium sativum (assembly GCA_030737875.1). NCBI lineage: Eukaryota > Viridiplantae > Streptophyta > Magnoliopsida > Asparagales > Amaryllidaceae > Allium > Allium sativum. Next base: position 286,413,784 of record CM060921.1, read on the forward strand.
TGCCTAGACATAGTGGGAATGGGACTCATAGGGCAAGAACCAAGTGTGGGGGAAAAAGTTGGTGGCAATCCTTGCGTCGCATGCATCGCAAACACATTTATCATTGTACATATGATACTTTCTTACATATAGTTAAATTGCATTTCGTTTTACAAATCATTTTACATTTAATCCATCTTTGGGTATGATCTTTCAAATTTAGGAAACGTTACAGTGTGGACACTGTTTAGTTCAAGTGTGGGGAGGAGTCTGCATTTCATCCATTTTCATTTTTCTTTGTTTTTATTTCTTTTTATTTTCAGCCATTTAAGTAGGACCATCATACATTTTAGATTGTAGTAACATACCATAATTTTTTTTTGGTAAATACGACTCATTTTAGATTGATACAACAAAATAAGTTAAGGATTGTTAATCAGTTGATAGTATTTTTTTCTCTCAACTTAGATCGAATAAGAAATATAATGAAAAGTTTAATTTTGAGGGATAATAGTGTAACCGGTACATAGGGAGATTCATAAGTGATGGCAATGAAATCTATTCTATATTGTAGACTTTGTTTAAATAAGTGGAGGACTTAAAATACTTATATTGGCTTTTTGAATCTTTAAAACTAAGTTGTGTTAAGTTGAATTCGCGTAACTCTCTTTTGTGCTTATATTTTCAATAATAATAGTAATCCAAGGGTATCCAACATTGCTTGTATATCAAGCGTCGGTGTGCAAACCCGCCAAGCTCTATCCGACATGTTGTTGACAAAGTCAGCGTTGGAATATCTTGGTCTCATTTTATGGGATTGGACACCTAAGGATTACCGACACGTTGTTGACAAAGTCAAAGTCGGTCTGCACAATCCGCCAAGCTCTTTACCCACTATCCGTTAGTCCACGAGGCAGTGTATGGGTGGTAAACCTTGGTCTTCTAAGTTAGGTGTATGTACTTAATCATAAATTTTAACTTTTATAGAAATAGAGAATAAGCGATGATGCCCAAACATTTCTTGACCTTATTGATTTGACTAGCCATACACAAGGAAATTTGAATACCACTTTACAAACTGTGCCAAGCAAACTAAGAATCTATTTCATGGCTGCACTATGTTATCAGCCGAACCAACTGGCCAAACTGGAATTTAACATTTGAAAACTTGATTTATATTGAAAATTTGTGACAAGTTGAGGTATCTAAAATAAAATCAGCTGATTAAAATTTGTCAACTTAATTTGTTGTACCACTTTCTTGAAATAAGTCGTGTTTTCAACTATTGTTTTCAATTGCATAAGTCCTCTGCATTCATGTAGTTTCATTAAAATCATAACATACTGCATTTGGATTTTGTGGGTAGTATCCGCTGAAAACCCTCACGAGACACCACTCGTCCTACTAGGGACACCTAAAGGTTTAACGGCTTGTTGCATACGCTCAATGCAATCATGTTTCCTACGAAAATGTGACATATCTAGTTTGGTTTTTCATTTCTTGTTTTACTCGAGGACGAGTAAAAGATAAGTGTGAGGGTATTTGATTGACATAGAAATGTGTTTATTTTATGCTCTTATATCTTATCTTTTGTATATAAATAAATATTACTTGGGTATTGTTTTGTTACTTTTACAGATATTCCAACCCAGCCCGCATGCAACCAGAAAAGTAGAGAAATGGAGATCAGATTGCTATATATTTACATTTTGAAGAATTGTAGATGAAGATCCCACATCTAGTTGCTGTTGAACAATAAAATGATTGATAAAAAGGCCATGCACATATCAAATCAAGGGAAGCTTGACAAAGAACCAAGAGGAAAAGAAGAAAGGCCAAAAATTTAATAGATTTAACTAAGGCCCATCTATCATTGTATTAGGGTTAGGGTTAGGGTTTGGTTATTCCCTATAAATACCCTTGTAATGTCATTGTAGCCACCATCCTATCTCATTTCTGTATTCCATTACTCTAATAAAAATTCTTCTTCTTCTTTTATTTTCTAGCATTTTTTTATTTCTTAGCAACTAGTGCCATCTACACGATTAGATTCGGTAGAGTACTAGTTGTATTTTACATTTGTTTCATTAGTGATTAGTCGTTTGATTAGTTTCAACAACAATCCTAATTTTAATTTTTGTTGTTCTTCTTATTCTGCACTTTTATTTTCTGCATTGTTGTTCTTGTTTTGCAATTTACTTTCTTTAGTGATTAATCGTTGATTAGATTCAATGATAATCCTAAGTTCGCAATTTCAATTTGTTTTTATTTCAACAAAATCTCCAGGCTTCGTCTAACTCGCCCAAGAGATTAGATAAATAATTTGATTTTAATCTACCTCCCTGTGTTCGACCTGTATGCTACACACCTGTACGCTTGCAATAATTTAATTTAAAAATTCGCGCTTTTCTGATTCATTAGAAAGCGTCGATCATGTAACATTATTGTAATGTTTATAAAAGTCTGTTGTTATTTTTCTAATGTTTTGTATTCCCAGAGTTAACGTATTCGGGTTTTGAACGGTCTTAGTCGATTTTGCGATCGATTGGGTCCAGGCGAAATCTCTGCCATTATAGTTGGTATCACAGCTCTGGTTAGCTCAAATCTTTGGGGTACAACTCGTTAGAACTAAACAAAAGACTCATCAAAGATTGGATTAGTAATATCCAATAAGAATACTCATTAGAGATAGGTTTAGTAGTATCCTAGAATGAGAAAACTCATTAGAGATAGGGTTAGTATTGCCCTAGAATGAGTTGAGAGTGCCCAGTTTATAATTAATGTATTTTTGATTATATATAATCCAATCTTTGAAAATATGATTTTTGAATATATAAAAGTCATATATTTTAAAAGTTAATCAACAAATAAAATTATTTAAGATAGGATACTAAAACAAATTTTAGCATCGTTCCTTTTCGAGGACGAAAAGATTTTAAGTGGGGGAGATTGTGACAACTCGGAATTTTGGGGCTAATTTAAAAATTTTATTTTAGAAATTTTAATGGATTTTGAATGCTTAAAATAATTTATTTTAAATAATAACGACTAAAAAAATTATTTTAATCGAAATTGAAACGAATAAATTTAATTTAATTATAAAAGGAGTTTGAAATGGCGCGGTAGTTCGAAAATTTGGTTTCAAACTTTAACTGAATGTACAGGATTCAGAATAGATCAGAATTGAGAGAAACCAGAAATATTTAAATCTGTTTAACCATATCTTTCTAACAAATATAATAAACTGAGATTTCACTTTAAAAATAGAAAGTTATATCCAGTTTAAAATAAAGAAAAGTAGCTGTAGAATTTATATATATTTTAATATAATATATAGCCCTTAAAAATAGCAATTTTGCAAACGATCTCGGTTTTCGATGAAACCACTTTTGTTGGAACTGGAATGTCAAATTATTGTTAAGTTTAATTTTCTAGAATTTTTCAAATTAATATGTGAGCGTGGCAAAAGAAAACGTGTTTTGTCAATTTCAGTTAAATTTAATCGACTTGAAAATGGCCATTTTTCAAATAGTCTCAGAATTCGACGAAATAAGTTTTGTTAGGACCGTATCGTCAAAACATAACTAGAAATATTTTTTCTGTAATTTTTAGAGGTCGTATGTGGCCCCGGTGAATTTAAATATACGATCGAATTAATTAAATAAACGATTTAAATATTAAATAAAATAAAATAGGTCACAGATATTCGTTTGAGCTGACGGGACATGGTTCATTGGATCCGGAACGGGGGTTATTAGCTAGGAATGTCTGTCATTGAACCTAAATCGGAATTAGTGGCTAAACGGGCCTTAAGGGTTCAATTAAATAATATTTTAATATAAATAAGGACAAAAACACATAACCCTAATTTACAGTAACATAGCCGCCATACTCAGAAACGATGGCCATGGTACACCAATCTAAATTCCCTATTATCCTCAAATCCATGGCGAATTAATCGTAACTTTCAAGGGAAATTTGGTAGAGGTTCACACCAACTTGAATTCTATACGACTTTGATCACCTCAAGTGGCGTGTGCTTCGAGAATCGGACCCCCAAAGGTGCGCCGTTCGCACCGCGGTAGCCGCCAGCAGCCACCACCGAGCTCGACGTGGAGCAGCTCGCCGGGAAGCCCTCTCGGAGGTCGATAGTGTGGTGTAATCCGATCCTCACCCCGTGTCTTCATTGGCGTGTGATTTGCAACCCTAAGATCGAACAACTTTAAAAACCCATCGGCCTTGGTTTACAGATGGATGTAGAAGAAGGAAATTAAAGGGGGACGACAATGATTGGTTAAATGTTGTTAATTTTAAAATTAATTATTCTATTAATTATTTAACGAAGTGATTAACATATAAATTTTCATAACTTTTGTATACGAATTCGAAATCCAAAAAAACAAAGTGCGTTGGAAACCTCTTGACAAGCACTATACCATGGAACAAAGCAGATCTGAAACTGAACATTTCGAAAATTCAGAAGGAATAAATATCGATCTGAGATTTCTATTTTTTTTTAAATTTAGCTTTATTCCCTGTTGTTTGAATCTCATATGTACGTAATTATTTAATTAAATTTGTGATTGTTGTACTTAAAATTTTATTGCTTGTTGATGGTGACTATTTGTATTACTCATGTATGATAGATCTGGTTTTGTAAAACCAGAATTCTCCTTTTTGGATTTAATCTAAGTTATAGATCTGATATTGAATTACCTTTGTTTATGAAATTAAAAGAATTACCTTTGTTTGTGAAATTAAAAGAATTACCTTTGTTTGTGAAATTAAAAGAATTACCTTTGTTTGTAAAATTGAAAGAACTTACATTTGTTTGTTAATTGAAAAGAACTTAACTTTCTTTGTTATATAAAATATTGTAACTTGGTTAATAATTAAAAGATTTTACTTTTGTTCAAAAGACCTCACCTTTGATTTTATTAAAAATTGAAATCTTTGTTTGTAAAGTAAAAAGGTTTCACTTTTGTTTGTAAATACATGAAGTTCACTTTTGTTTATAATGAAATAAATGTTACCTTTGTCTATAATACAAAAGTATCATTTAGTTATGTAATAAAAAAAGTATCATTTTTTTATGCAATAAAAAATGTATCATCTTGTTATGTAATAAAAAAAGTATCATTTTGTTATGTAATGAAAAAAGTATCATTTTATTATGTAATGAAAAAAATTATCATTTTCTTGTTATGTCATGAAAAAAAAGGACCAACTTTGTTATTAAAAAGATATTAACTTTGTTAATGAAAAGAATCAACTTTGTTAATAAGTTCATTTTTGTGTGTGATGAAATAAAGATAAAAAAAAAGTTCAATTTTTGTTGTGTAATGAAATAAAGAACAAAAGATAACATTGTTGTGTTTATTATTAGAAATGAATATTTACACCGTTATGTTTGACATTGTAAATGAACATTTATTTGCATCGTTATGTTTGACATTGTAAATGAACATTTATTTACACCGTTATGTGTTAAATTAGAAATGAACAATTTTTACACATTTATGTGTTAAATTAGAAATGAACATGATTGACACCTCGAAAAAAAAATTACAATTTTTTTTGTAATTAAAAAAATAGGATTTGGATCATTGAAATTTAAAATTACATTTTTATGTAATTAAAAGATTAGATTTTAACGCTGTAAGATTATTACTTTTTAATGTAATAAGAAGAAGTAGAATTTACAGGGTAATCTTAATTACATCTTTAACGTAATTAAAAGGAAATATTTTGACATTAAAAAGAAGAAAATTTACATTTTAAATGTGAATAAGAAAAAGAAATGAAAGTTACATTTTTAATGTAATTAGATTAAAAAGAAAAGTTGCATTTTTAATGTAATTAGATTTAAAAGAAAAGATACATTTTTAATGTAATTAGATTTAAAAGTAAAAGTTACATTTTTAATGTAATTAGATTTAAAAGTAAAAGTTACGTTTTTAATGTAATTAGATTTAAAACTAAAAGTTACATTTTTAATGTAATTAGATTAAAAAGAAAAGTTACATTTTTAATGTAATTAGACTTTAAAGTAAAAGTTACATTTTTCATGTAATTAGATTCTAAAGTAAAAATTTACATATTCATGTAAATAGAATTTAAAGAAGAGAATTTACATTTTCATGTAAATAGAATTTAAAGAAGAGAATTTACATTTTCATGTAAATAGAATTTAAAGAAGAAAAATTACATTTTCATGTAAATAGAATTTAAAGAAGAAAATTACGTTTTCATGTAAATGGAATTTAAGGAAGGAAATTTACATTTTAATGAATGGATTTTTCATTAAAAAACCAACGGTATGAAATTTACATATTTATATAAAAAAGATTTTCAGTAAAGATTATACAATGAAATTTACATTTTAATGAATTGGATTTTCATTAAAAAGATAAAGATAGAAATTTACATTTTTATGTAGATTGATTAACACACAAAATTATTATTTTGTTTGTAAAGGTTAACAAAGTTATTATTTTTGTAGAATTAAAGTTGCCACCAAAATATTGCATTTTTGTTAGAAATTGAAATGACAAAAAAATACTCATTTTTGTTAAATTATAAATGACACACCAAAAATCTTCATTTTTGTGGTAATGGAAATGAAACACAAAAATACCTATTTTTGTTGGTATTGTAATGATACATGAAATTTTCCTTTTTTTGTAGTTTGAAAGATGATTGAAAAATATACCTTTTTGTATATAGGATGTGAATGCAAGTCGAAATAAAGATCAACATTCTTATGTGCCATGATATTATATATAGATAATAATTCTTGTGATTAGCAAAATATAGTAAAATAAAATACATTTCACTATGTATTATAAAAATGTAAATAGGTTACAGAAATATAACGTTCTTTACTTGTTGTGTTATTCACGATAACGAAATGGACGAAGGAATTATATATACATATATATATAAATTAAAAGCAAACGAATCAAGCGTGGTAGTTCGTGCCTTGGAATTGTACTTTTAATTGATTATACCGAAATATCCGACCGTTGGATTTTCCTAAAACTGAAACCGTTAGGTTCGCCTTGGGAAGATCTTCCCAACGATATGAATTGTGTTAAAATCCAACGGTTAGATTTAGAGAAATTTGTAAAACAAATTTGGGTGAAAACAGCGCCAAGGTCGCCTATTGACATGAAGTGTTGTTAAATAAAATTCAATTATTTTTATATAAATAAAAATAGAGATTAATCGTTATAAATTAATATTAACGATAAGAAATGATTTGAAATGATATTTACGCGTGAATCATTTGAAAGGTCCAAGTTTAATCTCATTTCAAATGATTATTCGTCGATCTAAGTCAAAGAGTCGAAGACGGCGATTGAAGACTGACGATCTTCACGTCGAATGGATTAGTTACCATTGACGCCCATGATTGGAGTAGCTACCTTGAAGGGGCTACAATGGTGGTCGTTGTAATGAACCGCATTGTCAGAGGTATTATAATTTATTTATTTAATTATATAAATAGTGATTTAGGGAATTAAATCGTTGTTAATTTAATTATAGTGAATAATTAATTAAATTAAATAATATATTTAATTCAGAAATAATCAAAAATATTGGAAATCACAATATTCTGTGAACGGGGTCGTCCCTAAGATTTAATTCAGCTTAGAGTTGAATTATATTGACGAATATATTCAATCGACGACATTTTGAACGTATAGTTATAATATAATTAAAATCGAGCTCGAAATGGCGCTACAGTTCGTAAATTGGCGATTTGAACTTCAACTGAATGTATAGGATTCGTTTTAAGCCGGATTTCTGTGAAACAAGAAACGTGTGGAGCTGGTGGAGTATATCTTTCTAGTGGAAGAGAAAAATCTGGATTTCGTCGTGTAGATTTTGAGATATGTCCAAATCAAATTTCAGAAAAGTCGCTGTGGGATTTCTTTATAATTTGCGACGCTTTATTTACATTATAAATGGATTTTTCGATATGAATTGAATATCGATAAATCTGAAATCTGAAATATCAAACTGTAAATTTTGATATGATATTCTGGAGCTGTACGATATCATATGTGAAGATATACGATAATATAAATTTATTTATATTTAATAATATTTAAATATATTTATATATTTAAATGGGTCATCCAGAGCTTTAAAAATAGCCGGTTTTGCAAACGAAGTCGGAATTCGACAAAACTAATTTTGTTGGATCCGCAATGTAAAATAGTTGTTAGATTTCCAGTTTCGTGATTTTTAGATTCAGTATGTGGCCGTACGGATTTTTAGAGTGAAAAACAATCAGTATTTCGACAGTTAAAAATACGCTGTGTGAGCATACGGAGTCGAAATTCGACGAAACCAGTTTCGTTGGGACCGTAATGTTGAACTCTACCTACATGTCCAGTTTCGTGATTTTTCGGTATCTTGTGTGATCACACAGATTTTTAGAAGACGGAAATGAATATAAAACAATATAATAAAATATTTAGAAAAACATCTAGATATTTTTCTAGCAGTATAAATACCCCCACAAACATTCCTAAACCTAATTTAAAGTCCACGCCTCCTCTTATTCAAGCCGTCAGTGTTTATCTCCACAACACCCAAACAGCCAAAAGAAAAATCAAAATAACAATTTGAATAAATTCCTATAATTCATTCTAAAAATAGCTTTGAAACCCTGAGAGCTTGAACTTCAATCTGGTATCCTTTGTGGAAGGTGCGATTCACGATTTTTGGGTATGATGGGTTTCCAGCGAGAATTAGGGTTGGGGGTTTCAGGAAATAGGGTAATCGATTTGCAAAACAAAGGGTGGATTTGGTTTCAGCGTTGGAATTGGAGTCGGGCAGCAAGATTTTGTAGAATTCGGTGGGTTTTATCGTCGATCGAAGTGCTTTTGGCGCCAGGTAGCTTGACGTCGGATCCTGACGTAGTGGAGCGAGCTTGGTGAGTTGGGTATAGGTGGAAGGAGAATGGAAAACGGGAGGTCACGGTATGGTTGGTTTTGATTTTCCTTGAGAGGAGAGGGTACGGTGGGAGGTCAAAGTCACCGAAACAATGAAGTCAATGGGGATTGGGAATACTGGGAGGAGCACGGCATTTCATTGTATCGGGGAAGACGGGTTACATAGGAAGAGGGGGTCCGGGCTTTGGTAGGTGCGCATTGGGCCAAATGAAAGGGTTTGAGGCCCGTTTGTGATAAAATGTTAGTTAATTAAATCAAAATATTTTATTAACTTGTATAAGTCATATCTTATTCATATGTGATCAGAATTGAACGCGGTTGGATCCGTTGGGATCGTGGGGATGGTGGCTACACCATGGAGTTGACTGGAAACGGATTCGAGTTCGTTTGAATTCACGGCGAAATAAATTGTTTGATTCAAATCAAACAAACAGTTTATCGTTTTTAATGATGAACTACCAATGTGAGTAAAACTCACCAACTCTGAATAGTTATATTTTTATAATGTATTCTTAGAACTGTTAATCATCTGTTGATTGTTGTGTGTTGGTTGATTGATTGAACTGCTAGTCAGTTACTGAAAATTATATATATATATATATATATGTAATTATATATATATATAAACCGTTAAATATTTATATATTGATTCTGCTATCAGAATAATGTATATTGAACTGAAAGTGATGATAATCATATTGTGTAACATCTGCGAATGCAGGGAAACAGGTTGGAGGAATCCGACTGGATTCCTCAACAGTTATTTTATTGTTTTTCATATATTTTGATATATGATGTGAAGTAACCTGTTGTTGATTGTGTGGGTATGGACGATATTGAACATCGTGATTTGATATGATTGAATACCATGACATACCGGAATGTTGATAAGGGGATTTTCAAAGTGATATTGAAAATAGAATATTTATAAAATGGGATATTTATAAATAAGAGATATTTATAAAGTGGAATATTTATAAATAAGAAATTTTTATAAATTGGAATATTTATAAATAGGAGATATTCAAAAAGGAAATAATTACAAACCATTTTCTTTTTGAATGGAAAGGCCTGTGTGGCAGGTTTCGGGATTTTCCCGATGCTCCCATTACAAAGGAGGTTATGGCGAATTTTTCAGAGAATTTAAGGAGTTAGAATATTTCAAGAATAAATTTGAAAAGGAAATATTTATAAACCATTTACAAATAGAATTGAAAAGGAAACATTATAAAAAGGAAATCATTTTTAAAAGTGTAGAACCGTTATTTAAAAGTAAATCTTTTCAAATGAATAAAACGTTGTTAAAAAGGGAATCTTTATAAAGTGAATAAAGTAAATCGAATATGGTAATCGAAGGGAGTAAATCGAATATGGTATTCGAAAGTTAGTAAAATGAATATGCTATTCGAAAGGGGTTAGTCGAGTCGAGTTAGTTGAATAGAGTTAACCAGTTCAGTAGAGTTAACCAGTTCAGTAGACTTAACTAGTTCAGTAGAGTTAACTTGTAACAACCCGGAATTTTGGGGCCAATTTAAAAATTTATTTTAAGTGATTTTAATGAGTTTTGATATTTCAGTAATCTATTTTAAATAATAATGATCACAAATTTGATTTAAATCGAAGTTAGAATGAATAATTTAATTTTAAATATAAAATGAGTTAGAAATAGCGCGGTAGTTTGAAAAGTCAAACTTGAACTTTGACTGACCGTACAGGATGCAAAATTTAACGGATTTTAGTGAAACCAAAAATATTAGAATCTATTTAAAAATATCTTTCCAATGAATCCGAAAAATCGAAATTTCATAACGGGAGTCAAAAGTTATGGCCAATTCAATATTTAGAAAGGTCGCTATGAAATTTATAAAGGTCAAAATGCTACTTTTTGCATACGAAGGAATTTGAACTCGAAACCACTTCCATTGAGTTCAGAATGATGTTTCTACATTGAAAAACAGTAAACACTTATATATTTTGAGTTTCGGGATTTATTTGTTTAAAAATGTATTTTTAATATTAAATATATTGGCCTTAAAAATAGTCATTTTTCAAACGACCTCGGTTTTCGACGAAATCACTTTTGTTGGAACCGGAATGTCAAATTATTGCTAGGTTTTAATTTTCAGAATTTTTCGAATTAATATGTGAACGTGGGAAAAGTCTCAGAATTCGACGAAATAAATTTTGTTAGAACCGTATTGACATAAGAAAGCCAAAAATAATTTTTCTGGAATTTTCGGAGTTCGTATGTGGCTCCGGCGTATTTATTTGTATGATATGCATTAAAATATTAATAAAATAATGTAATTATTCCAAAACTCGTAAAAGACCTTGGAATTGGAGCCCGGGACATAGCCCATCGCGTTCAGAAGGTGTCAAAACCTTAAAAACGATAGTAAGCAGGCCTAAATCGGAGTTCGGACCAAAACGGGCTTTAACGGGCTAATTAAATTATTAAATAATGATTAGGAAAACCTAATATAATATTATAAAATCCGAAAAACACTGTTCATCCGTCCTCTTCCATCGTTTTCAGCCGCAACATGAACCCATGAACATTCAAAACTTCAAACTTCGATTTCTCCCTCAATTCTCAACGAAATCCTTCGTGTAAATACACGTTTCGAAGAGATTTTCGTGCTCTTCAATCTCCGATAAGAATCACCACCTCTCATCGACCGTAGCCACCGCACCACCTCTGCAAAGCCGCGGCCTTTGCACCCCCACCGCGCCCTCCAGGTTGAGCCGCACCTCCTCCAACTCCCGGTGAAGATAGCCCTCTCATAGCTCTCCAATCTCCCGCAAACCGTTCGTAAAACCGTCGACTACAGCCCCCGAAATCCGCATTTGAAGATTTGCACAAATTCTGAAATTAAGGTATGTTGCTTCAGATTTTGCGAAGCTTTTAAGCGTTACTGCAACAGTTGTTAAAAGCCAGAATTATTCAAAAATCAATAACTAATTCATACGGACTCCGAATCTGAAAATTTCAGATCCGACAGGACCGTGACGACAAGTAGGATTTGCTGAGACGGATTGGAACGAATTCTTATCCAATCAAGGTGAGAATTTATTTTTAATATAAATTTAATTAATTTAATTATTATTAATATTATTATGGCGTTATGTGAAATTGAAAGTCGAACACAATTGAATTTGCGATGAAATGTTGCCATGTGATGGATTCAAATTGTTGTGATGCTATGATTGTAGATCCATTATGTTTATTCATAGATCTGTTAATTTTAAACATAGATCGGTAGGAAAAATTAGATTTTTCCTCGTATAAATTTGTTGAAGTATGCCTTGTGGATATGAATCATATACAAATCTATCATCATATACGTCGTTATGCAATTCACATTTATTTTAACGTGAATTAAAGTAGGAAATTCGCATCGTCGTGAAATTTACATCGTTATGCAGTTTACATTATTTTTGTTGTGAATTAAAGTAGGAAGATTTACATTTTTATATGATTATTTTAAAATGTAAAATTGAACGATGAAAATAAAAAGATGATCTTTTTATATTTAAAATAAAAAGACAATCTTTTTATATTGTAAACAAAAAGATGAAATTTTGACGATGAAAATAAAAAGATGATCTTTTTATATTTAAAATAAAGAAGTTATTATTTTCATTGTAAAATAGAAAAAGTCATATTTTTACATTGTAAAATAGAAAAAGTCATATTTTTACATTGTAAAATAGAAAAAGACATATTTTTACATTGTAAAATAGAAAAAGTCATAATTTTACATTGCAAAATAGGAAAATGAATATTTTTACATTGTAAAATAGAAAAGATTATATTTTTACATTGTAAAATAGTAAAGTTGATATTTTTACTTTGTAAAATATAAAAGATCATATTTTTACATCGTAAAATAGTAAAGTTAATATATTATAAATAAAAAAGATGATATTTTTGCATTGTACATAAAAAGAAGGTGTTTTTACATTGTATGAAATAAAACATATTTTATTATGGAATTTATGAATGAATTTCCACAGCATGAAATAAACAACATTTTTTTTACATAATTTATGAATGAATTTTCATCACTTGAAATAAATTACATTTTTATATGTTATTTATGAATGAATTTCCGCCGTATGAATAAAATAACATTTTTATACGTAATTAAAAAGGTGAATTTACTTTGCATAACAAAGGTTACATTTTTATATGTAATTTATATATGAATTTGCACCGTATGACAAAAATTGCATTTTTCTATGATATAAAAATGTAAATCTACATTGTATGATTAAAATTACATTTTTCAATGTAATTTAGAGATGAAAAATAATGGTAGAATGAAAATTACATTTTTACATGTAATTAAAATGTGAATTTGTATTGTAGGATAAAAACTACATTTTTAGATGTAATGTAAATATGAATTTATGTCGTATGATAGGAATTACATTTTTCTATGTAATTAAAATATGAATTCCCATCGCATAATAAAGATTACATTTTTCTATGTAATTTAGATGTGAATTAGAACGATAAAATAAAAATGACATTTTTCTATGTAATTTATATATGAGTTATAACGGTATGATAAAAATTATATTTTTTAATGAAAAAGAACAAAATAATGTGAATCCTTTTATTTACATTTTCTATTGTAAATGAAAAAGAACAAAATAATGTGAATCCTTTTATTTACATTTTCTATTGTAAATGAAAAAGAACAAAATAATGTGAATCATTTTATTTACATTTTCTATTGTAAATGAAAAAGAACAAAATAATGTGAATCCTTTTATTTACATTTTCTATTGTAAATGAAAAGGAACAAAATAATGTGAATCCTTTTATTTACATTTTCTATTGTAAAGAAAAGAACAAAATTGTGTGAACCATTTTATTTACATTTTCTATTGTAAAGAAAAAGAAAAAAGAGAGTTATATATCTTATTTGCATTTTTAGATACAAATAAAGCATAGAAAGGAAATTACACTTTTGTTTATCATTGTTTTGTTAAATAAAAGTAAAAGAGTTAAAAAGACATTTTATTTACCATTGTTTTGTTAAATAAAAGTACAAGATTAGAAACACACTTTTATCTACACTGTATTTGTTGAAATAGAATTGTTAACAAAATGAGTATATCACTTTCACTCATCTTTGTAGGAAACAGAAATTATGTGAAAATATAAGAATCACTTTTATTTGCATAATATACAGTAGAATTTATACGCAAATATAAAATCCAATTTTTATTTGCAAAACTTGCATTAGAATTTATATTCTAATATACAATTGCATTGTTGGTCAAAATATACACTAAAAAGTATTGTTAAGAAACTTCATACAAATAAAGAATAATGGAAATTATATCCCATTTTCATCTACAATAAAGCTATATAAATAAATTACTGTTTATGTGACTTTAGAAGTATATAGGGAAGTCATACGAGTAAAATATATTTTACTCGCTATAAGTGACATGTTTAGTGAAATTGAAATTGGTTAAACCTATTAACCAATTATGTATTTACTTATTTATATGAACTGTTGTTGGCTGAAAACCCCACACGGGTATTGGGACGATACTTGACTGACACAAATCCCAATGTTTAATTATATGTCTATCGATTGATCGACAGGCTGCGATGAGCGTTATTGTTTCATTTTAATGCTCACATAGTTGACATTGTCACTCTGGTTGTTAATGGATGGATTGAGGATTATTTCCTGTTATTACCCTATACATGAAATGTATGAAACCCATATGACCCAAATTATATGGTACATGGTTGAGTCGCATTCCAATGCAGAATTTCTTTTTTTAATAAAGAATGTTTACATAATAAAAGAATTTTTGTAAAATAAAAGATTTTGTATTCTAAAGAATATCTTACATAAATAATATTTTATTGATTATTTTAAATATTTTTAGGATAAATCTTTTATTTAAGATCATTAGATCTTAACATTTATGTTTAGTGATTGATATGTAGATTGGATTTGTAGTGGACGATGTTTTAAATAACATTTATCCTTTAATCCAATTTACACTGAAATTACTATTTGAAATTTGTAAGTCTATTTTATAAATTTAAAAGATACAGAAATTTATAACGATTATTTGTTGATTTGATTTCTGTAGAAATTCCATATTTTGAAAATTGGTTTTGGGTTTATCGTGAACTGTGTTTTAAATGACACTAGTTCTTCAACCTAATTTAAGACAAGATTGGCTTATTAAAATTAATAATCTTGTAATAATGATTTTTGTATTAAAAATCAAAATTGGAATATCAATAAATCTTTTAAGAAAGATTAAAAATTTAATTTAATTTATCTTTGATAATTTAATGAGAATCTTTTAATATAAATAATATTTTTATTTAAAAAGAATGTTCAGAGTTGGAATGTGGCGTATGGTTGATTTTAATTAAAAATACGCGAGTTATTCAGGAAGACCGGGTCTAACCCATTCTGAATAATCATCACGACGATCAAGAGTCGAAGATGAAGATAGTGACTGAAGACCGGAGAGCTTCACATCGTTTGGTTGATGGTGACTGATATCTTGAATTGGGACTGATCCCCCAAGGCAAGGTAAAAAGTGATGATCTTCCAGACGTACTGGAGATCGACGGATACGTTGTTTCGTTCAGACCCAGAACGGACTTGTAAATGGATAGCATGCCTGACATTGAAATTTATTTCATGTAATTAAATTGATTTTTATTTAATATATAAATGCATGGTGGCGGAGGATTTATTCTCTTGCTTAACGCCCTTTTTTATGTTAAATAATTACCGATCGCATGATATGAGTTGTTGATGTGGTATGCCAAGTTGCACTTGATCAAGGCTTATTGTTGCAAAGCAGAGCCTTGTGGGATGATCAAAGCATAGTCTATTTAGGCATAGCTTTGTGTAACGTGACTTCGCGAGCCTCACAGCCCGGTAGAGTCTAAAACGGGAGAAGGGAACGCAGGGAGTGCATACGTTTCTCTCTAGCTAGAGTGGTGCCAGGGACCTACCAGCGCTGGCATTTATTCATTGTGGTTGTTGGATTTTTCTAGGCCTCGGTTTATGCGATCGCCACTGGCCGTATTATAGGTCCAAAAGGACCGGGGAACGTGTGTTCAGGCATTTCTAATCCACAAAAGTAAGTGTGGACCGGCCCTGCAGGATCCAAGGGTTGGACAGAGTACCAATCCTGGGGCATTTGCTAGAGTGTCTCGAATCGGTAAGGATCTCCTCCCTAGCCTTGACTCAGATGGAAACCCAAATTTCCAATACGACATCACGCGGTTTTGATTGTATACCTATATATGGCGACATAGTGGGATGGGGCGCTCATGCCGTCTAGGATTGATACATTTACTTTGATGTATTTCAAATTGGTTGCACACTATTATTATATAATACTGTGTTTATCGTATCAAGCATCTTTTGATCATTATAAGGTAAAACCCTATCCTCCGGTTTGCGTTGCATTGTGTGATGGGACTTGGGTCTTATAATGGTTTCATTTTTCTAAAAAGCATTGCGTTATTTTGACGATTTACTTTAGTCATGAACGGGCAATCCATAGGAGAAAACCCCGTTCCGCGAAAGTGGCGTGGTCCTGTGATTAGCCTTATTATATTTTATAGGTTAGGTAGAATTCTCACACCAGTCCCATGACTGACCTGTAGTTTGTCCACTGGCAAACTCGGGTGCCCATATTTTCCACACGGGCAGTCGAGTAGCTATTTTTGCAGATATATTAAACAGGATTCTGGGTTGAAGCTTAAAGCTGTGTCCAGAGATAGAGAGTCTTCCGCTGTGTTCTTCCGTTGCAGTATATTACATTTTTTGTATTTATCTTCCGCTGTAATTATATTCCAATGTACTCTGATATGTATATTCTGTACTCTGATGTAACATTTATTATAGTGTTATAAAAGTCTTCTGTTATCTGTTGTAATGTGTTGTATGCCCAAAGTTAAAGTATTCGTAGATTTTCACTTTTTGGGTCAGACCTGTGTGGTTTATGGTCGATTCAAAGGGTGGGGATTTGCGGGTCTTTACATAACTAGTTCAGTAGAGTTAACCAGTTCAGTAGAGTTAACGAGTTCAGTAGAGTTAACCAGTTCAGCAGAGTTAACCAGTTCAGTAGAGTTAACCAGTTCAGTAGAGTTAACCAGTTCAGTAGAGTTAACCGGTTCAGTAGAGTTAACCAGTTCAGTAGAGTTAACCAGTTCAGTAGAGTTAACCAGTTCAGTAGAGTTAACTAGTTGGGTTAAGTAAGTCAAGATTAACCAGTTGGGTTAAGTCATTCAGGTTAATCAGTAAGAGTTAACCAGTTAGAGTTAACCAGTTAGGTAAATCAGTTAGAGTTAATCGATTAGAGTTAAAACGAACTAGAGTTAATCAAATATAGTTATTTGAGACAGAGTTAGTCAAACATAGTATTCAGGATAAGTTGCCATCTCGTACGACTGCTAGCGTAATTCGCAGGGCTGTAAATAGCCTACGACGGTCGGATGTTTCCTGAGGGAGTCAGGCGTAACCATTGTGATCGTTGCGATCTAGAGTCAAGCGAATGGAGTTAAATCGAATATTAGTTATTCGATAGGAGTTAATCAACTTGAGTTAGATTATCGAGATAAGTTAATCGAGTTAAGTTCTTGAGTTAGATTATCGAGATAAGAAAGTCGAGTTAAGTTCGTCGAGTTAAATTAATCGATGATAGTTTCATCGAAAGGAGTTAATCGATGTTAATTTCATCGAAAGGAGTATCGGTGTTAGTTTCATCGAAAGGAGTTAATCGATGTTAATTTCATCGAAAGGAGTATCGATGTTAGTTTCATCGAAGGGAGTTATCGATTAGTTAAATCGAAAGGAGTTATCGATTTGTTAAATCGAAAGGAGTTATCGAATTTAGTTATTCGAAAAGGAGTTATCGATTTGTTAAATCGAAAGGGAAGATTATCGAATATTGTTTATTCGAGAGGAGATTTTCGAAGTAGGGTGTATAATCACCTATCTAGAGAATATTCATTTGTTTCTTAAATCTATAAATGTTGTCCCATATATATACGGGAAACGGTTGCTGATCCCAACCGTTGGTGATGTACATTCGATACACTCAAGCGAAATGAGTGGTCGGTCATGTGTGGCTGAGTTACAAGATGTTCTTGTTGAACTCCAGTGTATCGTTCCTAGAGTACACTGATCGGAAGGTGGTTCCATACCTTGTCATAGTTGGAAATCCATTATCCAATACGTGCTTGCGATTTTGATTGTATACTCTATATGTAGAACGTGAGATGAAAGCGTTTCTGCTAGTTGATATCTATTTGTACATAGACATTATTATAATATCAAAAGGTTTTTGATATAAAGATATTTTAGATTCTCATAAGGGAAAAATTCTTTCCGTTCTGCGGCGTGGTCTTATGAGATATCGTTTACTTGTTCATATACCTGTGATAAACTATTTTACTCACACCAGTCCCATGACTGACCCGGAGTTTACTTTGTTGTTTTCCCTAAACTCTTGGGTGCCTAAATTTGTACGGGCAATCAAGTAGTCGGGATTTACAGATATACTTGAAGAGCTGGAGCAGGAGGCTTCTGGATCATATAGCTATAGTTTATTTCCGCTGTGTTGTAAGTGCTGTACTCTGATAAGTGCTATTGTATACATAACTGTTATATTTCAAAGTTATGTTACCTATTATATGTTATTCGTTCCGCTGTGAGGTTTGTGTTACTCTAATGTTGTGTTCTTCTTCTTCTTCTATTCTAAGTTTCTATCTTATCTATTCTCACCTTCTAATTTCTTTCATTAATTACCGGGATTTTTCGATGTTTGGTTATCGACATCGAGTTTATGTCGATAACCAAAGTCGCTCAAAATCTGGGTCGTTACAGTCGTCCAGATTACTTGTTGATTGTTCGAATATGCGAGGTATAAGGTGCCTCCGGTTTCGTTCAGACCTAGAACAGACTTGAAAATGGATTATATGTCTGACGTTGTATTCCTTTATATGGTATTCGTTGATCTCTGCTAAATATATATCTGTTTGGTGTTCAACACCCTTCTTTGAGACGTACCAGCTTAGAGGTTATATATTGGTAGGAATCAATGGTATGGTATGGATTGACAATGTGGCATGCTAAGATGCATGGATCAAGGTTTTTGTTGAAAAGCTGGCCTTGTGGATGATGATCAAAGCACAGCTTGAAAAGCATAGCTTTGTGTACTACGTAGCTTCACGAGCCTCACACCCTAGTTGAGTCCAAAACGGAGCAAGGGAACGCAGGGAGAGCAGCACATTTCTTTCTAGCTAGAAGTGGTGTCATGGTATGGAGCCCAGACATTTTTACTTATGTGGATGATGGAATGAGGCGCCTCGGATGTTAGGTCCTATAAGACCGGGAAACGTGTGTTCAGGAATAACTAATCCACAAACCGCAGGTGTGGACCGGCCCTGCAGCTATCCAGGGGTCACTCGAGCTTTGATCCTGAGACATTAGCTAGAGTGTCTTGAATCGGTAAGGAGATTGTTCCTAGCCTTGACTCATGATGGAAACCCAATTCCCAATATGACCCTACGGACTTGATTGTATTACTAGTATGGAGGCATAGTATATGGTTGCTATGTTTCCTCGGATCGATACATTTACTTTGAAATGTTTTTGAAACATATATACACTAATAATAATATCAAACCCATTTTTATCGTATCAAGTTTTGGCCATTATAAGGTAAAACTCTATCCTCCGGTTTGCGTTGCATTGTGTGATGGGACTTGAGTCTTATAATGGTTTCATTTTTCTAAAACGCATTGCATTGTTTAACGATTTACTTTTAATTATGCACTAGCAATCCAATGGAGTAAACCCGTTCCGCGTTAGCGGCGTGGTCCTGTGATTAGCCTTATTATTAGATAAGTTAAGTTAGATTTCTCATACCAATCCCATGACCGACCTGTAGTTTATTTCACTTGCAAACTCGGGTGCCCTCTTTTCCACACGGCCAGTCGAGTAGCTTTTTGCAGATAATGATCTCTTGAGTAGGATTCTGGATCGAAGCATAAAGCTGTGTCCAGAGCATAGAAGTCTTCCGCTGTTTATTGTGTTTAATTTATTGAAATTTATCTTCCGCTGTAATTTTATTCAATGTACTCTGATATGTTCTGTACTCTGATGTAACATTATTGTAATGTTTATAAAAGTCTGTTGTTATTGTTCTAATGTGTTGTATTCCTAGAGTTAACCTATTCGGGTTTTGAACGGTCTTAGTCGATTTTGCGATCGATTGGGTCCGGGCAAAATTCGTGTCATTACAGTTTTCTAATGAATATTAGAGATTTGAAATCTAACGGTTGGATTTGGAATTATGTCCAAATCAAATTTGGAAAAGGTCGCTGTAAGTGCAGTTCGATGGACATTTGTGGAAATCGACTGTACTGGCCTTGATAAACTTATTAAAATTATCATTAATTTGTGTAAAATCATAATAAATGATTTGGAAAGAATTGGGATGAAAAGTTCCATATTTGAAATGATAAAAATAGATTTTTATCGAAATGAACTAGTTTTGAACAAGAAAAATTAATCCAATAATTTTTAAATAAAAGAAATTGGATTTGAAATGGTTTTAAAAATAACTGGAATTTCCAATATATGAATTGGAATGGATTTGAATCGAAATCATCTTCGGAATATTTCGATATTGGATTCCGTGATTATAGGGATATTGTGGAGGAATTTGGAAGATATATATATCGTTGTTCCCGATATGATATCTGTTGGTTTCAGGATTTGATGTTGAATATAAGCTGATATATTTTCTATTCAGAGCCTTGTATTTAATATCAAATGGGATTTTGGGTTTGTCGTGAACTGTGTTTAAATGAAATTGGTTCTTTAACCGAGTTAAAGCAGGATTAATGTCCAGAAAGTTGAACAATCAATAAGAAATGATTTTAGAGATCGAATCCAATTGGAGTTGAATAAATCTTTAATTAGATTGTTAATGTATATATTGTAATTAAATTACCAAAATATGAAATATGATTAAACCAAATACACTTGGTTGTTGATATTGATTGGGATAGATTGATTGTTATGATTGTGCTCGACCAATTTATGAGCAAGTTATGTTTTTCCATTTAGCATTGGGTTGGGTAGAAATACTGGTATGCTAACATCTTGTGAAACACTTCACGATTTAACTATGAGATGTTCAGCGGTGTGGTAGTGTTCATTTCAAATATAATGAATGATTTAGAAATGATATTTTTCTTAAGTGAAAAGAATAGTATTCCCGATTCTGGTAGGGAGTGTTTTATAAAAATGTTTTATAAAGCACAAAGGATTTCGAGGGCTAAAACCCGATGATTTTGAAACGATTTGGAAATATGTTATGGTTTTACATTGTAGTTCATCACATATTCGATTAGTTGCTATTAATGATGTATCTGTTTGGTATTCTCTTGCTTAACACCCTTCTTCGAGACGTGTGAGCTCAAAGGTTATGTGATTAATAGTGACTGATCATATGTGTGAATTGCTAATGTGAAGTACTATATTTTGAAAGTACTTGTGATTATTATGTTGTGAAATGATTTTCCCTACTTCGGGATATGAAATGATTTGGTATGTGGCTAGAGATTTGAGTAACCCGGACGACTAAAAGTATGGGTGAGATGGGCGGTGTATGCATCCATGCGTGGGAGGTGCATCGTTGGTGTAGCCTGCTCCATAGTGGGAGGTGCACACACACACACACACACACACATATATATATATATATATATATATCGAGTTGCTTAGGTGTGTGCCCTTTGCCTTGTCTAGAGGGAGCCCGATATTTGGTTGCATACTTGTTTGTATGCTTTGTTATGTTTTGGAATTCAAATTTCCAAACGATTTGATTTGAGATCCCGAAGTGAAATCTACTTTGATATAAAGCTAGATATGTATTTCAAATGATTTGAAATAGAAATCGGGAAATAAAGTCCAAAGGAATAATTTCTGTAAATTGAAATGGATTTGGAAAATCTAATTGTGGTGATTAATCTAAACGGGTAGATTTGGATTGCATGTTGATTGATGCATAGTAGATCCATATAACTATATTGATTGTTGTTTATACACTGGCATTCATGGGGGTAAACCCGTTCCGCGTTAGCGGCGTGGTCATGTGATTTGCCTTATCATTTATATAAGTTTATAACTGTTTAGAGTTTCTCACACCAGTCCTATGACTGAACTGTAGTTTGCTTTTCCCTTGCAAACTCGGGTGCCCCTATTTTCCACACGGGCAGTCGAGTAGTTTGATTTGCAGATACTTATTTTGAGCAGGGTATACCAACTATAACAATTGGGAATTTCGCTCGATCTGAATCGATCGCAAAACCGACCAAGACCATTCGAAACCCCGGATTGCTTTGAGGACAAGACGAATCAGAATCCAAACAGAAGAACATTTCATTGCTTATTACAACAATTACATCAGAGTACAAGAATATTATAGAGTAAGAATAAATATTATACAACAGAGAATATCAGAAATTTAAATTACATTTAAATACATAGCAGCGGAAAAATAATACAAAACACAACTGAAAGAAATACACGGATATAGAGCTTTCCGAGTATCGTTCCAGCTGTAGACCAGGATCCTGTGAATATAAATCTGCAAAACCAAAACTACTAGCTGCCCATATGGAAAATAGGGGCACCCAGAGTTTAGATTAAAACAATAAATTCCAGGTCAGTCATGTGACTGGTGTGAGAACTAAAAGCAATATTTAATCTTTATTTTTAAAGTTTGGTAAATCAAGGGACCACGCCGTATAACACGGAACGGGTTTCCTCCAAAGAATACCAGTGAATAAAACAAACAGCGCAATGCTAAATAAAGAAAAATGAAGCTATTATAAGACCCAAGTTCCATCACACAATACAACGCAAGCCGGAGGATAGGGTTTTACCTTATAATAGCCAAAGAATGCTTGATACGTTTAAAAACAGATTATTTTGATATTACTGTAAGTGTATATTGTCAAAACAATTTCAATCATAAGTATCAATCATAGACGGCATAACTACCATCTACTATGTCGCCATACTAGGTTCTACAAATAAAACCGGATTATCACGTATTGGAAATTGGATTTCCGTCATGAGTCGAGGCAAGGGGCAAGCTCCTCTCCGTTCGAGACACTCTAGCAAATGTCTCAGGACCACACACAGCGATCCTGGATCTTCAGGGCCGGTCCTCTCTTACTTTTGAGGATTAGTTATTCCTGAACACACGTTTCCCGGTACTTTCATACCTATATCCGAGGCGCCTCGGATTACAACAACCACACAGTTAAAAAGTATATCAGGGCTGGTAGGTCACTGACATCACCCATAGCTAGAAAGAAACGTCGTGCTCTCCCTGCAGTCACTATCCCGTTTTTGATTCATACTGAGGTTTGAGGCTCGCGAATTAACACTATACACAAAGCTGTGCCACATAGGCCGTGCTTTGATCATCTACCACAAGACTTTGCTTTTCAACAAAAGCCTTGATCATTTGCCACTTAGGCAATTCATGCCATGCGATTGATATCTATCGATATATAACCTCTAAGCTCGTACGTCTAAGAGAAGGGCTTTAAGCAAGAGAATAAATTCTCCACTGCCAAATAGATATATCTTTAATAGAAATCAATCACACATAATAAAATCCAATGTCAGA
The DNA here is from genome assembly GCA_030737875.1 of Allium sativum. Taxonomy (NCBI): domain Eukaryota; kingdom Viridiplantae; phylum Streptophyta; class Magnoliopsida; order Asparagales; family Amaryllidaceae; genus Allium; species Allium sativum. The sequence continues at coordinate 286,437,456 of CM060921.1, forward strand.
CACACAGTCCATTTACAAGTTCGTTCTGGGTCTAAACGAAACTAGAGGAACCTTATTCCTTGCATATCCATCGATCTCCAAGTACGTCTGGATGATCACCAACTGATTCCCTCCTCTTGGGTGTACAGCCCAATCAAGATCATCAGTAATCATCCAAATAATGTGAAGACCTACGGTCTTCAACCACCGTCTTCATCTTCGACTTATCGTCGAATCAGCTATTCAGAACGGGTATAAACTCGGCCTTTCTGAATAACCCGCATATATAATAAACAAATGTTACACAAACACAACATACTCCTCATTCCAATTTATAATATTCTTTATTCAAATATTAACATTCTTAGGGAAAGGTTCCCATTAATTTTATCAAAGATAAATTCTTCTAAATTTATTCTTTAATCTTCCTTTGGATATCATTTCAAACCATGTTAAGGTTTTTCCAAACTAGTCGGGATTAGCGAACCACACCAAAGTAATCATTTATTTTATTTCCCAATCCCAACCTATTCATCCTATGGAGCAAAACTGGTAATACTCCATATCTAACACCACAGTGTTATCGGTAAATATTAATTACCATTTCACGTTCAAATCTAATCAAAGATTTAACTATCGCTTTGGTGCAAAACTGGTGATACTCCATTCTCAATCACTTTAATCTAATTAAAGATTCATTAAAACTCCACTTAGTTTTAATCTTCCCATAAATCAATATCTTGTCTTTAACTAGGTTAAAGAACCAATGTCATCAAAAACACGATTTGCGATAAACCAAAAAACACATTCCATTGTTAATCGGGTTAAAGAACAGGTGTTATTCAAAACACCGCTCACGATAAACACCAAAAACTAATTTTAATTCAATTCCAATTAAATACTAATTAACTGGACAATTTCACTAAATCTTAGTTAAAAGATTTATTCTTTTCTAAATTGGGTTCAAGAACAGTGTTATTCAAGACACCATTCACGTCGAACCCAAAATCTCATTTGATATTTAATACAAGGCTCTGAATAGAAAATAGATTGGCTTATATTCAATATCAAATTCTGAAACCAATAAATATCGTATTGGAAATAACAATATAAATATATCTTTCAAACTTCCACAACCATATCTGTATAATCACGAAATCCAACATCGAAATATTTCGAAGATAATTTCGATTCAAATCCATTCCAATTCGTATATTGGAAATTCTGATTATTTTAAAACCACCTCAATTCCAATTTATTTGTTCAAAAATATTGGATTATAATTCTAGTTCATAACCAGTTCATTTCGATAAAAATATATTTTTATCCTTTTTAAATATGGGATTTTTCACCCCAATTCATTCTAAATCATTTATTATAATTTTACACAAATTATTGATATTTTTAATAATTTTATCAAGGCTCGTATAGCCGATTTCCAATAACGGTCGTCGAACTGCACTTACATCGACCTTTTCCAAATTTGATTTGGACATAATTCCAAATCCAACCGTTAGATTTCAAATTTCTAATATTCATTGGAAAGCTCTTTTCAATACGAACCCAACGGTTCCGGTTTCCGGAGAATCCGACGGTCGAATCTTCCATAACGTCAATTCGAAGTCAATGTTCAAAATTCGTGAACTGCCACGGCGCGACGCGTTCTATTCAATCCATTTAATATATATTATATATATTTCGTCGATTTCAGTTCTAAACGTATTTTATAAATCGTTTTAAATTCATTTTCAAAACGATTTCAACTTCATATTCAATTTTAAATCAAAATTGAATATTCCATATCATCAATATATAAATGATAATATTTTCAAAATATTAGAATTTGAAATCACTTCCTTTTCTATATTCATTATAAAAACAAATATAATCGACATAAATATCGTTCACGTCAAAATGGTGCACATCTAATCAACATGGAGACGTACGAGCTTAGAGGTTATATATCGATGGATATCAGTTGAATGGCATGAATTTCCTGTGTGGCATGCCTAAGTGGCAAATGATCAAGGCTTTTGTTGAAAAGCAAAGTCCTGTGGTTGATGTTCAAAGCACGGCCTATGTGGCATAGCTTTGTGTATAGCGTTAATTCGCGAGCCTCACACCTCGGTATGAGTCGAAAACGGGATAGTGACTGCAGGGAGAGCACGACGTTTCTTTCTAGCTATGGGTGATGTCAGTGACCTACCAGCCCTGACATTTATATACTTTGTACCTGTGTGGTTATTGCAATGCGATGCGCGCCTCGGATATAGGTCTGATAGGACCGGGAAACGTGTGTTCAGGAATAACTAATCCTCAAAATTAAGAGAGGACTGGCCCTGAAGATCCAGGATCGCTGTGTGTGGTCCTGAGACATTTGCTAGAGTGTCTTGAACGGAGAGGAGCTTGCCCCTTGCCTTGACTCATGATGGAATTCAATTTCCAATATGTGATAATTCAATTTTATTTGTAGAACCTAGTATGGCGACATTGTAGATGGTAGTTATGCCGCCTATGATTGATACTTATGATTGAAATTGTTTTGACACTATACACTTAGAGTAATATCAAAATAATCTGTTTTAAAACGTATCAAGCATTCTTTAGCTATTATAAGGTAAATCCCTATCCTCCAGCTTGTGTTGCATTGTGTGATAGGACCTGGGTCTTAAAATAGCCCCATTTTTTCTTTATTTAGCATTGCGCCGTTTGTTTTATGCACAGGTATTTGGGAGGAAACTCGTTCCGTGTTATACGGTGTGGTCCCTTGATTTACCTAACTTTAAAAATAAAGATAATATTCACATTCTTAGGGAAAGGTTCCCGTTAATTTTATCAAAGATAAATTCTTCTAAATTTATTCTTTAATCTTCCTTTGGATATCATTTCAAACCATATTATGGTTTTCCAAACTAGTCGGGATTAGCGAACCACACCGAAGTAATTATTTATTTTATTTCCCAATCCCAACCTATTCATCTCATGGAGCGAAACTGGTAATACTCCATATCTAACGCCACGGTGTTATCGGTAAATATTAATTACCATTTCACATTCAAATCTAATTAAAGATTTAACTATCGCTTTGGAGCAAAACTGGTGATACTCCATTCTCGATCACTTTAATCTAATTAAAGATTCATTAAAGCTCCACTTAGTTTTAATCTTCCCAAAAATCAATATCCTGTCTTTAACTGGGTTAAAGAACCAATGTCATATAAAACACGGTTCACGATAAACCCAAAAAATCATCCAAACAACATGAAGACCTCCGGTCTTTAACCCCCATCTTCATCTTCGACTTATCATCGAATCGATTATTCAGAATGGGTATAAACCCGGCCTTTCCGAATAACCCGCGCATATAATAAACAAGTGTTACACAAACACAGCATACGCCTTCAAATATTCACATTCTTAAGGAAAGGTTCCCATTAATTTTATCAAAGATAAATTCTTTTAAATTTATTCTTTAATCTTCCTTTGGATATCATTTCAAACTATGTTAAGTGTTGGATCTAGATTAACCCTAGAGGGGGGGTGAATAGGGTTTATCACAGTTTTTAAACGAATTGAAGAACTGACAGGATATTAAAATAATAAACAGATCACAGAATGCAGCAGAAATAAAAGTGCAGAAAGTAAATCACACACAGATATACCCAGCTTCGGCAAAACCCTGCCTACTTCTGCATTCCTAAGGTTTCTACTAGGTGTTATAAACAGATCCCGCATACAAGACCATGTACACTCGCAGCGCCTGCTCCTGTCCTAACCCTACGCTCAAAACCCTAGACTGATTGATATTCACTCGATTAGATTTCCCGAATTACAAACCCTGTAACTCGTAACCCAGATTTTACAGACTCTAGTGGACTGCCAGTCAACACCCTGACTGGAACCCTAGAAATTTTGCAGACTTCTAGAAAAACTGTTCAGACGGTTCTTAAAACAAATACAATAAAATAAACAAGAGAAAATAAAACAGAAAAGCCCTTGGAATTAAATAAAAAGGATCATCCCCTTTTAATATGAACTAGACTTGAATAGGCCGGCCATTTGTATTTTGTGTGCACCCTTTTATTTCCCTGTCCCTTTCTCTTTGGAAATTGATAATGGCGGCGGCACTCTCAAGACGAACTAGGGTTTCTCTGAAATCCTCTCTAAATCGATCGTTGGCTTGAATGATGGAGATTGATTCTCTGGCGCTCTAAAGTCTTGCGTGGTTTGCTCAATTGACTTGGATAAGATCTCGATCGAAAATTCTTCAGTGATTATGTGAGTTTCTCTGGAAACTTTTTCTCTGATTTTTGCCCTTAAATTCAATTGTTGGTTTTTCGATTAATTTGCTTGGTTTCCATGCTCGTTTGCCCGTACGTCGATTTGATTTGAGCAATCCCTTTCTGTCTATGATGAATTGGTGTGACTAAATAGGAAAAAAAAAAGAAAACCCTAAATCATTCTCTGATTTCGGCGTATGACTTGTCTGATCAATTGGGTGATTTCCCCTTTTGCTTGTGTGATTCTTGCTTGTGAATTTGGTCTTCAATTTGGCCTTTATAAATACATGAATAAATCCCTTGCGTGATTTCTCTTTTTGACAAACTCTTGATAAAATCGCCTTTAATTTCTCGGCGTGAATTTCTTGATTGAAAGTTTGTGGCCCCTTTTTGATTGCTCTCAATTAGAGCCGTGAATTTGTGATTGAATTGTGATAAAACCTTGCCGAATATATATTGAAAAATCCATTTGCAATTCAAAAACTGATTCTTGCCATTTTTGGTTCTTGAAATAAAGGATTAATTTGCAGAAAAATTTTCTTCCCAAATTTATTCTTTATTTACTTGCCTGGAATTGTTTCTGAAAGCACCTTGATTAAAAACTAAATCATTTCAGTTCTGTAGAATGAATTTCTTGCCATTTTTGTTGTGAGATTTCTGGAAATTCATTTTGAAATTGCATTATGACATTGATTACCTCGTCATTAAATTTCTGAATGGTATTCCCTTGTTTGATTTGATGCCATGACTTCCTGGAATAAAATGACCATAATTCTCTTGCCTTGTTTGAAATCCTTGATTGAATCACAAACTGGAAACATATGATTTTAGCCCCAAACTTAATTTCAGTTTTCTGGAATATTGATTGCTCATTTACAACAGATTTTAAAATGAGACTTTTCCTAGAACTGCTGCATGTATACTCCATTGTATCTTTGAATAGAATCGACCATGTACCTTCATTATTTGCTGTGTCACCATTTTCCTTAATGCTTTTGACTGTCATGATCACCCATGCAATGTATTACCATTGAAACATGTTGCACTATCATGCTCTTTGAGTTGCTAAGCCTCCATTCTTGTATCTGCTATGATCCCTTGAACTTGGTTGTACTTTCATGCTTTCATGCTGGTACTTGTACACGCTTGGCCATATAAAAAGTTGACTTGTTCATTGACATTAAAAATTGCACTTGTGTTGCCTCTCTCTATTTGATGCTGTATGAATCTGTCATCTTGTATTGTCCATTTGCTGATGTACACCACCCATGCTTGTTGTTCGCATTCTTGCTTGTACAAGTATACACTGACTTGTAATTTAAAACTGGCTTGTAATTCTCTGTTGTATAAACTCCTGCCATGATAATATGGTTCTTTGCTTGTTCATGTGTGTTGAACCATTTGTGTAGTATGTATGCTGCTTTTACAACATATTGAACTGCCTTCATGCATTATATATGTTAACTAAATTTGCTCCATGAACATCTTGGCTGCTTGTAGACATTATGCTGTCCATTTTCTCGATTCACCTTGCACCACTATGATACTGCACACTTGTCATTTGATCTGACTTGACACTTGCTCTTGTTTTCAAAAGCTGATCTGCTTTGTTGCTCACTGATTCCATGTACTTGCTGTTGACTCACTCACTTGTACTAGACCATGCTAATTTCCATCCTTCATGTGATTTCCCTGATTGTCTTGACCTTGACAATGCATGTACACTGCTGATATATTTGTACTTGTGAGTAGTGCTTGATCTTTGTTACTCGACCCTATGGTTTGAATGCTTTGTTGACTTTGACATTTCCACTGTGTCGAGCGTGGTCCATGTGACTGCTCCACAGCTGTATAAACTGATTGGCGAGGCAGTGCACACGTGTATTTATACACGTGTGTATATGCAGCCATCAGTCAAGTTTTCCTGTCCCTGCATTGTATTTACATACTGTCTACCTTGTGGTATTTACAGTGTATCACTGTGAATATCACAAGCTGTCTAGACACAGATTGATGGTTTTTATAAATCAGACCAGGTCATGAAAAATGATGAGAAACACACCAGAAATCTGAGGCAAATAAAATTTTAAAAATAAAATTTATATTCGCATATATTTAGTATTGTTTCTATTGCAGTGTACTGTGTGTTTTCTGTTTCATGTGACAGGTAAGCAGACGGTGACTGGACTGACAGTGAAGATCCTATGAAGACAGAAGACTGAAGACAAGAACAGTGTGAAAAAGTGTATATGTATACGAGTCTGTGTAAATGAAAGAGTGAGTGGAACTGTACTTGAAAGATAGAGTGTTGTAGTGGAGAACATTGTATATGAAATTGTATTTGATATGAAATACAGAGATGTATAAATGGTGGAGTTATAAAAGTTTGTACTGTTTGAATACTAAAATAAAATATTCTATTTAAATAAAATACTGTGTTAATATTTGAGCCTCTGTACAGTAGTATTTCACTTAAATATTATATTCCTGTCTGTAATGTGATATAACAGTACAATAACAAACACATTTAAAATAGAAATATATTTGGTTGTTATCATCAAACAAAAATCATATAATTGTGTATACAACAACAATCTCCCCCTTTTGATGATGACAAACAAAACATGAAGATTTTGAATATAATAAATGTGTTTGACAGTGAATATTGAACTCCCCCTATTTATCAGCTCCTCTTACAACAGACAACTCCCCCTATAACTATGCATGAGTGAAATGTATGAATAATAATAAATTTTCAAAATTAAAAATATTTATAAAATATTCACTCATAAATCAAAATCTAATCCATTCTCCCCCTTTTGTTATCATCAAAAGGATACAGATTTTAAAATACAGATGAAAAATTGACTAAAAATATAATTTCATCTTAAGAGGAAGAACGGTCATCATAAATTTCAATCAGTCAAACAAAAATCATAATAAATTAAGAACTGGTGGCATATCTCACATTGTAGAGAATGACGAATTTACGATGAATTTTATATAAATGGGGAGAGTTTTATAAAATTCATCATTTCCAATTATTTTCAAAAGACTTTTAAAAGTAAAGCACAAAAAACAGTGATGGACTTGGACTATAATTAATAATCCAATTTAAGTGACAAAGTAGTATAATCTCAAATCCCAATAGCTATCAATCAACAAATCATAATATTTCATAAGATTTCAACACATTTCACAGATTAGAAAGATGGATTTATAGGCTGGTTTTTATAAACACCAAGGAGAATTTCAAATTAATTTCAATTTATAGCACAATTTTCCTTTTTCTTTTTATTTTATTTAAGAGCACACTAACCACGCATAACCAGAGCTTGGATTTAAATGAAGTCAGTCGCAGCTTAAATTATAAGTTGTCTCTTAACCATTCATTACCAGAGCTTGGATTTTTAAATGAGGTTAGAGACACACTTATATATTAATTATATTTTCAACATTTTCAGCTTTTAAAGGAAAAACTCCTCAGTATGTAAAACCAATATATGAATGATAGAAAATGGGGTAGGTACAGAGATGGACTGTGAAAATAAATTTCTAAATTAATTATATTATGAAGTAAGCTCGACTGTACCGGGATTATTGAAAATTTCAATTATCACTAATTCTGAAAAATAATATAGTCCCATTTTTATCACAAATAATTTTCACTGTTTTAAAACAAGATGATTTTTCTTTTTAAAAATAAACTCTCCACATTAATATAAAATCATGATGGATGGCAGACGAGTGATAGATACAGGAGATGGTTGCGAAATATTTGCCAGTTCAAAGATATTATAATTAATATTCAACCATCATGAAAATCCAAATAAAACCTCCTCTTGTTGTGAAATACACTGCAGTCACAATTCATCACAATTTCAAAAACTTATAATAATTTTGATGAATTATAAAAACAGCACAAATTGGATATTGATTTCAATTTGTGAATGAATAAAAAATAAATAGTTTTAAAATTGAAAATCAATTACAAGAGGAAAATGAAGAGCTATACAAAGCACAAGAGGGAAAAGAAAAATATATACATGATGAGAATAAGAAAAATTCAGCACTTCCTAATCTGATACCACTTGTAGTCTCTATTAAAGAGGATTTTTTAAAATGACACTGGTGGCTAAACAAGGGTATCTCAGTCAACAGAAAGACTTAATTACAAAGCAAGCAACTCAAGCACACAAGTTTCATTTATCAGAGCACGATAAACCTTTGATACCAAATCAAGCATTCCTAAAAAAATATATACAAATCAATTTCTTATAATCAGAGCAGCATGATTCCAAAAACAAACATTTTTCAAAACAGTATCAGAGCAGCACAAAATTAGTTTCAAAGCACACTTGTCAGGACATTTCTGATGGCCACAGAATATGATTCACGATCCAATATTAAAAATACTGTTTATTTTAAATCATTTGAAGAAATATGAAAATATCAGGATTTAGTAAATCAATCACACCAATTTATAAATTTTTGAATTGAGATATGTGTGAGATTTAATAAATCAATAATTTCAAATGATTTTAAACAAACAAATACTTAAATCATATAACCATGAAATAAGAGAGAAATTCAAGACCGGATTTTCAAAGAATTTTCACAGGAATTTTCTGACAAGTCCTCAAGAAATTTCAGATCATCTACATCAATTTTGTGAGATATTCATGATCCAAAGAATAAAAATAATTTATTTGAAATCATTTGAATCAATGTCAAATTTTGAGATATAATGAATCAGTCACACAGGGTTAATAATTTCAGATTTAAGTGGTGTGTGAGATTCAAAATATCAGGAATTTCAGATGATTTCAAACTAAATTAATTTCAACCATAATAATCATGAATAAGGATGAAATTCTAGATGTATCACTAATTCAACCCACATATTTTTCAAGTCAGAAATAATCAAGCCAATCTAAAAATTAATGAGATTATCACAACTGAGAAGTAACAGTGCTGTAATGAGTATAATACTTTAAGCGTTTCCAAAATGAATTGGAAAGGACTCAAAACAGTGTAAGTGTGTGAAATTTCATTAATTATTCAGATCTTCAACAATTTAGAATTCTAGTTAACAGTGTTCAAGATATGATTTGAATGCATCAACACTGTTATGAATTCAAAAATCAGAAAATAAACTTCAAAAACAATTGCAGATATATACAAGTTCAAATTCAGGATATGGAAATAATTAACACATGATGATTTTATACAAGTAAGACAAATTTCCAAAAAATCATTAATTCTGCAACTGGAAGTTTAAGAAGTACAGACAAAAAAGAATATGGCAGTGTCAAATCAAAAAAAAAACAGAAGGGGAAAGAGGAAGGAATAAACACAAAAAATAAAAAAAAAAACAAAGAGAATATACAAAAGCGAGTTTAGAGATCATACCAGAATCCAATGTAAAGCAGAATCTCTAACTCATCAGATTTGGCTAAGGAACTGTGAATGATTCTGTGATATGTAGCGGTTTTGAATCCAGTTTTTCTTTAGCTATGCAGTTCCTCAGCCTCCTTTGGTACCTAACTGTTAAGAGAATTGAGTGGTCTAACGAAAGTAGTAAAACCACTCACAGTTTTGTTCACACCTTTTGGTACCCAAATCTGTTTATATAACAAACCATTAGAATTAACTTTCGTACCCTTAGGAACCCAAATCGGTTTGAATTTAACAAAACCCGTTTTATTTTCATTTGAGATCCAAGAATGTTTAAATGGATTGTTATAAAACAAATCCTCATCTCGATTTTGATTTACAAATCCTTTGAAGTTTTCAGAGTTAAAATTTTCAAAACAAACATTTCTAAAGTGATTTGAGGGATTTTTAAAATCACAAGAATTTTGATTTCTACAACCATCATTTTTCCCGAATCCAAGACCAGATTTATTTCCACTATAAACTTGGTTTTGTAACAGCATATTCAACGATTTTTCCCCATTAGAAAATTTATCCAATGTTGATACTAATCGTTGAATTTTGGATTTCAGATCGCTATTTTCTTTTAATAAATTTGAGCAATTATTTATAGCGATCATCTGTTCAGCATTGGTCTGTTTCAAAACTAAATTCTCATTTTCTAATGATCTAATTTTGGCTTGGGATTCGGAAATTTCAAGTTCAAATTGTTTTTGCTTTTCCGACTCAAACTTCTTGGATTTTTCAATCTCATTTTCAAGTTCTTTCAAAATCAAACCACTTTTCACCAAATTTTCATTTTCAGCAATTTCAAATTTGGAATATATATCAGTCTTAAAAATTTCAAATTCCTCTTGTAAAAAGTTATTCAAACTTGATAACTCAATCTTGTTTTCTTTTAAGATCAGAATTTCCTTTTCAAACTTTTGGATATTTTTATTGAGATGAACAATATTGGTTTTCAATTTCAAACAATTTTTGCAATCTGAATTTGAAGAATTTTTAAAATGTTCAAGTTGTGATTCCAAATAATCAATTTTGCTGATCAACTCAGAATTCGTAGATTTCAGAGACTTATTTTTCAGTTGGAGTTTATCAACAGATTTTGTTAAATCAAGACACGTATAAACCAGATCTTCATATGAGAAATTTTCTGTTTCAGCATTTGTTGATTCTCCATCATCTGTTCCATCTGAAGTTTCGTCTGCATGGCTTGTTAAGCACAGATCTGAAGCTGAGTTGTCATTCTGGGGTTTTGAGTAGTCGTCAGACTTTCCATACAACGTACTGAGAGTTTTCCAAATATCCTGCGCAGTTAAACAATGAGAGATAAATATTAATTGATCATTACCAAGAAAAGAATTAATAATATGCATAACACGAGCATTGAAAACTATATTCCTCTTATTTAACATATCTCCCAAATTTTCAATAATATTCCAATATTCTAAATTAACAGATTTTAAATAGGATTCCATTTCTGATTTCCAAATTAAAAAATCTGTACCGTCAAAAATATTTGGAATGTGACTGGTCTGACTCTCAACGATCTGACAACAAGGATTACTCATGACTCTAGAGTTAAACAAAAATACCTGCTCTGTTACCAATTGTTGGATCTAGATTAACCCTAGAGGGGGGGGGGTGAATAGGGTTTATCACAGTTTTTAAACGAATTGAAGAACTGACAGGATATTAAAATAATAAACAGATCACAGAATGCAGCAGAAATAAAAGTGCAGAAAGTAAATCACACACAGATATACCCAGCTTCGGCAAAACCCTGCCTACTGCTGCATTCCTAAGGTTTCTACTAGGTGTTATAAACAGATCCCGCATACAAGACCATGTACACTCGCAGCGCCTGCTCCTGTCCTAACCCTACGCTCAAAACCCTAGACTTATTGATATTCACTCGATCAGATTTCCTGAATTACAAACCCTGTAACTCGTAACCCAGATTTTACAGACTCTAGTGGACTGCCAGTCAACACCCTGACTGGAACCCTAGAAATTTTGCAGACTTCTAGAAAAACTGTTCAGACGGTTCTTAAAACAAATACAATAAAATAAACAAGAGAAAATAAAACAGAAAATCCCTTGGAATTAAATAAAAAGGATCATCCCCTTTTAATATGAACTAGACTTGAATAGGCCGGCCATTTGTATTTTGTGTGCACCCTTTTATTTCCCTGTCCCTTTCTCTTTGGAAATTGATAATGGCGGCGGCACTCTCAAGACGAACTAGGGTTTCTCTGAAATCCTCCCTAAATCGATCGTTGGCTTGAATGATGGAGATTGATTCTCTGGCGCTCTAAAGTCTTGCGTGGTTTGCTCAATTGACTTGGATAAGATCTCGATCGAAAATTCTTCAGTGATTATGTGAGTTTCTTTGGAAACTTTTTCTCTGATTTTTGCCCTTAAATTCAATTGTTGGTTTTTCGATTAATTTGCTTGGTTTCCATGCTCGTTTGCCCGTACGTCGATTTGGTTTGAGCAATCCCTTTCTGTCTATGATGAATTGGTGTGACTAAATAGGAAAAAAAAGAAAACCCTAAATCATTCTCTGATTTCGGCGTATGACTTGTCTGATCAATTGGGTGATTTCCCCTTTTGCTTGCGTGATTCTTGCTTGTGAATTTGGTCTTCAATTTGGCCTTTATAAATACATGAATAAATCCCTTGCGTGATTTCTCTTTTTGACAAACTCTTGATAAAATCGCCTTTAATTTCTCGGTGTGAATTTCTTGATTGAAAGTTTGTGGCCCCTTTTTGATTGCTCTCAATTAGAGCCGTGAATTTGTGATTGAATTGTGATAAAACCTTGCCGAATATATATTGAAAAATCCATTTGCAATTCAAAACTGATTCTTGCCATTTTTGGTTCTTGAAATAAAGGATTAATTTGCAGAAAAATTTTCTTCCCAAATTTATTCTTTATTTACTTGCCTGGAATTGTTTCTGAAAGCACCTTGATTAAAAACTAAATCATTTCAGTTCTGTAGAATGAATTTCTTGCCATTTTTGTTGTGAGATTTCTGGAAATTCATTTTGAAATTGCATTATGACATTGATTACCTCGTCATTAAATTTCTGAATGGTATTCCCTTGTTTGATTTGATGCCATGACTTCCTGGAATAAAATGACCATAATTCTCTTGCCTTGTTTGAAATCCTTGATTGAATCACAAACTGGAAACATATGATTTTAGCCCCAAACTTAATTTCAGTTTTCTGGAATATTGATTGCTCATTTACAACAGATTTTAAAATGAGACTTTTCCTAGAACTGCTGCATGTATACTCCATTGTCTCTTTGAATAGAATCGACCATTTACCTTCATTATTTGCTGTGTCACCATTTTCCTTAATGCTTTTGACTGTCATGATCACCCATGCAATGTATTACCATTGAAACATGTTGCACTATCATGCTCTTTGAGTTGCTAAGCCTCCATTCTTGTATCTGCTATGATCCCTTGAACTTGGTTGTACTTTCATGCTTTCATTCTGGTACTTGTACACGCTTGGCCATATATAAAGTTGACTTGTTCATTGACATTAAAAATTGCACTTGTGTTGCCTCTCTCTATTTGATGTTGTATGAATCTGTCATCTTGTATTGTCCATTTGCTGATGTACATCACCCATGCTTGCTGTTCGCATTCTTGCTTGTACAAGTATACACTGACTTGTAATTTAAAACTGGCTTGTAATTCTCTGTTGTATAAACTCCTGCCATGATAATATGGTTCTTTGCTTGTTCATGTGTGTTGAACCATTTGTGTAGTATGTATGCTGCTTTTACAACATATTGAACTGCCTTCATGCATTATACATGTTAACTAAATTTGCTCCATGAACATCTTGGCTGCTTGTAGACATTATGTTGTCCATTTTCTCGATTCACCTTGCACCACTATGATACTGCACACTTGTCATTTGATCTGACTTGACACTTGCTCTTGTTTTCAAAAGCTGATCTGCTTTGTTGCTCACTGATTCCATGTACTTGCTGTTGACTCACTCACTTGTACTAGACCAAGCTAATTTCCATCCTTCATGTGATTTCCCTGATTGTCTTGACCTTGACAATGCATGTACACTGCTGATATATTTGTACTTGTGAGTAGTGGTTGATCTTTGTTACTCGACCCTACGGTTTGAATGCTTTGTTGACTTTGACATTTCCACTGTGTCGAGCGTGGTCCATGTGACTGCTCCACAGCTGTATAAACTGATTGGCGAGGCAGTGCACACGTGTATTTATACACGTGTGTATATGCAGCCATCAGTCAAGTTTTCCTGTCCCTGCATTGTATTTACATACTGTCTACCTTGTGGTATTTACAGTGTATCACTGTGAATATCACAAGCTGTCTAGACACAGATTGATGGTTTTTATAAATCAGACCAGGTCATGAAAAATGATGAGAAACACACCAGAAATCTGAGGCAAATAAAATTTTAAAAATAAAATTTATATTCGCACATATTTAGTATTGTTTCTATTGTAGTGTACTGTGTGTTTTCTGTTTCATGTGACAGGTAAGCAGACGGTGACTGGACTGACAGTGAAGATCCTATGAAGACAGAAGACTGAAGACAAGAACAGTGTGAAAAAGTGTATATGTATACGAGTCTGTGTAAATGAAAGAGTGAGTGGAACTGTACTTGAAAGATAGAGTGTTGTAGTGGAGAACATTGTATATGAAATTGTATTTGATATGAAATACAGAGATGTATAAATGGTGGAGTTATAAAAGTTTGTACTGTTTGAATACTGAAATAAAATATTCTATTTAAATAAAATACTGTGTTAATATTTGAGCCTCTGTACAGTAGTATTTCACTTAAATATTATATTCCTGTCTGTAATGTGATATAACAGTACAATAACAAACACATTTAAAATAGAAATATATTTGGTTGTTATCATCAAACAAAAATCATATAATTGTGTATACAACAACATTAAGGTTTTCCAGACTAGTCGGGATTAGCGAACCACACCAAAGTAATTATTTATTTTATTTCCCAATCCCAACCTATTCATCCCATGGAGAAAAACTGGTAATACTCCATATCTAACATCACGGTGTTATCGGTAAATATTAATTACCATTTCACGTTCAAATCTAATTAAAGATTTAACTATCGCTTTGGAGCAAAACTGGTGATACTCCATTCTCGATCACTTTAATCTAATTAAAGATTCATTAAAACTCCACTTAGTTTTAATCTTCCCAAAAATCAATATCATGTCTTTAACTGGGTTAAGGTACCAATGTCATCTAAAACACGGTTCACGATAAACCCAAAGTCACATTCCATTGTTAATCGAGTTAAAGAACAGGGCGAAGGAACTCATAGCTAAGAGGGGCGGACCCGGCAACCTACTTACAGACTCCGGCTAAGCAACCTACTTCCCAAGACTCCGGCCCTACAACCGACTCCCCGACGCCACCTGAGATGTGCTAATCAGTAAATAAGGGAAGAGGAAGATCAGTATTTTACCTCATACGGCCTGAAAGCATAATTAGAAAGGAAGAAATCCAACAGAAAGCCTGTATACCTAACTCTGGCTAAGCAACCGGTGAGTTCGCATATAATAATAGTTCCAGGTCACTCACCTAAAAACAGAGTTCGTACCCAACCACCTATGAATATACCAGGTCCCCCGTTGGTAGTCTCCCCACTTCGCTCGCCCCAGGTTCCCTAGACTGATGCTGTATCGAAGAACCATAGGTGCGTAGCGAGACTTCTAACCGGAAAGACTGGCACTCAGTCCTATGCGTAGCAGGAACTCTTAGACGTATAAGAGAAGAGACCGGAAAGAAGAGTTCTTTCTTTGCTTGTTAAGTATGATGTTGCTGTACCAACGGCCTAAAGCTGCTTATCAAGCTTGGGGAGTTTGTGAGGCGACAAATATAAGCTACTTAGCTCCTTCCCTCTTCGAGCCACTCCCTCTTCGGAATTTTCATTAGTCGACCTAGCAAGATTAGTATTACTTACTGCTTGGGAATCGTTAGCTGGCCTCGTCGGTACTCGAGTGGGGTACTGAATTTGAATCCCCCCGGTCTTCAATCGGAAGTGGCACTTGAGAAGCATGACTAAGCACTTGGCAACTCAGATAATGGATTCCTCTCTAGTATTGCTCCCAGGGAAACTCCCTACACCCATGGTTCCACCGGGAAGCTCTATGTCTATGTGTTGGCTTTACCAGGTAGTCCGCATGTCCTTGAATTATGCAGCTGAATGAATTGATACCGATTTCTTATCTTCAGGTAAAACACCGCTCACGATAAACCCCAAAATCCATTTAAATTCAATTTTTTTGTTCTTTTCTAAACTGGGTCCAAGAACAGTGTTATTTAAGACACCATTCACGACGAACCCAAAATCCCATTAGATTGATATTGATTGGGACGATAAATTTTACACATCGCCCAACTGCACAAATAAAAATCTGTATTTGTTGATTTGAAACCCCGCACGGGTGTTGGGATGATAATTGGCATACACTAATCCCAATTATTTAGTTGTATGTCGATCTATAGGTTGCAGAAAGTTGTGTAGTGCACTTTGGATGATGGTTGATTATTTATCATTGCTATTATACACATGTGTATCCATTGAATAGGTCATAGCAAGGAGGCTAGAGCAGAAGAATAAAATTGTTTGCCCAACAAATAGGTACATGTTTACAAATTTGTTTGGTTCGGATGATTTCATGAGCCGATTGGCTAGCCGCTTGGCTTTTTCTTTTTCTTTGGGATTGGTGAGGGCCATGGGAGGCTATTTGAAATATCCCGAAGCTCCCAGTGCAGGGGAGGTTATGGCTAAATTTTTCCAAAATTTAGGGTGTTAGCCAAATTTTTGAAAAATTTGAGAAGTTCTTAGAAACTGAAAAGTTGAAGAACTTAAGCCGTAAAGAAAATAATGAAAGTTGAGTTGTTGGTTGAACAACTTTCAGCTCCGTTCCTTTTTTAGGACGAAAAGATTTTAAGTGGAGGAGATTGTAACAACCCGGAAATTCTGAGCCAATTTAAAATTTTAATTTAGCAATTTTGATGAATTTCAAATATTTAAAATGAATTATTTTAAACAATGACAATGAGAAATTTATTTTGAATAGAATTAGAAAGTATATATGTATATAGATCGACGTTAGAATATTATAAAATATAGATTCATGTGTTGAACAGAATAAATATCCATGTGTAGAATAAAATATATATTCATGTGTTGAATAAAAGAAGATTCATGTGTTGAGAAAAATGTCTAAACGATAAAATTCACATCTTTATCATATATAAAATTAGAAACTAACTGGAAACGAGCTAAGATGAGTGGTTTCCTGGGTATTGATCTGATGTTGGTTTCAGCCATCGGGGTCAATATTTACGGAATCGTTCTCTTACTAATTTACGATTAGAGTTTGATTAAGAATTAAACGATATAAAACACAATTTTATCAAATATATTAAATAATAAAAATAGTCATGTATTGAATTTACTCATGTGTTCAGAATATTCATGTGTTGAAACCATTCATTTGTTGAAATATTCATGTGTTGAAAATATTCATGTGTTGAATAAAATTCACATTTTTATTGTAAGTAAGAATTAATAAATATTCATGTATTGAAGAAAATATTCATTTGTTGAATAGAATAACGAAGTTATTGAAATATATAAACCCGTGTTGGTTAGATATGTGCGCCATTTAGACGCGAACATATTTATATCGATTATATTCGTTTTTATAATGAATATAGAAAAGGAAGTGATTTCAAAATATAACGTTTTGAAAATATTATCATTTATATATTTTGATGATATGGAATATTCAATTTTAATTTAAAATTGAATATTCAGAGCCTTAATAACTCGGAAATCCGAGCCAATTTAAAATTTTTATTTTGGCAATTTTATTGAATTTTTAATATTTAAAATGGATTATTTTAAATAATAACAACGAGAAATTCTTTTTGAATAGAAATAGAAAGTATATATTTATATATATCGACGTAAGAATATAAATATTTATTTTATATTTTAAAAGGAATTGAAAATGGTACGGTAGTTTGAAAATTCGATTTAAAAATTCAAATGAATGTACAGCATTCAAAATAAACCAGATTTTGGCAAAACCAAAAATATTAGAATCTATTTGAGAATATCTTTCCAACGAATCTGAAAAATCAAAATTTCATAGCGGGAATAAAAAGTTATGTCCAATTGAAAATTCAGAATAGTCGTGGAATTCTGGCCTTTAAAAATGGCCATTTTTCAAACGATCATGGAATTTGACGAAATTAGTTTTGTTAGAACCGTATCATCAATACGAAGCTAGAAATAATTTTTCGGGAATTTTTAGAGTTCGTATGTGGCCCCAACAAAATGAAATATACGTTTAAAATTGAATATACAGATTTAAATTTTAATTGAAACAGAAACTAATTGAAATAGTCGAATCAGCTTATGAAACATATCCCATTGCGTTCGTAATAGGGGTAATTATTTATGGACGATAGTCGGTGGGTCTCGTTTAGAGGTCAAAACAAAAAGTTGCTTTTTGGGGGTAATAAAAATAAATAAATTATATTATATTATAACCTGGCCCTCCCCTTTTTCCTCGGTCAAACCCCTCCTCCCCTTTTTCTCGTTCAAAACCGATTTGATAAAAAAAAGACTTCGACGATCGATTGAAGGCGACGCCTTCAGGCCGCCGCCGGCTCACGCCACCTCCACCGCCCTCCGACGTTGGCCCCATCCCCCTCCCCCTTCCTTTCGCGTGCGCTATCCCCTCCTCCAATCCAAGGTGTGAGCTCCACCACAATGCGGGGCCCCACAATGCCATCCGCTACCCACCGCCAATGCCCCGCAACCTTCTTCGATTCCGGCCTTTTTCCCCCCTCTGACCACCGACGTGGACCCCCCCTCCGATCTAAACCCCTAAAAGAAATCGGTATGGTTTTCTGATTTCAATTTCTAAGATTTTTATAGGATAAAGTTTAGGTCTTTAATATGATTAAAGTTTAGATCTTTAATATGGATGAAGTAAGGATTTTAAATAAGATGAAAATTATGATTTTTAAATATAAAAACTTGATATATATATATATATATAATGAGATTTTTATTTATGTAAAGATCAGATTATTATTTAGAAGAGAATAGATTTTTAAAATATAAAGATCCGGTTTTTAACAACATAAAGTTGAGATCTTTAACGATATAGAGTTGAGATCTTTATTGGTATAAGGTTATGATTTTTGTCGTAGGTAGAAAATATTTTAGGCAAGTTAAAAATATGATTTTCATTTATATGATAGTAGCGATCAAAAATATGATTTGTAACATGGTAAAGGTTCGATCTTTATATGGTTAACAATATAAAGTTGTGATCTTTAATTGTGCAAAGGTATGACATTTAACACGGTAAAAATATGATTTTTATATTATAGAGATAATAAAAATATGATTTTTATATCTGTAGGGTAATAAAAATATGATTTTTATATAAGTAGTGGATCAAAAATATAATTTTTATATAATGAGTAGGATAAAAATGTGATTTTTATATAAATAGACTTGGAATAAAAATATAAACTTTATATAGGAAGTAGCATTGTTATAAATATAATTTTTAACATATACTGCGTGAAACAGATCTCGTTAGAAGCACGACGAAGATTTTCTACATATGAAGAGTCGCAACGTTTGGTTTAGCTCCCGGTGAGAACTTCTCACTTTAATTCTTGTTTACTAGTTAAAAATATATAATAGGATGCAAATGGTGCTTAGCAGCACACGACACCCGTTGTCCACAGACCATGGACGACTTGTTTGATTTTGTTATGTGGTGAAAATTGATTGTGATGTGGAATGAATGAAAATATATTCATGTGTTGAAATAAATTATTTATTGTTAAAAATATAATTTTTAACGTGAATATGAATAAATAAATATTCATTTACAAATCGAATGATTTGTTTATGTTCACCCATTTGAAGGATATTGATTGGGACGATAAATTTTACACATCGCTAAACTACACAAATAAAAATCTGTGTTTGTTGACTGAAACCCCACACGGGTATTGGGATGATATTTGATGTACACTAATCCCAATTATTTAGTTGTATGTCAATCGATAGATTGACAGACAGTTGTGTAGTGCACTTTGGATGATGGTTGATTATTTATCATTGCTATTATATACATGTTTTGTATGGAATCCATATAATTAACATTATATGGTAATAGATTGGGCCTCATTCCAATTTGGAAAATAAAGAATATTATAAAGTAAAGATTCATGTATTGAATAGAAAATAGTCATGTGTTGACGATACTCATGTGTTGAGAATATTCATGTGTTGAAACTTATCATGTGTGGAACGAAATATTTTAACAATGAAATTCACATCTTTATCATATATAAAATTAGGAACAAACTGGAAACTAGTTAAGATGAGTGGTTTCCTGGGTATTGATCTGATGTTGGTTTCGGCCTTCGAGGTTAATACTTATGGAATTGTTCTCTTACTAATTTACGATTGGAGCCTGATTAAGAATTAAACGATAGAAATCATAATTTTATAAAATATATTAAATAACAAAAATAGTCATGTGTTGACGATACTCATGTGTTGAGAATATTCATGTGTTGAAAGAAATATATATTCGTGTGTTGAAGAAAATATTCATTTGTTGAATAGAATAACGAAGTTATTGAAATATATAAAGCTGTGTTGATTAGATATGCGCCATTTTGATGCGAACAATATTTATATCGATTATATTCATTTTTATAATGAATAAAGAAAAGGAAGTGATTTCAAAATATAACGTTTTGAAAATATTATCATTTATATATTAATGGTATGGAATATTCAATTTTGTTTTAAAATTGAATATGAAGTTGAAATCATTTATAAAATGAATTTGAACGATTTATAAAATAAGTTTAGAATTGAAATCGACGAAATATATATGATATATATGATATATATATATATATATTATATATATTAAATGGCCTGAATAGAACGCGCCGTGTCGCGGCAGTTCGCAAATTTCGAAAATTGACTTCGAATTGACGTTACGGGAGATCCGACCATCGGATCTCCTAAAACTGAAACCATTGGGTTCGTATCGAATGAATATTAGAAATTTGAAATCTAACGGTTGGATTTGGAATTATGTCCAAATCAAATTTGGAAAAGGTCGCTGTAAGTGCAGTTCGACGACCGTTATTGAAAATCGACTGTACGAGCCTTGATAAAATTATTAAAAATATCAATAATTTGTGTAAAATCATAATAAATGATTTAGAAAGAATTGGGGTGAAAAATCCCATATTTAATAAGGATAAAAATATATTTTTATCGAAATGAACTAGTTACGAACTAGAATTATAATCCAATATTTTTAAATAAATAAATTGGATTTGAAGTGGTTTAAAAAATAATCAGAATTTCCAATATACGAATTGGAATGGATTTGAATCGAAATTATCTTCGGAATATTTCGATGTTGGATTTCGTGATTATACAAATATGGTTGTGGAAATTTGAAAGATATATTTATATCGTTATTTCCAATACGATATTTGTTGGTTTCAGAATTTGATATTGAATATAAGCCGATATATTTTCTATTCAGAGCCTTGTATTTAATATCAAATAGGATTTTGGGTTCGTCGTGAATGGTGTCTTAAATAACACTGTTCTTGAACCCAGTTTAGAAAAGAATAAATCTTTGAATTAAGATTTAGTGAAGTTGTCCAGTTAATTAGTATTTAATTGGAATTGAATTTAAATTGGTTTTTGGGTTTTATCGTGAGTGGTGTTTTGAATAACACTTGTTCTTTAACCCGATTAAAAATGGAAAGTGATTTTGGGTTTATCGTGAACCGTGGTTTAGATGACATTGGTTCTTTAACCCAGTTAAGGATAGGATATTGATTTTTGGGAAGATTAAAACTAAGTGGAGTTTTAATGAGTCTTTAATTAGGTTAAAGTGATCTGGAATGGAGTATCACCAGGTTTGCTCCAAAGCGATAGTTAAATCTTTGATTAGATTTGAATGTGAAATGGTAATTAATATCTACCGATAACACTGTGGTGTTAGATATGGAGTATTACCAGTTTTGCTCCATGGGATGAATAGGTTGGGATTGGGAAATAAAATAAATGATTACTTCGGTGTGGTTCCCTAATCTCGACTAGTTTGGAAAACCTTAACACGGTTTGAAATGATATCCGAAGGAAGATTAAAGAATAGATTTAGAAGAATTTATCTTTGATAAAATCAATGGGAACCTTTCCCTAAGAATGTGTATATTTGAATAAAAGAATACACTGAATTGGAATGAGGCGTATGTTATGTTTGTGTAACACTTGTTTATTATATAAGCGGATTATTCGGAAAGGCCGGGTTTATACCCATTCTGAATAACCGATTCGACGATAAGTCGAAGATGAAGATGGTGACAAGAGGTCTTCACGTTGTTTGGATGATTATTGATGATCTTGATTGGGTTGTACACCTAAGAGGAGGGAATCAGGTGGTGATCGTCCAGACGTACTTTGAGATCGATGGATATGCGAGGAATAAGGTTCCTCCGGTTTCGTTCAGACCTAGAACGAACATGTAAATGGACTGTGTGTCTGACATTGGATTTTATTCTGTGTGATTGATTTCTATTAAATATATATCTGTTTGGCGGTGGGGAATTTATTCTCTTGCTCAACGCCCTTCTATGAGATGTACGAGCTTAGAGGTTATATATCGATAGATATCAGTCGCATGGCATGAATTGCCTGTGCGACATGCCTAAGTGGCAAATGATCAAGGCTTTTGTTGAAATGCAAAGTATTTTGTTTGATGATCAAAGCACGGCCTATGTGGCACAACATTGTGTATAGCGTTAATTCACGAGCCTCACACCTCGGTATGAGTCAAAAACGGGATAGTGGTTGCAGGGAGAGCACGACGTTTCTTTCTAGATATGGGTGATGTCAGTGACCTACTAGCCTTGACATTTATATAACTTTTACCTGTGTGGTTGTTGGATGTGAGGTGCCTCGTTTATAGGTCCTATAGGACCGAGAAACGTGTGTTCAGAAATAACTAATCCTCAAAAGTAAGAGGGGACCGACCCTGAAGATCCAGGATCGCTGTGTGTGGTCCTGAGACATTTGCTAGAGTGTCTTGAATGGAGAGGAGCTTGCCCCTTGCCTCGACTCATGACGAAAATCCAATTTCCAATACATGACATTTCGGTTTTATTTGTAGAACCTAGTATGGCGACATAGTAGATGGTAGCTATGCCGTCTATGATTGATACATATGATTGAAATTGTTTTGACACTATACACTTATAGTAATATCAAAATAATCTGTTTTTAAATGTATCAAGCATTATTTGGCTATTATAAGATAAAACCCTATCCTTCGGCTTGTGTTGCATTGTGTGATGAGACTTGGTCTTATAATTGCTTCATTTTTCTTTATTTAGCATTGCGCTGTTTGTTTTATGCACTGGTATTCTTGGGAGGAATCTCGTTCCGTGTTATGTGGCGTGGTCCCTTGATTTACGTAACTTTAAAAATGAAGATTAATAACTGTTTTAGTTCTCACACCATTCACATGACTGACCTGGAGTTTATTGTTTTAACCTAAACTTTGGGTGCCCCTATTTCCACACGGCAGCTAGTAGTTTTGGTTTTGCAGATTTATATTCACAGGATCCTGGTCCACAGCTGGAATGATATTCGGAAAGCTCTGTATCCGTTTATTGCTTTCAGTTGTGCTTCATATTATTTTTCCGCTACTATGTATTTAAATGTAATTTAAACCTCTGATATTTCTCTGATGTATAATATTTATTCATACTCTGT
This sequence comes from Allium sativum, assembly GCA_030737875.1. Lineage (NCBI taxonomy): Eukaryota > Viridiplantae > Streptophyta > Magnoliopsida > Asparagales > Amaryllidaceae > Allium > Allium sativum. The sequence continues at coordinate 286,461,068 of CM060921.1, forward strand.
ATATTCATTTGTTGAATAGAATAACGAAGTTATTGAAATATATAAAGCCGTGTTGATTTGATATGCGCCATTTTGACATGAACGATATCTATATCAATTTTATTCATTTTTATTATGAATATCGAAAAGGAATTGATTTCAATATATAATATTTTGAAAATACTATCATTTATATATCGATGATATGGAATATTCAATTTTGATTTGAAATTGAATATAAAGTTGAAATCGTTTTGAAAAATGAATTTAAAATGATTTATAAAATACATTTTAAAAGTAAATCGACGAAATATATATAATATATATATATTATATATAATGGTCTGAATAGAACGCGCCGTGCTGCGGCAGTTCGCGAATTTCGACCATTGACTTCGAATGGACATTATGGGAGATCCGATCGTCGGATTCTCCTAAAACCAGAACCGTTGGGTTCGTATCGAAAAGAGCTTTCTAATGAATATTAGATATTTGAAATCTAACAGTTGGACTTGAAATTATGTCCAAATCAAATTTGGAAAAGGTCGCCGTTAGTGCAGTTCGATGGCCGTTGACGGAAATCGACTGTGCGGGCCTTGATAAAATTATTAGAAATAGCAATAATTTGTGTAAAATCACAAGAAATGATTTGGAAAGAGTTGGGATGGAAAAACCGATATTTGAAAAGATAAAAATATACTTTTATCGAAATGAACTAGTTTTGAACTAGAATTATAATCCATTTATTTTTAAAATAAATAAATTGGATTTGAAATGGTTTTAAAAATAACCAGAATTTCCAATATATAAATTAGAATGGATTTGAATCGAAATTGTCTTCGGAATATTTCGATGTTGGATTTCGTGATTATACAGATATTGTTGTGGAAATTTGAAAGATATATTTATATCGTTATTTCCAATACGATATATGTTAGTTGTAGGATTTGATATTGGAAATGAGCCGATATATTTTCTATTCAGAGTCTTGTATTTAATATTAAATGGAATTTGGGTTTGTCGTGAATGGTTTCTTCATTAACACTGTTCTTAAACCCAGTTGAGAAAAAGATTAAATCTTTTTATTTAGATTTAATGAAATGTGCCAACTAAATGATATTTAATTGGAATTGAATTGGAATTGATTTTTGGGTTTATCCTGAACGGTGTTTTAAATAACCCTCGTTCTTTAACCCAATAATTAATGAAATATGAATTGGGTTTGTTGTGAACTGTGTTTTTAATGACACTCGTTCTTTAACCCGATTTGCAATGAAATGTGATTTGGAATTTATAAATCTTTTGTTAAGATTTAAAGGAGATTTTCCAGTTTAATAAAATAAATTGGAATGGAATGGAATTCGATTTAGTGATAATCGAAGTGAATTTCTGTGGAGGAAGACTACTAATATATATGGAATTTAAAAGGCTTTGTCGTTATTCCATTTATATTATTAGTTAGGTATGGAAGTTCATATCGATTATATACACTGATCTGTTTTCCATGAAAATTCCATTGTTAATGGAATGTGATTTTGGGTTTATCGTGAACCGTGTTTTAAATGACATTGGTTCTTTAACCCAGTTAAAGACAAGATATGATTTCCCTAGCTAAACAATCATTAATATTGATTTTTGGGAAGATTAAAACCAAGTAGAGTTTTAGTGAATCTTTAATTAGATTGAAATGATCGAGAATGGAGTATCACCAGTTTTGCTCTAGGCGATAGTTAAATCTTTAATTAGATTTGAACGTGAAATGGTAATTGAACTTACCGATAACACCATGGTGTTAGATATGAAGTATGACCAGTTTTACTTCATGGGATGAATAGGTTGGGGTTGGGAAATTTAACAAGTGATTACTTCGGTAAGGTTTGCTAATCCCGACTAGTTTGGATAAACCATAGTTTGATTTGAATTGATATTCAAAAGAAGATTTAAGAATAAATTTAAATAATTTATCTTTGATAAAATTAATGGGAACCTTTCCCAAAGTATAGGAATATTTGAATAAAAGAATATTCTGAATTGGAATGAGGCGTATGTTGTGTTTGTGTAACACTTGTTGATTATATACGCGAGTTATTCAGAAAGACCGGGTTTATCCTATTCTGAATAACTGATTCGACTGTGTCGAGGATGAAGACGGTGGTCGAAGACCGGAGGTCTTCACATCGTTTGGATAATTACTGATGAGCTTTATTGGGCTGTACACCCAAGAGGAGGGAATCAGTTGGTGATCGTCCAGACGTACTTGGAGATCGATGGATATGCGAGGTACAAGGTGCCTTCGGTTTCGTTCAGACCCAGAACGAACTTGTAAATGGACTGTGTATCTGACAATGGATATCATTCTGTGTGATTGATGGATATCGGTTGCATGGAGTGGTTTGCCTGTGTGGCATGCTAAGATGAAAATGATCAAGGCTTTTATTGAAAAGCAAAGTCTTATGGTTGATGATCAAAGCACCGCCTATGTGTCATAGCTTTGTGTAGCGTTAATTCGCAAGCCTCACACCACGGTTGTGAACTAGAAACAGGAGAGGACCTCAGGGAGGACATGCGTTTCCTTCTAGCTAGGGTAGCGTCAGTGACCTACCAGCCCTGAGATTTATATTATTTTCACCTGTGTGGTTGTTGGATTGCGAGGCGTTTTGGATATATCGGTGACTATGTGGAGCTGATGGAGTCATAGGACTCATTTACACCCCAAAGGGCGGGGAAACGCAGTGTTCAAGCATTATAATCCACATTGGGTGGACCGACCCTGACAATCCAAGGCTTGCCTGCGTGCTGCCTGAGGCTCGGGCTAGACAGTCTCGAATTCGATGAGGACGATCCCTTGCCTCGGTTCACAGACGGAAATTTAACTTACGATATGAGACATTTGCGGTTTTGATTGTAGAGCCTAGTATTGGTGACATGATATATGGTACCCATGCCGTCTAGGATTGATACATTTATATTTGAAGTTGTTTTATATGCTATGCACTTATAATAGTATCAAATGATTTGTTTTAAACGTACCAAGCATGTTTGGCTATTATAAGGGAAAACCCTATCCTCTGGCTTGCGGTGATGGGACCTGGGTCTTATAATAGCTTCATTTTTTCAAAAAGAATTGCGCTATTTTGTTATATGCACTGGTATTCTTGGTAGGAAACCCATTCCGTGTTATACGGCGTGGTCCCTTGATATATCTGATTTAAAGTAAAGTTTTAAATAACTGTTTTAGTTCTCACACCAGTCACATGACTGACCTGGAGTTTATTGTTTTAACCTAAACTCAAGGTGCCCCTATTTTCTGAACGGGCAGCTAGTAGTTTTGGTTTTGCAGATTTATATTCACAGGATCCTGATTTACAGCTGGAATGATATTCAGAAAGCTCTGTATCCGTATATTCTTTTCAGTTGTGTCTTGTATTATTTTCCGCTGCTATGTAATGTATTGTAAATCTCTAATATTTATTGAATGTATTTTATTCTTTCGTACTCTGTATATTCTTGTATTCTGATGGAATTGTTGCAATAAGCAATGAAATGTTATTCTGTTTGTGTCCCGATGTGTTGAATAAAGTATATATTCTTGTGTTGAATAGAAAAATAGTCATGTGTTGACAATACTCATGTGTTGAGAATATTCATGTGTTGAACGAAATATTAAATGGAATGAATTGCCTATGTGGCATGCCTAAGTGGAAAATGATCAAGGCTTTTGTTGAAAAGCAACGTCTTGTGGTTGATGATCAAAGCACGACCTAAGTGGCACAACTTTGTGTATAGTGTTAATTCGCGAGCCTTACACCTCGGTATGAGTCAAAAATGGGATAGTGACTGCAGGGAGAGCACGAAGTTTCTTTCTAGCTATGGGTGATGTCAGTGACCTACCAGCCCAGACATTTATATACTTTTTACCTGTGTGGTTGTTGGATGCGAGGCGCCTCATATATAGGTCTGATAGGACCAGGAAACGTGTGTTTAGGAATAACTAATCCTCAAAAGTAAGAGAGGACTGGCCCTGAAGATCCAGGATCGTTGTGTGTGGTCCTGAGACATTTGCTAGAGTGTCTCGAACGGAGAGGAGCTTTCCACTTGCCTCGACTCATGATGGAATCCAATTTCCAATACATGATAATTCAGTTTTATTTGCAGAAACTTGTATGGCGACATAGTTGATGGTAGCTATGCCGTCTATGATTGATATTTATGATTGAAATTGTTTTGACACTATACACTTATAGTAATATCAAAATAATCTATTTTTAAACGTATCAAGCATTCTTTGGCTATTATACGGTAAAACCCTATCCTCCGGCTTGCGTTGCCTTGTGTGATGGGACCTGGGTCTTATAATTGCTTCATTTTTCTTTATTTAGCATTGCGTTGTTTGTTTTATGCATTGGTATTCTTGGGAGGAAACCCGTTCCGTGTTATACGGCGTGGTCCCTTGATTTACCTAACTTTAAAAATAAAGATTAATAACTGCTTTTAGTTCTCACACTAGTCACATGACTAACCTGGAGTTTATTGTTTTAACCTAAACTTTGGGTGCCCCTATTTTCCATACGGGCAGCTAGTAGTTTTGGTTTTGTAGATTTATATTCACAGAGTCCTGGTTTAAAGCTGAAGTGATATTCGGAAAGCTCTGTATCCGTGTATTTCTTTCGGTTGTGTGTTGTATTATTTTTCCGCTACTATGTATTTAAATGTAATTTAAATCTCTGATATTTTTCAAATGTGTAATATTTATTCATACTCTGTATATTCTTGTACTCTGTTGTAAATTGCTGTAATAAGCATTGAAATGTTCTTCTGTTTGTGTTCTGATTCGTCTTGTCCTCAAAGAAATCCAGGGTTACGAACGGTCTTGGTCTAATAAACTCCAGGCCAGTCATGTGACTGGTGTGAGAACTAAAACAGTTATTAATCTTTATTTTTAAAGTTAGGTAAATCAAGGGACCATGCCGTATAACACAGAATGGGTTTCCTCCAAAGAATACCAGTGCATAAAACAAACAGCGCAATGCTAAATAAAGAAAAATGAAGCGATTATAAGACCCTGTCCCATCACATAATGCGACGCAAGCCAGAGGATAGGGTTTTCCCTTATAGTAGCCAAATAATGCTTGATACGTTTAAAACAAATCACTTTGATATTACTATAAGTGTATAGTATCAAAACAACTTCAAATATAAATGTATCAATCCTAGACGGCATAACATCCCATGCTACTATGTCACCTATACTAGGCTCTACAAATAAAACCGAAATGTCACGTATTGGAAATTGGATTTTCGTCATGAGTCGAGGCAAGGGGAAAGCTCCTCTCTGTTCGAGACACTGTAGAAAATGTCTCAGGACCATACACAGCGATCCTGGATCTTCAGGGCCGGTCCTCTCTTACTTTTGAGGATTAGTATTCCTGAACACACGTTTCCCGGTCCTTTCAAACCTATATCTGAGGCTCCTCGCACCCAACAACCACACTGGTAAAAAGTATATAAATGTCAGGGTTAGTAGGTCACTGACATCACCCATAGCTAGAAAAAAAAAGTCGTGCTCTCCCTGCAGTCACTATCCCGTTTTTGACTCATACCGAGGTGTGAGGCTCGCGAATTAATGCTATACACAAAGCTGTGCCACATAGGCCTTGCTTTGATCATCAACCACAAGACTTTGCTTTTCAATAGAAGCCATGATCATTTGCCACTTAGGCATGCCACACAGGAAATTCATGCCATGCGATTGATATCCATCAATATATAACCTCTGAGCTCGTACGTCTCAAAGAAGGGCGTTAAGCAAGAGAATAAATTCTTCACCGCCAAACAAATATATATTTAATAGAAATCAATCTAACAGAATAAAATCCAATGTCATACACACAGTCCATTTACATGTTCGTTCTGGATCAGAACGAAACCAGAGGAACCGTATTCCTCACATATCCATCGATCTCCAAGTACGTCTGGACAATCACCAAATGATTCCCTCTTGGGTGTACAACCCAATCAAGATCGTCAGTAATCATCCAAACGATGTGAAGACCACCGGTCTTCAACCACCGTCTTCATCTTCGACTTATCGTCGAATCAATTATTCAGAATGGGTATAAAGACAGCCTTTCTGAATAACCCGCGTATAAAATAAACAAGTGCTACACAAACACAACATATGCCTCATTCCAATTCAGAATATTCTTTATTCAAATATTCACATTCTTAGGGAAAGGTTCCCATTAATTTTATCAAAGATAAATTCTTCTAAATTTATTCTTTAATCTTCCTTTGGATATCATTTCAAAACATGTTAAGGTTTTCCAAACTAATCTGGATTAGCGAAACACGCCGAAGTAATTGTTTATTTTATTTCCCTATCCCAACCTATTCATCCCATGGAGCAAAACTGGTAATACTCCATTTCTAGCACCACGGTGTTATTGGTAAATATTAATTACCATTTCAGGTTCAAATCTAATTAAAGATTTAACTATCGCTTGGAGCAAAACTGGTGATACTCCATTCTCGATCACTTCAATCTAATTAAAGATTCAATAAAACTCCACTTAGTTTTAATCTTCCCAAAAATCAATATCCTGTCTTTAACTGGGTTAAAGAACCAATGTCATCTAAATCACGGTTCACGATAAACCCAAAATCACTTTCCATTGTTAATCGGGTTAAAGAACAGGTGTTATTCAAAACACCACTCACGATAAACCCCAAAAACCAATTTAAATTCAATTCCAATTAAATACCAATTAACAGGACAATTTCACTAAATCTTAATTAAAAGATTTATTCTTTTCTAAACTAGGTCCAAGAACAGTGTTATTTAACGAACTCAAAATCCCATTTGATATTGAATACAAGGCTCTGAATAGAAAATATATCAGCTTATATTCAATATCAAATTCTGAAATCAACCAATATCGTATTGGAAATAAAGATATAAATATATCTTTCAAATTTCCACAACCATATCTGTATAATCACGAAATCCAACATCGAAATATTCCGAAGATAATTTCGATTACAATCAATTCCAATTTGTATATTGGAAATTCTGATTATTTTTAAATCCACTTCGAATCCAATTTATTTATTCAAAAACATTGGATTTATAATTCTAGTTCATAACTAATTCATTTTGATACAAATATATTTTTATCCTTTTTAAATATGGCATTTTTCAGCCAAATTCTTTCTAAATCATTTATTATGATTTAACACTAATTACTGATATTTTTAATAATTTTATCAAGGCTCGTACAACCGATTTCCAATAACGGTCGTCGAACTGCACTTACAGTGACCTTTTCCATATTTGATTTGGACATAATTCCAAATCCAACCGTTAGATTTCAAATTTTAATATTTGTTGGAAAGCTCTTTTCGAATCGAACCCAACGGTTCCAGTTTTAGGAGAATTCGATGGTCGGATCTCCCGTAATGTCAATTCGAAGTCAGTGGTCGAAATTCGCGAACTGCCGCGGCGCGGCGCATTCTATTCAGGCCATTTAATATATATTATATATATTTCATTGATTTCAATTCTAAACGTATTTTATAAATCATTTTAAATTCGTTTTCAAAACGATTTCAACTTCATATTCAATTTTAAATCAAATTTGAATATTCCATATCATTAATATATAAATGATAATATTTTCAAAACATTAGATTTTGAAATCAATTCCTTTTCTATATTCATTTTAGAAACGAATATAATCGATATAAATATCGTTCGCGTCAAAATGGTGCAAATCTAATCAACACGGCTTTATATATTTCTATAACTTCGTTATTCTATTCAACAAATGAATATTTTCTTCAACACATGAATATATATTTCTTTCAACACATGAATATTGTGACGACCCCAAACCCCGTGCTGACGGTGACAAGGGTAATCTTTGGAATATAACACATAAACAGATAATAGCAGAACAGAATTGAATAAATACACCAGATAATGTACAAATAATACATTGGGTAAACATAATAATCAGAGTTACACAGTATACAGGATCATACTTAGTACAAATACAGTTCAGCTATACATAAATGTCTACAGCAGAAAACAAACATAATATGTAAAATAGGAGCTGAACAGCATAAAAAGAGATAAATGGTAGAATCCATCTTCAGCTCCAGCTATCCAGAAAGAGCCTGCTAAAACCTGAACACAAGGTTGCTCGTGTAGAAAGAGGGGCACCTGAGTTTGCAAGTGAAACAAACTACGAGTTAGTCATGGGACTGGTATGAGAAATCTACTTAACACATTTTATAATATGGCTAATCACAGGACCACGCCACTTTCGCGGAACGGGTTTACTCCATTGGATTGCCAGTGCTTTACAACAAGTAAATATTTTAAACATCGCAATGCTTTTTATAAAAATGAAGTCATTATAAGACTTAGTTCCCATCACACAATGCAACGCAAACCGGAGGATAGAGTTTTTACCTTATAATGTCCAAAATATGCTTGATACGAATAAAACAAAAGCATTTGATATTACTACTAGTGTTTATATGTTTCAAAAACAATTTCAAATCATAAGTATCAATCATAGACGACATTAATGCCCCATACCACTATGTCGCCATATATAGGTATACAATCAAAACTGCACATGTCGTATTTGGAAATTGGATTTTCGTCATGAACCAAGGCAAAAGATAGTCCTTACCGAATTTGAGACGCTCTAGCCCGCACCTCAGGCAAGTACTCAGTCAAGTCTTTGGATCGTCAGGACCGGTCCACCGATGTGGATTAAAATGCCTAAACACTGCTTTTTCCCGCACTTTGGGGCATAAATGAGCCAAGAATGACTCCATCGGCTTCACATAGTCACTGATATATCTGAGGCGCCTCGCAACAGCAACAACCACACAGGTGAAAATAATATATATGTCAGCCAGTTTAAGCACTGACACCACCTCTAGCTAGAAAGGAACGCATGCCCTCCCTGATGTCCTCTCCCGTTTCTAGTTCATACCAGGGTGTGAGACTCGCGAATTCACGATATACACAAAGCTATGCCACACAGGCCGTGCTTTGATCATCAACCATAAGGCTTTTCTTTTCAACAGACTCCTTGGTCATCTGCCACTTAGGCGTGCCACACAGGCAATTCACGCAATGTGACTGATTTCCATCGATATATAACCTCTAAGCTCGTACGTCTCAGAGAAGGGCGTTAAGCAAGAGAATAAATTCTCAGCCGTCAAACAGATATATATTTAATAGAAATCAATCAGCACAAAACAAAATCTAATGTCGGACACACAGTCCATTTGCAAGTTCGTTCTGGGTCTGAACGAAACCAGAGGCACTATATACCTCGCATACCCATCGATCTCCACGTACATCTGGACGATCACCACTCATTATCCATATTTCGGGATGCCTCCCAATCAGGTCATCAGTTATCATCCAACCGAGGTGAAGATCTTCGGTCTTCAACCACCGTCTTCACCATCGTCTCCTCATCGCTGATCCATTATTTGAAATGAGATTTAACTCGGCCTTTTCAAATAATTCACGTATATTTAGAATTTCAAATCTATTTATTTCAATGGTTAAATTATTCGACAACAATTCACGCCAAACAAATTCAACCATCAAATATCACATAAACCGAGAAAATTTGGTTTAAGTCCATTCCATATCGTTTATAATATTTTATAACGATTTATCGCTATTTTTACTTATTTTAAAAATAGCCATTTCATTCAAACGACGCTTCAGGCAATAACGCGGCCGTGGCGCTGTTTTTCTTCAGATTTGATTTACACATATCTGAAAATCTAACCGTTGGATCTTCAGAAAATTTATATCATTAGAAAGATCTTTTCAAAAAAAATCCAACTGTTCCAGTTTTGGGAAAATCCGACGGTCGTATCTCCCGGTGCACTCGTTTGAAGTTACGATTTCAAAATACGAACTACAGCGTCGTTATTCGATTTAATTTAATTATATTTTTATTTATATATATATATATATAATCTATTCTGGCGCTATTTTTCTTCAGACTTGAATTAAACATTCGAGACAATCCAACTATTGGATTTTCACAAAGTGGGTATCGTTGGAAAGATATTTCCAAAGCGAACCCAACGGTTTCGGTTTCGGGAAAATCTGATGGTCGGATCTCCCGCACTAATCGTTTGAAATCACGGTTTCAAAACGCGAACTGTAGCTTCGTTATTCGATATGTTTCAATTATATATAAATATGTTATTCGATATATTTCAATTATATTTATATATATATATAAATATAATCGATTCTTCAATTTGAAAACTATTTTCACTTCACATATTTGATAAAAACGATATTTTTATCCAACAGACATTTATTTCAACACTTCACTATTTTTAACAATTTATGTATATAATAAAAATGTGATTTTTAATGTAAAACAATTTATTTCAAAACACGACTATTTTATATAGTTCATATAGATGATAAAAATATGATTTTTATTATAAAACAATTTATTTCAAAACACGACTATTTTAAAGTCCATATAGATGATAAAAATATGATTTTTATTATGAAACAATTTATTTCAAAATAAGAATGTCGTTCAACACATGAATTTCTATTCAACACACGAATATCTATTCAATACATGAACTTCTATTCAACACACGAATATAGTTTCAACACATGAAAATAATTCTAACACATGAATATTATTAAAAATTTCGGCAGCATAACGACAGGGTAGTTAAAACCGGGACTGTCCCTAGTACGGCTCCTCGCTCTACCTTAAAGCCTCGCAGCTTTTGACAATGGGGATTTCATGCATCTAGTTCCCACGCAGGCGGCATGTTTATTTTTTTTCTTTTCCACAAACTAATCCTATGTAGTTTGAACCAAATAATTCTCAACCACAAACGGGTATTTTTCAACCACAATCAATCAATTTCAACCACAAACAATTTTAATCAACCATTCGCTATCAACCAATTTTCACACCAATCACAACCAATAAATATCGTCCATGGTTTGTGGACGAGGGGCGTATATATATATATATACATATATTATATAAGTGCATTTCTCTTCCTTTTCAACACATATATAATTTTTACAACGCATATATAACGTATACATCGAACATACAACTTATACAACGCTTATACATGAGGTGTACAACGCTTATATAACTCATACTTCGAATGTATAATTTATACATCATCATTTCCATATTATTTATAATTCAGAAATCTTACATTGGGTTCCACTCTACCAAAAATTGCAGAAGGCTCAGAAAAATATGTGGTCTCTTCTAGAATGTAGAAGGCGTCCACACGAGTCCACTGTCTCTTGTTTCACTGAATTTCGTCAACAAACGAAAAAGATATGATTTTTATTGTGAAATCAAAAACCGTAGCGCTTTAAAGTGCTATTAAATAGTTTAATATTATAACAGTCGTACCTCTCTGAAATCTTTCAAAACTTGGTTTGATCCTTGCTTCCAATCCGCTACGCGATACTAAGATCGGGTTGTACCACGTCGAAGAGGGGCGAGAGGCGCTCAGGCACGTGGTGGTCCCCCTCAGATCGACGGCGTCTAGAGGGCACGGCGGCGCAAGGAACGACCGCACTTTGGAGGCTCGATTCTCGAGGTAGGAGCAACGAGGAGGGGCGTGGCTTAGATGGATTTGAAGCTCTTGAGGAGATCTTCAAAATCCCCAACTGGAGCAGGGTCCAATTCGTAGTGTATCGACAAGAAATTGATCGGGAAGGATGGATGCCCTTTCCGTCGTCGATTAGAAAGGTTTTACGGGGAGAGAGAAATTAATTTGAAAATGAATTAATATTTTATAAAAATCCTATTGGCCCACCTATATATTCAAATTTTTAAAGGTATTTTCATAACCGAACTCCAATCCAAACCCAACGACTGTCATCCCTTGCTAAATACCCCCCATTCCGAACACAATGGGATATGTTTCATAGGCCCATTCGACTGTTTCAGTCAGTTTTTCTTTAAATTAAAATATAACACATTCAATAGTTAATTTGAACGTACATTTCAATTTGCCGGGGCCACATACTGATTCTAAAAATTCCCGAAAAATAAATCTAGCTATGTTTTGATGATACGGTCCCAAAAAAACTAGTTTCGTTGAATTCTGAGACCATTTGAAAAATGGCCCTTTTCTGGTCGATCCAATTTAATAGAAATCGACCAAACACATTTTCCTTTGCCACGCTCACATACTAGCTTCAAAAATTATGAAATTTGAAACCTATCAATAATTTAACATCCCGGATCCTACAAAAGTAGTTTCATCGAATTCTGAGGTCGTTTGCAAAATGGCCATTTTCATGGGCTATATAAATTCTATAGCGACCTTTCTGAAAATTCATTTGGCATAACTTTTGCTTCCCACTACGAAACTTCAATTTTTCAGATTGTTTAGAAAGATATTCGCTAACAGATTTAAATATTTTTGGTTTCACTAAAATCCATTTTATTTTGCACCCAGTACAGTCATTCAAAGTATGAATTGAAATTTTGAAACTACCGCGCCATTTCAGGCCTTGTTTATAATTAGAATTAATTATATTTATTTTCAAACGTCGATTCAAACACACTTTTCATCGTTATTTTTTAAAATATTTATTTTAAATAATTAAAATCCACCAAAATAGCCAATTTAAATTTTTTTAAATTGGTTCAGATTTTCCGGGTTGTTTCAATCTCCCCCACTTAAAAATTTTCGTCCCCGAAAAGGAACAAAGTCGAAAGTGGATTAATTAACCAACTCTATTTTCAATTTGGCTTCCATTCTCCAACTTTTCAGTTTTTGAGAATTTTCAAATTCTTCAAAAATTTGGCTAACACCCTAAATTTTCGAATTTTTTTGCCATAACCTCCTTTGTACGGGGAGGGGTTTGGAAATTTATTGGGTCGTATTAGGTACCCAATAAATCCTAATATGCATGCACATATTTATAGTGATATATTCCGGTGTCCACACGGGAGTGTGTATAGATCATAACTCCAGAGAATAAATTCTCGTCACCCTATAAATGGTTTTTGTGCCTTAATGACCAGAAAGACGTGTTTATTGTCATCTCCAAACCCGTGTGGGGTTTTTATTAATCTTGCAATTTGCCATTCCATTTTATATGGTCCATATCAGTCATCAGTTCAACCTGTAAAATATAGTCATCGCCATACAAGCCTCTCGCTCGTATGGAAAATCTTCAACCTCGTCACAGAAGCTCCAAATGCTTATGTGGTATATGATGAAGTATGCCTATCTTCAAGAAGTATGCCATATAGTGTAGTTCAAAATTAATTGTTACTATCCTATGGCGACGTTTATTATTACACACAGAACAACCAGCACTCTGCATCTAATGGCATTCACAGGAGTTGATATAATAATAAAATTGCGCAACCAACTCATTAAGGTTTACCTATTTGTTGGGCACGCAAATAAAATCTTTACTCAACAGCTAATCCATTTACCTGTTCAAACGTATATAATGCACATATATATATATATATATATTTCTATCTATTTTTAAATCAGTTCAATACCTGATTTAATTTCATAGATTTACCCTTCATTCATTGATTTAGTTAACTATCGTTCTAATAATTTAATTAATCATATCCACTATCACACAACACAACCAACAATCAATTTGTTTTTAACTTTTCAAATGTATCTTTTATATATTCAAAAATTATATTTCTAAAACCAGGCTATATAGATAATCACAAATACGTTATTTATAAACATATAACTCTCAACTCGTTATGAGGCACTTCTGACCCCATCTCTAACGAGTTATTCTGATTCTACTATACTCATACTAAGATATCACAAATCCTATCTGTAATGAGCTACCCGTCCTAGAACTCAATTGGTTCTATTTCTGACGAGTTCACTAATATGTCATATTCCAGAACTTAGCTTAACCAAAGTTCTGATACCACGTTGTGACGACCCCAGACCCCGTACTGACAGTGGCAAGGGTAATCTTTGGAATATAACACATAAACAGATAACAACAGAACAGAATTAAATAAATACACCGGATAATGTACAAATAATACACTAGGTAAACATAATCATCAGAGTTACACAGTATACAGGATCATACTTAGTACAAATACAGTTCAGCTATACATAAATGTCTATAGCGGAAAACAAACATAATATGTACAATAGGAGCTGAACAGCATAAAAAGAGATAAATGGTAGAATCCATCTTCAGCTTGAGCTATCCAGAAAGAGCCTGCTAAACTTTGAACACAAGGCTGCCCGTGTAGAAAGACGGGCACCCGAGTTTGCAAGTGAAACAAACTACGAGTCAGTCATGGGACTGGTATGAGAAATCTACTTAACACATTTTTTTAATATGGCTAATCACAGGACCACGCCACTTTCGCAGAACGGGTTTACTCCATTGGATTGCCAGTGCTTTACAACAAGTAAATCTTTTAAACATCGCAATGCTTTTTATAAAAATGAAGCCATTATAAGACTCAGTTCCCATCACACAATGCAACGCAAACTGGAGGATAGAGTTTTTACCTTATAATGGCCAAAATATGCTTGATACGAATAAAACAAAAGCATTTGATATTACTACTAGTGTTTATATGTTTCAAAAACAATTTCAAATCATAAGTATCAATCATAGACGGCATTAATGCCCCATACCACTATGTCTCCATATATAGGTATACAATCAAAACCGCACATGTCGTATTTGGAAATTGGATTTCCGTCATGAACCAAGGCAAAAGATAGTCCTTACCGAATTCGAGATGCTCTAGCCCGCCCCTCAGGCAAGTACTCAGTCAAGCCATTGGATCGTCAGGCCCGGTCCACCGATGTGGATTAAAATGACTGAACACTGCGTTCCCCCGCCCTTTGGGGCGTAAATGAGCCAAGATTGACTCCATCGGCTTCACATAGTCACCGATATATCCGAGGAGCCTCGCAACAGCAACAACCACACAGGTGAAAATAATATATATGTCAGCCAGTTTAAGCACTGACACCACCTCTAGCTAGAAAGGAACGCATGCCCTCCCTGATGTCCTCTCCCGTTTCTGGTTCATACTGGGGTGTGAGGCTCGCGAATTCACGTTATACACAAATCTATGCCACACAGGCCGTGCTTTGATCATCAACTACTAGACTTTGTTTTTCAACAGAAGCCTTGATCATCTGTCACTTAGGCGTGCCACATAGGCAATTCACGCTATGCGGCTGATTTCTATCGATATATAACCTCTGAGCTCGTACGTCTCAGAGAAGGGCGTTAAGCAAGAGAATAAATTCTCAGCTGCCAAACAGATATATATTTAATAGAGATCAATCAGCACAGAACAAAATCCAACGTCGGACACATAGTCCATTTGCAAGTTCGTTCTGGGTCTGAACGAAACCGGAGGCACTATATACCTTGTACCCATCGATCTCCACGTACGTCTGGAAAATCACCACTCATTATCCGTATTTCGGGATGCCTCCCAATCAGGACATCAGTTATCATCCAACCGAGGTGAAGATCTCTGGTCTTCAACCACCGTCTTCACCATCATCTCCTCATCGCCGATCCATTATTTGAAATGAGATTTAACTCAGCCTTTTCAAATAATTCACGTATATTTAGAATTTAAAATCTATTTATTTCAATGGTTAAATTATTCGACAACAATTCATGCCAAACACATTCAACCGTCAAATATCACATTAACCGAGCAAATTCGGTTTAATTCCATTCCATATCGTTTATAGTATTTTATCACGATTTATCGCTATTTTTATTTATTATAAAAATAGCCATTTCATTCAAACGACGTTTCAGGCCATAACGCGGCCGTGGCGCTGTTTTTCTTTAGATTTGATTTACACATATTTGAAAATCTAACCGTTGGATCTTCATAAAATTTATATCATTAGAAAGATCTTTTCAAAACGAATCCAACGGTTCCAGTTTTGGGAAAATCCGACGGTCGGATCTCCCGGTACAATCGTTTGAAGTTACGATTTCAAAATACGACCTACAATGTCGTTATTCGATTTAATTTAATTATATATATATATATATAATCGATTCTGGCGCTGTTTTTCTTCAGACTTGAATTAAACATTATAGACAATCCAACCGTTGGATTTTCACAAAGTGGGAATCGTTGGAAAGATATTTCCAAAGCGAACCCAACGGTTTCGATTTCGGGAAAATCCGATGGTCGGATCTCCCGCACTAATCGTTTGAAATCACAGTTTCAAAACATGAATTGCAGCTTCGTTATTTGATATATTTCAATTATATATATATAATCGATTCTTCGATTTCAAAACTATTTTCACTTCACATATTTGATAAAAACGATATTTTTATCCAACAGACATTTATTTCAACACTTCACTATTTTTAACAATTTATATATATAATAAAAATGTGATTTTTAATGTAAAACAATTTATTTCAAAACACAACTATTTTATATAGTTCATATAGATGATAAAAATATGACTTTTATTATAAAACAATTTATTTCAAAACACGACTATTTATATAGTTCATATAGATGATAAAAATATGATTTTTAATATAAAAAATTTTATTTCAAAACATTAATGTCGTTCAACACATGAATTTCTATTCACCACACGAATATCTATTCAACACATGAACTTCTATTCAACACACGAATATAGTTTCAAAACATGAAAATAATTCTAACACATGAATATTATTGAAAATTTTGGCAGCATAACGGCAGGGTAGTTAAAACCGGGACCATCCCTAGTACGGCTCCTCGCTCTACCTTAAAGCCTCGCAGCTTTTGACAATGGGGATTTCATGCATCTAGTTCCCACACAGGAGGCACGTTTATTTTTTTTTCTTTTTCCACAAACTAATCCTATGTGGTTTCAACCAAATAATTCTCAACCACAAACGGGTATTTTTCAACCACAAACAATTTTAATCAACCATTCGCTATCAACCAATTTTCACATCAACCACAACCAAAAAATATCGTCCATGGTTTGTGGACGAGGGGCGTATATATATATATATATATATATATATATATATATATATATATATATATATATATATATAATATAAGTGTATTTCACTTCCTTTTCAACACATATATAATTTTTACAACGCATATATAACTTATACATTGAACATACAACTTATACAACGCTTATACATGAGGTGTACAACGCTTATATAACTCATACTTCGAATATATAATTTATACATCGTTATTTCCATATCGTTTATAATTCAGAAATCTCACATTGGGTTCCACTCCAACAAAAATTGTAGAAGGCTCAGAAAAATATGCGGTCTCTTCTAGAATGTAGAAGGAGTCCACACGAGTCCACTATCTATTGTTTCACTGAATTTCGTCAACAAACGAAAAAGATCTGATTTTTATTGTGAAATCAAAAACCATAGCGCTTTAAGTGCTATTAAATAGTTTAATATTATAACAGTCGTACCTCTCTGAAATAGTTCAAAACTAGGTTTGATCCTTGCTTCCAATCCGCTACGCGATATTAAGATCGGGTCGTACCACATCGAAGAGGGGCGAGAGGCGCTCAGGCGCGTGGTGGTCCCCCTCAGATCGACATCGTCCAGAGGGCATTGTGGCGCAAGGAAAAGAGGCACTTTAGAGGCTCGATTCTCGAGGTAGGAGCGACGAGGAGGGGCGTGGCTTAGATGGATTTGAAGCTCTTGAGGAGATCTTCAAAATCCCCAACTGGAGTAGGGTCCAATTCGTAGTGTATCGGCCGGAATTTGATCGGGAAGGATGGATGCCCTTTCCATCGTCAATCAGAAGGGTTTTACGGGGAGAGAGAAATTAATTTGAAAACGAATTAATATTTTATAAAAATCCTATTGGCCCATCTATATATTCAAATTTTTAAAAATATTTTCACAACCGAACTCCAATCAAAACCCAACGTACATTTCAATTTGCCGGGGCCACATACTGATTCTAAAAATTCCCAAAAATAAATCTAGCTATGTTTTGACGATACGATCTCAACAAAACTAGTTTTGTCGAATTCTGAGACCGTTTGAAAAATGGCCCTTTTCTGGTCGATCCAATTTAATAGAAATCGACCAAACACATTTTACTTTGCCACACTCACATACTAGCTTCAAAAATTATGAAATTTGAAACCTAGCAATAATTTGATATCCCGGATCCAACAAAAGTGGTTTCGTCGAATTCTGAGGTCATTTGAAAATTTGCCATTTTCACGGGCTATATAAACTCTATAGCGACCTTTCTGAAAATTCATTTGGCCATAACTTTTGCTTCCCACTACGAAACTTCGATTTTTCAGATTCGTTAGAAATATATTCACTAACAAATTTAAATATTTTTGGTTTCACTAAAATCCGTTTCATTTTGCACCTGGTACAGTCATTCAAAGTTTGAATTGAAATTTTGAGACTACCGCGCCACTTCAGGCCTTGTTTATAATTAGAATTAATTATATTTATTTTCAAATGTCGATTCAAACACACTTTTTGTCGTTATTATTTAAAATATTTATTTTAAATAATTAAAATCCACCAAAATAGCCAATTTAATTTTTTTTAAATTGGTTCAGATTTTCCGGGTTGTTACAAATATTCTCAACACATGAGTATTTTCAACACATTAATGGTTTCAACACATGAATATTCTCAACACTTGAGTATTGTCAACACATGACTATTTTTATTTATTCAACTCATGAATGTGATTTATTTTCTAAATTGGAATGAGACCAACTCAATTACCATATAATGTTATTTATATGGATTCTATACAACACATGTATATAATAGCAACGATAAATAATCAACCATCATCCAGAGTGCACCGCACTACTGTCTATCAACCTATCGATTGACATACAACTAAATAATAAGGATTAGTATACGCCAAATATCTTCCCAACACTCGCATTTTGTCACTTTCGTCATCAATATTTAAAATAATTCATTTTAATTATTCAAAATTCATTAAAATTGCCAAAATATATTCACGATAAACCATATTCATGTGTTGAATAAATAAAAATAGTCATATGTTGACAATACTCATGTGTTGAGAATATTCATATGTTGAAACCATTCATGTGTTGAAAATATTCATGTGTTGAAAATATTCATGTGTTGAATAAAATATTTATACAATAAAATTCACATTTTTATTGTAAGTAAGAATTAATATATATTCATGTGTTGAATAAAATATATATTCATGTGTTGAAGAAAATATTCATTTGTTGAATAGAATAATGAAGTTATGGAAATATATAAAGCCGTGTTGATTTGATTTGCGCCATTTGGACGCGAACGATATTTATATCGATTATATTCGTTTTTATAATGAAAATAGAAAAGGAAGTGATTTCAAAATATAACGTTTTGAAATATTATCATTTATAAATTAATGATATGGAATATTCAATTTTGATTTAAATTGAATATGAAGTTGAAATTGTTTTTAAAACGAATTTAAACGATTTATAAAATACGTTTAGAACTGAAATCGACGAAATATATAATATATATATATATATATTAAATGGCCTGAATAGAACGCGCCTCGCTGCGACAGTTCGCGAATTTCGACCATTGACTTCGAATTGACGTTACGGGAGATCCGACCATCGAATTCTCCTGAAACCAGAACCGTTGGGTTCGTATTGAAAAGAGCTTTCCAATGAAAATTAGAAATTTGAAATCTAACGGTTGGATTTGGAATTATGTCCAAATCTAATTTGGAAAAGGTTGGTGTAAGTGTAGTTCGATGACCGTTATTGAAAATCGACTGTACGGGTGTAACGACCCAAAAAATCTGAACCAATTTAAATTTTTTAAATTGGCTAAAATAATGGATTTTAAATATTTAAAATAAATATTTTAAATAATGGCGATGAAAACTGAGTTTGAATCAACAATTGAAAACGAATATAATTAATTATAATTATAAACAAGGCCTGAAATGGCGTGGCAGTTTCAAAAATTGAATTCAAATTTTGTCGGACTGTACCGGGTGCAAAACAATCCGGATTTTAGTGAAACCAAAAACATTAGGATCTAATTGATGATATCTTTCTAACGAATCCGACCAATCGAAATTTGATAGCGGGAATCAAAAGATATGTCCAGTTGAAAATTCTGAATAGTCGCTATGGAATTCAAGCCCTTAAAAATGGACATTTTGCAAATGACCTCGGATTTCGATGAAACCACTTTTGTTGGATCCGCAGTGTCAAGTTATTGTTAGGTTTCAAATTTCATAATTTTTTGAATCAATATGTGAGCGTGGCAAAGGAAAACGCGTTTGACCAGTTTTAGTTGATTTTAATCGACTGGAAATTGACCATTTTTCAAACGGTCTCGGAATTCGACGAAACTAGTTTTGTTAGGACCGTATCGTCAATACGAAGCTAGAAAATATTTTTCTGGAATTTTTCTAGTTAGTATGTGACCCCGGTAATTTGAAATGTACGTTTAGAATTCAATATAGTGATTTAAATGTAAATTCAACGGAAACTGATTGTAACGATCAAATGAGCTTATGATACATATCCCATTGTGTTCGGGATGGGGGTAAAACGCTATGGACGACAGGCGGTAGGCCTCGTTTCGAGGTCGTATGTAAAAGTCAACCTTTTTGCAGAATTAAATAATTAAATAATAAAAAAATAATAATTTAATTCCCTCCCTTTATCTTTCTTTCTGGCCCCCCCGTTCATTTCAATTTCAAACCAATAAAAGAAAAAAAAACCCTAAAACAATCGACGCCACCGCCCTGACAACCCACGACCGCCGAACCCCCACCACGCTGCCGATCCCGCTCCTCCCCCTCGCGATGCATCCGAGCCCCCCCGAAGCATCGCGAGCCCCCCTGAAGCATCGACGCCACCACCACCGAAGACCACCCACGACCGCCATGCCCCTCCGCTTCGCCTGCTCCGCCTCCTGCCGCCGACCCTGACGACCCCCTCCTCCTTAACAAATTAATGTAAGTTATTCTTATTTTATTTTATTTTATTTTAATTCTGAAAAATTCTGATTTTTAATAAAAGGGTTTAAAACAGATTTTTGAAAGGCTCTAAAAACAGATTTTTGAAAGGCTTTAAAACTGATTTTTTTAAGAGTTTAAAACTGATTTTATTTTAAAACTTTAAAAAGAAAAAGGTTTAAACTTTAAATAGAAAAAGGTTTAAACTTTAAAAGGAAAAAAGGTTTAAACTTTAAAAAGAAAAAGTTTTAAACTTTAAAAGGAAAAAAGGTTTAAACTTTAAATAGAAAAAGATTTGAACTTTAAATAGAAAAAGATTTGAACTTTAAATAGAAAAAGATTTGAACTTTAAATAGAAAAAAGGTTTAATATTTAAATAGAAAAAGATTTGAACTTTAAATAAAAAAAAAAGATTTGAACTTGGACAGAAAAGATCATATTTTTAAAATAGAAAAGACGGAATTTTTATTAAGTAAGAGAAGTAAGATATGATTTTTATATTTTTAAAGTAATAAAAATATAACCGTTACATCACAGGAATATTAAAAATATAATCGTTATTTTTGAAAAGGCGGAATCTTTATTTTTGAAATTCGATTTTTATATATTGAATAGCGAAGTCAAAATTCGATTTTTATATATTGAATAACATAGTAAAAATTCGTTTTTACATATGTAGAGAATACGGGCAACGAAAGCGACAAAAGGCGAGAAAGGCGAAGATTTCTCTAAGTGAAGTGTCGTGAAGTTGGATAGCTATTGGTGAGAATTTCTCACTCTTCAATTTCTTTTTCTATATATATATATATATATATGTGTTGAAATAAAAGTGAATTGCTATATATATAATATATATATATATATATATATATATATATATATACGCCCCCTCGTCCACAAACCATGGACGATATTTATTGATTGAAATTGTTGTGAAAATTGATTGATAGCGAATGATTGTTTGGGATTGTTTGTGATTGATATTGGTTGATTGTGGTTGAAAAATACCCATTTGTGGTTGAGAAATATTTGGTTGAAACCACATAGGATTAGTTTGTGGAAATGAAATAAAAATATACATGCCGCCTGCGTGCGAACTAGATGCATGATCCCCATTGTCAAAAACCGCGAGGTTTTAAGGTAGAGCGAGGAGCCGTACTAGGGACGGTCCCGGTTTTAACTACCCTGCCGTAATGCTGCCGAAATTTTAAATAATATTCGTGTGTTTGAATTATTTTCATATGCTTAAACTATATTTATTCATTGAATAGAAAACCTTCATGCGTTGAATTGATATTCATTCGTTGATTAGAAATTCATGTGTTGAATGGTATTCATATTTTGAAATAAATTGTTTGATAATAAAAATCACCTTTTATCTATATATAAAAACTATAGAAAACCTTCATGTGTTGAATTGATATTCATTCGTTGATTAGAAATTCATGTGTTGAATGGTATTCATATTTTGAAATAAATTGTTTGATAATAAAAATCACCTTTTATCTATATATAAAAACTATAGAAAACATTCATGTGTTGAATTGATATTCATTCGTTGATTAGAAATTCATGTTTTGAATGGTATTCATATTTTGAAATAAATTGTTTGATAATAAAAATCACCTTTTATCTATATATAAAAACTATAGAAAACATTCATGTGTTGAATTGATATTCATTCGTTGATTAGAAATTCATGTGTTGAATGGTATTCATATTTTGAAATAAATTGTTTGATAATAAAAATCACCTTTTATCTATATATAAAAACTATAGAAAACATTCATGTGTTGAATTGATATTCATTCGTTGATTAGAAATTCATGTGTTGAATGGTATTCATATTTTGAAATAAATTGTTTGATAATAAAAATCACCTTTTATCGACTATATGAACTGTATAAAATAATCTAGTTTTAAAAGAAATTGTTTTTTTTGATAAAAATCCTATTTTTGTCACCTATAGGAACTATATAGAAAAATAGTGTTTTGAAATGAATTGTTTTACAATAAAAATCACATTTTTATTGTATGCATAAATCGTTGAAATGTGAAGTGTTAAAAATAGCCACTTGTTCAAAATAAACATATATGAGTTGAAATATTCATTAATTAGCTAATGAAATGATTTGCACCTATTTATGTAACATTAGAATGAATGGTGTTTTTAAACCAAATAGAAATCAAATATGAAGTCGAATAGAAAATGATAAATGATAAGAACTGTGTATATATGCACATACATATTCATTGAACAGGTTATAGCAAAGGGGCTAGAGAAGAGGAATAAAATTTTGTGCCCGACAAATAGGTACACTTTTACTGCTTTGTTTGGGTGATGATTTTATGAGCCTGTTGGCTAGCCGCTTGGCTTTTTTCTTTTTCTTTTTGAGATTAGAAGGACCGGGAAAGCTATTTGCGATTTCCCGATGCTCCCGGTGCAGGGGAGGTTATGGCGAAATTTTCCAAAATTTTAAGGCGTTAGTGAAATTTTTGAAGTGAAAACGATATTGAAATTGTTGAATGAACTATATTTATATAATTATATAAATATAAATAAAATTAAAACGAAACGAGGCCGTGCAGTTCGTATTTTGAAACCGTGATTTCAAACGACTAGTGCGGGAAATCCGACCATTGGATTTTCCCGAAACCTCAACCGTCGGGTTCGCCTTGGAAATATCTTCCCAACGGCACCAACCTTGCAAAAATCCAACGGTTGGATTGTCTGGAATGTTTAATTCAAATCTGAAGAAAAACAGCGCCAGAAGCGATTATATTTATATATATATAAATATAATTATATATTTAATCGAATAACGACGCTGCAGTTCGTAATTTGAAATCGAAAATTCAAACGATTGTACTTGGAGATCCGACCGTCGGATTTTCCCGAAACTGGAACCGTTGGATTCGTTTTGAAAAGACCTTTCTAATGATGTAAATTTTGTGAAGATCCAACGGTTAGATTTTCAGATATGTGTAAATCAAATCTGAAGAAAAACAGCGCCACGGCCGCTTTATGGCCCGAAGCGTCGTTTTGAATAAATTGGCTATTTTAAAATAAATAAAAATAGCGATAAATAGTTATAAAATATCATAAGCAATATGGAATGGAAATAAACTGAATTTGCTTGATTTATGTGATATTTGATGGTTGAATGTGTTTGGTGTGAAAATTACATTAAAGAACAAAATTGGTGTTGTCGAATAATTTAACCATTGAAATAAATCGAATTGAAATTCTAAATATACGTGAATTATTTGAGAAGGCCGAGTTAATTCTCATTTCAAATAATTGACCGACGATTGAAAGTCGAAGATAAAGACGATGGTCGAAGACCGGAGATCTTCACCTCGTTTGGACGGTAACCGAGGTCCTGATTGGGAGGCATCCCGAAATATGGATAATGAGTGGTGATCGTTCAGACGTACGTGAAAATCAATGGGTTTGCGAGGTATTTAGTGCCTCCGGTTTCGTTCAGACCCAGAACGGACTTGTAAATGGACTGTGTGTCTGACATTGGAGTTTATTCTGTGTTGATTGATTTCTGTTAAATATACATCTGTTTGGCGGCGAAGAATTTATTCTTTCGCTTAACGCCCTTCTCTGAGACGCACGAGCTCAGAGGTTGTATATCGATGGACATCAGTCGCATGGCATGAATTGCCTGTGTGGCATGCTAAGATGCAGTGATCAGGGCTTCTGTTGAAAAGCAAAGTCTTGTGGTGATGATCAAAGCACCGCCTGTGTGGCGTAGCTTTGTGTATAACGTGAATCCGCGAGCCTCACACCCCGGTATGAACCAAAAACGGGAGGAAGGACCTCAGGGAGGACATGCGTTTCTTACTAGCTAGGGTGGTGTCAGTGACCTACCAGCCCTGACATTTATATACTTTTCACCTAAGTGGTTGTTGCTGTTGCGAGGCGCCTCGGTTTGATCGGACGATCCGGGTCCGATGGAGTCATTCGTTGGCTCGTTTACGCCCCAAAGGGCGGGGAAACGCATTGTTCAGGAATTTTAATCCACATCGGTGGACCGGCCCTGACGATCCAAGGGTCACTCGAGCTCTGATCCTGAGACTCGGGCTAGGCAGTCTCGAATTCGGTGAGGACTATCTTTTGCCTCGGTTCATGACGGAAATCCAATTTCCAAATACGACATCGTGCGGTTTTGATTGTATATATATATATATGGCGACATGATATATGGTACCCATGTCGTCTATGATTGATAGTTATGATTTGAAATTGTTTTCAAAACATATAAACACTAGTAATAATATCAAATGCCTTTGTTTTATTCGTATCAAGCATATTTTGGCCATTATAAGGTAAAACTCTATCCTCCGGTTTGCGTTGCATTGTGTGATGGGAACTGAGTCTTATAATGGCTTCATTTTTATAAAAAGCATAGCGATGTTTAAAAGAAAGATTTGTTTTAAAGCACTGGCAATCCAATGGAGTAAACCCGTTCCACGAAAGTGGCGTGGTCCTGTGATTAGCCAATTATATATGTGTTGAGTGGATTTCTCATACCAGTCCCATGACTGACTCGTAGTTTGTTTCACTTTCAAACTCGGGTGCCCCCTTTTTCTACACGGGCAGCCTTGTATTCAGGTTTAGCTGGTTCTTTTTCTGGATAGCTGGAGCTGAAGATGGATTCTATCATTATTTCTTTTTATGCTGTTCAGCTCCTATTGTACATATTTTGTTTATTTCCGCTGTAGACATTTATGTATAGCTGAACTGTATTTGTACTAAGTAAGATACTGTATACTGTGTAACTCTGATGATTACTTTTATCCAGTATATTCTATTGTTCATTATCTGGTGTATTTATTTAATTCTGTTCTGCTATTATCTTTTTCTGTGTTATATTCCAAAGATAACCCATGTTTCCGTCTGAACGGGATTTCGGGTCGTCTCAACGGGCCATGATAAAATTATTAAAAATATCAATAATTTGTGCTAAATCATAATAAATGATTTAGAAAGAATTGGGGGGAAAAATCCCATATTTAAAAAGGATAAAAATATATTTTTATCGAAATGAACTAGTTAGGAACTAGAATTATAATCCAATATTTTTGTATAAATAAATTGGATTTGAAGTGGTTTTAAAAATTATCAGAATTTCCAATATACGAATCGGAATGGATTTGAATCGAAATTATCTTCGAAAAATTTCGATGTTGGATTTCGTGATTATACAGATATGGTTGTGGAAATTTGAATGACATATTTATATCATTATTTCCAATACGATATTTGTTGGTTTCAGAATTTGATAATGAATATAAGCCGATATATTTTCTATTCAGAGCCTTGTATTTAATATCAAATGGGATTTTGGGTTCGTCGTGAATGGGGTCTTAAATAACACTGTTCTTGGACCCAGTTTAGAAAAGAATAAATCTTTTAATTAAGATTTAGTGAAATTGTCCAGTTAATTGGTATTTAACTGGAATTGAATTTAAATTGGTTTTTGGGGTTTATCGTGAGCGGTGTTTTGAATAACACCTGTTCATTAACCCGATTAACAATGGAAAGTGATTTTGGGTTTATCGTGAACCGTGATTTAGATGACATTGGTTCTTTAACCCAGTTAAATACAGGATATTGATTTTTGGGAAAATTAAAACTAAGTGGATTTTTAATGAATCTTTAATTAGATTAAAGTGATCGAGAATGGAGTATCACCACTTTTGCTCCAAATTGATAGTTAAATCTTTGATTAGATTTGAACTTATAATGGTAATTAATATTTACCTATAACATGGTGGTGTTAGATATGGAGTATTACCAGTTTTGCTCCATGGGATGAATAGGCTGGGATTGGGAAATAAAATAAATGATTACTTCGGTGTGGTTCGCTAATCCCGACTAGTTTGGAAAACCTTAACATGGTTTGAAATGATATCCAATGGAAGATTAAAGAATAAATTTAGAAGAATTTATCTTTGATAAAATTAATGGGAACCTTTCCCTAAGAATGTGAATATTTGAATAAAGAATATTCTAAATTGGAATGAGGTGTATGTTGTGTTTGTGTAACATTTGTTTATTATATACGCGGGTTATTCGGAAAGGCCGGGTTCATACCCATTTTTAATAACTGATTCGATGATAAGTCGAAGATGAAGACGGTGGTTGAAGACCAGAGTTCTTCACATCGTTTGGATGATTACTGATGATCTTGATTGGGATGTACACCCAAGAGGAGGGAATTAGTTGGTGATCGTCCAGACATACGTGGAGATCGATGGATATGCGAGGAATATGGTTCCTCTGGTTTCGTTCAGACCCAGAATGAACTTGTAAATGGACTGTGTGTCTGACATTGGATTTTATTATGTGTGATTTATTTCTATTAAATATATATCTGTTTGGCGGTGGAGAATTTATTATCTTTCTTAACGCCCTTCTCTGAGACTTACGAGCTTAGAGGTTATATATCGATAGATATCAGTCGCATGGCATGAATTGCCTATGTGGCATGCCTACGTGGAAAATAATCAAGGCTTTTGTTGAAAAGAAAAGTCTTGTGGTTGATGATCAAAGCAT
Source organism: Allium sativum (assembly GCA_030737875.1). Lineage (NCBI taxonomy): Eukaryota > Viridiplantae > Streptophyta > Magnoliopsida > Asparagales > Amaryllidaceae > Allium > Allium sativum. The sequence goes on from CM060921.1 coordinate 286,488,680, forward strand.
GACCTATGTGGCACAGCTTTGTGTATAGCGCTAATTCGCGAGCCTCACACCTCGGTATGAGTCAAAAACGGGATAGTGACAGCAGGGAGAGCACGACGTTTCTTTCTAGCTATGGGTGATGCCAGTGACCTACCAGCCCTGACATTTATATACTTTTTACCTATGTGGTTGTTGGATGCAAGGCGCCTCAGATGTAGGTCTGATAGGACCGGGAAACGTGTGTTCAGGAATAACTAATCCTCAAAAGTAAGAGAGGACCGACCCTGAAGATCCAGGATCGCTGCGTGTGGTCCTGAGACATTTGCTAAAGTGTCCCGAATGGAGAGGAGCTTGCCCCTTGCATCGACTCATGATGGAATCCAATATCCAATACGTGATAATTCGGTTTTATTTGTAGAAACTAGTATGGGACATAGTAGATGGTAGCTATGCCTCCTATGATTGATACTTATGATTGAAATTGTTTTGGCACTATACACTTATAACGAAGAGAAAATAGAATTTTTATATATATAATAGCAGCATTAAAATGTGATTTTTTTTATCCATATAGCGTAGTTATAAAAATGTGATTTTTATATACATAGCAACAATATAAAATGCGATTTTTAATTATAAACATCGTGAATAAAAATCGTCTTGTGCTGACAATACTCATGTGTTGAGAATATTCATGTGTTGAAACCATTCATGTGTTGAAAATACTCATGTGTTGAGAATATTCATGTGTTGAAAGAAATATATATTCATGGGTTGAAGAAAATATTCATTTGTTGAACAGAATAATGAAATTATTGAAATATATAAAGCCGTGTTGATTAGATTTGTGCCATTTTGGCTCGAACGATATTTATCTCAATTATATTCGTTTTTATAATGAACATAGAAAAGGAATTGATTTCCAAATTTAATATTCTGAAAATATTATCATTTATATATCAATGATATGGAATATTCAATTTTGATTTAAAATTGAATATGAAGTTGAATTCGTTTTAAAATGAATTTAAACGATTTATAAAATACGTTTAGAATAGAAATCGATGAAATATATATAATATATATATTATAGATATTAAATGGCCAGAATAGAACGTGCCGCGCCGCGGCAGTTCGCGAATTTTGACCATTGACTTTGAATTGACGTTACGGGAGATCCGACCATCGGATTCTACTGAAACCAGAACCGTTTGGGTTCGTATCGAAAAGCGCTTTCCAATGAATATTAGAAATTTGAAATCTAACGGTTAGATTTGGAATTATGTCCAAATCAAATTTGGAAAAGGTCGTTGCAATTGCTGTTCGATGACCGTTATTGGAAATTGGCTGTACGCGCCTTGATAAAATTATTAAAAATATCAATAATTTGTGTAAAATCGTAATAAATGATTTAGAAAGAATTGGGGTGAAAAATCCCATATTTAAAAAGGATAAAAATATATTTTTATGAAAATGAACTAGTTATGAACTAGAATTATAATCCAATGTTTTTGAATAAATAAATTGGATTTGAAGTGGTTTTAAAAATAATCAGAATTTCCAATATACGAATTGGAATGGATTTGAATCGAAATTATCTTCGGAATATTCGATGTTGGATTTCATGATTATACAGATTGGTTGTGGAAATTTGAAAGATATATTTATATCGTTAATTCCAATACGATATTGGTTAGTTTCAAAATTTGATATTGAATATAAGCCGATATATTCACTATTCAGAGCCTTGTATTTAATATCAAATGGGATTTTGGGTTCGTCGTGAATGGTGTCTTAAATAACACTATTCTTGGACCCAGTTTAGAAAAGAATAAATCTTTTAATTAAGATTTAGTGAAACTGTCCAGTTAATTGGTATTTAATTGGAATTTAATTTAAATTGGTTTTTGGGTTTATCGTGAGCGGTGTTTTGAATAACACCTGTTCTTTAACCCGATTAACAATGGAATGTGATTTTGGGTTCATCGTGAACCCTGTTTTAGATGACATTGGTTCTTTAATCCAGTTAAAGACAGGATATTGATTTTTGGGAAGATTAAAACTAAGTGGAGTTTTAATGAATCTTTACTTAGATTAAAGTGATCGAGAATGGAGTATAACCAGTTTTGCTCCAAAGCTATAGTTAAATCTTTAATTAGATTTGAACATGAAATGGTAATTAATATTAACCGATAACACCATGGTGTTAGATATGGAGTATTACCAGTTTTGCGCCATGGGATGAATAGGTTGGGATAGGGAAATAAAATAAATGATTACTCCGGTGTGGTTCGCTAATCCTGACTAGTTTGGAAAACCTTAACATGGTTTGAAATGATATCCAAAGGAAGATTAAAGAATAAATTTAGAAGAATTTATTTTTGATAAAATTAATAGGAAGCTTTCCCTAAGAATGTGAATATTTGAATAAGGAATATTCTGAATTGGAATGAGGCGAATGTTGTGTTTGTGTAACATTTGTTTATGATATACGCGGGTTATTCGGAATGGCTGGGTTCATACCCATTCTGAATAACTGATTCGACGATAAGTCAAAGATGAAGACGGTGGTTGAAGATCGGAGGTATTCACATCGTTTGGATGATTACTGATGATCTTGATTGGGTTGTACACCCAAGAGGAGGGAATCAGTTGGTGATCGTCCAGACGTACTTGGAGATCGATGGATACGCGAGGAATAAGGATCCTACGGTTTCATTCAGACCCAAAACGAACTTGTAAATGGACTGTGTGTCTGACATTGGATTTTATTCTATGTGATTTATTTGTCTTAAATATATATCTATTTGGCGGCGGAGAATTTATTCTCTTGCTTAACGCCTTTCTCTGAGACGTACGAGCTCAGAGGTTGTATATTGATGGATATCAATCGCATGGCATGAATTGCCCGTGTGGCATGCCCAAGTGGTAGATGATCAAGGCTTCTATTGAAAAGCAAAGTCTTGTGTTGATGATCAAAGTGCGGCCTACGTGGCACAGCTTTGAGTATAGCATTAATTCGCGAGCCTCACACCTCGGTAAGAGTCAAAACAGGATAGTGACAGCAGGGAGAGCATGACGTTTCTTTCTAGCTATGGGTGATGTCAGTGACCTACCAGCCCTGACATTTATATACTTTTTACCTGTGTGGTTGTTGGAATGCGAGGCACCTCGAATATAGGTCTGATAGGACCGGGAAACGTGTATTCAGGAATAACTAATCCTCAAAAGTAAGAGAGGACCGGCCCTGAAGATTCAGGATCATTGTGTGTGGTCCTGAGACATTTTCTAGAGTGTCTCGAACGGAGAGAAGCTTGCCTCTTGCCTCGACTCATGACGGAAATCCAATTTCCAATACGTGACATTTCGGTTTTATTCGTAGAACCTAGTATGGCGACATAGTAGATGGTAGTTATGCCGTCTATGATTGATACTTATGATTGAAATTGTTTTGACATTGTACACTTATATTAATATCAAAATAATCTGTTTTTAAACGTATCAAGCATTATCGTCGAATCCATCAATCACACAGAATAAAATCTCAAAGAAGGGAGTTAAGCAAGAGAATAAATTCTCCACTGCCAAACAGATGTATATTTAATAGAAATCAATCACACAGAATAAAATCCAATGTCAAACACACAGTCCATTTACAAGTTCGTTATGTGTCTGAACGAAACCGAAGGAACCTTACTCCACGCATATCCATCGATCTCCAAGTACATCTGGACGATCACCAACTGATTCCCTCCTCTTGGGTGTACAGCCCAATCAAGATCATCAATAATCATCCAAACGATGTGAAGACCTCCGGTCTTCCACCACCGTCGTCATCTTTGACTTATCGTCAAATCGGTTATTCAGAAAGGGTATAAACCCGGCCTTTCTGAATAACCCGCGTATATAATAAACAAGTGTTACACAAACACAACATACTCCTCATTCCAATTCAGAATATTCTATATTCAAATATTCACATTCCTAGGGAAAGGTTCCCATTAATTTTATCAAAGATAAATTCTTCTAAATTTATTCTTTAATCTTCCTTTGGATATCATTTCCAACCATGTTAAGGTTTTTTAAACTAGTTGGGATTAGCGAACCACACCGAAGTAATCATTTATTTTATTTCCCAATCCCAACCTATTCATCCCATGGAGCAAAACTGCTAATACTCCATATCTAACACCACGGTGTTATCGGTAAATATTAATTATCTTTTCACGTTCAAATCTAATTAAAGATTAAACTATCGCTTTGGAGAAAAACTGGTGATACTCCATTCCCGATCATTTCAATCTAATTAAAGATTCATTAAAACTCCACTTAGTTTAAATCTTCCCACAAATCAATATTAATGGTTAATCAAAGCTAAGGAGTTAATCTTATCTTAACTGGGTTAAAGAACCAATGTCCTTTAAAAACACGGTTCACAACAAACCCAAAATCCCATTACATTGTTAATTGGGTTAAAGAACATGTGTTATTCAAAACACCGCTCACGATAAACCCAAAAACCAATTTAAATTCAATTCCAATTAAATACTAATTAACTGGACAATTTCACTAAATCTTAATTAAAAGATTTATTCTTTTCTAAACTGGGTTCAAGAACAGTGTTATTTAAGGCACCATTCACGAAGAACCCAAAATCCCATTTGATATTAAATACAAGGCTCTGAATAGAAAATATATCGGCTTATATTCAATATCAAATTCTGAAACCAACAAATATTGTATTAGAAATAACGATATAAATATATCTTTCAAATTTCCACAACCATATCTGTATAATCACAAAATCCAACATCGAAATATTCCGAAGATAATTTTGATTCAAATCCATTCCAATTCGTATATTGGAAATTTTGGTTATTTTTAATACCACTTCAAATCCAATTTATTTATTCAAAATTATTGGATTATAATTCTAGTTCATAACTAGTTCATTTCGATAAAAATATATTTTTATCCTTTTTAAGTATGGGCTTTTTCACCCCAACTCTTTCTAAATCATTTATTATGATTTTACACAAATTATTGATACTTTTAATAATTTTATCAAGGCTCGTACAGTCGATTTCCAATAACGGTTGTCGAACTGCACTTACAGCGACCTTTTCCAAATTTGATTTGGACATAATTCCAAATCCAACCGTTAGATTTCTAATCTCTTACTTAGGGTGTTAGCCAAATTTTTGAAAATTTTGGAAAGTTCTTAGAAACTAAAAAGTTGAAGAACTTAAGCCGTAAAGAAAATAATGCAAGTTGAGTTGGTTAGTTAAACAACTTTCAGCTTCGTTCCTTTTCGGGGACGAAAAGTTTTAAGTGGGGGAGATTGTAACAACCCGGAAAATCCTAGCCAATTTAAAATTTTTATTTTAGAGATTTTAGTGAATTCCGAATATTTGAAATGAATTATTTTAAATAATAACAATGAGAAATTTATTTTGAATAGAATTATAACATATATATTTATTTGAATCATCATTAGAATATAAATATTTATTTTTAATTATAAAAGGAATTGAAAATAGCGCGGTAGTTTGAAAATTCGATTTCAAATTTCAAATTTCAAATGAATGTACAGGATTCAAAATAAACAGGATTTAAGCAAAACCAAAAATATTAGAATCTAATTGAAAATATCTTTCCAACGAATCCGAAAAATTGAAATTTCATAGCGAGAATAAAAAGTTTTGCCCAATTGAAAATTCAGAATAGTCGTTATGGAATTCTGGCCCTTAGAAATGGGAATTTTGCAAACTACCTTCGTTTCCGACAAAAACACTTTTGTTGGATACGGGATGTCAAATTATTTCTAGGTTCCAAAATTCATAATTTTCTTAATCAATGTGTGAGCGTGGCGAAGTAAAACGTGTTTTAACAGTTTCAGTCAATTTCGGTTGACCAGAAAATGGCCATTTTCCAAACGGTCTCAGAATTTGATGAAATTAGTTTTGTTAAGACCACGTCAATACGAAGCTAGAAATATTTTTTCTATAATTTTTAGAATTCGTATGTGGCCCCGGTAAATTGAAATGTGCGTTCAAATTCAATATATAGAGTTATATTTTAATTTTGATGAAAACTGATCATAACAGCCGAACTGGCTCACGATACATATCCCATTGCGTTCGGGATGGGGGTAATTAGCTAGGGATGACAATCGGTGGGTTCAATTTTGAGTTCGAAATAAAAAGTTTCTTTATGGAATAAATTAAATAAAATAATATAAACTTCTTTCCTTTACCCCCTCCCCCTTTCTCCTTAGTCAGTTAACGACCATTAAGAAAGAAAAAAATATTAAAAACTCGTCGAACCCTAGAACCGTGCCACCGCTCCCCATCACCGCCGCCCGCCTCCATAGCCGCTGGCCTCCCCATCGACGATCCCCCCTCTCCTTCTTCCTCCCTTCCCTCTCCTCTTTATACGATGAAAAACCGCCCTCCAACGCACGCCATAGCCACTATAGGCCAGCCGCCTCCTCCCCTAGTCCCACCCGCCACTTGCGTTGCCTCCCTGACCTCCATGCCCCTCCACTCCGCCCTTTCCACGTTTAAAACCCCCTCCACAACCCAAATTGACCCCAAACAGCCACCTTCGACCAACGTGGGCCCCGTCGCTGCTGCTACACCACTCGTCGACTCCGGCGCCGCCCTTCCTCAATCATCCCCTCCTCCGATTTCGACGGTGAGAATTTATTTTTCATTTTCATGTGTTTTTGAAATTAAAAATGCGATTTTTAAGTGTTGTAGGATATGAAAATATTTTTAGAAAGATAAAGATGTGATTTTTATCATATGTATATTATTTTCAAAACAACTAAGCTAGGAAATTATTTTTAGAAGTATAAAAATTAGATTTTTATACCGGTAAAGTTAAGATTTTTATAACGATAAAGTATAGATTTTTAGAACGATAAGGTTATGATTTTTATAATGTTAGAAGCGAAATTAAAAATATGATCTTAGCTAAGTTAAAAATACAATTGTTAGTAAGAAGAAAAATACGAATTTTATAGTTAAAAGGATTTGATTTTTGAAACTAAAAAGATATGATTTTGTTTATATAACAGAGAATGAAAAAATAGAATTTTTATCTATATAGTAGCGGTATAAAAATAGAATTTTTAGCTATATAGTAGCGGTATAAAAATAGAATTTTTATCTATATGGCAGCGGTATAAAGATGTGATTTATATATATACATATATATATATATATAGCGAAGTTATAAAAATGTGATTTTTAATATAAACTTCGTGAAACAGACTGCGTTGGAAACAAGATGAAGATTTCCTACTTATGAAGAGTCGTGGTGTTTGATTTAGCTAATCGGTGAGAGCTCCTCACTATAATTTTTCTATACAGTTATTTATTTATAACTACATATATGAACTGTTCCCCATCGTCCACAGACCATGGATGACTTGTTTGATTTTATTGTGTGGTGAAAATTGATTGTGATGTGGAATGAATGGAAATATATTCATGTGATGAAATAAATAATTTATTGTTAAAAATATAAATTTAATGTGAATGTGAATAAATAAATATTCATTTACAAATCAGACGATTTGTTTATGTACACTCATTTGAAGGATATTGATTGGGATGTTAAATTTTACACATTGCCCAACTGCACAAATAAAAATATGTGTTTGTTGACTGAAACCCCACAAGGGTATTGGGATGATATTTGATGTACACTAATCCCAATTATTTAGTTGTATGTCAATCGATAGGTTGACAGACAGTTGTGTAGTGCACTTTGGATGATGGTTGATTATTTATCATTGCTATTATATACATGTCTTGTATGGAATCCATATAATTAACATTATATGGTAATTGATTGGGCCTTATTCCAACTTGGAAAATAAAGAATATTATAAAATAAAGATTCATGTGTTGAATAGAATAAATAGTCATGTGTTGACGATACTCATGTGTTGAGAATATTCATGTGTTGAAACTTACCATGTGTTAAAAGAAATATTTTAACAATAAAATTCACATTTTTATCATATATAAAAATAGAAACTAGCTGGAAACTAGTTAAGATGAGTGGATTCTTGGGTATTGATCTGATGTTGGTTTCAGCCTTCGGGGTTAATACATAGGGAATCGTCCTCTTACTAATTTACGGTTGGAGCCTGATTAAGAATTAAATGATAGAAATCATAATTTTATCAAATATATTAAATAACAAAAATAGTCATGTGTTGACAATACTCATGTGTTGAGAATATTCATGTGTTGAAACGATTCATGTGTTGAACGAAATATTTATACAATAAAATTCACATTTTTATTGTAAGTAAGAATTAATAAATATTCATGTGTTGAATAAAGTATATATTCATGTGTTGAAGAAAATATTCGTTTGTTGAATAGAATAACGAAGTTATTGAAATATATAAAGCCGTGTTGATTAGATTTGCGCCATTTTGATGCGAACGATATTTATATCAATTATATTCGTTTTTATAATGATTATAGAAAAGGAAGTGATTTCAAAATATAACATTTTGAAAATATTATCATTTATATATATTGATGATATGGAATATTCAATTTTGATTTAAAATTGAATATGAAGTTGAAATCATTTTTAAAACGAATTTGAAACGATTTATAAAATATGTTTTGAATTAAAATCGATGAAATATATATAATATATACATACTATATACATTAATGGCCTGAATAGAACGTGTCGCGCTGTGACCGTTTGCGAATTTCGATCACTGACTTCGAATTGCGATTGCGGGAGATCCGACCATCAGATTCTCCTGAAACCGGAACCTTGGGTTCATATCGAAAAGAGCTTTCCAATGAATATTAGAAATTTTAAATCTAACGGTTGGATTTGGAATTATGTCCAAATCAAATTTGGAAAAGGTCGCTGTAAGTGCAGTTCGACGATAGTTATTGGAAATCGACCGTACGAGCCTTGATAAAAAATATCAATAATTTGTGTAAAATCATAATAAATTTTTTAGAAAGAATTGGGGTGAAAATTCCCATATTTAAAAAGGATAAAAATATATTTTTATCAAAATGAACTAGAATTATAATCCAATATTTTTTGAATAAATAAATTGGATTTGAAATGGTTTTAAAAATAATCAGAATTTCCAACATATGAATTGGAATGGATTTGAATCGAAATTATCTTCGGAATATTTTGATGTTGGATTTCGTGATTATACTGATATGGTTGTGGAAATTTGAAAGATATATTTATATCGTTATTTCCAATACGATATTTGTTGGTTTCAGAATTTGATATTGAATATAAGCCGATATATTTTCTATTCAGAGCCTTGTATTTAATATCGAATGGGATTTTGGGTTCGTCGTGAATGGTGTCTTGAATAACACTGTTCTTGAACCCAGTGTAGAAAAGAATAAATCTGTTAATTAAGATTTAGTGAAATTGTCCAATTAATTAGTATTTAATTGGAATTGAATTTAAATTGGTTTTTGGTTTTATCGTGAGCGGTGTTTTGAATAACACCTGATCTTTAACCCGATTAACAACGGAATGTGATTTTGGGTTTATCATGAACCGTGTTTTAGATAACATTGGTTCTTTAACTCAGTTAAAGAAAGGATATGGATTTGTGGGAAGATTAAAACTAAGTGGAGTTTTAATGAATCTTTAATTAGATTAAATGATCGGGAATGGAGTATCACCAGTTTTGCTCCAAAGCGATAGTTAAATCTTTAATTAGATTTGAACATGAAATGTTAATTATTATTACCGATAACATCGTGGTGTTAGATATGGGGTATTACCAGTTTTGCTCCATGGGATGAATAGGTTGGTATTGGGAAATAAAATAAATGATTACTTCGGTGTGGTTCACTAATCCCGACTAGTTTGGAAAACCTTAACATGGTTTGAAATGATATCCAAAGGAAGATTAAAGAACAAATTTAGAAGAATTTATCTATGATAAAATTAATGGGAATCTTTCCTTAAGAATGTGAATATTCGAATAAAGAATATTCTAAATTGGAATGAGGCGTATGTTGTGTTTGTGTAACACTTGTTTATTATATACGCGGGTTATTCTGAATGGTCAGGTTTATACCCATTCTGAATAACCGAGTCGATGATAAGTCGAAGATGAAGACGGGGGTTGAAGACCGGAGGTCTTCACATTGTTTGGATGATTATTGATGATCTTGATTGGGTTGTACACCCAAGAGGAGGGAATTAGTTGGTGATTGTCCAGACGTACTTGGAGATCGATGGATATGCGAGGAATAAGATTACTACGGTTTCGTTCAGACCCAAAACGAACTTGTAAATGGACTGTGTGTCTGACATTTGATTTTATTCTATGTGATTGATTTCTATTAAATATACATCTGTTTGGCGACGGAGAATTTATTCTCTTTCTTAATGCCTTCTCTGAGACGTGTGGGCTCAGAGGTTATTTATTGATGGATATCAATCGCATGGCATGAATTGCCCATGTGGCATGCCTAAGTAGCAGATGATCTAGGCTTCTGTTGAAAAGCAAAGTCTTGTGGTTGATAATCAAAGCACGGCCTATGTGGCACAACTTTGTGTATAGCGTTAATTCGCAAGCCTCACACCTCGGTATGAGTCAAAAAGGGATAGTGACTGCGGGGAGAGCACGACGTTTCTTTCTATCTATTGGTGATGTCTGTGACCTACCAGCCCTGACATTTATATACTTTTTACCTGTGTGGTTGTTGGATGCAAGGCACCTCGGATATAGGTCTGAAAGGACCGGGAAACGTGTGTTCAGGAATACTAATCCTTAAAAGTAAGAGAGGACTGGCCCTGAAGATCCAGGATCGCTGTGTGTGGTCCTGTGACATTTGCTAGAGTGTCTCGAATGGAGAGGAGCTTGCCCCTTGCCTCGACTCATGATGGAATCCAATTTCCAATACATAATAATTCGGTTTTATTTGTAGAACCTAGGATGGCGACATAGTAGATGGTAGCTATGTCGTCTATGATTGATACTTATGATTGAAATTGTTTTGACACTATACACTTATAGTAATATCAAAATAATCTATTTTTAAACGTATCAAGCATTATATGGCTATTATAAAGTAAAACCCTATCCTGCGGCTTGCGTTGCATTGTGTAATGGGACTTGGGGTCTTATAACAGCTTCATTGTTCTGTATTTAGCATTGCGCTGTTTGTTTATGCACTGGTATTCTTGGGGTAAAAACCCGTTCCGTGTTATACGGCGTGGTCCCTTGATTTACCGAACTTTAAAATCAAATTAATAACTGTTTTAGTTCTCACGCCGGTCACATGACTGACCTGGATTTTATTGTTTTAACCTAAACTCTGAGTGCCCTTATTTTCTGCACGGGAAGCTAGTGGTTGGGTTTTGCAGATTTATGTTCATAGGATCCTGGTATATAGCTGAAGTAATATTCGGAAAGCTCTATATCCGTGTATTTCTTTCAGTTGTGTGTTGTATTATTTTTCCGCTGCTATGTATTTAAATGTAATTTAAATCTCTGATATTTTCTGTGTAATATTTATTCATACTCTGTTATACTCTTGTATTCTGATGGAATTGTTTTAATAAGCAGAGAAATGTTCTTCTGTTTGTGTTCTGATTCGTCTTGAATAGTATTATTAAAAATACCGTTCACAACAACCCAAAATCACATTCCATTTACAATGGAATCTTCATGGAAAACAAATCGATATATATAATCAATATAAACTTCCATATCCGACTAATAATATAAATGAAATTACGACAAAGCCTTTTAAATTCTAGATATATTAGTTGTCTTCCTCCATAGAAATTCACTTCGATTATTACCAAATCGAATTCCATTCCGTTCCAATTTATTTTATTAAATTGGAAAACTTTACTTTGGAAAATCTCCTTTAAATCTTAACAAAAGATTTATAAATTCCAAATCACATTTCACTGTAAATCGGGTTAAAGAACGAATGTCGTTAAAACGCAGTTCACGATAAACCCAAAAATCAATTCAAATTCAATTCCAAATACCATTTAATTGGTATATTTCATTAAATCTAAATAAAAACATTTAATCTTTTCCTCAACTGGGTTTAAGAACAGTGTTAATGAAAACATCATTCACGACAAACCCAAATCCCATTTGGTGTTAAATACAAGGCTCTGAATAGAAAACATATCGGCTTATATTCAATCTCAAATTCTACGACCAACAAATATCATATAGGAAATCCGACATCGAAATATTCCAAAGACAATTTCGATTCAAATTCATTCCAATTCAATTATTGGAAATTCCGGTAACTTTTAAAACCTTTTCAATCCAATTTATTTATTTAAAAAAAAAATGGATTATAATTCTAGTTCAAAACAAGTTCATTTCGATAAAAATACATTTTTATCTTTTAGAATATGGAATTTTTATCTCGCTAATAAATATATAAAGATCATATTTTTATAACGATGTTATTTGAAAATATTCTTTTCTTCTGAACTGGAATCAGACATAGTCAATTACCATATAATATGATTATATGGATTTCACACAACAAATGTGTATAACCACAATGAAAACAACAATAACTTGACATCATGGATCCAACAAAAGTGGTTAATCGAGGTCGTTTGCAAAATTTCCAATTTTAAGGGCCAGAATTCCATAGCGACTATTCTTAATTTTCAACTATAAAATATTTTATTCAACACATGAATTTTCTTTATTTTCCAACTTGGAATGAGGCGTATGTTATGTTTGTGTAACACTTGTTTATTATATATGCGAGTTATTCAGAAAGACCGGGTTTATCCCGTTCTGAATAACTGATTCGACGATGTGTCGAGGATGAAGATGGTGGTCGAAGACTGGAGGTCTTCCCATCGTTTGGATAATTACTGATGATCTTGATTGGGCTGTACACCCAAAAGGAGGGAATCAGTTGGTGATCGTCCAGACGTACTTGGAGATCGATGGATATGCGAGGTACAGGGTGCCTTCGGTTTCGTTCAGACCCAGAATGGACTTGTAAAATGACTGTGTGTCTGACATTGGATATCATTCTGTGTGATTGATGGATATCGGTTGCATGGAGTGGTTTGCCTGTGTGGCATGCTAAGATGAAAATGATCAAGGCTTTTGTTGAAAAGAAAAGTCTTGTAGTTGATGATCAAAGCACCGCCTGTGTGGCATTGCTTTATGTAGCATTAATTCGCGAGCCTCACACCCCGGTTGTGAACCAGAAACGGGAGAGGACTTCAGGGATGACATTCATTTCCTTCTAGCTAGGGTGGTGTCAGTGACCCACCAGCCCTGACATTTATATTATTTTCACCTGCGTGGTTGTTGGATTGCGAGGCGCCTCGGATATATCGGTGACTATGTAGAGCCGATGGAGTCATAGGAATCATTTACGCCCCCAAAGGGCGGGGAAACGCAGTGTTCAGATATTATAATCCACATCGGGTGGACCAGCCCTGGCGATCCAAGGCTTACCTGCGCGCTTGCCTGAGGCTCGTGCTAGACGGTCTCGAATTCGGTGAGGACGATCCTTGCCTCGGTTCACAGATGGAAATCCAACTTCCGATACATGACTTTTGCGGTTTTGATTGTAGAGCCTAGTTATGGCGACATGATATATGGTACCCATGCCATCTAGGATTGTAATGACCCGGAAAATCTGAACCAATTTAAAAATTTTAAATTGGCTATTTTAGTGGATTTTAAATATTTTAAATAATAACGATGAAAAGTAAGTTTGAATCGACATTTGAAAACGAATATAATTAATTCTAATTATAAACAAGGCCTGAAATGGAGCGACAGTTTCAAATTTTCATTTCAAACTTTGACTGACTGTACCGGGTGCAAAATAAAACGGATTTGAGTGAAACCAAAAATATTTAAATCTGTTAGTGAATACCTTTCTAAAAAATCTGAAAAATCAAAGTTTCATAACGGGATGCAAAAGTTATGGCCAAATGAGTTTTCTGAAAGGTCGCTATGGAGTTTATATAGCCCGTGAAAACGACCACTTTGCAAACGACCTCGGAATTCGACGAAACCACTTTTGTTGGATCCGGGATGTTAAACTGTTGCTAAGTTTCAAATTTCATAAGTTTTGAAGATAGTATGTGAGCGTGGCAAAGGAAAATGTGTTTGGTCGATTACAGTTAAATTGGATCGACCAGAAAAGGGCCATTTTGAAAAAGGGCTCAGAATTCGACGAAACTAGTTTTGTTGGGACCGTATCGTCAAAACATAGCTAGATTTATTTTTCTGGAATTTTTCGAATCAGTTTGCGGCCCTGGCAAATTGAAATGTACGTTAAAATCGAATATTGAATGTTATATATTTTAAATTGAAGGTAAACTGACTGAAACAGTCGAATGGGCCTACGAAACATATCCTATTGTGTTCGGAAAGGGGGTAAAACGCTAGGGACGACAGTTGTTGGGTTTGGATTGGAGTTCGTATGGATAGAAGGGTATTTTCGGATTTAAGGAAATTAAAAATTAAAATATAAAATACGGGCCAATCACGTTTCTTCTCCCATTATCGCGTTGACCCAGTAAATCCCGATTACCCCAAAACAACGGCGACTGCAACTCAATCGTTCTCCCTCTGTTTTCCCTCGATCCATGCAATAAAACACCACGACCCAGTTGAGTAAATTGTAGAGCTCGATCTTGCCTTTAAATCCATCCTGGTCTTGAGTTTTATCGTGGAGTATCAGGAATGAATCGGCCTCTCAAAGTTCACCACTCTCGACCGCCGCCCCGCCTGATTCTGACCACCGAGTTCACCGCCGTCAGAGGTGCAGGCGCCTCTCCTAGCCCTTCAAGGTGGCGCAGGCCGATCGTCATATAGTTGCACGGATTGAACGAAAAATGATAACCTAGTTTTGAAGCTTCAAGGAGGTATATGGCTGAAACTATTTTAAACTATTTAATAGCAGTTTAAAGCGCTACGGTTTTTGATTTCACTATAAAAATCATATCTTTTTCGTTTCTTGACGAAATTCAGTGAAACAAGAGACAGTGGACTCGTGTGGACGTCTTCTACATTCTAGAGGAGACCGCATATTTTTCTGAGCCTTCTGCTATTTTTGGTGGAGTGGAACCCAATGTGAGATTTCTAAATTATAAACGATATGGAAAACGACAATGTATAAATTATATAGTCGATGTATGAGTTATATAAGCGTTGTACACCTCATGTATAAGCGTTGTATAAGTTGTACGTTCGATATATAAGTTATATATGCGTTGTAAAAATTATATATGTGTTGAATAGAAATTTATTCGTTGAATAGGAATTCATGAGTTGAATGGTATTCGGGTTCGAAAGAAATTGTTTTATAATAAAAATCATATTTTTATCATCTATA
The DNA here is from genome assembly GCA_030737875.1 of Allium sativum. Lineage (NCBI taxonomy): Eukaryota > Viridiplantae > Streptophyta > Magnoliopsida > Asparagales > Amaryllidaceae > Allium > Allium sativum. The sequence continues at coordinate 286,504,051 of CM060921.1, forward strand.
TGAACTATATAAAATAGTCATGTTTTGAAATAAATAGTTTTACATTAAAAAACACATTTTTATTATATACATGAATTGTTAAAAATAGTGAAATGTTGAAATAAATGTCTGTTGGATAAAAATATAATTTTTATCATAGATATGAAAAGCATATAATTTTGAAATCGAAGAATCGATTATATATATATATATATAAATATAATTAAAATATATCGAATAACGAAGCTGTAGTTCGTGTTTTGAAACCGCGATTTCAAACGATTAGTGCAGGAGATCCGACCATCGGATTTTCCCAAAACCGAAACCGTTGGGTTCGCTTTGGAAATATCTTTCCAATGACACCAACTTCGTAAAGATCCAACGGTTGGATTGTCTGGAATGTTTAATTCAAATCCGAAGAAAAAGAGCACCAGAATCGATTATATTTATATTTATATATATATATATAATTAAATTAAATCGAATAACGACGCTGCAGTTCGTATTTTGAAATCGAAACTTCAAACGATTGTACCGGGAGATCCGACCGTCGGATTTTCCCAAAACTGGAACCGTTGGATTCATTTTAAAAAGATCTTTCTAATGATATAAAATTTGTGAAGATCCAACGATTAGATTTTCAGATATGTGTAAATCAAATCTGAAGAAAAACAGCGCCACGGCCGCGATATGGCCCGAAGCGTCGTTTGAATAAATTGGCTATTTTAAAATAAATAAAAATAGCGATAAATCGTTATAAAATATTATAAACGATATGTAATGTGAAATTTGGAAACTAACTGAAGGTTGGCTAAGTCAAATGGTTTCCTGGGTTTTGATCTGATGTTGGTTTCGGCCTTCGGGGTTAATATTTGGAAAATCTTTCTCTTACTGATTTACGGTTAGTGACTGATGAAATGAAATGATGTGTATGTTGTGTTTGTGTAGCACTTGTTTATTATATACGCGAGTTGCTCAGAAAGACTGGGTTTATCCCATTCTGAATAACTAAATCGACGATAAGATATCGAAGATGAAGACGGTGGTTGAAGACCAGAGATCTTCACCTCGTTTGGATGGTAACTGATGTCCTGATTGGGAGGCATCCCAAAATATGGATAATGAGTGTGACAACAAGGAATTTCGCTCGATCCGAATCAGTCGCTAAACCGACCCAAACCGTTCGAAACGCCTGATTGTTTTGAAACACGAAAAAATAGAACGCAGACGGAAGAACCATTTCATTGTTAATTACAACAATTCGTCAGAATACAAGAATATACAGAGTATAAATGAATAAAATACATTCGATAATTATCATAGATTATAATACATTACATAGCAGCGGAAAAATAATACAAAACACAACTAAAATGAGATATACAGATACAAAGCTTTCCGGATATCGTTCCAGCTGTAAACCAGGATCCTATGAATATAAATCTGCAAAACCAAAACTACTAGCTGCCCGTGTCAAAATAAGGGCACCCAGAGTTTAGGTTAAAACAATAAACTCCAGGTCAGTCATGTGACTGGTGTGAGAACTAAAACAGTTATTAATCTTTATTTTTAAAGCTAGGTGAATCAAGGGACCACGTCGTATAACACGGAACGGGTTTCCTCCCAAGAACACCACTGCATAAAACAACAGCGCAATGCTAAATAAAGAAAAATGAAGCTATTATAAGACCCAGGTCCCATCACACAATGCAACGCAAGCCGGAGGATAGGGTTTTTACCTTATAATAGCCTATAATGCTTGATACGTTTAAAACAATTCATTTGATACTATGATAAGTGCATAGTGTATAAAACAACTTCAAATCATAAGTATCAATCATAGGCGACATGAGCGTCCCATGCCACTATGTCGCCATATATAGGTTTACAAATAAAACCGCAAAGTCACGTATTTGGAAATTGGATTTTCATCTATGAACCGAGGCAAAAGATAGTCCTCTACCGATTCGAGACTCTCTAGCCCGAGCCTCAGGTCAGAGCTCGAGTGACCTTGGATCGTCAGGGCCGGTCCACCGATGTGGATTAAAATTCCTGAACACTGCGTTTCCCCGCCCTTTGGGGCGTAATTGACCCAACGAATGACTCCATCGGACCCGGATCGTCCGATCAAACCGAGGCGCCTTGCAACAGCAACAACCACATAAGTCAAACTCGTCAGGGCGTGTAAAACCACTGACGCCGCTTCTAACTAGAAAGAAACGCATGCCCTCCCTGAGGTCCATCTCCCGTTTTTGGTTCATACCGGGTGTGAAACTCGCGAATTAAACGTTACAAAAAGCTACGCCACAAAGGTCGTGCTTCGATCATCAACCACAAGACTTTGCTTTTCAATAGAAGCCTTAATCATTTGCATCTTAGCATGCCACACAGGCAAACCACTCCATGCAACCGATATCAATCACATAGAATGAAATCCAATGTCAGACACAAAGTCCATTTACAAGTCCGTTCTGGGTCTGAACGAAACCGGAGGCACCTAGTATCCCGCATATCCATCGATCTCCAAGTATGTCTGGACGATCACCAACTGTTTCCATCTTCTTGGGTGTACATTCCAATCAAGATCGTCAGTAATCACCCAAACGACGTGAAGACCTCCGGTCTTCGACCACCATCTTCATCTTCGACTTATCGTCGTATCAGTTATTCAGAATGGGATAAACCAGTCTTTACGAATGACTCGCGTATATTATAAACAAGTGTCACACAGACACAACATACGCCTCATTTAAATTCATCAGTCACTAACCGTAAATTAACAAGAGAATAATTCCCCGAATATTAACCCCGAAGGCCGAAACCAACATCACATCAATATCCAGAAAACCATTCTGCTTAGCTAACCGACAGTTAGTTTCTAAATTTCACATTCATAGGGAAAGGTTCTGTAACACCCCACCTCCGCTAGAGTCACTCACAAAGGGAATGCACTAGGTTTGGTGAAGCATTATCGAGGTAAACATGCACAGAAATATTACAAGACAGAACATATATGTATATAAAACAGCGGAAGTAAAACAAATTTCATTACCTTATAAAATAAGGTCTAAAGCCTTTTACATCAGAATACATCAAAACCTGTCTTGCAATAATAAAGAAGCATAAAACCATTTCATAAATTATTCCCCAAGTAAAACAGTAAAGTAGCCATAGCCAAGAAAAGTCCAAGCCATGCGTGACGACCTTCAAGCAGAAGAAGTCCAAACTACTATAGCATTTCCTCCCTGTAACCTGGGGGGAAACGGAAGACAAGAGGCGAAACAAAACGGGGTCAGTCATAAAGAATGGTAAGCCCTATCTACTATCAGTATATAAAATAGTAAAGTTAACTGGCATGAGGAACTGAGATGAACATAAGTATGAGGACAAGATAGATAAGCTAAACCAAAGTAACAGGATGAACTACTGTACCAAGATACACGAGTGTGTCATGATAAACTACGGTGTCAAGATAAATCAAGGTATCTGAGACGACCCGAAATCCCGTTCAGACGGAAATAAGGGTTATCTTTGGAATATAACACAGAAACAGATAATAGCAGAACGGAATTAAATAAATACACCAGATAATGAACAATAGAATATACTGGATAAAAGTAATCATCAGAGTTACACAGTATACAGGATCATACTTAGTACAAATATAGTTCAGCTATACATAAATGTCTACAGCGGAAAACAAACAAAATATGTACAATAGGAGCTGAACAGCATAAAAAGAGATAAATGATAGAATCCATCTTCAGCTACAGCTATCCAGAAAGACCCAGCTAAACCTGAATACAAGGCTGCCCGTGTAGAAAAAGGGGCACCCGAGTTTGAAAGTGAAACAAACTACGAGTCAGTCATGGGACTGGTATGAGAAATCTACTCAACACATATATAATTTGGCTAATCACAGGACCACGCCACTTTCGTGGAATGGGTTTACTCCATTGGATTGCCAGTGCTTTAAAAACAAATCTTTCTTTTAAACAACGCAATGTATTTTATAAAAATGAAGCCATTATAAGACTCAGTTCCCATCACACAATGCAACGCAAACCGGAGGATAGAGTTTTTACCTTATAACGGCCAAAATATGATTGATACGAATAAAGAAAAAGCATTTGATATTATTACTAGTGTTTATATGTTTCAAAAACAATTTGAATCATAACTATCAATCATAGGCGGCATGGGTACCATATATCATGTCGCCATATATATATACAATCAAAACCGCACGATGTCGTATTTGGAAATTGGATTTCCGTCATGAACCAAGGAAAAAGATAGTCCTTACCGACTTCGAGACAATCTAGCCCATGTCTCCGGAACAGCCGCAACTGCCCCTTGGAGCGACAGGGCCGGTCCACACGGAGTGGATTATAGTACCTGAACAATACGTTTCTCCGCCCTTTGGGGCGTAAATGAGCCAACGAATGACTCCATCGGACCCGGATCGTCCGATCAAACCGAGGCGCCTCGCAACAGCAACAACCACATAGGTGAAAAGTATATAAATGTCAGGGTTGGTAGGTCACTGACACCACCCTAGCTAGAAAGAAACGCATGCCCTCCCTGAGGTCTTTCTCCCGTTTCTGGTTCATACCGGGGTGTGAGGCTCGCGAATTCACGTTATACACAAAGCTGCGCCACACAGGCGGTGCTTTGATCATCTCCACAAGACTTTGCTTTTCAACAGAAGCCCTGATCACTGCATCTTAGCATGCCACACAGGCAGTTCATGTCGTGCGACTGATGTCCATCGATATACAACTTCTGATCTCGTGAGTCTCAGAGAAGGGCGTTAAGCAAAAGAATAAATTCTCCGTCGCCAAACAGATGTATATTTAATAGAGATCAATCAACACAGAATAAAATCCAATGTCGGACACACAGTCCATTTACAAGTCCGTCCTGGGTCTGAACGAAACCGGAGGCACTAAATACCTCGCAAACCCTTCGATCACCACGTACGTCTGAACGATCACCACTCATTATCCATATTTCGGGATGCCTCCCAATCTGGACCTCGGTTACCATCCAAACGCGGTGAAGATCTCCGGTCTTCGACCATCGTCTTCATCTTCGAATTTCAATCGTCGGTCAATTATTTGAAATGAGAATTAACTTGGCCCTTTCAAATAATTCACGTATATTTCGAATTTCAAATCAATTTATTTCAATGGTTAAATTATTCGACAACAACAAATTTGTTCTTTAATGTAATTTTCACACCAAACACATACAACCATCAAATACCACATAAATCGAGAAAATTCAGTTTATTTCCATTCCATATTGTTTATGATATTTTATAACGATTTATCGCTATTTTTATTTATTTAAAAATAGCCAATTTATTCAAAACGACGCTTCGGGCCATAACGCGGCCGTGGCACTGTTTTTCTTTAGATTTGATTTACACATATATGAAAATCTAACCGTTGGATCTTCACAAAATTTACTTCATTAGAAAGGTCTTTTCAAAACGAATCCAACGGTTCCAGTTTCGGGAAAATCCGACGGTCGGATCTCCCGGTACAATCATTTGAAGTTTCGATTTCAAAATACGAACTGCAGCGTCGTTATTCGATTAAATATATAATTATATTTATATATATATATATATATATAAATATAATCGCTTCTGGCGCTGTTTTTCATCAGATTTGAATTAAACATTCCAGACAATCCAACCGTTGGATTTTTGCAAAGTTGGCGCCGTTGGGAAGATATTTCCAAGGCGAACCCGACGGTTGAGATTTCGGGAAAATCCAATGGTCAGATTTCCCGCACTAGTTGTTTGAAATCACGGTTTCAAAATGCGAACTGCACGGCCACGTTTCGTTTTAATTTTATTTATATTTATATAATTATATAAATATAGTTCATTCAACAATTTCAATATCGTTTTCACTTCAAATATTTCACTAACGCCTTAAAATTTTGGAAAATTTCGCCATAACCTCCCATGCACCGGGAGCATCGGGAAATCGCAAATAGCTTTCCCGGTCCTTCTAATCTGAAAAAGAAAAAGAAAAAGCCAAGCGGCTAGCCAACAGGCTCATAAAATCATCACCCAAACAAAATAGTAAATGTGTACCTATTTGTCGGGCAGAAAATTTTATTCCTCTTCTCTAGCCCCTTTGCTATAACCTATTCAATGAATATGCATGTACATATATATGGTTCTTACCATTTATCATTTTCTATTCAACTTCATATTTGATTTCTATTTGGTTTAAAAACACCATTCATTCTAATGTTACATACATAGGTGCAAATCATTTCATTAGCTAATTAATGAATATTTCAACTCATATATGTTTATTTTGAACAAGTGGCTATTTTTAACACTTCACATTTCAATGATTTATGCATATAATAAAAATGTGATTTTTATTGTAAAACAACTCATTTCAAAACACTATTATTTTATATATTTCATATTGGTGATAAAAATAGGTTTTTTTCTTATAAAACAATTTCTTTCAAAACGAGATTATTTTACACAGTTCATATAGTCGATAAAAGGTGATTTTTATTATCAAACAATTTATTTCAAAATATGAACACCATTCAACACATGAATTTCTAATCAACGAATGAATATCAATTCAACACATGAAGATTTTCTATAGTTTCTATATATAGATAAAAATGTGATTTTTATATTTAAAACGCGAATACCATTCAACACATGAATTTCTAATCAACGAATGAATATCAATTCAACACATGAAGGTTTTCTATGGTTTCTATATATAGATAAAAATGTGATTTTTATATTTAAAACGCGAATACCATTCAACACATGAATTTCTAATCAACGAATGAATATCAATTCAACACATGAAGGTTTTCTATGGTTTCTATATATAGATAAAAATGTGATTTTTATATTTAAAACGCGAATACCATTCAACACATGAATTTCTAATCAACGAATGAATATCAATTCAACACATGAAGGTTTTCTATGGTTTCTATATATAGATAAAAATGTGATTTTTATATTTAAAACGCGAATACCATTCAACACATGAATTTCTAATCAACGAATGAATATCAATTCAACACATGAAGGTTTTCTATGGTTTCTATATATAGATAAAAATGTGATTTTTATATTTAAAATGCGAATACCATTCAACACATGAATTTCTATTCAACGAATGAATATCAATTCAACACATGAAGGTTTTCTATTCAATGAATAAATATAGTTTAAGCAAATGAAAATAATTCAAACACACTAATATTATTCAAAATTTCGGCAGCATAATGGCAAGGTAGTTAAAACCGGGACCGTCCCTAGTACGGCTCCTCGCTCTACCATAAAACCTCGCGGTTTTTGACAATGGGGATCATGCATCTAGTTCGCACGCAGGCGGCATGTATATATTTATTTCATTTCCACAAACTAATCCTATGTGGTTTCAACCAAATATTTCTCAACCACAAACGGGTATTTTTCAACCTCAATCAATCAATATCAACCACAAACAATCCCAAACAATCATTCGCTATCAATCAATTTTCACAACAATTTCAATCAATAAATATCGTCCATGGTTTGTGGACGAGGGGCGTATATATATATATATACACATATTATATATAGCAATTCACTTTTATTTCGACACATATATATATGGCTAGAAAAGAAGTTGAAGAGTGTGAAATTCTCACCGAATAGCTAATTCAATCCCACCACTCTTCTTTGCATAAATCTTCACCGCTCTCGCCTTTTGTCGCTTTCGTTGCCCGTATTCACTACATATGTAAAGATCGAATTTTTACTTCGTTATTCCATATATAAAAAATCATATTTTTATTATGCTTCGATGTTCAATATATAAAAATCATATCTTACATCTTCTACTTAATAAAAATTCCGTCTTTTCTATTTTAAAGATCTGATCTATTCTATTCTAAAAATCTGATCTTTTCTATCCAAGTTCAAATCTTTTTCTTTTTAAAGTTCAAATCTTTTTCTTTTTAAAGTTTAAATCTTTTTCTTTTTATATCTTAAAATAAAATCAGTTTTTAAACCTTTTAAAAATCAGTTTTTAAACCTTTTAAAAATCAGTTTTTAAACCTTTTAAAAAACAGTTTTTAAACCTTTTAAAAATCAGTTTTTGAACCTTTTAGAAATTAGTTTTTGAACCTTTTAAAAATCAGAATTTTCAGAATTAAAATAAAAATAAAATAAAATAAAAACAACTTACTGTAATCTGCGAAGAAGGGGGGGTCGTCTGGGCGGAGCTGGCCAGCGGTCGGAGGTGGGTCAGAGGCGGTGGCTTCAATGGTCTCGAACTGGGGGGGGCTCGCGAATTGGGGCGTCGCGATGGCTTTAGGGGGGGGGGGGGCGATGTCACTGGCGGGATCGACGGACGAGGGGGAGGGGGATGCGGTGAGCGACGTGGGGGCGACGACGTGACGGGTTCCGTCGATCTCTATTTAGGGCTTAGGTTTTCTTTTTTTTTATATATTTCGAACGGTAGAAAGAAAGTGAGGAGAGAGAGAGTAAAGGATTTATATAAATATTTATTATTTTTAATTTCAAAAAGTTGACCTTTTTATTCGACCCCTAAACGAGGCCGACCGCCTGTCGTCGATAGCGTTTTACCCCCATTCCGAACACAATGGGATATGTATCGCAAGCTGATTTGATCGTTACAATCAGTTTCTGTTGAATTTACATTTAAATCACTATATTGAATTTTAAACGTACATTTCAAATTACCGGGGTCACATACTAACTCTAAAAATTCCAGAAAATATTTTCTAGCTTCGTATTGACGATACGGTCCTAACAAAACTAGTTTCGTCGAATTCTGAGACCGTTTGAAAAATGGCCAATTTCCAGTCGATTAAAATCAACTAAAACTGGTCAAACGCATTTTCTTTTGCCACGCTCACATATTGATTCGAAAAATTATGAAATTTGAAACCTAGCAATAACTTGACACTGCGGATCCAACAAAAGTGGTTTCGTCGAAATCCGAGGTCGTTTGCAAAATGTCTATTTTTAAGGGTCTGAATTCCATAGCGACTATTCATAATTTTCAACTGGATATATCTTTTGATTCCCGCTATGAAATTTCGATTGGTTGGATTCGTTAGAAAGATATTACCAATTAGATCCTAATGTTTTAGGTTTCACTAAAATCCAGATTGTTTTGCACCCGATACAGTCCGACAAAGTTTGAATTCAATTTTCGAAACTACAGCGCCATTTCAGGCCTTAATTATAATTATAATTAATTCTATTCGTTTTCAATTGTCGATTCAAACTCTGTTTTCATCACCATTATTTAAAATATTTATTTTAAATATTTAAAATCCATTATTTTAGCCAATTTAAAAAATTTAAATTGGTTCAGATTTTCTGGGTAGTTACAATCTCCCCCACTTAAAACTTTTCGTCCCCGAAAAGGAACAAAGTCGAAAGTGGTTTGATAATCTACAATCACACAACACAACAACCAATCCAATTGTTTTTAACCTTCAAAAATATACTAACCAAATCCTATATTCCTTTAAAAATCATTCAGACTATATAACTAAAAGTGCACATCCATGGGAAGAAAATAGCAATAGAATAGAGAATTAAATGGTAATGCAAAGTATGGTAAATGTACCTTGCACCGGAGTCAATCAGAGTTATCTACTTGGCATCTAGGATAAGCTTTCTGAATGCTCTCCTCAGTTTCCCAAGTACAATCTCGTGGATCTCCACTCCATTGCACTTTGACTAAGTGAACCTTCTTGTTCCTCAGCTCTTTGGTTTCTTTGCCTATTATCTTTAGCGGCTCTCTTCTCACAGCCAATTCTGGAGTAATTTCAATGTCATGCTGAGCTGCTTCTTCCACGATCAAGTCTGGATCATGAACGTGCTTTCGAAGTTGGGATATGTGAAATACATCATGAACTCCAGGCAACCAGTCAGGCAGTTTGACCCTATAAGCGAGAGTTCCGATCCGTTCCAAAATAGGAAACGGACCAATGAATTTAGGCACCAACTTTCCAGTTTTACCGAACTGGATAACTCCTCTCATCGGCGATACTTTCAAATATACGTAGTCGCCCACAGCAAAGGATATATCTCTTCTTCTTCTATCGGCATAGCTCTTTTGTCGGCTTTGAGCGGCGAGTAATCGCTTCTTAATAAAATCGACCTTGTCGGCAGCTTCTCGAATCATATCAGGACCCAACAGAAGTCTATTACCGGGTTCGACCCAACAAGCAGGAGATCGGCACGGTCTACCGTACAATGCTTCGAATGGCGACATTGTCAGACTCGCCTGGTAGCTGTTGTTATAAGAGAATTCTGCCAAATGCAGATGGTCTTCCCATGATCCACCAAAATCTAGAACACAAGCCTGCAATAGATCTTCTAAAATGCGATTCACCCTCTCAGTCTGACCGTCTGTCTGAGGATGATAAGCGGTGCTCAAGTTTAACTTCGTTCCCAGCTTGACTTGAAATGCTTCCCAGAATTTGCTAGTGAATATTGTATCTCTATCACTGACTATACTGAGCGGCACTCCATGTAGTCTAACTATTTCCCTGAAGTATATCTGTGCCAGACTCTGAGCAGTTCTGTTTGATCTGACAGGTAAAAATGGGCGGTCTTCGTGAAGCGATCTACGATCACCCAAATACTGTCATTTCCTTTTCTGGTCCTGGGCAGACCATCAATGAAATCCATAGAAATATGTTCCCACTTCCAGCCAGGAACTTCTAGCGGTTGTAATAATCCAGCTAATTTCTGTTGGTCGCTCTTGACTAGCTGGCAAGTAGGGCATCGGCTGACATATAAAGAAATGTCCCTTTTCATCGACTTCCACCAGAAAGTGCGTTTGATGTCATTATACATTTTTCTTACTCCCGGATGGATACTGAGTTTTGACTTGTGGCATTCATCCAGTACTTCCTTCCGAAGCTCAGGAATGTTAGGAACACATATTCGACCTTTGAGCCTTAGAATCCCCTCATTATCAACTTGAAAACTCGAGGGTTCGCCTTGCTGAATTATCCCTCTGATCTTCTGAATGAAGTGATCATTTTCCTGAAGAGCAGATATTTTATCTAGCAATGAAGTCGTGATAATAAAACTGGCGATCATTTCATTTTTTCGGCTTAACGCGTCGGCCACGACATTGGCTTTCCCTGGAGTGTATATAATTTCAAAGTCATATGCTGCAAGAAACTCCAGCCAACGTTGCTGCCTCAAGTTCAAGTCCTTCTGAGTGAACAGATACTTTAACGACTGGTGATCAGTAAACAGTTCAAACCTCTCACCCAGAAGATAGTGTCTCCAGATTTTCAAAGAGAATATGATAGCCAATAACTCAAGATCATGAGTTACATAGTTTTTCTCGTGCGGCTTCAGTTGACGGCTAGCATAAGCAATCACTTGACCCCTTTGCATTAACACTGCGCCAAGGCCTTCTCTAGAAGCATCAGTCCATACTTTTAAATCCTGGTTGCCATCGATGATGGTTAACACTGGAGCTGTCGTTAATCTTAACTTTAGCTCTTCGAAAGCATCCTCACTCTCTGGAGTCCATTTGAACTTAGAGTGCTTCTTCGTAAGCTTTGTTAAATGACCAGATATCTTCGAAAAGTTTTTAACGAACTTCCGGTAATAGCTAGCCAATCCGAGAAAACTGCGGACTTCAGTGGGGGTACTGGGCTGTTTCCAATTCTGAATGGCCGTGATTTTGCTTGGATCCACAGCGATTCCTTCTTTCGATACGACGTGGCCTAGAAATTTTACTTCATCTTGCCAGAAGATACATTTGGAAAATTTGGCTTTTAATACATTCCGCCTCAGAATTTCTAGAACCTGTTCAAGATGCTTTTCATGTTCGGCCTTTGATTTAGAGAAGATTAGAATATCGTCAATGAAAACCAGAACAAATTTATTCAAAACTCCTCTGAACACTCTATTCATTAGATCGACGAAATAGGCTGGAGCGTTACACAAGCCGAACGGCATTACTAACCACTCGTAGAATAAGTCGGGACCTCTGAATGCTGTCGTTGGAACACACTCTTCGGCAATTCGAAGTTGATGGAAACCTGTAGCTAGGTCCATTCGTGAAAATACTTGTGCGCCATTCAGACGATCCAACAAATCATCAAGCCGCGGCAATGGATATTTGTTCTTTATTGTCTGTTTGTTCAAATCACGATAATCCACACATAGACGTAGAGTACCGTCAGATTTTGGAACAAACACCACTGCTGCTCCCCAATCAGAGAAACTAGGCCTGATTAGACCCTTCCATACTAGCTGTCGTGTTTGATTGTCTAATTCCTCCTTCTCTTTCAAGGACATTCTTCGAATAGCATGAACTACCGGCCTTGCATTGGGAATTAAAGCAATTTTGAAATCTATTTCTCTCTGCGGAGGTAAGCGAACAACTTCTTCGAACACATCCGCATAGTTCTTGACGACAGGAATATCTTTCACCAGGTCGGGTATATTCTCTGTGATTTCAGGGACATTTTCCATTTGGGATGGAGAAACATTCAAAGCTGCCCAGAAGTCCTTTCTATTCGAAGTCGGGCCTTCACATGGTATGGTTATATAATTCCCCGATTGGGCCTTTGCTTTAACCACTCTCTCAGCGCATCTAACCTCCGCTTCATATTTGGTTAGCCAATCCAATCCCAGAATGATATCGAATTCATTAAAATTCACGACGATAGAGATAATAGGGAATTTATAGCAAGAAAAGGAGACAGGTACTGCACAAATCCAACTGAGATTGATAGAACCCCTGACCGGATTCTGGACAGTCATTGGTTCCTTGAGCTTCCTCAAATTCAAATCTAGTTTCTTAGTGGCACTCTTTGAAATAAAGCTTCGTGACGCGCCTGTGTCAAACAGTACTTTGACTGGAATGTTTTTGACAGTAAGCGTGCCTTCTAACACATCAGACCTTTCTTGACTATCTGAGGGTGCTGAGGTTTCTGCTACTTCATTTACCTGAGCCTCCTTGGTTGCCCTTAAAAGCCGGCAATCCTGCTTTATATGGCCGAACCGATGGCAAATGCTGCATTCTCTGGTCTCTTGAAACTTGTTCTTTGACTTCGGTTCTCTCTTCTTTAGTTTCTTTAAAGATCTGCATTTTCCTTGCAAATGCCCTTGCTTATGGCAGTTATTGCATACAGCTGTCGTTACTGGTTCTTTTTCGGATCTGGCCCTTTTTCGATTTACTTCGGGCTCCTTACCGACTTCAGACATTGTACTGGCCTCAGGATGATCAGTTCCAGACACAATTTTATTACTAGAGCTGACTTCCTCCTCGTCGCGCAACATGCCTTTCTTATGGAGATCTTCATATTGATAAGCCATATAAATCATTTCTGAAAAAGGAAGTTTCACATGCCCCATTACTTTATTCTGATATTTTCTTTGAAGCCCGTAAATAAATCTCAAATTCTTTCTCCTCGTATTCTGAATTAGATGGGGAGCAAAGTGAGAAAGTTCGTTGAATTTCTTGTGGTATTCTGGGATGGTCATATCACCTTGTATCAAATAAGAAAATTCATCACATAGTCGCTCGGTCGCTTCAGGAGGAGTAAATCTTTCCAGGAAAATCACTTTGAATCTATCCTAGGTGATATCACCTTCTGGATTATCCTTATTAACTGAATCCCACCAGAACAAAGCTTCTTCTTTGAGTGCCCAGGAGGCCAGTAATCTTTTCTGGTCATCCCTCAGCTTTAATGCTTCGAAGATTTTCTCAGCCGAACGAATCCAAGCTTGTGTTTTCATAATTGCTTCTTCACCCGTAAAGGGTTTTCCACCCAGATTTCTATATTTCATGAATAGAGCTTCTATATCCGGGTCAGTATTACTTCTTCTATTTCTGGCACTCATTTTCTAGTTCTTCTGCAAATAGCAGATCAAGTGTCAGGTCAACAGAAAAGATATTTCAAAATATAGAGATAAATACTTGAATGTAAATGTGTCTATTGAGGTGTAATTTCATTCTGCTTTACACATACTAGGATATTACTGATCCTATCTGTATTGAGTTACCCGTCCTAGAACACTACTGGTTCTGTTTCTGACGAGTTCGTTCAAATGTTATATTCCAGAACTAAGTTTAACCAAAGCTCTGATACCACGTTGAGACGACCCGAAATCCCGTTCAGACGGAAACAAGGGTTATCTTTGGAATATAACACAGAAACAGATAATAGCAGAACAGAATTAAATAAATACACCAGATAATGAACAATAGAATATACTGGATAAAAGTAATCATCAGAGTTACACAGTATACAGGATCATACTTAGTACAAATACAGTTCAGCTATACATAAATGTCTACAGCGGAAAATAAACAAAATATGTACAATAGGAGCTGAATAGCATAAAAAGAGATAAATGATAGAATCCATCTTCAGCTCCAGCTATCCAGAAAGAACTAGCTAAACCTGAATACAAGGCTGCCCGTGTAGAAAAAGGGGCACCCGAGTTTGAAAGTGAAACAAACTACGAGTCAGTCATGGGACTGGTATGAGAAATCTACTTAACACATATATAATTTGGCTAATCACAAGACCACGCCACTTTCGTGGAACGGGTTTACTCCATTGGATTGCCAGTGCTTTAAAAACAAATCTTTCTTTTAAACAACGCAATGTATTTTATAAAAATGAAGCCATTATAAGACTCAGTTCCCATCACACAATGCAACGCAAACAGGAGGATAGAGTTTTTACCTTATAACGGCCAAAATATGATTGATACGAATAAAGCAAAAGCATTTGATATTATTACTAGTGTTTATATGTTTCAAAAACAATTTGAATCATAACTATCAATCATAGGCGGCATGGGTACCACATATCATGTCGCCATATATATATATATATATACAATCAAAACCGCACGATGTCGTATTTGGAAATTGGATTTCCGTCATGAACCAAGGCAAAAGATAGTCCTTACCGACTTCGAGACAATCTAGCCCATATCTCCGGAACAGTCGCAACTGCCCCTTGGAGCGACAGGGCCGGTCCACACGGAGTGGATTATAGTACCTGAACAATACGTTTCTCCGCTTTTTGGGGCGTAAATGAGCCAACGAATGACTCAATCGGACCCGGATCGTCCGATCAAACCGAGGCGCCTTGCAACAGCAACAACCACATAGGTGAAAAGTATATAAATGTCAGGGCTGGTAGGTCACTGACACCACCCTAGCTAGAAAGAAACGCATGCCCTCCCTGAGGTCCTTCTCCCGTTTCTGCTTCATAACGGGGTGTGAGGCTCGCGAATTCACGTTATACACAAAGCTACGCCACACAGGCGGTGCTTTGATCATCTCCATAAGACTTTTCTTTTCAACAGAAGCCCTGATCACTGCATCTTAGCATGCCACACAGGCAGTTCATGCCGTGCGACTGATGTTCATCGATATACAACCTCTGAGCTCGTGTGTCTCAGAGAAGGGCGTTAAGCAAAAGAATAAATTCTCCGCCGCCAAACAGATGTATATTTAATAGAGATCAATCAACACAGAATAAAATCCAATGTCGGACACACAGTCCATTTACAAGTCCGTCCTGGGTCTGAACGAAACCGGAGGCACTAAATACCTCGCAAACCCTTCGATCACCACGTACGTCTGAACGATCACCACTCATTATCCATATTTCGGGATGCCTCCCAATCAGGACCTCGGTTACCATCCAAACGCGGTGAATATCTCCGGTCTTCGACCATCGTCTTCATCTTCGAATTTCAATCGTCGGTCAATTATTTGAAATGAGAATTAACTTGGCCCTTTCAAATAATTCACGTATATTTAGAATTTCAAATCAATTTATTTCAATGGTTAAATTATTCGACAACAACAAATTTGTTCTTTAATGTAATTTTCACGCCAAACACATACAACCATCAAATACCACATAAATCGAGCAAATTCAGTTTATTTCCATGCCATATTGTTTATGATATTTTATAACAATTTATCGCTATTTTTATTTATTTTAAAATAGCCAATTTATTCAAAACGATGCTTCGGGCCATAACGCGGCCGTGGCGCTGTTTTTCTTTAGATTTGATTTACACATATATGAAAATCTAACCGTTGGATCTTCACAAAATTTACATCATTAGAAAGGTCTTTTCAAAACGAATCCAACGGTTCCAGTTTCGGGAAAATCCGACGGTCGGATCTCCCGGTACAATCATTTGAAGTTTCGATTTCAAAATACGAACTACAGCGTCATTATTCGATTAAATATATAATTATATTTATATATATATAAATATAATCGCTTCTGGCGCTGTTTTTCATCAGATTTGAATTAAACATTCCAGACAATCCAACCGTTGGATTTTTGCAAGGTTGGTGCCGTTGGGAAGATATTTCCAAGGCGAACCCGACGTTTGAGATTTCGGGAAAATCCAATGGTCAGATTTCCCGCACTAGTTGTTTGAAATCACGGTTTCAAAATGCGAACTGCACGGCCACGTTTCGTTTTAATTTTATTTATATTTATATAATTATATAAATATAGTTCATTCAACAATTTCAATATCGTTTTCACTTCAAATATTTCACTAACGCCTTAAAATTTTGGAAAATTTCGCCATAACCTCCCCTGCACCGGGAGCATCGGGAAACCGCAAATAGCTTTCCTGGTCCTTCTAATCTGAAAAAGAAAAATAAAAAGCCAAGCGGCTAGCCAACAGGCTCATAAAATCATCACCCAAACAAAACAGTAAATGTGTACCTATTTGTCGGGCACAAAATTTTATTCCTCTTCTCTAGCCCCTTTGCTATAACCTGTTCAATGAATATGCATGTACATATATATGGTTCTTACCATTTATCATTTTCTATTCAACTTCATATTTGATTTCTATTTGGTTTAAAAACACCATTCATTCTAATGTTACATACATAGGTGCAAATCATTTCATTAGCTAATTAATGAATATTTCAACTCATATAAGTTTATTTTGAACAAGTGGCTATTTTTAACACTTCACATTTCAATGATTTATGCATATAATAAAAATGTGATTTTTATTGTAAAACAACTCATTTCAAAACACTATTATTTTATATATTTCATATTGGTGATAAAAATAGGTATTTTTCTTATAAAACAATTTCTTTCAAAACGAGATTATTTTACACAGTTATATAGTCGATAAAAGGTGATTTTTATTATCAAACAATTTATTTCAAAATATGAACACCATTCAACACATGAATTTCTAATCAACGAATGAATATCAATTCAACACATGAAGGTTTTCTATAGTTTCTATATATAGATAAAAATGTGATTTTTATATTTAAAACGCGAATACCATTCAACACATGAATTTCTAATCAACGAATGAATATCAATTCAACACATGAAGGTTTTCTATGGTTTCTATATATAGATAAAAATGTGATTTTTATATTTAAAACGCGAATACCATTCAACACATGAATTTCTAATCAACGAATGAATATCAATTCAACACATGAAGGTTTTCTATGGTTTCTATATATAGATAAAAATGTGATTTTTATATTTAAAACGCGAATACCATTCAACACATGAATTTCTAATCAACGAATGAATATCAATTCAACACATGAAGGTTTTCTATAGTTTCTATATATAGATAAAAAGGTGATTTTTATATTTAAAACGCGAATACCATTCAACACATGAATTTCTAATCAACGAATGAATATCAATTCAACACATGAAGGTTTTCTATGGTTTCTATATATAGATAAAAATGTGATTTTTATATTTAAAACGCGAATACCATTCAACACATGAATTTCTAATCAACGAATGAATATCAATTCAACAGATGAAGGTTTTCTATGGTTTCTATATATAGATAAAAATGTGATTTTTATATTTAAAACGCGAATACCATTCCACACATGAATTTCTAATCAACGAATGAATATCAATTCAACACATGAAGGTTTTCTATTCAATGAATAAATATAGTTTAAGCAAATGAAAATAATTCAAACACACGAATATTATTCAAAATTTCGGCAGCATAACGGCAGGGTCGTTAAAACTGGGACCGTCCCTAGTACGGCTCCTCGCTCTACCTTAAAACCTCGCGGTTTTTGACAATGGGGATCATGCATCTAGTTCGCACGCATGCGGCATGTATATATTTATTTCATTTCCACAAACTAATCCTATGCGATTTCAACCAAATATTTCTCAACCACAAACGGGTATTTTTCAACCTCAATCAATCAATATCAACCACAAACAATCCCAAACAATCATTCGCTATCAATCAATTTTCACAACAATTTCAATCAATAAATATCGTCCATGGTTTGTGGACGAGGGGCGTATATATATATATATATATATATATATATATATATATATATACATATTATATATAGCAATTCACTTTTATTTCGACACATATATATATGGCTAGAAAAGAAATTGAAGAGTGAGAAATTCTCACCGAATAGCTAATTCAATCCCACCACTCTTCTTTGCATAAATCTTCACCGCTCTCGCCTTTTGTCGCTTTCGTTGCCCGTATTCACTACATATGTAAAGATCGAATTTTTACTTCGTTATTCCATATATAAAAAATCATATTTTTATTATGCTTCGATGTTCAATATATAAAAATCATATCTTACATCTTCTACTTAATAAAAATTCCGTCTTTTCTATTTTAAAGATCTGATCTATTCTATTCTAAAAATCTGATCTTTTCTATCCAAGTTCAAATCTTTTTCTTTTTAAAGTTCAAATCTTTTTCTTTTTAAAGTTTAAATCTTTTTCTTTTTATATCTTAAAATAAAATCAGTATTTAAACCTTTTAAAAATCAGTTTTTAAACCTTTTAAAAATCAGTTTTTAAACCTTTTAAAAATCAGTTTTTGAACCTTTTAAAAATCAGTTTTTGAACCTTTTAAAAATCAGTTTTTGAACCTTTTAAAAATCAGAATTTTCAGAATTAAAATAAAAATAAAATAAAAACAACTTACTGTAATCTGCGAAGAAGGGGGGTCGTCAGGGCGAGACGACCCGAAATCCCGTTCAGACGGAAACAAGGGTTATCTTTGGAATATAACACATAAACATATAATAGCAGAACAGAATTAAGTAAATACACCAGATAATGGACAATAAAATATACTGGATAAAAGAAATCATCGGAGTTACACAGTATACAGGATCTTACTTAGTACAAATACAGTTCAGCTATACATAAATGTCTACAGCGGAAATAAACAAAATATGTACAATAGGAGCTGAACAGCATAAAAAGAAATAAATGATAGAATCCATCTTCAGCTCCAGCTATCCAGAAAGAACCAGCTAAACCTGAATACAAGGCTGCCCGTGTAGAAAAAGGGGCACCCGAGTTTGAGAGTGAAACAAACTACGAGTCAGTCATGGGACTGGTATGAGAAATCCACTCAACACATATATATAATTGGCTAATCACAGGACCATGCCACTTTCGTGGAACGGGTTTACTCCATTGGATTGCCAGTGCTTTAAAACAAATCTTTCCTTTAAACATCGCTATGCTTTTTATAAAAATGAAGCCGTTATAAGACTCAGTTCCCATCACACAATGCAACGCAAACCGGAGGATAGAGTTTTACCTTATAATGGCCAAAATATGCTTGATACGAATAAAACAAAGGCATTTGATATTATTGCTATTGTTTTTATGTTTTGAAAACAATTTCAAATCATAACTATCAATCATAGACGGCATGGGTACCATATATCATGTCGCCATATATATATACAATCAAAACCGCACGATGTCGTATTTGGAAATTGGATTTCCGTCATGAACCAAGGCAAAAGATAGTCCTTACCGAATTCGAGACTGCCTAGCCCGAGTCTCAGGATCAGAGCTCGAGTGACCCTAGGAGCGACAGGGCCGGTCCACCGATGTGGATTAAAATTCCTGAACAATGCGTTTCCCCACCCTTTGGGGCGTAAATGAGCCAACAAGTGACTCCATCGGACCCGGATCGTCTGATCAAACCGAGGCGCCTCGCAACAGCAACAACCACATAGGTGAAAAGTATATAAATGTCAGGGCTGGTAGGTCACTGACACCACCCTAGCTAGGAAGAAACGCATGTCCTCCCTGAGGTCCTTCGTCCCGTTTCTGGTTCATACCGGGGTGTGAGGCTCGCGAATTCACGTTATACACAAAGCTACGCCACACAGGCGGTGCTTTGATCATCACCACAAGACTTTTCTTTTCAACAGAATCCCTGATCACTGCATCTTAGCATGCCACACAGGCAATTCATGCCATGCGACTGATGTCCATCGATGTACAACCTCTGAGCTCGTGCGTCTCAGAGAAGGGCGTTAAGCGAAAGAATAAATTCTCCGCCGCCAAACAGATGTATATTTAATAGAGATCAATCAACATAGAATAAAATCCAATGTCAGACACACAGTCCATTTACAAGTCCGTTCTGGGTCTGAATGAAACCGGAGGCACTAAATACCTCGCAAACCCATCGATCACCACGTACGTCTGGACGATCACCACTTATTATCCATATTTCGGGATGCCTCCCAATCAGGACCTCGGTTACCATCCAAACGAGGTGAAGATCTCCGGTCTTCGACCATCGTCTTTATCTTCGACTTTCAATCGTCGGTCAATTATTTGAAATGAGAATTAACTCGGCCTTCTCAAATAATTCACGTATATTTAGAATTTCAATTCAATTTATTCCAATGGTTAAATTATTCGACAACACCAATTTTGTTCTTTAATGTAATTTTCACACCAAACACATTCAACCATCAAATACAACATAAATTGAGCAAATTCAGTTTATTTCCACTCCATATTGTTTATGGTATTTTATAACTATTTATCGCTATTTTTATTTATTTTAAAATAGCTAATTTATTCAAAACGACGCTTCGGGCCATAAAGCGGCCGTGGCGCTGTTTTTCTTCAGATTTGATTTACACATATCTGAAAATATAACCGTTGGATCTTCACAAAATTTACATCATTAGAAAGGTCTTTTCAAAACGAATCCAACGGTTCCAGTTTCGGGAAAATCCGACGGTCGGATCTCCCGGTACAATCGTTTGAATTTTCGATTTCAAAATACGAACTGCAGCGTCGTTATTCGATTAAATATATAATTATATATATATATATATATAAATATAATCGCTTCTGGCGCTGTTTTTCATCAAATTTGATTTAAACATTCCAGATAATCCAACCGTTGGATTTTTACAAGGTTGGTGCCGTTGGGAAGATATTTCCAAGGCGAACCCGACGGTTGAGGTTTTGGGAAAATCCAATGGTCGGATTTCCCGCACTAGTCGTTTGAAATCACGGTTTCAAAATACGAACTGCACGGCCTCGTTTCGTTTTAATTTTATTTATATTTATATATTTATATAAATATAGTTCATTCAATGATTTCCCTATCGTTTTCACTTCAAATATTTTTCTAACACCTTAACATTTTGGAAAATTTCGCCATAACCTCCCCTGCACCGGGAGCATCGGGAAATCGCAAATAGCTTTCCCGGTCCTTCTAATCTCGAAAAGAAAAAGAAAAAGCCAAGCGGCTAGCCAATAGGCTCATAAAATCATCACCCAAACAAAACAGTAAATGTGTACCTATTTGTCGGGCACAAAATTTTATTCCTCTTCTCTAGCCCCTTTGCTATAACCTGTTCAATGAATATGCATGTACATATATATACAGTTCTTATCATTTATCCTTTTCTATTCAACTTCATATTTGATTTCTATTTGGTTTAAAAACACCATTCATTCTAATGTTACATAAATAGGTGCAAATCATTTCATTAGCTAATTAATGAATATTTCAACTCATATATGTTTATTTTGAACAAGTGGCTATTTTTAACACTTCACATTTCAACGGTTTATGCATACAATAAAAATGTGATTTTTATTGTAAAACAATTCATTTCAAAACTCTATTTTTCTATATAGTTCAAGTTGGTGATAAAAATGGGATTTTTATCATAAAACAATTTCTTTAAAACGAGATTATTTTACACAGTTCATATAGTCGATAAAAGGTGATTTTTATTATCAAACAATTTATTTCAAAATATGAATACCATTCAACACATGAATTTCTAATCAACGAATGAATATCAATTCAACACATGAATATTTTCTATAGTTTAAGCATATGAAAATAATTCAAACACACGAATATTATTCAAAATTTCGGCAGCATAACGGCATGGTAGTTAAAACCGGGACCGTCCCTAGTACGGCTCCTCGCTCTACCTTAAAACCTCGCGGTTTTTGACAATGGGGATCATGCATCTAGTTCGCACGCAGGCGGCATGTATATATTTATTTCATTTCCATAAACTAATCCTATGTGGTTTCAACCAAATATTTCTCAACCACAAATGGGTATTTTTCAACCACAATCAACCAATATCAATCACAAACAATCCCAAACAATCATTCGCTATCAATCAATTTTCACAACAATTTCAACCAATAAATATCGTCCATGGTTTGTGGACGAGGGGCGTGTATGTATATATATATATATATATATATATATATATATATATATATATATATAGCAATTCACTTTCATTTCACACACATATATATATTTTTAAATCAGAAATCTCACCAATAGCTATCCAACTGCACGACACTTCCTTTAGAGAAATCTTCGCCAATCTCGCCTTTTTGTCGCTTTCGCCCGTATTCTCTACATATGTAAAAATCGAATTTTTACTATGTTATTCAATATATAAAAATCGAATTTTGACTTCGCTATTCAATATATAAAGATTATATTTTTAATATTCCTATGATGTAAAAATTATATTTTTATTGCTTTAAAAATATAAAAATCATATCTTACTTCTTCTACTTAATAAAAATTCCGTCTTTTCTATTTTAAAAATAGGATCTTTTCTATTCTAAAAATCTGATCTTTTCTATTTTAAAGTTCAAACCTTTCTCTTTTTAAAGTTTAAATCTTTTTCTATTCTAAAGTTTAAATCTTTTCCTTTATAAAGTTTAAATATTTTTCTTTAAAAAAAATCAGTTTTATATGCCTTATATAATTCAGTTTTAAATCTTTATAAAATTCAGTTTTTCATTCTAATTAAAATCAGTTTTTAAATCATTATAAATTCAGTTTTATATTCTAATTAAAATCAGTAATTAAATCATAATGAAATTCAGTTTTATATGCTTATTAAAATCAGTAATTTCCTTTTGAAGAAAATCAGGTTTTTAAATCATTAAAAAAATCAGGTTTTTACAGAATAATAAATAAAAATAAAATAAAACAAAAACGACTTACATTGATCGGCGAGGGGGGGGAGCGATGGCCAGGCTCGGCGCTGGCTTCGAGGTAAGGGCGGCGCTAGGGTTTCGAATGGGGGAGGCGGCTTCGAGGTCTCGAACGGCTTCGGGGGGGGGGGGGTCGGATTGAAGGAGGAGGAGGGAGCGAGTGCAAGGAAGGGGGGGGGGAGAGGATCGGAGGGCGCGGAGGAGGTCTGGTCGACGGCTGAAGGCGGGCGGCTGCTGCTGCTTTCTTCTTCTTCTTTTTTCCTTTTGTTTTCTGTTTACTGAAATCGGGGGGGGGGGGCAAGAAGAAGAAAAGGGAGGGAATTATATTATTTTATTTTTTTATTTAATTATTTATATTTTTGCAAAAAGGTTGACTTTTACATACGACCTCGAAACGAGGCCCACCGCCTGTCGCCTATAGCGTTTTACCCCCATTCCGAACACAATGGGATATGTATCGCAAGCTGATTTGATCGTTACAATCAGTTCCCGTTGAATTTTCATTTAAATCACTATATTGAATTTTAAACGCACATTTCAAATTACCGGGGTCACATACTAACTAGAAAAATTCCAGAAAAATATTTTCTAGCTTCGTATTGACGATACGGTCCTAACAAAACTAGTTTCGTCGAATTCTGAGACCGTTGGAAAAATGGCCAATTTCCAGTCGATTAAAATCAACGGAAACTGGTCAAACGCGTTTTCTTTTGCCACACTCACATATTGATTCGAAAAATTATGAAATTTGAAACCTAACAATAACTTGACCCCGCGGATCCAACAAAAGTGGTTTCGTCGAAATCCGAGGTCGTTTGCAAAATGTCCATTTTTAAGGGCCTGAATTCCATAGCGACTATTCAGTATTTTCAACTGGACATATCTTTTGATTCCCGCTATCAAATTTCGATTGGTCGGATTCGTTAGAAAGATATTCACTAACAGATTTAAATATTTTTGGTTTCACTAAAATCCGGTTTGTTTTGCACCCGGTACAGCCCGACAAAGTTTGAATTCAATTTTTGAAACTGCCACGCCATTTTAGGCCTTGTTTATAATTATAATTAATTATATTCGTTTTCAATTGTCGATTCAAACTCAGTTTTCATCGCCATTATTTAAAATATTTATTTTAAATATTTAAAATCCATTATTTTAGCCAATTTAAAAAATTTAAATTGGTTCAGATTTTCTGGGTCGTTACAATCTCCCCCACTTAAAACTTTTCGTCCCCGAAAAGGAACAAAGTCGAAAGTGGTTTGATAAATCTACAATCACACAACACAACAACCAATCCAATTGTTTTTAACCTTCAAAAATATACTAATCAAATCTTATATCCTTTTAAAAATCATTCAGACTATAGAATAAATAGTGCAACTCCATAGGAAGAAAATTGCAATAGAATAGAGAATCAAATGGTAATGCAAAGTAGGGTAAATGTACCTTGCACCAGAGTCAATCAGAGATATCTACTCGGCATCTAGGATAAGCTTTCTGAATGCTCTCCTCAGTTTCCCAAGTACAATCTCGCGGATCTCCACTCCATTGCACTTTGACTAAGCGAACCTTCTTGTTCCTCAGCTCTTTGGTTTCTTTGCCGATAATCTTTAGCGGCTCACGTCTCACGGCCAATTCTGGAGTAATTTCAATGTCCTGCTGAGCTGCTTCTTCCACGATCAAGTCTGGATCATGAACGTGCTTTCGAAGTTGAGATATATGAAATACATCATGCACTCCAGGCAACCAGTCAGGCAGTTTGACCCTGTAAGCGAGAGTTCCGATCCGTTCCAGAATAGGAAACGGACCTATGAATTTGGGTGCCAACTTTCCAGTTTTACCGAACCGGATAACTCCTCTCATCGGCGATACTTTCAAATATACATAGTCGCCAACTTCAAAGGATATATCTCTTCTTCTTCTATCGGCATAGCTCTTTTGTCGGCTTTGAGCGACGAGTAATCGCTTCTTAATAAAATCGACTTTGTCGGCAGCTTCTCGAATCATATCGGGACCCAACACAAGTCTATTTCCAGGCTCGACCCAACAAGCAGGAGATCGGCACGGTCTACCATACAATGCTTCGAATGGCGACATTGTCAGACTCGCCTAGTAGCTGTTGTTATAAGAGAATTCAGCCAAATGCAGATGGTCTTCCCATGATCCACCGAAATCTATTACACAAGCCCGCAATAGATCTTCTAAAATGCGATTCACCCTCTCAGTCTGACCGTCTGTCTGAGGATGATAAGCGGTGCTCAAGTTTAACTTCGTTCCTATCTCGACTTGAAATGCTTCCCAGAATTTGCTAGTGAATATTGTATCTCTATCACTTACTATACTGAGCGGCACTCCATGTAGTCTAACTATTCCCTGACGTAAATCTGCGCCAGACTCTGAGCAGTTCTATTTGATCTGACAGGTATGAAATGGGCGGTCTTCGTGAAGCGATCTACGATCACCCAAATACTGTCATTTCCTTTTCTTGTTCTGGGCAAACCATCAATGAAATCCATAGAAATATGCTCCCACTTCCAACCAGGAACTTCTAGTGGTTGTAACAATCCAGCCAATTTCTGTTGGTCACTTTTGACTAGCTGGCAAGTAGGGCACCGGCTAACATATAAGGAAATGTCCCTTTTCATCGACTTCCACCAGAAAGTGCGTTTGATGTCATTATACATTTTGCTTACTCCCGGATGGATACCGAGTTTTGACTTGTGGCATTCATCCAGTACTTCCTTTCGAAGTTCAGGAATGTTAGGGACACAAATTCGACCTTTGAGCCTTAAAATCCCATCATTATCAACTTAAAAACTCGAGGGTTCACCTTGTTGAATTATCCCTCTGATCTTCTGAATGAAGTGATCATCCTCCTGAAGAGCAGATATCTTATCTAGCAATGAAGTCGTGATAATAAAACTGGCGATCATTTCATTCTTTCTGCTTAATGCATCGGCCACAACATTGGCTTTTCCTGGAGTATATATAATTTCGAAGTCATATGCTGCAAGAAACTCCAGCCAACGTTGCTGTCTCAGATTTAAGTCCTTCTGAGTGAACAGATACTTTAACGACTGGTGATCTGTAAACAGTTCAAATCTCTCACCCAGAAGATAGTGTCTCCAGATTTTCAAAGAGAATATGATAGCCAATAACTCAAGATCATGAGTTACATAGTTTTTCTCGTGCGGCTTCAGTTGACGGCTAGCATAAGCAATCACTTGGCCTCTTTGCATTAACACTGCGCCAAGGCCTTCTCTAGAAGCATCAGTCCAGACTTTTAGATCTTGGTTGCCATCGATGATGGTTAACACTGGAGCTGTAGTTAATCTCAACTTTAGCTCTTCGAAAGCTTCCTCACTCTCTTGAGTCCATTTGAATTTAGAATGCTTCTTTGTAAGCTTCGTTAAATGACCAGATATCTTTGAAAAGTCTTTAACGAATTTCCGGTAATAGCTAGCCAATCCGATAAAACTGCGGACTTCAGTGGGAGTACTAGGCTGTTTCCAGTTCTGAATAGCTATGATTTTACTTGGATCAACAGCGATTCCTTCTTTCGATACAACATGGCCCAGAAATTTCACTTCATCTTGCCAGAATATACATTTAGAAAACTTGGCTTTTAATACATTTCTCCTGAGGATTTCTAACACTTGTTCCAAATGTTTTTCATGTTCGGCTTTCGATTTAGAGAAGATTAGAATATCGTCAATGAAAACCAGAACAAATTTATTCAAAACTCCTCTGAATACTCTGTTCATTAGATCGACGAAATAAGCTGGAGCGTTACATAAGCCGAATGGCATTACTAACCACTCGTAGAATAGGTCGGGACCTCTGAACGCTGTCATTGGAACACACTCTTCGGCAATTCGAAGTTGATGGAAACCTGTAGCTAGGTCCATTCGTGAGAATACTTGTGCTCCATTTAATCGATCCAACAAATCATCAATCCGCGGCAATGGATACTTATTCTTTATTGTCTGTTTGTTCAGATCACGATAATCCACACATAGCCGTAGAGTACCGTCAGATTTTGGGACAAAAACCACGGCTGCACCCCAATCAGAGAAACTGGGCCTGATCAGACCCTTCCATACTAGCTGTCGTGTTTGATTGTCTAATTCCTCCTTCCCTTTCAAGGACATTCTTCGAATAGCGTGAACTACCGGCCATGCATTTGGAATCAAAGCAATCTTGAAATCTATTTCTCTTTGCGGAGGTAAGCGAACAACTTCTTCGAACACATCCGCATAGTTCTTGACGATAGGGATATCTTTGATGAGGTCAGGAATATTCTCCGTAACTTCAGGGCTATTTTCTATTTGGGCTGGAGAAACATCGAGAGCTGACCAGAAATCTTTTCTATTTGAAGTCGGGCCTTCACATGGTATGGTTATATAATTCCCCGATTTTGCCTTAGCCTTTACAACTCTCTCGGCGCATCTAACCTCTGCTTCATATTTGGTTAACCAAACCAATCCCAAAATAAGATCGAATTCATCAAAATTCATGACGACAGAGATAATAGGGAATTTATAGCAAGAAAAAGAGACGGGTACTGCACAAACCCAACTGAGATCGATGGAACCTCCAACTGGATTTCGGACAGTCATTGGCTCTTTGAGTTTCTTCAAATTCAAATACAGTTTCTTGACTGCACCCTTTGCAATAAAGCTTCGCGACGCGCCTGTGTCAAAAAGTACTTTAACTGGAATGTTTTTGACATTGAGCGTGCCTTCTAAAACATCAGACCTTTCCTGAGCAGACGGGGAAGCAGGTACTTCTACCACTTCATTTACTCGTACTGCTTTGGGTTTTCTGAATAGCGGGCAGGCCTTTGAAAGATGACCGGACTGATGGCATTGACTGCACTTTCTATTCTCCTGGAACTTCTTACCGGATTTAGTTTCATCTTTCCTTAGCTTCTTCGAGGGTTTACAACTCCTAGTCAAATGCCCCTGCCTATGGCAGTTACCGCATACAGCTGTCGTTACTGGTTCTTTTCCGGATCTGGCCCTTTTTCGATTTACTTCGGGCTCCTTACTGACTTCAGATATCATACTGGCTTCAGGAATATCAGTTTCCGAATCTTCTTTGTCACTACCACAAACTTCTTCGTCGCGCAACATTCCTTTCTTATGAAGATCTTCATACTGATAAGCCATATAAATCATTTCTGAGAAAGGAAGCTTCACATGCCCCAATACTTTATTCTGGTATTTCCTTTGAAGGCCATGAATAAATCTCAGATTTTTCCTCTTTGGGTCTTGAATTAGATGAGGAGCAAAGTGAGCAAGTTCGTTGAATCTCTTATGATATTCTGGGATGGTCAGGTCACCTTGTATTAGATAAGAAAATTCATCACATAATCTCTCGGTTGCTTCGGGAGGAGTAAATCTTCCTAGGAAAATCACTTTAAATCTGTCCCAGGTGATATCACCTTCTGGATTATCTTTGATGATGGTTTCCCACCAAATTAAAGCTTCTTCTTTAAGCGCCCAAGATGCTACCAACCGTTTCTGGTCATCTCTTAGCTGGATATGCTCAAAGATTCTTTCGACAGAACTCATCCAAGCTTGAGTTTGAATAATAGATTCATTGCCCGAGAATTGTGCTCCACCCAGATTTCGATATTTCTTTAATAGAGCCTCTAGATCGGGTTCTGTATTCCTTCTGTTTCTGGCACTCATTTTTCTAGTACTTCTGCAATTAGCAGATCAAGTGTCAGGTCACAGAAAAGATATTTTAAAACATAGAAACATATACTTCAAGTGTAAATGTGTCTATCGAGGTGTAATTTCATTCTGCTTTACTCATACTAGGATATTACTAATCCTATCTGTATAGAGTTACCCGTCCTAGAACTCTACTGGTTCTATTTCTGACGAGTTCGTTCAAATGTTATATTCCAGAACTAAGCTTAACCAAAGCTCTGATACCACATTGAGACGATACCGCGAAATCCGGTAGGCTTTGCAACCATCCCTTCATCCTCCAGTACAGCAGGTAAAACCCATCGTGGCTCCCAATGGTACCCCAACCACTTGTTTTACGGCGACCCTCTCGAGTCTCGCGCCCACTGGCGAACCAACCCTCAACAGGGACATGTAGGGGTAAGAGTCTCCCGTTCGCCACCAAACTGCGAAGCGAGAACCCCCTATCACGCGTACCCAGCCCACACAGGGCCAGCAACAAGGACTGGTATGAGAAATCCACTCAACACATATATATATAATTGGCTAATCACAGGACCACGCCACTTTCGTGGAACGGGTTTACTCCATTGGATTGCCAGTGCTTTAAAACAAATCTTTCCTTTAAACATCGCTATGCTTTTTATAAAAATGAAGCCGTTATAAGACTCAGTTCCCATCACACAATGCAACGCAAACCGGAGGATAGAGTTTTACCTTATAATGGCCAAAATATGCTTGATACGAATAAAACAAAGGCATTTGATATTATTGCTAGTGTTTTTATGTTTTGAAAACAATTTCAAATCATAACTATCAATCATAGACGGCATGGGTACCATATATCATGTCGCCATATATATATACAATCAAAACCGCACGATGTCGTATTTGGAAATTGGATTTCCGTCATGAACCAAGGCAAAAGATAGTCCTTACCGAATTCGAGACTGCCTAGCCCGAGTCTCAGGATCAGAGCTCGAGTGACCCTAGGAGCGACAGGGCCGGTCCACCGATGTGGATTAAAATTCCTGAACAATGCGTTTCCCCGCCCTTTGGGGCGTAAATGAGCCAACAAGTGACTCCATCGGACCCGGATCGTCCGATCAAACCGAGGCGCCTCGTAATAGCAACAACCACATAGGTGAAAAGTATATAAATGTCAGGGCTGGTAGGTCACTGACACCACCCCTAGCTAGGAAGAAACGCATGTCCTCCCTGAGGTCCTTCCTCCCGTTTCTGGTTCATACCGGGGTGTGAGGCTCGCGAATTCACGTTATACACAAAGCTACGCCACACAGGCGGTGCTTTGATCATCACCACAAGACTTTGCTTTTCAACAGAAGCCCTGATCACTGCATCTTAGCATGCCACACAGGCAATTCATGCCATGCGACTGATGTCCATTGATGTACAACCTCTGAGCTCGTGCGTCTCAGAGAAGGGCGTTAAGCGAAAGAATAAATTCTCCGCCGCCAAACAGATGTATATTTAATAGAGATCAATCAACATAGAATAAAATCCAATGTCAGACACACAGTCCATTTACAAGTCCGTTCTGGGTCTGAACGAAACCGGAGGCACTAAATACCTCGCAAACCCATCGATCACCACGTACGTCTGGACGATCACCACTTATTATCCATATTTCGGGATGCCTCCCAATCAGGACCTCGGTTACCATCCAAACGAGGTGAAGATCTCCGGTCTTCGACCATCGTCTTTATCTTCGACTTTCAATCGTCGGTCAATTATTTGAAATGAGAATTAACTCGGCCTTCTCAAATAATTCACGTATATTTAGAATTTCAATTCAATTTATTCCAATGGTTAAATTATTCGACAACACCAATTTTGTTCTTTAATGTAATTTTCACACCAAACACATTCAACCATCAAATACAACATAAATTGAGCAAATTCAGTTTATTTCCACTCCATATTGTTTATGGTATTTTATAACTATTTATCGCTATTTTTATTTATTTTAAAATAGCTAATTTATTCAAAACGACGCTTCGGGCCATAAAGCGGCCGTGGCGCTGTTTTTCTTCAGATTTGATTTACACATATCTGAAAATCTAACCGTTGGATCTTCACAAAATTTACATCATTAGAAAGGTGTTTTCAAAACGAATCCAACGGTTCCAGTATCGGGAAAATCCGACGGTCGGATCTCCCAGTACAATCGTTTGAATTTTCGATTTCAAAATACGAACTGCAGCGTCGTTATTCGATTAAATATATAATTATATATATATAAATATAATCGCTTCTGGCGCTGTTTTTCATCAAATTTGATTTAAACATTCCAGACAATCCATCCGTTGGATTTTTACAAGGTTGGTGCCGTTGGGAAGATATTTCCAAGGCGAACCCGACGGTTGAGGTTTTGGGAAAATCCAATGGTCGGATTTCCCGCACTAGTCGTTTGAAATCACGGTTTCAAAATACAAACTGCACGGCCTCGTTTCGTTTTAATTTTATTTATATTTATATATTTATATAAATATAGTTCATTCAATGATTTCCCTATCGTTTTCACTTCAAATATTTTTCTAACACCTTAACATTTTGGAAAATTTCGCCATAACCTCCCCTGCACCGGGAGCATCGGGAAATCGCAAATAGCTTTCCCAGTCCTTCTAATCTCGAAAAGAAAAAGAAAAAGCCAAGCGGCTAGCCAATAGGCTCATAAAATCATCACCCAAACAAAACAGTAAATGTGTACCTATTTGTCGGGCACAAAATTTTATTCCTCTTCTCTAGCCCCTTTGCTATAACCTGTTCAATGAATATGCATGTACATATATATACAGTTCTTATCATTTATCCTTTTCTATTCAACTTCATATTTGATTTCTATTTGGTTTAAAAACACCATTCATTCTAATGTTACATAAATAGGTGCAAATCATTTCATTAGCTAATTAATGAATATTTCAACTCATATATGTTTATTTTGAACAAGTGGCTATTTTTAACACTTCACATTTCAACGGTTTATGCATACAATAAAAATGTGATTTTTATTGTAAAACAATTCATTTCAAAACTCTATTTTTCTATATAGTTCAAGTTGGTGATAAAAATGGGATTTTTATCATAAAACAATTTCTTTAAAACGAGATTATTTTACACAGTTCATATAGTCGATAAAAGGTGATTTTTATTATCAAACAATTTATTTCAAAATATGAATACCATTCAACACATGAATTTCTAATCAACGAATGAATATCAATTCAACACATGAATATTTTCTATAGTTTAAGCATATGAAAATAATTCAAACACACGAATATTATTCAAAATTTCGGCAGCATAACGGCAGGGTAGTTAAAACCGGGACCGTCCCTAGTACGGCTCCTCGCTCTACCTTAAAACCTCGCGGTTTTTGACAATGGGGATCATGCATCTAGTTCGCACGCAGGCGGCATGTATATATTTATTTCATTTCCATAAACTAATCCTATGTGGTTTCAACCAAATATTTCTCAACCACAAATGGGTATTTTTCAACCACAATCAACCAATATCAATCACAAACAATCCCAAACAATCATTCGCTATCAATCAATTTTCACAACAATTTCAACCAATAAATATCGTCCATGGTTTGTGGACGAGGGGCGTATATATATATATATATATATTTATATATAGCAATTCACTTTCATTTCACACACATATATATATATTTAAATCAGAAATCTCACCAATAGCTATCCAACTGCACGACACTTCCTTTAGAGAAATCTTCGCCAATCTCTCCTTTTTGTCGCTTTCGCCCGTATTCTCTACATATGTAAAAATCGAATTTTTACTATGTTATTCAATATATAAAAATCGAATTTTGACTTCGCTATTCAATATATAAAGATTATATTTTTAATATTCCTATGATGTAAAAATTATATTTTTATTGCTTTAAAAATATAAAAATCATATCTTACTTCTTCTACTTAATAAAAATTCCGTCTTTTCTATTTTAAAAATAGGATCTTTTCTATTCTAAAAATCTGATCTTTTCTATTTTAAAGTTCAAACCTTTCTCTTTTTAAAGTTTAAATCTTTTTCTATTCTAAAGTTTAAATCTTTTCCTTTATAAAGTTTAAATATTTTTCTTTAAAAAAAATCAGTTTTATATGCCTTATATAATTCAGTTTTAAATCTTTATAAAATTCAGTTTTACATTCTAATTAAAATCAGTTTTTAAATCATTATAAATTCAGTTTTATATTCTAATTAAAATCAGTAATTAAATCATAATGAAATTCAGTTTTATATGCTTATTAAAATCAGTAATTTCCTTTTGAAGAAAATCAGGTTTTTAAATCATTAAAAAAAATCAGGTTTTTACAGAATAATAAATAAAAATAAAATAAAACAAAAACGACTTACATTGATCGGCGAGGGGGGGGGGAGCGATGGCCAGGCTCGGCGCTGGCTTCGAGGTAAGGGCGGCGCTAGGGTTTCGAACGGGGGAGGCGGCTTCGAGGTCTCGAACGGCTTCGGGGGGGGGGGGGGGTCGGATTGAAGGAGGAGGAGGGAGCGAGTGCAAGGAAGGGGGGGAGAAGATCGGAGGGCGCGGAGGAGGTCTGGTCGACGGCTGAAGGCGGGCGGCTGCTGCTGCTTTCTTCTTCTTCTTTTTTTCCTTTTGTTTTCTGTTTACTGAAATCGGGGGGGGGGGGGGGGGCCAAGAAGAAGAAAAGGGAGGGAATTATATTATTTTATTTTTTTTATTTTTTTATTTAATTATTTATATTTTTGCAAAAAGGTTGACTTTTACATACGACCTCGAAACGAGGCCCACCGCCTGTCGCCCATAGCGTTTTACCCCCATTCCGAACACAATGGGATATGTATCGCAAGCTGATTTGATCGTTACCATCAGTTCCCGTTGAATTTTCATTTAAATCACTATATTGAATTTTAAACGCACATTTCAAATTACCGGGGTCACATACTAACTAGAAAAATTCCAGAAAAATATTTTCTAGCTTCGTATTGACGATACAGTCCTAACAAAACTAGTTTCGTCGAATTCTGAGACCGTTGGAAAAATGGCCAATTTCCAGTCGATTAAAATCAACGGAAACTGGTCAAACGCGTTTTCTTTTTCCACGCTCACATATTGATTCGAAAAATTATGAAATTTGAAACCTAACAATAACTTGACCCTGCGGATCCAACAAAAGTGGTTTCGTCGAAATCCGAGGTCGTTTGCAAAATGTCCATTTTTAAGGGCCTGAATTCCATAGCGACTATTCAGTATTTCAACTGGACATATCTTTTGATTCCCGCTATCAAATTTCGATTGGTCGGATTCGTTAGAAAGATATTCACTAACAGATTTAAATATTTTTGGTTTCACTAAAATCCGGTTTGTTTTGCACCCGGTACAGCCCGACAAAGTTTGAATTCAATTTTTGAAACTGCCACGCCATTTTAGGCCTTGTTTATAATTATAATTAATTATATTCGTTTTCAATTGTCGATTCAAACTCAGTTTTCATCGCCATTATTTAAAATATTTATTTTAAATATTTAAAATCCATTATTTTAGCCAATTTAAAAATTTTAAATTGGTTCAGATTTTCTGGGTCGTTACAGGAGCTGGCCAGCGGTCGGAGGTGGGTCAGAGGCGGTGGCTTCAATGGTCTCGAACTGGGGGGGCTCGCGAATTGGGGCGTCGCGATGGCTTCAGGGGGGGGCGATGTCACTGGCGGGATCGACGGACGAGGGGGATGCGGTGAGCGACGTGGGGGCGACGACGTGAGGGGTTCCGTCGATCTCGATTTAGGGCTTAGGTTTTTTTTTTCGAACGGTAGAAAGAAAGTGAGGAGAGAGAGAGAGTAAAGGATTTATATAAATATTTATTATTTTTAATTTCAAAAAGTTGACCTTTTTATTCGATCCCTAAACGAGGCCCACCGCCTGTCGTCCATAGTGTTTTACCCCCATTCCGAACACAATGGGATATGTATCGCAAGCTGATTTGATCGTTACAATCAGTTTCCGTTGAATTTACATTTAAATTACTATATTGAATTTTAAACGTACATTTCAAATTACCGGGGTCACATGCTAACTCTAAAAATTCCAGAAAATATTTTCTAGCTTCGTATTGACGATACGGTCTTAACAAAACTAGTTTCGTCGAATTCTGAGACCGTTTGAAAAATGGCCAATTTCCAGTCGATTAAAATCAACTGAAACTGGTCAAACGCGTTTTCTTTTGCCACGCTCACATATTGATTCGAAAAATTATGAAATTTGAAACCTAGCAATAACTTGACACTGCGGATCCAACAAAAGTGGTTTCGTCGAAATCCGAGGTCGTTTGCAAAATGTCTATTTTTAAGGGCCTGAATTCCATAGCGCCTATTTAGAATTTTCAACTGGACATATCTTTTGATTCCCGCTATGAAATTTCGATTGGTCGGATTCGTTAGAAAGATATTACCAATTAGATCCTAATGTTTTTGGTTTCACTAAAATCCGGATTGTTTTGCACCCGATACAGTCCGACAAAGTTTGAATTCAATTTTCGAAACTACAGCGCCATTTCAGGCCTTGTTTATAATTATAATTAATTCTATTCGTTTTCAATTGTCGATTCAAACTCAGTTTTCATCGCCATTATTTAAAATATTTATTTTAAATATTTAAAATCCATTATTTTAGCCAATTTAAAATTTTTAAATTGGTTCAGATTTTCTAGGTCGTTACAGTATCACATTGCCAGGTTTCTATCAAGTATACTATCCCAAGGTACCTATCCTGTACAACATCCCACGGTATCTATCATGTATATTTCTCATGGTCCTAAGATGTATATTTGCTCTGCACCTCTCGTACTAGGGTCTCAACCCGCGTCATGTGTTAACTATGAATGTCCCTTGCCCAATGTCATGTAATGGTCCATGTCAACCTAATATATAGCGTATGTAGGTTTTCCCAACTCGTATGTTTCTTTCCATGTATAAGTTCAGTCCTTTGTCGTAGGCCATACGGGCTTTCCCATGTGAACATTTTATCCTTGAGGTTATTTTGGACTGCTACCCTTGATCTAGTTATGTTTTCTTACCATGAACTATCGCGTGTCCACTTAGGATTTATGCCACCTAGGACCACTAGGGATTATGCTACCTAATGAATGTTTCCGTGTCTCGGTTTGGGTTCAGCCACCTAGGGCCACTAGGGATTATGCCACCCGTCAACCGCGCCCTTTATCCCACGTATGTATCGTGAATCGTTTTCCATGACTAGATGCACATGTTCCTCAATGTGCCATCCGAGTTCCGTGCTAGGGCAAAACAAGAAATACGGAACTCGGTCGGGAGCTTTAAGTCGTCTGCTGATGCAGATATCAAGGTCTGTTTTTGTACCCGTGGCTATGGTCCCACGTGACCCCTCCCTCAACTACTGAAAGGCAATCCAAGAAAAATCATGTATGAGAACTACACTAAGGCTCATCGATGCCCACTTCCAGATAGCCAACCTCACCCATAACTTGATAGCTAGTATATGGTCTTTTGGGAGTTCCCTGCCTTTCCGTACGTACACGATTGACTAAAGATGGTAGGTAGTCGGCGACATGCTATCCCGGGGCAAAATCAAGTATCGTCGACTCCACGCTAATCCATCCCTGTCTTTAGGTTGCTCGCATAGCAACCAAGGCATACTCTTGGCTCTTCTACCGCAGACCTTAACCCCTATGAGGCCGGGTTTCATGGACCACTCGCCACCTCACAGAGGGATACCAAGAGTACCCTCACGTTCCCAGAAGCTTTCACTTCGTCACCCAGTTCGCTGGAGCTTTTATCCTAGTCAGATAACTTGCTCCTCCTCGTATACTAAGCGATCACCTAACGTACCAGGTTACTCATCTCTTTATGAACTAATCCCATGTCCTTAGCTAAGAATTATTACTCAGTTACCCTTAACTAAGGTTTACCACTTAGCCCCTCTTTCCGCTATCCTTGTTAACTACGATTTCCAACCTAGTCCCCTGAGCTAGGGTTTTGTCAAATGGGTTAAGTGTTGTTATCCAAGTTCATGACTTAACCCGCATACGAATCATGTCAAGATTGGCTAAGTACTCAAGTTCAAGGCTTAGCCCTACAAGTTGGTTAAGTGTACCAAGAAGCTCATGACTTAACCCTATCAAGTCAAGTTGGTTAAGTATTTATTTGTCTTAACCCTATCAGATTATCATGTTAGATTGATTAAGCATAGATTATCTTAATCCCATCAGATTATCGAGTCGGATTGGTTAAGTATGGGTTAGCTTAACCCCATCCATTAATCGTATTACAATGGTTAAGCCTAATTTTAAAAGGTCTTGTGACTTAACCCTACCAGACCCACGTATTAGATTGGTTAAGTGTAGGTTACTTAACCTCATCAAATCATCACGTATAATTGGTTAAGTATAAGTTACTTAGCCCCATTAAATTATCATATTAAATTAGTTAAGTATTGGTTACTTAACCTCATTGGATTACCAAGTTTAGATTGGTTAAGTGTTTAACTTAACCCCGTCGAATTACCGTGTTTAGATTAGTTAAGTATAGGTTACTTAACCTCATCTAATTACCGTGTATAGATTAGTTAAGTCTTATTTACTTAACCCCATCTAATTACCAAGTCGGATTAGTTAAGCGTAAATTACTTAACCCCATCCCCTAATTGTCTTGTATGGTTAAGTGTCATTAAGAAATCAAGCCCGGTCCCACTTAACCTATCCATTTGTGTCATATCGGTTAAGTGTCATTAGTCAAATTTACTTAACCTTATCATGTGGCATCAATTTAATTAATGCACTCTCAACCTCTCACATTAGACTTTGTTGTGGTTACTAGTTAAGCCGGGCGGGTCCGGGTAGATTTACACCACAACCTAGTCTAACCTCGGGTCTTAAGCGCGACATGACCAACTTCTCACATTGGATCCTATTGTTTGTAGCCACTAGTTAAGCCGGGCGGGTCCGGGTAGATTTATGCTACAAACTCAACCCAACCTCGAGTTGGCCATTTTCATGTGTGGTCTAGTGTCTTGTTACACTTACAACCCATACGTGTCAAGTTTCCAAGTCCCATGCTCATAGCCAAAGTTACATGTTGTCACGTTTATACCAACTTACCCAAATCATGTTTCATGTCATTAAAGTTTCCCCATAACCTAACACCAACGCTTTTAAACTCGCATATACATTCACAACAACGCATAATGGATTTAAAGAAGGAACTTGGCAAAGGCATGACAAAAAGGGTATAAGGCCACAAGTTAAACATGGTGGCAAATGAGGTATAAACGTGTTCATTAACTTGCATATTACATTATTATGCCTCAAAAACATGCACAACCTCAAACTTAGCACATAGGTGAATCATGGTGATAAATGACATAGAAAGATGGCTAGAAGTTCGCATATGGCGTTACATGTAAGCTATCATAAGGGATATGATAGTTCTCATGTTGCCAAAATGCAACATTCAACATAAAGTTTATATCTTTAAGCCCCCAAGATCAAGATAATGACTTTTTGGTCATGATAGGATACATAACATGATAGCATGCAACATACTTAATGTTCAAACCCAACTTACAACATGTCACATTAAGTTTAAAGTTAATATCTAAGAGTAGGAAGAGGGCTTACAATGCTATGAAGGCACAAATCAACATATAAAACAAAGATTGAGACGAAGCCATTCACGCTATCACCCAAAAACCCCAAAAGAACAAGCTCCAAATGAAACCCTTGAGCAAATATCAATAAAAATCCTTGCTTTGAAGAAGAAAGGTTTCAACTTTGGCTTTGAATGAAGCTTATGAGCTCTCATGCAAGATCCTTGCTTTTTGGTCAAGAAAAGGTTGCAACTTTGGCTAGAATGCAACTTATGAACTCTCATACAAACATGAAATCACTCAAATGATCATAGAATCTCTCATGAATGAAGAAAAGAGGCTCCTTTACTTTGAAACTAGCTTAGAACACTTAAGCTATCATGAAGAAGAAGATGGAGGCCATGGGTTGAAGTGGAGGCCATGATGAGGAATCATTTTGGCATAGTTTAGTTGTAGGATCTATTTATGAGGGTTTTAGGAGAGGGTTAGGGGTCTTTTTATAGAAGACTAAGATAGTTTTAGCCATAGGATAAACCCTAGAACCAATCCTAGCCTTTAAAGCATGTCTTGGGGAAGAAGTCACATGTAGGAACCATTTAGGGCCTTTAGATTAAAGCTGAACCATGAGAACCATTCAAATGCAAAATCTGCATTCGAGCGAATCGGCCCACGGGTTGACAGCCAAACACCCTGGATTAACCCCTAGTCGACCCAGCGAGCTCTGGTCGACCTCAAAAATCGGCCGGTTCGGTTATTCCCCTCTCCCAATTCGCTGTTTTGAACATTTTTGCATATTTATTTATTAAATTTTCAATTATATATATATATATATCAATATATATATATATTTCTCTGCGCAACCCATTTCACTTAATTAAGTATACTTTAATTTGTGAATTTTTTTATGTTCAAATTACGGGGTGTTACATTCTCCCCTCCTTAAAGGATTTCGTCCCCGAAATCTCTTAGTCAAGAAGAACGTATCCTACCAACCAAACAACCATCTACTCAAACCATCAAACACTGGCATCATTGTCCTTAGACGATTTCTAATGCCATATGAACATATGCAGAACGTGTGTGTATATGCTCCTTAGCTAATGCTAATGATCAGGCCTAAATGCTCTTTCTAATGCAAAATATGTTTAGTGCCATGAGTCCAACATGTATGCGAATAGTCCTAGTCATATAAGTACTATATGCGTGCACAAACATTCATTCATATGCAACATCCGCATGATAACACATTCAATTTCATCCATAAACAAGTATAAATACTCATGCATATGCAACATGAAACGTGACCGCGTCAATCTAGTATCTAATGTGTATTCGTGCATCCACGAGCAAACACTTGCAACCATTTGCAACCATATCAATCATAACATGTTTCAAATACATGTTTACATCCATAGAGTTCTATCTAAGGTTCCCAAGATAAGATCGAGGAGATAAACAAGACAAACTCCTTACGGGGTTTGTAACAGAAATAGGACCGAGAGGATATCCACCAAGCGATAGCACGCAAGTAAGCTCTACAGGTGAACCAAGGATCAAAGATACACTCTTAAAAAGAGACATGATGCGCACGTCTGAGCCGCATTTCCACGAACTTAATTCCATTGTGCCTTGACCGCCTTTGACTTCATGGTTTCGTAGCTCCTTGATTCCTATTTCCAAGGTATGAGTCGGAACTCTTTTCACTGTCGCCTCTCGTTCCACTTTCATTTATTCTTTCCCTAGTATACTTGGCTCAACCATATCTATGTACTCATGCAAGCTCTCCAAAATTCACTAGTGAATTCTGGATCTCGTTTACCAATGCCAATTTATGTTACCACGTGCACTTACTAGGGTGATTCCTATAACCCATGCTTAAGCGGAATGAACCATCCGTCTTATTGGCGGACGTTACTCGATTGGATCAGAGATTTCCGATAAATGCATCAAGAGATTCTAGGTAACTAACCATGACAGAACCTAAAAGGTTACACGAGACTTCGAAGGTATTACCAAAGCAAGCCAAGAGTCTGACTGCCCTCTTTTCAA
The DNA here is from genome assembly GCA_030737875.1 of Allium sativum. Classification (NCBI taxonomy): domain Eukaryota; kingdom Viridiplantae; phylum Streptophyta; class Magnoliopsida; order Asparagales; family Amaryllidaceae; genus Allium; species Allium sativum. The sequence continues at coordinate 286,544,799 of CM060921.1, forward strand.
AACCGAGAATGGTATCCCTTACTGGATAACCACTTTACCCCTAGAATCCATCCATAGCTCAACAATAGAAGTATTGCTTCTAATCTCAACACTTGGCATAGACGTTCTCAAATCCAACAAGTCATGAATAAATGGACCGACTCTCCAACCAGATTTTGGGACAAAAACTGGGATCCTCTACCATGCTAGTACTAAGGTGCAGAGACTCAACTATCCAAGCAGACTTAAATGATACGATGGTCAAGACAAAGTCTGGACGGGATGATAGAAAAGAATGACTAAACCTTTACCAGAAACGGTACCATTTCTTTTAGGTACCCTAGAAATGGGAGCGTACAATTGCCCTCTCCGATGATCTTGTCCTTGTCCTCCTTGATGGACTAAGCCATAGCAACAGTTGTTTATCCTTAAGCTCGCGTCCTTTATCCTTGTTCTTATTATCCCTTCTTATAACTTCGGTAACCGGTCTCTCGAGAACTTCCTCCATTGCACGGGAAAACACTTACGTAGCTACACAAGGATTAGTCGCAGTTAAAACTACTGTGACTCCAGATGGAGGAAAGAAAGGGAAAAGAGATTCGATCAAGGGAACAATGGATAGTGCTAATGGCTTTTGGGGAATAGCCTTTAAAAACTTTTCTTGAAAAATGCTTCTTTGTAAACGGTTTCTCAAATAGTTTTCAGAAGGTTTTTAAAAACTTTTGCCCAGTCTGGTAACCTTCTGCTCTGATACCAAATGTAACACCCCACCTCCGCTAGAGTCACTCACAAAGGGAATGCACTAGGTTTGGTGAAGCATTATCGAGGTAAACATGCACAGAAATATTACAAGACAGAACATATATGTATATAAAACAGCGGAAGTAAAACAAATTTCATTACCTTATAAAATAAGGTCTAAAGCCTTTTACATCAGAATACATCAAAACCTGTCTTGCAATAATAAAGAAGCATAAAACCATTTCATAAATTATTCCCCAAGTAAAATAGTAAAGTAGCCATAGCCAAGAAAAGTCCAAGCCATGCGTGACGACCTTCAAGCAGAAGAAGTCCAAACTACTATAGCATTTCCTCCCTGTAACCTGGGGGGAAACGGAAGACAAGAGGCGAAACAAAACGGGGTCAGTCATAAAGACTGGTAAGCCCTATCTACTATCAGTATATAAACTAGTAAAGTTAACTGGCATGAGGAACTGAGATGAACATAAGTATGAGGACAAGATAGATAAGCTAAACCAAAGTAACAGGATGAACTACTGTACCAAGATACACGAGTGTGTCATGATAAACTACGGTGTCAAGATAAATCAAGGTATCACATTGCCAGGTTTCTATCAAGTATACTATCCCAAGGTACCTATCCTGTACAACATCCCACGGTATCTATCATGTATATTTCTCATGGTCCTAACATGTATATTTGCTCTGCACCTCTCGTACTAGGGTCCCAACCCGCGTCATGTGTTAACTACGAATGTCCCTTGCCCAATGTCATGTAATGGTCCATGTCAACCTAATATATAGCATATGTAGGTTTTCCCAACTCGTATGTTTCTTTCCATGTATAAGTTCAGTCCTTTGCCGTAGGCCATACGGGCTTTCCCATGTGAACATTTTATCCTTGAGGTTATTTTGGACTGCTACCCTTGATCTAGTTATGTTTTCTTACCATGAACTATCGCGTGTCCACTTAGGATTTATGCCACCTAGGACCACTAGGGATTATGCTACCTAATGAACGTTTCCGTGTCTCGGTTTGGGTTCAGCCACCTAGGGCCACTAGGGAATATGCCACCCGTCAACCGCGCCCTTTATCCCACGTATGTATCGTGAATCGTTTTCCATGTCTAGATGCACATGTTCCTCAATGTGCCATCCGAGTTCTGTGCCAGGGCAAAACAAGAAATACGGAACTCGGTCGGGAGCTTTAAGTCGTCTGCTGATGCAGATATCAAGGTCTGTTTTTGTACCCGTGGCTATGGTCCCACATGACCCCTCCCTCAACTACTGAAAGGCAATCCAAGAAAAATCATGTATGAGAACTACACTAAGGCCCATCGATGCCCACTTCCAAATAGCCAACCTCACCCATAACTTGATAGCTAGTATATGGTCTTTTGGGAGTTCCCTGCCTTTCCGTACGTAAACGATTGACTAAAGATGGTAGGTAGTCGGCGACATGCTATCCCGGGGCAAAATCAAGTATCGTCGACTCCACGCTAATCCATCCCAGTCTTTAGATCGCTCGCATAGCAACCAAGGCATACTCTTGGCTCTTCTACCGCAGACCTTAACCCCTGTGAGGCCGGGTTCCATGGACCACTCGCCACCTCACAGAGGGATACCAAGAGTACCCTCACGTTCCCCGAAGCTTTCACTTCGTCACCCAGTTCGCTGGAGCTTTTATCCTAGTCAGATAACTTGCTCCTCCTCGTATACTAAGCGATGACCTACCGTACCAGGTTACTCATCTCTTTATGAACTAGTCCCATATCCTTAGCTAAGAATTATTACTTAGTTACCCTTAACAAAGGTTTACCACTTAGCCCCTCTTTCCGCTATCCTTGTTAACTACGATTTCCAACCTAGTCCCCTGAGCTAGGGTTTTCAAATGGGTTAAGTGTTGTTATCCAAGTTCATGACTTAACCCGCCTACGAATCATGTCAAGATTGGCTAAGTACTCAAGTTCAAGGCTTAGCCCTACAAGTTGGTTAAGTGTACCAAGAAGCTCATGACTTAACCGTATCAAGTCAAGTTGGTTAAGTATTTATTTGTCTTAACCCTATCAGATTATCATGTTAGATTGATGAAGCATAGATTATCTTAATCCCATCAGATTATCGAGTCGGATTGGTTAAGTATGGGTTAGCTTAACCCCATCCACTAATCGTATTACAATGGTTAAGCCTAATTTTAAAAGGTCTTGTGACTTAACCCTACCGGACCCACGTATTAGATTGGTTAAGTGTTGGTTACTTAACCTCATCAAATCATCACGTATAATTGGTTAAGTATAAGTTACTTAGCCCCATTAAATTATCATATTAAATTAGTTAAGTATTGGTTACTTAACCTCATTGGATTACCAAGTTTAGATTGGTTAAGTGTTTAACTTAACCCCGTCGAATTACCGTGTTTAGATTAGTTAAGTATAGGTTACTTAACCTCATCTAATTATCGTGTTTAGATTAGTTAAGTCTTAATTACTTAACCCCATCTAATTACCAAGTCAGATTAGTTAAGCGTAAATTACTTAACCCCATCCCCTAATTGTCTTGTATGGTTAAGTGTCATTAAGAAATCAAGCCTGGTCCCACTTAACCTACCCATTTGTGTCATATCGGTTAAGTGTCATTAATCAAATTTACTTAACCTTATCATGTGGCATCAATTTAATTAATGCACTCTCAACCTCTCACATTAGACTTTGTTGTGGTTACTAGTTAAGCCGGGCGGGTCCGGGTAGATTTACACCACAACCTAGTCTAACCTCGGGTCTTAAGCGCGACATGACCAACTTCTCACATTGGATCCTATTGTTTGTAGCCACTAGTTAAGCCGGGCGGGTCCGGGTAGATTTATGCTACAAACTCAACCCAACCTCGAGTTGGCCATTTTCATGTTTGGTCTAGTGTCTTGTTACACTTACAACCCATACTTGTCAAGTTTCCAAGTCCGATGCTCATAGCCAAAGTTACATGTTGTCACGTTTATACCAACTTACCCAAATCATGTTTCATGTCATTAAAGTTTCCCCATAACCTAACCCCAACGCTTTTAAACTCGCATATACATTCGCAACAACGCATATGGGATTTAAAGAAGGAACTTGGCAAAGGCATGACAAAAAGGGTATAAGGACACAAGTTAAACATGGTGGAAAATGAGGTATAAACGTGTTCATTAACTTGCATATTACATTATTAGGCCTCAAAAACATGCACAACCTCAAACTTAGCACATAGGTGAATCATGGTGATAAAGGACATAGAAAGATGGCTAGAATTTCGCATATGGCATTACATGTAAGCTATCATAAGGGATATGATAGTTCTCATGTTGCCAAAATGCAACATTCAACATAAAGTTTATATCTTTAAGCCCCCAAGATCAAGATAATGACTTTTTGGTCATGATAGGATACATAACATGATAGCATGCAACATACTTAATGTTCAAACCCAACTTACAACATGTCACATTAAGTTTAAAGTTAATATCTAAGAGTAGGAAGAGGGCTTACAATGCTATGAAGGCAAAAATCAACATATAAAACAAAGATTGAGACGAAGCCATTCATGCTATCACCCAAAAACCCCAAAAGAACAAGCTCCAAATGAAACCCTTGAGCAAATATCAATAAAAATCCTTGCTTTGAAGAAGAAAGGTTTCAACTTTGGCTTTGAATGAAGCTTATGAGCTCTCATGCAAGATCCTTGCTTTTTGGTCAAGAAAAGGTTGCAACTTTGGCTAGAATGCAACTTATGAACTCTCATACAAACATGAAATCACTCAAATGATCATAGAATCTCTCATGAATGAAGAAAAGAGGCTCCTTTACTTTGAAACTAGCTTAGAACACTTAAGCTATCATGAAGAAGAAGATGGAGGCCATGGGTTGAAGTGGAGGCCATGATGAGGAATCATTTTGGCATAGTTTAATTGTAGGATCAATTTATGAGGGTTTTAGGAGAGGGTTAGGGGTCTTTATATAGAAGACTAGGATAGTTTTAGCCATAGGATAAACCCTAGAACTAATCCTAGCCTTTAAAGCATGTCTTGGGGAAGAAGTCACATGTAGGAACCATTTAGGGCCTTTAGATTAAAGCTGAACCATGAGAACCATTCAAATGCAAAATCTGCATTCGAGCGAATCGGCCCACGGGTTGACAGCCAAACACCCTGGATTAACCCCTAGTCGACCCAGCGAGCTCGGGTCGACCTCAAAAATCGGCCGGTTCGGTTATTCCCCTCTCCCAATTCGCTGTTTTGAACATTTTTGCATATTTATTTATTAAATTTTCAATTATATATATATATATCATTATATATATATATTTCTCTGCGCAACCCATTTCACTTAATTAAGTATACTTTAATTTGTGAATTTTTTAATGTTCAAATTACAGGGTGTTACAGGTTCCCATTAATTTTATCAAAGATAAATCCTCTAAATTTATTCTTTAATCTACTTTTGAATATCAATTCAAACGAGTCGGGATTAACGAACCTTACCGAAGTAATCGTTTGTTTTAATTTCCCAATCCCAACCTATTCATCCCATGAAGTAAAACGGGTCTTACTTCATATCTAACACCACGGTGTTATCGGTAAATTTAATTACCATTTCACATTTAAATCTAATTAAAGATTTAACTATCGCCTGGAGCAAAACTGGTGGTACTCCATTCTCGATCTTTTCAATGTAATTAAAGATTCATTAAAACTCCACTTAGTTTTAATGTGTGACTGGGCTAAAGAATCAGTGTCATTTAAAACACGGTTCACGATAAACCCCAAAATCACATCACATTTCAATAAGTCCCTAACCGTAAATTAGCAAGCGAGCAATTCCCTAAGTATTAACGCCGAAGGCCGAAACCAACATCAGATTAATATACAGGAAACCATTCAACTTAACTAATCTCCAGTTAGTTTCTGATTTTCTTAACTCCTTTAGGTCTAAGAGCAGTATTATTGAAGATACCGTTCACGACAACCCAAAATCACGTTCCATTAATTATCGGGTTAAAGAACAAGTGTTATTTAAAACACTGTACATGATAAACACAAAATCAATACCAATTCAATTCCAATTAAATATTATTTAATTGATACACTTCATTAAATCTAAATAAAAAGATTTAATCTTTTCTCAACTAGGTTCAAGAACAGTGTTAATAATGACAGCATTCACGACAAACCCAAATCACATTTGATACTAAATACAAGGCTCTGAATAGAAAATATATCAGCTTATATTCAATATCAAATTCTACGACCAACAAATATCGTATTGGAAATAACGATATATATATATATATATATATATATCTTTCAAATTTCCATAACAACATCTGTATAATCACGAAATCCAACATCGAAATAATCCGAAGACGATTTCGATTCAAATCCATTCCAATTCAATTATTGGAAATTCTAGTTACCTTCAAAACCATTTTTCAAATTCAATTTATTTATTTTAAAAATAAATAGAATTATAATTCTAGTTCAAAACTAGTTCATTTCGATAAAAATCTATTTTTATCTTTTCAAATACGGAGTTTTTCATCCCAAATACTTCACAAATCATTTCTTATGATTTTACACAAATTATTACTATTTTTAATAATTTTATCAAGGCCCGTACAGTCGATTTCCATCAACGGCCATCGAACTGCACTTACAGCGACCTTTTCCAAATTTGATTTGGACATAATTCCAAATCTAACCGTTAGATTTCAAATTTCTAATATTCGTTAGGAAGCTCTTTTCGATACGAACCCATCGGTTCCGATTTTAGGAGAATCGGACGGTCGGATCTCCCGCAATATCCATTCGAAGTCAATGGTCGAAATTCACGAACTGCCGCAGCGCGGCGCGTTCTATTCAGGCCATTATATTATATATATAATATAAACTTCGTCGATTTCCTTTTAAAACATAATTTATAAATCGTTTTAAATTCGTTTTCAAAATGATTTCAACTTCCTTTTCAAATTCAAATCAAAATTGAATTTTCCAATATAAATTCGTTTTAAATTCATTTCAAATCCATTTCAATTTGAATCGATTTCAATTTAATTTCAATTCGTTTAAATTCAATTCAAAACGATTTCATTTCTATTTCAATTTAATTCGAATTTCAATTCTATTCGAATTTCAAATCATTTCAATTTATTTTGAATTTCAAATCAATTCAATTTAATTCGAATTTCAGTTCTATTCAGTTTAATTCGAATTTCAATTCAATTTAATTTGATTCGAATTTCAATTCCTTTCAAAGTATCAGATTTTGAAATCACTTTCGATATTCATTGTAAAATGAATAAAATCGATTTAAATATCGTTCACGTCAAAATGGCGTCAATATAATCAACACAGCTTCGTATATTTCTATTTTCAAATATTCTATTTCAAAAATTTCCTTTCCAAATATTTCTTTTTCAAAACTGGAATGAGGCCCAATCAATTACCATATAATGTTAATTATATGGATTTTCTACAGCACATGTATACAATAACAATGATGAATAATCAACCATCATCCAAAGTGCATTCTACACTGTACAAGCATCAAATATAAATATTCAACGCTTATAACAGTCTGTCAATCAAACGATCGACATACAACTAAACAATCGTGATTAGTGTACATCAAATATCATCCCAATACCCGTGTGGGGTTTCAAACAATCAAACACAGATTTTATTTGTGCGGTTGGGCGATGTGTAAAATTTATCGTCCCAATCAATATCAGTCAAATGGGTGTATACAAACAAATCGTCCGATTTTTTTATTTTTATTTCATTTCACATACACATTAAAAATTCTATTTTTAACTATAAAATATTTTTAACTATATAAAGATTTTATTTCATTTCACATCACATAATCAACTACACATCAAAATCAAACAACCAAGCATACAAGTCGTCCATGGTCTTTGGACGACGGGTGTCGGGTGCTACTAAACACCGTCTGCATCCTAGTATATATTATTAACTAGAAAACAAAATTAAAAGGTGAGAAGTTCTCACCGACTAGCTAAACCGAACGCCACTCCAATATATTTTAGAAAATCTCTGCCGTTTCTGCCTTTTGTCACTTTCGTTGCCCGTAGCCACTACATATATAAAAATCGAATTTTTACTATGCTAATCAATATATAAAAATCGAATTTTTACTTTGCTATTCAATATATAAAAATCGAATTTTTACTTTGCTATTCAATATATAAAAATCGAATTTTTACTTTGCTATTCAATATATAAAAATCGAATTTTTACTTTGCTATTCAATATATAAAAATCGAATTTTTACTTTGTTATTCATTATATAAAAATCGAATTTTTTACTTTGCTATTCAATATAAAAAAATCGAATTTTTACTTTGCTATTCAATATATAAAAATCACCTTTCTATTTCATAAATCTCGTCTTTGTTATGCTAAGAACCACAACCTTACACTGTTTAAAGGTCATTTCTTTTCATTTTTAAAACCCAAACTTTTCGTTTATAAAAATTCAAACCTTCCCACAACGGCTCTATATTTCTAAAATTGAAAATTTTCAATGGCCTTATATTAAAAAAATCTGATTTTAATTAATTTAAACTAATCATTTTAAATAAACAACTAAATAAACTAAATGTAAAAACTTATAGTCAAGTTGCAGGAGTGGGGGGGGGGGGGCTGTTAGGCGGAGAAGATGGCGCGGGGTTTTGCCGGAGGTCGGCTACAGGCCACGGTGGTGGGTCCCAGTCTGAGGTGCGATGCGTCGTGGGGTTTGGGGGGGGGGGTGCGCTCGTGTGGAGAGAGGAGGAGCAAGGAAGGGAGCTGGAGTGAGAAGGGGTGCACAAGCCTCTAGCGGCGGCGGCGGTGGTGGCCCCCTGGAGGCGCTGCGTCGGGCTAGGGCGCGATGCCCTTTTTTTTTGGTGAAAACCCGATCTAAATTGAATCGAATGGGGGGGGGGGGGGGTCGTTGACTAGGAAAAGGGAAGGGTTTTTTTTATTTTTTATTTAATTTTAATTTTCCCATAAAAAAGTTGACTTTTAATTCGAACTCGAAACGAGACCCAACGACTGCCGTCCCTAGCTAATTACCCCCATTCTGAACACAATGGGATATGTATCGCAGGCTAATTCGATCATTTCGATCAGTTTTTGCCAAAATCAAAATATATATCTATATATATTCAAATTGAACGTACATTTCAAATTACCAGGGCCACACGCTAACTCGAAAAATTCCAGAAAAATATTTTCTGGCTTCGTATTGACGATACGGTCCTAACAAAACTAGTTTCATCGAATTCTGAGACCGTTCGAAAAATGGCCATTTTCCAGTCGATTAAAATCAAATGAAACTGGTCAAACGCGTTTTCCTTTGCCACCCTCACATATTGATTCGAAAAAATATGAAATTTGAAACCTAGCAATAATTTGACATCGCGGATCCAACAAAAGTGGTTTCGTCGAAATCCGAGGCCGTTTGCAAAATGGCTATTTTTAAGGGCCTGAATTTCATAGCGACTATTCAGAATTTTCAACTGGACATATCTTTTGATCCCCGCTATGAAGTTTCAATTTTTCGGATTCGTTGGAAAGATATTCTCAATTTGATTCAAATATTTTTGGTTTCACTAAAATCCGGTTTATTTTGAATCATGTAAATTCATTTGAATTTTGAAATCGAATTATCGAACTACCGCGCCATTTTCAATTCCTTTTATATATATAAATAATTATTTATATTCTAACGACGATCTATATAATATATACGTTCGAATTCTTTTCAAAATAAATTTCTCGTCGATATTATTTAAAATAATTCATTTTAAATAATCAAAATTCGCTAAAATTGCCGAAATAAAAATTTTAAATTGGCTCAGAATTTCGGGTTGTTACAATCTCCCCCACTTAAAACTTTTCGTCCCTGAAAAGGAACGAAGCCGAAAGTTGTTTCACAAATAAACTCAACTTCCGTTATTTTCATTACGGCTTAAGTTCTTCAACTTTTCAGTTTCTAAGAACTTTTCAATTTTTTCAAAAATTTGGCTAACACCCAAAATTTCCGAAAAATTTCTCCATAACCTCCCCTGCACCGGGAGCACCAGGAAAATCCCGAAATTTCCATACAGGCCCTCTGATCTCAAAAAGAAAAAGCGAAGCGGCTAGCCAATCGGCTCATAAAATCATCATCACCCAAACAAAACAATAAATTATGGTAAACATGTAACTATTTGTCGGGCAAACAATTTTATTCTTCTGCTCTAGCCTCTTTGCTATGACCTGTTCAATGTAAGTACATGTATATGCAAGCAAATGCGACCAAATTTCAATACAATTCACTTTTTGGCCAATTTGGCTAAATGGTTAAAAAAATTAATTAATCAACCAATAATCAGCAACACAACCATCAATCAATTAGTTGATTAGCTTTTGAAGTTCATAACTTTGATATCTAGTCAAAATTAGATTTTTGATGCCAAATCACAACAATAAGCCCTATCTAGTTTCGGTTCTCACACCAGTCAATTGGAAATATATAGAAATCCCACTTTCGTCGCTCGAAAATAAATACTGGCGATGGTGCCCCATCACCAGAATTATCCCCGGGCACTAGAGTGCGATTCTATAACTATCCAATACATTAAAACTTCGAACACACGTTTGCAAGACATATATACAAAATCTTTATATATTGGATTGTCCAAATCAATTTAAAATAAATAATCAAATACAAATAATTGATTTAAAATTTCAAAACAAACTTGTTTTCAATTTTAAAAATATACTCTTCACACTCGTTCTAGGATACTACTGATCCCATCTCTAACGAGTCATTCCATTGGATATTACTAATCCAATTTCTGATGAATTCTTTCGTATGGTTCTAATGTGTCTTGTTCTCTGAGCTTTGTAAACCAAAGCTCTGATACCAACTATGACAACAAGGAATTTCGCTCGATCCGAATCAGTCGCTAAACCGACCCAGACCGTTCGAAGTGCCTAATTATTTTGAGAACACGACAAAATAGAACGCAGACGGAAGAACATTTCATAGTTAATTACAACAATTCATTAGAATACAAGAATATACAGAGTATAAATGAATAAAATACATTCGATAAATATCAGAGATTACAATACATTACATAGCAGTGGAAAAATAATACAAAACACAACTAGAATGAGATATACGGATATAAAGCTTTCCGGATATCGTTCCAGCTGTAAACAAGGATCCTGTGAATATAAATCTGCAAAACCAAAACTACTAGCTGCCTGTGTCAAAATAAGGGCACCCGGAGTTTAGGTTAAAACAATAAACTCCAGGTCAGTCATGTGAATGGTGTGAGAACTAAAACAGTTATTAATCTTTATTTTTAAAGCTAGGTGAATCAAGGGACCACGCCGTATAACACGAAACGGGTTTCCTCCCAAGAACACCACTGCATAAAACAACAGCGCAATGCTAAATAAAGAAAAATGAAGCTATTATAAGACCCAGGTGCCATCACACAATGCAACGCAAGCCGGAGGATAGGGTTTTTACCTTATAATAGCCAAGAATGCTTGATACGTTTAAAACAATTCATTTGATACTATGATAAGTGCATAGTATATAAAACAACTTCAAATCATAAGTATCAATCATAGGCGACATGAGCGTCCCATGCCACTATGTCGTCATATATAGGTTTACAAATAAAACCTTAAATTCACGTATTTGGAAATTGGATTTCCATCTATGAACCGAGGCAAAAGATAGTCCTCTACTGATTCGAGACTCTCTAGCCCGAGCCTCAGGTCAGAGCTCGAGTGACCTTGGATCGTCAGCGCCGGTCCACCGATGTGGATTAAAATTCCTGAACACTGCGTTTCCCTGCCCTTTGGGGCGTAAGTGAGCCAACGAATGACTCCATCGGACCCGGATCGTCCGATCAAACCGAGGCGCCTCGCAATAGCAACAACCACATAAGTCAAACTCGTCAGGGCGTGTAAAACCACTGACGCCACTTCTAACTAGAAAGAAACGCATGCCCTCCCTGAGGTCAGTCTCCCGTTTTTGGTTCATACCGGGTGTGAAACTCGCGAAGTAAACGTTACACAAAGCTATGCCACAAAGGTCGTGCTTCGATCATCAACCACAAGACTTTGCTTTTCAACAAAAGCCTTGTTCATTTGCATCTTAGCATGCCACACAGGCAAACCACTCCATGCAACCGATATCAATCACATAGAATGAAATCCAATGTCAGACACACAGTCCATTTACAAGTCCGTTCTAGGTCTGAACGAAACCGGAGGCACCTAGTACCCCGCATATCCATCGATCTCCAAGTACGTCTGGACGATCACCAACTGTTTCCATCTTCTTGGGTGTACATTCCACTCAAGATCGTCAGTAATCACCCAAACGATGTGAAGACCTCCGGTCTTCGACCACCGTCGTCATCTTCGACTTATCGTCGTATCAGTTATTCAGAATGGGATAAACCCGGTCTTTCCGAATAACTCGCGTATATTATAAACAAGTGTTACACAAACACAACATACGCCTCATTTCAATTCACCAGTCACAAACCGTAAATTAACAAGAGAATAATTCCCCGAATATTAACCCCGAAGGCCAAAACCAACATCAGATCAATATCCAGAAAACCATTCTGCTTAGCTAACCGACAGTTAGTTTCTAAATTTCACAATCATTGGGAAAGGTTCCGATTAATTTTATCAAAGATAAATCCTTTAAATTTATTCTTTAATCTACTTTTGAATATCAATTCAAACTTGTTGAGATTAACGAACCTTACCGAAGTAATCGTTTGTTTTAATTTCCCAATCCCAACCTATTCATCCCATGAAGTAAAACGGGTCTTACTTCATATCTAACACCACGGTGTTATCGGTAAATTTAATTACCATTTCACGTTTAAATCTAATTAAAGATTTAACTATCACCTGGAGCAAAACTGGTGATACTCCATTCTCGATCTTTTCAATGTAATTAAAGATTCATTAAAACTCCACTTAGTTTTAATCTGTGACTGGGTTAAAGAATCAGTGTCATTTAAAACACGGTTCACGATAAACCCCAAAATCACATCACATTTCAATCAGTCCCTAACCGTAAATTAGCAAGTGAGCAATTCCCTAAGTATTAACCCCGAAGGCCGAAACCAACATCAGATCAATACACAGGAAACCATTCAACTTAACTAATCTCCGGTTAGTTTCTGATTTTCTTAACTCCTTTAGGTCTAAGAGCAGTATTATTGAAGATACCGTTCACGACAACCCAAAATCACGTTCCATTAATTATCGGGTTAAAGAATAAGTGTTATTTAAAACACTGTTCACGATAAACCCAAAATCAATACCAATTCAATTCCAATTAAATATTATTTAATTGGTACACTTCATTAAATCTAAATAAAAAGATTTAATCTTTTCTCAACTGGGTTCAAGAACAGTGTTAATAAAGACACCATTCACGACAAACCCAAATCACATTTGATTTTAAATACAAGGCTCTGAATAGAAAATATATCGGCTTATATTCAATATCAAATTCTACGACCAACAAATATCGTATTGGAAATAACGATATATATATATATATATATATATATATCTTTCAAATTTCCATAACAACATCTGTATAATCACGAAATCCAACATCGAAATAATCCGAAGACGATTTCGATTCAAATCCATTCCAATTCAATTATTGGAAATTATAGTTACCTTCAAAACCATTTTTCAAATTCAATTTATTTATTTTAAAAATGAATAGAATTATAATTCTAGTTCAAAACTAGTTCATTTCGAAAAAAATCTATTTTTATCTTTTCAAATATGGATTTTTTCATCCCAATTCTTCACAAATCATTTCTTATGATTTTACACAAATTATTACTATTTTTAATAATTTTATCAAAGCCCGTACAGTCGATTTCCATCAACGGCCATCGAACTGCACTTACAGCGACCTTTTCCAAATTTGATTTGGACATAATTCCAAATCCAACCGTTAGATTTCAAATTTCTAATATTCGTTAGGAAGCTCTTTTCGATACGAACCCATCGGTTCCGATTTTAGGAGAATCGGACGGTCGGATCTCCCGCAATATCCATTCGAAGTCAATGGTCGAAATTCACGAACTGCCGCGGCGCGGCGCGTTTTCTTCAGGCCATTATATTATATATATAATATATACTTCGTCGATTTCCTTTTAAAACGTAATTTATAAATCGTTTTAAATTCGTTTTCAAAACGATTTCAACTTCCTTTTCAAATTCAAATCAAAATTGAATTTTCCAATATAAATTCATTTCAAATCGATTTCAATTTGAATCGATTTCAATTCAATTTTGATTCATTTAAATTCAATTCAAAACGATTTCATTTCTACTTCAATTTAATTCGAATTTCAATTCTATTCGAATTTCAAATCATTTCAATTTATTTCGAATTTCAAATCAATTCAATTTATTTCGAATTTCAAATCAATTCAATTTAATTCGAATTTCAGTTCTATTCAGTTTAATTCGAATTTCATTTCAATTTAATTTGATTCGAATTTCAATTCCTTTCAAAATATCAGATTTTGAAATCACTTTCGATATTCATTGTAAAATGAATATAATCGATATAAATATCGTTCAAGTCAAAATGGAGTCAATCTAATCAACCTGGCTTCGTATATTTCTATTTTCGAATATTCTATTTCAAATATTTCTTTTTCAAAACTGCAATGAGGCCCAATCAATTACCATATAATGTTAATTATATGGATTTTCTACAACACATGTATACAATAACAACGATGAATAATCAACCATCATCCAAAGTGCATTCTACACTGTATAAGCATCAAATATAAATATTCAACGCTTATAACAGTCTGTCAATCAAACGATCGTCATACAACTAAACAATCGGGATTAGTGTACATCAAATATCATCCCAATACCCGTGTGGGGTTTCAAACAATCAAACACAGATTTTATTTGTGCAGTTGGGCGATGTGTAAAATTTATCGTCCCAATCAATATCATCAAATGGGTGTATACAAACAAATCGTCCAATTTGTTTATTTTTATTTCATTTCATATACACATTAAAAATTCTATATTTATCTATAAAATATTTTTAACTATATAAATATTTCATTTCATTTCACATCACATCACACAATCAACTACACATCAAAATCAAACAACCAATCATACAAGCCGTCCATGGTCTGTGGACGACGGGTGTCGGGTGCTACTAAACACCGTCTGCATCCTAGTATATATTATTAACTAGAAAACAAAATTAAAAGGTGAGAAGTTCTCACCGAATAGCTAAACCGAACGCCACTCCAATATATTTTAGAAAATCTCTGCCGTTTCTGCCTTTTGTCACTTTCGTTGCCCGTAGCCACTACATATATAAAAATCGAATTTTTACTATGCTAATCAATATATAAAAATCAAATTTTTACTTTGCTATTCAATATATAAAAATCGAATTTTTACTTTGGTATTCAATATATAAAAATCGAATTTTTACTTTGCTATTCAATATATAAAAATCGAATTTTTACTTTGCCATTCAATATATAAAAATCGAATTTTTACTTTGCTATTGAATATATAAAAATCGAATTTTTAATTATCTATTCAATATATAAAAATCGAATTTTTACTTTGCTATTCAATATATAAAAATCGAATTTTTACTTTGCTATTCAATATATAAAAATCGAATTTTTACTTTGCTATTCAATATATAAAAATCGAATTTTTACTTTGCTATTCAATATATAAAAATCACCTTTCTATTTCATAAATCTCGTCTTTGTTATGCTAAGAACCCCAACCTTACACTGTTTAAAGGTCATTTCTTTTCATTTTTAAAACCCAAACTTTTCGTTTATAAAAATTCAAACCTTCCCACAACGGCTCTATATTTCTAAAACTGAAATTTTTCAATGGCCTTATATTAAAAAAAACTGATTTTAATTAATTTAAACTAATCATTTTAAATAAACAACTAAATAAACTAAATGAAAAAACTTACAGTCAAGTTGCAGGAGGGGGGGCTGTTAGGCGGAGAAGATGGCGCGGGGTTTTGCCGGAGGTCGGCTATAGGCCACGGTGGCGGGTCCCGGTCTGAGGTGCGATGCATCGTGGGGTTTTGGGGGGGGGGGTCTCGAGGCAGTTTGGGGGAAGTGGGGGTGCGCTCGTGTGGAGAGAGGAGGAGCAAGGAAGGGAGCTGGAGAGAGGGGGGGTGCGCCAGCCTCTAGCGGCGGCGGTGGTGGCCCCCTGGAGGCATTGAGTTGGGCTAGGGCGCGATGCCCTTCTTTTTTTCTTCTGAAAACCCGATCTGAATTGAATGGAATGGGGGGGTCATTGACTAGGAAAAGGGAAGGAGTTTTTTTTATTTTTTATTTAATTTTAATTTTCCCATAAAAAAGTTGACTTTTAATTCGAACTCGAAACGAGACCCAACGACTGCCATCTCTAGCTAATTACCCCCATTCCGAACACAATGGGATATATACCGTAGGCTGATTCAATCGTTTCGATCAGTTTTCGTGAAAATCAAAATATATATCTATATATATTCAATTTGAACGTACATTTCAAATTACCGGGGCCACACACTAACTCGAAAAATTCCAGAAAAATATTTTCTAGCTTCGTATTGACGATACGGTCCTAACAAAACTAGTTTCATCGAATTCCAAGACCGTTCGAAAAATGGCCATTTTCCAGTCGATTAAAATCAACTAAAACTGGTCAAACGCGTTTTCCTTTGCCACGCTCACATATTGATTCGAAAAATTATGAAATTTGAAACCTACCAATAATTTGACATCGCGGATCCAACAAAAGTGTTTTCATCGAAATCCGAGGTCGTTTGCAAAATGGCTATTTTTAAGGGCCTGAATTTCATAGCGACTATTCAGAATTTTCAACTGGACATATCTTTTGATCCCCGCTATGAAATTTCAATTTTTCGGATTCATTGGAATGATATTCTCAATTAGATTCAAATATTTTGGGTTTCATTAAAATCCGGTTTATTTTGAATCCTGTACATTCATTTGAATTTTGAAATCGAATTATCGAACTACCGCGCCATTTTCAATTCCTTTTATATATATAAATAATTATTTATATTCTAACGACGATCTATATAATATATACGTTCGAATTCTTTTCAAAATAAATTTCTCGTCGATATTATTTAAAATAATTCATTTTAAATAATCAAAATTAGCTAAAATTGCTGAAATAAAATTTTTAAACTGTCTCAGAATTTCGGGTTGTTACAATGAGTGGTGATCGTCCAGACGTACTTGGAGATCGATGGGTTTGCGAGGTATGTAGTGCCTCCGGTTTCATTCAGACCCAGAACGGACTTGCAAATGGAATGTGTGTCTGACATTGGAATTCATTCTGTGTGATTGATAGCCATCAGTTGCACGGTGCGAACTGCCTGTGTGGCATGCTAAGATGCAGTGATCAGGGCTTCTGTTGAAAAGGAAAGTCTTGTGGTTGATGATCAAAGCACCGCCTGTGAGGCGTAGCTTTGTGTATAACGTGAATTTGCGAACCTCACACCCCGGTATGAACCAGAAACGGGAGAGGACATCTGGGAGGGCATCCGTTTCCTTCTAGCTAGAGGTGGTGTCGGTGCTTGAACTGGGTGGCATTTATATTATTTTCACCTATGTGGTTGTTGCTGTTGCGAGGCACTCGGTTATATCGGTCGATCCGGGACCGATGGAGTCATTCGTTAGCTCACTTACGCCCCATAAGGCGGGGAAACGCAGTGTTCAGGCATTTTAATCCACATCGGTGGACCGGCCCTGACGATCCAAGGGTCGATGCGTTCTGATCCTGAGACATGGGCTAGATTGTCTCGAAGTTGGTAAGGACTATCTTTTTCCTTGGTTCATGACGGAAATCCAATTTCCAAATACGTGACTATGCGGTTTTGATTGTATACATATATTTGGCGACATAGTGGCATGGGACGCTCATGTCGTCTACGATTGATACTTATGATTTGAAATTGTTTTTGAAATGTATAAACACTAGTAGTAATATCAAATGCTTTTGTTTTAGTCGTATCAAGCATATTTTGGCCATTATAAGGTAAAAACTCTATCCTCCGGTTTGCGTTGCATTGTGTGATGGGAACTGAGTCTTATAATGGCTTCATTTTTATAAAAAGCATTGCGATGTTTAAAGATTTACTTGTTTTAAAGCATTGGCAATCCAATGGAGTAAACCCATTCCGCGAAAGTGGCGTGATCCAGTGATTAGCCATATTTTAAAGGTGTTAAGTAGATTTCTCATACCAGTCCCATGACTGACTCGTAGTTTGTTTCACTTTCAAACTCGGGTGCCCCTTTTTATACACGGGCAGCCTTGTGTTCAGGTTTAGCAAGCTTTTTTTGGATAGCTGGAGCTGAAGATGGATTCTATCATTTATCTCTTTTTATGCTGTTCAGCTCCTATTGTACATTATGTTTTGTTTTTCCGCTGTAGACATTTATGTATAGCTGAACTGTATTTGTACTAAGTATGATCTTATGTACTGTGTAACTCTGATGATTACGTTTATCCAGTATATTCTATTGTGCATTATCTGGTGTATTTGTTTATTTCTGTTCTGCTATTATCTGTTTATTTGTTATATTCCAAAGATTACCCTTAACACCGCAGTACGGGATTTTGGGTCGTCACAACGTGGTATTAGAGCATTGGTTAAGCTTAGCTCTGCTATATAACACATTAACGAACTCATCAGAGATAGAACCAGTAGTGTTCTAGGACGAGTAACTCAGTACAGATAGGATCAGCAATATCCTAGTATGAGTATAGCAAAATCAGAACAACTCGTTAGAGATGGGGTCAGAAGTGCCTCAGAACGAGTCGAGAGTTATATGCTTATAAATAACGTATTTGTGATTATATATATAGTCTGGTTTTAGAAATATAATTTTTGAATATATAAAACATATATATTTGAAAAGTTAAAAACAAATTGATTGTTGTTTGTGTTGTGTGATAGTAGAATTGATTAATTAAATTATTAGAATGATAGTTAATTTAATTAATAAGAGAATAATGGTAGAATTTATTCGATTAAATCACACATTGAACTGATTTAAAAATAGATAGAAATATATACATGTGTATCATATATGTTTGAACAGGTAATTGGATAGCTGTTGAGTAAAGAAATTATTTGTGTGCCCTACAAATAGGTAAACCTAAATGAGTTGGATGCGAAATATTACTATATCAACTCCTATGAATGCCATTGGATACGGAGTGCTGGTTGTTCTGTGTGTAATAATAAATGTCTCCATATG
The DNA here is from genome assembly GCA_030737875.1 of Allium sativum. Classification (NCBI taxonomy): domain Eukaryota; kingdom Viridiplantae; phylum Streptophyta; class Magnoliopsida; order Asparagales; family Amaryllidaceae; genus Allium; species Allium sativum. The sequence continues at coordinate 286,563,912 of CM060921.1, forward strand.
ATAGTAACAATTAATTTTGAACTAAACTACATGGCATACTTCTTGAAGATAGGCATACTTCATCATATACCACATAAGCATTTGGAGCTTGTTTGACGAGGTGGAAGATTTACCATACGAGCGAGAGGCTTGTATGGCGATGACTATATTTTACAGGTTGAACTGATGACTGATATGACCATATAAAATTGTAACGATAAATTGCCAGATTAATAAAAACCCCACACGGGTCTGGAGTTGACAATAATCCCGTCTCTCTAGTTATTAGATACGGCACATGGATTATTTATTTCCCACATGGGACGAGGCGACGAGAATTTATTCTCTGGAGCAATTAAAATACACACTCCCTCAGGCTTTGATAGGGTGACGAGAATTTATTCTCTGAAATTATTATCTATACACGCTCCCCTGTAAACGCCAGAATATATCAATATAAATATGTGTATGCTTTATAGGATTTATTAGGTACCTAATACAGCCCAATAAATTTCCAAACCCCTCCCCGTACAAAGGAGGTTATGGCGAAATTTTCAGAAAATTCCGGGTGTTAGCCAAATTTTTGAAGAATTTGAAAATTCTCAAAAATTGAAAAGTTGGAGAATGGAAGCCAGATTGAACGTAGAGTTGATTAATCAAACCACTTTCGACTTTGTTCCTTTTCGGGGACGAAAAGTTTAAAGTGGGGGAGATTGTAACGACCCGGAAAATCTGAACCAATTTAAAATTTTTAAATTGGCTATTTTAGTTTATTTTTAATATTTAAAATAAATATTTTAAATAATAACGATGAAAAGTAAGTTTGAATCGACATTTGAAAATGAATACAATTAATTCTAATTATAAACAAGGCCTGAAATGGCGCGGCAGTTTCAAATTTTCATTTCAAACTTTGACTGACTGTACCGGGTACAAAACAAAACGGATTTGAGTGAAACCAAAAATATTTAAATCTGTTAGTGAATACCTTTCTAACAAATCTGAATAATCGAAGTTTCATAGCGAGAAGCAAAAGTTATGGCCAAATGAATTTTCTGAAAGGTCGCTATGGAGTTTATATAGCCCGTGAAAATGACCATTTTGCAAACTACCTCGGAATTCGACGAAACCACTTTTGTTGGATCTGGGATGTTAAACTGTTGCTAAATTTCAAATTTCATAAGTTTTGAAGCTAGTATGTGAGCGTGGCAAAGGAAAATGTGTTTGGTCAATTATAGTTAAATTGAATCGACCAGAAAAAGGTCATTTTGCAAAATGGCTCAGAATTCGACGAAACTAGTTTTGTTGGGATCGTATCGTCAAAACATAGTTAGATTTATTTTTCTAGAATTTTTCGAATCAGTTTGTGGCCCTGGCAAATTGAAATGTATGTTCAAATCGAATATTGAATGTTATATATTTTAAATTGAAGGAAAACTGACGGAAACAGTCGAATGGGACTACGAAACATATCCCATTGTGTTCGGAAAGGGGTAAAACGCTAGGAATGACAGTCGTTGGGTTTGGATTGGAGTTCGTATGGATAGAAGGATATTTTCGGATTTAAGGAAATTAAAAATTAAAATATAAAATACGGGCCAATCACGTTTCTTCTCCCATTATCGCGTTGACCCATTAAATCCCGATTACCCCAAAACCAACGGCGACTGCAACTCAATCGTTCTCCCACCGTTTTCCCTCCATCCACGCAATAAAACACCACGACACAGTTGAGTAAATTGTAGAGCTCTATCTTGCCTTTAAATCAATCCTGGTCTAGAGTTTTATCGTGGAGTATCGGGAACGAATCGGCCTCTCAAAGTTCACCACTTTCGACCGCCGCCCCGTCTGATTTTGACCACCGAGTTCACCGCCGTCAAAGGTGCAGGCGTGCCTCTCCTAGCCCTTCAAGGTGGCGCAGGCCGATCGTCATATAGTTGCATGGATTGAAATAAAAATGATAACCTAGTTTTGAAGCTTCAAGGAGGTATATGGCTGAAACTATTTTAAACTATTTAATAGCAGTTTGAAGCGCTACGGTTTTTGATTTCACTGTAAAAATCATATCTTTTTAGTTTCTTGACGAAATTTAGTGAAACAAGAGACAGTGGACTTGTGTGGGCGTCTTCTATATTCTAGAGGAGACAACATATTTTTCTGAGCCTTCTGCTATTTTTGGTGGAGTGGAACCCAATGTGAGATTTCTAAATTATAAACGATATGGAAAACGACGATGTATAAATTATATAGTCGATGTATGAGTTATATAAGCGTTGTACACCTCATGTATAAGAATTGTATAAGTTGTACGTTCGATATATATGTTATATATGCGATGTAAAAATTATATATGTGTTGAATAGAAATTCATTCGTTGAATAGAAATTCATGAGTTGAATGGTATTGGGGTTCGAAAGAAATTGTTTTATAATAAAAATCATATTTTTATCATCTATATGAACTATATAAAATAGTTGTATTTTGAAATAAATAGTTTTACATTAAAAATCATATTTTTATTATATACATGAATTGTTAAAAATAGTGAAATGTTGAAATAAATGTCTGTTGGATAAAAATATCATTTTTATCATAGATATGAAAAGCATATAGTTTTGAAATCGAAGAATCGATTATATTTATATATATATAAATATAATTAAAATATATCGAATAACAAAGCTGTAGTTCGTGTTTTGAAACCGTGATTTCAAACGATTAGTGCGGGAGATCCGACCATCGGATTTTCCCGAAACCGAAACCATTGGGCTTGCTTTGGAAATATCTTTCCAACGACACCAACTTTGTAAAGATCCAACGGTTGGATTGTCTGGAATGTTTAATTCAAATCTGAAGAAAAACAGCGCCAGAATCAATTATATTTATATAAATATAAATATAATTAAATTAAATCGAATAATGACACTGCAGTTCGTATTTTGAAATCGAAACTTCAAACGATTGTACCGGGAGATCCGACCGTCGGATTTTCCCAAAACTGGAACTGTTGGATTCGTTTTGAAAATATCTTTCTAATGATATAAATTTTGTGACTGATGAAATGAAATGATGCGTATGTTGTGTTTGTGTAGCACTTGTTTATTATATACGCGAGTTGCTCAGAAAGACCGGGTTTATCCCATTCTGAATAACTAAATCGACGATAAGATATCGAAGATGAAGACGGTGGTTGAAGACCGGAGATCTTCACCTCGTTTGGATGGTAACTGATGTCCTGATTGGAAGGCATCATGAAATATGGATAATGAGTGGTGATCGTCCAGACGTACGTGGAGATCGATGGGTTTGCGAGGTATATAGTGCCTCCGGTTTCGTTCAGACCCAGAACGGACTTGCAAATGGAATGTGTGTCTGACATTGGAATTCATTCTGTGTGATTGTTAGCCATCAGTTGCATGGTGTGAACTGCCTATGTGGCATTCTAAGATGCAGTGATCAGGGCTTCTATTGAATAGCAAAGTCTTGTGGTTGATAATCAAAGCACCGCCTGTGTGGCGTAGCTTTGTGTATAACGTGAATTAGCGAACCTCACACCCCGGTATGAACCAGAAACGGGAGAGGACATCAGGGAGGGCATGTGTTTCCTTCTAGCTAGAGGTGGTGTCGGTGCTTGAAATGGATGGCATTTATATTATTTTCACCCATGTAGTTGTTATTGTTGCGAGGCGCCTCGGTTATATCGGTCGATCCAGGACCGATGGAGTCATTCGTTGGCTTACTTATGCCCCATAGGGCGGGGAAACGCAGTGTTCAGGCATTTTAATCCACATCGGTGGACCGGCCCTGACGATCCAAGGGTCGATGCGTTCTGATCCTAAGACATGGGCTAGATTGTCTCGAAGTCGGTAAGGACTATCTTTTTCCTTAGTTCATGACTGAAATCCAATTTCCAAATACGTGAGTATGCGGTTATGATTGTATACCTATGCTTAGCGACATAATGGCATGGGACGCTCCTGTCGTCTGTGATTGATACTTATGATTTGAAATTGTTTTTGAAACATATAAACACTAGTAGTAATATCAAATGCTTTTGTTTTATTCGTATCAAGCATATTTTGGCCATTATAAGGTAAAAACTCTATCCTCCGGTTTGCGTTGCATTGTGTGATGGGAACTGAGTCTTATAATGGCTTCATTTTTATAAAAAGCATTGCGATGTTTAAAGATTTACTTGTTTTAAAGCATTGGCAATCCAATGGAGTAAACCCATTCCGCGAAAGTGGCATGGTCCATTGATTAGCCATATTTTAAAGGTGTTATATAGATTTCTCATACCAGTCCCATGATTGACTCGTAGTTTGTTTCACTTTCAAACTCGGGTGCCCTTTTTTCTACACGGGCAGCCTTGTGTTCAGGTTTAGCAGGCTTTTTCTGGATAGCTGGAGCTGAAGATGGATTCTATCATTTATCTCTTTTTATGCTGTTCAGCTCCTATTGTACATTATGTTTTATTTTTCCGCTGTAGACATTTATGTATAGATGAACTATTTTTGTACTAAGTATGATCCTGTATACTGTGTAACTCTAATGATTGCGTTTATCCAGTATATTCTATTGTGCATTATCTAGTGTATTTGTTTATTTTTGTTCTGCTACTATCTATTTATGTGTTATATTCCAAAGATTACCCTTAACACCGCAGTACGGGATTTGGGGTCGTCACAAGGATTGATACATTTATATTTGAAGTTGTTTTATACACTATGCACTTATAATAGTATCAATGATTTTTTTTAAACGTACCAATCATGTTTGGCTATTATAAGGGAAAATCCAATCCTCCGGCTTGCGTTGCATTGTGTGATGGGACTTGGGTCTTATAATAGCTTCATTTTTCCAAAAAGCATTGCACTGTTTTGTTATATGCACTGGTATTCTTGGGAGGAAACCCATTCCGTGTTATACGGCGTGGTCCCTTGATATATCTGATTTAAAGTAAAGTTTTAAATAACCGTTTTAGTTCCCACACCAGTCACATGGCTGACCTGGAGTTTATTGTTTTAACCTAAACTCTGGGTGCCCTTATTTTCGACACGGTCAGCTAGTAGTTTTGGTTTTGCAGATTTATATTCACAGGATCCTAGTTTACAGCTGGAATGATATCCGGAAAGCTTTGTATATGTATATCTCCTTCATTTATGTTTTGTATTATTTTCCGCTGCTATGTAATGAATTGTAATCTCTGGTATTTTATCAAATGTGTAATATTTAATCATACTCTGTATATTCTTGTATTCTAATGGAATTGTTGTAATAAGCAATAAAATGTTCTTCTGTTTGCGTTCTGATGTGGCGTGTTCTCAAAACAATCAGGTGTTTTGAACGGTCTTGGTTGGTTTAGCAATCTATTCGGATCGAGCGAAATTCCCAGTTGTTACACGGTTTTGGGGTCACGGGTTCGAGGGTTTATAGTTAAAAATATATATTCATGTGTTGAATAAAATATATATTCATGTGTTGAATAAAATATTCATTTGTTGAATAGAATAACGAAGTTATTGAAATATATAAAGCCGTGTTGATTAGATATGCGCCATTTTGACGCGAACGATATTTATATCGATTATATTCGTTTTTATAATGAATATAGAATAGAAAGTGATTTCAAAATATAATGTTTTGAAAATATTATCATTTATAAATTAATGATATGGAATATCCAATTTTGATTTAAAATCGAAATATGAATTTGAAATTGTTTTTAAAACAAATTTTAACGATTTATAAAACACGTTTAAAATTGAAATCGACGAAATATATATATATATATATAATATATATATTATATACATTAAATGGCCTGAATAGAACGCGCCGCGGCAGTTCGCGAATTTCGACCATTGACTTCAAATTGACGTTACGGGAGATCCGACCATCGGATTCTCCTGAAACTAGAACTGTTGGGTTCGTATCGAAAAGTGCTTTCCAATGAATATTAGAAATATGAAATCTAACGGTTGGATTTGTAATTATGTCCAAATCAAATTTGGAAAAGGTCGTTGTAAGTGCAGTTCGACGACCGTTATTGGAAATCGACTGTACGAGCCTTGATTAAATTATTAAAAATATCAATAATTTGTGTAAAATCGTAATAAAGGATTTAGAAAGAATTAGGGTGAAAAATCCCATATTAAAAAAAGGACAAAAATATATTTTTATCTAAATGAACTAATTATGAGCTAAAATTATAATCCAATATTTTTGAATAAATAAATTAGATTTGAAGTAGTTTTAAAAATAATCAGAATTTCCAATATTCGAATTGGAATGGATTTGAGTCAAAATTATCTTCGGAATATTTCGATGTTGGATTTCGTGATTATACAGATATGGTTATGGAAATTTGAAAGATATATTTATATCGTTATTTCCAATAGGATATCTGTTGATTTCAGAATTTGATATTGAATATAAGCCGATATATTTTCTTCTTAGAGCCTTATATTTAATATCAATTGGGATTTTGGGTTCGTCGTGAATAGTGTCTTGAATAACATAGTTCTTGAAATCAGTTTAGAAAGGAATAAATCTTTTAATTAAGATTTAGTGAAATTGTCCAGTTAATTGGTATTTAATTGGAATTGAATTTAAAATGGTTTTTGGGGTTTATCGTGAGCGGTGTTCTGAATAACGCCTATTCTTTAACCCGATTAACAATGGAAAGTGATTTTGGGTTTATCGTGAACCGTGATTTAGATGGCATTGGTTCTTTAACCCAGTTAAAGACAGGATATTGATTTTTAGGAAGATTAAAACAAAGTGGAGTTTTAATGAATCTTTAATTAGATTAAAGTGATCAAGAATGGAGTATCACCTGTTTTGCTCCAAAGCGATAGTTAAATCTTTAATTAGATTTGAATGTGAAATGGTAATTAATATTTACCGATAACAACATGGTGTTAGACATGGAGTATTACCAGTTTTGCTCCATGGGATGAATAGGTTGGGATTGGGAAATAAAATAAATGATTATTTCGGTGTGGTTCGCTAATCCCGACTAGTTTGGAAAACCTTAACATGGTTTGAGATGATATCCAAAGGAAGATTAAAGAATAAATTTAGAAGAATTTATCTTTGATAAAATTAATGGGAACCTTTCCCTAAGAAATGTAAATATTTGAATAAAGAATATTCTGAATTGGAATGAGGCGTATGTTGTGTTTGTGTAACACTTGTTTATTATATGCGCTGGTTATTCGGAAAGGCCGGGTTTATTCCCATTCTGAATAATCGATTAGACAATAAGTCGAAGATGAAGACCGGGGTTGAAGACCGGAAGTATTCACGTCGTTTGGATGATTATTGATGATCTTGATTGGGCTGTACACCCAAAAGTAGGGAACCAGTTGGTGATCGTCCAGACGTACTTGGAGACCGATGGATATGTGAGGAATAAGGTACCTCCGGTTTCGTTCAGACCCAGAACGAACTTGCAAATGGACTGTGTGTCTGACATTGGATTTTATTCTGTTTGATTGATTTCTATTAATTATATATCTATTTGGCGGTGGAGAATTTATTCTCTTGCTTAATGCCCTTCTCTGAGACGTACGAGCTCAGAGGTTGTATATTGATGGATATCAATCGCAAGGCATGAATTGCCTGTGTGGCATGCCTAAGTGGCAAATGATCAAGGCTTCTGTTGAAAATCAAAGTCTTGTGGTTGATGATCAAAGCACAGCCTATGTGGCATAGCTTTGCGTATAGCATTAGTTCCCAAGCCTCACACCTCAGTATGAGTCAAAAACGGGATAGTGACTGCAAGGAGAGCATGACGTTTCTTTCTAGCTATGGGTGATGTCAGTGACCTACCAGCCCTGACATTTATTTACTTTTTACCTGTGTGGTTGTTGGAATGCAAGGCACCTCGGATATAGGTCTGATAGGACCGGGAAACGTGTATTCAGGAATAACTAATCCTCAAAAGTAAGAGAGGATCGGCCCTGAAGATTCAGGATCGTTGTGTGTGGTCCTGAGACATTTGCTAGAGTGTCTCGAATGGAGAGAAGCTTGCCCCTTGCCTCGCTCATGATGGAAATCTAATTTCCACTATGTGACATTTCGGTTTTATTTGTAGAACCTAGTATGGCGACATAGTAGATGGTAGTTATGCCGTCTATGATTGATACTTATGATTGAAATTGTTTTGACACTATACACTTATAGTAATATCAAAATGATTTGTTTTAAATGTATCAAGCATTATTTGGCTATTATGAGGGAAAATCCTATCCTCCAGCTTGCGTTGCATTGTGTGACGGGACCTGGGTCTTATAATAGCTTCATTTTTCTTTATTTAGCATTGCGTTGTTTGTTTTATGCACTGGTATTCTTGGGAGGAAACCCGTTCAGTGTTATTCGGCGTGGTCCCTTGATTTACCTAACTTTAAAAATAAAGATTAATAATTGTTTTAGTTCTCACACCAGTCACATGACTGACCTGGAGTTTATTGTTTTAACCTAAACTCTGGGTGCCCTTATTTCCGCACGGGCAGCTAGTAGTTATGGTTTTGCAGATTTATATTCACAGGATCCTGGTTTATAGCTGAAGTGATATTCGGAAAGCTCTGTATCCGCATATTTCTTTCAGTTATGTTTTGTATTATTTTTCCGCTGCTATGTATTTAAAGGTAATTTAAATCTCTGATCTTTGTCAAATGCGTAATATTTATTCATACTCTTTATATACTTGTATTCTGATATAATTGTTGTGATAAACAATGAAATGTTATTCTGTTTGCATTCCAATTTGCCGTGTTCTCAAAACACTCAGGGGTTTCGAACGGTCTTGGTCGGTTTAGCAAAATTGATCGCTAAACCGACCAAGACCGTTCGAAACCCCTGATTGTTTCGAGAACACGACAAATTGGAACACAAACAGAAGAACATTTCATTGTTTATTACCATAATTCCATCAGAATACAAGAATATACAGAGTATGAATAAATATTACACATTTGACAAATATCAGAGACTTAAATTACATTTAAATACATAGCAGCGGAAAAATAATACAACAAACATCTGAAAGAAATACATAGATATAGAGCTTTCCGAGTATCATTCCAGTTGTAAACCAGGATCCTGTGAATATAAATCTGCAAAACCAAAACTACTAGCTGCCCGTGTCGAAAATAAGGGCACCTAGACTTTAGGTTAAAACAATAAACTCCAGGTCAGTCATGTGACTGGTGTGAGAACTAAAATAGTTATTAATCTTTATTTTTAAAGTTAGGTAAATCAAGGGACCGGGCCGTATAACACGGAATGGGTTTCCTCCCAAGAATACTAGTGCATAAAACAAATAATGCAACGCTAAATAAAGAAAAATGAAGCTATTATAAGACCCAGGTACCATCACACAATGCAACGCAAGCCGGAGGATAGGTTTTTACCTTATAATAGCCAAATAATGCTTGATACGTTTAAAAACAGATTTTTTTGATATTACTATAAGTGTATAGTGTAAAACTATTTCAATCATAAGTGTCAATCATAGACGGCATAGCTACCATATACTATGTCGCCATACTAGGTTCTAAAAATAAAACCGAATTATCACGTATTGGAAATTGGATTCCATCATTAGTCGAGGTAGGGGGCAAGCTCCTCTCCATTCGAGACACTCTAGTAAATGACTCAGGACCACACACAGTGATCCTGGATCTTCAGGGCCGGTCCTCTCCTACTTTTGAGGATTAGTATTCCTGAACACACATTTCCCGGTCCTATCAGACCTATATCCGAGGCGCCTTGCATCCAACAACCACATAGGTAAAAAGTATATAAATGTCAGGGCTGGTAGGTCACTAACATCACCCATAGCTAGAAAGAAACGTCATTCTCTCCTTGCAGTCACTATCCCGTTTTTTACTCATACCGAGGTGGGAGGCTCGCGAATTAACGCTATACACAAAGCTGTTGTAATAACCTGGAAATTCTGGGCCAGTTTAAAATTTTTATTTTGGCAATTTTAGCGAGTTTTGAATATTTAAAATGAATTATTTTGAATAAAAACGATGAGAAATTTATTTTGAATATAATTAGAACGTATATATTATATACGTCGTCGTTAGAATATAAATAATTATATATAATTATAAATAGAATTGAAAATGGCGCGGTAGTTCGATAATTCGATTTCAAACTTCAATTGAATGTACCGGGTGCAAAACAATCCGAGTTTTAGCGAAACCAAAAACATTAGGATCGATTTTAGAATATCTTTCCAACGAATCCGAAAAACCAAGATTTCATAGCGGGGATCAAAAGATATGTCCAGTTGAAAATTCTGAATAGTCGCTATGGAATTCAGGCCCTTAAAAATGGAAATTTTGCAAACGACCTCGGATTTCGACGAAACCACTTTTATTGGATCCGCAGTGTCAAGTTATTGCTAGATTCCAAATTTCATAATTTTTCGAATCAATGTGTGAGCGTGGCAAAGGAAAACGCGTTTGACCAGTTTCAGTTGATTTTAATCGACTGGAAAATGGCCATTTTTCTAACGGTCTCAGAATTCGACGAAACTAGTTTTGTTAGGACCGTATCGTCAATACGAAGCTAGAAAATATTTTTCTGGAATTTTTCGAGTTAGTATGCGACCCCGGTAATTTGAAATGTACGTTTAAAATTCAGTATAATGATTTAAATGTAAATTAAATGGAAACTGATCATAACGATCGAATCAGCCTACAAAACATATCCCATTGTGTTCGGAATGGGGGTAATTAGCTAGTGGCGACAGTCGTTGGGCCTCATTTAGAGGTCAAAATAAAAAGTCAACTCTAAGAGAAAAATAAATAATTAATTTATATATATACACCTCACCTCTCTCCTCTCCAAATCAGAAAAAAAAAAGGGGAGAGGGCGACGGATCTCGTTCGCCGCGCCACCGGAGTTCACCGCTGCTGGCCTCCCATCGTGCCAGCGTCACCCTCCTTCGGACGTTCTTCCCCTCGTCGCCCTCCACTCTCCTCCCTCTCGCTTCTGAAAGCCCAAAACCCAAGAACCCGCAAACCCTAACCCAGCCCTAAACCCCCGCCTGCCACCTCCTACCGCCGCCCCTTCCCCCTCCTTCATCCGCACCTCCTTCAATCCGCGACCCCAAGGCCCCACCTCGCCCAAAACGGCCCCAACTGACGCCATCTTCCACCGCCGGACCACCTGAGCCTTCCGCCTCCACTTCTGTCTATCCTCGACCCCGTCAGCGCCTCCCCAATGCCAAAACCTACTATAAGTTTTTTTAATTTAATTTTATTTAGTTATTTATGTTAATTAATTTAAAGTAATTATTTAGAAAAGAGATAAAAGGCAATTTTTATATGAAAAGAGCAAAGTTTAAAAACTGAATTTTTATATATATCATAACATAATAAAGTAGTGATTTTTAACAAAATAAAAATTCGATTTTTATATATTGAATAGCGAAGTAAAAATATCATCTTTATATATGTAGCGAATTAAAAATATGATTTTTATATTTTTAAAGTAATAAAAATATGATTTTTATATTTTTAAAGTATTAAAAATATAGTCTTTACTATATAAATGATGTAAAAATATGATTTTTACTTCGAGAAAAATATAATTTTCATATTATAGAAAGGCGAAATCTTTTTACATAGCAGCGATGTAAAAATTTGATTTTTATATATTGAATAGCATAGTAAAAATAGGATTTTTATATATTCAATAGCGTAGTAAAAATTCGATTTTTACATATGTAGAGAATACGGGCAACGAAGATGACAGAAAGGCGAGAACGACGAAGACTTCTCTAAATGAAGAGTTGTGATATTGGATAGCTATCGGTGAGATTTTCTCACTCTTCAATTTCTTTTTCTAGTTATATATATATATACTAGGATGCAGACGGTGCTTAGTAGCACCCGACACAATCGTCCACAGACCATGGACTTGTTTGTTTGGTTGCATAAATTAGTTAGATGATTTGATTTGAATTTGGTTGTTTGGTGAATTTGATTGATGTGTGAATGGCGTGGGCCTTCACTAGTCTGGGGATAAGGCTAGGCCTTGTCCCGTTTCTAGTATCGTGCCGTTATGCTGCCGAAATTTTCTAAAATATGTTAGAAAAATAAAAATATCAATTTTATTGAAAAAATGAACTGAATAGAAATTCATGTGTTAAAATAAAATGTTTTGTCATTAAAATATAATTTTTAGCATGAATGTGAATAAATAAATATTTATAAACAAATCGACCGATTTGTTTATATACACTGATTTGACTGATATTGATTGGGTCGATAAATTTTACACATCGCCCAACTGCACGAATAAAATCTGTGTTTGATTGTTTGAAACCCCACACGGGTGTTGGGATGAAATTTGAAGTTCACTCATCCTAACTGATTCAATATGTCGATCGATTGATTGACAGGCTGTTATAAGCGTTAGATATCTATATTTGATGCTTATACAGTGTAGTGCACTTTGGTTGATGGTTGATTATTTTTCAATGCTATGATATACGTGTGATGTATGAAAATCCATACAATTAACTTTATATGGTGATTGATTGCGCCTCGTTCCAATTTAGAAAATAAAGAATAATATAAAATAAAGGTTCATGTGTTGACTGTACTCATCCATTGAGATTAGTCATGTGTTGAATGTAATATTTTAACAATAAATTTATATCTTTATCAATATAAAATAAAGGTTCATGTGTTGACTGTACTCATCCGTTGAGATTAGTCATGTGTTGAACGAATTATTTTAACAATAAAAACGATTTCGAAATGAATTGAATATAAAACGATTTCGAAAGGAATTGAATATAAAACGATTTCGAAATGAATTGAATATAAAACGATTTCGAAATGAATTGAATATAAAACGATTTCGAAATGAATTGAATATAAAACGATTTCGAAATGAATTGAATATAAAACAATTTCAAAATGAATTGAATATAAAACGATTTCGAAATGAATTGAATATAAAACGATTTCAAAATGAATTGAATATATAATGAATTCGAATTGAATGGAAAACGAATTTGATTTCAATTGAATAGCAAACGAAACGAATTCGAATTGAATTGAATAGATAACGAATTGAATTCGAATTGAATATAAAATGAATTTGATTTCAATTGAATATAAAATGAATTTGATTCGAATAGAAAGCCAATTTGAATTGAATCGAATATATAACCAATTTGAATTGAATCGAATAGAAAACCACTTTGAATTGAATCGAATATATAACCAATTTGAATTGAATTGAACAGAAAACCACTATGAATTGAATCGAATAGAAATCCACTTTGAATTGAATCGAATTGAAAACGAATTCGAATTGAATTGAAAACGAATAGAAATGAATTCAAATTGAATTGAAATTTGAATCGAATAGAAATGAATTTTAATATGAATTTATAAGGAAAGATTCAATTTTGATTTGAATTTGAAATAAAGGTTGAAATTGTTTTTGAAACGAATGCAAAACTATTTATAAAATTCGTTTGAAATAGAAATCGACGAAATATATATTATATATATTATATATATAATATAATGGCCTGAATAGAACGCGCCGCGACAGTTGGTGAATTTCGACCATTTATTTCAAACGGACATTACGGGAGATCCGACCGTCGGATTCTCCTAAAACCGGAACCGTTGGGTTCGTATCGAAAAGAGCTTTCTAACGAATATTAGAAATTCAAAATCTAACGGTTGGATTTGGAGATACGTCCAAATCAAATTTAGAAAAGGTCGGTGTAAGTGCAGTTCGATGGCCGTTGATGGAAATCGACTGTACGGGCCTTGATAAAATTATTAAAAATATCAATAATTTGTGTAAAATCATAAGAAATGATTTGGGAAAAATTGGGATGAAAAACTCCATATTTGAAAAGATAAAAATAGATTCTTCTCGAAATGAACTAGTTCGAACTCAATTTAAAACCCGATTTTTTTATTTTTAAATAAATAAATTAGATTTAAAAAGGGGTTTTAAATAATCAGAATTCCTAATATATTTGATTTGAATTGAACTAGAATTGATATGTGGGTTTATCGTGAACTGTGTTTTAAATAACACTAGTTCTTAAACCCGAAGATAAATAGAATGTGATTTGGGTTTGTCGTGAACGGTGTTTTAAATAACACTAGTTCTTTAACCCGATAATAAATAGAATGTGATTTGGGTTTGTCGTGAACTGTGTTTTAAATAACACCTAGTTCTTTAACCCGATAATAAATAGAATGTGATTTGGGTTTGTCGTGAACTGTGTTTTAAATAACACCTAGTTCTTTAACCCGATAATAAATAGAATGTGATTTGGGTTTGTTGTGAACTGTGTTTTAAATAACACCTAGTTCTTTAACCCAGTAAAAGGAGTTTTAATGAATCTGCAATTAAATTGAAATGTGAATGGATAATCTAAATTATCAAATTTAGGAAATAAGCGAGAATGGAGTATCACCAGTTTTGCTCCAAAGCGTTAGTTAAATCTTTAGTTAGATTTGAACGTGAAATGATAATTAATTTTACCGACAACACTGTGGTGTTAAATATGGAGTATTACCAGTTTTGCTTCATGGGATGAATAGGTTGGGATTGGGAAATAAAATAAATAATTACTTCGGTGTGGTTCGCCAATCTCGACTAGTTTAGAAAACCATAATTTGGTTTGAAATGACATCCAAAAGATGATTAAAGGATAAATTTTAAAGAATTTATCTTGGATAAAATTAATGGGAACCTTTCCCTGAAAATATGAATTGGAATGAGGCGTATGTTGTGTTTGTGTAACATTTGTTTTTAATATACGCGGGTTGTTCGGAAAGTCCGGGTTTATACCCATTCTGAATAACCGATTCGACGATAAGTCGAAGATGAAGACGGTGGTCGAAGACCGGAAGTCTTCACATCATTTGGATAATTACTGACGATCCTGATTGGGCTGTACACCCAAGAGGATGGAAATAGTTGGTGGTCGTCCAGACGTACTTGGAGATCGATGGATATGCGAGGAAAGTGCCTCCGGTTTCGTTCAGACCCAGAACGGACTTGTCAATGGATTGTGTGTCTGACATTGGATTTTATTCTGTGTTGATTGATTTCTGTTAAATATATATCTGTTTGGCAGTGGAGAATTTATTCTCTTGCTTAACGCCCTTCTCTGAGACGTACGAGCTTAGAGGTTATATATCGATAGATATCAATCGCATGGCATGAATTGCCTGTGTGGCATGCTAAGATGCAATGATCAAGGCTTCTGTTGAAAAGCAAAGTCTTGTGGTTGATGATCAAAGCACGCCTACGTGGCAGCTTTGTGTATAACGTGAATTCGCGAGCCTCACACCTCGGTATGAGTTAAAAACGGGATACGGGCCGTTGGGAGAGCACGACGTTTCTTTCTAGCTTTGGTGGTGTCAGTGACTTACCAGCACTGACATTTATATACTTTTCACCTTTGTGGTTGTTGGAATGAGGCGCCTCGATTATAGGTCTGTAAGGACCGGGAAACGTGTGATCAGGAATAACTAATCCTCCAACGTAAGTGAGGACCGGCCCAACCGATCCAAGTGGCTGCCCAGAGTGTGTAGTCCTGAGCATTTGCTAGAGTGTCTCGAAGCGGAGAGGAGCTTGCCCCTTGCCTCGACTCATGATGGAAATCCAATTTCCAATACATGTATTTTGGTTTTATTTGTAGAGCCTAGTATGGCGACATAGTGGGATGGGCACTCATGCCGTCTATGATTTATATTTATGATTGAAATTTTTTGACACTATACACTTATTATAGTATCAAATGATTTGTTTTAAACGTACCAAGCATGTTTGGCTGTTATAAGGTAAAACCCTATCCTCCGGCTTGCGTTGCATTGTGTGATGGGACCTGGGTCTTATAACAGCTTCATTTTTCGAAAAAGCATTGCGTTGTTTATTCTATATGCACTGGTATTCTTGGGAGGAAACCCGTTCCGTGTTATACGGCGTGGTCCCTTGGATTACTCTCCTTTAAAGTAAAGTTTCAAATAACTGTTTTAGTTCTCACACCAGTCACATGACTGACCTGGAGTTTATTGTTTTAACCTAAACTCTGGGTGCCCCTATTTTCCGCACGGGCAGCTAGTAGTTTTGGTTTTGCAGATTTATATTCACATGATCCTGGTTTACAGCTGGAATGATATCCGGAAAGCTCTGTATCCGTATATCACCTTCAGTTGTGCTTTGTATTATTTTCCGCTGCTATGTAATTTATTGTAATCTTTGATATTTATCGAATGTAATTTATTCATTTATACTCTGTATATTCTTGTATCTGATGGAATTGTTGTAATAGCAATGAAATGTTCTTCTGTTTGTGTTCTGATTTGTCATGTTCTCAAACGATCAGGGGTTTCGAACGGTCTAGATCGGTTTAACAACGGATTCAGATCGAGCAAAATTCCTTGTCGTCACATTTGGTATCAGAGCTTTGGTTTACAGAGCTCGAGAACATGACACATTAGAACCATACGAAAGAATTCATCAGATATTGGATTAGTAATATCCAATTAGAATGACTCGTTAGAGATAGGATCAGTAGTATCCTAGAACGAGTGTGAAGAGTATATTTTTCAAATGAAAACAATTTTGTTTTGAAAATTTAAATTGCTTTATACGTATTTGAATATTTATTTATTTTAAATTTGGACCGTCTAGTATATAAAGGTTTTGCATATACGCGTCATGAACGTATATTCGAAGTTTAATATATTAGATAGATATAGAATCACACTCTAGTCGCCCGGACCTGATTCTGATGATTGACGCGTCATCATCGGTAATTATTTTCGTGTTTCGAAGGTGTGACATCTATATATTTCCATTCGACTGGTGTGAGAACCAAAACTTATATAGCTAGAATTCTTTGTTGTGAATTGGCATCAAAAACATGATTTTCTGTATATGTATCAAAATTATGAATTTGAAAACTCTAATTCACTAATTGATTGATGTTTATGTTGTTTGTTTAGTTGTTTGCTAATTTTGAACCATTATTCCTAATTGTATCAAATTTTGAATTATATTGAAAATTGGTCGCATTTGTTTGCATATACATATACTTACCTTGAACAGGTCATAGCAAGGAGGCTAGAGCCAGAGAATAAATTTTGTTTGCCCGACAAATAGGTACATGTTTACTACATGATTTACTGTTTTGTTTGGGTGATGATGATTTTATGAGCCTATTGGCTAGCCGCTTGGCTTTTTCTTTTTCTTTTTGAGATCAGAAGGCCTACATGGCAATTTCGGGATTTTCCCGTGGCTCCCGGTGCAGGGGAGGTTATGGCGAAATTTTTCGAAAATTGAGGGTGTTAGCCAAATTTTTGAAAATTTGAAAATTCTCAGAAACTGAAAAGTTGGAGAATGAAAGCCAGATCGAACGTAGAGTTGATTAATCAAACCACTTTCGACTTTGTTCCTTTTCGGGGACGAAAAGTTTTAAGTGGGGGAGATTGTAATAACCCGGAAATTCTGGGCCAGTTTAAAATTTTTATTTTGGCAATTTTAGCGAGTTTTGAATATTTAAAATGAATTATTTTGAATAAAAACGACGAGAAATTTATTTTGAATATAATTAGAACGTATATATTATATACGTCGTCGTTAGAATATAAATAATTATATATAATTATAAATAGAATTGAAAATAGCGCGGTAGTTCGATAATTCGATTTCCAACTTCAATTTAATGTACCGAGTGCAAAACAATCCGGGTTTTAGCGAAACCAAAAACATTAGGATCGATTTTAGAATATCTTTCCAACGAATCCGAAAAATCAAGATTTCATAGCGGGGATCAAAAGATATGTCCAGTTGAAAATTCTGAATAGTCGCTATGGAATTCAGGCCCTTAAAAATGGAAATTTTGCAAACGACCTCAGATTTCAACGAAACCACTTTTATTGGATCCGCAGTGTCAAGTTATTGCTAGATTCCAAATTTCATAATTTTTCGAATCAATGTGTGAGCGTGGCAAAGGAAAACGCGTTTGACCAGTTTTAGTTGATTTTAATCGACTGGAAAATGGCCATTTTTCTAACGGTCTCAGAATTCGACGAAACTAGTTTTGTTAGGACAGTATCGTCAATACGAAGCTAGAAAATATTTTTCTGGAATTTTTCGAGTTAGTATGCGACCCCGGTAATTTGAAATGTACGTTTAAAATTCAGTATAATGATTTAAATGTAAATTGAATGGAAACTGATCGTAACGATCGAATCAGCCTACGAAACATATCCCATTGTGTTCGGAATGGGGGTAATTAGCTAGTGGCGACAGTCGTTGGGCCTCATTTAGAGGTCAAAATAAAAAGTCAACTCTAAGAGAAAAATAAATAATTAATTTATATATATACACCTCACCTCTCTCCTCTCCAAATCAGAAAAAAAAACAAAAAAAAAAGGGGGAGAGGGCGACGGATCTCGTTCGCCGCGCCACCGGAGTTCACCGCTGCTGGCCTCCCATCGTGCCAGCGTCACCCTCCTTCGGACGTTCTTCCCCTCGTCGCCCTCCACTCTCCTCCCTCTCGCTTCTGAAAGCCCAAAACCCACGAACCCGCAAACCCTAACCCAGCCCTAAACCCCTGCCTGCCACCTCCTACCGCCGCCCCTTCCCCCTCCTTCATCCGCACCTCCTTCAATCCGTGACCCCAAGGCCCCACCTCGCCCAAAACTGCCCCAACTGACGCCATCTTCCACCGCCGAACCACCTGAGCCTTCCGCCTCCGCTTCTGACTATCCTCGACCCCGTCAGCGCCTCCCCAATGCCAAAACCTACTGTAAGTTTTTTTAATTTAATTTTATTTAGTTATTTATGTTAATTAATTTAAAGTAATTATTTAGAAAAGAGATAAAAGGCAATTTTTATATGAAAAGAGCATAGTTTAAAAACTGAATTTTTATATATATCATAACATAATAAAGTGGTGATTTTTAACAAAATAAAAATTCGATTTTTATATATTGAATAGCGAAGTAAAAATATCATCTTTATATATGTAGCGAATTAAAAATATGATTTTTATATTTTTAAAGTAATAAAAATATGATTTTTATATTTTTAAAGTATTAAAAATATAGTCTTTACTATATAAATGATGTAAAAATATGATTTTTACTTCGAGAAAAATATAATTTTCATATTATAGAAAGGCGAAATCTTTTTACATAGCAGCGATGTAAAAATTCGATTTTTATATATTGAATAGCATAGTAAAAATAGGATTTTTATATATTCAATAGCGTAGTAAAAATTCGATTTTTACATATGTAGAGAATACGGGCAACGAAGATGACAGAAAGGCGAGAACGATGAAGACTTCTCTAAATGAAGAGTCGTGATATTGGATAGCTATCGGTGAGAATTTGTCACTCTTCAATTTCTTTTTCTAGTTATATATATATATACTAGGATGCAGACGGTGCTTAGTAGCACCCGACACAATCGTCCACAGACCATGGACTTGTTTGTTTGGTTGCATAAATTAGTTAGATGATTTGATTTGAATTTGGTTGTTTGGTGAATTTGATTGATGTGTGAATGGCGTGGGCCTTCACTAGTCCGGGGATAAGGCTAGGCCTTGTCCCGTTTCTAGTATTGTGTCGTTATGCCGCCGAAATTTTCTAAAATATGTTAGAAAAATAAAAATATCAATTTTATTGAATAAATGAACTGAATAGAAATTCATGTGTTAAAATAAAATGTTTTGTCGTTAAAAATATAATTTTTAGCGTGAATGTGAATAAATAAATATTTATAAACAAATCGACCGATTTGTTTATATACACTGATTTGACTGATATTGATTGGGTCGATAAATTTTACACATCGCCCAACTGCACGAATAAAATCTGTGTTTGATTGTTTGAAACCCCACACGGGTGTTGGGATGAAATTTGAAGTTCACTCATCCTAACTGATTCAATATGTCGATCGATTGATTGACAGGCTGTTATAAGCGTTAGATATCTATATTTGATGCTTATACAGTGTAGTGCACTTTGGTTGATGGTTGATTATTTTTCAATGCTATGATATACGTGTGATGTATGAAAATCCATACAATTAACTTTATATGGTGATTGATTGCGCCTCGTTCCAATTTAGAAAATAAAGAATAATATAAAATAAAGGTTCATGTGTTGACTGTACTCATCCATTGAGATTAGTCATGTGTTGAATGTAATATTTTAACAATAAATTTATATCTTTATCAATATAAAATAAAGGTTCATGTGTTGACTGTACTCATCCGTTGAGATTAGTCATGTGTTGAACGAAATATTTTAACAATAAAAACGATTTCGAAATGAATTAAATATAAAACGATTTCGAAATGAATTGAATATAAAACGATTTCGAAATGAATTGAATATAAAACGATTTCGAAATGAATTGAATATAAAACGATTTCGAAATGAATTGAATATAAAACGATTTCGAAATGAATTGAATATAAAACGATTTCGAAATGAATTGAATATAAAACGATTTCGAAATGAATTGAATATAAAACGATTTCGAAATGAATTGAATATAAAACGATTTCGAAATGAATTGAATATAAAATGATTTCGAAATGAATTGAATATAAAACGATTTCGAAATGAATTGAATATAAAACGATTTCGAAATGAATTGAATATATAATGAATTCGAATTGAATGGAAAACGAATTTGATTTCAATTGAATAGCAAACGAAACGAATTCGAATTGAATTGAATAGATAATGAATTGAATTCGAATTGAATATAAAACGAATTTGATTTCAATTGAATATATAATGAATTTGATTCGAATAGAAAACCAATTTGAATTGAATCGAATATATAACCAATTTGAATTGAATCGAATAGAAAACCACTTTGAATTGAATCGAATATATAACCAATTTGAATTGAATCGAAAAGAAAACCACTTTGAATTGAATCGAATAGAAATCCACTTTGAATTGAATCGAATTGAAAAGAATTCGAATTGAATTGAAAACGAATAGAAATGAATTCAAATTGAATTGAAAATTGAATCGAATAGAAATGAATTTTAAAACGAATTTATAAGGAAAGATTCAATTTTGATTTGAATTTGAAATAAAGGTTGAAATTGTTTTTGAAACGAATTCAAAACTATTTATAAAATTCGTTTGAAATAGAAATCGATGAAATATATATTATATATATATATATTATATATATAATATAATGGCCTGAATAGAACGGGCCGCGCCGCGGTAGTTCGTGAATTTCGACCATTTATTTCAAACGGACATTACGGGAGATCCGACCGTCGGATTCTCCTAAAACCGGAACCGTTGGGTTCGTATCGAAAAGAGCTTTCTAACGAATATTAGAAATTCAAAATCTAACGGTTGGATTTGGAGATACGTCCAAATCAAATTTGGAAAAGGTCGCTGTAAGTGCAGTTCGATGGCCGTTGATGGAAATCGACTGTACGGGCCTTGATAAAATTATTAAAAATATCAATAATTTGTGTAAAATCATAAGAAATAATTTGGGGAAAATTGGGATGAAAAACTCCATATTTGAAAAGATAAAAATAGATTCTTATCGAAATGAACTAGTTCGAACTCAATTTAAAACCCGATTTTTTTTATTTTTAAATAAATAAATTAGATTTAAAAAGGGGTTTTAAATAATCGGAATTCCTAATATATTTGATTTGAATTGAACTAGAATTGATATGTGGGTTTATCGTGAACTGTGTTTTAAATAACACTAGTTCTTCAACCCGAAGATAAATAGAATGTGATTTGGGTTTGTCGTGAACGGTGTTTTAAATAACACTAGTTCTTTAACCCGATAATAAATAGAATGTGATTTGGGTTTGTCGTGAACTGTGTTTTAAATAACACCTATTTCTTTAACCAGATAATAAATAGAATGTGATTTGGGTTTGTCGTGAACTGTGTTTTAAATAACACCTAGTTCTTTAACCCGATAATAAATAGAATGTGATTTGGGTTTGTCGTGAGCTGTGTTTTAAATAACACCTAGTTCTTTAACCCTGTAAAAGGAGTTTTAATGAATCTGCAATTAAATTGAAATGTGAATGGATAATCTAAATTATCAAATTTAGGAAATACGCGAGAATGGAGTATCACCAGTTTTGCTCCAAAGCGTTAGTTAAATCTTTAATTAGATTTGAACGTGAAATGGTAATTAATTTTACCGACAACACTGTGGTGTTAAATATGGAGTATTACCAGTTTTGCTTCATGGGATGAATAGGTTGGGATTGGGAAATAAAATAAATAATTACTTCGGTGTGGTTCGCTAATCTCGACTAGTTTGGAAAACCATAATTTGGTTTGAAATGACATCCAAAAGATGATTAAAGGATAAATTTTAAAGAATTTATCTTGGATAAAATTAATGGGAACCTTTCCCTGAAAATATGAATTGGAATGAGGCGTATGTTGTGTTTGTGTAACATTTGTTTTTAATATACGTGGGTTGTTCGGAAAGTCCGGGTTTATACCCATTCTGAATAACCGATTCGACGATAAGTCGAAGATGAAGACGGTGGTCGAAGACCGAAAGTCTTCACATCGTTTGGATAATTACTGACGATCCTGATTGGGCTGTACACCCAAGAGGATGGAAATAGTTGGTGGTCGTCCAGACGTACTTGGAGATCGATGGATATGCGAGGAAAGTGCCTCCGGTTTCGTTCAGACCCAGAACGGACTTGTCAATGGATTGTGTGTCTGACATTGGATTTTATTCTGTGTTGATTGATTTCTGTTAAATATATATCTGTTTGGCGGCGGAGAATTTATTCTCTTGCTTAACGCCCTTCTCTGAGACGTACGAGCTTAGAGGTTATATATCGATAGATATCAATCGCATGGCATGAATTGCCTGTGTAGCATGCTAAGATGCATTGATCAAGGCTTCTGTTGAAAAGCAAAGTCTTGTGGTTGATGATCAAAGCACGCCTACGTGGCAGCTTTGTGTATAACGTGAATTCGCGAGCCTCACACCTCGGTATGAGTTAAAAACGGGATATGGGCCGTTGGGAGAGCACGACGTTTCTTTCTAGCTTTGGTGGTGTCAGTGACTTACCAGCCCTGACATTTATATACTTTTCACCTTTTTGGTTGTTGGAATGAGGCGCCTCGATTATAGGTCTGTAAGGACCGGGAAACGTGTGTTCAGGAATAACTAATCCTCTAACATAAGTGTGGACCGGCCCAACTGATCCAAGTGGCTGCCCAGAGTGTGTAGTCCTGAGCATTTGCTAGAGTGTCTCGAAGCGGAGAGGAGCTTGCCCCTTGCCTCGACTCATGACGGAAATCCAAATTCCAATACGTGTATTTCGGTTTTATTTGTAGAGCCTAGTATGGCGACATAGTGGGATGGGGCACTCATGCCGTCTATGATTTATATTTATGATTGAAATGTTTTGACACTATACCCTTATTATAGTATCAAATGATTTGTTTTAAACGTACCAAGAATGTTTGGCTGTTATAAGGTAAAACCCTATCCTCCGGCTTGCGTTGCATTGTGTGATGGGACCTGGGTCTTATAACAGCTTCATTTTTCGAAAAAGCATTGCGTTGTTTATTCTATATGCACAGGTATTCTTGGGAGGAAACCCGTTCCGTGTTATACGGCGTGGTCCCTTGGATTACTCTCCTTTAAAGTAAAGTTTCAAATAACTGTTTTAGTTCTCACACCAGTCACATGACTGACCTGGAGTTTATTGTTTTAACCTAAACTCTGGGTTCCCCTATTTTCCGCACGGGCAGCTAGTAGTTTTGGTTTTGCAGATTTATATTCACATGATCCTGGTTTACAGCTGGAATGATATCCGGAAAGCTCTGTATCCGTATATCACCTTCAGTTGTGCTTTGTATTATTTTCCGCTGCTATGTAATTTATTGTAATCTCTGATATTTATCGAATGTAATTTATTCATTTATACTCTGTATATTCTTGTATCTGATGGAATTGTTGTAATAGCAATGAAATGTTCTTCTGTTTGTGTTCTGATTTGTCCTGTTCTCAAACGATCAGGGGTTTCGAACGGTCTAGATCGGTTTAACAACGGATTCAGATCGAGCGAAATTCCTTTTCGTCACATCTGTGCCACATAGGTCGTGCTTTGATCATCAACCACAACTTTTCTTTTCAACGAAAGCCTTGATCATTTGCCACTTAGGCATGCCACACAGGCAATTCATGCCATGCGACTGATATCTATCGATATATAACCTCCAAGCTCGTACGTCTTAGAAAAGGGCGTTAAGCAAGAGAATAAATTCTCCGCCTCCAAATAGATATATATTTAATATAAATCAATCACACAGAATAAAATCCAATGTCAGACACACAGTCCGTTTAAAAGTTCGTTTTGGATCTGAACGATTCCTCGCATATCCTTTGATCTCCAAGTACATCTGGATGATGACAAACTGATTCCCTCCTCTTGGGTGTATAGCCCAATCAAGATCATCAATAATCATCCAAACGATGTGAAGACCTCCGGTCTTCAACCACCGTCTTCATCTTCGACTTATCGTCGAATCGGTTATTCAGAATGGGTATAAACCCGGCCTTTCCTAATAACCCGCGTATATAATAAACAAGTGTTACACAAACGCAACATACACCTCATTCCAATTCAGAATATTCTTTTATTCAAATATTCACATTCTTAGGGAAAGGTTCCCATTAATTTTATCAAAGATAAATTCTTCGAAATTTATTCTTTAATCTCTCTTTGGATATCATTTCAAACCATGTTAAGGTTTTCCAAACTAGTCGGGATTAGCGAACCACACAGAAGTAATTATTTATTTTGTTTCCCAATCTTAACCTATTCATCCCGTGGAGCAAAACTAGTAATACTCCATATCTAACACCAAGGTGTTATCGGTAAATATTAATTACCATTTCACGTTCAAATCTAATTAAAGATTTAACTATCGCTTTGGAGCAAAACTGGTGGTACTCCATTCTCGATCACTTTTCAGATTTTGATAATTTAAATTATCAATTCACATTTCAATCTAATTAAAGATTCATTAAAACTCCACTTAGTTTAATCTCCCCAAAAATCAATATCCTGTCTTTAACTGGGTTAAAGAACCAATGTCATCTAAAACACGGTTCACTATAAACCTAAAATCACCTTCCATTGTTAATCGGGTTAAAGAACAGGTGTTATTCAAAACACCCCTCACAGTAAATCCCAAAGCCAATTTAAATTCAATTCCAATTAAATACCAATTAACTGGACAATTTCAATAAATCTTAATTAAAAGATTTATTCTTTTCTAAACTAGGTTCACGAACAGTGTTATTTAAGACTTCATTCATGACGAACCCAAAATCCCATTTGATATTAAATACAAGGCTCTGAATAGAAAATATATCAGCTTATATTCAATATCAAATTCTGATCCCAACAAATATCATATTGGAAATAGCGATATAAATATATCTTTCAGATTTCCACAACCATATCTGTATAGTCACGAAGTCCAACATCGAAATATTCCAAAGATAATTTTGGTTCAAATCAATTCCAATTCGTATATTGGAAATTCTGATTATTTTTAAAACCTCTTCAAATCCAATTTATTTATTCAAAAATATTGGATTATAATTTTAGTTCATAACTTGTTCATTTCGATAAAAATATATTTTTATCCTTTTTAAATATGGAAATTTTCAC
Source organism: Allium sativum (assembly GCA_030737875.1). Lineage (NCBI taxonomy): Eukaryota > Viridiplantae > Streptophyta > Magnoliopsida > Asparagales > Amaryllidaceae > Allium > Allium sativum. The sequence continues at coordinate 286,589,650 of CM060921.1, forward strand.
CCCAATTCTTTCTAAATCATTTATTATGATTTTACACAAATTATTGATAATTTTAATAAATTTATCAAGGCTCGTACAGTCGATTTCCAATAATGGTCGTCGAACTGCACTTACAACGACCTTTTCCAAATTTGATTTGGACATAATTCCAAATCCAACCGTTAGATTTCAAATTTCTAATATTCATTGGAAAGCTCTTTTCGATACGAACCCAATGGTTCTGGTTTCTGGAGAATCCGACAGTTGGAGCTCCCATAACGTTAATTTGAAGTCAATGGTCGAAATTCGCGAACTGCCGCGGCGCATTCTATTCAGGCCATTTAATATATATAATATATATTATATATTTCATCGATTTCAATTCTCAACGTATTTTATAAATCGTTTTAAATTCGTTTTCAAAACAATTTCAACTTATTATTCAATTTTAAATCAAAATTCAATATTCCATATTATTGATATATAAATGATAATATTTTCAAAATATTATATTTTGAAATCACTTTCTTTTCGCTATTCATTATAAAAATGAATAGAATTGATATAAATATCGTTCACGTCAAAATGGCACAAATCTAATCAACATGGCTTTATATATTTCAATAACTTCGTTATTCTATTCAATAAATGAATATTTTCTTCAACACATAAATATATATTTTATTCAACACATGAATATTCTCATCACATGAGTATCTTCAACACATGACTATTTTTGTTATTTAATATATTTTATAATATTATGATTTCCATCGTTTAATTCTTAATCAGGCTCCAACGGTAAATTAGTAAGAGAACGATTCCCTAAGTATTAACCTCGAAGGCCGAAACGAACATCAGATCAATACCCAGGAAACCACTCATCTTAACTAGTTTCCAATTAGTTTCTAATTTTATATATGATAAAGATGTAAATTTTATTGTTAAAATATTTCGTCCGATACATGATAAGTTTCAACACATGAATATTCTCAACACATAAGTATCGTCAACACATGACTATTTATTCTATTCAACACATGAATCTTTTTCACGCTGTTCACAGTAAAAATCACAATTTTATTATATATAAAATTATAAACTAGCTGGAAACTAGTTGAGATGAGTGATTTCCTAGGTATTGATCTGATGTTGGTTTTGGCCTTCGGGGTTAATACTTAGGGAATCGTTCTCTTACTAATTTACGGTTGGAGTCTAATTAAGAATTAAACGATAGAAATCATTATTTTATAAAATATATTAAATAACAAAAATTGTCATGTGTTGATGATACTCATGTGTTGAGAATATTCATGTGTTGAAAGAAATATATATTCATGTGTTGAAGAAAATATTTATTTGTTGAATAGAATAACGAAGTTATTGAAATATATAAAGCCGTGTTGATTAGATTTGCGCCATTTTGACGCAAATGATATTTATATCAATTATATTCGTATTTATAATGTATATAGAAAAGGAATTGATTTCAAAATCTAATATTTTGAAAATATTATCATTTATATATTAATGATAAGGAATATTCAATTTTGATTTAAAATTGAATATGAAGTCGAAATCGTTTTTAAAACGAATTTAAACGATTTATAAAATACGTTTAAAATTGAAATCGACAAAATATATATAATATATATATTATATATATTAAGTGGCCTGAATAGAACGCGCCGCGTCGCAGCAGTTCGTGAATTTCGACCATTGACTTCAAATTGACGTTACGGGAGATCCGACCGTCGGATTCTCCTGAAACCGGAAGCGTTGGGTTCGTATCGAAAAGAGCTTTCCAATGAATACTAGAAATTTGAAATCTAACGGTTGGATTTGGAATTATGTCCAAATCAAATTTGGAAAAGGTGGATGTAAGTGCAGTTCGACGACCATTATTGGAAATCGGCCGTACGAGCCTTGATATGACTATTGAAAATATCAATAATTTGTGTAAAATCATAATAAGTGATTTAGAAAGAATTGGGGTGAAAAATCCCATATTTAAAAGGATAAAAATATATTTTTATCAAAATGAACTAGTTATGGAATAGAATTATAATCCAATATTTTTGAATAAATAAATTAGATTTGAAGTGGTTTTAAAAATAATCAGAATTTCCAATATACGAATTGGAATGGATTTGAATCGAAATTATCTTCGAATATTTCAATGTTGGATTTCGTGATTATACATATATGGTTGTGGAAATTTGAAAGATATATTTATATCGTTATTTCCAATACGATATTGTTAGTTTTAGAATTTGATATTGAATATAAGCAGATATATTTTCTATTCAGAGCCTTGTATTTAATATCAAATGGGATTTTGGGTTCGTCGTGAATGGTGTCTTAAATAACTGAGACGACCCGATTTCCCGTTCTCACGGAAACAAGGTTATCTTTGGAATATAACACAGAAACATATAATAGCAGAACAGAATTAAATAAATACACCAGAATATGAACAATAGAATATACTGGATAAAAATAATCATCAGAGTTACACAGTATACAGGATCTTACTTAGTACAAATACAGTTCAGCTATACATAAATGTCTACAGCGGAAATAAACAAAATATGTACAATAGGAGCTGAACAGCATAAAAAGAAATAAATGATAGAATCCATCTTCAGCTCCAGCTATCCAGAAAGAAGAACCAGCTAAACCTGAATACAAGGCTGCCCGTGTAGAAAAAGGGGCACCCGAGTTTGAGAGTGAAACAAACTACGAGTCAGTCATGGGACTGGTATGAGAAATCAACTCAACACATATATAGTTGGCTAATCACAGGACCACGCCATTTTCGTGGAACGGGTTTACTCCATTGGATTGCCAGTGCTTTAAAACAAATCTTTCTTTTAAACATCGATATGCTTTTTATAAAAATGAAGCCGTTATAAGACTCAGCTCCCATCACACAATGCAACGCAAACCGGAGGATAGAGTTTTTACCTTATAACGGCCAAATATGCTTGATACGAATAAAACAAAGGCATTTGATATTATTGCTAGTGTTTATATGTTTTGAAAATAATTTCAAATCATAACTATCAATCATAGACGGCATTAATGCCCCATACCACTATGTCGCCATATATAGGTATACAATCAAAACCGCACGATGTCGTATTTGGAAATTGGATTTCCGTCAGAACCGAGGCAAAAGATAGTCCTCACCGAATTCGAGACTGCCTAGCCCGAGTCTCAGGATCAGAGCTCGAGTGACCCTAGGAGCGACAGGGCCGGTCCACCGATGTGGATTAAAATTCCTGAACCATGCGTTTCCCCGCCCTTTGGGACGTAAATGAGCCAACAAGTGACTCCATCGGACCCGGATCGTCCGATCAAACCGAGGCGCCTCGCAACAGCAACAACCACATAGGTGAAAAGTATATAAATGTCAGGGCTGGTAGGTCACTGACACCACCCTAGCTAGGAAGAAACGCATGTCCTCCCTGAGGTCCTTCCTCCCGTTTCTGGTTCATACCGGGGTGTGAGGCTCGCGAATTCACGTTATACACAAAGCTACGCCACACAGGCGGTGCTTTGATCATCACCACAAGACTTTGCTTTTCAACAGAAGCCCTGATCACTGCATCTTAGCATGCCACACAGGCCATTCATGCCATGCGATTGATGTCCATTGATATACAACCTCTGAGCTCGTACGTCTCAGAGAAGGGCGTTAAGCAAGAGAATAAATTCTCCGCCGCCAAACAGATGTATATTTAACAGAGATCAATCAAAACAGAATAAAATCCAATGTCGGACACACAGTCCATTTACAAGTCCGTTCTGGGTCTGAACGAAACCGGAGGCACTAAATACCTCGCAAACCCATCGATCACCACGTACGTCTAGACGATCACCACTCATTATCCATATTTCGGGATGCCTCCCAATCAGGACCTCGGTTACCATCCAAACGAGGTGAAGATCTCCGGTCTTCGACCATCGTCTTCATCTTCGACTTTCAATCGTCGATCAATTATTTGAAATGAGAATTAACTCGGCTTTTTCAAATAATTCACGTATATTTAGAATTTCAAATCAATTTATTTCAATGGTTAAATTATTCGACAACACCAATTTCGTTCTTTAATGTAATTTTCACACCAAACTCATTCAACCATCAAAAGCCACATAAATCAAGCAAATTCAGTTTATTTCCATTCTATATCGCTTACGATATTTTATAACTATTTATCGCTATTTTTATTTAATTTAAAATAGCCATTTTATTCAAAACGACGCTTCGGACCATAAGGCGGCCGTGGCGCTGTTTTTCTTCAGATTTGATTTACACATATCTGAAAATCTAACCGTTGGATCTTCACAAAATTTACATCATTAGAAAGGTCTTTTCAAAACGAATCCAACGGTTCCAGTTTCGGGAAAATCCGACGGTCGGATCTCCCGGTACAATCGTTTGAAGTTTCGATTTCAAAATACGAACTGCAGCGTCGTTATTCGATTAAATATAATTATATTTATATATATAAATAAATATAATCGTTTCTGGCGCTGTTTTTCTTCAGATTTGAATTAAACATTCCAGACAATCCAACCGTTGGATTTTTACAAGGTTGGTGCCGTTGGAAAGATTATTCCAAGGCGAACCCGACGGTTGAGGTTTCGGGAAAATCCAATGGTCGGATCTCCCGTACTAGTCGTTTGAAATCACGGTTTCGAAATACGAACTGCACGGCCTCGTTTCGTTTTAATTTTATTTATATTTATATATTTATATAAATATAGTTCATTCAATGATTTCCATATCGTTTTCACTTCAAATATTTTTCTAACACCTTAAATTTTGGAAAAATTTCGCCATAACCTCCCCTGCACCGGGAGCATCGGGAAATCGCAAATAGCGTTCCCGGTCCTTCTAATCTCAAAAAGAAAAAGAAAAAGCCAAGCGGCTAGCCAACAGGCTCAAAATCATCACCCAAACAAATCAGTAAATGTGTACCTATTTGTCGGGCACAAAATTTTATTCCTCTTCTCTAGCCCCTTTGCTATAACCTGTTCAATGAATATGCATATACATATATATACAGTTCTTATCATTTATCCTTTTCTATTCAACTTCATATTTGATTTCTGTTTGGTTTAAAGACACCATTTATTCTAATGTTACATACATAGGTGCAAATCATTTCATTAGCTAATTAATGAATATTTCATCTCATATATGTTTATTTTGAACAAGTGGCTATTTTTAACACTTCACATTTCAACGATTTATGCATACAATAAAAATGCGATTTTTATTGTAAAACGATTCATTTCAAAACACTATTTTTCTATATAGTTCATATAGTCGATAAAAGGTGATTTTTTATTATCAAACAATTTATTTCAAAATATGAATACCATTCAACACATGAATTTCTAAACAACGAATGAATATCAATTCAACACATGAATGTTTTCTATAGTTTCTATATATAGATAAAAATGTGATTTTTATTATCGAACAATTTATTTCAAAATATGAATACCATTCAACACATGAATTTCTAAACAACGAATGAATATCAATTCAACACATGAATGTTTTCTATACAATGAATAAATATAGTTTAAGCATATGAAAATAATTCAAACACACAAATATTATTCAAAATTTCGGCAGCATAACGGCAGGGTAGTTACACCGGGACCGTCCCTAGTACGGCTCCTCGCTCTACCTTAAAACCTCGCGGTTTTTGACAATGGTGATCATGCATCTAGTTCGCACGCAGGCGGCATGTATAATTTTTTTTATTTCATTTCCACAAACTAATCCTATGTGGTTTCAACCAAATATTTCTCAACCACAAACGGGTATTTTTCAACCACAATCAACCAATATCAATCACAAACAATCCCAAACAATCAATCGCTATCAATCAATTTTCACAACCATTTCAACCAATAAATATCGTCCATGGTTTGTGGACGAGGGGCGTATATATATATATATATATATATATATATATATATATATATATATATATATAGCAATACACTTTTATTTTCAATCACATATATATAATTTTAAAATCAGAAATCTCACCAATAGCTATCCAACTTCACGACACTTCACTTATAGAAATCTTCGCCTTTTGTCGCTTTCGCCCGTATCCTCTACATATGTAAAAATCGAATTTTTTACGATGTTATTCAATATATAAAAATCGATTTTTTTCCACGCTATTCAATATATAAAAATATGATTTTTTACTTCGACTCTCAATATCTAAAAATCTGATTTTTACTTCTTAAAGTTCAAATCCTTTTTCTCTTTAAAAATTAAACCTTTTTCCTATTTAAAGTTTAAACCTTTTTTCTATTTAAAGTTTAAACCTTTTTTCTATTTTAAACCTTAAAATAAAATCAGTTTTTATTTTCTACTTTTAAACATTTTCAGTTTTTATTTTTAAAACAAAATCAGTTTTTACTTCTAAAACAAAATCAGTTTTTACTCTAAAAAGAAAATCATTTTTATCCTAGAAAGAAAATCAGTTTTAAACTAATTAAAATTCAGTTTTGAAATCATAACTAAAATCAGTTTTTTTTTACTTTTCAAAAAAAATCTGTTTTAAATCCCAAAAAAAAAAGGTATTCTTTCTTTTTAAAGTTTAAAATCAATTCAGTTTTAAAAACCCTTTTTAAAAATCTGTTTTTTATTATTTTTAAACAAATCAGTGTTTAACTTTAATTGAAAAATCATTAAAAATAAAATAACAAAACAAAATACTTACAGAGGGGGGGGTTTCTGCAATTCGTCGGAGGGCTTCTCGAGGGTGCGGTGTAACACCCCACTCCCGCTATGATCACTCACTAAGGGAATGCCATAGCATCGGTGGAGTATTTTAGTGAATATAGAACAGAAAAATTACAACAAGACAGATATAAATAGTACTTGAAATTTTAAAACATCATCTCATAACAGCGGAAGTAAAACATGTCTGGTTACATCATAAAACCACAATAAAGGTCAAGTACAATATCCATCAAAATAAAGAAGTACATAATCCCACTCTCATACAATAGCCAAACAAAAGAAAAGATAACTGGATAACTAGAGCTTTACATCTATCCAAGCTCCTAAAGACTGGAACAGCAATCCGATCAAGCTCCACTACTGCTAGGATCCACCGTAGGACCTGAGGGTTGGGAAAAAGATAAAAACAACAGGGTCAGACATAAGTCTGAGCGAGTCCTATAACTTTAACAATACAATCGTTAAAGTAACCAGAGAAGACATAAACTGATATACGGTAACATATAGGGATGAATGGCTACCCTAAGCAGTCAACTAAACGAAGATAAAGGATAAAGACGCATCTACCCTCCCTAAGGTAAATTACTAAACTGCACCACACCAGTCGTTCCTAACTTAAAGGTTGATCCCACCCAAGGACTTATAAAATTTACTAATTAGTACCTGCGTACCCCTAGGTGACCAAGTAGGCGCCACGGGGCCCTACAATCCACTAGGTGTACACACTACTTCCCATTCGATCGGCTCCCTAACGTAGATACCCGTGCTGGCCCCACCGTGGGATGTATCATTCCCCAATGTGGCAACCTGATGAAACTAAAGGTGCACGGCTTATATCTACTCGATGCAACAACGGCTTACCTACCAGCCCGGGCCCACTCACGCATATGAAGCCCGTTGGACTTGCGTTGCCACCGCTAACCCGTTTGCCTCTTACAGTCAAGCCCAGTATGCATGTCCCGTCCTCGACATGGGTCGAGCCCACAAAGATACGTATGGGTTACTGGTTGAAATGGGCCTCCACAAGCTACCCACCTAAGCTTGTCCCTTTTTCTAGTATATCCCACTTAACCCTTTAATCATGTTTTAATTACATGTTCTATTTTGGTTAAGTATTCTAATCGTATTTTCTATTGCCACCCAAGGCAACCACTAGATTTTCTCATGCCACCCGAGGCACCCACTTAACCCCTCATGTCCCTCTACATGCTAATGTGGTTAAGTGTTTCTTAATTAATTAATTAAGAACGTAACCTTTGTAAAGACCTCTCACATTAGACTGTCTTTTATGACCGCTGGTTAAGCCGGTTGGGTCCGGGCAGCCTTATGTCATAACAGAGTCTAACCTCGTGTCTTTACATTAATTACGTATTTAGTTTGTGCCTAAGACCTCTCACATTGGGCTAACATTTGTAGCAACTGGTTAAGCCGGTTGGGTCCGGGCAGTTTTACGCTACAACTGAGTCCAACCTCGTGTCTTAGTCAATTAATTACACCTAATTAATCACCCTCATAATTTTATATTAATTATCCCTAATTAATCAAGTTTTCTTAACATGGGTAGACCTAACTTAATAGGTAAATTCCCATGGGGTAGACCTAACTCAATAGGTAAATTCCCAACACATAGTATGGGTACACCTAACCAAATAGGCAAATTCCCATACTATGTTTATTTATTTTGTGTTATGCATAATTATATTAATTTCACACAATCTTATTAACTTATGCATTTAATTACCCCATCGTTCCCACGTAATTTCGTTCATGATATAACACATATAAAAGGTGTCAACTTGCATATGAATGAACATGTTTCAAAGGTGCCATCTTGCATATTAACAAACACATAACTTGCATATGAACTTGCATAACATGTCACATAACTTGCATATAATATGTCACATAACTTACATATTCATTTTGCATAACAAACTTGCATATTAGCTTATAGACTTGCATAATGTGTCATCATGAACTTGCATATTAATAAACATGTAACTTGCATATTTACATACATGTAACTCGCATATTAACAAACATGTAACTTGCATATAAAGAAACATGTAACTTGCATATTTACATACATGTAACTTGCATATTAACAAACATGTAACTTGCATATTAACAAACATGTAACTTGCATATTTACATACATGTAACTTGCATATTAACAAACATGTAACTTGCATATTTACATACATGTAACTTGCATAGCATATTACCATGAACTTGCATAACATGCATATGATTACATAGCCCACAACTTGCATATTTAGCATCATGCAAACATAACATACATCATATTAAACTTGCATAAGCTTACATACTTAACATGCATAAACATAAGATTAATGCTAACATCATATCATATGATTCAAAGCTCATTAACCCACATACAAAACCATAAATCTCATCACATCTCATCTAATTAGTTTACCAAAAGATCATCAAAGTGATAGAAACTCACAACTAGCAACTTTGAACACCAAATGAAGAAGATTAAGATGCTAAGAAGGGATTAGAAGTTGATTAGAGAGTGATTAGTATGCAACCCTCTTCATAAAATTAGTGGAGGCCATGAGAGCTAGCATTTTGCCATAGTTTAGTCACTAGGTTTAATTATGAATGAATTAGGGTAGGTTAGGGTCTTATTTATAGATTAGGCAAGTGTTTTAGGCCATAGGATTAACCCTAGATTCAATCCAAGCCATCAAAGCATGTCTTGGGGAAGAAGTCAAGTGTAGGAACCATCTAGGGCCTTTAGATTAAAGATGGACCATGAGAACCATTCAAATGCAAAATCTGCACTTGAGCGAATCGGCCCACGGGTTGACAGCCAAACACCCTGGATTAACCCCTAGTCGACCCAGCGGGCTCGGGTCGACTTCAAAAATCGGCCGGTTCGGTTATTCCCCTCTCCCAATTCGCTGTTTTGAGCATTTTTGCATATTTATTTATTAAATTTTCAATTATATATATATATATATATATATCAATATATATATATATATATATCTACACAACCCATTTCACTTAATTAAGTATACTTTAATTTGGGAATTTTCGTGAAACTTCGCGAGGCCATATCTTGGTCATACGGACTCCGATTTTCGAAAACTCGGACTCTATTTCGCGTATTTTTCCGAGACGAACGCAATGGCATAGCCCGTTTCCCTTGATTCCCATTTTAGAATTAAATTCTGCCTCGATTTATGTTATTACAGGTTATTGAAAATACGGGTTGTTACATTCTCCCCTCCTTAAAGGATTTCGTCCCCGAAATCTTCAAGTTAGGAAGAACGTATCCTACCATCCAATCATCCATCTACTCAAAGCATCATCCACGAGCAATCATTGTCCTTACAAGATTCTAAATGCTGGATGGATATATGCAAAAGTGTGTGTATATGTACTTACCTAATGCAAAAATCAGGCGGTTACTGATACAGTAAACCTCCTTAATGCAAACCATGATAGTGCCATGCATCCAATATGTATGCGAAACCCTATTGACACATACAAATTTCTACATGCGTGCACAACCATACACAAAAATGCATCATCCATATGATAACACAGCCATGATACATCCATCAATCTAACTACCACATCCATTTATGCAATATGCAACATGAAGTGACTGAGCCGATCTAGTGCCTAATGTGTGTGTATATGCATCCACGAGCAACCACTAGCAAACAATTGCATCCATATGCATCCATCAACCATAACATGTTTCAAACACATGTTTCAACCATAGGTTTTACCCTATCTAAAGGTCATAGGTATTAGCGAGAGGATATACTAAAGATAAGATAAGTACTAGACAAGCAATAAAGGAGAAGTTAAAAGACATACTCTCAAAAAGAAATGGATACAAAGAACGCATCTTTGCTTCCGTCTCCCAAGTAGCATTGCTTTCGTCATCTCCCCATTGCACTTTAACTAGCTGAACTTCTCTGTTCCTCAACTTCCTAGTTTCTGACCCAAGGATGCGAGTAGGAGCTCGTCGAATCGTCGCATCACGCTCTACCTCTACATCTCTAAGCAAGCTCGGCTCTACCACCTCCGCGGTCTCATGTAAGCACTTCCTCAAATGTGATACATGGAATACATCATGAACACCACTAAGTCTGTCGGGCAACTCCACCCTATATGCCATCCGTCCAATCCTTTCCTTAATAGGAAACGGCCCAACAAATCTCGGTGCTAACTTCCCTACGGACCCAAAGCGAACAACATTTCTCAATGGAGATACTTTGACAAAAACCATGTCCCCAACCTCAAACTCAAGATCCGTCCTTCTCCGATCCGCATAAGATTTCTGTCTATCTTGCGCTGCTTTCATCCTTTTTCGAATTAAATCAATCTTCTCTGAAGTCTCTCTAACCATATCCGGCCCAAGCAAGATCTTATCCGTAGATTCCCACCAACATGTAGGAGATCGACAAGGCCTTCCATAAAGAGCTTCGAAAGGAGCCATACCAATACTGGACTGAAAGCTGTTATTATATGCGAACTCCACCAAAGGAAGATGTTCTTCCCATGTACCTCCAAAATCCAAGATACAAAGCCTCAAAAGATCTTCTAAGATACGGTTCACCCTCTCAGTCTGACCGTCCGTCTGAGGATGATATGCGGTGCTCAAACACAACTGAGTCCCTACCGCCTCTTGCAAACTTCTCCAAAACTCACTAGTGAAAATAGGATCTCGATCACTCACAATGCTGGATGGTACGCCATGCAATCTAACAATCTCTCTAACATAGACTGAAGCAAGCCATGGAGCGGTCCTCTTACTCTTTACGGGTATAAAATGGGCACTCTTTGTAAGTCTGTCTACCACAACCCAAATTCCCGTATTGCCCTTCCTCGATCTCGGTAACCCGTCGATGAAATCCATCGAGACACTATCCCACTTCCACTGTGGAACTTCCAATGGGTGTAGCAACCCACCGGGTTTCCTTTGCTCCACTTTAACTTGTTGGCACACTAAGCATCTAGCCACATACTCGGCCACATCTTTCTTCATACCGGCCCAAAAGAAAACTCTCTTCATGTCTTGGTACATTTTGTCTCCACCGGGATGAATAGTCATTCTTGAACGATGTGCATCATCCAAAATAGCCTTCTTCAAACCCTCATCTTGCGGTACACAAAGTCTACCGTCTCTATGCAACCATCCCTTATCATCTATGGTGTATCTACCCAAATGGCTGGACGACTCCCCTCTTATAAGCTTCTCTACCAACACAACCAACTGTGGGTCGTCTCGCTGAGCCTCGCCAATCCGTCTCAAAAGAGTAGGTCTAACCTCCAAGGATGCCAACAAACCAGGTACAAAATCAACAGAAGGTCTGAAGTCAAACAAAGAAAGAAACTCCAAGCTTCGTCATTCCACGAACAATGGACTCAAAGATAGCCTTTTTCTACTTAAGGCGTCTGCCACCACGTTACCCTTACCAGGGGTATACGCTATCTCGAAATCATAGGATGCTAAGAACTCCATCCACCTTTGCTGTCTTAAGTTTAAATCCTTCTGAGAGAATAAGTACTTCAATGATTTATGGTCGGTGAACAACTCGAATCTCTCACCAAGAAGATAATGGCGCCAAGACTTAAGTGCGAAAACAATCGCGGCCAACTCTAGATCATGGGTAGGGTAATTCTTCTCATGCACTCTCAATTGTCTCCCTCCATAGGCTATTACCCTTCCCTCCTGCATCAAGACTGCGCCTAATCTTGTTCCACAAGCATCGGTATAAACAACAAACGGCTTACTCCCATCTGGAAGCACTAAAACTGGAGCGGTGGTCAAAGCTCTCTTTAACCGTCGGAAAGCATCATCACAATCTACATCCCATGAGAAAACCAGATTCTTCTTCGTCAAGCGGGTTAATGGGGCTGATATCTTCGCGAAGTCTTTGATGAACTTCCTATAATATCCTGCCAACCCCAAGAAACTTCTTACCTCGGTAGCATTTCTAGGAACTTTCCAATCCTGGATAGATACTATCTTTGCGGGATCCACAGCTATCCCTTCCTTAGAGACCACATGCCCTAAGAATCGCACTTCTCTTCTCCAAAAATGGCATTTAGAGAATTTAGCTTTAAGACTATGCGCTCGAAGAGTCTCCAACACTTCCTTGAGATGTAAGGCATGCTCTTCTTCATTCTTGGAAAAGACCAAGATGTCATCCACAAAAACTACTACAAACTTATTCAGATACTCTCTGAACACTCTACTCATGAGATCAACAAAGTATGCGGGGGCGTTTGTCAACCCAAATGGCATCACTAGCCACTCATAAAAACCATCCGGAGTCCGGAAAGCAGTCTTCTCTATACTGTCCTCCGCCACTCTTAACTGATGAAACCCTGTAGCTAAGTCCATCTGCGAAAATACTGACGCGCCAACCAACTGATCAAAGAGATCATCTATCCTCGGTAATGGGTGTCTATTCTTCTTCGTGAGCTTATTAAGTTCCCTATAATCCACACAAAGTCTGAGGGACCCATCCGCCTTCGTGGCAAACACTACTGGAGCTCCCCACTCCGATATACTTCGCCTTATGAACCCCTTCTCAAGCAACTCCCCTACTTGCTTATGAAGTTCTCTTCTCTCACGAGGAGCCATGTGGCGTACTGGCAAAGACACTGGTTTGGCATTATCCACCAAATAAATTCGGAAATCTATCTCCCGCTTCGGAGGCAAACCCTTTACTTCTTCAAACACATCCGGATATTCCCGGACTACTCTGACAGAACACAAACTCTCGACCGAAGCATCGAGCGATTCAAGATAACTTAGCAAAACAGATTCCATGGGATTGCAAGAGATCTCGAGAGTGTTACCCAAGCGGGTCATGAGCCTGACAACTCTCCTTTCGCAATCAAGAACGGCACCATTACTGGATAACCAGTCCATGCCCAAGATCAACCCATAGCCCGTGAAGCCCAATACAAAAGCATCACATCTAAACTCAACGCTAAGTATAGAAATCTTCAAACCCAAACATATCATAGACAGATATATGGAGCCCCCAATTGGGTTTGAGACAACCAAGGGATCATCAACTAGACTGGTGTCTAAGTGCAGTGACTCAACTAACGATGATGAGATAAAAGAATGCGATGCGCCAGAGTCAAACAAAGTACGAACTGGATGATCAAACAGAAAAACCAGACTTTCAACGGAAATAGTTCTACCTCTCTGCTGAATCGGTGGAACTGAGAGAACCTGAACTTGCCCCCCTGACTGAGGTGGTGCTATAAGAGCTTGCACCTGGCCTCCTGAGGTAGACCCCGTCTTCTGCCCCTTCTTTGGGCAGTTTTTCACAAGATGCCCTGCTTCACCACAATGAAAGCAACCGGTCTTCTTCTTTTTGCGACAATCCTTACTGAGGTGTCCTGGTGTTCCACAATTGAAGCACTTCTTCTTCGTCTTCTTTTTGTCACCATTGCCTTTTCCGCCCTTGCCTTGTTGTTGCTGTTGCGGTTTCTTCTGATCCCCCTTTTTCTCTGGTGCCTTAGAATTCTTATCATCCTCATGCATAAGTGCCATGTAGACAAGCTTCTCAAAAGTGGCCCCCATAGGAATGTGAGTCATAGCTATTCCTTGCAATGGTTCGTTCAAGCCTCTAACGAACCTCAAAGCCTTCTTCTCCGGTGTATTCACCAACTCTATGCCAAACCTTGCTAATTGATTGAATTTGTTGACATATTCTTTCACCGTGAGATTCCCTTGCTTCAAATTCAAGAACTTCTCCATAAACAGATTCTCTTCCGCCCTTGAGAGAAACTTAGCCCCAAACCTTTGCTTAAAATCTGCCCAAGAGTCAACAGGGCGTTCTCCATTAGTGACCTCCCACCAGAATGAGGCCTCTCCCTTCATTAACCAAGCCGCCAACTTGACTTTCTTTCCCTCTTCCACTTCAAAGATATCTAGCAACTCTTCCACTTCCTTAAGCCAATCTCTAGCCTCTACGAAAGTCTCTGAACCAAGAAAAGGTTTTCCTCCTATAGCCTTGAACTCCTTGCAAACCTTAGCAAAATTATCCACTCTAGGCTGAGGAGGAGGAGCGGTTGTCTCTGGTGTAGTAGCATTGGCCGGACCCGCAGCCGCGGCCCTAGCCTCTTGCAACCTCCTATACCATAGTGGTATAACTAAACCCTCCGGGATGTTAAGATCTTCAGCCATGCTGAAACGAAAGAGGAAAGATTCAAAAAGGAGATTCCGAAAGATAAAGATATGGCTATTGGGGATTATGCTTTTCTTTTTCAAAAACTTTTTCTCTTAGAAGACATGCTTTTAAAAATACTTTCTTCGAAAATACTCTTAGAAAGTAGTTTTTCTCAAAAATTTTATCTGTTCTGGTAACCTTAAGCTCTGATACCACGTGTAACACCCCACTCCCGCTATGATCACTCACTAAGGGAATGCCATAGCATCGGTGGAGTATTTTAGTGAATATAGAACAGAAAAATTACAACAAGACAGATATAAATAGTACTTGAAATTTTAAAACATCATCTCATAACAGCGGAAGTAAAACATGTCTGGTTACATCATAAAACCACAATAAAGGTCAAGTACAATATCCATCAAAATAAAGAAGTACATAATCCCACTCTCATACAATAGCCAAACAAAAGAAAAGATAACTGGATAACTGGAGCTTTACATCTATCCAAGCTCCTAAAGACTGGAACAGCAATCCGATCAAGCTCCACTACTGCTAGGATCCACCGTAGGACCTGAGGGTTGGGAAAAAGATAAAAACAACAGGGTCAGACATAAGTCTGAGCGAGTCCTATAACTTTAACAATACAATCGTTAAAGTAACCAGAGAAGACATAAACTGATATACGGTAACATATAGGGATGAATGGCTACCCTAAGCAGTCAACTAAACGAAGATAAAGGATAAAGACGCATCTACCCTCCCTAAGGTAAATTACTAAACTGCACCACACCAGTCGTTCCTAACTTAAAGGTTGATCCCACCCAAGGACTTATAAAATTTACTAATTAGTACCTGCGTACCCCTAGGTGACCAAGTAGGCGCCACGGGGCCCTACAATCCACTAGGTGTACACACTACTTCCCATTCGATCGGCTCCCTAACGTAGATACCCGTGCTGGCCCCACCGTGGGATGTATCATTCCCCAATGTGGCAACCTGATGAAACTAAAGGTGCACGGCTTATATCTACTCGATGCAACAACGGCTTACCTACCAGCCCGGGCCCACTCACGCATATGAAGCCCGTTGGACTTGCGTTGCCACCGCTAACCCGTTTGCCTCTTACAGTCAAGCCCAGTATGCGTGTCCCGTCCTCGACATGGGTCGAGCCCACAAAGATACGTATGGGTTACTGGTTGAAATGGGCCTCCACAAGCTACCCACCTAAGCTTGTCCCTTTTTCTAGTATATCCCACTTAACCCTTTAATCATGTTTTAATTACATGTTCTATTTTGGTTAAGTATTCTAATCGTATTTTCTATTGCCACCCAAGGCAACCACTAGATTTTCTCATGCCACCCGAGGCACCCACTTAACCCCTCATGTCCCTCTACATGCTAATGTGGTTAAGTGTTTCTTAATTAATTAATTAAGAACGTAACCTTTGTAAAGACCTCTCACATTAGACTGTCTTTTATGACCGCTGGTTAAGCCGGTTGGGTCCGGGCAGCCTTATGTCATAACAGAGTCTAACCTCGTGTCTTTACATTAATTACGTATTTAGTTTGTGCCTAAGACCTCTCACATTGGGCTAACATTTGTAGCAACTGGTTAAGCCGGTTGGGTCCGGGCAGTTTTACGCTACAACTGAGTCCAACCTCGTGTCTTAGTCAATTAATTACACCTAATTAATCACCCTCATAATTTTATATTAATTATCCCTAATTAATCAAGTTTTCTTAACATGGGTAGACCTAACTTAATAGGTAAATTCCCATGGGGTAGACCTAACTCAATAGGTAAATTCCCAACACATAGTATGGGTACACCTAACCAAATAGGCAAATTCCCATACTATGTTTATTTATTTTGTGTTATGCATAATTATATTAATTTCACACAATCTTATTAACTTATGCATTTAATTACCCCATCGTTCCCACGTAATTTCGTTCATGATATAACACATATAAAAGGTGTCAACTTGCATATGAATGAACATGTTTCAAAGGTGCCATCTTGCATATTAACAAACACATAACTTGCATATGAACTTGCATAACATGTCACATAACTTGCATATAATATGTCACATAACTTACATATTCATTTTGCATAACAAACTTGCATATTAGCTTATAGACTTGCATAATGTGTCATCATGAACTTGCATATTAATAAACATGTAACTTGCATATTTACATACATGTAACTCGCATATTAACAAACATGTAACTTGCATATAAAGAAACATGTAACTTGCATATTTACATACATGTAACTTGCATATTAACAAACATGTAACTTGCATATTAACAAACATGTAACTTGCATATTTACATACATGTAACTTGCATATTAACAAACATGTAACTTGCATATTTACATACATGTAACTTGCATAGCATATTACCATGAACTTGCATAACATGCATATGATTACATAGCCCACAACTTGCATATTTAGCATCATGCAAACATAACATACATCATATTAAACTTGCATAAGCTTACATACTTAACATGCATAAACATAAGATTAATGCTAACATCATATCATATGATTCAAAGCTCATTAACCCACATACAAAACCATAAATCTCATCACATCTCATCTAATTAGTTTACCAAAAGATCATCAAAGTGATAGAAACTCACAACTAGCAACTTTGAACACCAAATGAAGAAGATTAAGATGCTAAGAAGGGATTAGAAGTTGATTAGAGAGTGATTAGTATGCAACCCTCTTCATAAAATTAGTGGAGGCCATGAGAGCTAGCATTTTGCCATAGTTTAGTCACTAGGTTTAATTATGAATGAATTAGGGTAGGTTAGGGTCTTATTTATAGATTAGGCAAGTGTTTTAGGCCATAGGATTAACCCTAGATTCAATCCAAGCCATCAAAGCATGTCTTGGGGAAGAAGTCAAGTGTAGGAACCATCTAGGGCCTTTAGATTAAAGATGGACCATGAGAACCATTCAAATGCAAAATCTGCACTTGAGCGAATCGGCCCACGGGTTGACAGCCAAACACCCTGGATTAACCCCTAGTCGACCCAGCGGGCTCGGGTCGACTTCAAAAATCGGCCGGTTCGGTTATTCCCCTCTCCCAATTCGCTGTTTTGAGCATTTTTGCATATTTATTTATTAAATTTTCAATTATATATATATATATATATATCAATATATATATATATATATATATCTACACAACCCATTTCACTTAATTAAGTATACTTTAATTTGGGAATTTTCGTGAAACTTCGCGAGGCCATATCTTGGTCATACGGACTCCGATTTTCGAAAACTCGGACTCTATTTCGCGTATTTTTCCGAGACGAACGCAATGGCATAGCCCGTTTCCCTTGATTCCCATTTTAGAATTAAATTCTGCCTCGATTTATGTTATTACAGGTTATTGAAAATACGGGTTGTTACATGCGGCGCTAGGGTTTCGAACGGAGGAGGCGCTTCGAGGTCTCGAACTGGGAAGGCGCTCTAGGGTTTTGATCTGGGAAGGCGCGATGCATCGCAAGGGGAAGGAACGGGATTGGCGCGTGGTGGGGGGCTCGGCGGTCGTCAGGACGGTGCGTCGCTGCTGCTCCGTCCCTCTTCTTTTCTGTTTTTTTTTTCTGTATAAATGAATTTGGGGGGGGGGGGGGGGGGGCAGAGGTATAGGAGGGAAAAGTATATATATATTTTTTATAATTTAATTATTATATTTTGCAAAAAGGTTGACTTTTACATATGACCTCGAAACGAGGCCCACCGCCTGTCGCCCATAGCGTTTTACCCCCGTTCCGAACACAATGGGATATGTATCGCAAGCTGATTTGATCGTTACAATCAGTTTCCGTTGAATTTACATTTAAATCACTATATTGAATTTTAAACGTACATTTCAAATTACCGGGGTCACATACTAACTAGAAAAATTCCAGAAAAATATTTTCTAACTTCGTATTGACGATACGGTCCTAACAAAACCAGTTTCGTCGAATTCTGAGACCGTTTGTAAAATGGCCAATTTCCAGTCGATTAAAATTAACTGAAACTGGCCAAACGCGTTTTCCTTTGCCACGCTCACATATTGAATCGAAAAATTATGAAATTTGAAACCTAGCAATAATTTGACACTGCGGATCCAACAAAAGTGGTTTCGTCGAAATCCGAGGTCATTTGCAAAATGTCCATTTTTAAGGGCCTGAATTCCATAGCGACTATTCAGAATTTTCAACTGGACATATCTTTTGATTCCCGCTATCAAATTTCGATTGGTCAGATTCGTTGTAAAGATATCATCAATTAGATCCTAATGTTTTTGGTTTCACTAAAATCTGGATTGTTTTGCACCAGGTATATTCAATTGAAGTTTGAAATCAAATTATCGAACTACCGCGCCATTTTCAATTCTATATATAATTATAATTAATTATATTCGTTTTCAAATGTCGATTCAACCTCAGTATTCATCGCTATTATTTAAAATATTTATTTTAAATATTTAAAATCCATTATTTTAGCCAATTTAAAATTTTTAAATTGGTTCAGATTTTCTGGGTCGTTACAATAACACTGTTCTTGAAACAAGTTTAGAAAAGAATAAATATTTTAATTAAGATTTAGTGAAATTGTCCAGTTAATTGGAATTTAATTGGAATTGAATTTAAATTGGTTTTTGAGTTTATCGTGAGTGGTGTTTTGAATAACACATGTTCTTTAAACCAATTAAAAATGGAATGTGATTTTGGGTTTATTGTGAACCGTGCTTTTGATGACATTGGTTCTTTAATCCAGTCAAAGACAGGATATTGATTTGTGGGAAGATTAAAACAAAGTGGAGTTTTAATGAATCTTTAATTAGAATAAAGTGATCGAGAATGGAGCATCACCAGTTTTGCTCCAACCGATAGTTAAATCTTTAATTAGATTTGAACGTGAAATGGTAATTAATATTTACCGATAACACCGTGGTGTTAGATATGGAGTATTACCAGTTTTGCTCCATGGGATGAATAGGTTGGGATTGGGAAATAAAATAAATGATTACTTCGGTGTGGTTCGCTAATCCCGACTAGTTTGGAAAACCTTAACACGGTTTGATTTGATATCCAAAGTAAGATTAAAGAATAAATTTAGAAGAATTTATCTTTGATAAAATTAATGGGAACCTTTCCCTAAGAATGTGAATATTTGAATAAAGAATATTTTGAATTAGAATGAGGTGTATGTTGTGTTTGTGTAACATTTGTTTATTATATACGCGGGTTATTCGGAAAGGCCGGGTTTATACCCATTCTGAATAACTGATTCGACAATAAGTTGAAGATGAAGACGGTGGTTGAACACCAGAGGTCTTGACATCGTTTGGATGATTACTGATTATCTTGATTGGATTGTACACCCAAGAGAAGGGAATCAGTTGGTGATCGTCCATACGTACTTGGGGATCGATGGATATGCGAGGAATAATGTTCCTCCGGTTTCGTTCAGACCCATAACGAACTTGTAAATGGGTTGTGTGTCTGACATTGGATTTTATTCTGTGTGATTGATTTCTATTAAATATATATCTATTTGGCAGCGGAGAATTTATTCTCTTGCTTAACGCCCTTCTCTAAGACGTACGAGCTTAGAGGTTATATATCGATAGATATCAGTCGCATGGCATGAGTTGCCTGTGTGGCATGCCTAAGTGGCAATTGATCAAGGCTTTTGTTGAAAAGAAAAGTCTTGTGGTTTATGATCAAAGCACGGCCTATGTGGCACATTTTTGTGTATAGCGTTAATTCGCGAGCCTCACACCTCGGTACGAGTCAAAAATGGGATAGTGACTGCGGGGAGAGAACGATGTTTCTTTATAGCTATGGGTGATGTCAGTGACCCACCAGCCATAACATTTATATACTTTTTACATGTGCGGTTGTTGGATGTGAGGCGCCATGGATGTAGGTCTGAAAGGACCGGGAAACATGTGTTCATGAATATTAATCCTCAAAAGTAAGAGAGGATCGGCCCTGAAGATCCAAGATCGCTGTGTGTGGTCCTGAGACATTTGCTAGAGTGTCTCGAATGGAGAGGAGCTTGCCCCTTGCCTCGACTCATGACGGAATCCATTTTCCAATACATGATCATTCGGTTTTATTTGTAGAACCTAATATGGCGACATAGTAGATGGTAGTTATACCGCTTATGAATGATACTTATGATTGAAATTATTTTGACATTATACACTTATTGTAATATCAAAATAATCAGTTTTTAAACGTATCAAGCATTCTTTGGCTATTATAAGGTAAAACCCTATCCTCCGGCTTGCGTTGCATTATGTGATGGGACCTGGGTCTTATAATCGCTTCATTTTCTTTATTTAGCATTGCGCTGTTTGTTTTATGCACTGGTATTCTTTGGAGGAAACCCGTTCCGTGTTATACGGCATGGTCCCTTGATTTACCTAACTTTAAAAATAAAGATTAATAACTATTTTTAGTTCTCACACCAGTCACTTGACTGACCTGGAGTTTATTGTTTTAACCTAAACTTTGGGTGCCCTTATTTTCCACACGGCAGCTAGTAGTTTTGGTTTTGCAGATTTGTATTCTCAGGATCCTGGTACATAGCTGAAGTGATATTCGGAGAGCTCTGTATCCGTGTATTTCTTTCAGTTGTGTATTGTGTTATTTTTCTGCTGTTATATATTTAAATGTAATTTAAATCTTTGATATTTGTCAAATGTGTAATATTTATTCATACTCTGTGATATTCTTGTGTTCTGATGGAATTGTTGTAATAAGCAATGAAATGTTCTTCTGTTTTTGTTCCAATTTGTCGTGTTCTCAAAACAATTAGGGGTTTCGAACGGTCTAGGTCAGTTTAGCGATCGATTCGGATCGAGCAAAATTCCCAATTGTTACATTTGGTATCTAGCACTGTAACAACTGGGAGTTTCGCTCGATCCTAATCGATCGCGAAACCGACCAAGACCGTTCGAACCCCCTGATTGTTTTTAGAGCACGACAAATTAGAACGCAAACAGAAGAACATTTCATTGTTTATTACAACAATTCCATCAGAATACAAGAATATACAGAGTATGAATAAATATTACACATTGATAAATATCATAGATTTAAATTACATTTAAATATATAGCAGGGAAAAAATAATACAAAACATAATTGAAAGAAATACGCGGATACAGAGCTTTCCGAATATCCCTTCAGCTATAAACCAGGATCCTATGAATATAAACCTGCAAAACCAAAACTAATAGTCAAGGTTTTAAATCTCGGATTTTAGCCAATATTTCGGAAAAATATCTCGGCTATCTCGGGCGATATTTGAAACACTTATAACTAAACTAGCTGCCAAATCTCGGATTTTGGCCAATATCTCGGATTTTTCATCTCGGCGATCTCGGGGAGATTTAAAAGCCTGCTAATAGTTGCCCGTGTGGAAAATAGGGGCATCCAGAGTTTAGGTTAAAACAATATACTCCAGGTCAGTCATGTGACTAGTGCGAGAACTAAAAAAGTTATTAATCTTTATTTTTAAAGTTAGGTAAATCAAGGGACCACGCCGTATAACACGGAACGGGTTTCCTCCCAAGAATACCAGTGCATAAAACAAACAGCGCAATGCTAAATAAAGAAAAATGAAGCTATTATAAGACCCAGGTCCCATCACACAATGCAACACAAGACGGAGGATAGGGTTTTACCTTATAATAGCCAAAGAATGCTTGATACGCTAAATTTCATCTTTTATTACTCTAAGTGTATGGTGTCAAAACAATCTCAATCATAAATATCAATCATAGACGGCATAGCTTCCATCAACAATGTTGCCATACTAGATTCTACAAATAAAACTGAATTATCACATATTGGAAATTGGATTCCATCATGAGTTGAGGCAAAAGGCAAGCTCCTCTCCGTTCATGACACTCTAGCAAATGTCTCAGGACCACACACAGCGATGCTGGATCTTCAGGGCCGGTCCCCTCTTACTTTTGAGGATTAGTTATTCCTAAACACACGTTTCTCGGTCCTTTCAGACCTATATCCGAGGCGCCTCGCATCCAACAACCACACAGGTAAAAAGTATATAAATGTCAGGGCTGGTAGGTCACTGACATCACGCATAGCTTGAAAGAAACGTCGTGCTCTCCATGCAGTCACTGTCCCGTTTTTGACTCATACTAAGGTGTGAGGATCGCGAATTAACACTATACAAAAATCTGTGCCACATAGGTCGTGCTTTGATCATCAACCACTAGACTTTGCTTTTCAACAAAAGACTTGATCGTTAGCCACTTAGGCATGCCACACAGGCAATTCATGCCATGCGACTGATATCTATCGATATATAACCTCTAAGCTCGTACGTCTCAGAGAAGGGCGTTAAGCAAGAGAATAAATTCTCTACCGCCAAACAGATATATATTTAATAGAAATCAATCAAACAGAATAAAATCCAATGTCAGACACACAGTCCATTTACAAGTTCGTTCTGGATCTGAACGAAACCGGAAGAACCTTATTCCTCGCATATCCATCAATCTCCAAGTACGTCTGGACGATCACCAACTGATTCCCTCCTCTTGGGTGTACAACCCAATCAAGATCATCAATAATCATCCAAACGACGTGAAGACCTGTGGTCTTCAACCACCGTCTTCATCTTCGACTTATCGTCGAATCGATTATTCAGAATGGGTATAAACACGGCCTTTCCGAATAACCCGCGTGTAACGACCCGGAAAATCTGAATCAATTTAAAAATTTTAAATTGGCTATTTTAGTGGATTTTATATATTTAAAATAAATATTTTAAATAATAACAATGAAAAGTAAGTTTGAATCGACATTTGAAAACGAATATAAATAATTCTAATTATAAACAAGGCCTGAAATGGCACGGCGGTTTCAAAATTTGAATTCAAACTTTGACTGACTGTACCGGGTGCAAAACAAAATGGATTTGAGTGAAACCAAAAAATATTTAAATCTGTTAGTGAATAACTTTCTAACGAATCTGAAAAATCAAAGTTTCATAGCAGGAAGCAAAGGTTATGGCCAAATGAATTTTCTAAAAGGTCGCTATGGAATTTATATAGCCCGTGAAAATGGCCATTTTGCAAACGACCTCAGAATTCGACGAAACCACTTTTGTTGGATCCGGGATGTCAAACTATTGCTAGGTTTCAAATTTCATAATTTTTGAAGTTAATATGTGAGCGTGGAAAAAGAAAACGTGTTTTAGTCAATTACAGTTAAAGTGGATCGACCAGAAAAGGGCCATTTTTCAAACGGTCTCAGAATTCAACGAAACTAGTTTTGTTGGGACCATATCGTCAAAACATAGCCAGATTTATTTTTTTGGAATTTTTCGAATCAGTTTGTGGCCCTAGCAAATTGAAATGTACGTTCAAATCGAATATTGAATGTTATATATTTTAAATTTAAGGAAAACTAACTGAAACATTCGAATGGGCCTACGAAACATATCCCATTGTGTTTGGAAAGGGGGTAAAACACTAGGGACGACAGTCGTTGGGTCTGGATTGGGGTTCGTGTATGGAAGAGGGTATTTTTGAGATTTTAAAATTTATAAATAAAAAAATTCATTGGTTAGAAAACAAATTCTCTCTCCCCGATTAAGCCCAGGCAACGATGGAAGACCTTCATCCCCTTCTTTCTTCGATTTCTCCTTCCACACTACACAAAACCCAATGCCCCTTTGGAGAATTTTGTAGTGCTCCTCACGATCTTCAAATCCATACCAACCTTGGATTTTTTCGTGGCCTGTGGAGCTCGAATCGAGCTCGAGAACATCCGGTCTTTGGACCGCCGCCGCTGTCAGCCGGAGCCATCGAATTGGCCCCATCTCCTGGCGCACTTGCGCCACTCCTAGCTCTACACTGTGGCGCTGGCCGATCGTTTTGAAGTTCCACGGATTTCGATAAAAGTGCAAACCTAGTTTTGAACGAACGTGTGAGGTAACGTTGAAACTATTTAATAGCAGTTTAAAGCACTATGGTTTTTGATTTCACTATAAAAATCATATCTTTTTCGTTTCTTGACGAAATTTAGTGAAACAAGAGACAATGGACTCGTGTGGACGTCTTCTACATTCTAGAAGAGAGCCTTCTGCTATTTTTGGTGGAGTGGAACCCAATGTGAGATTTCTAATTTATAAACGATATGGAAAACGACGATGTATAAATTATATAGTCAATGTATGAGTTATATAAGCGTTGTACACCTCTTGTATAAGCATTGTATAAGTTGTACGTTCGATGTATAAGTTATATATGCATTGTAAAAATTATATATGTGTTGAAATAAAAGTGAAATGCTTATATATATATATATATATATATACACACACACGCCCCTCGTCCACAAACCATGGACGATATTTATTGCTTGTGATTGGTGTGAAAATTGGTTGATTACGATTGGTTGATTAGAATTGTTTGTGGTTGAAATTGATTGATTGTGGTTGAAAAATACCCGTTTGTGGTTGAGAAATATTTGGTTGAAACCACATAGGATTAGTTTGTGGAAATGAAAAAAATATACATGTCGCCTGCGGGCGAACTAGATGCATGAATCCCTATTGTCAAAAGCTGCGAGGCTTTAAGGTAGAGCAAGGAGCCATACTAGGGACGGTCCCAGTTTTAACTACCCTGCCGTTATGCTGCCGAAATTTTATGTAATATTCATGTGTTTGAATAATTTTCATTTGTTGAAATTATTTCCATATGTTGAATAACCTTCATGTGTTGAATCGAAATTCATTTGTTGAATCATATTCATGTGTTGAATGGTATCCGTGTTTTAAATAAATTGTTTTAACAATAAAAATCACATTTTTACTATATATATGCAAACTATTGAAACCGTTCATGTGTTGAATAGAAATTCATTCGTTGAATCGTATTTATGTGTTGAATGGTATTCGTGTTTTAAATAAATTGTTTTAACAATAAAAACCACATTTTTACTATATATATACAAACTATAGAAACCGTTCATGTGTTGAATAGAAATTCATTCGTTGAATAGAAATTCATTCGTTGAATGGAAATTCATGTGTTGAATGGTATTCGTGTTTTGAAATAAATTGTTTTATAATAAAAATCATATTTTTATCATCTATATGAACTATATAAAATAGTCGTTTTTTGAAATAAATTTTTTTACTTTAAAAATCACATTTTTATTATATACACGAATTGTTAAAAATAGTGAAGTGTTGAAATAGAAGACGGTTGGATAAAAATATCATTTTTATCAAATGCATGAAAAGAATATAGTTTTGAAATCAAAGAATCGATATATATATATATATATATATAGAATTGAAATATATCGAATAACGAAGCTGCAGTTCGTGTTTTGAAACCGTGATTTCAAACGATTAGTGCGGGAGATCCGACCATCGGATTTTCCCGAAACCGAAACCGTTGGGTTCTCTTTGGAAATATCTTTCAGACGACACCAATTTTGTAAAGATCCAACGGTTGGATTGTCTGGAATGTTTAATTCAAATCTGAAGAAAAACAGCGCCAGAATCGATTATATTTATATAAATATATAAATATAATTAAATTAAATCGAATAACGATGTTGTAGTTCGTATTTTGAAATCGAAACTTCAAACGATTATACCGGGGGATCCAACCGTCGGATTTTCCCGAAATTGGAACCATTGGATTCGTTTTGAAAGGATCTTTCTAATGATATTAATTTTGTGAAGATCCAACGGTTAGATTTTCAGATATGTGTAAATCAAATGTAATAACCCGGAAAATCTGGCCCAGTTTAAAATTTTTATTTTGGCAATTTTAATGAATTTTGGATATTTAAAATAGATTATTTCAAATAATATCGACGAAAATTTATTTTGAATATATTTAGAACGTATATATTATACGCGTCGTCCTTAGAATATAAATAATTATATATAATTATAAAAGGAATTGAAAATGGCGCGGTAGTACGATAATTCGATTTCAAACTTCAATTGAATGTACCGGGTGCAAAACAATCCGGATTTTAGTGAAACCAAAAACATTAGGATTTAATTGATAATATCTTTCCAACGAATCCGAAAAATCAAAATTTCATAGCGGGAATCAAAAGA
The DNA here is from genome assembly GCA_030737875.1 of Allium sativum. NCBI lineage: Eukaryota > Viridiplantae > Streptophyta > Magnoliopsida > Asparagales > Amaryllidaceae > Allium > Allium sativum. Next base: position 286,616,760 of record CM060921.1, read on the forward strand.
TATGTCCAGTTGAAAATTCTGAATAGTCGCTATGGAATTCAGGCCCTTAAAAATGGGAATTTTGCAAACGACCTCGAATTTCGACGAAACCACTTTTGTTGGATCTGCAGTGTCAAATTATTGCTAGATTCCAAATTTCATAATTTTTCGAATCAATATGTGAGCGTGGCAAAGGAAAACGCGTTTGACCAGTTTCATTTGATTTTAATCGACTGGAAAATGGCCATTTTTCTAACGGTCTCAGAATTCGACGAAACTAGTTTTGTTAGGACCGTATTGTCAATACGAAGCTATAAAATAATTTTCGGGAATTTTTCGAGTTAGTATGTGACCCCGGTAAATTGAAATGCGCGTTCAAATTCAATATATAGAGTTATATGTCGATTTTGACGGAAACTGATTGAAACGATCGAATCAGCTTGCGATACATATCTCATTGTGTTCGGAATGGGGGTAATTAGCTATGGAAGATAGGCGGTGGGCCTTGTTTAGAGGTCATATGAAAAAGTCAACATTTTAGAAATATAAAATATTAAAATAATTAAACCTTCTCTCTTCCCCCTTATTTCTCTCTGGCCCCCCCTTTTATACTTCAAATCGAATCAGAGAATAAAAGAAAGAAAAAAAAACGAATGATCGATCGACGCCGTCCTGGTCACCACACAACGCCGCCTGCGTTTCCGCCTTCCCATTCTCCATCGTGCGCCACTTCCCCTCAGCCAATCCCTCCTGTCGCGAATCCCAGACCCAAGGCCCCCCCAAATCAAAGGATGCAGCCTCCCCCAGCCCTGAGACCGCCGCCGCCACTATTTGGGGACCACCGCCACCCCTCCGACCGTTGCCCTAGGCCCTGCGCAACCCTCCGACGTCGAACTCCAGCGAGAGCGCCTCCACCTCCGACGAGACTGAAAGGAATTCGATTTTTGGTGAGCTTTACTTTATTTTATATGATAATTAGTTTATATAATGTTGTAAATATATAAAGCAGACCTAGAATAAATAAAAATGAGATTTTTATTCGATAGGAAAATTAGAGATAGAATTTTTATTCGATAGGGAAGTTAAAAATATAATTTTTATCGTATGTAAAGGTTGAAAATATAATTTTCATATTATATAGATAATAAAAATATAATTTTTTATATTGTAGAAGGATAAAAATATGATTTTTACATTTTAGAAGTGTTAAAAATTGGATCTTTACATATGTAGTGAATCAAAGATATGACCTTTATATAGTAGAAGATATAAAAATACTATTTTTATATAAGTAGTGTATTGAAAATATAATTTCTATAAAATAGAAAATATAAAGGCGAAATCTTTATATTTGAAAAGGCGAAATCTCTATATAGTAGCAATGTAAAAATAGAATTTTTATCTATATTGAATAGCAAAGTAAAAATTCGATTTTTATATATTGAATAGCGAAGTAAAAATTCGATTTTTATATATTGAATAGCGAAGTAAAAATTCGATTTTTATATATTGAATAGCAAAGTAAAAATTCGATTTTTATATATTGAATAGCGAAGTAAAAACTCGATTTTTATATGTTGAATAGCGAAGTAAAAATTCGATTTTTATATATTGAATAGCGAAGTAAAAATTCGATTTTTATCTATATTGAATAGCGAAGTAAAAATTCGATTTTTATATATTGAATAGCGAAGTAAAAAATTCGATTTTTATATATTGAATAGCGAAGTAAAAATTCAATTTTTATATACTGAATAGCGAAGTAAAAATTCGATTTTTATATATTGAATAGCAAAGTAAAAATTCGATTTTTACATATGTAGAGAATACGGGCGACGAAGGTGATAAAAAGGCGAGAACGATGAAGATTTCTATCAATGAAGAGTCGTGGTATTGGATAGCTATCGGTGAGAATTTCTCACTCAAAATTTCCTTTTCTAGTTATATATATATATACTAGGATGCAGACGGTGCTTAGTAGCACCCGACACAATCGTCCACAGACCATGGACTTGTTTGTTTGGTTGTGTAGTTGGTTAGATTATTTGGTTTGAATTGAGTTGTTTGGTTAAATGGAATGGATTTGATTGATGTGTGAATGGCGTGGGACTTCACTAGACCGGGGATAAGGCTAGGCCTCGTCCCGTTTATAGTATCGTGCCGTTATGCCGCCGAAATTTTCTAAAACAAGTTAGAAAAATAAAGATATCATTTTATTTGATAAATGAACTGTATAGAATATTTTCATAGGTTGAATAAAATGTTTTATCTTTAAAAATATAATTTTTAACGTGAAAGTGAACAAATAAATATTTATAAACAAATCGGCCGATTTGTTTATATACACTGATTTGACTGATATTGATTGGATCGATAAATTTTACACATCACCCAACCGCACAACTAAAATCTGTGTTTGATTGTTTGAAATCCCACACGGGTGTTGGGATGAAATTTGAAGTTCACTCATCCTGATTGATTAAATATGTCGATCGATTGATTAACAGACTGTTATAAGCGTTAGATATCTATATTTGATGCTTATACAGTGTAGTGCACTTTGGTTGATGGTTGATTATTTTTCAATGCTATTATATACGTGTGATGTATAAAAATCCATATAATTAACATTATATGGTAATTGATTGGGCCTCATTCCAATTTAGAAAATAAAGAATATTATAATATAAAGGTTCATGTGTTGACTGTACTCATCTGTTGAGATTAGTCATGTGTTGAACGAAATATTTTAATAATAAAATTTACATCTTTATCAATATAATATAAAGGTTCATGTGTTGACTGTACTCATCCATTGAGATTAGTCATGTGTTGAACGAAATATTTTAATAATAAAATTTACATCTTTATCAATATAATATGAAGGTTCATGTGTTGACTGTACTCATCCGTTGAGATTAGTCATGTGTTGAAAGAAATATTTTAATAATAAAATTTACATCTTTATCAATATAATATAAAGGTTCATGTGTTGACTGTACTCATCCGTTGAGATTAGTCATGTGTTGAACGAAATATTTTAATAATAAAATTTACATCTTTATCAATATAATATAAAGGTTCATGTGTTGACTGTACTCATCCGTTGGGATTAGTCATGTGTTGAACGAAATATTTTAATGATAGAAATATTTGAAAATAGAAATATTTGAAATAGAATATTTAAAAATAGAAATATATGAAGCCGTGTTGATTAGATTGACGCCATTTTGACGTGAACGATATTTATATCGATTTTATTCATTTTAAAATGAATATTGAAAAATGATTTCGAAATCGAATATTTTGAAATGAAGTTTGAATTGAATTGAATTGAATTGAATATATAACGAATTTGATTTGAATAGAAAAAGAATTTGATTTCAAATGAATATATAACGAATTTGATTTGAATAGAAAACGAATTTGATTTCAATTGAATATATAACGAATTTGAATTGAATAGAAAACGAATTTCATTTCAACTGAATATATAACAAATTTGAATCGAATGGAAAACCAATTTGAATTGAATCGAATAGAAAACCACTTTGAATTGAATCGAATTGAAAACGAATTCGAATTGGATTTAAAACAAATTTAAATGAATTCAAATTGAATTGAATAGAAATGAATTTTAAAACGAATTTATAAGGAAAGATTCAATTTTGATTTGAATTGAGATGGAAGTTGAAATTGTTTTTGAAACGAATTTAAAATGATTTATAAAATTCGTTTTAAATAGGAATCGATGAAATATATATTATATATATTATATATATAATATAATGGCCTGAATAGAACGCGTCGCGCCGCGGTAGTTCGTGAATTTCGACCATCTATTTCAAACGGACATTACGGGAGATCCGACCGTCGGATTCTCCTAAAACCGGAACCGTTGTGTTCGTATCGAAAAGAGCTTTCTAACGAATATTAGAAATTTGAAATCTAACGGTTGGATTTGGAGATACGTCCAAATCAAATTCGAAAAAGGTCGTTATAGGTGCAGTTCGATGGCCGTTGTTGGAAATCGACTGTACGGGCCTTGATAAAATTATTAAAAATATCAATAATTTGTGTAAAATCATAAGAAATGATTTGAGAAAAATTGGGATGAAAATCTCCACATTTGAAAAGATAAAAATAGTTTTTTATCGAAATGAACTAGTTTTGAATTAAAATTAAAACCCATTTATTTTTAAATAAATAAATGGGATTTGAAATGGGTTGTAAATAAGAATTGATTTGAGGGATTATCGTGAAGGGTGTTTTAAATGACACTTGTTCTTTAACCCGATAATAAATAGAATGTGATTTGGGTTTATCGTGAACTGTGTTTTAAATGAGACTAGTTCTTTAACCCAGTAAAAGGAGTTTTAATGAATCCTCAATTAAATTGAAATTTGGATTGATAATTTAAATTATCAACTTTAGAAAATGAGCAAGAATGGAGAATCACCAGTTTTGCTCCAAAGCGATAGTTAAATCTTTAAATAGATTTGAACGTGAAATGGTAATTAATTTTACTGATAACACCATGGTGTTAGATATGGAGTATTACCAGTTTTGCTTCATGGGATGAATAGGTTGGGATTAAGAAATAAAATAAATAATTACTTCGATGTGGTTCGCTAATCTCGACTAGGTTTGAAAACCATAATTTGGTTTGAAACGACATCCAAAGGAAGATTAAAGGATAAATTTTAAAGAATTTATCTTGGATAAAATTAATGGGAACCTTTCCCTAAAAATGTGGAATTTAGAAACTAGCTGTAGGTTAGTTAAGAAGAATGGTTTCCTGGATATTGATCTGATGTTGGGTTCGACCTTCGAGGTTAATATTTGGGAAATTGTTCTCTTGCTAATTTGCGGTTAGTGGCTGCTGAATTGGAATGAGGCGTATGTTGTGTTTGTGTAACATTTGTTTTTAATATACGCGGGTTGTACGGAAAGGCCGGGTTTATACCCATTCTGAATAACCGATTCGACGATATGTCGAAGATGAAGACGGTGGTCGAAGACCGGAAGTCTTCACATCGTTTGGATGATTACTGATGATCCTGATTGGGCTGTACACCCAAGAGGATGGAAACAGTTGGTGGCCGTCCAGACGTACTTGGAGATCGATGGATATGCGAGGAAAGTGCCTCCGGTTTCGTTCAGACCCAGAACGAACTTGCAAATGGATTGTGTGTCTAACATTGGATTTTATTCTGTGTTGATTGATTTCTGTTAAATATATATTTGTTTGGCGGCGGAGAATTTATTCTCTTGCTTAACGCCCTTCTTTGAGACGTACGAGCTTAGAGGTTATATATCGATAGATATCAATCGCATGGCATGAATTGCCTGTGTGGCACGCTGAGTTGCATAAATCAAGGCTTCTGTTGAAAAGCAAAGTCTTGTGGTTGATGAGCAAAGCACGGCCTACGTGGCAGCTTTGTGTATAACGTGAATTCGCGAGCCTGACACCTCGGTATGAGTTAAAAACGGGATACGGACTGCAGGGAGAGCACGACGTTTCTTTCTAGCTTTGGTGGTGTCAGTGACTTACCAGCCCTGACATTTATATACTTTTCACCTTTGTGGTTGTTGGAATGAGGCGCCTCGATTATAGGTCTGTAAGGACCGGGAAACGTGTGTTCAGGCATAATTAATCCTCTAACGTAAGTGAGGACCGGCCCTGAAGCATCCAGGATTGCCCAGAGTGTGTAGTCCTGAGACATTTGCTAGAGTGTCTCGAACGCGGAGAGGAGCTTGCCCCTTGCCTCGACTCATGACGGAAATCCAATTTCCAATACGTGTATTGCAGTTTTAATTGTAGAACTTGTATGGCGACATGATAGATGGTACCCATGCCGCCTATGATTGATATTTATGATTGAAATTGTTTTGACACTATACACTTATTATAGTATCAAATGATTTGTTTTAAACGTACCAAGCATGTTTGGCTATTATAATGGAAAACCCTATCCTCCGGCTTGCGTTGCATTATGTGATGGTACCTGGGTCTTATAATAGCTTCATTTTTCGAAAAAGCATTGCGTTGTTTATTGATATGCACTGGTATTCTTGGGAGGAACCCCGTTCCGTGTTATACGGCGTGGTCCCTTGAATTACTCTCTTTTAAAGTCAAGTTTTTAAATAACTGTTTAAGTTCTCACACCAGTCACATGACTGACCTGGAGTTTATTGTTTTAACCTAAACTCTGGGTGCCCCTATTTTCCGCACGGGCAACTAGTAGTTTCAGTTTTGCAGATTTATATTTACAGGATCCTGGTTTACAGCTGAAACGATGCTCGGAAAGCTCTGTATCCGCGTATCACTTTCAGTTGTGTTTTGTATATTTTTCCACTGCTATGTATTTATTGTAATTTCTGATATTCATCGAATGTAATTTATTCATTTATACTCTGTATATTCTTGTATCTGATGGAATTGTTGTAATATACAATGAAATGTTCTTCCGTCTGCGTTCATTTGTGTGTTGTTCTCAAAGTATCCGCTCTTTCCTTCACGGGGAAGTAACGGGTTCTGATTTGTCCTATTCTCAAACGATCAGAGGTTTCGAACGGTCTAGATCGGTTTAATGACTGATTCGGATCGAGCGAAATTCCCGGCCGTCACATCAAATCCGAAGAAAAACAGCGCCATGGCCGCGTTATGGCCCGAAGCGTCATTTAAATAAATTGGCTATTTTAAAATAAATAAAAATAGTGATAAATCGTTGTAAAATATTATAAACGATATGGAAGTGAAATTTAGAAACTAGCTGAAGGCTATCTAAGTCGAATGGTTTCCTGGATTTTGATCTGATGTTGGTTTCGGCCTATGGGGTTAATATTTGGGAAATCGTTCTCTTACTGATTTATGGTTAGTGACTAATGAACTGGAATATGGCGTATGTGTGTTTGTGTTGCACTTGTTTATTATATACACGAGTTGCTTAGAAAGACCGGGTCTATCCCATTCTGAATAACTGAATCAACGATAAGAAATGGAAGATGAAGACGGTGGTCGAAGACTGGAGATCTTCACCTCGTTTGGATGGTAACTGAGGTCCTGATTGGGAGGCATCCCGAAATATGGATAATGAGTGGTGATCGTCCAGACGTACGTGGAGATTGATGGGTTTGCGAGGTATATAGTGCCTCCGGTTTCGTTCAGACCCAGAATGGACTTGCAAGTGGACATTGTGTCTGACATTGGCATTTATTTTGTGTGATTGATAGCCATCAGTTGCATGGTGAGAATTGCCTGTGTGGCATGCTAAGACGCAGTGATCAAGGCTTCTGTTGAAAAGAAAAGTCTTGTGGTGATGATCAAAGCACCGCCTTTGTGGTGTAGCTTTGTATATAACGTGAATTCGCGAGCCTCACACCTCGGTATGAACCAGAAACGGGAGAGGACCTCAGGGGGGACATGCGTTTCTTTCTAGCTAGAAGTGGCGTCAGTGGTTTTACATGCCCTGACGAGTTTAACTTATGTGGTTGTTACTGTTGCGAGGCGCCTCGGTTATATCGGTCGATCCAGGACCGATGGAGTCATTCGTTGGCTCACTTACGTCCCATAGGGCGGGGAAACGCAGTGTTCAGGCATTTTAATCCACATCGGTGGACCAGCCCTGACGATCCAAGGGTCGATGCGTTCTGATCCTGAGACACGGGCTAGAGCGTCTCGAATTCGGTAAGGTCTATCTTTTGCCTTGGTTCATGACGGAAATCCAATTTCCAAATACGTGAGTGTGCGGCTTTGATTGTATACCTATATATGGCGACATAGTGGTATGGGGCATTAATGCCGTCTATGATTGATAGTTATGATTCGAAATTGTTTTCGAAACCTATAAACACTAGCAATAATACCAAATGCTTTTGTTTTATTCATATCAAGCATATTTTGGCCATTATAAGGTAAAAACTCTATCCTCCGGTTTGCATTGCATTGTGTGATGGGAACTGAGTCTTATAATGGCTTCATTTTTATAAAAAGCATTGCGATGTTTAAAAGAATTGTTTGTTTTAAAGCACTGGCAATCCAATGGAGTAAAACCGTTCCACGAAAGTGGCGTGGTCCTGTGGTTAGCCATATTTTAAATGTGTTGAGTAGATTTCTCATACTAGTCCCATGACTGACTCGTAGTTTGCTTCACTTTCAAACTCGGATGCCCCTTTTTCTACATGGGCAGCCTTGTATTCAGGTTTAAGCTGGCTTTTTCTGGATAGCTGGAGCTGAAGATGGATTCTATCATTTATCTCCTTTTATGCTGTTCAACTCCTATTGTACATTATGTTTTGTTTTCCAGTGTAGACATTTATGTATAGCTGAACTGTATTTGTACTAAGTATGATCCTGTAAACTATGTAACTCTGATGATTACGTTTATCCAGTATATTCTATTGTGCATTATCTGGTGTATTTATTTAATTCTATTCTGCTGTTATCTGTTTATATGTATATTCCAAAGATTACCCTTGTCACCATCAGTACGGGTTTTAAGGTCGTCACACCGCGTATATAATAAACAAGTTTTACACAAACACAACATATGCCTCATTCCAATTCAAAATATTCTTTTATTCAAATATTCACATTCTTAGGGAAAGGTTCCCATTAATTTTATCAAAGATAAATTCTTCTAAATTTATTCTTTAATCTTCCTTTGGATATCATTTCAAAACATGTTAAGGTTTTCCAAACTAGTCAGGATTAACGAACCACACCGAAGTAATCATTTATTTTATTTCTCAATCCCATGGAGCAAAACTGGTAATAATCCATATCTAACACCACGGTGTTATCGGTAAATTTTAATTACCATTTCACGTTCAAATCTAATCAAAGATTAAACTATCGCTTTGAAGCAAAACTGGTGATACTTCATTCTCGATCACTTTAATCTAATTGAAGATTCATTAAAACTCCACTTAGTTTTAATTTTCCCAAAAATCAATATCCTATCTCTAACTGGGTTAAAGAACCAATGTCATCTAAAACACAGTTCACGATAAACCCAAAATCACATTCCATTGTTAATCGGGTTAAAGAACAGGTGTTATTCAAAACACCCCTCACGATAAACCCCAAAACCAATTTAAATTCAATTCCAATTAAATACTAATTAACTGGATAATTTCACTAAATCTTAATTAAAAGATTTATTCTTTTCTAAACTGGGTTCAAGAACAGTGTTATTTAAGACGCCTTTCATGACGAACCCAAAATCCCATTTGATATTAAATACAAGGCTCTGAATAGAAAATATATCGGCTTATATTCAATATCAAATTCTGAAACGAACAAATATCGTATTGGAAATAACGTTTCAAATATATCTTTCAAATTTCCACAACCATATATGTATAATCAAGAAATCTAACATCGAAATATTCCGAAGATAATTTCGATTCAAATCCATTCCAATTCGTATATTGGAAATTCTGATTATTTTTAAAACCACTTCTAATCCAGTTTATTTATTCAAAAACGCTGGATTATAATTCTAGTTCATAACTAGTTCATTTCGATAAAAATATATTTTTACCCTTTTTAAATATGGGATTTTTCACCCTAATTCTTTCTAAATCATTTATTATGATTTTACACAAATTATTGATACTTTTAATAATTTTATCAAGGCTCGTACAGTCGATTTCCAATAACGGTCGTCGAACTGCACTTACAACGACCTTTTCCAAATTTGATTTGGACATAATTCCAAATCCAACCGTTAGATTTCAAATTTCTAATATTCATTGGAAAGCTCTTTTCAATACAAACCCAATGGTTCCGGCTTCAAGAGAATTCGACGGTCGGATCTCCCGTAACGTCAATTCGAAGTCAATGATCGAAATTCGCGAACTGCCGCGGCGCTTTCTATTCAGGCCATTTAATATATATATTATATATATTTCGTTGATTCAATTCTAAATGTATTTTATAAATAGTTTTAAATTCGTTTTAAAAATGATTTCAACTTCATATTCAATTTTAAATTAAAATTGAATATTCCATATCATTATATATAAATGATAATATTTTCAAAACATTATATTTTGAAATCACTTTCTTTTCTATATTCATTATAAAAATGAATATAATCGATATAAATATCGTTCGCGTCATAATGGCGCAAATCTAATCTACACGGCTTTATATATTTCAATAACTTCGTTATTCTATTCAACAAATGAATATTTTTTTTCAACACATGAATATTTTCAACACATGAATATTCTCAGCACATGAGTATTGTCAACACATGACTATTTTGTTATTTTATATATTTGATAAAATTGTGTTTTATATCGTTTAATTCTTAATCAGACTCTAATCGTAAATTAGTAAGAGAACGATTCCCTAAATATTAACCCCGAAGGCCGAAACCAACATCATATCAATACCCAGGAAACCACTCACCTTAGCTCGTTTCCAGTTAGTTTCTAATTTCATATGTGATAAAGATGTAAATTTTATTGTTTAAAGATTTTTCTCAACACGTGAATATTTTCAACACATGAATATTCTCAACACAAGATTATTGTCAACACATGACTATTTATTCTATTCAACACATGAATCTTTATTTTCTAAATTGGAATGAGACCCAATCAATTACCATATATTGTTATTTATATGGATTCTATACAACACATGTATATAATAGCAATGATAAATAATCAACCATCATCCAAAGTGCACCACACAACTGCATAAGCATTAAATATAAATAATTAACGCTTACACAGTCTATCAACCAATCGATCAACATACAACTAAATAATTGGGATTAGTGTACGCCAAATATCATCCCAACACCCGTGTGGGGTTTCAAATCAACAAACACTTATTATTATTTGTGCACTTGGGCGATGTGTAAAAATTATCATCCCAATCAATATCAGTCTAATGGGTGTACATAAACAAATCGTCTGATTTGTAAATGAATATTTATTTATTCACATTCACGTTAAATTTATCTTTTTAACGATAAATAATTTATTTCAATACATGAATATATTTCCATCTATTCCACATCACAAACAATTTTCACAACACAATAAAATCAAACAAGTCGTCCATGGTCTGTGGACGACGGGTGTCGAATGCTGCTAAGCACCATCTGCATCCTAGTATATATTTTTAACTAGAAAACAAGAATTAAAGTGAGAAGTTCTCACAGAGGGTTCCACTCTGCCATTCTTTAACGGATGATGGTTTAGATTCTGTTCAAAATTCCAACGCCATCTTTTTCACGCAGTACATATTAAAAATCACATTTTTATTTCAATTCTAAAAATTATATTTTTACTTCGCTAAAGATTATATTTTTACTTCAAAACCATATGTGTAAAAATCACATCTTTAACACGATGTTTACATTATAAAGATAATATTTTTATTTCGATGTTCATACAATAAAAATCATATTTTTATTATCTCTATAATATAAAAATCATATTTTTATTATCTCACTTTCACATATATAAAAATCGAACCTTTCATGGTTAGAAAAATTAAACCATTCTTGTAATTAAAATTAAACCTTTCTTGTAATTAAAAATTAAACCTTTCTTTATAAAAATACCAACTTTCTTTTATAAAGATAAAAACCAAAGCTTTAGGTAAAATATAAATCAAAGCTGTAGGTAAAAATTTCATTCCTATAACTATACTTCACATATTTATAAAACCAAAATTACTTTATTTTATTTAAAACTAAACATATAGAAAATAAATACGTAGGTTAAACTAAAAACTTACGGTTTTTTAGTGAAGGGGGAAGTGTCGAAGCTTGCTGATGCTGTTGGGGTGGCTCGGGGTGGCGCTCGGTGGTGGGGTCGAGGAGCAGCGCTGGTCACTGGAGGTACTCGCGGCTGTGGTGGCTTGGGGGAGGGGTGTACGGGTTTCGGCTATTTTGGAGGGGCTACAGGTTTTAGCTGAAGGGGGGACAGAGAGAAGGATGTCGGGGGAAAGAGGGGAGGGTGGCGTCGGTCATCAGGGGGGCGCGCAGCTTGGGCACGACGGTGGTGCGCCGGGGGGAGGTGGTGATGGCCATCAGCGGGTTGGGTTTCCCCCTTTTTTATTTATAATCGATTTGAACGATTGAAGAGGGGAAGGGTTGATTGAGGGAGAATAGAGGGGTTAGGGTTTTATATCGAATTATATTATATTTAATAATATCCAAAAAGTTGACTTTTTATACGATCTCCTAACGAGACCCAACGACTGTTGCCCCTAGCTAATTACCCCCATTCCGAACACAATGGGATATGACCCATAAGCCAATTCGACCATTTCTATCAGTTTCCGTTTAAATTAAAATTTAAATTTATAAATTCAAATTTAAACGCGCATTTCAATACTGAGGCCACATACGGGCCCTAAAAATTCTAGAAAAACTATTTCTAGCTTTGTATTGACGATACGGTCCTAACAAAACTAATTTCGTCAAATTCTGAGATCGTTTGAAAAATGGTCATTTTCTGGTCGATCGAAATTGACTGAAACTGTTAAGACACGTTTAACTTCACCACGCTCACATATTGATTCATAAAATTACGAATTTTGAAACTTAGCAATAATTCTACATCCCGGATCCAACAAAATTGGTTTCGTCGAAAACCGAGGTCGTTTGCAAAATTTCCATTTTTAAGGTCCAAAATTCCATAGCGACTTTTCTGAATTTTCAACTGGGCATATCTTTTTATTCCTGCTATGAAATTTTGAATTTTCGGATTCATTGGAAAGATATTTTCAAATAGATTCAAATATTTTTGGTTTCGCTAAAATATGGTTTATTTTAAATCTTGTACATTCATTTAAAATTTGAAATCGAATTTTCGAACACCGTGCCATTTTCAATTCCTTTTATAATATAAAATAAATATTTATATTCTAACGTCGATCTATATAAATAAATACTTTCTATTTCTATTCAAAATAAATTTCTTATTGTTATTATTTAAAATAATTCATTTTAAATATTCAAAATCCGTTAAAATCGGCAAAATAAAAAATTTAAATTGGCTCAGAATTTCCGGGTTGTTATGGAATCCATATAATTAACATTATATGGCACTTGATTGGGCCTCATTCTAAGTTGGAAAATAAAGAATATTCATGTGTTGAATAAAAGAAAATTCATGTGTTGAATAAAATATATATTCATGTGTTGAATAAAAGAAAATTCATGTGTTGAATAAAATATATATTCATGTGTTGAATAAAAGAAAATTCATGTGTTAAACGAAATATTTATACAATAAAGTTCACATTTTTAGTGTAAGTAAGAATTAATAAATATTCATATGTTGAATAAAATATATATTCATGTGTTAAAGAAAATATTCATTTGTTGAATAGAATAATGAAGTTATTGAAATATATAAAGCCGTGTTGATTAGATATGCGCCATTATGACGCGGATGATATTTATATCGAGTATATTCGTTTTTATAATGAATATAGAAAAGGAAGTGATTTCAAAATATAACGTTTTGAAAATATTATCATTTATATATTAATGATATGGAATATTCAATTTTGATCTGAAACTGAATATGAAGTTGAAATCGTTTTGAAAACGAATTTAAAACGATTTATAAAACGCGTTTTAAAAAGGAAATCAAAGAAATATATGTAATTTGGGTTGTCAATGGGTCGGGTCGGGTTCGGGTCGGGTCAAGTCGGGTTCAGTTTGATTTATAAATGGGTCAGGTCAACCCGTTTATTAAATGGGTCATATTTTCCCAACCCTAACCCAACCCGTTTATAAACGGGTTGACCCGACCCTACCCGCATAACCCGTTTAACTAAATGGGCCACGTCGGTCGTTTTGGGTCAGGTTTACCCGTTTGACCCATTGATAGATATTGCCTACTAATATAAGCAACAAAAGAGTCAAATCACCAACATGTACACTGTTATATAATCACCAACATACAAGAAGTTGCAAAGTCACCAACAGACAACACATATATAAAGCATGAAATCACCGTATCCAAAAATCATTTTCTATACATAAGTATATATTTCCATACTGCATAAATTAAAGACTACCAGTATGGAAGAGATACAGTTGTTATAAGTAAAATATAACTAACAACATACAGGAATAAATTAGTAAAATATAACAGCTTACATATACGAGCATACTGATTACTGCATACATAAAAGATTAACACTAACAGTATACATAAAAGACTAACAGTACGGAAAAGATACAACATATAATCGGGTTTGGCGGGTCAAAATCGGGTTAGCGGGTCAATCCTAAACCCACCCGTTTATAAACGGGTCAAATCCGGGTTGACCCAAAAATGACCCGCTAGCTAAATGGGTCGGGTTAACCTGCTAATTTCCGTGCAGGTTTCGGGTGGGGTCACGGGTCGTGTAGGAAATTGACAGCCCTATATATAATATTTGTATTATATATATAATGGCCTGAATAGAACGCGCCACGCTGCGGTAGTTCGCGAATTTCGACCATTGACTTCAAGTGGACATTACGGGAGATCCGACCGTCGGATTCTCCTAAAACCAGAACCGTTAGGTTCGAATCGAAAAGAGATTTCTAACGAATATTAGAGATTTGAAATATAACAATTGGATTTGGAATTATGTCCAAATAAAATTTGGAAAAGGTCGCTGTAAGTGCAGCTCGATGGCCGTTGATGGAAATCAACTATACGGGCCTTGATAAAATTATTAAAAATAGCAATAATTTGTGTAAAATCAAAAGAAATGATTTGGAAAGAATTGGGATGAAAAATTCCATATTTGAAAAGATAAAAATAGATTTTTATCGAAATGAACTAGTTTTGAACTAGAATTATAATCCATTAATTTTTAAAATAAATAAATTGGATTTGAAAAGGTTTTAAAAGTAACCAAAATTTCCAATAATTGAATTGGAATGGATTTGAATCGAAATTGTCTTTGGAATATTTCGATGCTGGATTTCGTGATTATATAGATATTGTTATGGAAATTTGAAAGATATATTTATATCGTTATTTCCAATATGATATTTGTTGGTCGTAAAATTTGATATTGAATATAAGCCGATATGTTTTCTATTCAGAGCCTTGTATTTAATACCAAATGGGATTTGGGTTTGCCGTGAATGGTGTCTTCATTAACACTGTTCTTAAACCCAGTTGAGAAAAAGATTAAATCTATTTATTTAGATTTAATGAAGTATACCAGTTAAATGGTATTTAATTGGAATTGAATTGATTTTTAGGTTTATCGTGAACTGTGTTATAATGACATTCTTTCTTTAACCCGATTTACAGTGAAATGTGATTTGGAATTTATATATCTTTTGTTAAGATTTAAAGGAGATTTTTCAAAGTAAAGTTTTCCAATTTAATAAAATAAATTGGAATGGAACGGAATTCGATTTGGTAATAATCGAAGTGAATTTCTATGGATGAAGAAAACTAATATATCTGGAATTTAAAAGGCTTTGCCGTTATTCCATTTATATTATTAGTCGGATATGGAAGTTTATATCGATTTGTTTTCGATGAAGATTCCATTGTAAATGGAATGGGATTTTGGGTTGTCGTGAATGGTATCTTTAATGATATTGTTCTTAGACCCAACGGGGTTAATAAAATCAGAAATTAACTAAAGATTAGTTAAGTTGAATGGTTTCCTAGGTATTGATCTGATGTTGGTATCGGCCTTCGAGGTTATTACTTAGGGAATTGTTCACTTGCTAATTTACGGTTAAAGGCTAATGGAATTGAATGTGATTTTTGGTTTATCGTGAACTGTGTTTTAAATGACATTGATTCTTTAACCCCGTTAAAGACAGGATATGATTTCCCAAGTTAAATAATCATTAATAGTGATTTTTGGGAAGATTAAAACCAAGTGGAATTTTAATGAATCTTTAATTAAATTGAAATGATCGAGAATGGAGTATCACCAGTTTTGCTCCAGGCAATAGTTAAATCTTTAATTAGATTTGAACGTGAAATGGTAATTGAATTTACCGATAACACCGTGGTGTTAGATATGAAGTATGACCAATTTTACTTCATGGGATGAATAGGTTGAGGTTGGGAAATTTAACCAATGATTACTTCGGTAAGGTTCGCTAATCCCAACTAGTTTGGATAAACCATAATTTGGTTTGAATTGATATTCAAAAGAAGATTAAAGAATAAATTTAAAGAATTTATCTTTGATAAAATTAATAGGAACCTTTCCCAAAGTATAAGAATATTTGAATAAAAGAATATTCTGAATTGGAATGAGGCGTATGTTGTGTTTGTGTAATACTTGTTTATTATATACGCGAGTTATTCAGAAAGATCGGGTTTATCCCATTCTGAATAATTGTTTCGACGATGTGTCGAGGATGAAGACGGTGGTCGAAGACTGGAGGTCTTCACATCGTTTGGATAATTATTGATGATCCTGATTGGGCTGTACACCCAAGAGGAGGGAATCAGTTGGTGATCGTCCAGACGTACTTAGAGATCGATGGATATGCGAGGTACAAGGTGCCTCCGGTTTCGTTTAGACCCAGAACGGACTTGTAAATGGACTGTGTGTATGACATTGGATATCATTTTGTGTGATTGATGGATATCGATTGCATGGAGTGGTTTGCATGTGTGGCATTCTAAGATGCAAATGATCAAGGCTTTTGTTGAAAAGCAAAGACTTGTGGTTAATTATCAAAGCACCGCCTGTGTGGCATAGCTTTGTGTAGCGTTAATTCGCGAGCCTCACACCCCGGTTGTGAACCAGAAACGGGAGAGGACTTCAGGGAGGACATGTGTTTCCTTCTAGCTAGGGTGGTGTCAGTGACCTCCCAGCCCTGACATTTATAATATTTTCACCAGTGTGGTTGTTGGATTGCAAGGCGCCTCGGATATATCGGTGACTATGTGGAGCCGATGGAGTCATAGGACTCATTTACGCCCCAAAGGGCGGGGAAACGCAGCGTTCAGGTATTATAATCCATGTCAGGTGTACCGTCCCTGACGATCCAAGGCTTGCCTGAGGCTCGGGCTAGATAGTTTCGCATTTGGTGAGGACGATCCCTTGCCTCGGTTCATAGATGGAAATCCAACTTCCGATAAGTGACATTTGTGGTTTTGATTGTAGAGCCTAGTATTGGCAACATGATATATGGTACCCATGCCATCTAGGATTGATGCATTTATATTTGAAGTTATTTTATACACTATGTAGTATCAAATGATTTGTTTTAAACGTACCAAGTATGTTTGGCTATTATAAGGGAAAACCATATCCTCTGGCTTGCGTTGCATTGTGTGACGGGACCGGGTCTTATAATAGCTTCATTTTTCCAAAAAGCATTGCGCTGTTTTGTTATATGCACTGGTATTCTTGGGAGGAAACCTGTTCCTTGTTATACGGCGTGGTCCCTTGATATATTTGATTTAATGTAAAGTTTTAAATAACTATTTTAGTTCTCACACCAGTCATATGACTGACCTGGAGTTTATTGTTTTAACCTAAACTATGGGTGCCCTTATTTTCGACACGGGAAGCTAGTAGTTTTGGTTTTGTAGATTTATATTCACAGGATCCTGGTTTACAGCTGGAATAATATCCGAAAAGCTTTGTATTCGTATATCTCCTTCAGTTGTGTTTTGTATTATTTTCCGCTGCTATGTAATGAATTGTAATCTATGATATTTTATCAAATGTGTAATATTTATTCATACTCTGTATATTCTTGTATTCTGATGGAATTTTTGTAATAAGCAATGAAATGTTCTTCTTTTTGCATTCTGATGTGGCGTTTTCTCAAAACAATCAGGGGTTTTGAACGGTCTTGGTCGGTTTAGCGATCGATTCGGATCGAGCGAAATTCCCAGTAGTTACACGTTTTTATTATGCTTTAATCTATATAAAAATCCATTCTTTCTATATTTAAAAATCTGTTCTTCCTATATTTAAAAATCCGTTCTTTCTATATTTAAAAATCCATTCTTTCTATATTTAAATAAATCAGATTTTTTTCTATCAAATAAAATAAAACAAAACTGATTTAAACACATGTACATAAGAAAACTGTTGTAACAACATATTATAAATTGATTTTCCTTAAATCAAAATCTGAAATAAGAAATATAAAATTAAAGAGGCTCACGTTTTTGATCGGAGGAGGGATAAGCAGGCTCAGTTCGTCGTAGGGGGCGTCTTGGCGTCGGCGCTGCTACAGCAAGGGGGACTTGGCATCGAGGTGGCGGCCTAGGCAGGTGGCAGCGTGGTTCGGTTTTGGGGTCACGGGTTCGAGGGTTGGGGTGCTTGGGAAGGGGTCTTCTGAACGGAGGAGGAGGGGGAGAGAAGAATAGGAAGGGGTAAGGCTATGCGGTGGTACGGCGTCGAAGGGTGGAGGCGTGGTGGAAGTGGGAGAGACGACGGAAATCGTTGAGTGATTTGAAAGAGGGGACGGTGGGTTTAGATTTGGGAACTAGGGTTTAAATGGGGGGGGTTTATATATAATAAATTATTTAATATTATTTAATTCTCCACTATAATTGACTTTCTACTCGAACTCCAAACGAAACCCAATGACTGTCGCCCTTTGCTAATTACCCACATTCCAAACAAAATGGGATATGTTTTGTAACCCAATTCGACCGTTACGATCAGTTTTTATCAAATTTAGAATATAAATCAGTATATATTGAATTTGAACGTTCATTTTAATTTACCAGGGCCACATATTGACTTCAAAAATAAATAAAAAAATCTAGCTTTGTTTTGATGATACGGTCCTAACAAAACTAATTTCGTCGAATTTGAAGACCGTTTGAAAAATGACCATTTTCTGGTCGATCCTTTTCAACTGAAATTGATAAAACACGTTTTCTTTTGCCACGCTCACATATTGCTTTCAAATATTACGAATTTTGGAATCTAGCAATAACTCGACATCCCGGATCCAACAAAAGCGGTTTTGTCGAAAACAGAGGTCGTTTGCAAAATTACCATTTTTAAGGGCCAAAATTCCATAGCGACTATTCTGAGTTTTCAACTGGGCATAACTTTTTATTTCCGCTATGAAATTTCAATTTTTCAGATTCGTTGGAAAGATTTTCTCAAATAGATTCTAATATTTTTGGTTTCGCTAAAATTCGGTTTATTTTGAATCCTTTACATTCATTTGAAATTTGAAATCGAATTTTCGAATACCGCGCCATTTTCAATTCCTTTTATAATTAAAAATAAATATTTATATTCTAACGTCGATTCAAATAAATATATTCATTCTAATTCTATTCAAAATAAATTTATCGTCGTTATTATTTAAAATAATTCATTTAAATATTCAAAATTCATTAAAATTGCCAAAATAAATATTTTAAATTGGTTCTGATTTCCAGGTTATTACAGTTTGATTTAAAACCAAATTGAATTGAAATTTGGGAAAGCCAATTGGAATTAAAATAAGGTAAGTTAAGTGGTAACTGAAATTGAATTAGAATGATATCAAGATAAATTGGATTTGTGAGATTTGAATTTGAAGTGTAAATTGATAATCGAGTTAAGAGTTTGGAATCGAGAATGAAACTCGAGTTTGAAATGGAATCAGGCCCATATAAGGGAAGGATTGGGTTTGAGGATAAAAGCTGATTGGAGTTCGATGGTGATAGAATTGGTATCTGCTGAATTGGCAGCAGATGGAAACGATATATTGATACGCCCGACAAAAAGGTACCAGTTTATATTATATATGGGTTTGAGATTTTTGATGAGCCGAATTGGCAAACCGCTTGGCTGTTTAATTTTCTTTTGGGTTGAAGAAGGCCTAGAGAGGCGAGTTGGAGTTTGAGCTATTGACCAATACAAAGGAGGTACTGGCAAAATTTTTGAAAAGTTAAGGTGTTAGAAAATTTTCAGGATTTTTGAAAATTTTCGCTAGTAGGAATGAATAAATATTTAATTGAAATTAAATTGGTTCAGTTGAAAACTGAAGTTAAGAAGTGAACAAATGAGTTTTAACCAGTCAATAGAGTTTGTTTTCTACCTTGACAATTTCAAGGACGAAATTATTCTAAGGGGGGAAGAACGTAACGACCCGTATTTTTCAACGATATTATATTTAATTTATTTAATTATTTAAATAGTTATTTAGGGAATTTAATCGTTGTTTAATTAAATAATAGTGAATATTTAATTAAATTAAATAATTAAATAACATATTTAATTCTGAAATAATCAGAATTAGCTAAAATGACAATATTGTGTGAACTAGACAATTCAAAATATATGATTCAGTATAGAGTTGAATTATATTAACGAATATATTATATAAAAGACAGTTGATCATATAATTATATAATAATTATAATTGAGCTCGAAATGGCGCTGCAGTTCGTAATTTGGCGATTTGGACTTCAATTAAATATACAGAATCCGTTTTAAATTGGAATTCTGTGAAACAAGAAACGTTCGGAGCTGGTGAAGTATATTTTTCTACTGGAAAAGAAAAATCAGGATTTCGTCGTGTAGATTTTGATTTGTGTCCAAATCAAATTTTCGAAAAATCGCTATGGAGTTCCTTTATAATTTATAACGATTTATTTATATTATAAAAGGATTTTTAATATAAATGGAATATCGATTTAACTTGGATTTGAGAATATTGAGTTATGAATCCAAGTGTGTTTATTTTAAAGTTATATGATGGTGTATGTGAATATATACGATAATATTAATTTATTTGTATTAAAAAATACTTGTTTTTAAATATATTTCTATATTTAAATGGATTTATTTAGAGCTTTAAAAATAGCCAGTTTTGCAAACGACCTCCGTTTTCGACGAAACTAATCTTGTTGGATCCACAATATTAAATTATTGCTAGATTTCAATTTTCGTGATTTTTAGAGTCAACATGTGGCCATATGGATTTTTAATGTGAAAAAAAGTCAGTATTTTGACGGTTAAAAATACGATGTGTGAGCAAACGAAGTCGGAATTGGACGAAACCAGTTTCGTTAGGTCCGTAATTTCGAACTATAGTTGCATGCCCGTTTTCATGATTTTTGGATGTCATATGTGATCATAGGATTATTTTAACAGTAAATACAAACAACGAATGGTTAAAATGGAATAAAATAATCAATATAAAAATTATTAAAAGTATCCTATTTAATCCTAACATCCTAACCCTAAATCAGATTTATTCACCGTGGTCAAAACACAAGCCGCCACTATTCTCTCTTCATAGAAACACAAATCGCAAGTTACAAAATCGAAAACAATAGAATAAATTCCTATAAATCATCTTATATATATATGGATTCGTGAGGAGGAGCTCTTCATCTCCATACCAGTTTCGGCAAGTTCGACTTTAGTTTAAAGTTGCTAAAAAATACAAAAAAATGGCGTGAGCCTAGGGCTGGGAAATTCTGGCGCAAGGAATGGTTTTAGCTTGATTCGAGTTTAGATTCGTGATTAGGATGTTAAGGGGTTTTGATTATGGTATTTGGGGGAGATTCCAAAAGTAATCTTGTCGCACAAAATTCCCTGTTGCAAGCGTGAAGGCATGTTGAACGCGATGCCATGGATGATGTCGAAGTGGTGTTCAGTGATAGGAGTAGATAGAGGTTTAGAAGATAAGGAGAATGGAAGTAGTTTGAGGATTTTCGGTGATGAATTGGGAAGGAGAATGGAGTGTGTATTTTCGAAAATGGCCATTTTGATTCCCTGGAGCTCGCGTTTGTTCTGAGGAGGAAGAAAGAGTTGAGGGTGGTCGGGTTCTAGTTTTGATCGGGCCGAGAATGTGGGAAAGGCCCATTCAATAAGTAAATGTTTAGTCTAGTTAGATTTCACTAATGTATTAACTTAACTTTATCATATATAGTCCATACTTAGTCAGAATCACGAACGGTCAGATCCGTTGGGGTCGTATGGACGGGAGTAACACCACGGAACTGACTGGGAGTGAATTGGAGCTCATTACAAATTAGAGCGAAATAAATTGCCTAGTCCGAATCGACGATCGATTATCGTTATTCAACGATAACCGACCAATGTGAGTACAACTCACTAACTCTGTAAATTATACTTCTATAACGTATTTTTAGAACTGATAGATGATGGTTGACTTTTTGTGTTGACTGTTTGGTTGAACTGCTAAGTGATTGGTTGAAATTATAGATAACGATAGTTATATATATATCGTTAATCAAATATTGATTCTGTTTATCAGAATATTTCATATTGAAATGAAATTTGATGTGAATTATATTGTGTAACATCTGTGGATGCAAGGAAACAGGTCGGAGGAATCCAACTGGATTCCTCAATATTTATTTTACCATTTTTCATATATTGTGTTATATGATGTGATATGAAATCTGTGTTGATTTTGTATGTTTGAATGATACCGATCATTGTTATATCGTACGTTAAATAGCATGAGGAATACTGGAATGTTAAAAAGGAAATTTTCAATGTTATATTGAAAAAGAAATATTTATAAAATCAAAAGATTTTATAAAAGGAAATATTTATTTATTAAATAAATAGAATTGAAAAGGATATATTTATGTAGAAAATAAATAGAGTTATAAAAGGGAATTTTAAATGAGATTTAAGTGTTAGAAATAAAAAGGAGATTTCGTATGAATAATTCTATAAATAGAAGTATAAATAGAATTTGGGAATGGGATACTATTTTGAAATACAAAGTCAAACCTAATAGAGTTAATCAAATAGAGTTAATCGATTAGAGTTAATCGAGTTAGAGTTAATCGATCAGAGTTAATCGAGTTAGAGTTAATCGAGTGTAGTTAATCGATTAGAGTTTATCAAATTAGAATTAATCGAATTAGAGTTAATCGAATATAGTTTATTCGAATAGAGTTAAAGGAGTTAATCAAATATAGTTTATTCGAATAGAGTTAAAGGAGTTAATCGAATATAATTTATTCAAATAGAGTGAAAGGAGTTAATCGAATATTAGTTATTCGAAAAGGAGTTATCGAATATAGTTTATTCGAAAAGGAGTTAATCGAATATTAGTTATTTGAAAAGGAGTTATCAAATATAGTTTATTCAAAAGGAGTTAATCGAATATTAGTTATTCGAAAAGGAGTTATTGAATATTAGTTATTCGAAAAGGAGTTATCGAATAGAGATTATTCGAGTGAGAGTTATACGTTGTTTCGATTATATCGAATTCGGGAAAGTACTATTCACTTTCCATTTTTAATCAAGATTTATTTATTTATTAATAAATTAGTTGTTTGTTTATTTATCCAAATTAATAAATAAAAGTTATAGTGAAGTTATTATATTTCAAAAGCATGAGATTTTAACACTATTGTTAAAATCAAATGATTTTTGTAAAAGAAGTAGATTCGTAAATATAATCGGAGAGTTATGTAAGGAAATTTGTTAAAGATGTAAAAGGTGAACTTTGTCTATTTCGAAGTTAGAAATGTTGTTCAGTTAAGGTCTAAGAGGTAGTTATACCCCAACTTGATTGGCTTCGTTTTTAACTAAGGATTGGTTAAGGTTCGATAGTGAAGGTTGGTTAAGTGAAATTAGTTAATCAGTGTAATGTTTTGAGTTGGCATAACGATGTTTTATTTAAACATCTATTTAAATCCAATTGTAGTAGTTTTGGAAATGTTTTCCAAATAAGAATTAGAAATGTTTTCTAATATATAAAATAAGAAATGGAAATGTTTCACAATGTTAATAACGTATATTTTCCAAATTTGGAAAATAAGAAATGTTGAATATATGGAAACAGGGGATGAAAAATGAACTAAAGAGATAAATGTTAATTGATGATTAACTGATATGATTTCCATCTGGAAATAATATCATTGTTTGCACACGTGTTTTTCTTTGATAGTTAGCTCACCGACTATCGTAGTTTTTGACCATTTTTCCGTTTCAATACGGATAGACTGGGATTAGATATATTATCT
Source organism: Allium sativum (assembly GCA_030737875.1). Classification (NCBI taxonomy): domain Eukaryota; kingdom Viridiplantae; phylum Streptophyta; class Magnoliopsida; order Asparagales; family Amaryllidaceae; genus Allium; species Allium sativum. Next base: position 286,640,694 of record CM060921.1, read on the forward strand.
GAAAACCACTCTGTATGGCATTAGCATTGCGAATCAAATATGATGAAGATAATTAAAGACGGAGTTTGTGCAAGGATCATTCTGTCAAATCCTAGGTAGAAATTTCCTAAGATGGATTTACAGAATAGTGCCTTCGGTTTGTCCAGTCCCAGGTTAACCTGTATGGAAGTGTGACAGAGTATATTTGATGGATCACATAAGTTGATCTCTTCAAACGTATGTACGTCTGGTGGAGGAGGAATTTGTTTCTCTTAGCTATATACCCGTTGTATTTTTTGGTAAATCAATTTGTGGTTTGGCGGGTATGACGATGTAACATTTAAAGTGAATAAATGTGTGATCTATCAGAGATAAGCATGGCCTCTAGCCTCACAACTGGGAAATGACAAAAATCGGGCAGGCAGCATGGCTAAGTGGATTGCTTCCAATTAGGGTGTATTGTCAGCTGATCTAAAGTTTTCATTTACTTTTTTAATCTATTGATGTTGTCCCTTTCGGGAAACGGTTGCTGATGCCTACCGTTGGTGATATATATTCGATACACTTAAGCAAAATGAGTGGTCGGTCATGCGTGGCTGGGTTGCAAGATGTTCTTGTTGAACCCAGTGTATTCCTCTCTAGAGGTACACTATCGGAAGGTGGTTCCATACCTTGTCATAGTTGGTAATCCATTATCCAATAAGTGCTCGCGGTTTTGATTGTATACTATGTATGTAGAACGTGAGATGAAAGCTTTTCTGCTAGATGATTATTATATTTTGGTTGATAGACACTATTATAATATCAATGAGTTTTGATATAAAGATTATCATTTCTTTCAAAATGATTTGAAAGTTAAATCAAATTGATTTGGATTCTCATAAGGGAAAAACCCATTCTGTTATGCGACTTGGTCTTATGGGATATCGTTTAATTACTTAAACTGTTTTAAATTGTTTTTCTCACACCAGTCCCATGACTGACCCGGAGTTTATTTTGCATTGTTTTCCCTAAACTCTTGGGTGCCCAAATTTGTACGGTCAGTAAAGTAGTCAGGATTTTACAGATATACTTGGAGAGCTTAGAGCAAGAGACTTCTGGAATATATAGCTATTGTTTATTTTCGCTGTGTTGTACTCTGATAATGTTAGTGTATACATATACTGATTTTATTTGAAAGTTATGTATCTATTATATATTGTTCATTCCGTAGTGAGATTCATGTTTACTTTGATGTTGTATGTCGTTCTTCTTCTATTCTAAGTTTCTATCTTATATATTCTCACCATCTAATTTCTTTCATGGACTATCCAGTGTTTCCGTTGCTTGATGGTCGAATTGGGTCATATGTCGATTACTCAGGATCGCGAAAACCCGGGTCGTTACACTAGGTGTCTTTAATTACATAGCCTTATTTATTTCTACTGGTTATGCTTACCCGCAGGTGTCTTTAATACATAACCCCTAATCTTCCAATCGGTTATGCCTACCTATAGGTGTCTTTAATTACATAACCCTATCACTTATGCAAGTTATGTTTACCCTAAAAGGTGTCTTTAATTTCATAACTTTACTATTTCCACCGATTATGTATACCACTAGGTGTCTTTAATTACATAACCTTAACGGGTTAAGTTTGTTGGCCTATATGTGAATGTTACCCATCCCCTCTTCAGATTTACTTAACCCGCACCTCTACCATGTTTACTTAACCCCCAACTTAAATTTAAGTTCATACAATCCCTATTGATTAACTCAGGTTAAGTAGTCCAATTCTTTACCATGTCCATTTATGGTTTCATAATGGGCCAGACCTCCCACATTAGGCCGACAACATGTGGATGATGGATATGCCGGTCGGGTTCGGGCAGACTTATATCATAGTTGGGCCCAACCTCGTGTCATAGCCCGATTCGTATTTACATACTTAGACCTCCCACATTAGGTTCACCAATAGTGGCTGCTGGATATGCCGGTCAGGTTCGGGCAGACTTCCACCACTAATGCAACCTAACCTCGTGTCATAAGTACAATCATCATTCCTTATTGTAATTACTAGACATTCCATTTTTAATTAATTAATCAATTAATTAATCCTTTCCTTTTATGGATGTCAATACCTATTTTACCCAATAATTTGAATTACATGTCCATAAATGTACATATTCAAATTATGTCATTTTAAACCCTTTTTCCCCCGTTCCTTAACTAGTGCCCTCACAAAATTGGCAACATACCTAGACTAGGCAATAGCCTAGTCATAAACGATAATAGGGAAAATAATGGGAATATAACTAAAATGATCATCTTGGCATAAACATAAACAAGTATGATAATAAGGTGAACATACATACTAGCATGGACATGAAATTGTCATCATAACAAGGTGGACATAAAACTGATGTTCTATGATGTCGCAATATCTAAATTAGCAATTTAGATGTCCAATCGGTTTAGATCTTACATGATAACGTAAGGTGATGATTTAGATCACATAAAATAGATCTAATATGTTAACATAAGGTGACAATTTAGATCACATAAAATAGATCTAACATGTTAACATAAGGTGATAATTTAGATCACATAAAATAGATCTAACATGAATCATAAGGTGACAATTTAGATCACATAAAATAGATCTAACATGAATCATAAGGTGACAATTTAGATCTAACATGTTAACATAAAGTGATAATTTAGATCACATAAAACAGATCTAACATGTTAACATAAGGTGACAATTTAGATGACATAAAATAGATCTAACGTGAATCATAAGGTGACAATTTAGATCGCATAAAATAGATCTAACATGAATCATAAGGTGACAATTTTAGATCACATAGAATAGATCTACACACATCCACATCATAGCATATCATAAATGTTACAAACCAAGTTCCATAATAATAACATAGTAGAACAATCACAATTGAATTGGTTCCATGGAAAAAGATCTATCATGACATATCATAAGATCTAACAATAACATAGATTCAAGGTTTACAACGTATCCAAATCACAGTCTTTCATAATTCACTATTATTTAACTAAACCTAAAAGAAACTAGAACTCACTCTAATTGGATTGCTAAGATGATAGAAAAGAGGTTGGTGCTGAGTCTATGCTTGAATCCCAAAATTCAATATGCTTTGGTTGATAGAAGGAGATGAGAGACCCTAGTTCAGTTCAGACTCCGGCAGAGTTTGGCCGCCATGACTTCTAATGAAGAAATATGTGAAATGGCCATATATTTATAGCTGCAGAACCATCTGGAATCGACTACTACATAAGCCCTAGGGTCAATCAGGTCGCGAATCGCCTCCCACTTTGGGAAAAGGCCCGAATACCCAAAAACAATTCTGGGTGCACTTTACAGGTGCGCCAGTGAAAATTGCCTTGGCGCACTTGGCAAGTGCGCCAGTTATACCCGGTTTTAATTTTCAACTTTTATTATATGTAACTTCTTCATATGTTATCCCTTTTACGCAAACTAGGTGTCTATCCTGACTAGAATTTCGAGATGGGCGTAATCAGTTTCCCTTAATTCTTAATATTAAATTAATTATTCTTTAATGTACCCTCTTTAATGTTGAAAAAATTACGGGGTATTACAATATTCCTCAAGTTTATTTTCCCAAGCTTATTTAATTTCTTCCTCGACAAGTTGTCATTCCTCTTTCCTTTTAGGCAAATCAGTTGCATCCATCCAAGCTACTACATTCCTTCCTTTACAAGCCACCTTATTCCTTCCCTTTCAAGCAATTTCTTATGACAAATATATGCATAAGCGGAGATAATAAATTAGCATATTTACATTTGTGACAAAAACATTCTTTTCTTTTTACTTTATAACCCAATATATGCACTTATGATTTTGTTAAACTTCTCTGTGTGATGCTTGATAACAAATCGACACATTTATTATTATTACTATAAATACTAAAACACGTTAAACATACAAAAAAAATACTACATAACCTTGGTCAGAGGTATGGTACTTTACCCTATCCAATTTTTTTTATAAAGCCAAGGTAGCTTCATTTTAAAATTTCTAGGACGATTTTGATTATCTTAAGTGAAATTTTATTTAGGTACTTAACTAGGGTCTGATACCAACTTGTAACTACCCAGAATTTTTAGACTAGCCGAAATTATTGAAAACTTGTTCGTTCAAAACAAATAATGACAACTACTCTTTTATTTGATAAATATTTAAAATGATACGAAATGAATTAAAAAAACAATTTTAATAAATAGCACTTATCATAATATTCATCTAATTCATAGGATGTGCTTAGATATGAATTAAACACAATAATATAAATCTATTGTTATGTAGTTCTGACGAGATGGACATATAATCATTCCTGCACACACGATAAATACGTCAATATGACTTAAATTATAAACATGAATGATGCACCAATACAAGATGAAATATCAAATAATAAACGCAAATATAATTTATTATTATAGCAGCTACATCACTACCACTTGTGACTGCCTATGTACCTTTATCTAATTGGGTGAGCAATTAGATACATGATCAAGCCAATGTAGTTTTTCTTTACTCAAAACATTTAAAATCAATATTTATTTCCAAAATACTCTTTATATCATGTAAGGATAAAACACTTTGTAAAACTCATTTGAAAGACTTTTATATACCTCTTGTAGAACTTTTCTTTAAAAAGATAAACATCTTCTATTCTAAATTATAATCAACTTTGTTATGCAAAAACTCCTTCACAAACAATCTCAAACCACATTTATACCTCTCTAATATATGTATGGAAAGATCTTCAAAGATTGAAGGGAAATAGTTAAGCGCTAATTATACCTCATTAAATCCTTCAAACTAAAAAGACAGCATTCTAGAAAATGCAATAGAAAGTTCTAATACATTATAAACCACAAATTCAGGTTTAGCATTAGGAAAAAAAATTGCAAATTCCAAAAGTGTTGTTAATGACAAAAATCCATGTTTTTTTGGTCAATTTTCCATCGTATGTTTGACTCGATTTATTCATAACAAATATAGATAATAACTCCGAACTTTTTTGTAATAAGTAATTTTCTTAGTATACTTAATCACCATGAAAAGAAATACTTAAAAATATTGCATTACATAATCATAAAAATTTGTCAAAATAAGGCATTTCGATAATGCATTTATAGCGATTTTTGCTAGAAAACCACACGTATTCTATGTTTGTGCCCTACTAATACTTTTGTTCTTGATTTCAAGACTGTGTAAAAGTCATAATAAGTCATAAAAGTCCTCAATCATTATTCGTATATGTTGCTTACTAGCCAAAGCAAAGATAGCAGAATATTGTATGACGAAGTCATGTGCAACACTAAATTTAAACACAAGCATAAGCAAATAGTAATTATTTAGATGATGAGTATACTCAAACATTTCATTTTAACTTAATGCAAAAGGCTCGTAGAACATAAACATAGTTCATATAATCACCCCAAAGCAAGAAAATGTCTTTCTTGAATCATCGCAAAACTCACATCAACCTACATTGCTTTTGGGTTTGACATGTGTTGATCCACTTTCACTTTGATTTAACATAACGAATTTGATAGTTTTTTATGACATTATGAGGAGGCTTTAGGCCAAATTTGAGAAGATTTGAAGTGCTAGATATTTAGATATGAATTTTGAAAATAAAACAGCGATTTCTGTGCTTAGAGAACAGAACCAGCAAATCACTTTGCTTTCAATAATTTTTCACCATATCTATTCTATGAATTAACAAAAGTGGTAAACATAAAATTTGTTCACTATTGAAATATCTTTATAGGGGAAAAGATGATGCAATTTGGCTAACTATATTAAAAGTTATGGCCTTTGAAAGAGAATCAATCATTTCTGGTTTAAAGAACAAAATAAAATAATTCCACTCAATTTTCACTGATTTTCGTATAAATTACACTTTGATTTAGGAAAAATGACTAAAAGAAATTTTGTTTGGTTTTGAATCAGATTTCAAATAAAAAAGAATCAACTGATTTGGAGTCAAAAGTTACGGCTTAAAAACTGAAGATAAGAATTTCTGTAAATTAAAAAGATATGCCAGAAAATAGTTCCATTTTCAAGTGACTTTCGAGAATTCTTCTATATGAATCTTGCAAACTAATCTAAATAAAAGTTATTCTATTTTGAGATTGCTTTCCAACAAAAAAAGAATCATAAAACGTGAATAAGTAGTTTAAGAGTTATAGCCTAATTAAGAAGGAGGATTTTTTTGTATATAAGAAGTTGGCTTCCTCTTTTTGCGAATGAACTCCATATATATAGGTGAAACAAAGCTTCTTTGAGAAGCCACTAAGAATAGGCTTCGGAGATAATCCACTTATACTTAGGCTTCTAAACAAGTCATTAAGTTTCGACTTCTAAGAGAAGCCACAAAACTCTTATCTTTCTTCCTTCTTAAGACTGTTGTCCTTCATCTTCCATGCATACCTTAGGATGATGACACATACCCTTTAGTTGTCCTTTAAGGTGTGCTAAAAGTTTACACCTGAGTGGCATGTATGTCACAATTTCATTCCATCTTAAAACACATGTCTCCATCCTTCTCATGTCATTTGTCTCTTTCTTCTTTAATAATTTACATACTTAAATTAGTTGATCCGTTCTTATACTATAGGAGATTGTTGATAGAATGGTTTCAGTCACATTTTGGATATTACTTCTAACTACTTATTTTTATAAACAAAATTCAACAACAAATTTTTTCATCCTCAGGGTCGTAAAACCATTTTTATACATTAAATCCAAGATTTAGATATTTAAATAATCTATATATATTTACTATTCATAACTTTGGTCTGTTACAAATGGTAACTATCAAATCAATTAATGCAGAGGAACTCTCCATACCATATCAAATAATATGTTGTCAATTAAAAATCCGTGGTCAAAGTTCAAAATTGGTGAAACCCTAAGAGTCGATTTAGTCACTTCCAATTTGAATACAAATCAATGAAATTGGTGTATGGTTTTGTAGAGTACGTCGCATGGAATCAATTGGTTGTGGTGGTTTGTTCAGAAAGTGGACAAGGTACTAGAATTAGTCGATTAGGGTTTGAAAACCCCCAAGTTTGGCATGGTGGAGAGAATGTTCCAGGCATGCAAACCAGGGATGGTAGTTAGCTACTGTTAGCACTCAGCGAGACAACTGGATGAGGGTGGTTGGAGGTTGTAAAGCACAGTAAGCCAGTAGCAATTTACGATCAAAGATGGCAGTCAATGCGTGAATTGGGTTCGATTGTGTCTTTATTAACAAGAAGTTTTTGGTGACTGATGAAGTGTCATCAAGTAATTGATCCGTGTTATTTTGTTATCTAATTTCAAATTTAAAATTTAAAATTTTCAATATTAATAACTTGCATATGAACTTTGATTGATGTGTGATTTCTTCCATTGAGCTCGTATCAATATTCCTGACAATATGAAACTAATTTGGTTGAGATTGAAGACTATCCGTTCGAATGGATTTCAGTTGGGCTAAAATCAAAGTCAAGGGTTTAAACCCACTCACGAATTACTATGCTTTCTTTCACAAGTTAAATTAAATTTATAATATGATATAGTTTTCTTAACTATCACATGAAAATTTGAGTTGACATTGAATTAAGTAAAACTGTTAGTTTAACACCTGATATGTGATAATAGATATAGATGCAATATTTTATTTTGATTGACTGCAAGAAATTTAAATATGCATTGAAGTTGAATACGAATGGATTGAGTTTAAAATTGACATTTAATTTAGCATTGAATTGAATCAACATTTAAGTCGACACTGATATTTTATTGCTCGTTAAGCACCGATATTTGGTACCAATGACTATTGTAATACATTGAGATGTTGATTGCATGTGCATGCTTATTATATAATATGATGACTGATTAGGTGTTTATTTCTGATGGTTAATGACTATAATGTATCTTGATTGTCACTTGTATACCATTGAAATTATGTAAATTGTTATGTCTATCATTTGAACATTGAATGTTTGAATTACGAAATGAATTGAAATGGCATATACCTTTGATATTTGATATAGGTAGAAATGATATGTACCTATGATATTTAATATGATTTAAAATGATATATACTCATGTAATTGAAGCTTAAATGAAATGATTACCTGGCTATAGAATAAACATTAGATTTGGGTAAATGAAATGGTTTCAAAAATTTTAAATTTGAATCTGTTTTGTGTGGTTTTATAAGGATCTGATTTGAATTTATGGATTTAAATCTTGGAATTTAAAATATGATTAACTCGAACTTATAGAAATTGAATTGTTTTAAGTGCTAACAGATTTAAATTTGGGATTTGAAACTAATAAAAGCAATTAATATTGGAATTTAATTTTTAAAACAAATTGATGTAGCCTGTTTAAAATTGGAAAGATTGGAACTGATTAAAGTTAAGTTAGCTTTCGATTGTAAACCAAAATTTGAATCGATCATAAATTGAAGCTCTAAATTTGGAGTTTGGCTTAAATTAGAATATTAGATTATGATACTGATTAAAGTGAAATTTTTAGAATTTCATATTAGGTTCAAATAGTTTAAAAGAAAATAAACTATTTTGAATTAATATGATTGTTTTCCAAATTATTTCATTAAAAACCGTTTTCAAGTTAATACTATTTTAATTCAAACAAATTCCTATGAAATCTATTTTCCATCAAAATTATTCATATCAAACTATTTTCTATTTAAATTGCTTTCAGTTGAAACCACCTTTTAATTTAACTATTTCCGTTGAAATCATTTCTAAATTTAACTATTTTTATATTCAAAACTTTTTTAATCCAAACTATTTGGAACCCAAGTTGTTTGAACTTGGAATTATTTTAAATGTAAAGGATTACATTTGAATTATGATATTAGCGATATGGAAAAATGAAATTGAAATTAAACCTAATATTTAACTGAATTGTGATATAAAAAATTTCTTTACTGAAATATAAGATGACCACGACGTATAAAATGATGCTTTAGTTGTAAAAGAGACCAGGTCTTGATATTGGCATACTTCTATTAATATTGAGACCACTTTAACAAACATATATATAGAGGATGTTCCAGAACAAAGTGGTAAAATTTGTGAATGTTTGTTGGATTTAAAGAAAGGGAACAATGATGGTGAGCCTTTACACTTGGGTCAAGATTGACTAAATCATGAGTATGCCGAGCCTATAAGCCCAACTATTTTTAATGGACAAACTTCTAGGCATTACTATTTTGATTTCGACTTAACTAGTGCACTTTGATTTGATTTTGGGAGTGTTGTTTGCGGTCTTCTTTTAGGGGTTATGACCAGCTAAGTTGATGCAAATTATTAGAATACTATCTTGGGCATTGCCTCACATGCCTTGTCATACTTTATCCCTGTATAAGGCCACTACGATTTTGATTTGCACTATACCTATAGGGAACCCATTGACGGCTTCTAGTGTACAGTTATGTTACGGTACCTACTGTAGGATCTAAATTAACCCTAGAGGAGGGTGAATAGGGTTTATCGCAGATTTTCGCAGAGTAATTTAATAATAATAGCACAAATAATAATCAGAATAAATACAGAAAATAAATAACACATAGATATACCCAGCTTCAGCAAAACCTACCTACTGCTGCATTCTCCAAGGTTTCTACTAGGAGTTAAAACAATCTCTATGCTTACAATCCCCTGTAAACTCGCGACACTCGCTCCCAACTGTTCTTAACCCTACGCTCAAAACCCTACACTGGTTTCTATCCCCGAAACCAGATTTCCCCGAATTACAAATCCCATAATTCGTCTCTCTAGTTTTATAGACAAACTAGAAAACTATAAACCCGTTTACAAATTGAAAAGAAAGACAAACAATTAAAAAACACTTGGAAATTTAAAACACAATTTTATAAAAATAAACTCCTTTAAGTCCTTTGTAACTTGGCCGGCCATCTTCTATTTGCTCCACCCATTTTATTTTAGCCCGATCACTAGAAAAATGGTGGCTTCAAATCTAGGGTTTTATTCTGAAATTTAAGTAGCGATGGAGATCTAGGGTTTTCAATCTCCTTATATTAGAAGCCGACACTCTCTCTTCTTTGATGCTCTGAATCTCCAGTAGCTATCTTCGTTGCTTTATGCTTTTATTCGATCCAAGTGATTTTCTGGTATGATTTTAAATTTGAGTTTTCTTGTTTCAATTGTTCTTGAACTTAGATGAATTTGATGCCTATGATGAATGGTGTATTTATAGGATTAAAAATCCTAATTTTGTGCTCTGATTTTGTATTAAACTTGGTCGTGATATATGAGTAAATTTTGGTCTTGTTTTCATCTGAAATTCTAGAGATTTCTTTGATTTAAAACTTGAATTTTGCGTATATAAAATTTTGGCTCCTTAAATCCACGACTTGAATTTTTGGAGTTTGAATTTTTTAAACACTCTCGAATTTGCGTGTTGGTCATAAAAAAATTCCTTGTACATATTTTTGTGGACTTGTTTAAACCATGTTCTCCTTGCCTTGATAAATCTGGACTTGATTATTATCTTGAAAAACAGATTTCTCCTTTTAAAAAAAGAAATCTCTCAACTTTGAAGTCTTCATAACTTCTGAAATTTGATTGATCATTACAAACTTGATTTTGAACCTTCCTTATTTACTATTTTTTCTGCTCCATAAAACTGATATGAACAGATGCTTTATACTTGATCATGCCTTGTGTACACTCGACTTGTTAGTATCTTTATATTACTTGCTTGGATATGAAATCAAACTTCTTTATCCTTATGAACATTCAAACTGAGCATAACCATTTTATGTTGACTCTTGCTCGACCATTTTTGGTCGTAGCACTTGCACTTATGTAGACTTTGAACACACTCCTTCCTGTATTCTTATTATACTACCATATTGTTGTTGTGTATCCTGTCCATTTGTTTGTAGCTGTGCTAGACCAGACAATATATACTACTTCATTTTTGTTGAATCTTCATTTGTGTATATTGGCATCACCATATTACTTATGCTCATCCACCTTGCTACACTTGCACACTTGGTCGCACCATCATCACTTGCTGTGTTGATGAACTATTGTACCATAAGTGAATGTGCACACTGCTACTGTATTGACCTTTGTGTACAGACTACTTTGCATTGGCCATCTTGTTCACTGAAATGCATTGAGCATTCTACATGTTGCATTGATGTCCACAGCTATTTGGCATCACCATGCTATATGTGTACATACTTTATTTTGTTGCATCACTTTTTTGCCATGCTCTATAAAAAAATGATTCTTAGTTGCACTAATCTGACCAGTTTTCCTATGCTGCTCACTTGTTCATCACACTGGCTTTAATTTGAGTTTCATGATCGTGCCTTCGCTTGTATTTGTATTGGTGTACATGCTTGACCAATTTTATGTTGTTGCACCACCTGAATAAAAATTGCTACAACATGTTGTGATCATGTGAAAGCTGCTGAGCTAATTTGTCCACTTGAACACTGTGCTTTATGATATAAGTTGCACACATCATGCACTTGTATGTTGTCTTGCCATACATGCCCCACTGCTATGTCTTGCTCCATTCTGTAGTATAGTACATGTGACACATATACACATCCATGTATATGCTCCTTGTATACATGACTTGTGCATGTATATGCTGATCCATTGAGCCTTGAACTCATTTACTTTTTGACTATGTTGCTCCTTGATTTTGTGCACTGCATTTGTTATCACTTGATATTTGCACTTGAAATTTTTGGTTCTTGCTCCATTGCTTTACTTGCATTACTGTGTCATCCATTGTTCCATTCTTGTTTGCATTTGCATCGTTGTACTCTTGTACATAATCTGCTGTCTCAACTGATTTTTGCAGTCCTTCTTGTTGCCTTGTGCTCGACCATTTTCTTTTGCACCATGCTTGTTTAATGATCATGCATACAGTCTTGAGCTCGACCATTATCAAGTATATGTTGAGTTGTTTTTCACTTTGGCTTGATTATGAACTGTGCACTGAGTCGAGATGGTCCATGTGGCTACTCCTCAGTTGCTCGCTGATTGGCGAGGCAGTGCACACGTGTATATTTATACACGTGTGTACATGCAGCCATAACAATTTTTCCTGTCACTGCATATCAGACCAAGTCTAGAAAAATGATGAGAAACACACCGTAATTCTGAGGCAAATAAAATTTAAAAATAAATTTTTATTTATTTGTTTATAATTTTATTTTTGTTCCAGTTTACTACGTGTGTGGTTTTGTGATAGGTATTGAGATGACTGGACTGGATTGGAGAGCAGTGAAGACAGTAGATTGAAGATTGAAGATAATGATGTTTATATGTGTCAGTATATATGAGTGAACTATATAGAAATGTAAACGACTGTTGAGTGAACTGTAGTGAGTGTAGTGTATATGAAGATGTATTGAGTGATGAATGAACTGTAGTGAGGAGCTGTGAGAGACTTATACTGATATAAACAAATTTGATTGAAACAAAATATTATTTTATTGTTGTCAAACAAACTTGTCTATCGTATTTAGTTTATTTACAAGTACAGTCTCATGTGAATTGAATAAACAGTGGATTTATAAATAGTTTTACAGTTTGAATGTTTGAAATATAATATTTAATTTAAATAAAATACTATATGAATCTATGAATGTCTGTATAGTCGTATTCTATATAAATATAAATATAAATATTATATTCGTGTCTGTGATGTATATATAGAACGGTACAATAGCAAACACATTTCAAAATAATATTTATTTGGTTGTTATCATCAAACAAAAATCATATAATTGTGTATACAACTACGTCATATACAACAATCTTCCCCTTTTAATGATGACAAACAAATAAAAGATTTTGAACACAATACATGTGTTTGACAGTGAATATTGAACTCCCCCTATTTATTAGCTCCCCCTAAAACTGTACTCCCCTTATATATGTGGAAAATATGAATGATGAAATCCAATTGACCATTCTCCTCCAGATATTTAATTTCCAATCTTAAAATATTTTTGAATTAAATAGTCGTCAATCAAAATCTTGATCATTCTCCCCCTTTTGTTATCATCAAAAGGATAATAGAGATCGAAATAGTCACAAATTTTGACCATAAATGTAAATTCAAATTCAGTGAGAGAATATATATCGCAAATCCCATTTAATCAAACAAAAATCATAATAATCTTTAAATTAGAAGCAAATTTCACTTTCAGAATGAATGGATTTACGATGGATTTTATAGAATGTGGAGAGTTCAATAAAAATTGAATATTTGAATATGAATTTTAAAGATTTTAAATATGCTCAAAAATGTGTTAAACACTTGCAAACCACGCATAGCACAAAGTTCTTTTAAATGGGGTTTGCAGTAACTTAACTTTATCCTGTCTAATAAGTTCCATCCATGCACAACCCAAAGGTCTTTTAAGTCAGAATGGAAGCACAAAGAGAATAAGGTAATTCACCCACGGATAACCACGAGGACTTTTAAATGGGAGTGAATACCAAGGATAAATTATTTATTTATTTTTCATTTTATTTTTTATTTTTTATTTTTTTTATTTTCAGGAATAATTAGAACTCCCCAAACTAAATAAAACAATGATGAATGACAGAAATATGGAAGATGTAGAAGATGGTCATGAAATAAGCTCTAATTCAAAAACATTATAAAATCTGTCGAATCATCATGAGATTTAAAATAACATCTCCTCTAGTTATGAATTATACCATAGTCATAACTCATCACAACTTCATTAATCCTTTTAATAAATTTGATGAGTTTCAAAACGGTTCAAATTTGTCAATAATTTCAATTTTTGATTAAATAATTAAAAATAATTTTAAAATTGAAAATTGAAAATTTCAAGAGGAGTTTTTGAAAATATCAATGCAAGTTGAAAGTCATTTTCAAAATCAATCAGTAGAATGTGAAATTATCTAATATTTCAAAAGCTGATTGCTTTAAGACAATTTTAAAACACTTGTATATGAAATTCGAATTGCTTATGAAATTTAAAGAAATCCAGTCGCTGTTTTTCCAAACCATCATCCAATCACCAAGGTATTCAAACGAATCGGATCAATTTCCTTATCAGAGCAGCACAAGATCATTTTCAAAGAAAGAATCACAAGTGAATTTTCAGAGAATTTTTTAAACAAGAACAAGAAATTGTCAACGATCAAATCTGAAGATAATTATTTGAAATCACTTGAGAAAAAGTCAAATTTTTATAATCCAATAAATTTAACAATCAATAACAAATGACTTCAAATCAAGCTAAGTAAAAAAATGAAATTTTCAAAATTAATCAATCATGGCTTTCAAGTAGTCCGCTGTATTGAGTTTAGTTTTTCAATAATTTCAAAAATGAATAATAAGAAACTCAAAACAAAAAAACTGTGTGAAATTTCATTAGTCATTCAAGAACATCACAAATTTTAAAAATTCTGATTAATAGTGTTCAAAAAAATGCTCAAAATATTACTTCCCAGTCAATATAAATCAACATAAAAATAAAGGAAATAAAAACAAAAAGGGAAATAAAATAAAAAGGAAATAAAAATACGAGTTTAGAGATCATACCTGACTTACCATAATCGATGTGAACATTTGAATGTCCAACTCAGAAATCTATGGCTAAGGAACTTCAAACAACTCAATACAATGGAACAATTTGAATTTTTATCTCTTAAACACAATTGTTCCCTAGCCTATCCTTTGTACCTAAATGTTTATAGGATCGAGTGGTCTAACAAAAATTGTTTTACCACTCTTATCTTCGTTTACACGTCTTGGTACCCAAACCCGTTTATATAACAATCCATTACTATCCACTAGCATAACCTTTGGAACCCAAATTCATTTAGATTTATTCAAATTCATTTTGTTACTTTTTGGAATCCAAATTCGTTTAATTGAATTGTTTCTAAACGAGTTTTCATATCGTTCATGATTTAAAAACCCTTTGAAATTATTAGAGTTCAAAATTTCAATTTGATCAATTTCAAAGCCATTTAAAGGATTTTTAAAATCATTACGATTTTGTTTTTCAACTGGATCAAATCCAAAACCAAGACCCTTTTTATTCTGAACAAAAAATTGATTTTTTAACAACATATTCAACGATTTCTCTCCTTTAGAAAATTTAGTCAAAGCTGACTCAAGTCGTTGAATTTTAAATTTAAAATCGTTATTTTCTTTCATTAAATTTGAACAACGATTAATAGCGATTTTCTTCTTTTCAGCATCAGTTTGTTTTAAAATCGAATTTCGTTTTCAAGTGCTTTGATTTTAGCATTGGACTTAGAAATTTCAATTTCAAATTGTTTTCTCTTTTCAAAATCAAGTTTTTCGGGTTCTTTAAGCTTTTCGATTTCCTTTTCAAAATCACGATTTTCGTTCTTCAAATTCACGTTTTCACTTATAAGTAACCCAAAATTAGTTTTGAATTTCAAAGAATCATTGCTCAAAAATTGACATTTTTCGCATTCTGAAAACGGTGAATTCTTAACTTTTTCAAGTTTTGTTTCTAAACTATTATTTTCTTGAACTACTTTTGACCTATCAGATTTTAATTTCTTAACTTTTAGTTCAAGAGAACCAATGGTTTTTGTGAGATCGTGACACATTAAAATTAATTTTTTGTAAGTAAAATTCGATACCTCGCTTGAATCCTCCTCACTACTTTTTGAATCAGATCATGCCATAAGACACAAATTAGCTTCCTCTTCATCACTTTCAGAAACTTCTTCTCCTTCATCGTCATCCTATGTAGCAGCAAAAGCCTTCTTCTTTCTTCTGAACTTCTTCTTCTTTTCATTTTTAAGCTATGCGCAATTTGGTTTAATATGTCCGGGTTTCTTGCAATTGTAGCAAAACACTTCATCGTCTGAACTTTCTGAGCCGGACTTGTCAGTTTTTGAATTCTTCTTTTCTGGTTTGTAATTTCCTTTGGCCCACTTTCTCAAAACCATGGCTAGATCTTCAGTGGGATCTTCATCATTACTTTCAATAGTATTAATTAGAGCGATCGTCTTTTTCTTTGATTCAGAATTCTTTCGTTCTTCTCTTGCTCTTAGCTCCATCTCGTACGTAATCAGATTTCCAATCAACTCTTCCATGCTTACTTTATTCAGATCTTTTGATTCTTGAATCGTCGTCACCTTAGCTTCAAAATTCATTGGTAATACCCTCAATATTTTTCTAATGAATTCCACTTCGGTATAAGTTTTGCCAAGAGCTTTTGCATTGTCGACTATGAGAAGCGTCCATACATCTCTTTTATATCTTCGTCCTTTTGCATACAGAAGTTTTCATATTCGTTGTTGGGTAGACCGACACGAGATTCCTTAACTTGAGATGGACCTTCGTGTGTGACCTCTAACGTATGCCATATTTCCTGTGCAGTTTCACAATGAGAAATTCGATTAAATTCTGTTTTATTAAGAGCACAGATTAAGGAATTCAACGCTTTGGCATTAGTTAAAAATGATTTTTTATCATTAGCATCCCACCTGTTTTTTGTTTTCGGAACTTCAATACCATTAACAATAACAGTGGGAGTCCTATAACCCGTTTCGATAATATCCCACACAACACAATCGACTGAACTCAAATAAATTTTCATCCTAGCTTTCCAATAAGCATAATCAGTTCCATTAAACATTGGTGGCCTAGCTATGGACTGACCCTCATAAAAAGCGTTATTAGACAGATTCATGACTCTAGAGTTAAAATAAAATAAAAAATACCCACTCCGATACCACTTGTAGGATCTAAATTAACCCTAGAGGGGGGTGAATAGGGTTTATCGCAGATTTTTGTAGAGTAATTTAATATTAACAGCACAGATAATAATCAAAATAAATGCGGAAAATAAATAACACATAGATATACCCAGCTTCGGCAAAACCCTGCCTACTGCTGCATTCCCCAAGGTTTCTACTAGGAGTTAAAACAATCTCTACGATTACAACCCCCGTAAACTCGCGACACTAGATCCAAACTGTTCTTAACCCTACGCTCAAAACCCTGCACTGGTATCTATCCCCAAAACCAGATTTCCCCGAACTACAAATCCCATGATTCGTCTCTCTAGTTTTATAGGCACTAAAAACTATAAACCCGTTTACAAATTGAAAAGAAAGACAAACAATTAAAAAAACACTTGGAAATTTAAAACCCTAGTTTATAAAAATAAACTCCTTTAAGTCCTTTGTAACTTGGCCGACCATCTTCTATTTGCTCCACCCATTTTATTTTAGCCCGATCACTGGAAAAATGGTGGCTTCAAATCTAGGGTTTTCTTCTGAAATTTAAGTATAGATGGTGATCTCGGGTTTGCAATCTCCTTATATTAGAAGCCAACGCTCTCTCTTCTTCGATGCTCTGAATCTCCGGTAGTTATCTTCGTTGCTTTATGCTTTTATTCGATCCAAGTGGTTTCCTGGTATGATTTTAAATTCGAGTTTTCTTGTTTCAATTGTGCTTGAACTTGGATGAATTTGATGCCTGTGATGATTGGTGTATTTATAGGATTAAAAATCCTAATTTTGTGCTTTGATTTCGTATTAAACTTGGTCGTGATATATAAGTAAATTTTGGGCTTGTTTCCATCTGAAATTCTGGAGATTTCTTCGTTTTAAAATTTTAATTTTGAGTATATAAAACTTTGGCTCCTTAAATCCATGACATGAATTTTTGGAGTTTGAATTTTTCAAACACTCTGAAATTTACGTGTTGATCATAAAAAAACGCCTTGTATATTTTTTTGTGGACTTGTTAAAACCATGTTCTCCTTGCCTTGATAAATCTGGACTTGATTGTTGTCTTGAAAAACAGATTTCTCCTTTTAAAAAATGAAATCTCTCAGCTTTGAAATCTTCATATCTTCTGGAATTTGACTGATTTTTGCAAACTTGATTTTGAACCTACCTTGTTTACTATGTTTTTCTGCTCCATAAAACTGATATAAACAGATGCTTTATACTTGATCATGCCTTGTGTACACTAGACTTGTTAGTATCTTTATATTACTTGCTTGAATATGAAATCGAACTTCTTTATCCTTATGAACATTCCACCTGAGCATAACCATTTTAAGTTGACTCTTCCTCGACCATTTTTGGTTGTAGCACTTGCACTTATGTACACTTTGAACACGCTTCTTCCTGTATTCTTATTATACTACCATATTGTTGTGTACCCTGTCCACTTGCTTGTAACTGTGCTAGACCAGACAGTATACACAATTTCATTTTTTTTGAATCTTCATTTGTGTGTATAGGCATCACCATAGTACTTAAGCTTATCCACCTTGCTACACTTGCACACTTGGTCGCACCATCATCACTTGCTGTGTTGATGAACTATTGTACCATAAGTGAATGTGCACACTGCTACTGTATTGACCTTTGTGTACAGACTACTTTGCATTGGCCATCTTGTTCACTGAAATGCATTGAGCATTCTACATGTTGCATTGATGTCCACTGCTGTTTGGCTTCACCATGTTATATGTGTACATACTTTATTTGTTGCATCACTGTTTTTCCATGCTCTATAAAAAAATGATTCTTAGTTGCACCAACACACTGATCAGTTTTCCTATGCTGCTCACTTGTTCATCACACTGGCTTTAATTTGAGTTTCATGATTGTGCCTTGACTTGTATTTGTATTGGTATACATGCTTGACCAATTTTATGTTGTTGCATCACCTGAATAAAAATTTCTACACTATGATGTGATCATGTGAAAGATACTAAGCTAATTTGTCCACTTGAACACTGTGCTTTATGATATAAGCTGCACACACCATGCACTTGTATGCTGTCTTGCCACACATGTCCCACTGCTATGCTTTGCTCCATTCTGTAGTACAATATATGTGACACATATAACATCCATGTATATGCTCCTTGTATACATGCCTTGTGCATGTATATGCTGATCCATTAAGCTTTGAACTCATTTACTTTTTGACTATGTTGCTCCTTGATTTTGTGCACTGCATGTGTTATCACTTGATATATGCACTTGAAATTTTGGGTTCTTGCTCCATTGATTTACTTGCATTACTGTGTCATCCATTGTCCATTCTTGTTTGCATTTGCATGGCTATACTCTTTTATATGATCTGTGGTCTCAACTGATTTTTCTAGTCCTTGTTGATGCCTTGTGTTCGTCCATTTGCTTTTGCACCATGCTTGTCTAATGATCATGCATACAGTCTTGAGCTCGACCATTACCATGTACATGTTTAGTTATTTTTCACTTTGGCTTGATTATGAACTGTGCACTGAGTCGAGATGGTCCATATGGCCACTCCTCAGTTGCTCACTGATTGGCGAGGCAGTGGACACGTGTATATTTATACACGTGTGTACATGCAGCCATCAGAAAAATTTTCCTGTCACTGCATATCAAACCAAGTCTAGAAAAATGTTGAGAAACACACCGTAATTCTAAGGCAAATAAAATTTAAAAATAAATTTTTATTTGTTTGTTTATAATTTTATTTTTGCTCCAGTTTACTGCAAGTGTGTTTTTGTGACAAGTATGGAGATAACTGGACTAGATTGGAGAGCAGTGAAGACAGAAGACTGAAGATAATGATGTTCATATGTGTCAGTATATATGAGTGAACTATATAGAAATGTAAACAACTGTTGAGTGAACTATATTGAGTGTAGTGTATATGAAGATGTACTGAGTGATGAATGAACTGTATTGAGGAGCTGTGAGTGACTTGTACTGATATAAACAAATTTGATTGAAATAAAATATTATTTCATTGTTGTCAAACAAACTTGTCTATCGTATTTAGTTTATTTACAAGTACAGTCTCATGTGAATTGAATGAATAGTGGAGTTATAAACAGTTGTATTGTTTGAACGTTTGAAATATAATATTTAATTTAAATAAAATACTGTTTGAATATATGAATGTCTGTACAGTCGTATTCTATTTAAATATAAATATTATATTCCTATCTGTGATGTATATATAGAACAGTATAGTAGCAAGCACATTTTAAAATAATATTTATTTGGTTTTTATCATCAAACGAAAATCATATAATTGTGTATACAACTACGTCATATACAACACTTACATGTATATAAAATGTATGGGTTATTTGTGTATAACACTACTTTTAATATTATACATTACTGATTGGCATCACTTATATATCATATCCTACTATATATAGATAGTTTAGCGAATCATTATGAAATGGAAAGTCTTGTGATATCTCTTAAGTTAATTTTCCCCTTATTTCATACTTTCGATTTAACTTAAATAAGAATTTTTAATCCTGACTCAAGTATATTATTTACATTATATTTGGACTAGCCTGAGCTTTTTAATACATTTGAAGATATTATTTTGAAGTTAAAGATCAAAATTGACAGTTCATATTTACTAGTATTATTCTACTATGGTACTTGGCATGTATGACAATTCTTTAACTCTCATATTGTAAAATGGAATAAAATGTATATTATAACATCTTTATGAATTTTTTGTGTGATTATTACATTTTTTCGTTCCATTGTGAGATTCTATGTTTTGTGTCTTCTCATCTCTATTATTACTGTATTTAAATCCTTATTGACAATTCTTCTTTCTGAATGGTTTAGGTCAGATATATGTGGTCAATTATTGGTGTGAATCACTTGAAATGGTAGGTCGTTATACATCTCCTCATACATAAATTGTAATGACCAAAATATTTAGTGTATATCTATTTAATTGTTTAATTTAAATTTTGATTTTTATTTTAATTTATTTGTTTAAAACAAAATATGTTGAATTTTATTGAAATAACCATTTTGATTTGTTATATGGAACTAAATTTATTTTGGTTTTTATACAGCGAATGAATTTGTTTTGATATGAATA
This sequence comes from Allium sativum, assembly GCA_030737875.1. NCBI lineage: Eukaryota > Viridiplantae > Streptophyta > Magnoliopsida > Asparagales > Amaryllidaceae > Allium > Allium sativum. The sequence continues at coordinate 286,661,650 of CM060921.1, forward strand.
TATTTTAAAAAAATGAAAATTAGTATATAGTATTTTAGATTTTATTTATTTAATTTAATCTATTGAGTTATTTGATATTTATTTCTTAAGATATTGATTTAAATATTTTACTCGTATTAGTACATAATATGTTTTCGATAAAATATATCTTTGATTTTATTTCGAAATATTTCTCATATTGATCAGTTATTTTGTATTGATCTTCGTTATTACAAACATTGTTCAGTTATCATTTTTCGGGAACAATTTCTTCTGATATTTCAAATCTGTTCTGATATCGATAAATTTTTTAATCTCATTTGGTCTGTTTATCGTTTCTAAAACCAAACTAAACTTCATTTGATTGATATCGTTCAAACTCTTGATACATAAAACTGTTCCTTTATACATATATATATATATATATATTTATTTATTTATTTTACAACGTTTTGTGTGCTTCTTGGATACAAATCGTTTCATGATACCTAGGAGACATCATAGTCTTTATTTTTAATGTTAATACCTCGTGATGCTAATGGAAATTGCTATTTCATCTTTTCTCTTCTCCCCAAAAGCCATCTGCTTCTTTATAAAAAGCTGCTTCCCTCACCTCCTTCAAAACAAATGCCTTCCCACCACCATTCTTCTTTCTCCCATACGCCTTTCGAATGTATAAAAAAAAGTGACAGCAACTATAATGATTTCTCATCCATCGTGTTCCGGTTTGCAGTGCCACCGAACCCTTCCCATCCTTCCCATGCAGACATCCAACACCTTCAAATCCGAACCCATCTTGCTCGACTTCCCCTCCGAAACCCGTGTCCAAATCTGCCGCCGCCTCTGATGAACTCGCCGCACCGGACTCCACCTTCCCCAACCCACTAACCCGCCCTAGTGGGTGCCCTTGCTGCCACTTCCCTTGCCTCACCCAAACCAACATCCTCCTCCATGTATTCCCTACCTCTGCATGCTTCAGACCTAAGCTCCATCATCTATCCAACCCTACTGTTCCCCTCCGATCTCCAGCCTAACCTGAAGCTTCTTGTCCCCTCTGCCTAGCCCCACTCCGACCATCCAAGCTGCTATGATCTGCCACTTAGTCTCCCCTGTGAGAGCCTATGACCACCAAGGCCAACCCCCCCGAACCAAACCGAGCTCCACCTCATTTAAACAACATCGGCCTCCGCCCTGAAGGCCCAAACCCGGTAGTTTCCCCCTCCTTGCGTGCGAGAGTCAGTATTATATGTGGTGTGAGTTATTAGTTTAATATACATATATTTCCTTTTTCTTTGTTTGGCATATATTGTTTGTTGTGTACTTGTGTTGTGTTTGTGTGGTGTACACCGTGTGTTTATAAATCCATGTTCATATATATAAACGAAACATACATTTTGGGGTATGTGTGAGTGGTTGAGTTGTATGTGTGTTTAGTGTGTATCAGTGTTTATATATATATTATTTTGCTAAAAAGTTCGAGAAAACAATTTGGGTACAATATGGTTTTTAGAATATATATATATATATATATATATATATATATATATATATATATATATGATAAACCCGTTATATTGAGTTCATTTATGATGAAAATATTTATATATATTTAGATTTAAATCAGTTTCAACAAATATTTCATCTGTCATTTGGTTTGTTGAAAAAAAATATTTTTATTATTATTTTTTATTTAGTTGAGTTTGTGTTGGGTTTATTTCTGAGTCGGGTGTAGGGTTGAGTTTAGAAAACCATTCCCAAAGCCCAATAACCATACCGATCCATCGAAGATTCCTTAGCCTCCTCTAGTGAAAAATATATTGAGCGGTTACCGAATTGAACCCATCAGAATCGTGCCTGGATATCATCTTTCAATTTTTTATGTCAATCTATTTGTCGTCTCCCATTCTGTGTCATGAAAGGTGAGTTTATCTCACACCTGACTTACATTTTTCTAAGAGACTTACATTTTTCATGGATGTTATATCAATAATGAACTGTTATATGAAATGTATAGGATTGCTAATAGAAATTGTTTAGTTTGATATATATGCACATTTCAGATGTGACACCATATATTCATATGACACGTAGTTGCACTAATGATTTATAGCTACGATTGATGCTATGTGATTGTTGTTTGTGATTGTTGATACCCTAGTTTTGGGAAAAATCACGAAGGGTTGACATGATACATACCTGAACGGACATTAGAATAGGGAAAAATCGTTGTGGGTTGAAATGATAGACCAGAACGATTTTTTACTGAATTTGGGATCGTGGGTTGAAATTATAGACCCGTGGAAATTTTATAAATCGTAGATTGAAATGATAAATATCTGTATCACTTGACCATAGTGTAGAAAACTATATACGGACACCGTTGGTTATGTTTTCGAAGTTAACTAATTTGAGAAATTAAATTTTATATTTTTGTATTTTATATTTTAAAAAATTTAAACTTAAATTTTATAAATTTTAATTTACATGTTTTAAAATGACTTTATGAGTAAATATTGATTTAAATGTTTATTTAAGATTTTATTTGTAATTTTATTTATTTTAAACCATATAATTTAATCAAATAAGTATTTTATACTTGTATATTATAATATCTATTTCTTTAAATCTATTTCTATATTATTTTAAAACTTATATATGTTTATAATCTCTTTCCAATTTATTTTAGAATTTTATAAACTTATATATATTTATATATTTATTTTCAAAGTTAAAATTTTCTTATATATATATTTTATAAACTTTAATAATAAAATTAAGATGGATAAGTTAAGGTTTCCATGACTTAAATTCAAGGTTAAAGATTAACTTTATATAACGAGATTTGAATCACGAATGAACTCATATTAAGTTATGAATTCAAATGATACCAACCTTTAGTAGAGATGAATTGGGTAAAAAATTGAAATGAATTTGAATTTGTTTGAACTTATAAGAGATAAATTTGAATTATGAAACTGATTCTAAATTTTAATCTTTCGAATTTAAGAGAAAATATATTTGAATTTATAATTGTTATGGAATGAATTCGATTTACGTAACCGAATATGAATTTGAATAGTAAGATTTTATATATGGAATCGATTCTATAATCGAATAGTTTGAATTGCAATATTTGTAAAATCAAATTTATAAGAATGGTTTAAAATTTTATGAACTGTTTGAAATTGAAATAAAAGTTTTTTTTTTGAATTATATAAAATGGAATTTGGACTTAAATGATTTCTTATAAAGATAAATGGGATTTTACCAATTATTTGAATTTATAAATAACGGTTTCGAAATGTATGACTTGAATTACATAACTCGATAGGTTTTGTTTAAAATTTGAAATGTAAGTCTTTGACTTGAATTATACATTTTGAATTTGAACCAAAATGTTGAATTCATATGAATCGACCTAAAACGATTTCCTAAAGGGAAACTTTGAATGGTTTAAACAATTTGAACTCGAATTTTTCGAATATAAATCAAACCAAATATTCTTGAAGTTAAATATTTTGTTTTGATTTAAACGATAACTGTGATCTTTAAGATATGATTTAATATAAGTCGTTTTGAATTGAAAGTTGTTATATGAATAATTTTGAAAATCGAATATAATCGAAGTTAAATAGTGTAGTACTAGTTTCTACTATATTTTGAGAACTTTTCGATATGTTTTCGAAATCAATTTGATTTAAGCGATTAGGGTTGTTTTTCAAATTTAAATATAATTGAAGTTAGATATTTAATTTTGATTTCACATTCAAATATGACATTTCATATAAACTATTTTATAAATGATTTATAAAATAATGACCATGGTGTGAAAAATGTGAATGATTGGTTGTTAAAGAGACCAGGATCGGCTATTGTCATACTCTCTGCCAATACCGAAAACTGCTTTAACAACTGTGTACGCGGTGGAGTTCCAAAATGAAGGGGATGATTTAGCGAACGACCCCATTTATTTTATTTCATATTAATTACGAGACCCTGACTACCTTGAGTCAGCTTGATGTTGCTAAAACAGGAGCTACGCACGGACCAAGTGAGGTCATACCTCCTATCAAGCACACTTCTTCGATATTATTCCAATAATGTGAGATTCAATTTGGGCCCTTTTGATTATGGGAGTGTGTATCGAGGTGGACAGTAGTAGCTGCTATGCATTACCACCAGTCCGACTCTACAAACAGTGAATCCACCCTGGCTTTCCTTGCGTGCCTTGTCACATGCCTTATGTATTATGTGATTGTATGAATAAAAGAAATATTCCTTGTTCACATCCAATATTGTTGGATTTTTGGCTTAAGCATTGTAAATTATGTCGTTCTCCTCATTAATAAATACAGAAGCATTATTTTAGAACCATAAGAAGTATGACAAAAAAATAATTAAAAAGGGAAAAGTGGTGCAAAGGTGTATATATATAAATAAATACATGTTTTTGTATGTAATTTGCATCGACCGTTCCAAAATAAAAATACATTATATATATGTCTTGTGATTTTGAAATATGTCAACTCCACAAAATAGGCATGATTTACAATAATGTTGGCTAACGGTCCTTGTGAGACATGAGGCATTCTTGGCAAGATGAATATAAAATGGGAATGTTGATTAACTGATTAAACCAAATCATTAATTTAAAAATAATAAATAATAAATAAATATTAATAATTAAGTCTGTAGCATGAAAACATTAAAATGAATATATAAATATTATCCATCTAAATCAGCGTAAAACGATGAAATATAAATTGTATTGAATATTTGAATGATATTAATTTATGGAATCATACAATGTAAATTGTATTCCATATTAAATGAATATATTTGTGGTGACCTTTTGTTGCATCAATATAATTAATTGCTACAAATAGGACTGCAAATCAATAAATAACAATTGTAACCAATTGTTGAATGAGGAAACTGAATATGGTAGGATAATGGTTACAATTCCTAAAATTTATTTTGGATAAATGTTGTACACCCCAATTAGGAAATTTGAATTATAATCGCATTTAGACACGAGGTTAAGCTCACTTGTGGTATAAGCCTACTGGAACTGACCGGCAATTCCAGCAACCACACTTAGCCAACTTAATATGAGGGGTCTAAAGTATAAAAATAAATGTACTAAGGCACAAGATTAAGATCACTTATGGTAGAAATCTGCCCGAAACCGACCGGCAAATCCAGCATCCACAGGTAGTCAACTTAATGTGAGAGGCTTAGTGCATATATATATATATATATATATATATATATATATATATATATATAACAACCAATAAACAACTAAACTAATAAATAAAATAATAAGAATAGTAACTGGCTATTGGAGTACAATAATTAAACATATTCAGGGCTGATAAAATAAGGACATCCCATTGTAATTATTGTCTTAGGAAAATTATGGCCGTTAGGCTCATAAATGACATTAATTGTAACTAATGGAAATTAAATTAATGGTTGCCTTAGGAAAATATGACCATTATGGTCATAAAGGGAAATAAACAAAGAAATGAGAAGTAAATGGGTGTAAAAAGGGGGTTAATGAATATTGATTGTCGCTTAAATACTAAGTTCAAATTAGGGAAGAAGCCAAATAAATATCCTAGGGAAAAGGGGATATAACCTTCCATATTTATGTTAATGAATATAAAACTTATAATTAAAAATAGAATTGGACTTAGTAGGTTAATAATGTAAAATATTATTAACCATATAAAACACGTGACAAAAGAAATCGTGTAAGTAGGGTATTCCCATGCAGAGAGACTAAACAGGAATGACTCAATAACGCAGCCCACTTTATCCCAAATAGGGAAAGGTAAAATAGGCTAATGGGGGTACGAACCAATAACCTTCGGGTATAGTCCGCTCCTTGGGTCCTAAAAGGCTAAGGGGCTAGGGTTGAAGAGTCCACTTGGGAACAGGTCTTTCAGTTTAGGGTCTTAAATGGCAGGTGTGTGGGCCTACCCAAACCTGGAAATTAAAACGTCACATATGGCTACCTATTCTATAGTAAGTAATAAGCGACTAAGTAGGTTATCTAATAAGGTCAGCTAGAAGGTATAAAGAACGATAAAATACCTTCTCTCACCTTATGCGGGGCAAGGTTATATGCATGAATGACGAAAGCCTTAACTAGTAGGGCCCGTAGCTAGTGCCATCTAGTTCATGTTAGCGTTAAGAAAATTATCGGTGTTTAATAAGTGACCAACAGGTCCGCCTAGGGTCTTAAGTGATCAGGGAGAATCCACCTTATCTATCATTGATAGTGAGACGTTAAATTAAAAAGAATGGTAAATGAGGATATATATATATATATATATATATATATATATATATATATATATATATATATATATAACCCCATAATTAGGGGCCCACTCCCGATTAAAAAACCAGTTGTGTTCTGGTATAAATGCTCACAAAAATATGTGTGAAGGTCCTATCTTGGTAATATAATTTGGGAATACAACTTTGGGAAGAGTAGTAGAGTCGTGCGTAAACATTTACAAGGTTAGTCTAGAATCGCTAACCTTATTAGGCATACATCTTGGGTTGAACCAAACGGGATACATTTGTGTATTATAACCAATGTTGTAAATTTCTTTATCACCAGAACTTGTTGTTCTGACCTCCCTCCTCATTACAACCTCCCTGGTTTCCCAGAGAAGGTCGGGTTCTCACAGGTGCTTAAGTTTGGCTTTCGGTTCTTGTTCTCTCTCATGCTCAGTATTGGCAAAGTGATTTACTTTGAAAAAGGTAGTTACTTGAGTTAATACTTGTTATCCTGTTTTTTTTTCGTTGCGGGTTTTCTCTTATCGTACTTTGATTATTCTCATGCTCCTTTATTGTAGGTACCAAATATACACGCTTCATGCTTGGTTGTGTTTGAGTTTCGCTTTTTGTCGAAATTTGGGCGCAGAAAAATGTGGTGCGTTAAAAGGTAACTTCTAAGTTAGACTTCGCTGTGGAAACATGTGCAAAGGAATTATGGGTACTCGGTGCTTTAGTGAATCTTAGAGAGAGGGAGCATGTAGAAGAATCAAAGCCAGGGAAGTGTGGACTGATTGTCCCGCACCCCATAACCAGGGCAGTGTGGATTGGGTAGGCTTATTGTTATAGACCAAGGCTGTGGATTAGGTAGGCTTATTGTTATAGACCAAGGCAGTTGGTCATGGCGATAATTGAGTTGAGACCAGGGTAGTTGGTCCCGATATGAACCCGATGGGTAGAATTCAGTTTCTGAAAATGGACTCGTTTCTTGACTAGATTCGTTGACCCTAGGCTATAAATAGGACCTTAATCCCATTGTTTTATTCATCTAAATCAATGGCGACAATGAAGTGCTGCCTCGACTCATAGTAAAATAGCTTATTCTTCTTCAACAACAAGTTATACATATTCAAAGATATGTGCAACAACATCTACAATCAATTCCCTGTTCTTTAGATCCAATCATAGTGATTCTATGTTATTTTTAGATATAAACACCTAAAATGTAATCTTGACATGTTTACAAGTTTGGATCTAAGCCTATGCTTGTAAGTAACCTGAATCATAACAAATTTGCCATTACTTGCACACCTGATCTATTGATTAATGCTTATATGCCTATTCATGATATCCCTATTCTGTTAGTTTGCCTAATCATGTCACCTTATACCTATTACGTTAGTTTGCCTAATTATGTGATCATATGCCAGTTTTATTTACTATGCCAATTCTTGTTTTCTTCTCTCCCTTTTCTTCCCTTTTTGTTTTTATAGTCAGGCTACGTTCGAGCCTAGGCCTATTGCTAAAATACATGAACACATGAATTTGGGAATGATTGGGAATGATTAATATGGGGCATAATTCATATTGTAAACATGATTGGGAAATTTGGGAATAATTTGTGCCTTGAGCCAAAACTTGAGATTTGGGGACATAATCTATATCTTGACCTAAACCTTAATCTGGGGCATAACTTGTATGGTAGATCGGATGGGGATTTGGGGTATTATAAACTTGAAAATTGGTTAGTAATGAAAATGCCTAGATTTACAGTAACTAGAAATAGTAATCGCGCTTAGACATGAGGTTAGATTACACTTGTGGTAGAAGTCTGCAAGGAAATACCCGACATATCCAGCGTCCACAAGTGGTAAATCTAATGTGAGGGGTCTAATTGCATAAACATACATGTGATGGTGCTAAGACACGAGGTTAAGTCCGACTAGTGGAAGAAGTCTGCCGGGACCCAACCAGCATATCCAACATCCACAAGTTGTAGACTTAATGTGGGAGGTCTACCGCATTATAACCATAAATGAATGAATGCTGATGAACTAGTAATACTTAACTTATTTGGATTCATAAGGATTACAAGAACCTTTTAACTTGAAAAGGGGTTAAGTAAACTTTCTTGAAACAGTGGGAGGGTTAAGTTAATCTAGCTAAATATGTGGGGACGGGTTATAAGTATGAACTCGATAAACTTAATCTGTGGGGTTATGCAATCTTGTTAAACTAGTAGAGATAACCTGTTGATATCCTAGTGGTGGGGATGCAAGCCTGGGGGAAAGCTTGTATCATCTGTTGTGTGGGACCCGTTCAATCAGCAACCCATATTGGTATCAAATGGGGAACCCCGAACTAGGTCGGAGTCTAGGCACGCTTACTGAGCTGATTATAAGAGGTCACTTGAGTGAGGTGTTGACGGCACGTTCCAACGAAGTCATGTGCGTGCATGGGTCCGCTTGCTAGAGAAGATAAGACGTTGTGACATCAGTGGATATGGTTTGCACATCTTATAAACAAAGGGTTTCCACTTTAGGAAGTGCTACATCCTATTGTGGGGCCAGCATAGGGTATCTACGAGTCAGGGAGCCGAACGATTGGGGCTAGTAATTAGGGTACATCTAGTCTTGCTTATTTAGGAGCCTGTTATTGTCGTTGGGGGTTAATACTTATCAGTTTTATTGGGCTACTTGTTATTATATGGGGTAAAACCTCTCGCCACACGAGAAGTACACCTAAGTCTACCATCTTGTACTTTTTGGGATCATCTTGTTATACTAGTATTGGTGCAGAGAAAAGTATTAGAGAAGCACAATGCATGTTATGTTTTACTTATCCTGTTTACCTTGTTACACCTGCCTTATGACACTGTTATCTCTCTCTCCCCCCAACTTATATGCATGTCATGATGTTTTTACTTATTTATATGCTAAAAGTAACTGGACTCGCCAGACTTTATGTCTGACCCATTTTGTTTCCTCATCTTTCTCTTCCCTTTCTCCCCTTAGGTTCTCAGGGTGGGAATACTCCAAGCTTGATCAGGATTCTTCTTTCATTCTACTTGGAGCTGCTTAGATGTACCATTTGATTTCGTATCTTGTCTGCTATGGCTATATTTTGGGGGAATATGCTTTCTTTATGTATTACTACTATAATCTGATGATGATTTTGGTACAAGACATAAGTTTTATGTTGATGTAATGAGTTTTCAGTATTTTGGACTTATTATGTAATTGGTTTTGGACCGCAAAGCTTTTCTATTTAATAAAGTTTTTAATTCCGCTATTATTTTATATTTATCTTGTGATGTTTCTATTTCTGTTTACCTACAACGCTTCAAGAAACTTAATGCATTCTGATAAAGAGTGACATTAACGCACATGGGGTGTCACATTTGGCATCAGAGCTGAAGGTTACCAGATTGGATAAAAGATTTTGAAAATTGTTTTCAAAAAGGTTTTAAAAGAAAACATTTTCAAAAGAAAAGTCTATTTTGAAAAACATACTATCCCAAACCATATGAAATATCTTTCGAATCTATGTTTGAGTCCCTTTTCCTATTCTTTTCAGCGTGTCTGGGGAACTTAATATTCCCGAGGGAGTACATATACCAGCTTGATTTCGTAGGTACCTGGAGGCTACGGCGCCTGCCGAGGGCCAAGCAGACGCCCCTCACCCAGATGCAGCCGTTTTTTCTCCTTCCCCTCTTCCGCGTACTGATAATTACTCTAAGATATGCAAAGATTTATGTGCTATGGGCGGGAAACCATTTCGAGGAACTAATACTTTCGCAGAGGCAAGGAATTGGCTTAAAGAGACGGAAGATTTGTTTGAAATTTTCGAGGTTGATGATCATTGGAAGATTCAATTAGTCACTTGGTAGATGAAAGAGGCTTCATTCTGGTGGGAAGTGACGCAAGCAAGGCGTCCAGTGGAGACTTGGGATGATTTCGGGTAGAGATTCGAAATGAAGTTTCTTTCTCAAGCCGAGCAAAGTATGCAAATGGAAACGTTTTTGGAGCTTAAGCAAGGAGGCATGTCTGTTAGAGAGTATGTTAATAATTTTAATCAATTGGCGAGGTTTGGTTTGGAACTAGTAGATACCCCTCACAAGAAAGCTTTGAGGTTTGCTAGAGGATTGAATGAGCCCCTTCATGGGTTGGCTATATCTCATATTCCAATGGGAGCAACTTTTGAGATACTCGTTGATAAGACATTAATGCATGAGGAAGAAAAGGGTGAAAAGAAAGAGGCTAAGGTTGAGGAAACACAAAACATGAAAGTGTGTCCCAAGAAAGAACAACAACAAAAAAAGAACGGCGGCAAGAATGGCAAAGCTCGAGATAAGAGGAAATGTTATCATTGCGGACACGAGGGTCATGTGATCAAGGATTGCAAGAAAAGAAAGAACGCTTGTTTTCATTGTAGAGAGGTCAGACATCTTGTTAAGGATTGCCCAAAGAAGCAAGGACAATGTCAAAGGGCAAGATCTTTTAGAGGGAAGGTGCATGCTCTCGTGGTCATCGCGCCAGATAGAGGTAGGAAAGTTTTCGTTGAAGGTTTTGATTCTCTTTCCAATCATTCAGTTAGAACTCTTTCTGATTTTGGCACTTCGCATTCTTTTATATCTTATTCTGTGGTTGAGTCTCTGCACCTTAGTACTAGTATCGTTTTGGATCCCGTTGTTGTCTCAAACCCCATTGGGGGTATGACTCATATTCTATGATTTGTCGGGGTTTGAGAATATCTGTGTTAGGCGTCGAGTTTGAATGCGACGCATATATGTTTGGTTTCATGGGCTATGTTTTGGCTCTAGGGATGGATTGGCTAGCCATGTGTGATTCCATTTTGGATTGCGAGAAAAGGGTCATTAGACTTTTAACTTGCCATGGGAGGACCCTCTAGATTTCTTGTGACCCTAAGGCGTCTGTCATACTTAGTTTCCTAGGGTCGCTTGATGCATCTATCGATGATCTACGATCTGTACTAGTAGACTGTGAGTATCTTGATGTTTTAGAGGAGGTTCAGGGCTTACCTCTGAGGCCCGAGATTGATTTCCGTATATACTTGGTGGACAATGCAAACACGGTTTCATTTCCTGTGCGCCACATGGCACAAGAGAAAGGAGGGAGCTCAGCAAGCAAGTCGGGGAGCTACTTGATAAAGGGTTTATTAGGTGAAGCATATTTGAATAGGGTGCTCCGGTGGTATTCGCCACTAAGGCGGATGGTTCGCTTCGCTTATGTGCTGTAACAACCCGCATTCTACGTATCTAGGATCGTAGAATATTTATTTCATTTTCGTATGAAGTCGTATGGTCGTGTAACTTTGGGAGACAACTATTGGGGTCATTTCCCATGTTCATGATTTCTGCCGATTTTTAAATGACCATTTTGCCCCAAGCCGATATTGTTTTGGCCATAACTTTTGATTGAAAAGGAATTTTGACCTAAAACCACTCCCATTAGATTCGTTTGATGGTTTACCTTTCCGTAGAGTGGTCACATTAGCCAAACGGACTCAACGTTTGGGAGATATGGCTGAAACAAGTTTCAGATAGTGAAAAACAGCTTAATTGGGCTTAACCGGGTGATTAACAGCTAGGCCCAAAGGGGAATTTCGGGATTAGGGTTATGAGAGGGCTGAAAGGGTTAGGAAAATCATTTCATTTCAGTTTTCTCAGTCGCCACAAACCTTCCTTAAACTCTAGCAATGGCCTCCATCTTCTAAAACACTCCAAAACACCTTTTTGTCATCTCTAATCACATATTAGCCTAATCTACATCAAATCAAGGCGGATTAGCATAAGGATTGGGATAGAGCTGCTGGAACTCATAGAGATTGGATCCAAATCAGAGATTATTTCAGATCTATAGTTTATTTTGTGGCAAAGGTGAGTGATTTGCATAGTTTTTCACTAATTACGGCTAATTATGGTAATTAGCGAAATTATGGCTCAGAAAAATCTAGAAAAATTCCTAAAATTCTAAAACTTCATTTTATGCCTCTGATATGAATTTGGGTAAATTACGACTAATTTTGCAAATCCCGGAATTTATGGGATTAAGGGGTGATTAGTGATAATTAGCGAACTTATACATGTTAAAAATCTGGAAAAATATTCAGAAATTCTGAAATATTGTTTTAGACCTCTGTTAGAAAATTTGGCAAATTTGGATAAGTTTTGCTAATTATATGCATAAACATGATTAAGATGGATTAAGGGAAAATATGGGGTTTTGGCTATGTTTGATCCATTTTAACCCATCAAGTTGATGTTTTGGTGTTTGTGGTCACTTCTATTTGTTGCTATGACTGTATGGTATGCTTTGTGATTGTTTAGAATAGTTAGAATGGTTGAAAACGCCGTCGAGTGGCGTATAAACAGTCGCTGGAAGTTGCAGGAAAAGTGCAGGTTGAGACCCGAACCGGATCGGATCGGATGGGGAGGCCCGGACCGAACCGTTGTGAAGCCCTTCCCCACGAACCACTAGCGGAGTGTCTCCAACCCGACCCATGTAGTCTTCTCTGAACCGAACCGCCTAGAAGCACGTGAATTGATGGCCAAGGAGTTCTCCGACCCGATCCGCCAGAAGCATTCCGATCCGAACCATTTACCTAACTCCGACCCGACCCAGAGATAAGACGAGGACTTGAGCTGCTTGCACCACGAACGGAGATTAATTACGAACCGAAACGGAGATGGAGACCACGAACCGAACCGATGGCTAGGCAAGATCCGAACCGATCCGAAGCGGAATGAAGAAGGAAGACCGAACCGATCCGGTGAAGACTAAAAACCCGAGATGCAACGGTAGTCCAAATAGGAAGTTAGAACTCATGATCCAGTTAGGAACCAATGATTTCACTTCAAGATTGGGCTTTGCTGCAGGACGTGTGCAAAGGGGTTGTCGGTATTCATAACTTTGGTTCACCACTGAGAGATTGATAGTGGGCTTGTAGTGATAGTTGTACGGGATTGGATTTCGTCATGGCCCAAAGGACTAGGTGACCAAAGTGGTGAATATCGTATGCTTTATGCATTGAGCGAGAGATGTGAGGATGGATGCTATGTTTGATTGTTTGCCATCACTATGACATGCACACCCCCACCCCCGTTATCTTTACACCATTTGAAATGGCACCTTAGAGTGTTGTACAGTATGTAGTGCTAACTCTTTGGTTGCAGGTCCAGGTTCAGGTATGTTTTAGTCTACCTGTTATTGTTCTGTTTAGATGCTTATTGCTCATACCAGGCTTTATGTCTGACCCATAGTTTTATGTCTCTTCTTATTACTCTGGGTGCCCACACGAGCAGACTAGAGACAGGTTAGCTGGTGATGCGCGAGTAGCTGATTCAGAGGCGAGCAGGAGGCTTCCACGTATGATATATAGATATTCTCCCTGTGTCGTTGGTGGTCGCTACTTGGGCATTAGTAGCGTACTTCCCTTATCTTGCTTTTCTTTTTGAGACAGTTGGAAAAGTTGTAATAATGTTAACTTTGGATCATAAGCTGTACTTTGATTTTCCGCTGTTATGTTAGTTATTTCAGCTTATGCACGGTCTCACCTGTTTTATGTCAAGTATGTTATTATTATATATTGTTCTATGCGCTGTGAGACATTCTACAGATTCCTTGTTAGTTTATTCTCTTCTTCCCTTTTCTTCTGACGACCGTCCCGTGCTAACTGGACATGTGTACAGTGCACTTTTGAAGTAAATGTCGGTTGGTGCGGGGTGGGCCGTCATATGTGCGGACTATAGAGAGTTGAATAAACTCACTAAGAAGAATAGGTAACCACTTCCGAGGATAGATGATATGTTTGACCAGCTTGTTGGTGCATCTATTTTTTCTCATTTAGACTTGGCCACAGGGTTTCATCAGTTGAGGGTGGCCGAGGATAATATAGACAAGACCGCTTTTAGAACTCTAGATGGTTTCTTCGAGTGGCTCGCCATGCATTTTGGGTTTACGAATGCAGCCGCCTATTTTGTTGATCTGATGAGTAGGGTGTTTTGGGAGTTTCTAAATAAGTTCATCGTGGTCTTTGTTAATGACATCTCAATTTTCTCGAAGAGCTAGGAAGAGCATGCCTGACATTTAAGGGAGGTTTTGGAAACTCTCCCTGCGCACCAACTTAACGCAAATTCTCCAAATGTCATTTTTAGATAAAAGAAGTGAGATTTCTAGGGCATGTGGTCTCTAAAGATAGGATAGAAGTAGATCCCACGAAGATAGTTGCAGTTCAAGATTGGCAGATCCCAAAGAATGCAACGGGGGTGAGGAGTTTTCTTGGTTTAGCGGGCTATTACAGGAAGTTTATCAATGACTTCGCAAAGATATCATCCCCACTCACCAGAATAACGAAGAAGAATCTGACATTTTCTTGGGATATAGATTGTGACGATGATTTTCAGCGATTGAAGAGAGCTTTGACAACAGCCCCAGTCTTGACCTTGCCCGATGGGAACAAAGTGTTTACAGTATATACTGATGCATGTGGTATTGGGCTTGGTGAGATTCTGATGCAAGAAGGAATGGAGTATGTTATGGAGGTAGACAGCTAAGAGTTCATGAAAAGAACTACCCAACCCATGACTTAGAGTTGGCTGCCACAGTATTCGCACTTAAGACTTGGCGCCATTATCTGCTTGGAGAGAAGTTCGAGTTGTACATCAATCATAAATCTCTCAAGTACTTGTTCTCGCAAAAGGATCTTAATTTATGGCAACAAAGATGGATAGAGTTCCTAGTTTCCTATGATTTTGAGATTGCTTATAGCCCTAGCAAGGGTAATGTGGTGGCAGACGCATTGAGTAGGCAGAGGATGACTTTGATTTCTCTGTTTGTGTAGAGGAAAAGCTTGGCGTTTATATCGACTTTTGATTTTAGACCCTCCACCGAGTTTACACCTGGTTTATTGGCATCATTAGAGGTGCGACGTACTCTGTTGGACGAGATAGGGACTTCGCAGCGAGAGGACCCACAACTTCCAGATATCTTGGACAGGCTCAATAGAGGGATGACTTCTAGTCACCTCAGTAGATATTCCACGGAGGATAGAGATTGGATGCGACGAGATGGAAGGCTTTATGTTCCCCGAGTTGGGATTTTGTTGAAGACAATCCTTGAGGAAGCCCATCATTCTAAGATGACTATTCATCCAGGCAGTGATAAGATGTATAAAGATATAAAGAGGGTTTTCTTTTGGGCTGGGATGAAGAAAGATGTGGCGGAGTTTGTTTCTTGATGTTTGATTTGTCAGCAAGTCAAGGTTGAGCAAAGGAAGCCCGGTGGTTTACTTCATCCCTTAGAAGTCCAACAATGGAAGTGGGAGAGCTCCTTTATGGATTTCATTGATGGTTTGCCTAGATCAAAGAAAGGCAACATCACTATTTGGATTGTAGTTGACAGGCTTACTAAGAGCGCTCACTTCATCCCTATTAAGAGTAAAAGAACAGCAACATGATTGGCAGCAGTTTATCTTCATGAAATGGTCTGTCAGCATTGAGTACCTACCAGTATTGTGAGTTATCATGACCCCATATTCACCAGTGAGTTTTAAAGGAGCTTGCAAGAAGCGTTAGGTACACAGTTGTGTTTAAGCACCGCTTATCACCCTCAAACCGATGGACAGACGGAAAGGGTGAATAGAGTCCTTGAGGATCTTTTAAGACTGTGCATCCTAGACTTTGGAGGTACTTGGAAAGAGCACCTTCTTTTAGTAGAGTTCACCTACAACAACAGTTACCAGGCTAGTGTTGGCATGGCACCCTTCGAAGCATTGTACGGACGAGCCTGTAGATCACCGACTTGTTGGTGGGAGTCTACATAAAGGCTTCTACTTGGACCTGAGATGGTTAGAGAAACTTCAAAAAAGATTATTCTTATCCGCAGGCGCATGAAGACAGCCCCGGATAGGCAGAAGTCCTACGCAGATAGGAGAAGGACTGACATTGAGTTTGAGGTGGGAAACATGTTTTTCGTCAAGGTATAACCTTTGAGGAATGTAGTTCGTTTCGGATCTGTAGGGAAATTAGCACTAAGGTTTGTAGAAACAGAAAAGATTTACCAAATGGCCTATAGTGTAAAGCTACCAGAGAGACTGTCTGGCATTCATGATGTTTTCCACATTTCTCATTTAAGGAAGTGCTTGCATGATATCGCATAAGTAGTTGAGTAGAGCATGCTTGAGGAAGTAGACGTAGAACAAGAGGCGCAAGTTAGACGAGTTCCTACCCGTATTTTTGGATCAGAAGTTAAGAAGCTACGCAACCGAGAAATCAAGTTAATGAAAGTTCAGTGGAGAGATAACCAAAGGGATGCAACTTGGGAGACTGAAGACAAGATTCGCGCTTCGTACCCTTTTCTTTTTAAAGATTTGTTCTTAACTTCCTTTCCAAAACTTTTATTCATGCTTGTTTCTATCGTTTAAGTATATCTTATCGATCGAATCTTCGACCTTTAGGTAGGAAACCCATGGATGTAAACATGTGTTTGAGACATGTTATGTTTGATGGATGCAAGTGGTTTCTAGTGGTTTCTCGTGGATACATATACACACACATTAGGCACTAGATCGGCTCAATCACTCTCATACTGCATATGAATGTGTGTGCATTTTTCTTCTTTCAATGGATGAAAGTGGGTGTATCATCATATGGATGTTGTATTTGGATGAAAGATTACACATACATATGGAACTTGCATGTTATAATAGGATTATTTGCATGCATGTTGGATTCATAGCACTAACATACATTGCATTAAGGAGGTCAACTGAATCAGTAGACCGCCTGATCTTTCGCATTAATGTAGGGACATGCTCGCATACCTTTGCATATGTTCATATAAGCATTTGAAATCTTTTAAGGACAATGGATGCCTGTGATTGGTGGATGAGTAGATAGATGATGGATGATAGGATATACATTCTTCTTAACTTGGAGATTTCGAGGACGAAATCCTTCAAGTAGCGGAGAATGTAACACCCCGTAATTTTATAACATATTAAAATACTAAACTAAGGAATACTTAATTAAATATTTGGAATTAAGTAAAGCGGACTGCGCCATTACGTTCGTTTTGGAATTCTGCTTAAGATAGACAACAAGTTTGCGTAAAACAGACATCGTATGAGAATGATATTAAGATTAGAAGTTTGTATACGCATAAGAGAATTATATATATATATAACCAATCAAAACATTCAAATTAATTCAAAAATCATAGATGCCGAGTAGGGCGGGAGTTCGGTCCGTTAGGGGTCAACCACACCCTAAGGGTGTCGACCCATGGGTTGACACCAACATAGGGGTGTCGACACCCATGTCGACCCCCCCCCCCCGAGATCTAGGCAGAATTGAGTTTCTGAACGAGGACTCGTTTCTTGATTAGATTCAATGGCCCTAGGCTATAAATAGGACCTTAATCCCATTGTTTTATTCATCTAAATCAATGGCGACAATGAGGTGCTCCCCCACTCAGAGTAAAATAGCAATTATTCTTCAACAACAAGTTATATGTATTCAAGGATCTGTGCTACAACATCTGCAATCAATTCTCTGTTCTTTAGATCCAGTCATAGTGAGTCTATGTTATTTTTAGATATAAACACCTAAAATGTAATCTTGACATGTTTATAAGTTTGGTTCTAAGCCTATGCCTGTTAGTAACCTAGATCATAACAGATCTGCCATTACTTGTACACCTGATGTATTGATTAGTGTCTATATGACTATTCATGATATCCTTATTCTTTTTGCTTGCCTTATCATGTCACCTTATGCCTATTACGTTAGATCGCCTAATTATGTCATCATATGCCAGTTTTATTTACTATGCCTATTCTTGTTTTCTTCTCTCCCTTTTCTTCCCTTTTTGTTTTTATAGCCAGGCTACCTTCGAGCCTATGTCTATCGCTGAAATACGCGAACACACAAATTTGGGAACGATTGGGAATGATTAATATGGGGCATAATTCATATTGTAAACATGATTGGGAAATTTGGACATAATTTGTACCTTGAGCCAAAACTTCAGATTTGGGGACATAATCTATATCTTGATCTAAACTTTAATCTGGGGAATAACTTGTATCGTAGATGGGATGGGGATTTAGGGCATAATAAACTTGAAAATTGGTTAGTAATGAAAATGCCTAGATTTACAGTAATTAGAAACTGTAACCGCGCTTATACATAGGTTAGATTACAATTGTGGTTAAAGTCTTCGCGGAACTGCCCGGCATATCCAGCGTCCACAAGTGGTAAATCTAATGTGAGGGCTCTAAGTGCATAAACGTACACGTGACGACACTAAGACACGAGGTTAAGTCCGACTTCTGGAAGAAGTCTGTCGGCCCCAACCAGCATATCCAACATCCACAAGTTGTACACTTAAAGTGGGAGATCTACCGCAATATAACCATAAATGAATGAAGTGTGATGAACTAGTAATACTTAACCTGTTTGAATCCATATGGATTACATAAACTGTTAACTTAGCAAGGGTTAAATAAACTTGCTTGGAATGTGGGAGGGTTAATTTAATCTTGTTAAATATGTGGGGAGTTATAAGTATGAACCCGGCAAACTTAACTTGTGGGGTTATGCAATCTGTTAAACTAGTAGGCATAACCTGTTGAAATCGTAGAAGTGGGGATGACAGCCTAGGGGAACGCTTGTATCATCTATTGTGTGGGACTCATTCAGTCAGTAACCTATCTTGGTATCAAACGGGGAACCTCGAACTAGGTCAGGGTCTGGGCACGCTTAGTGATCTGATTATAAGAGGTCACTTGAGTGAGGGTGTTGACGGCATGTTCTAACATAGTCATCTGCATCCATGGGTCCGCTTGCTAGGGAAGACAAGACGCTGTGACATCAGTGGATATGGTTGTGCACATCTTGTAAACAAAAGGTTACCACTTTAGGAAGTGATACATCCTATTGTGGGGCTAGTACAGGGTATCTACTAGGGAGCCAATCGATTGGGGGTAGTAATTAGGGTATATCTAGTCTTGCTTATTTAGGAGCCCATTATTGTCGTTGGGGGTTTACACCTTTCAGTTCTATTGGGCTACCTGTTATTATATGGGTAAAACCTCTCACTAGAATAACACCTAAGTCTACCATCTTGTACTTGTTCGGATCATCTTTTTGTTATACTAGTATTGGTGCAGAGAAAAGTATTAGAGAAGCGCAATGCATGTTCTGTTTTGCTTATCCTGTTTACCTTGTTACACTTGCCTTATGACACTGTTATCTCTCTCTCCAACTTATATGCCTGTTGTGATTCTTTTACTTATTTATATGCTAAAAGTAACTGGACTCGCCAGACTTTATGTCTGACCCATTTTGTTTCCTCTTCTTTCTCTTCCGTCCCCCCTTCCCCCGGGTTCGTAGGGTGGGAATACTCAAGCCTGATTAGGATTCTTCTTTCAATCTGCGTGGAGCTGCTTAGATGTACCAATTGATTTCGTATCTTGTTTGTTGTGGCTATATTTTGAGGAATATGCTCTTTTAATGTATTATTGTACTTTGATGATGAGTTTAGTACAAGACAGAAGTTTTATGTTGATGTAACGAGTTTTTAGTATTTCAGACTTATTATGTAATTGGGTTTGGACCACGAAGCTTTTCTATTTAATAAAGTTTTTAATTATGCTGTTATTTTATATTTGTCTTGTGATGTTTCTGTTTCCATTTCTGTTTACCTACAACGCTTCAAGAAACTTAATGCATTCTGATAAAGAGTGACATTAATGGACGTGGGGTGTCACACAATCTCTCATACTAGAATTTGTTTGACTTGAAGTTTTATGCATTGCTTTTTATTACTCAGGATTCTATTAAATGAGCATACTAGAGATAGGTTGGTGTGCTCGAGTAGTTGTCCGAAGATGAGCTGGAGGCTTCCACATATTGTATATATACACACTCTTATCCCAATTTATTTCTATTGATCGCTACTTTAGGCATAGTAGTGTATCTTTTGTAGAGACAATATTACAGAGATGTATGTTTATTTGGCTATTTGACATTATGATGTGATATTGGTCCATTGCTCTGATGTTTATGATTCATTTTAGCTTATACCGCCTTGCTTGTTTTATACTAGTCTTATTTTAATATTATAGTTAGTCCATTTGCTGTGATATATACAATATATTGTGAGTTATTCTTTTATTCCAATGTTGATGAACGCCTTGCATTGTCTAAACACCATTACAAGGAAATTCTTGGGTGTTGGTAGTGTATGGCGATCGTCACATTTGGTATTAGAACTAGGTTGCATAGTTAACCTAAGTGGGAATTACTGGGGAGACTATTTATATGAGAACGTATACTTGTGATACTTTAGTTTTCAAACTATATGTATATATACTATTAGTACGCTTTACCATGAAGTTGCACTGTACATGCACCATTAAGTTGGATTCCATATAAATAAGATTAATCAATTTCTTTGCAGATTAAACGATGAGTCGTCATGTGAGAAACACTATTAGGAACTCCACTTCTAGAGTTGTCGAAGGAGCAGGCTCAGGAGCCGATAACAATACTCTTTATACCAAACTATGTTTATTGCTTTCACGAAAGAGATGTTTAGGAATTCCCAAAAAGGGTTTTCAATTGTTGTTGTTGGTGGTGGGAGCTCTAGTGCATGCGCTCAGGGCTGTTTTGCTAAGCTTAATAAGGATTTTATTTGCCTAGGTGGTAAATCAATCGTCGGCTGTGGAAGTTCAGGATTGGCTTGATACCGGTGAGCGCATCTTTGAGGATCTTGGACTCGATGATGCCATAAAATGGAGGATGGCTTCGCGTTAGCTTCAAGGTAGAACTATGAAATGCTGGAATGCCATTAAAGTTGCTGGACCCAAGGATCAGTTCACTTGGGATCAATTCAAGGCTCGTTTCTGTGAGAAGTTCATTTCGACTGCCCAGAAGTCAAAACTGTTTTGGAGATTTGCTGAGCTTAAGCAAGGAGGCAGGATAGTTATCGAATATACCACTGAATTCGACGCTTAAGCAAGGAATTGTTTCAATTGCGATAAGGAGGGACACTTCAAGAAAGATTGCCCAGAACCTCCAAAGGATAAATAATTGGTGAAAGCATATGCTAGTAGCGTTCTTCCTTTTTTATCGAATGCCCTTACATCGATGGAGAAGGGAAAGGGCGTCGTTATTCAAGGTATGCTTTCAGTTTATGATATTCCTATTTGAGTTCTTTTTGATACCGGGACCACTCATTCCTTTATATCTAGTGACATAGTTGATAAGTTGGAATTAGAACCCAAAATTGTTGACTGACCTCTAGTTGTGACAAACACAATTGGTGGCTCTACTATCCTTTGCATTATTTGTCATGAGTTGGTCTTATTGAGTCATGGATGCTTTTTCTGTTTTGGACTTTTCTGGGTTTGATATTATCCTTGAGGTCGATTGGCACCAAAGGCACGGGGTGGTAGTGGATTGTGAGAGGTCTTCAGTAACCGTTGGCGTGGATGATGGGTGAAGGGTGGTGTTGTGCTGTCTACCTGGTGATAAGGTAATGGCAAGTTTTCTGTATTTCCTCAACATTTCGCACGATGAGTTATTGGGTGTTCCTATTGTTGGTGAGTATCCGGGCATGTTCGAGGAAGTGACCAGGTTTCCACCATAGAGAGATTGTGTTTCATTTTGATTTTGAAAAAAATGCAAGACCTATGGTAATCCCTCTTCGATGGATGGAACCTAGGGAGCAACGAGAGATGGAGGTGCATATGAGTGATCCTTTAGGAAGGGATTTATTCGAAAGAGTACACCCAAATGGGGAGCACCTATTGTATTTTCCACGATGGCGGATGGTTCCCTTCGGTTGTGTGTAGATTACCATGAGCTGAATAAAGTAACAAGAAAGAAGCTATACTCTCTTCTTCTTATAGATGATTTGTTTGACTAGCTGAGTGGTGCAAGGATATTTTCACAATTGGATCTTGCAATGGGATTTCTTCAGCTACGAGTAACACATGAAAGTATTCCCAAATCGACATTTTGGACGTCGTCTGGTTTATATGAGTGGTTGGTTATGCCGTTTGGATTGACCAACGCACCAACATATTTCGCGGGTCTTATGAACCAAGTCTTCAAAGATCAATTAAATAAATTTGTGCTTGTGTTCATCGACGATATTCTTTCTATTCACCAACTAAAGAAAAACATAGTTACAAAAGGAACGTCTGAGGTTCATATTGGAGGTGCTGAGGAAACACCGACTTAATGATAAATTTTCTAAATTTCACTTCTAGAGGAGAGAAGTGAAGTTATTGGGCCATATTATTTCATAAAATGGTATTGTCGTAGACCCCGCAAAGGCAGGGGTAGTGTAGGACTGGACTATACCTAAGAACGCAACCGATATGAGGAGTTTCTTGGGATTAGTTGGGTACTACCGAAAGTTCATCCAAGATTTCTCCAAAATAACAGTATCGTTAACTCAATTGGAAAAGAAGAATTAGGCTTTTTCCTGGGATGCAAAATGTGAACACATATTTGTGAATCTAATGAAAAAGTTGACGTGTACTCTAGTGTTGGTTATCCTGGAGGGAAATGAAGAGATGACGGTGTAACGACCAGCAAATCCGTACTATTTGAGTTTATTTAAAACAACACATGTCCAACCCAAATTGCATAAAAATACGAGTCATTAGGGTTAAAGAAATAGAAATAGATAGAAGATAGAACAAAAAAGAACAACAAAATCTCACAGCAGAACGAATAAAATATAATATCATATAGCATAACTTTTAATCACAAATCTGCATTATATATACATACCATATAAGTGTACAACATATGCACATTACGAAAGGAATAACTCTAAATAACTAACGGTGAAGCCTCCTACTTCAAGCTCCTCCAAGTGTATCTGTAAAATCTTGAAATGCTTGACTTCCCGTACAATTTGGACACCCAAGCGTTTAGGGTAAAACAAACAAAATAAACTCCGGGTCAGTGGGACTGGTGGTAGTAAACTCCAACTATTTTGTTTAACTTTGAAATACCTTTTGAAATAAAGGGTAATTGTAAGACCGATCCACACATAAATACGGATGGTTTTTACCTTACGATAACCAACACATTTTTGATATAAAAATCCAGAGATATTATAATAATGTCTAATCAAATAAACAACCATCTAGCATAACACTTGCATCTCACGCTCCACATGTATAGTATAAAATCAAAAACCACAGGGAGCTTATTGGAGATTGGATTCCAATTATGACAATGTATGGGACCACCTTCTGATCAGTGTATTCTAGAGGGGTACACTGGGGTTGAAACACCCCACCTCCGTTAGGGTCACTCTCAAAGGGAATGCCCTAATTTTGGTGGAGGTTTATAAGTACAAGTCACAGATATACAAGACAGATATAAGAACAAATATTTGTAAACAGCGGAAGAACAACAAACTTTTATTTCATAAAGTCAAATACGTGTTACAATAACATCCTTTCCAAAAACATAACATAACACTTTCATAATCTGTCTTGAGTACATTATTTAAAGAAGCATGAATAAAACATAGATAAACTGCAAAAGCCCCATAGTGGATTGTCCAAAGCCATAGTTCAAAGCGAAAAAGTCCAAGCAATACATTTCTCTTCTTCAAGCTGGATGCTAAGGCTGATCAAGCTGCTGTGTTCCCTCCCTGAGGACCTGGGGGGGGGGGAAACGGAAGAAAGAAGACGAAAGAAAAAGCAGAGTCAGACATAAAGCCTGAGTAAGTCTAGTACTATTTTGTCTATGAATAAAGAACTGGGTATGATAAGTATAAACAGGAAGTGGGCATGCATTATAACTTGGTTAAGTTGTCTAGGGTCGAATATACTATCGTACCCCATGTTAATCTCTGAACCCATTTAACTAGTTTCCAACTGGCACCCCATATCAGGGTGATGTGATCCATTCTATGATGATCGGCTCCTACTCGCATAGTTACATGTGTCTTACGGCCCCCGATGTCTGTAGTTACCTATGCTGGTCCCACCATGGGGTGTATCAAGTCCCATAGTGGCAACCCGACACAACCTTAGAGTGCACAGGTATGCTACTGGTGTCCAGTGCCTTATTTTTCTGCACCGGAGTGTGTGCACGCCCGCACTCCGTTAGAACCTACACTGCTACACCACCGCCGTCGCTTTGACCTCTTACAATCAGCCCAGTAATCGTGCCCCACCCTGCCTAGTTTCAGGGTATCCTGATACACCTTTTAGGGTTACTGCTGAAAAGGGTCCCCCGTTACTAGGTTTTCTATCTCTAGCCAACATGCTAAGTTGGTTAAGTGTTTCTAACCTAACCCCCACCAGTCCGTTTAGTTTAGCATGTTCCATTTTGATTAAGTCTTTAGTTCACTTAATCCTAACAATCCTGACTCAGCCTTAATTATCTTATTAAGGCCCTGACCTCTCACATTAGACAGGTATTGTTGTGGCTGCCTGTTGCCGGTTGGTTCCGGGCAGTCTTACGCCACAACTGAGTCTAACCTCGGGTCCTTATTGGGCTCCATGTTTAACCTCCCACATTGGATAGGTATTGTTGTGACTACTGGACAGCCGGGCGGTTCCGGGCAGGTTTACATCACAACTCAATCCAACCTCGGGTTAAACACATCGTATTTTCTACATTTACATATCTTGTCATTCTTCTTTATTTCTTATATGTAAATATTTGCGGCCCATTATTAAGTTAATGGTGTAAAGGTTACACCAATCATGGGCCCAACCCATACTTGAATTTGGGCCCTTCTATTTTATATTTTCATTCATTAATTAATTTTAACCCAACGTTATTTTCCCCCGTTTTACACGTCCGTTCATATATATTGGGCTTAGCCTTTTAAAGCCCAATTTAGCCATGCGAAAGGGGAGGCTTAAAGCGTATACACAAAGAGGGGAAGGTGAGCGTATGAACTTGCAATATGACGATGGGAATACAAAATAGAAACTGGTGTACTTGCATAGTAGTGACATATACTTTGGTCATAAAACATAGGTGACATGAATCAAAGCATGTGAACTTGTAATTGAGATATCATTATTGACACATGAACCTATATTTTTATTTAGGCATAATGTCAAACATAAGCATGGCATAAATACTTCTAGCATAAACATGGCATAATGTCAAACATAAGCATGGCATAAATACTTCTAGCATAAACATGGCATAATGTCAAACATAAGCATGGCATAAATACTTCTAGCATAAACATGGCATAATGTCAAACATAAGCATGGCATAAATACTTCTAGCATAAACATGGCATAATGTCAAACATAAGCATGGCATAAATACTTCTAGCTTAAACATGGCATAATGTCAAACATAAGCATGACATAAATACTTCTAGCATAAACATGGCATAATGGTGTCAAAATTCCAACATAGTTTCATATGAACTATAACAACCAAACTTGTTTCAATTACTTGCAAAATGATTTATGCACAAAAATATACATCATGATGGCAAAATAACAAAGCCCCAAACTTGCATGAATTTCAATCAACTACATACATGTAGCTTTAACATAGATTACAAAATTTGCGCAATATTCCAAACGTATACTTGCATAGAACTACCGCATGTAGTTCTTTATAATGAATAACATAATTTTGCACAAACATGAACTACTTTATTATCCCAATTCAAGCATACAAATCAATACAGTTGTTTATTCATACCAAAGTAATACTCTACTTACAATGGTTGCGGCGAATTCTCTAATTAAGAGATATGATTCCTTTGTTGAATTGATTGGCTTTAGGTTGCTTGAATTGCTTTAGGCTTTAGAACTTTCTTTCTAATTCTCTCTCTAGTCGGTGGCTACTCTTAGTCGTTCCTCAGCAACATGGCGGTTATGTTCTCAATTTGAATGAATAGATTAGGGTTTAGTCTAGGGTTGTTTATATAGAGGTTAGGAATTGATTAGGACCATTGATGTTGCTAGGTTAGATCGTAGCCATTCATTAGATAGAGAGACCAATAAAAACCCACCACCTAGCCCTAATGACAAAGCAGACCACAGAAATTCGACCAAACACAGACCTGGCCAGCCAGGTTGACTGGGCTCGACCAGGTCGACACCCCTGTCGACAGGGCTGTCGACAGCCCTGTCGACATGGGTAGCCCAGGTCGACAGCCCAGTCGACCTGGGTGGCCTAGGCGGGTGTTTATCCGCCCTGGCCCACTGGGCCCGATTTTTTTTTTAATTATTTTATTCTGTTTGAATTTTAAATTTAATTCAAAACTTCCGAAGGCCATATCTTCTTCATACGGACTCCGTTTTTCCAAAACTCGGACTCTATTTCGCGTATTTTTCCGAGACGAACGCAATGGCGTATCCCGTTTCCCTTAGTTCTTTGATTTGAATTTGATTATACTTTAATTCATGAATTTCACAGTTATAGAATTCTCGGGGTGTTACATTCTCCCCCACTTAAAAGGATTTCGTCCCCGAAATCTTCAAGTTAGGAGGAATGTATATCCTAACATCCAATCATCCATCTACTCATCCATTAAACACGAGCATCCATTGTCCTTAAAAGACTTCTAATGCTTCATGATCATATGCAAAGTGTGTGTGTACATATACTTATCTAATGCAAAATCAGGCGGTCTACTGATTCAGTTGACCTCCTTAATGCGAATTATGTAAGTGCCATGAATCCATTATGTATGCAAATTTTCCTATTCTTGATTCTACATGAGTGCACAATCATTCAATACAAATGCAGCATCCACATGACAACACATTAAAGTTCAATCACATACGAATGCAAACATATATGCATATGCAATATGAAGTGACTGAGCCGATCTAAAACCTAGATTGTGTGTGTATATGCAACCACGAGCAACCACTAGCAATCACTTGCAACCACTTGCAACCATTCATACATAACATGTTTCAATTACATGTTTCCATCCAAAGAGTTTCTACCTAAAAGATACGGTCGAGGAAATATGCCTAAAAAGATAGATAAAAGCGCAACTTAAGGAAAAAAGAAAGATCAAGGATGTACCCTCGAACAGAAAAGGGTAGGCAGTGCGGATTCTAGCTTCAGTTTCCCAAGTCGCGTCTCCCTCGGCGTCGCTCCATTGGATTTTGACGAGCTTGACTTCGCGGTTGCGTAGCCTCTTCACTTCCGTTCCTAAGATGCGGGTTGGAACTCTCCTTATGGTTGCTTCGCGCTCCACTTCGGCCTCTTCGAGGATATTTGGCTCTACCACTTCAGCAGACTCATGTAGACATTTTCGGAGATGTGAAACGTGAAAGACGTTGTGGACTCCAGCCAACTTCTCGGGTAGCTCTAATCTATAGGCCATTTTCCAAATTTTCTCAATGATAGGGAATGGTCCTACCTAAAGGTATAGTCGAATGATAGAAGCAAGTAAAAACTTTGTGCCCATTAGGCAATGTCGAAACTGGAAATCTATGCCATATATATATTGATTAGGAGAAGAACTCTCTAAGCATCAGCCCCGAAGACCGAAATCAACATCAGACTGACACCCAAAGAATTACTCAACCCAACCACCATATATGATTCTAGGAAACTAAGCATGATGGACTCCTTTTAGGTCATAAGGGAGTCCCTTCCTAAGACCAATCTGTATCCTATAAAACCCAAAAACTTTAGTCAAACCAATGAACACCCTCGAGCCCCAACATGTGTTACTAACAGATGAGTCATACTCCCTATGGGGTTTGCAACAGAAATTGGATTGAGAATGGGACCGAGAGGATATACTCTTAAGAAGAGATATTATGCACGAATCTAGTCTTCAATCTTCTAAGCCGCATTTCTTGAGCTTAACTCCATTATGCTTTGTCCGTCTTTAACTTCACAATTTTGTAGCTTCTTAATTCTTGTTTCCAAAATATGAGTTGGAACCTATTTCTCGTTCCTCTTTCACTTATTCTCCTTTTAGTATACTTGGCTCAAGCCTAACTGCGTATTCATGCATCAGCGAAATGAACCTTCAGCCTTAGTGGCGAACACTATTGGAGCGCCCTATTCTGAAATGCTCCTCCTAATGAACCCCTTTTCTAGAAGCTCTTTAATCTGTTTACTGAGCTCTTTCCTTTCTCGTGGAGCCATGTGTCTAACGGGTAACGCAACGGGCTTTGCATTATCTACAAGATATATGCGGAAGTCTATTTCCCGCTTCGGAGGCAAGCCCTTCACCTCTTCAAAGACATCCGGATGTTCCCGGACCACTCTAACGGATTGCAAATTTTCAACAGAGGCATCTAGCGATTCAAGATAACTAAGAATAACCGCATACGAGGGATTACAAGAAATTTCCAAAGTATTACCGAGTTGGGTTAGGAGCCTAACAACCCTTTCCTCACAATCAAGGATGGCCCCATTTACTGGATAGCCAATCCATACCCAAAATCAAACCATACCCCGAAAAGCCCAAAACAAAGGCACTACATTGAAATTCAACACTTAGAATAGAAATTTTTAATCCCAAACAGATCATAGACAAATGAGCTGGGCCCCCAATTGGGTTTGAAACAATTAAGGGGTCCTCTACCATACTAGTTTTTAGGTGCAGAGATTCTTACTAAAGCAGACGAGATAAAGGAGTGTGATGCGCCAGAATCAAATAAAGTGCGAACGGGGTGATCATAAAGATAAACTACACTTTCTACAGAAGTGTTTGTACCTCGCTGTTGCAAAGGTGGCGCTTCCAGCACATGAATCTGTGCCCCTGGGGTGGATCCAGCGCCCTGCCCCTGTCCCCGTTTCTTTGGGCAGTCCTTAGCCCTATGGCCCGTCTCACCGCAAGAAAAGCACCCACCATTCTCCTTGGCCTTCTTTTTCCGGCAGTCCTTTACTAAGTGCCCCACTTTGCCACAGAAATTACACGTCGTCTTCTCTTTGTTGCCTTCCCCGCCTTTTTTAAAGTCTGTCTTCTTAGGCTGCAAACCCTCTTTCTTCCCTTGAGAGCTTTCTGCCTTTGTCTCATTCTTGCCCTTATCCTCTTCATTCAGCAATGCCATTTGCACCAATCTTTCATACGTGGCTCCCATGGGTATATGGGTCATGGCCAAACTGTGTAATGGCTCATTCAACCCTTTGACGAAACGGAGAGCCTTCTTGTGCGGGGTATTGACTAGGTCAAGCCCAAACCTAGCCAGCTCATCGAACTGATTCACATACTCTCTGACTGTCTTGTCCCCTTGCTTAAGAAATAAGAATTTTTCCAACTACAGACTTCTTTCCGCATCTGAGAGAAATTTGGTCTCAAACCTTGCCCTAAAGTCCTCCCATGTCTCCACTGGTCTTTCAGCATTAGTGACTTCCCACCAGTAGGAAGCCTCGCCCTTCAATAGCCACACCGCCAGTTGTACTTTTTGTCTATCCTCTACCTCAAAGATGATGAATAGGTCCTCCGTTTCTTTCAGCCAATTCCTAGCTGCTACGAAGGACTCAGTTCCATGGAAATCCCTTCCTCCCATAGCTTTAAAGTCTTTACATATCTTAGCAAAAGCGTTTCCCCGTGGAGGAGGAGGTGGAGGAAAAGGTGCCGCTGCAGCCGGATGATTTCCTTCAGCTGGGGGAGGAGGAATGGTAGGACCTGGCTGAGTGGCCCTTGCTTCTAAGAACCGTCTAAACCAACCAGGTATGGGCACCCCTTCCGGCAAGTTAAGTTCTTGGGACATGCTGAAACAAAAAGGATAGATTCAAAACGAAGGATAAGAGATAGTACCTATGGCTTTGGGGAGTGGACTTTCCCTTTTAAAAATAAAATAATATTTTTCTTTTAAAAATGCTTCTTTAAATTTCCTTTTTGAAAATAATTTTTTTCAAAACTTTTTATCTTATCTGGTAAACCTATGCTCTGATACCAAGTGAAACACCCCACCTCCGTTAGGGTCACTCTCAAAGGGAATGCCCTAATTTTGGTGGAGGTTTATAAGTACAAGTCACAGATATACAAGACAGATATAAGAACACATATTTGTAAACAGCGGAAGAACAACAAACTTTTATTTCATAAAGTCAAATACGTGTTACAACAACATCCTTTCCAAAAACATAACACTTTCATAATCTGTCTTGAGTACATTATTTAAAGAAGCATAAATAAAACATAGATAAACTGCAAAAGCCCCATAGTGGATTGTCCAAAGCCATAGTTCAAAGCGAAAAAGTCCAAGCAATACATTTCTCTTCTTCAAGCTGGATGCTAAGGCTGATCAAGCTGCTGTGTTCCCTCCCTGAGGACCTGGGGGGGAAACGGAAGAAAGAAGACGAAAGAAAAAGCAGAGTCAGACATAAAGCCTGAGTAAGTCTAGTACTATTTTGTCTATGAATAAAGAACTGGGTATGATAAGTATAAACAGGAAGTGGGCATGCATTATAACTTGGTTAAGTTGTCTAGGGTCGAATATACTATCGTACCCCATGTTAATCTCTGAACCCATTTAACTAGTTTCCAACTGGCACCCCATATCAGGGTGATGTGATCCATTCTATGATGATCGGCTCCTACTCGCATAGTTACATGTGTCTTACGGCCCCCGATGTCTGTAGTTACCTATGCTGGTCCCACCATGGGGTGTATCAAGTCCCATAGTGGCAACCCGACACAACCTTAGAGTGCACAGGTATGCTACTGGTGTCCAGTGCCTTATTTTTCTGCACCGGAGTGTGTGCACGCCCGCACTCCGTTAGAACCTACACTGCTACACCACCGCCGTCGCTTTGACCTCTTACAATCAGCCCAGTAATCGTGCCCCACCCTGCCTAGTTTCAGGGTATCCTGATACACCTTTTAGGGTTACTGCTGAAAAGGGTCCCCCGTTACTAGGTTTTCTATCTCTAGCCAACATGCTAAGTTGGTTAAGTGTTTCTAACCTAACCCCCACCAGTCCGTTTAGTTTAGCATGTTCCATTTTGATTAATTCTTTAGTTCACTTAATCCTAACAATCCTGACTCAGCCTTAATTATCTTATTAAGGCCCTGACCTCTCACATTAGACAGGTATTGTTGTGGCTGCCTGTTGCCGGTTGGTTCCGGGCAGTCTTACGCCACAACTCATTCTAACCTCGGGTCCTTATTGGGCTCCATGTTTAACCTCCCACATTGGATAGGTATTGTTGTGACTACTGGACAGCCGGGCGGTTCCGGGCAGGTTTACATCACAACTCAATCCAACCTCGGGTTAAACACATCGTATTTTCTACATTTACATATCTTGTCATTCTTCTTTATTTCTTATATGTAAATATTTGCGGCCCATTATTAAGTTAATGGTGTAAAGGTTACACCAATCATGGGCCCAACCCATACTTGAATTTGGGCCCTTCTATTTTATATTTTCATTCATTAATTAATTTTAACCCAACGTTATTTTCCCCCGTTTTACACGTCCGTTCATATATATTGGGCTTAGCCTTTTAAAGCCCAATTTAGCCATGCGAAAGGGGAGGCTTAAAGCGTATACACAAAGAGGGGAAGGTGAGCGTATGAACTTGCAATATGACGATGGGAATACAAAATAGAAACTGGTGTACTTGCATAGTAGTGACATATACTTTGGTCATAAAACATAGGTGACATGAATCAAAGCATGTGAACTTGTAATTGAGATATCATTATTGACACATGAACCTATATTTTTATTTAGGCATAATGTCAAACATAAGCATGGCATAAATACTTCTAGCATAAACATGGCATAATGTCAAACATAAGCATGGCATAAATACTTCTAGCATAAACATGGCATAATGTCAAACATAAGCATGGCATAAATACTTCTAGCATAAACATGGCATAATGTCAAACATAAGCATGGCATAAATACTTCTAGCATAAACATGGCATAATGTCAAACATAAGCATGGCATAAATACTTCTAGCTTAAACATGGCATAATGTCAAACATAAGCATGGCATAAATACTTCTAGCATAAACATGGCATAATGGTGTCAAAATTCCAACATAGTTTCATATGAACTATAACAACCAAACTTGTTTCAATTACTTGCAAAATGATTTATGCACAAAAATATACATCATGATGGCAAAATAACAAAGCCCCAAACTTGCATGAATTTCAATCAACTACATACATGTAGCTTTAACATAGATTACAAAATTTGCGCAATATTCCAAACGTATACTTGCATAGAACTACCGCATGTAGTTCTTTATAATGAATAACATAATTTTGCACAAACATGAACTACTTTATTATCCCAATTCAAGCATACAAATCAATACAGTTGTTTATTCATACCAAAGTAATACTCTACTTACAATGGTTGCGGCGAATTCTCTAATTAAGAGATATGATTCCTTTGTTGAATTGATTGGCTTTAGGTTGCTTGAATTGCTTTAGGCTTTAGAACTTTCTTTCTAATTCTCTCTCTAGTCGGCGGCTACTCTTAGTCGTTCCTCAGCAACATGGCGGCTATGTTCTCAATTTGAATGAATAGATTAGGGTTTAGTCTAGGGTTGTTTATATAGAGGTTAGGAATTGATTAGGACCATTGATGTTGCTAGGTTAGATCGTAGCCATTCATTAGATAGAGAGACCAATAAAAACCCGCCACCTAGCCCTAATGACAAAGCAGACCACAGAAATTCGACCAAACACAGACCTGGCCAGCCAGGTTGACTGGGCTTGACCAGGTCGACAACCCTGTCGACAGGGCTGTCGACAGCCCTGTCGACATGGGTAGCCCAGGTCGACAGCCCAGTCGACCTGGGTGGCCTAGGAGGGTGTTTATCCGCCCTGGCCCACTGGGCCCGATTTTTTTTTTAATTATTTTATTCTGTTTGAATTTTAAATTTAATTCAAAACTTCCGAAGGCCATATCTTCTTCATACGGACTCCGTTTTTCGAAAACTCGGACTCTATTTCGCGTATTTTTCCGAGACGAACGCAATGGCGTATCCCGTTTCCCTTAGTTCTTTGATTTGAATTTGATTATACTTTAATTCATGAATTTCACAGTTATAGAATTCTCGGGGTGTTACAGGGGTTCAACAAGAACACCTTGCAACCCAGCCACACATGACCAGTCACTCATTTGGCTTGAGTGTACCGAATGTATTATCATCAACGGTTGTCGGCCCTCAAACTGTAACTCGTGAGATATGGAATCGAAAGAAGAACAAATGAAATTTTAACTAGATCGATGATAATACACCCTGCTTGGGTGCGACCCAACTAGCCATGTTGCCTACCCAATTTTTGTCATTTTCTAGTTGTGAGGCTTGTGGTCACGTTTACCTCTCTAGAACAACATGGAACCATTTACTTTGAATGCCACATTGTCAAACCCTTCAAATCTCTAGTTGATCTCCCCAAAAATATTACGGGTATTAAAAGCTAAGAGAAACGAATTTCTCCGCCAACAAACATAGTACCTTGAAGAGATTGTCTTATGTTATTCGTTAGGCATACTCTATCAGACATTCGTCCATATAAGTTGTCCTAGGATTAGACAAACTGAAGGCACTATCCTATAAACTGAACAGCCTTTGTATTTTACTCCATCTTCAATTATTTTCAGCATAATCTAATTCGCAACGTCTATGCCCATACAGAGGCGTTTTCGGATAATAAATCCAACCGGTCTCTCCGTATTGACAATGATGGTCAAAAAATTTGATAGTCGGTTATTTTACTATCGAAGAAAAACAAACATCCATCCAAATTTCCAACTGGAAATATTATTGAATGAACATCAACAATCACTGGCCCTTTCTAATATTTCATTAATTAATTCATTTCCCAGTTTCCTTCCAATATCTTTACTCCAATATTTTAAAAACGTTCCATATTAGATCTTTATTTATTTCCTATATTTAGAAAATATCTTCTTTTAATGATTGGGATTTATTTCTAATTACTTCTCCTTTCACGACCATTCATTCTTATACTTAGGAAATATTAATTTTTATATTTCCCAAAATTCCACTTACGTGGGTTAAAACGAGTGTTGTATAAAACAACGTTACACCAACCCCTAATATTGCATTCAACTAAATCTTGTTAAAACATTGATCTTCGAGATTGAATCTTTCTATTTATCGGTTAACCAGTTAAATCAATCAAGTTGGGGTATAATTACCTCTAAGTCTTTGACTGAATAACTTGGTTAACTTCAAAATGGAAATATTACTTATCTCGAATAATCAATGTCATATAAAATCAATTATCCCTTTTCA
The DNA here is from genome assembly GCA_030737875.1 of Allium sativum. Lineage (NCBI taxonomy): Eukaryota > Viridiplantae > Streptophyta > Magnoliopsida > Asparagales > Amaryllidaceae > Allium > Allium sativum. The sequence continues at coordinate 286,696,183 of CM060921.1, forward strand.
AACGTGTATATGTTTCTCTTTCTATTCTTATCAGATTTAAATTTATAGATTTTCTTTTTATTTATAACATTTTATTATAAGTTCGTTTCCTTATCCAATTTTGTATATATTGATATATGGATTCCTAGTTATCAAATTTCTTAAAAATATTCCAACTCCTTAAATTTTTGAATGTTTTTTCTAGCGTCTCCTTTGTACAGCTCAATCGGTACAACTACAAATCGCCTCATGAGGCCCTTTCCATTCGAAAAGAAAATCGAAAAGCCAAGCTGTAATGTCCTATATTTTTTCGATATTATAATTAATTTATTTAATTATATAAATAGTGATTTAGAGGATTTAATGGTGGTTTAATTAAATAACTTTGAATATTTAATTAATATATTAATTAAATAATATATTTAATTCTGAAATAATTAGAATTAGCTGAAATGGCAATACGGTGTGAATTGGGAAATTCAAAATATATAATTCAGTTTAGAATTTGAATTAGAATAACGAATATATTATTTGAACGACAGTTGAACGTATAAAGTATAATATAATTTTAATCGAGCTCAAAATGGCGCGACAGTCCGCAATGTGGCGATTTGAACTTCAACTGAATATACAGGGTTCATTTTAAATCGAATTTCTGTGAAACAAGAAACGTTCAGAGCTGGTGAAGTATATTTTTTCTAATTAAAGAGAAAAATCGAGATTTCATCTTGTAGATTGTGAGTTATGTCAAAATCAAGTTTGCAGAAAAATAGCGGCATAATCGTTTTAGAGCATAACGGTTATTTAAATATATTAAAATATTTGTTTCGTAGGTTTTAGAATTTTTTTATAATTTTTAATTCGTAAAATAATCCACTTTTTATTGGGAGTGTTTTGCACCCTGTAACAACATTTTGGGGTTTCACAATATAAGTTAACCTACCGATATTATTTTATTTCTGGAGTCGGCACACATCACTCGCCACGATGGTGTTTTTATTTTTGTTGATAGCAGTACGAAATCGAACGAAGTGATACGTAATGGTGCACCCTAAATAAACATTCCTCATCCATTTCCTCAAGACAAAAAACATGGCCAAAAACAAGGCCATGTTTTCAATTCTCAGCTGCACCCTAATGTTTAAAAACGTGAAGAAATCAAATTGGAAAATCAAAGTAAAAAAATCATTTTCCACGATCAGACAAGTCCACGCACCCCTTCTTTACAGCCGCCACTTCGTATTTATTCTCCTCACAAAACCGATCCAAGAAAGAAAATCACACAATATCCTCTCCTAAAATCAAACTTTCGAAACCTTTAATGGCAAGGAAGAAAATTAAATAAAAAATCAAATCCGAACCACTGATGAAATCCTGGAATCCATATGTATTTCAGTCCGCTTTCGTACTCATTCTTAGTCCGTTGTCGTATTCATATCGAGAGAATGGTGGATCTGGTGACTGATCTAGGTGAGAGGCAAAGGGGCGCAAGTTGCTAGTGATGCAGGAGGAGCTTGCGACTCTTACTGCTTTGCTGGGAGAGCTGTTACACGTGTCCACGGTGGGAGAGTTTCGAGAGGAAGTTTCCGCAGTTATTATTGGCAGCGTGACCTAGTGCTAGTTCTGGCATCGATGGAGGGAGTTAAGGGCGAGTTGAGCAGCACTGAAGTCAGGAAAGGGAGATTGGTGCTTTCAAAAATAATAATAGAGCATGCGGTGGAGTTGTATGTAGCTTTAGTTTTGAAATGAGTGATGACCCGTGTATGTTGGAATGGCGATAGTTTGGGTTAGGAGTTTTTAAAGGGAGAAAAAGGAAATACTGTAGTGGTTTATGTGTTGAGGATGGCCATGCAGTGGGTGAGTTTAGAGGCGCAAATGGAAAAAAAGTAAGTGGTGGACTGAGAAGCACGGAAATGGGAGGAAATGATGAAGTGTTTATGAAGAGCGAAACAACGTTATTGTTGTTGCAGTTTTCAATGAGGATTCGAAGGAGGACTTTGCATTGGACTTTGGGAAATGGGGAGAGTTTCGTGTACAGGAACAGGAGCTCTCATATTTTTAGGATGAAGAAGAAAACTATTTATGTGGGCGGATTGGAATTTCAAATAGACATAGGCCGTGGAAGACATGAATGGTAAAAGCCCAATCAAGATAAAAAAAATGTAATCAAGTTTAAATTTAATATATATAAAATAGTGTATTAACTTAGACTATCATAACTTACACATACATTATCGGAAATTGACAAAACAGGATCCGTTGGGATCATATGGAAGGACACTACACGATGAAACTGACTGGAAGTCCATCGGAGCTCGTTACAATTTATAGCAAAATAAATTGTCTGTCTGAATCAAGCGATGGTTATCGTTATTAACAATGATCATACAATATGAGTAAATCTCACTAACTCTATCAGTTTTATTTTTATAATGTATTTTTAGAACTGATAGATGATGATTGATTGTTGTGTGTTAACTGTTTGGCTGAATTGCTTATGTACTGGTTGAAATTATAGATAACGATATATATATCGTTAATCTAATATTGATTCTGTTTAGCAGAATATTTCATATTGAAATGAAATCGATGTTAATTATATTGTTTAACATCTGTGATGCAGGGAAATAAGTTGGAGGGATCCAACTGGATTCCTCAATATTTATAATACTGTTGTTTTCATTTATTGAAATATATGATGTGATATATAATCAGTGTTGATTACGTGTGTTGAATGATATCGATCATTGTTATTTGGGTATTTTAAATACCGTAAGAAATACTGGAATGTAGAAAAGGGGATTTTCAAAGTGTATTTTGAAAATGAATTATTTATATAAAATCAATGGATTTTATATATAAAAGGAAAAGGATTTTATAAAAGAAAATAATTATAAAATCAAAGGATAATTATAAAAGGAAAATATTTGTGAAACGAATAGAAAAGGGAATATTTGTAAACCATTTACAAATAAAATTGAAAAGGAAGTATTTGTAAAACATTTACAAATAGATTAAATAGGGAATATTTATTTAGGAAAACAAATAGAATTATAAAGGAAATATTTATTTAGAAAATAAATAGATTATAAAAGGAATACTTGAAAAATGAAAGAAGTGTATAAAAAGAGAATTTTAAACTAGGAAACTTTTGACCCGTGCTTCGCACACGAGTATAACTGAATATGAATTTAAAGTGAATATTTAAGAGGTATCTGTTTAACAGATAATGTAAGAAGATTAATTTACAAATAAGGTTTTTTAAATTAAATAAAATATTTATCATTGGATAAATAGAATATATAAGTCAGGACTTATATATAGTAGTAAGAATCTATTTCAACATCGATATTTGAACTAAATATGGATGAAGAGTAAATTGGATAGGGTTAATCTGTTAGAGTTAACCAGTTAGAGTTAATCAGTTAGAATTACTCGATTAGAGTTAAATCGAACTAGAGTTAATCGAATAGAGATTACTCGAAGGAGAGTTATACGTCGAATTCGATTATATCGAATTCGGGAAAGTATTATTTACTTTTCGATTTTTAATCAAGATTTGTTTATTTATAAGTAAATTAGTTGTCGGCTTATTTATTCAAAATAAGAATTTAAGTTCGATTTCTAAGTTAGATATTTCAAAAGTAGGGTTTATAACATTAGCGTTACAACAAATGTTTTTGTAACGACCCAGAAAATCTGAACCAATTTAAATTTTTTAAATTGGCTAAAATAATGGATTTTAAATATTTAAAATAGATATTTTAAATAATGGCGATGAAAACTGAGTTTGAATCGACAATTGAAAACGAATATAATTAATTATAATTATAAACAAGGCCTGAAATGGCGTGGCAGTTTCAAAAATTGAATTCAAACTTTGTCGGACTGTACCGGGTGCAAAACAATCCGGATTTTAGTGAAACCAAAAATATTTAAATCTGTTAGTGAATATCTTTCTAACGAATCCGACCAATCGAAATTTGATAGCGGGAATCAAAAGATATGTCCAGTTGAAAATTCTGAATAGTCGCTATGGAATTCAGGCCCTTAAAAATGGACATTTTGCAGATGACCTCGGATTTCGACGAAACCACTTTTGTTGGATCCGCAGTGTCAAGTTATTGCTAGGTTTCAAATTTCATAATTTTTCGAATCAATATGTGAGCGTGGCAAAGGAAAACGCGTTTGACCGGTTTCAGTTGATTTTAATCGACTGGAAATTGGCCATTTTTCAAACGGTCTCAGAATTCGACGAAACTAGTTTTGTTAGGACCGTATCGTCAATACGAAGCGAGAAAATATTTTTCTGGAATTTTTCTAGTTAGTATGTGGCCCCGGTAATTTGAAATGTACGTTTAAAATTCAATATAGTGATTTAAATGTAAATTCAACGAAAACTGATTGTAACGATCAAATCAGCTTGCGATACATATCCCATTGTGTTCGGAATGGGGGTTAAACGCTATGGATGACAGGCGGTGGGCCTCGTTTCGAGGTCGTGGGTAAAAGTCAACTTTATGCAATTAATTTAATTAATAAAAAAATAAAAAAATAAAAAATAATATTTCCCTCCCTTTTACTTTCTTTCTGGCACCCCCCCCCCCCCCCCCCCGATTTCATAAAACAGAAAACAAAAAAAAGGAAAAGAAGAAGAACGGAGCAGCAAAGCCGCCACCATCTCCGTCCACCGCGCCTGTTGATCGCCACCCTCCGACCTCGCCAAGCCGCCACCAACGCCCACCATCTCCTCCTCCAACTGGAAGACCCCATCGCCACGAGAAAACCCCAAAGCCCCAAATCCGCGAGCCCTAACCCTAGCCCCGCCTGCCGCCGCCCCTTCGAAGCCAGCTCCGCCTGTCCCTCCTCCAACCGCGACCTCCCCGACGCCGCCAAGAGCAGCAGCAGTCCCCCCCCCCTTTTTTCCCATTTAAATACAGTAAGTATTTTATTTTTATTTTTATTTTAATTCTGAAATACTTATTGATTTTTTTTAAAAAAAGATTTAAAACTGATTTTAAAACAGAAAAGATTTAAACTTTATAAAAGAAAAGATTTAAACTTTATAAAGGAAAAGATTTAAAACTTATTTTCAAAAGCGTTTAAATTCTGATTTTTAGAAAAGTTTAAAACTGATTTTGAAATGATTTAATTTTGAAAAAGAAAAAGATTTGAATTTTAAATAGGAAAAGGTTTAAACTTTAAAAGGAAAAAGGTTTGAGCTTTAAAATAGAAAAGGTTTGAACTTTAAAAGGAAAAAGGTTTGAGCTTTAAAATAGAAAAGGTTTGAGCTTTAAAATAGAAAAGATTTGAGCTTTAAAATAGAAAAGATTTGAACTTGGAAAAAATAATAATAAAATAAAGATCATATTTTTAAAATAGAAAAGACGGAATTTTTATTAAGTAGAAGAAGTAAGATATGATTTTTATATTTTTAAAGTAATAAAAATATAATTTTTACATCATAGGAATATTAAAAATATAATCTATATTTTTGAAATGCAATTTTTATATATTGAATAACGAAGTAAAAATTCGATTTTTACATATGTAGAGAATACGGGCAACGAAAGCGACGAAAGGCGAGATTGGCGAAGATTTCTAGAAAAGGAAGAGTCGTAGTATTGGATAGCTATTGGTGAGAATTTCTCACTCTTCAATTTCTTTTTCTATATATATATATGTGTTGAAATAAAAGTGAATTGCTATATATAAATATATATATATATATATATACGCCCCTCGTCCACAAACCATGGACGATATTTATTGATTGAAATTGTTGTGAAAATTGATTGAAAGCGAATGATTGTTTGGGATTGTTTGTGATTGATATTGGTTGATTGTGGTTGAAAAATACCCATTTGTGGTTGAGAAATATTTGGTTGAAACCACATAGGATTAGTTTGTGGAAATGAAATAAATATATACATGCCGCCTGCGTGCGAACTAGATGCATGATCCCCATTGTCAAAAACCGCGAGGTTTTAAGGTAGAGCGAGGAGCCGTACTAGGGACGGTCCCGGTTTTAACTACCCTGCCGTTATGCTGCCGAAATTTTGAATAATATTCGTGTGTTTGAATTATTTTCATATGCTTAAACTATATTTATTCATTGTATAGAAAACATTCATGTGTTGAATTGATATTCATTCGTTGATTAGAAATTCATGTGTTGAATGGTATTCATATTTTAAAATAAATTGTTTGATAATAAAAATCACATTTTTATCTATATATAGAAACTATAGAAAACATTCATGTGTTGAATTGATATTCATTCGTTGATTAGAAATTCATGTGTTGAATGGTATTCATATTTTAAAATAAATTGTTTGATAATAAAAATCACATTTTTATCTATATATAGAAACTACAGAAAACATTCATGTGTTGAATTGATATCCATTCGTTGATTAGAAATTCATGTGTTGAATGGTATTCATATTTTAAAATAAATTGTTTGATAATAAAAATCACATTTTTATCTATATATAGAAACTATAGAAAACATTCATGTGTTGAATTGATATTCATTCGTTGATTAGAAATTCATGTGTTGAATGGTATTCATATTTTGAAATAAATTGTTTGATAATAAAAATCACATTTTTATCTATATATAGAAACTATAGAAAACATTCATGTGTTGAATTGATATTCATTCGTTGATTAGAAATTCATGTGTTGAATGGTATTCATATTTTAAAATAAATTGTTTGATAATAAAAATCACCTTTTATCGACTATATGAACTGTGTAAAATAATCTCGTTTTTAAAAGAAATTGTTTTATGACAAAAATCCCATTTTTATCACCTATATGAACTATATAGAAAAATAGAGTTTTGAAATGAATTGTTTTACAATAAAAATCACATTTTTATTGTATGCATAAATCGTTAAAATGTGAAGTGTTAAAAATAGCCACTTGTTCAAAATAAACATATATGAGTTGAAATATTCATTAATTAGCTAATGAAATGATTTGCACCTATTTATGTAACATTAGAATGAATGGTGTTTTTAAACCAAATAGAAATCAAATATGAAGTTGAATAGAAAATGATAAATGATAAGAACTGTATATATATGTACATGCATATTCATTGAACAGGTTATAGCAAAGGGGCTAGAGAAGAGGAATAAAATTTTTGCCCGACAAATAGGTACACATTTATTGTTTTGTTTGGGTGATGATTTTATGAGCCTATTGGCTAGCCGCTTGGCTTTTTCTTTTTCTTTTTGAGATTAGAAGGACCGGGAAAGCTATTTGCGATTTCCCGATGCTCCCGGTGCAGGGGAGGTTATAGCGAAATTTTCCAAAATTTTAAGGTGTTAGAAAAATATTTGAAGTGAAAACGATATGGAAATCATAGAATGAACTATATTTATATAAATATAAATAAAATTAAAACGAAACGAAGCCGTGCAGTTCGTATTTTGAAACCATGATTTCAAACAACTAGTACGGGAAATCCGACCATTGGATTTTCCCGAAACCTCAACCGTCGGGTTCGCCTTGGAATAATCTTTCCAACGGCACCAACCTTGTAAAAATCCAACGGTTGGATTGTCTGGAATGTTTAATTCAAATCTGAAGAAAAACAGCGCCAGAAGCGATTATATTTATAATTATAATTATATATATATATAATTATATATTTAATCAAATAACGACGCTGCAGTTCGTATTTTGAAATCGAAAATTCAAACGATTGTACCGGGAGATCCGACCGTCGGATTTTCCCGAAACTGGAACCGTTGGATTCGTTTTGAAAAGACCTTTCTAATGATGAAATTTTTTTTTGAGATCCAACGGTTAGATTTTCAGATATGTGTAAATCAAATCTGAAGAAAAACAGCGCCACGGCCGCTTTATGGCCCGAAGCGTCGTTTTGAATAAATAAGCTATTTTAAAATAAATAAAAATAGCGATAAATAGTTATAAAATATCATAAGCAATAGGGAATGGAAATAAACTGAATTTGCTTGATTTATGTGGCTTTTGATGGTTGAATGTGTTTGGTGTGAAAATTACATTAAAGAACACAATTGGTGTTGTCGAATAATTTAACCATTGAAATAAATTGATTGGAAATTCTAAATATACGTGAATTATTTGAAAAGGCCGAGTTAATTCTCATTTCAAATAATTGACCGACGATTGAAATTCGAAGATGAAGGCGACGGTCGAAGACCGGAGATCTTCACCTCGTTTGGATGGTAACCGAGGTCCTGATTGGGAGGCATCCCGAAATATGGATAATGAGTGGTGATCTTCCAGACGTACGTGGTGATCGATGGGTTTGCGAGGTATTTAGTGCCTCCGGTTTCATTCAGACCCAGAACGGACTTGTAAATGGACTGTGTGTCTGACATAGGATTTATTCTGTGTGGCATGCTAAGATGCAGTGATCAGGGCTTCTGTTGAAAAGCAAAGTCTTGTGGTGATGATCAAAGCACCGCCTGTGTAGCGTAGCTTTGTGTATAACGTAAATTCGCAAGCCTCAAACCCCGGTATGAACCTAAAACGGGAGGAAGGACCTCAGGGAGGACATGTGTTTCTTTCTAGCTAGGGTGGTGTCAGTGACCTACCAGCCCTGACATTTATATACTTTTCACCTATGTGGTTGTTGCTGTTGCGAGGCGCCTCGGTTTGATCGGACGATCCGGGTCCGATGGAGTCATTCGTTGGCTCGTTTACGCCCCCAAAGAGCGTGGAAACGTATTGTTCAGGCATTTTAATCCACATCGGTGGACCGGCCCTGACGATCCAAGGGTCGATGCGCTCTGACCCTGTGGCTTGGGCTAGAGAGTCACGAAGTCGGTAAGGACTATCTTTTGCCTTGGTTCATGACGGAAAACCAATTTCCAAATACGTGACTGTGCGGTTTTGATTGTATACCTATATATGGCGACATAGTGGTATGGGGCATTAATGCCGTCTATGATTGATAGTTATGATTTGAAATTGTTTTCAAAACATATAAACACTAGCAATAATATCAAATGCCTTTGTTTTATTCGTATCAATCATATTTTGGCCGTTATAAGGTAAAAACTCTATCCTCCGATTTGCGTTGCATTGTGTGATGGGAACTGAGTCTTATAACGGCTTCATTTTTATAAAAAGCATAGCGTTGTTTAAAAGAAATATTTGTTTTAAAGCACTGGCAATCCAATGGAGTAAACCCGTTCCACGAAAGTGGCGTGGTCCTGTGATTAGCTAATTATATATGTGTTGAGTGGATTTCTCATACCAGTCCCATGACTGACTCGTAGTTTGTTTCACTTTCAAACTCGGGTGCCCCTTTTTCCACACGGGCAGCCTTGTATTCAGGTTTAGCGGGTTCTTTCTGGATAGCTGGAGCTGAAGATGGATTCTATCATTTATTTCTTTTTATGCTGTTCAGCTCCTATTGTACATATTTTGTTTATTTCCGCTGTAGACATTTATGTATAGCTGAACTGTATTTGTACTAAGTAAGATCCTATATACTGTGTAACTCTGATGATTATTTTTATCCAGTATATTCTATTGTTCATTATCTGGTGTATTTATTTAATTCTGTTCTGCTATTATCTGTTTCTGTGTTATATTCCAAAGATAACCCATGTTTCCGTGAGAACGGGATTTCGGGTCGTCTCAACGTGGTATCAGAGCTTTGGTTAAGCTTAGTTCTGGAATATAACATTTGAACGAACTCGTCAGAAATAGAACCAGTAGTGTTCTAGGACGGGTAACTCCATACAGATAGGATCAGCAATATCCTAGTATGAGTAAAGCAGAATGAAATTACACCTCGATAGACACATTTACATTCAAGTATTTGTCTCTATATTTTCAAATATCTTTTCCGTTGACCTGACACTTTGTCTGCTAATTGCAGAAGTACTAGAAAATGAGTGACAGGAATAGAAGAAAAAATCGTATGGCTCGACCAGCTAATGAGCCAGTTGTGCTCCCACAGTCAGAATCCGATATAGAAGTTCTATTCAAGAGATTTCGAAATCTTGGTGGATCGCCATTCTTAGGCAAGGAGTCCATTATGGAAACACAAGCTTGGATTCGTTCTGCAGAGAAAATCTTTGAGGGTTTAAAGCTGAGAGATGATCAGAAAAGATTACTGGCGTCTTGGGCACTCAAAGAAGAAGCTTTGTTTTGGTGGGATTCAATTATTAAAAATAATCCAGAAGGTGATATCACCTGGGACAGATTCAAAGTGATTTTCCTAGAAAGATTTACTCCTCCCGAAGCAACCGAGAGGTTATGTGATGAATTTTCTTATTTGATACAAGGTGATATGACCATCCCAGAATATCATAAGAAATTCAATGAACTTTCTCACTTTGCTCCTCATCTAATTCAAAATCCGAAGAGGAAAAATATGAGATTTATTCACGGGCTTCAAAGGAAATACCAGAATAAAGTATTGGGGCATGTGAAGCTTCCTTTTTCAGAAATGATTTATATGGCTTATCAATATGAAGATCTCCATAAGAAAGGCATGTTGCGCGACGAAGAAGAAGTTTGTTGTAGTGACAAAGAAGAGTCGGAAACTGATATTGCTGGAGCCAGTACGAGGTCTGAGATCAGTGAGAAGCCCAGTGCCAAGAGAAAAAGGGCTAAGTCTGGGAAAGAACCGGTGACAACAGCTATTTGCTCTAACTGCAATAAGAAAGGACATTTGTCGATAAGTTGCAGATCTTTAAAGAAACAAAGAAAAGAGGGATATAGAGCAAATCGAAAACAAAAGAAGAAAAGGTTCAGAACTGACGGGGAGTTCCAAGAGAATAGAGAGTGCAAACAGTGCCACGAGGCTGGTCATCTTGCAAAGGATTGCCCACAGTTAAACAAGCCTGAAATGGTTCAAGTAAATGAAGTGGCAGAAACTTCTGAGCCCTCAGCTATTCAGGAAAGGCCAGATGTTTTAGAAGGCACGCTAACTGTCAAAGACATCCCAGTTAAAGTACTGTTTGACACAGGCGCGTCACGAAGCTTCATTGCAAAGGATGCAGCTAAGAAACTGGAATTGAATTTGAAAAAGCTCAAGGAACCCATGACTGTCCAGAATCCGGTTGGGGGTTCTATTGATCTCAATTGGGTTTGTGGAGTGCCGGTTTCTTTCTCTCGTTATCGGTTTCCTACCATCGCAGTCGTCATGAATTTTAAAGAGTTTGATCTTATCTTGGGGTTAGACTGGTTGACCAAATATGAAGCTGAAGTCAAATGCGTCGACAGAGTCGTAAAGGCGAAGATTAAATCAGGTGATTATATAACCATTCCCTGTGAAGGTCAGAATGCTAATAGAAAAGACTTCTGGGCAGCTTTGAATGTTTCTCCAGCCCAAATTGAAAATGTTCCTGAAGTCGCAGAGAATATTCCCGACCTCATCAAAGACATTCCTGTCGTCAAGAACTATGCGGATGTGTTCGAAGAAGTTGTTCGCTTACCTCCGCAGAGAGAAATAGATTTCAAGATTGCTTTGATTCCTAATGCAAGGCCGGTAGTTCACGCTATTCGAAGAATGTCCTTGAAAGAGAAGGAGGAATTGGACAATCAAACACGACAGCTGGTATGGAAAGGTCTGATCAGGCCTAGTTTCTCTGATTGGGGTGCAGCAGTGGTATTTGTCCCAAAATCTGACGGTACTCTACGACTATGTGTGGATTATCGTGATCAGAACAAACAGACAATAAAGAACAAGTATCCATTGTCGCGGATTGATGATTTGTTAGATCGATTAAATGGAGCACAAGTATTCTCACGAATGGACCTAGCTACAGGATTCCATCAACTTCGAATTGCCGAAGAGTATGTTCCAATGACAGCGTTCAGAGGCCCCGACTTATTCTACAAGTGGTTAGTAATGCTGTTCGGCTTATGTAACGCTCCCGCTTACTTCGTCGATCTAATGAACAGAGTATTTAGGGGAGTATTGAATAAATTTGTTCTGGTTTTTATTGATGATATTCTAATCTTCTCTAAATCAAAGGCCGAGCATGAAAAGCATCTGGAACAGGTTCTAGAAATTCTGAGACGGAATGTATTAAAAGCCAAGTTTTCCAAATGTATCTTCTGGCAAGATGAAGTAAAATTTCTAGGCCACGTCGTATCGAAAGAAGGAATTGCTGTGGATCCAAGCAAAATCACAGCAATTCAGAACTGGAAACAGCCCAGTACTCCCACTGAAGTCCGCAGTTTTCTCGGATTGGCTAGCTATTACCGGAAGTTCGTTAAAGACTTTTCGAAGATATCTGGTCACTTAACGAAGCTTACAAAGAAGCATTCTAAATTCAAATGGACTCAAGAGAGTGAGGAGGCTTTCGAAGAGCTAAAGTTGAGATTAACAACTGCTCCAGTGCTAACCATCATCGATGGCAACCAAGATTTAAAGGTCTGGACGGATGCTTCTAGAGAAGGCCTCGGCGCAGTGTTAATGCAAAGAGGTCAAGTGATTGCTTATGCTAGCCGTCAACTGAAGCCGCACGAGAAAAACTACGTAACTCATGATCTTGAGTTATTGGCTATTGTGTTCGCTTTGAAAATCTGGAGACATTATCTTCTGGGTGAGAGGTTTGAACTGTTTACAGATCATCAGTCGTTAAAGTATCTATTCACCCAAAAGGACTTGAATTTGAGGCAGCAGCGTTGGCTGGAGTTTCTTGCAGCATATGACTTTGAAATTATATATACTCCCGGGAAAGCCAATATCTTGGCCGATGCATTAAGCCGAAAGAATGTAATGATCGCCAGCTTTATTATCACGACTTCCTTGATTGACAAAATATCTATTCTTCAGAAGGAGGATAACTTTATTAAGGATATGATTAAAAGGATTCGGAAAGGCGAACCCTCGTGTTTTCAAATAGATAACGACGAGACCCTGAGATTAAAAGGAAGGATTTGTGTTCCTGACGTTCCTGAGCTAAAAAGGGAAGTGTTAGACGAGTGTCACAAGTCCAAGCTCAGTATCCATCCTGGTGTGGCCAAAATGTATAACGATCTCAAAAGAACTTTCTGGTGGAAGGCTATGAAAAGAGACGTTACGATATATGTTAGTCGATGCCCTACTTGCCAGCTATTCAAGAGTGACCAACAGAAATTGGCTGGATTATTACAACCACTAGAAGTTCCTGGTTGGAAGTGGGAGCATATCTCCATGGATTTCATTGATGGTTTGCCCAGAACCAGGAAAGGAAATGACAGTATTTGGGTGATCGTAGATCGCTTCACGAAGACCGCCCATTTTATACCTGTCAGATCAAACAGAACTGCTCGGAGTCTGGCGCAGATTCACTTCAGGGAAATAGTTAGACTACATGGAGTGCCGCTCAGTATAGTCAGTGATAGAGATACAATATTCACTAGTAAATTCTGGGAGGCATTTCAAGTCGAGCTGGGAACGAAGTTGAACTTAAGCACCGTTTATCATCCTCAGACAGACGGTCAGACTGAGAGGGTGAATCGCATTTTAGAAGATCTATTGCGGGCTTGTGTTCTAGATTTCGGTGGATCATGGGAAGACCATATGCATTTGGCTGAATTCTCTTATAACAACAGCTACCAGGCGAGTCTGACAATGTCGCCATTCGAAGCATTGTATGGTAGACCGTGCCGATCTCCTGCTTGTTGGGTCGAGCCTGGAAATAGACTTGTGTTGGGTCCTGATATGATTCGAGAAGCTGCCGACAAAGTCGATTTTATTAAGAAGCGATTACTCGCCGCTCAAAGCCGACAAAAGAGCTATGCCGATAGAAGAAGAAGAGATATATCCTTTGAAGTTGGCGACTATGTATATTTGAAAGTATCGCCGATGAGAGGAGTTATCCGGTTCGGTAAAACTGGAAAGTTGGCACCCAAATTCGTTGGTCCGTTTCCTATTCTGGAGCGGATTGGGACTCTCGCATATAAAGTTAAACTGCCAAACTGGTTGCCTGGGGTGCATGATGTATTTCACATATCTCAAATTCGAAAGCACGTTCATGATCCAGACTTGATCGTGGAAGAAGCAGCTCAGCAGGATATTGAAATTACTCCAGAATTAGCTGTGAGGCGAGAGCCGCTAAAGATCATCGGCAAAGAAACCAAAGAGCTGAGAAACAAGAAGGTTCACTTAGTCAAAGTGCAATGGAGTGGAGATCCGCGAGATTGTACTTGGGAAACTGAGGAGAGCATTCAGAAAGCTTATCCTAGGTGCCGAGTAGATATCTCTGATTGACTCCGGTGCAAGGTACATTTACCATACTTTGCATTACCATTTAATTCTCTAATATGTTGTTATTTTCTTTTCATGGATGTGCACTTTTATATTCTATACTCTGAATGATTTTTAAAGGAAAATAGGATTTGATCAGAATATTTTAGAAAGGTTAGACGCAAATTGGTTGGTTGTGTTGTATGATTATGGATTTATCAAACCACTTTCGACTTTGTTCCTTTTCGGGGACGAAAAGTTTTAAGTGGGGGAGATTGTAACGATCCAGAAAATCTGAACCAATTTAAAAATTTTAAGTTGGCTAAAATAATGGATTTTAAATATTTAAAATAGATATTTTAAATAATGGCGATGAAAACTGAGTTTGAATCGACAATTGAAAACGAATATAATTAATTATAATTATAAACAAGGCCTGAAATGGCGTGGCAGTTTCAAAAATTGAATTCAAATTTTGTCGGACTGTACCGGGTGCAAAACAATCCGGATTTTAGTGAAACCAAAAATATTTAAATCTGTTAGTGAATATCTTTCTAACGAATCCGACCAATCGAAATTTGATAGCGGGAATCAAAAGATATGTCCAGTTGAAAATTCTGAATAGTCGCTATGGAATTCAGGCCCTTAAAAATGGACATTTTGCAGATGACCTCGGATTTCGACGAAACCACTTTTGTTGGATCCGCAGTGTCAAGTTATTGCTAGGTTTCAAATTTCATAATTTTTTGAATCAATATGTGAGCGTGGCAAAGGAAAACGCGTTTGACCGGTTTCAGTTGATTTTAATCGACTGGAAATTGGCCATTTTTCAAACGGTCTCAGAATTCGACGAAACTAGTTTTGTTAGGACCGTATCGTCAATACGAAGCGAGAAAATATTTTTCTGGAATTTTTCTAGTTAGTATGTGGCCCCGGTAATTTGAAATGTACGTTTAAAATTCAATATAGTGATTTAAATGTAAATTCAACGGAAACTGATTGTAACGATCAAATCAGCTTGCGATACATATCCCATTGTGTTCGGAATGGGGGTTAAACGCTATGGACGACAGGCGGTGGGCCTTGTTTCGAGGTCGTGGGTAAAAGTCAACTTTATGCAATTAATTTAATTAATAAAAAAATAAAAAAAATAAAATAATATTTCCCTCCCTTTTACTTTCTTTCTGCCCCCCCCCCCCCCCCGATTTCATAAAACAGAAAACAAAAAAAAAAAAAAAAAGGAAAAGAAGAAGAACGGAGCAGCAGAGCCGCCGCCATCTCCGTCCACCGCGCCTGTCGATCGCCACCCTCCGACTTCGCCAAGCCGCCACCAACGCCCACCATCTCCTCCTCCAACTGGAAGACCCCATCGCCACGAGAAAACACCCAATCCCCAAATCCGCGAGCCCTAACCCTAGCCCCGCCTGCCGCCGCCCCTTTGAAGCCTGCTCCGCCTGTCCCTCCTCCAACCGCGACCTCCCCGACGCCGCCAAGAGCAGCAGCAGTCCCCCCCCCCTCTTTTTCCCGTTTAAATACAGTAAGTATTTTATTTTTATTTTTATTTTAATTCTGAAATACTTATTGATTTTTTAAAAAAAAAGATTTAAAACTGATTTTAAAACAGAAAAGATTTAAACTTTATAAAAGAAAAGATTTAAACTTTATAAAGGAAAAGATTTAAAACTGATTTTCAAAAGCGTTTAAATTCTGATTTTTAGAAAAGTTTAAAACTGATTTTGAAATGATTTAATTTTGAAAAAGAAAAAGATTTGAATTTTAAATAGGAAAAGATTTAAACTTTAAAAGGAAAAAGATTTGAGCTTTAAAATAGAAAAGGTTTGAACTTTAAAAGGAAAAAGGTTCGAGCTTTAAAATAGAAAAGGTTTGAGCTTTAAAATAGAAAAGATTTGAGCTTTAAAATAAAAAAGATTTGAACTTGGAAAAAAAATAATAATAAAATAAAGATCATATTTTTAAAATAGAAAAGACGGAATTTTTATTAAGTAGAAGAAGTAAGATATGATTTTTATATTTTTGAAGTAATAAAAATATAATTTTTACATCATAGGAATATTAAAAATATAATCTACATTTTTGAAATGCAATTTTTATATATTGAATAACGAAGTAAAAATTCGATTTTTACATATGTAGAGAATATGGGCAACGAAAGCGACGAAAGGCGAGATTGGCGAAGATTTCTAGAAAAGGAAGAGTCGTAGTATTGGATAGCTATTGGTGAGAATTTCTCACTCTTCAATTTCTTTTTCTATATATATATGTGTTGAAATAAAAGTGAATTGCTATATATAAATATATATATATATATATATACGCCCCTCGTCCACAAACCATGGACGATATTTATTGGTTGAAATTGTTGTGAAAATTGATTGAAAGCGAATGATTGTTTGGGATTGTTTGTGATTGATACTGGTTGATTGTGGTTGAAAAATACCCATTTGTGGTTGAGAAATATTTGGTTGAAACCACATAGGATTAGTTTGTGGAAATGAAATAAATATATACATGCCGCCTGCGTGCGAACTAGATGCATGATCCCCATTGTCAAAAACCGCGAGGTTTTAAGGTAGAGCGAGGAGCCGTACTAGGGACGGTCCCGGTTTTAACTACCCTGCCGTTATGCTGCCGAAATTTTGAATAATATTCGTGTGTTTGAATTATTTTCATATGCTTAAACTATATTTATTCATTGTATAGAAAACATTCATGTGTTGAATTGATATTCATTCGTTGATTAGAAATTCATGTGTTGAATGGTATTCATATTTTAAAATAAATTGTTTGATAATAAAAATCACATTTTTATCTATATATAGAAACTATAGAAAACATTCATGTGTTGAATTGATATTCATTCGTTGATTAGAAATTCATGTGTTGAATGGTATTCATATTTTAAAATAAATTGTTTGATAATAAAAATCACATTTTTATCTATATATAGAAACTACAGAAAACATTCATGTGTTGAATTGATATTCATTCGTTGATTAGAAATTCATGTGTTGAATGGTATTCATATTTTAAAATAAATTGTTTGATAATAAAAATCACATTTTTATCTATATATAGAAACTATAGAAAACATTCATGTGTTGAATTGATATTCATTCGTTGATTAGAAATTCATGTGTTGAATGGTATTCATATTTTGAAATAAATTGTTTGATAATAAAAATCACATTTTTATCTATATATAGAAACTATAGAAAACATTCATGTGTTGAATTGATATTCATTCGTTGATTAGAAATTCATGTGTTGAATGGTATTCATATTTTAAAATAAATTGTTTGATAATAAAAATCACCTTTTATCGACTATATGAACTGTGTAAAATAATCTCGTTTTTAAAAGAAATTGTTTTATGATAAAAATCCCATTTTTATCACCTATATGAACTATATAGAAAAATAGAGTTTTGAAATGAATTGTTTTACAATAAAAATCACATTTTTATTGTATGCATAAATCGTTGAAATGTGAAGTGTTAAAAATAGCCACTTGTTCAAAATAAACATATATGAGTTGAAATATTCATTAATTAGCTAATGAAATGATTTGCACCTATTTATGTAACATTAGAATGAATGGTGTTTTTAAACCAAATAGAAATCAAATATGAAGTTGAATAGAAAATGATAAATGATAAGAACTGTATATATATGTACATGCATATTCATTGAACAGGTTATAGCAAAGGGGCTAGAGAAGAGGAATAAAATTTGTGCCCGACAAATAGGTACACATTTACTGTTTTGTTTGGGTGATGATTTTATGAGCCTATTGGCTAGCCGCTTGGCTTTTTCTTTTTCTTTTTGAGATTAGAAGGACCGGGAAAGCTATTTGCGATTTCCCGATGCTCCCGGTGCAGGGGAGGTTATGGCGAAATTTTCCAAAATTTTAAGGTGTTAGAAAAATATTTGAAGTGAAAACGATATGGAAATCATAGAATGAACTATATTTATATAAATATATAAATATAAATAAAATTAAAACGAAACGAAGCCGTGCAGTTCGTATTTTGAAACCATGATTTCAAACAACTAGTACGGGAAATCCGACCATTGGATTTTCCCGAAACCTCAACCGTCGGGTTCGCCTTGGAATAATCTTTCCAACGGCACCAACCTTGTAAAAATCCAACGGTTGGATTGTCTGGAATGTTTAATTCAAATCTGAAGAAAAACAGCGCCAGAAGCGATTATATTTATATATATATATAAATATAATTATATATTTAATCAAATAACGACGCTGCAGTTCGTATTTTGAAATCGAAAATTCAAACGATTGTACCGGGAGATCCGACCGTCGGATTTTCCCGAAACTGGAACCGTTGGATTCGTTTTGAAAAGACCTTTCTAATGATGAATTTTTTTTTTGAGATCCAATGGTTAGATTTTCAGATATGTGTAAATCAAATCTGAAGAAAAACAGCGCCACGGCCGCTTTATGGCCCGAAGCGTCGTTTTGAATAAATGAGCTATTTTAAAATAAATAAAAATAGCGATAAATAGTTATAAAATATCATAAGCAATATGGAATGGAAATAAACTGAATTTGCTTGATTTATGTGGCTTTTGATGGTTGAATGTGTTTGGTGTGAAAATTACATTAAAGAACACAATTGGTGTTGTCGAATAATTTAACCATTGAAATAAATTGATTGGAAATTCTAAATATACGTGAATTATTTGAAAAGGCCGAGTTAATTCTCATTTCAAATAATTGACCGACGATTGAAATTCGAAGATGAAGGCGACGGTCGAAGACCGGAGATCTTCACCTCGTTTGGATGGTAACCGAGGTCCTGATTGGGAGGCATCCCGAAATATGGATAATGAGTGGTGATCGTCCAGACGTACGTGGTGATCGATGGGTTTGCGAGGTATTTAGTGCCTCCGGTTTCGTTCAGACCCAGAACGGACTTGTAAAGGGACTGTGTGTCTGACATAGGATTTATTCTGTGTGGCATGCTAAGATGCAGTGATCAGGGCTTCTGTTGAAAAGCAAAGTCTTGTGGTGATGATCAAAGCACCACCTGTGTAGCGTAGCTTTGTGTATAACGTAAATTCACGAGCCTCACACCCCGGTATGAACCTAAAACGGGAGGAAGGACCTCAGGGAGGACATGCGTTTCTTTCTAGCTAGGGTGGTGTCAGTGACCTACCAGCCCTGACATTTATATACTTTTCACCTATGTGGTTGTTGCTGTTGCGAGGCGCCTCGGTTTGATCGGACGATCCGAGTCCGATGGAGTCATTCGTTGGCTCGTTTACGCCCCAAAGGGCGGGGAAACGTATTGTTCAGGCATTTTAATCCACATCGGTGGAACGGCCCTGACGATCCAAGGGTCGATGCGCTCTGACCCTGTGGCTCGGGCTAGAGAGTCACGAAGTCGGTAAGGACTATCTTTTGCCTTGGTTCATGACGGAAAACCAATTTCCAAATACGTGACTGTGCAGTTTTGATTGTATACCTATATATGGCGACATAGTGGTATGGGGCATTAATGTCGTCTATGATTGATAGTTATGATTTGAAATTGTTTTCAAAACATATAAACACTAGCAATAATATCAAATGCCTTTGTTTTATTCGTATCAATCATATTTTGGCCGTTATAAGGTAAAAACTCTATCCTCCGGTTTGCGTTGCATTGTGTGATGGGAACTGAGTCTTATAACGGCTTCATTTTTATAAAAAGCATAGCGTTGTTTAAAAGAAAGATTTGTTTTAAAGCACTGGCAATCCAATGGAGTAAACCCGTTCCACGAAAGTGGCGTGGTCCTGTGATTAGCCAATTATATATGTGTTGAGTGGATTTCTCATACCAGTCCCATGACTGACTCGTAGTTTGTTTCACTTTCAAACTCGGGTGCCCCTTTTTCCACACGGGCAGCCTTGTATTCAGGTTTAGCGGGTTCTTTCTGGATAGCTGGAGCTGAAGATGGATTCTATCATTTATTTCTTTTTATGCTGTTCAGCTCCTATTGTACATATTTTGTTTATTTCCGCTGTAGACATTTATGTATAGCTGAACTGTATTTGTACTAAGTAAGATCCTGTATACTGTGTAACTCTGATGATTATTTTTATCCAGTATATTCTATTGTTCATTATCTGGTGTATTTATTTAATTCTGTTCTGCTATTATCTGTTTCTGTGTTATATTCCAAAGATAACCCATGTTTCCGTGAGAACGGGATTTCGGGTCGTCTCAGTTTTTCATAAAAGAAATGTATTCATAATCCGAATCCGAGAATTTGCATAAGCAAATGATTGTAGAAATTGGAGCAGTGAGCTTTGTCTATTGCAAGGTTAATCGATTGTAGAAATTGGAGCAGTGAGCTTTGTCTATTGCAAGGTTAAGAACGTTGTTCATTTAAGGTCTGAGAGGTAATTATACCCCAACTTGATTGACTTCCTTAATTAACTAAGAAATAGTTGAGGTTCGATGGCGAGAGTTAGTTAAAAATATAGTTTAGTAGTGAGCGATTAATGGATTGAGTGGTCGTAACGATGATTTATAAAACATTAGTTTGAAATCCATATAAATGAGTTTTGGAAACGTTTTCCAAATATAGAATCATAGATATTTTCTAAACATAGAAAATGGAATGTTTTATTTATAAGGAATTAAGAAATGGAGTTAAGCTAAATTAGAAACTGACTGGAGATTATTTAAGTTGAATGGTTTTCTAAGCGTCTATCTGATGTTGGTTTCGACCTTCGGGATTGATACATAGGGAATTGTTCTCATACTAGTTTACAGTTAGAGACTGATAGTTGTAGAAGAATAGTGATATGTAAATAAACTATGGAAACGTTTTCCAATGTTCATAACATATATTTTCTGAATATAGGAAATAAACAAATATGAATATATACATATATATATATATATATATGATGATTGATCAATAGAAATTCCAATTGGAAATAAGATTGTTGTTTGCACACGTCTTTTCATTTGATAGTTAAATCACCGACTATCAAAGTTTTTGATCATTTTACGTTGTAAATATGGAGAGACCGGTTGGATTATTATCCAAAGAACCACACCGTATTGACATAAGCGTTGCAAACCAAATATGCTGAAGATAATTAAAGACGGAGTAAAGTGCAAGGGTTGTCCTGTTTATAGAATAGTGCCTTCGGTTTGTCCAGTCCCAGGACGACCTGTATGGAAGAATGTCTGATAGAGTATATTTAATAGATCGCGGAAGTTGATCTCTTCAAACGTATTTACGTTTGGTGGCAGAGGAATTCGTTTCTCTTAGCTTTATACCCATGATATTTTTGAGGAAATCAATTTGTGATTTGGTGGGTATGGCAATGTGACATTCGAAGTAAATGGAGGAGTGATCTGTTAAAAGATACGTTTTGACCTCGAGCCTCATCAACTGGGAAATGACAGAAATCGGGCAGGTAGCATGGCTAAGTGGGCCGCACCCAATTAGGGTATATTGTCACCATCTAGAGAATATTCATATTTGTACTTCTTTCAATTCTGTATCTCCCGGGAACAATTATGTTGGAATACTAACTGAGGGGTGGTAATATATTCGATACACTCAAGCGAAATGAGTGGTCGGTCATGTGTGGCTGAGTTGCAAGATGTTCTTGTTGAACTCCAGTGTATCGCTTCTAGAGTACACTGAGCGGAAGGTGGGTCCATACCTTATCATAGTTGGAATCCATTTCCCAAATAAGAGCCCGCAGTTTTGATTGTATATTATATATGAAGAACGTTAGATGCAAGTGTTTCTATTAGATTTCTATTTATTTGATTGAGACATTATTATAATATCAGAAGAGCCTTGATATAAAGAATAATTTGGGTTATCATAAGGTAAAAACCCATTTGTGTTTATGTGTGGATCGGTCTTACGATTATTATTTCTTTTTAAAAGGATTTTTAAAGTTAAACCAAGTGATTTGAGTTTACTCACACCAGTCAGATGACTGACCCAGAGTTTATTTTGTTTTGTTTTCCCTAAACTCTTGAGTGCCCAATTTTGTACAGGCAGTCAAGTAGTCGGGATTTTACAGATACTTGAAGAGCTGGAGCAGGAGGCTTCAGGATTATATAGCTATTGTTATTTCCACTATGTTGTAAGTGTTGTACTCTGATAATGTTACTATATACATATATTGAATTTATTTCAAGGATATGTTATCTATTATATGTTGTTCGTTCCGCTGTGAGATTCGTGTTGCTCTGATGTTGTATGTTCTTCATCTTCTTTTATTATAAGTTTCTATCTTATCTATTCTCACCCTCTAATTTCTTTCATAGACTATCCGGTGTTTTTCGATGCTTGAATAGTCAACATAGTGTTGTATGCCGATTTTCAGGATCATGAAAACCCCGGGTCGTTACAGTGGTATCAGAGCTTAAGGTTAAGTTATTACCTTGGCTATGTGGTGTGACTCAGTAGAGATGGGGTTAGCAATACCCTAGATTGAGGTTTAGTGTATATATATATGAGCGCGTATTTGTTATTCAATATAAAATGATTTTATATTGTGAAGATTTATTGATTGAGTTGTTTATGAGTTCTAGTCGATCAATTTGATCCACTATATCGGTAGGAGTTAATAAACACTTGAATACGATGAACCGACACGATATGTTTTGAGAAAGGGTAAATAAAATAATTTAACCCAAATTATATTTTGATATAAACAAAGTGTAGATATTTGAAATATTATAATATTGGATGTGTTGGTTGTGATTATAATCAGATAAGATTATAATTGAAACGGTTATGTAAATAACCAATTAGAATTCATATAAGTGAAATATATGAAATCAGATGAATTAAATCTGAGTTAAAATCAGAATTGGAATTAAAATTCCGAAAATCTGAATAAGTGTTTGTAAATGGTTTGAATTGAACATATGAGAATTTTAAAATCCTGGGAGATTTTAAACTGTTTACCATCATTGTGAAGGATATTTTGAAGTGATTTCAAAATGAAGATGTTTAAAAAATATGGTTTTGAAATTATTATAGTATTGAACTCACTTCGATAAGCTGGAAAATAACCCTGATAATGATGGACACATCATCAGTGTCATTTTCGAGTTGCTAAATGATGGATTACCACCAAGAATTTTGCTTTTGAATTGTTTTGTGAAAAGCAAGTTATTTTGAATCCTGAAAAGGGATATCTGGTTTTAGAAAAGGTAAACTGTTTGAAATTCCCTGGGAAAGATCGTTTGAATTAAAACAAATTAAACTAGGATTTGTAAAAGCAAATATAATTAGGTATTGAATTGAAACCAGTTAAGTGGAAATGAATCGAGTTCGAAAGTATCGAATTAGATTGGATTAGAGATAATCCGAAATGGAATTGGACTGGTAAGTTAAGAGTGAATTTAAAAATGGAATCTGAGGTAAGAACAGAATTAGGCTTGGGTATAAATGAATGATTGGGATGGCATTGGTATATGCAAAGTTGGTAACACATGGAAAGGATATATTGATATGCCCGACAAAAAGGTACCAGTTTATATTATATATGGGTTTGAGATTTGATGAGCCGAATTGGCAAGCCGCTTGGCTGTTTAATTTTCTTTTGGGTTGAAGAAGGCCTAGAGAGGCGAGTTGGAGTTTGAGCTATTGACCAGTACAAAGGAGGTGCTGGCGATTTTTTTTGAAAAGTTAAGGTGTTAGAAAATTTTCAGGATTTTTGAAAATTTTCGTTAGTAGGAATAAATAAATATTTAATTGAAATTAAATTGGTTTATTTAAAACTGAAGTTAAGTAGTAAACAAATAATTTTTAATCCAGTAATAGGGTTTGTTTCCTACCTTAGCAATTTAGAGGGTGAAATTATTTTAAGGGGAAAGAATGTAATGTCCCGTATTTTTTCAGTATTATAATTAGTTTATTTAATTATATAAATAGTAATTTAGAGGATTTAATGGTGGTTTAATTAAATAACTTTGAATATTTAATTAATATAACAATTAAATAATATATTCAATTCTGAAATAATCAGAATTAGCTAAAATGGCAATACGGTGCAAATTGGGAAATTCAAAATATATAATTCAGTTTAGAATTTGAATTAGATTAACGAATATATTATTTGAACGACAGTTGAACGTATAAAGTATAATATAATTTTAATCGAGCTCGAAATGGCGTGGTAGTCCGCAATGTGGCGATTTGAACTTCAACAGAATATACAGGGTTCGTTTTAAATCGGATTTCTGTGAAACAAGAAACATTCGGAGCTGGTGAAGTATGTTTTTCTAATGAAAGAGAAAAATCAAGATTTCGTCTTATAGATTGTGAGTTATGTCAAAATCAATTTTGTAGAAAAACAGCGGCACAATCGTTTTAGAGCATAACGATTATTTAAATACATTATAATATTTGTTTCGAATTTGGAAAAAATCTTTGAGGCATTGTTATAATTTAATTTTTAGAATTTTTCGTAAAATAAGCTACTTTTTATTAGGAGTGTTTTGCGCCCTGTAACAACATTTGGGGGTTTCACAATATAAGATAACCTACCGATATTATTATATTTCTGGAGTCGGGACACCTCGCTCGTCACGATGGTGTTTTATTTCTTTCGATAGAAGTACATAATTGAACGAAGTGTTACGTAATGGTGCACCCTAAATTAACATTCCTCATCCATTTCCTCAAGACAAAAACCAAAGCCAAAAACAAGGCCATGTTTTCAATTCTCAACCGCACCCTAATGTTTAAAAATGTGAAGAAATCAAATTGGAAAATATAAGTAAAAAATCATTTTCCACGATCAAACAAAGTCCACATACCCCTTCCTTACAGCCGCCACTTCGTATTTATTCTCCTCACAAAACTGATGCAAGAAAGAAAATCGCATAATATCCTCTCCTAAAATCAAACTTTCGAAACCTTTAATGGCAAGGAAGAAAATTAAATTAAAAAATCAAATCCGAACCACTGATGAAATCCTGGAATCCATATGCAGTTCAGTCCGCTGTCGTACTCATTCTCAGTCCGCTGTCATGTTCATATCGAGAGAATGGTGGACTCTGGTGACTGATCGAGGTGAGAGGCAAAGAGGCGCAAGTTGTTGGTGATGCAGGAGGAGCTCGCGACTATTACTGCTTTGCTGGGAGAGCTGTTACATGCGTCCACGGTGGGAGAGTTTCGAGAGGAAGTTTCCGCAGTTATTATTGGCACCGTGACCTAGTGCTAGTTCTGGCGTCGATGGAGGGGAGTTAAGGAGCGAGCTGAGCAACGTTGAAGTCAGGAAGGGGAGATTGGTGCTTTCAAAAATTATAATGGAGCATGCGGTGGAGTTGTTTGTAGCTTTTGTTTTGAAATGAGTGATGACCCGTGTATGTTGGAATGGCGATAGTATGGGTTAGGAGTTTTTAAAGGGAGAAAAAGGAAATACTGGAGTGGTTTATGTGTTGAGGATGGCCATGCAGTGGGTGGGTTGTAGAGGCGCAAATGGAAAAAAAAAGTGAGTGGTGGACTGAGAAGCATGGAAATGGGAGGAAATGATGAAGTATTTTTGAAGAGCGAAACAACGTTATTGTTGTTGCGGTTTTCAATGAGGAATGGAAGGAGGACTTTGCGTTGGACTTTGGGAAATAGGGAGAGTTTCGTGTATAGGAACAGGAGCTCTCATATTTTTGGGATGAAGAAGAAAACTATTCATGTGGGCGGATTGGAATTTCAAAAGGACACAGGTCGTGGAAGACATGAATGGTAAAAGCCCAATCAAGATAAAAATATATGTTATCAATTTTAAATTTAATATATATAATAGTGTATTAACTTAGACTATCATAACTTACACATACATTATTGGAAATTGACAAAACAGGATCCGTTGGGATCGTATGAACAGACACTACACGATGAAACTGACTGGAAGTCCATCGGAGCTCGTTACAATTTATAGCAAAATAAATTATCCGTCTGAATCAAGCGATGGTTATCGTTATTAACGATGATCGTCAAATGTGAGTAAATCTCATTAACTCTATCAGTTATATTTTTATAACGTATTTTTAGAACTGATTAATGATGATTGATTGCTTTGTGTTAACTGTTTGGTTGAATTGCTTATGTATTGGTTGAAATTATAGATAACGATATATATATAAATCGTTAATCTAATAAATATTCTGTTTAGCAGAATATTTCATATTGAAATGAAATCGATGTAAATTAGATTGTTTAACATCTGTGATGCAGGGAAATAGGTTGGAGGGATCCAACTGGATTCCTCAATATTTATAATATTGTTATTTTCATATATTGAAATATATGATGTGATATATAATCTGTGTTGATTACGTGTGTTGAATGATATCGATCATTGTTATTTGGATATTTTAAATACCGTAAGAAATACTGGGATGTAGAAAAGGGGATTTTCAAAGTGTATTTTGAAAATGAATTATTTATATAAAATCAATGGATTTTATATATAAAAGGAAAAGGATTTTATAAAAGAAAATAATTATAAAATCAAAGGATAATTATAAAAGGAAAATATTTGTGAAACGAATAGAAAAGGGAATATTTGTAAACCATTTACAAATAGAATTGAAAAGGAAGTATTTGTAAAACATTTACAAATAGATTAAATAGGGAATATTTATTTAGGAAAATAAATAGAATTATAAAGGAAATATTTATTTAGAAATAAATAGATTATAAAAGTAAATACTTGAAAAATGAAAGAAGAGTATAAAAAGAGATTTTTACACTAGGAAAGTTTTGACCCGTGCTTCGCACACGGGTATAACAGAATATGAATTTAAAGTGAATATTTAAGAGGAATCTGTTTAACAGATAATGTAAGAAGATTAATTTATAAATAAGTTTTATAAATTAAATAAAATATTTATCATTGGACAAATAGAATATATAAGTTAGGACTTATATAGAGTAGTAAGAATCGATTTCAACATCGATATTTGAACTAAATATGGATGAAGAGTAAATTGGATAGGGTTAATCAGTTAGAGTTAACCAGTTAGAGTTAATCAGTTAGAGTTACTCGATTAGAGTTAAATCGAACTAGAGTTAATCGAATAGAGATTACTCGAAGGAGAGTTATACGTCGAATTTGATTATATCGAATTAGGGAAAGTACTATTTACTTTCCGATTTTTAATCAAGATTTGTTTATTTATAAATAAATTAGTTGTCGGCTTATTTATTCAAAATAAGAATTTAAGTTAGATTTCTAAGTAAGATATTTCAAAAGTAGGGTTTATGTAGCGACCCGAACTTCCCCGGTCTCCGAAGAGATGAGAAAGAACGAATTACTGTGAGAACAGGACAAAACAGAACGCAGACGGAAGAACATTTCATTGTTATTACAACAATTCCATCAGAATACAAGAATATACAGAGTATAAATGAATAAATTACATTCGATACATATCAGAGATTACAATAAATTACATAGCAGCGGAAAAATAATACAAAGCACAACTGAAGGTGATATACGGATATAGAGCTTTCCGGATATCATTCCAGCCGTAAACCAGGATCCTGTGAATATAAATCTGCAAAACCAAAACTACTAGCTGCCCGTGCAGAAAATAGGGGCACCCAGAGTTTAGGTTAAAACAATAAACTCCAGGTAAGTTATGTGACTGGTGTGAGAACTAAAACAGTTATTTAAACTTTACTTTAAAAGAGAGTAATTCAAGGGGCCATGCCGTATAACACGGAACGGGTTTCCTCCCAAGAATACCAGTGCATAGAAAAGACAACGCAACGCTTTTTCGAAAAACGAAGCTATTATAAGACCCAGGTCCCATCACACAATGCAACGCAAGCCGGAGGATAGGGTTTTCCCTTATAATAGCCAAACATGCTTGGTACGTTTAAAACAAATCATTTGATACTATAATAAGTGTATAGTGTCAAAACATTTTCAATCATAAATATAAATCATAGGCGGCATGGGTACCATCTATCATGTCGCCATACTAGTTCTACAATTAAAACCGCAATACACGTATTGGAAATTGGATTTCCGTCATGAGTCGAGGCAAGGGGCAAGCTCCTCTCCGCGTTCGAGACACTCTAGCAAATGTCTCAGGGCTACGCACTCTGGGCAACCCTGGGATCCTCTAAGGCCGGTCCTCACTTAAGTTAGAGGATTGGCAATTCCTGAACACACGTTTCCCGGCCCTATAGGACCTATAATCGAGGCGCCTCGCATCCAAACCACAAGGTGAAATGTATATAAATGTCAGGGCTGGTAGGTCACTGACATCACCCATAGCTAGAAAGAAACGTCGTGCACTCCTTGGGTCCTCATCCCGTTTTTGACTCATACCGAGGTGTGAGGCTCGTGAATTCACGTTATACACAAAGCTGCCACGTAGGCCATGCTTTGATCATCAGCCACAAGACTTTGCTTTTCAACAGAAGCCTTGATCCATGCAACTCAGTATGCCACACAGGCAATTCATTCTATGCGATTGATATCTATCGATATATAACCTCTAAGCTCGTACGTCTCAGAGAAGGGCGTTAAGCAAGAGAATAAATTCTCTGCCGCCAAACAGATATATATTTAACAGAAATCAATCAACACAGAATAAAATCCAATGTCAGACACACAATCCATTTACAAGTTCGTTCTGGGTCTGAACGAAACCGGAGGCACTTTCCTCGCATATCCATCCATCTCCAAGTACGTCTGGACGACCACCAACTATTTCCATCCTCTTGGGTGTACAGCCCAATCAGGATCGTCAATAGTTACCCAAACGATGTGAAGACTTCCGGTCTTCGACCACCGTCTTCATCTTCGACATATCGTCGAATCGGTTATTCAGAATGGGTATAAACCCGGCCTTTCCGAACAGCCCGCGTATATTAAAACAAATGTTACATAAACACAACATATGCCTCATTCCAATTCAGAATATTCTTTTATTCACAAAATCACATTTTTAAGGAAAGGTTCCCACTAATTTTATCCAAGATAAATTCTTTAAAATTTATCCTTTAATCTTCCTTTGGATGTCATTTCAAACCAAATTATGGTTTTTCAAACTAGTCGAGATTAGCGAACCACACCGAAGTAATTATTTATTTTATTTCCTAATCTAATACAATGGTGTTATCGGTAAAATTAATTACCATTTCACGTTCAAATCTAATTAAAGATTTAACTATCGCTTTGGAGCAAAACTGGCGATACTCCATTCTCGCTCATTTCTAAATTTGATAATTTAGATTATAGATTCACATTTCAACCTAATTGCAGATTCGTTAAAACTCCTTTTACTGGGTTAAAGAACTAGGTGTTATTTAAAACACAGTTCACGACAAACCCAAATCACATTCTATTTATTATCGGGTTAAAGAACTAGTGTTATTTAAAACACCGTTCACGATAAACCCAAATCACATTTTATTTATTATCGGGTTAAAGAACTAGTGTTATTTAAAACACCGTTCACGACAAACCCATTTCAAATCCAACCAAATATATTAGAAATTCCTGATTATTTAAAACCCCTTTTTAAATCTAATTTATTTATTTAAAAAAAAATCGGGTTTCAAATTTAGTTCAATCTAGTTCATTTCGATAAAAATCTATTTTTATCTTTTCAAATATGGAGTTTTTCATCCCAAATTTTCCCAAATCATTTCTTATGATTTTACACAAATTATTGATATTTTTAATAATTTTATCAAGGCCCGTACAGTCGATTTCCATCAACGGCCATCGATCTGCACTTACAACGACCTTTTCCAAATTTGATTTGGACGTATCTCCAAATCCAACCGTTAGATTTTGAATTTCTAATATTCGTTAGAAAGCTCTTTTCGATACGAACCCAACGGTTCCGGTTTTAGGAGAATCCGAAAGTCGGATCTCCCTAATGTCCGTTTGAAATAAATGGTCGAAATTCACGAACTGCCGCGGCGCGGCGCGTTCTATTCAGGCCATTATATTATATATATAATATATATTTCGTCGATTTCTATTTAAAAACGAATTTTATAAACAGTTTTGAATTCGTTTCAAAACAATTTCAACCTTCCATTTCAAATTCAAATCCAAAATTGAATTTCCTATTATAAATCCTTTTTACTTTCATTTCTATTTGACTTCAATTCAAATCGATTATAATTCGATTCGAATTCATTTCGTTTTCTATTCAATTTAAATTCAGTTCGTTTTCTATTCAATTTGAATTCAATTCGTTTTCTATTCAATTTGAATTCTATTCGTTTTCTATTCAATTTGAATTCGATTCGTTTTCCGTTCAATTTGAAATCAAATTCGTTATATATTCAATTGAAATAAAATTTATTTTCTATTCAATTCAATTCGAAATCGTTTTATATTCAATTCATTTCGGAATCATTTTATATTCAATTCATTTTGAATTCGTTTTATATTCAATTCATTTCGAAATCATTTTCAATTCAATTCATTTCAAATTCGTTTTATATTCAATTCATTTCGAAATCATTTTCAATTCAATTCATTTCAAAGTGAATAAAATCGATATAAATATCGTTCACGTCAAAATGGCGTCAATCTAATCAATACGGCTCCATATATTTCTATTTTCAAATATTCTATTTCAAATATTTCCTTTCCAAATATTTCTATTTCAAATATTTCGTTTTCAAATATTTCTATTTCAAATATTCTATTTCAAATATTTCCTTTCCAAATATTTCTATTTCAAATATTCTATTTCAAATATTTCGTTCAATACATGACTAATCTCAACGGGTGAGTACAGTCAACACATGAACCTTTACTTTATATTGATAAAGATGTAAATTTTATTATTAAAATATTTCGTTCAACACATGACTAATCTCAACGGATGAGTACAGTCAACATATGAACTTTACTTTATAATATTCTTTATTTTCTAAATTGGAATGAGGCCCAATCAATCACCATATAATATTAATTATATGGATTTTCATACATCACACGTATATAATAGCATTGAAAAATAATCAACCATCATCCAAAGTGCACTACACTGTATAAGCATCAAATATAGATATCTAATGCTTATAATAGCCTGTCAATCAATCGATCGACATATTTAATCAATCAGGATGAGTGAACCTCAAATTTCATCCCAACACCCGTGTGGGGTTTCAAACAATCAAACACAGATTTTATTTGTGCAGTTGGGCGATGTGTAAAATTTATCGACCCAATCAATATCAGTCAAATCAGTGTATATAAACAAATCGGCCGATTTGTTTATAAATATTTATTTATTCACTTTCACGTTAAAAATTATATTTTTAACGACCAAATTATTTTATTCAACCTATGAAGGTTCTATTCAGTTCATTTATTCAATAAAATGATATTTTTATTTTTCTAACATATTTTAGAAAATTTCGACGGCATAACGGCACGATACTAGAAACGGGACGAGGCCTAGCCTTATCCCCGGTCCAGTGAAGGCCCATGCCATTCACACATCAATCAAATCAATTTCATTTCACCAAACAATTCAATTCAAACCAAATATTCTAACTAATTTTTGCAATCAAACAAACAAGTCCATAGTCTGTGGACGATTGTGTCGGGTGCTACTAAACACCGTCTGCATCCTAGTATATATATATATAACTAGAAAATGAAATTGAAAGGTGAGAAATTCTCACTAATAGCTATCCAATCATCTTGACTCTTCTTTTGTAGAAGTCTTCGTCGTTATCGCATTTTTGTCATCTTCGTTGCTGTAGCCACTACATATGTAAAAATCGAATTTTTTACTTCGCTATTCAATATATAAAAATCGAATTTTTACTTTGTTGTTCAATATATAAAAATCGAATTTTTACTATGCTATTCAACATATAAAAATTTCGCCTTTTCAAATATATCATTATAAAAATCACATTTTTATTTTTCTACACATATAAAGATGGTATTTCTAATATTCCTATCATGTAAAAATTATATTTTTAATACTTTAAAAATATAAAAATCATATTTTTACATCTTTTACTAAATAAAGATCGAATTTTTATTATCTATACCATATAAAAATTATATTTTTAGCCTTTCTATAATATAAAAATATCGCCTTTTCAATTATAAAAATCTAATCCTTTGCATTTTAAAAATTCTGGTTTTAACCATTTAAAAATTCAGTTTTTATCACTATAAAAATTCAGTCCTTTCAATACATTAAAATCGAAATTTCAGAATTAAAATAAATAAAAACAAACTTACTGTAATCTGCGAAGAAGGGGGGTCTTCTATGCGCCAGCGTCGGAGGGTGGCTCAAGATCGTCGGAGGGAGTGCTGCGAGGCGCTGCAAGGCTGCAGGGGCTTTCAGGCGACGTCAGGGCTTTCGGGGGCGCCGCTGGTGATCGATCGAAGGGAGGGTGATCGGAGGAGCGGGTCTGGGCGGAGGCATGGCTGGGCTGGGCGGCGTTGACGCGAGGCGGCGGTGGCGATGTCGATGGGTGGGCGACGCGATTTTAGATTTACGTTTTCTTTTTTTTTCTGCTCGAATGATTTTGAACGGGGGGGGCAACGTGATTTAAGGAGGAGGGAGAGAATTTTTAATTTAATTTTTTTTAATTTATTTAATTATTTTAATTTCTAAAGAGTTGACTTTTACATACGACCTCTAAACGAGGTCCACCGCCTGTCGTCCATAGTGTATTACCCCCATTCCCAACACAATGGGATATGTATCGTAGGCTGATTTGATCGTTACAATCAGTTTCCGTTAAAATCAAAATATAAATCAGTATATATTCAATTTGAACGTACATTTCAATTTACCGGGGTCACATACTAACTCGAAAAATTCCTGAAAAATATTTTCTAGCTTCGTATTGACGATACGGTCCTAACAAAACTAGTTTCGTCGAATTCTGAGACCGTTAGAAAAATGCCCATTTTCCAGTCGATTAAAATCAACTAAAACTGGTCAAACGCGTTTTCTTTTGCCACGCTCACATATGTATTCGAAAAATTATGAAATTTGGAATCCAGCAATAATTTGACACTGCGGATCCAACAAAAGTGGTTTCGTCGAAATCCGAGGTCGTTTGCAAAATGTCTATTTTTAAGGGCCTGAATTCCATAGCGACTATTCAGAATTTTCAACTGGACATATCTTTTTATTCCCGCTATGAAATTTTGATTTTTCGGATTCGTTGGAAAGATATCCTAAATTAGATCCTATCATTTTTGGTTTCACTAAAATCCGGATTATTTTGCACCCGGTACATTCAATTGAAGTTTGAAATCGAATTATCGAACTACCGCGCCATTTTCAATTCTATTTATAATTATTTATATTCTAACGAGGACGTATATAATATATACGTTCGAATTATATTCAAAATAAATTTCTCGTCAATATTATTTAAAATAATCTATTTTAAATATTCAAAATTCGGTAAAATTGCCATAATAAAAATTTTAAACTGGCTCAGAATTTCCGGGTTATTACAGTTTATAACATTAGCGTTATAATAAATGTTTTTCATAAAAGAAGTGGATTCATAATCCGAATCTGAGAATTTGCGTAAGCAAATGATTGTAGAAATTGGAGCAGTGAGCTTTGTCTATTGCAAGGTTAAGAACGTTGTTCAGTTAAGGTCTAAGAGGTAATTATACCCCAACTTGATTGACTTCCTTACTTAACTAAGAAATAGTTGAGGTTCGATGGCGAGAGTTAGTTAGAAAAACAGTTAAGTAATGAGCGATTAATGGAATGAGTGGTCGTAACGATGTTTAATATAACGTTAGTTTGAGATCCATATAAATGAGTTTTGGAAACGTTTTCCAAATATAGAATCAGAGATATTTTCTAAACATAGAAAATGGAATGTTTTATTTATAAGGAATTAAGAAATGGAGTTAAGCTAAATTAGAAACTGACTGGAGATTAGTTAAGTTGAATGGTTTTCTAAGCGTCTATCTGGTGTTGGTTTCGACCTTCGGGATTGATACTTAGGGAATTGTTCTCATACTAGTTTACAGTCAGAGACTGATAGTTGTAGAAGAATAGTGATGCGTAAATAAGCTATGGAAACGTTTTCCAATGTTTATAACATATATTTTTTGAATATAGGAAATAAGGAAATATGAATATATATATATATATATGATGATGATGATGATTGATCAATAGAAATTCCAATTGGAAATAAGATTGTTGTTTGCACACTTGTTTTCATTTGATAGTTAAATCATCGACTATCAAAGTTTTTTACCATTTTATGTTATAAATATGGAGAGACCGGTTGGATTATTATCCAAAGAACCACTCCGTATTGACATAAGCGTTGGAAGCCAAATACGCTGAAGATAATTGAAAACAGTAAAGTGCAAGGCCTATCATGTTTATAGAATATTGCCTTCGGTTTGTCCAGTCCCAGGACGACCTATATGGAAGAATGTCTGACAGAGTATATTTAATAGATCGCGGAAGTTGATCTCTTCAAATGTATTTACGTTTGGTGGCGGAGGAATTCGTTTCTCTTAGCTTTATACCCGTGATATTTTTGAGGAAATCAATTTGTGATTTGGCGAGTATGGCGATGTGACATTCAAAGTAAATGGAGGAGTGATCTGTTAAAAGATACGTTTTGACCTCGAGCCTTATCAACTAGGAAATGATAGAAATCGGGCAGGTAGCATGGCTAAGCGGGCCGCACCCAATTAGGGTATATTGTCACTGTCTAGAGAATATTCATATTTGTACTTTTTTCAATTCTGTATCTCCCGGAAACGGTTATATTGGAATACTAACCAAGGGATGGCAATATGTTCGATACACTCAAGCGAAATGAGTGGTCGGTCATGTGTGGCTGAGTTGCAAGATGTTCTTGTTGAACTCCAGTGTATCGCTTCTAAGGTAAACTGAGCGGAAGGTGGATCCATACCTCGTCATAGTTAGAATCCATTCCCTAAATAAGATCCTGTGGTTTATTATATATGTAGAACATTAGATGCAAGCGTTTCTACTAGATTTCTATTTATTTGATTGAGACATTATTATAATATCAGAAGAGGCTTGATATAAAGAATAATTTGGGTTATCGTAAGGTAAAAACCCATCCGTGTTTATGTGTGGATCGGTCTTACGATTATGAAATGTTTTTTAAAGTTAAACCAAGTGATTTGAGTTTACTCACACTAGTCACATGACTGAGCCAGAGTTTATTTTGTTTTGTTTTCCCTAAACTCTTGGGTGCCAAATTTTGTATGGGCAGTCAAGTAGTCGGGATTTTACAGATACTTGAAGAGTTGGAGCAGGAGGCTTCAGGATTATATAGCTATTGTTATTTCCGCTTTGTTGTAAGTTTTGTACTCTGATAATGTTACTGTATACATATATTGATTTTATTTCACGGATATGCTATCTATTATATGTTGTTCGTTCCACTGTGAGATTCGTGTTGCTCTGATATTGTATGTTCTTCTTCTATTCTAAGTTTCTATCTTATCTATTCTCACCCTCTAATTTCTTTTATGGGCTA
The DNA here is from genome assembly GCA_030737875.1 of Allium sativum. Taxonomy (NCBI): domain Eukaryota; kingdom Viridiplantae; phylum Streptophyta; class Magnoliopsida; order Asparagales; family Amaryllidaceae; genus Allium; species Allium sativum. Next base: position 286,731,898 of record CM060921.1, read on the forward strand.
TCAGGTGTTTTTCGATGCTTGAATAGTGGACATAGTGTTGTATGCCGATATCCAGGATCGCGAAAACCGCAGGTCGTTACATAAGCGGCTTGTCCAATAGGCTCATAAAATCTCATATGGAATTTAAACATGTACCTTTTTATCGGGCACTCAAAATATAATCTTCATTCTCATACCTGGTTAACTTATATATGCCTATTTCCAGTTCATTTAAATTAATCAAATCTTTTTAAACGAAATTCGCTAATCACTTCTTTAATTAGCTCTTTTGCTTAACGTAGTTTTAATTTGAACATATTATATTCAAATATATTTTAATTTGCTTATACACAAATCGAATTCTAATTCCAACTTGAGTTTCGTATTCGATTTCAAATTTTGAATTCACAAATCCGATTTACTTAACAAAGAGTAAGTTCGATCTATAACTTCTTTAACTATGAAACGACCTGAACTTCCCCGGTAAGGAAAGCACGGATTGAATTGAGAACAAGCCACATCGGGACGCAAACAGAAGAACATTTCATTGTTAATTACAACAATTCCATTAGAATACAAGAATATACAGGGTATGAATAAATATTACACAGAAAATATCAGAGATTACAACACATTACATAGCAGCGGAAAATAATACAATACACAACTAGAAGAAATACATGGATACAGAGCTTTCCGAGTATCGTTCCAGCTGTAAATCAGGATCCTGTGAATATAAATCTGCAAAACCAAAACTGCTAGCTACCCGTGTCAAAATAAGGGCACTCAGAGTTTAGGTTAAAACAACAAACTCCAGGTCAGTCATAGGACTGGTGTGAGAACTAAAACAGTTATTAATTTTTATTTTAAAGTTAGGTAAATCAAGGGACCACGCCGTATAACACGGAACGGGTTTCCTCCCAAGAATACCAGTGCATAAAACAACAGCGAAATGCTAAATAAAGAAAAATGAAGCTATTATAAGACCCAGGTCCCATCACACAATGCAACGCAAGCCGGAGGATAGGGTTTTACCTTATAATAGCCAAAGAATTCTTGATACGCTAAAAACAAATCATTTGATACTATTATAAGTGCATAGTGTATAAAACAATTTCAATCATAAGTATCAATCATAGACGACATGGGTACCATATATCATGTTGCCATATTAGGCTCTATAATCAAAACCACACATGTCACGTATTGGAAGTTGGATCTCCATCAGTGAACCGAGGCAAAAGATAGTCCTCACCGATTCAAGACAATCTAGCCTACCATGTCTCAGGATCAGAGCTCGAGTGACCCTTGGATCGTCAGGGCCGGTCCACCGATGTGGATTAAACTTAAACCCTGGACACTGCGTTCCCCCGCCCTGTGGTGCGAAAATGAGCCAAATGACTCCATCGGCTCCATACAGTCACCGATATATCCGAGGCGCCTCGCAACAGCAACAACCACATAAGTCAGACTTGTCAGGGCGTGTAAAACCACTGACGCCACTTCTAGCTAGAAGGAAATACATGCCCTCCCTGAGGTCCTCTCCCGTTTCTAGCTCACGACCGGGGTGTGAGGCTCGCGAATCAACGCTACACAAAGCTATGCCACACAGGCCATGCTTTAATCATCAACCACAAGACTCTGCTTTTCAACAGAAGCCTTGATCATATTGCCACTTAGGCATGCCACACAGGCAATTCACTCCATGCATTTGATAACCATCAATATATAACCTCTAAGCTCGTACGTCTCAGAGAAGGGCGTTAAGCAAGAGAATAAATTCTCCGCCGCCAAACAGATATATATTTAATAGAAATCAATCACACAGAATAAAATCCAATGTCAGACACACGGTCCATTTACAAGTCCGTTCTGGGTCTGAACGAAACCAGAGGCACCTAGTACCCCGCATATCCATCGATCTCCAAGTACGTCTGGACGATCGCTAACTGATTCCCTCCTCTTGGGTGTACGGCCCAGTCAATATCATCAGTAATCAGACAAACGACGTGAAGACCTCCGGTCTTCCACCACCGTCTTCATCCTAGACACCACGTCGAATCAGTTATTCAGAATGGGATAAACCCCGTCTTTCTGAATAACTTGCGTATATAATAAATAGGTATTACACAAATACCACATACGCCTCATTCCAATTCAGAATATTCTTTTATTCAAATATTCTTATACTTTGGGAAAGGTTCCCATTAATTTTATTAAAGATAAATTCTTTAAATTTATTCTTTAATCTTCTTTGAATATCAATTCAAACTAGTCGGGATTAGCGAACCACACCGAAGTAATCATTTATTTTATTTCCCAATCCCAACCTATTCATCCCATGAAGTAAAACTGTTCATACTTCATATCTAACACCACGGTGTTATCGGTAAATTCAATTACCATTTCATGTTCAAATCTAATTAAAGATTTAACTATCGCCTGGAGCAAAACTGGTAATACTCCATTCTCGACCATTTCAATCTAATTAAAGATTCATTAAAACTCCACTTGGTTTTAATCTTCCCAATAATCACTATCAATGATTATTTTACTTGGGAAATCACATCCTGTCTTTAACTGGGTCAAAGAACCAATGTCATTTAAAACACGGTTCACTATAAACCCAAAATCACATTCCATTAGTTGTCGGGTTAAAGAACAAGTGGTATTTAAAACAATGTTCACGATAAACCCAAAAATCAATTCAAATTTAATCCCAATTAAATACCATTTAATTGGTACACTCCATTAAATCTAAATAAAAAGATTTAATATTTTCTCAACTGGGTTTAAGAACAGTGTTAATGAAGACACCATTCACGACAAACCCAAATCACATTTGATATTAAATACAAGGCTTTGAATAGAAATATATATCGGCTTATATTCAATATCAAATTCTACGACCAACAAATATCGTATTGGAAATAACGATATAAATATATCTTTCAAATTTCCATAACAATATCTGTATAATCACGAAATCCAACATCGAAATATCCCAAAGATAACTTCGATTCAAATCCATTCCAATTCAATTATAGGAAATTCTAGTTACTTTTAAAACACTTTCTAATCCAATTTATTTATTTCAAAAATAAATGAACTATAATTATAGTTCAAAACTAGTTCATTTCGATAAAAATCTATTTTTATCTTTTCAAATTTGGAGTTTTTCATCCCAATTCTTCACAAATCATTTCTTATGATTTTACACAAATTATTATTATTTTTAATAATTTCATCAAGGCCCATACAGTCGATTTCCATCAACGGCCATTGAACTGCACATACAGCGACCTTTTCAAAATTTGATTTGGACATAATTCCAAATCCAACCTTTAGATTTCACATCTCTAATATTCGTTAGAAAGCTCTTTTCGATACGAACCCAACGGTTCCGGTTTTAGAAGAATCCGACGGTCGGATCTCCCGCAACGTCAATTCGAAGTCAATGGTCGAAATTCGCGAACTACCGCAGCGCGGCGCGTTCTATTCAGGCCATTATATATATAGTATATATATTATATATATTTCATCGATTTCCTTTTAAAACATATTATATAAATTGTTTTAAATTCATTTTCAAAACGATTTCAACTTCATATTCAATTTCAAATCAAAATTGAATATTCCTCATCATCGATATACAAATGATAATATTTTCAAAACGTTATATTTTGAAATCACTTTCTTTTCTATATTCATTATAAAAATGAATAAAATCGATATAAATATCGTTCACGTCAAAACGGCGTCAATCTAATCAACACGGCTTTTATTCAACACATGAATTTATTTTCAATTCAACACATGGATTTATTTTCAATTCAATACATGAATTTATTTTCAATTCAACACATGAAATTATTTTTCTATATTGGAATGAGGCCCAATCAATTACCATATAACGTTTATTATACGGATTTCCATACAACACATGTATATAATAGCAACGATAAATAATCAACCATCATCCAGAGTGCACCACACAACTGCATAAGCATTAAATATAAATAATTAACGCTTACACAGTCTGTCAACCCATTGATTGACATACAACTAAACAATCGGGATTAGTGTACGTCAAATATCATCCCAATACCCGTGTGGGGTTTCAAATCAACAAACATACATTTTATTTGTGCAGTTGGGCGATGTGTAAAATTTATTGTCCCAATCAATATCAGTCAAATCAGTGTGTATAAACAAATCGTCCGATTTGTTTATAAATATTTATTTCATATACACGTTAAAATTTATATTTTTAACTATAAAATATTTTATTTCACTCCACATCACACAATCAAATTTCCCAACATAGCAATCAACAAACAAGTCATCCATGGTCTGTGGACGACGGGTGTCGGGTGCTATTAAACACCGTCTGCATCCTAGTATATATTTCAACTAGAAAACAAATTAAAAGTGAGGAGTTCTCACCGAATAGCTAAACCAATACACCGCGACTCTTCATATGTAGAAATCTTCGTCGTGCTCACCTTTCGTCACTTTCGTTGCCCGTTGCCACTACATATATAAAAATCACATTTTTATATTGTAGCTATGTATATAAAAATCAAAATTTTAATTCGCTCTATATGGATAAAAATCACATTTTTATACCGCTACTGTATAGATAAAAATTATATTTTTATACCGCTACTACATATATAAAAAATTATATTTTTATACCGCTACTATATAGATAAAAATTATATTTTTATACCGCTACTACATAGATAAAAATTATATTTTTACATCGCTACTATATAGCTAAAAATTATATTTTTTTTTACTCTACATGATTAAAAATCATATTTTTATTCCTCCTATGATATAAAGATCGAATTTTTATTATCTATATAATATAAAAATCATATTTTTAATCTCATACTTATATAAAAATTATATTTTTAACCTACCTATAATAAATAAATAAATAATTTAACCTTCCTATAATATAAAAATTATATTTTTAACCTTCATGCAAACCATATTTTTATTTCTATAAATAAATAAAATTTAAAATCAAAAACTCACGTCTATACCGAAGAAGAGGGAAGAAGAGCTCGCGGTTGGGTCGGTTGCCTTTGGGGCGTCGGAGTTCGTTGCTGGCGGCTGGAGGTGGGGTGCGGGGGTGGCACAGGGTTCGGGTGCATGGGGTTTGGGGGAAATGGGGGGGGGGGGGGGCGTCGCGGTCAGAGAAGAAAAAGGGGAGGAGGAAGCGGAGGAGGAAGAGTGAGGGGGACTCTGGCGTGGGCGGCGCCGCCTAGGAGGGGCGCGATGGCGGTTCTTCCGCCTCCGTCCTCCTTTTTTTCATTGAAATGAAACTGACGGGGGGCCTGAGATAAAAGGAAGAGAGAGAGGGTTTTCTATTTTATTTATTTATTTATTTAATTATTTCAAAAAGCAACTTTTAATTTTGACCTCGAAATCGAACCCACCGCCTGTCATCCATAGCTAATTACCCCCGTTCCGAACACAATGAGACATGTATCATAGGCTGATTCGATCGTTTCGATCAGTTTTTATCAAAATCAAAATATAACTCTATACATTGAATTTGAACGAACATTTCAATTTACCGGGGCCACATACGAGCTCTAAAAATTCCCGAAAAATATTTCCTAGCTTCGTATTGACGATACGGCCCTAACAAAACTAATTTCATCAAATTATGAGACCGCTTGAAAAATGGCCATTTTCCACTCGATTAAAATCAACTGAAACTGGTCAAACGCGTTTTCCTTTGCCACGCTCACATATTGATTCGAAAAATTACAAATTTTGAAACCTACCAATAACTTGACATCCCAGATCCAACAAAAGTGGTTTCGTCGAAAACCGAGGTCGTTTGCAAAATTTCCATTTTTAAGGGCCAGAATTCCATAGCGACTATTCTGAAATTTCAACTGGACATATCTTTTGAATCCCGCTATGAAATTTTAATTTTTCGGATTCGTTGGAAAGATATTCACAAATAGATTCTAATATTTTTGGTTTCACTAAAATCCGGTTTATTTTGAATCCTGTACATTCATTTGAATTTTGAAATCGAATTTTTGAACTACAGCGCCATTTCAGGCTCGTTATATAATTATAAATAATTATTTATATTCTAATGTTGATTCAAATAAATACATACATTCTAATTCCATCCAAAATAAATTTCTCGTCGTTATCATTTAAAATAATTCATTTTAAATATTCAAAATTCATTAAAATTGCCAAAATAAATTTTTTTAATTAGCTCGGATTTCCGGGTTATTAAAATTTCCCCTACTTAAAACTTTTCGTCCCCGAAAAGGAACGAAGCCGAAAGTTGTTTTACAAATCAACTTAACTTTCACTATTTTCATTACCGCTTAAGTTCTTCAACTTTTCAGTTTCTAACAACTTTTCAAATTCTTCAAAAATTTGGCTAACACCCTAAATTTTCAAAAATATTCGCCATAACCTCCCCTGCACCGGGGCTTCGGGATATTTCAAATTTCCTCCCATGGCCCTCATCAATCCAAAAAGAAACAGCCAATCAGCTCATAAAATCATCAAAAACCCAATAAATTCGTAAACATGTACCTATTTGTCGGGCAAACAATTTTATTCTTCTGCTCTAGCCTCCTTGCTATGACCTGTTCAATGTAAGTACATGTATATGCAACCAAATGCGACAAATTTTCAATACACACACTATTTGATACAATTTGGCTAAAGGTTCAACATTTAATTAATCAACCAATAATCAAACAATACAATCAGCAATCAATTAGTTTATTATCATTTCAAATTCATAACTTTGATATATAGTCTAAAAATCAGTTTTTTGATGCAAAATCACAACAATAAGCCCTATCTAATTTTGGTTCTCACACCAGTCAATAGGAAATATATAGAAATCCCACTTCTGAAACTCGAACATGAATACTGATGATGCGATCGCTACAGCTATCATCAGAACCATCTTCGGGCGACTAGAGTGTGATTCTATATCTATCCAGTATATTTAAACTTCAAACACACGTGGATCAGACGTATACGCAAAATCTTTATATACTGGATTGTCCAAATTCAATATAAAAAAAATAATCAAATACGAATAATTGATTTAAATTTTCAAAACAAAAATTGTTTTCATTTTAAAAATATACTCTTCACACTCGTTCTAGGATACTACTGATCCCATCTCTAACGAGTCATTCTCATGGATACTACTAATCCAATCTCTGATGAATTCTGTCATTCGGTTCTAACGTGTCTTGTTCTCTGAGCTTTGTAAACCAAAGCTCTAATACCAACTGAGACGACCCGTAAATTCCCCGGTAAGGAAAGCCCGGATAATCTTGAGGACATGACACAAAAGAACGCAGACAGAAGAACATTTCATTGTTAATTACAACAATTCCATCAGAATACAAGAATATACAGAGTATGAATAAATATTACACAGAAAATATCAGAGATTACAATACATTACACAGCAGCGGAAAATAATACAATACACAACTAGAAGAAATACACGGATACAGAGCTTTCCGAGTATCATTCCAGTTGTAAATCAGGATCCTGTGAATATAAATCTGCAAAACCAAAACTACTAGCTGCCAGTGTCAAAATAAGGGCACCCAGAGCTTAGGTTAAAACAATAAACTCCAGGTCAGTCATGGGACTGGTGTGAGAACTAAAACAGTTATTAATCTTTATTTTAAAGTTAGGTAAATCAAGGGACCACGCCGTATAACACGGAACGGGTTCCCTCCCAAGAATACCAGTGCATAAAACAACAACGAAATGCTAAATAAAGAAAAATGAAGCTATTATAAGACCCAGGTCCCATCACACAATGCAACGCAAGCCGGAGGATAGGGTTTTACCTTATAATAGCCAAAGAATGCTTGATACGCTAAAAACAAATCATTTGATACTTTAACAAGTGCATAGTGTATAAAACAATTTCAGTCATAAGTATCAATCATAGACGACATGGGTACCATATATCATGTCGCCATTCTAGGCTCTACAATCAAAACCGCACGTGTCATGTATTGGAAGTTGGATTTCCATCTGTGAACTAGGCAAAAGATAGTCCTCGCCGATTCGAGACAATCTAGCCTACCATGTCTCAGGATCAGAGCTCGAGTGAGCCTTGGATCGTCAGGGCCGGTCCACCGATGTGGATTAAACTTAAACCCTGGACACTGCGTTCCCCCGCCCTATGGGGCGAAAATGATCCAAATGACTCCATCGGCTCCACACAGTCACCGATATATCTGAGGCGCCTCGCAACAGCAACAACCACATAAGTCAAACTCGTCAGGACGTGTAAAACCACTGATGCCACTTCTAGCTAGAAGGAAACACATGCCCTCCCTGAGGTCCTCTCCCGTTTCTGGTTCACGACCGGGGTGTGAGGCTCGCGAATCAACGCTACACAAAGCTATGCCACACAGGCCATGCTTTAATCATCAACCACAAGACTCTGCTTTTCAACAGAAGCCTTGATCATATTGCCACTTAGGCTTGCCACACAGGAAATTCACTCCATGCGTTTGATAACCATCAATATATAACCTCTAAGCTCGTACGTCTCAGAGAAGGGCGTTAAGCAAGAGAATAAATTCTCCGTCGCCAAACAGATATATATTTAATAGAAATCAATCACACAGAATAAAATCCAATGTCAGACACACAGTCCATTTACAAGTCCGTTCTGGGTCTGAACAAAACCGAAAGCACCTAGTACCCCGCATATCCATCGATCTCCAAGTACGTCTGGAGGATCACTAACTGATTCCCTCCTCTTGGGTGTACGGACCAGTCACAATCATCTGTAATCATCCAATCGACGTAAAGACCTCCGGTCTTCCACCACCGTCTTCATCCTCGACACCACGTCGAATCAGTTATTCAGAATGTGATAGACCCCGTCTTTCTGAATAACTCGTGTATATAATAAACAGGTGTTACACAAACAACACATACGCCTCATTCCAATTCAGAATATTATTTTATTCAAATATTCTTATACTTTGGGAAAGGTTCCCATTAATTTTATCAAAGATAAATTCTTTAAATTTATTTTTTAATCTTCTTTGAATATCAATTCAAACTAGTCGGGATTAGCGAACCACACTGAAGTAATCAATTATTTTATTTCCCAACCCCAACCTATTCATCCCATGAAGTAAAACTGGTCATACTTCGTATCTAACACCACGGTGTTATCGGTAAATTCAATTAACATTTCACATTCAAATCTAATAAAAGATTTAACCATCGCCTGGAGCAAAACTGGTGATACTCCATTCTCGACCATTTCAGTCTAATTAAAGATTCATTAAAACTACACTTGGTTTTAATCTTCCCAATAATCACTATCAATGATTATTTTACTTGGGAAATCACATCCTGTCTTTAACTGGGTTAAAGAACCAATGTCATTTAAAACACGGTTCACTATAAACCCAAAATCACATTCCATTAATTGCCGGGTTAAAGAACAAGTGTTATTTAAAACAATGTTCACGATAGACCCAAAAATCAATTCAAATTCAATCCCAATTAAATACCATTTAATTGGTATACTTCATTAAATCTAAATAAAAAGATTTAATCTTTTTCTCAACTGGGTTTAAGAACAGTGTTAATGAAGACACCATTCACGACAAACCCAAATCACATTTGATATTAAATACAAGGCTCTGAATAGAAAATATATCGGCTTATATTCAATGTCAAATTCTACGACCAACAAATATCGTATTGGAAATAATGATATAAATATATCTTTCAAATTTCCATAACAATATCTGTATAATGACGAAATCCAACATCGAAATATCCCAAAGATAACTTCGATTCAAATCCATTCCAATTCAATTATTGGAAATTCTGGTTACTTTTAAAACCCTTTCTAATCCAATTTATTTATTTCAAAAATAAATGAATTATAATTCTAGTTCAAAACTAGTTCATTTCGATATAAATCTATTTTTATCTTTTCAAATTTGGAGTTTTTCATCCCAATTCTTCACAAATCATTTCTTATGATTTTACACAAATTATTATTATTTTTAATAATTTTATCAAGGCCCGTACAGTCGATTTCCAACAACGACCATCGAACTGCACTTACAGCGACCTTTTCCAAATTTGAATTGGACATAGTTCCAAATCCAACCGTTAGATTTCACATCTCTAATATTCGTTAGAAAACTCTTTTCGATACGAACCCAACGGTTCCGGTTTTAGAAGAATCTGACGGTAGGATCTCCCGCAACGTCAATTCGAAGTCAATGGTCGAAATTCGCGAACTGCCGCAGCGCAGCGCGTTCTATTCAGGCCATTATATATATAATATATATTATATATATTTCGTCGATTTCCTTTTAAAACGTATTATATAAATCGTTTTAAATTCGTTTTCAAAACGATTTCAACTTCATATTCAATTTCAAATCAAAATTGAATATTCCACATCATCGATATACAAATGATAATATTTTCAAAACGTTGTATTTTGAAATCACTTTCTTTTCTATATTCATTATAAAAATGAATAAAATCGATATAAATATCGTTTACATCAAAACGGCGTCAATCTAATCAACACAGCTTTTATTCAACACATGAATTTATTTTCAATTCAACACATGGATTTATTTTCAATTCAACACATGAATTTATTTTCAATTCAACACATGAATTTATTTTTCTATATTGGAATGAGGCCCAATCAATTACCATATAACGTATATTATATGGATTTCCATACAACACATGTATATATTAGCAATGTAAATAATCAACCATCATCCAGAGTGCACCACACAACTGCATAAGCATTAAATATAAATAATTAACGCTTACGCAGTCTGTCAACCCATTGATTGACATACAACTAAACAATCGGGATTAGTGTACGTCAAATATCATCCCAATACCCGTGTGGGGTTTCAAATCAACAAACACACATTTTATTTGTGAAGTTGGACGATGTGTAAAATTTATCGTCCCAATCAATATCAGTCAAATCAGTGTATATAAACAAATCGTCCGATTTGTTTATAAATATTTATTTCATATACACGTTAAAAATTATATTTTTAACTATAAAATATTTTCCACTATAAAATATTTTATTTCACTCCACATCACATAATCAAATTTCACAACATAGCAATCAACAAACAAGTCATCCATGGTCTGTGGACGACGGGTGTCGGGTGCTTCTAAACACCGTCTGCATCCTAGTATATATTTCTACTAGAAAACAAATTAAAAGTGAGGAGTTCTCACCGAATAGCTAAACCAATACACCGCGACTCTTCATATGTAGAAATCTTCGTCGTGCTCGCCTTTTATCACTTTCGTTGCCCGTAGCCATTACATATATAAAAATCACATTTTTATATTATAGCTATGTATATAAAAATCAAAATTTTAATTCGCTCTATATGGATAAAAATCACATTTTTACACCGCTACTATATAGATAAAAATTATATTTTTATACCGCTACTACATAGATAAAAATTATATTTTTATACCACTACTATATAGATAAAAATTATATTTTTATCCCGCTACTACATAGATAAAAATTATATTTTTACATCGCTACTATATAGATAAAAATTATATTTTTATTACTCTACATGAATAAAAATCATATTTTTATTCCTCGTATGATTTAAAGATCGAATTTTTATTATCTATATAATATAAAAATCAAATTTTTAGACTCATACTTATATAAAAATTATATTTTTAACCTTCCTATAATACAAAAATTATATTTTTAACCTTCCTATAATATAAAAATTATATTTTTGACCTTCATGCAAATCATATTTTTATTTCTATAAATAAATAAAATTTAAAATCAAAAACTCACGTCGATTACGAAGAAGAGGGAAGAAGAGCTCGCGGTTGGGTCGGTGGCCTTTGGGGCGTCGAAGTTCATTGTTGGCGACTGGAGGTAGGGTGAGGTGGTGGCACAGTGTTCGGGTGCGTGGGGTTTGGGGGAAATAGGGGGGTCCGCGGTCAGAGAAGAAGAAAGGGAGGAGGAAGCGGAGGAGGAAGAGGGGGGGACTCTGGCATGGGCGGCACCGCCTGGGGGGGCGCGATGGCGGTTCTTCCGCCTCCGTCCTCCTTCTATTTCTTTTCTATTTTTTTTCGTTGAAATGAAACTAACGGGCGGGAGGGGCCTGAGAGAAAAGGAAGAGAGAGAGGGTTTTTTTAATTATTTCAAAAAGCAACTTTTAATTTCGACCTCGAAATCGAACCCACCTCATGTCGTCCATAGCTAATTACCCCTATTCCGAACACAATGAGATATGTATCGTAGGCTGATTCGATCGTTTTTATCAGTTTTTGTCAAAATCAAAATATAACTATATACATTGAATTTAAACGCACATTTCAATTTACCGGGGCCACATACGAACTCTAAAAATTCCCGAAAAATATTTCCTAGCTTCGTATTGACGATACAGCCCTAACAAAACTAATTTCGTCAAATTCTGAGACCGTTTGAAAAATGGCCATTTTCCAGTCGATTAAAATCAACTAAAACTGGTCAAACGCGTTTTCCTTTGCCACGGTCACATATTGATTCGAAAAATTATGAATTTTGAAACCTAGCAATAACTTGACATCCCGAATCCAGCAAAAGTGGTTTCGTCGAAAACCGAGGTCGTTTGCAAAATTTCCATTTTTAAGGGCCAGAATTATATTGCGACTATTCTGAAATTTCAACTGGACGTATCTTTTGATTCCCGCAATGAAATTTTAATTTTTCGGATTCGTTGGAAAGATATTCACAAATAGATTCTAATATTTTTGGTTTCACCAAAATCCGGTTTATTTTGAATCCTGTACGTTCATTTGAATTTTGAAATCGAATTTTCGAACTACCGCGCCATTTTAGGCTCGTTATATAATTATAAATAATTATTTATATCTAACGTCGATTCAAATAAATATATACGTTCTAATTCCATTCAAAATAAATTTCTCGTCGTTATCATTTAAAATAATTCATTTTAAATATTCAAAATTCAACTAAATTGCCAAAATAAAAAAATTAAATTGGCTCGGATTTCCGGGTTATTACAAACTAATTACTTTATAATTAGTTATCTTCAGTCAATAACTAAATCTGATTTTGTTCCAAAAATCACTTCATCTATTCCACTTGAGTTCATATTTGTTTTATAACTAAAACCTGGATTTTTCTAATGGAATCTCGGATTTTATTTACTCAAATTCCTTTTAATTTATTAAATAAATTGTTATGGTTTATAAACGATTCTACAACGACTTTTCCAAATTTGATTTTGATATAACTCAAAGTCTATAAGACGATATCCAGAATTTTTTCATCCATTTGAAAACTATCATTCGATAGGTCCGAGCATTTCTTGTTTCATTAAATTCCAACTTATGTTGAGTTCTTATAATCGATTGAAGTTCGAAACGTCAAAATATGAACTATCGCATCGCGATAAGTTCTTTTAAATTATAATTTAAAAATAAATGTTCAAACTTCGTTTATTAATAAATTTCAACTCCATTTTCAATATTTTTAAAAATAATTCAAGTCCGTTATCCAAATCTGACTTAACAATCTCGATTGCTCAAACTTGTCGATTATTTTATTCCACATTCATAACTTGGTTATGACTTTATTCAAAACTCAATTCTATATTCAATTCTAATCCACCTGGAATTAGGTTATTTATAAAAATTCGATATAATCGAATTCCAATTATAAATCCTCCAATTTATCTTAATCAATTTTATATTCCGAAATAAAATTTATTGTTCTCTTTTTGGAACGATTCCCAATTTACTTTTTAAATTCGAATTTGAATTTAAACTTCCAAATCATTCAACGACTATTACTTCAATTTGTTAACAACATTTTTTATAAATTAATCTCCTTGTCTATATATAATAAACAAGTTTTCCATTCAAAGTTCATTTGAAATCTAATTCCTATTTTGGAAATTTTTATTTTTATAAGCTTATATAAATACAAAATCTATTTTCATATTAAATTTCAAATTATAGTTTCTATTTAATACAATTCCTATATTCTGAAATTAATTTTTTTTTACAAATTTGACATAGTCGAATTCTAATTATAAATCCATATGGATTTATTTCAGTTCAATTTACATTCCGAACATCAGAATAAATTACATCATTTCCTTTGAAAATGATTCCCAAATTCCCTTCTAAATTCACACTAGATTTTAGATTTATAAATTATCCAATGATAATTTCTCTCTTTTATTTATAAACATCGTTTATAAATTTCACTTCTTACTTTAACTATTAAAACAAGTTTCTATTTTAAATTACACTTTGAAAATTCCTTTTTGAATTCATACATGAATTTGAAATTTAATATTATCAAATGATAATTTTTCTTTCCATTTATAAACATCATTTATAAACTCAATTACTTATTTTTATTACTGAAAATAAGTTAATATTTTCTAACTCATTCAAAATTCAATTTCTATTTCGAAAAATAAAATTTTCCTTTTTGAGTCAAAAATCCATTTTTATGATATTTTTAAATATCAATATCCAGCGTCAGTGATATTTAAACATCCAAATACACAAACATCCATTCAATTCAATACATCACACATATATAAATATGTAAACAATAATATATAAATTTGAGGAATTCAATTGGATCCCTCCAATCTGTTTTCCCTACATCCACAAATGTTAGTCAACATAAATAATACCAATCTTGTTTCAAGGCAGGATATCGTGGTATGAATGTAATCCACTATATATACTGTTGGGCACATAGGTTTATCCACTAATGGTACTACAAGAAATGTCCAGTATATATAATAGCGACAACCACCAAGCCTAAATATAACTAATATACATATACATATACATATATATATATATATATAAAGCCAAAATTCATCAACAATTATTCAATGCATCCAATCAATCAACAAACATCATGTAAATATTATTCAAAATTAAAATTAATTTTTAGTAAAATTATAAACGAATTCTAGAGAGTGAGTCTACTCACCTTGATTTTCCTTTGCTGAAAACCCATTTAAATCCCATAATGTTGCGTCTACGAATCGTCTCGAATGAAATCTATACCTATGATTATTTATTTTTACTTAACGATTAAACTATATTAATTTTAATTAAATTACTAAAATAAATAAATAAATTCTTCTATGTAATTTAAATCATGTAAAATAACGTATACCATATTTCCTTGCAAACCTGATCACTACGAACTATGCTCAACAATTTACCGACCAACCCCTACTGAAATCAGCCCCAAAATACCGATCCTACTTTGACAATTCCTCAAATACCTTGCAGTCAACTTCCATCACCGCAACGCATCAGTTCCATCAATCCATCTATGTCCAGATCATTTTCTAATCGGCTGTCCATTTTAGTCATGTTATTTCTCCCACTATCCCCCAAAAAGAAACCGCACTCCTCAATTAGGCACTGTCACACCTAGAATCCCACTGTTGAACAACCAGTTCATACTCCAAAATATCCCGTTCATCCAAAAAGAACAGGTCACTCCTCCTAAAATTTTACCGCTGAGCTCCTTCGATTCCAGAGTTCATTCATCAGACAATTGAACTCCATTAGCCAAAAATACCAGCATTGACTTCCTCAAAAATCGTGATGCCATACTTCCCATCGCACCACTCAACCATGCCTAAATCTCCTTCTACAACTCGCCAAACAATGATGACAATGGTGCAACTCTTTCCTGCTTATCGCAAGCGCTTCTAGTTGGCTCGAGCTCGATCTATGCAATGATGGATAGGATCACAATTCGTGATTTATTTTTCCCTTCTTTTTTTTGAATCCGTTTCTAAATGAGCGAGAGAAAGAAATGAGGCAAAAAAAATTAGAAATAGATCTGGTTCGTGAATGGGAAGGAAAGAAAATAGGAGGCGATGGGTTTAAATTATTCGCTGGTTTAGAAATGGGGAACATCGAAAGCCATAACTTGAATCGGTTTCGTGATTTTTAGAAAAATGGCCACAAATAAGGAAGATGAGACTTATATTTATATACGCGAGAAGGGAACCATTTGTACCAGCATTTAAATTGTTGTTTTCTTTGTAGCGAAGGTGGGGAAATAATATTTCAGCTCGAGATAGAGGGTAGGTCTGCGTATAGGAAGAAGAGGTTGACTTTGTTTAAAAACTTAGGTCAGCTTATATATAAAATATATTTATTAAATTTTTGATTCGAATCATTAAATTTAAATTATCTTCTTAATTTTGAACTCTGACTTAAACACAACACCGACATTTCTAGGGTTATACCCCTAACTTGAATGCACTGGTGTAGTGTCCCGAAATTCCGGTTCAATTTGAGCTGACCAAATAACACAAGTCCAACCCAAATTACACTGGAAAGCAGAAAACTAATAGAAAGAAATTAGAGGGTGAGAATTGATAAGATAGAAAACTTAGAATAGAAGAAGAAGAAGAACACACAACATCAGAATAACACGAATCTTACAGCGGAACGAACAACATATAATAGATAGCATATCTTTGAAATAAAATCAATATATGTATACAGTAACATTATCAGGGTACAACACTTACAACACAGCGGAAATAAACAATAACTATAAAATCCTGAAGCCTCCTGCTCCAAGCTCTCCAAGTATATCTGTAAAATCCTGACTACTTGACTGCCCGTACAAAATTGGGCACCCAAGAGTTTAGGGAAAACAAAACAAAATAAACTCTGGGTCAGTCATGGGACTGGTGTGAGTAAAACAATTCAAAAACAGTTTGAGCAATAAAACGATATCTCATAAGACCACGCCGTAAAACGGAACGGGTTTTTCCCTTATGAGAATCCAAAACATTTGATTTAACTTTCAAAATTCTTTTGAAAGAAACGATAAACTTTATATCAAAACTCTTTTGATATTATAACAATGTCTATCGACCACAACTAAATAATCGTCTAGCAGAAACGCTTTCATCTCACGTTCTACATATATAGTATACAATCAAAACCGCGAGCACTTATTGGATATTGGATTCCCAACTATGACAAGGTATGGAACCACCTTCCGATAGTGTACCTGTAGAGAGGAATACACTGGGTTCAACAAGAACATCTTGCAACCCAGCCACACATGACCGACCACTCATTTCGCTTGAGTTAATCGAATGTATATCACCAACAGTTGGGATCAGCAACCGTTTCCCGAATGGGACAGCATCGAATAGATTAAAGAATGAAATCAATATCTATAGATAGGTGATAATACACCCAACTTGGCAGCCAATTACTTAGCCATGCTGCCTGCCCGATTTTTTCATTTCCCAGTTGTGAGGCTAGAGGCCATGCTTATCTCTGACAGATCACACAATTATTCACTTTGAATGTCACATCGTCATACCCGCCAAATAACAAATTGATTTCCCTAAAAATACAATGGGTATACAGCTAAGAGAAATGAATTCCTCCACCACCAAACATACATATGTTTGAAGAGATCAACTTACGCGATCTATTAAATATACTCTGTCAGACATTCTTCCATACAAGTCGTCCCGGGACTGGACAAACCGAAGGCACTATTCTGTACACAGGACAACCCTTGCATAACTCCGTCTTCAATTTTCTTCATCATATTTGATTCGCAATGTTAATGTCCATACGCAGTGGTTTACAGATAATGAATCTGATCTCGGTCTCTCCGTATTAACGATGGACAAATGGTCAAAAAACTTCGATAGTCGGTGAGTTAACTATCAAAGAAAAACATGTGTGCAAACAACGATATTATTTCCAGATGGGAATTCTATCGATCAATCATCATTTAATGTTTATCTCTTTAGTTCATTAATTTTTCATTTCCTGTTTCTGTATATTCAACATTTCTTATTTTCTAAATTTAGAAAATATCTGTTATTAATCATTGGAAAACATTTCCATCTCTTTTTACTTACACTGTCATTTCAGTATTCTTTATCATCAAACATTTCATTTTCTATGATTAGAAAATATATCTGATTATATTTGGAAGATGTTTCCAAATTCATTCATTGGATTTAAACATATATTTAAATAAAACATCGTTATGCTAACTCAAACATTACACTAATTAACTAATTTCACTTAACCATACTTCACTATCGAACCTTAACCATTCCTTAGTTAAAAACAAAGCCAATCAAGTTGGGGTATAACTACCTCTCAGACCTTAACTGAACAACATTTCTAACCTCGAAATGGACAAAGTTCACCCTTTAAATTTTTAACAAACTTCCTTACGTAACTCTCGTTCGAATAAATCCCTATTCGATAACTCTTTCCTTCGAATAAACTATATTTGATCATCTCTCTTTGAATAGCCATATTCGATTAACTCTATTCAATTAACACTATTCGATTAACTCTAATCGATTTACTATTATTAGTTAGCTTTATTTGATTAACTTTATTCTATTAACTCTATTTTATTAACTCTATTGGATTAACTCTATTTTATTAACCCTAATCGATTAACTCTATTGGATTAACTCTAATCAATTAACTCCTATCAATTCACTCCTTTCGAATAAACTATATTCGATTAACTCCTTTAGAATAACTAATATTCGATAACTCCTTTCGAATAAACTATATTCGATTATTTCCTTTTCGAATAACTCTATATTCGATTAACTCTCTTCGAATAACTAATATTCGATTAACTCACTTCTAATAACTAATATTCGATTAATTCACTTCGAATAACTAATATTCGATAACTCACTTCGAATAACTAATATTCGATAACTAACTTCGAATAACTAATATTCGATAGTTCACTTCAAATAACTAATATTCGATAACTCACTTCGAATAACTAATATTCGACAAATTCTTTTCGAATAACCAATATTCGAAAATCTTTCTTTGAATAACTATAATTGATAACTCTTTCTTTGAATAAACTATATTCGATTAACTCCTTTCAATTAACTCTACTCGAATAACTAATATTCGATTAACTCTAATTCGATTAACTCTATTCGACTAACTCTAATTCAATTACTCTAATTCGATTAACTCTAATCGATTAACTCTAATTCTAATTCCATTTACTCTAATCGATTAACTCTAATTCAATTACTCTAATTCGATTAACTCTAATCGATTAACTCTAATCGATTAACTCTAATACGATTAACTCTAATTCAATTACTCTAATTCGATTAACTCTAATCGATTAACCCTAATTCAATTACTCTAATTCGATTAACTCTAACTGATTAACTCTAATTCAATTACTCTAATTCGATTCACTCTAATCGATTAACTCCACTAAGTTTGACTTCGTATTTCAAAATAGTATCTCATTTCCAAATTATATTCATACTTCTATTTATAGAATTATTCATACGAAATCTCCTTTTTATTTCTAACACTTATATCCCATTTAAAATTTCCTTTTATAACTCTGTTTATTTCATAAATAAATATTTCCATTTTATAACCCTCTTTATTTAACAAATAAATATTTCTTTTTTTATCTCTCTATTTATTTAACAAATAAATATTCGTTTTCAATTCTATTTGTAAATGTTTTACAAATATTCCCTTTCCAGATCTATTTGTAAAGGTTTTACAAATATCTCCTTTTCAAATCTATTTGTAAATGGTTTACAAATATTCCCTTTTCAATTCTATTTGTAAATGGTTTACAAATATTTCCTTTTCAAAATACACTTTGAAAATCCCCTTTTCTACATCCCAGTATTTCTTACGGTATTTAAAATACCGAATAACAATGATTGAGGTCATTCAACATACATGATCAACAACAGATTATATATCACATCATATATCACAATATGTGAAACAAAACAGTAAAATAAATGTTGAGGAATCCCGTTGGATTCCTCCGACCTGTTTGCCTGCATCCACAGATATTAAACAATACAATTAACATCAATTTCATTTCACTATGAAATATTCTGCTAAACAAAATCAATATATATATACATTTATTTATATATATATATATATGACCAATTTTCAAAAAATATATATATACACACATATATAACCAAATCTATAATTTCAACCAATTACTTAGTAGTTCAACCAAACAGTCAATACACAGAAATCAATCATCATTTATCAGTTCTAAATAGACGTTATAAAAATATGAACTGATAGAGTTGGTGAGTTTTACTCACATTGGACGACCATCGTTAATAACGATAACCATCGCTTGATTCAGACAAACAATTTATTTTGCTATAAATTGTAACGAGCTCTGAATTACTTGCAGTCGGTTCCATTTTGTAGTCGTCATCCATACAATCCTAACGGATCTTGTTTTGCTGAATTCTGATAATATATGAGAAAGTTACGCATTTTTAAAGTTATAAACAATTTAGACAAGTATTCATTTTATTTAAACCTATTTGTATAACACATGGGCTCACCATCATTTGTCCCAACACCCAACAGGCTCCCCCCGCTTAACTCTTCTTCCCTAATTCCTATCGTGACTTCCTGTAACCGCAAATGGCCATTTCCCAAATTTCAAACCACTCGTTCACCCTTCATTCTTGACCGAACTTCCTAAACTCTTCACCACAAAACTCCTCTTCACAAACTACACCATGCCATATCAAAATGGACCAACTCACACATGTATCCTCAAATGCGACGAACTCCACAATCAACGCAACTGTGACCTCGCCCGACCAAAATGGTCACTGATATCCTCCAAACTCTGTCAACAACAGCTTCTCTCCACCTGAACGCTACGCAGACCATCTCTCCACCCAACTCTGCCTAAAACAACCCTGCGTCGAAGCCCTATGTCGCTGTTACAAAACCAGCAGACCAAAAATAGTGATCAGACTCCCCAAAATTCCTACTAGATCGAAGTGTAGGTTGATGCGAGATGAAATATGTATTCATTTCGATTTGTAGATTTTATTTGCATTTGATTTTGATTTTACAAAGATGGAAATAAATTTCCTGAAGATAAAAGTTACGGCGGAATAAACTTTGACAAAAAAAAGTAAATTAGGTTTAGGATTTTTAAGGAGTAATTATAGTGTAAGAATATTATTTTTATATTCGATAAATTTCAGTATAATAAGCTACTGCTATTTCTATTCATCCTTAAAAATCCCTATGATAACACATCATACCCAAAAATACTAAAAATGGACATGCAGCTACAGTTCGACATTACGGACCCAACGAAACTGGTTTCGCCAAATTCCAACTTCGTTTGCTCACACATCGTATTTTTAACCGTCAAAATACTGACTGGTTTTCACATTAAAAATCCATATGGCCACATACTGACTCCAAAAATCATGGAAATTGAAATCTAACAATAATTCAATATTACGGATCCAACAAAAATTGATTTCGTCGAAAACGGAGGTCGTTTACAAAACTGGCTATTTTTAAAGCTCTAAATAACCCATTTAAACAAATATATATATATTTAAAAATAATTAAATTAAATATAAATAAATTTATATTATCGTATATATTCACAATAGAATACCATACAGCTCCAGAATATTCCTATATGAATTTCTAACTCGATATTTCAAATCCTGATTAAATCGATATTCGATTTATAATGAAATTCCTTTTACATATCGTTATAAATTATAAAGGAATTCCGTAGCGGCTATTTTAAAATTTGATTTGGATATAACTCAAAATCTACATGACGAAATCCTAATTTTTCTCTTCCATTAGAAAAATATACTTCACCAGCTCCTAACATTTCTTGTTTCACAGAAATCCGATTTAAAACGGATTCGATATATCCACTTAAAGTTCGAATCGCCAAATCACGAACTGCAGCACCATTTGGAGTTGGGATTTTAAATATAATATAATTATATGTTCAAACTTCGTTTAAATAATATATTCGTTAATATAATTCAACTCTAAACTGAATTATATATTTTAAACTGTCCAATTCACACTATATTATCAATTCACTATTTTCGGCTATTTTGGAAATAAATATATTATTATATTATTTAAATTAATTCAACATTCAATATTATTTTATTAAACAACAATATATTCTCTAAATCATATATTAAATAATTAAATAAATTAATTATTATACCATAAAAATACGGGACATTACAATTGGAACAGGTTCTAAAGCCTAAATCGATCGTACGTAGGAGATATTAAGTTAAATTGACAATTTAAATTAAATTCAATTTAAATATTTCTGAGCATTTTCTAACCATACAATCAAACGATAAATCCAACTGTTATGAAATTTGAAACCCGATGATAATACACTATTATGGACCTGATGGAATTGTTTTCGTTGAATTCTTAAACTGTTTGAAAAATCACTGTTTTCATATGTTAAATTAAAACGTTTAAAATAAAAATCGATTCAGAACAATAAAATTCAATGATAATAAATTATTATTATCCTTTATATTCAAATAGAATTTATATTAATCGATAGAATCGTTTTGATTCAATTTTAACTTCAAATTCAATTGTATTTCATTTTCGTATTACTATATTCCGATATACTCAAAATTAAATCGTATATTGACTATTAATTTGATAATTTCAATATAAAAAATCCATTGATTATACCAATTCAGCACTGAATTTAAATGTTCAAAATAAATCAACTAAAAATCTGGGACGTTACAGACGATATACATGGATGCTTGTGGTACCGTGTTGGGTGTTGTTTTAATCCATGGAGGTAAGGTTGTCACTTATGCGATTCAACAACTAAAACCACACAAAAAAAGTTACCCACTCATAATTTGGGGTTAGCAACAATTGTGTTCGCATTGAAGACGTGGAGACACTATCTATTGGGAGAAAGATTCGAGTAGTTCACCGACCATAAGTCATTAAAGTATCTTTTTTCTCAGAAAGATTTAAACCTCCGTCAACAACGGTGGTTGGAATTATTAGCTTTTTATGATTTTAACATCGCATACACAACGAGGAAGGGTAATGCGGTCACTGATGCATTAAGTAGGAGACATGCTAGTTTGGGGGCTATGTTCCTAGAATGGAAGCAACTGGAATACATTGTTGGTTATAATTTCCGACCCATACGTGAGTTGGAGCTAGAATTGTTAGCAGCTTAACGATCAGACCGGCTTTGATCCTATGGATCGGTTCTAGCCAAAAGAGCTATCCTAAATTGTTGGTGATCATTACTAAGGTTGAAACCGATATGGATATTGAGAACACGAGAGTGTATGGACTTGACTGTAATGGTTGGCTTCGGAAGGATGGATGATTGGTTGTACCCACTGTTAATGGGTTGAGGAATGAGGTGCTTCAAGAGTGTCATAACTCGAAGTTGACTATACATCCCGATGGCAACAAAATGTACTGTGACACGAAACAAACCTACTATTGGGAAGGTATGAAGAAGGATGTCGGTACATTCATCTCTAAGTGTATGAATTGCCAGTGAGGTAAGGCTGAACAAAGAAACCTATCGATTTGATACAAATGTTGGAAGTTCCCAAGTGGAAATGGGAGCTAGTCTTGGTGGATTTCATTAATTGTTTTCCAAGGAATCGAGCAGTACATTATAGCATTTGGGCCATTGAGGATCATTAATCAAGAGCGCCAGGTTTATACCCGTTAAGTCAAATAGGACAGCAACCAAGCTAGCAATGTTATATGTGAAATGGGTGTTAGGGACTGAGATGTTGGTGATGATGGTTTTGATGAAAACAACATTGTTTTAACAATTATTGTTATAAAATATATACTAACACTTTTATCTAAAAATATATATAAGTATATGTGCAAGAATTATGTATAGGTATTGATTTGAATACTGTACAGATTAAAGATCTAAGATTTCAAAGAAGAAGAGTTCAAGATTGAAGACTCATGAGTAACAAGAGTTCAAAAGTTCAAGAAAACAGGATAAGTTATAGAGTTTAGATTTACTTATTTCAAACTCGGTAATATCACTGAATCTCTTTTTCAAACCTCTTATCATTTTTAACTTATTTTGAATCTTCTTATTTTTAAAATAAATTTCAAAATTACTTCATATTTATAATATATATATGTATACATATACATATATACATATATATATAATATTTAGGAATATTTATTGGAATTTAAATCTAACTCATAATTAAAATATTTTAGATTTTCTTACTTATATTTTTAAGTTTTAATTATATATGATTACGAAAGTTTGAATATTATTATTTTCTTATGTTTATAGATTTATATATTAAGTTTTTAAGTTTCTTTTCATCTATAGTTTTGAACACTAAGTTTTAAAGTCTTTATATTTATACTTGTAATTTTATATCAATATATATATATATCACTTTTAAAATTATAATTTAACACTTTTAGTTTATATTTTTACTCTATTATACTATTTTAATGATAGTAGGTTTAAACTCCAGAGTTACCTTGATTTATTTCAACATTCTTTACATTATTTTCAAAAGAATTCAAAATTTCACTTTTTTCCCTAAGAAATATCGACATGGGTACTAGGCATGTCAGCATAGTTATAGTTATTTTCAATTTTTGAATTCCAAAAGTTGTGTCTATTGTTCGAAAATTTTCTTGAAAGGTTGTGACTGTTGGACAACTATAAATAGGCTTCTAAATTCGATTTTTTATAACTACTTTCCTTATTTTCTTCTTCTCCTCTCCATTTCTACTGTTAATTTTCTAAATTTTACTATCAAACTTTGTTGAATTTTAGAAAGAATAAAATCAATTCTATTCTATATTGATTCTCTATCAAACACTCTCAAGTTTCCAAGTGCTATTAAGAGTTATAGGAGTTCCTATAATCAAAGATTGCAAGATCAAGTTTTGTCGAGTCTTCCTTCCAACAACCAAGATTGAAAATGTAACGGCAAGGAATTTCGCTCGATCCGAATCGATCGTTAAACCGACTAAGACCATTCGAAAACCCCTGATCGTTTGAGAACAGGACAAATCAGAACGCAAACAGAAGAACATTTCATTGCTATTACAACAATTCCATCAGATACAAGAATATACAGAGTATAAACGAATAAATTACATTTAATATCAGAGATTACAATAAATTACATAGCAGCGAAAAAATATACAAAACACAACTAGAAGTGATACATGGATACAGAGCTTTCCGAGCATCGTTCCAGCTGTAAATCAGGATCCTGTGAATATAAATCTGCAAAACCAAAACTACTAGCTGCCCATGTGGAAAATAGGGGCACCCAGAGTTTAGGTTAAAACAATAAACTCCAGGTCAGTCATGTGACTGGTGTGAGAACTAAAGCAGTTATTAATCTTTATTTTTAAAGTTAGGTAAATCAAGGGACCACGCCGTATAACACGGAACGGGTTTCCTCCCAAGAATACCAGTGCATAAAACAAACAGCGCAATGCTAAATAAAGAAAAATGAAGCTGTTATAAGACCCAGGTCCCATCACATAATGCAACGCAAGCCGGAGGATAGGGTTTTTACCTTATAACAGCCAAAGCATGCTTGATACGTTTAAAACACATTATTTGATACTATTATAGGTGTATAGTGTCAAAACAATTTCAATCATAAATATCAATCATAGGCGGCATGAATGACCCATACCACTATGTCGCCATACTAGGTTCTACAAATAAAACCGCACTATCACATATTGGAAATTGAATTTCCGTCATGAATCGAGGCAAGGTGCAAGCTCCTCTCCGCGTTCGAGACACTCTAGCAAATGTCCCAGGACCCCACTATGATCCTTGGATCTTCAGGGCCGGTCCTCTCTTACTTTTTAGGATTGGCAATTCCTGAACACACGTTTCCCGGTCCTTACAGACCTATATCCGAGGCGCCTCGCATTCCAACAACCACACAGGTGAAAAGTATATAAATGTCAGGGCTGGTAGGTCACTGACACCACCCTAGCTAGAAAGAAACGTCATGCTCTCCCTGCAGTCACTATCCCGTTTTGGACTCATACCGAGGTGTGAGGCTCGCGAATTCACGTTATACACAAAGCTACGCCACACAGGCCGTGCTTTGATCATCAACCACAAGACTTTGCTTTTCAACCGAAGCCTTGATCAATTGCCACTTACGCGTGCCACACAGGCAATTCACTCCATGCGACTGATGTCCATCGATATACAACCTCTGAGCTCGTACGTCTCAGAGAAGGGCGTTAAGCAAGAGAATAAATTCTCTGCCGCCAAACAGATGTATATTTAATAGAGATCAATCAACACAGAATAAAACCCAATGTCAGACACACAATCCATTTACAAGTTCGTTCTGGGTCTGAACGAAACCGGAGGCACTTTCCTCGCATATCCATCGATCTCCAAGTACGTCTGGACGATCACCAACTCTTTCCCTCATCTTGGGTGTACAGCCCAATCAAGATCATCAGTAATCACCCAAACGATGTGAAGACTTCCGGTCTTCAACCACCGTCTTTATCTTCGACATCTCGTCGAATCGGTTATTCAGAATGGGTAGAAACCCGGCCTTTCTGAATAACCCACGAATATAATAAACAAATGTTTCACAAACACACAAACGCCTCATTCCAGTTCAGAATATTCTTTTAATCACAAAATCACAGTCTTAGGGAAAGGTTCCCATTAATTTTATCCAAGATAAATTCTTCTAAATTTATTCTTTAATCTTCCTTTGGATATCATTTCAAGCTAGTCGGGATTAGTGAACCACACCAAAGTAATTATTTATTTTATTTCCCGATCCCAACCTATTCATCCCATGGAGCAAAACTGGTAATACTCCATATCTAACACCACGGTGTTATCGGTAAAATTAATTACATTTCACGTTCAAATCTAATTAAAGATTTAACTATCGCTTTGAAGCAAAACTGGTGGTACTCCATTCTCGATCACCTTTCAGATTTGATAATTTGAATTATCAATTCACATTTCAATCTAATTAAAGATTCATTAAAACTCCACTTAGTTTTAATCTTTTCAAAAATCAACATCCTGTCTTTAACTGGGTTAAAGAACCAATGTCATCTAAAACACGATTCACGATAAACCCAAATCACATTTGATATTAAATACAAGGCTCTGAATAAAAAATATACCGGCTTATATTCAATATCAAATTCTGAAACCAACAAATATCGTATTGGAAATAACGATATAAAATATATCTTTCAAATTCCCATAACAATACCTGTATAATCACGAAATCCAACATCGAAATATTCCGAAGATAATTTCGATTCAAATCCAGTCTAATTCACGTATTGGGAATACTGATTATTTTTAAAATCACTTTCAAGTTCAATTTATTTATTTCAAAAATAAGTTGATTTTAATTCTAGTTCAAAACTAGTTCATTTCGATAAAAATCTATTTTTATCTTTTCAAATGTGGAATTCTTCAGCCCAATTTTTCCCAAATCATTTCTTATGATTCTACACAAATTATAGATATTTTTAATAATTTTATCAAGGCCCGTACAGTTGATTTCCATCAACGGCCATCGAACTGCACTTGCAGCGACCTTTTCTAAATTTGATTTGGACATAATTCCAAATCCAACCGTTAGATTTCAAATTTCTAATGTTCATTGGAAAGCTCTTTTCGATACGAACCCAACGGTTCCGGTTTTAGGAGAATCCGACGGTCGGATCTCCCGCAACGTCAATTCGAAGTTAATGGTCGAAATTCATGAACTGTGTAATAACCCGGAAATTCTGAGCCAATTTTAAATTTTTATTTTGGCAATTTTAATGAATTTTGAATATTTAAAATGAATTATTTTAAATAATAACGATGAGAAATTTATTTTGAATAGAAATAGAATGTATATAATTATATAGATCGTCGTTAGAATATAAATATTAATTTTAAATTATAAAAGGAATTGAAAATGGCGTGGTAGTTCGATAATTCGATTTCAAAGTTCAAATGAATGTACAGGATTCGAAATAAACCGGATTTTAGCGAAACCAAAAATATTAGGATCTGTTTGAAAATATCTTTCCAACGAATCCGAAAAATCAAAATTTCATAGCGGGAATCAAAAATTATGCCCAGTTGAAAATTCAGAATAGTTGCTATGTAAATTATATACGGCGCCAAAAAGTCAAATTTTGCATACAGATGAATTTGGACTCGAAACCACTTCCATTGAGTTCAAAATGCCGTTTAGAACTCCGAAAAGTATAAGCTTCGATATATTCCGATATCCGGAATAGTGGCTATGGGCTGGAGTTGTTCGGTTAACAATACATAGCCCTTAAAAAGTGAAATTTTGCATACGAGCTCAGAATTCGACGAGATAATTTTTTATGGATTCATAATGACAAATTATTGTTATGTTCCAAAGGGCGCGTCGAACAGAGTTAGTATGTGGCCGTGCGAAGCAAAACCATTTGTTCAAAAGCGGGCAGTCATTTTACAATGGAACATTATTGATACGACCTCGGAATTCGATTCTACTTTTTTTTCTGGATTCTTATGGTCCAATAATGGTTGAATCCAAGAGGGCATGATTTTTAGAGTTAGCATGTGAGCGTGCAAGAGGAAAAAGTGTGCCAAAATAGCATTTTTAGAGCTTGTCTGAGCATTTTTGAGAATTTTAACGGACGGTCAAATGAACTCGGAATTCGACGAAACTTGTTTTGTTGGACTCGTCTTCATGTCTACTATCTCGTGTCCGAAATCCGCGGCGATTGGAGATCGTTAGCGTTCGGACAATAGGCAAGAAACAGGCATATAAGCCACTTTACTTCCTTTTCTTACTCACTTTTCTCTTCCTCTTCTTTCTTCCTCTTTTATCTTTAATGGGGAGCTCACCCACCTCCATGCCGCTGCCCCTCCCTCCTACATCACCTCAGGCCGCCGCACCCCCTCCGGCCACCACCACCTCCTCTTCCTCTCTCTCTCCTCTCTCCTCTCTTCCAATGCAATCCCTAAACCCCCAAATCACCAACCACCACCACCGCGGCCACCACGGGCCCCACCACTGCCCTTAGCACCATCCCCCACGTCCATCAGGCCCGCCACCGCCCGCTGGCCACCCAACTCAGGCCGTGGGCCCCGCTACACTCAAAAACTCATTTTCACCAAAATTCCCGTTTTGCACAAAACACCCCAGACTGTTTTGGCCTATATCTCTCAAACGGTGCGTTTTCGGTCAAAGTCCCTCTAGACCAAAGTTGTAGAACACGAAATTCTCTTCGATTTGGCTATATCGAAGTCGTGTTTTGGAGTTCGGAGCTGCTCGGAAAACACGTTCGAAGTCTGCTGTTCAAAAGCGGTAAAATTCGTGTACTTTCGCGAATTTTGGCGAATTGGAGCATTTTCGGCAAAAAGTCTCTTAGGCGAAAGTTGTCCGGAATGGCGCGTTTAAGCTAGTAAAAAGATGGTGTGAAGATTGAAGTTCGTTTGAAAATTCTGGAACCTGAACAGCGAATCCGGGCGTTAGAAAAATGTGAGTTTTCTCCACTTTAAAGTTTTTATGGTTTTTGGCGAATGAAGTATGTAAAAATATGATTTTTATATTATAGAAAGAATAGAAATATGATTTTTATAGTATAGAGAAAATAAAAATATGATTTTTATATAGTAGAGTTAATAAAAATACGATTTTTCTATTATATAGATAGTAAAGATTTGATCTTTATTATATGAACAGCGGTATAAAAAAATAGAATTTTTAGCTATATAGTAGTAGTATAAAAATGTGATTTTTACATACATAGCAACAATATAAAAATGTGATTTTTATATATGTAGTGACTACGAGCAGTGAAATTGACAAAAAGGCGAGCACGACGAAGATTTCTACATAAGAAGAGTCGTGGCGTTTGGTTTAGCTTGGGTGAGAACTTCTCACCTTTTAATTTTGTTTTCTAGTTAAAATATATACTAGGATGCAGACGGTGTTTAGTAGCACCCGACACCCGTCGTCCACAGACCATGGACGGCTTGTATGCTTGTTTGTTTGATTTTGATGTGTAGTTGATTGTGTGATGTGGAATGAAATAAAATATTTATATAGACGAAATAAAATATTTTATAGTGGAAAATATTTTATAGTTAAAAATAGAATTTTTAACGTGTATATGAAATGAAATAAAAATAAACAGATCGGATGATTTGTTTATATACACACATTTGACTGATATTGATTGGGACGATAAATTTTACACATCGCCCAACTGCACAAATAAAATCTGTGTTTGATTGTTTGAAACCCCACACGGGTATTGGGATGATATTTGACGTACACTAATCCCGATTGTTTAGTTGTATGTCGATCAATTGATTGACAGGCTGTTATAAGCGTTGAATATTTATATTTGATGCTTATACAGTGTAGAATGCACTTTGGATGATGGTTGATTAGTCATCGTTGTTATTGTATACATGTGTTGTAGAAAATCCTACAATTAACACTATATGGTAATTGATTGGGCCTCATTCCAGTTTAGAAGTAGAAATATTTGAAAATAGAATATTGGAAATAGAAATATTTGAATAGAAATATTTGAAAAAGAAATATTTGAAGTAGAATATTTGAAAATCGAAATATATGAAGCCGTGTTGATAGATTGACGCCATTTTGATGTGAACGATATTTATATCGATTTTATTCAAATTGAAGTGAATATTAAAGTGAATTGAAATTCGAATTTAATTGAATTGATTTGAAATTCGAAATAAACTGAAATGGTTTGAAATTCGAATAGAATTGAAATCGTTTTGAAATGAATTCGAATAGAATTGAAATCGTTTTAAAATGAATTCGAATAGAATTGAAATAGAATTGAAAGCGTTTTGAAATGAATTCGAATTGAAATTGAATAGAAATGAATTTGAATTGAAATTGAGTTAATTTGAAATTCAAACTGAGTTGAAAACGAATTGAAATTGAATTAAAAATCGTTTTGAAAAGGAAATCGACGAAGTATATATTATATATATTATAAAATGGCCTGAAAAGAATGCGCCGCGCCGCGGCAGTTCGCGAATTTCGACCATTGACTTCGAATAGATATTGCGGGAGATCCGACCGTCGGATTCTCCTAAAACCGGAACTGTTGGGTTCGTATCGAAAAGAGCTTTCTAACGGATATTAGAAATTAGAAATCCAACGGTTGGATTTGGAATTATGTCCAAATCAAATTTGGAAAAGGTCGTTGTAAGTGCAGTTCGATGGCCATTGATGGAAATCGGCTGTACGGGCCTTGATAAAATTATTAAAAATATTAATAATTTGTGTAAAATCATAAGAAATGATTTGTGAAGAATTGGGATGAAAAACTCCATATTTGAAAAGATAAAAATAGATTTTTATCGAAATGAACTAGTTTTGAACTAGAATTAAAATTCTATTTGTTTTTAAATAAAGAAATTGAATTTGAAAAGGGTTTTAAAAATAACCAGAATTTCCAATGATTGCATTGGAATGAATTTGAATCGAAATTGTCTTCGGAATATTTCGATGATTGGATTTTGTGATTATACAGATGTTGTTATGGAAATTTGAAAGATATAGATATATATATCGTTATTTCCAATACGATATATGTTGGTCGTAGAATTTGATATTGAATATAAGCCGATATATTTTCTATTCAGAGCCTTGTATTTAATACCAAATGTGATTTGCGTTTGTCGTGAATGGTGTCTTGACTAACACTGCTCTTGAACCCAGTTGAGAAAAGATTAAATCTTTTTATTTAGATTTAATGAAGTGAACCAATTAAGTGATATTTAATTGGAATTGAATTGATATTGATTTTTGGGTTTATCATGGACAGTGTTTTAAATAACACTCGTTCTTTAACCCGATAATTAATGGAATGTGATTTTGGGTTTATCGTGAACCGTGTTTTAAAATGACACTAATTCTTTAACCCAGTTAACGATTAAAACTAAGTGGAGTTTTAATGAATCTTTAATTAAATTGAAAAGATCGAGAATGGAGTATCACTAGTTTTACTCCAAGCGATAGTTAAATCTTTAATTAAATTTGAACGTGAAATGGTAATTGAATTTACCGATAACACCGTGGTGTTAGATGTGAAGTATTACCAGTTTTACTTCATGGGATGAATAGGTGGGGATTGGGAAATAAAATAAATGATTATTCCAGTGTGATTCGCTAATCCCGACTAGTTTGAATTGATATTCAAAGAAGATTAAAGAATAAATTTAAAGAATTTATCTTTGATAAAATTAATGGAAACCTTTCCCAGAGTAGAAGAATATTTGAATAAACGAATATTCTGAATTGGAATGAGGCGTATGTTGTGTTTGTGTAACACTTATTTAAAGTATATGCGAGTTATTCGGGAAGACCGGGTTTATCCCATTCTGAATAACTGATACGACGATATGTCGAAGATGAAGACGGTGGTTGAAGACTGGAAGTCTTCACATCGTTTGGGTGATTACGGATGATCTTGATTGGGCTGTACACCCAAGATGAGGGAATCAGTCGGTGGTCGTCCAGATGTGCTTGGAGATCGATGGATATGCGTGGAAAGTGCCTCTGGTTTCGTTCAAACCCAGAACGAACTAGTAAATGGACTGTGTGTCTGACATTGGATTTTAGTCTGTGTGGTTGATTTCTATTAAATATATATCTGTTTGGCGGCGGAGAATTTATTCTCTTGCTTAACGCCCTTCTCTGAGACATACGAGCTCAGGGGTTATATATTGATGGATATCAAACGCATGGAGTGAATGGCCTGTGTGGCACGCCTAAGTGGCAATTGATCAAGGCTTCTGTTGAAAAGCAAAGTCTTGTGGTTGATGATCAAAGCACGGCCTGTGTGGCATAGCTTTGTGTAACGTGAATTCGCGAGCCTCACACCCCGGTTGTGAACCAGAAATGGGAGAGGACCTCAGGGAGGGCATGTGTTTCCTTCTAGCTAGGGTGGTGTCAGTGACCTACCAGCCCTGACATTTATATACTTTTCACCTGTGTGGTTGTTGCTGTTGCGAGGCGCCTCGGTTAGATCGGACGATCCGGGTCCGATGGAGCCATTCGTTGGCTCATTTACGTCCCAAAGGGCGGGGAAACGCAGTATTCAGGCATTATAATCCACATCGGTGGACCGGCCCTGTCGCTCCAAGGGGCAGTTGCGGCTGTTCCGGAGACATGGGCTAGATTGTCTCGAATCGGTAGAGGACGATCCCTAACCTCGGTTCATAGACGGAAATCCAATTTCCAAATACATGACATTTGCGGTTTTAATTGTATAACTAGTATGGCGACATGATATATGGTACCCATGCCGCATATGATTGATACTTATGATTCGAAGATTGTTTTATACACTATACACTGATAATAGTATGAAATGATTTGTTTTAAAACGTATCAAGCATTCTTTGGCTGTTATAAGGGAAAACCCTATCCCCTGGCTTGCATTGCATTGTGTGATAGGACCTGGGTCTTATAACAGCTTCATTTTTCTTTATTTAGCATTGTGTTGTTTGTTTTATGCACTGGTATTCTTGGGAGGAAACCAGTTCCGTGTTATACGGCGTGGTCCCTTGATTTACCTAACTTTAAAAATAAAGATTAATAACTGTTTTTGTTCTCACACCAGTCACATGACTGACCTGGAGTTTATTGTTTTGACCTAAACTCTGGGTGCCCCTATTTTGACACGGGCAGCTAGTAGTTTTGGTTTTGTAGATTTATATTCGCAGGATCCTGGTTTACAGCTGGAATGATATCCGGAAAGCATTGTATCCGTATATCTCTTCTAGTTGTGTATTGTATTATTTTCCACTGCTATGTATTTAAATGTAATTTAAATCTCTGATATTTCTGTGTAATATTTATTCATATTCTGTAAATTCTTGTAATCTGATGGTATTATTGTAATATACAATGAAATGTTCTTCCGTTCGCGTTCAGTTGTGGCTTGTTCTCGAAGTATCCGCGCTTTCCTCACCGGGGAAGTTACGGGTTTTTACAGTTGGTATCAGAGCTTTGGTTTACAAAGCTCAGAGAACAAGACACATTAGAACCATACGAAAGAATTCATCAGAAATTGGATTAGTGATATCCAACGAGAATGACTCGTTAGAGATAGGATCAGTAGTATCCTAGAACGAGTGTGAAGAGTGTATTTTTAAAATGAAAACAATTTTTGTTTTGAAAATTTAAATCAATTATTCGTATTTGATTATTTATTTATATGAATTTGGACAATCCAGTATATATAAAATTTGCGTATACGTCTGATCCGCGTGTATTTGAAGTTTTAATATAATGGATAGATATAGAATTACACTCTAATCGCCCGGAGATGATTTTGATGATGGAGCTCCATCATTAGAATTTATGCTCGAGTGATGAAAGTGGGCTTTCTGTATATTTCCTATTGACTGGTGTGAGAACCAAAATTAGATAGGGCCTATTGTTGTGATTTGACATCAAAAATATGATTTTTGACTATATATCAAAGTTATGCATTTGAAATGATAACCAACTAATTGATTGATGGTTGTGTTGTTTGATTATGGCTTGATTAATTAATTTTTTTAACCATTTAGCCAAATTGACCAAAAAGTGAATTGTATTGAAATTTTGTCGCATTTGCATGCATATACATGTACTTACATTGAACAGGTCATAGCAAAGAGGCTAGAGCAGAAGAATAAAATTGTTTGCCCGACAAATAGGTATATGTTTACCATAATTTACTGTTTTGTTTGGGTGATGATGATTTTATGAGCCGATTGGCTAGCCGCTTGGCTTTTTCGTTTTCTTTTTGAGATCAGAAGGCCTGTATGGTAATTTCGGGATTTTCCCGTGCTCCCGGTGCAGGGGAGGTTATGGAGAAATTTTTCGAAAATTTAGGGTGTTAGCCAAATTTTTGAAAAATTTGAAAAGTTCTTAGAAACTGAAAGGTTGAAGAACTTAAGCCGTAGTGAAAACACTGGAAGTTGAGTTGATTTGTGAAACAACTTTCGGCTTTGTTCCTTTTCGGGGGCGAAAAGTTTTAAGTGGGGGAGATTGTAATAACCCGGAAATTCTGAGCCAATTTTAAATTTTTATTTTGGCAATTTTAATGAATTTTGAATATTTAAAATGAATTATTTTAAATAATAACGATGAGAAATTTATTTTGAATAGAAATAGAATGTATATAATTATACAGATCGTCGTTAGAATATAAATATTTATTTTAAATTATAAAAGGAATTGAAAATGGCGTGGTAGTTCGATAGTTCGATTTCAAAGTTCAAATGAATGTACAGGATTCGAAATAAACCGGATTTTCGCGAAACCAAAAATATTAGGATCTATTTGAAAATATCTTTCCAACAAATCCGAAAAATCCAAATTTCATAGCGGGAATCAAAAGTTATGCCCAGTTGAAAATTCAGAATAGTCGCTATGTAAATTATATACGGCGCCAAAAAGTCATATTTTGCATATGGATGAATTTGGACTCGAAACCACTTCCATTGAGTTCAAAATGCCGTTTAGAACTCCGAAAAGTATAAGCTTCAATATATTTCGATATCCGGAATAGTGGCTATGGGCTGGAGTTGTTCGGTTAACAATACATAGCCCTTAAAAAGTGAAATTTTGCATACGAGCTCAGAATTCGACGAGATAAATTTTTATGGATTCATAATGACAAATTATTGTTATGTTCCAAAGGGCGCGTCGAACGGAGTTAGTATGTGGCCGTGCGAAGCAAAACCATTTGTTCAAAAGCAGGCAGTTTTTTTACAAAGGAACATTATTGATACGACCTCGGAATTCGATTCTACTTTTTTTTCTGGATTCGTATGGTCCAATAATGGTTAAATCCAAGAGGGCATGATTTTTAGAGTTAGCATGTGAGCGTGCAAAAGGAAAAAGTGTGCCAAAATAGCATTTTTAGAGCTTGTCTGAGCATTTTTGAGAATTTTAACGGACGGTCAAACGAACTCGGAATTCGACGAAACTTGTTTCATTGGACTCGTCTTCACGTCTACTATCTCGTGTCCGAAATCCGCGGCGATTGGAGATCGTTAGCGTTCGGACAATAGGCGAGAAACAGGCATATAAGCCACTTTACTTCCTTTTCTTACTCACTTTTCTCTTCCTCTTCTTTCTTCCTCTTTTATCTTCAATGGGGAGCGCACCCACCTCCATGCCGTTGCCCCTCCCTCCTCCATCACCTCAGGCCGCCGCACCCCCTCCGGCCACCACCACCTCCTCTTCCTCTCTCTCTCTCTCCTCTCTCCTCTCTTCCAATGCAATCCCTAAACCCCCAAATCACCAACCACCACCACCGCGGCCACCACGGGCCCCACCACCGCCCTTAGCGCCCTCCCCCACGTCCATCAGGCCCGCCACCGCCCGCTGGCCACCCAACTCCGGCCGTGGGCCCTGCTACACTCAAAAATTCATTTTCACCATAATTCCCATTTTGCACAAAACACCCCGGACTTTTTGGCCTATATCTCTCAAACGGTGCGTTTTCGGCCAAAGTCCCTCTAGACCAAAGTTGTAGAGCACGAAATTATCTTCGATTTGGCTATATGCAAGTCGTGTTTTGGAGTTCGGAGCTGCTCGGAAAACGCGTTCGAAGTCTGTTGTTCAAAAGCGGTAAAATTCGTGTACTTTCGCGAATTCTGGCGAATTGGAGCATTTTCGGCAAAAAGTCTCTTAGGCGAAAGTTGTCCGGAATGGCGCGTTTAAGCTAGAAAAAAGATGGTGTGAAGATTGAAAATTCTGAGACCTGAACAGCGAATCCGGGCGTTAGAAAAATGTGAGTTTTCTCCGCTTTAAAGTTTTTATGGTTTTTGGCGAATGAAGTATGTAAAAATATGATTTTTATATTATAGAAAGAATAGAAATATGATTTTTATAGTATAGAGAAAATAAAAATATGATTTTTATATAGTAGAGTTAATAAAAATACGATTTTTCTATTATATAGATCGTAAAGATTTGATCTTTATTATATGAACAACGGTATAAAAAAATAGAATTTTTAGCTATATAGTAGTAGTAAAAAAATGTGATTTTTACATACATAGCAACAATATAAAAATGTGATTTTTATATATGTAGTGACTACGAGTAGTGAAATTGACAAAAAGGCGAGCACGACGAAGATTTCTACATAAGAAGAGTCGTGGCGTTTGGTTTAGCTTGGGTGGGAACTTCTCACCTTTTAATTTTGTTTTCTAGTTAAAATATATACTAGGATGCAGACGGTGTTTAGTAGCACCCGACACCCGTCGTCCACAGACCATGGACGGCTTGTATGCTTGTTTATTTGATTTTGATGTGTAGTTGATTGTGTGATGTGGAATGAAATAAAATATTTATATAGATGAAATAAAATATTTTATAGTGGAAAATATTTTATAGTTAAAAATAGAATTTTTAATGTGTATATGAAATGAAATAAAAATAAACAGATCGGATGATTTGTTTATATACACACATTTGACTGATATTGATTGGGACGATAAATTTTACACATCGCCCAACTGCACAAATAAAATCTGTGTTTGATTGTTTGAAACCCCACACGGGTATTGGGATGATATTTGACGTACACTAATCCCGATTGTTTAGTTGTATGTCGATCGATTGATTGACAGGCTGTTATAAGCGTTGAATATTTATATTTGATGCTTATACAGTGTAGAATGCACTTTGGATGATGGTTGATTATTCATCGTTGTTACTGTATACATGTGTTGTAGAAAATCCATACAATTAACATTATATGGTAATTGATTGGGCCTCATTCCAGTTTAGAAGTAGAAATATTTGAAAATAGAATATTGGAAATAGAAATATTTAAATAGAAATATTTGAAAATGAAATATTTGAAGTAGAATATTTGAAAATCGAAATATATGAAGCCGCGTTGATAGATTGACGCCATTTTGACGTGAACGATATTTATATCGATTTTATTCAAATTGAAGTGAATATTAAAGTGAATTGAAATTCGAATTTAATTGAATTGATTTGAAATTCGAAATAAACTGAAATGGTTTGAAATTCGAATAGAATTGAAATAGAACTGAAATCGTTTTGAAATGAATTAGAATAGAATTGAAATCGTTTTGAAATGAATTCGAATTGAATTGAAATAGAATTGAAATCGTTTTGAAATGAATTCGAATTGAAATAGAAATGAATTTGAATTGAAATTAAGTTAATTTGAAATTCAAACTGAATTGAAAACGAATTGAAATTGAATTAAAAATCGTTTTGAAAAGGAAATCGACGAAGTATATATTATATATATTATAAAATGGCCTGAATAGAACGCGCCGCACCGCGGCAGTTCGCGAATTTCGACCATTGACTTCGAATGGATATTGCGGGAGATCCGACCGTCGGATTCTCCTAAAACCGGAACCGTTGGGTTCGTATCGAAAATAGCTTTCTAACATATATTAGAAATTAGAAATCCAATGGTTGGATTTGGAATTATGTCCAAATCAAATTTGGAAAAGGTCGTTGTAATTGCAGTTCGATGGCCATTGATGGAAATCGGCTGTACGGGCCTTGATAAAATTATTAAAAATATTAATAATTTGTGTAAAATCATAAGAAATGATTTGTGAAGAATTGGGATGAAAAACTCCATATTTGAAAAGATAAAAATAGATTTTTATCGAAATGAACTAGTTTTGAAATAGAATTAAAATTCTATTTGTTTTTAAATAAATAAATTGAATTTGAAAAGGGTTTTAAAAATAACCAGAATTTCCAATGATTGCATTGGAATGGATTTGAATCGAAATTGTCTTCGGAATATTTCGATGATTGGATTTCGTGATTATACATATGTTGTTATGGAAATTTGAAAGATATAGATATATATATCGTTATTTCCAATACGATATCTGTTGGTCGTAGAATTTGATATTGAATATAAGCTGATATATTTTCTATTCAGAGCCTTGTATTTAATACCAAATGTGATTTGGGTTTGTCGTGAATGGTGTCTTGACTAACACTGCTCTTGAACCCAGTTGAGAAAAGATTAAATCTTTTTATTTAGATTTAATGAAGTGAACCAATTAAGTGATATTTAATTGGAATTGAATTGATATTGATTTTTGGGTTTATCGTGGATAGTGTTTTAAATAACACTCGTTCTTTAACTCGATAATTAATGGAATGTGATTTTGGGTTTATCGTGAACCGTGTTTTAAAATGACACTGATTCTTTAACCCAGTTAACGATTAAAACTAAGTGGAGTTTTAATGAATATTTAATTAAATTGAAAAGATCGAGAATGGAGTATCACTAGTTTTACTCCAGGCGATAGTTAAATCTTTAATTAGATTTGAACGTGAAATGGTAATTGAATTTACCGATAACACCGTGGTGTTAGATGTGAAGTATTACCAGTTTTACTTCATGGGATGAATAGGTGGGGATTAGGAAATAAAATAAATGATTATTCCAGTGTGCTACGCTAATCCCGACTAGTATGAATTTATATTCAAATAAGATTAAAGAATAAATTTAAAGAATTTATCTTTGATAAAATTAATGGGAACCTTTCCCAGAGTAGAAGAATATTTGAATAAACGAATATTCTGAATTGGAATGAGGCGTATGTTGTGTTTGTGTAACACTTATTTAAAGTATACGCGAGTTATTCGGGAAGACCGGGTTTATCCCATTCTGAATAACTGATACGACGATATGTCGAAGATGAAGACGGTGGTTGAAGACCGGAAGTCTTCACATCATTTGGGTGATTACTGATGATCTTGATTGGGTTGTACACCTAAGATGAGGGAATCAGTCGGTGGTCGTCCAGATGTGCTTGGAGATCGATGGATATGCGAGGAAAGTGCCTCCGGTTTCGTTCAGACCCAGAACGAACTAGTAAATGGACTGTGTGTCTGACATTGGATTTTAGTCTGTGTGGTTGATTTCTATTAAATATATATCTGTTTGGCGGCGGAGAATTTATTCTCTTGCTTAACGCCCTTCTCTGAGACGTACGAGCTCAGGGGTTATATATTGATGGATATCAAACGCATGGAGTGAATGGCATGTGTGGCACGCCTAAGTGGCAATTGATCAAGGCTTCTGTTGAAAAGCAAAGTCTTGTGGTTGATGATCAAAGCACGGCCTGTGTGGCATAGCTTTGTGTAACGTGAATTCGCGAGCCTCACACCCTGGTTGTGAACCAGAAACGGGAGAGGACCTCAGGGAGGGCATGTGTTTCCTTCTAGATAGGGTGGTGTCAGTGACCTACCAGCCCTGACATTTATATACTTTTCACCTGTGTGGTTGTTGCTGTTGCATGGCGCCTCGGTTAGATCGGACGATCCGGGTCCGATGGAGCCATTCGTTGGCTCATTTACGCCCCAAAGGGCGGGGAAACGCAGTGTTCAAGCATTATAATCCACATCGGTGGACCGGCTCTGTCACTCCAAGGGGCACTTGCGGCTGTTCCGGAGACATGGGCTAGATTGTCTCGAATCGGTAGAGGACGATCCCTAGCCTCGGTTCATAGACAGAAATCCAATTTCCAAATACGTGACATTTGCGGTTTTAATTGTTAAACTATTATGGCGACATGATATATGGTACCCATGCCGCCTATGATTGATACTTATGATTCGAAGATTGTTTTATACATTATACACTGATAATAGTATCAAATGATTTGTTTTAAAACGTATCAAGCATTCTTTGGCTGTTATAAGGGAAAACCCTATCCCCTGGCTTGCGTTGCATTGTGTGATAGGACCTGGGTCTTATAACAACTTCATTTTTCTTTATTTAGCATTGCGTTGTTTGTTTTATGCACTGTTATTCTTGGGAGGAAACCAGTTCCGTGTTATACGGCGTGGTCCCTTGATTTACCTAACTTTAAAAATAAAGATTAATAACTGTTTTTGTTCTCACACGAGTCACATGACTGACCTGGAGTTTATTGTTTTAACCTAAACTCTGGGTGCCCCTATTTTGACACGGGCAGCTAGTAGTTTTGGTTTTGCAGATTTATATTCACAGGATCCTGGTTTACAGCTGGAATGATATCCGGAAAGCTTTGTATCTGTATATCTCTTCTAGTTGTGTATTGTATTATTTTCCGCTGCTATGTATTTAAATGTAATTTAAATCTCTGATATTTCTGCGTAATATTTATTCATATTCTGTAAATTCTTGTAATCTGATGGTATTGTTGTAATATATAATTAAATTTTCTTCCGTCCGCGTTCAGTTGTGGCTTGTTCTCGAAGTATCCGCGCTTTCCTCACCGGGGAAGTTACGGGTTTTTACAAACTGCCGCGGCGCGGCGCGTTCTATTCAGGCCATTATATATATATAATATATATATTATATATATTTCGTCGATTTCCTTTTAAAACGTATTTTATAAATCGTTTTAAATTCGTTTTCAAAACCATTTCAACGCAACCTTCAATTTCAAATCGATTTGATTTCAATTCAAATTCATTTCAATTTTATTTAATTCGAATTCGTTCGTTTCAATTCAATACAAATTCTAATTCGTTTCAATTCAATTCAATTTGAATTTACCTTCTATTTAATTCAATTCGAATTCATTTCAAGTTGATTTCAACTCAATTTAAGTTCGTTTTAAATTTCATTCAAAACGATTTCAATTCGTTTTTAACTCAATTTCAATTTAATTCAATTTGAATTCATTTCTAATTGATTTGAATTCAAATTCACTTTCTATTCAATTCGAATCGAATTCATTTTCTATTCGATTCGAATTCATTTCAAATTGATTCAATAAAATTTCAATTTGAATTTTGATCTATTTTAATTTGAATTTCATTTCAAAATATTAAATTTTGAAATCACTTTTCAATATTCATTATAAAACGAATAAAATCGATATAAATATCGTTCGCGTCAAAATAACGCATCTCTAATCAACACGGCTTTATATTTCAATAATTCGTTATTCTATTCCACAAAAGAATATTTATTCTATTCAACACATGAATCTATATTTCTTTCAACACACGACTAATCTCAACACATGAGTACTGTCAACACATCACTATTTTTGTTATGTAAAATATTTTATAAAACTATGGTATCTATCGTTTGATTTTTAATTAGACTCCACCGTGAAGTAGTTCTAATTTTAAATATGATAAAGGTGTAAATTTTATTGTAAAAAATATTTCACTCAACACATCAATAGTTTCAACTCAGGAACATCGTCAACACATGACTATTTTTATATTCAACACATGAATTTTCTTTTATAATATTCATTATTTTCCCGATTGGAGTGAGGCCCAATCATTCACCATATAATGTTAATTATATGGATTCCATACAACACATGTAAATAATAGAAATGATAAACAATCAATCATCATCCAAGGTGCACCACACAACTGCACAAGCATCAAATATAAATAATCAACGATTACACAGTCTATCGACCAATCGATCGACATACAATTAATTAATTGGGATTAGTGTGCCCCAAATTTCATCCCAACACCCGTGTGGGGTTTCAAATCAACAAACACATATTTTTATTCGTGCAGTTGGGCGATGCGTAAAATTTATCATCTCAATCAATATCAGTCAAATCAGTGTATATAAACAAATCGGTCGATTTGTTTATAAATATTTATTTATTCACATTCACGTTAAAAATTATATTTTTAACGATAAAATATTTATTTCAACACATCCACATTTTATTATCGATTTCACATCAACATCACAAACAATTTTCATAGCACTTCAATCAAACAAACAAGCTGTAACGACCCAAAAAATCTGAACCAATTTAAATTTTTTAAATTGGCTAAAATAATGGAATTTAAATATTTAAAATAAATATTTTAAATAATAGCGATGAAAACTGAGTTTGAATCGACAATTGAAAACGAATATAATTAATTATAATTATAAACAAGGCCTGAAATGGCGCTGCAGTTTCAAATATTGAATTCAAACTTTGTCGGACTGTACCGGGTGCAAAACAAAACGGATTTGAGTGAAACCAAAAATATTTAAATCTGTTAGTGAACACCTTTCTAATGAATTTGAAAAATCGAATTTTCATAGCGGAAAGCAAAAGTTATGGCCAAATGAATTTTCAGAAAGGTCGCTATGGAATTTATATAGCCCGTGAAATTGGCCATTTTGTAAACGACCTCGGAATTCGACGAAACCACTTTTGTTGGATCCGGGATGAGAAGTTATTGCTAGGTTTCAAATTTCATAATTTTTGAAGCTAGTATGTGAGCGAGGCAAAGGAAAATGTGATTTGGTCAATTACAGTTAAATTGGATCGACCAGAAATGGGCCTTTTTGCAAACGGTCTCAGAATTCGACGAGACTAGTTTTGTTGGGACCGTATTGTCAAAACATAGCCAGATTTATTTTTTTGGAATTTTTCGAATCAATTTGTGGCCCTGGCAAATTGAAATGTACGTTCAAATTAAATATTGAATGTTATATATTTTAATTTGAAGGAAAACTGACTGAAACAGTCGAATGGGCCTACGAAACATATCCCATTGTGTTCGAAATGGGGGTAAAACGCTAGGGACGATAGTCGTTGGGTTTGGATTGGGGTTCGTGGGCGAAAGGGGTATTCTGGAGATTTTAAAAATTATAAAATAAAATAAAAAAATATCATTGGTCAACCCTATTCTTTCTCTCTCCCCGTATAACAGCGAACGACGACGGAAATTGCTCCAACCTTCCCCCTCATTTTCCGATCAATCCACGCACCATTGGACCTCGACCCAGTTGAGGATTTTGTAGCCCTCGTCGAGCTCTTCAAATCCATACCTGGAGCATCCCCTATCGCTGCGCCATCGTCGAGTTTCGAGCCGAGGAAGTGGCCCACTTTCGAGCGCCGCCGTGACAAGTGGGGACCACCGAGCTGGACGAGACAACCAGGCGCGGGGAGCTTCTTCCAAGCCCTTTCAGTGGCGAAGGCCGATCAACGTATCGTTGCACGGATTTCGCGAAAAATCCAAACCTAGTTTTGAACGATTTCTGAAAGGTACGGCTGTGTATATTTTAAATCAGTTTCAATACTTTTAAACCGTTGCAAACTTTGAAAAATCATATCTTTTTGGTTTCTTGACGAAATTCGATGAAACAGGAAACATCGTGACCGTGTGGACGTCTTCTACATTTTAGAAGAGACCGCATATTTTTCTGAGCCTTCTGCTATTTTTGGTTGAGTGGAACCCAATGTGAGATTTCTAATTTATAAACGATATGGAAAACGACGATGTATAAATTATATGGTCGATGTATGAGTTATATAAGCGTTTTACACCTCATGTATAAGCGTTGTATAAGTTGTACGTTCGATGTATAAGTTGTATATGCATTGTAAAAATTATATATGTGTTGAAATAGAAGTGAATTGCTATATATATATATATATATATATATATATATACGCCCCTCGTCCACAAACCATGGACGATATTTATTGGTTGTGATTGGTGTGAAAATTGATTGATAGCGAATGGTTAATTGTGATTGTTTGTGGTTGATATTGGTTGATTGTGGTTGAAAAATACCCATTTGTGGTTGAGAAATATTTGGTTGAAACCACATAGGATTAGTTTGTGGAAATGAAATAAATATACACGCCGCCTGCGTGCGAACTAGATGCATGATCCCAATTGTCAAAAACCGCGAGGTTTTAAGGTAGAGCGAGGAGCCGTACTAGGGACGGTCCCGGTTTTAACTACCCTGCCGTTATGCTGCCGAAATTTTGAATAATATTCATGTGTTTGAATTATTTTCATTTGTTGAAACTATATTTATTCGTTGTATAGAAAACCTTCATGTGTTGAATCGATATTCATTCGTTGATTAGAAATTCATGTGTTGAACGGTATTCGTGTTTTAAATATAAAAACCACATTTTTATCTATATATATAAA
Organism: Allium sativum; assembly: GCA_030737875.1. Taxonomy (NCBI): domain Eukaryota; kingdom Viridiplantae; phylum Streptophyta; class Magnoliopsida; order Asparagales; family Amaryllidaceae; genus Allium; species Allium sativum. Next base: position 286,776,852 of record CM060921.1, read on the forward strand.
CTATAGAAAACCTTCATGTGTTGAATCGATGTTCATTCGTTGAATTGAAATTCATGTGTTGAATGGTATTCATATTTTGAAATAAATTGTTTTACAATAAAAATCCTATTTCTATCACTTATATAAACTATATAAAATAATAGTGTTTTGAAATGAAGTGTTTTACAATAAAAATCACATTTTTATTATATACATGAATTGTTGAAATGTGAAGTGTTAAAAATAGCCACTCGTTCAAACAAATATGCATGAGTTGAAATATTCATTAATTAGCTAATGATATGATTTTTGCCTATGCATGCAACATTAGAATGAATGGTGTTTTTAAACCAAATGGAATCAAATATGAAGTTGAATGGAAAATGATAAGTGATAAGAACTGTATATATGTACATGCATATTTATTAAACAGGTTATAGCAAAGGGGCTAGAGAAGAGGAATAAAATTTTTGTGCCCGACAAATAGGTACACATTTACTATTTTGTTTGGGTGATGATTTTATGAGCCTATTGGCTAGCCGCTTGGCTTTTTCTTTTTCTTTTTGACATGAGACGCCCGTGTGGCTATTTAGGAATTTTCCCAGCCCCTCCCGTACAAAGGAGGTTATGGCGAAATTTTCCAAAATTTAAAGGCGTTAGTGAAATATTTGGAGTGGAAACAATATAGGAATTTTTGAATGAACTATATTTATATAAATATGTAAATATAAATAAAATTAAAACGAAACGTGGCCGTGCAGTTCGTATTTTGAAGCCGTGATTTCAAACAACTAGTGCGGGAAATCCGACCATCGGATTTTCTCGAAACCGCAACCGTTGGGTTCGCCTTGGAAATATCTTTCCAACAGCACCAACTTTGTAAAAATCCAACGGTTGGATTGTCTGGAATGTTTAATTCAAATCTGAAGAAAAACAGCGCCAGAATCAATTATATTTATATGTATGTATATATAAATATAATTATATTTAATCGAATAACGACGCTACAGTTCGTATTTTGAAATTGAAACTTCAAACGATTGTACCGGGAGATCCGACCGTCGGATTTTCCCGAAACTGGAACCGCTAGATTCGTTTTGAAAAGATCTTTCTAATGATGTAAATTTTGTGAAGATCCAATGGTTAGATGTTTAGATATGTGTAAATCAAATCTGAAGAAAAACAGTGCCACCGTCACGTTATGGCCCGAAGCGTCGTTTTGAATAAATTGGCTATTTTAAAATAATAAAAATGGCGATAAATCGTTATAAAATATTATAAATGATATGGATGTGATTTAGAAATTAACTGAAGGTTGGCTAAGTCGAATGGTTTCCTGGGTGTTGATCTGATGTTGGTTTCGGCCTTCGGGATTAATATTTGGGAAATCGTTCTCTTACTGATTGACGGTTAGCGACTAATGAATTGAAATGATGCGTGTATATGTTAGTGTTGCACTTGTTTATTATATACGCGAGTTGCTCAGAAAGACCGGGTTTATCCCATTCTGAATAACTGAATCGACGATAAGAAATCGAAGATAAAGACGGTGGTCGGAGACCGGAGATCTTCACCTCGTTTGGATGGTAACCGAGGTCCTGATTGGGAGGCATCCCGAAATATGGATAATGAGTGGTGATTGTCCAGACGTACGTGGTGATCGATGGGTTTGCGAGGTATTTAGTGCCTCCAGTTTCGTTCAGACCCAGAACGGACTAGCAAATGGACAGTGTGTTTGACATTGGAATTTATTCTGTGTGATTGATAGCCATCAGTTGCACGGTGTGAATTGCCTGTGTGGCATGCTAAGATGCAGTGATCAGGGCTTCTGTTGAAAAGCAAAGTATTGTGGTGATGATCAAAGCACCGCCTGTGTGGCGTAGCTTTGTGTATAACGTGAAATCGCGAGCCTCACACCCCGGTATGAACCAGAAACGGGAGAAAGGACCTCAGGCAGGGCCTGCGTTTCCTCCTAGCTAGAAGTGGCGTCAGTGGTTTTACACGCCCTGACGAGTTTGACTTATGTGGTTGTTGCTGTTGCGATGTGCCTCGGTTAGATCGGACGATCCGGGTCCAATGGAGCCATTCGTTGGCTCGCTTACGCCCCAAAGGGTGGGGAAACGTAGTGTTCAGGCATTTTAATCCACTCCGTGTGGACCGGCCCTGACGATCCAAGGGTCGATGCGTTGTGATCCTCAGACTCGGGCTAGGCATTCTCGATTTCGGTAAGGACTATCTTTTGCCTTGGTTCATGACGGAAATCCAATTTCCAAATACGTGACTGTGCGATTTTGATTGTATACCTATATATGGCGACATAGTGGTATGGGGCATTAATGCCATCTATGATTCATAGTTATGATTTGAAATTGTTTTCAAAACATATAAACACTAGTAATAATATCAAATGTCTTTGTTTTATTCGTATCAAGCATATTTTGGCCGTTATAAGGTAAAAACTCTATCCTCCGGTTTGCGTTGCATTGTGTGATGGGAGCTGAGTCTTATAACGGCTTCATTTTTATAAAAAGCATAACGATGTTTAAAAGAATGACTTGTTTTAAAGCACTAGCAATCCAATGGAGTAAACCCGTTCCACGAAAGTGGTGTGGTCCTGTGATTAGCCATATTATAAATGTGTTGAGTAGATTTCTCATACCAGTCCCATGACTGACTTGTAGTTTGTTTCACTTTCAAACTCGGGTGCCCCTTTTTCTACACGGGCAGCCTTGTATTCAGGTTTAGCTGGCTTCCTCTGGATAGCTGGAGCTGAAGATGGATTCTATCATTTATCTCTTTTTATGTTGTTCAGCTCCTATTGTATATATTTTGTTTGTTTCCGCTGTTGACAATTATGTATATCTGAACTGTAATTGTACTAAGTAAGATACTGTATACTGTGTAACTCTGATGATTACTTTTATCCAGTATATTCTATTGTTCATTATCTGGTGTATTTATTTATTTATGTTCTGCTATTATCTATTTCTGTGTTATATTCCAAGGATTACCCTTGCCACCGTCAGTACGGGGTTTGGGGTCGTCTCACAAGCCATCCATGGTCTGTGGATGACGGGTGTCGGGTGCTGCTAAGCACCGTCTGCATCCTAGTATATATATATATAACTAGAAAAGAAATTGAAGAGTGAGAAGTTCTCACCAATAGCTATCCCAACTCCACGACTCTTCCTATGTAGAAATCTTCGTCGTTCTCGCCTTTTTGTCACTTTCGCTGCCCGTAGCCACTACATATGTAAAAATCGAATTTTTACTTTGCTATTCAATATATAAAAATCGAATTTTTACTTCGCTATTCAATATATAAAAATCGAATTTTTACTTCGCTATTCAATATATAAAAATCGAATTTTTACTTTGCTATTCAATATATAAAAATCGAATTTATTTACTTGTTCACTTTCAATTCAAAAATCATATTTTTATAATCACTCCATATGGATAAAAATATTCTATTTTTACAACGCTACTATATAGATAAAAATTCTATTTTTACATCGCTATTATATAGATAAAAATTCTATTTTTACATCGCTATTATATTGATAAAAATTCTATTTTTACATCGCTATTATATAGATAAAAATTCTATTTTTACATCGCTACTCTCTATATAAATATTTCGCCTTTTATAAAATAAATATTTCGCCTTTTCTAAAATAAATATTTCGCCTTTTCAAAAATAAATATTTCGCCTTTTCTAAAATAAATATTTCGCCTTTTCTAAAATAAAGCTTCGCCTTTTCAAAAATAAATATTTCGCCTTTTCTAAAATAAATATTCGCCTTTTCTAAAATAAAGCTTTAATTTTTATATTCTCTATTATATAGAAATTTTATTTTCAATATACTACTTATATAAAGATCGTATTTTTATTCTCCACATCCAATAAAAATCATATTTTTGTTATCCTCCTTATATAAAAATTATATCTTTATCTTTCTACTTCTATAAAAATTATATTTTTAATCTTTCTACATAATAAAAATTATATTTTTAATCTTTCTACATAATAAAAATTATATTTTTATTATCGATAACTATAAATAAACATCGTTTCTCCATATACTAAAAATCAAATCTTTTTGTAAGTAAATAAAATCAGTTTTAATGAAATGAAAACTTACAGTGTTCGATTTATGGAGGGGGGGGGGGGGTTTGCGGTGGCCGTTCATCGGAGGTTGGGGCTTTTGAGGAGGCGCTGGCCTCGGTCTTCACGTCAGGGGGGGGCACTGCTGCGAGATGAAGTTTGTGACGGCACAAGGTGGCTCGGGTGGATCGAGGAAGAAGGGGATGAGGAGGAAGGAAGACGCGGAGGATGGGGCTGTACGGGGTCTGGAGGAGAGCGATGTCGGCTGGAGTAGCGCTGGGAAGAGGAGTGGGAGGGGGTCCACCTGCGGTGTTGCGGCGCCCCTTGGAAGGCGCGACGGTGGCCCACTCGGGAGGGCGACGGGGAAGATCTCGATCGGTCTCCCCTTTTTTTTATTTTTATTTTTATTTTCTCTTTACGAATGAAGAAGGGGGGGCCAGAGAGAGGATAAGGAGAGGAGAGAGGAAATTAATTTTCAATTAATTTTAAATTCAAAAAGTTGACTTTTTTATTCGACCTCGAAACGAGGCCCACCGCCTGTCGTCCATAGCTAATTACCCCCATTCCGAACACAATGGGATATGTATCGTAGGCTGATTCGATCATCTCGACCAGTTTTCGTTGAATTTAAAGTATAATTCTTTATATATTCAATTTAAACGCACATTTTAATTCACCGAGGCCACATATTAACTCTAAAAATTCTCGAAAAATATTTTCTAGCTTCGTATTGACGATACGATCCTAACAAAACTAGTTTCGTCGAATTCTGAGACCGTTGGAAAAATGGCCAATTTCCAGTCGATTAAAATCAACTGAAACTGGTCAAATGCATTTTCCTTTTCCACGCTCACATATTGATTCGAAAAAGTATGAAATTTGGAATCTAGCAATAACTTTACATCACGGACCCAACAAAAGTGGTTTCATCGTTATTCGAGGTCGTTTGCAAAATGTCTATTTTTAAGGGCCAGAATTCCATAGCGACTATTCAGAACTTTCAACTGGACATATCTTTTGATTCCCGCTATGAAATTTCGATTTTTCGGATTCGTTAGAAAGATCTCCTCAATTAGATCCTATTATTTTTGGTTTCACTAAAATACAGATTGTTTTGCACCCGATACGTTCAATTGAAGTTTGAAATCGAATTATCGAACTACCGCGCCATTTTCAATTCTATTTATAATTATACATAATTATTTATATTCTAACGACGACGTATATAAAATATACGCTCTATTCTATTCAAAATAAATTTCTCGTCGCTATTATTTAAAATAATCTATTTTAAATGTTCAAACTTCGCTAAAATTGCCAAAATAAAAATTTTAAACTAGCCCAGATTTTCGGGTTATTACAATCTCCCCCACTTAAAACTTTTCGTCCCAAAAAAGGAACAAAGTCGAAAGTGGTTTGATTAATCAACGCTACGTTCGATCTAGCATCCATTCTCCAACTCTTCAGTTTCGGAGAATTTTCAAATTCTTCAAAAATTTGGCTAACACCCGGAATTTTCGAAAAATTTCACCATAACCTCCCCTGCACCGGGAGCCACGGGAAAATCCCGAAATTTCCATACAGGCCTTCTGATCTCAAAAGAAAAAGAAAAAGCCAAGCGGCTAGCCAATAGGCTCATAAAATCATCATCACCTAAACAAAACAGTAAATTATAGTAAACATGTACCTATTTGTCGGGCAAACAAATTTTATTCTTCGGCTCTAGCCTCCTTGCTATGACCTGTTCAATGATATACATGTATATGCAAGCAAATACGACCAAATTTCAATATAATTCAATTTGTGATTCAATTAGGCTAAATGGTTCAAAATTATCAAACAAATAAACAAACAACACAGACATCAATCAATTAGTGAATTAGAGTTTCAAATTCATAATTTTGATACATATACGAAAATCATGTTTTGATGCCAATTCACACCAATGTATTCTAGCTATATTAGTTTTGGTTCTCACACCAGTCTAATGGAAATATATAGAAATCATACCTTCGAAACACGAATATAAATATTGATGATGTGGCCACATCACCAGAATTATTCCCGGGTGTCTAGAATGTGATTCTATATCTATCCAGTATATTAAAACTTCGACTATACGTTCATGACGCGTATACGCAAAACCTATATATACTAGATTGTCCATTTTCAAAATAAATAAATATTCAAATACGAATAAAACGATTTAAATTTTAAAACAAAATTGTTTTCATTTGAAAAATATACTCTTCACACTCGTTCTAGGATACTACAGATCCTATCTCTAACGAGTCATTCTAATTGGATATTACTAATCCAATATCTGATGAATTCTTTCGTATGGTTCTAATGTGTCTTGTTCTCGAGCTCTGTAAACCAAAGCTCTGATACCAACTGTAACGGCAAGGAATTTCGCTCGATCTGAATCGATCGTTAAACTGACTAAGACCGTTCGAAAACCCCTGATCGTTTGAGAACAGGACAAATCAGAACGCAAACAGAAGAACATTTCATCGTTATTACAACAATTCCATCAGATACAAGAATATACAGAGTATAAACGAATAAATTACATTCAATATCAGAGATTACAATAAATTACATAGCAGCGGAAAAATATACAAAACACAACTAGAAGTGTTACACGGATACAGAGCTTTCCGAGCATCATTCCAACTGTAAATCAGGATCCTGTGAATATAAATCTGCAAAACCAAAACTACTAGCTGCCCGTGTGGAAAATAGGGGCACCCAGAGTTTAGGTTAAAACAATAAACTCCAGGTCAGTCATGTGACTGGTGTGAGAACTAAAGCAGTTACTAATCTTTATTTTTAAAGTTAGGTAAATCAAGGGACCACGCCGTATAACACGGAACGGGTTTCCTCCCAAGAATACCAGTGCATAAAACAAACAGGGCAATGTTAAATAAAGAAAAATGAAGCTGTTATAAGACCCAGGTCCCATCACACAATGCAACGCAAGCCGGAGGATAGGGTTTTTACCTTATAACAGCCAAAGCATGCTTGATACGTTTAAAACACATTATTTGATACTATTATAGGTGTACAGTGTCAAAACAATTTCAATCATAAATATCAATCATAGGCGGCATGAATAACCCATACCACTATGTCGCCATACTAGGTTCTACAAATAAAACCGCACTATCACGTATTGGAAATTGGATTTCCGTCATGAGTCGAGGCAAGGTGCAAGCTCCTCTCCGCGTTCGAGACACTCTAGCAAATGTCCCAGGACCCCACTATGATCCTTGGATCTTCAGGGCCGGTCCTCTCTTACTTTTGAGGATTGGCAATTCCTAAACACACGTTTCCCGGTCCTTACAGACCTATATCCGAGGCGCCTCGCATTCCAACAACCACACAGGTGAAAAGTATATAAATGTCAGGGCTGGTAGGTCACTGACACCACCCTAGCTACAAAGAAACGTCGTGCTCTCCCTGCAGTCACTATCCCGTTTTTGACTCATACCGAGGTGTGAGGCTCGCGAATTCACGTTGTACACAAAGCTACCCCACACAGGCCGTGCTTTGATCATCAACCACAAGACTTTGCTTTTCAACAGAAGCCTTGATCAATTACCACTTACGCGTGCCACACAGGCAATTCACTCCATGCGACGGATGTCCATCGATATACAACCTCTGAGCTCGTACGTCTCAGAGAAGGGCGTTAAGCAAGAGAATAAATTCTCTGCCGCCAAACAGATGTATATTTAATAGAGATCAATCAACACAGAATAAAACCCAATGTCAGACACACAATCCATTTACAAGTTCGTTCTGGGTCTGAACGAAACCGGAGGCACTTTCCTCGCATATCCATCGATCTCCAAGTACGTCTGGACGATCACCAACTGTTTCCCTCATCTTGGTTGTACAGCCCAATCAAGATCATCAGAAATCACCCAAACGATGTGAAGAATTCCGGTCTTCAACCACCTTCTTTGTCTTCGACATCTCGTCGAATCGGTTGTTCAGAATGGGTAGAAACCCGGCCTTTCTGAATAACCCACGTATATAATAAACAAATGTTTCACAAACACACAAACGCCTCATTCCCGTTCAGAATATTCTTTTAATCACAAAATCACATTCTTAGGGAAAGGTTCCCATTAATTTTATCCAAGATAAATTCTTCTAAATTTATTCTTTAATCTTCCTTTGGATATCATTTCTGTAAAGACCCGTGACTCCCCCGTAAAGGAAAGCGTCGGATAGTTCGAGAACAAGCCACATACAGAACGCATACAGAAGAACATTTCATTGTATATTACAACAACGCATCAGATTACAAGAATATACAGAGTATAAATGAATATTACACAGAAATATCAGAGATTTAAATTACATTTAAAAACATCGCAGCGGAAAATAATACAATACACAACTAGAATGAGATATACGGATACAAAGCTTTCCGGATATCGTTCCAGCTGTAAACCAGGATCCTGTGAATATAAATCTGCAAAACCAAAACTACTAGCTGCCCGTGTCGAAATAAGGGCACCCAGAGTTTAGGTTAAAACAATAAACTCCAGGTCAGTCATGTGACTGGTGTGAGAACTAAAACAGTTATTATCTTTATTTTCAAAGTAAGGTAAATCAAGGGACCACGCCGTATAACACGGAACGGGTTTCCTCCCAAGAATACCAGTGCATAAAACCAACAGCGCAATGCTAAATAAAGAAAAATGAAGCTGTTATAAGACCCAGGTCCCATCACACAATGCAACGCAGCCGAGGATAGGGTTTTCCCTTATAACAGCCAAAGAATGCTTGATACGGTTAAAAACAAATCGTTTGATACTATTATAAGTGCATAGTGTATAAAACAACTTCAAATCATAAGTATCAATCATAGGCGGCATGAGCGCCCCATCCCACTATGTCGCCATACTAGGATCTACAAATAAAACCGCAAATGTCACGTATTTGGAAATTGGATTTCCGTCTATGAACCGAGGCAAAAGATAGTCCTCAACCGATTCGAGACGCTCTAGCCCGTGTCTCAGGCAAGCGCGCAGGCAAGCCTTTAGATCCTCAGGGCCGGTCCACCGATGTGGATTATTATGCCTGAACACTACGTCTCCCCACCCTATGGGGTGTAAGTCTGGTCCGTCAGCCGACCAGAATGCATCGGCCGAAACCGATATAACCGAGGCGCCTCGCAACAGCAACAACCACATAAGTCAAACTCGTCAGGGCGTGTAAAACCACTGACGCCGCTTCTAGCTAGAAAGAAACGCATGCCCTCCCTGACGTCCTCTCCCGTTTTTGGTTCACAACCGGAGTGCGAGGCTCGCGAATTCACGTTACACAAAGCTGTGCCACACAGGCTGTGCTTTGATCATCACCACAAGACTTTGCTTTTCAACAGAAGCCTCGATCAATTGCCACTTAGGCATGCCACACAGGCAATTCACTCCATGCGTTTGATATCCATCAATATATAACCCCTGAGCTCGTACGTCTCAGAGAAGGGCGTTAAGCAAGAGAATAAATTCTCCGCCGCCAAACAGATATATATTTAATAGAGATCAATCACACGGACTAAAATCCAATGTCAGACACACAGTCCATTTACAAGTCCGTTCTGGGTCTGAACGAAACCGGAGGCACCTAGTACCCCGCATATCCATCGATCTCCAAGTACGTCTGGACGATCACTAACTGTTTCCATCTTCTTGGGTGTACAGCCCAATCAAGATCATCAGTAATTACCCAAACGACGTGAAGACTTCTGGTCTTCGACCACCGTCTTCATCTTCGACTTATCGTCGTATCAGTTATTCAGAATGGGATAAACCCGGTCTTCCCGAATAACTCGCGTATATTTTAAATAAGTGTTACACAAACACAACATACGCCTCATTCCAATTCATCAGTCACTAACCGCAAATTAATCAAGAGAATAATTCCCCAAATATTAACCCCGAAGGCCGAAACCAACATCAGATCAATATCCAGAAAACCATTCTGCTTGGCTAACCGACAGTTAGTTTCTAAATTTCACATTCATAGGGAAAGATTCCCATTAATTTTATCAAAGATAAATTCCTTGAATTTATTCTTTAATCTACTTTTGAATTTCGATTCAACTAGTCGGGATTTACGAAACTTACTGAAGTAATCATTTGTTTTAATTTCCCAATCCCAACCTATTCATCCCATGAAGTAAAACTGGTAATACTTCATATCTAACATCACGGTGTTATCGGTAAATTCAATTACCATTTCACGTTCAAATCTAATTAAAGATTTGACTATCGCCTGGAGCAAAACTGGTGATACTCCATTCTCGACCATTTCAATATAATTAAAGATTCATTAAAACTCCACTTAGTTTTAATCGTTAACTGGGTTAAAGAATCGGTGTCATTTAAAACACGGTTCACGATAAACCCAAAATCACGTTCATTAATTATCGGGTTAAAGAACGAGTGTTATTTAAAACACTGTCCACGATAAACCCAAAAATCAATATCAATTCAATTCCAATTAAATATTATTTAATTGGTACACTTCATTAAATCTAAATAAAAAGATTTAATCTTTTCTCAACTGGGTTCAAGAACAGTGTTAGTGAAGACACCATTCACAACAAACCCAAATCACATTTGATATTCAATACAAGGTTCTGAATAGAAAATATATCGGCTTATATTCAATATCAAATTCTACGATTAACAAATGTCGTATTGGAAATAACGATATAAATATATATCTTTCAAATTTCCATAACAACATCCGTATAATCACGAATTCCAACATCAAAATAGTCCGAAGACCATTTCGATTCAAATCCATTCCAATGCAATCATTGGAAATTCTGGTTATTTTCAAAACCATTTCAAATTCAATTTATTTATTTAAAAATAAATAGAATTATGTTTCTAGTTCAAAACTAGTTCATTTCGATAAAAATCTATTTTTATCTTTTCAAATATGGAGTTTTTCATCCCAATTCTTCACAAATCATTTCTTATGATTTTACACAAATTATTATTATTTTTAATAATTTTATCAAGGCCCGTACAGTCGATTTCCATCAACTGGCCATCGAACTGCACTTACAGCGACCTTTTTCAAATTTGATTTGGACATAATTCCAAATCCAACCGTTAGATTTCTAATTTATCACATTCGTTAGAAAGCTCTTTTCGATACGAACCCAACGGTTCCGGTTTTAGGAGAATCCGACGGTCGGATCTCCCGTAATGTCCGTTTGAAATCAATGGTCGAAATTCACGAACTACCGCGGCGCGGCGCGTTCTATTCAGGCCATTATATTATATATATAATATATATAATATATATTTCGTCGATTTCTATTTAAAAAGAATTATATAAATAGTTTTAAAATTCGTTTCAAAATCTATTTCAACTTCCAATTCAATTCAAAACAAAATTGAATTCTTCTTTATAAATTCGTTTTAAAATTCATTTCTATTCAATTCAAATTTCTATTCAATTTGAATTCATATTCAATTCAATTCATTTCGAAATCGTTTTCAATTCAATTCATTTCGAAATCGTTTTCAATTCAATTCATTTCGAAATCGTTTTCAATTCTATTCATTTCGAAATCGTTTTCAATTCTATTCATTTCGAAATCGTTTTCAATTCAATTCATTTCGAAATCGTTTTCAATTCAATTCATTTCGAAATCGTTTTCAATTCATTTCAAAATCGTTTTCAATTCTATTCATTTCGAAATCGTTTTCAATTCAATTCATTTCGAAATCGTTTTCAATTCAATTCATTTCGAAATCGTTTTCAATTCAATTCATTTCGAAATCGTTTTCAATTCAATTCATTTCGAAATCGTTTTCAATTCAATTCATTTCGAAATCGTTTTCAATTCTATTCATTTCGAAATCGTTTTCAATTCAATTCATTTCGAGATCGTTTTCAATTCAATTCATTTCGAAATCGTTTTCAATTCTATTCATTTCGAAATCGTTTTCAATTCAATTCATTTCGAAATCGTTTTCAATTCTATTCATTTCGAAATCGTTTTCAATTCAATTCATTTCGAAATCGTTTTCAATTCAATGCATTTCGAAATCGTTTTCAATTCAATTCATTTCGAAATCGTTTTCAATTCTATTCATTTCGAAATCGTTTTCAATTCAATTCATTTCGAGATCGTTTTCAATTCAATTCATTTCGAAATCGTTTTCAATTCAATTCATTTCGAAATCGTTTTCAATTCAATTCATTTCGAAATCGTTTTCAATTCTATTCATTTCGAAATCGTTTTCAATTCAATTCATTTCGAAATCGTTTTCAATTCAATTCATTTCGAAATCATTTTCAATTCAATTCATTTCGAAATCGTTTTCAATTCTATTCATTTCGAAATCGTTTTCAATTCAATTCATTTCGAAATCGTTTTCAATTCAATTCATTTCGAAATATTCGATTTCGAGATTACTTTTCAATATTCATTTTAAAATGAATAAAATCGATATAAATATCGTTTACGTCAAAATGGCGTCAATCTAATCAACACGGCTTCATAAATTTTTATTTTCAAATATTCTATTTCAAATATTTCCTATTATCAAAATATTTGTTATTATCAAAATATTCTTTATTTTCACGATTGGAATGAGGCCCAATCAATTACCATATAAAATTAATTATATGGATTTTCATACAACACATGTATATAATAACATTGAAAATAATCAACCATCAACCAAAGTGCACTACACTGTATAAGCATCAAATATAGATATTCAACGCTTATAACAGCCTGTCAATCAATCGATCGACATATTTAATCAATCAGGATGAGTGAAATTCATATTTCATCCCAACACCCGTGTGGGGTTTCAAACAATCAAACACAGATTTTAGTTGTGCAGTTGGGCGATGTGTAAAATTTATCGTCCCAATCAATGTCATTCAAATAAGTGTACATAAACAAACCATCTGGTTTGTAAATGAATATTTATTTATTCACTTCACTATTTTCATATTCACGTTAAAAATTATATTTTTAACGATAAAACATTTTATTTCAACCTATGAATTTCTATTCAATTCATTTATTCAATAAAATGATATTTTTATTTTTCTAACATATTTTAGAAAATTTCGGCGGCATAACGGCACGATACTAGAAACGGGACGAGGCCTAGCCTTATCCCCGGTCTAGTGAAGGCCCACGCCATTCACACATCAATCAAATCAATTCGTTATGCAAACCACAAAATTTGGAGTAAGAGTCTAACCTAGCCTTACTCCTTCGCCTTATAACGGCGCACGTCTAATCCTAACCAATTTATCGATTCGATTTTTCACACCACAAACCACATTCAAACCAATATCGCAATCAATAACCAAACAGCCAAACAAACAAGTCCATGGTCTGTGGACGATTGTGTCGGGTGCTACTAAACACCGTCTGCATCCTAATATATATATATATAACTAGAAAAAGAAATTGAAAGGTGAGAAATTCTCACAGATAGCTATCCAAGCTCCACGGCACTTCCAATGCAGGAAATCTTCACTACTCTCGTCTCTTATCACTTTCGTTGTCCGCTTTCACTACATATATAAAAATCCCATTTTTACTTCGCTATTCAATATATAAAAATCGAATTTTTATTTCAAAGTTCAATATATAAAAATCGAATTTTTATTTCAAAGTTCAATATATAAAAATCGAATTTTTATTTCAAAGTTCAATATATAAAAATCGAATTTTTATTTCAAAGTTCAATATATAAAAATCGAATTTTTACTTCAAAGTTCAATATATAAGAATCATATTTTTATTTCATCGCCACTTCATTATAAAGCTTACATTTTTATATCTTTGACAAAGAAATCATATTTTTAGCGAACTAAAAATATTTTCATAACTTAATTATTTTTAGAATAGCACACTTAGGCTAAAAATTATATTTTTATTTTATAAAAATATTTTCATAGTTCTACTATTTTTAATATAGCATACATACTATATAAAAAATCATACCTTTACCACTTCTTTCCGACATTAAGAATTATATTTTTAAACAAACCAAAGGTTATATTTTCTATTTCTAAAACAATTATATATCTTTCTAAAACAAATCCTATTTTAACCTTTAAAAAACAATGTTATTTATATATAAACCGAAATTTAAGCAATGTAAATTATATTTAAAATGCACATTTTGAACAATTAGCAATTTAATGACTTCATTAATGTAATTAAATTAAGGATTTACCTTAATCATCAAATTCGGCAGTCGTCTTCTTCTTGAAGCCATCGAACAGACCTCGCCAGAAAAACCCTCCCAGCGCCGCTGACCTGTACAGGGGTTCAGACCCCTCCTCAGTCGCTCCACACGAAGTGCGTCACCACCCCCCTTTTGACTGCGATGGCTTCGGTCTCGGGGTGTTTCCCGTCGGTTTCGTGAGGGAAGGGAGAAGAGGGCTAAAGGAGGAAGAAGGAGAGGCGATGTCGACTAGGGAGGAGGGCACGACGGTGTTGGATCGCCTCCGATGGCGTGGTAGTGGCGGCGTGATTAGGTCTTCGTTGTTGTTTTTTTTTTTATTTAACTGTCGGCTTGACTTTCTGAAAGAGAAGAAAAAAAAAGGGGGGTTAAGGGGAAAATGGATTTTTATATTTTATTATTTTATTTCGATTTTTCTTGATTAACGATACGAACTCCAAACAAACTCCAACGACCGTCGCCCTTAGCTAATTACCCCCATTCCGAACACCATGGGATATGTGTCGTAGGCTAATTCGACTGTTTGAATCAGTTTCCGTTAAATTTACATTTAAATCATTATATCGAATTTTAAACGTACATCTCAAATTACTGGGATCACATGCTAACTTTAAAAATTCCAGAAAAATATTTTCTAGCTTCGTATTGACGATACGGTCCTAACAAAACTAGTTTCGTCGAATTCTGAGACCATTTGAAAAATGGCCAGTTTCCAATCGATTAAATTCAACTGAAACTGGTCAAACGCGTTTTCTTTTGCCACGCTCACATATTGATTCGAAAATTTATGAAATTTGAAACCTAGCAATAATTTGACATCACGGACCCAACAAAACTGGTTTCGTCGAAATCCGAGGTCGTTTGCAAAATGTCCATTTTTAAGGGCCTGAATTCCATAGCGACTATTCAGAATTTTCAACTGGACATATCTTTTGATTCTCGCTACGAAATTTTGATCTTTCGGATTCGTTGGAAAGATATCCACAATTAGATTCCATTATTTTTGGTTTCACTAAAATCCGGATTGTTTTGCGCCCGCTACATTCAATTGAAGTTTGAAATCGAATTATCGAACTACCGCGCCGTTTTCAATTCTATTTATAATTATAAATAAATATTTATATTCTAACGACGACGCGTATAATATATACGTTCGAATTATATTCAAAATAAATTTCTCGTCGATATTATTTAAAATAATTCATTTTAAATAATCAAAATTCGCTAAAATTGCCAAAATAAAAATTTTAAACTGGCCCAGATTTTACGGGTTGTTACAATCTCCCCCACTTAAAACTTTTCGTCCCCGAAAAGGAACAAAGTCAAAAGTGGTTTGATTATTCAGCTCTACGCTCGATCTGGCTTTCATTCTCCAACTTTTCAGTTTCTGAGAATTTCCAAAAATTTCAAAAATTTGGCTAACACCCTAAATTTTCGAAAAATTTCGCCATAACCTCCCCTGCACCGGGAGCATCGGGGAATTTCAAATAGCTTCCCCGGTCCTTCAGATCTCAAAAAGAAAAAGAAAAAGCCAAGCGGCTAGCCAATAGGCTCACAAAATCATCATCACCCAAACAAAACAGGAAATTATGTAGTAAACATGTACCTATTTGTCGGGCAAACAAATTTTATTCTCTGCTCTAGCCTCCTTGCTATGACCTGTTCAATGATATATATGTATATGCAAGCAAATGCGACCAATTTTCAATATAATTCAATATGTGATTCAGTTAGGCTAAATGGCTAAAAAATTAGCAAACAAATAAACAAACAACACAAACATCAATCAATTAGTTGATTAGAGTTTCAAATGCATAACTTTGATATATAGTCAAAAATCAAATTTTTGATGCCAAATCACAACAATAGGCCCTATCTAATTTTGGTTCTCACACCAGTCAATAGGAAATATATAGAAAGCCCACTTTCGTCACTCGAACATAAATTCTAATGATGGAGCTCCATCATCAAAATCATCTCCGGGCGATTAGAGTGTAATTCTATATCTACCCAGTATATTAAAATTTCGAATACACGCGGATCAGACGTATACGCAAAATCTATATATACTGGATTGTCCACATCAATATAAATAGATAATCAAATACGAATAATCGATTTAAATTTTCAAAACAAAAATTGTTTTCATTTTCAAAAATATACTCTTCACGCTCGTTCTAGGATACTACTGATCTCATCTCTAACGAGTCATTCTCATTGGATATTGCTAATCCAATATCTGATGAATTCTTTCGTATGTTTCTAATGTGTCTTGTTCTCTAGCTTTGTAAACCAAAGCTCTGATACCACGTGTAAAGACCCGTGACTCCCCCGTAAAGGAAAGCGTCGGATAGTTCGAGAACAAGCCACATACAGAACGCATACAGAAGAACATTTCATTGTATATTACAACAATGCATCAGATTACAAGAATATACAGAGTATAAATGAATATTACACAGAAATATCAGAGATTTAAATTACATTTAAAAACATCGCAGCGGAAAATAATACAATACACAACTAGAATGAGATATACGGATACAAAGCTTTCCGGATATCGTTCCAGCTGTAAACCAGGATCCTGTGAATATAAATCTGCAAAACCAAAACTACTAGCTGCCCGTGTCGAAATAAGGGCACCCAGAGTTTAGGTTAAAACAATAAACTCCAGGTCAGTCATGTGACTGGTGTGAGAACTAAAACAGTTATTATCTTTATTTTCAAAGTAAGGTAAATCAAGGGACCACGCCGTATAACACGGAACGGGTTTCCTCCCAAGAATACCAGTGCATAAAACCAACAGCGCAATGCTAAATAAAGAAAAATGAAGCTGTTATAAGACCCAGGTCCCATCACACAATGCAACGCAGCCGAGGATAGGGTTTTCCCTTATAACAGCCAAAGAATGCTTGATACGGTTAAAAACAAATCGTTTGATACTATTATAAGTGCATAGTGTATAAAACAACTTCAAATCATAAGTATCAATCATAGGCGGCATGAGCGCCCCATCCCACTATGTCGCCATACTAGGATCTACAAATAAAACCGCAAATGTCACGTATTTGGAAATTGGATTTCCGTCTATGAACCGAGGCAAAAGATAGTCCTCAACCGATTCGAGACGCTCTAGCCCGTGTCTCAGGCAAGCGCGCAGGCAAGCCTTTAGATCCTCAGGGCCGGTCCACCGATGTGGATTATTATGCCTGAACACTACGTCTCCCCACCCTATGGGGTGTAAGTCTGGTCCGTCAGCCGACCAGAATGCATCGGCCGAAACCGATATAACCGAGGCGCCTCGCAACAGCAACAACCACATAAGTCAAACTCGTCAGGGCGTGTAAAACCACTGATGCCACTTCTAGCTAGAAAGAAACGCATGCCCTCCCTGACGTCCTCTCCCGTTTTTGGTTCACAACCGGAGTGCGAGGCTCGCGAATTCACGTTACACAAAGCTGTGCCACACAGGCTGTGCTTTGATCATCACCACTAGACTTTGCTTTTCAACAGAAGCCTCGATCAATTGCCACTTAGGCATGCCACACAGGCAATTCACTCCATGCGTTTGATATCCATCAATATATAACCCCTGAGCTCGTACGTCTCAGAGAAGGGCGTTAAGCAAGAGAATAAATTCTCCGCCGCCAAACAGATATATATTTAATAGAGATCAATCACACGGACTAAAATCCAATGTCAGACACACAGTCCATTTACAAGTCCGTTATGGGTCTGAACGAAACCGGAGGCACCTAGTACCCCGCATATCCATCGATCTCCAAGTACGTCTGGACGATCACTAACTGTTTCCATCTTCTTGGGTGTACAGCCCAATCAAGATCATCAGTAATTACCCAAACGACGTGAAGACTTCTGGTCTTCGACCACCGTCTTCATCTTCGACTTATCGTCGTATCAGTTATTCAGAATGGGATAAACCCGGTCTTCCCGAATAACTCGCGTATATTTTAAATAAGTGTTACACAAACACAACATACGCCTCATTCCAATTCATCAGTCACTAACCGCAAATTAATCAAGAGAATAATTCCCCAAATATTAACCCCGAAGGCCGAAACCAACATCAGATCAATATCCAGAAAACCATTCTGCTTGGCTAACCGACAGTTAGTTTCTAAATTTCACATTCATAGGGAAAGATTCCCATTAATTTTATCAAAGATAAATTCCTTGAATTTATTCTTTAATCTACTTTTGAATTTCGATTCAACTAGTCGGGATTTACGAAACTTACTGAAGTAATCATTTGTTTTAATTTCCCAATCCCAACCTATTCATCCCATGAAGTAAAACTGGTAATACTTCATATCTAACATCACGGTGTTATCGGTAAATTCAATTACCATTTCACGTTCAAATCTAATTAAAGATTTGACTATCGCCTGGAGCAAAACTGGTGATACTCCATTCTCGACCATTTCAATATAATTAAAGATTCATTAAAACTCCACTTAGTTTTAATCGTTAACTGGGTTAAAGAATCGGTGTCATTTAAAACACGGTTCACGATAAACCCAAAATCACGTTCATTAATTATCGGGTTAAAGAACGAGTGTTATTTAAAACACTGTCCACGATAAACCCAAAAATCAATATCAATTCAATTCCAATTAAATATTATTTAATTGGTACACTTCATTAAATCTAAATAAAAAGATTTAATCTTTTCTCAACTGGGTTCAAGAACAGTGTTAGTGAAGACACCATTCACAACAAACCCAAATCACATTTGATATTCAATACAAGGTTCTGAATAGAAAATATATCGGCTTATATTCAATATCAAATTCTACGATTAACAAATGTCGTATTGGAAATAACGATATAAATATATATCTTTCAAATTTCCATAACAACATCCGTATAATCACGAATTCCAACATCAAAATAGTCCGAAGACCATTTCGATTCAAATCCATTCCAATGCAATCATTCGAAATTCTGGTTATTTTCAAAACCATTTCAAATTCAATTTATTTATTTAAAAATAAATAGAATTATGTTTCTAGTTCAAAACTAGTTCATTTCGATAAAAATCTATTTTTATCTTTTCAAATATGGAGTTTTTCATCCCAATTCTTCACAAATCATTTCTTATGATTTTACACAAATTATTATTATTTTTAATAATTTTATCAAGGCCCGTACAGTCGATTTCCATCAACTGGCCATCGAACTGCACTTACAGCGACCTTTTTCAAATTTGATTTGGACATAATTCCAAATCCAACCGTTAGATTTCTAATTTATCACATTCGTTAGAAAGCACTTTTCGATACGAACCCAACGGTTCCGGTTTTAGGAGAATCCGACGGTCGGATCTCCCGTAATGTCCGTTTGAAATCAATGGTCGAAATTCACGAACTACCGCGGCGCGGCGCGTTCTATTCAGGCCATTATATTATATATATATAATATATATAATATATATTTCGTCGATTTCTATTTAAAAAGAATTATATAAATAGTTTTAAAATTCGTTTCAAAATCTATTTCAACTTCCAATTCAATTCAAAACAAAATTGAATTCTTCTTTATAAATTCGTTTTAAAATTCATTTCTATTCAATTCAAATTTCAATTCAATTTGAATTCATATTCAATTCAATTCATTTCGAAATCGTTTTCAATTCAATTCATTTCGAAATCGTTTTCAATTCAATTCATTTCGAAATCGTTTTCAATTCTATTCATTTCGAAATCGTTTTCAATTCTATTCATTTCGAAATCGTTTTCAATTCAATTCATTTCGAAATCGTTTTCAATTCAATTCATTTCGAAATCGTTTTCAATTCAATTCATTTCGAAATCGTTTTCAATTCTATTCATTTCGAAATCGTTTTCAATTCAATTCATTTCGAAATCGTTTTCAATTCAATTCATTTCGAAATCGTTTTCAATTCAATTCATTTCGAAATCGTTTTCAATTCAATTCATTTCGAAATCGTTTTCAATTCAATTCATTTCGAAATCGTTTTCAATTCAATTCATTTCGAAATCGTTTTCAATTCAATTCATTTCGAAATCGTTTTCAATTCAATTCATTTCGAGATCGTTTTCAATTCAATTCATTTCGAAATCGTTTTCAATTCTATTCATTTCGAAATCGTTTTCAATTCAATTCATTTCGAAATCGTTTTCAATTCTATTCATTTCGAAATCGTTTTCAATTCAATTCATTTCGAAATCGTTTTCAATTCAATGCATTTCGAAATCGTTTTCAATTCAATTCATTTCGAAATCATTTTCAATTCTATTCATTTCGAAATCGTTTTCAATTCAATTCATTTCGAGATCGTTTTCAATTCAAATCATTTCGAAATCGTTTTCAATTCAATTCATTTCGAAATCGTTTTCAATTCAATTCATTTCGAAATCGTTTTCAATTCTATTCATTTCGAAATCGTTTTCAATTCAATTCATTTCGAAATCGTTTTCAATTCAATTCATTTCGAAATCGTTTTCAATTCAATTCATTTCGAAATCGTTTTCAATTCAATTCATTTCGAAATCGTTTTCAATTCAATTCATTTCGAAATATTCGATTTCGAGATTACTTTTCAATATTCATTTTAAAATGAATAAAATCGATATAAATATCGTTTACGTCAAAATGGCGTCAATCTAATCAACACGGCTTCATAAATTTCTATTTTCAAATATTCTATTTCAAATATTTCCTATTATCAAAATATTTGTTATTATCAAAATATTCTTTATTTTCACGATTGGAATGAGGCCCAATCAATTACCATATAAAATTAATTATATGGATTTTCATACAACACATGTATATAATAACATTGAAAATAATCAACCATCAACCAAAGTGCACTACACTGTATAAGCATCAAATATAGATATTCAACGCTTATAACAGCCTGTCAATCAATCGATCGAAATATTTAATCAATCAGGATGAGTGAAATTCATATTTCATCCCAACACCCGTGTGGGGTTTCAAACAATCAAACACAGATTTTAGTTGTGCAGTTGGGCGATGTGTAAAATTTATCGTCCCAATCAATGTCATTCAAATAAGTGTACATAAACAAACCATCTGGTTTGTAAATGAATATTTATTTATTCACTTCACTATTTTCATATTCACGTTAAAAATTGTTTTTTTAACGATAAAACATTTTATTTCAACCTATGAATTTCTATTCAATTCATTTATTCAATAAAATGATATTTTTATTTTTCTAACATATTTTAGAAAATTTCGGCGGCATAACGGCACGATACTAGAAACGGGACGAGGCTTAACCTTATCCCCAGTCTAGTGAAGGCCCACGCCATTCACACATCAATCAAATCAATTCGTTATGCAAACCACAAAATTTGGAGTAAGAGTCTAACCTAGCCTTACTCCTTCGCCTTATAACGGCGCACGTCTAATCCTAACCAATTTATCGATTCGATTTTTCACACCACAAACCACATTCAAACCAATATCGCAATCAATAACCAAACAGCCAAACAAACAAGTCCATGGTCTGTGGACGATTGTGTCGGGTGCTACTAAACACCGTCTGCATCCTAATATATATATATATATAACTAGAAAAAGAAATTGAAAGGTGAGAAATTCTCACAGATAGCTATCCAAGCTCCACGGCACTTCCAATGCAGGAAATCTTCACTACTCTCGTCTCTTATCACTTTCGTTGTCCGCTTTCACTACATATATAAAAATCCCATTTTTACTTCGCTATTCAATATATAAAAATCGAATTTTTATTTCAAAGTTCAATATATAAAAATCGAATTTTTATTTCAAAGTTCAATATATAAAAATCGAATTTTTATTTCAAAGTTCAATATATAAAAATCGAATTTTTATTTCAAAGTTCAATATATAAAAATCGAATTTTTACTTCAAAGTTCAATATATAAGAATCATATTTTTATTTCATCGCCACTTCATTATAAAGCTTACATTTTTATATCTTTGACAAAGAAATCATATTTTTAGCGAACTAAAAATATTTTCATAACTTAATTATTTTTAGAATAGCACACTTAGGCTAAAAATTATATTTTTATTTTATAAAAATATTTTCATAGTTCTACTATTTTTAATATAGCATACATACTATATAAAAAATCATACCTTTACCACTTCTTTCCGACATTAAGAATTATATTTTTAAACAAACCAAAGGTTATATTTTCTATTTCTAAAACAATTATATATCTTTCTAAAACAAATCCTATTTTAACCTTTAAAAACCAATGTTATTTATATATAAACCGAAATTTAAGCAATGTAAATTATATTTAAAATGCACATTTTGAACAATTATCAATTTAATGACTTCATTAATGTAATTAAATTAAGGATTTACCTTAATCATCAAATTCGGCAGCCGTCTTCTTCTTGAAGCCATCGAACAGACCTCGCCAGAAAAACCCTCCCAGCGCCGCTGACCTGTACAGGGGTTCGGACCCCTCCTCAGTCGCTCCACACGAAGTGCGTCGCCACCCCCCTTTTGACTGCGATGGCTTCGGTCTCGGGGTGTTTCCCATCGGTTTCGTGAGGGGAGGGAGAAGAGGGCTAAAGGAGGAAGAAGGAGAGGCGATGTCGACTAGGGAGGAGGGCACGACGGTGTTGGATCGCCTCCGATGGCGTGGTAGTGGCGGCGTGATTAGGTCTTCGTGGTTGTTTTTTTTTTATTATTTAACTGTCGGCTTGACTTTCTGAAAGAGAAGAAAAAAAAAAGGGGGCGGTTAAGGGGAAAATGGATTTTTATATTTTATTATTTTATTTCGATTTTTCTTGATTAACGATACGAACTCCAAACAAACTCCAACGACCGTCGCCCTTAGCTAATTACCCCCATTCCGAACACCATGGGATATGTGTCGTAGGCTAATTCGACTGTTTGAATCAGTTTCCGTTAAATTTACATTTAAATCATTATATTGAATTTTAAACGTACATCTCAAATTACTGGGGTCACATGCTAACTTTAAAAATTCCAGAAAAATATTTTCTAGCTTCGTATTGACGATACGGTCCTAACAAAACTAGTTTCGTCGAATTCTGAGACCATTTGAAAAATGGCCAGTTTCCAGTCGATTAAATTCAACTGAAACTGGTCAAACGCGTTTTCTTTTGCCACGCTCACATATTGATTCTAAAATTTATGAAATTTGAAACCTAGCAATAATTTGACATCACGGACCCAACAAAACTGGTTTCGTCGAAATCCGAGGTCGTTTGCAAAATGTCCATTTTTAAGGGCCTGAATTCCATAGCGACTATTCAGAATTTTCAACTGGACATATCTTTTGATTCTCGCTACGAAATTTTGATCTTTCGGATTCGTTGGAAAGATATCCACAATTAGATTCCATTATTTTTGGTTTCACTAAAATCCGGATTGTTTTGCGCCCGGTACATTCAATTGAAGTTTGAAATCGAATTATCGAACTACCGCGCCGTTTTCAATTCTATTTATAATTATAAATAAATATTTATATTCTAACGACGACGCGTATAATATATACGTTCGAATTATATTCAAAATAAATTTCTCGTCGATATTATTTAAAATAATTCATTTTAAATAATCAAAATTCGCTAAAATTGCCAAAATAAAAATTTTAAACTGGCCCAGATTTTACGGGTTGTTACAATTTCAAACTAGTCGGGATTAGCGAACCACACCGAAGTAATTATTTATTTTATTTCCCAATCCCAACCATTTCATCCCATGGAGCAAAACTGGTAATACTCCATGTCTAACACCACGGTGTTATCGGTAAAATTAATTTCCATTTCACGTTCAAATCTAATTAAAGATTTAACTATCGCTTTGAAGCAAAACTGGTGGTACTCCATTCTCGATCACCTTTCAGATTTGATAATTTAAATTATCAATTCACATTTCAGTCTAATTAAAGATTCATTAAAACTCCACTTATTTTTAATCTTTTCAAAAATCAACATCCTGCCTTTAACTGGGTTAAAGAACCAATGTCATCTAAAACATGATTCACGATAAACCCATATCACATTTGATATTAAATACAAGGCTTTGAATAGAAAATATACCGGCTTATATTCAATATCAAATTCTGAAACCAATAAATATCGTATTGGAAATAACGATATAAAATATATCTTTCAAATTCCCATAACAATACCTGTATAATCACGAAATCCAACATCGAAATATTCCGAAGATAATTTCGATTCAAATCCAGTCCAATTCACATATTGGGAATACTGATTATTTTTAAATTCACTTTCAAATTCAATTTATTTATTTCAAAAATAAATTGATTTTAATTCTAGTTCAAAACTAGTTCATTTCGATACAAATCTATTTTTATCTTTTCAAATGTGGAATTCTTCAGCCCAATTTTTCCCAAATCATTTCTTATGATTATACACAAATTATAGATATTTTTAATAATTTTATCAAGGCCCGTACAGTCGATTTCCATCAACGGCCATCGAACTGCACTTACAGCGACCTTTTCTAAATTTGATTTGGACGTAATTCCAAATCCAACCGTTAGATTTCAAATTTCTAATATTCATTGGAAAGCTCTTTTCGATACGAACCCAACGGTTCCAGTTTTAGGAGAATCCGACGGTCGGATCTCCCGCAACGTCAATTCGAAGTTAATGGCTGAAATTCACGAACTATCGCGGCGCGACGCGTTCTATTCAGGCCATTATATATATATATATATATATATATATATATATATATATATATATATATTACATGTATTATATATATTTCGTCGATTTCCTTTTAAAATGTATTTTATAAATCGTTTTAAATTCGTTTTCAAAACCATTTCAACGCTACCTTCAATTTCAAATCGATTTGATTTCAATTCAAATTAATTTCAATTTTATTTAATTCGAATTCGTTCGTTTCAATTCAATTCAAATTCTAATTCGTTTCAATTCAATTCAATTTGAATTTACCTTCTATTTAATTCAATTCGAATTCAATTCGAATTCATTTCAAATTGATTTCAATTCAATTTCAGTTCGTTTTAAATTTCATTCAAAACGATTTCAATTCGTTTTTAACTCAATTTCAATTTAATTCAATTTGAATTCATTTCTAATTGATTTGAATTCAAATTCAGTTTCTATTCAGTTCGAATCGAATTCATTTTCTATTCGATTCGAATTCATTTCAAATTGATTCAATAAAATTTCAATTTGAATTTTGATCTATTTTAATTTGAATTTCATTTCAAAATATTAAATTTTGAAATCACTTTTCAATATTCATTTTAAAACAAATAAAATCGATATAAATATCATTCGCGTCAAAATAACGCATCTCTAATCAACACGGCTTTATATTTCAATAATTCGTTATTCTATTCCACAAATGAATATTTATTCTATTCAACACATGAATCTATATTTCTTTCAACACACGACTAATCTCAACACATGAGTACTATCAACACATCACTATTTTTGTTATGTAAAATATTTTATAAAACTATGGTATCTATCGTTTGATTTTTAATTAGACTCCACCGTGAAGTAATTCTAATTTTAAATATGATAAAGGTGTAAATTTTATTGTAAAAAATATTTCACTCAACACATCAATAGTTTCAACTCAGGAATATCGTCAACACATGACTATTTTTATATACAACACATGAATTTTCTATTATAATATTCATTATTTTCCCGATTGGAATGAGGCCCAATCAATCACCATATAATGTTAATTATATGGATTCCATACAACACATGTATATAATAGCAATGATAAACAATCAACCATCATCCAAGGTGCACCACACAACTGCACAAGCATCAAATATAAATAATCAACGCTTACACAGTCTGTCGACCAATCGATCGACATACAATTAATTAATTGGGATTAGTGTACCCCAAATTTCATCCCAACACCCATGTGGGGTTTCAAATCAACAAACACATATTTTTATTCGTGCAGTTGGGCGATGTGTAAAATTTATCATCCCAATCAATATCAGTCAAATCAGTGTGTATAAATAAATCGGTCGATTTGTTTATAAATATTTATTTATTCACATTACCGTTAAAAATTATATTTTTAACGATAAAATATTTATTTCAACACATCCACATTTTATTATCGATTTCACATCAACATCACAAACAATTTTCACAACACTTCAATCAAACAAACAAGCCATCCATGGTCTGTGGATGACGGGTATCGGGTGCTGCTAAGCACCGTTTGCATCCTAGTGTATATATATATATATATATAACTAGAAAAGAAATTGAAGAGTGAGAAGTTCTCACCAATAGCTATCCCAACTCCACCACTCTTCCTATGTAGAAATCTTCGTCATTCTCGCCTTTTTTCACTTTCGCTGCCCGTAGCCACTACATATGTAAAAATCGAATTTTTACTTTGCTATTCAATATATAAAAATCGTATTTTTACTTCGCTATTCAATATATAAAAATCGAATTTTTACTTCGCTATTCAATATATAAAAATCGAATTTTTACTTTGCTATTCAATATATAAAAATCGAATTTTTTTACTTGTTCACTTTCAATTCAAAAATCATATTTTTATAATTACTCCATATGGATAAAAATATTCTATTTTTACAACGCTACTATATAGATAAAAATTCTATTTTTACATCGCTATTATATAGATAAAAATTCTATTTTTACATCGCTATTATATAGATAAAAATTCTATTTTTACATCGCTATTATATAGATAAAAATTCTATTTTTACATCGCTACTCTCTATATAAATATTTCGCCTTTTCTAAAATAAATATTTCGCCTTTCCTAAAATAAATATTTCGCCTTTTCTAAAATAAATATTTCGCCTTTTCAAAAATAAATATTTCGCCTTTTCAAAAATAAAGCTTCGCCTTTTCTAAAATAAATATTTCGCCTTTTCTAAAATAAATATTCGCCTTTTCTAAAATAAAGCTTTTATTTTTATATTCTCTATTATATAGAAATTTTATTTTCAATATACTACTTATATAAAGATCGTATTTTTATTCTCCACATCCAATAAAAATCATATTTTTATTTTCTTCCTTATATAAAAATTATATCTTTATCTTTCTACTTCTATAAAAATTATATTTTTAATCTTTCTACATAATAAAAATTATATTTTTAATCTTTCTACATAATAAAAATTATATTTGTATTATCGATAACTATAAATAAACATCGTTTCTCCATCTACTAAAAATCATATCTTTTTGTAAGTAAATAAAATCAGTTTTAATGAAATGAAAACTTACAGTGTTCGATTTATGGAAGGGGGGTTTGCGGTGGCCGTTCATCGGAGGTTGGGGCTTTTGAGGAGGCGCTGGCCTCGGTCTTCACGGCAGGGGGGCGCTGCTGCGAGGTGAAGTTTGCGGCGGCGCAAGGTGGCTCGGGTGGATCGAGGAAGAAAGGGACGAGGAGGAAGGAAGACGCGGAGGAGGATGGGGCTGTACGGGGTCTGGAGAAGAGCGATGTCGGCTGGAGTAGCGCCGGGAAGAGGAGCAAGAGGGGGTCCACCTACGGTGGTGCGGCGCACCTTGGAAGGCGCGACGGTGGCCCACTCGGGAGGGCGACGGGGAAGATCTCGATCGGTCTCCCCTTTTTTTCTCTTTACGAATGAAGAAGGGGGGCCAGAGAGAGGATAAGGAGAGGAGAGAGGAAATTAATTTTCAATTAATTCTAAATTCAAAATGTTGACTTTTTTATTCGACCTCGAAACAAGGCCCACCGCCTGTCATCCATAGCTAATTATCTCCAATCTGAACACAATGGGATATGTATCGTAGGCTGATTCGATCATCTCGATCATTTTCCATTGAATTTAAAGTATAATTCTTTATATATTCAATTTAAAAGCACATTTTAATTCACCGAGGCCACATACTAACTCTAAAAATTCTCGAAAAATATTTTCTAGCTTCGTATTGACGATACTGTCCTAACAAAACTAGTTTCGTCGAATTCTGAGACCGTTGGAAAAATGGCCATTTTCCAGTCGATTAAAATCAACTGAAACTGGTGAAACGCGTTTTCCTTTGCCACTCTCACATATTGATTCGAAAAATTATGAAATTTGGATTCTGGCAATAACTTTACATCACGGACCCAACAAAAGTGGTTTCGTCGAAATCCGAGGTCGTTTGCAAAATGTCTATTTTTAAGGGCCAGAATTCCATAGCGACTATTCAGAATTTTCAACTGGACATATCTTTTGATTCCCGCTATGAAATTTCTATTTTTCGGATTCGTTAGAAAGATCTC
This sequence comes from Allium sativum, assembly GCA_030737875.1. NCBI lineage: Eukaryota > Viridiplantae > Streptophyta > Magnoliopsida > Asparagales > Amaryllidaceae > Allium > Allium sativum. The sequence goes on from CM060921.1 coordinate 286,805,509, forward strand.
CTCAAATAGATCCTAATATTTTTGGTTTCACTAAAATCCGGATTGTTTTGCACCCGGTACGTTCAATTGAAGTTTGAAATCGAATTATCGAACTACCGCGCCATTTTCAATTCTATTTATAATTATATATAATTATTTATATTCTAACGACGACGTATATAAAATATACGTTCTATTCTATTCAAAATAAATTTCTCGTTGCTATTATTTAAAATAATCTATTTTAAATGTTCAAACTTCGTTAAAATTGCCAAAATAAAAAATTTAAACTGGCCCAGATTTTCGGGTTGTTACAGAAAAGGTCTAGATGTAGCCCATATAAATCAACGGGTGTAATTGTAGCCAGGAAATCAATTGAATCTCACTGTACTCGGAAAACGGGTGGGGTGTACCTCGTGACTTGTGAAATAAGGGATTGTATTTGAAATTATTATTGAAAAGAAATCCGCATCAACCTAGGATAGTGTGGGACTGGATGTAGCATAACTCTAAACCAGTATAAAAATCCTGGCATTCTTTACTTTACTGCTTTTACTTTTTATTTTGCATATATCTTTGATTCTGTGATTGTTATATATACACACACACACACACACACGTGTGTGTGTGTGTTATTATCTATTTCTAATCAATTGAAAAAAATCTTAAAGAGTATAAGACTCCACTAAACACTATTCACCACCCTCTAGCGTCAAGTTCGCATTAAGATCCTTAATCCACATTCCCCAACAATTGATATCAGAGCATTGGTTTTTAGAGTATTCATAATCAGATTTCTGAAAGAAAAAAATGGTAACCAACACTGGTAATGTCAACATTAGTAATCCTAGTTCTTTATAGAGTGTTGGTCCACTGTTAGGCGATCACTTTTCAGTGGTAGTAATTATGCATATTGGCCTTGTAGAATGAAAATATATTTACAATCAATAGGGATTAAACACTTGGAATATTACACAAAAAGAGTATTTGAACCCACAACAAATTTTGCACAACGGATTATTGAGAAAAAGGATACCACACAAAAATAATTCAAAAGCCATGAATATTTTGTTCTGTTCACTAGATAGGAATGAATTTAATAGGGTATATGTAAGTTTGCATATGGAATCTGGAAAAGTTTGCAAGTAACTCATGAAGGGACAAGTAAAGGTAAACATACAGAGATATCTATGTTAACTAATCAATTTCAATTATCTAAAATGAATCTGAATGAGTCTATCTCTGATATGTACTGCGAGTTCCAGGAAATCGTGCATTCACTAACGGCTTTAGGAAAAATATATTCTGAGGTCGACTAAGTCATAAAAAATTTAAACTCGTTAACTCCAGAATGGTATCAAAAGACTCTATCAATTGAAGAGGCCAATGATGTCAGTGCTTTGAAAATTGAACAGTTAATTGGAAATTTAATGTCGTTCGAAATCTAGATGCAAGGAAAGAGAGAAAATAAATCATCGAAAAAGAAAATGATAGCATTCTATGCAATAATTGAAAATTCAGACTTAGATAATGACATTGATGAAGAAATAGCTTTGATAATAAGGAATTTTAGAAAATTTCTAAAATATAGGAATATGTATAATTTCAGAAGGGATGATGATAAAAATCCTGTGAAGAATAGTGAAATTCCAAAACACATCAGATGCTTCAACTATGATGAACCGGGGCACTTGAAAAGAGATTGTTCATATAAAAAAAATCAACCTTCAAACAGTAATTCGTCAAAGAAAAATGGATTATACTGCTACACTAGACGATTCTAATTCATCCTCCAATGATGAAGAGTAGGAAACAATAAATTCAAATACGTGCTCCACGGCTATTCACGATTCAGAATATACTGGGAATTGGATCTAAAAATAGTACTCACTTATTTTAATTTTGGTTGAAATTGTTTGTTTAAATGGTTGTTTGTTTGCTTGCCTTGTTTGATATTTTTTTTAATTTAAATCCAAACTCAATATTTGAGATTTGAATTTTAAAATTCAAAATAATGCCATTTTATTAATTATTAATAAAATAATAAAATAAAAACATTATTATAATTAATAGTATCTCAGAAAACATATAAATTAAGAATATAAGATATATATATATATATATGAATATAAAATCAAATTTGAAAAGACACATGTCCTTTGAAAATTAATACGTGTAGATATACTTCACCCTGCATGTCGTCATGCCCTTGAAAATTTCAAATTCAAAATTTTGATTTCAAACTTTTGTATTTTCCCCCGCCATTTCACATACTCCAATGTACTTAAAAGGTTGTAACAACCCGTAAAATCTGGGCCAGTTTAAAATTTTTATTTTGGCAATTTTGGCGAATTTTGATTATTTAAAATAGATTATTTTAAATAATTTCGACGAGAAATTTTAATTTGGATATATTAGAACGTATATATTATATACGTCGTCGTTAGAATATAAATATTTATATATAATTATAAATAGAATTGAAAATGGCGCGGTAGTTCGATAATTCGATTTCAAACTTCAATTGAATGTACCGGGTGCAAAACAATCCGGATTTTAGTGAAACCAAAAATAATGGAATCTAATAGTGAATATCTTTCCAACGAATCCGAAAAATCAAAAGTTCGTAGCGGGAATCAAAAGATATGTCCAGTTGAAAATTCTGAATAGTCGCTATGGAATTCAGGCCCTTAAAAATAGACATTTTGCAAACGACCTCGGATTTCGACGAAACCACTTTTGTTGGATCCGTGATGTAAAGTTATTGCTAGGTTTCAAATTTCATAATTTTTCGAATCAATATGTGAGCGTGGCAAAGGAAAACGCGTTTGACCAGTTTCAGTTGATTTAATCGACTGGAAAATGGCCATTTTTCCAACGGTCTCGGAATTCGACGAAACTAGTTTTGTTAGGACCGTATCGTCAATACGAAGCTAGAAAATATTTTTCTGGAATTTTTCTAGTTAGTATGTGACCCCGGTAATTTGAAATGTACGTTTAAAATTCAATATAGTGATTTAAATGTAAATTTAACGAAAACTGATCAAAACGTTCGAATCAACTTGCGATACATATCCCATTGTGTTCGGAATGGGGGTAAAACGCTGTGGACGATAGGCGGTGGGCCTCGTTTAGAGGTCGTAGGTTAAAGTCAACTATTTGCAGAATAAAATAATTAAATAAAAAAAAGAATCTTCTTCCCCTTTTTAACTCTGCCCCCCCCCCCCCCCGCTTCTTTAAAATCATAAATCTAAACCAAAAAAAAAAGAAAAAGAAAAAAGAAAAAGGAGAAGGAGGCGACGAAGGCGGGGAGGAGCCGCCGCCCTCCCCAAAGACCACCGAGCCTCGTCGAAGACCCCCCCCCTCTCTCTTCCACCTCGACCGCGATGCGCAGCACCCTCCCCAGGCGGCGCGCCACCGCGCCACGATACCCCCCCCCCTCGAACGCTGCGCCTCCATCAGAAACCCTCCCCTTCTTGCCGCGACACTGAAGACCACCGCCCCCCCCCCCCCCCCCGAACGCGACGCCACCAACCTCCGACCCCCATTCCTCTTCTTCGATTTAAACCGTGAGTCTTCTGACTTTATTTTCTAATCTGATGTTATTTTTATTCTTGTAACTTAGATCAGTTTTAGATTTAGATAAAGGATTTAGGAACTTTTAAAATGGAAAAGATTGAATTTTTGAAATGGAAAAGATTATATTTTTAAAATAGGAAAAATTAGATTTTTGAAATGGGAAAAGGCGAAATCCTTTTGAAATAAAAATTCGATTTTTATATATTGAACTTTGAAGTAAAAATTTGATTTTTATATATTGAACTTTGAAATAAAAATTTGATTTTTATATATTGAACTTTGAAATAAAAATTTGATTTTTATATATTGAACTTTGAAATAAAAATTTGATTTTTATATATTGAACTTTGAATTAAAAATTTGATTTTTATATATTGAACTTTGAAATAAAAATTTGATTTTTATATATTGAAGTGCCGTGGCGAAGATTTCCTGCATTAGAAGTGCCGTGGAGCTAGGATAGCTATCTGTGAGAATTTCTCACCTTTCAATTTCTTTTCTAGTTTTATATATATACTAGGATGCAGACGGTGCTTAGTAGCACCCGACACAACCGTCCACAGACCATGGACTTGTTTGTTTGGTTGCATAGATTAGAGATTGTTTGATTGAAATTGAATTGTGTGGTGAAATGAATTGATTTGATGATGTGTGAATGGCGTGGGCCTTCACTAGACCGGGGATAAGGCTAGGCCTCGTCCCGTTTCTAGTATCGTGCCGTTATGCCGCCGAAATTTTCTAAAAATATGTTAGAAAAATAAAAATATCATTTTATTGAATAAATGAATTGAATAGAAATTCATAGATTGAAATAAAATGTTTTATCGTTAAAAATATATAATTTTTAACGTGAATATGAAAATAGTGAAGTGAACAGAATAAAATATTCATTTACAAACCGGACGGTTTGTTTATGTACACCTATTTGAATGACATTGATTGGGACGATAAATTTTACACATCGCCCAACTGCACGAATAAAATATGTGTTTGATTGTTTGAAAACCCCACACGGGTGTTAGGATGAAATATGAATTTCACTCATCCTGATTGATTAAATATGTCGATCGATTGATTGACAGGCTGTTACAAGCGTTAGATACCAATATTTGATGCTTATACAGTGTAGTGCACTTTGGTTGATGGTTGATTATTTTTCAATGCTATTATACATGTGTCGTATGAAAATCCATATAATTAACCTTATATGGTGATTGATTGGGCCTCATTCCAGTTTCGAAAAAGAAATATTTGAAATGAAAATATTTGAAATAGAATATTTGAAAATAGAAATTTATGAAGTCGTGTTGATTAGATTGACGCCATTTTGACGTGAACGATATTTATATCGATTTCATTCATTTCGAAATGAATTGAATTGAAAACGATTTCGAAATGAATTAAATTGAAAACGATTTCGAAATGAATTGAATTGAAAACGATTTCGAAATGAATTGAATTGAAAACGATTTCGAAATGAATTGAATTGAAAACGATTTCGAAATGAATTGAATTGAAAACGATTTCGAAATGAATTGAAAACGATTTCGAAATGAATTGAATTGAAAACGATTTTGAAATGAATTGAATTGAAAACGATTTCGAAATGAATTGAATTGAAAACGATTTCGAAATGAATTGAAAGCGAATTGAAATGAATTCAAATTGAATTGAAATTTGAATTGAATAGAAATGAATTTTAAAACGAATTTATAAAGAAGAATTCAATTTTGATTTGAATTGAAATGGAAGTTGAGATTGCTTTTGAAACGAATATTAAAACTATTTATATAATTCATTTTAAATAGAAATCGACGAAATATATATTATATATATTATATATATAATATAATGGCCTGAATAGAACGCGCCGCGCCGCGGCAGTTCATGAATTTCGACCATTCATTTCAAACGGACATTACGGGAGATCCGACCGTCGGATTCTCCTGAAACCGGAACCGTTGGGTTCGTATCGAAAAGAGCTTTCTAACAAATATTAGAAATTTGAAATCTAACGGTTGGATTTGGAGTTACGTCCAAATCAAATTTGAAAAAGGTCGCTGTAAGTGCAGTTCGATGGCCATTGATGGAAATCGACTGTACGGGCCTTGATAAAATTATTAAAAATAGTAATAATTTGTGTAAAATCATAAGAAATGATTTGTGAAGATTTGGGATGAAAAACTCCATATTTGAAAAGATAAAAATAGATTTTTATCGAAATGAACTAGTTTTGAACTAGGAATATAATTCTATTTATTTTTAAATAAATAAATTGAATTTGAAAAGGGTTTTAAAAATAACCAGAATATCCAATGATTGCATTGGAGTGGATTTGAATCGAAATTGTCTTCGGAATATTTCGATGTTGGAATTCGTGATTATACAGGTGTTGTTACAGAAATTTGAAAGATATATATATTTATATCGTTATTTCCAATACGACATTTGTTAGTCGTAGAATTTGATATTGAATATAAGCCGATATATTTTCCATTCAGAGCCTTGTATTGAATATCGAATGTGATTTGGGTTTGTCGTGAATGGTGTCTTCACTAACACTGTTCTTGAACCTAGTTGTGAAAAGATTAAATCTTTTTATTTTAGATTTAATGAAGTGTACCAATTAAACGATATTTAATTGGAATTGAATTGGTATTGATTTTTGGGTTTATCGTGAACAGTGTTTTAAATAACACTTGTTCTTTAACCCGATAATTAATGGAATGTGATTTTGGGTTTATCGTGAACCGTGTTTTAAATGACACTGATTCTTTAACCCAGTTAAAGATTAAAACTAAGTGGAGTTTTAATGAATCTTTAATTAGATTGAGATGATCGAAAATGGAGTATCACCAGTTTTGCTCCAGGCGATGGTTAAATCTTTAATTAGATTTGAACGTGAAATGGTAATTGAATTTACCGATAACACTGTGGTGTTAGATATGAAGTATTACCAGTTTTACTTCATGGGATGAATAAGTTGGGATTGGGAAAATAAAATAAATGATTACTTCGGTGAGGTTCACTAATCCCGACTAGTTTGAATTGATATCCAAAGGAGATTAAAGAATAAATTTAAAGAATTTATCTTGGATAAAATTAATGGGAACTTTTTTTCCAAAGTATAGGAATATTTGAATAAAAGAATATTATGAATTGGAATGAGGCGTATGTTGTGTTTGTGTAACACTTTTATAATATATACGCGAGTTATTCAGAAAGACCGGGTTTATCCCATTCTGAATAACTGATTCGACGTGGTGTCGAAGATGAAGACGATGGTCGAAGACCGGAAGTCTTCATGTCGTTTGGGTGATTACTGATGATCTTGATTGGGTTGTACACCCAAGAAGATGGAAACAGTTAGGGATCGTCCAGACGTACTTGGAGATCGATGGATATGCGGGGTACTAGGTGCCTCCGGTTTCGTTCAGACCCAGAACGGACTTGTAAATGGACTGTGTGTCTGACATTGGATTTTAGTCCGTGCGATTGATTTCTATTAAATATATATCTGCTTGGCGGCGGAGAATTTATTCTCTTGCTTAACGCCCTTCTCTGAGACGTACGAGCTCAGGGGTTATATATTGATGGATATCAAACGCATGGAGTGAATTGCCTGTGTGGCATGCCTAAGTGGCAATAGATCGAGGCTTCTGTTGAAAAGCAAAGTCTTGTGGTGATGATCAAAGCACAGCCTGTGTGGCACAGCTTTGTGTAACGTGAATTCGCGTGTTTCACACCCGGTATGAACCAAAAACGGGAGACGGACCTCAGGGAGGGCCTGCGTTTCCTCCTAGCTAGAAGTGGCGTCAGTGGTTTTACACGCCCTGACGAGTTTGACTTATGTGGTTGTTGCTGTTGCGAGGCGCCTCGGTTTGATCGGACGATCCGGGTCCGATGGAGTCATTCGTTGACTCATTTACGCCCCAAAAGGGCGGGGAAACGCAGTGTTCAGGCATTTTAATCCACATCGATGGACCTGCCCTGACGATCCAAGGGTCACTCGAGCTCTGATCCTGAGACTCGGGCTAGGCAGTCTCGAATCGGTTGAGGACTATCTTTTGCCTCGGTTCATAGATGGAAATCCAATTTCCAAATACGTGACTTTTGCGGTTTTATTTGTAGAGCCTAGTATGGCGACATAGTGGGATGGGGCACTTATGCCGCCTATGATTGATACTTATGATTTGAAGTTGTTTTATATACTATGCACTTACAATAGTATCAAATGATTTGTTTTAAACGTATCAAGCATTCTTGGCTATTATAAGGTAAAAACCCTATCCTCCGGCTTGCGTTGCATTGTGTGATGGGAACTGGGTCTTATAATAGCTTCATTTTTCTTTATTTAGCATTGCGCTGTTTGTTTTATGCACTGGTATTCTTGGGAGGAAACCCGTTCCGTGTTATACGGCGTGGTCCCTTGATTTACCTAACTTTTAAAATAAAGAATAATAACTGTTTTAGTTCTCACACCAGTCACATGACTGACCTGGAGTTTATTGTTTTAACCTAAACTCTGGGTGCCCCTATTTTGACACGGGCAGCTAGTAGTTTTGGTTTTGCAGATTTATATTCACAGGATCCTGGTTTACAGCTGGAACGATATCCGGAAAGCTTTGTATCCGTATATCTCATTCTAGTTGTGTATTGTATTTATTTTCCGCTGCGATGTATTTAAATGTAATTTAAATCTCTGATATTTCTGTGTAATATTCATTTTTACTCTGTATATTCTTGTAATCTGATGCATTGTTGTAATATACAATGAAATGTTCTTCTGTATGCGTTCTGTTTTGTCGTGTTCTCAAACGATAGGGCGTTTCGAACGGCCTGGATCGGTTTAGCGACTGGTTCGGACCGAGCGAAATTCCTTCTCGTCACAGTTGGTATCAGAGCTTTGGTTTTCAAAGCAGAGAACAAGGCACATTAGAACCATACGAAAGAATTCATCAGATATTGGATTAGTAATATCCAATTAGAATGACTCGTTAGAGATAGGATCAGTAGTATCCTAGAACGAGTGTGAAGAGTATATTTGTAAAATGAAAACAAATTTTGTTTTGAAAATCTAAATCAATTATTCGTATTTGATTATTTATTTATATTGATTTGGACAGTTCAGTATATAAAATTTTTGCATATACGCCTTGCAAACGTGTATTTGAAATTTTAATATACTGGATAGATGTAGATTCACACTCTAGTCGCCCGGAGATAATTTTGGTAATGCGGCCGCATTTTCAATATTTATATTCGTGTTTCGAAGGTGTGATATCTATATATTTCCATTATACTGGTGTGAGAACCAAAACTAATATAGCTAGAACACATTGTTGTGAATTGGCATCAAAAACATGATTTTCTGCATATATATCAAATTTATGAATTTGAAACGATAAATTCACTAATTGATTGATGTTTATGTTGTTTGTTTATTTGTTTGATAATTTTGAACCATTATGCCTAATTGAATCAAATATTTAATTGTATTGAAAATTGGTTGCATTTGCTTGCATATACATATATATCATTGAACAAGTCATAGCAAGGAGGCTAGAGCAGAGAATAAAATTTGTTTGCCCGACAAATAGGTACATGTTTACTACATAATTTACTGCTTTGTTTGGGTGATGATGATTTTGTGAGCCTATTGGCTAGCCGCTTGGCTTTTTCTTTTTCTTTTTGAGATTTGAAGGACCGGGGAAGCTATTTGAAATTCCCCGATGCTCCCATTGCAGGGGAGGTTATGGCGAAATTTTTCAAAAATTTAGGGTGTTAGCCAAATTTTTGAAATTTTGAAAATTCTCAGAAACTAAAAAGTTGGAGAATGAAAGCCAGATCGAACGTAGTGTTGATTAATCAAACCACTTTCGACTTTGTTCCTTTTCGGGGACGAAAAGTTTTAAGTGGGGGAGATTGTAACAACCCGTAAAATCTGGGCCAGTTTAAAATTTTTATTTTGGCAATTTTGGCGAATTTTGATTATTTAAAATAGATTATTTTAAATAATTTCGATGAGAAATTTTAATTTGGATATATTAGAACGTATATATTATATACGTCGTCGTTAGAATATAAATATTTATATATAATTATAAATAGAATTGAAAATGGCGCGGTAGTTCGATAATTCGATTTCAAACTTCAATTGAATGTACCGGGTGCAAAACAATCCGGATTTTAGTGAAACCAAAAATAATGGAATCTAATAGTGAATATCTTTCCAACGAATCCGAAAAATCAAAAGTTCGTAGCGGGAATCAAAAGATATGTCCAGTTGAAAATTCTGAATAGTCGCTATGGAATTCAGGCCCTTAAAAATAGACATTTTGCAAACGACCTCGGATTTCGACGAAACCACTTTTGTTGGATCCGTGATGTAAAGTTATTGCTAGGTTTCAAATTTCATAATTTTTCGAATCAATATGTGAGCGTGGCAAAGGAAAACGCGTTTGACAAGTTTCAGTTGATTTAATGGACTGGAAAATGGCCATTTTTCCAACGGTCTCGGAATTCGACAAAACTAGTTTTGTTAGGACCGTATCGTCAATACGAAGCTAGAAAATATTTTTCTGGAATTTTTCTAGTTAGTATGTGACCCCGGTAATTTGAAATGTACGTTTAAAATTCAATATAGTGATTTAAATGTAAATTTAACGAAAACTGATCAAAACGTTCGAATCAACTTGCGATACATATCCCATTGTGTTCGGAATGGGGGTAAAACGCTGCGGACGACAGGCGGTGGGCCTCGTTTAGAGGTCGTAGGTTAAAGTCAACTTTTTGCAGAATAAAATAATTAAATAAAAAAAAAGAATCTTCTTCCCCTTTTTAACTCTGCCCCCCCCCCCCCCCCCCGCTTCTTTAAAATCAGAAATCTAAACCAAAAAAAAAAAAAGGAGAAGGAGGCGACGAAGGCGGGGAGGAGCCGCCGCCCTCCCCAAAGACCACCGAGCCTCGTCGAAGACCCCCCCCTCTCTCTTCCACCTCGACCGCGATGCGCAGCACCCTCCCCAGGCGGCGCGCCACCGCGCCACGATACCCCCCCCCCCCCTCGAACGCTGCGCCTCCATCAGAAACCCTCCCCCCTTCTTGCCGCGACACTGAAGACCACCCCCCCCCTCGAACGCGGCGCCACCAACCGCCGACCCCCATTCCTTTTCTTCGATTTAAACCGTGAGTCTTCTGACTTTATTTTCTAATCTGATGTTATTTTTATTCTTGTAACTTAGATCAGTTTTAGATTTAGATAAAGGATTTAGGAACTTTTAAAATGGAAAAGATTGAATTTTTGAAATGGAAAAGATTATATTTTTAAAATAGGAAAAATTAGATTTTTGAAATGGGAAAAGGCGAAATCCTTTTGAAATAAAAATTCGATTTTTATATATTGAACTTTGAAGTAAAAATTTGATTTTTATATATTGAACTTTGAAATAAAAATTTGATTTTTATATATTGAACTTTGAAATAAAAATTTGATTTTTATATATTGAACTTTGAAATAAAAATTTGATTTTTATATATTGAACTTTGAAATAAAAATTTGATTTTTATATATTGAACTTTGAAATAAAAATTTGATTTTTATATATTGAACTTTGAAATAAAAATTTGATTTTTATATATTGAACTTTGAAGTAAAAATTCGATTTTTATATATTGAACTTTGAAGTAAAAATTTGATTTTTATATATTGAACTTTGAAATAAAAATTTGATTTTTATATATTGAACTTTGAAATAAAAATTCGATTTTTATATATTGAACTTTGAAGTAAAAATTCGATTTTTATATATTGAATAGCGAAGTAGAAATTCGATTTTTATATATTGAATAGCGAAGTAGAAATTCGATTTTTATATATTGAATAGCGAAGTAGAAATATGATTTTTATATATTGAATAGCGAAGTAGAAATTCGATTTTTATATATTGAATAGCGAAGTAAAAATTCGATTTTCATATATTGAATAGCGAAGTAAAAATTCGATTTTTACATATGTAGTGAAAGCGGACAACGAAAGCGACAAAAGGCGAGTTGGCGAATATTTCCTGCATTAGAAGTGCCGTGGAGCTAGGATAGCTATCTGTGAGAATTTCTCACCTTTCAATTTCTTTTCTAGTTTTATATATATACTAGGATGCAGACGGTGCTTAGTAGCACCCGACACAACCGTCCACAGACCATGGACTTGTTTGTTTGGTTGCATAGATTAGAGATTGTTTGATTGAAATTGAATTGTGTGGTGAAATGAATTGATTTGATGATGTGTGAATGGCGTGGGCCTTCACTAGACCGGGGATAAGGCTAGGCCTCGTCCCGTTTCTAGTATCGTGCCGTTATGCCGCCGAAATTTTCTAAAAATATGTTAGAAAAATAAAAATATCATTTTATTGAATAAATGAATTGAATAGAAATTCATAGGTTGAAATAAAATGTTTTATCGTTAAAAATATATAATTTTTAACGTGAATATGAAAATAGTGAAGTGAACAGAATAAAATATTCATTTACAAACCGGACGGTTTGTTTATGTACACCTATTTGAATGACATTGATTAGGACGATAAATTTTACACATCGCCCAACTGCACGAATAAAATATGTGTTTGATTGTTTGAAAACCCCACACGGGTGTTAGGATGAAATATGAATTTCACTCATCCTGATTGATTAAATATGTCGATCGATTGATTGACAGGCTGTTACAAGCGTTAGATACCAATATTTGATGCTTATACAGTGTAGTGCACTTTGGTTGATGGTTGATTATTTTTCAATGCTATTATACATGTGTCGTATGAAAATCCATATAATTAACCTTATATGGTGATTGATTGGGCCTCATTCCAGTTTCGAAAAAGAAATATTTGAAATGAAAATATTTGAAATAGAAATATTTGAAATAGAATATTTGAAAATAGAAATTTATGAAGTCGTGTTGATTAGATTGACGCCATTTTGACGTGAACGATATTTATATCGATTTCATTCATTTCGAAATGAATTGAATTGAAAACGATTTCGAAATGAATTGAATTGAAAACGATTTCGAAATGAATTGAATTGAAAACGATTTCGAAATGAATTGAATTGAAAACGATTTCGAAATGAATTGAATTGAAAACGATTTCGAAATGAATTGAATTGAAAACGATTTCGAAATGAATTGAATTGAAAACGATTTCGAAATGAATTGAATTGAAAACGATTTCGAAATGAATTGAATTGAAAACGATTTCGAAATGAATTGAATTGAAAACGATTTCGAAATGAATTGAAAGCGAATTGAAATGAATTCAAATTGAATTGAAATTTGAATTGAATAGAAATGAATTTTAAAACGAATTTATAAAGAAGAATTCAATTTTGATTTGAATTGAAATGGAAGTTGAGATTGCTTTTGAAACGAATATTAAAACTATTTATATAATTCGTTTTAAATAGAAATCGACGAAATATATATTATATATATAATATAATGGCCTGAATAGAACGCGCCGCGCCGCGGCAGTTCGTGAATTTCGACCATTCATTTCAAACGGACATTACGGGAGATCCGACCGTCGGATTCTCCTGGAACCGGAACCGTTGGGTTCGTATCGAAAAGGGCTTTCTAACGAATATTAGAAATTTGAAATCTAACGGTTGGATTTGGAGTTACGTCCAAATCAAATTTGAAAAAGGTCGCTGTAAGTGCAGTTCGATGGCCATTGATGGAAATCGACTGTACGGGCCTTGATAAAATTATTAAAAATAGTAATAATTTGTGTAAAATCATAAGAAATGATTTGTGAAGATTTGGGATGAAAAACTCCATATTTGAAAAGATAAAAATAGATTTTTATCGAAATGAACTAGTTTTGAACTAGGAATATAATTCTATTTATTTTTAAATAAATAAATTGAATTTGAAAAGGGTTTTAAAAATAACCAGAATATCCAATGATTGCATTGGAGTGGATTTGAATCGAAATTGTCTTCGGAATATTTCGATGTTGGAATTCGTGATTATACAGGTGTTGTTACGGAAATTTGAAAGATATATATATTTATATCGTTATTTCCAATACGACATTTGTTAGTCGTAGAATTTGATATTGAATATAAGCCGATATATTTTCCATTCAGAGCCTTGTATTGAATATCGAATGTGATTTGGGTTTGTCGTGAATGGTGTCTTCACTAACACTGTTCTTGAACCTAGTTGTGAAAAGATTAAATCTTTTTATTTTAGATTTAATGAAGTGTACCAATTAAACGATATTTAATTGGAATTGAATTGGTATTGATTTTTGGGTTTATCGTGAACAGTGTTTTAAATAACACTTGTTATTTAACCCGATAATTAATGGAATGTGATTTTGGGTTTATCGTGAACCGTGTTTTAAATGACACTGATTCTTTAACCCAGTTAAAGATTAAAACTAAGTGGAGTTTTAATGAATCTTTAATTAGATTGAGATGATCGAAAATGGAGTATCACCAGTTTTGCTCCAGGCGATGGTTAAATCTTTAATTAGATTTGAACGTGAAATGGTAATTGAATTTACCGATAACACTGTGGTGTTAGATATGAAGTATTACCAGTTTTACTTCATGGGATGAATAGGTTGGGATTGGGAAAATAAAATAAATGATTACTTCGGTGTGGTTCGCTAATCCCGACTAGTTTGAATTGATATCCAAAGGAGATTAAAGAATAAATTTAAAGAATTTATCTTGGATAAAATTAATGGGAACTTTTTTTCCAAAGTATAGGAATATTTGAATAAAAGAATATTCTGAATTGGAATGAGGCGTATGTTGTGTTTGTGTAACACTTTTATAATATATACGCGAGTTATTCAGAAAGACCGGGTTTATCCCATTCTGAATAACTGATTCGACGTGGTGTCGAAGATGAAGACGATGGTCGAAGACCGGAAGTCTTCATGTCGTTTGGGTGATTACTGATGATCTTGATTGGGCTGTACACCCAAGAAGATGGAAACAGTTAGGGATCGTCCAGACGTACTTGGAGATCGATGGATATGCGGGGTACTAGGTGCCTCCGGTTTCGTTCAGACCCAGAACGGACTTGTAAATGGACTGTGTGTCTGACATTGGATTTTAGTCCGTGCGATTGATTTCTATTAAATATATATCTGCTTGGCGGCGGAGAATTTATTCTCTTGCTTAACGCCCTTCTCTGAGACGTACGAGCTCAGGGGTTATATATTGATGGATATCAAACGCATGGAGTGAATTGCCTGTGTGGCATGCCTAAGTGGCAATAGATCGAGGCTTCTATTGAAAAGCAAAGTCTTGTGGTGATGATCAAAGCACAGCCTGTGTGGCACAGCTTTGTGTAACGTGAATTCGCGTGTTTCACACCCGGTATGAACCAAAAACGGGAGACAGACCTCAGGGAGGGCCTGCGTTTCCTCCTAGCTAGAAGTGGCGTCAGTGGTTTTACACGCCCTGACGAGTTTGACTTATGTGGTTGTTGCTGTTGCGAGGCGCCTCGGTTTGATCGGACGATCTGGGTCCGATGGAGTCATTCGTTGGCTCATTTACGCCCCAAAGGGCGGGGAAACGCAGTGTTCAGGCATTTTAATCCACATCGGTGGACCGGCCCTGACGATCCAAGGGTCACTCGAGCTCTGATCCTGAGACTCGGGCTAGGCAGTCTCGAATCGGTTGAGGACTATCTTTTGCCTCGGTTCATAGATGGAAATCCAATTTCCAAATATGTGACTTTTGCGGTTTTATTTGTAGATCCTAGTATGGCGACATAGTGGGATGGGGCACTTATGCCGCCTATGATTGATACTTATGATTTGAAGTTGTTTTATATACTATGCACTTACAATAGTATCAAATGATTTGTTTTAAACGTATCAAGCATTCTTGGCTATTATAAGGTAAAAACCCTATCCTCCGGCTTGCGTTGCATTGTGTGATGGGAACTGGGTCTTATAATAGCTTCATTTTTCTTTATTTAGCATTGCGCTGTTTGTTTTATGCACTGGTATTCTTGGGAGGAAACCCGTTCCGTGTTATACGGCGTGGTCCCTTGATTTACCTAACTTTTAAAATAAAGAATAATAACTGTTTTAGTTCTCACACCAGTCACATGACTGACCTGGAGTTTATTGTTTTAACCTAAACTCTGGGTGCCCCTATTTTGACACGGGCAGCTAGTAGTTTTGGTTTTGCAGATTTATATTCACAGGATCCTGGTTTACAGCTGGAACGATATCCGGAAAGCTTTGTATCCGTATATCTCATTCTAGTTGTGTATTGTATTTATTTTCCGATGTGATGTATTTAAATGTAATTTAAATCTCTGATATTTCTGTGTAATATTCATTTTTACTCTGTATATTCTTGTAATCTGATGCATTGTTGTAATATACAATGAAATGTTCTTCTGTATGCGTTCTGTTTTGTCGTGTTCTCAAACGATAGGGCGTTTCGAACGGCCTGGATCGGTTTAGCGACTGGTTCGGACCGAGCGAAATTCCTTCTCGTCACAAAGGTGTCCTTTTATCATGGAACTTGTCTGTATAATTTTTATTTGTCTGTCTATTCGTATAATCTCTTTCCACCTTTATTCAAATTTATATTCATTATCTTATACTCCTTATAAAATCTCTCTAATGGGTTCCTCAAGCACTCCAAGCACTATGTGGTCATGTAAGGCCACCAAAGGCTTTCTTTTTAACAACCCGGAAGCTATCAAAGATTACATCAACTACGTAGACTTTAGTAAAGTCAATACGGAAAAATTTGCTATTTTCAACGATTTTCGATCTTATGCACTTGAAAATCTCTATCATAAAAATGTTGTTCTTAATTTGAGTGATTCTCGAGAAATTAATTTTGTTTGCTATACCATTCTTGATAAGATGGTTTACGCTAATTTAAATCGAGGATTTTACGAAGGGAATGAAAATGAAATTTGGAGTAGTGTAGAAGGAACTCGAATTATTTTGGATTGTGAAGTATTAGGAATTATTTTGGACTGTAAGAGAACGGGTTTAAATCTCTCGGACTTCAAAATTAATGAACATGACCAGGAGACCTTCCACCATATTTTTTGTAATGATGAACATTTGGAATTCAAAAACCCATATTTTCGATAAAAAGCAAGGATTGTTAATCATCTTCTCCAACATACCATCACCCCGAATTCAGGAAATTTCAATAGCCCTACAATCAAAGTTTGCAAAGATCCTTTTTCTATTTTTGGAAATTATAACATCAATTGGGCTCATGTTATTTTGGATGAATTTCGAGCCAAAGATTTCTCAATGGGTAAAAATACGTTTTATCATGGAATTTACCTCACATGTATTTTCAATTATTTCGGAGTGGATTTCAAAGGAGAAGAGTTTGTTTCTAAAATAGAGTTTAATTCCAGAAACATATCTCTTATGAAAATCCCATTATTGTTTCAACTATATGAAATGCTTTTAGAAAAAGAAGAAAGGTTAGCTCCTGAAGAAGAAGAGGAAGAAGATGAAAATACTTCCTTAGAAAGTATTGAATACCCTGCTAGTACCTCTATCTATCTAACGAAATCATCTTTAAGAAGTAAAAAATAATTGTAGAAAATCAAAAGATTCTAAGGAGATTATTTAGTAAGAAAATGGACAAGATCTCTACAAAAATGAGAAGTTCTTCAAGAAAGTTAGTTGGAAACTTATATTATCTTCATATTCATCATCATCCACTGAATTTTAGCTTTATTTCCTTGTTGTAGTCATTTTTATTTCCATCGTTGTACTTCTATCTTATGTTATGAATCATCTTTATGTATCATTATAAAAATTATCAATGAAATCCTTATATTTTTGTTTACCTCTTAAACATCTCTGAAATAAAGATTAGAGTAATAAAAACAAGAATATATAAGCTAAAACTAAACAAAATTCATAAAAATGTCAAAATTCAATTCCGGCAAGAGATATGCTGACATGGGGTACTAGGCATGTCGATATAAAACTATCATTTTTTTTAATGTTTAAATTTAAAAACTATCTTAACCGACTTATTCTATTCATTTCAAATGAATTACAGATCCCATAAATACATATTTCTTCAAGAAAACTTATCATTCCATTCCTCCTTTATATCCATTCATTATATTTTCAATTATATCATTCTATGGCTTCTCCAATTCATAGTTTAAGTGAGAATTTAGAAGAAACTCTTAATTCCTTCAAGAATATTCTATCTATTATCCTTCATAATCAACGTCACGTAGAGTGGAGTCAAATGCAGATGATTAAGAACCAAGAGAGACATTTCAATGACATACATTGGATGATCTCGGCACTCAACAAAGAAGAAGAAAATAACGAGTCAAAAAGGAACTTTTATTAAGAAAAATAAAGAATGGCAGGCTTAAAGGACGATCCAATCTTCGGGGAAGAAGGATGGGTATAAGTTCCAAGAAACGTATGAATTTATATTTAAATTTGGTGTGTTTTGTTTGGATCAATTTGAGTTTGAACTTGATTTAACTTATGGCTTGTAATAACAAAACTAGTGTGTATTGATTGATTGGATTGGATTGTTGAAATATTTACTTATAATTAATCATGTTTTTACGTGCCTTATATTAATTATATTCGATTTTATTATGGTTTTAAGAGTATTGAGTTAGTTCTTAGGCTAGGTTTAGTTTTGTATTAGTTTAAGGGGGGGTATTGTAGAGTAATCTCAGGTATTTAGTTGTTGTTGATGACAAAGAGGGAAAATTATAAAACATGCTTAAGAGTAAGGGCGAGTTAGGCTTAGAGAAAAGGGAGTTAGTAGTTTCAGAAGGAAATCTTTGAGTAAGGGGGAGTAATTGAAATATTAATACATCAAGTATGTATATTTTATAAACAAATGTTGTCATCATCAAAAAGGGGAGATTGTTAGGGACTGAGATGTTGGCGATGGTGGTTTTGATGACAACAACCTTGTTTTAACTATTATTATTATAAAATATGTAGTAACACTTATATATGTATATATATATATGTATATATGCAAGAATTATATACAGGTATTGATTTGAAGACTGTGCAGTTTAAAGATTCAAGATTTTAAAGAAGAAAAGTTCAAGATTGAAGACTCATAAGTAATAAGAGTTGAAGGGTTCAAGAGAACAGGATAAGTTATGGTGTCTAGATTTATTTGTTAAAACTATGTGATAACATTGAATCACTTTTTCAAATCTCTTATCATTTTTAACTTATTTTGAATCTTCTTGTTTTTAAAATTGATTTCAGAATTACTTCCTATTTTAAAAAAATATCTTTTAGTATTTAAGATTATTTCTTGGATTTTAAATCTAACTCCTAATTTAAATATTTTTTGATTCCTTTCTTATATTTTAAAGTTTTAATTAAATACAATTACTTAAGTTTTAATACTATTATTTTCTTATATTTATAGATTTATATATTAAGATTTTAAGTTTCTTATTCATCTATAGTTTTGAACACTAAGTTCTAAAGTCTTTAAATTTTAAATTAATGTTCATATAAACACTTTTAAAATTATATTTAAATGTTTTTAATTTATATTTTTACTCTATTATATTATTTTATTTTATAGAACAATAGTATGTTTAAACTCTAGAATTACCTTGATTTATTTCAACATCCTTTACATTATTTTCAAAAGAATTCAATTTTTTATTTTTTCTAAGACATATCTACATGGGGTACTAGGCATGTCGACATGGTTACCGTTATTTTTAAAATTTGAATTTCAAAAGTTGATTCTATTGGTTTGAAACTTTTCCTAAAAGGTTATAAGTATTGGACAACTATAGATAGGCTCCTAAATTCCATTTTTTTTAAAAAACTACTTTCATTATTTGTTTCTTCTCCTTTCTCCTCTCTTTCTATTCTTAATTTTCTAAATTCTATAATATAACTCTGTCGAATTTCAAAGAGAATCACATCAATTCTATTCTAAATTTATTTCCTATCAAACTCTCTTAAGATTTCAAGTGTTATTCAGAGTTATAGGAGTTTATGTAATCAAAGATCAAGTTCTATCAAGTCTTTCTTTCAAAAACCGAGATTGAAAAGATGTGGTTGTAGCCCATTGTAGCCCGAAAATCAATTAAGTCTCACTGTACTCCGGAAACACGTAAGGTGTATCTCGTGGCCTGTGAAATCGAGGATTGTATTTAAAGATTATTATTAAAAAGAAATTTACATCAACCTAGAGTAGTGTGGACTGGATGTAGTGTAACTCTGAACTAGTACAAAAACCTTGATGTATTCTTTCGGCTACTGCTTTTACATTTATTTTGCATTTGCTTTTGATTCTATGACTGTTATACATATTTGTGTTTGCATCTATTTCTGAACAATTCAAAAAAGATTTCGTAAAAGCTATTAGATTCCACTAAACACTATTCACATCTCCTCTAGTGTTAAGTTCGCTTAAAGATCCTTAATACGTATTCCCCAACAATGGATTGTGTGATTCCATGGAGTACTAAGAGGCATTGTGAGTGATCGATATCCGTTATTACTGGTGGATTCTATAAGAGCTTTCAAGAAGCTTTTGGGATCTGATTTACATCTCAGTACCTCTTACCATCCTCAAACCAATGGTCATACTGAAATGTTGAATCGCATATTGGATGATCTCTTGAGAGCATGTATCTTAAATTTTGAAAGTTCGTGGGATGACCATTTTCATTTGGCTGAGTTTACATACCATAATAGTTTTCAATCAAATATTGGCATGGCTCCGTATGAGGATTTACATGGAAGGTCATGTAACGCTCCTTCATGTTGGTTAGAAGTAGGTGAGAAACCGATACTTGGGCTAGATATGGTTAGGGAGACTTTAGAGAAGATTGAAATTATTTTGCAATGGATGACGACTGCCCAGGACAGGCAGAAGAGTTATGCGATAAAAGACAGAGAGACTTGGAATTCTCCGTTAGTGATTTGGTGTTTATTAAGACTTCTTCTTCAAGAAATGCGATTCAGTTTGGCAGAAAGGGAAAGTTGGCACCAAGGTCTGTTGGTTCTTTTTCAGTCCTTGAGCGTGTTGGAAATTTGGCATATAGAGTTGAGCTACCTCAGAAGATAACCAAGGTACACAATGTGTTCCATGTCTCCCATTTGATAAAGTCTATGCATGATCCCGACAAAACTATCACATCGACTCAGTTAGATGACATCGAAGTGGAACCGGAAGCTAATGTAGCACATAAACCTATTTATACCATTGGACATGATACGATACAGTTGAGAAGGAAAGTAGTGAAGCTCGTCATGGTTAGGTGGGATAAAAGTGAGAGTGATTGTACTTGGGAGAGCATAAGACGTCATATCTAGAGCTCTTTACTTGGTAAGATTTTAATACATCACTCTTAAGTTTCTATTCGTGATATCGTCAATCTTCTCATTTAGAATCCCCCACGCTAGGGTAAGCTAAAATTGTTTTGCAATCATGTTTGCCTTTTGTGTTTGATTGCTTGTGGATGATTGATAGGCCTGGGGAACAATTTTATTTGTTGTTTAAGGAATTTCGAGGGTGAAATTTATTAAGGATGGGAGAATGTAACGACCCATATTCAACATATAAGAAGATCATAGAATATTTATATTATTTACATATGAGGTCGTATGACTGTATAACTTTGCGAAATTACTAATAAGGCCATTTCCTGTTTTTCCCATTTTGCCAAATTTTAATGTGCCATTTTACCCTTGGTGAAGGTTTTTTTTCATAACTTTTTATTGCTACATAATTTAGACCTGAAACCACTTCCATTGGATTCAAATTATGGTTTCCCATTTCGTGGAGTGGTAACATTAAGCAAACAAACTTGTCGTTTGGGAGGAATATCTGAAATTACGTTGGGACAGCTTAATTAGGTCGATTTGTCTTTAGTAGGTGGGGAACATATCCCATTTCAGGTTTGGTGCCTTGTGAGGGCTTAAGGGATAGGAGAATCTTCTCCTGATCATTTCACCATTTCCAAAACAGATCCCTACACCCTTTTTAATGGCCATCGTATCTCAAATCAACATTAAAACTACTCTTTAATTAGCCAAACAACCATCTTAAGTGAAGATCAAGTCTATTCAACATCAAAACAAGACAAGAGCTGCTGCAAACACCTTGTGATTCGAGCCAAATATTCTCTAATTTGGATCTAACACTTTGTGGGTGACTAAGGCGAGTAAATAGTATTCTTACTCATTAATTAGGATGGATTAGTATATAAACACCTCATAAAAGTGTGGAAAAATGTTTACAATTCGTTATTAATCACCTGATGACATATATGTAAGTTTGGATTGATTTTGACATGATTTATGAAACCCAAATTTTAAGAGGTTAGGGAAATACATGCTTATTTGGGTGTTTAATCTTGTTTGTTTGATCTAATTGTTGTTTGAGTGTGTTTGTTATGTTAAGAACCTACCTAGGAATTCTAAAATGGATACAAACACCGTCAAATGGCCAAATAGAATGCTAAAAATCATTTAAAAGAAGTTTGTAGACTCCGGATCGGCTATGGCTAGTTTGAATATGTCGATCTGGGCCAATGAAGTCGGATCGGCATGATACTTTGGGGGATGACAAGGAAGGTCTTTGGGTAATTTAGGCCAAGTCTTAAGTCGTTTGCATTTCTGAAAATCAAGTTATGACACTTATAAATACAATTCGACTAAGGGAAGACGTGTAATAACCCATAAAATAAACCTAAAATAGACATAAGATAATCTAATTTAAAATGAGTAGAATAAATTAACAGGCTGAAAGCGGAATTTTTAATAGTTGGTAATTGGGCCTCGAAAGTATTTCTATTTCATTCGTGGTGAGATTCTGATCCATTTTCATATTTTATTTACTGAAAACGGAGTCCATATGGAAAAGATATTAATAAAACAAGTTATGCGTAAATATTAACATGTAAGGTTTGAAATTCAAGTAGGTTAAAAATAAATCTAGAATATAATTAATCATAGATGGGTATAAAAGAATATTCCAAGTGGATTTGAGATTGTGTGTATATACTCATATGCAAAGGGGACACAGATAATTAACACAAGGAAACAAATCAAGGCAATAAATTAAGAAACAATAAGAAGCAACGTCTTAGGAGAATTAATTTCTCCCTGCATACCCAGAAGTGGGGTCAACTACCCCTATAAGTAGGGGGTCAACTTGGGGGTCAACCGGCCTCCTATAGAGGCGATCAACCGCACTCTTAGGTAAAAGGGTGGCGGATTGATGTTTTGTTAGAGAAATTTGTATAATTTGCATCAGTTAGACCGTCCAGTTTTAATCTATATAATCTAACGGACTATACTCACCCATGAAACTATAAATATGACTCCCTAGCCTCACTCTAAACCCTACTTTCATTTATCTCTACGCCTCTATACTTCCCTTCTACAATTATTAATTCCGGAGAAAACGGTTTGGATCTCTTCTACTTCTCTAACCTTCATTCTACGTTCTCTAATCTAAGTTTTCTATATATTCAAGTTCTGGAATTTAATTTTGTGTGTGTGTGTAAATATATATAAGATTCTGATTCGCTTGTTTCTTATATATATGTGTATGTATATATATTAGAAGGATTGGAGCACGGTTTCATAGGCTGAATCCAAACTAAATTCTAATGTAAATCCTATTGTTTTTCTATCTCAAATCAATGTATGGAAATCCTTTAAGTTTGTTATTTGATAGGTAAGTTTATATTATTGTGCCTAGGAAGATTTTGATTTATACAAAAAGAAAATAATATCAAATCTTCCATTGTTTATGTTTGTTCGCAAAAAGGGTCAATCAACTAAAGTTTGGTTTGAATTATGATGTACTGTAAAAAATTACATTTAAGTGTTTGTACAATACTTGAATATGGTTTGATTCCCTTACTATAAATATGTAAATTCATATATAAATACATTTTGATTGCAAAAGCTTAAGGACCTAAGTATGACAAATTGAATAGGTTAAGAATCTAGTTCTAAAATAGATCATTTGAAAGTATTACTTGCGAGTTACTAAAGTATTAAGATTTTGTATATGAAAATTACTTAAAAAGTGAATTAATACCAAAAAGACGATTTTACTTATGTATTTAAAAGTATTACATCTTGTCTCTATTCTGTTATTGAAATAAACATCCAAGCCTGGGTTACAAGTTTTATGCATATGTTGTTATTTCCCTTTTTGTTTAAACTATATGTTTAGGCATCATTGAGGAATATAGGGAAATGTACTTCTACACATCTATTATGTTAGGATTGGCATTTCAAACGAATTAAGTCACTTCTCTATGAATTCTGAATTTATGTTCCATTTATTTCTATATATAAATAGCATAATTAAACGCAATGTTAACGCGTATTAGAATTTTTTTTATTAAGTACATTTAAATTAGGTAATATAATTTGAATGTACACATAGGAATTTATATGTGTGTGTGGTAATGGATTTTAATTATAATTAATGAGACATGAGGTTAACCAGTACTTATAGCAAGAGCATGCCCGGAACCGGCCGACATATCCGGCATTTATAAGTAAGACTGGTTAACGTCAGAGGTTCATGTGTCATTAGCCATTACAATTAGTACATTAAGACATGAGGTTAAGTCTAACTTATAGCAGAAGACTTTCCGGAACTGCCCGAAAAATCCATCATCTATTAATGGTATGTTTAATGTGAGAGGTCTACTGTGTGTGTGTGTGTGTGTATATGTATATATATATTTGTGTGTGAAGTAGGCCTGTCTTGAGAAGATACTAAGTGGTTGACCTACCTTGTTTGGGTATTAAGTAGTTAGAGCTAGGTACATTCCTAAGGTTCACTCATTGGTTTAGGACCTAAGTCATGGGACTCTCCCTTACAAAGGTCTCAAGTGGTCATTGGGTCCGCCTTTCTCTGATAAGGTATTAAATGGTCCTAATAGACGATAGCGTATGAGTAGGGCAGTTCTCCAAGTAATGTGCGCTTCTTATCTAGGAGCTTAGTGAGGGATGGCCTAGGGACGTATTATATGACTGGCATATAGGAACCACCGTCTAACGAAAGCATTAAGCGGCTAAGAGTTCACTCATAGAGATAGCTAGATAGTAACAAGGTAGTCTACCAGGAGGGTCTTAAATTAAATTGTGTTCCTACTTAAACCTGGTTTTAAGTGGCTATTACTATCTCTCAATCTACAAGGAGAGTATATATATATTTTATAACGTTGACGTTATGGAAGAGGTTTTAAGTAGATTGGGGTCTACTATAGAGTATTAAATTATAATGGAAGTCCGCCCTTAATAAATTAGGTTATAGTCTTAAGTGACCAGGTAGAGCCCGTCTTGTGGGGGTATTAAGAGACTATAAGGATGTCCGCCCTTAGATCAACATGTTGGCCTTAAATGACTGTAAGGATGTTTACCTCACATGACTGGTTATGTGTATGTTTGTTTGCGTAGACATAACATAAAGAATTTACACTGCCAAAAGTAGGAAATAGTCGTTCCTAAACTTATATGATTTTCATTCACTAGAACTTTATATTATGTCCTCCCGCCTCTTAACATAAACAAGTTAGTAGGTAAGGATGCTTCTGATCGGTGGTGATTAGCGATGCCTTAGAGATGGAGCCCTACGAAGAAGGCTTTAGTTATTTTATGGTAGTATTAGTATTAGTATTACTATCATGTTGTATTCTGATAGTTATTGGTATATTTTTATCTATTGTGATAGTTATTTGGACCAGATAATAATGGTTGGAAATTTTCAGCCAAAATAAACCCTTATCTCTATTATTAAGGGTCCATTCTCTCTCTAAAACAATTCATTCACGTTGCCCCTTGATTTGAAATTTCACCCTTTCCTAAAAATATGATGGCAGCATAAAATCTCTCCCTATCTGATTTGAAAATACTATGCAAAATTTTAGAATCTCTTTCTATCAATGGTAAAGCTATGGAAATAGTACACTAAGATACGGAAATATACGGTGCATGGAATCCAAATCTTTCTTAAAATTAAATTATTTGAAGGTCAAAAATAAATAAGCGTCTGTTTCTTCCTCGCGTTAACATTCCCATCCTCTCGTTCATTGCTTCTCACGCAACCATTGCCTTCCTACTCAAAAATTTGAAATCTCCTTCTCTCCTTCTTAAGCAAATACATAGAAGAAAGGTCATTTCCCCAAAATCAGAGTTTCACCAAGCATTGTTTGATTTTTCAACATGCTCCTCATGACACTCGAAACAAATCCTTTACCTTCCTCACCCAAATCACCGTGTTGTCTACCTCCACCGAGCGATGACCGCCTGAGCTACCGCACCACCTGCATGTCGACGCCCTCACCCACTCCAGCATCCTTCGAGACCTAACCTACCTCCCTCTCCCAAACCAAGCTATTCCATTGAAAACCGACCAGAGGCCATCGTGGTGGCCATTGCCGCCCGAACCTCCGCAGTCGTTAGCTCAAGGTACGCATCAATCATAATTAGGCTGATCTCCATCCACTCAGTTCTCGCGCCCTTTCTCTCTGATCGATTGCAATCTGCAACCTAGAAAACTAGATGCCACTAACTGACACTATCACCTTCGACTTATCCTGTCATTGAAGGCTGCCTATTGGACATTACCGCTACCTCGAGCTGCGAGCTGACCACACCAACCTGACGTGCTCCACTTCGTTAAATCGCACGTGTCCTTCTCCTAGCCTGCATCAGTTGGAAAGAAACAAATTGAAAACCCATTTTTGATTTACTGGTGACACAACCTTGCTCCAGGTGCCGTGATTCAATACTAGCCCATACCTGAGTGACCATGTTGCTGGACCCAAACCCGTTACTGAACGGTATTGAGTCAATATTTCGTTGATTTCCTTTTAAAACGTATTTTATAAATCGTTTTAAATTCGTTTTCAAAACCATTTCAACTCTATATTCAATTTCAAATCAAAATTGAATATTTCATATCATTACTATATAAATTATAATATTTTCAAAACGTTATATTTTGAAATCAATACCTTTTCTATATTCATTATAAAAACGAATATAATTGATATAAATATCGTTCACGTCAAAATAGCGCAACTCTAATCAACACGGCTTTATATATTTTAATAAATTCGTTATTCTATTCAACAAATGAATATATATTCTATTCAACACATGAATCAATATTTCTTTCAACACACGACTAATCTCAACACATGAGTACTGTCAACACACGACTATTTTTGTTAAGTAAAATATTTTAATAATAAAATTTACATCTTTATCATATTTAAAATTAGAAGCTACTTCACGGCGGAGTCTGATTAAAAATCAAAGGATATAACAACCCGGAAAATCTGAACCAGTTTAAAAAAATTTAATTGGCTATTTTAGTGTATTTTAAATATTTAAAAAAAATATTTTAGATAACAAAGAGGAAAAAGTAGTTTGGATCGATGTTTGAAGTTGAATATAATCACTTTGAATTATAAACATGGCCCGAAATGGCGCGGCAGTTTCAAAAATTGAATTCAAACTTTGACTGACTGTATCGGGTGCAAAACAAAACGGATTCGAGTAAGACCAAAAATATTTAAATCTATTAATGAATATCTTTCCAACGAATCTAAAGCAGGAATCAAAAGTTATGGCCAAATGAATTTTCAGGAAGGTCGCTATAGAATTTATATAGCCCGTGAAAATAGACATTTTGCAAACGACCTCGGAATTCGACGAAACCCCTTTTGTTGGATCCTAGATGTGAAGTTATTGCTAGATTTCAAATCGCATAATTTTTGAAGCCAGTATGTGAGCGTGGCAAAGGAAAATGTGTTTTGGTCAATTACAGTTAAATTGGATCGACCAGAAAATGACCATTTTTCAAACGGTCTCAGAATTCGACGAAACTAGTTTTGTTGGGACCATATCGTCAAAACATAGCTAGATTTATTTTTCTGGAATTTTTCGAATCAGTATGTGGCCCCGGCAAATTGAAATGTACGTTCAAATTAAATATTGAATGTTTTAAATTTTAATTTGAAAGAAAACTGACTGAAACAGTCGAATGGGCATACGAAACATATCCCATTATGTTCGGAATAGGGGTAAAAATCTACGGACGACAGTCGTTGGGTTTGGATTGGGGTTCGCGTGTGAAAGGGGGTATTTTCGAAATTTAAAAATATATAAATTAAAGAAAAATTCTCATTGGCTCATCATTTTCTCACTCCCCGTTGTTTCTCTCTCTTCCCTCCCGATTAACGGCGAATGTTCTTCGATATTTCCCTCCCATTTTCTGGCCAATCCGCTCAACAAAATCCATTGCTCCTTTGGAGTATTTTGTAGATCTTCTTCCCAGCTCCACATCTATACCCGCCTCGACCTCCACCGTGCGATGTGCCTCGAGAATCATGGCCATGAAGTTTCGTTGTTCAGGTAGCCGCCACCGCCGCTAGGAGCCACCGAACTCCACCCCACCACTGGCGCACGTGCGCCTCTCCGAGCACTCCAAGGTGGCACCGCCCGATTGCCACCTCGTGCTGCGGATTTCGAGTTATTGTCAAACCTAGTTTTGAACATCAAGTTGAGGTACACGGCTAATTTATTTTGAATTGATTTTTACACTTTTAAGTGTTGCAAACA
This sequence comes from Allium sativum, assembly GCA_030737875.1. Classification (NCBI taxonomy): domain Eukaryota; kingdom Viridiplantae; phylum Streptophyta; class Magnoliopsida; order Asparagales; family Amaryllidaceae; genus Allium; species Allium sativum. The sequence goes on from CM060921.1 coordinate 286,833,714, forward strand.
TGTAAAAATCATATCTTTTTCGTTCCTTGTCGAAATCCAGTGAAACAAGAGACAGTGGACTCGTGTGGACGTCTTCTACATTCTAGAAGAGACCGCATATTTTTCTGAGCCTTCTCCTATTTTTGGTGTAGTGGAACCCAATGTGAGATTTCTAATTTATAAATGATATGGAAAACAACGATGTATAAATTATATAGTCGATGTATGAGTTATATAAGCGTTGTACACCACATGTATAAACATTGTATAAGTTGTATGTTCGATGTATAAGTTATATACGCGTTGTAAAAATTGTATGCGCATTGAAATGAATTGAAGTGAATCGAAATATATTTATATATGAATATATATATATATATACTCCCCTCGTCCACAGACCATGGACGATATTTATTGGTTGTGATTGGTGTGAAAATTGGTTGATAGCGAATGGTTGATTAGAATTGTTTGTGATTGAAATTGATTGGTTGTGGTTGAAAAATACCCATTGGTGATTGAAACAAAATTAGAATAGATTGTGGAAATGAAAATAAAACATGCCGCCTGCATGCTAATTAGATGCATGAATCCCCATTGTCAAAAGCTGCGAGGCTTTAAGGTAGTGCGAGGAGTCGTACTAGGGACGGCCCCGGTTTTAACTATCCTGCCGTTATGCTGCCGAAATTTTCAATAATATTCACGTGTTAGAATTATTTTCATGTGTTGAAACTATATTCATGTGTTGAATAGGAATTCATGTGTTGAACAGTAGTCGTGTTTTGAAATAAATTGTTTTATAATAAAAATCATATTTTTATCATCTATATCATCTATATAAAATAGTCGTGTTTTGAAATAAATTGTTTTACAATAAAATTCACGTTTTTATTATATACACGAATTGTCGAAAATAGTGAAGTGCTGAAATAAAGGACTGTTAGATAAAAATATCATTTTATCAAATCTATAAAAGGGGATATGGTTTTGAAATCGATGAAAGAATTATATTTATATATATTATATAAATATAATCAAAATATAGTGAATAACGAAGCTGCAGTTCGTGTTTTGAAATCGTAATTTCAAACGATCAGTGCGGGAGATCCGACCATCGGATTTTCCCGAAACCACAACCGTCGAGTTCGCCTTGGAAATATCTTTCCAACGGTACCAACTTTGTAAAGATCCAACGGTTGGATTGTCTGGAATGTTTAATTCAAATCTAAAGAAAAACAGCGCCAGAATCGATTATATTTATATATATATATATAATTAAATTAAATCGAATAACGACGCTGCAGTTCGTGTTTTGAAATCGTAATTTCAAACGATTAGTGCGGGAGATCCGACCGTCGGATTTTCCCAACACTGAAACCGTTGGATTCGTTTTGAAAAGATCTTTCTAATGATATAAATTTTGTGAAGATCCAATGGTTAGATTTTCAGATATGTGTAAATCAATTCTGGAGAAAAACAGCGCCGCGGCCGCGTTATGGCCTGAAGCGTCGTTTGAATAAATTGGCTATTTTTAAATAAATAAAAATAGCTATAAATCGTGATAAAATATTATAAACGATATGGAATGGAAATAAACTGAATTTGCTCGGTTTATGTGATTTTTTAATGGTTGAATGTATGTGGTGTGAAAATTACATTAAAGAACAAAATTGGTGATGTCGAATAATTTAACCATTGAAATGTGTTGATTTGAAATTCTAGATATACATGGATTATTTGAAAAGGCCGAGTTAATTCTCATTTCAAATAATTGATCAACGATTGAAGTCGAAGATATGAAGACGGTGCAAGACCGATGATCTTCACGTCGAATGGAGGGGTGCTACTGATGCTCATGATGGGAGTAGCTACCTTGAAGGGGCTGAAGTAGTAGTCGTCCGGACGTACTTGTTGATTGTACGGATATGCGAGGTGTTGAGTGCCACCGGTTTCGTTCAGACCCAGAACGAACATGTAAATGGACTATGTGTCTGACATTGGATTTTGTTCTGTGTTGATTGATCTCTATTAAATATATATCTGTTTGGCGGCGGAGAATTTATTCTCTTGCTTAACGCCCTTCTCTGAGACGTACGAGCCCAGAGGTAATATATATCGATAGAAATCAGTCGCACGGAGTGAATTGCCTGTGTGGCATGCCCAAGTGATAGATGATCACGGCTTCTGTTGAAAAGCAAAGTCCTGTGGTTGATGATCAAAGCACGGCCTGTGTGGTGTAGCTTTGTGTATAGCGTTGTTTCACAAGCCTCACACCCCGGTATGAGCCAGAAACGGGAGACGGACATCAGGGAGGACATGCGTTTTCTTCTAGCTAGGAGTGGTGCTTTGGGTTTTACACGCCCGGGTATTTTACTTATGTGGATGATGGAAAGCGAGGCCTCGGTCTCCTCGGAGCCGATGGTGTGGTCAGATATGACCAATTTACGCCCCATAGGGCGGGGAAAGGCAGTGTTCAGGAATTTTAATCCACATCGGTGGACCGGCCCTGACGATCCAAGGCTTGTCTGCGCGCTTGCCTGAGACATGGGCTAGATTGTCTTGAATTCGGTAAGGACTATCTTTTGCCTTGGCTCATGACGGAAATTCAATTTCCAAATACGATATCATGCGGTTTTAATTGTATACCTATATATGGCGACATAGTGGTATGGGGCATTAATGCCGCCTATGATTGATAGTTATGATTGAAATTGTTTTTGAAACATATATACACTAGCAATAATATCAAATGATATATTTTGCTCGTATCTAGCATATTTTGGCCATTATAAGGTAAAACTCTATCCTCTGGTGGGTGTTGCATTATGTGATGGGAACTGAGTCTTATAATGGCTTCATTTTTATAAAAAGCATTGTGAGGTTTAAAAGAATTATTTGTTTTAAAGCACTGGCAATCCAATGGAGTAAACCCGTTCCGCGAAAGTGGCGTGGTCCTGTGATTCGCCATATTTGAAAGTGTGTTAAGTAGATTTCTCATACCAGTCCCATGACTGACTCGTAGTTTGTTTCACTTGCAAACTCGGGTGCCCCTATTGCTACATGGGCAGCCTTGTATTCAGGTTTTAGCAGGCTCTTTCTGGATAGCTGGAGCTGAAGATGGATTCTATCATTTATCTCTTTTTATGTTGTTCAGCTCCTGTTGTACATATTATGTTTTCTTTTCTGTAGTAGACATTTATGTATAGCTGAACTGTATTTTGTACTAAGTATGATCCTATATACTATGTAACTCTGATGATTATATTTATCCAGTGTATTCTATTGTACATTATCTGGTGTATTTGTCTATTTCTGTTCTACTGTTATCTGTTTATGTGTTATATTCCAAAGATTACCCTTGCCACCGTCTTATTGGGAATGGGGTTGTCACAAACGTGGTATCAGAGCTTTGGTTAAGCTTAGCTCTGGTATATAACACATTAACGAACTCGTCAGAGATAGAACCAGTAGAATTCTAGGACGAATAACTCATTGTAGATAGGATCAGCAATATCCTAGTATGAGTATAGCAGAATCAGAACAACTCGTTAGAGATGGGGTCAGAAGAGCCCCAGAACGAGTCGAGAGTTATATGTTTATAAATAATGTATTTGTGATTATATATATAGTTTGGTTGTAGAAATATGATTTTTGAATATAAAAAAGATATATATTTGAAAGGGTAAAAATAAATTGATTGATGTTTGAGTTGTGTGATTGTGGATTTGATTAATTAAATTATTAGCGCGATAGTTAATTTGATCGATAAGGGAATGAATGGTAGGATTTATTTGATTAAATCACACATTGAACAGAGTTAAAAATAGATAGAACTATATACATGTGCATTATATATGTTTGAACAGGTAAATGGATTAGCTGTTGAGTAAAGAAATTATTTGCGTGCCCGACAAATAGGTAAACCTTAATGAGTTGGATGCGCAATTTTATTGTTATATCAATTCCTGTGAATGCCATTGGATGCGGAGTGCTAGTTATTTTGTGTGTAATTAATAAATGTCGCCATAGGATAGTAACAATTAATTTTGAACTACACTACATGGCATACTTCTTGAAGATAGGCATACTTCATCATATACCACATAAGCATTTGGAGCTTGTGTGACGAGGCTGAAGATTTACCATACGAGCAAGAGGCTCGTATGGCGATGATTATATTTTACAGGTTGAACTAATGACTGATATGGACCATATAAAATATAACGGTAAATTGCCAGATTAATAAAAACCCCACACGGGTCTGGAGTTGACAATAATCACGTCTCTCTAGTCATTAGCTACGGCACATGGATTATTTATTTCCCACACGGGACGAGGTGACGAGGATTTATCCTCTGGAGCAATTAAAAATACACACTCCCTCAGGCTTTGACAGGGTGACAAGAATTTATTCTCTGGAGTTATAATCTATACACGCTCCCCTGTAAAAACCAGAATATATCACTATAAATATGTGTATGCTTTATAGGATTTATTGGGTACCTAATACGACCCAATAAATTTTCAAACTCCTCCCCATACAAAGGAGGTTATGGTGAAATTTTTCGAAAATTCCGGGTGTTAGCCAAATTTTTGAAGAATTTGAAAATTATCAGAAACTGGAAAGTTGGAGAATGGAAGCCAGATTGAACGTAGAGTTGATTAATCAAACCACTTTCGACTTTGTTCCTTTTCGGGGACGAAAAGTTTTAAGTGGGGGAGATTGTAACAACCCGGAAAATCTGAACCAGTTTAAAATTTTTAAACTGGCTATTTTAGTGTATTTTAAATATTTAAAATAAATATTTTAGATAACAAAGAGGAAAAAGTAGTTTGTATCGATGTTTGAAGTTGAATATAATCACTTTGAATTATAAAAATGGCCCGAAATGGCGCGGCAGTTTCAAAAATTGAATTCAAATTTTGACTGACTGTACCAGGTTCAAAACAAAACGGATTTGAGTAAGACCAAAAATATTTAAATCTGTTAGTGAATATCTTTCCAAAGAATCTGAAAAATCGAAGTTTCATAGCGGGAATCAAAAGTTATGGCCAAATGAATTTTTAGGAAGGTCGCTATAGAATTTACATAGCCCGTGAAAATAGACATTTTGCAAACGACCTCGGAATTCGACGAAACAACTTTTGTTGGATCCGGTATGTGAAGTTATTGCTAGGTTTCAAATCTCATAATTTTTGAAGCTAATATGTGAGCGTGGCAAAGGAAAATGTGTTTTGGTCAATTACAGTTAAATTGGATCGACCAGAAAATGATCATTTTTCAAACGGTCTCAGAATTCGACGAAACTAGTTTTGTTGGGACCGTATCGTCAAAACATAGCTAGATTTATTTTTTTGGAAATTTTCGAATCAGTATGTGGCCCCAGCAAATTGAAATGTACGTTTAAATTAAATATTGAATGTTTTATATTTTAATTTGAAAGAAAACTGACTGAAATAGTCGAATGGGCCTACAAAACATATCCCATTGTGTTCGAAATGGGGGTAAAACGCTAGGGACGACAGTCGTTGGGTTTGGATTGGGGTTCGTGTGTGAAAGGGGGTATTTTCGAAACTTAAAAATATATAAATTAAAGAAAAATTCTCATAGGCTCATCATTTTCTCACTCCCCGTTGTTTCTCTCTCTTCCCTCCCGATTAACGGCGAATGTTCTTCGATCTTTCCCTACCATTTTCTGGCCAATCCGCTCAACAAAATCCATTGCTCCTTTGGAGTATTTTGTAGATCTTCTTCCCAGCTCCACATCTATACCCGCCTCGACCTCCGCCGTGCGCTGTGCCTCGAGAATCATGGCCGGGAAGTTTCGTTGTTCAGGTAGCCGCCACCGCCGCTAGGAGCCACCGAACTCCACCCCACCACTGGCGCACGTGCGCCTCTCCGAGCACTCCAAGGTGGCACCGCCCGATTGCCACCTCGTGCTGCGGATTTCGAGTTATTGTCAAACCTAGTTTTGAACATCAATTTGAGGTACACGGCTAATTAATTTTGAATTGATTTTTACACTTTTAAGTGTTGCAAACTTGTAAAAATCATATCTTTTTCATTCCTTGTCGAAATCCAGTGAAACAAGAGACAGTGGACTCGTGTGGACGTCTTCTACATTCTAGAAGAGACCGCATATTTTTCTGAGCCTTCTGCTATTTTTGGCGGAGTGGAACCCGGTGTGAGATTTCTAATTTATAAACGATATGGAAAACAACGATGTATAAATTATATAGTCGATGTATGAGTTATATAAGCGTTGTACACCTCATGTACAAGCGTTGTATAAATTGTATGTTCGATGTATAAGTTATTTATGCATTGTAAAAATTGTATGTGCGTTGAAATGAATTGAAGTGAATCGAAATATCTTTATATACGAATATATATATATACTCCCCTCGTCCACAGACCATGGACGATATTTATTGGTTATGATTGGTGTGAAAATTGGTTGATAGCGAATGGTTGATTAGAATTGTTTGTGATTGAAATTGATTGGTTGTGGTTGAAAAATACCCATTGGTGATTGAAACAAAATTAGAATAGATTGTGGAAATGAAAATAAAACATGCCGCCTACGTGCGAACTAGATGCATGAATCCCCATTGTCAAAAGCTGCTAGGCTTTAAGGTAGAGTGAGGAGCCGTACTAGGGACGGCCCCGGTTTTAACTACCCTGCCGTTATGCTGCCGAAATTTTCAATAATATTCATGTGTTAGAATCATTTTTATGTGTTAAAACTATGTTCATGTGCATGTGTTGAACAATAGTCATGTTTTGAAATAAATTGTTTTATAATAAAAATCATATTTTTATCATCTATATCATCTATATAAAATAGTCGTGTTTTGAAATAAATTGTTTTACAATAAAATTCACATTTTTATTATATACATGAATTGTCGAAAATAGTGAATTGTTGAAATAAAGGACTGTTAGATAAAAATATCATTTTATCAAATCTATAAAAGGGGATATGGTTTTGAAATCGATGAAAGGATTATATTTATATATATTACATAAATATAATCAAAATATAGTGAATAACGAAGCTGCAGTTCGTGTTTTGAAATCGTAATTTCAAACGATTAGTGCGGGAGATCCGACCATCGGATTTTCCCGAAACCACAACCGTCGGGTTTGCCTTGGAAATATCTTTCCAACGGCACCAACTTTGTAAAGATCCAACGGTTGGATTGTCTGGAATGTTTAATTCAAATCTGAAGAAAAACAGCGCCAGAATCGATCATATATATATAATTAAATTAAATCGAATAACGACACTGCAGTTCGTGTTTTGAAATCGTAATTTCAAACGATTAATGCGGGAGATCCGACCGTCGGATTTTCCCAAAACTGAAACCGTTGGATTAGTTTTGAAAAGATCTTTCTAATGATATAAATTTTGTGAACATCCAACGGTTAGATTTTCAGATATGTGTAAATCAATTCTGGAGAAAAACAGCGCCACGGCCGCGTTATGGCCTGAAGCGTCGTTTGAATAAATTGGCTATTTTTAAATAAATAAAAATAGCGATAAATCGTGATAAAATATTATAAACGATATGGAATGGAAATAAATTGATTTTGCTCGGTTTATGTGATTTTAAATGGTTGAATGTATGTGGTGTGAAAATTACATTAAAGAACAAAATTGGTGATGTCAAATAATTTAACCATTGAAATGTATTGATTTGAAATTCGAGATATACGTGGATTATTTGAAAAGGCCGAGTTAATTCTCATTTCAAATAATTGATCGACGATTGAAGTCGAAGATATAAAGACGGTGCAAGACTGATGATCTTCACGTCGAATGGAGGGGTGCTACTGATGCGCATGATGGGAGTAGCTACCTTGAAGGGGCTGAAGTAGTAGCCGTCCGGACGTACTTGTTGATTGTACGGATATGCGAGGTATTGAGTGCCTCCGGTTTCGTTCAGACCCAGAACGAACGTGTAAATGGACTATGTGTCTGACATTGGATTTTGTTTTGTGCTGATTGATCTCTATTAAATATATATTTGTTTGGCGGCGGAGAATTTATTCTCTTGCTTAACGCCCTTCTCTGAGACATACGAGCCCAGAGGTAATATATATCGATAGAAATCAGTCGCACGGAGTGAATTGCCTGTGTAGCATGCCCAAGTGATAGATGATCAAGGCTTCTGTTGAAAAGCAAAGTCTTGTGGTTGATGATCAAAGCACGGCATGTGTGGCGTAGCTTTGTATATAGCGTTGTTTCACGAGCCTCACACCCCGGTATGAGCCAGAAACAGGAGACGGACATCAGGGAGGATATGCGTTTTCTTCTAGCTAGGAGTGGTGCTTTGGGTTTTACACGCCCGGGTATTTTACTTATGTGGATGATGGAAAGCGAGACCTCGGTTTGCTTCGGTCTCTTCGGAGCCGATGGTGTGGTCAGATATGACCAGTTTACGCCCCATAGGGCGGGGAAACGCAGTGTTCAGGAATTTTAATCCATATCGGTGGACCGGCCCTGACGATCCAAGGCTTGTCTGCGCGCTTGCATGAGACATGGGCTAGATTGTCTCGAATTCAGTAAGGACTATCTTTTGCCTTGGCTCATGACGGAAATCCAATTTCCAAATACGACATCGTGCAGTTTTAATTGTATACCTAAATATGGGGACATAGTGGTATGGGGGCATTAGTGCCGCCTATGATTGATAGTTATGATTGAAATTGTTTTTGAAACATATATACACTAGCAACAATATCAAATGATTTGTTTTGCTCGTATCTAGCATATTTTGGCCATTATAAGGTAAAACTCTATCCTCTGGTGTGTGTTGCATTGTGTGATGGGAACTGAGTCTTATAATGGCTTCATTTTTATAAAAAGAATTGCGAGGTTTAAAAGAATTATTTGTTTTAAAGCACTGGCAATCCAATGGAGTAAACCCGTTCCGCGAAAGTGGCGTGGTCCTGTGATTGGCCATATTTGAAAGTGTGTTAAGTAGATTTCTCATACCAGTCCCATGACTGACTCGTAGTTTGTTTCACTAGCAAACTCGGGTGCCCCTATTGCTACACAGGCAGCCTTGTATTCAGGTTTTAGCAGGCTCTTTCTGGATAGCTGAAGATGGATTCTATAATTTATCTCTTTTTATGTTGTTCAGCTCCTGTTGTACATATTATGTTTTCTTTTCCGCATTAGACATTTATGTATAGCTGAACTGTATTTTGTACTAAGTATGATCCTATATACTATGTAACTCTGATGATTATATTTATCCAGTGTATTCTATTGTACATTATCTGGTGTATTTGTCTATTTCTGTTCTGCTGTTATCTGTTTATGTGTAATATTCCAAAGATTACCATTGCCACCGTCTTATCGGGAATGGGGTTGTCACACCTAGTAAGCATTCCAAGTATTCAGTTAAATACTTGAGAGGCTACCGCTATTGGTATAGGGCTTACAATTTTGAAGTATATCTCCAGTCTGTGTTTAAAGTTTGGTTTTCAGTCTATTCAAATCTAAGCGGGTAAGTTCGACTTGCTTAAACAAAGACCCTTATGCATATCATATTTTGAATATCAAATTTTGATTTTTTTTTTTTTTTTGCTTTGGTCAATTAGTTGGAATGAAGTACGTGCGTCTCCTATATTTCCTTTCTGTACATATACATACGTATATATGTATATGAAGTTTGGAAGCATGTTCATTGATTTAAGGCTCATTCTCATATTTCAATTTTTCGTTCATCTCCAAGCCACAAATGGTGAGTTTTTCTCACCCACAGACTAACTGATTATTAAGTGAATTAAACACTTGTGATGTTGAATGGAATGTTAGGATGCTCTAGATTTGGTTGCTTTGTGGTTGTGCACGTGCGACACACACTGTTATTTCATATGACACAATATGGATGTATACATGATATGCTATGTTTATTTTCTCACCATGTAAGTTCCTTTTAGATTAGAAAACCATTACGGGTTGAAATGATACATACCCGAACTCCTTGTGTATTCGAATCGATTTGGGATGCGGGTTGAAATGATATATACCCGGGATTCGAATATATTTAAAGAATGGATTGAAATGATAAATATCCGTCTCGCTTGACCATAGGATAGAAAATTTTACATGGACACTGTGGTCAATAAAATAAAAATATCTTCAATTATTTTATCGATTTTGTAAGTTGAAATTTTAATGAATCCCTATTTAGTGTAAAGAAAGTTTTAAAAGTAATTTTGTTCAAATATTTACTTGAAACTTTTATGAAATCCAATTTGTATAAATAAGTTTTAAAGTGATTATTGCAAGTTAACACCAAGATTGATTTATTTAAATAAATTCTTTATAACTTTATGTTCATATAATGAATTTAATAATGTGACAAATTTCGAATTTATCGACTAAATATAGGGGATTTACAAAGATTTGATAAATTTTTCCCAAACTTATTTTGATATATGGTTTGTTAATGAATTTTTCCCATGCAAATATGAGAATGGTTTGTTAAAATAAAAAGTATTAAGTTCAAGTACAAAAAGGAATATGCTCATTTAAGTCATGGTGAATATGAGTTTGTTAACAAGCTAGAACTTAACAAATCACATTTTGATTTATAGCTGACGCTAAAAGTGATTTGGGAATTTATTATATTAAATGGATATGTCAAATCCAAGGTATACATTGGTTTGAAAATCGTTTTATCCATGAAGTATTAAAATTGAACCAAATAAATGGGAATTTGTTTAAATGTGAAATTTTGATGGGAAAAGAAATTGTGAGACATGGATTTGGATTTGGATTGGATCAATATTATTTGAGTAGAATTTTAATTTCATAGAAGAAATTTTCTGTAAAATGGTTTGATTACTTTAACTATTTGAATTTTGTAATACTTTTCCAACAATGTATATATATATATATATATATTATTTTCAATCTAATATACATATGCTTTTCCAACCATATATGTTTATACATTACTTTCAATTTAATATACATATATTTTTCCAACTATACATATGTTTATACGTTACTTTCAATATTCATATACTATTTTCAAAACTTAACTTTATAAATATATTTTAATTCGGATAAAAATCTATGTCCAATCCAGTCTAGTGAATCCAAAATGGTGAAATAAAGGGCAGTAACGATATTTCATGGAAGTTGAAATTTAACATCCAATGGTTGACAAAGAAATAGTGAATATTGGTTTTATAATCTAAATCGAATCTGATAAATGACTTGAGTAATTGCTTTGGGGTGATATTTGAAATAAATCGATTTGGATACCCGAAATATGATTTCAAATCTAATGGCCACAGTGTGAAAAATGTAAATGTATGGTTGTTAAAGAGACCGAAGACGGTAGATGTCATACTCGCTGCCAATGTCGATACCACTTTAATAACTGTGTACGCGGCAGAGTTCCAGAAAAGAAGTAGGATGGTATAGAGGGGATTACTGGATTTGAAGAAAGAGAACGCTGATGGATTAGCCTTGACTTTAGGGTCATAATTAAAATGACTAAAACAGGAGCCATTCCCTGGGTAATTGAGGTAGCACCTCTGATCGAACAAGCTTCTTCGATACCATCTCTATTACTATGTGATTGTTTTGGGGCACCTTTTTGATTATGGGAGTGTTGTTCGAGGTGGGCGTTAGTGGCTTCTACGTCTTACCACTGGCCCGGGAGCCGCAATCCGGTAGAATCCTACCGTTGATATTCCTCGTGTGCCTTGGTATATTATCCTTTTCGAGGCCCCCAACGATTTTGATTTATATCTTACCTATGGAGTGCCCTCTGATGCCATTGGGTTATGATGGGTTTACAATACTGTATAGACTATGGTATTATAAACGGTATAAGGGTAAAGATGTAATCCTGCTTATGCTATTTTCATTATATTTACTTTACTAACTAGACATTACAATAATAGCATATTATTATATAGATATTAGTTTCGCGGATTCTTAGAGGATGGAAATCCCAAACATCCTTTAAGTTATTGTATATTCAGTGAACACTTCATTTGAGTTAATTCACTTATATGAGACTGTTAGTCCTTACTCGAGTATTTTGTTTGTTTTATTCCTTGCAAAATGCCCGGGTCAGACCGAGTATTTCAGTTGGAGATACATTAGTTAGAGCTTGAGATTTGTAGGAGATCCAGTCATCCATCTATTGTGTCATATACAGTCGTGACCATCTTTGTTTATTGCCAAATATTAGTATGACTCCGTATTCATTCTTCCGCTATTTCTATATTTATTCAGTACTTTGATATCACGTAAATTTAAAGATTTTGTAATATTGTATAAATTTAACTTCCGCTGTGAGATATTTTGTGTTCTGTGTCTGTGATTCTGTGATGATTTGTATTTCAACTTCATAAGCAATAACAATATGTCCTTTTGAACGATTTGAGTTAGTTTAATTAACGACTTGAGGCGATTAAAAAGCCAATTCGTTTCATTTTGGTATCAGAGCTTTGGTTATACAATGCTTAGCTTATGTGGTTGAAACACTCATAGAGATAGCGTATAAATACTCTAGAATGAGTGAAATCATCTTAGAATTACGTGAGAGAACTTATTTTGAAAATAAAAACATTTTAAATTATTTTGAAGGATTTTGAAAAGGATTTTCTATTTATGAAAATGATTTGAAATTTTAGCCATGTTTTAAAAATATATCCTTGTTTTAAATTTCAATCCCTTTGAACTTGTCCCTCTGGTTGAAAGCTCCTTTTAGGCTGGATCTCCCAAATACGGGTCTTGTTTTAGTTGTCCCATCTCAAAACTTAGAAGTGGTCATTCCTAAACCTTGGATCTTCTCTAATACTTTTAACCTTTCCTTGATGAATCTATTTGATTTAGTTGTTTACTTGTTCATCTTTCAGCTTATGTTCGAACTTAGCTCGAATTGGATTAACTTAAGACATGAGAATTTAACATAAAACTTGGATAAATAACTAAGTGTCAAATGCTTGGTTTATCGAATAAATTGAGTTATGTGTGAAATTGTAACCCGATGTTAAGAAAATTTCATTGATTGAAATATTTATGAACTCGTAAACACTATTAAAATAAATTGTATGTAAAACTTGTAAATTGGAACATTGGGAATAAATGACTTGATTGAATTCTCGAAGGCCATGAAGGATGATAGAACTGCATAGCTAAATGTAACGTAAGACATAAGTGCAAAATGATGTAAAGACGCAAACATAAATTGAATAAAATATAACTTGGTACTTAAAGTGTATTTTGAAACTAAAATTTCTGTATGAAACATAGAATTTGTTGTAATGATTCATGCAAAATAGTTTTATAGAGTTCATATGTATAAGAAAAGCAAACATTTAATTTAAAGTTTTCGAAATGATGTGTTTGAAACATGAAAATGCTAAAGAAATCCTGTATAATATATGCTTTGAGAATAAACATCGTATGATTTTCCATTATAATTTGAAGATAGTATAAACAATCATAATCAAAATATGTTGGTTTGACATATATTAAGAAAAATTACATATAGGAATTGTGTGTATTCTAAAGAGGAAAGTTTAAAATGAGTTTGTTGACGTCAAGATTGGAATATCAGGTATATGGAGATTTTGGGACATACGCCTAGCTAACGTATGTACTAAATTCTTCATGTACTAGATAAATAAAGATTCGCACTGTAGTCACTTGAAAATGAACCTAGTGGTTGTTGCAAGATCACCAGTGTTTATTTCCAGGTTTCGAAAGTAAAGAAGATGTATAATTCCAGTTGAGATGTCAAGTTAATACTTAAAACCTTATTTTGGAAGAATAAGAAAATTTGATTTTTGATATTGCGTTAGAATTGGAGATTAGTTTCGAATCAATGATGTAAAATACAAATGGGATAGTTTAAGTGCTCATAGAATTATAAATTTTCCTTTATATAAATATAAAATTTAAACTGGTAGTTGTGTGTAATTTTATATTCTAAATAAGTGAGATTTATGCGATGACAATTTGTAGTTAAATGAAGTTGTGAAATTCATATGTTTATAAAAATAAAAATAATAAATATCATGCAAGATATTCCAAATTTATTTCAAGAAAAATTAGCATGGAAAAATTAAATATGGAATACTCATTGATTTTTTTTAGAACATTTATCTAAAATACACAAAAGGAGGAGAGTTTGAGTATAAATAAATCAAATTTAGGAAGTTGAATGCCTTTTTGTCTGGTTTGCAATGCGACTACTATTTAGAAAAGGGAGATTGGAGCAACATGGAGCTAGAACACACTCTGGTCTCAAACCATATAGTGCTTATAACACAATGTGAAAAAAAATACTGGAATAAGAATAGGTTTCCGCCACCAACAGTAGCTGTACCTTTCCTATTAATAGCAGCAAAGGACTGCATACTCATATATTCATTTTACCAAACCTAGGGCTAATTCCATTATATATTGTTGATGTTCTACAAGATTTTTACTGATTTATTGGCCCTGAATTAATGTCTAAAAGTCAAATTTATAGATGGATGGTGTTTCGGTAACCACTGCAATTAATATGAGAGCCTTAACCAACTTTCAACCTTTTACGTTGGAATTTCCCTGGTTATTTCAAAATTCCGCTGCCTCTTAATGTTTCAATTCATTTATTACAGTCACCAAGTCCATGAAAAGTTAATCCAATAAACTTTTATCTTAAAAAACACACACTAATGAATAACTAATTAGAAATAATGACATAAATCCTCAATAAATCAAACACTCATGAATAAGAAGTAGCACAGTTGCCAAAAGTTACAACATTTAAGTTGATGTCTTGATTTTGAGGTCATAATGGCCAATGGGAAAACAGGTTTAATCATGACAAATGCAGCAGCAGCTGTAGTACGAAAGAAAGAAAGAAAAACTGCTGCCAGCGACAACAGCAAAAGCTGCTCTTAAAACAAAAGATAGAAAGCAAGTACCAAGTATTGCTATTCCATTTTCTACTACTTGTTAGAAATAGATTAATTTCCATACAGTGCAGGTTTTCTACCATCAATGTATTCCATGCAGTAACTAAGTTGCGCATAAATAAATATTGATTCTTTTATACTTGTTAAGTTTCAGGTTATCCAAATAGTCCTCTCCAATAGTCAATTCTTATAATGCGATAAAATATGGGAAGCAAACAATAACATAAAAAATTGATAGTTCGGTAAATCAAGCGCTTACCATCATTCGAACCTTGCAAGAAACAATAATATGAACTATTTTGTTTGTAGATAAACACATATAAAATAAACGGAGAAGGCAACAAGTTAGACAATAATAAAAAGAGTATTCAAATGTTAACATCACATATGTGAATTGTTTGATTCCGTTCTTCATATTTGTCGACATATAGCGTTTGTTACGATATATGTTTCCTATCATTATGCATATTTATCTTACTCTATGTTTACTTGATTCTCATATATTTGTTGAGATTTTTAGTAGGTTGTAATGGCGCAAGCTTCGCTTGGAGCTCGCTTTTGCGCAAAATGCTAAGAAAAATAAGCAAGTACGCTTTAAACGCTAAATAAGGTATGTATCTCAGTTTACATATCGCATTTGGGTTGTTTTTGTTTTGTTTCCCTTATTTTGGGATGCCTCATCGTGTGGATGAGATGTATATAGACATATATTGTATTTGTAAATTTTTCCGGGCAAGCCGTACAAAGGAGGTGTTGCCGAAATTTTCCGTAAATTTGGGTGTTAGAAAAAAATTTAGTCTTAAAAATCTATAGCTTTTTTTTTCTTTCAAACTAGTTTTAAACTAATAAACGTATTTGCAAAAATATATGTAGAATTGAATTTATATAACATTTCCTTTTCGAAGACGAAAAGCGTTAAGTGGGGGAGAATGTAACAAACCGGTAATTTCGATGTATTCAAATATCAGTTAAATTAAAATTTAACGATAAAATAAATGTTTATATTTCGAAGTTTGTCTAATTTAAAACAATATACATAAACCGTTTCTGTGGATTTACATTCCAAAATGAGACCTACATTTCTAACCAGTTTGAATCCTTAAATTTAAAATACCTCTGTTTTTTAAATTGCGAACACTATTGAAACAAGAGTCACTACCATTTTAATTTATTTTGTGACTTTATTAATTTAATATTGATGTGGTAATACGCTGATTCTTGAAGTCTAATTTAGAAATTGGATTGCTATTTATTTTGAACGGAATTAGAATATGCTTATATATGGATTTTTTTTGTAAATTAAATTTCACATGAATGTTTTGGTAGTAAAATTTTTACTTTACTGATCAACTTTAAGTTATACATATGTTTGGAAATCTAACGTTGAATGTTACCTTATTTAATTTAGAAAGAAACTCTTATCGGTGGCAAATTTGATTTCAAAATAAAAATTTGAAGATGAATATAAGTAATGATTAATTTGTCGGAATAAAACGGTAAACTTAAATTTATGACAAGACGTTACCATTGGTAAGTACAGTTAATGTAATGAAACCAAAGAAAGAAAATGGATTAATAGTTTTAATATTGAAATTAAAATTTTCATGTTAATCAAAATTTTTAAAAATTTAACGTGGAAGTTTCAATATTTTCCATAGGATAAATTTCAGCGTTGTTTATACGTAGTGTGCATCCACTAATATATCCGAAAATATATGTTAAACAGTTTAACGTTCGCTAGTGCATTTAAGACGTTGTCCGTTCATATCAAATTAATAATAGTAATAATAAAGAATTTAATTTAATTCCCTAAATAATGTTAACAAACAAGGGAGAAATGAACGGTGTAAACACAAATTTGGACCAGGTAATAACGGTAGGAATTTTTCAGCCAAAATTAACCCTTATCTCTATTATTAAGGATCCATTCTCTCTCTAAAACAATTCATTCACGTTGCCCCTTGATTTGAAATTTCACCCTTTCCTAAAAATATGATGGCAGCATAAAATCTCTCCCTGTCTGATTTGAAAATATTGTGCAAGATTTTAGAATCTCTTTCTATCAGTGGTAAAGATATGGAAACAGTAGCCAAAAATATGGAAATATACGGTGCAGAGGATCCAAAGCTTTCTTCAAATTAAATTATTTGAAGGGAAAAAATAAATAAGCATCTGTTTCTTCCTCGTGTTAACATTCCCATCCTCCCGTTCATTGCTTCTTCAGGCAACCAGTGCCTTCCTACTCAAAAACTTGAAATCTCCTTCTCTACTTCTTAAGAAAATACACAGAAGAAAGGTCATTTTCCCCAAAATCAAAGTTTCGCCAAGCATCGCTTGATATTTCAAGATGCTCCTCATGTCACCTGAAACAAATCCTTCACCTTCCTCACCCAAATCACCGTGTTGTCTACCACCTCCGAGCGACGACCGCCTGAGCTAGCGCACCACCTGCATGTCGACGCCCTCACCCACTCCAGCATCCTCCGAGTCCTAACCTACCTTCCTCTCCCAAATCAAGCTATTCCGTTGAAAAACGACCAGAGGCCATCATGGTGGCCACTGCCGCCCGAATCGCCACAGTCATTAGCTCAAGGCTATGCATCGATCATGACTAGGTTGACCTCTATCCACGCAGCTCTCACGCCCTTTCTCTTTGATGGATTGCAATTTGCAACCTAGAAAACTAGATGCCACTAACCGACACTGTCACCTTCGACTTGTCCTGACATCGACGGCTGCCTACAGGACATTACTGCTACCTCGAGCTGCAAGCTGACCACACCAACCTGATGTGCTCCACTTCTTTAAATCGCACGTGTCCTTATCCTAGCCTGCATCGGTTGGAAAAAACTAAATTGAAAACCCATTTTTGATTTACTGATGACACAGCCTTGCTCCAGGTGCCTTGATTCAATACTAGCCCATACCTGAGTGACCATGTTGCTAGACACAAACCCGTTACTGGAAGGTATTGAGTCATCCTAGTAAGCATTCCAAGTATTCAGTTAAATGACTGAGAGGCTACGGTTGTTGGTATAGGGCTTACTGTTTTGAAGTATATCCCCAGTCTATGTTTAAAGTTCGGTTGTCAGTCTATTCAAATCTAAGCGAGTAAGTTCGACTTGCTTAAACAAAGACCCTTATGCATGTCGTATTTTGAATATCAAATTTTGATTTTTTTTTGCTTTGGTCAACTAGTTGGAATGAAGTACGTACGTCTTCTATATTGCCTTTCTGTACATATACATACGTATATATGTATGTGAAGTTTGGAAGCATATTCGTCGATTTAAAGCTCATTCTCAGATTTCTATTTTTCGTTCATCTCCAAGCCACGAAAGGTGAGTTTTTCCCACTCACAGACTAACTGATTAATAAGTGAATTAAACACTTGTGATATTGAATGGAATGTTAGGATGCTCTAGATTTGGTTTCTTTGTGGTTGTTCATGTGCGACACACACTGTTATTTCATATGACATAATATGGATGTATATATGATACGCTATGTTTATTTTCTCACCATGCAAGTTCCTTTTAGATTAGAAAACCATTAAGGGTTGAAATGATATATACCCGAACTCCTTGTGTATTCAAATCGATTTGGGATGCGGGTTGAAATGATATATACCCGGGATTCGAATAATTTTAAAGAACGAATTGAAATGATAAATATCCGTATCACTTGACCATAGGATAGAAAATTTCATACGGACACCGTGGTCAATAAAATAAAAATGTCTTCAAATTATTTTATCAATTTTGTAAGTTGAAATTTTAATGAAATCCCTATATAGTCTAAATAAAGTTTTAAAAGTAATTTTGTTCAAATATTTACTTGAAACTTTTATGAAATCCAATTTGTATTAAATAAGTTTTAAAGTGATTGTTGCAAGTTAACACCAAGATTGATTTATTTAAATAAATTCTTTATAACTTTATGTTCATATAATGAATTTAATAATGTGACAAATTTTGAATTTAATGATTGAATATAGGGGATTTACAAAGATTTGATAAATTTTTCCCAAACTTATTTTGATATATGATTTGTTAATGAATTTTCACCATGCACATATAAGAATGATTTGTTAAAATAAAAAGT
This sequence comes from Allium sativum, assembly GCA_030737875.1. Classification (NCBI taxonomy): domain Eukaryota; kingdom Viridiplantae; phylum Streptophyta; class Magnoliopsida; order Asparagales; family Amaryllidaceae; genus Allium; species Allium sativum. Next base: position 286,852,747 of record CM060921.1, read on the forward strand.
ATTAAGTTCAAGTACAAAAAGTAATATGCTCATTTAAGTCGTGGTAATACGAGTTTGTTAACAAGCTAGAACTTAACAAATCACATTTTGATTTATAGTTGACGCTAAAAGTGATTTGGGAATTTAGTATATGAAATCGATATATCAAATCCACGGTAAACATTGGTTTGAAAATCGTTTTAACTATGAAGTATTAAAATTGAACCAAATAAATGGGAATTTGTTTAAATGTGAAATTTTGATGGGAAAAGAAATTGTGAGACATGGATTTGGATTTGGATTGAATCAACATTATTTGAATGGAATTTCAATTTCATAGAAGAAATTTTCCCCATTACTTGATTTTGTAAATATTTTTCTATAAAATGGTTTGATTATTTTACTATACAAATTTTATAATACTTTTCCAAGTATATATATATGTGTATATATATATATTTATACAATATTTTCAATCTAATATACATATACTTTTCTAACTATATATGTTTATATATTACTTTCAATTTAATATACATATATTAAATTACTTTCAATTTAATATGCATATAAATATACATATGTTTATACATTACTTTCAATATAAATATACTATTTTGAAAACTTAACTTTCTAAATATATTTTAATTCGGATAAAAGTATATTCCCAATCCAGTCTAGTGAATCCAAAAGGGTGAAATAAAGGGCAATAACGATATTTCATGGAAGTTGAAATTTAACATCCAATGGTTGACAAAGAAATAGTGAATATTGGTTTTATAATCTAAATCGAACAAATGATAAATGACTTGAGTAATTGTTTTGGGGCGATACTTGAAATAAATCGATTTGTGATACCAGAAATATGATTTCAAATCTAATGGTCACGGTGTGAAAAATGTAAACATGTGGTTGTTAAAGAGACCGAAGTCAGTAGATGTCATACTTGCTGCCAATGTCGATACCACTTTAACAACTGTGTACGCGGTGGAGTTCCAGAAAAGAAGTATGATGGTATGCAGGCGATTATTGGATTTGAAGAAAGAGAACGCTGATGGATTAGCCTTGACTTTCGGGTCATAATTAAAATGACTAAAACAGGAGCCATGCCCAAGTTAAGTCAGGTAGCACCTATGATCGAACACGCTTCTTCGATACCATCTCTATTACTATGTGATTGATTTGGGGCGCCCTTTTTTATTATGGGAGTGTTTTTCGAGGTGGGCGGTAGTGGCTGCTATGTGTTACCACTGGCCTGGGAGCCGTAATCCGGTGGAATCCTACCGTGTTTATTCCTCGTGTGCCTTGTCATATTATCCTTATCGAGCCCCCTACGATTTTTATTTGTATCGTACCTATGGAGTGCCCTCTGATGCCATCGGGTTATGGTGGGTTTACGGTACTGTATAGACAACGGTATTATAAACGGTGTAAGGATAAAAATGTAACCCCACTTACGCTATTTTCATTATATTTACTTTACTAAATAGACATTACAATAATAGCGTATTATTATATAAATATTAGTTTCGCGGATCCTTAGAGGATGGAAATCCCAAACATCCTTTAAGTTGTTGTACATTCAATGAACACTTCATTTGATTTAATTCACTTATATGAGACTGTTAGTCTTGACTCAAGTATTTTGTTTGTTTTATTCCTTGCAGAATTCTCGGGTTTGACTAAGTATTTCAATTGGATATATATCGGTTAGAGCTTGAGATTCATTGGAGATCCAACCATCCATCTACTATGTCATATACAGTCGTGACAATGTCTGTTTATTGCCAAATATTAGTATGACTCCATATTCATTCTTCCGCTGTTTCTATATTTATTCAGTACTCTGATATCATGTAAATTTAAAGATTGTAATATTGTATAAATTTTACTTCCGCTGTGAGATATTATGTGCTCTGTGTCTATGATTCTGTGATGATTTGTATTTCAACTTTATAAGCGATAACAATCTGTCTTTTTGAATGGATTGAGTTGGTTTAATTACCAACTTAAGGCAGTCAAAAAGCCAGGTCGTTTCAAATTAATAGAAAGCAAAAATATCCAACTAAACAAGACACGCTTTAAATACGAGATTCGAAAGCAAATACAAGGAAATACGTAAAGATAGATTAAACTAGATGGCCTAGTTTTCGGATGATGATGAGGAAGATGAAATTCCAAGCTTTCTTCCTATCTTGTCCATGAATTTGAATATTTTGGAAAGCCTCTTTCTAAGTTTCTTTTGATTTTTGATGATTTTTTTGATTTTGAACAATCGTGTTTTTGTAGATACACTTTGAGGTTGGATACTCAATGCTTTTCATAGAAGTCTCTTCTTCTTCTTCGACTTCCATTGGATCTTGTTCTTGTTGTAATCAAGCTTGTTTGGCCTCAAATGTCTCATAAGGTTTGAAAGTGAGAGAAATTTGCATGAGATGAATGTTTGATGCGTCAAACACTTTTCTAGAGACAAGTTCTTCTCCATAAAGATCAATAGTAAAGTGTTTGAAAATGCGAGTGAGATAAACACCATAATAGAGAGTGTTTTCTCTTGAAGATAAATCTATGGGCTTAATTTCATTAAGAATCATTTCAGCCCAATTGATAAGATAACTACCTGTAATAGCAAAGAGAGCCTTTTGGACCTTAAGGGTTAGATTGTTGAAATTTCTGGAATGGGAAGTGATGGTGTGTTGAAGGAGAAGGTTGGCAATTCTTGTTTTTGGACGTAAGAAACGATTTTTGAAATCCATTGGAGCACCATCTTCGAAGATATCATGAAAGGTTTCCATATCGGTTTCGTCGATAGCGAAAATTGAGAAATCGGAGCCCACGCTTCTACAATTTATAATTTTGCCTAAGAATTCGGCAACAAGAACAATTTGAGTTCTCTTAACACTACTCCAAATTTGGTTTTCGTTTCCTTCGTAAAATCCGCGATTGAGATTTGTGTAGAACATCTTCACGTGTTTGGGATAACATACTTCGTCGTTATAGACTCAAGACTTCGTTGTGTTCGAAAACAGAGGCGAGATCATAAGATGAAAAATTGCTAAAAACGACGAAAGCACGCGTGTTAACTTTATCATTTGCTAAGTAGTTACCATAGGTTTTGATGGCCTCTTTGTCATTGTAAAGATAACCCTTAATGGTTTTGGTTATCTTCAATTTCTGAGATGAACTTGAGCAAGCCATTGAAATGGTAATTTTGAAGAGGATAGATACAAAGAATATTGTTTTGAGTTGTGAATGAAAGGCAGAAAGGATAGATAGATATATATATAAAATGAATAGATATGAATTGGATGAACATGAATTGAATAGGCACAACTTTTCAGATTGAAAGGACACCTTTTCAAACCATTGGAGTTGGTGAAAAGATTGGAGGGAACTTTGAAGTTTAAATTTTTGAAATTCAAGTTTTAAATTTCAAAATTGGTTGGATATGTCGACATGTATTTTCTGTATGTCGACATACTAGGTTTATTTCAAAAGGGAATTGGATTTTTAAGTTTTGAATTATATTATCGATTTATATTTCAGATTTAACGATTTCCTGAAATACTTCTAATCCTAATAACCATACAAACAATTTATTTTATTAATTTATTGGTTATTTAATATTATATTATTATTTTGAACTTCAAAATTCAAATTTTAAATTTGAATTTCAAATTTCAAAAAATTTATTTCTTAAAGTTCTAAATTCAAACAAAAACAAATAAACAAAGAAAACGTTCAACCAAATAAAATTAAAATTTAATTAATGCGTACCTTTTTTGATCCTTTTCTTCATGATCTTCTGAACTCTAAATTGTTATAAAGCATATATTTGTATTTCCAGTTTCTGGTTCTTCATCACTTGATGATGAATCTGAATCATCTAATGTTGCTGCATATGCTTTCTTTCTTTTCCTTGATGGATTGGTGTTGTCCGTTTGTTGAGAAGATTTGTCTGGATATGGACACATTTTCTTTACATGACCTAGTTTGTTGAAGTTAAAACATCGTCCATCATTTAATTTTGAATTTGATTGATCATAACCCTTCCTTCTATATTTTAGAAACCTTCTACAATGATTTTTCATGATTGTTGTTTCTTCATCATCTTCACTACTCGAGTCAGAATCATTTGTTGTTGCTTTCTGTGCAATAGATTTCTTTTTAGTCGATATATTTTCTTTTCTATTCTGTAATTGAACTTCTTATGACATCAAATTTCAAATTAACTCTTCAATCTTCATTTCATTTACATCATTGGCTTCTTCCATAGCCAAAGTCTTCTGATCCCGTTCTTGAGTTAATGAATTTAATATTTTTCTGGCTTGACCTGCTTCTGAATAAGTTTTTCCAAGTGTTGTTAGTGAATGCACTATCTCTTGAAATCTGTAATACATATCTGAAATAGACTCATTCTCGTTCATTTTGAACAATTCAAACTGATTAACTAGCATCCCTATCTTAGTCTGTTTAACTTTACTGGTTTCTTCATGAGTAACTTGTAAAGTTCTCCAGATTTCATAAGCAGTCTTACATACTGATACTCTACTAAACTCATTCCTATCTAATGAACAAAATAACATATTCATGGGTTTAGAATTGCTTTGTGCAGCAGCCTTTTGTTCATTTGTCCATTGTGTAAATGCAGTTTTAGGTTCAACATATTCATTTTGTGTACTATTCCAAGTGTCTAATCCTAAGACTGTAAATAAATTTTCATTCTACATGCTCAATATGAATAATTACTACCACTAAACAATGGTAGTCTAACAGTGGATTGACCCTCTATAAAAGAACTATTATTGCTACCAGTGTTGATTTCCATTATCACTATTTTCAAAAATCAGATTATTAACTTTTTGAAAGACCTGGAATATATATACCAATTGTTAGGGACTGCGAAATGGATCATTAAGACAAAGGAAGCATCAGAGGGGGGTGAATAGTGTTTGTAAGAATTTAAATAGAATTTAAAATTAAAGTGAATTATGGAATGAATCAAACACCAAAAACACAGACACAATCACAGACACAAATTCAAACACAAATAAGGTAAACAGAAATAAAAATGCAGAAAAGGAAAGAGCACACTGGATTTTATACTGGTTCGGATTACTACTACGTCCAGCGATGGATTGCACAGAGTTTTATTACTATTTAAATAGTCAATTACACCCTTCTTGATTTCACGGCTCAACAAGGAGACACCGACTCCTATTCCTTGATTTCACGGCTCAACAAGGACACATCGACTACTATTCCTTGATTTCATGGCTCAAAAGGGACATACCGACTCCTTTTCCTTGATTTCATGGCTACAAGGATACATCGATTCCTCTTTGACTTATAAACAATGTTTATTCAACCCAAGCAATTACAAAACAACCTTATAACTATTCAGTAGCACTTGATTCGGAGAGTAGAGAGTGTAGAGAGAAGAATTTTTATCAAAACAGAATTGAATTCGGTAGAGTATAAGTGTAAGAATCATAAAAATGAGTAAGAATAATGGTATAGAGAAAGAGGATGAAGTTAAAGTAGACGAGATGATAAAAACTTCGGTTTTAAACCCTTTTTATAGAGTATGAAAGGTTGCAATGGTTCTGAATCGTTTCAAATAGTGAAAAGACACTTTCTTTCAAAATTGGAAAAAGTGACAGTTATATGTCAACATGGAGTTTTTGTTATGTCGACATACTCCTTTGAAAAATTGAATTTTAAAGCATTTTTCAAGTGTTTTGATATAAAAATAATTCTGGAAATTCTTGAGTAAAATTCTAGTGTTGTAAATTAATATTATATGATAAAAAAACAAATGAGAACATAATTTAAAATTATATAAATATATTTATAAAATTATAAGGTCTTAAACTATATAAAGTATAAATATAAAGTATATATAAAAACTTAATTTTGAAAAACAAAGAAGAATAAAAATAGAAACAAATAGAAAAATAAAATAGAGAGGATTGAGAATAGAATTGAAAATCAGAATTTGAATTTTAGAATTTGAATTTGAACCTGGAATGCTATTTAGAGTCTTACAAAATCTAGACTCTATAACTATATTAATCTTGAATTATTGAACTCTTGAAATCTTGAATACTCAAGAGTCTTGAAATTTCTCTGATCTTTGAATCTCTATCATCTTTATAACTGTACAGTCTTCAGTAATATTTCCTGTATATAATTCCTGCACACACGCATATATATATATATATTCTATAAGAAAAGTGTTAGTATATATTTTATAATCAATGATAATTGAAATAAGGTTGTTGTCATCAAAACTCCATTCTCCGACAAGTAGCATTGCCATTAAGACACATGGCTCCTAAGGAAAGGAGAAAGCTGGATAGACAAATCTTTGAGTTACTGCAGAAAGGGTATACATGAGAAGTACATTTTAGTGGGGTGCGCCAGTAGTGTTTACCATGAAGTCTAATGGATCATTAAGATTCTGTGTGGATTATAGGGAACTTAACAAGCTGACTAAGAAGAATATGTATTATCTATCAAGGATTGATGACTTGTTTGACCATTTGGGAAGAGCCCAAATCTTTTCTCAATTAGATCTAGTACCGGGTTTCACCAATTGAGGATTTCCAAAGAGGATAAGCTTAAGGAAATGTTTCGAACACCGAATGGATTTTATTGAATGAAAGGTTATACCCATCGGTTTGATGAATTCCCCCACTTTCTTTGTAGATCTTATGAGTTGAGTATTTAGTGGCATACTGAACAAGATAGTGGTAGTGTTTGTGGATGATATTCCTCTCTTTTCTAAATACTTTAAGTAATATGAGGATCACTTGAGAAAGGTCCTAAGAATTCTAAGGGAAGACCAACTTAGAGCCAAGTTTTCGGAATGTCGTTTTTGGAAGAAATAGGTCAAATTTCTTGGACATATTGTTTTAGGGAAAGATTGCTATAGACCTCGCTAAGGTAGAAGTATTTCAAGAGTGGAGGATACCCTGCAATGCGACAGAGGTTAGGAGCTTTCTTGGGTTAGCAGGCTACTACAGGAAATTTATTAGGGACCTTCATACAGATTACAACCCCTCTAACCTAGTTAATGAAAAAGAATCATGAGTTTATGTGGAGTGATAAGTTTGGTATTGCTTTTGAAATTGAAGGAGACTCTCACGATTGCGCCTATTCTTATTATCCCCGATGGAATGAAGATGTTCGCAGTTTTCACTGATGCTTGTGGAATTGGTTTAGGAGCGGTACTCATGCAGGAGGGTAGAGTAGTTGCATACTTAAGTAGACAACATAAGGACCATGAAAAGAGGTACCTCGTCCATGAATTAGAGTTAGAAGCTGTAGTTTTTTTCCCTAATGATGTGGAGACGTTACCTTCTAGGAGAAAGGTTTGAACTCTTTACCGACGTAAGTCTCTTAGATATCTATTTTATTAGCAAAATCTGAACCTTCGACTGCAGCGAAGGTGGAATATCTTGCATCATTTGACTTTGCCATTCAATATACCCCTGAGAAGGCTAATGTCATGGCCGATGCTTTGAGTCGGAAACATGCTACCCTTAGTACGATCACCAAATGGAAGCAGTTAGAGTTTCTTTCTAGTTTCAATTTGCAGCCGCCATATGAGGCTGCTCAAGGATTCCTTGGAGTTATGGAAGTAAAACCTGTTTTGATTGAAAGAATTAAGAGTGAGAAAGACATGGTGATGATTTTAGGGCATTAAAGGAAAAGATTTCTAAGAGAGAATCTTTTTCTCATTCGGGTAGACATTATGTTGAGTGTAGTGGTAGCTTGAGAAGGGACAATAAACTCTATGTCCCTAATAATGAATACCTTAAAAGAGAAATTCTAGAGGAGTGTCATAGGTCGAGGATGACCATACAACCCGGAGATGAAAAAAATGTTTAGAGATATGAAAAGGAGCTTTCATTGTGAAGGAATGAAAAGGGTATTCCAAAATTTGTAGCTAGATGCTTAACTTGTCAAAAAGTGAGGGTGGAGCAAGGGAAGCCTGGAGTCTACAAGAAGTTTTGGGAATGACGCTAAGTTTGAGTATAGCTTATCACCGGTAAACTATGGTCAGATGTAGAGTGTCAATAGAGTTCTAGAGGATCTTCTTAGAGCCAGCATCATTGACTTCGAAGGAGCTTGGAAGCAGTACTTTCCCTTGGTTCGAATTTTCGTATAACAACAGTTACCAAGTGACGATTGGTGTGGCCCCTTATGAAGCATTGTATGGACGGCTGTGAAAATTGCCTACTTGTTGTTGGGAAACTACCAACAAGATTTTACTCAGACTAGACTTTATCCATGAATGTATGAATACAATCGCTTTGATTTGACAGAGGATGAGAGATGGTGAGGAACAGCAGAAGTCAAACGCGAATAGAAGGAGAAAGGAGCTGAAATCTAGCGTTGGAGATCTGGTATTCCCGAAAGATTCCCCTCTTAACAAGACATATCGGTTTGGAAAGAATAGGAAGTTTTCTCTTATATTTATTGGGAATTTTAGGATCGTGGATAGGATTAGGAAACTAGCATATAATATGGATCTTCCCAAGCGATTATCGGGGTCCATAACGTTTTTCATGTTTCCCATCTTCGCAAATGCCTTCATGATTCTGTAGTCTGGCTGGAGCTTAAAATTGTTGGAGACTTAGGGAGGTTCGAGTTAGAGTCTAGGGTTCCTCGTGCTACCTTAAAGACCATGGAGCATGAAATCAAATGACTCCACAACAAATCTATTCGCCTAGTCCATGTACATTTAGGGGATAACCCTATGGAAAGCACCTCGGAAACCGAGAAGGAAATTAGGAAAACTCATCCAGAGCTTTTCTCAGGTTATTATTTCCTCTTAAATTTCTGTTTATGATTGCACTATGGTTGTAGATTGGATTGTAGGAGATGGTTTCAACACAAACGCACTGTGCACTCATATAGAATTATATGCATATCAAGGTGTTTTGCATACATATAACATCACTTTCTACACGTACACGCTAGGAATGAGCCCACTTGAGCAAGTCTGTAGTTCATAATCACTATGAGTCAGATGTTTATGGATGCCTATAAAATAACATGGGTATTCAACATGGTTGTTCAGAGCAAATTGTGTTCTTCGCCTTTTCAAAAGATTTCGGGACGCAATCTCTTATAAGGGAAGAACGTAAAATCTGTAAAATTAACCTAAAATAGACATAAGGTGATTTAGTTTAAAATAAATAGTCATAATCAGAAATAAATTAATGGGTTGAAAACGGAATTTTGAATAGTTGGTAATTGGGTCACGTAAGTATTGTTATTCCGTTCGTAGCGACATTCTGATTTTTTTTCCATATTCTATTTACTTAAAACGGAGTTTGTATGGAAAAGATATTAATAAAACAAGTTATGCATAAATATTAAGACGCAAGGTTTGAAATTCAAATAGATTAAATATAAAATCGGAATATAATTAATTATAGATGGGCATACAAGAATATTGCAAGTGGATTTGAAATTGTGTGTATATATTCATATGCAAAGGGGACAAAGATAATCAACATAAAGATATAAATCAAAGCAATAAATAAAGAAATCAATATGAAGCAACGTCAAAGAAGAATAAAATTCTTCCGGCCGACCCCAGAAGGGAGGTCGGCTGACCCTATAGGAAGGGGTCGACCGCCCTCCTGGGTAAAGGGGTGGTGGTGTGTGTTTTGTTAGGGATATTTATATAATTTGCATTAGTTAAACGATCAAGATTTAATCTAAATAATCCAGCAGTCGATACTCAACTTACAACTATATATATGACTCCCTAGACTAATTCTAAACCTTACTTTTATTTCTCTCTACGTCTCCATATGTTCCTTCTTCCAATGCTAATTCCAGAGAAAACGGTTAGGATCTCTTCTACTTCTCTAACCTTCATTCTAGCTTCTCTAATCGAAGTTTTCTATAAATTCAATTTCTGGATTTAGTTTTATATATATAAAAAAATATTCTGATTCACTTGATTGTCGTATATATAAATATTAGAAGGATTGGAGCATGGTTTCGTAAGTTGAATCCGGACTCAATCCTACAATAAATCCTGTTGTTTTTCAATCTCAAATCAATGTGAGTGGAAATCCTTTAAGTTTACTATTTTATATGATTTGATAGTGTAAGTTTTAATTATTGTGCCTAGGAAGATTTAAATTTATATGAAAAGAAAATAATATCAAATCCTCCAAATCTTCCGTTATTTATGTTTGTTCGCTGAAAGGATCAATCAATTAAAGTTGGGTTTGGATTATTGATGTAATCGAATAAAAGACATTTGGGTGCTTGTATGATTCTTGAATACAGTATAAATCCCTTATTATAAATTTATAAATTAATATATATATATATATATTGCAAAAGCTTAAGGACTTGTGTATTGCGAATTGAATAGGTTTAAGCATCTATTTCTAAAATAGATCCTTTAAATGTATTACTTGTGAATTACTAATGTGATAAGATTTTGTAAATGAAAATTACATAAAAAGTAAATTAGAACCAAAAAGAGGAATTTACTTATGTGTTTAGAAATATTTCACCTTGTCTCTGTTATGTTATTGAAATAATCATTCAAGCTTGGGTTACAAGTTTTATGCATATGCTGATATTTTCCTTTTTATTTAAAATATATGTTTATGCGAATCAAATTAGAACATCATCTTCAAGCCGCTAAAAATGGCCACTTCACTACCGACTTCCTCGAGCCAAATAATTCTTCTTACTTCGTCACCCCTAAACTCTTCCTCCATCTAAATTTCCTCGCTACCTCCACCTCCAGCCAAAATCCCACCTCATCCTATCCCTCCCAAACCTGACCCTCCCCCTTTACTGATTTCCTCTTCGCAACCAACCCCAAAAAGTAGTCAATGCTTTTTGATACCAAGCCTAGGATCGTGGGAGTTTTCAACCCACCTATGATCTCTTTGGAATTCGCAGTCAAGGATCTTACCCCATTGAAAGAATTTTTCGGCTTCCAAAGACAACTGGCAAGACTACTTGGTTGGATACTTTCTCGATCATCCTCTATATTACACAACATTCCTCACGCATCTCAAACGGCATTGGAAACCATCTGGTAACATCAAAGTCAAGTCCACAAGGAAGGTATTTTCTTTTTGCTTGCTAATTCGGATGATAGAGATAGAATATTGCGAGCCGATCCGGTTATTATCAAGAATAAGATTTTCCTAGTTAATCCATGCGATCAGAGTGTATGAAGTAATATAGTGAAAAACATCCCGGTTTGGATTAAGATGACCAGTCTGCCACTATATGCCTAGTCCAAGCTCAGGATCTGCTGGTTGGCATCTAGGATAGGTAAATTTTAGTGAATGGATTTATCCACTAAGAAAACTGAGCGTTCAGAATATGCGAGATGTATGATCGAGATCACGTCCTTGGAAGCTTTACGAACAGAGTTCCTTGTCCTATTGCCAGATTGAACAGAGCAAAACATATATGTCGAGTATCTTTGGCAACCTAAGATTTTCCTTAAATGTAAGAACTTTGTTCATTTGAGTGAGGCTTATGCACTGCCAAGTTTGAGCTTGGATGATGGTGCTCAGCTTAGTCATGATAAGGGAGAGAAAGTTGCAAACTAGAACATATCGGTTGGTAATAAGACTGATACATTTGAAGGCACAGTGTTTAGACCTAAGGTCAAACCATTCCTCAATAGGAAAGAAACATGGAAAAAGGTTATAGGCAGAAAGACAATTACTGTGCAACCTATAAACAACGGCAAGAACAAGAATTTCACTGCTCTGCCTTATGATGTGAAAGAATCCCTTGGTGTTAAACCTTTCAATCTTGAAGGAAATAAATTCGGTGTCCCAAGTTCTGAAGATAACATCCATGTTAGTACTGATCTTGTAATAACAGTGGATGAGGTGTAACGACTCGGCGGTTTTCGACTCCGAAAATCGACACAAATGCCAACGTCGACTATTCAAACATCGAAAATATCGGATAGTTAATAGAAAGAAGTTAGAGGGTAAGAATAGATAAGGTAGAAAATTAGAATAGAAGAAGAAGAACATACAACACATCAGAGTAATACGAATCTCACAGCGGAGCGAATAAAATATAGTATATAAAATAATCTAGAAACACAAATCTGTATTTGTATATTAGAGTACAACACTTACATCATAGCGGAAATAAACAATAGCAATAAAATGTTGCTGAAGCCTCCTGCTCCAAGCTCCATCTAGAGTATCTGTAAATCCGGACTACTTAACTGCCCGTACAAATTTAGGCACCCAAGAGTTTAGGAAAATAAAACAAAATAAAAATCTGGGTCAGTCATGGGAATGGTGTGAGTAAACTCTAACCACCTGGTTTAACTTTTAAAATCTTTTTCAAAAGGAATGATAATCGTAACACCGATCCACACATAAACACGGATGGTTTTTACCTTACGATAACCCAAAGCATTTTCAAAATCAATACTTTTCTGATATTATAATAATGTCTAATCACAAATAATTAACAATCCAGCAGAACGCTTGCATCTCACGCTCTACATTAATAATATACAATCAAAACCGCAGGCTATTATTAGAGATTGGATTCCGATTATGACAAGGTATGGAACCACCTGCCGATAGTGTATCTCTAGAGAGGAATACACTGGGTTCAACAAGAACGTCTTGCAACCCGGCCCATGCATGACCGCCACTCATTTCTCTTGGGTGTATCGAATATATTGTCACCTACGGTTCCTAGCAACATTACCGTTCCCGGGAGATACAGAAGCGAAAAGAAGTAACAAATATGAATATTCTCAAGATTGTGACAATACACCCTAATGGGGGCGACCCACTTAGCCATGCTGCCTGCCCGATTTTTGTCATTTCCCGGTTGATGAGGCTTGAGGTCATAACGTACCTTTTGATAAATCACACCTCCATTTACTTTGAATGCCACATCGTCATACCCGCCAAATCACAAATTGATTTCCACAAAAATACCACGGGTATAGAGCTAAGAGAAACGAATTCCTCCACCACCAAACGTGGACACGTTTGAAGCGATCAACTTACGTGATCCATTAGATATACTCTGTCAGACATTTGTCCATATATGTTGTCCTGGATCTGGACAATCCAAAGGCACTATTCTGTAAATTCATCTTAGGCAATTTCTACCTAGGATCGCCAGAACAGCCCTTGCATAAACTCCGTCTTCTATTTATCTTCATCCGATTCGATTCGCAACGCTAATGCCCATACGGAGTGGTTTTCAGATAATAAACCTAATCCCGGTCTCTCCGTATTAACAACGGAAATATGGTCAAAAAAAACTTTGATAGTTGGTGATTTAACTATCAAAGGAAAATACGTGTACAAACAACGGTCGTATGTCCAAATGGAAATCTTACCAAGCAAATCATCAATCAACACTGATCCCCTTTAGTTTAATTTGCCATTCAATTATTCATTTCCCTATTCCCGTTTCCATATATTCCTAAATTCTTATTTTCTAAAATTAGAAAAATATACTTTATTAACCATTGGAAAACATTTCCATATTTACTCTCATTTCTTATTTTCTATACTAAAAACATTTATGATTTCTTAATTGGAAAACATTCCCAAAACTCCTTCATTGGATATATTCGAATATATTCGAATCTAAATGTATGATTCTATCCCAAATAACCTATATTCGATAACTCTCTTTCGAATAACTATATTCGATAACTCTTTCTTTCAAATAAACTATATTTGATACTCTTTCCGAATAAACTATATTCGATAACTCTCCTTCGAATAACTATATTCGATTCACTCTATTTGAATAACTAATATTCGACTAACTCGATTCGATTAACTCTAATTCGATTCACTCTATTCGAATAACTAATATTCGATTTAACTCTATTCGATTTACTCTAATTCGATTAACTCTAATCGATTCAACTCTATTCCGATTAACTCTAATCGATTAACTCTATCTCATTCAAATTCCCATTTAAATTTCTATTTCAAAATCCCAATTTCTTTTTATAAATGTTTTAATTTATAAAATAACTATTTTAATCCATTATTCTCATCGAATGTGAATAATATTTCTTATCTATATACCAATTTAGTTTGATTTCATATTTAAAAATAATATTCCATTCCCAAATTCTATTTACACTTTTATTTGTAGAATTATTCATACGAAACATCCTTTTTATTTCTAAAACTTAAATCTCATTTACAATTCCCTTTATAAATGTTGTATTCAAATTCTATTAAAAATATTGGTGTTAAAACCGATTTCTACGTCTCTATATAAATTCAGACTTTTATTTTTATTTATCCAATGGTAAATATCTTTCTTAATTTACAAACATCGTTTATAAATTATTCTTCTCAATTTTATCTGTTAAAACAGATTTCTACTTAATTCTACTTTAAATAAATCTTTTCCCTTTATCTGTTAGAAACAGATTTCCATTTTTATTTACTTTCCACTTATTTTGTTTTATAAAATTATATTCATTTTACAAATACTTCCTTTTATAAATCCTATTTATTTCATATAAATATTTCCTTTTATAATTATCCTATTCATTTTATAAAGATTTCATTTTCTATTTGTTTTACAATTATTTCTATTTCTATTTGTTTTACAAATATTTCATTTTCTATTTGTTTTACAAATATTTCATTTATACAATTCTATTTATTTTATATAAATATTCCATTTATATAATTCTATTTATTTTCTAAATAAATATTCCCTTTTATAAAATCCATTGATTTTATAAAATCCTTAAATTTAATATCCACATTGAAATTCCTTTTTTTATAAAATCATTTGATTTTATATAAATATTTTTCATTTTCAATATACATTTTGAAAATTCCATTTCTACATTCCAGTATTCCTTATGGTATTTAACATACCATATAACAATGATCAATATCATCCAAACACACATAATCAACAACAGATTATATATCACATCATATATCACAATATATGAAAACTGTAAAATAAATGTTGACGAATCCAGTTGGATCCCTCCGTCCTATTTCCCTGCATCCACAGATGTTACACAGTATAATTCATATCAATTCCAATTCAATATAACATATTCTGATGAACAGAATAAATGTTTGTTTAATGATATGTGTGTATATCGTTAACTGTAATTTCAACCAATCAAACAACAACTCAACCAAACAATCATCACATAGAAATTAATCATCATTTATCAGTACTAGATTATATTTATAAAAATATAATCTAAAAAGAGTTAGTAAGTTTTACTCACCTTGGTTGATTATCGTTAAATAACGATAATTGTCAGTTGATTCACACAGACAATTTATTTCGTTATAAATTGTAACGAGCTTCAATTCACTCCAAGTCAGTTCCATTTTATAGCCGTTGTCCATACAATCCTAACGGATCCAATCGCGTTCAATTCTAATCACGTATGCGAGAGATATAAGTTTTACAAATTCATATACACTATTTAAATTAAATAAAAATAAAATTTGTTTTTGAATGGGCCTTAACCTTTTATTTCCGCAGCCCATTACCCTTAAACCCAAACCCGGCTGATTTTTTTTCTTCCCCAATAGCTTAAAACCCGTCGCTCCTTTACATTCCAACTCCAGTAAATTCGAACCTCCTTGATACCCAAATAGCACCTCCATTTCTTCACTAAATTCCAAGCAAATTCCACCACTGATTATCTCTTCGAATCATCATCCTCCTCATACCCAAAACTTCCAACTCGCACCACTCATCAACAATGCGTCGAACCGCTTTTTACAGTGTTGTACTGTATCGCGCGTCCCCCATTTCAATTGTATTTCACCAAACCATGCCTGCCAACTCCAAAATCATCTACGAATCCGAATACACTCTCAAAAATCCACATCGATGCACCCTCCCTTCGAATTAATCAATCCTAAATTTCGCTGTACAAAACCCAACGCATAGAACATATGTCGAACCCCTTCAAATGGGTATAGACTTGAAGATAATCTTACTTGGATTTCAAATATATAATTTTCATGATTTATGGTATTTGATTTTGATTTATAGACATTCTTGAAAGATCATTCCTCACGTTTTGGTTGAGAGCTAATGACGGCAGATAGTTTTTGACTAAGGAATGAAATTAGGGTTAATGTAAAGATGGGTGAGGTATTTACAGGACAGTTTTATATTTTAATATTTGATTATTATGTTAATTTTTAATCAACCGCTGTTGGTATTTGTCCTTTAAAATTTCTATGATCACATATAACATCCAAAAAACATGAAAATGGACATACACCTAGAGTTTGACATTACGGACCCAACGAAACTGGTTTCGTCGAATTCCGACTTCGTTTGCTTACACAGCGTATTTTTAAAGTCAAATTATTGACTATTTTTCAGATTAAAATTCCGCACAGCCACATACTGACTACAAAAATCACGGAAATTGAAAACTAGCAATAATTTAATATCCCGGATCCAACAAAATTAGTTTCATTGAAAACGGAGGTCGTTTGCAAAACTGGCTATTTTTAAAGCTCTAAATAAACCCATTTAAATATTTATATATTTAAAAATAATTAAATTAAATATAAATAAATTTATATTATCGTACATATTCACAATAGAAGTTCATACAGCTCCAATTGGATTTATAACTCGATATTCAAATCCAAATTGAATTGATATTCAATTTATATTGAAAAACCCCTTTTTTTATATAAATAAATCGTTAAAAATTATAAAGGAATTCCGTAGCGACTTTTCTAAAATTTATTTGGACATAAATCAATATCTACATGACGAAATCCTAATTTTTCTCTTCCATTAGAAAAATATACATCCCCAGCTCCAAGCATTTCTTGTTTCACAGAAATCCGATTTAAAATGGAATCTGTATATTCGTTTAAAGTTCGAATCGCCAAATTACGAACTGCCACGCCATTTCGAGCTCGATTATAATTATAATATAATTTATACGTTCGACTTGTCGTTTATATAATTCAACTCTAAACTGAATTATATATTATAAATGATCAAATTCACACAATATTTTGAATTCCACTATTTCCGACTATTTCGGAAATTAAATATATTATTCTATTATTTATATTAATTAAATATTCAATATTATTTAATTTTGGTCATTTTAAATCACCAAACCATCATTTAAATAATTAAATAAATTATTTATTATATCGTAAAAATACGGGACGTTACATTCTTCCCCCCTTAAAATAATTTCGTTCTCGAAATTGCAAAGGTACTGAACAACCCTATTAACTGGTTTAAAATTATTCGTTTACTTCTTTAATTTCAGTTTCAACTGAACCAGTTTATTTCCATTAAATTATTAATTCATTTCTATAAACGAAAATTTTCAAAAATTTTGAAAATTTTCTAACACCTGAATTTTTTGAAAAATTTCGCCAGCACCTCCTTTGTATGGGTCAATCAGTACAACTACAACTTGCCTCTCTAGGCCTTCTCCAACCCAAAATAAAATCAAACAGCCAAGCGGCTTGCCAATTCGGCTCGTCAAAAATCTCATATCATAAGAAATGTAAACTTGTACCTTTTTGTCGGTCATATCATTATATCCTTCCCATCTATTACCAATTCTGCATATACCAATACCCTTTTAACTTGATCTCCATTCAATTCATTCGCAGACCCAAATCATCTGCTTATATTCAAGCCTGATTTCATTTCAAACCCAAAATTCCATTCTTGATTCCCAACTCCTAACTCACCAATCCAATACCATTTCAGATTCCTATCACATAATTCAAAATCTGATTCTACTTGATACCATTCTATTTCAATATGATTTTCACTTAACTGGCTTTTAATTCAATCTCAATATGCTTTCACAAATTCAATTCAAATTTGGTTTCAATCCAAATAATCTTTCCCTGGGAATTTTAACAGTTTACCATATCGAAAAACAAACTTTCCTTTTCAGGATTCAAAACAACTTGCTTTTCTCAAATCAATTCAAAAACAAAAAAATTGGTCGTAATCCATCACTTACAACTCGAAAATGAACACCGATGATGTCATGATCATCATCGGAATCTATTTCCAGCTATCGAAGTGAGTTCAATACTATATCACTTTCAAAACCATTTCTAAACACTTTCATTTTGAAACCCATTTCAAAATATCCTTTTCAATGCTTGTAACAAATTTAAAATCTCCCAGGATTTTAAAATTCACATATATTTAACCCAGATTCATTTACAAACACTTTTATAACCTTGTAGTGTTTAAATTCTAATTCTGATTTAAATTTAGATTTAATTCATCTGATTTCACGTATTTCACTTATGTGAATTCTGATTGGCTATTTACATAACCATTTCACATTTTATAATCTTATTCGATTAATATAACAACCAACACATCCAATATACTATAATATATCAAATATCTATACTTTGTTTATATCAAATATAATTTGGATAACATTATTTCATTTACCCTCTTTTCAAATCATACTGTGTTGGTCCATCGTATTCAACTGTTTGTAAACCCCTATCGATACAATGGATCAAACTGATCGACCAGAACTCATAAACAAATCAACCAATAAATCTCCATAATATAAAACAATTTTTTGATATCAAATAACAAATACACGCTCATATATATACACTCAAACTCGATCTAGGGTATTACTAACCCAATCTCTGCTGAGTCACGCCACAAAGCCAAGGTAATTACTTAACTTTCAGCTCTGATACCACTGTAACGACCCGAGGGTTTTCGACTTCGAAAATCGACACAAATGCCAATGTCGACTATTCAGACATCGGAAATACTAGATAGTTAATAGAAAGAAGTTAGAGGGTGAGAATAGATAAGATAGAAAATTAGAATAGAAGAAGAAGAACATACAACACATCAGAGTAATACGAATCTCACAGCGGAACGAATAAAATATAGTATACAAAATAACCTTGAAACACAAATTTGTATTTGTATATTAGAGTATGACACTTACATCACAGCGGAAATAAAAAATAGCTATAAAGTGTTGTTGAAGCCTCCTGCTCTAAGCTCCATCTAGTGTATCCGTAAATCCCGACTACTTGACTGCCCGTACAAATTTGGGCACCCAAGAGTTTAGGGAAAACAAAATAAAATAAAACTCTGGGTCAGTCATGGGACTGGTGTGAGTAAACTCCAACCACTTGGTTTAACTTTTAAAATCTTTTTTAAAAGAAATGATAATCATAAGACCGATCCACACATAAACACGGATGGATTTTACCTTATGATAACCCAAAGCATTCTCAAAATCAATACTTTTTTGATATTATAATAATGTCTAATCACAAATAATTAACAATCTAGCAGAACACTTACATCTCACGCTCCACATATATAGTATACAATCAAAACCGCCGGCGCTTATTGGAGATTGGATTGTGACTATGACAAGGTATGGAATCACCTGCCAATAGTGTATCTCTGGAGAGGAATACACTGGGTTCAACAAGAACGTCTTGCAACCCGGCCCATGCATGATGGACCACTCATTTCTCTTGAGTGTATCGAATATATTGTCACCTACGGTTGCTAGCAACATAACCATTCCCGAGAGATACAAAAGCGAAAAGAAGTAACAAATATCAATATTCTCTAGATTGTGACAATACACCCTAATGGGGGCGACCTACTTAGCCATGCTGCCTGCCCGATTTTTGTCATTTCCCGGTTGATGAGGCTTGAGGTCATAACATATCTTTTGACAGATCACACCTCCATTTACTAAGAATGCCACATCGTCATACCCGCCAAATCATAAATTGATTTCCACAAAAATACCAAGGGTATAAAGCTAGGAGAAACGAATTCCTCCGCTACCAAACGTGGATACGTTTGAAGCGATCAACTTCCGTGATCCATTAAATATACTCTGTCATACATTCATCCATACACGTTGTCCTGGATCTGGACAAACCGAAGGCACTATTCTGTAAATTCATCTTGGGCAATTTCTACCTAGGATCGCCAGAACAACCCTTGCAAAAACTCCGTCTTCAATTTATCTTCATCCGAATAGATACGCAACGCTAATGCCCATACAAAGTGGTTTTCAAATAATAAATCTGATACCTGTCTCTCCGTATTGACAACTGAAAAATGGTCAAAAAAACTTTGATAGTTGGTGATTTAACTATCAAAGGAAAATATGTGTACACACAACGGTCGTATCTCCAAATGGAAATCTTACCAAGCAAATCATCAATCAACACTGATCCCCTTTAATTTAATTTGCCATTCAATTATTCATTTCCCTATTCCCGTTTCCATATATTCCTAAATTCTTATTTTCTAAAATTAGAAAATATACTTTATTAACCATTGAAAAACATTTCCATATTTACTCTTATTTCTTATTTTCTATAGTAAAAACATTTCTGATTTCTTAATTGGAAAACATTCCCAAAACTCCTTCATTGGATCCAGACAAATGTTTAAATAAAACATCGCTATGCCAACTCGAACTATTTCACTCATTTACTAAATTCACTTAACTAACCTTCACTATCGAACCTTAACCATTCCTTAGCTAAAAATGAAGTCAATCAAGTTGGGGTATAACTACCTCTCAGACCTTAACTGAACAACATTTCTAACTTCGAAATAGACAAAGTTCACACTTTAAATCTTCAACAAAATTTCTTGTGTAACTCTCGGATTCCATTTACAAATCCACTTCTTTTACAGAATTCATTTGATTATAACAATAGTGTCATAATCCCGTACTTCCGATATATATATAATAACTTAAATATAACTTTTATTTATTAAATTTGGATAAATAATTTAACAACTAATTTATTACATAAATTAATCTTGATTTAAAAATAGGAAAGTAAAAAATACTTTCCTACATTCGATATAGTCGAATTTAAATGTATAATTCTATCTCGAATAATCTATATTCGATAACTCTCTTTCGAATAACTATATTCGATAACTCTTTCTTTCAAATAAACTATATTCGATACTCTTTCCGAATAAACTATATTTGATAACTCTCCTTCGAATAACTATATTTGATTCACTCTATTCGAATAACTAATATTCGACTAGCTCTATTCGATTAACTCTAATTCGATTCACTCTATTCGAATAACTAATATTCAATTTAACTCTATTCGATTTACGCTAATTCGATTAACTTTAATCGATTCAACTCTATTTCGATTAACTCTAATCGATAAACTCTATCTCATTCAAATTCCCATTTGAATTTCTATTTCAAAACCCCAATTTTTCTTTATAAATGTTTTAATTTATAAAATAACCATTTTAATCCATTATTCTCATCGAATGTGAATAATATTTCTTATCTATATACCGATTTAGTTTGATCTCATATTAAAAATAATATTCCATTTCAAAATTCTATTTATACTTTTTTTTGTAGAATTATTCATACAAAATCTCCTTTTTATTTCTAGCACTTAAATCTCATTTACAATTCCCTTTATAAATGCTGTATTCAAATTCAATTGAAATTATCGGTGTTAAAACTGATTTCTACGTCTCTATATAAATTCAGACTTTTATTTTTATTTATCCAATGATAAATATCTTTCTTAATTTACAAACATCGTTTATAAATTATTCTTCCCAATTTTATCTGTTAAAACAGATTTCTACTTAATTCTACTTTAAATAAATCTTTTCCCTTTATCTGTTAGAAACAGATTTCCATTTTTATTTACTTTCCACTTATTTTGTTTTATAAAATTTTATTCATTTTACAAATACTTCCTTTTATAAATCCTATTTATTTCATATAAATATTTCCTTTTATAATTAACCTATTCATTTTACAAAGATTTCCTTTTCTATTTGTTTTACAATTATTTCTATTTCTATTTGTTTTACAAATATTTCATTTTCTATTTGTTTTACAAATATTTCATTTATACAATTCTATTTATTTTATATAAATATTCCATTTATATAATTCTATTTATTTTCTAAATAAATATTCCCTTTTATAAAATCCATTGATTTTATAAAATCCTTAAATTTAATATCCACTTTGGAATTCCTTCTTTTTTTATGAAATCATTTGATTTTATATAAATATATTTCATTTTCAATATACATTTTGAAAATTCCGTTTCTACATTCCAGTATTCCTTATGGTATTTAACATAACATATAACAATGATCAATGTCATCCAAGCACACATAATCAACAATAGATTATATATCACAATATATGAGAACAGTAAAATAAATGTTGAGGAATCCAGTCGGATCCCTCCGACCTGTTTCGCTGCATCCATAGATGTTACACAGTATAATTCATATCAATTCCAATTCAATATAACATATTCTGATGAACAGAATAAATGTTTGTTTAACGATATGTGTGTATATCGTTAACTATAATTTCAACCAATCAAACAGCAATTCAACCAAATAATCATCACACAGAAATTAATCATCATTTATCAGTACTAGATTATATTTATAAAAATATAATTTAAAAAGAGTTAGTGAGTTTTACTTACCTTGGTTGATTATTGTTAAATAACGATAATTGTCAGTTGATTCAGACAGACAATTTATTTCGCTATAAATTGTAACGAGCTCCAATTCACTCCCAGTCATTTCCATTTTATAGTCGTTGTCCATACGATCCTAACGGATCCAATTGCGTTTAATTCTAATCACGTATGTGAGAGATATAATTTTTACAAGTTCATATACACTATTTAAATTAAATAAAAATAAAATTTGTTTATGAATGGGCCTTAACCTTTTATTTCCGCAGCCCATTACCCTTAAACCCAAACCCGCCTGATTCCCTTTCTTCCCCAATAGCTTAAAACCCGCCGCTCCTTTACATTCCAACTCCAATAAATTCGAAGTTCCTTGATACCCAAATAGCACCTCCATTTCTTCACTAAATTCCAAGCAAATTCCACCACAGATTATCTCTTCGAATCATCATCCTCCTCATACCCAAAACATCCAACTCGCACACTCATCAACAATGCGTCGAACAGCTTTTTACAGTGTTGTACTGTATCGCGCGTACCCCATTTCAATTGTATTTCACCAAACCATTCCTGCCAACTCCAAAATCATCTACGAATCCGAATACACTCTCGAAAACCCACATCGATGCACCCACCCTTCGAATTACTCAACCCTAAATTTTGTTGTACAAAACCCAATGCATAGAACATATGTCGAACCCCTTCAAATGGGTATACACTTGAAGATAATCTCATCAGGATTTCAAATATATAATTTTCATGATTTATGGTATTTGATTTTGATTTATAGAAATTCTTGAAAGATCATTCCTCACGTTTTGGTTGAGAGCTAACGGCGGATAGTTTTTGACTAAGGAATGAAATTAGGGTTAAAGTAAAGATTGGTGGGGTATTTATAGGATAGTTTCATATTTTAATATTTGATTATTATATTTATTTTTAATCAACTGTTGTTGGTATTTGTCCTTTAAAATTCCTATGATCACATATAACATCCAAAAATCACGAAAATGGACATACAACTAGAGTTTGACATTACGGACCCAACGAAACTGTTTTTGTCGAATTCCAACTTCGTTTGCTCACACAGCATATTTTTAAAGTCAAATTATTGACTACTTTTCAGATTAAAATTCTGCACAGCCACATACTGACCCCAAAAATCACGAAAATTGAAACCTAGCAATAATTTAATATCCTGAATCCAACAAAATAAGTTTCGTCGAAAACCGAGGTCGTTTACAAAACTGGCTACTTTTAAAGCTCTAAATAAACCCATTTAAATATTAATATATTTAAAAATAATTAAATTAAATATAAATAAATTTATATTATCATATATATTCACAATAGAATATTATACAGCTCCAATTGGATTTATAACTCGATATTCAAATCCAAATTGAATCGATATTCAATTTATATTGAAAAATCCCTTTTTTATATAAACAAATCGTTACAAATTATAAAGGAATTCCATAGCGACTTTTCTAAAATTTGATTTGGACATAAATCAAAATTTACACGACGAAATCCTGATTTTTCTCTTCCATTAGAAAAATATACTTCCCCAGCTCCGAACGTTTCTTGTTTCACAGAAATCCGATTTAAAATGGATTCTGTATATTCGTTTAAAGTTCGAATCACCAAATTACGAACTGCTGCGCCGTTTCGAGCTCGATTATAATTATAATATAATTTATACGTTCGACTTGTCATTTATATAATATATTCGTTAATATAATTCAACTCTAAACTGAATTATATATTATAAATGATCAAATTCACACAATATTGTGAATTCCACTATTTTCGACTATTTTGGAAATTAAATATATTATTTTATGATTTATATTAATTAAATATTCAATATTATTTAATTTTGGTCATTTTAAATTACCAAACCATCATTTAAATAATTAAATAAATTATTTATTATACCACAAAAATACGGGATGTTACATGAGGCAAGAGATAGTTTAGTGAATAAGGTGGTTGTTTTTCTAGTCGATACATCACGTTGCATTGGTATTGATGCTCTTGAGGATGGAGAAATAGCACGAATCAATGCCTTGCATACCAAAGCTTTCACTAGTGATCCCCTTGAAGTTGGTCTACTAAAGGATAAAGGGAAATAAGTCATAAGTGATATGTGTAGGAGTCCAAATGTGGGAGGCGAAAATCAAAATTGTGAAATTGTACATGTCTTCAATGTGTCATATAATATGCTTGATACTTCGGCTTCTGGAAGCATCAGTAAAAACCTTAAATATGTCGATACCTTTGGAGCTTCATGCAGTAGTGAACCTCTTGACAAGTTCCTTTAGCATAATTTTAACTTAGATGTCATCTAAGTGGGTCAGGTTAAAGATCTTTTCCCTCCTGACCAGAATGTTGTAACGGCTTCAAAGTGCGATGACTTTCTTGAAATTTTAAAAATCATAGAATGCATCAGTGTCGAGCTTGCTAGTGGAAAGGTCAATGAAGATGCAAACAAGGGCAAGCGTAAAATTCTGGAGAAAATGCCTAGAGATTTCAACACATTTAGAGTCAAAATGACTGCTAACATGAAAGGTAAGGAAAATGATACTACTCCTGTGCCTTCTATACTTTCTTTACCAAAGAAAAGTACATATATTCCTTTCAAACCTAGGTTATTAAACTCTCAAATCCCTAAATAGCTTATATAGATCCCAGTAAGGACGATATCATGTGCGTTGGGTCTAATGAGTTAGAGAACAAGGTTATAGTGGCCTCTTCCTACGCTCATATCGTTCCATAATCTGCGTACAAAGCACCATCTCTGATCATAGTTGTTTCTAACCCTCATACTACCCCGCCTACTGGTGATAGCGCTGCTACGACACTTGTTACTCGCAATAGGAAAAAAGAGCTGTTGAGATCTCAACATGACAAAGGTTAGATGCCATGTTCTGTTTGGGTGCTATGTTGGTAGTACTAAGTAACTATAAATGTGATCAAAAATGTTATTTTCCTACTTTTTTTTTTGTGGACATGTAATGTACTTGTAGTATTTTGCTTTGTTTCCCTTGTGTGGGAACTTTTCTAGTTGATATATGTGTTGTATATCACCTTTTCCTGTTGGTCTTATTATTTTAATATAATAAAAGTGTTACGGATCACTTAAAAAATCGGTCGGTTCAACCAAATATATATATATATATATATATGTGTGTGTGTGTGTGTGTGTGTGTGTTTATTCCATCATTGAGGAATATAGGGAATGGACTTGTACACCTTTATTATGTTAGGATGACATTTCAAACGAATTAGTTCTGGTTAATTTACGTTACGTTTATTTCAATATATTAATAGCGTAATTAAATGTAATATTAACGCGGATTATATTTCGCATTAATTACGTTCAAATTAGGTTATAGAAGTTGAATATCCCCGTAGGTATTTATATGTGTCTGAGTTAATGGATTTTAATTATAATTAATGACACTCAGACATGAGGTTAACCATTACTTGCAGTAGAAGCCTACTCGGAACCGGCTGGCATATCTAGCACCTACATGTAAGACTACTTAATATGAGAGGTCTAGGTGTCATGGGGCATTATAAGTAGTACACTAAGATGCGAGGTTAAGCCCAATTTTTAGCAGAAGCCTTCCCGGAACCGCCCTGCAAATCCAGCATCTACAAGCGGTCGATTTAATGTGAGAGCTCTAGTGTGTGTGTGTGTGTGCGTGTGTGTATTGTGCGTGAAGTAAGCCTTCCTTGATAAGGTATTAAGTGGCTGACCTACCTTATTTGAGTATTAAGTAGTTAGGACTAGGTCCATTCCTAAGGTTCACTCCTTGGTTTCGGACCAAAGTTATGGAACTCGCCCTTAAAAGGTCTTAAGTTGTCAATGGGTTAGCCTTTCTCTTATTAGGTACTAAATGGTCCTAATAGACGATAGTGTATGAGTAAATTTGTTCTACAAGTAATGTCCGCTTCTTATCTAGGGGCTTAGTGAGGGCTGACCTAGGGACGGATTATATGACCGGCCTAAAGGAATCACCGTCAAAGGGTAGT
Source organism: Allium sativum (assembly GCA_030737875.1). Classification (NCBI taxonomy): domain Eukaryota; kingdom Viridiplantae; phylum Streptophyta; class Magnoliopsida; order Asparagales; family Amaryllidaceae; genus Allium; species Allium sativum. The sequence goes on from CM060921.1 coordinate 286,879,314, forward strand.
ATTAAGTGGCTAGGATTTCACCCATAGGTACAGCTAGATAGTAACAAGATAGTCCACAAGGAGAGTCTTAAATGAAATTGTGTTCTTACCTAAACCTGGTATTAAGTGGATGTTACTATCTCTCAACCTAGAAGGAGAGTATATATATTTAATAACGTTGATGTTAGGGACGAGGTCTTAAGTGGCTTGGGGTCCGACATAGGGTATTAAATGATAATATAAGTCTTCCCTTAATAAATTAAGTAATGGCCTTAAGTGACCAGATAAAGCAAGCCTCGTGGGGTATTAAGTGATTGTAAGGATGTCTGCCATTATATCAACATGTAAGCCTTAAGTGACTGTAAGAACATCTGCCTCACCTGATTGGTTGTGTGTATGTTTGTTTGCATAAACATAACATGAAAAATTTACATTGCCAAAGTAGGAAATAGTCGTTCCTGAACTTACATGATTTTCATTCACCAGAATTTTATGTTTTGACCTCCCTCCTCTTAACATAAATAGGTTAGATTGTGAGGATGCTTGGGATCGATGATGATTAGTGATGCCTTGGAGATGGAGCCCTATAAGGCTATAACGAAGGCTTTAGTTATTTTATGGCAATATTAGTATTATTATCATGTTGTATTTGGATAATTATTGATGTAACATTATCTATTATTATTCAGACTTGTTGTTCTGACATTTATGACAGTTTTATTTATGGTACATCTATTTCGATATATTATATTTTATCCCTTCTATTGTGTGAGATTCTGATTTCGTTTAGACTGCTCTATGATATCTATTTTTAGTATTTCCTTATAGGAACCAACGACCCATTTAGAATGGTTCTAAGTTCCTATGGGCCTTTTCTGGGTCAGGATTTTAGGCTTATTCCAGATGGGTTGTTACAAGATAGCTCCAGTTCGGCTAGGAAGAAGTTAGAGATTTGTATAGAGAGGCTGAAGAAAGGAACCCCGGTTTGATGGTCGAACCGGATCTTGGTCCGACCATGTACCCTAGTTCGTACTGACATAGTCGATCCGGAACCGGGTCGACCAAATCCGGATCGACTAGGTCGATCCGTTACGGTGACCAAGTCCGGTTCGACTATGTCGAACCAGAATTAGGTCGATCCGAGGAGAGGGCAATGGAATGAAGGGGTCGGGTGATGGAGCATGTGCGGTGCTTCTTCGTAATGACGATTGTATTATTCTGAAGATGAACTCTAATACGACTAGCTAAGTTCGAGATGCGAAGAAAGTCCGAGTGGGAAGTTACCACGAAGGATCCAGATGGAAACCATCAGGGTAACTTCCAAGTTGGGCTTCGCTATGGAAACGTGTTCAAAGGAGTTATTGGTAATTAGAACATTAATGCATCTTTAAGGGAACGGGCATGTAAACAAATCAGAGCCAGGGTAGTGTGGACTAATTAGCCCAAATTCCAGAACTAAGGCAGTGTAGACTGATTGACCTGAAACCCAGAACCAGGGCAGTGTTGATTGGGTAGAATTATCAGTTATAGACCATGGCAGTTGGTCATGGCGATAGTTGAGAAGATACCAGGGCAGTTGGTCCCGACACGACCCCAAGTGATAGGATGACTAAAGTAATGAGTATCATATACTCGACGTGTTGGGTGAGTGATCGTAAGGATGGATGCTATGTTTGGATGTTTGGATGTTTGATGTCATTATGTCACGCACGCCTTCATTAACACTCAATATTTGGTTACCATAGAGTAGAGTAAATGATCATATATGCTAACTCTTTGGATGCAAGGACAAGTGAGGTATGATTCTTCATACCTATGTTACTACTCTACTTAGTCATTAAGATTACTATCGCTCACAGTAAACTTTGCCTAACTTAGAGTTTTATGTATTGCTTCTTATTACTCTAGGTGCTCTTAAATAAGCAGATTAGAGACAAGTTGGTGTGCTCAAGTAGTTGTCAGGAGATGAGAAGGAGGCTTCCAGGTGTTATATATATATATATATATATATATATATATATATATAACTTTTTCCTCCCCCAAAAATGGCGACCTCCAACCAACAAAATCCGTCTTTTCGGCCTCTTCACTACCATGTTACCTCATTCTCTCACGTCACCACAACTAATCCACTACCTTCTGACTTTCTCCCTCCTTCACCAAACCTCCCTCTACACACCCCACCGGATCCGCTGCCTACTTTTGGACCACCTCCAATCCTTTCGAAGCAGAAGTGGTCCACTCTATTTGAGGCCAAACCCAAGAAGGATCGTTCACGCCACCTACTATCGCTCTGAAATTTAGTGGGAAAACTCTCGTTCCTACGGACGACATCATGGTGCCAGTTAAGGAAGAATGGCAACATTATTTAATCGGTGATTTTCTTGATCATCCATTATCATACATAGCGGTGGTAACACACTTGGAAAGGATATGGAAGCCGATTGGCACAACAAAGATCTAAACTTCAGGTAAACTTTTTCTCTTCTTACTTTTGAGTATAGAGGACCTTGAAAAAATCATTTATGCTGACCCCTTGATCATTAAGAGCAAGTTGTTTATTATTCAGCCATGACAAAACGATTTTGGTAACAACACGATAAAATGGGTTCCTTTTTGGATAAATCTTACAAATATCCCGATGTTTGCGTGGACTAAGATTGGTGTTTGTTGGTTAGCTTCTAGGTTAGGAAAATTCCTTTGTATGGATATGTGGACAGAAAGAATGGATAAGCTAGGTTACGCTAAGGTTAGGATTGAGGTTAGCCCTAATTTGCCTCTACCAACTGAGTTCCTCATCTAATTACTGGACAATTCTATTCAGTTAGTATATGTGACATATCTCTAAAAGCCAGAAATTTGTGATATATGTAGAGTTTTTGGGCATTTAAGTGTTAACTAAACACGTAATGTTTCACTGCCTTTGGCAGCTGATGTAGTTGGTTCGAAGATTAGAGATGATAAGGCTAAGGATAGTGCAAAATCTGGTAAGACTTGTTAGTGAGGACAAGAACTCAAAGCAGTATGTTGCGTTCAATAAACAGCCGGACACGAGATATTTTTGGAGGAAAGTAAGTTATAATAAGAAGAGAATGGTTAACAGACTTCCTAAAACTGGTATGTTCTCTGAGCCTGTCAAGATCTTAGACCTTGTTGGCCTTGGCATCATGAAGTTAAATACTAATAAATACTCGATGCTTGCTGAAGGTAATGGTGATGAAGATAAATTAGTGGAGGGTCCTAAGTTTATTGTTATTAAAGAAATTAGTTTGGAGGATAGTGGGTTGGAAGTTAGAAATGTTGATGGACTAGAGGATGGTGAAATAGCCAAAATTGATGCTCTTCTTACTCGGGCTTTCTCTATCAGTCTGGAGGGGAACAACAATGATAACAATGGAAAGGAAGTGATGGTTGAACCCAGATGCAGCCTTGTGTGCACTGCGGGTAATGGAATTAGTACGAATGTTGAATCAGATAAAATTACAGAATGTATTGATGCCAATTTGGCTTTGCACCTGGAGAAAGCAACGTTAGGTCTCCTTAACCAAATGTCGATTCTAATGCCAGTAAATCTCCTACTACAAAGGCTTTTAGCTTAAAGCCTGGTTTTTTTAACGCTTAGTTGCCAGTAAACAAAGGCAGTTTGAACACTACTCTTTCTTCAAACAGTCCAAAGGAAAAGATTCTGCTGCAAAGCCCTGTTTAGTTACCACACTAGTATCTTCTAGCATGAAAAAATAGCTGAAAAACAGTCATAGCCATATACACATTTGGTGCCTCTTGCATCTTATAAAGCACTGCAACTGATGTCGGCAAGCAGTTCTGATATTGTTGTCAACTTTCCCATGTCAGCAAACAGAACAGGTTACGTCACCAAGAGTAAGAAGAACGTTATGTTCACTGCCAATTTATTTGACAATGATCACGGTGCTCGCAGCCTTGGTGCAGCATGGTATTTCAATGTGTAATGGTAAAATGGAACTATTTTATGTAATATGTGCCTTGTATGGCTTGTAATATTTAAGTTTTGGTGTTATTTCCCTACCTGGAAGTTGTTGTTGAGTGTGTGTTGATTTGTAGTAGATATACGCATCGTATATCTCCTGTATTTTTGTTTTTTGTATTATTTTAATATAATAAAAAGTGTTACAGGGCACTATAAAAATTGGTCTGCTCTGCCATATACATATACATATATATATATATATATATATATATACACATACATACATACATATATATATATATATATATATATATATATATATATATATAAAGAGAGAGAGAGAAGAGCGTTCCGGGGCACCCCTATTTTGCAGCATCCCTTTAACATCCCTACTTTACCGTGAGTCACACTAATCCAAATCCAAATTTTTTTTGTAGATGTTCAATCCACATATATATTATCATCATTCCAAAATTTGAGCTCACTCCGACTTTTGTAGAATAATATATTTGATCTTTAAATTTAACGGCTTGAATAAATGTCTAAATGGTGAATAATTGAGCTAGTTATGAATGTTGGAACGAGCTCAAATTTTGGGTAGATTATAATATATATGTGGATTGAACATCTACAAAATCTTGTTAGATTTGGATTAGTGTAGCTCACGGTAGGGTAGGGGTGCTACAAAACAGAGATACGCGGGAACGCTCCACACACACACACACACACACACACACACACACACACACACACACACACAAATCTTATCCCCGTTTGTTTCTGTTGATTACTACTTTGGGCATAATATTGTAGTTTGTGTAGATACGGTATTATGGTGATGTATCTGTATTTGGCTATTTTATACTATGTTGTGATATGGGTCTATTGCTTTGATGTTTATGATTCATTTCAGATTATACTGTCTCGTCTGTTTTATATCAGTCTTATGTTAATATATATTTTGTTTCATGAGCTATGAGATATACAACAGTTTTTGGGTTATTCTTCTTATTCCAACCTTGATGATCGCCTTGCATAGGTCGAACACAACCACAGCGCATTTCATTTCTTGGGTGTTGGTAATATAGGACAATCATCACAAGTTCAATGTACCAAACACCACAAATGAACCATCTTATGTAGATAACTCGCTTAAGGTAGAACAACGAATCATGCCCTATCTTTAGATTATCTTTACGGAATGTACCGTTAGCGATGAAGAATCGATAATGGAGCCACTTTGCAGAGCGACACAAAAAACATTTCTTTCCAAGATCATCGGAAGTGTAAATCCGAGAATGGTTATGCGATGGGATCATCAATTACATCCGACTTTGAATAAATCGATGCACTGAAATTTGAATGGTGATAGAGACTTAGCCAAGTTCACGAAAGGAGAGATTAAAGCCAAAAAATAGAGTTGGACTCCGAAGCAACGCGACTACGGAGAAACTTGGCTTCATCCACAACCAAACACAACGAGAAATTCAACCGTTGTGAGTTTGTATACCAACCTAAATGCACGACAAATTCTCCAAAGTGCAAAGTGCAAAGCAAACAAGTAGTAAAGAGTTGGCTCTATAACTTAAATAAGAAAATAATTGTTCTTAAAGTTTCCTTAAGTGCACAACTCGGTACCAAGCCATGCCTATAATTCAAAAGCAAATCATCTCTTTTGATCCGACTCGACACCAACTTAGCGTGTAGTTTACTCAAGATTTTTAAGCATCCCGAAGACTATGCATTAAAAATTGCATTGGTAGTACATGAGTTGGTATCCAATCATCTCCATGACTCGGTACCAAGTCACATGAGCCCATTAGTGGTCAACATCTCCACTTGCACAATGATCTCCTGTACTTCTAAGCCCATTCAGTAAGTTTCATGGTAGTCCAAACATTTTAGCTCCAGTATATGATGACTCGAATGATTCAAACTGTAGTTCATAAATAATTACATATTCAAAATGGTCTATCAATCTGAGGATAATTCAAAATAAATAAACTCTCTACTTACATGTATGAATTCAAAAACAAACTTTTCATAGCTTGCTACAACTTAAAAGCAAAATCTCATGGACTGTAAAGGGCTCCAGTATTATTGTGAAAAGGAAATCAAATAATAACTGTTGCTTCTTTGGTCTTGTTCACAAAATAACAAGAAAAATATGGAAGAAAAAAACATAGCATAGTCAATGCAAGCAAACCCAGATGTAAGTATGTAACACTGAATTTATTTACAACCACAACATGTTTACAAGAGCTATAAATATATCAAATACCATGAATAGACACCAAATTTTTAAGTTCAGGAAGTTGTTCAGCTTGCAACAAATATATATCCAGATTATAATAACCATGCTAATAAACAAGCTAGGATTTTGGGTTCAGACGAAGATGGTATATATAATTAACAGAAAGAACATCATTTGGAGCTCTTTTCTTCTATCCCCATAACTAAGATTTCGATGTACTCCACATAACTAGTGAGCCCAGTGTGGTTTGGCCATGGTCCTTACAAGAGCTTTAATACTTAGAGGGCTGTTCTTGCTCTGTTGAAAAAACAAAAATGAATCTTTGTTAAACTTGTCATAAAAATAATGAGTAAACACAATAACAACAAATACTCTATTAAACTTGTCCTAACATGTAACCAAATCATAGATCCCATCCATTGTTTTGAGTATTTCTATGAAACATTTTTACATTGACCTCTTCGCAGTAGATATATTCAAAATGTCATTAACTTTCTGAACTTTCTTTTCCCGAATTTTAACAAATTCAAAAGGAATAGAAATAATATGCACCCTAGTTATTTAATTTTTCGAATATCTGATAAAAATTTGAAACTAGTATGTAATTAGACTGAATTTTGAAAGGTAAAATGTAACAAGAGCAAAAGTTTGAGATTATTCTGATGTATAGCAGTAAAACGAACAATAACATGGATCTCGCCTATGAGTCAGCGGTATTTCTATGGGCTGTCAATGCATGGGTGTGTGATCAAATCTCATTGGCATCATTAACAATGCTAAAAGAAATGAATAATAACATGTATTTTCTAAGGTAAAATGTGACTAAGTTATACTCGTGATCGGGTCATGGGAAAAAAGAACACATACCACGCTGCAAGTACCGGCATAAACATTGCAGACGGGATACTCATGAGGACAGCAACTGTAATGATCATCGCAGCAAGTGGCGCCTTCTAGAGGGCAGCAACCCCAGCTGAAGCAGGAATTCCCCAACTCATACACACAGCAGCAAGTTGTGCTCTCAGGACACGTGTAGTAACTGTCGCAGACGGTAGGGGGAGTAACGGGAGAAGGAGGGGAAGGACCTGGGTTGGGAGGGTTCTGCCCTTTCTTTATAGGGTAGGATGGTTCAATCGCAATTCCACACTTTCCAGAAGGTGCAGCTATGTTGCGCGACATCTTGATGTATCCTTGCTCCCCCCAGCTTGTTCCCCATGAGTTGCGCACTATCCAGTAGTCTTGGCCATTCTCGGTTCCATAGCCTACAGCTACCACTCCATGGTCTAAGGAGGTGCCGCAACTTCCAGTGAATATACCCTGAATAAAAAGAGTAAATTTTAAAGTTTGGAAAACAGTGTCGATGTCCATCAGTAATAGTGCAAGAGACTTGATTATGCATCAAAATGTCTTGATATTTCATTGCTCGCTACACATACATAATAAAGAAGCTATAAAAAAATTATCTGAAAAAAAAAAAGGTAGCTGATATTACGTTTCATTCCAAAGAGGGATTTTCTTTCTTTTAAGTCATTTTTGTCTCTTGATTGTTGTTATACTATGAGATAATTCAATAGGCATAAAATAAAATTCAAACTGTGAATATTACCGATTCATACAGCTGGAATGCCCTTCCTGCAGCTTCAATTGCAACACTAACAGGCTGGCTTGCAACTGCCTTCTTCAAAGCGTTCTCATCATTCTCAGGAACATCTTCATATGAGTCGATCGACACAACCTTAGCATTTTTCTGTAATTTTTGGTCATAAATTTGCAAACCGGTGATGCAAGTTATCTACAACTTCATGGCCAAAAACCGACACTGGTGTCCAATATGATTAGGTCAAAACACCACAAAATGGTTTACTAAGCCATCAAGTGATTCGCATTTTATAGTCTAGCAATCTAAATTTATCACAGCTAGTTCAGTAACGCCATACTGTAAACTCAGTTCCACCTACCAAAAATGAAATCAAACATGCCGCATTGCAGCAATGTTATTGCAATGCGGCAAAACGGGTGAAAGCATCTGATTTTTTGCTATGACGGTTAAAGCTCAAATACCTAATTAGTTTGTACATCTTCCAACAATTCATATTCTATATTTTAATTATCTAATTTGTCACATATAGTTCAACAGATACATATTGTAAACTAAGTTGCATCTATCAAAAAGAAATCAAATATGCAACAATGTATTGAACAAATGCCTTGATTTTAAAAATAAAAAAATAAAATCCAATTGTTTAGCTATGAAAGTTTAGCTTTATGCAGCAGTTTAGAAACAACCTAGTCCAGGAAACTTCCAATGTTTTACCGATAATAATACTTTAATGCAAATAACTACATACGTTTTTCATGATTTGAAAGTAAACATGAAATTGAGATTTTTAAGTTCATACCCTATTAACATCACAACGGCCATCCCTTTCTTTGTAAGGATAGTCCTTGTCCGTATCAATACCACCATTGTTGATGATGAATTCAAAAGCATAATCCATAAGACCACCATTACACCCTTCATTGTAAGATGTATCACAGTCGACCAACTCTTGCTCGGACAAAGTAATCAACTCGCCCGTGACAATTTGGTTTATCCCTTCAACTGCTCCTATTGCTGAGAAAGCCCAGCAACTCCCTGATTTATATATATTTATGCAAAAGGATGATTAGAACATGTTTTCTTAACTGGATAATACATCAAATACAGTTTTATAAATCATAAGGGAAAATATTACTCCCTGATGGCAATGAATTGAGATCGTTGACTTAAAATGTGATTGATCCAAAATATAATTGTTTATCAAACAAATTGGTTATAGTTTGATATAGACAATTTGATTCGAGAATATGATTCAGATTTACAGGTGAATTATTTGCCAACATAACTCTTATTTTGCTAACCTACCACGGATAAGAATAGATAAGAACTAACGTTCTTTTTTAACCAAACAAAGAACACAAAATGTTCTTTGGCAAAGAACAAATAATCATTTGTCACGCTGTAAAATCACGAAAGCACCCTCGGTCGGACGTATTAATCAATTTTCGATATGGTTAACCCTTGATTTACTTTTGTAAAGATACAGCCTTAACATTCGTTCAAAGAGTGCACCAAAATATCTATATCATTGATAGTGTACTCCCAACGATTGGTAAGTAGTTGGCACTAAAGTCAAATAAGTACAGAAGCACAAGAAACTGCTAATTATTCAATGTTTAATTATCAAGCCCAAACAATCTCGCCCACACCTCATAATTCATAAAGTAGGTACGCAAAAGAAACGACGTACTACCTGATTCTTGGCACAACCTGAATTTGAGGGTGTTGCGAAGAGGATATTTTAAATAATTTTGGATATAGATATTTTTCCAAATAAATGTCTAGAACACATTGTTGTATCCTGGATAAGATTTTAATCAGAAGATATGAGCATCATACATAATTGCTTCTGTTTTGAATTGAAACTACGAAATTTTACTTTTTAAGTAATTTTGAAAAGTTGTTGCTAAATGTACTCTTGTTCAAAGTAAATGTCAATTTTGAAGATGGGCCTTCTTCCCATCTAAAAGCAAAATCCCACTAGCTGCCATTCAGCATATAGGTCACTAAAAAAGCTTCCAATCAGTTCCTTTTAAAGGCTAAATTATTATAGGTGAACCTCAACTATAGAAGCTTTTGGACGGAATAATTCTAAAGTCAAAAATCCAAAGGCCACGCAAATAAATAAAGTTTCTCCATGTTATGATTACTTAATATGGAGTATACACCAGTTCAATTATGTATGATTTATTGAGACTAAAAGCACCTTTTTACTACAACCTGCACTAAAATCTAAACCCTAGCAGCACAATTTAGAACAGCATCCAAATAAAGCCGTGTTGAACAATTGTATCAAATAAGCTATCACTACTTGTAACATATAGTAAGTACTAAGCATACAAATCCGGCTTTTAGTCAGAAAACTTACCACAGCCACCTTGATCTTTGATAGCAGCCACAGCCCCTTTCTCCCTCCAATCAACAGAATCAGGCAAACTGTCACCGTCTGTGACCTTATACCGATTGCTCCTCAAACTCTTCCTCTCCCTCTTCATCTTCGTTCCCAAATAAATGGATCGGTACTCCTCGTTACTCAGATCCGCAAACTTATTCAGACCCAACCGAAACGAATGCTCACCTCTATCCGCCGCCTGATTATGCTCGTCGATGTATTTTAAATTATCCTTAAATATTTCGAATCTCTTGTCCTTCTCTCCGAGCGCGTTGTACTGCTTCCCGTGCTTCGCGAGCCACTGCTCGTACATCTGCAGCATAGACTCTTCGCTTCTCTCGATGCCGCCAAATCCGTGCTTTTCGTCGTAAGCGATGATCGACATGTCGGAGACGTCATCGATGGCGGCGGCGGTAGTGACGAGAAGGAGAGAGAAGATGAAGAAAGGCGACATTTTCGACTGTTTGGTATTTTGGTGGAGGCAGCGGAGAGTTTAAATAGAGGGAGACGTAGATATTTTGTTTGTAAATTGATTGGTTGTTTGTATGTGTGGATGCATTAATCTATGTCAAAGATACATGGAACTGACGAGCCCAAGAAATTGGACAGTGATTAATGAAGGAATTAATTAATTAATTAATTATGAGATGCGTGAACAGATTGAGAACAACTGGATCACGTTTAATTGTGCACTAATCATGTAGGGGATAATGCTAACCTAAACTTGTAAGAACTCCTCGTGTGTTCATGTATCATTAGTTCGGTAGTCGTCATCCAAACCATGTTAAATGTCACAATTTTTATACAACGTGAATTAGTGTCCATCCCAAACCAGGTTAAAGGTCTATTTTATATATAAATCTAGAGTCTTATATGCATCATATTATGTAGGAGTTAGCAAAAAACCGAAACAAATAAAAATCTAATCGAAACAACCGAAATCCAAAAAAACCGAAACCCAAAATCAAAAAACTGAACCGTACAAATATTTTGGTTTCGGTTTTAGGTCCAAACCGAACCGAACCGAATTATAAAATGTTGAACGTTGTCTCTTGCTGCATGTCACTTCGTATTATATAGCATATACACACTGACCACTGCTTCACTCATTTGTTTTAGCTGAATACAGGATTAGAGGTAGACTAATATAAAATGTCCATTTCTTATTTTTGTAGATTTCTGGATGTTTTGAATTGAAGATGAAAGTTGAGGTACCAGTAGATTATTTTCTAGAAATCCAAGTTGTTGCTGGTCTGCTGTGGTGTGGTTCATTGGAGTGCTCCTGCTTATTTCCTTTTTTGGTTCTTGTCTTCGGCTTAGAGCTAGCTGGCTTAGCTTTGTACTACTTTGGATGACTTATAGACTATTAGTCTGTACTTTGTACCATGTGTCTCAATACACTCGGTTGAAACAATTTATTTTAATTTCTTTTATGATTATTTAAAGTTATAATTTTTTGTTTAAATCGGTTTTAAAACCGAAACCGAGGTTTTGAAACCGAAACCGATGCTTCGGTTACGGTTACGGTTTCAGTTATCGATTTTTAAAACCAAGGTCTTTCAGTTTCGATTCTATCCCAAAACCGAACTGAACCGGGGATTGCTCACCCCTAATATTGTGAACCTTCTTCTTCTTCTTCTCTCTCTCTCTCTCTCTCTCTCTTTTTGTTTTTTAAATTTTTTTATTTTTTTTACTTATTTAATCGACAATACACCATTGAGTCCTAAGCCATGTGAGTTTATAGTTTGGTTTCAAATAATTCATCAAGTTATCATTTGATTGTTCAATTTGTGAATAATTATACAATAATTGGTTGTTAAATGTAATTAGTTAGTTGTCAATTGGTTACTGATTTAATATGCTACTAAAATCATGTTAATTAGCTACTTCATAAGTTAATGCTGATTGATAAAAAATTATCTCTTTGTTTAGCAGCAAATATGTTAATGGTTTAACTCTTAGCTGTAAATGATTTAAACAATCCGCTAAATTTGCAATCTAAAGTGTTTGTGAATTATTAATTATGTTATCATTTATTTTATAAATGATTTGAATTATTGAGATATATTTTATTATTTAATTAAATGAAAATTCAACTTAGTGCAAGATCGTTTAAGAATAAATCAGGAACAAATAAATCCTTTCTGATATTTCTAATATGTGGAGAAAGAATAATATGACTAACTAATAATTTAAATGGATATATACATGGAATCTTAAGAAATAAGTATAGTTTTTGCACAAGTATGTTGCTATGAATGAAAAAAAAAAGTTGCACAACATATGTGTGCATTCGAATAATACATATCAGTAACAAAGAAAAAAAGTAATAATGGAAACCTGGTTATAAAATTGCTCTATACATCTATAATTTGTTCATGTGCCTCGCCTTTCTCCCTCTTATCGAGGTAACAATCAAGTTATGATGTATTTATGTGTACACATGCAGAATATACCATGAGCCACAATAGTTATTTAAGGTTGAAATTTGCAACCTATTTTGACATTTTGTGCATATAAAAATGTCGTTGGTATTCACTTAAAAAATGGGCAACAAAACTGAAAAAAGAAATTATTGGTCTAAGGCATCAAATACAACTAGGCCGACCCTATCAAATATTGACATTAGTAACCAGTTTCATATAAGAAAAAAATGTATAATTCTATTCATACACCGGTAATTTCTTAACATACACGATAAAATAAATTAGTTTTCTATACATCAAAAATTACTTTATATACACCATCTTTTTTATAAAATTACCTTTATTTTTATTTTCATCATCCCTCTTTGAATCTCTAAACTATTATGCAGCTTTGAATTAGAAATTCATACTACTAAATAAAGTTTAAATTCAATAAAATAAAATTTAATTTTGGAATATTTTAACAAACTTATTGTACTACAAAAAAAATTCTTAATTTCAACAAAAAAAATCTACTTCTAAATAAAATAAATGATTTTATGTTTGAGCACTTACTCGTAAAAGTTGTCTTACTTCAAATTTTTGGTTGCATTTTTTGATACAGTTAATTTCTTTATAATTTTTTATATAGGTTTAATCAAATATCGTTAATTGCAATATTTTAGTTTGATGGGTTATAATAAAAAAACAAAAAATGCAATAAAAAGAAGGACAATTTAGTAATAAATTCGCTTAGCAAAATAGTGGTGTACATTATGTGGTTACTATTGTAAGAGTACAATTTACCAAAAAAATATGTATTATTAGTAAATACACAATAACATTATTGTTGGCTAGCTTTTTGAACCAAGCCACCAAGATCGATGTATGCTCTCCACAAAGTCTCAAACAACAGAAGCCGTCAAGTTTTGGCCATACGGATCGCGGATCGCCCCCATGTCTCCGATCCGCCCTACCTATCGCGATCCGATCCGCTACAACCCCCACGATCCGATCCCTGCAACCATCACGTGAAGAGCTTGACCTGGCCTTCAACGATCCGAGGTCTGAGGAGATCGCGACACCTGTCCTCAATGGCTAATTTGACTAATTCTCCATCAAGCTACGAACCAGTCCGAGATCCTCAGGATGTGGGCCACGTATGACCGCGATCCGTCACCAAACATCAGCTATAAATAGCCCAGAGCTTGGCATTTTTGAGGATCTTTTGACAATTGAGAGTTATGAACTCACCATTAACATAGCTCCATTGTTTTTATCTCAAAATTACTGAGTGAATTAACATTGTACAAGGGAGATTGAGAGGAATGTTATCGATTGTACTCTGATTTCAAGTATAATCATAGATATAAAGTGGACGTAGGCTCGTTAACGCCAAACCACCATAAATCTTGTGTCTTTTCTACTTTTCTGCTATTTTTATTGATACTAATCTCTAGCTATAATCCTAATTTGGGTGTTAGATCCAATTTTGGATCTAACATTTTGGTGCTTTCACTGAGAAGGAATTCTCCACATATTGGATTGTTGTTCCGTTGTTTGGATACTCAAATCCGAAGAAAACAGTCCAAAACCCCACTGTTTCAACTTTTGAAAAGTTCAGAAAACTTGAATCATCATGGTTGGTAAGAAGTCGAAGGATGTACGATCATCGCGGGCCGAAGAGACTGCGAACGAAGTGATTGAAGAGAGTGTGCACGAGCAGGTCGAGGAAGTGCCCACGGATCACGTTGCGCAGGGGGCGATCGCGATCGATGGAGGAGCCACGAACTGATCCGCTGAGGGGGTGACCACTAGATCACGTGACCTCGCCACGAACCCACCTGCTCCTGTCACCGTGACCCGACCCTAAGGGGGCGCCACGAGCCATCATCCCAAAGGGACCGCGATCCGATCCGACAATCAAACCACTACTCGACCTGGCAAGGAACCTATGCCTCGTTTTGTCCGCACTGGTACCTCTGCTCGACCTGGTTCAAGCTCTCTGCGTATAAGAGAAGAAGTTGATGATGATCAGTTTGACCCGTTTGCACCTGCTACTGAGGGAGACCTGTCTCGTATGCTTGACATGTATGACAAACTCTTTGATGAATTAGCCTCTCAAAGGCAAGAGAGTTCAGTAATGCGGCAGAATATGACTGCTATTGACATGCGACTTAATGACCTTGTAAGGCAGAGGAACTCTCCCCCGCCTCGTTCTCCTTCCCCAGAGTACACATCCTCATCCGAAGAGCCACGAAGAAATCAGCGGTGGCCTCCGTTAGAAAGAGCTAAAAATGTAGAGAAACTCCGATTTGGGACAATGTCTTCTAGACAAGAAGAGGCGCTCAATCGAGGAGTTAACAACCGATATGTAAATGAGCCTGCTCTACCACCTAGGAATGGAGGAATTGTCGATCCAGCCCAGAATCAACCTATCCTTCCCCCTCGCCGTGTGAATGACCATGGTAACAGGGGGCAAGGGAGTTCTGCCCAGGTCGTGGATGCCGCAGCGCCGCGACAAAGAAATGCTGGAGGAGCCCGCAGGGCAAGAAGCGTCGATCCTGAATCTACCCTCACCCATGCGTATGTTAAGGCCATGGTCAGACGAATGATGGTAGAAAACCGTGGACAGCGAACTGAAGACTGGGGAATAGGCCGCAGCCACACACCTTTCACCGATGACATTTTGGAAGTTCAATTTCCAAGGAGATTTAATATGCCGCCTATGAACCGTTATGCAGGAAAAGCTGATCCGATCCAGCATCTGATGAGATATTCGTGGTACATGAACGCGGCTGCTGCTTTTGACGCTATGAAATGTAACGCATTCCCAATATTTCTAGAGGACACAGCGCTAATGTGGTTCACTAGTTTGCCAGCGCGATCAATCTCCAGTTTCAGGGAATTAAGTGAATAGTTCGTGAATCAGTTCAGACTACATGCTCAGAGGTCCAAGAACGTTATTGAACTATCCCTTATCAAGCAGCGTACGGATGAATCTTTGAGGTCTTATCTCGACCGGTTTAACCTAGCGGTTACGGAGGTGAAAGATCCCCACGAACAATCAGTTTTGATGGCTTTGATTGACGGAGTGGATAAGGATAAAGAATTCGGGAGATACCTAGCTGCTAAACCACCGCTAACCCGCGAGATATTTTATGAAAAAGCTAATATCCGCTTGCGCCAGGAAGAAATTTACGCCAATCGGAAGAGGAAAGCCACCGACAAGGAAGACATACAAAGTAATGTGGCTATCAAGCAAACTGGGGATAGCTCCGGTAAGGTGGAAGTGAACGTGGGAAATAAGAATCAAGGAAATGGCCAACGATCTGGGAATGGTAATAAGAGGAGGAATCAAGGAAACAACCCGCAGAGGAGGCCGTGCTTCAAACCATTCGAGAACTTCACACCTTTAAATGATACCTTGGAAAACATCTTTATGGATACCCATAACGTCCTCCAATATAAGAGACCTCCTCCAAGAGATTCAACAGAAAAAGAGCGCGAATCCGGGAAATTCTGTATTTTCCACCAGATATACGGTCATTTTACGAACGAATGTCGCCATCTGAGAGATGTGGTTGAAAAACTGCTCCGGGAAGGAAAACTTGATGAGTATAGAGTAACCCCCAAGGACAGGGGGCAGGCCGTACAAGCCCCAAACCGGAACCAAAACCAAAACCAAAACCAAGATCAGAACCAGAACCAACCTACTGCTAGGCTTACGACTCAGCAAAAGGGAAAGAACCTTGTCATCAATTCCATAGTAGGAGGACTTCATCTAGCTGGACATAGCTTCAGGGCAATGGACCAATATGTGAATGCAGCTAAACAACACCTTGAAGTTGGATAGTGTAGTAACCCCGGGGATAGTTCCCCGGTCAAGTAGCAGAAGACGATGGCTGATGATATCATATTTCGTGATCGAGAGAATATTGGAATCCATTCCCCGACTGAGGATCCGTTCGTGATCACCGCCGTCATCGGTCCGGCTACCGTCCATAAGGTTCTAGTAGATAATGGGAGTTCAGTTAATATCTTATTTAAGAAGACATTCGACCAAATGGAGCTTGAGCCAAAGGATTTGAAACAGTGCGATGGATAGGTACGTGGATTCAATGGATCCACAACCGCTCCTATGGGATATGTGGATTTGTCTATAACCCTTGGTTAGGGAGATCGCCAGAGAGTGAGGATCCTTTCCTTTGTGGTTCTATATGTGCCGACATCATATAATGCATTTCTAGGATGACCAGCCCTAGCTAAATTTAGGGCCTACCTTGCACCCTGGTGTTTGCTGTTGAAGTTCCCAACTGATGCCGTAACAACTATAATCAGAGGAGACCAAGTCGCTGCGCGAGCATGTTATGTCGCAGAATTGAAGTTGCTCCGCAAAGGAGGAGATATAGAGACGAAGAGCGCTTCTTCCCCTCCGGGGAAGGAAACGTCGTAGCAATTAAAGAAAATAACTTTAGGAGAGTTGCCCAGAGAACTGCCCGAGGACATAGATCCCAGAGAGGACGAAGTGCCTGGGGGCAAAATGGCGACTCCCAATGAAACAATTGTGGATGTTCCGATCGATGAAAGCAACCCAGAGAAGGCCCTAAAGATTGGATCACAGTTGGATCCAGTTCGAGCTCGGCAATTAACAGATTTCTTGAAAGCTAACTTGGATGTATTTGCCTGGACTCATGCGGATATGTGTGGAATATCTCCCTCGATAATGAGTCATTCATTAAGCATCAACCCAAAGTATCCTCCCGTCAAACAGAAAAGACGAATGCTTGGCCCAGAGAGGTCAGCCGCATTGAAGGAAGAAGTTGAAAAGCTAAGGAATAATGGATTTATTAGAGACTCAACTTACCCTGACTGGATTTCGAACCCGGATTTGGTAAAAAAGTCCAATGGAAAGTGGCGCACGTGTATTGATTTTTCGGATCTAAACAAAGCCTGCCCGAAAGATAGTTTTCCTTTACCAAGAATTGATCAGCTGTTAGATTCGACGGCCGGACACGAGCTTCTTTCCTTCATGGATGCTTATTCAGGATATAACCAAATTCCTATGCATGTTCCTGACCAAGAACACACCAGTTTCATCATAGATCTAGGACTATAATGCTACGTTGTAATGCCTTTCAGTCTAAAGAATGCTGGTGCAACATATCAGCGATTGGTCAACAGGATGTTCTACAATCAAATTGGAAAGACGATGGAGGTATATGTTGACGACATGATGGTAAAGTCCAGACAATCATCCGATCACACTACTGATCTAGCAGAGATGTTTGAGATTCTCCGGAGATATGGAATGAAGCTTAATCCATTGAAATGTTCATTCGGGGCCGCTTCGGGAAAATTCCTCGGATTCATAGTCAGTTCACGTGGAATCGAGATCAATTCGGATCAAATTGCTGCGATTCGTAATATCCAGGAGCCAAGGCAGATTAAGGATGTGCAAAGCCTCACTGGAAAAGTAGCAGCATTAAGTAGATTCATTTCCAAGGCTACAGATAAATGTATTCCATTCTTCGATTTAATTAAGCGAGGAAAACGTCATTTCAAGTGGACTCCTGATTGTATAGAAGCATTCCAAAACCTGCTGAATCATCTGGAAAGTCCCCCTATACTGTCTAAGCCTGTGGATCATGAGGATTTGTATGTGTACCAAGCAGTGTCATCCCATGCGATCAGTTCAGCTCTAGTCAGAGAAGAAGATAAGGTGCAGAGACCAGTGTACTATGTGAGCAAAAAGTTGGCAGCATCGGAACGAAATTATCCAAAAATGGAAAAGCTTGCGTATAGTCTTTTGATCGCCTCTCGAAAGCTCCGCCACTATTTCCAGGCTCATCCAATCATTGTGTACACTGATCATCCACTCAAACAAGTTTTACAACGGCCCGAAGCGTCAGGAAGGTTGCTTAAGTGGAATATCGAATTGAGTCAGTTCGACTTGAACTTTCAGCCCCGAAGATCGATAAGGGGACAAGCGCTAGCAGATTTTATAGTAGAATTCACTACTCTAGAAGAAGATGTTGTAAATGAGGAAGTCGATCCACCAAAGTTACTCCTTGATCCCAGTGCCTGGAAGTTATACACTGATGGTGCTAAGAACGACCGACGATCTGGAGCTGGAGTAGGGCTTGAAACTCCGGAAAAACGACTAGTCTATTATGCCCTTAGATTGGAGTTTCACGCCACCAACAACGATTCCGAATATGAAGCTTTGATCACTAGGCTGAAACTCGCTAAGGAATTGGAAATCATGAAGCTGGATATCTTTTGCGATTCTAAAATAGTCGTAAACTAGGTCACTGGAGAGTTCCAGGCCAAAAGTTCAAGACTAATATCATATCTGAAGAAAGTAAAGGAGTTGTTGAATGGTTTCGATCACTACAGCATATCCCATATCCCCAGAACGGAGAATCAAAAGGCAGACAAGTTGGCGAAGCTGGCTAGTTCCGATAATCCCGAAGCTACGGAGCTGGTCCCAGTTGAAGTATTATGGTTCCCTAGTATAGATCAGATGGAAGTTGATCCGATACTAGAGGTTGAACCCGAAAGGGAGTCATGGATGACCCCTTTAAAGAATTTTTTTGATGTATGAAACGCTTCAGACAAAGAAAAGCGAGAGGCGTGCGGTTATCCGAAAGGCTTCCCGGTATGTTATGCAAGGAGAAGTCCTCTACAGATAGGGATTCTCGATGCCCCTCCTTCGGTGCATTGCCCGTGACGACATCAAGCGTGTACTGGAAGAAGTCCACGAAGGTGAATGTGGCGACCACACCGGGGGGGCAAACACTGGCAAAAAAAATACTGCGCCATGGCTACTTCTGGCCCACCATAAACAAGGATGCAGCCAAGTATTCACGAGGCTGTGATGCATGCCAAAAGTTTTCCAGGATTCCCAGGGCACCCCCTAGCCAGCTGAAGACGATGACAAGCCCGTGGCCTTTCGCCATGTGGGGAATTGATATAATTGGAAGTCTCCCACTAGCTAAGGGCGGTGCGAAGTTCGCCATTGTAGCCATTGATTACTTCACAAAGTGGGTTGAAGCAGAAGCCCTGACAACGATTTCCACCAGGAAAGTGATCAGCTTCGTCGTAAGAAACATTATCTATCGATTTGGAATCCCAAAAGTTGTCATAACTGATAATGGGACCCAATTTGACAGTACGGAATTTTGAGAATTCTGCGGGAAATACCATATCGAGAAGAGATACACATCAGTGGCACATCCACAAGCAAATGGACAGGTAGAAGCAGCTAATAAAGTAATCAAGTCCATCCTGAAAAAACGCTTAAAACAGGCCAAAGCCATGTGGGTCGACGAGCTACCCTTGGCATTATGGGCCTATAGGACGACTTACAAATCAGCTACCGGGCATACTCCTTTTTCCCTTGCTTTCGGGTCGGAGGCCGTCATCCCGGTAGAACTGAAGGTACCGTCCCATCGGGTCACTTATTATGACCCAATGACTAATAATGAGTTACTCCTCGAATCCCTCGATATGGTAGAAGAGAAGAGAGATGAAGCAGATTTACGTGCCTTAAGGCACAAGCAGCAAATTGCTCGGTACTATAACAAAAGGGTCCGAGCCCGCACCTTTGAACCCGGAGACTTGGTTCTGAAGCGAATCTTCCGGCCCCCAACGCACTTGGGGCCGAAGTGGGAAGGACCTTATACCATCCAGCGGAGGCTTGATAACGGAGCTTTCAAGCTAACGACCGTGGACGGAATTGAAATCCCCAGAGTGTGGCGGCATTATCTGACGTGAAGACCGTCATTTCTATTCTTTTGTTTGTAGGATTATGTAATAAGGCTCGACTAGCCTAGAATAGTCCAGTATATGAACAAAAGATTATAAAGTGGACGTAGGTCATGATTCGACCGAACCACTATAAAAACATCGTGTGTCATTTACCTTTATTGCACTTTTATTTTCTTGTCATTTACATATGCAGGTAGTAACGGTTCGCCGACATCAATGATGTTTTCACGGGTCCCAGAGGGAGTGTAACACCCTTGGAATTCCGTCAAGGCAACATTCGACTGCTTAATGAAGACTTATCGTTTCTTGACTCCTGACTTTTGGAATGAGACTCGCTTCCGCGGGTCACCCTTCCGAGAGTTCACAAACCCGCTCATCACCCTTTAATAATGAGTGGATTACCAAAAAAGGTGATCGAATGAATAACACATCGATTAAAACTCCGCTCCTTAAGATTCGAGAAGTGTCAAGGACAGGGAACTTAATTGTCCACGAGACGTGAAGGTGCACCATGATTTTAAAGACCATCTCGATCTACACTCTACCCTTGGAATTCGACGGGAGAGTATAAAGGTGATGGAGACTCAGCACCCCCAAAGAACTCCTACCCCACTGAAGGATCGGGGAGCAGACTGAAAGCTGAGTTCGAACTCCGGAGTGAGCATAAAGGCATTCGAGTTAAATGCCACATAAGGGTTCCTATCCCGCTGCAGAATCGGGAATGAGAATAAAAGCTGAGCCCAACCCCCTCATTTCCGGGAATGGGGGGCAATATAACTGCGACTCTAATCAATCCTCAATAAGCCCTGGCCAGGCACCATAATGACGATTGATTGGGGGCATACACATGCGACACTTACACTCCGACACTAGCAAATGTTGTTCATACATGAATTTTCTCGTAACTTTTATGTTTAGCTGTGATTGTTTATGTTAGTCATGATTATTTTATGTGATTCAAAATAATGAATTCCACAGGTGTGGTGAATTTGCAGGTACTTGAAGATGCAAAATAAACATATTTCCATTTCACTAAACTGTAGAAAAACAAAATGAAGCTAACCAAAAGGCGAGGGCCACACTCGCAACCGCATCACATGGCCAGTGGAAATCCTAAAAAAGAAAAATGCAAACTAGCAACTACAGCCTACTTATGCTCGGGGGACGATTTTGATTTCTTCGGGGAGGACTTCACTTTCCTTTCCTTCTTCTTCTTCCCCGTTTTGTCCTCCTTATCATCATCGCCCTCGTCATCTTTCTTCCTCTTCTTTTTATCAAAAGGAGGATCAGTTGGAGGAAGAGAAGACTCAGAGGCAAGTTGCGAAGTTATCGATCTGGAAGAAAACCTTGTCACCAACCCAGTCTTGGGGTCGGCTTCCCTGATAGGAGCAACAAACATAGGCTCCAACTCTTCCTTTTTGAGAGCCAGCTGCTTCTCCTTCCTAGCCTGCATCCCAGCCAGGGTCTCACCATCACCACCTTGGGCTTCGTCCACGATGACAACATCCTCTTCCTCGTCCCCGTGGCCACTATCAGTGTCTCTCAAGGCATCAATAATATCAGCATCAGTAAGAGCATCAGTACTGGGTGCCACGGGTGCTGTAAAGACTACCTCATGCGCCTTGTCCTTCGTTTGCTTCGGAGTCTCAGAAACTCCGACTTCAGAACTCGCAGGAGCATATTCTTTTCCTGCCTCCGTCTTCTCTTCCGCATCTTCCTCAACTGACTTGACACCTATATTATGACTAACAAATGTTAGTGCATCGGGAGAAGATGTCACTCTGGCAAATTGCGGGGAGAATATGGAGATACCTTCGGCCGACTCCTCCCCCCGGTTTGTAATTGAAGCTCCGACAGTCAGAGGAGCTAGAGCCAAGGGAATCAATGTGTCATCGGGATTGTATTCCTCGACTCCAGTAGTTGTGGGCTCGATTGCCGAGCTAGAGCCCTCGTCAATCTTGTTCTTGCCCTTTATCTCAGCCTTCTCCCTCTCGGCCTCCTCACGAAGTAAACGTATGCCCTCCTCCAGAGCTTGGGGTTCCTCACCCCTGAGGAAGGTCTCCATCAACTTACCCTCTTCGATCTCCTCAGCCCCCAATCGCTTCTTCTCGCCTTCAACAATAGCATCCCATATATTGGCCAAGGTGACGTGATAATCTGGGATCCAGGAAATGTCTCGAGTCTTGATAACGTGAGCCAAGAAGTCGAATAGCTCCTCGAACTTTCCAATCTCTTTCTCCTTTTCGGCAAGTTGATCGGCGGTGTTGGAGGCCGATTCAAGAACATTGTTAGCATTTCTTTCAGCAAGAACCACACGTTCTTCGGATTCGACGAGTTGACCATTCAAGGTTTCATTCTCTTTCTCAACAAGGGCGAGCCTGCACTTAAGTTCCTCTTTCTCTTTCTCCGAGGTAGCCTTTTCGGCGGCAAAGTGCTCTTGCGTTGCTCTTAATTCGATGTTAGCTGCCCTAAGATCCTCTGCCTCTTTCTTCAAAGCCAACTTCTCTTGGCTATTTGAGTCAAGCTCATTGCGGAAACGCTCTCTAGCACCTTCTAGTTCAGACTTATAGTTTCCCGCGTCCCGCTTAGCTAATGCAAGTTGAGCTTGAGTATCCACCAACTCCTTCTCCATCTTTTTCCTAGCCTTCTCATCGTTAGCAATCTTCACTCTAGCCCTGGCCGCATCCATTTCCAAATTACGGATAACCTCCGAGAGTTTCATGGCATGCTTTTTCATCACGCTATACTGCTTAACCGCATGGCTCACTTTCCTCATAACCTCAACATCCCACTCCTCGGATACCGGCTCAAGGTCTGGGACGAACATCATCCTCTCGAAGTAAATATCGGGAAACTGCTTCCGCAGATATTCCAGCTTGGCTTGGGTTCCGGAAGAAGGAATAATACCCTGTGTGGCGGTAGCATCTAGGTTCTGCTGGCTAGAAGTAGCAGGAGCTGTTTTCTCCTTCTCTACAATCCTGCTCTCATCCTTATCCTTGCCCTTTGGCCCCTCCTATTTTTTAGAAGACTTAGCGTGAGAAGGCGTACTTTTTGGAGGCGTCAACTCTTTTGGAAGTTGTTTGCCCCCACCCGGTGCTGGTGACATAGGACGACTATGATACTTTCCAGAACCCTGCCTCGTCGGAGACCGAGATCGCGCAGAGTAAGACTTGTGAGAATCGCGAGGCCGATCGCTGTCTCTTCCCCGGCTGTCGCCACGACCCTGATCAGGATCCGGATAAAGACTTGGTGTGCCTGAGCGAAGAGAACGATAAGAATAAGACCGTTTGCGGGTCATTTTTCCTGCAAAAGAAAACGAGTATGTGTTAGAACAACGAATATCTGCGACACTAGAATGTTGCAATAAGATGTGTGTGATTTGTGTATCCCATATAATCCCCCTAACGGACCAGAGTCCAGAAATTGACTCGTCTGAATGTTTTCTTTGTCCCCAATCGAGGGAATAACTTCCTCAGGATCGGGAAATAGCGATTCATCTCCAAAGTCTTCCTGCCTGTAGATATCATATGGTAGAGGAAGTTTGTCCAATTCCCTGAACGTACGCTCTTCTGTTAACTCCTCGTGAGAAGCAAGATCGGTCGGTGGTAAAGATTTTGGTGAAGACTGCCCCTCAGAGTCCGGGACCCTCTCAGGATCATTCTCCCGACTTTCACCTCCTTTAGGGATATTTAAGTCCTCCTCATCTTGGTCAGTATGCGATGGAGGACTCTTGGGAAGTTCAATCACCTTAGTGGCCCCTGAGGTTCCCTCATCTCCAGCTGGGGGCACGTACTTATAAGGCTTACCACCTGCTATAAGTCCGAACCTAATATCCAATAGACGGTGTCTGTGAAGGTTCTCATCAGTGATACATTTCTTAATCCTCAAGAAGTCCGATTTACTTTTAAGAAGGCGAGATAGTCGGTCCTTGTATGTCTTACCTTCTGTCTTTGGGAATTTATGATCTGCGGAAAAAGAAAAGGAAACGCGTTAGTGTTTCGATTATGTAATGAAGCCACGTGCTTGAAGACTCGGAACCTACTTGATTTAAGCCACCTCCTCGCACACCCAGCCTGCAGTTTTATATAGAACTAGTCGGCTTTGGGATCCCCTATGTTGCTGTGACTGTCCGATAAAACCTTCCTATTGGCCACTGATTCGAAGAAGGAGAAATTTGGAGTCACCGTGGAACGATGTTTGAAAAGGTAATAGAACTTTAAGTCCTTAAAGGTGAGCTCTGTGTGCAAGATTTCCGCATACGCAACATAGAGAGTGTACAGGGCCGCGTAGGTATTGGGGTGAAGCTGCATTGGGGCGATGCGCAACCGTTTCAAAATTTTTATGACGATTGGTGGGAATGGAGGAATAGCACCGACGCTACACATCAATTTGCTAATGGCCATATATTCAGGTGGGGAAAGGTGGGGAAGATCATCCTTGCCTGGAGTTTTGACGTCATCCCAGGGTATCCCGTGTCTTAAGCATATTCTCAGGAGTTTTGCATCATCTAGCTTGGATGCCTTAGAGTCAGTAAATTTATCGATTTCCTCAGCGTCAGGAATCTCATCAGGAGCTCGTTCGTCTACATCAGACTCCTCAGTTGAAGTGCTCTCTGACGAATCGAATTCCGTTTTTGCTTCATATTCGGATCCAGATTTCTGACCCTCTGGATTAGTTGATGGGAGCTCAGGGTTAGACTATTCCGATATCTCTGGGTCCATCTCTGTTTCAGACTCTTTAGAAGATCGTCTGCCCGACATTGCTGTTTTGGCGAGTAAACATGCAAGATTAGAACGCAATAACCCATGAACCCCATGCATGTGCAAGTGTTTGTGCGTGCAAGTGTGTATGATACGGAAAAATAAAGTCACAAAGCAGATAGAATATGCTGTTAAGTCCTGTCATTGTTCAGTCCAAGAAGTTCATCTCATGGGATCTAACCTAACTGTTCAGAATCTTGTGACTGCAATGTATTGTTTAAAGTTTAAAACATATATTGGATCGTCATCTAAGCTCGGTTCGTAAGGAGTGTGCGGGTCGGATCGTGGAAAGCATGGCGGATCGAGGTGAATGGATCGCCCCCTTATTTGGATTGTGATGCAGCGTGGATCGGGGTTCCTGTCGGATCGAGCCAACCCCCCACGATCCACTTTACCACATCTCCATAAACTAGTGCTCCTCCATGTCACGACCCGATCCGCTACTCAAATTAAAACTTCATCATTATCTCGACATCCTCCTATCTCCAAGGTCCAATCCACTATTCAACTCAGTGCGCCACTGCCACCACCACGAACGGATGTGCCACGATCCGCTGCCTCACCATCGCCACGACCCAACCTGGCATTCTCCTCCTTCTTCTTCCTTCTCCCTCTTTCCCTCCTCCGAACTCGAACAGGTCAACCTCCAAAGCCTCGAATAACACAAAAATCTGCCTCTCTCTCCCCCTAAACTCCAAAAAACTATCGAGAAGCGAGGATGAAAGCATTTGAAATATTATCAACGCAATTACCTTTTTTTTATTAGTTGGAAAACTTGGTTTATCAAGTTGGAATTTCGGAGGGCAAGAAGGAGAGGAGCGGGGGCTGGAAGGAAGAAAAATAGGAGAGAGGAGGAGTCAGACTTATATAGATAAATCGCTGGCTTTTGGCCTTCCGTTTTTTGTCTCGTTCGAACCGTGGGGGCCTGGTGGGCCATGAGTCCAAGCCCATCGGGAAAAAGAAGGCGGCCCGTTTCATTGAAGACTCATTTGGATGCCGGACCGCGATGAGTCCCTTTCCCACGATTTGCACCACGCAATGACGATCCAAGCTCAAGGACGATCGTTAATAGAAGAATATGAACGAAGTTTGGATGATTAAAAAAGTTTACCTGACAACTTCGCAATGAGATCTCCGAAAGAAAAATCCTGGACAACCAAAGAAATGATCGAAGATTTCATTAGGTATTTATACTAATCAGGAGACACGACTTTTTGGAAACGGTACGACGAGGCAAACAGATAAGACCTTTGGTTCACATCGTTTTGGGAAAAGACAACTCAGAAACTTCGAAGCATGTTCCATCCTTGATAAAACATACTTCGAGGGGGAAAAATGTTGGCTAGCTTTTCGAACCAAGCCACCAAGATCGATGTATGCTCTCCATAAAGTCTCAAACATAGAAGCCGTCAAGTTTTGGCCATAAAGATCGCGGATCGCCCCCATGTCTCTGATCTTCCCTACCTATCGCGATCCGATCCGCTACAACCCCCACGATCCAATCCCTGCAACCATCACGTGAAGAGCTTGATCTGGCCTTCAACGATCCAAGGTCTGAGGAGATCGCGACACCTGTCCTCAATGGCTAATTTGACTAATTCTCCATCAAGCTACGAACCAGTCCGAGATCCTCGGGATGTGGGCCACGTATGACCGCGATCCGTCACCAAACATCAGCTATAAATAGCCCAGAGCTTGGCATTTTTGAGGATCTTTTGACAATTCAGAGCTCTGAACTCACCATTAACATAGCTCCATTGTTTTTATCTCAAAATTACTGAGTGAATTAACATTGTACAACGGAGATTGAGAGGAATGTTATCGATTGTACTCTGATTTCAAGTATAATCATAGATATAAAGTGGACGTAGGCTCGTTAACGCCGAACCACTATAAATCTTGTGTCTTTTCTACTTTTCTGCTATTTCTATTGATACTAATCTCTAGCTATAATCATAATTTGGGTGTTAGAGCCAATTTTGGATCTAACAATTATTTAACTATTCTAAAGTCTTTCGTTTGGGTTGGTAGGCATCACGCGGTAAGAGATAGCATTGTCGAGTGAGACATGATTTATAGGCAATAAGGTGGAAATGCTGCAAATCTTATTTTGCTGGTGTTGTATTTGTAGAAATTTGTTAAAAAAATTGGAAAGAAAGAAAAAATAATTTGTTCAATTATAAGGGAAAGGGGTTCAGTGCTCTTTAGAATGATTAAGTACATGGTATTTCAACATGAATGCAAGATTCTATGTGCCTTTAATGCAACCTCTATTATGTAGGGCTTGGTTGTTTTACCATGTGTTCTTTTTCTTAAGTTAGCTGTATTTGCAAGCTTATTTAGCCATATGTGTTTTTTGGTGTGTCTTGTTTCATGGATTCAACAGTTGTTTTGAACCGTTATGTTTCTTGAGTGTCACAGAGATGCATATGTCACGACAGAGCTGTGGGCATACTAGACGGGACTGAGTTAGAGATGATGATATTGAGGACAAACTTGAAGTTGCATCAGTTGAAGAGAAGCTAGTCTAACACTGCTTAAGATGGCCTGGACATCATCAACGGAGATCTCATAATGCATTTGTGCATGTTGGGATCATAAATTGCGCTAAATGCTCAAACAGGTAGAGGTCGACCAAGTATGACATGGAAAAAGCAGTAAAAAGATACTTGAGAATTGGAATATATCTGAAAAACGCGTCATACAGGAGCAAATGGAAATTAGGGGTCCATGTACCAAAACCTTAAGCTTAGAACTAGTTTAGAGCAAGTGTTACAAGTTATAGATTATATAACAAGCGAATATAGGGTAAGGTGTAGCATTGGTCTTCGGTATCTATTACTACTAATATCATTATTATCATCACCACAATGACCTTACTTTTTTATTTATTATTATTACTACTATTATTATTTGTTTTTTTACTTTATTTTATTTTATTTATGTTTTCACCTTTAAGTCTCTTATCATTATTTTTACCTTTAAATTGACTTTGCTACTTGGTTTTGGGTTTCATCTATAGCCAATCTCATCTTGTTTGGAATTAATGGCTTAGGAGTATTAATTGTTATTGTTGAAATAAAAATATGCAGGGGAACAGTTAATCCTGCCAGTCATACTAAAAAATGTACAAACAAATGAATGATTGTTTTTTTTAATAAAAAAAGTTACAAAATAGTGACAGTATCAATATATACATAAATGTTTTACATGTTAGATAATATGCTAAGAAATATGCTATAGAATAAAGAATACGCTAGAGAATAAGGAATATGCCAGAGAATATGCTAGAGAATAAGGAATATTTTAGAGAATAAAAAAAACCTATAAATATAGGGTTTAGCATTGCATTCTTAATCAATCAACCTAAGCAATAACAATGTAGTCTTTCGTGCTTTTCCATTTAATCTCTCTCTTCATCAAATTCTAACATGGTATTAGAGCGAGTTTCTATCGCAGATTTGTTGTTTTCTTCTTCTTCTAACCATTTTAACTGTATTCTACCGTTTCTTCTTTGCTAGTTTTAAGATTTGTTATTTGTTGGTGGTGATTGTAGCAGACGAGCGTTGTTGGTAATTTTGAGATTTGTTATTTGTTGTTGCTAAAAAATAATTGATGGTTGTGGTTGGAGATCAAGGAAGCTTGAAGTTGTTTTGTTGAATTGGTTCAGATTGAGTGCAATATTAGATTGAAGTGCAGTTTCGAACAAGGGATGGTGATCAGGTTTAGGAAGTGTTTGAAGAGTTTGTTCTGATGATGTTGAGTGTTTTTTTAGAGTTTGTATTGTTGTAACTTGTGAGCATAATGCAGTTGGTGATGGTATGTTTTTGGTAGAGGGTGAAGTAGCAGTTGGAGATGGTTTGCGAATTCGCATTTTGTGGTTTTTGTGTTGATTTGGTTTTCGAGTGAAGCAATGGCAGTTTAATGTTTTGTGGTTTGGAGAGTTTGTGGTTTGTGGATGTTTGGTGTGAACTGTTTTAGTGTTGGTTATCGCAGCAGCAGCTTGGTGGTTTGTTTTGTCGGAGATGGCAGTTGAATGTTTTGTTTGTTGGTCATATTTGATTGGTTGTTGATTGGATTAAATAAGGCAATGGATTTGTTTGGAAGGGGCAATGGGGTTTTGTTATGGGATGGCATGAGCATGCAATGGTGATGGATGAAACTGTAGTAGGTCTATGCAAGAGGATAATGTAGTTAGCAAACTCTTGATGCTCATAGCAGCTGCATCATGAATTTTAGGGGGATATGTAACACCCCACGCCCGCTATAGTCACTCACTAAGGGAATGCCATAGCATCGGTGGAGTATTTTAGTGAATATAGAACAGAAAAATTACACCAAGACAGATATAAACAGTATTTGAAATTTTAAACATCATCTCATATCAGCGGAAATAAACATGTCTGGTTACATCATAAAACCATGATAAAAGTCAAGTACAATATCTGTCAAAATAAAGAAGTACATAATCCCACTCTCTCATACAATAGCCATAAGAAAAGAAAAGATAACTGGATAACTGGAGCTTTACATCTACCCAAGCTCCTCAAGACTGGAAACAGAAATCCGATCAAGCTCTACTACCGCTAGGATCCACCGTAGGACCTGAGGGTTGGGAAAAAGATAAAAACAACAGGGTCAGACATAAGTCTGAGTGAGTCCTATAACTTTAACAATACAATCATTAAAGTAACCAGAGAAGACATAAACTTGACCACGGTAATATCTGGGGATGAATGGCTACACTAAGCAGCTTGGTAGACTTAGGATAAACTAAGATAACCATCAGGACGCATCTACCCACCCAAGGATAATTACTAACTGCACCACACCAGTCATTTCCTACTTAAAGGTTGATCCCTTCCAAGGACTTAGAAAATTTCCCCAGTAGTTCCATGTACCCCTAGCCCACTACATAGGTGCCGTCTGCCCCTATCTCCACTAGGTGTACCCAGTAATTCTTACCCAGTAGTTTCGTGTACCCCTACATAGGTGCCGTCTGCCCCTATTTCCACTAGGTGTACCCACTACTCCCCAAGCGATCGGTTCCCTACCGTAGATACCCGTGCTGGTCCCACAGTGGGGTGTATCACTCCCCTAAAGTGGCTACCCAATACTAACGGTGCACGGCTTTATATCTACACGATGCAACAACGGCTTATCTACCAGCCCGGGCCCACACACGCATATGAAGCCCGTTGGACTTGCGTTGCCACCGCTAACCCGTTTTGGCCTCTTATAATCAAGCCCAATATGCGTGTCCCGTCACTCGACATGGGTCGAGCCCACAAAGATACGTTTGGGATATTGGTTGAAATGGGCCCCCACAAGCTACCCACTTAAGCTTGTCCAATATCTAGTGTATCCCACTTAACCCTTTAATCATGTTTAATTACATGTGTCCACTTGGTTAAGTATTCTAATCGTATTTTCTATTGCCACCCAAGGCAACCCACTAGATTCCACATGCCACCCAAGGCACCCATAAAATTTCCTCATGCCACCCAAGGCACCCACTTAACCCCTCATGTCCCACTACATGCTGCTATGGTTAAGTGTTTCTTAATTAATTAAGACCGTGATCTCCCATAAAGACCTCCCACATTAGACTGGCTGTTATGACCGCCTGGTTAAGCCGGTAGAATCCGGGCAGTCTTACGTCATAACAGAGTCTAACCTCGTGTCTTTACCTTAATCACGTATTTAATTTATGGCTAAGACCTCTCACATTGGGCTGACGTTTGTAGCAACTGGTTAAGCCGGTCGGGTCCGGGCAGTTTTACACTACAAATGAGTCCAACCTCGTGTCTTAGTCGATTAATTACACCTAATTAATCACCCCCATATTAATTATCCCTAATTAATATCAAGTTTTCCATAACATGGGTAGACCTAACTCAATAGGTAAATTCCCATGGGGTAGACCTAACTCAATAGGTAAATTCCCACTTATGGTAATTTATTTTTATGGTATGCTTAATCATACCCAAACATTCATTTATTAACATATTTACCCACCCCATCGTTCCCCACGTAAATCGTTCTCGTTACATGACATAATAAGGGGAAGATCATCACAAATATCATGGGTTTAACATACAACTTTGTCATGGGTTAAGAGGATGTCAACTTGCATATATGAGCATATATTAACCCAACTACATACAACCCAAACTTGCATATTATCATACACATGATTTGCATAACATGTTGCATATGAGCTTGCATATTATCATACACATATCTTGCATAACATGTTAAACTTGCATATAGGCATTCTCAATCTTGCATAACATGTTAAACATGCATTTAAGCATACACATAACTTGCATAAGCATTCACATACTTGCATAGGCATCCACATACTTGCATAGGCATTCACATACTTGCATAACTTGCATATCATGTCATTTAAGCATATACATATCTTGCATAAGTATTCATATACTCGCATAAGCATGCATAACTTGCATATCACATGAATCTTGCATTTAAACATATACATGACTTGCATAAGCATCCATACACTTGCATAAGCATGCATAACTTGCATATCACTTTCAACTTGCATTTAAACATACACTTAACTTGCATGTCACCTTCAACTTGCATTTAAACATATACTTAACTTGCATATCTCACTTTGCTAAACATGCATAAATTCACTTATTAAACATGCATATATCAACTTGTTAAACATGCATAAATCAACTTATTAAGCATGCATAAACCAACTTATCAAATATGCATAAACATAGAACAACATAGAATAACATATCATTATACATGATTCATACTCACTAATCCGCATTTAAGACCATAAGTCTCATTACACCCAATCTACTTACTTTAACAATTGATGTTAAAGTGATAGAAACTCACCAAACTTAAGATTAGCAACCTTATGAAGTAGAATTAGTTGCAACTATGAAGATAATAATGATTAGAGAATGACTTGAGAGGGATTAGCTTGCAACTTCCTTCATGAACTAGTGGAGGCCATGCTCAAATTTCAATTTGCCATAGTTTAGTTACAAGACTTAATTATGAATGAATTAGGGTAGGGTTATGGTCTTATTTATAGGATTAGGTGAGTGTTTTAGGCCCTTAGATTAACCCTAGATTAGATTAGGACCCTTAGATTTAGGAAATCTCTAGAACCAGCCCTCCTAGCCAGCCTGAAACCCAACCTGGTGCAACCTGGTGCACCCAGGTTCACAGAACGGCGCCACCCTGTCGACAGGCAAGTCGACAGGCATGTCGACACCCCTGTCGACAGCCCTGTCGACATGGGTTGGGCGGGAAGCTTCCCACCTGACCCCGCCTGGCCCATTCCAAATCTGAATTCAAATTTAAATTTAAATTCCTAAATCTGTTTTAGTTTTAAATTTTCTGCAAACTTCATCGGGCCATAACTGGGCCATACGGACTCCGATTTTCGAAAACTCGGACTCTATTTTGCGTATTTTTCCGAGACGAACGTAATGACGCAGCCCGTTTCCCCCAATTCCCACGTCTGAGATTATTTATCCTGTAATTAGTGAATTTTAGTATTATCCCAAAATTCGGGGTGTTACATTCTCCCCTCCTTAAAGGATTTCGTCCCCGAAATCTTTAAGCTAAGGAGAATGCATATCCTACCATCCAAACAACCATCTACTCAAACCATCAACCACTGGCATCCATTGTCCTTAAAACAATTTCTAATGATGTATGAGCATATGCAAAAAGTGTGTGTATATGTTCCCTATCTAATGTATGAACATATGCAAACCATGATAGTGCCATGCATCCATTATGTATGCGAGAAACCCTATCGACACATACAATATCTACATGAGTGCACAATCATTCACCAAAATGCATCATCCATGTGATAACACAACCATTATACATCCATAAATATATTTTCCTACACACAATTTTATGCAATATGCAATATGAAGTGACTGAGCCGATCTAGTGCCTAGAGTGTGTGTATATGCATCCACGAGCAACCACTAGCAAACACTTGCATCCACTTGCATCCATCAACCATAACATGTCTCAAACACATGTTTCAACCATAGGTTTACCCTATCTAAAGGTCAAAGGTACTAACAAGAGGACATACCAAAGATAAGATAAGTACTAGACAAGCGATAAAGGAGAAAGTAAAGCATACCCTCAAAAAGAAATGGGTACAATGAACGCATCTTCGCTTCCGTCTCCCAAGTTGCGTTGCTCTCATCTTCTCCCCATTGCACTTTGACTAGCTGAACCTCTCGATTCCTCAATTTCCTAGTCTCTGACCCAAGGATGCGAGTAGGAGCTCGTCGAATCGTCGCATCACGCTCAACCTCCATATCCCTAAGCAAGCTCGGCTCTACCACCTCTGCGGTCTCATGTAAGCATTTCCTCAAATGGGACACAGGGAATACATCATGGACACCACTAAGTCTGTCAGGCAACTCCACTCTATATGCCATCCGTCCAATCCTTTCCTTGATAGGAAACGGCCCAACAAACCTTGGTGCTAACTTCCCAACGGATCCGAAGCGAACAACATTTCTCAACGGAGATACCTTGACAAAAACCATATCCCCAACCTCAAACTCAAGATCCGTCCTTCTCTTGTCCGCATAAGATTTTTGCCTATCCTGCGCTGCTTTCATCCTTCTTCGAATCAAGTCAATCTTCTCTGAAGTCTCCCTAACCATATCAGGCCCAAGCAAGATCTTATCCGTAGATTCCCACCAACATGTAGGTGATCGACAAGGCCTTCCATAGAGAGCTTCGAAAGGAGCCATACCAATACTGGACTGAAAGCTGTTATTATATGCGAACTCCACCAGTGGAAGATGCTCTTCCCATGTACCTCCAAAATCTAAGATACAAAGCCTCAAAAGGTCTTCTAGAACACGATTCACCCTCTCAGTCTGACCGTCTGTCTGAGGATGATATGCGGTGCTCAGACACAATTGAGTCCCCACTGCTTCTTGCAAACTTCTCCAGAACTCGCTAGTGAAGATAGGATCTCGATCACTAACTATGCTAGAGGGTACCCCATGTAATCGAACTATCTCTCGAAGATATACTGAAGCTAGCCATGGAGCAGTCCTCTTGCTCTTCACAGGTATGAAATGGGCGCTCTTAGTAAGTCTATCTACCACCACCCAAATTCCTGTATTACCCTTCCTCGACCTGGGTAACCCGTCAATAAAATCCATCGAGACGCTATCCCACTTCCACTGCGGAACCTCCAATGGGTGAAGCAACCCTCCTGGTTTCCTTTGCTCCGCCTTCACTTGCTGACATACCAAGCATCGAGCTACATATTCGACCACATCTTTCTTCATACCGGCCCAGAAGAAAACCCTCTTCATATCTTGGTACATCTTTGTAATGACCCGGATATTTGACGGTGTAATAATTAACTTATTTAATTATTTAAATAACGAATATATTATTTAATCGACGACGTTAGAACGTATAGTTATATTTTAATTAAAATCGAGCTTGAAATGGCGCGGCAGTTCGTTGTTTGGCGATTCGAACTTCAACTGAATGTACAGGATTCGTTTTAAATCGGATTTCTGTGAAACAAGAAACGTACGGAGCTGGTGGAGTATATCTTTCTAGTGGAAGAGAAAAATCAGGATTTCGTCGTGTAGATTTTGAGATATGTTCAAATCAAATTTCAGAAAAGTCGCTATATAATCGTTTATCGACCGTAACAGTTTATTCAAAATAACTAGAGATCGGGTTTGAATTTAGACAAGGTTCTTTTGGGAAGTGGTGATAATTTAATTTTTATAATTTTATAGAAATTTTTAATTAATTTAATAAGCGACTTTTTATTTGAAGTATTTGGCACCCTGTATCGACATTTCGGGGTTTCACAATATGAGTCCATCTACCGGTATTATTATATTTTTGGGACGGTGGCACATTGCTGGTCACAAAAATATTTTTATTTCTGTTCCTAGCAGCTCGTATGTGCTAGCGTTGCACATTACTTCACATGTAAGTAATGTATGCAGTATATAAATAAAAAGAATGAAGTAATACAAGCCTTCAGGAGTAACCTAGCTCCAAAGCCAAATACAGTGCACGTCCTTGAATAAAATGCATTGCCGTGAGTTTTAATGGCAAAATAAAAATCAAATCAACGTGTTACCGTCAACCAAACGTATAGAAATCCTCTACACTTTTCTTAACTTGGAAATGAAACTTCACAGCCGACAGACCCTACTGAGTGCCTATTATATGCTTCAGAGTTAAGTTTTCTTCAACGCGCTGACAACCGACATACGAGTATGAATTGTCACCATCGTGAAACATGTCTGAGAAGCGTCGAATTGTCACCATCGCAACAGACCTATGTCCCCTAAATAGCTTCATGACCAAGTATTTAACTATTGTATACTCAAACCGACAGCCTATACTATCAACATCAAAACTAAATAATATCTGCAAAACCTGTTACGTCCTATGTACTATATAATATTGATATTCCTTAGCAAGGAAGGAATAGAAGTCTATATATACGGTACTGAGCAATAAACTTCATTTGGTTCCTCTTCTTTCTGGATCTTCGAAAAAGCCTTCATTCATTTGCGCTTCTCTCTGAAATTAATGGCGCACGTCTTTCGTCTCTCTCGTTCTCTTCTTTATTTATATATCTATTCTTCCAATACAAAAGGATCACTTCGAAAATCAATATATAAATCCAAACCTTGTATACATACCCTCAGGCCCTCCTCTACACACGCTACAGCGTTTTACTTTGCGGCGGTTCATGGGTAAATTGCCGGAGATCGGTGAACTCTGGCGAGGTGGCACTTCGAGGGAGGAAGGAGAAGGCTCAGGCGCTCTCGACGGCACTGACTGATCAAACTCCGGTGATGTGGTGGTGATACAGTAGGCAAGGAAGCTCGGTGTACGGTAACAGCGAGATGTCTGGGTTAGTTCGAAACAAAGGGGATCATGCATCCAAACAAAGCAGCTGAACGAAGGAAGAGGAGCACCGTAATGCATGCAGGAGCGGATATATATACGGGCTCGCGTTTATTTGTGAGGGATGTGATGATTTGGTAAGTGCGAGTTTGAGGGGACCTGTATGGGTGGAGTAAGGAAATTAAGGGAAGAAGTTGGAGTCCCTCAAATGGTTCGAAAATGGCCATGAAAGAATATAAAATGGAGAAGCAACAAAATGTTTTACTGGGGAAGAAGTACAGCATGCAGATCGGATCATATTCAGTCATGTTGTACAAAAGAGTTAGCTTTCATATTGGATCTGAACAAGCTAGGAGTTCGCTGGGTTTTGTGTACTGATCAGGAACATGGCGATGTATGCAAAACAAGGAGGAATGGAAATACTGGAGACTATTAAGTGGTTGTGTGAAGTAATAAGAGGGAGAAGGAGGTTCTAAGCTTGCATTCCCATTTGATGAAAGAGGATCAGCACGTTGGTACATATTGTTTGAATTTTTACTGGAGTAAAGTGAGCTAAGTACCGGGTTCGAACAGTGAGCTATCTGGGGAGGAAGAAAGAGATTTAGGGTAGTAAATTGAAGAATAGAATGCAACCGGATCCAGTGGACACGTAACAAGGAGATCTACATTGTACAACTGAAATGGTGGAGAACAGAGTTATTGGAGTTGATTTCGTGAAAATCAAATGTCATTTGATTTTAAACAAAACAAATCGGAAATCATCAACTGTAAATGATGTGAGTAAAACTCACTAACTCTCCTCAATTTGTATTTTAATATAAATTGTACTTTATTTATTGACTGCTGTAGATTGATTGTTAAACTGGACTGTTAAATAGATTTGATTGAAAATGTAGTTATAGTAGTCTATGTACTGTTAATCAAATATGGTTCTGTACAACAGGATATTTCATTTCAAAATGAAATATGATGTATATTATACTGTGTAACATCTGTGGGTGCAGGGAGACAGGTTGGAGGAATCCGACTGGGTTCCTCAACAATTATTTTACTGTTTTCATATATTGTGATATATGTTGGGATTTATAATCTATTATTGATTATGGATGTTAGAACGATATTGATCATCGTTGTTCGATATTTTAAATATCATAAGAAACCCTGAGTTGTGAAATGGATTTCAATGTATATTGAAATAAAGAAATTTTATAAAATCACAGGATTTTATATAAGGAAATTATTTATAAAACGAACACAGTTTTATAAAAGGAAAGTATTTATAAAATAAATAGAGTTTTATAAAAGGGAAAAATGTTGATAAAATAAATAGAAGTTGTAAATAAGGAATATTTGTAACGGCAAATAGAAGTTGTAAATAAGGAATATTTGTAACGGTAAATAGAAGTTGTAAATAAGGAATATTTGAAACGGTAAATAGAAGTTGTAAATAAGGAATATTTGAAACGGTAAATAGAAGTTGTAAAAAGGGAAATAGTTGTAACGGAAAAACAAACGTTATAAAAAGGAAATTGAAGAAATAATCTAAATAGAGTAATTGAATATTAGTCATTCAATTAGAAATAACCTGATTTGAGTTAGTCTAATATTAGTTAATCGAATAAGAATAGTCTAATATTAGCTAATCGAATTTAGTAACTGAATACAAGTTAATCAAAAGAGGTTTATCGAATTTAGTTATTCGATAGAGTTAAATCAATAGAGTTAATCGACTATAGTATTCGAATAAGAGTAAATCAAATAGAGTTAAACAAAAATTAGAAACTGACTAGAGATTAGTAAGTTGAATAGTTTTCTGAGTGTTGATCTGATGTTGGTTTCGGCCTTCGGGGTTTATACTTAGAGAATTGTTCTCTTACTAGTTTACAGTTAGGGACTAATAGTTGTGGAATGGTAGTGATGCGTAAATGAGGATTGGAAATGTTTTCCAATGTTGAAAACATATATTTTCTAATTTTAGAAAATAAGGAAATATGAATATATATATATATATATGGTTGATGATTGGATCGATAATTCCATTTGGAATTTAGATCGTTGTTTGTACACCGACATATTTTCATTTGATAGTTAAATCACAGACTATCGAAGTTTTGACCATTTTACGTTGTTAATATGGAGAGACCGGTTGGATTATTATCCGAAGAACCACTCCGTATCGACATAAGCGTTGTGATCAAATACGATGAAGAAATTGAAGACGGAGTAAAGTGCAAGGGCTGTCCTGTTTACAGAATAGTGCCTTCGGTTTCGTTCAGTCCCAGAACGAACGTAAATGGACGAATGTCTGACAGAGTATTTCTAATGATCGAATGGGTTGGACTGTACAAATATATATGGTGGCCAACGGATTTATTCCCTTCGCATAATATCCAGAATCTATTTGTGCAGATCCAACTAAATGATTAACGGATCTGATAATGTGGCATTCAAAGTGATCGTGTTATAAATGAATGGAAAGTAAGCGTAGCTTCTAGCCTCACATCCGGTAAATGACAGAAATCGGGCATGCAGCATGGCTATGTAGGTCGCACCTATTAGGGTGTATAATCACCTATCTAGGGAATATTCATTTGCTTCTTAAATCTATCAATGCTGTCCCATATATATATACGGGAACGGTTGCTGATCCCAACCGTTGGTGATGTACATTCGATACACTCAAGCGAAATGAGTGGTCGGTCATGTGTGGCTGAGTTGCAAGATGTTCTTGTTGAACTCCAGTGTATCGTTCCTAGAGTACACTGATCGGAAGGTGGATCCATACCTTGTCATAGTTGGAAACCCAATCATCCAATACGCACCTGCGGTTTTGATTGTATACTATATATGTAGAACGTGAGATGAAAGCGTTTCTGCTAGTTGATATCTATTTGTACATAGACATTATTATAATATCAAAAGGTTTTTGATATAAAGATATTTTGGATTCTCATAAGGGAAAAACCCGTTCCGTATTCACGGCGTGGTCTTATGAGATATCATATACCTGTTAAAATGATTTGAGTTTACTCACACCAGTCCATGACTGACCCGGAGTTTATTTGTTTTGTTTCCCTAAACTCTTGGGTGCCTAATTTTGTACGGGCAGTCAAGTAGTCGGGATTTTACAGATACACTTGGAGAGCTTGGAGCAGGAGGCTTCAAGATTCTATAGCTATTATTATTTCCGCTGTTGTTGTAAGTGTTGTACTCTGATAAGTGCTATTGTATACATATACTGTTTGTATTTCAAAAGTTATGTTATATTTTATTCGTTCCGCTGTGAGATTCGTGTTACTCTGATGATGATGTTCTTCTTCTTCTTCTATTCTACTAGTTCTATCTTATCTATCCTCACCCTCTATCTTCTTTCTATTAATTTCTTGAATTTTCAGTGCAATTTGGGGTTGGACTTGTGTTATTTAGTCAGCTCAAATTGGACCGGATTTTCGGGTCATTACAGTTGGTATCAGAGCTTAAGTTAAGTGAATTACCTTGGCTCTGTGGCGTAACTCAGTAGAGATGGGATTAGTAATATCCTAGATTGAGTTGAGTGTATATATAGGAGTGAACGTATTTGTTATTTGATATAAAAATTTGTTTTATATTGTGGAGCTTTATTGGTTGAGTGGCTTATGAATTCTGGTCGATAGTGGGGCACCACAATATCGATAAGGGTTTCTAAACATTCGAATACGATGAACCAACATGATATGCTTTGAAATTAACATAGTATAATTGGTTGTATTGGTTGTTAGTATAATCGAATGAGATTATAAAAGTGAAATGGTTATAAATAACTGATCAAAATTCATATAAGTAAAGAATATGAAATAAGATGAATTAAATCTGAATTTAAATCAGAATTGGAATTAAAATAAGGAAATTTTAAGTTCCTGGGAGATTTTGAAAATGTTTTCAAATTGAAAGTGTTATAGTATTAAACGCACTTCGATAAACTGGGAAATAACCCTGATGAGTGTGGCCACATCATCAGTGTTCATTTTCGAGTTCTAAGTGACGGATTACTACCAAAGGTTGTGTTTTTGAATTGTTTAAGAAAAACAAGTGTTTAGAAATTCAAAGGTTTTGAATTGGTATTATGGTTTCAAATTGATTTGAAATAAACCCAGGAATTTAAATTCTGGAATTAAAATTTAACTTATGAAGTTAAATGGATTAAAATATTGAAAGTGAATAAATAAATTTGAAATTTAACTTAGATAAAGTTAAATGTAATCAGGAATAAAAATTGAGTTGATAAGTCAAGGGTTTGAAATTGATATTGGAGTTTGAATGGAATTTGTCTCGGATAGAACCAAATGTTGAGTTTGAGGATAAGTTGATTGGTATGGCATGATATATGCAGAATTGGTAACAGATAATAGGGATATAGCGATATGCCCGACAAAAGGTACAAGTTTATATTTCATATTGAGTTTGGTGATTTATGAGCCGATTTGGCAAGCCGCTTGGCTGTTTGATTTTCTTTTGGTTGGAGAAGGCCTAGAGAAGCGAGTTGTGGTTTTACTGATAGGGCTGTACAAAGGAGGTTATGGCGAAATTTTCCAAAAATTTAAAAGTGTTAGAAAATTTCCAGAATTTTTGAAAATTTAGATTAGTCGGAAGGAATTAATATTTTAGTCAATATTAATTGGTTCAGTTGAAAGCAGAAATAAGGGGTAAACAAATCTTAGGAATTTCAAATAGATAGGGTCGTCCTCTACCTTAGCAATTTCGAGGACGAAATTATTTTAAGTGGGGAAGAATGTAATGACCCGGATATTTGACGGTGTAATAATTAACTTATTTAATTATTTAAATAACGAATATATTATTTAATCGACGACGTTAGAACGTATAGTTATATTTTAATTAAAATCGAGCTTGAAATGGCGCGGCAGTTCGTTGTTTGGCGATTCGAACTTCAACTGAATGTACAGGATTCGTTTTAAATCGGATTTCTGTGAAACAAGAAACGTACGGAGCTGGTGGAGTATATCTTTCTAGTGGAAGAGAAAAATCAGGATTTCGTCGTGTAGATTTTGAGATATGTTCAAATCAAATTTCAGAAAAGTCGCTATATAATCGTTTATCGACCGTAACAGTTTATTCAAAATAACTAGAGATCGGGTTTGAATTTAGACAAGGTTCTTTTGGGAAGTGGTGATAATTTAATTTTTAGAATTTTATAGAAATTTTTAATTAATTTAATAAGCGACTTTTTATTTGAAGT
The DNA here is from genome assembly GCA_030737875.1 of Allium sativum. Taxonomy (NCBI): domain Eukaryota; kingdom Viridiplantae; phylum Streptophyta; class Magnoliopsida; order Asparagales; family Amaryllidaceae; genus Allium; species Allium sativum. The sequence goes on from CM060921.1 coordinate 286,920,597, forward strand.
ATTTGGCACCCTGTATCGACATTTCGGGGTTTCACAATATGAGTCCATCTACCGGTATTATTATATTTTTGGGACGGTGGCACATTGCTGGTCACAACAATATTTTTATTTCTGTTCCTAGCAGCTCGTATGTGCTAGCGTTGCACATTACTTCACATGTAAGTAATGTATGCAGTATATAAATAAAAAGAATGAAGTAATACAAGCCTTCAGGAGTAACCTAGCTCCAAAGCCAAATACAGTGCACGTCCTTGAATAAAATGCATTGCCGTGAGTTTTAATGGCAAAATAAAAATCAAATCAACGTGTTACCGTCAACCAAACGTATAGAAATCCTCTACACTTTTCTTAACTTGGAAATGAAACTTCACAGCCGACAGACCCTACTGAGTGCCTATTATATGCTTCAGAGTTAAGTTTTCTTCAACGCGCTGACAACCGACATACGAGTATGAATTGTCACCATCGTGAAACATGTCTGAGAAGCGTCGAATTGTCACCATCGCAACAGACCTATGTCCCCTAAATAGCTTCATGACCAAGTATTTAACTATTGTATACTCAAACCGACAGCCTATACTATCAACATCAAAACTAAATAATATCTGCAAAACCTGTTACGTCCTATGTACTATATAATATTGATATTCCTTAGCAAGGAAGGAATAGAAGTCTATATATACGGTACTGAGCAATAAACTTCATTTGGTTCCTCTTCTTTCTGGATCTTCGAAAAAGCCTTCATTCATTTGCGCTTCTCTCTGAAATTAATGGCGCACGTCTTTCTTCTCTCTCGTTCTCTTCTTTATTTATATATCTATTCTTCCAATACAAAAGGATCACTTCGAAAATCAATATATAAATCCAAACCTTGTATACATACCCTCAGGCCCTCCTCTACACACGCTACAGCGTTTTACTTTGCGGCGGTTCATGGGTAAATTGCCGGAGATCGGTGAACTCTGGCGAGGTGGCACTTCGAGGGAGGAAGGAGAAGGCTCAGGCGCTCTCGACGGCACTGACTGATCAAACTCCGGTGATGTGGTGGTGATACAGTAGGCAAGGAAGCTCGGTGTACGGTAACAGCGAGATGTCTGGGTTAGTTCGAAACAAAGGGGATCATGCATCCAAACAAAGCAGCTGAACGAAGGAAGAGGAGCACCGTAATGCATGCAGGAGCGGATATATATACGGGCTCGCGTTTATTTGTGAGGGATGTGATGATTTGGTAAGTGCGAGTTTGAGGGGACCTGTATGGGTGGAGTAAGGAAATTAAGGGAAGAAGTTGGAGTCCCTCAAATGGTTCGAAAATGGCCATGAAAGAATATAAAATGGAGAAGCAACAAAATGTTTTACTGGGGAAGAAGTACAGCATGCAGATCGGATCATATTCAGTCATGTTGTACAAAAGAGTTAGCTTTCATATTGGATCTGAACAAGCTAGGAGTTCGCTGGGTTTTGTGTACTGATCAGGAACATGGCGATGTATGCAAAACAAGGAGGAATGGAAATACTGGAGACTGTTAAGTGGTTGTGTGAAGTAATAAGAGGGAGAAGGAGGTTCTAAGCTTGCATTCCCATTTGATGAAAGAGGATCAGCACGTTGGTACATATTGTTTGAATTTTTACTGGAGTAAAGTGAGCTAAGTACCGGGTTCGAACAGTGAGCTATCTGGGGAGGAAGAAAGAGATTTAGGGTAGTAAATTGAAGAATAGAATGCAACCGGATCCAGTGGACACGTAACAAGGAGATCTACATTGTACAACTGAAATGGTGGAGAACAGAGTTATTGGAGTTGATTTCGTGAAAATCAAATGTCATTTGATTTTAAACAAAACAAATCGGAAATCATCAACTGTAAATGCTGTGAGTAAAACTCACTAACTCTCCTCAATTTGTATTTTAATATAAATTGTACTTTATTTATTGACTGCTGTAGATTGATTGTTAAACTGGACTGTTAAATAGATTTGATTGAAAATGTAGTTATAGTAGTCTATGTACTGTTAATCAAATATGGTTCTGTACAACAGGATATTTCATTTCAAAATGAAATATGATGTATATTATACTGTGTAACATCTGTGGGTGCAGGGAGACAGGTTGGAGGAATCCGACTGGGTTCCTCAACAATTATTTTACTGTTTTCATATATTGTGATATATGTTGGGATTTATAATCTATTATTGATTATGGATGTTAGAACGATATTGATCATCGTTGTTCGATATTTTAAATATCATAAGAAACCCTGAGTTGTGAAATGGAATATTTCAATGTATATTGAAATAAAGAAATTTTATAAAATCACAGGATTTTATATAAGGAAATTATTTATAAAACGAACACAGTTTTATAAAAGGAAAGTATTTATAAAATAAATAGAGTTTTATAAAAGGGAAAAATGTTGATAAAATAAATAGAAGTTGTAAATAAGGAATATTTGTAACGGTAAATAGAAGTTGTAAATAAGGAATATTTGTAACGGTAAATAGAAGTTGTAAATAAGGAATATTTGAAACGGTAAATAGAAGTTGTAAATAAGGAATATTTGAAACGGTAAATAGAATTTGTATAAAGGGAAATAGTTGTAACGGAAAAACAAACGTTATAAAAAGGAAATTGAAGAAATAATCTAAATAGAGTAATTGAATATTAGTCATTCAATTAGAAATAACCTGATTTGAGTTAGTCTAATATTAGTTAATCGAATAAGAATAGTCTAATATTAGCTAATCGAATTTAGTAACTGAATACAAGTTAATCAAAAGAGGTTTATCGAATTTAGTTATTCGATAGAGTTAAATCAATAGAGTTAATCGACTATAGTATTCGAATAAGAGTAAATCAAATAGAGTTAAACAAAAATTAGAAACTGACTAGAGATTAGTAAGTTGAATAGTTTTCTGAGTGTTGATCTGATGTTGGTTTCGGCCTTCGGGGTTTATACTTAGAGAATTGTTCTCTTACTAGTTTACAGTTAGGGACTAATAGTTGTGGAATGGTAGTGATGCGTAAATGAGGATTGGAAATGTTTTCCAATGTTGAAAACATATATTTTCTAATTTTAGAAAATAAGGAAATATGAATATATATATATATGGTTGATGATTGGATCGATAATTCCATTTGGAATTTAGATCGTTGTTTGTACACCGACATATTTTCATTTGATAGTTAAATCACAGACTATCGAAGTTTTGACCATTTTACGTTGTTAATATGGAGAGACCGGTTGGATTATTATCCGAAGAACCACTCCGTATCGACATAAGCGTTGTGATCAAATACGATGAAGAAATTGAAGACGGAGTAAAGTGCAAGGGCTGTCCTGTTTACAGAATAGTGCCTTCGGTTTCGTTCAGTCCCAAAACGAACGTAAATGGACGAATGTCTGACAGAGTATTTCTAATGATCGAATGGGTTGGACTGTACAAATATATATGGTGGCCAACGGATTTATTCCCTTCGCATAATATCCAGAATCTATTTTTGCAGATCCAACTAAATGATTAACGGATCTGATAATGTGGCATTCAAAGTGATCGTGTTATAAATGAATGGAAAGTAAGCGTAGCTTCTAGCCTCACATCCGGTAAATGACAGAAATCGGGCAGGCAGCATGGCTATGTAGGTCGCACCTATTAGGGTGTATAATCACCTATCTAGAGAATATTCATTTGCTTCTTAAATCTATCAATGTTGTCCCATATATATATATACGGGAACGGTTGCTGATCCCAACCGTTGGTGATGTACATTCGATACACTCAAGCGAAATGAGTGGTCGGTCATGTGTGGCTGAGTTGCAAGATGTTCTTGTTGAACTCCAGTGTATCGTTCCTAGAGTACACTGATCGGAAGGTGGATCCATACCTTGTCATAGTTGGAAACCCAATCATCCAATACGCACCTGCGGTTTTGATTGTATACTATATATGTAGAACGTGAGATGATAGCGTTTCTGCTAGTTGATATCTATTTGTACATAGACATTATTATAATATCAAAAGGTTTTTGATATAAAGATATTTTGGATTCTCATAAGGGAAAAACCCGTTCCGTATTCACGGCGTGGTCTTATGAGATATCATATACCTGTTAAAATGATTTGAGTTTACTCACACCAGTCCATGACTGACCCGGAGTTTATTTGTTTTGTTTCCCTAAACTCTTGGGTGCCTAATTTTGTACGGGTAGTCAAGTAGTTGGGATTTTACAGATACACTTGGAGAGCTTGGAGCAGGAGGCTTCAAGATTCTATAGCTATTATTATTTCCGCTGTTGTTGTAAGTGTTGTACTCTGATAAGTGCTATTGTATACATATACTGTTTGTATTTCAAAAGTTATGTTATATTTTATTCGTTCCGCTGTGAGATTCGTGTTACTCTGATGATGTTCTTCTTCTTCTTCTATTCTACTAGTTCTATCTTATCTATCCTCACCCTCTATCTTCTTTCTATTAATTTCTTGAATTTTCAGTGCAATTTGGGGTTGGACTTGTGTTATTTAGTCAGCTCAAATTGGACCGGATTTTCGGGTCATTACAATCTTGTCCCCACCGGGATGAATGGTCATCCTAGAACGGTGTGCATCATCAAGAATAACCTTCCTCAACCCTTCATCTTGCGGTACACAAAGTCTACCGTCTCTACGCAAGCACCCCCTATCGTCTAGGGTGTACCTACTTAAATGGCTGGACGACTCCCCCCTTATGAGCTTCTCTACTAACTCAACCAACTGTGGGTCGCCTCTCTGTGCTTCTTCAATCCGCCCCAAGAGAGTAGGTCTAACTTCCAAAGAAGCTAGCAAACCGGGTACATAGTCAATGGAGGGTCTGAAATCAAACATCGAGATAAATTCCAAGCTTCGTCGTTCCACGAACAATGGACTCAAGGACAACCTCTTCCTACTCAAGGCGTCCGCCACCACGTTACCCTTGCCAGAGGTATACAATATCTCGAAGTCATAGGATGCTAAGAACTCCATCCACCTTTGCTGTCTTAAGTTTAAATCTTTCTGAGAGAATAAGTACTTCAATGATTTATGGTCAGTGAACAACTCGAATCTCTCACCAAGAAGATAATGGCGCTAAATCTTAAGCGCAAAAACAATAGCGGCCAACTCTAAATCATGGGTAGGGTAATTTTTCTCATGTGCCCTCAACTGCCTTCCACCGTAGGCTATTACCCTTCCCTCTTGCATTAAGACTGCGCCAAAGCCTGTCCCACAGGCATCGGTATAGACAACAAATGGCTTGCTCCCATCTGGCAACACTAAAACTGGAGCAGTGGTTAAAGCTCTCTTTAACCGTCGGAACGCATCATCACAATCTACGTCCCATGTGAAAACAAGATTCTTCTTTGTTAAGCGGGTTAATGGGGCTGATATCTTCGCGAAGTCTTTGATGAACTTCCTATAATAACCCGCCAACCCCAGGAAACTTCTTACTTCAGTAGCATTCTTCGGAACCTTCCAATCCTGAATTGATACTACCTTCGCGGGATCCACAGCTATCCCTTCCTTGGAGACCACATGCCCCAAGAACCGCACTTCCCTCCTCCAGAAGTGACATTTAGAGAATTTAGCCTTAAGGCTATGTGCTCGAAGAGTCTTCAACACTTCCCCAAGATGTAGGGCATGCTCTTCTTCACTCTTAGAAAATACTAAGATATCATCCACAAAGACCACCACAAATTTATTAAGGAACTCCCTGAACACCCTACTCATCAAATCAACAAAGTATGCAGGGGCGTTCGTCAACCCAAATGGCATCACCAGCCACTCATAGAAACCATCCGGAGTCCTAAAGGCAGTCTTGTCTATGCTATCCTCAGCCACCCTCAACTGATGAAACCCCGTGGCCAAGTCCAACTGAGAAAATACTGAAGCGCCAACCAACTGATCGAAAAGATCATCAATCCTCGGCAATGGGTGTCTATTCTTCTTTGTGAGCTTGTTGAGTTCTCTATAGTCTACACAAAGTCTGAGGGACCCATCCGCCTTCGTAGCAAATACTACTGGAGCACACCACTCCGATATGCTCCGTCTTATGAACCCCTTCTCAAGCAACTCCCCTACTTGCTTATGGAGTTCCCTCCTCTCACGAGGAGCCATGTGGCGCACTGGTAAAGATACCGGTTTAGCATTATCCACCAAATATATTCGGAAGTCAATCTCCCGCTTCGGAGGTAAGCCCTTCACCTCCTCAAACACATCCGGATATTCCCGGACCACTCTCATAGATTGCAAACTCTCGACCGAAGCGTCAAGCGATTCAAGATAACTTAGCATAACAGAATCCATGGGATTACAAGAAATCTCGAGAGTGTTACCCAAACGGGTCATGAGCCTAACAACTCTCCTTTCGCAATCAAGAACGGCACCATTACTGGATAACCAGTCCATGCCCAAAATCAACCCATAGCCCGTGAAGCCCAACACAAAAGCATCACATCTAAACTCAATGCTAAGTATAGAAATCTTCAAACCCAAACATATCATGGACAAATAAGTGGAGCCCCCAATTGGGTTTGAAACAACCAAGGGATCATCTACCAGACTGGTATCTAGGTGCAGTAACTCAACAAATGATGATGAAATAAACGAATGCGATGCGCCTGAATCAAACAATGTACGGACAGGATGGTCAAATAGAAAAACCAGACTTTCAACGGAAATAGTTCTACCTCTCTCCTGAATCGGTGGAACCGCGAGAGCCTGTACTTGCCCCCTAGCCTGACTTGGTGCCATAAGAGCTTGCACCTGTCCTCCTGAGGTAGATCTCGTCCTTTGCCCCTTCTTAGGGCAATCCTTCACTAAGTGCCCTGCTTCGCCACAGTGGAAGCAGCCAGTCTTCTTCTTCTTGCGACAATCCTTGCTTAGGTGGCCAGGTGTCCTACAATTGAAACACTTCTTCTTCTTACCCTTGCCACCGTTGCCTTTCCCACCTTTGCTTTGCTGTTGTTGAGGTCTCTTTTGATCTCCCTTCTTCTCGGGTACCTTATTAGCATTAGGACACTTCTCTTCCTCATACATGAGTGCCATGTCAACAAGCTTCTCAAAGGTGGCCCCCATAGGGATGTGAGTCATAGCCAACCCATGCATAGGTTCATTCAAGCCTTTCACGAACCTCAAAGCCTTCTTCTCCGGTGTATTCACCATGTCTAGGCCAAACCTTGCCAATTGATTAAACTTGTTAACATATTCCTTCACCGAGAGATTTCCTTGCTTTAGAGTCAAGAATCTTTCCATATACAAGTTTTCCTCCGCCCTTGAGAGAAACTTTGCCACAAATCTTTGCCTAAAATCCGCCCAAGAGTTAACGGGGCGTTCTCCATTAGTGACCTCCCACCGGAATGAGGCCTCTCCCTTCATTAACCAAGCAGCCAACTTGACTTTCTTCCCTTCTTCCATCTCAAAGATATCTATCAAATCTTCCACCTCTTTAAGCCAATCTCTAGCCTCCACAAAGGTTTCAGATCCTTGAAAAGGTTTCCCTCCCATAGCTTTAAATTCCTTGCAAGTCTTAGCAAAAGTATCCGTGCGAGGAGGAGGGGGAGGAGGAAGATCGGGTGCTACAGTTGGTGGAGGAATATTTGCTGGACCCGCAGTGGTGGCCCTAGCCTCCATCAATCTCCTATACCATACTGGTACCGTCACACCCTCCGGAAGATTAATATTCTCGGCCATGCTGAAACGAAAAAGGAAAGATTCAAAACGGAGAATTCGAAGGATATAGATATGGCTATTGGGGATTATGCTTTTCTTTCAAAAACTTTTCTCTTAAAAGATATGTTTTTGAAAATATCTTTTCCAAAAATGTTTTAGAAAGATAGTTTTCTAAAAAATTTTATCTGTTCCGGTAACCTTTGCTCTGATACCATGTGTAACACCCCACGCCCGCTATAGTCACTCACTAAGGGAATGCCATAGCATCGGTGGAGTATTTTAGTGAATATAGAACAGAAAAATTACACCAAGACAGATATAAACAGTATTTGAAATTTTAAACATCATCTCATATCAGCGGAAATAAACATGTCTGGTTACATCATAAAACCATGATAAAAGTCAAGTACAATATCTGTCAAAATAAAGAAGTACATAATCCCACTCTCTCATACAATAGCCACAAGAAAAGAAAAGATAACTGGATAACTGGAGCTTTACATCTACCCAAGCTCCTCAAGACTGGAAACAGAAATCCGATCAAGCTCTACTACCGCTAGGATCCACCGTAGGACCTGAGGGTTGGGAAAAAGATAAAAACAACAGGGTCAGACATAAGTCTGAGTGAGTCCTATAACTTTAACAATACAATCATTAAAGTAACCAGAGAAGACATAAACTTGACCACGGTAATATCTGGGGATGAATGGCTACACTAAGCAGCTTGGTAGACTTAGGATAAACTAAGATAACCATCAGGACGCATCTACCCACCCAAGGATAATTACTAACTGCACCACACCAGTCATTTCCTACTTAAAGGTTGATCCCTTCCAAGGACTTAGAAAATTTCCCCAGTAGTTCCATGTACCCCTAGCCCACTACATAGGTGCCGTCTGCCCCTATCTCCACTAGGTGTACCCAGTAATTCTTACCCAGTAGTTTCGTGTACCCCTACATAGGTGCCGTCTGCCCCTATTTCCACTAGGTGTACCCACTACTCCCCAAGCGATCGGCTCCCTACCGTAGATACCCGTGCTGGTCCCACAGTGGGGTGTATCACTCCCCTAAAGTGGCTACCCAATACTAACGGTGCACGGCTTTATATCTACACGATGCAACAACGGCTTATCTACCAGCCCGGGCCCACACACGCATATGAAGCCCGTTGGACTTGCGTTGCCACCGCTAACCCGTTTTGGCCTCTTATAATCAAGCCCAATTTGCGTGTCCCGTCACTCGACATGGGTCGAGCCCACAAAGATACGTTTGGGATATTGGTTGAAATGGGCCCCCACAAGCTACCCACTTAAGCTTGTCCAATATCTAGTGTATCCCACTTAACCCTTTAATCATGTTTAATTACATGTGTCCACTTGGTTAAGTATTCTAATCGTATTTTCTATTGCCACCCAAGGCAACCCACTAGATTCCACATGCCACCCAAGGCACCCATAAAATTTCCTCATGCCACCCAAGGCACCCACTTAACCCCTCATGTCCCACTACATGCTGCTATGGTTAAGTGTTTCTTAATTAATTAAGACCGTGATCTCCCATAAAGACCTCCCACATTAGACTGGCTGTTATAACCGCCTGGTTAAGCCGGTAGAATCCGGGCAGTCTTACGTCATAACAGAGTCTAACCTCGTGTCTTTACCTTAATCACGTATTTAATTTATGGCTAAGACCTCTCACATTGGGCTGACGTTTGTAGCAACTGGTTAAGCCGGTCGGGTCCGGGCAGTTTTACACTACAAATGAGTCCAACCTCGTGTCTTAGTCGATTAATTACACCTAATTAATCACCCCCATATTAATTATCCCTAATTAATATCAAGTTTTCCATAACATGGGTAGACCTAACTCAATAGGTAAATTCCCATGGGGTAGACCTAACTCAATAGGTAAATTCCCACTTATGGTAATTTATTTTTATGGTATGCTTAATCATACCCAAACATTCATTTATTAACATATTTACCCACCCCATCGTTCCCCACGTAAATCGTTCTCGTTACATGACATAATAAGGGGAAGATCATCACAAATATCATGGGTTTAACATACAACTTTGTCATGGGTTAAGAGGATGTCAACTTGCATATATGAGCATATATTAACCCAACTACATACAACCCAAACTTGCATATTATCATACACATGATTTGCATAACATGTTGCATATGAGCTTGCATATTATCATACACATATCTTGCATAACATGTTAAACTTGCATATAGGCATTCTCAATCTTGCATAACATGTTAAACATGCATTTAAGCATACACATAACTTGCATAAGCATTCACATACTTGCATAGGCATCCACATACTTGCATAGGCATTCACATACTTGCATAACTTGCATATCATGTCATTTAAGCATATACATATCTTGCATAAGTATTCATATACTCGCATAAGTATGCATAACTTGCATATCACATGAATCTTGCATTTAAACATATACATGACTTGCATAAGCATCCATACACTTGCATAAGCATGCATAACTTGCATATCACTTTCAACTTGCATTTAAACATACACTTAACTTGCATGTCACCTTCAACTTGCATTTAAACATATACTTAACTTGCATATCTCACTTTGCTAAACATGCATAAATTCACTTATTAAACATGCATATATCAACTTGTTAAACATGCATAAATCAACTTATTAAGCATGCATAAACCAACTTATCAAATATGCATAAACATAGAACAACATAGAGTAACATATCATTATACATGATTCATACTCACTAATCCGCATTTAAGACCATAAGTCTCATTACACCCAATCTACTTACTTTAACAATTGATGTTAAAGTGATAGAAACTCACCAAACTTAAGATTAGCAACCTTATGAAGTAGAATTAGTTGCAACTATGAAGATAATAATGATTAGAGAATGATTTGAGAGGGATTAGCTTGCAACTTCCTTCATGAACTAGTGGAGGCCATGCTCAAATTTCAATTTGCCATAGTTTAGTTACAAGACTTAATTATGAATGAATTAGGGTAGGGTTATGGTCTTATTTATAGGATTAGGTGAGTGTTTTAGGCCCTTAGATTAACCCTAGATTAGATTAGGACCCTTAGATTTAGGAAATCTCTAGAACCAGCCCTCCTAGCCAGCCTGAAACCCAACCTGGTGCAACCTGGTGCACCCAGGTTCACAGAACGGCGCCACCCTGTCGACAGGCAAGTCGACAGGCATGTCGACACCCCTGTCGACAGGCCTGTCGACAGCCCTGTCGACATGGGTTGGGCGGGAAGCTTCCCGCCTGACCCCGCCTGGCCCATTCCAAATCTGAATTCAAATTTAAATTTAAATTCCTAAATCTGTTTTAGTTTTAAATTTTCTGCAAACTTCATCGGGCCATAACTGGGCCATACGGACTCCGATTTTCGAAAACTCGGACTCTATTTTGCGTATTTTTCCGAGACGAACGTAATGACGCAGCCCGTTTCCCCCAATTCCCACGTCTGAGATTATTTATCCTGTAATTAGTGAATTTTAGTATTATCCCAAAATTCGGGGTGTTACAGGATATTAGATAATATGCTAAGAAATATGCTAGAGAATATGCTACAGAATAAAGAATATGCTAGAGAATAAAGAGTATGCAGAGAATATGCTAGAGAAAAAGGAATATTCCAGAGAATAAAAAAACCCTATAAATATAGGGTTTAGCATTGTATTCTTAAATCAGTCAACATAAACAATAACAATGTAGTCTTTTCGTGCTTTTCCGTTTAATCTCTCTCTTCTCTCTTCATCAAATTATAACATTACAAACCAAAGTAGTAAAACTGAGTTCTTTTATTCAATACATAAACCACGTATAAAAATATATAAAATTTAATTTGTCACCCACTTATCTTAGTAAATTTATTATACACTGTATTTGAGAAATCCACGTTTAACTTTGAATACCTATGTTAAATCTACCATACTATTTTACAAATCTCATCCCACTTTTCTCCTTATAGTTCAAATTTCGCTCTATATTTAAATTAATTGAAAAATCTTTAAAAAAAATAATAAATAAAATTAAATGAGGTTTATTGATTCGCATACAAAATTATGAAAAATATGATAAATCCAATATGTGAATAATGCACATATAATATAGTAGCAAAACCATAACACCTCGTAAAATTTAATAATTAAAATAGAACTAAAAATTAAAATTTTATTAACATTGGAGTTTGACCATGAAAGTTACACCATTGCATTTATGGCTATTTTATGATCAATTTCAATATATAAAGCTTTGTAATCAAAACTCAAACTGGAAAGTTACTAATGTATGAAGTTTTTAAATTTAAAATAATTTAGGCGAATTTAAATTTAAAATTTCAACTACTGCTAACATTTGAAATTAAAAATGTTTATAAATACTGTAGTGTTACAAGGATGCTTAGAGCAGAAGAAAATGTTAAATAAATGATAACAAAAGGAGTTGAAATATGCAAAAAAAAAAGGCATCAATAAATTCATGTTCCAAATAGTGTATCAGTCCACTCTCTTATCCTAACGATAGGACCCTAGCGGCCGACTTGATAGTTAATAGTGGACTGGTGCTTGTGAGGCAGTTAAGGTAAAGTTAGGCTAAGAACGATGAGGATTATAGTATATCAAACTGACCAAGATCCTACTGTTGTGACACGTTATAACCATTATAATTAAGTTGTAGTCCCTCTCACTTCTATTGATAAAATATTTAGAATGTTAGTGAAACCCTATGCATTTATATATATATATATATGTATGTATGTATGTATATATGTATGTGTGTGTGTATATATATATGCACACACATACAAACATAAATATACATATATACATACATACATAGATATATATTTATATGTGTGTGTATGCATGCATGTGTGTGTGAGAGAGGGTGAAAGCGCATGTGTACGTTTTCTATTACTATTCTTCCCTAGTGTCTAATTCTAAATCTAATGCATATACAATTGAATTGTTATACATTTTCAGAATGAAGAAATTTGAAGGAGAAATTAGGATAAGGCATGAATCAAATCCAAAGAAGGCAAACTATTCATGAATGGAAACTTTTTTTTTGTCTGTAGCAATAGCCCAGTTGTTAAGAACTTTGCACCATGGTAAAAGTGGTCTGAGTTCGAAACCCGGAGTGACATGCAAAGAGCTTACCATGTGCATATGCTAAGATTGGCCACTTATGTGGTGCTCGTGGACCAGGCTACGTGCACTAGGGAGGGTTTTACGACTCCGGTCGGCTTCCCTCCTGAACAAATTCAAAAATAAAATAAAAAAATAGAAGTTTGGATTTGTCTTATACCTAATGGAATTTTAAACAAAAATCTCTAGAACAAAAGTCCAAAAATTTTCCAGAACAAAACATTGATTCCTAGGTATATTGGAATACCAGTGGTTTCATATGAAACAGTATAACTCGATTTTTTTTATTACAATTTGAATGTTTTATATTCTCTATTACACTTTCAGCTCCTTTCTTGTTGTGTTAAATGTCTATAAAGGAAAGTAAATTAGGAAATGATATGTAAGGTACGAGTACTACTCCTAGCTTGCATTATTTATTTTCGTAATTTAGAAAAACATGAACCCCTTTTCAAGTTCAAGCTTACGTATATAAAAATTAAATTAAATATGAATGGTTTACATTTTAAGTCTTATTTCTTTAAAGTAGATACGCAGATTCTGCTATATGTTAATGTAAAATAAGTTTGATATTTAATTCTAATTATTTATGCACGTCTATTTGTTTGGATATATTAGATCTTTTGTAAGTTATTATGGGAGTTAAACTTGTACGAATTTGGAATTTTTAATATTTAGCAACTAGTATAAGGAGTAAAAAAATTAGGAATAGGAATGTCTATTGAATGCTTATATATATATAAGTATAGCCTAATTTCTTAAATATAGATATATTGTTAATGTGTAATTAACAATGTACTTATCATATAAAATAAATAATTTAGTAAATAACAATAAAATGCATAAGGAAGTTAAAGATAATTATGGTAATGACCTAAAATATTTAACATTTCGAATGAGAATATATAGCTTGTTCGGATATTCAAATTTCGTTGAATTTAATAAATAAATAAAAATTACTATAACAGCTCAATTTTTATTGTAATACTTTTGATTTAATTTATAATATGTTTTAACACTTTTTAATTTAGAAAGGAATTAAGTTATTTTTTGATGAATGGTGGTTTTCTTGCAATTTTACAACATAAGAAAATGGATGTAATTTTTTTTTTTGAGATTGCGTTGCATAAAATTATCATTTGTGTGAGCAATGAATGAAAATGGAACACTGTAACAACCCTAAAATTGATTACCTTAATTATGGATATCTAAATTATTTTAAAGATTGAAAAAAGAGATCTGTTTATTTGAAAATAATAAAATATCTCCTGAAGAGATTTCTACAACTAAAGGTGATAAAATATTTGTAGAAAAGTTCATAAATTTTCCCTAAAAAAATGATTATTGAGAATGCAGTACAACTATAAGTTATTTATTTTAGTTTTGTTGTTGATCAATACTATAGCTAGATTCAAAATTTATTATGTTGATTCAAGTAAAATTTATTTATTTGATTTATATATTTAGACCGTATAATGGTTATTTCCGTTATTTTTATAATAAATGCATCGTTATGGTAATATATATTGTATTGCCATATTATTATAAATATGTTAAAAGAATTAGTTATTATAAGTTAAATGATGTATGTTTGTGCTTGGAATAAGAATAGTCGTATGTATTATTATTCGATGTATTTGGCAACTAATATCTAATGTAATGGAAGAAGTTGTATAAATTAGATATGAGGCCTAAAATTTTGGATTATGAAAAAAAAAAATTGGATTATGAAAAAAGAAAGAATCTTTTTGATGAAGTTTACAAGTTTGAAATCTTGACAATTACTAAGAATGTAAAAGCTTCAAAATTAGTAGTATGTTAAAAGGTTGAGAACTAGAAGTTCATCATAAATTAATAAACTAGATATAATATGTATGTTTATATATATGCATAGGAACCTGAAGTTCCTTAATCAATGAACTTCAAATACTTCATAATTTAAAAGCCTGAAGCTTTATTGTAACTGTGTGAAATAATAACATTATACATTTTAAAGAAGTTACATCATATGCGACAATGATAATGCATCCAAAGATTGCACAATTTTCAAAATGAGTTGTATCTTGCTTATATATTTATATTTACATATTGTATTCAAAAATAAATTTTAACAACTTGAAGTTGTTTATATATTTTATTTGAATCAGAAGTTCAATACAGTGAAACCAGAAGTTCAATACAGTTGAACCAAAAGTTCAATACAGTTTAACAATCTTGAAATTGTTTGTATATTGTTTGAACCAGAAGTTCAATATGGATTAGCAATTCGAAGTTGCTCATAAATTTCATTTGAACCAGAAGTTCAATGTAGTTCCAAATCAGATATTTTAGGTATTATGAAACGATCTTTAAGATTCACATTGACATTGCTTGATAAGCAAAAATTAATGATTGGAACACTATAAATAATTTATTCTAAAATCAATAACTTGAATGAGAGAGAATATGCAAATCAATTATATATGTAATACGTAGACGCACGTATATACACATATACGCGAATATTTAACTAAAAATTTGAAGTTGTCATGAGCTCATATTATAGATTATGCATATAGTATTTTGCATTTCAGAAAGTCGATTGACATCAATATTGAATGAACTGAAGTCATGTTCATATTCAAATGATAGAAAATTCCTCCAAGTCATTAGATCAATGAAAGGGAATAAGCAATACAATATGAATGCATCTTATCAACTAATAAGAGCATTATCCTCCTACAATTGAAATACATCTAATGTATTTACTAGTTATAATTCTATATCGGATAAAAAATGAATCCAAAGTAGGTTTATTATTTAAAGTGACAATGTTTGTCAACATTGGAGGAGGGGGGAGGATAAAGGAATCATCGATGTTAAATATTTGCTAACATATAGAATTATGCAAAGTATTAAGTAGCTTGCATAAATTATCAATTATGTCCCTAATAGACTTTCTCCAATATAAAATTGAATCCTCGAAGGATCAAAAGGTGTAGATCACAGCTGAAAATATGGTATAAAAGTCAGTTCAAAATATCTTTGGAGTAAGTCATAAAGATGCAAAATAACGGAGGTGAGTGTTCCTGAAGAAACACTTAAGGGTGCTTTGAAAGAAACCCATGACTTGATTGTCAAAATAACCCCATAAGTGGATAAGGTACCTAAAGCTTGATAAGTTTTGAGATCTCAATAAATCATGTATAGAACTGACAAGAAATGATTATCGGTAATAAATAATAAAGCGCTTATATTTATAAATGGATTAAAAATTCCATATTAGAGAGAAAACATGATTGGTCATCATGAAATTCTCCTAAATAAGATATATGGACCTATAGTTCTTAAGATATGAACCTGTAGTTTATAAGATAAAAGCACATGGAAGTTACTGAAGCACCATAGAGTGTCAACAACATGTTAAGTGCCATGAGCAATGTATTTTCAAAGATAATTGATTTGATTAAAGTTTTTAAAACGCTTACAATACCCTGAAGGTATAAACGATAAAAGTAAACAAATTCCAAAAGAATTTAAATAACTTTGGCAGTGATAAGAGCAAGAAATGTAGATTACAACATTCTTTTACGTATTGTTGTGATGAAAATCTTGAAATAATTCATGATGAGTATATCACTTCCTGCTTTCAAGAATTATTGTAATGAAACTCTTAATATCCATTGAAGTGGTAGTTGCAATATACAAAAATTATTATAATATATAAGTTCCTGAAGGGCATAAATAACATTTGTTGTTGTAAAGAATACCAAGAACATGGATGATAGATTACAACATTCTTCTAAGTATTGTTGTAATGAAAACCTTGATATACTTCAAGGTGAGTAGATTACTTCCTACTTAGTGTTGTTGTAATAAAAAACTTGATATACTTCATTCTTCTAAGTATTGTTGTAATGAAAATCTTGATATACCTCAAGATGAGTAGATTAATTCCTGCTTAGTAATGAAAGTTGCCTTATTCATCAATTATGTATTGCAACATGCAAGTCCGATTGAAACAGAAAATTATAAGCACTTGAAGTGTATTCATAAATGAATATAAGTAACATACAAATCATAAAAGGAAGACGTTTTAAATTAGAAAACATGCCTGAAGCATAGAAATGCACATGAAGTTTTAAAAGAAAAACTTCATTAAGAAGTATTTGTAAGCAATTTGAGTTATTGAAAGAAGAATACGAATTCAGAGGAAATTATTAAATCAGAGGGAGCATCCATAAGTATGATATAATGCACTCTTTTTTCTTAACTAAGTTTTTCCCCTCTGGGTTTTCTTAGTAATTTTTTTATGAGGCATGGGTCATGATGCAGAAGTATCAACCCAAAAGTAACATACAAAATAAGTTATAATGTACTCTTTTTCCTTATTTAAGATTTTTCCCACTGGGTGGTTCTTATTAAGGTTTTAACGAGGCATTACATTAATCCAGAAGTATCATACTACTTTTGACATAGTAAATATGACATTATGTATTGCACACTTTTTCCTTCACTAAGATTTTTCCCATCGGGTTTTTCTTAGTAAGGTTTTGATGAGGCAACATTTTGATCCAGAAGTATCAAATATCTTTTGATGTAGTAAACTATTATTTATGAAGAAGACAAGGCTATTTGCATGGCTCAGATTCAAGTGAATTATATTAAGGGTGATAGGATGAAGCACATTTATTCTAAATTTTTCTTCACACATGAATGCAAGGATAATAAGAAAGAGGGGAAACAAATTCATTTCAAGAAAAGCGGGTAGATCTGTTTTCAAAGGCAATTTCCAAATCAACATTCCAGAAGATGATGTACAAAATTGGCATGTGTCGACTACATCAATAGACTAATTTAATAATGAGTTATAAATAAGGGGGAGCATATAAAAATATGCTATAATGTACTCTTTTCCTTCACTAATATTTTTCCCACTAGGTTTTTGTTAGTAAGGTTTTTAATGAGGCATTATCTTGATCTTGAAGTATCAACCCTTATGGTAACATTGTAAAACATGTTACCTAAAGATGAAATAAATTTGCACTCTTTTCCTTGTTTATGATTTTTCCCACAGGGGTTTTCATAAAAAGGTTTTTAATGAGGCATTATCTTGATCCTGAAGTATCTACCCTTACGGTAACATTACAAAACATGTTACCTAAAGATGAAATAATTTTGCACTCTTTTTCTTGTTTATGATTTTTCCCACAGGGTTTTCATAAAAAGGTTTTTAATGATGCATTGTTTTGATCCTGAAGCATCAAACTCCTTTAAGGAATATCATTTTAATACGATTTTAATAATGTCAAACGTTGCGTATTCAAGGTTTTTCCCATTGGATTTTCCTGATAGAGTTTCGAAGGCAACAAATAATAGTTGTATCGACTGAACAAATATATGCAAGAAAGATAATAATAAGGGGGAGCAATCATCATATATGTTTAAATAGGGACAATTTCAAGTTAGCAAATCATTAAAGATTTTGAAGGCGCATATTCAAAGGGGAGTGTTGTAATATATAAGAGCGAATATGCTTTTTTGATATTTTATTTAGTCCCACGTCACGGGGATAAGTCTGACATCAGCTCCAAAGCCTATATACAAAGAAGCCAATGTAATAGAAATGTATACACTTGAAGTAATAGAAATAAAAGTCTCTCCCCTATCTTTTATGTTCTCCCTAATGGCTTCTTGTTTAACATATGTTCCGTTTTATTTTATAACATGTATAAACTTATTGTGGAATTATTGATGTTCAAAAAGAATTTTATGGTATTAATATAGGGATTTTAAGGCACAAGTTAACAAGAAATTTAGCAATAAGGACAAGAGGCTAAAATTTTACCCTCAAGGATAAAGTTTAGTGTAAAAGGAGGAATTCAGGGGACCGCTGTAATTTCATACTTTACACTAAACTTTGTCCTTATGGCTGATTTTTTTGCCTTTTGTCTTTTTCGATAAATTTTTTGTTCATTTTGTCCTTCACACTATTTTCCTGATTAAATATATGGTAAATTCTTGATATAATTAAATCATAACTTATGTACAAATTAACTTTGTCATTATTGTTTTTTTTTTTGAAAATACTTTGTCATTATTGTTGATATACATCGTTCATGTTACGTGATTTATACATCTTTATAGTTGCATGGAAAACTACCTATTTTTAATATGAATATATATGGTAAAATTGGCGTATATTTTTAAGATCTATTAGAAAAATGGACTAAATACTCTCTAAGATTATTTAATAACTAGAATTTAAGAATTCATAAGTAGTTTAAACATATGGATTAAAATATAAAATATCAAGATAAAATTAAGGAGATTCAAAAAATAATTGTCGAAATATTAAAATGTAGATATTTAAAGAGGATATCATTTCTTCAATTTATGATTAATTTATTGAGATAACTGTATAATATATTAAAATTTTGATTATTTTTTACACATATTATTTAAATTATGTGACTTATTTAACTTTATATTTGAAAAGCTTTTTTTTCCATTTATTTATATAAACATAGTGTACATTTTAAAAAATAACATTTACCCGTTAATTAGATGAATTAATAGTAATTTATTGTAAAGTACCAATTTTCTAAAAAAACAATAATTCATTATTTGAAGTCATTTGTTAAATTCAAAACCACATGATTAATTTAAACATATCGACTTGAATGTACAATGTTAAGTGATATTTTGTAGTTTTTTGTAAATAACTAAATAAATTTTAAAATGTAGGTGTTTACATTAATATTATAATGCAATACATGATATTGACATAAATGAGTTCAACTTTGAACTTGTGATGGTTATTTACATGTATAATTTATGTTGGGGATTGTTAAAGGGACTCCAAATTTGGTTGGTGGTGATAATTTTAAGGGGACTTAAGCTTAAATTTATTTTGTTAAGGGGGGTCCTGAGTATTTAAAAAAAAAGATCTAAATGCTCCTTGCTCGTCACTTATGTTAAAATCGAACATACTAAATTCAACTTATATTACATACGCATGCTTCCAGAAATTTAAAAAAATTGTTGATAAAATAAACAAGAATATAAAATACGCAGCATGATAGATCAAAATTTTCATTTTTTCATTTAATTTAAATTGAAAATATCAATTCCAATATGAAATTACATTTAATTACATGATCTGATGTCCTCCGATCTTCCATGAAACTTTCTTGTGTCTCCATTACATTAATTATATTCATTTTTTTATTTTTTACGTGTAGCGTTAAATTGTAAGTATTAATTAAGATTTAGGTTTTATGATTTCTATTAATGAGGATTATAGGGGGTTAATATCGAAATTTTGATTTATATGTTTAAGGGGAGGCATACCCCCATAACAATTATTGACCAAGTCAAGATTGATCCTCCCCTTAACCAAATGTGTGGTCCCTTTAACAATCCCCTTTATGTTTTGTGATTCACGTGTTTATATATTTGTTTTTTCTTTCATTTTTGTTAAAATGATTATAGTTAAACTTGATGTCATTTATTAGATGAATTAATGAATAACAATTTGCTAAATTTATTTAAATAATTTTAATATCATGTAATTAATTGTAGATTATGGCACTAAATGTAAAATATTAGAAAAAAATTGAGAGAGAGGCTTAAATGATTGTAGAAAATTTGAAGTGTTGGTATTTGAAATAAATAAAAAACATAATTTGTCATTTTGAGTATTTAAAAATATATTTGTTAATTAAAATTATTTAAATTACTTAAATTTTGAGTTTTTAATTAATTCAAACATGTGACTTAAATATAAAATGTTACGAGCTAATTATTAATAAATAAGTGTGTAAATTCTGAAAGGTCTATATGGAAATGTAAAATGACCGAAGAGGTAAAATAATGCAAGAGAATAAGTAAATAAGTGTAGGATGAAAAATAATTTAAAAATAAATTATCCGAAGAGAATTAAGGAGAAATGAGAAAACTCCTAAAATTAAGGAGAACGCTTTAACACGTTCCACTTTACTATTATTTAATAGATTAAAACATGATTATTTAGGTATTAGTCATATTTAACTATTATATTTATAAGATTCGAGTTATTGACAAAGTTATAATGATTTTTCTTATATTTTCAGGTTAAGTATATTCCTTTATGAAATCTATTTCTAATTGATTTGTTATCACTATATAACATATTTAAAAATGATTTATTATCATTTAGATCATTATTTGAACATTTATAACAATTATTATATTGCTATGTTCTTCATTTAAATTCGTAAATCAATTATTGAATATAATATCCTTAATGATGACATCATCAATACATTTAGCTTTCAAAAATATAACATAAAAATTTATTTTATATTCTTATTTAATTATGAAAATAAGTATATTTAAACAGAACCGTTCGCGATCCTTATGGATTAAAAGCAGCTTTATTGATAAAACAGTTTCGACCATTTTATCAGCATTTTCCCTAAGGAAATATTTTCCAGACTAATTTCCCATAATGAGTTCATTATCATTGTTCCTTACGTTAAAATTCATTATTGGTTATAAATAATCCAGTTGAATTAGATATATTTTACCATTTCCAAATATACAAATATCCCGTAAAGTTATTTTGTTATCACCGCTTCTGGGATGAACTTATCTCCTCCAGAGATAAATATATACAAACTATTGAAATGTCATATCAATATACAAAAATACATATCAAACCTTAAATGCATAAACAAAATTAGGTGTATTAGATAAAAATAAGATTAAAGAGAGAAAAGAAATCATTACTTCTGGAATGTATGATATTCCTTCAGGGAACATATCTTTTATTTATGTAATTGCAATGCAACAAAAAAATCTCTAACATCTATTCTAGAATGTTGGATTTGCTACATAAAATTAAATCTCTAAAACATCTCTTCAAGAGATTAATATGCATACTATATCTTCAGGATATTCAGTTAATATAAATTGTACATGATATATGTCAGTTAGATGAAATCCGTTTAGAGATTTTCTATTGAATCCAATGTTATTGTCACATATTATAATGTGTGTGTCTCTTTTAACTTCTTCTGGAAGTATAATCTTTTCATGTCACAACATTTAAGAAAGCTTCGGGCTTTAATCTGCGGTGTTGCTTTTATTTGTTTACTTTTGGTTGTGTTAGATTTTGTGTTGTTTGTTTTTCTCTGTGTTTTTAATTGCATTTGTGAATATTTGTTTATGATGTCTGTCTCTTGAATCTCTCTTCATAAAAAAATCCAGTCACTGTTTATCTTCCAGTTTATTTATTTTCAAAAAAAAAGAAAAAAAATATATACATTTGCATTTTCTTAATTTCTTTCCTGTTTTTACTACAATTTCCTTTATTTCTTTCCCTTTCTCTTTCTCTCATTTATTTCTTTCCTTCCTTTTCTCTCCATTTATTTCTTTCCATAATTCTACAAACTCTTCCTTCTTTTACAAATCTTTAAAAAAAATCTTGAAAATGTCCCGATTTCCTTGTTCCTACGGATTTTATGATAGTTGTGAAAATCAATATAATCCATATAATTTTACACCAAATTCATAAGGATATTTTAATAATAACTATTGTACAAACAATTTGGATTTTACTCCACTAACTTTTCAAAATTTTCAAAATAATCCTGATTTTGCACCACGAAATTTTCAACATCCCGACCAACCCTCAAATTTGAAACAAATGTCGAATCTTTACTTGAAATGTGCACACAACAAAACCAAAGAATAAGTGAATGGTGTAATTCATACTTGGGCAACAATCCAAGTCAAAGTTTTTGAAATAATCAAAATTTGAATTCACTTCCAAATTCAAATGATTTTCATTATAACCATTGCCAATTCAATTTCGAACTCCAAAATGAATTTCAAATTCAAAATGGAAATGTAAATCACTTTACAAATAATTTTGGCAATGGGAATGATTTCAATGATGGTGCGATTAACGATTCTGGTTCTCAACAATTTCAAATTGAAACTTCTCAAGTTAATAATTATAAATTTTATTTTGTTGAGCAAATGAATGAAATTCATGATAGTCACACAAATTTGTTGTTTCAAGACTACTTGAATTTTCGTAAAAATAATAATAATCAAAACCGAACGTGTGATGATTCGAATGATAATCCATCTTTTACCACGATCGATGATCTTCAACTAACAACTTTTGAAGTTGATGAAAATTTTAATGAAGTTGTTGAAAGCTCTGTAATTGATTTGAATTTGAATTCTCTTGAAAACGAAGACGTCATTCTTCAATTTGATCTTCCTATCTTGGATTCTGAAAGTTTTGAAAATTTAGCAACTTTAGATTGTCAACCTGACAAAAATGATGAAGTTGTTAACAAATGTTTAAGTGAGGACGACTTTGATAAGCGAAAATTTCTTAAACTGATTGACGATAATGTTGGCGGGTCTGAAACTGAAAATGAAACATTTGAAAACTATGAAATTCTTGAGATTGAAAACAACGAAATTGCTGAATGTGATCTTAAACACAATGACGATTTTTCTAAAACTGTTGAAACTCCTTGCGACTTGATCGTTTCAACTGAACCTCAGTGTGATCACTTGTGTTTCAATGAAAAATTTCTGCAGTATATGAACTCTTTTTGGAATAACACGGTTTTTGAGAAAACACAATTTCAAAATTTACTGAAAATTCATTTGTTTGATTTTAACTTTAGGTTTACGAATGAACCTTTAGCCAACCAAATTTCAAATATCAAAGCAAAACTGAACAATGTTTCTTAAAACAAGTGTGTGGGGGGGGGGGGGGTAGGAACGATGCGCACGTCTCTCGATTCATACATCATCTTAACAAATCAAACTTTGTTTTTGAAACTTTTACTGAACCCCAGCTCAACGACCTCTCTATAGTTGCTACAGAAATTCAATTTGATTTTAGATCAATTGTAAGCTCAACATTTTGAAATTAGCAACTCAAACTTTTGAAAAAACAATTTTTTTTCCAAATCTGAAAAGTAATGTAAAATCCCTTATGATTTGGTTTTCTGTGCTTAATCTGTGTCTCATTATCCTTATGAGGCTGATTCATTGGTCCATTGTGGACCGGTTCATCTATTCTATGACTACATATTTTCTGCATGCACATTTGGTAAGTCGCACTAACCCTCTTTTGTACATATGTAAATATTTCTCTTCAGTTCACTCATTGTGTCATGCATTGACTATGGGGACACAGTCGAAATCAAGTGTGTGTGTGTGGGGGGGGGGGGGGGGTCTCATCTTCATTCTGTTTTGCATAGTTTAAGTTTGCAATTTTTTCCCTTTCTCTTTTTTCATTTTCCCCTTTTTCTTTAAAAAAAATATACAGTTGCGCACTTCTATTTACTTTAAAATAAGACATGATGGAGTTAGCATACAATTTTGATCGCTCGATTAAAATGTTTGGAGATTTACTTCTCTTAGCGGATAACGAAAGGAAAGTTTGAATTATGAGCAAATTCAGTGTAACTGGTATATTGGGAAATTCGTAGGTGATGAGTATGAAATGTTTTCTGAATTGTAATCCGATTAAATGAATGGTTGATTTAGACTACTTGCGATAACATTTTAGATCTTTTAAGTCAAGTTGTGCTAAGATATCCTCACTTAACTCTCTCTCTCTCTCTCTCTTATGTAAAAAAAGGAAAAAAAAGAAAATAAAGAAAAGAATGTATATATATATAATAATTTTCCAAGGGTATCCAACATTGCTAGTACATCTCGCGTTGGTGTGACTCTTTCCGACACCTTGTTGACAAAGTCAGCGTCGGTATACCTTGGTCTCATTTTATGAGTTGGACACTGTAACACCCCGCCTCCGCTAGGGTCACTCGCAAAGGAATGCACTAGCATTAGAGGGGCATTATTGGTAAACATGCACAGAAATATCACAAGACAGAACATATAAAATAGCGGAAGTAAAATCAAACTTTCATAACATGAATAAATAAGGTCTAAAGCCTTTTACATCAGAGTACATCAAAACCTGTCTTGCAATAGTAAAGAAGCATAAAGACATTTTCATAAATTATTCCCCAAGTAAAAACAGTAAAGTAGCCATTAGCCAAGAAAAGTCCAAGCCATCCATGATGACCTTCAAGCAGAAGAAGTCCGAACTAAACAACAGTATTTCCTCCCTGTAACCTGGGGGGGGGGGGGGGGGGAAACGGAAGAAAAGAGGCGAAACAAAACGGGTCAGTCAAAAAGACTGAGTAAGCCCTATCTGCTATTAGCATAAAAACTAGTAAAGTTAACTGACATGAGAAACTGAGATGAACATAAGCATGATAACAAGATAGATAAGCTAAATCAAAATAACAGGATGAACTACTGAACTCAGATAAACTAAGGTGTCATGATAAATTACGATGTCAAGATAAAACAAGGTATCACATCGTCAGGTTTCTATCAAGTATAATATCCCCAAGATATCTGTCACGTATAACGCCCCGTGATATCTATCCTGTATTTTAGCTCTGCACCTACCGTACTAGTATCCCCACCGTGTCATGTGTTAACCAAGAATGACCCTCACTCAAAAGTCGTGTAATGGTCCATGTCAACCTAATATATCGCATATATAGGTTACTCAACTTGTATGTTTTATTCCACGTAAATGTTCAGTCCCTTGCCGTAGACCATACGGGCTTTCCCATGAGATTCTATATTACTTTAACATAGTCCCATGATCCTTAAGATCGGTTTGGACTATTACCCTAAACCTAGCTAGGGTCTTCCAACATGAATTATTATTTGTACAACTAGGACTTATGCTACCTAGGGCTGCTAGGGATTATGCTTACCTATTGCACGTTTTCGTATCTCGGTTTGGGTTCAACCACCTAGGGCCACTAGGGATTACGCTAACCGCCAACCGCGCCCTTTTTCCCACGCATTCATCGTGAATCGCTTTTCCATGACTGTATGCACATGTATCACATCGTGCCATCCGAGTCCTGTCACAGGGCAAATCAAGAAATACAGGACTCGGTCGGGAGCTTTCGATTTATCTGCCGATGCAGATGCTAAGGTCTGTTTTTCTTATACGTGGCTATGGTCCCACGAGACCACTCCCTCAACTAGTGAAAGACAAGACAGGATAAATCCTGTATGAGAACACAACACTGGCCAACCCACATCCAAGCCTTACCGCAACCATAATTAGATAGCAATTATGGTCTTTTGGGTGTTCTCTGCCTTTCCGTACGTACACGCTTGACCAAAGATGGTAGGTAGCCTGACGAAATGCTATCTAGGGTACGACCGTGTATCGTCGATTATCCCCTATCCATCCCCGTCTTTAGGTCGCTCGTATAGCAACCAAGGCATACTCTTGGTTCTTCTAACGCAGACCTTAACCTCTCATGAGCCTAGTATAATCACCTGGCAGCTCATAGAGGGATACCAAGAATATCCTCACGTTCCCCGAAGCCGCTTTCGTTACCCAGTTCGCTGGAGCCTTTATCTAAATCAGATACTTGCTCCTACTCGTATACTTAAACGATGACCTACCGTATCAGGTTACTCATCTATCTATGAACTGGTCTACATTTCCTTGACTAAGAATCATTACTTAGTTATTCTTCAACTAAGGTTTACCACTTAGCATTGTTCCCGTTATCCTTGTTAACTACGGTTATCCACCTAATCCTCAGAACTAGGGTTTACATAATGGATTAAGTGTCACTTAAGTTCATGACTTAACCCGTCTACAAATCCTGTCAAAATTGGCTAAGTATCCAAGTTCAAGGCTTAACCCTACAAACCATGCTCAAGTTGGTTAAGTATATTAAGCAATTCACGACTTAACCTCGTCCAATTATCATTCTAGATTGGTTAAGTATATATTAACTTGACGCTATCAATTTACTTAGTCAAATCGGTCAAGTGTATTCAAGCGATTCGTAACTTAGCCTTATCATGTTTTCACGTTATATTGGTTAAGTATTGGTTAACTTAACCACAATAAATTAACGAGTTAGATTGGATAAGTATAGGTCACTTAACCACATCAGTTCATCATGTTTAGATTAGTTAAGTGTTTAACTTAACCCCATTAAACTACCAAGTGGGATTAATTAAGTCTAGGCTAACTTAACCCCATCCGATTTCCATGTTTAGACTAGTTGAGTCTAATCTTAACCCCATTCGTTAACCGTATTTTTCGGTTAAGCGTCATTAAGAAAACTTACTTAACCTTACCAAGTTATCGCGTTGAATTGATTAAGTGTTGGTTAACTTAACCCCATCCACTAGTCATATAAAAATGGTTAAGTGTCATTAGGCAAATCAAGTTACTTAACCTACCCAACCTTGTCATGTTTTGTTAAGTATCATTAGCCTAATCAAATTACTTAACCCATTTGTCCATGTCATATTTGGTTAAGAGTCATTAATCAAATTAACTTAACCCTATCATGTGGCATTAATTACTTAATGCACCTTCACCTCTCACATTAGACTTTGTTGTGGTTACTAGTTAAGCCGGTCGGTTCCGGGTAGCTTTACACCACAACTTGGTCTAACCTCGGGTTCAAGCACAACATGACCAACTTCTCACATTGGGTCCTATTGTTTGCAACTACTAGTTAGGCCGGTCGGTTCCGGGTAGTTTTACGTTGCAAACTCAACCCAACCTCGAGTTGGCCACACTTATATTATCTAAGTGTGATGTCCATCATGTTTCCCAAAACATGTTACAAGTTTTCAAGCATTTGGGTAGACCTAACTTAATAGGTAAATTCCCAAGCTTATGTTTTTATGCATACTTACATGTCAACTTCCATGTTATATTTCAAGTCATGTTTTCAAGTTGTATTTTCATGTCATTAGAAATTACCCATAACATAACCCAACGCTTTTAAACTCGCATATACGTTCGCGACAACGTAATGGTTAAAAGAAGATGCAAAGGCATGACAAAAATGGATATTAAGCCACAAGTTAATCATGGTGGCAAATGAGGCACAAATGTGTTCATTAACTTGCATGTTACATTCTTAAGCCTCAAAACATGCATAAACCCAAACTTGGCACATAAGCGAATCATGGTGACAAAAGATATGGAATGATGACTAGTAACTCGCATATATCATCATATAAGGGTTATGACTTCATATGCAAGTTGACATAAAGGTTATGAGGGTTCTCATGTTGCCTAATGCAACATTTCAACATAAAGGTTGTAGCTTTTAGCTCACAAGATCAAGATAATGATTTCATAAACTTGCATGACATGATAGCATGTATCGTACTCAATGATCAAACCCAAACTTGCAACATGAACATTTAACTTCATAGTTAATATCTAAGAGTAGGGAAAGGGCTTACATTGCTATGAAGGCACAAAAGATATGACAAAGCCCTTATGCAATCAAATAGACCCAAAATGCAAGCTCTAACATAAAAACCCTTGAGCCAAAATGAACAAAACCCTTGCCTTATGATGCAAAGATAGAAACTTGACTTGAATGCAAGCTAATGACACTCATACAAGCTTGAAAACACTTGTATGCATGGAAAATCTCTCATAGAAACCATTTAGAAATTTTATGAAGAGAGTGGAGGCCATGAGAGGTAAAATTTTGCCATAGTTTAGTTGCATGAATGAATAATGAGGATTTAGGATAGGTTAGGGTCTTATTTATAGATTAGGCAAGTGTTTTAGGCCATAGGATTAAACCTAGATTCAATCCAAGCCATCAAAGCATGTCTTGGGGAAGAAGTCTAGTGTAGGAACCATCTAGGGCATTTAGATTAAAGATGAACCATGAGAACCATCCAAATGCAAAATCCGCATTTGAGCGAATCGGCCCACGGGTTGACAGCCAAATACCCTGGATTAACCCCTAGTCGTCCCAGCGGGCTTGGGTCGACCTCAAAAATCGGCCGGTTCGGTTATTCCCCTCTCCCAATTCGCTGTTTTGAACATTTTTGCATATTTATTTATTTAATTTTCAAATATATATATATATATATATATATTTCTCTGCGCAACCCATTTCACTTAATTAAGTATACTTTAATTTGGGAATTTTTCGTGAAACTTCGCGAGGCCATATCTTGGTCATACGGACTCCGATTTTCGAAAACTCGGACTCTATTTCGCGTATTTTTCCAAGACGAACGCAATGGCTTAGCCCGTTTCCCTTGATTTAGATTTTACAGTTTAATTCTGCCTCCATTTATGTTATAACAGGTTATTGAAAATACGGGTTGTTACATTCTCCCCACCTTTTAGGATTTCTTCCCCGAAATCTCCAAGTTAGGAAGAACATATCCTACCATCCATCATCCATCTACTAAAAACATCATCCACAAGCAACCATTGTCCTTAGATGATTTCTAATGCTGTATGAATATATGCAAAACGTGTGTGTACATGTTCCTTAGCTAATGCTAATGATCAGGCCTGAATAATCTTTCTAATGCAAAATATGTATAGTGCCATGAATCCAACATGTATGCAAATAGTCCTAGTCATATAGATACTATATGCGTGCACAATCATTCATTCATATGCAACAACCGCATGATAATATATTCGATTTCATCCATAAACAAGTATAAATACTCGAGCATATGCAATATGAAATGTGACCGAGTCGAGCTAGTATCTAATGTGTATTCGCGCATCCACGAGCAACCACTTGCAACCATATCAATCATAACATGTTTCAAATACATGTTTACATCCATAGGGTTCTACCTAGAATTCCCTGAAACAGGGTCGAGAAGATAAACAGGACAAACTCCTTACAGGGTTTGTAACGGAGAATAGGACCGAGAGGATGTCCACAAAAGATAGCCTACAAGTAAGCTCTACAGAAAACAGGGATCAAGGATATACTCCCAAAAATAGATATCATGCGCGTATCTAGTCTTTGACCATCAAAGTCGTCTTTTAACTTCGCGATTTTGTAGCTTCTTATTCCTGTTTCCATAACATGAGCTGGAACTCATTTCTTCGTCGCCTCTCGTTCCACTTGCACTTATCCTTTTCCTAGAATACTTGACGCAAACATGACTGCGTACTCATGATCTCATGCAAGCTTTCCAAAATTCACTAGTGAATCTTGGATCTCGTTTATATACTATAAGGCATTCCATGTAGAAGAACTTTCTCTTGAAAGTAAACAGATGTCAATCAGGTTATCATGCACACTTACTAGGGTGATCTCTATAACCCATGCATAAATGAAGTAAACCATCCGTCTTATTGGCGAACACCACTCGATCGGGCTTCAAATTTCCAATAAAGGCATCAAGGGATTCTAAGTAACTAGTCATGACAGAACCTCAAAAAGGTTACCCGATACTTCGAGGGCATTACCAAGGCTAGTCAAAAGGTCTAACTACCCTCCTATCAAAACCGAGAGTGGCACCCCCTACTGGATAACCACTTCATCCCTAGAATCCATCCATAACTTATAAACATAAGCATTATTTCCAAACTCAACACTTGGCATAGACATTCCCAAATCCAAACAAGTCATGTATAAATGGACTGATTCTCTAATAGGACTTTGAGACAAAAATGGGATTCTCTATTACGCTAGTACTTAAGGTGCAGAGACTCAACTATCGAAGCAGACTTAAATGATACGAACAACGAAGTCCAAACGGGATGATAGAGAAGAAAAGCTAAACCTTTAACAAGATCGTTACCCTCCTTCCGAGGTACTCTAGAAATGAGAGCATACTACTGCCCTCCCGATGATCTTGTCCTTGTCCCATAATACTTAACTATCCGCCCCATTTTACCATGCCAAAGGTACTCACTCGTCATGTGTTTCATTGTTCATCTTTCTCCCTCCTTTGAGGACTAAGCCATACCAACAAGTTGCTCATCCTTATGCTCGTATCCTTTATCCTTCTTTCTTACGATCCTTTCTTATAACGCGGCCACTGGTCTCTCGAGAACCACCTCCATCGTATGGAAAGCACTTTCGTAGGTAGAAAAGACTAATCGTAGTTAAAACTACTGTGACTACAGATGGAGGAAAGAAAGGAAAAGAGACTCAATTAAGGAAACAAGGATAGTGCTAATGGCCTTTGGGGAATAGCCTTTTTCTTTTAAAAGAAAATTTTCTTGAAAAATGCTTCTTTGTAAACGGTTTTTTTTTTTTTCAAATAGTTTTCAGAAGGTCTTTAAAAACTTTTGCCCAGTCTGGTAACCTTCTGCTCTGATACCACGTGTAACACCCCGCCTCCGCTAGGGTCACTCGCAAAGGAATGCACTAGCTTTAGAGGGGCATTATTGGTAAACATGCACAGAAATATCACAAGACAGAACATATAAAATAGCGGAAGTAAAATCAAACTTTCATAACATGAATAAATAAGGTCTAAAGCCTTTTACATTAGAGTACATCAAAACCTGTCTTGCAATAGTAAAGAAGCATAAAGACATTTTCATAAATTATTCCCCAAGTAAAAACAGTAAAGTAGCCATTAGCCAAGAAAAGTCCAAGCCATCCATGATGACCTTCAAGCAGAAGAAGTCCGAACTAAACAACAGTATTTCCTCCCTGTAACCTGGGGGGGGGGGAACGGAAGAAAAGAGGCGAAACAAAACGGGTCAGTCAAAAAGACTGAGTAAGCCCTATCTGCTATTAGCATAAAAACTAGTAAAGTTAACTGACATGAGAAACTGAGATGAACATAAGCATGATAACAAGATAGATAAGCTAAATCAAAATAACAGGATGAACTACTGAACTCAGATAAACTAAGGTGTCATGATAAATTACGATGTCAAGATAAAACAAGGTATCACATCGTCAGGTTTCTATCAAGTATAATATCCCCAAGATATCTGTCACGTATAACGCCCCGTGATATCTATCCTGTATTTTAGCTCTTCACCTACCGTACTAGTATCCCCACCGTGTCATGTGTTAACCAAGAATGACCCTCACTCAAAAGTCGTGTAATGGTCCATGTCAACCTAATATATCGCATATATAGGTTACTCAACTTGTATGTTTTATTCCATGTAAATGTTCAGTCCCTTGCCGTAGACCATACGGGCTTTCCCATGAGATTCTATATTACTTTAATATAGTTCCATGATCCTTAAGATCGGTTTGGACTGTTACCCTAAACCTAGCTAGGGTCTTCCAACATGAATTATTATTTGTACAACTAGGACTTATGCTACCTAGGGCTGCTAGGGATTATGCTTACCTATTGCACGTTTTCGTATCTCGGTTTGGGTTCAACCACCTAGGGCCACTAGGGATTACGCTAACCACCAACCACGCCCTTTTTCCCAAGCATTCATCGTGAATCGCTTTTCCATGACTGTATGCACATGTATCACATCGTGCCATCCGAGTCCTGTCACAGGACAAATCAAGAAATACAGGACTCGGTCGGGAGCTTTCGATTTATCTGCCGATGCAGATGCTAAGGTCTGTTTTTCTTATACGTGGCTATGGTCCCACGAGACCACTCCCTCAACTAGTGAAAGACAAGACAGGATAAATCCTGTATGAGAACACAACACTGGCCAACCCACATCCAAGCCTTACCGCAACCATAATTAGATAGCAATTATGGTCTTTTGGGTGTTCTCTGCCTTTCCGTACGTACACGCTTGACCAAAGATGGTAGGTAGCCTGACGAAATGCTATCTAGGGTACGACCGTGTATCGTCGACTATCGCCTATCCATCCCCGTCTTTAGGTCGCTCGTATAGCAACCAAGGCATACTCTTGGTTCTTCTAACGCAGACCTTAACCTCTCATGAGCCTAGTATAATCACCTGGCAGCTCATAGAGGGATACCAAGAATATCCTCACGTTCCCCGAAGCCGCTTTCGTTACCCAGTTCGCTGGAGCCTTTATCTAAATCAGATACTTGCTCCTACTCGTATACTTAAACAATGACCTACCGTATCAGGTTACTCATCTATCTATGAACTGGTCTACATTTCCTTGACTAAGAATCATTACTTAGTTATTCTTCAACTAAGGTTTACCACTTAGCATTGTTCCCGTTATCCCTGTTAACTACGGTTATCCACCTAATCCTCAGAACTAGGGTTTACATAATGGATTAAGTGTCACTTAAGTTCATGACTTAACCCGTCTACAAATCCTGTCAAAATTGGCTAAGTATCCAAGTTCAAGGCTTAACCCTACAAACCATGCTCAAGTTGGTTAAGTATATTAAGCAATTCACGACTTAACCTCGTCCAATTATCATTCTAGATTGGTTAAGTATATATTAACTTGACCCTATCAATTTACTTAGTCAAATCGGTCAAGTGTATTCAAGCGATTCGTGACTTAGCCTTATCATGTTTTCAGGTTATATTGGTTAAGTATTGGTTAACTTAACCACAATAAATTAACGAGTTAGATTGGATAAGTATAGGTCACTTAACCACATCAATTCATCATGTTTAGATTAGTTAAGTGTTTAACTTAACCCCATTAAACTACCAAGTGGGATTAATTAAGTCTAGGCTAACTTAACCCCATCCGATTTCCATGTTTAGACTAGTTGAGTCTAATCTTAACCCCATTCGTTAACCGTATTTTTCGGTTAAGCGTCATTAAGAAAACTTACTTAACCTTACCAAGTTATCGCGTTGGATTGATTAAGTGTTGGTTAACTTAACCCCATCCACTAGTCATATAAAAATGGTTAAGTGTCATTAGGCAAATCAAGTTACTTAACCTACCCAACCTTGTCATGTTTTGTTAAGTATCATTAGCCTAATCAAATTACTTAACCCATTTGTCCATGTCATATTTGGTTAAGAGTCATTAATTAAATTAACTTAACCCTATCATGTGGCATTAATTACTTAATGCACCTTCACCTCTCACATTAGACTTTGTTGTGGTTACTAGTTAAGCCGGTCGGTTCCGGGTAGCTTTACACCACAACTTGGTCTAACCTCGGGTTCAAGCGCAACATGACCAACTTCTCACATTGGGTCCTATTGTTTGCAACTACTAGTTAGGCCGGTCGGTTCCGGGTAGTTTTACGTTGCAAACTCAACCCAACCTTGAGTTGGCCGCACTTATATTATCTAAGTGTCATGTCCATCATGTTTCCCAAAACATGTTACAAGTTTTCAAGCATTTGGGTAGACCTAACTTAATAGGTAAATTCCCAAAGGGTAGACCTAACTTAATAGGTAAATTCCCAAGCTTATGTTTTTATGCATACTTACATGTCAACTTCCATGTTATATTTCAAGTCATGTTTTCAAGTTGTATTTTCATGTCATTAGAAATTACCGATAACATAACCCAACGCTTTTAAACTCGCATATACGTTCGCGACAACGTAATGGATTAAAAGAAGAGACTTGGCAAAGGCATGACAAAAATGGATATTAAGCCACAAGTTAATCATGGTGGCAAATGAGGCACAAATGTGTTCATTAACTTGCATGTTACATTCTTAAGCCTCAAAACATGCATAAACCCAAACTTGGCACATAAGCGAGTCATGGTGACAAAAGATATGGAATGATGACTAGTAACTCGCATATATCATCATATAAGGGTTATGACTTCATATGCAAGTTGACATAAAGGTTATGAGGGTTCTCATGTTGCCTAATGCAACATTTCAACATAAAGGTTGTAGCTTTTAGCTCACAAGATCAAGATAATGACTTCATAAACTTGCATGACATGATAGCATGTATCATACTCAATGATCAAACCCAAACTTGCAACACTAACATTTAACTTCATAGTTAATATCTAAGAGTAGGGAAAGGGCTTACATTGCTATGAAGGCACAAAAGATATGACAAAGCCCTTATGCAATCAAATAGACCAAAATGCAAGCTCTAACATAAAAACCCTTGAGCCAAAATGATCAAAACCCTTGCCTTATGATGCAAAGATAGAAACTTGACTTGAATGCAAGCTAATGACACTCATACAAGCTTGAAAACACTTGTATGCATGGAAAATCTCTCATAGAAACCATTTAGAAATTTTATGAAGAGAGTGGAGGCCATGAGAGGTAAAATTTTTCCATAGTTTAGTTGCATGAATGAATAATGAGGATTTAGGACAGGTTAGGGTCTTATTTATAGATTAGGCAAGTGTTTTAGGCCATAGGATTAAACCTAGATTCAATCCAAGCCATCAAAGCATGTCTTGGGGAAGAAGTCAAGTGTAGGAACCATCTAGGGCCTTTGGATTAAAGATGAACCATGAGAACCATCCAAATGCAAAATCTGCATTTGAGCGAATCGGCCCACGGGTTGACAGCCAAACACCCTGGATTAACCCCTAGTCGACCCAGCGGGCTTGGATCGACCTCAAAAATCGGCCGGTTCGGTTATTCCCCTCTCCCAATTCGCTATTTTGAACATTTTTGCATATTTATTTATTTAATTTTCAATTATATATATATATATATATCAATATATATATATATATTTCTCTGCGCAACCCATTTCACTTAATTAAGTATACTTTAATTTG
The DNA here is from genome assembly GCA_030737875.1 of Allium sativum. Classification (NCBI taxonomy): domain Eukaryota; kingdom Viridiplantae; phylum Streptophyta; class Magnoliopsida; order Asparagales; family Amaryllidaceae; genus Allium; species Allium sativum. The sequence goes on from CM060921.1 coordinate 286,955,912, forward strand.
GGAATTTTTCGTGAAACTTCGCAAGGCCATATCTTGGTCATACGGACTCCGATTTTCGAAACTCGGACTCTATTTCGCGTATTTTTCCGAGATGAACGCAATGGCATAGCCCGTTTCTCTTGATTCAGATTTTACAGTTTAATTCTGCCTCCATTTATGTTATAACAGGTTATTGAAAATACGGGTTGTTACAGACACCTAAGGATTGCCGATCCTTACGTAAGTCGTAATGCAGTGTAGGGGTGGTATACCTAGGTATTTGTAAATAATAATAATAATGCAAATATTTTGTAATAAAAAAAGAGTTAGCACTTAAAATCCAAGCACACTCTTCACTTGTTCGACCTAACTTGTTAACCAAAAGGAAGTTGAGATGTTGTTTTATGATTGTTGATATCGATTATAGAATTCATTTCGTATTTGCACTATGTTTCTACCAAAACAACTGGCCAAGTTGGAGGAGTTTGTGACGATAACATGACTTTTGTTTGAAGTTTTGATTAGTAATGGACTCAAATTTCATAGTGACGCCTAAATTTGTGTTAACTCATTCGTGTAACATTTAAAAGTAAATTATCCATTTGTAAATATTCCTTTAAAAGCTTGCATTCACCTTGTAAATATTTTCTAATCTTGCATTTTATAAATATTTTTTGCGTTCAACTTTTGGATTTTGTGGGTAGTATTCGCTGAAAACCCTCACGAGACAACACTCGTCCTACTTGTAACAACCCGGAAAATCTGAGCCAATTTAAAATTTTTATTTTGGCAATTTTAATGAATTTGGATTATTTAAAATGAATTATTTTAAATAATAACGATGAGAAATTTATTTTGAATAGAATTAGAATGTATATATGTATTTGAATCGTCGTTAGAATATAAATATTTATTTTTAATTACAAAAGAAATTGAAAATGGCGCGGTAGTTTGAAAATTCGATTTCAAATTTCAAATGAATGTGCAGGATTCAAAATAAACCGGATTTGGCAAAACCAAAAATATTTGAATCTATTTGAAAATATCTTTCCAACGAATCTGAAAAATCAAAATTTCATAGCGGGGATAAAAAGTTATGCCCAGTTGAAAATTCATAATAATCGCTATGGAATTTTGAGCCCTTAAAAATGGAAATTTTGCAAATGACCTCGGTTTTCGACAAAACTACTTTTGTTGGATCCGGGATGTCAAATTATTGCTAGGTTTCAAAATGCATAATTTTCTGAATCAATATGTGAGTGTGGCGAGGTTAAACGTGTTTTGACAGTTTTAGTCAATTTTGATCGACCAGAAAATGGCCATTTTTCAAACGGTCTTAGAATTTGACGAAATTAGTTTTGTTAGAACCGTATCGTTAATACGAAGCTAGAAAATATTTTTCGGGAATTTTTAGAGTCCATATGTGGCCCCGGTAAATTGAAATGTGCGTTCAAATTCAATATATAGATTTATATTTTAAATTTAATGGAAACATATCGTAACGGCGGAATTGGATTACGAAACATATCCCATTGCGTTCGGAATGTGGGTAGTTAGCAAGGGGCGACAGTCGTTGGGTTTGATTTCGAGTTCGAATAGTTAAACTTCATATTGGGGTAATAAATGAATTAAAAATTAATATAATTTGTTTATATATATATACCCTTTTTAAAAGAGGCCCCCAAACCCTAATAATCCACCGCGCCGTCAGGAGCCTATCAACGGCCAAAGTCTTCCAAAATTCCTTCATCGAATTCTCTCCGTTCTCACTCTTAATCAAAAAAAAAAAAATTCAACCCAAAAATCGTTAAACTAAGAGTGATTAACATTATGATCGGCTGTGATGGGGTTTAGATTCGAGAATTGGGAGAAATTGGGCAAGGAAGTCTCGCCGGTCAGAGGTGTTTCATGCCGCCGTGGGCCCACCGAACTGCATGCTCTTCCAAGTGCAGGGAGTTGGCGAGGAGGGCTACAAGTGGGGGCGGTCAGATCGAGGTCAGCTGCCTCGATGATGGTGCAGTGATGTTCATTCTTCACGAAGAGTTGGGTTCGTCGGTTCCTGGTTCTGTGCGACGAAGACAAAGACTAAAGGGGTAATTATCCCCTTAATGTAGGATTAGAAAGAATAAAATTATCATTAGTTTTTGAAAATATAAAGGACATTGTTTATAAAAATAAAATTATCATTAGTTTTTGAAAATATAAAGGACATTATTTATAAAAATAAAATTAGCATATGGTTTTAGAAATAAAAATCAGATTTTTATAAATATGATTTTTAAATATATGAAATAGCGATGATTTAAAAATGTGATTTTTAAATAAATAGCATTGTATTAAAATTTTGATTTTTAATATAAACCGCTTAAAAACAGATTGCGATGGGACCGAATGGAAGCGAACAGAATTCAACCCGTTCAGAAGTTCAAAAATAAAACTGGCGGAGTGCAAACCAAAGGTGAGAACTTCTCACTTTAATTCTTGTTTTCTAGTTAAAATTAAATACTAGGATGTAGACTGTGCTTAGCACCACCCGACACCCGTCGTCCATAGACCATGAACGACTTGTTTGATTTTGTTGTGTTGTGAAAATTGATTGTGATATGGAATGAATGGAAATATATTCATGTGTTGAAATAAATTATTTATCGTTAAAAATATAAATTTAACGTGAATGTGAATAAATAAATATTCATTTACAAATCGAATGATTTGTTTATGTACACCCATTTGAAGGATATTAATTGGGACGATAAATTTTACACATCGCCCCACTGCACAAATAATATTCAGTGTTTGTTGATTTGAAACCCCACACGGGTGCTGGGATGATATTTGGCGTACCTTAATCCCAATTATTTAGTCGTATGTCGATCGATTGGTTGACAGACTGTGTAAGCGTTAATTATTTATATTTAATGCTTATGCAGTTGTGTGGTGCACTCTGGATGATGGTTGATTATTTATCATTGCTATTATATACATGTGTTGTATGGAATCCATATAAATAACATTATATGGTAATTGAGTGGGTCTCATTCCAATTTTGAAAATAAATTATATTCATGTATTGAATAAACAAAATAGTCATGTGTTGACAATACTCATGTGTTGAGAATATTCATGTGTTGAAAATATTCATGTGTTGAATAAAATATTTATACAATGAAATTCACATTTTTATTGTAAGTAAGAATTAATAAATATTCATGTGTCGAATAAAGTATATATTCATGTGTTGAATAAAGTATATATTCATGCGTTGAAGAAAATATTCATTTGTTGAATAGAATAACGAAGTTATTGAAATATATAAAGCCGTGTTGATTAGATCTACGCCATTTTGGTGCGAACGATATTTATATCGATTATATTCGTTTTTATAATGAATATAGAAAAGGAAGTGATTTCAAATCTAATATTTTGAAAATATTATGATTTATATATTAATGATATGGAATATTCAATTTTGATTTAAAATTGGATATGAAGTTGAAATCGTTTTTAAAACGAATTTAAACGATTTATAAAATACGTTTAGAATTGAAATCGACAAAATATATTTGATATATATATTAAATGGCCTGAATAGAACGCGCCGCGCCGCGGTAGTTTGCGTATTTCGACCATTGACTTCGAATTGACATTACGGGAGATCCGACCGTCGGATTCTCCTGAAACCGGAACCGTTGGGTTCGTATCGAAAAGAGCTTTCCAATGAATTTTAGAAATTTGAAATCTAACGGTTGGATTTGGAATTATGCCCAAATCAATTTTGGAAAAGGTCGCTGTAAGTGCGGTTCGACAATCGTTATTGGAAATCGAGTGTACGGACCTTGATAAAATTATTAAAAATATTAATAATTTGCGTAAAATCATAATATATGAATTGGAAAGAACCGGGATGAAAAATTCCACATTTGTAAGGATAAAAATATTTTTTTTCGAAATGAACTAGTTATGAACTAGAATTATAATCCAATGTTTCTGAATAAATAAATTGGATTTTAAGTGGTTTTAAAAATAATCAGAATTTCCAATATACGAATTGGAATGGATTTGAATCGAAATTATCTTTGGAATATTTCGATGTTGGATTTCGTGATTATACAGATATGGTTGTGGAAATTTGAAAGATATATTCATATCGTTATTTCCAATACGATATTTGTTGGTTTCAGAATTTGATGTTGAATATAAGCCGATATATTTTCTATTCAGAGCCTTGTATTTAACATCAAATGGGATTTTGGGTTCGTCATGAATGGTGTCTTAAATAACACTGTTCTTGAACCCAGTTTAGAAAGGAATAAATCTTTTAATTAAGATTTAGCGAAATTGCCCAATTAATTAGTATTTAATTGGAATTGCATTTAAACTGGTTTTTGGGGTTTATCGTGAGCGGTGTTTTGAATAACACCTGTTCTTTAACCCGATTAACAATGGAATGTGATTTTGGGTTTATCGTGAACCGTGTTTTAGATGACATTAGTTCTTTAACCCAGTTAAAGATAGGATACTGATTTTTGGGAAGATTAAAACTAAGTGGAGTTTTAATGAATCGTTAATTAGATTAAAGTGATCGAGAATGGAGTATCACCAGTTTTGCTCCAAAGCGATAGTTAATTCTTTAATTAGATTTGAAAGTGAAATGGTAATTAATATTTATCGATAACACCGTGGTGTTAGATATGGAGTATTTCCAGTTTTGCTCCATGGGATGAATAGGTTGGGGATTGGGAAATAAAATAAATGATTACTTCGGTGTGGTTCGCTAATCCCGACTAGTTTGGAAAACCTTAACACGGTTTGAAATGATATCCAAAGGAAGATTAAAGAATAAATTTAGAAGAATTTATCTTTAATAAAATTAATGGGAACCTTTCCCTAAGAATGTGAATATTTGAATAGAAGAATATTCTAAATTGGAATGAGTCGTATGTTGTGTTTGTGTAACACTTGTTTATTATATACGCGGGTAATTCAGAAAGGTCGGGTTTATACCCATTCTGAATAACCGATTCAACGATAAGTCGAAGATGAAGATGGTGGTTGAAGACCGGAGGTCTTCACGTCGTTTGGTTGATTATTGATGATCTTGATTGGGTTGTACACCCAAGAGGAGGGAATCAGTTGGTGATCGTCCAGACGTACTTGGAGATCGATGGATATGCAAGGAATAAGGTTCCTCCTGTTTCGTTCAGACCCAGAACGAACTTGTAAATGGACTGTGTGTCTGACATTGGATTTTATTCTGTGTGACTGATTTCTATTAAATATATATCTGTTTGGCAGCGGAGAATTTATTCTCTTGCTCAACGCCCTTCTTTGAGACGTACGAGCTTAGAGGTTATATATCGATAGATATTAGTCGCATGGCATGAATTGCCTGTGTGGAATGCCAAAGTGGCAAATGATCAAGGCTTCTGTTGAAAAGCAAAGTCTTGTGGTTGATGATCAAAGCACGGCCTGTGTGGCATAGCTTTGTGTATGGCGTTAATTCGCGAGCCTCACACCTCGGTATGAGTCAAAAATGGGATAAGGACCCAAGGAGTGCACCACGTTTCTTTCTAGCTATGGGTGATGCCAATGACCTACCAACCCTAACATTTATATTATTTTTACCTATGTGGTTGTTGGATGCAAGGCGCCTCGGATATAGGTCCTATAGGACCGTGAAACGTATGTTCAGGAATAATTAATCCTCAAAAGTAGGAGAGGACCAGCCTTGGAGGTTCCAAGGACCGCTGTGTGTGGTCCTGAGACATTTGCTAGAGTGTCTCGAATGGAGAGGAGCTTGCCCCTTGCCTCGACTCATGACGGAAATCCAATTTCCAATACAACCTTTGCGGTTTTAATTGTAGAACTAGTATGGCGACATGATATATGGTACCCATGCCGCCTATGATTGATACATTTATATTTGAAGTTGTTTTCTTCACTTATAGTAATAATATAAGATGAAATTTAGCGTATCAAGCATTCTTTGGCTATTATAAGGTAAAACCCTATCCTCCGGCTTGCGTTGCATTGTGTGATGGGACCTGGGTCTTATAATAGCATCATTTTTATTTATTTAGCATTGTGCTGTTGTTTTATGCACTGGTATTCTTGGGAGGAAACCCGTTCCGTGTTATACGACGTGGTCCCTTGATTTACCTAACTTTAAAATAAAGATTAATAATTGTTTTAGTTCTCACACCAGTCACATGACTGACCTGGAGTTTATTGTTTTAACCTAAACTATGGGTGCCCCTATTTCTACACGGGCAGCTAGTAGTTATGGTTTTGCAGATTTATATTCACATGATCCTGGTTTACAGCTGGAATGATATTCGGAAAGCTCTGTATCCATGTATTTCTTTCAGTTGTGTTTTGTATTCTTTTCCGCTGCTATGTAATGTAATTTAAATCTCTGATATTTGTCGAATGTATATTTATTCTTACTCTGTAATATTCTTGTATTCTTATGGAATTGTTGTAATAAACAATGAAATGTTCTTCTATTTGCGTTCTAATTCGTCGTGTTCTCAAAACAATCAGGGGTTTCGAACGGTCTTGGTCGGTTTAGCGATCGATTCGTATCGAGCGAAATCCCCAATTGTTACATTTAGTATAAGAGCTTTGGTTTACATATCTCGAGAACAAGTCACATTAGAACCAAACGAAAGAATTCACCAGAGATTGGACTAGTAGTGTCCGATAAGAATGGCTCGTTAGAGATGGGACCAGTAGTAACCTAGAGCGAGTCAAAAGAGTGTTATTTTTAAAATAAAAAACGAAAACAAGTTTTGTTTTGAAAATTTAAACCATTTTGTACGTATTTGAATATTTTATTTGTATTGAATTTGGACAATCGAGTATATAAAGATTTTGCATATATGCGTTATGAACGTATATTCGAAGTTTTAATATATTGGATAGATATAGAATCACACTCTAGTCACCCGGAGATAATTCTGGTAATGCGGCCGCATTATCAGTATTTGTGTTCGAGTTTCGAAAAGTGAGATATCTATATATTTCCATTAGACTGGTGTGAGAACCAAAATTAGATAGGGCTTATTGTTGTGATTTGACATCAAAAACATGATTTTCTGTATATGTATCAAAATTATGAATTTGAAAAGCTAATCAGCTAATTGATTGATGGTTGTGTTGTTTGATTATGGGTTTGATATTTTTAACCATTTAGGCCAAATTGAATCAAATATTGAACTGTATTGAAAATTGTTTGAAAATGCATGCATGTACATATATATGTGTGAACAGGTCATAGCAAGGAAGCTAGAGTAGAAGAATAAAATTGTTTGCCCGACAAATAGGTACATGTTTACAAATTTATTAGGTTTGGATGATTTTATGAGCCGCTTGGCTATTTCTTTTTCTTTTTGGATTGGAGAGGCCTGTATGGCAATTTCAGGATTTTCCCGGTGCTCCCGTGCAAGGGAGGTTATGGCGAAATTTTTCGAAAATTTTGGGTGTTAGCCAAATTTTTGAAAATTTTGGAATGTTCTTAGAAACAGAAAAGTTGAAGAACTTAAGCCATAAAGAAAACAATGGAAGTTGAGTTAGTTTGTATAACAACTTTCAGCTTCGTTCCTTTTCGGGGACGAAAAGATTTTAAGTGGGGGTGACTGTAACAACCCGGAAAATCTGATCCAATTAAAAATTTTTATTTTGGCAATTTTAATGAATTTTGATTATTTAAAATGAATTATTTTAAATAATAACGACGAGAAATTTATTTTGAATAGAATTAGAACGTATATATGTATTTGAATCGTCGTTAGAATAAAAATATTTATTTTTAATTATAAAAGGAATTGAAAATGGCGCGGTAGTTTGAAAATTCGATTTCAAATATCAAATGAATGTGCAGGATTGAAAATAAACCGGATTTTGGCAAAACTAAAAACATTTGAATCTATTTGAAAATATTGCTTCAAGCAATTTTGTCTTCTCCATATTACCATATCTCTAGAGTCAATAATTTTCTATGAGGAACTACTGAACTCAATCACTTGTTGCCGTTACTCAACAGTTTTCTGTTGAGGTCTATCCCATAGAGGTACTCCAATTGGACCAGTGATTGATTTCTAGGTTTCATCGTAAACCTAATTGGTTAACTTCTTTTCGTTGATTCTTTCCGCTCTTTTTTTATGGTATGGTAAATGATCCCACTCAATCAAACGATCCTTGTTCTTCTATCAATTTCTAATTCTGATCTTCCTATTTTTCCAACGAATCTGAAAAATCAAAATTTCATAGCGGGGAAAAAAAGTTATGCCCAGTTGAAAATTCAGAATAGTCGCTATGGAAATTTGAGCCCTTAAAAATGGAAATTTTGCAAATGACCTCGGTTTTCTACGAAACCACTTTTGTTGGATCCGGGATTTCAAATTATTGCTAGGTTTCAAAATGCATAATTTTCTGAATCAATATACGAGCGTGGCGAAGTTAAACGTGTTTTGACAGTTTCAGTCGATTTTGATCGACCAGAAAATGGCCATTTTTCAAACGGTCTCAAAATTTGATGAAATTAGTTTTGTTAGAACCGTATCGTCAATACGAAGCTAGAAAATATTTTTCGGGAATTTTTAGAGTCCATATATGGCCCCGGTAAATTGAAATGTGCGTTCAAACTAAATATATAGATTTATATTTTAAATTTAATGGAAACTGATCGTAATGGCGGAATTAGCTTACGAAACATATCCCATTGCGTTCGGAATGGGGGTAGTTAGCTAGGGCGACAGCCATTGGGTTTGATTTTGAGTTCGAATAGTTAAACTTCATATTGGGGTAATGAATAAATTAAAAATTAATATAATTTGTTTATATATACCCTTTTTAAAAAAAGCCCCCAAACCCTAATAATCCACCGCGCCGTCAGGAGCCTACCAACGGCCAAAGGCTTCCAAAATTCCTTCATCGAATTCTCTCCGTTCTCACCCTTAATCAAAAAAAAAATCAACCCAAAAATCGTTAAACTAAGAGTGATTAACATTATGATCGGATGTGATGGGGTTTAGATTCGAGAATTGGGAGAAATTGGGCAAGGAAGTCTCGTCGGTCGGAGGTGTTTCCTGCCGTCATGGGCCCACCAAGCTGCATGCTCTTCCAGGCGCAGGGAGTTGGCGAGGAGGGCTACAAGCGGGGGCGGTCAGATCGAGGTCAGCTGCCTCGATAATGGTGCAGTGATATTCATTCTTCACGAAGAGTTGGGTTCGTCGGTTCCTGGTACTGTGCGAAGAAGACAAAGACTAAAGGGGTAATTATCCCCTTAATGTAGGATTAGGAAGAATAAAATTATCATTAGTTTTTGAAAATATAAAGGACATTGTTTATAAAAATAAAATTAGCATATGGTTTTAGAAATAAAAATCAGATTTTTATAAATATGATTTTTAAATATATGAAATAGCGATGATTTAAAAATGTGATTTTTAAACAAATAGCACTGTATTAAAATTTTGATTTTTAATATAAACCGATTGAAAACAGATTGCGATGGGACTGAATGGAAGCGAACAGAATTCAAACCGTTCAGAAGTTCAGAAATAAAACTGGAGGAGTGGAAACCAAAGGTGATAACTTCTCACTTTAATTCTTGTTTTCTAGTTAAAATTAAATACTAGGATGCAGACGGTCTTAGCAGCACCTGACACCCGTCGTCCACAGACCATGGACAACTTGTTTGATTTTGTTGTGTTGTGAAAATTGATTGTGATATGGAATGAATGGAAATATATTCATGTGTCGAAATAAATTATTTATCATTAAAAATATAAATTTAACGTGAATGTGAATAAATAAATATTCATTTACAAATCGAACGATTTGTTTATGTACACTCATTTGAAGGATATTAATTAGGACGATAAATTTTACACATCGCCCAACTGCACAAATAATATTAAGTGTTTGTTGATTTGAAACCCCACACGGGTGTTGGGATGATATTTGGCGTACACTAATCCCAATTATTTAGTCGTATGTCGATCAATTGGTTGATAGACTGTGTAAGCGTTAATTATATATATTTAATGCTTATGCAGTTGTGTGGTGCACTCTGGATGATGGTTGATTATTTATCATTGCTATTATATACTTGTGTTTTATGGAATCCATATAAATAACATTCTATGGTAATTGAGTGGGTCTCATTCCAATTTTGAAAATAAATTATATTCATGTGTTGAATAAACAAAATAGTCATGTGTTGACAATACTCATGTGTTGAGAATATTCATGTGTTGAAAATATTCATGTGTTGAATAAAATATTTATACAATAAAATTCACATTTTTATTGTAAGTAAGAATTAATAAATATTCATGTGTTGAATAAAGTATATATTCATGTGTTGAATAAAGTATTCATTTGTTGAATAGAATAACGAAGTTATTGAAATATATAAAGCCGTGTTGATTAGATTTACGCCATTTTGACGTGAATGATATTTATATCCGTTATATTCGTATTTATACTGAATATAGAAAAGGAAGTGATTTCAAAATCTAATATTTTGAAAATATTATCATTTATATATTAATGATTTGGAATATTCAATTTTGATTTAAAATTGGATATGAAGTTGAAATCATTTTAAAAACGAATTTAAACGATTTATAAAATACGTTTAGAATTGAAATCGACGAAATATATAATATATATATATATATATTATATATTAAATGGCCTGAATAGAACGCGCCGCGCCACGGCAGTTCGCGAATTTCGACCATTAACTTCGAATTGACGTTACGAGAGATCCGACCGTCGGATTCTCCTAAAACTGGAACCGTTGGGTTCGTATCGAAAAGAGATTTCCAATGAATATTAGAAATTTTAAATCTAACGGTTGGATTTGGAATTATGTCCAAATAAATTTTGGAAAAGGTCGCCGTAAGTGCAGTTCGACGACCGTTATTGGAAATCGACTGTACGGGTCTTGATAAAATTATTAAAAATATTAATAATTTGTGTAAAATCATAATATATGAATTGGAAAGAACTGGGATGAAAAATTCCACACTTGTAAGGATAAAAATATATTTTTATCGAAATGAACTAGTTATGAACTAGAATTATAATCCAATGTTTCTGAATAAATAAATTGGATTTGAAGTGGTTTTAAAAATAATCAGAATTTCCAATATACGAATTGGAATGGATTAGAATCAAAATTATCTTCGGAATATTTCGATGTTGGATTTCGTGATTATAGAGATATGGTTGTGGAAATTTGAAAGATATATTTATATCGTTATTTCCAATACGATATTTGTTGGATTCAGAATTTGATGTTGAATATAAGCCGATATATTTTCTATTTAGAGCCTTGTATTTAATATCAAATGGGATTTTGGATTCGTCGTGAATGGTGTCTTAAATAACAATGTTCTTGAACCCAGTGTAGAAAGGAATAAATCTTTTAATTAAGATATAGTGAAATTGCACAGTTAATTAGTACTTAATTGGAATTGAATTTAAATTGGTTTTTGGGGTTTATCGTGAGCGGTGTTTTGAATAACACCTGTTCTTTAACCCGATTAACAATGGAATGTGATTTTGGGTTTATCGTGAACCGTGTTTTAGATGGCATTGGTTTTTTAACCCAGTTAAAGATAGGATATTGATTTTTGGGAAGATTAAAACTAAGTGGAGTTTTAATGAATCTTTAATTAGATCAAAGTGATCGAGAATGGAGTATCACCAGTTTTGCTCCAAAGCGATAGTTAAATATTTAATTAGATTTGAACGTGAAATGATAATTAATATTTACCGATAACACCGTGGTGTTAGATATGGAGTATTGCCAGTTTTGCTCCATAGGATTTGTAGGTTGGGATTGGAAAATAAAATAAATTATTACTTCGGTGCGGTTTGCTAATGTTTGCGAACAAATTAGACAATTGTAAACAACTATAAAATTCGTTCGGCTTTCCTAAACAACAAGGATTGTTGTAGAGGGTGTCGAACTCTGGGACCAAAAATATTTTAATTAATAAATCCAATCAAGTTATCCCTAACTTTTGATTGGTGGAAAACGAAGAAAATAGCAGGACTTAAATAAAAGAGAGTTTAACACTAAGTGAAAGCAATTAGGGGATAATGACATAGATCAGATTCATAATCATCAATAGCCAAAAGATTAACCAGATCTAATACATGTTTCTGTCACAAACATGAATCAACGATAATAGGTTTTTAGAAACAAATATGTAAATAACGACAAGCATAGCCTATGCAGGAGCTCAGCTCTACAACCATAGACTATCAGGACAGATTCACTAATTAATTTCTAAAACCCTAAAATTAGATCTAGATCTTATAATTGTTAGACCGAACACGAATATACCATGTGAAGGAGCATAGCTCTTAAACGACACAGGATATTAAGGTTCAGATCTAGATCTATATACATGAATTCCTCATCCTTTGGCTATGTGATTCATATTGAATCATACTATCAGCGTCATCACCCCCTAATCAAAGGGGATTAGCTAGACATAGCTAAAGAAGAAGAAAAACAGAAATTAAATAACAAGAACATAAATAAAACTAAAACTAAATAGAAAAGAGGAAGAAGAATGATTTTATTCCAAGAAGAGAATTACAGAATAAAACCCAATGTGTCTTTACAATGAATGAGATACAATGTATTTATAGCTGATATTACAAAGACTACTTGGCAAATTCCACAATGTGGGACTAAAGAAATAGCCCAAATGACACATAAGCTAGTGTGAACGGGGTTGAAGAGTAAGAGGCCTTGTAAGTGAGCCAGTGTGAACGCGTACAGTGCATGAATGAGAAGCCTTGCAAAGGAGCTAATGTGAACGCAGTATGAGTAATCATTGAGCCAAATCTTCTCTATTTGCAACCGTTCTTTAAGCTTTACACTCTTCAAGCTTTAGTAATTTCAAACTTCACTCTTTTTAAGCAAATTCTTCATGCTTTATCCATCAAATGCTCTAAACCATGCTTTTTATCAACAATCTGAAAACACAGCTATAAATACAAAATATCAATTATTTTAAAGGGAAAATAAGATAAATAAGCGGATAAAATATACTCATTTACGTGTATATCAAATACCCCCACACTTATCTTTTTATTCGTCCTCGAATAAACTAAACTAAGATATGTCACACTTTCGTAGGAAACACGATTGCATTTAGCGTATGCAACAAGCCGTTAAACCTCTGGGTGTCCCCAGTAGCACGAGTGTTGTCTCGTGAGGGTTTTCAGCGGATACTACCCACAAAATCCAAAGCGTCTTATGTACGCGGATTAATCAAACAATATATTTAAGGTCTTTCATATTCCAAGGATTTCACCTAACTTCAACAATAACGGTTTAGTCCCAAATTGTCCATCCCATAATTAGTGCAAAAATGAACAAAATTTTCAAGCTGAATCGTAATTCCTTGATAACACTGTAATTGTCTTGAAGGTTAAGAGCGTGGTGTCAACCAAAGTTCTACACATCGACAATGTGCACCCAATCTTTTATTCAACCTTTTTTTTTGAATAATTTTGCACCACCGTAACTGTAATGTATTGGATGTGAGTTATGCATAGATGAAGGAAAATTTTGTAAGTTCTAAAAATATTCTAGATAAGAGGGCAAGTGTATTAGTTGAATTTCAAGCTACAAAAGATAAAGTAATACTAAGGCACATATGGACATTTTGTTCCCTTCCATCTCCTCAACTACAATCCTTGCTTCTAAGTACGGTATGATGGATGTGGATGGAATGGAAATGGATGCTTCATAGTCAAGAACGATGAAGACTATTTTATTCAGAGAGACTCTCTCTTTATTTCTTTTTTCTTTTTTTTCCCTTTTTTCTATTCTTTTTTTTTTCTTCTTCTTTTTTTTTCCTTTTTTTTTCTTTTGCATGATGAATGATGAATGGAGATGGAATGATGACGTTCATGATTTCATTTGATTCCTCCTCTACTACCAACACTTCATGAAAGGAAAGTTTTGTGCCCTAGTTACCCTACTTCTATAACCTTAATTCAACACACAAGTCTGGATTGATGTTATACAAAAAAACTGAAAGGAAAGATAAGCAAAGTTTCGTAAGATAGATAACCCATATAAAATAAGATGTGGTATATGGTTATCCTACCTTAAAACAAGTACGGAATGGGTAGTGTAATATTGGTATAAAAAGTGACATTTTTGACCTTTAAACAAAGGTTCTTGAGTATACCAATATAAGATAAACTTGTCGACACATGGATGTAAATCGACTAAAACTTGGGTTTGAATAATGTGGGGTATTGAAGAAGAACGCTACAATGAGTCATTTCTCCTTAATTGGGCCAAGTGGATTTTAGAACTTACGATTTTGAAAATTTGAGTGGAAAATAAAATATTATGCATGAAAACGAACTCAGAAAATCCAACAAATGTAGGTGCAAAATCCTTTTATTTCATGATTTTTTTTTTGATTATTTTTACTTGCACATTCTAACATGTATAACAAAGGTTGACACGCTTACTCCAGAACACAACTAACGTCTGCACAGTCTCAAGCTAGCATCTTAAAAAGACACATTACGACTCAATGAATAAATAATGTTCATTCCCATCACCCAACAATTCAACTTATCAAACAAGAACCAAGGTGTTGTTTATGAATCTAAGTTAATCCTTGTTCAATGAATGACCTACTTCATAAAATTTGATTGCTGATGTAATGTAAATTCCCCCCACGCTTGAGTGTGACTGTGTCCTCACAGTCTTAATCAGACATATCTTAGTGAAAGGGAAAAACAAATAAGAGAATATTTACATATGTACAAAAGAGGGTTAGTGCGTCTTACCGAATGTAATGTGGCTCATGGAGGACCATGAGCTCTTCCTCTTGGTTGGGTATTGGTTCCAAGTAAGGTTTAAGGCGTTGACCATTGACCTTAAAGGATGATCCATCAGTTGGATTCTCAATTTCTACCGCACCATACGGAAAAACAGTCCGTACAGTGTAAGGTCCTGTCCATCTAGATTTTAGCTTACCCGGAAATAGATGCAGTTTTGAGTCATACAACAGAACTTTTTGACCTGACATGAAAGTTTTACGTAAAATTGATTTATCATGAAAAACTTTTGTTCTGTCCTTGTAAATTCGTTCATTTTCATAGGCATCATTTCGAATTTCATCAAGTTCATTAAGTTGAAGCTTCCTATGTTCACCTGCTTGCTCTAAATCAAGATTCAAAGTTTTTATTGCCCATAACGCCCTATGTTCTAGTTCAACTGGAAAGTGACATGGTTTACCAAAAATCAACCGATAAGGGGACATACCCAAATTTGTTTTGAAAGCGGTGCGGTAAGCCCAAAGAGCGTCGGTTAACTTTTGGGACCAATCTTTACGATTTCGATTCACAGTTTTCTCAAGGATTTGTTTAATCTGCCTATTCGATACCTCAACCTGCCCACAAGTTTGAGGATGGTAAGGAGTGGATAACTTGTGGGTTATCGAATACTTTCTCATGAGGGCTTCAAAAGAACGATTACAGAAAAGTGTCCCGTTGTCGCTGATTATTGTGCGCGGTGTGCCAAACCTAGAAAAGATGTTTTCTTTTAAGAAGCGCACATAAACCTTATTGTCGTTCGTTTTGCATGGAATAGCTTCGACCCATTTAGAAACATAGTCAACAGCCAAGAGAATGTAAATGTTCCCAAAAGAATTAGGGAAGGGTCCCATGAAGTCTATACCCCACACATCAAAAATTTCGACCTCTAGAATGGGGTTTAGGGGCATCATATTCCGTTTAGAAATTTTCCCTAAGAATTGACATCGATCACATGTTTTGCAAAATTCGTATGCGTCTTTGAAAAGGGTGGGCCAGTAGAAACCCGATTGGAGAACCTTTTCGGCTGTCTTTTTGGGACCGAAGTGACCACCGCATGCTTGGTCATGACAGAAAGAGAGGACACTGTGAATTTCAGTGTCAGGAACACATCTTCGAATGATTTGGTCGGGACAATACTTGAAAAGATAGGGGTCGTCCCAATAAAAATGTTTCACTTGGGAAAAGAATTTGTTTTTATCCTGCTTAGACCAAAAAGAAGGGGTCTGCTTAGTGGCTAAGTAGTTGACAATGTCAGCAAACCAAGGATCAGTGGATAGAGAAAACAGCTGTTCATCAGGGAAATTCTCGTTGATTGGAAGAGAAGAAGACGGGGCATTTGGAAGACGAGACAAGTGGTCCGCAATAACGTTGTCGGATCCTTTTTTATCCTTAATGGTAAGGTCAAATTCTTGAAGTAGAAGGATCCAACGAATGAGGCGAGCCTTAGCATCCTTTTTAGAGAAAAGGTACCTAAGTGCGGAATGATCGGTATAAACCGTGATGTGTGAGCCAACTAGATAAGGCCTGAATTTTTCTAGAGCAAAAACAACTGCCAAAAGTTCTTTTTCAGTGGTCGTATAATTGATTTGGGAATCGTTCAAAGTCTTACTCGCATAGTAAATGACGTGAAGAATCTTATCGATACGTTGTCCTAAGACAGCGCCAACAGCGAAATTCGAGGCATCACACATGATTTCAAAAGGCAGCTTCCAATTAGGAGAGCAAATGATCGGGGCAGAGACAAGTTCATTTTTACGACGCTCGAAAGATGAAATGCAATCAGAATTGAAGTCGAAAGGAACATCCTTACCAAGAAGATTGGTCAAAGGTCGAGTGATTTTGCTAAAATCTTTTATAAAGCGACGGTAAAAACCAGCATGACCTAAAAAGGATCGGATGTCCCTAACTGATTTGGGAATGGGAAGATTTGAAATAACTTCGATTTTGGCTTTGTCTACTTCAATTCCTTTGTTAGAGATGACATGTCCCAAAACAATGCCATGTTTAACCATGAAGTGACACTTTTCCCAATTAAGCGTTAAGTGTTTCTCTTTACAGCGATTAAGAACAAGATCGAGATGATGTAAACACTCAGAGTAAGAATCACCAAATATGGAAAAATCATCCATGAACACTTCCAAAAATCGCTCGATCATATCAGAAAAAATACTAATCATGCACCTCTGAAAGGTTGCAGGTGCATTACAGAGACCAAAAGGCATACGTCGGTACGCAAATGTACCAAACGGACAAGTGAAAGTGGTTTTTTCTTGGTCCTCAGGCGCGATAGGGATTTGATTATAGCCCGAGTACCCATCAAGGAAACAGTTGTACTCATGACCCGCTAGTCGTTCTAACATTTGATCGATAAGTGGCAAAGGGAAATGGTCCTTACGTGTTGCAGCGTTAAGTTTCCTATAGTCAATGCAAACACGCCAACCGGTCTGGGTGCGGGTTGGGATAAGCTCGTTAGCTTCATTTTGAACCACGGTAATCCCTGATTTCTTAGGTACAACATGAATCGGACTAACCCATTGACTATCAGAAATCGGGTAGATGATTCCATTGTCAAGGCATTTAAGGATTTCAGCACGAACTGCTTCTTTCATGATGGGGTTTAGTCGACGTTGGGGATCACGAGTGGGTTTGGCATCATCTATAAGGTGGATTCGATGTTGGACTATCGAAGGACTAATCCCCTTAATATCAGCCATGGACCAACCAATTGCCTCCTTATTTTTCTTAAGGATGGGAAGGAGCAATTGTTCCTGCTCTAAAGTAAGGTCAGAAGCGATAATGACAGGAAAATTTTCATTGTCTCCTAAGTAAGCGTACTTAAGATGACTGGGCAGCACTTTGAGGGCAGATTTTGGGGGCGACTCAATCGAAGAAATTGGTTGAGGGATAGACTCATTTGTGAGAGGCTCGACAGGAATCGAATCAGAGACATTTTCGGGAGTATCTTGAAACAAAGTTTCGTAATCTGATTCAATTTCGTTATTCAGATGGTCGAGCTCAGATTCATTATCGTGGACAGCATGGATTTCAGAAAACTGGTCCACATAAGAGTTAGGAGAGTTTTCAGTTCTGAAGATGTTTAGCTCGACAGTCATGTTACCAAAAGAAAGTTTCATAGACCCATTTCTACAGTTGATGAGTGCATTAGAGGTTGCTAAGAAGGGTCGTCCTAGAATCAAAGGGATTTGGTTTGCAGGATTGCTAACCTGTTGAGTTTCTAAGACAATAAAATCAACTGGAAAGATGAATTCGCCAATTTTGATCAACACATCCTCGATTTCTCCCATAGGTTTCTTAATTGATCGGTCAGCAAGCTAAAGGGTAACCTTGGTGGGTTTCAATTCTCCTAGCCTTAATTGGCGATAGCCGGAATATGGAAGCAAGTTAACACTAGCACCTAAGTCTAGCAGGCATCTATCGATTTTCCTCTCCCCAATAGTACATGATATTGTGGGGCAGCCAGGATCTTTGTATTTCACTGGCATCGATTGGGACAAGACTTCGCTTAGAGTTGTCGCTAGAAACACTTTCTTAGGTACATATGTATGACGTTTTTGAGTGCACATATCTTTTAGAAATTTTGCGTATTGTGGAACTTGTTGTATAATATCTAAAAGAGGAATGTTCACTTTAACTTGCTTAAATATTTCAAGGATTTTTTCTAGCTGATCCGTCTTTTTCCTAGGTCGGAGTCTATGAGGAAATGGAGCAGACAACTCAGTAGGTTGGGCTACTTGAGCTTGAGGATGGCCCTTGTCAGAAATTGGCTCAATGTTTTGATCTGAGTTGGTCGAATTTTCGATAGGGTTTGGAAGATCGTCCGGTAAAGCATTTGGGTTGACCACATGGTTGTCAATCTTTTTGCCGGATCTAAGAGTCGTGACCGCATTCAAGTGACTAACGTTTGAATTTTGAATGATGTGAATTTGGTTGGAGTTAGGATTTTGACGGTTGGGGTTTGGAATGGGTTGACTCGGGAAAGTGCCTCTTTCTCGTTCGCTTATGGAAGTGGCTAACTGACTCATTTGCATTTCAAGTTTAGCGATTGATTGACTTGTGTTTTGCATGTGCGAAGTCAATAAATTTTGAAGATTGGTATTTGATTGGAGATTTTGAGTCGTCGCTTTAGTCAATTCTTCGAGAGTTTTCTCAAGTGATGTCAATCGTTTATCATCTTGGGGAACAAAAGATTGTTGCGCTTGGTTTTGAAAAGGTGGCGCAGGATGTTGGAATTGAGTTTGTTGAAAGGGAGGTTTCGAAGGATTATTCGAAAATGACTGAAAAGATGGTCGAACTGCATTCGAATTTGCATTGTTTTGGGTCCAAGAGAAGTTAGGATGGTTTCTCCAACCTGGATTGTACGTTGGGGAGAATGGGTCATTCCTAGCTTTGTTAAATGCGTTGAGTTGTTCCAATGAATGTGGGCATTGATCAGCTATGTGGTTAGGATCGTTACATTTGTAACATGAGGTCTGAGACGCTTGAGCTTGATTTATTTGCGTTGATGAAAGGACATTATCGAATTTGGATATCATCGCGTCTATTTTTGCTTCTAACGCTACTGATGATCCAATCGAATGAGCGTTAGATCGGGAATAAATCGATTTCTCGTTAGATCTTTCCCATTGAGCTAATTTTTCGGCCAAATTTTCGAGAAATTGCCAAGCGGCATTGTGATCTTGGGCTAGAAAATTTCCTTGGCACATTGATTCGAGCATGGTTCGAGAGTTATTTTCAAGTCCATCGTATAAAATTTGACAAAGAGTCCATTTTTTAAAATTGTGATGTGGACATTTGACTAGAAGCTCTTTAAATCTTTCAAAATATTTTGCAAAGGATTCACCCCCAAATTGACGAAAATTGACGATTTCATTTCGAATTTTAGATGTTTTTTCCAGAGGGTAAAATTTCTTTAGAAAAATGTTTACAAATTCACCCCAAGTTCCAATTGTATTTGAAGGCAAGCTATACAACTATTTCTCAGCATAATCGGTAAGTGCAAATGGAATTAACCTAAGTTTGATTCCATCGTCACTTAATTTTTGAAATTTCATGGTTGCACAAACTTGTTCAAATTTGGTCAAGAAAATATAAGGATCATCACATTCTAAATTTCCGAACTTTGGAAGAGTATTTATGTGGTTCGAATGAATTTCAAAGTGGTTACCCGTTGGGGCGGGTAATATGATGCAAGAAGGAATAGAAACCCGATCGGGGAAGTATCTATCCATAAGAGATCGAGGGGGATTTTCTTCGGCCATGGTTAAAGAACTGTTTGTTCGAACTAGACGATTATCTGAAGGATCACGAGTCCAATGACGCATGCACTAGCGAGAAGAATAAGGGAAGACGAGAAAAAACAAATTTGAGAAGCGAATATTTTTTTTTTTTTTTTTTTACAAAACGAGGATTATTTTGAATTTTTTTTTAAAGAAAAAGAATTAGACACAAAGGTATTTTTTTAAATGAACCTAATGCGATTTACAATTTCTAGAATTATATAATGACGGTTTGATTTATTTCAACAAAAAACTTCTCAGCCAGTTAACGGACAGGAGTTATCGGTGCACCAGGAATCACCCTAGCAATGCAGCCAAAGGTTTAAGTACCTTCAGAGGAACAACCGATATAATATTTACGAATCACCGTAATATTTATAAACAGTTATTACTCTGCCGTAGTCTAGACACCGAGAAATAATTCGTTTGAACTAAACCAAATTGTCAAAATATAATGAAGTCCTTAGAAAGTAAAAACAAAACTAAGATGAATGCAGATTTTTTTTTTTTAGTCACAGAATGAACAATCTCAGAACAGTGACAGAACAGTCAATTGCAGAGATAAAACAAATTTTTTTTTCTTTACAAGCAAGCCGATGCCCTGCAGAAGAGTTTTACAAGTAATGTCTCTAATTTTTTTATTTGCAGCAGCGGTCCCTGTAGAGTTAGAAAATACTCACCTTGATCGGCAGTCCGTCCAGTGCAGTTGAGTCGCGCTAGCGCGTTCACACCCCACTTGGTGTGCAACCGCTCGAACCCTAAATTGTCTGTTGCGTTCTGTTGTTGTCGCCTCCTATTAATTGCTCGACTGCGCTGCGGCACGGGTTCGGGCTAGGAGCCCGAAAAAAAAAATTAGACCTTTTTCTAATTTCCACTGTACCTGCTTTTGAAAAATTTCTTCTTCTTCTCTTTTTTTTTACTCGAATAAAACAAAACAAAAGGACCCACACAATAAAAACAATTACAAAAATTTCAAGTTTGTCACAAAATAAAAACAAGGACACCAAAGGAAAGTTTAAAACCCTCTCCTAAAACAAGAATGAAATCTTTTTTTTATTTGAAGAACCAAATCACGAGTGGAAGGAAATACTTCAAATTTTCAAATTTTCAGATTTTGGATTTCGGGTTTTTGGAAACAAAACCCTCAAAAGAAATAATCAGGTTTCCTTCCTTTGATACACGATTCACGATTCAAAGCTGTAAAACAATTCCACAACTCACAAGGGAAAACAATTCTTAAAAAAAAAATTGCACCAAACTCACGGTTAATACAAAACTCACGGTTAATATATCCACCACACTAATTCTCAACATGTCAATTCAGAAAACAAATCGCATCCCCCTCTATTCTCAAAATAAATGCAAAATCAGAAAAAAAAATCACGTCTCCCAAAAAAAATCACGAAACAATTGGTTTCGAATCCGAATCGGTTTAATTTGGTGCTATCGGCTTTGGCTTGTGAGAGATGGACAGTGCGATTGAGGTTTTCGAGTGTGATGATCGATTTGTGGAAGGGTATTTGCGGAGGCTATGGGAAACAGAGAGATGATGGGTGTTTTGGTGGCTGCGAAGATGTCTGAGAAGAAGGGTAGTTGAACTTGGTTATTGGATAGTATTTAATTTATGGATTCAGGGATTGCTGGAAGAGATTTTTGGGGTTCGAAGTTCTGAAGATGGCTTGCAATCGGGGTATTTGAGGGTTTGCTCTTTGTTGTTGAGCCGTTAGGGCAGAAAGGTTTGGGTGTACTGCTGAAGCTTGTGGTGATGCTTTTTGTGGGAGATCGTGGTGAATTGTGGTGAAGTTTGTGTATCAAAGTGAAGTGTTTTTTTTTAAGGTCTGCTATGATTGTTTGAAGATGTAAGGGTTGTTTGCTTTGTTGACAACAAAATTGCTGTATGGGTTTGAGGCTATATGTTGTGAATTGGTAGAGGAGATTGTGGACGTGCTGTTTGTGATGAAGGGTGGCTGTGGTTTGTGGTCTGCAGTGTGTTTTGAAGATGGCGACGCTGAGTTCAGGTGGTTAATCGAGCAGTGTGTTTTGTGATCTAGATCTATATACATGAATTCCTCATCCTTTGGCTATGTGATTCATATTGAATCATACTATCAGCGTCATCACCCCCTAATCAAAGGGGATTAGCTAGACATAGCTAAAGAAGAAGAAAAACAGAAATTAAATAACAAGAACATAAATAAAACTAAAACTAAATAGAAAAGAGGAAGAAGAATGATTTTATTCCAAGAAGAGAATTACAGAATAAAACCCAATGTGTCTTTACAATGAATGAGATACAATGTATTTATAGCTGATATTACAAAGACTACTTGGCAAATTCCACAATGTGGGACTAAAGAATTAGCCCAAATGACACATATGCTAGTGTGAACGGGGTTGTAGAGTAAGAGGCCTTGTAAGTGAGCCAGTGTGAACGCGTACAGTGCATGAATGAGAAGCCTTGCAAAGGAGCTAATGTGAACGCAGTATGAGTAATCATTGAGCCAAATCTTCTCTATTTGCAACCGTTCTTTAAGCTTTACACTCTTCAAGCTTTAGTTATTTCAAACTTCACTCTTTTTAAGCAAATTCTTCATGCTTTATCCATTAAATGCTCTAAACCATGCTTTTTATCAACAATCTGAAAACACAGCTATAAATACAAAATATCAATTATTTTAAAGGGAAAATAAGATAAATAAGTGGATAAAATATACACATTTACGTGTATATCAGCTAATCCCGACTAGTTTGGAAAACCTTAACACGGTTTGAAATGATATCCAAAGGAAGATTAAAGAATAAATTTAGAATAATTTATCTTTGATAAAATTAATGGGAACCTTTCCCTAAGAATGTGAATATTTGAATAGAAGAATTTTCTGAATTGGAATGAGGCGTATGTTGTGTTTGTGTAACACTTGTTTATTATATATGCGGGTTATTCGGAAAGGCCGGGTTTATACCCATTCTAAATAACCGATTCGACGATAATTCGAAGATGAAGACGGTGGTTGAAGACCGGAGGTCTTCACGTCGTTTGGATGATTATTGTTGATCTTGATTGGGTTGTACACCTAAGAGGAGGGAATCTGTTGGTGATCGTCCAGACGTACTTGGAGATCGATGGATATGCGAGGAATAAGGTTCTTCCGGTTTCGTTCAGACCCAGAACGAACTTGTAAATGGACTGTGTGTCTGACATTGGATTTTATTCTGTGTGACTGATTTCTATTAAATATATATCTGTTTGGCGGCGGAGAATTTATTCTCTTGCTTAACGACCTTCTCTGAGACGTACGAGCTTAGAGGTTATATATCGATAGATATCAGTCGCATGGCATGAATTACCTGTGTAGCATGCCTAAGTGGCAAATGATCAAGGCTTCTATTGAAAAGCAAAGTCTTGTGGTTGATGATCAAAGCACGACCTTTGTGGCATAGCTTTGTGTATGGCCTTAATTCGTGAGCCTCACACCTCGGTATGAGTCAAAAATGGGATAAGGACCCAAGGAGTGCACCACGTTTCTTTCTAGCTATGGTTGATGTCAGTGACCTACCAGCCCTGAAATTTATATTCTTTTTACCTATGTGGTTGTTGGATGTGAGGCGCCTCGTATATAGGTCCTATAGGACTGGGAAACGTGTGTTCAAGAATAATTAATCCTCAGAAGTAGGAGAGGACCGACCTTGGAGGTTCCAAGGATCGCTGTGTGTGGTCCTAAGACATTTGCTAGAGTGCTTCGAATGGATGGAAGCTTGCCCCTTGCCTCGACTCATGACGGAAATCCAATTTCCAATACGACCTTTGCGGTTTTAATTGTAGAACTTGTATGGCGACATGATATATGGTACCCATGCCGCCTATGATTGATACCTTTATATTTGAAGTTGTTTTCTTCACTTATAGTAATAATATAAGGTGAAATTTAGCGTATCAAGCATTCTTTGGCTATTATTAGGTAAAATCATATCCTCCGGCTTGCGTTGCACTGTGTGATGGGACCTGGGTCTTATAATAGCTTCATTTTTCTTTATTTAGCATTGCATTGTTGTTTTATGCAGTGGTATTCTTGGGAGGAAACCCGTTCCATGTTATACGGAGTGGTCCCTTGATTTACCTAACTTTAAAATAAAGATTAATAACTGTTTTAGTTCTCACACCAGTCACATGACTGACCTGGAGTTTATTGTTTTAACCTAAACTCTGGGTGCCCCTATTTCCACACGGGCAGCTAATAGTTTTGGTTTTGCAGATTTATATTCACAGGATCCTGGTTTACAGCTGGAATGATATTCAGAAAGCTCTGTATCCGTGTATTTCTTTCAGTTGTGTTTTGTATTGTTTTTGGGCTGCTATGTAATGTAATTTAAATCTCTGATATTTGTCGAATGTATATTTATTCTTACTCTGTAATATTCTTGTATTCTGATGGAATTGTTGTAATAAACAATGAAATATTCTTCTGTTTGCGTTTTGATTCATCGTGTTCTCAAAACAATCAGGGGTTTCGAACGGTCTTGGTCGGTTTAGCGATCGATTCGGATCGAGCGAAATTCCCAATTGTTACATTACTAGGGACACCTAGAGGTTTAAAGGCTTGTTGCATACGCTCAATGCAATCGTGCTCCTTACGAAAACGAATTTAGATTAGTTTTTCAGTTTATTCGAGGATGAATAAAAATATAAGTGTGGGGGTATTTGATGTTCATGTAAAAATGCACAATTATATTCACATATTTATTCTTGTTTAGTGCTAATAAATGTCATATGTGGGTATTTTATCATGTTTAAACCATAATTCAATTGATTTCAAAATATCTTACATTCATCGTCATACAAAGAAAAAATGGTCATTTTTGTGCTTAAGTTATTTTGAGAATTTGTACCTCGACATTTCTCGTTGTTTTTGTAGACATTTGGTGCTTTTGGAAGAGAGCTTCATAAAGATTTATATGCATACAAAAGGAATGAAGAGGAAATAATTCTCATACATAATCATGGAGGACCCCACTTACTACACTTAAAGGCTAATGGACAAATTAGTGGATGATAAAGCTTCAGACAAATTTGATGATGGAGTAATTAAAGCGTGATGATTAATTGGTGGCCACACTTCCTAAAGGGCATTCTTGGTAGCACGCTAAAGTTGAATTAGGGTTTTTCACATGTATAAATAACACATTTATGTTGATGTAAAAAACATCTTGGATTTTATTTAGTTTAGAGTGGATGAAATCAAAACCTCTATTTTTTCCATGGCTTCTTAGCCATTTCTTTTTTGTAATCTCTCGTTTTAATGCAATCTTAATTTGTTGCTTTTTATTTACATGTTATTTTCTTTTCTGCAAGTAGTGTAGCTTTATTTTATGCTAGTAGTTAGTTAATATCTTTTCTTCATTACTTACTCGTTGTTCTTCAATGTTGAGATCTATTTGTATTGAAATAATAACACAAACGAGGAGCTAAACCCCCACAATTTAGGGGTAATGAAGCTTTTCCTCTCATTAACGTAGATTCAACATGAATTTGTATGAATGATCTCTTTGGGTTTAATGGGAATGGATGTTTTTGTGTATTTGTGTTTCATATTGAATTTAATAGCCTCTTTCGTTCATTTCATAACATTCAGGCTATGTTGATGACATAAACAACAAATTGCCTCTTCATCTAAAATTGGGATTATGGCAATGAAATGAGGTTTAAGTTGAAATTTGATGATCTATATTACTAAACAATAGTAAATAGATCATACTTAAATTAGATTTTAGTTTCATTTCGATGGCATGTTTCATAAAAGTTAAAAAGTTAGATTAATTGTGTATTATAGTTTGATGACTTATTTTGTGTTAATTATTAGCACAAATAAGTTATTCTTATGATAATTACATAATTAATCTTACTTAGGTTACTAAGAGATCTTCGTACTATTTTATGTTGAACAATGTTGAAAGAGAGAAAAGTGAAGTTGCCCCTAAATTGGTTTTAATCTCATAGTTTTAATCTATATTTTAGTTTACTTTTTTTTCTTGTACTTAATCACAATCCGAATTTTGGTTTAATTTGATTGAATAAGATTGAGATTACTTCTTTCCCTGTGGATCGACTTGTATTCGCCACGTACTAACAATTGTAAATCGTGCGCTTTCGGTTTATTATCACGATATTTCATAAACCGGAATTTTAATTCATAGAATATTCGTCATCGAACAATAGTGAGCAAGGGGAGATGAACAGTTCATTGTTCTATGATTCTACCTGGGATTTGAAATGCGAATTTTGTAGTCCTAACCCTTGTTATGTCCCTAACCTTGATGTACTCTTTTCGGAGTATGTCAATGTTATAGGAACTAGTAATAACTCTAGTTGTTCCTCTAATAAGGAAAAATTGTGAGTTTTTTACAGCTATAGCTCCATGCT
The DNA here is from genome assembly GCA_030737875.1 of Allium sativum. Lineage (NCBI taxonomy): Eukaryota > Viridiplantae > Streptophyta > Magnoliopsida > Asparagales > Amaryllidaceae > Allium > Allium sativum. The sequence goes on from CM060921.1 coordinate 286,982,486, forward strand.
ACTCTCCTATTATGTAATGTATAGTGTTCTGGCACTTCAAACCAGGTATGTAGTAGATAAGCTTCTTGCTTATCTCCTGTTATATTGTACTCATTTTTTGCTATTATGAAAAGTGGTACGGTCCACTTTAAAAAACCGGCTGGCTTTACAAAAAAAAGCACTTGGCTGTAATAAGCCGACGAGTATTCTTAATTTTTTCTACTTGTGATATTTAGTGTGGTATTTAACTAAGAAGAGTTCAGGAGCAACCCATGCCCTAGCTCACCTGACCCTTATCTAAACGAGGGATAGATATTGTTGAACTATCGGAAATGAGTTAAGTATAAAAGATCCAAGTTTTCTTAAGATAAATAGATCATATTTCTTATAGATGATCTTATTGTATTTAGTATAAAAATCCGAGGAGGGAATCCTTATTATTTGTGAGAATTTAAAAATGTTTACACCATTATTCGTTGAACAGTTGAGACTGAACACGGAAATTGATATCGAGTAAAATGAGTATGATTTCTTCAGATCTATTATACTAAAATGGACTTACCATCCAAGATGAATTAATGAATGAAGTTTAATGATCGTATGTATACACCCAAAGAATATTTGAAAGATATACATCCTTAAAAGATGTTATAAGAAGGAACGAATTAAGGAACGAAGAACACCCAACACCTAATACTACTTAAACAGTATTTTAACGGTGATTGATCTGAAAAGACCGGGACCAATTATTGGTGATTTCTATCTGAAAAACACTTCTGATCAATCGATGTTTCAAAAGCAAGGATGTTGAATAAACTAGCATTAATGAACAAGAATTATGGAGATTGAATGAAGGCTTGCTGTCATCGACCCTCAGGGAAATTTTCCATATTACTAATTGACAACAACTTAGCATTCATATCTCTGATGTAAGGGCTCCTTACTACCCATCACAAAGTTTATCTAGGGTGTGGTATGAGGAGTACCTTCAGTTTATCCAAACCAAGAATGGCATTTATGAACGAATGTCTGAAGTTGCACTTTTGGTATGCGTATATTGATCTCCATAAATGTACATCATCTGCTGGTGTGGAAAGTAACTCTTCTGCACTATATATACCCTTCTATGAGACGTACAAGCTTAACGGTTGTACATTAGTAGAAATCAATAGCGCGAAACTGACTTGACAACGTGACATTAAAAGTAAAGGTTATGCTTGGTATAAGGTAATCATTGACCTTTAGCTTCATCACCCGATAATGGAAGAAGAAGGGCCCGTCATAAGGCTAGGTGGATCGTGTCCATCAGGGTATGATCATCGCCTTTTTAGATTATTCTTTATATGTCGAGTATGTGGCATATGCTAGGATCCTGGAATAGGTTGGCTATAACCACTGACCAGAGTGAAGTGATATTCAAGTAGCTGAGCCAGTCTTACCTGGTACAGAAGGTTAAGCCCTAGGTACATCCCACTAGATATGTATTGCATGGGAGGTAACCCCTTACCTTGCCATTGTATGAAAAATCATTTTCCTTAAGAGTAGCAAATTTGTTTGTAGAGTCCTATTAGGGGTGCAAAATTTAGTAGTGATAACAATTTCACCCTTTGATTTTGATTTATTTTAATTGATTTTACCCCGTAGGGCATTAAAAATAATATTAGATAATTTTACGTAGCAAAGATTTGGTTACCATAAGGTAAAAACCAGTGGTATGTTTAAGTTTAGTTGTGGTCTTATAGGATACCATTAATTTTGAAATGACAGATTTAAGTTTCTCATACCAGTCCCATTACTAACCTAGATTTTATTTTTTCTATCCTTCAAACTCTGGATGCCCTATTTCTCCGGGAAGCCTAAGAGAATAGATGGATAGCATCGTCTTAGAGCACAAACCCTTAGAGCATTTTGGAAGCTACTGGAGCATTGAGCTTTTGGACCCTATCATCGTATTTCTTATCATCCTACTACATTTATGTTTGTTAGAACCTGTACGAATGGGTTTTATAACCATTCCCATTGGACTAGCAATTATTAGACTATTTCTTGGCACTTCCTGATGTAGATTACTAAAGTTTAATGCAATGTGAGATTCAGATTATTTTATTTTCTATTCGTACTTTCCTTTTAACCATACATGTCTTACTACCCAGCACCAGATCAACGGCATGTGAACATCTGGAATGTATTAGTGCCGATTTTAAGATCGAGGAGTTGGGTCATTTCATACCCTATGTTAGGAATGCATGTATTTATTTTAAAAAGGCTAGTGTGCATATGTTTTTAATAGAGATTTTTATGAAAATTACTTATGAAAGTTTTCCTAAATGACATAGTTTTGAGAAGAAATGACTATGCATTCGTTTTGAAAAAAAAACTAAAGGTTTTGATTTATTTATTTTTAATTTTGACATACCACATAATAACATAGGGAAACAGACAATGGTTGGATAGGTGTAAATTTCGCTACAAAATTGGATATATATAGTGGAAAGACACAGTGAGATCGACAAGACGACAAGATTATAAAATGAAAGGTTTTTTAAGAAGTTTGGTCAATGAATGAAACATAATAAAACGATAAAAATATATAGTTTTTGAATTTTGAAAATAAAAATTTATCTTAGGCAAACTGTACATGGGAAAATTAGAAATGGAATGCTAGCATGAGGGAAAGTTTCAATATACAGGGAAAAGGGTACGTAAGAGAATGATGGAAATAAGAAATTTTCAATTAAGACATTTTCTGAAGTAAAAAATTAGATTTAGAAAATTGATTTGTTTTCTAAAATTTGGATGTTAGCAATGGTGTGCTAAAATTTTGGTTGATAAATTTTAGATGCAAAATTGATTGAACTATGCTTCTATTTAGTAAAAGTGCAAGAAAATTAGGGTGAAAACTATTCTAAGTTCTTAAAAATTGTATCCATGGAGAATTGTCAATATATTTAGGTTATTAGCAACATATTTTTGAAAAAGAACCATTCATATAAGTGGTACCGATTAGGAATTACATTTTATGCATGTCATATGTATTATGATGCACTATCCATTATCACACAGGCTGTTGCAAAACTGTATGTACACTAAATAGTTGTTAGTTTAGAATGGATGAGCAAAGTTTTGCATGATTGAAATCTTATTGAATTTCAAGGACGAAAGGGAAGATTGTAAGACCCAACGTTTTTATAAAAATTAATTAATATTTACATAATCAGTAGAATTAGAAAACTATAAAAATGGTCATTTTGCAAATGTTGGAATTTGTCCATGAATCTTTTACCATTATGTTCATGGTGATTTTTTAATGAATTTCATATATAATATTTTCTAAGAGGAGTTCAAACGGAGAAGTTATGAGCATTAGGAGTTTTAGCATCTAAAATAATTATGTATGTAAATTTGAAAATTCGATTAATTATGATTGATTATTGATAAGTTTTAACATTCAATTTTTAATATAACATATGCAATGAAAATAAAGTAATTAACTTGTAAAGCATACAATTAATTAATAAAGGTAATTATTTGTAATGCATACAAGCAATCGATGGAAGCAATTAATTTGTAACGTATACAATTAGTCAATGGGAATAATTATTGCACAACATATTCAATAGATGAATAGAGAAATTTAATTAATGGTTAAAATTCAAAAAATCAAACTATCGAATATTTATACAATCATCAACTAGTTAGTAGAATTTGATGACAAAGGAAGTATATCAGAAGAATAGATAAGAATTGATAACGAATTAATTAAAATATTTTATGCGTATATACACATAAATATATATTTGAAATTCAAATTTGAAAATGTAGTTAATGTTAACAAACTTATGGAGATATGTAATAGATGGAAAAAAATCGAGAAAATGGTAAAATTGGGTAAGGAATTAATTATGAAAGTAACTGAATTAATATATATATATATATATATATATATATATATACGAGTGGAAACCCGTGCGATGCACGGAAGCATAAACTTTCAAGTGTTGTAGTTTGCATTTATGAATAAGGTATGAGAACGTGTTGTATGGTAGTGAGAAATATAATGTAAATGATACATGTATTTGTTAGGATTCAACCGTAGACATTAAATTTTCCAGTAAGTAAATGATTCATGTATTGCTAGTGGTTACAGTTTGGACATGGCGTAAACTGTGTCAAATTTCATGTATTTCTATTCAATTGATGAAAAGATGTATATTTGAAATAATGAATTAAACAACCATGTATGTGTTAATTTGCATTGATTGAACGCAGTGAGCATAGAAATATGAGTACAGAATTGAAAAATGCATATGCATAGAAATAAAAGGTTATGTCATACGAAATTAACCACACCATAACAAAGTGAACAGTAGTTACCAACCAAAATGATTGAAACAAAAGAGCAGTAAGTATAAAAAAATAGCATTCTTAAGATGGAGATAAAAAACTGTAGTAATTAAAAAGTCAGCATAGTTCAAGATGGTGTATGGTGGCACCATAACATGCAACGTGCAACAGTATAAATATCAGTGTGCATTAAATACGTCTATTTGCAAATTAAACAGTAAATATCCTCTTATAAGAAAATACCAACGTTACTTTATAAGCAAGAGTATGAATATCGGTGTGCATTAAATATGTCTTACATAAATCTTTCTGAACAACGAAAGATATGTTGGAACTATGATTGAAAAAATAACAGTTCATAACAATTATTCTAAAACTAAAGTGAAAAAGTTAATCTTATAAACCATGCAATAATCATATATAATGCCTAATTAATAATGTTGACAAAATAAAATCAGCTTCAACAAAATTAGATTTGTTGGCAAATATAAATAACAAGTCAATTGAGGTCGTTCTCATATAAACTTCCCATTAGAGGAGAAATAAACATATTTGAATGTGCATACATAAACAGAACAATATATGATAACGGATGAATAGCTAGCTTCACATTAAAGAAGAAACACACATAGGTTATTGTTCCATATATCTGCTAGTTTGGAGTTTAAGTATTCGTGTCTTATTATGCCATCTTGCCTTTGCAATCTCTCGCTTTGTATGGTCCAGAGAAGCTGCCAAAAAACTTTTAAACCATAATTTTGCGCTGTCTTTTGCAGGCCTATACATAAGCACTTAATTAAATGACTTATCTCTTTCATATCATACATGTCAAACAATAAATCAAACCTTCAAATACATTAGGAAAAAGTCTCCAATCAGGTGTGAAGTATAAGTTCTTTGGCAAATTAGACCAACAAAAAGCTGAATTTTTGTTGTTGAAGGCTTGATGGATATAAAGACTTTAAGCTTCATATAAAAATACAAAAATAAAATTCAGTGCAAGATCAGAAAACATCAAAAGGATTGTCAACTCTGCATTTGTAATATAATATTATCTTTACTGCTAACGCTTTTAGGTTAAAAAATAGTCTGGTAACCATTGCAAAAAGCAAGCATAACAGTAATGGTAACAACAACTTTAACTTTAGTCCCCACATGTGCTGCGTCAATATGATACTGTGGATGAAGGTATACAACAGAACATGAACTAAATTTACATTTTTCAGTTTCAATATCCACTTATGTACAATATAGTGTATTGGCATTAATCTGATATGTGTTCCAGCACACACAGCAAGTGGTGGGACTGCAGACCAACGTTTAAAAGAGGTCAAGTGGGTGAAGGTTTGCTGTAGAAATACATATTTGAATGCATGACATATTCTTTATCTTGTTTATTTATGGTTTTATGTGTATATATGAAGAAAGTAAATATGGAAAGTATTTACGGTGAAAAAGGGAATGTTATACTGGAAAATAACTTGCTTACCAGTTTTTGTAAATATGACAATTACCATAAAGATAAAAAAAATGGCATTCTAATGAGAACAATGTTCACATTTATGCACCTACCACTTTAACAACACAAAGTATACAAAAGAAAAATCATTGATAATTAGCTTTTATTTCTTTGATTAACATAATCCATGATATAGAAAAAGAGTAAACTTTAGCAAAATAAAAAAAAGGCCACAATAATTTTCGGACGAACTTATAGTTTTAGTAGTAAATAAATCTTTGGTGCAAAACAAAAAATATAACAGCTTAAATTTGTAGGATGTTCCAAACATTCCTATTTTGTATGAGTTTTCGATGACAATTAATCAATGCAGTCATTTAAACTGGCATATATTACATAATATAGGAATGACAACTACAATTGAGCATAGTTTATGAATACTATGGCCAACAAACAACAATAGGTTACTAATAAGTCAACTATAATTGGAATAGATTTTCCTTCATAAGGATCGTAAAATTTATTATGGACATAAATCTACTGGCGTCAAAATTCTAATTTGTCTTGTTAACATCATATTAAGTTCTATTCAATTAAATTCAAAAGTGATCAGTCCAAAAACAGGTACAATCTGCAGTAGATATGATAATTGATTTTACTACATTTTGATATGAAGAGAATTCTACTAATCAATGTTGCCTGAAGTGCAAAATGAAAATGGATTTTAACATGGTAAACCCCAAAAGTCAATGTGAAAACATATTTGTTTTTGGTTAGCAACTGATAATAGTCAAAAAAAATTGTCAATGGATAGTAACTAAAATAAATGGGAATAAAATTATTGATTGAAATTGAAACACTTGTTGAAAAAATGGAGAAGTGAACACAAATGAGAATCAATTAAAGGTGATTTGATATTTATTACGTTTATTTATCCATAAGGGTAGTGCTAGAAAGCCCAAATTTTTTTTGTCAAAAAGTAAGAAACGGGGGTAATTCCGGAATTCAGGGGGGTAAGCATTGAATTCAGGGGGGGTATTTGTGTAATTCAAGGGGCGGGCCTCCTATTTTTTTGTCTCCGGTGTACTTTTTGACAAAAACTTTTTTCGTCATAGTAGCATTTTTGTATCCATAAACATCTTGTTAGCAGTTTTAAAAGTTGCCAAAATGAGCATATAAATTCAACCAAAGTGCAAAGTTATTAAAGGAAAAAAATCATTGATAATTAGCTTTTATTTCTTTGATTAACATAATAATTACATGATATAGAAAAAGAGTAAACTTCAGCAAAATACAAAAAAAAGCCATAATAATTTTCGGATGAACTTATAGTTTTAGTAGTAAATAAATCTTTGGTGAAAAACAAAAAATATAACAGCTTAAATTTGTAGGATATTCCAAATAGTAATCCTATTTGTATGAGTTTTCGATGACTATTAATCAATACAGTCATTTAAACTGACATATATTACATAATATAGGAATGACAGCTACCATTGAGCATAGTTTATGAATATTACGGCTAACAAACAAAAATAGGTTACTAATAAATGAACTATAATTGGCATAGATTTTCCTTCATAAGGATTGTAAAATTTATTATAAACATGAATCTACTGGCGTCAAAATTCTAATTTGTCTTGTTAACATCATATTAAGTTCTATTCAGTAAAATTCAAAAGTGATCAGTCCTAAAATCAGGTACAATCTGCAGTGGACATGGTAATTGATTTTACTTGATTTTGATTTGAAGAGAATTTTACTAATCAATGTTGCCTGAAGTGCAAAATGAAAATGTATTTTAACATGGTAAACCCCAAAAGTCAATGTGAAAACATATTTGTTTTTGGTTATCAACAGATAATAGTTGAAATTTTTGTCAATGGATAGTAACTGAAATAAATGGGAATAAAATTATTGATTGAATCTGAAACACTTGTTGAAAAAATGGAGAACAACACAAATGAGAATCAATTAAAGGACTAATTTGATATTTATTACGTTTATTTACCCAAAAACATTTTGTTAGCAGTTTTAGAAGTCGCCAAAATGAGAGCATAAATTCAACCAAAGTGCAAAGTTATTGAAGGAAATTATTTAATTTAATTTTCATAATCGAGGCTAGTATAATTACATATGTTGAAATTAGCATTATATGGCATCTAAAGCTTTAATATAAGTAATTATTATTAAACAAAAAATATGTAAAAACTAATAAACAAAATTTGATTTCTATATGGAGAAATTAACCTTTCCATTAAGCGATATAATATTTGAAGAGCTAATAATTATTTAACTTATGAGAAGAAGGAAGATGAAGTACATAGAGAGGCATAAAGATGAAGCAACTCTAAATCCATTTCCTCTCGCTGTAGTAATTAGCATGTTGAAAATTTAAAAGGTGTGTTACACGAAACAAATTTACATAACATGTATACATAATCATTCTGTTTGATTATATGTCAATTTAAAGGTGAGTATACGACAAATCGATAAAACAATTAACCGGTGGTTTGAAGTAATTTTTTAATTTGAAGCAAGCAGTGAATAGAATAATTAAATCAAGCTATGACACAGTAAATGAGTTACCTTTCATATAAGTTTGCATTTTTTTCCTATTTGACAATTAGTTTGCAATTATTTAATTTACAGTAATAACTTCACACAGTTTATATTAAATAAAAGATGAAATACATTTTAGGTTAGGAGAAGTAGAAAGACAATGGAGGGAAATGCAATTCCAGCATCTTCATGATATCAAATACGCAGTAGGAAAAAAATTTAGTTCATCTTCTTTATATGCTTAATGCTCCTTTATTCATGTGCCTCTACCAATAATACATATTTAAATATGCCATATTTATATAGTTCGTTTGTTATTATGCATTTCAAAAGTGGGCAAATATTCTTAATACAATACAAATTTAATATTAATGTGTTAATAAATGAAGAAATGCTTTGTCAATTTGACTACTGGCATAGCAAATATGGTTAGCAGCAAGAATTACATCAATCAATATAAGGCAAATGCGGATGAGGTGGCAATAAAAATATCAGGAGATGTGTTTAAATTAGGACGGTGGATTTTTTTTGCGGGATTAAACCTGAACGACTCTTTGTCTTGTTGTTTGTCCAAGGGGGGAATTTTATTATATAGATACACACACACATACATGCGTGAAACGACTATAGGGGTCGACCGTCCCATATATAGATTGACTATGACGGTTGACCGCCCTATCATAGGATCAACCATCATGCGTTTGAAAGCATGTTATGGACTTTGGCCCTGTATGGCCTAAATCTAACGGAGTTTCTTCTAATACTTAGTGTTGATTTGAACGTGTGTGAATTTAATTAATATAAATATACGTAAATATTATTTAAAATATTAATAATAACATAAATATTATTCTAAAGTATATATATTACTTTAAAATATTTAAAAAAATCTTTCGATGGTTGTCTCTGCTATTTATTATCATAACACTCTTTCTATATTCCAATAAAGGACAACCCAACATCAAGTTCCACTAGTTATTCGCTTGATTTACATTCACCGCTCAACTAACTCTTGACAAACACCAAGCCATCATTACTTCCCATCCCTTAATCCCTATTATAATTTTATTAATCTAAGCATAGCAAAAACAATTCTCTTGTTTCTGCTGCGCACTCTGATTAATTTTGGATTAGTACACTTTCATCCCAATACGAATTTCAAATATATTACCTTGGATTTAACTCATCTAGCCATCTCGATTCGTTTTATTTAATTCAACAATCAACTAGACATAAGATGATAGATTTTAAATTTCCTCAAAATTCTAAATCCAAGATTTAAGCGTTGAAAGGATTTAAGAGGATGTAATTTCTACAAGGTAAACCATGGAAAATGGGATATAATTCGTCGAATACTACAGTATGGAGTACATTCCTAGACCTGTTCCAAAAGCTAAGATTTACTGACTCAGACAACAAAGAGCATGGATTAAGGATAACAATAGAAATGATAGAAGTATATACAAGTGTTATACTTCCATGTTGTAACGCATGTACTATTCCAGTTCTGTTCTTTGTTTACCGTACTTTGTTATGAATTTTGCTCTGACGACATGTTATAGCGCCCTACCCTTAAACCCATCCTAATAAAGAGCATTAACAAGCAATGTCATCTATTAGAGCGGAGAGTAGGGCTAGTTAGGATTGACCGTTCATAATCGTGTACTAAATGAGTATCGAATGCGTCGATTGGGTGTATAAAATTTTTTCTTACTTTAAGTGGATTGACGTACTCAAATCATCAAATATAAAACTACGATAGCTAAGGATCATAGTCAGAACAAACTACAATACATTACAAATAGCAGATTACATAACATATTACATATAGGTACAACACCATAATACAACATATACATGTGCTACAAACTCGAATGGTTACATATGAACCATATACATATATAATAAGTCATAAAAGAATAAATGTACTAATGACACAATATTTAACCACATAATTTAATGAATAGCTTCACGTGAGATTTTCCAACGTGATACAACAAAACTCAAGTCAACGCAAGCTAAACCTAAAACAATTCGGTCTGACCTGAGTATAAATACATAGGCCAGTCTGGCTTAACACATCAGTATAAGAATATTGTCATTAAGAGATAATTCTTTTTTATAAGCAAAGGAATTTTATAATCCTAAATAAACTCGAAAACATATAAAAAAATGAATCCTTTCTATTAGAAAAGAATAGAATAACTCAAAACAACAAATTTCACAAAAGATAAATTCTTGAGTTTATACTCAAATCACTCATGAAGGCCATGAACACGGACTCAATATTTCCATCAATACAAATTACCCAAATTCCAAATTGGGGAAATTAAAATTTAGAGTCAGGAGACAGAATCCACATAATAAAATTCACTATAATCAATTAGTGTTAACTTTCTGCCAGATGTGTATCTTTTAAACCCCAAAGTCATCAAACACGTACATCGAAAATATCAATAAAATGCTCCAAATACTGTATAACAAGGTTTTCAAAATGAGATTCAAATCATAAATTGGAAAATTCAATTTTTAAATCAAAACGAGATTTACATCGTAAATTATAGATTTAATGATTTCATATTCTAAGGTTTGCACATTGTTTGAAATCTATTTTGATGTTTGAACTTCTATGTATAATACTAAAACTTAATATTTTCTCTTGTTAGAATTGGGATTGTAGACTCAAATAGATATGTTGAATATATCAATTTGGGTTGAATATCTATCAAATCCGCTATATTAGCTCGATTTGAATCGAAATATAAATCGAATCGTAAACGTAGAGATTCAATTTGAAACGAGATTCAAATCGTAGGATTTTAAGATTATTGAAAACAATGTTGTATAATAAACTCATAAGAGTTTAATTCCACAAAGTGATCAGAAATCTTATATCCTCAAATTGTCGTAAGGCTATAATGGAAATTCACCATGATTTAACACCAAAGATGGATCCAAAACATCACAAACACCAAAATAAAAAAATGGATCCAAAATATCAGAAATTATTGCATATGCATCACAAATGGGTTCCCAATCGGAGCATATGACAAGTTCTACACACGTATTTAGGCGTCGATCAAGATGACCCTCCCCCCATTGGAGTGTATCTTAACCCCCCTCCCCCGGTAGCAAATAGGTGTATAAATCCCCCCTAAGTTTAGCTTCCACTTGAAGTGAGTACTGGCACTCATAAACAACAAAGGATATGTCATAGACTCTCAAACAGTAATCCGAATACAATACGTCTCATACAGTACGTTTTCACTAATTAATTTACTATTAGATACCCACTTCACACTAGAAAACATCAACTATCTTCATTCATTGAATAATTAATTAACCAGTACAACTAAACTATGTGTCCCATCCCACACGATTAATTAAATCGTTTAAATCACCACCTTCCTTTCTCGAAGGGTTCAAAAAAATGTGATTTTATATACGAAAAAAAATTAGTTTAAGAAAATAGAGTTTGTAAAACGATTTAGAAAACAATTTGATTAATTTTTTAAATATCTTTATATTTAGAAAGTATTATTTTTACTATTGCTTTGAGATGGTTCAGTTAATAAAACCAAAGCATAGAAAATGTTACTATCTTAAAGCTAATAATATATATAGATAATTCCTTTTCGAAACTGTTATACAGAAGTGCACGGTATAACAAAGAAACTCACAAAATCCACAAAAAAATCAACATGACATACACGATCCAAATTATGGATTTTATCTACTTTTAGCTTGTCCAAATTTAGGATCAAAGCCTCTCCAAAACAGCATCAAGTTCACTTCAAAAATTCATCAACACAACCAAAGAAATGCACTAGAAAAGCCATAGGAATACACAACATAGGAGAAAGTTGTTGACGCAATTTTCACTACCTGTGTCGACATAAGCATACCCCTATATCGACACACAACATAGTAGGAATTTGCTCATGCAACTTTCGCCGATTTTGTCGACACATACATACCCCAGTGGCGACACAGGTATTGACTGTGTCAACAAAGAGTACACAAATTGATCAAGTAATTCTGCCTGGTTCGCTTCCATCTTCGAGCTGCTTTTCTACTCATATTAAGATTTTTTCAGTTTTCCCAATTACACCACTACGAAGTATAAAACTCACGCAATATAACGAAACAAGAATTATATGATTCTACTCAAAGGTAAAGGAGATATCATGCTTTAAAGTTACACCTAGGCACTATTGGGCACATTATCCTTTTATTGAAACTACTCTGAGTTACAGTAATTGAAATTTCAGTATTTATTCCAAATAGCCCAGCGTATCTCCCAAAAAAAAATTAGGGTTGAGTGTGTGAGTTGTTCAAACTCATCTCGGTTGGATCTCTCTGATCCAACCTCTAAAAGTTGGAAGAAGATAGGTTTTGAGTATATATAGTCTGTAGAAGAAACAAAATTGACATGCAACCGAGAAGCTTTACTGTAAATCCTCTCTTGGATTTTCAAAGATTGGATGACCGGATCTCTCCCTGAGATTGGATTTATTACAGGATAGAGGGATAATAGTTTCTCGCCTTTCTGATTTTATTATAAAATCTTGGATTTATAGGAATTTAAGGAAAATGGAAAACCATTTTCCTTCTCAATAAGCCATAAGGAGAAAGATGAAGTTACTAAGGCCAAATGAGAATATTTGCCTCTTCTTTATTCCAAATTTCCAAAAAAATATATCCTTTTTTGGGCTTAGGTTAGATTTCAAACCTACCTAATAACCCATTAGTTAGGGTGATACTAATTCAAACCTTTTAACTAAGTGTTGCAAATTTCCTCCTTAACATTAACACAAGCTAACACTTAATTAACACAAGTTCACTAATTCTTATTTTGTAACTACATTTTTTAAGCCTATTGAAAATTACATGACTTTATAAAAAAAAGTTGACAAGATTAACATATATTTTCATGTATTAATATAAAAAATTCATGATTTTAATTCGAATATATGTTTCATTGTTTTTTGAACACAACACACATTTCCATTCTAGAATTTGTACAAACCTTGTTATTTTGACATAAATGATTTGTACAATCATATTAAAAATTATTTGACACATAAATATTGATTTTCATCAATATTACATTTTTTATTTAATTAGCAACATAAAAATTCACAAATATTGACGTTATCGCCAAAAATTCACTTTTAACAATAAATTTACAACTATCTTCATCTTAACTCCATTCAATATTATTTTATCATTCTTCTATTTAACCACTTCAAGACATAGTCTTAAACACAACTTCTATTTTATTTTATAATTTCAATAAATTACGTTTTCCAAACACAAATTCACATTTTCATAATTATCTTGCTTAGACAACTTAACACTAAATACTGAAAATATTTTTTCACTTTAATATTGAATGATCGATAGTTTATATTTTTCAATATTTATTAGAACCACTATTGTATTACTAATCAATACTTTCCTAAATTATCACATTCGAGAAAATAATTCATTATGCACTTATCATTAGATTTCCCGATTTATTGAATTTCATCTTAAAATTCATTTAATCCATAAAAATACAATTTACAATACAGATTGAATTAAATTTTCTTATTATGTCAAATGTATTTATTCCAATACTACAATTATATAAATCATCAATTCTTTATTTTTCACATCTTGAGTTATCATACGAGTCAGGCTCCGGAACTCATATGCTAAACTTCTCAAGCTTTAAATTACAGAACACAATATGATTTATTAATCCTCCAAAAAACCCAGTTTATTATACTACATACCACGTGACTTTTCTTATTCATATAGCTATATCTCGTCGGATGATGTAGTGCAAGAAAGGGGTCTTTCATTGGAAAGATTTTCTTGTTTTATTCTTTATTGATTCTAAAGCTAAATATATGGAAGTCCGAGAACATTGTCGTAGTAGGTGGAAGCTTGGGGAAGGCTTTCATGTTTATTTTACGGACGATGTGTTTTATTTCAAGTTCTCGTTAACAGAGGAAAGAAGGAAGATGTTAGAGCTAGATCCTTCTATAATTGACGAAAAGCCCTTTGTTGTCACTTCTTGCAATCCGTTTGTTGGCCGTGCTAGAGAGCAGACCTTGTCTATTCCAACCTGGGCACATATTACTCATATACCGACTATATTATAAACTTTATTTGGCATTATTTGGATGGCAAGTCTAATTGGTAAGCTTAGATGTTTTGGTGCAAATAAGGTGGAGAGAGATTACTTTGTTTACACGGGATCTTTGATTGAAATCACCCAAGCAGGCCACTCCCTCAGTAGATAAAAGTTAGTTTGGACGGTCATGACAGCTGGTGGACATCAGCTACAGTTCGGAGCCCGTTATTTGCCTAACATTTCATTCTTTTGTTCACTAGTCAGATGATTGTAAGCTTGCTACTACATTGTTATTCCAAAAAAACTTCACGTTTCACATCCAACTCTAAAGATGTGGGTTCCAAAATCTATTCAGCATAATCCTGTAGATAGGGTCCACCTGTTGTTCCAGATATTCCCTTTGACGACACTTTTGATCTTGAGCATGTGCGCACGTCTAATTCTGCCTTTACTACTTCCACTTCTAGTCCTTTGTTCGTGCCCCTATTTCCTTCTAAGGTTGAGCCTCTTACTATTTCTGAGAATATTTTATGGTCGGCAGAAGATCAGGCTTGTGTAACACCCCTCATTTTTAATTAATTAATAAAATAAAATTTTAAAAAGTTTTCAGAAATTGGTCACGGAATTAAAGTCATTGCGTTTGTGGAAATTTTCTGATCAATTTAGACCAATGGTTTATAGAAAACAGATTTAAAATGAAAGCTATCTTTAAATGAAGTATTAGAACAAACATGAAAAATAAGATATAAGAAGAACACTAATAAGAAAATAAATACCAATGTTTTTAGTCTTGTGAACAAAAGGCTAAGTAGGTGAGTTGGTAGAGGCTTGTCTTTCCCTTATGAGTGGTGCAAGTTTGAGTCCCATCAGCCTCATATTTTTTATTTTAGAGGGGTGGCTGAAGAATTGCTTACTCTAAGAGAAAAATATATACAAATGCACACATAAGGAAAATTATACATTTAGGTGAGTATATATATATACATGTATATTTGTATATATGTGTGTGTGTATAAATATATGTATATGTATAAGAAATTCAAAAAGTAACTTGCAATCAATCAAATTGAGTAAGAAATAAATGATGGCATAAGTTGAATTTTGAAATGAAATGAAGACTACGCGTAAATATATATGCATAAATTCAAAAGTTGAAATTAAAAGTGTAATTTAAGAATGAGAAATAATAAATGTATAATGAATGAAAAATAGCAAGAGGATAACTGCATTTCAAAATTGAATATATATCAAAAGGAAGAAACAATGAATTGATAACGTTATAAATGATATTTGGACAGCTATTAATGGACAAAGATTTAAAAGGTTGTATGTGTATATATATGCATAAGTTTGAAATTAGATATGTGTTATAAATGGAAAAATAATAATTTACATGAGAGATATTTAGAAATAAAATGAACGTTAATAGCAACATTAAGAAAGAATTAAAATTGGCTGAATCAACGTTTATGACCCAGGCCGTGGGTCGACCCATAGGGTTGACACACCATGAAGATGGGTCGACATATGGGTCAACCCACTAGGGGCCATATTTGGATTTTTATGATGTGTGTTTCTTGGCTTGTACGGTTCAGATTTTATATTATTAAATCCAACAGACAACAATTTCTTGTACATCTATAAATGGACTAGTTGAGCCTAGCCTCTAACTATTTCTGAGACAAAGAATGTAAATCTACAACATAGGTGTTCAGTTTTCTTGTCAAATTGGATATGTTGTAAATATGTTCGTAAGATTGTCATTTTATGACAAATTGGATATGTTGTAAATAGAATTACTGTGAAATCGGGAGAAAAGAAAATAGAATTAATATACCTAATTTTGTAGAAAAAATTTATAGTAGTTGGAAACAGTAATAGAAAACAAAAATTTACAATTAACTCAGAAAATAAAAAGAAGAAAATTAGTATTTGACTGAGTTAGTTGGATTTGGGAAGAATGGATATATTTCCATAACAGCAAAATTACTAAGAACGAGGATGCAAGAAAAAGAAAGGAAAAAAGTGATTAGTGTGAAATTGGGTTTCTTTTACCTTAATGCGCACTAATTCAAATCATATGTCCACAAAGAAAATAAAAGAAATACCTCGAACCTAATTTTGACACACATTATGGATATATATCCTTATATCTTTCTGTTAACCAATGCAATGAAGTGTGCGAAGTATTTTCCTGAAATAATAAGAATGTACATGATGGTAATTAAATAAAAGTTATAAAAGTAAAAGTTGGTTCATGATAAGGAACCTAAAAAGGATTGTGATGAACGGGGAATATAACCTATTATAATTGATTATATAAATGAGAATGAAATATAATAGGTAGGCTTGTCTTTAGGACAGGAGAAATTATAACATAGGTTATAATCTAGAAAAAAGAGAACTTATTAGTAAACCCTAGTTAAGAGAACTAATTAATAAGTAAACAACAATAAGTTGTGATAACAGTATAAGACAAGGCTATGATTAAATAAGAAAGAATAAAGTGAGCTTATTATTGGTAGACTTATAATTGAAAGTATTATGTCTAATAATTCTAATAAAAAATAAACGGAGGCTCGCTACGGCGGAATAAAGAAAGTAAGCATTTCGATTGTGATCTAAGAACCAAGTAACTTGAATAAAAAGTGAATATATGGATAATCAAGTTAATTAGCAACGTGATGAGATAAAGCAAGTGCATGATTAAAAGAATAGACATAAGATCTAATAACACGTTAACGTGAAGCGCTTGGACCAGTTCGCATGTACGATGGTGAAGAACCCAATGAGGTAGATCATCGTGGTGTTTGGAGCTCTCTAGTTAAAGTGTTTAACGGTTCTATAGCAGCAGAGGTGTAAAAACTGTAGTGGGTATATAGCGGAGGTGTGAAAATACCAACTAGATGTAAACTCTAAAATTAAAACTAATTAATTATCATTTATGTAGAAGAAACAAATATTAATTAATATTATATAAAGAGTATCTTGGTTTTGCACACTAGATTTATGGATTACTACAGATTTCTATCTTATATATGTCACTTATGACTTAAAATTAGCTCTTTACATAAACTTTTTTGATTTATTTTAAAAGAGAACTGGTTAAATCATCCTTTGTACATTAATATTGCTAAAGCGAGTACTAAATTGCATTGATTTAGCGGGTGTTGCGAAAAATAGCAAGGCTTAAAGCGGACATACTGTTCATCAGCGCTAAATTGAAATAGCGTAGCGGCCGAAGAGCACTATAAGCTATAGCTAGGATTTTATGGGGCTTTAGCGGGGATTTAACCATATAGGTCTGGAGAGACGAGAGGAGCGCGTTCAGTTGATTATTCTGCTGATTATTTTACGGGATTGGAGGGAAGCACACGACTTTTGCGGGACGTGGTAGGATACTCCATGGTGGTCCTCTGTAGGTACATGCTCAGGTTGTACTCATAGAGGTTTGGCCTGTGCGGTACCTCCCAGTGAGTATACCTTAATTGCAATTAAAGTTTGGCAGTCAGAAGGCTGTGGCGGATGGCATCGGGTGATTCGGTGATTTGCCTCAGGAGAGGTTTGTTAGGACCAAATTAAGGATAGTAATCATCAGATAACTTTCATTGGTAGTCAGTGTGACGTGGAAAGACTAGAGCTACTATAACGACCTAGGGATTTTCGGCCCCGAAAATCGACATAAATACCTTTACTATAACTCATGCCGACCTTCCAAACACCGAAAACACTGGACGTTATTAGAAATAAATTAGAGGGTGAGATAAGAAAGAAAAAAAATATTAGAATAGAAGAAGAAGAAGAAAAATGTAAAGACCCGGAAATTCCCGCTCTTTGAATCGACCATAAACCACACAGGTCTGACCCAAAGGATGGAAATCTTCGAATACTTTAACTTTGGGAATACAATACATTAGAACAATAACAGCAGACTTTTATTACATTATAATAATGTTACATCAGAGTACAGAATATCAGAGTACAAATAAAGTAAACTACAGCGGAAGATAAATTACAACAGATTTAATACATTAAACAGCGGAAGACTTCTAAGCTCTGGACACAGCTTTAGGCTTCGATCCAGGATCCTGCTAAAGAGAGAGATATCTGCAAAAAGCTACTCGACTGCCCGTGTGGAAAAGAGGGCACCCGAGTTTGCAAAGTGAAACAAACTACGAGTCAGTCATGGGACTGGTGTGAGAATTCTAAACTAATTTAACTAATAAGACAAATCCAAGGACCACGCCGCTAATGCGGAACGGGTTTTATTCCAATGGATTGTCGGTGCATAAACCAAAGTAAATCGAGAAATAACGCAATGTCTTTTTGAAAAAATGAAACCATTATAAGACCCAGGTCCCATCACACAATGCAACGCACACCAGAGGATAGGGTTTTACCTTATAATGGTCAAAAGATGCTTGATACGTAAAAACGATAGTATTATTAGTGTGTATATGTTTTAAATAAAAACATTTCAATCATAAGTATCAATCCTAGACGGCATGGTTACCATATAGCATGTCGCCAATACTAGTTCTACAATCAAAACCGCAAGGGCGTATTGGAAATTTGGATTCCATCATGAGTCGAGGCTAGGGGCAAGATCCTCTCCGATTCGAGACACTCTAGCAAATGCCTCAGGATTCCCCGCAGTGAACCCTTGGAAGCGGTAGGGCCGGTCCCCGCCTATGGGCAGTGGATTGGTTATGCCTGAACACACGTTTCCCGGTCCCTTTGGACCTATAGTATGACCACCAACGGCCTATAAAAATAACGAGGCGCCTCAAAATCCATCATCCACATAAGTAAAATGTCAGGGCTGGCAGGTCGCTGACACCACTCTAGCTAGAAAGAAACGTGTGCACTCCCTACGGTCCATATCCCGTTTTTGACTCATACCGGGATGTGAGGCTCGCGAAGTCACGCTATACACAAAGCTACGCCTAAACAGGCCGTGCTTTGATCATCACCCACAAGGCCCTGCTTTTCAACAAAAGCCTTGATCATTGCATCTTAGCATGCCACATTGTCAGTCCATACTATACCATTGATTTCTACCAATATATAACCTCTAAGCTCATATGTCTCAGAGAAGGGTGTTAACCACCAAACAGATATATATTAAGAGAGATCAACGAATGTAGTATAAAGGACTACAACGTCAGACATACATTCCATTTATAAACTTATGCTCTGGGTCTGAGCGAAAGTCAAACCCGTGCAATCAACGCTACGTCCGAACGGACACCATCTCAGCCCCTTCAAGGTAGCTACTCCCATCATGGGCCTCAATAGCATCACATCCGTTCGATGTGAAGATTGTCGGTCTTCAATCACCGTCTTTAAATCTTCGACTTAGAACGTCGTATAATCATTTGAAATGAGATTGAACTCTGTCTTTTCAAATGATTCTCGCATATATATATAATAATTTGAAAACATTTCCTATTGTTATTAATATTTGATAACGACCTATCGCTATTTTTATTTATATAAAAATAGCCTAAATTAATTTAACGACGCTTCGGGTCAATGGGCGACCCTGGCGCTGTTTTCAACCAAATTTGATTTACACTTATCTCGAAAACTAACCGTTGGATTTTGATGAAGTTTATATCGTTGGAAAGATCTCCCCAAAGCGGTCCTAACGATTCCAGTTTTGGGAAAATCCGATGGTCGGATCTTTCGGTATAGCTGTTTAAAGTTACGATTGCCGATACGCGAACTGCAGCGCGCGTTTCGTTTAAATTTAATTTATATATATATATATAAATATAAATCGTTTTACTATTTCAATTATAAAAGTCTATCCTTTTTATCGCATCTAAAATGACGATAAAATATTTCTTGTTTTATTACCTAAACATAAATAAATTATATCTTTTCTATATTTTAGTTTTTTCACTAAATGTAAATAAATTATATCTTTTTCTTATCCTAATTATTTACCCAAATGTAAATAAATATATTCTTATCTTTTTCTTATTTACCTAAATGTAAATAAATGTATTACTTTTCTTTTGCTATATTTATTCACATTAATTGTAAATAAATGTATCTAATTCTTCATTCATATTTGTCTACACTATTTGTAAATAAATAGTTTTCAATTTCCTTTGCAAATCCTATTTACATAGTAAATGTAAATAATTGTATTTCTTTAATTCCTTTCTAATATTCCTTTTTAACCTAAAAAGAATATCTTATGTTAATTCTTTTCTAACCTTTATTTTTATTATTTACATAAGAAAATGTAAATAAATCCTATTCATATAATTATTCTTTTAATCCTTTTATTTACATAAAAAAAATGTAAATAAATACTTCTTCACATAACTATTATTTTAATTCTTTTTATTTACAAGGAAAACGTAAATAAATTTTAATTCACATATTTGTTCTATATTTCCTATTTATTCTTAATTACATAATATGTAAATTTCTTCCTCATAATTTTAATTACATAAAAATGTAATTTTATTTCTTATAATCTTAATTACATATAAGTGTAACTTTCTTTACAGTGTAAAACATATTCTTTTAATTACATATAAAAATGTAATTTTTATTTAATCCTTTATTTTACATTGAAAAATGTAACTCTTTTATTTTACATTGAAAAAGGTAAATTCTTTGTTTATTCTATTTACATTGGAAAAAGTAAGGTTCCTGTTTATTTTCCATTACATGGAAAAATAATGTTTCTTTTTCTTTACATCAGAAAAATAGGTTTCTTTTCCTCTTTTCTTTACATAAGAAAAATATGTTTCGTTTTCTCTTTTCTTTACATAAGAAAAATATGTTTCTTTTTCTCTTGCAACATAATATGATTAGTTCATAATTTCTAATGCAACATAATATGATATAAATGTTAGTTCTCTTCTTATTTAACAAAATAAGATACAAAAGTTGATTCTTATCTTATTTAACAAAATACGATCAAAAATGTATTCTTTTTACTGAAAAGGATATTGCCTCAAAATTTGTTCTTTTTTTTTGTTGAAAAAGAATTTAACATCAAATATTGTTCTTTTTGGTGAAAAAGAATCCAACATCAAAAATTGTTCTTTTTGGTGAAAAAGAACTTAACGTCAAACTTTGTTCTTTATAATCTCATCAACAAAAGAAATGTAAATTTTGTATTCACTAATCATATTTTGACAGAAATATGTTATTTTATTTATTAATCATATTTTGGCAAAAATATGGTTTCCTATTTATTAATTATATTTTTACACAAAAATGGTATTTTATTCTAATGCACTATTCTCTAACAAATATGTTATTATATTCTCTCCTTTTCTTTCTAATGTGTTAGTTATACAAAAATGTTATTTTTACTTCTATTGTAACATTTTTATGAAGTGTAATTTTAATTTACACAAAAATATTCAAATCAAACAATGTGATTTTTATTCACACCAAAATATCCTAACCAAGAATGAACATCACAATCATCAAAATCCATAAACAACCATTCCATACATCATAGATTCAGAATTAATCAACATACATGAATCGAATTTAAATAGCGATAAATAATTAATATTTTTAATTATTTTTAAATATAGAAATCTCACAGTCGTGCGTGATTTTAGTCAAAATTTCCAACAGTCCAGAATCAGCTCCAGTCAGTTTAGATGCGTAGATCTCAGTCACACGATCACATAGCTTCTGAAATCGTTAAATTTTGTTGACGTATGTGTTAGTTATAGTCTAAACAAGATTAATGATATTTATATTAATTAATTAATAAATTAATTGGAAAAATAACCTCTCTTCTTCCTCTCAGAAACGAAGGCCGCGAGTTTTGCTTTTTGTTCGAAACTAGGTCTCAGCCTTTCTCTCGACTCGAGGCACGGGAACACGATCAGGTGGTGGCACCTTGACCGGCTACGCGCGGCGCACCCACGGGGATCCACGGCGAGTAGCTCGGTGGTGGCAGGAGGCGGCTACGGGGGTGCGAGCGGCGCTCCTTTGCGGGTCTGGGTCTCGAGCCACGCGCCACCAGGGGCGATCATCGCCGTACCATCTCGAAGAGCTCGGATCCCTCTTCGATTTGGTCTATGGCTTGTGTCTTAATTTGTTGTGTGGAGGAAGAAATTGAAGAATCAAAATAGGATGTTTCTGGCCATTGAAAGGAGCTGATGGCGGCTGCGTATTTTGGCAATTAGGGTTAGGGTATTTTGAACCGTATTCCAAGTGTATTTATAGTGGATTTCTAGTGTATTTTAATTTACTTAATTATTTTAAGTTCGTATATCGTCTGGAACTCCAAATTAAATTCAACGAAAAATGTTCCTAGCTAATAACCCCCATCCCGGACGCAATGTGACAGGCCTCGTAACCTAATTCGGCAGTTACGATATATTTTTATTTAATTTAAAATATAGATCTTTTAATTATTTAATTCTGACGCACAATTAAATTTACCGGGCCCACATACTGCCTCTAAAAATTACAGAAAAATTATATTTGGCTATGTTTTGACGATACGGTTCTAACGAGACTAATTTCATCGAATTCTGAGACTGTTTGAAAAATGGTTATTTTGAAGTCGATTAAATTTAACTGAAAAGATTAAAATACATTTTCCTTTGCCACGCTCACATATTAATTCGAAAAATTCTAAAAATTGAAACCTAGCAATAATTTGACATTCCAGTTCCAACAAAAGTGGTTTCGTCGAAAACAGAGGTCGTTTGAAAATTGACTATTTTCAGTGGCTTTAATATTATTTAAAATTGAAAATTTTAAATTCTGGCACATTTTCCAACAAAATTCTTTAAAATAAAAATTTTAAATTGGCCCTGATTTTCCGGGTTGTTACAGTCTCCCCCACTTAAAATCTTTTCGTCCTCGAAAAGGAACTAAGGTAAAAGTTGTTTAATTATCTAACCAAATTTTAATTTTACTTTTATTAATTTCATTTGTTGACTAACTTATCAAATATACATACTTTTTATATATTCAAAAATCTTATTTTCAAAAATAGATTATATAATCAAAAATACGCTAATCATAAGCTTATCACTCTGAACTCATTCTAGGGCATTACTAACCCCATCTCTAATGAGTTTTCTCATTCTAGGATACTGTTGATCCTATCTCTAATGAGTATTCTTATTGGATATTACTAATCCAATCTCTGATGAGTCTTTGTTCAGTTCTAATGAGTTGTACCCCAAAGATTTGAGCTAACCAGAGCTCTGATACCAACTGTAAAGACCCGGAAATTCCCGCTCTTTGAATCGACCATAAACCACACAGGTCTGACCCAAAGGATGGAAATCTTCGAATACTTTAACTTTGGGAATACAATACATTAGAACAATAACAGCAGACTTTTATTACATTATAATAATGTTACATCAGAGTACAGAATATCAGAGTACAAATAAAGTAAACTACAGCGGAAGATAAATTACAACAGATTTAATACATTAAACAGCGGAAGACTTCTAAGCTCTGGACACAGCTTTAGGCTTCGATCCAGGATCCTGCTAAAGAGAGAGATATCTGCAAAAAGCTACTCGACTGCCCGTGTGGAAAAGAGGGCACCCGAGTTTGCAAAGTGAAACAAACTACGAGTCAGTCATGGGACTGGTGTGAGAATTCTAAACTAATTTAACTAATAAGACAAATCCAAGGACCACGCCGCTAATGCGGAACGGGTTTTATTCCAATGGATTGTCGGTGCATAAACCAAAGTAAATCGAGAAATAACGCAATGTCTTTTTGAAAAAATGAAACCATTATAAGACCCAGGTCCCATCACACAATGCAACGCACACCAGAGGATAGGGTTTTACCTTATAATGGTCAAAAGATGCTTGATACGTAAAAACGATAGTATTATTAGTGTGTATATGTTTTAAATAAAAACATTTCAATCATAAGTATCAATGCTAGACGGCATGGTTACCATATAGCATGTCGCCAATACTAGTTCTACAATCAAAACCGCAAGGGCGTATTGGAAATTTGGATTCCATCATGAGTCGAGGCTAGGGGCAAGATCCTCTCCGATTCGAGACACTCTAGCAAATGCCTCAGGATTCCCCGCAGTGAACCCTTGGAAGCGGTAGGGCCGGTCCCCGCCTATGGGTAGTGGATTGGTTATGCCTGAACACACGTTTCCCGGTCCCTTTGGACCTATAGTATGACCACCAACGGCCTATAAAAATAACGAGGCGCCTCAAAATCCATCATCCACATAAGTAAAATGTCAGGGCTGGCAGGTCGCTGACACCACTCTAGCTAGAAAGAAACGTGTGCACTCCCTACGGTCCATATCCCGTTTTTGACTCATACCGGGGTGTGAGGCTCGCGAAGTCACGCTATACACAAAGCTACGTCTAAACAGGCCGTGCTTTGATCATCACCCACAAGGCCCTGCTTTTCAACAAAAGCCTTGATCATTGCATCTTAGCATGCCACATTGTCAGTCCATACTATACCATTGATTTCTACCAATATATAACCTCTAAGCTCATATGTCTCAGAGAAGGGTGTTAACCACCAAACAGATATATATTAAGAGAGATCAACGAATGTAGTATAAAGGACTACAACGTCAGACATACATTCCATTTATAAACTTATGCTCTGGGTCTGAGCGAAAGTCAAACCCGTGCAATCAACGCTACGTCCGAACGGACACCATCTCAGCCCCTTCAAGGTAGCTACTCCCATCATGGGCCTCAATAGCATCACATCCGTTCGATGTGAAGATTGTCGGTCTTCAATCACCGTCTTTAAATCTTCGACTTAGAACGTCGTATAATCATTTGAAATGAGATTGAACTCTGTCTTTTCAAATGATTCTCGCATATATATATAATAATTTGAAAACATTTCCTATTGTTATTAATATTTGATAACGACCTATCGCTATTTTTATTTATATAAAAATAGCCTAAATTAATTTAACGACGCTTCGGGTCAATGGGCGACCCTGGCGCTGTTTTCAACCAAATTTGATTTACACTTATCTCGAAAACTAACCGTTGGATTTTGATGAAGTTTATATCGTTGGAAAGATCTCCCCAAAGCGGTCCTAACGATTCCAGTTTTGGGAAAATCCGATGGTCGGATCTTTCGGTATAGCTGTTTAAAGTTACGATTGCCGATACGCGAACTGCAGCGCGCGTTTCGTTTAAATTTAATTTATATATATATATAAATATAAATCGTTTTACTATTTCAATTATAAAAGTCTATCCTTTTTATCGCATCTAAAATGACGATAAAATATTTCTTGTTTTATTACCTAAACATAAATAAATTATATCTTTTCTATATTTTAGTTTTTTCACTAAATGTAAATAAATTATATCTTTTTCTTATCCTAATTATTTACCCAAATGTAAATAAATATATTCTTATCTTTTTCTTATTTACCTAAATGTAAATAAATGTATTACTTTTCTTTTGCTATATTTATTCACATTAATTGTAAATAAATGTATCTAATTCTTCATTCATATTTGTCTACACTATTTGTAAATAAATAGTTTTCAATTTCCTTTGCAAATCCTATTTACATAGTAAATGTAAATAATTGTATTTCTTTAATTCCTTTCTAATATTCCTTTTTAACCTAAAAAGAATATCTTATGTTAATTCTTTTCTAACCTTTATTTTTATTATTTACATAAGAAAATGTAAATAAATCCTATTCATATAATTATTCTTTTAATCCTTTTATTTACATAAAAAAAATGTAAATAAATACTTCTTCACATAACTATTATTTTAATTCTTTTTATTTACAAGGAAAACGTAAATAAATTTTAATTCACATATTTGTTCTATATTTCCTATTTATTCTTAATTACATAATATGTAAATTTCTTCCTCATAATTTTAATTACATAAAAATGTAATTTTATTTCTTATAATCTTAATTACATATAAGTGTAACTTTCTTTACAGTGTAAAACATATTCTTTTAATTACATATAAAAATGTAATTTTTATTTAATCCTTTATTTTACATTGAAAAATGTAACTCTTTTATTTTACATTGAAAAAGGTAAATTCTTTGTTTATTCTATTTACATTGGAAAAAGTAAGGTTCCTGTTTATTTTCCATTACATGGAAAAATAATGTTTCTTTTTCTTTACATCAGAAAAATAGGTTTCTTTTCCTCTTTTCTTTACATAAGAAAAATATGTTTCGTTTTCTCTTTTCTTTACATAAGAAAAATATGTTTCTTTTTCTCTTGCAACATAATATGATTAGTTCATAATTTCTAATGCAACATAATATGATATAAATGTTAGTTCTCTTCTTATTTAACAAAATAAGATACAAAAGTTGATTCTTATCTTATTTAACAAAATACGATCAAAAATGTATTCTTTTTACTGAAAAGGATATTGCCTCAAAATTTGTTCTTTTTTTTTTGTTGAAAAAGAATTTAACCTCAAATATTGTTCTTTTTGGTGAAAAAGAATCCAACATCAAAAATTGTTCTTTTTGGTGAAAAAGAACTTAACGTCAAACTTTGTTCTTTATAATCTCATCAACAAAAGAAATGTAAATTTTGTATTCACTAATCATATTTTGACAGAAATATGTTATTTTATTTATTAATCATATTTTGGCAAAAATATGGTTTCCTATTTATTAATTATATTTTTACACAAAAATGGTATTTTATTCTAATGCACTATTCTCTAACAAATATGTTATTATATTCTCTCCTTTTCTTTCTAATGTGTTAGTTATACAAAAATGTTATTTTTACTTCTATTGTAACATTTTTATGAAGTGTTATTTTAATTTACACAAAAATATTCAAATCAAACAATGTGATTTTTATTCACACCAAAATATCCTAACCAAGAATGAACATCACAATCATCAAAATCCATAAACAACCATTCCATACATCATAGATTCAGAATTAATCAACATACATGAATCGAATTTAAATAGCGATAAATAATTAATATTTTTAATTATTTTTAAATATAGAAATCTCACAGTCGTGCGTGATTTTAGTCAAAATTTCCAACAGTCCAGAATCAGCTCCAGTCAGTTTAGATGCGTAGATCTCAGTCACACGATCAAATAGCTTCTGAAATCGTTAAATTTTGTTGACGTATGTGTTAGTTATAGACTAAACAAGATTAATGATATTTATATTAATTAATTAATAAATTAATTGGAAAAATAACCTCTCTTCTTCCTCTCAGAAACGAAGGCCGCGAGTTTTGCTTTTTGTTCGAAACTAGGTCTCAGCCTTTCTCTCGACTCGAGGCACGGGAACACGATCAGGTGGTGGCACCTTGACCAGCTACGCGCGGCGCACCCACGGGGATCCACGGCGAGCAGCTCGGTGGTGGCAGGAGGCGGCTACGGGGGTGCGAGCGGCGCTCCTTTGCGGGTCTGGGTCTCGAGCCACGCGCCACCAGGGGCGATCATCGCCGTACCATCTCGAAGAGCTCGGATCCCTCTTCGATTTGGTATATGGCTTGTGTCTTAATTTGTTGTGTGGAGGAAGAAATTGAAGAATCAAAATAGGATGTTTCTGGCCATTGAAAGGAGCTGATGGCGGCTGCGTATTTTGGCAATTAGGGTTAGGGTATTTTGAACCGTATTCCAAGTGTATTTATAGTGGATTTCTAGTGTATTTTAATTTACTTAATTCTTTTAAGTTCGTATATCGTCTGGAACTCCAAATTAAATTCAACGAAAAATGTTCCTAGCTAATAACCCCCATCCCGGACGCAATGTGACAGGCCTCGTAACCTAATTCGGCTGTTACGATATATTTTTATTTAATTTAAAATATAGATCTTTTAATTATTTAATTCTGACACACAATTAAATTTACCGGGCCCACATACTGCCTCTAAAAATTACAGAAAAATTATATTTGGCTATGTTTTGACGATACGGTTCTAACGAGACTAATTTCATCGAATTCTGAGACTGTTTGAAAAATGGCTATTTTGAAGTCGATTAAATTTAACTGAAAAGATTAAAATACATTTTCCTTTGCCACGCTCACATATTAATTCGAAAAATTCTAAAAATTGAAACCTAGCAATAATTTGACATTCCAGTTCCAACAAAAGTGGTTTCGTCGAAAACAGAGGTCGTTTGAAAATTGACTATTTTCAGTGGCTTTAATATTATTTAAAATTGAAAATTTTAAATTCTGGCACATTATCCAACAAAATTCTTTAAAATAAAAATTTTAAATTGGCCCTGATTTTCCGGGTTGTTACAAAAAACACAACACAGAGTCTGTAACGACCCGCATTCTACGCATCATAGGATCGTAGGATATTTATTTCTGTCACATACGAAGTCGTATGGTCATGTAACTTTGGGAGACGACTATTGTGGTCGTTTCCTATGTTCATGATTTTTCCCGATTTTTAAATGACCATTTTACCCTTAGTTGGCACTGTTTTGGCCATAACTTTTGACTGGAAAGGAATTTTGACCTGAAACAACTTCCATTGGCTCCGGATGATGGTTTCTCTTTCCGTAGAGTGGTCACATTAGTCAAACGGACTCACCGTTTGGGAGATATGGCTGAAACAAGTTTCAGATGGTGAAAAACATCTTAATTGGGCTTAACCGGGTGATTATCAGCTAGGCCCACAGGGGAATTTCGGGTTTAGAGGTATAGGAAGACTGATTAGGGTTAGGTTATCTCTTTCATTTCAGTTTTGAGCCGCCACAAACCTTCTTGAGACCTTAGTAATGGCTTCCATCCTCTAAAACCACTCCAAAACACATTTTTAGTGAAGATTGAGCCTAAACTACATCAAAACAAGGCCAAATAGCAACAAAGCAAGGTTGGAGCTGCTGCTATACATAGGAATTCGACCCAAACAGAGAATATTTCAGATTTGGTGTTTTATTTTGTGGCCAAGGTGAGTGATAGCATCATTTTGACACTAATTACAGTTAATTAAGGGTAATTAGTGAAGATTAGTGAATTTATACACTAATAAATTCTGGAAAAATGTTTAGAAATTCTTAAATAATATTTCATGCCTCTGTTAGAAAATTTAGACGATTTGATTAAGTTTTACTAAGTATGTGCTTAAACATGATTAAGAAGGATTATAGGAAAATAAGGGGTTTTGGGCACGTTTGATCCATTTTGACATATAAATTCATTGTTTTGGTGTTTGAGGTTAGTTTGCTATGTTGTTATGACTATTTGACATGAATTGTGATTGATTAGAATAGTTAGAATTGTCAAAAACGTCGTCGAACGGCGTAAACAAGTTGCTGGAAAAGTTGCAGAAAGTTGTGCAGGGCTTCGGATCGGATCGGATGGGGGCTCGGATCGGATATGTGAACTGGGCAAGAAACCCGACCCGAACCGGAGTTTGGCACATAGGAGGCTTGGCGAGAAGGAAGGCCGTTTGCTTAGAGTTGGAGTGGACAAGGGGATCGGATTGAAAGAATAGTGGAGACCAGATCGGATCGACCTAAGAATGGAAGGCTACAGCGGGAGAAGGTGAAGGGATCGGATCGGATCGGATCGGAGTGGATGGAAAAGAGGGAGCTGATTGAAGAAGAACTAGAAGGAAGAAAGTAACCCGACCCGGAGGAGGACACCGACCCGACCCGGAGGACACTGACCCGACCCGAAGTGGAGTATCCAACCCGAGCTGAATGAAGAGATGAACACCGAACCGAACCGATCTAGACGAGGAGCACCGAACCGAACCGTACGTGGGCTATTACTACTACGCGATGACTCTTTTGAAGACCCACTCCAACTCGATCAAAACCCGAGATGCAAAGGAAGTCCAAATGAGGAGCTTTGACTCAGGATCCAGTTGGGAACTAATGAGTGGGCTTCAAGATTGGGCTTTGCTGCGGGACGCGTGTTAAGGGGTTATCGATGCCTATAGCTTTGGACCACTATGGTAGGAGGTACGAAGGCGGATTCAGGGCCATTATGGCATCGGTAGAACCAAGGGCTACG
The DNA here is from genome assembly GCA_030737875.1 of Allium sativum. Lineage (NCBI taxonomy): Eukaryota > Viridiplantae > Streptophyta > Magnoliopsida > Asparagales > Amaryllidaceae > Allium > Allium sativum. Next base: position 287,012,928 of record CM060921.1, read on the forward strand.
ATCAATGAAATGGGTCATTGAAATGTTTGGTCATGACTCCATATGTTTAGCTTGGTCACAGCAGGGTTTCTACAAGTCGGGATCCGTCGTTACCTCAATTTGTCTAGTATTCCAAGGTGGTAGGTGTCGTATAGCTTTACGCACTGAGTGAGGGATGTGAGGATGGTTGTTATGGTTGATTTGGTTGCTATCATTATGACATGCACACCCCACCCCCATATTCTTACACTATTTATTATGGCACCTTAGAGTACTGTACGGTATGTGGTACTAACTCTTTGGTTGCAGGTCCAGGTTCAGGTATGGTTTAGTATACCTGTTATTACTCTGTTTAGATGCTTATCGCTCATACCAGGCTTTATGTCTGACCCAGAGTTTTATGTCTCCTCTTATTACTCTGGGTGCTCACACGAGCAGACTAGAGACAGGTTAGCTGGTGACGCACGGGTAGATGATCCGGAGACGAGCAGGAGGCTTCCACGTAATATATATAGTATTCTCCCTGTGTTGTTGAAGATCACTGCTTGGGCATTGGTGGTGCATCTTCTACTTTAGTTTTCTTTTGTTAGAGACAGTAAATTTGGAAAGTTGTAATAAGCTGTATTTGGATTTCCGCTGCTCTGATGTTGACATTGATTATTAGTTATCAGCTTATGCACTGTCTCGCCTGTTTTATGTCAAGTACGTTATTATTATATTTTATCCCATGCGCTGTGAGACATTCTACAGGTTCCTTGATTAGTTCATCCTCTTCTTTCCTTTCTCCTGACGACCGTCCCGTGCTAGTTGGGCATGTTACAGCGCACTTTCGGAGGAAATGCAGGCTGGAGCGGGGCGGGCCGTCACAGAGTCTCACATCGCAGCGGAACAAAATATAATACAGAAATAAATCTTTGCTGAGAGCTTTCAAAATACTTACAATATCAGAGTACATCACACAATGGAACAGTTATAATAATCCGTTCCCATACACAACACACAGCGGAATAGTAGATATATAATATCATACTTCTGAACATCTCCATCTCGTCTCTGGACTTCACAGCAATCGATAACCTGAACCTGTACACCCTGGGCTAACCCGAGCATTTACAAAACACCAGGTCAGTCTGGTGAACCAGAGCGAGATAAACTCGCACAGTATTTAGGGTACCACACAACCTGATTTTAAAGTTAAATTCTTTCAAAGAAAAGGATAATCGTAAGACCAAATCCACACATAAACACAGATGGTTTTTACCTTACGATAACCCAAAACATTTTCGAAATTAATATCTTGTCTGATATTATTATAATGTCTAAATACAAGTAAATAGAATCTAGTAGAACGCTTGCACCTCACGCTCTACATACATAGTATACAAACAAAACCACGACGCTTATTGGAGATTGGATTCCGACTATGACAAGGTATGGGACCACCTGCCGATAGTGTATCTCTAGAGGCGAATACACTGGGTTTAACAAGAACGTCTTGCAACCCGGCCCATACATGACCGACCACTCATTTCGCTTGAGTGTATCGAACGTACATCACCAACAGTTGGGAGCTACCCACTGTCCTCCCGAAAAGGGACAGCATCGATAGATTAAAGAAACAAAAGAATTTTCTCTAGATAGGTGATTATACACCCTAATGGGAGCGACCCACATAGCCATGCTGCCTGTCCGATTTTTGTCATTTACCGGTTTTGAGGCTTGAGGTTTAAATTAAATTTTGGAACATCTGGTCACCATTCACTTTGAATGCCACATCATCAGATCCATCAAATCACTAATTGACGTCCACAAATATGCTCTGGGTTTTGAAGAAGGGCCATTCTTCGCCACCAACTTGGTATATTTGTAAAAATCAACGTACGTGATTTTTAGGAAATACTCCGTCAGACATTTGTCCATACAAGTCATCCAGGAACAGGATGAACCGAAGGTACTCTCCTAATGCATACAATATAGGAATCACCTCATGGATCAGTAGCGAGAAGTCCTTGCAACCCGTAGATTCCAACCACGACAGAACCACAGTTTATCTCTGGCCGCTAAACCCGAGATTATTAGTAATCCTTCCGCTTATGAAGATCCACGGTCTTCAATGCTCCATCTCGACCGTCTTTTGATATCTTCACGTATTCGTTGGTCGAAATGGTTTTTGAGTATAAATTCGATCCCGGTCTTTCCGTACCAACAATCGTATTGGACAGCTTTGATAGTCGGTGATTTAACTATCAAAATAATCAGTGTTTCAATCATGACAATCTAATGGGTTCATTGGTTCAGTATTCAACACCCCTTGGCCTTTTAATTAAAATAAATGTAAGTTTAAAACTCTTAAAATATTTCGATATTTCGATAATGAAAATATAGTTTTCTCGCTTCTTATTTAATATAAGATTTTCCTTCAACAAATTCACCTTTATATCCAGTTTCCTATTTTCACTTCCAAAACATTAGTTACATTATTACTCAATATAGGAAATCGATTTGACTTATTACACGTAAAACAACATTACGAAATATCGTTTATTTAATTAATTGGAATAGCGATCCATGCTCATTATTATAGAATAGAATTCAACTTTACATTTCCTTCTAGTTCGAAAATATCGTCGTTACCTTCCGCGATTCCCTTTTTACTTTGGAACCCGTAGTATATATATTCCAAATTTTTCACCAAAAATGTCGCGTTATTATTTCTCTAATGAAATAATAAATTTCACTAGCCTCTATTACCATTACAACTAATATCACCTTCAGATACTCCTGCTGTCGTTCAAGTTGGGGTATTTTAATTATCTCTCAGACCTTGATCAACATCGTTCATATCTTAAGGTAGATACAATTCGTAATTCAAAAACCAATATGTACTTTGATATCAAATCAAATCCATTTAACCATTTAACTTACATCATGGTTTTACAATCCTTTTCTTATTTTGAAAATCCCCTTTTCAAATACAGCCATTTTTACTTAATTTGTTGATTAAGTAATTTCTTGTTAAACATCCCCTTTTATATTTAAATTCTCTGAACCAACTTATTTATCAACACGGATTTGTATCACGAAATCCTTCACTAGCTTCTTTATCACATACACTTTTAACAACCCCATTTTCTAGTCCATTCAACATTTCTGCTTTGAAAATCCTATTTCAATCTTCCACTTTTAGTCAATCACATTCTTAAATAATGTTAATTTAGAGTTAACGATATACCATCTCAAACCTCCTTTATATAACTCTGGTTTATCATAAAACTCTTTTCCCTAAATTTCCTTTTACTTAATTTTAAATAATTCAGTAACATTATCTCAATCTATTATATTCGCTTGGAATTCCTTTTTAACTTCGTTACAAAGATTCTAGTTTAAACAAAACCATTATTCACTTTTTAACCGTTAGGTTAATTTCCTTAATCTCGCATTTACAAATCTGATTAACATCAGAATTGCCTTTATAAAATCAAATTACAATTTATTATAAAAATAAATATTTATTTCCTTTTTATAAATTTATTCAAAATAATATATTTACAACTCTATCTCCAGTTATAAAATAAATTTTATAACTTCATCTCTATCGACTCACCTGACGGTGAATCAATATTAAACGATTTATTTTATCGGCAATATGTTGCCAAATCCTTAACCAATATTGCCCATTGGTTTAAACTAGACAGATGTTGAATTTTCAGTCAACACACCATAATCAAATCAAGCACCCAAACAGGATAGTTCATATGTTGATAATATGAAATAAATAATATATTTTGAGGAATCCGGTTGGATCCCTCCAACATGTTCTTCCCTGTATTCAAAACGGTTATCACAAACCAAATCATTCAGTTTCATTTAACTGATAATAACGAACATTTAACATCAGACAATTCACAAGAAATGCAACCAATTCGAACAATTTAAACACGTTTATTTTATAAATGTGACCAATCAAGGTAAGTCACCTTTATTGGAACCAAACGTTAGAGTAATGATTTGGTATTTCATTGAAATTAAACGACGGTTTAATTTCATCAATTATATCAACAAATAAATTATAACTAGCAAACAATCAACCATAGCAAACAGAGCACACAAAATAAAAACCCAATTTATATAAAATATAAATGGGAAGCACTGAGTGAGTTTAACTCACCTTGAGTTGATACCGTTGTTTGAACGGTTGGTTTTAATTAAATTAAACGAGAGTTTAATTTTATTAAAAATCTCGGTTGGTTCCAATTTCGTCCAGTTCAATTCCAAGCTGTTGATCTCGTCAATACGATTTCGGTAAACCTTGTTTTCGCTAAATTCTGGTGACACAATACAAAGTTATAAATAATTTTGTTATACGATTTTAATTAATATAATTAACCCTTTTAATGAAATTTTAATTAAACTCAATTACTTTCAGTCAACAACAATAGGATTGATCGGTTTGTTCTCTTCACGTTTCCTTTCTGTCTTTCACGTTCCCTTCCTTCCAGGATGTTGCCATCGATTCACTTGAGCACCTGGCTATGGATCATAATTAAATCCTTAATTATTCACTAATATTAATAACCAATCAAGTTTTTAATTACTTTAATTTGAATACTGGCGATTTAAACCTTTTGTTTTCTTCGTTGGAAAGAACATCAGCTCCCTGTACATTTAAAACGTGGTCCCGTTCACTTCCAATTACTCCCATTCATTCCGCAAGCACCATCACCCTGTACACTTTCTTCCTTCCTCTCGTGATTTGCTTTTGAACCAATTTAACCCATGCTTTCCTTCCTTGAAACCACGTTCCCACTCAGCTTCACACACCAACATTGCCCCTTCTCCACAAACCGTTATCGCTCCATGCTCCCAATTCTGGAAACATCCCACGCCACCCTACCTTCGTACTGTTTGCAAGGATACCCAAGCACAGTTCGATACTGACCCACATTCCCACACCGGGCTGCTGCGCCTCACACTGGCCATCGAACATTCATCAGCTCGGTCCCTTCAAAGCGCCTACAACCCCTCCACCCTATGTAGTTAAAGCCCCGCTAAAGCCCCGCAATATCCCCGTTATAGCCCGTAGTGCCCTTCAACCGCTACTCTATTTCAATTTAGCGTTGATGAACAGTAGACCCGCTTGTAGCCCCGCTATTTCCCGCTGCATCCGCTAAATCAACGCTTTTTACCATCTGCTTTAGCAATATTAATATATAAAGGTTAATTTGACTAATTCTCTTTTAAAAAATATCAATAAATTTAATGAAAAGAGCTAATTTTAAGGCATTAGTGTCCAATATATTCAGGAAATCTGTTATAATCATCAAATCTAATGTGTGTTACCATGATATTCTTTGATTCTACTATATATGATTAATTAATGCTAGTTTCTTCTACACATATAATGTGAAAATGATAATTAATTAATTTTAAATATTTGGTTTCACATTTTATGAACCGTTTTGCATCTCCGCTATATCCCCGCTATTTCCCCGCTTTATCCCCGCTACACCTTTTTGCACCTCCACCGCTATGGAACCGCTGAATGCTTTAACTGCCCAGCCTCCACCCACGCCTGAAGTCTCGTCACTTCCGGTCCCTTCCTGAACCAGCAAAACCCCCCACCAACTCCACTGCTTCGACAATGATTTCCGGCCATAACAGACCCATAAACCCAATCACCACCGACCAGACCCTACATATTGCCAAGCCCCACGGTTTTGCATTTAAAAGTTTTATGTATTTCTTCAAGATTGGTTCGATAATTTGTAAAACAAGAGGGGAGATTGCGTTCGTTGATTAGAAGGAGGAGGCGGCGCAGAAATGAGAATTAGGTTTTGCAAATTTGGTTTCAGGATGGTATATATAGTGGGACTTTAATAATATTTTATTTTCCGTGAAACTTACGCGTAATGTAGTTGATTAAAACCACTACAAATGTTTCTATCTACTGATAAAAAAGCTAATCTTGATGTAAAATGGTATTCCGGATTCAATGGGACAAGTTTCGTCGAAATCCGAGGTCGTTTGGAAATATTTCCTTTATGAAACCAGAAATAAACACGCGTTTAATTTTTCCACGATCACCAGATAAATCAAATCAACTTGAAACCTTGCAATCCTATAATAATTTTTCGATATGAACCCAACGGCACTAGTTTCGTCGCATTCTGAGACTGTTTCCCCGGTAGGCTATTTTTACGCGCACCGCAATGCCTTTTCGGACACCAAATTACACGGTCTCCAAAAATAACAAACTATATACCTATCCTGACTCTAATCGACGATAGGAACTCAACGGAATTGGTTTCTCGGCCTAATTCGATCATCTGCTCAAGTTACACTCAAATAACCCTTTATTTAATTATTTACGCGCTATAGAAATTGAACGGGCGTTTATGGCTACCATGGTCACATACGACATCGGTTTGCCATGCCATTCAACACCATACAATAATTTAATGATACAGTTCTAATGAAACTGATTTCATCGAAATCTGAGCCCGTTTGCAAAACGGCTATTTTAACGCGTATATTTTAATAACGATTTTCACAGCGACTATTTCAAATTTTGATTTGTCCACAACTAGCAAACTATAAAACGAAGTCAGGATTTTTCTCTTTCATACGAAAATTATCATCAACACGGTTCCAACGTTTCTTGTTTCACAGAAATCCGACTTATATCGAATCCTGTACATTCAATTAAAGTTAAAAATTCAATATTACGAACTGCAGCGCCGTTTCGAGCTCGATTTATATTCAATATAAATTTAACGTTCAAATATCATTTTTAAATAACGAATTAAATATTAAAATCCTTAATATTTCAAATATAATATTTAAAATAATAAATTAAATTAAATATTAGACGGCAAAAACACGGGTTGTTACATTCTTCCCCCCTTAAAATAATTTCGTCCTCGAAATTGCTAAGGTAGGAAAGAACGTGACAAACCCATTATCTTTATAAAAATAATAAATTTAAAACTCAATTTTTATTTCCACACTAATCTAATTTGTTTTAAAACCAATTTATTCTAAATAAAAGAATTTTCCAAAAATCTTCAAAAAAATTTCTAACACCTTAAATTTGGGAAATTTTTTGGCAGAGTCTCCCCTGCACAGAGGGCATCTGCAATATCGCAGGTTCAAGAAATATATATACATCGACCATCAGGGTCGGAAAAATTCAAAACCCAAATAAAAACCAAAATTTCATATTCTGCGTAGACGTACCTTTTTGCAAGCGTTATTATGCGGTAAGCAATATTTTATATTCGAGCTTGCTTAGTTATTATGCAGCCCAATTCAAACTGGGTTCGATTAACTCCAGAATTTTATCTTGGATGGATTTTAAATCTGAATTGGCACTTCTGCACCTGTTCTCAACTCAAATAAATGTCATTAGACCCCAAAACAACATCAATTAGTTTCAAATATCCATATCATACGATCCATCCAGTTCTACACACAATCTAATCCACATAAGATTACAATTATTTGTAATTACTTTATTTATATCTTTTAATTATCCATTCAGATTTATTAATCTGGATTGATTTATTCAACTTATTTATTTCGTATTGGTATTAAACCAAGTCCATCATTTTCAGATTTATTCAAGCAACCAACAACACAATCCAACATATCATTCAAATCAACATCAACAAATCAATCGATTTCCCATATTATAATAAATTAAGAAAATCATTACTTTTATTATAAAATAAATTGGGCAAGAAAAATTTCAAAAATAATTTTATATCAAATTACAAATACGCGCTCTCATATATATACTCAAACTCAATCTAGGGTATCACTAACCCCATCTCTATCGAGTTACACCACAGAGCCGAGGTTATCACTAAACCAATAGCTTTAATACCATTATAATGACCCAGGGATTTTCGGTCCCGAAAATCGACATAAATACCTTTACTGTAACTCATGCCGACCTTCCAAACACCGAAAACACTGGACGTTATTAGAAAGAAATTAGAGGGTGAGATAAGAAAGAAATAAATATTAGAATAGAAGAAGAAGAAGAAACAACACAACACAGAGTCTCACATCGCAGCGGAACAAAATATAATATAGAAATAAATCTTTACTGAGAGCTTTCAAAATACTTACAATATCAGAGTACATCACACAATGGGACATTTATAATAACCCGTTCCCATACACAACACACAATGGAATAGTAGCTATATAATATCATACTTTTGAACATCTCCAGCTCGTCTCTGGACTTCACAGCAATCGATAACCTGAACCTGTACACCCCGGGCTAACCCGAGCATTTACAAAACACCGGGCCAGTCTGGTGAACCAGAGTGAGATAAACTCGCACAGTATTTAGGGTACCACACAACCTGATTTTAAAGTTAAAATATTTAAAAGAAAAGGATAATCGTAAGACCAAATCCACACATAAACACGGACGGTTTTTACCTTACGATAACCCAAAACATTTTCGAAATCAATATCTTGTCTGATATTATAATAATGTTTATATACAAGTAAATAGAATCTAGTAGAACGCTTGCATCTCACGCTCTACATATATAGTATACAAACAAAACCGCGGCGCTTATTGGAGATTGGATTTCGACTATGACAAGGTACGGGACCACCTACCGATAGAGTATCTCTAGAGGCGAATACACTGGGTTTAACAAGAACGTCTTGCAAACCGGCCCACACATGACCGACCACTCATTTCGCTTGAGTGTATCGAACGTATATCACCAACGGTTGGGAGCTACCCACCGTCCTCACGAAAAGGGACAACATCAATAGATTAAAAAACAAATGGATTTTCTCTAGATAGGTGATTATACACCTTAATGGGAGCGACCCACATAGCCATGCTGCCTGCCCGATTTTGGTCATTTACCGGTTGTGAGGCTTGAGGTTTAAATTAACTTTTGGAACATCTGGTCACCATTCACTTTGAATGCCACATCGTCAGATCCGTCAAATCACTAATTGACATCCACAAATATGCTCTGGGTTTTGAAGAAGGGCCATTATTCGCCACCAACTGGGTATATTTGTAAAAATCAACGTACGTGGTTTTTAGGAAATACTCCGTCAGACATTCGTCCATACAAGTCATCCAGGAATAGGAAGAACCGAAGGTACTCTCCTAATGCATACAATATAGGAATCACCCCCATTGATTAGTAGCGAGAAGTCCTTGCAACCCGTGGATTCCAACCACGACGGAACCACAGTTTATCTCTGGCCGCTAAACCCGATATTATTAGTAATCCTTCCGCTTATGAAGATCCACGGTCTTCAATGCTCTATCTCGACCGTCTTTTGATATCTTCACGTATTTGTTGGTCGGAATGGTTTTCGAGTATAAATTCGATCCCGGTCTTTCCGTACCAACAATCGTATTGGACAGCTTTGATAGTCGGTGATTTAACTATCAAAATAATCAGTGTTTCAATCATGACAATCTAATGGGTTCACTGGTTCAGTATTCAGCACCCCTTGGCCTTTTAATTAAAATAAATGTAAGTTTAAAACTCTTAAAATATTTCGATATTGAAAATATTGTTTTCTCACTTCTTATTTAATATAAGATTTTCCTTCAACAAATTCACCTTTATATCCAGTTTCCTATTTTCACTTCCAAAACATTAGTTACATTATTACTCAATATAGGAAATCGATTTGACTTATTACACGTTAAACTACATTATGAAATATCGTTTATTTCATTACTTGGAATAGCGATCCATGCTCATCATTATAGAGTAGAATTCAACTTTACATTTCCTTCTAGTTCGAAAATATCGTCGTAACCTTCCGCGATTCCCTTTTTACTTTGGAATCCGTAGTATATATATTCCAAATTTTTCACCAAAAATGTTGCGTTATTATTTCTCTAATGAAATAATAAATTTCACTAACCTCTATTACCATTACAACTAATATCACCTTCAGATACTCCTGCTGTTGTTCAAGTTGGGGTATTTTTATTACCTCTCAGACCTTGATCAACACCGTTCATATCTTAAGGTACATACAATTCGTAATTCAAAAACCATTATGTACTTTGATATCAACTCAAATCCATTTAACCATTTAATTTACATCATGGTTTATAATCCTTTTCTTATTTTGAAAATCCCCTTTTCAAATACAGCCATTTTTACTTAAATTGTTGATTAAGTAATTTCTTGTTAAACATCCCCTTTTATATTTAAATTCTCTGAACCAACTTATTTATCAACACAGATTTGTATCACGAAATCCTTCACTAGCTTCTTTATCACATACACTTTTAACAACCCCATTTTCTAATCCATTCAACATTTCTTCTTTGAAAATCCTATTTCAATCTTCCACTTTTAGTCAATCACATTCTTAATTAATGTTAATTTAGAGTTAACGATATGCCATCCCAAACCTCCTTTATATAACTCTGGTTTATCATAAAACTCTTTTCCCTAAATTTCCTTTTACTTAATTTTAAATAATTCAGTAACATTATCTCAATCTATTGTATTTGCTTGGAATTCCTTTTTAACTTCATTATAAAGATTCAAGTTTAAACAAAACCATTATTCACTTTTAAACCGTTATGTTAATTTCCTTAATCTCACATTTTCAAATCTGATTAACATCAGAATTGCCTTTATAAAATCAAATTACAATTTATTATAAAAATAAATATTTATTTCCTTTTTATAAACTTTTATTCAAAATAATATATTCACAACTCTATCCCCAGTTATAAAATAAATTTTATAACTTTATCTCTATCGACTCACCTGACGGTGAATCAATATTAAACGATTTATTTTATCGGCCATATGTTGCCAAATCCTTAACCAATATTGCCCATTGGTTTAAACTAGACAAATGTTGAATTTTCAGTCAACACACCATAATCAAATCAAGCACCCAAACAGGACAGTTCATATGTTGATAATATGAAATAAATAATATATTTTGAGGAATCCGGTTGGATCCCTCCAACCTGTTCTTCCCTGTATTCAAAGCGGTTATCACAAAACAAATCATTCAGTTTAATTTAACTGATAATAACGAACATTTAACATCAGACAATTCACAAGCAATGCAACCAATTCGAACAATTTAAACACGTTTATTTTATAAATGTGACCAATCAAGGTAAGTTACCTTTATTGGAACCAAACGTTAGAGTAACGATTTGGTATTTCATTGAAATTAAACGATGGTTTAATTTCATCAGTTATATCAACAAATAAATTATAACTAGCAAATAATCAACCATAACAAACAGACCACACAAAATAAAAACCCAATTTATATAAAATATAAATGGGAAGTACTGAGTGAGTTTAACTCACCTTGAGTTGATACCGTTGTTTGAACGGTTGGTTTTAATTAAATTAAACGAGAGTTTAATTTAATTAAAAATCTCGTTTGATTTCAATTTCATTCAGTTCCAAGTTGTTGATCTCGTCAATACGATTTCAGCAAACCTTGTTTTCGCTAAATTCTGGTAACACAATACAAAGTTATAAATAATTTTGTTATACGATTTTAATTAATATATTTAACCCTTTTAATGAAATTTTAATTAAACTCAATTACTTTCAGCCAACAACAATAGGATTGATCGGTTTGTTCTCTTCACGTTTCCTTTCTGTCTTTCACGTTCCCTTCCTTTCAGGATGTTGCCATCGATTCACTTGAGCACCTGGCAATGGATCATAATTAAATCCTTAATTATTCACTAATATTAATAACCAATCAAGTTTTTAACTACTTTAATTTGAATACTGGCGATTTAAACCTTTTGTTTTCTTCGTTGGAAAGAACATCTGCTCCCTGTACGTATAAAACGTGGTCCCGTTCACTTCCAATTACTCCCATTCATTCCGCAAGCACCAACATCCTGTATACTTTCTTCCTTCCTCTCGTGATTTGCTTTTGAACCAATTTAACCCATGCTTTCCTTCCTTGAAACCACGTTCCCACTCAGCTTCACACACCAACATTGCCCCTTCTCCACAAACTGTTATCGCTCCATGCTCCCAGTGCTGGAAACATCCCACGCCACCCTACCTTCATACTGTTTACAAGGATACCCAAGCACAGTTCGATACTGACCCACATTCCCACACCAGGCTGCTGCGCCTCACACTGGCCATCGAACATTCATCAGCTCGGCCCCCTCAAAGCACCTACAACCCCTCCCCCATGCCTGAAGTCTCATCACTTCCGGTCCCTTCCTGAACCAGCAAAACCCCCACCAACTCTACCGCTTCGACAATGATTTCCGTCCATAACAGACCCATAAACCCAATCACCACCGACCAGACCCGGCATCTTGCCAAGCCCTACGGTTTTGCATTTAAAAGTTTTGTGTATTTCTTCAAGATTGGTTCAATAATTTGTAAAACAAGAGGGGAGATTGCGTTCGTTGATTAGAAGGAGGAGGCGGCGCAGAAACGAGAATTAGGTTTTGCAAATTTGGTTTCAGGATGGTATATATAGTGGGACTTTAATAATATTTTATTTTCCGCGAAACTTACGCGTAAAGTAGTTGATTAAAACCACTACAAATGATTTTTGTCTACTGATAAAAAAGCCAATCTCGGTGTAAAATGGTATTCCGGATTCAATGGGACAAGTTTGGTCGAAATCCGAGGTCGTTTGGAAAATTTTCCTTTATAAAACTAGAAATAAACACGCGTTTAATTTTTCCATGATAACTAGATAAATCAAATCAACTTGAAACCTTGCAATCCTATAATAATTTTTCGATACCAACCCAACGGCACTAGTTTCGTCGCATTCTGAGACTGTTTCCCCGGTAGGCTATTTTTACGCGCACCGCAATGCCATTTCGGACACCAAATTACACGGTCTCCAAAAATAACAAACTATATACCTATCCCGACTCTAATCGATGATATGAACTCAACGGAATTGGTTTCACGGCCTAATTCAATCGTCTGCTCAAGTTACACTCAAATAACCCTTTATTTAATTAATTACACGCTATAGAAATTGAACGGGCGTTTATGGCTACCGTGGTCACATACGACATCAGTTTGCCATGCCATTCAACACCGTACAATAATTTAATGATACGGTTCTAATGAAACTGATTTCATCGAAATCTGAGCCCGTTTGCAAAACGGCTATTTTAACGTGTATATTTTAATAACGATTTTTACAGCGACTATTTCAAATTTTGATTTGGCCACAACTAGCAAACTATAAAACGAAATCTTGATTTTTCTCTTTCATACAAAAATTATCATCAACACGGTTCCAACGTTTCTTGTTTCACAGAAATCCGACTTATATCGAATCCTGTACATTCAATTAAAGTTAAAAATTCAATATTACGAACTGCAGCGCCGTTTCGAGCTCGATTTATATTCAATATAAATTTAACGTTCAAATATCGTTTTCAAATAACGAATTAAATATTAAAATCCTTAATATTCCAAATATAATATTTAAAATAATAAATTAAATTAAATATTAGACGGCAAAAACACGGGTCGTTACAGCTACACCTATAGACCATCGATCTTTCACTATCGAGACGTTGGTTGCGGGACACACCAATTTGGATGTTATATTGGTTGATAGGAGCGCATCCCTTAGCTCTTGATGTAGTCTTTCACTAGTTGAGAGAAGGGCTAGGGTGGGGTCATAGCTGTGCAGTTAAAGCACTCAGTGGATCTAATGCTACGGAGACGTAAAAAGTTGCAGTAGGGATAAAGCAAGGAAATTGCAAGATATAGCGGATGAGTCTAAAATAGCATATAAAACTCGTATTTAATGCTTTTAAAAAATATAACTGATAAATAAATGGAAAATTATCATTCAACTCAATTATTATTAGCACTTTCTTAATTTTAAATAAATGCATAAGCAAATATATGTAAATAAGTGTAAATTTTTATTTAGCTTGACTAAATTTAATAGAATATTACAGTGTTTTATATTCTGAAAAATATAAGTTAAAAAATTATATTAAAAATTTAATTTTATAATGCATAAATGTCATTTTTAATTCATTTCTCTTATAGAAGATATAGCGAAAATAGCGGAATATAGCTGAAATAATGGGATATATCGGGAATATCGAAATATAGCAGGGCTTAAAGAGGAAAGGCTATTTTTGAGGCTATTTGGAAATAGCGTAGCGTTAGAAACCTGCTACACGATCTGTGCAGTTAAAGCGCTCAGCGGATCCAATGCGGCGGAGATGCAAAAAGTTGCAGCGGGGATAAAGCGAGGATATGGCAGGATATAGCGGGTGAGTCTATAATAACATATAAAACTCTTATTTAATGTTTTTGCAAATATACAAATGATAAATAAATGGGAAATTAATATTCAATTTAATTGTAATTAGTACATTCTTAATTTTAAATAAAAGCATGTGCAAATAAATGTAAACCTTTATTTATTTTGTTTAAATTTAATAGAAAATTATGGTATTTTCTGTTCTGTAAAATATTTGTCAAAAAATTCTATTAAAATGCTAACTTTTTAAATTTTATAATGTAAAAATATCCAATTTCATTGCATTTCTTTTATAGAAGATACAACGGAAATAGCGTAATATACCTGAAATAATGGGATATATCGGGAATATCGTATTATAGCGGGGCTTAAAGCGGAAAGGCTATTTCCGAGGCTATTTTGAAATAGCGTAGCGGTAGAAATCCGCTACATGATATATCTGGGATATGGCGGGGCAATAACGGGGCATAAACTGCACAATACACGATATAGCAGGGATAAGGCGGGGTAATAGCGGGGCATAAACTGCACAGGGTCATAGTCACCGTCAAAATACAGTTTATACAGACTATACTTGGATATCTATACTGTAGGCCTAATAAAACGGACCTTCACAGATATTAAAAGCTACTGACCAAATTTCGTTCATTGGATATATCCCTATTACAGGACTTGGGTTATAGTAGACAGTTGGTATGTGTGAGGGTCTAGATACACACATTGGGTGGTGTATTGTAGACAATAAGGCATTACTCCGTGTTCAGACTTGATTCGACCAAGGAGTTTGGATACGATGATCCGTTCTCATAGGTGGCATAGCAATGGTGGTTCTGTGCGATTACGTAACGTAATGATTTAGATTTCCGCATGTCGTTCGGCGTATGATGAAAGTTGCACACGCTTCTATGGCGTGACGAGAGAGACCATACGAGGAGGGTACTGTGGGAAGTACCTTGCGATGTTGGATATAGCTACATTTATACCATATTAGGCTAATCTACTGGGGAGTAGATGGGTACGACGTGAGTATGGAGTCTGGAGTGTTGTTAACCATATAACATAATAACTAAGAAAACATATCTGGACGGTATATGTAGGGTAATTTCAGAATGTATAATTTGTCCAGTCACCAGATTTGTGTTCTAAACCCCTCCTCATAACATACTCGCAGGCTAGGTTTATGACAGAGATTTGGTAGCCTTTCGACAGTATTACTATGACGGTAAGGCTATATTTGATTATTATATTTTATCCATTCCGCTTATTTATTATCTCTATCTTTTCTACAGGATATCTGACAAGCCAATTTGAGCTTCAATAGATTGGAATTTTTGGAAGAAAAAAAATCGGTCTGTCGAAATTTGGTTTGTTACATATGGTGTTAGTTCTTAGGCTTATGATTCATATATAGATAGCAAGTGAATGTATTTGTATTTTTTTTAAATATACACCCAGATCCATAAAGGAACCCATTAAGTAGGAAGAGCGGCGTATGGAAAGAGTTGGGATACCACTAAAGAAATGGTTATGGGAATTTGAGACCCTTAGGTGGTTTGAGTGAAAAGTGTACAATGTGTTTTGTAATGGAAAGAGATGGACCCCATATGTTAGTATCTGAAATGTTAGTATTCCGGATTAGTGGGTATGGCAGTTGAGCCTTGTAAATTGGAAAAGAGCAGAAAGGAAAATGGAATATGAATATATATGTTTTTAAGAGAAATGACTTTGTGGGAATATTTAGGAAAGTCTAAGTATGTGAGAAATCCACCTTGAGTCTAGCCCCATTGTTAATTTTTAAGAACTTGGAATTTTAAGAGCTTTTAGGTGATAGTTTTTGATGTTTTCCAAGTTTTAACCTTAAAATTTTACAATTTTAAAATATACTAGCTAAATTGTGTAGAAACAATTTTTGAAACAAAAAATGGTATTTTTGACGTTTGAAAAAAAAGTAAGAAACATATTTGAAAAGTACATATTGGGTTTTGGAGAAAAATAAAAATAAAATGGGATATATTCTGGAAAGGGTGATTCTTATGAAATTTTTATCTAAATTGAATTCTTTTAGAAAAATGTGAACATTATAAAGCATGTATAGCTCGCTAGTTTTTATGTTATAAAGTATGAAAGAATTAAATAACAAAATTTTCGCTAAGGAAAATTTTGAAAATCTTTATTCTTTTGACATAAATTTTTGACATAAACTTTGGTAGATGGACAAAATAAGTTGAAAATTTAGAATAGAGTAAAGGTTTGCGCCTAGTTATAAGTAATTAAACCAGCATAATAACAATGAGTTGTTGTGAAATTAATTGAGAAATAGTTATCATTGTCTACTCCAGTTTTTACGATTTGAAAAAAAAAATTGTGCTTTTTTATGAGTTGTCATTTTTATGGTTTGGCAAAAATAAGTTTTAATGAAGAAAAATAAAATTTAAAAGCTTTTAATTTCTGAAAAAAAGTGACAAAGCCAAACCACGTTTTTAAATCATGGTGAAGGTAAGAATTAGTACGTAAGAAAGACGAGGAATATCTTCGAGGCTATATAATAGATAGCGAAAATTATTTCGAATTAATAGTAAATTTTCATAGAGTGCGTAAGCACTATGGAGCCTAGGTTATTGCTTGGAAAAGGCATTTATTACACAGTAAGGACAAGTTTTGACAAGTAGATGGCAGTAGACAAGTGAGGTGTTTAGATCTTGTGGTTTAGACTCTTCTTTGTCAACGAGGACATGATCCCAGGATTCTTAGCTCTTAGTAGTATCTGTGTAGTGTGCTTGTTTTCCTATTCCAGTATTGAAAGAATTGGAAGGTTTATTTAAAATTTGGCTTAGATTGGTGGATTGAGTTAAATAAGCTAAGGAAGAAGGTGATGACATAACTAAAAGAAAACAAACAATGATGACAACTGTAAAAATAAAGCAACAAATATGACAATTGAGAAAAATGGAAAATTTTGAGAAATATGAAAAAGATGGATTTTTCCAAAGTAAGTTAGAAAAGAAATTTTATAATAAAGAAAATTTTCTTATGAAAATTGTGCTTGAATAAGGAGATAGAACATCTTTATGTAATAGTTGCATAAAATCCAAGTATAGACAGAAAATGTACATAAAAGAAAAACGGAAGATGTGAAGTTTTCCGTTTTCTACCTTTTATAACATAAGAAGTTGAATTTAGAAGATTAGTATTTTCTAAAAAATCGAAAATTTAAAGTTGGTTGGTAGAGTTTGGATGTAAAAATTTGATGAATTACGCACTTGTTCTATAAGAGTGTAAGATAAATTGGATGAAAAAGTATTTTGATTTTTAAAAATATCGCATTCACATAAAAATTGCCAGTATATTTAGAATGTATGCATCATGTTTTCAAAAAGTTTTCAGGAAAAATTTGCATTCATATAGGAGGTACCTCTTAGGCATTCATGTATTATTATATTATATTACACTTTGCACAAATGCACAAATGGTTGCAAAATTAGACGCACACATAATGGTTGTAAATTATGCGAGGAATTACTTAATTTTACCCTTACCAAATTTCGGGGACAAAATTTCCTAGAGTTGGTAAAGGCTTGTCTCTCCCTTGTGAGTAGTGCAAGTTTGAGTGCCGTCAACGTAATATTTTTAATTTTGGAGGGACAGCTAAAGAAGTGCATACTCTAAGATATATATATACACACACACACATACATGAGGAAAATTATACATACAAGTGATTATACACACACACACACACACCTGTATGTGTATATACGTGTATATGTATGTGTGTGTATGTGTGTGTATATATATGAATTCAAAAAGTAACTTGTAATCAATCAAATTAAGTAAGAAATAAATGACGGCATAACGCCGTTTGAAATTTGAAAAGAAATGGAGATTGTGCATAAATATATACGCCTAAATTCAAAAGTTGAAATTAAAAGTGTAATTTAAGAATGGGAAGTAATAAATGTAATGAATGAAATATAGGAAAAAGGATAACTTCATTTGAAATTTGAATATATATTAAAAGGAAGAAACAATGTATTGATATCGTTATAAATGACATTAATTGGGCAGCTATTAATGAACAACGATTTAAAAGGTTGTACGTGTATATATTAAAAGGAAGAAACAATGGATTTTTGTGACGTGCGTTTCTTGGCTTGTATGGTTCGGATTTTATATTATTAAACCTGACAGACCAAAATTTGTTGTACATCTATAAATTCACTAGCAGAGCTTAGCCTCCAACTCATATTTTTTGAAACTATGCCAAGGCTATGCCATTTTCTTTCTTTTTCAAACCTTTCAGAAATAAAAATATTAGATTTTAGAAGTTCTAATTCAAGATTTAAAATAAAGAATGTAAATTTATAACATAGATGTTCTGGTTTCTTGTCAACATGAGGTAAATCCTGTGAATCTGTATTATTTAGCTTTCTTTCTTTCCTTCTTTTTTTAGCATCAAATTTGTAAATCCGTGGTTATCTTAATAATAGATTCAATTAGAAAGATCACAGAATTGCAGATATGAATCAGATTCAAGGATTGGAAAACAGTCGGGTGAGTGGATTTAAAATTATACCTTTTGGTAATAGTACAATTATCATTTGCATTCCCCGTAATTCTTAACATGATAAATATTTGGAATTTGTGGTAATTGTGATATATTCTACTTTTAAAAATATTGTTGTTGTATAAATCTATGTCATTAATCTTCTATTTCGCTTAAGAATTATTATAATACTGGAATTGTGGAATTTACAATAAACCTAAATATGTTCTTAAGATTGTTATTTTAGGACAAATTGTATATGTTGTAAATAGATTTAATGTGAAATTGGGAAAAAACGAAATAGAATTGATATACCTAATTTTGTAGAGAAATTTATAGTAGTTGGAAACAGTAATAGAAAACAGGACCTATCATTTAACTTCGAAAATAAAAAGAAGAAAATTAGTAGTGAACTGAGTTAGTTGGAGTTGGGAAGAATGGATATATTTCCATAACAACAAAATTACTATGAACGTAGTTGCAAGAAAAAAAAGGAAAAAGGGGATTAGTGTGAAGTTGGGGTTCTTTTATCGTATTGCACACTAATTCAAATCATATGTCCACAAAGAAAATAAAAAAAATAACTTGCAACTACGAACCTTATTTTGATACACATTATGGAATTATATCTTTATATCTTTCCATTTACCAATGTAATGAAGTGTGTGAAGTATTTTCCGGAAATAATAAGAATGTACATGATGGTAATTAAAAAAGGTTACAACAATAAAAGTTAGATCATGTTAAGGAACCGAAAAATGATTGTGATGAACGGGGAATCTAACCTATTATAATTGATTATATGAATGAGAATGAAATATAATAGGTAGGCTTGTTTTAGGGACAAGAGAAATTATAACATGTTATAATTTAGAAAAAGAGAACTTATTAATAAACAACAACAAGTTGTGATAAAAATGTAAGACAAGGGTATGATTAAATAAGAAAGAATAAAGTGAACTTATTATTGATAGACTTATAATCGAAAGTATTAAGTCTAATAATTGTAATAAATGATAAGCAGTGGTCCACTCCAGTGGCATATGGTTGTGTAACAAAAGTAAGCAGCCAACTGTGAGTTAACGAACCAAGTAGCTTGAATAAAAAGTGAATATGTGGATAATAAAGTTAATTAGCAACGTGATGAGATAAAGCAAGCGCATGATTTAAAGATTAGACATAAGGTCTAATAACATGTTGACGTGATACGCTTGGACTAGTCCGTATGTATGAAGGTGAAGAGCCCAACGGGGTAGATTATCGTGGTGTCTAGTGACACGAGAGGAGCACGTCCAATTGTTTATTCTGCCTAATTATTCTGCGGGACTGGAGGAAAGAACGCGGCTTTTGCGGGACGTGATAGGGTACTTCGTGGTGGTCCTCTATACGGTGCATGCTCAGGCTGTACTTGTAGAGGTTTTGTCTGTGCGGTACCACTCGGTGAGAATACATTGACCGCAATTATAGTTTGGCTGTCAGAAGGCTGTAGCGGATGGCATCGGGTGATTTGCCGGTTTTCCTCGGGAGAGGTTGGTCAGGACCAAATTAAGGATAGTAAATGTCGAATACTTGTCATCGGCAGTCGGTGTGACGTGGAAAGAATAGAGCTAAACCTACGGACCATCGATCTTTCACTATTGAGACGTTGGTTGCAGGATATGCTAATTTGGATATTTGATTGGTTGATAAGGATTTGTCACTTAGCTTTTGATGTAGTCTTTCACTAGTTGAGGGAGGGGCCATGGCCACCGTGAAAATGCAGACCGTACTTGGATATCTGTATTGTAGGCCTAATGAAGTGGAACCTTATAGATATTGAAAGCTCCTGACCAAGTTTCGTGCATTGGATGCAGTTCTATTACAAAACTCAAGATACAGTAGACAGTATGTATGTGTGAGAGCTTAGATACACGCACTGGGTGGTGTAACATTACTCCGTGTTGACACTTGATTCGACCGAGGAGTTCGGATACGACGATCCGTTCGCTAATGTGGCTAGCAATGGTAGTTCTATACGATTACATGGCGTAATGATTTAGATTTTTGTACGCCGTGCAACATAGGATGAAAGTTACATACGCTTCAGTGGCATGACGACAAAGACCGTACGAGGAGGGTACTATGGGAAGTACCAAGAGATGTTGGGTATAGCTACATTTATACCATATTAGGTTAATATACTGAGGAGTAGATGGGTATGACGTGAGTGTAGAGCCTTAAGTGTTGTTAACCCTAATAACCTAATAATTAAGAAAACATAACTGAATGATATATGTAGTGTTATTTCAGAATATATAATTTGTCCAGTCACCAGAGCTTTGTGTTTTAGCCCCCTCCTCATAACATACTCGCAGGTTAGGTTTATGACAGAGGTTTGGGAGCCTTTGGATACTCGTTAGACAATATTGCTATTTCGGAAAGGCTATATTTGATTATTATATTTTATTCATTCCGTTGTGAGATGTTTTATCGAGCACTGATATATTATTATCTCTGTCTTTTCTACAAGATACTAGACAAGCCAACTCGAGCTTAGATTGACGGTGATTAAAAAAAATGATCTATCAAAATTTAGGTTGTTACACTTTGGGTTCATAGATCTGTTGGTATGGGATACTCCCATGTTTATGGTACTTTCTATACGTTTATCACTAATGATATATGCGATGACAGGGAATTGATATATGAGGTTGTCGTTGGAAATATTGAGCTTATTAAGGATGACAATGGGGCGGGTCTAGGATCTGAATTCGGTTGACTCTCCCCTATTTTGGCCCGTTTAGACCTGCCCCATTGGGTCTTTGGGCTATAATGCTTACTTGTCAACCTTTTTACACATATGTGGTTATGACATCAATATTATATACTTTCAATAAATAAGCTACAAAATTTTCATAGTATTTAGTTGCATCAACGATAATTATACAATAACAAATGTGTACATTCTGAACCGTTATCATACAACTCATTTTTAATATTCTCTTATCGTTGTAAACACATTATTAGTTGTATTTAATTTACCATTTGGTGATAAAAATATAAATAATTGAAATTGTGTATTGGTACATAATTTCATCGGGTCTTAGGGTGTGTCAGGTCTACCCTGACCTGTATAGGTTACGAGTACGGGATAAAATTTTAGACCTACACCAGGTCTACGGGACGAGCCTGGGGTAAGGTTCAAAAAATCCGCAGCGGGTCTGGTGCATATGAGACCCTCCCTAACCCCTCCCTCCATAGCCATCCCTAGAGCTTATCACTTTTGGTGAGGTTGGCGAGATAAATAAATCTGAGATTTATGAAACCACTTGAGATAGAGATTACATTTTACAGTCGTCTAGTTCTTCTTATGTTTCTAAGCTTGCCTTGGCTTTCTCCAGTCTCACCCGTGTTGTTGGTCCTGCCAACAACACATATTAGTAGATTAAGCATTCTGCATAATTCCTGTTTTTAGTTGCACATTAGTAGTTTCAATACTTTATTTCTCTCCTGTTTTATTTGTTTAGTATTTTGGCACTTCAAACAAGTTTAGGTTGTTTCATGCTTGTGCAGAACAACTTTTCGTTTTTCTTTCTGGTATTAAAGCGTGGCGCGATCCACTATAAAATACCGGCTTACATTTCTAAAAAAAAGTATACCGATATGTGTATATATGAATTTTACTTGTACACTATTTTCAGTACTAATCAATGCAAATCAAATAAAATTTTATAATTAATATTTCACAAGTATTAATATATTTAATTAATTTACAAGTATTACAATTTAATTAAATTGGGTGGTAATCTAAGTATCCACCATTTCTCTTAGGTCTAAATTATGTCAGCAATTAAAATTGAACAATCTTAACATTAATGTTTACACATCACCTTAACTAGTAGTACGCCATTATGGATAAATTAACTGTATATATAGTTTTGGTAAAAAAAACTAGTTTACTTGTTTTAAGAGTTACCTGATTGTAGTAGAGCATTGTTATTGATGCTTCAAATATTGTTACGGGAGGCCAATTTTTTTTATTTCAAAAATTATTAAGGGGAGTACCAATGAAGAAATTAGCCCCTTAATAAATAAAGGTAATTTTACCTTATTACCCATTTAGCCCCTTAACAAATAAATGTAATTTTACCTTAACAAATATTGCATGAGCCATTTTTTTCGATTCGCATATATCGATTTTTTTAAACTCTAAATGATAAGCCTTTTCAGAGGAATAGGATCGAACTATTTTATATTGTCGACATAAATATACCGAATTTTATAATTACAGAGGCAGTGCACCAAAATGATTATTAATTTTCGACATATCACCGTCGAATACATATATAATTGATTACGTGCTGCATTCGGTGCAATGGTGACGAACTGCTTATTTTAATTCGGTTTCCCTTGTTGAATAAGTTTTTTAAATCTAATTTGAAGGGGTAATCCGGGAATATTGAGTAGTGTGAAATAATATGTTTGTGTATCCCCTTAACAATTTTTCAAAAAGTGGAGTGTTTTTAAAAATGACGCCTTAAATAAATACAGGAAAATACCCTGAAGGACAAAATGAACAAAAAATTGTTCCATAAGGACAAGAGGCTAAAATTTTGTCTATAAGGATAAATTTTGGTGTAAAGGGAGGAATTATAGTGGGTCCCTGAATTTCTCCCTTTATACTAAAATTTGTCCTTACGGATAAAATTTTACCCCCTTGTCCTTATGAAACAATTTTTTGTTTATTTTGTCCTTGAGACTAAAAAGTCCCCCTTAATAATAGTTGGAGTGTCAATAACAATACCCTTGTAGTAATTATTTACATCAATTATCTTCATCAAATTTATATCACATAAAGACTTATATATTGTAATAACCCGGAAAACGTGAACCAGTTTAAATTTTTTAAATTAGGTTATTACCAAGAAATTTGAATAGTTGAAATAGTATATTTCAATAAAATATAGAATTGTGTATAATATGGCTGTTTGAAATTTTGAATACAAACTTTGTCTGACTGCGCCGGGTGGAAAATATAACGGATTTTGACGAAACTGAAAATATTTAAATCTGTTTATCAATACCTTTCTAACGAATCTGAAAAATCGAAATTTCATAACGAAAATCAAAAGTTATGGCCAAACGAATTTTCAAAAGGGTCGCTATATAGTATATATAGCCCTTGAAAATTGAGATTTTGCATACGACCTCGGAATTCGACGAAACCACTTTTGTTGGATCCGAGATGTCAAATTATTGCTAAGTTTCAAATTTCATAATTTTTGAAGCTAGTATGTGAGCGGGGCAAAAGATAACGTGTTTGGTCAAATTCTGTTAAAATGGATCGACCCAAAAAATGGCCGTTTTTCAAACGAGCTCAGAATTCGACGAAACTGGTTTTGTTAGGACCGTATCGTCAAAACAAAGCTAGATATATTTTTCTGGAATTTTTCGATTCAGTTTGTGGCCCTGGCAAATTGAAATGTACGTTTAAATTAAATATCGAATGTTTTATATTTTAATTTGAAAAATAACTGACTGTAACAGTCGAAATGGCTAACGAAACATATCTCATTGTGTTCGGAATGGGGGTATTTAGCTAGGGGCGACAGTCGTTGGGTTCGATTTCGAGGTCGTTTGTGGAAGGGGGTATTTTTGGAATTAAATAAATTAAAAATTAAAATAAAAAGGGCATCGACCAATCAAAATTCATCTTCCCCAACGTCTTCCTGTCGCGACGCGGAAAAGGATCCAAAACTTCTCTCTTAAATTTCTCCGCAACCACACAACGAAATCAAGCAAACTCAGATCCATTTTGAAGAGCGTTCAGAGATCTTCAAATCCATAGTAATTTCACGAATTATCGTTGAGTATTGATGGAGTTATAGCGTCGGGAAACCCCGAACTTTGCGCCGCCGCCTTGGGTTCTGGAGGCCACCGAGTTGATCATCTCGGGTAGCTTTGGGAAGCTCTTTCCTTCCTCTTCGACGCAGCGCTGGCCGTTCGTCCTAAAGCTTCGTGGTTTTGCCGAAAAGTTCAAACCTAGTTTTCGAATTTGAAAAGGGTATACGGCTGAAACCATTTTCAACTGATTTTTACACTTTAAAGCGTTGCAAACTTGTAAAAATCGTATCTTTTTGCTATGTTAACGAAATTCGATGGAACAGGAGACACCGTGACCGCAAGGAGGCTCTCTACATTCTAGAAGAAGCCGCGGATTTTTCTGACCTTCCTACGATTTTTAGCACTGCAATAACCAATGTGAGGAATCTAAACTATTTGTGTGAATGAAATCGTGTTGTATAAATTATATAAGCTAAGTGCAAATTATATACGCATTGTATACCTCATGTACATGTGTTGTATAAGTTATATTAGCGATGTATAAATTATACAAGCGTTGAATGAAACATATATGCTTTGAATTGTGATGAAATGCAAGTGAATTATTATATTATATATATATATATACTCCCCTCGTCCACAGACCATGGACGATATTTATTGCTTGTGATTGACGTGATGTTATATGGTATGACGAATGGTTGGAAATAATTGTTTGTGGATGATATTGTGGTTGAAAAATACCTTTGTGGTTGAAAAATACCCTTTTGTGGTTGAAACAAAATAGAATAGGATTGTGGAATTGAAAATAAAACATGCCGCCTGCGTGCGAACTAGATGCACGATCCCCATTGTCAAAAACCGCGAGGTTTTAAGGTAGAGCGAGGAGCCGTACTAGGGACGGTCCCGGTTTTAACTACCCTGCCGTTATGCTGCCGAAATTTTCTGAAATATCTATGTGTTAGAATAATTTTCATTCGTTGAAATAAATTGTACAAACTATATCGAATATTCATGTGTTGAGTTGCAATTCATTCGTTGAGTTGAAATTCATGTGTTGAATATTATTCGAATTTAAACAAATGGCTTTAGCAATAAAAATCACATTTTTATATATATACAAACTATATAGAATATTCATGTGTTGAATTGCAATTCATTCGTTGAGTTGAAGTTCATGTGTTGAATGTTATCATCTCTTAAAAATAAAATGAATCGACAATGAAAACTATATTTCTATAGTGAATAAGGAGTGTTAAAAATACACATGTGTCGAATAAATATTTTTGATGATAAAAATATTTCTTTTATCATGTATACGCTTAGTTAAAAATACACACGTGTTGAAATAAATAATAGTTTGTTAGAAATATTATTATTAGCTTTGTTCTGCATATATATACATGTGTTGAACAGGAAAAATGGATTAGCTGTAGAGTAAAGAAATTATTTGCGTGCCCGACAAATAGGTAAACCTTGATGAGTTGGCTGCGCAATTTTATTTATATATCAACTCCTGTGAATGCCATTAGATGCGGAGTGCTGGTTTTTCTGTGTGAAATAATAAACAACGCCATAGGATAGTAACAATTAATTTTGAACTACACTACATGGCATACTTCTTGACGATAGGCATACTTCATCATATTCCACATAAGCAATTGGAGCTTGTGTGACGAGGTGGAAGATTTACCATATAAGCAAGAGGCTTGTATGGCGATGACTATGTACTACAGGTTGAACTGATGACTGATATGGACTATATAAATTATAATGATAAATTGCCAGATTAATAAAAACCCCACACGGGTCTGGAGTAGACAATAACCACGTCGCTCTAGTCATTAGATACGGCACATGGACTATTTATTTCCACACGGAAACGGAGTGACGGGAATTTATTCTCTGGAGTGATTATCAGTACATGCTCCCCCGTAAACACCAAAATATATCACTATAAATATGTGAATGCTTTTTAGAATTTATTGGGTACCTAATACGGCCCAATAAATTTCCAAACCCCTCCCCGTACAAAGGAGGTTATGGCGAAATTTTTCGAAATATTAAGGCGTTAGTGAAATATTTGAAGTGAAAACGAAGTTGAAAATATAAAATGAACTATAGTTGAAATTATAGAATGAACTATATTTATATATATAAATATAAATATAATTAAAGGGAATAAAGGCCGTGCAGTTCGCGTTTCGGAATCGTAATTTGAAACGATTAGTACGAGAAATCCGACCATCGGATTTTCCCGAAACCGCAATCGCTGGGTTCGCCTTGGAAATATCTTTCCAACGGCACCAACCTTGTAAAAATCCAACGGTTGGATTGTCCAGAATGTCTAATTCAAATCTGAAGAAAAACAGCGCCAGAATCGTTTATATTTATATATGAATATAAATATAATTAAATTAAATCGAATAACGACGCTGTAGTTCGAATTTTGAAACCGTAACTTCAAACGACTAGTGTGGAAGATCCGACCGTCGGATTCTCACGAAACTGGAACCGTTGGGTTCGCTTTGGGAATATTTTCCCACTGATATAGACTTTGTAGAAATCCAACGGTTAGATTTTCCGATATGTGTAAAACAAATTAGAAGAAAAACAGCGCCAGTGCCACGGCACGACCTGAAACGTCGTTAAATTAAATATGACCATTTTTAAATAAATAAAAATGGTGAAAAATCGTTATAAAATATTATAAGCAACATTGATTGGAAATAAACCAATTGGGCTTGAATTGTTTGATATTTGATGGTTGTATGTGTATGGCATGAAAATAACACTAAATAACTAAAAGATGGATGTCGAATAATATAACCATAAAAAGAATCGATTTAAATTCTAATGACGTGAATTATTTGAAAAGGCCGAGCTAACCCTCATTTCAAATAATTTATCGAGCGATTCGAATTGGAAAATGCAAAGACGATTCAAGACCGACGATCTTCGTATCGGTTGGGTGGGCGCTACTGAGGTTCCTAACCGGAGTAGCTACCGGAAGAGGATGGAAGTAGTAGCCGTCTGAACGTATGTGTTGATTGTACGGATTTGCGAGGAATTGACGCCTCCGGTTTCGTTCAGACCCAGGACGGACTTGTAAATGGACTGTGTGTCTGACATTGGATTTTGTTCTATACTGATTGATCTCTGTTAAATATATATCAGTTTGGCGGCGGAGAATTTATTCTTTTGCTTAACGCCCTTCTCTGAGACGTACGAGCTCAGGGGTTATATATAGATGGAAATCAATCGTATGGAGTGGACTGCCTATGTGGCATGCCAAGATGCTATGATCAAGGCTTCTGTTGCAAAGCAAAGTCTTGTGGATGATGATCAAAGCAAGGTTTACGTGGCCTAGCTTTGTGTATTTCGTAGATTCGCGAACCTCATGCCCCGGTATGAGTTAAAAACGGGATACGGGCCGCTGGGAGAGCACGACGTTTCTTTCTAGCTATGGTGGTGTCAGTGACTTACCAGCCCTGACATATATATCTACTTTTCACCTATGTGGTTGTTGGAATGCGAGGCGCCTCGATTATAGGTCTGTAAGGATCGGGAAACGTGTGTTCAGGAATTGCCAATCCTCAAACGTAAGAGAGGACCGGCCCAGCCGATCCAAGGGTTACCCAGAGTGTGTAGTCCTGAGGCATTTGCTAGAGTGTCTCGAAGCGGAGAGGAGCTTGCCCCTTGCCTCGACTCATGACGGAAATCCAATTTCCAATACGAGATAACGGATTCGATTGTAACTTATATATGGCGACATAGTGGCATGGGACGCACATGTCGCCTATGATTGATATTTATGATGCTATTCGTTTTTGAAACATATATGCACTAGTAATAATATCAGATGATTTTGCTTTATACGTATCAAGCATATTTGGCTATTATAAGGTAAAACTCTATCCTCCGGCTTGCGTTGCATTGTGTGATGGGACCTGAGTCTTATAATGGCTTCATTCTTTCAAAAAGCATTGCGTTGTTTTTAAAAGAATTTACCTTGTTTCAAATGCACTAGCAATCATTGGAGTAAACCCGTTCCGCGAAAGTGGCGTGGTCCTATGATTTGCTATTTACTGTTGTTTAATTGTTAAATAGATTCCTCATACCAGTCCACATGACTGACTCGTTGTTTGTTTCACTTTGCAAACGCGGGTGCCCTTATTTTCACACGGGCAGCCTAGTACACAGGTGACAGGTGGTTTTTGGTTCTGCACTGCTGCATAGAGTGCATTTCTGGCTCATGGCGAGGCTGACTTCATAGAGACGATTTTGACCTTTTCCGCCATTACTATACTTATGTTATGATTCCGCCACAGGCGATGCAGACTGATTTATTTTCCGCATTTCTTATTATATGTATATGTATTCCGCCTCCGGCGATGTAGACTGATACCCTTATTATGTCTCACTGCATGTATGTATTCCGCCTCTGGCGATGATGACTGATCACTTTCCTTTTTATTTACTAAGTATATCCCACGTTATGCTATTCTGATATTCCTACATGTTGTGATTCCGCTGTCATATCCATGTAAAATTATTTTATTTATTGTTTCTGCTATTATCTGTACTCTGCTATGATGATTAATGTGTTATTTCCCAATGATTATCCTTAATAACGCCCCTCGGATTTTGGGATCGTCACATATATAGAATATGGTAGTGGTTAAAATTTCAATATCATCCACATTCAACTTATATAATCCAAACACAAGTCCTTGGTATATCAATAACAACCATTATTAATTGGGCTGTTATGATTAGAGACTTCGAGTTTAAGTTGGTTTCACTCGATCATGATATTAATCTCATATGACCTAAAAGAGAATTTTTTTATTGGATTGTTTTGACCTTTTGTGCTTCCATTCAACCCAACTATAATTATTTGATAGAAGACATGCACTGATTTAACCATAACTAAAATGGAGTTTTCACATAGAAATTTGATAGTGTTCTCAAGTTGAGGAAATTATATGATATTGTCATAACCATTTTTTCTGTTTGACATTACTTATGTTAAATCAATAGAAAGATATCAAATGAGTCAGTCCATTGTTGTTTAATAATTATAAATATTTAACCCTTTAGTATTTACATTAGTCATGAGTAATAAACTGTCTGACATTTGATTGTGTTGCATACTTCAGTCTCGACAATGTATATACAGTCTCTGTACATTTTGACTATGTTTAAATATTTAGTTTCTCATAATTATAGCAATTTTAACTACTATCATAAATCAAACCGTTTGTCGAATTTCTATTAAATACACTTAATTTAGTTAAATATATAATGAATTTGTATTAGGTATATAATAAAAAGAAAAGCATCATTATTTTGAACAATATTTTATTATATATTTAATAATTTGTAGTAAATTACATAATTTTCCGTACTGCATACAATTAATTTTATCAAAAGTATTTTGAGTGTTGGATCGAAAATTGTTCTTACAACATTGCACCTCCAACCACCTTAGCTTGAACTGAAATTTGTGGACATTGTTTAAGATCTAAAATTTTCACTTTCGTTTTCGAATGTTCTTTCGTTTGCCGTTTATAAACTTAAATGATAGAAATCAAAATTTTCGTTTTAGTTCATTTGTAGCTTCACAAAAGTAGAGAATGTAATATCTCACGTTTCGATATATAGTCATATGTAACCGTTATTAATATCCCCAATCAAATAAGTAATATTAATCTGATAGTGAAGACGTAAAAAGTTTACATTTTAGTTGTGCATTCAAAATTGAACTCTGTACTATCACGTGTCGTTGGTTCTCATGATTACGTATGTGAAAGTTATATCAAATGAACATAACATTTGTGTGATATATCTTCCTCGTCCAGTAAAAGAGATAATGTCAACTAGAGCTTACATTTTGTTATAGTACGATATTAAACTAAGAATCGTCTGGTTTAAATATATTCTTCGACATTAACATTACAAATTTAGAATACTATGAAAATAAACACAAATAAAGCTAAATTTTTTTTCAAGATCTTTCCATGATTTATTGTAGTTGAAAAAAATAAACCGACGATGACATTTAAACACGTTGCAATCATTTCTATAGCGTAGAATTTTTTCGGAGCCGTTAACCCTAAAATTGCAAATGATCACGACACATGATCAAACATTCAAACAATGTTTTTTTATAATAAAGTTTTGATGATAATTCCTTGGACGAGTCTTTAAGATTTTCATAGTTGAAATTGCTATGTGTCATTGATGTGCTATATATTGTTATCTTTAACCAAAACAATCAAATTGCAATCCGATATTTTTTTATGCACCACCTTGAATTCACTAGCTGCCGTAACCAACAAAAGACAGTTGATAAGACGTCGTTATCTTCAAATAAAACAAACAAATTGCTATCCTGTATTTTTTTATCCAAGACTCCAAAATTAGAAAACGAAGAGGACCGGCTCTCCGTATATAGCTTGTAGCAGTATCACACTTGTAACTGGGGCCCACAATTTCACAAGATTCTACTAGAAAGTCCAAAGCTATGAATACTTGACAAGAGTTGGAATCTTCTGTTTGCCCACTATTTCACTTTCTTTCTTGCTTGAATTATCTATAAGTAAATCGTCTTGTTTTTTAATATATATAATTATTATTATTGGTAGTGGGATAATGATGACTGTAGCAATTTTACATTTTAATAACCATGTAATCCATTACTAACTCCACGTAGTTTACAAGTTTTATTGTGTTTCAAATGTTACATACTACATATATTTATAGCGTGGTGTTAAAGACACCCCAACATCGTCTTTCTAATACCACAATTAAAAAAATTAAAAACTCATTAAATTTTGTTGTTTTCTAGTACCACATTATTTATTCATTATAATCTCTCACGCAACCATTGTTTACTGAACCATTTACGTACTCAGCCCTAATCTGAAAAAACATAAATAAGATTAATCGTTGTTTAATTCATCTTTCTCACGATAAAATTCAAATTCTTATCATTCAAAGCCCCAATCTCTCACTTTCTCTTCTGCTTTCTTCTTCTTGCTCGACTGAGACACAGCTTGCTTTCCTCTTCTCGTCATCATCGGAAGTGGAATTTTGTCAGAAACGAAAGTTTTTTGCTGATCGAATTTAATTTAGGTTATTTGAACACAATGGCAGTGAAATGGAGAAATACGGTGATGGTATCCCGTTTGATATTAAAAAGAGAGGAATATAATTTTTTTTATGGTATTTTTTAATTGTGTTATTAGAAAAAGGATATCGTGGTGCCCTTAGCAATACGCTATTCATGTATAAAGCACCCTACTAAAAAAAGCCAAATTATTGAATATTCCATAGATAAACAAACTACTTCGTGGAGGAAACAATACCATTGAAATTCATGTCACAACCAGCTGTAACGTTGTCATTAAAATTCATGGTTTATTTTCTATAAACAAAAAAAACTACTTTGTGGAAATAAAAGATAAAACCGTATTTGCTTCAGTTTAAGC
Source organism: Allium sativum (assembly GCA_030737875.1). Classification (NCBI taxonomy): domain Eukaryota; kingdom Viridiplantae; phylum Streptophyta; class Magnoliopsida; order Asparagales; family Amaryllidaceae; genus Allium; species Allium sativum. The sequence goes on from CM060921.1 coordinate 287,045,049, forward strand.
GACTGATGTTATAATTTAATGGTTAGCCATATTCAGAAATCAGTTGTTTTCAGTTGTACTGTATGTCTAGAATACTAAAAAGAAGATTGTGAAATATAATTTGGTAGGTCATGAGTGGAATCTTTCAGAAAGTACACCACATAGGCACATATGTTGGGAGTCTCTTCATTATATAAACAATGTTTGTGTCTAATCATTACTTAAAAATAACGTTTTCTAATTAGAGCAATAATAAACATAAATTAAAAATAAACACCAAACTGTATACGATATACTAAAACGTATGGTCGCAAAGGTATTTGAGTTTAACTTCTCAAAACATACGTCTTACCAATAGGTTAAACAAGAAAAATACAACCTAAAACAAGACTTTTGAAGCATTACTCCCATACACGTTACAGATAACTTATATCCCTGGGACTTTATTCTGGATCGTAGAATATTCAGAAGAATATAAAAATCATGGCTAAGGCATAAATGGTGACGAAATAGCCAGAAGAGTAGGTATTGAACTCAACTACGTGCCAAATCCACACACGCACAGAGATTAAAAAAAACTGTGATAGGTATCAGATAGGTTCATTTGCCTACTTGGTATCCGGACATTTCGATGTGTCAATGTTGTCTGCTCGTGTACGATTTAAACTTTTAACGCTAGACTATGACACATTTTATTTCAACTAAATCAAGCACATTAATTATAATGTAAAATCTTGTTAAATTCCTAGCTATATATATGTACATCCATTTTATTATTTTAAAAATATGGTGAGGTTGAATTAATGATAAATATATCATATGATATGAACGATTCAGATTAAACTGAACACATGAGTTTAGCTGTGATCAGCTCCTCAAGTCTGAATGGTAGTGATATATAATGCATGCAATTAATTTGCTTCTTTTTAATGTAGTAAATATTTAGGGTTACTTTGGATCTCATTGAAGAAGGTAAAAGACAAGCAAAGAACTGTACGTAGAAGCATAACCATTGTTGTAGCTCAATGATTGGTCCAACGCTGAAACTATCAGTATGAGTAACATCAGCAAAGCCACAAAACCAGTTTAGTTCACTTGGCGCTTGGTAGTTTGGAATCAAAAACCAACGAAGAAGAAGTCCAATAAAAACAAAAGATAACCATATGACATGAATAATATAACACCCTACCTCCGTTAAGGTCACTCACAAAGATAATACCTTAACTTTGATGGAGCGTTTTAGTAGATATAACAGAAATTTACAAGACAGATAAAGTAGTACTTGAAAATTTTATAACTTTATTACAACAGAAACAGAAATAAGTTTGGTTACATCTTTTCAAATCACAATATCAGAATTCAAGTACAAAATATCGGTCTTGTACAAATGGCTTCAGAATGCATAGTTTTTTAAAGTCATAATCCCCCAATATAAACTGCCATGGAAAGATAGCGCCAAAACCAAGCAATACTTCAAACACTTCAAGCAGAGAGAATCTGAATCAAGCTCCTATATTTCCACCCTAAAAACCTGAAAGGCGGGGGGGGGGGGGGGGGAAGAGGTGAAACAAACTAGGTCAGACATAAGTCTAGTGAGTCTAGTGACTTTCAGCATATAAACAGATAATAGTATCATGACATGTAAATAAAACTGGATGAGAGATAACCGTAACAGAAATAGCAGGTAAACAGAAGAAACGGAATGATATAGTCTAAGCTAAGCTTTTCACTTCTCTGCACTAATACTAGTATAACAGGATTAGGTGTTACCCTAATGTCTAAACAGAAACAGAAACTGAATAATCTCTACAGAAACAAAATGCTAGTAATGGGCTTTTACCACCCGAACAGACAGAAGTTACATAAGCAGAATACTAATAATGGGCATTTACCATCCAACTAATGGGCCTTTACCACCCCCAACGGACAGAAGATACGGAAACAGAATCGGAAACGGAATCAGAGACGAAAACAGAATAATCCCTACGCAAACAGAATGTTAGAATTAGGTGTACACTAGTAATGGGCCTTTATCACCCCAACAGACGGTACCACACAGAAACAGACAGGTGTTGCCACCCAACAGAAACAAACGGTACCAACAGAAACAGACAGAACTAAGTGTACCCTAAGTCCTACCCCCAAACGATCAGCTCCCTAATACATAAATACCCTGTGTCGGCCCCACAGTAGGGTGTATCACTCCCTAAAGTGGCAACCTATTGGCACAGACCTATTTACAGATGTCACGGTGTCTTACATCCTCAGAGCAGACCGGATCCATGCACGCACATGACCCGGTTGGAACGAACCATCAACACCCCTCGCCATTATCAAAATGAACCGCTTATAATTAGTTCAGTAAGCGTGCTCAGACCCCTAAATAGCGTGGGGTCAAAGTTTTGATACCAGAAAGGGTTACTGACTAATATGGGTCACAAACAACAGACGACACAAGTATTTCCCCTTCTAACCTTGTGTCCCCAGACTAATAGATTTCAGATTAACTTGTTTACAGATTTCAGACAGAGTTCAGGTTACTAGTTCACAGATCAGACAATCAAGTTAACAAGTTTTCAGACTAACGGATCAGATATACAGATTAACAAGTTCTCAGACTAACGGATCAGATATACAGATTAATAGGATTACAGATTGTTTTACCTAACTTTGTATTGGGCCTACAGATTTACGAAACGGGTTTATTAGATTCATCAGACCAATTTTTTTAACCCTATCCACCCAACATGTTTTAGGTATCATATTTATCTTTGATTTGCATTAATTAATTATTAATGCACATACCTCTCCCATTAGGTCGGTAGCTTGTGGCCGCTGGATATACCGGGCGGTTCCGGGCAGACTTCTGCCACAAGCCAGACCTAACCTCATGTCTAAGCATATTTTAGTTATGCCTATGACCTCTCACATTAGTCTGGTAGTTTGCGGTCGCTGGTTAACCCGGTTGGTTCCGGGCAGGCTTCTACCGCAAACGGAGTCTAACCTCGTGTCATAGCCACTTTACAAAAAATATCAGACTAATTATGTCTATTTAGCAGTTTTAACTTATTTACAAGTTACGGCAGATTATCCAAAGTTCTATTAATATGTTTTGCTCAATTTTAGATCGAGCCTCCAATTTATAATTATTCAGCTTTCAACAGATTAAGCAACTCAACAGATTTAGCAGATAACAATTTTAGAAGATTAGGCAATTCAGCAGATTTAGCAGATTAGGCAATTCAACAGATTAAGCAGATAACAGATTTAACAGATTAGGCAATTCAACAGAATAAGTAGATAACAGATTAGCAGATTTAACGGATTAAATATTTCTTAAAGTTCTATTTACATATCTTGCCTAAATTTACATGTCTAAATCATGGTTATAATTCATAATACGACATATGCCCCAAATTTTAATTAAACTTTGCACAGTACAGAATATTCTCTAAAAAGTCCCAAACAATATGACTTATGCTAAATTATAGCCTATAATGCCAAATATCCTAAAATCCATATTTAGGCGCATTCACGTTAATAGTTAACCTATTTTAATATATATCTTTACGCCTAAGTCACATATATCTCTTTTTTTTTACTCTTTTCAAGTCATAGATCGTGATATGAAATATGCCCCAAAATTTAGATCTTAAATTTTAATCATGTATTAAGTCCTTAAAATCAGATCTTGCATTATAATATGCATTATATTCCAAATCCCAAGTCAAATGCTATCATATAATAATTCTTCTTCCAAACCACAGTCTTTTATACATAGTACGCACTGATTTTAGATCTTAATTTACAACCTATGTTCTTTTCTTAAATCAGTCACATACCAGTCATGTCTGATTATGCAATATTCATTATTTATCCCAAAATTAACGTTCATGCGTTAATCTCTTATGAGATTTGGCGCAGGCTCATAGTAGCGCGACTATAGAATAGAAAGAAAAAGGAGATACAAAATAGTCGCAGAAAAACATATATGACAGATAAGGATATGCATAACCTCAGATTCAGATTTATAACCATGCCAAGATCATAATAAAAGTTTATATCTGAAAATAACTGTACTCACAAAAAGGGAACGATTCTTGTATTCTGGAATCTGTGTTCTGACACTGAATAGCGCTCTTTTGATGTAGACTAGTTGTTCTTTTAATCCTATTCAGTTTGGAAGAAGATGCACTAGTTTTATCCTAGGTTTCAGCAGAGTAGCGACGCCATTATTTTATTTTCTAAGAGGGAGAGAGCTATGGAGGCAAGAGAATAGCGTAGGAGATTTAGGTTTTGGCTTAGGGATGTATTTATATGAGAATAGAAGTGTCCAGGGCCTTAGATATTAACTTAGAACCAATGCAGACCATTAGAACACCCAAAACCACGTCACACGCCGAAGAAAATCGGATCTGGGCAAAACAGGTCGACCTGTAGAGGGGAGGTCGACACTAAGGTCGACCCTATGGTCGACCTGCCTACCCAGGTCGACCCTATGGTCGACCTGCCTACCCAGGTCGACCCTAGGTCGACCTGGGTCCTGGGCGTGAAATTTCCCATCCAGCCCGCTTCTGGGTTCAGATTTTTAAATTTCGAATTTGGAATCTATTTTGGAGCTATTTTATTTTTTCAGAAACTTTCGAAGACCATAACTTCCCCATACGGAGTCCGATTTACGCAAACTCGGACTCTATCTCAAGCAGAATTCCGAGACGAACGCAATATCGTAACCCGTTTTCCTTAATTCTCACATTTAAAATTAATTATACTTCATTTTGTTACTCTTCTGCTCACAGAAAATACGGGGTGTTACATTCTCCCATCCTTAAAGGATTTCGTCCCCGAAATCTTCAAGTTAGGAAGAATGTGTCCTACCATCCATTCACCCATCTACTCAACCATCACCCACAAGCATCCATTGTCCTTAGAAAACTTCTAATGTTGTATGAACATATGCAAAAGTGTGTGTATATGTTCCTTATCTAATGCAAAGATTAGGCGGTCCACTGATTCAGTTGACCTCCTTAATGCGAATTATGTTAGTGCCATGAGTCCAACATGTATGCAATTTTCCTATTTAATACATATCATTTCTATATGAGTGCACAACCGTTCATTCATATGCAACATCCATGTGTTGAGTCAACCATTTTGCATTCATAAAATTTTTAAAAATGCACACACATCCATATGCAGGATGAGAGTGTTTTTGAGCCGATCTAGTGCCTAGTGTGTGTATATGCATCCACGAGCAACCACTAGCAACCACTTGCATCCACTTGCATCCACTTGCAACCATCAAACATAACATGTCTCAAACACATGTTTACACCCATTAGTTTCTACCTAAAGGTCGAAGATTCGGTCGATAGGATAAAGTCGAGTGATAGAAGCAAGTACAATTAAAACAAAAGCTAGGTTCCCATTAGATATTGGTTTAAGAGAATAACCCCCTAAGTATCAACCCCGAAGACCGAAATCAACATCAGATTAACACTCAGAGAATCACTCCTATTAAACAAATGTCCAACTGGAAATCTACTTTACGCTTTGAGTAAAAAACCCTATCCTTTTCAGAAATATTCAGATACCTACAGACTATTGATACATATCGGATTACCAAATGATTCTTAGGAAACTAAGCATGATAAAAACCCAGAATATATGCGTCATAGTCAACTTAACGCCCAACACAGATACCCTCAAACCCCAACTTATCACAAATAGATGATTCGTAACCCTCATGGGGTTTGAGACTATAGCAGAACCAGAAACAAGACTAGTATTAAAGTGCAAAGTTTCAATTACAGAATCAAAATGCCAGAATTAGAAAGAGTTTTTTAACTCCACAATCATATAAGGAGATTAATCCATCTACAGAAAGTTTTCCTATTTCTATCATATCCACGAGCCTCGAGGGTATTCGCCTGTTCTCCAGAAGTTGGTCCTGCCTTGTCCTCGTTTCTTTGGGCAGTCCCTAGTGAAGTGCCCATTTCTCCACAGTTGAAGCAAGTACCCTTCCTCTTTCTGCAATCCTTGTTCAGATGGGTCGAGCTTCCACAAGTAAAGCACTTCTTCTCCTTCTTATCTTCAGTTTTCTCATCCTTCTTTTGTGTTTCCATTTTGGGCCCCGCCTTCTTATTCTGTGGTCCTTCAAGTTTTTCTTCTTTCTTCTCACTTTTGGTTTCCTCTTCATGCATCAATGCCATGTCAACTAATTTCTCGAAGGTAGCCCACATAGGAATGTGGGACATTGCCAATTTGTGTAGCGGCTCGTTCAAACCATTAGCAAATCTTAGTGCCTTCTTATGCGGTGTATTTACCAAATCTAAGCCGAATCTTGCCAACTGATTAAACTTGTTGACGTACTCTCTTACTGATGAATTCCCCTGCTTCAACGCCAAGAACCTCTCTATGTATAGACTCTCTTCTGCTCATGAGAGAAATTTCATCTCGAACCTATGCCTGAAATCGATCCATCTCTCTACCGGACTGTAACACCCCGTATTTTCGAGAAAGACGTTAAATAACAAATTAAAGAATAATTAATTTGAAAAATAAGAAATAGGTGAAACCGGTTGCGCTATTGTGTTCATCTCGGAATTCTGCTTGAGATAGAGTCCGAGTTTGCGTAAATCAGACTCCGTATGAAGAAGATATCTTTAAATTAAATAATGCAGCAAAACATGAAAAAAAAATAGAATAAGAAAAGAATAATGTTTAGCATTGTTCTAAGATTTGTAAGCAAAAGACTCAGTAGCTCGTTTGGTTAGAACATGTGACTTGCATACAAGAGTTACAGAGTTCGATCCCCGCCAGCGCCATATATTTTTGTTTTAGGGGAGTGGCTAAAAAGTAGCCTAGTGTGAACGCAGTTCAATATATATATATATATATATATATATACACACATATATACATACATATATATATATACATATATGACGTGTACGTACACGTGGCGCATTTTTTTTATTTTTGGTCAAGGATTGCCTTCTTTTCTTACGTGGCCTTCTATGATTGTCCTGTTGGTTGAACATTGAGTCATTAAGGCTTACATGGCGCAAAACGGTTGGCTGAATGTCATATTAATCGACTTTGATGGCTACGATCACCCCCGGTTTGATCCAACGGCTCTAATCTAATCAAATATCTATAAATATAACCCTAGACCATAACCCTAATCACACAAATTAAAAGATAAAGAGCCGTCATGCTGCCGGAGTCGAGGTAAGAGCAGTCGTCCTCACAAATTAGAAGAAAATATTAAAGCTACAAATCAAATCAAATTAAAACTAGGACAACGTGTTAGTCTTCATCAAAGGAGAGCTGTACAATTTCAGAAAAACATATTTCAGAAATCAAGACTTCTCTTTTGTTTGTAAGTGCGGTTAATACGTAGATTTATTTAAACATGATCTTTTTTTAATATCATGGCTTGTATAATTTGAACGTAGAACGATGTCTATATGTGAATTTGATTATTTATATTTATATTAATTTGTGGGTGATGAACATGCTAAACTTGATTTATGTTCACATCTATTTGTTGGCGATGAACATACTATTGTATAATTTTAGTGATAAAACTTATCATGAAATGGGTGATGAACTCATTCTAGCGTATGTTAACTTAATGGTATAATTTGGTGGTTACTTGCAAGTTTATGATCTAAATCATATCCTTATGTTGGATCAACATTTATGTATATTTAGAATTATGTTAAGTTGAACCTATATATGTTGCAAGTTAAATTAGCGGCCCTCTTATGTTTTAACATACATAAGTTAATATGATAAGTGGTGATTTAAATATGATTATTTGTGGCTTATGTTTTAACGTACATAAGTTAATATGATAAGTGGTGATTTAAATATGATTATTTGTGGCTTATGTTTTAACATACATAAGTTAATATGATAAGTGGTGATTTAAATGTGTTCATTTGTGGCTTATGTTTTAACACACATAAGTTAATATGATAAGTGGTGAATTAAATGTGATTATTTGTGGCTTATGATTTAACATACATAAGTTAACATGATAAGTTGTGATTTAAATATGTTTATAAGCAAAGACTTGATTATGTAAACTTATTTGTTTAGATCTACAACTGTACATGTTAGATCCATGTTAGTTTGATTCAACCTCTATGCAAGTTCACCACTACGTGTTCAAGCTGGGATAGTTCTATGTAAAACTCTTATGATTATGATTCATGTTACATAGATCTAGATTGCAAGTCCATAATTAAAAGTATATTATGCCAAGTTCATGTGACACATATAATTAGATCCATATTTTTGTATGATTCTATGCCAAAACCTATATGCCACATGTTTTATGTTGTTGGAATATTTCACGTTCTTTGTGTTTCCTTTTTTTGTTTATGAGTTAGGCTAAAATATTGAGCCTAACATTCGATGTAATTTTGCGAACGTACAACGGGGGTAATGTTGGGGAAAAATAGAAAATTACATGTAATTGGCATTTTGGCATATAACCTTGATTAGCGACATTTAATGGTATAATTTATGTACCAAAAGTCATGAACCTGATTTAGAGGGAAAGCGGGCCATGACAATAATTGTTGATAATGTACATTAAAAGAGTAATTATGGCACAATTAAATTGGGAATAATTTACATATAAGCGGGCCTTAACAATAATTGTTGATAATGTACATTAAAAGAGTAATTATGGCACAATTAAATTGGGAATAATTTACATATAAGCGGGCCATAACAATAATTGTTGATAATGTACAATGAAAGAGTAATCATGACACAATTAAATTGGGAATAATTTACATATAGAATTTGTCCTAAATGAGAAATATGTAAATTGTAGAAAATATGAATATGCCTAACCCGAGGTTAGATTGAGTTGTGGTGTAAAATTGCCCGGACCCGCCCGACTGTCCAGTAACCACAACAATACCTATCTAATGTGAGAGGTTAAGGCATTGAGCCCAATAAGAACCCGAGGTTAGACTGAGTTGCAGTGTAAAGCTGCCCGGAACCGACCGACACATCCAGTGACCGCAACAATACCTGTCTAATGCGAGTGGTTGGTGCTTTAATAAATGAATTAAAGCTAAGACAAGATTTGGTAGGGTTAAGTTAACTTTAGAACACTTAACCAATTTAACATGTTAATTAGACAAGTGGGTAAGGTTAAGTAACTTTAGAACACTTAACCAATTTAACATGTAAATTAGACAAGTGGGTAAGGTTAAGTAAATTTAGAACGCTTAACCATTATAACATGTTAATTGAACAGATGGTAGGGTTAAAGTTAACCAAGGTATCACTTAACCAATATATATACATATACATATATATATATATATATATATATATATATATATAACATGACGTGTGGTAGGGTTAAGTTAATACAAGAGGACAACACTTAACCATGATAACATGACAAGTAGATGGGTTAAGTTAACTTGAATTGATTGATGACACTTAACCAATATAACATGGTAAACGAGTGGGGTTAACACTTAACTAACATAACATGGTGAATGGACAGGGTTAAGTTAATAAATCACACTTAATCAATCCAACATGATGTGTGAGAAAGGTTAAGTTAGTAAGAAACACTTAACCAACATGACATGACATGACAAGTAGGAGGGTTAAGTACATATCGGGTTGGTGGGTAATGTCAGTAAATATAGACCCACACACTTAAACATTAATACGCATGCTTGAATCTGTGGGAAGTTTAAGTACGCGTCGGGTTGGTGGGTAATATTAGTAAATATAGGCCCACAAAACTTAACCATTAAGTACACATGCTTGAATCGGTAGGAGGGTTAAGTACACGTCAGGGTTGGTGGGTAATATCAGCAAATATAGGCCCACAAACTTAACCATAAGGAAACCCCAGTAACGGGGACCCATTTCAGCAGTAACCCACATAGGTGTATCATGATACCCTGAAACTAGGCAGGGTGGGGCATGATTACTGGGCTGATTATAAGCGGTCAAAACGACGGCGGTTGGTGCAACAGTGTAGGTTTTAATGGAGTGTGGGCGTGCACGCACTCCGGAGCAGAAAAAGCAGGCACTGGGCATCAGTAGTATACACTGTGCACTCTGGAATCGTGTCGGGTCGCCACCATAGGACTTGATACACCCTATGGTGGGGCCAACACAGGCATCTACGATCTAGCGGGGGCCATATGACACATGCAGGTAGCATAATCCCTAGTTGGACCTAGGTCGCATAAACCCTGAACCTGAGAAGCATTCAATAGGTAGCATAAACCCTAGTTGGACCTAGGTCGCGTAAACCCTGGTTGAATCTAGGAAGCGCTCGATAGAATACCCTAGATTAAATCTAGGTAATAAATGGAATTTCCATAATAGATGTACACCTGAAGGTAACCACAATTACGGGGATTGGGATCACGTTGTAATTATTATCGTTGTATACGGATTATTAGTTGGGACACTAGTTAGCCGGTGCAGGGACATGGAAATCAGAATAACAGGTTAGTAGCGAAGCAGAGAAATAGAAATGAGTGTTGTTGTATATCTTGCCTTGGCCTGTCTTTTGATATCTTGACACTATAGCATTGTCCTACTTTCGATTATTCATGTCATGATCTTTGCTCCCTGTTTAAATGCTAGTAATAACTGGACTTACCTGACTTATTGTCTGACCCACTTTCTTTCGTCCTCTTTTCTTCCGTTTCCCCCCTCCCCAGGTAGTCAGTGAGGGAATAGCTCAGCTTAGTTTGGACCATATCTCCTTCCAAGCTTGAAGATTAGTCGCAGTTTTTTCTTGGATTCCCTTTTCCATTGCTATGGCTGGCTCATGCTACATTAGGGAATATAAATGTTATTTTATGCTTCTTTATTTTGTTATGTAAGACAGATACTCTGGTATTGGAAAACAATTGTTGTACAAAATGTTTTATAAATGAAGTAAAGTTTTATTTTCCGCTGTTTAAATTTGTCTGTCTTGTAATTTATCTGCACTTTTTACCTAAAGCGCTCCACCGAAGTTAATGCATTCCCTTTGTGAGTGACCTTAACGAAGGTGGGGTGTTTCACTTGGTATCAGAGCTGAAGGTTACCGGATCAGATAAAAAGATTTGAAAAATTATTTTCAAAACGGTTTTAAAGAAGCATTTTCAAAAGAAAAGTTTCGTTTTAAAGGCATGTTCCCCAAAGCCATATGCACTATCTTTTGATCCTCTTTTTGAATCCTTGTTTCCTTCTTTCCTGAGTCTCTGGGGCTCCTGGCTTTCTAGGAGGTAACCTCATCGCGGCGTGGTTCTGTAGGCTTGACGAGACTACGACACCTGTCAAAGGACAAAGAAGTGTCAGACTTCCATCTATAGCCGCAGTTGTTTCACCTTCGATTAATTTTCTTTTGAGCTTTGTAGGATTTTCTGTGCGATGGAGGTAGCTTTCGAGAGACTTGTCAACATGATTACACAAGGATGGTAAAGATGAGAATGAGGTAGTTTGGCTAAGGGGCACAACCCAAGGATGAGAAATTCATGGATATGGACTTGGCCCACGAAGGAGGAAAGAATAGTAAAACACTAAGACAAGAGGAGGTATCTTTATGGTATATCGACAAGGGCAAGTGCATGCTCTCACCGCCAGTGTACCGGAGAAAGGGGTAGTTAAGTTTCTGTTGAGAGTTTAGCTTTTCTTTTTGATCAGCCTATTAGCACCCTTTTTATTTTAGCACTTCATATTCGTTTATACCCACTACCACGGTTGAGTTTCTGCACCTTAGTACTTGTATAGTAGAAGATCCCATTTTAGTCCCAAATCCAATTGATGGTTCGACCCATTTATCTTTGGTTTGTAAGGATTTGAGAGTAACTATAATTAAGTATTGGGTTTAAGCGTAATGCTTATGTTTTTGGGTTTCATGGGCTATGGGTTGATTCTAGGCATGGGTTGGTTAGCTAGTAATTGTGAAGGGAGGGTAGTTAGACTTTTGATACGCCTCGGAAATACCCTCGAGATTTTGTGCGATTCTAAAGGATCAGTCAAGCCTAGCTACCTAGAATCACTTGATACATCTATCGACGGTTTGCGATCCGTTAGAGTATTCCATGAGCACACAGATGTTTTTGGTTAGGTTAGGGGTTTGTTCCCAAAAACGCGAGATAGACTTCCGCATATATCCAGTTAACAATGCCAAGCTAGTTATCCGATCAACGACAGTTTTGGAAATGGAGATCAAGAAGCTTCGTGTTAGATCAAAATTTGGATCTAACACCCAAATCGTTCTGACTTTTATATAGTTTTGACTGAAGAATGAAGAAAAAGCAGAAAACACACAGAATTTATAGTGGTTCGGCGTTAACAAGCCTACGTCCACTTTATATGTTATTGATTATACTTTGAATGTTGGTACAATCAATGATTTCTCTCTAGCTCACTTTTACAATTGTGATTTCTCTCAGTAATCTAGTAATAAAACCGATAAGAAATGGAAGTATGACAATAATGGCGGAATCAGTCCTCAATATTGCCAAAAAGATCCCAAAAAATGCCAAGCTCCGGGCTATTTATAGCTGATTTTGTCAGGCGGATCGTGGTAACACGTGGCACGAATCCCGAGAACATCGGATCGCATCGCTGCCGATGAAGAAATAGTCAAATTAGCCGTTATGGACAGGTGTCGCGATCCCCTCGAAAATCGGATCGAGCAAATGGGGAGAATCAGTCAAAATGACGGTTGGGGACACGTGTCGCTGGATCCGTGCATCTCGGATCACTGAAGACTAGCTCGTGCTTGAACGGGTCAGAGGCTTCGCCGTGCATCAGGGGATCAGATCGGTCTATACTGGGCAGTAATGTATGTACGGATCGAATCGCATAGAGGTGTCGTTTCGCTGATGAAATGGGGGCGATCCGATGAGGTGCGATCCGATGAGGTGTGATCCGGTGAGGGGCGAGTCGATGGTGCGATCCATTCCTTCATGTACTTAGGGAATGTAGTTTCATACTTTCTTCTTGTGAATAAACCTGGGTGGCTTGGTCAAAAAGCTAGCCAACATTTTGCCCCCTCGAAGTATGTTTTATCGATGATGGAACATGCTTCGAAGCTATAGAATCGTCTTTTCACAACGAGACACAAATCAGTGAACAATTCCTTTTCTGGGATCTTTCAGAGTCTTCATCACTGAATCTGTCGGTCATTTATCGATTCGGATCGCGTGCTCGAGGCGTGAATCGTGGGATAGATGTTCATCACGATCTGTAACTTGACTGGGTCCCCAGCGTAACGGGCCGTGCCCTTTATTTCTGATGGGCTGACTCGTGGCCCACGGCCTCTTCGGTCCGCATGAGACAAAAAACAGAAGAGCAACGGTCGCCTCCTGGTATATATAAGTCGAACCCATCTCCCCTCTTCCCTTCTTCTTCTTCTTCCGCTTCTAGTCTTCCAAACCGAAAACCCTAGCCCTTTTAATCTTCAGCAATTCTCGTATTCCCCTAACTTTAAGAAAGGTAAACTTGCTAACAACTCCCTCACTCGTTTTCTCTGAGCTTTCCGCTGATTAGTGGGAGAAAAGGAGCGGATTCACTGTTTTTCGAGGTTTCAGAGGCGATGTGAACGCCATGTCCATTGGGTTCCAGTCGCTGGAGAGGAGGAGGAGAAGGAAAAGAGAGGAGAGGAAAGAAGAAGGAGGAGAGAAAAATGACAGGTCGGTTCGCTTCATGAGGCTTTGGCGTGGGTGCAAGCAAAGCAGTGGATCGTGGAGATGTCGAGACATCAGTTTGTGGCGATACGAAGAGCAGGGGGAAAGTAGTAGTGTGAAGTCTTGCATCGGATTGGAGTGAGGAAATGGTGAAGTGGTGAATCGGATCGTGGAGATGCTTGTGAGGATGGGAGAAGAGCAAGCAGCGGATCGTGACGAGGTGGCGGGGACACGGATCGCTACGAAATTATAGCGATCCGATCCGAAATACTTCCTGGAGTTAGCGCCTCTGTTGCTGGTCCAGGCTGGCCTCGCGAACCCGTGATCGCGCCACGATCCGATCCACACCCCATGATCCGAAAGGGTTTTCACGAACCGAAGAGTGAATGCTCCAAAGAACTTGTAGAATAAGAAATGCAATTTAATTCCAGTACACCAATGGACAGTTAGGCTAGACCCTTCATGACGAACATTCTGGACTGACCAAATGCATAACTTAACAGCATAAAATGACCAATATTTTGATGATCTCATCAGCCTTTACGCTTTTCTTTAATGCATGCACAAGCACACACACCGGCACTTGCACACACGGGGGACGGGTAGTTTTAATCTCATTTTTCATGTTTTCTCGCCTAACAGTAATGTCGGATAATCAATCTTCTTCAAGATCCGTTACAGAAACGGAGTCCGAGGTTCCTGAGCAATACAACCCCGAGGTCCCTCCAATTAACCCAGGAGGTGAAGATTCTGGCTCTGAATACGAGGCAACGAAATCGGATCCGTCTGAAAGTACTTCATCTAGTGAAGAGTCCGAGATAGACAGGCGAGCTTCCGACGAGATTCCTGGCGCGCTCGGGATAGAGAAATTTTCCGATTCTTTAGCATCTAAACTCGATGATATAAAGCTTAAAAGAATCTGCCTGAGACATGGGATTCCTTGGGATGATGTGAGGACACCCGATAGCGAAGATAGACCCCACTTAGCTCCGGAAGGGTATATGGCAGTCAGCCGAACCATGTGCTTGGTAGGAGCTATTCCTCCGTTTCCTCCAATCGTCATCGAGACTTTAAAACGACTGGGTATCGCTCTGATGCAGCTTCATACTAACGTCTACGCATCTCTATACACCCTATATATTGCATACGCGGAGATCCTACATACCGAACTCACATTTAGAGATTTAACATTCTTCTTTCTTTTCAAGCATCGCTCCTCGGAAACCCCAAATTTCTCTTTCTTTGAATCGGTGGCGAATAGGAAGGTTCTGTATGACAGATACAACAATATAGGGGATCCTAAATCTGATTGGTTCTATATAAAGAAACAGGCCGGATGCTCAAGAAGATGGCTTAAATCAAGTAAACTTTAATCTTTTGACTGAATATCTTGTTCAAGAAGCCGAAGCATTAACATTCTCCCCCCTTTTTCTTTGTTTTAAACAGATCACGTCTTCCCGAAAACGGAGGGTCCGTTATACAATAATCGATTGTCTATTCTTCTACAAAGCAGATCCGACTTTTTAAGGATCAAAAAGTGCATCACTGATGAGAATCTTCATAAACATCATCTTCTGGATATAAGATTTGGACTTGGCGCTGGCGGCAAACCCTATAGATACGTGCCCCCAACGGAGAGAGAAGGAACATCGCAAGCAGTAGAAACAACTAAATTTCGCAAGAGTCCTTCTCCGATAGTCATCCAAGATGATGAGGACCTGAACATATACAGAGGGGATGAGGCCCACGGTGACAAGTCCAAGAAAATCCCAGTTTCTACTCCAATCGAACCCGCTGCTCCCGATGACTTGACAGAAGAACAGTTATTCAACGAGCTGAGCAAAATTCCTCTGCCCGATGATGTATACACAGAGAGGGACTTTGAAGGGGAGCCATTCTTCCCTGCTTCTGAAGAGACCATCGCTCCAACTAGAGAACAAGAAACTAGTCAGATGAGCCTATCTTCAGGCCCGGGTCTGTTAGGGGGAATTATATGGGATGCACAAATCACACACACTGTCTGACCCCGCACTCTTATATCGTCAGGATTCAAAGTTTTAATATGCTCTTTTCTTTTTTGCAGGAAAGATGTCCCGCAGGCGATCTTATTCTTATCGTTCTCTTCGTGAGGGCACACCCAGTCTTCATCCGGGTATTGAACGCTCTCGCGGCCCTTCTCACAAGCCGACTTCCTCGCAACCCCGGTCTCCACCGAAATCGACATTTGCCAAGCTTCCCAGTTATCCGGTAGTTCCTGCAGTGGGAAAGAAACTTCCTAAAGAGTTAACTCCTCCGAAAAGTGCACCCTCTCACAGCAGGTCGTCAAAAAGGCATCACGAGTCTAAGGATAAGGCAAGGATCCAATCAAAGAGTCTGAAAAGGAGAGGAGTGACATCGTCCCTTCCAGCCAGCCAGAGTTGGCTGCCCTTGGGTCACGGGATTACATCCATGGTCCCGAGATTCAAGGTAGGCTGGAAAAGCTGCGGGAACAATTCCCAAACATTTTCTTTGAAAGGATGACGTTTGTTCCAGCCTTGGAACCGGTCCCTAAGAACTGGGATAATGAAGTTGTCGGGCACATCCGCCATGTAGCCAGACAGTATGAGATGATGAAGAAACATGCGGTTAATCTTTCCGAAGTCATTCGAACACTCGAAATGGAAGCCCATAGATCTAAAGTGAAAATTGATAACAACGAAAGGGCCAGAACAAAGATGGAGAAGGACTTGGAAGATGCTCAATCCCAACTCGCCTTAGCGCGGAGAGATGCCGAAAATTATAAGATTAAATTGGAGAATGCTACGAAGCGCTTTCATTCGGAACTTGACTCCAATAGCCAAGAGAGGATGGCTTTAAAGAAGGAAGTAGAAGATCTCAAAATGGCCAACATTGAGTTGAAAACAGCACAAGGCCATTTTGAAGCTGAGAGAGCTGCTTGGGAGGCAGAAAAAGCAAGTTTGAAAGAAAGTTTAGCTTTGGCTGAAGCAGAAAAGGTGATTTTGAATGATCAAGTCGCGGATGCGGAGAGACGGGCAACTCTCGCCGAAAAGAATGTTGAAAGTGCCATCGAAATGGCTACTGCTTCTAACAACAAGCTCCTCGAGAGGGAGAAGGATATCGAGGGGTTTGAAGAGATGATTTTTGACTTCCTTGGCCAAGTCCTCAAAACCCGCAACATCTCGTGGATCCCGGATTACCACGTTACTTTAGCCAATTTATGGGATGCCATTGTTGAGGGTGAGAAGCAGAGATTGGGAGTCAAAGAAATTGATGAAGATGAGTTGATGAGGAGCATCTTGAGGGATAACGAGCCCGAGGACCTGGCAGAGGGTCGTCGTCTGATTCAAGCGGAAATGGAAAAGGAGAGGGCCCTGGCTAAGGGTAAAGGCAAAGCTGACGAAGGTTCGAGTTCAGCCATGGAGCCCAAGACCTCCGAAGTTGAAGAATACCATCCTGATGATCCACTAATCCCTTTGGGCCTAACTCCTGTGGTTGTTGGAGCTCCTGCAGCTACCCAAGAAGGAGGATTTGCGGAAGGTATCTCCTTTTTTTCGCCACAATTCGTCAAAGCAATTGTGAATTGTCGTCGTCTGGTAGAACAACCAATTGAATTAGTAACGTGTGTTCCTCATAATACAGGTGGTGAGCCCGTCGACAAGGGTGTTGAAAAAGGAAAAGAGGCGGAGAAGGAGGTCGTCTCGCCAGGTGCCGGTGTTGATATATCGAAGCAGACTGAGGACACAACAGCAGAGAAAAGCGTCCAGGCACCTAGTGCTGATGTTCCCAGGGATGCTGACACCATCAAGGCCTTGAAAGACATGGATGGGCGCCATGTAGAGGATGAGGAGGATATCATTGGCGCCAAAGAGACCGAAGACGATGATGACGAAACTTTGGCCAGCAGAAAAGCTAGGCAGGAAAAGGAGATGGCTTTAAAGATGATGGGACAAGAGCCTCTGAACATAGTCCCTATCGCGGAGCTTGATCCCAAAACTGGGATGATTTTGAAAATCCAGCCCAAATCCATCAGCAGACAACTTCATTTTGCGAATCCTGATGATTTCCCGGCTTCCCTTGCTGATAAAAGGAAGAGAAAGGAGGCGGAAGAGGAATCTTCTTAAGAGTCAGATGTTCCCCTCATAGACAAAAGGAAGAGGAAGAAAGGAGATCAATCCGACGTTGACAAGGCGAAGTTGGAGAAACAGAAGCAGGAGAAGAGGTCAAAGCGTAAATAGGATATTGTCGCTGGTTTGTATTTTGTCTTTAGGTTTTCCACTGGCCAGGAAGTGTAATTATTAGACTGGCCCTCACTTTTGTTTTCTAGGTTATTTTTCACTTTGTAGGCTTGCAGTATATAAAGGAAAGTTTACCTCTTTTTGCATCATTGTGTACCTGTATTCAAATAAACTTTCCATGTTTAGTCATAGACCGTCTAATTATAACTACAAATCAGTCAAACAACAGAAAGAAAATTTTCGTGCTGCATTGCTGCATTAAAGTTCATGTGTATATGCATATGGCCCCAAATCAATCGTTAATGTAGCGCTTAACCAGGGCTTATTAAAGATTGATTAGCATTATTCACAGGTTGCCCCCTATTTCTGAATATGGGGGACTTAAAAAATTTCATAAGATAACTGTTCTTGTGGTACTGAATTTCTGGCACCTTTCTCAGTGCTTAACCATAGACTCCTTTATACTCTCCTGGCGGTTGCCGGGGTTAGAGTTCAAATTCAATAGTTCAGTCGGTCCCTGTTCCCTCAGCAGGGGAGAAGTTCTTTCTCAGTGCTCAATCAGAGACGCTTTTATACTCTCTCTCTCTCTCTGGAGAGTTAGAGTTCGAGCTCAGCAATTCATTCGCTCCCCGATCCTTCAGCGGGGAAGGAGCTCTTTCTCAGCGCTCAATCGGAGACGCTTTTATACTCTCTCTCTCTCTGGAGAGTTAGAGTTCGAGCTCAGCAATTCATTCTCTCCCCGATCCTTCAGCGAGGAAGGAGCTCTTTCTCAGCGCTCAATCGGAGATGCTTTTATACTCTCTCTCTCTCTGGAGAGTTAGAGCGCTATCAACGATATAATTTACTTTATTGCATCCTCAGAATTTTGACTTGTGATTACATTCCATTCTGATGGAAGGCATTTATGATTATATGCTTCTGGGATCATTGCATGATTCACAGTAATTTTCATAAAAATAGAAAGACAGATAAATAATGCAATAAAGGTAAATGACACACAATATTTTTATAGTGGTTCAGTCGAATCATGACCTACATCCACTTTATAATTTTTTTCTTTAAGGAATCAGACTATTCTAGGCAAGCCGTGCCTTGTACATGGTTTTCAACAAAGCAAAAGAACAGATTTGAAACTCTTATGTTAAGTATGGCCGTAAATGTTAGGCATTCCACACTCTGGGGATTTCCTTTCCATCTACGGTTGCTAGCTTGAAGGTTCCATTATCAAGCTTGCTCAGAATGGAGTACGGTCCTTCCCACTTCGCTCCCATATGAGTTGGGGGTGGAAAGACACGTTTCAGAACCAAGTCTCCAGGTTCCCAGGTTCGGGCTCGAACCTTTTTGTTGTAGTATCGAGCGACCTGTTGTTTGCATCTCAAGGCGCGTAGGTCTGCTTCGTCCCTCTTTTCTTCGATCATATCCAGGGACTCAAGGAGCAATTCATTATTGGTCATCGGGTCATAATAAGTCACTCGGTGAGAAGGTACCTTTATCTCAACCGGGATGACCGCTTCCGTTCCAAAAGCAAGGGAGAAGGGGGTATGTCCTGTTGCCGATTTATATGTTGTCCTGTAGGCCCATAGTGCCAAGGGCAATTCATCAGCCCACATGGCTCTGGCCCACTTCAGTCTTCTCTTCAGAATGGACTTAATCACTTTATTCGCCGCTTCGACTTGTCCGTTCGATTGCGGGTGCGCCACAGAGGTGTACCGTTTCTCAATATGGTATTTCTGGCAGAAGTTTCTGAATTCAGTGCTATCGAACTGAGTTCCGTTATCCGTTATCACAATCTTTGGAATCCCAAATCGACAGATGATGTTTCTAACGATAAAATTGATCACTCGTTTGGTTGTGATTGTAGTCAGTGGTTCAGCCTCGACCCACTTAGTGAAATAATCCACGGCCACAATAGCGAACTTTGCTCCGCCCCTAGCTATGGGGAGACTTCCAATGATATCAATTCCCCACATAGCGAAAGGCCATGGGCTCGTCATTGTTTTTAACTGATTAGGAGGTGCTCTAGGTATTTTTGAAAATCTCTGGCACGCATCACACCGTCGTGCGTATTTTGCCGCATCCTTGTTTATGGTAGGCCAGAAATAACCATGCCGCAACACCTTTTTTGCCAATGTTTGCCCTCCAGTGTGATCGCCGCATTCGCCTTCGTGTACCTCCTGCAGCACACGCTTGATGTCATCGTGGGCTATACACCGGAGGAGGGGCATCGAAAATCCTTGTCTGTAAAGAACTCCGCCTTGCAGAACGTATCGGGCAGCTTTACGAATTACTTTACGCCTCTCGCTTTTCTTGGTCGGAAGCGCTCCATTCATCAAGAAATTCTTTAGAGGGGTCATCCACGACTCCCTTTCTGGTTCCGTCTCTAGTATTGGATCGATTTCCATTTGATCTATACTAGGGGACCGAAGCACTTCAACGGGGGCTAGCCCGGTCTCTTCAGGATTGTCGGAACTAGCCATCTTTCCCAACTTATCCGCCTGCTGATTCTCTGATCGCGGAATGTGAGATATGCTGTAGTGATCAAAGTCGTTTAGCAACTCCTTCACTTTCTTCAAATATAGAATTAATCTTGCACTTTTGGCTTGGAATTTTCCAGTAACCTGGTTCACAACTAACTTGGAGTCGCAAAAGATGTTCAGCTTTGTGACTTCTAACTCCTTTGCGATCCATAGTCCGGCTATCAGGGCTTCATATTCGGAGTCATTGTTAGTGGCGTGGAACTCCATCCAGATAGCATAGGATATCAATCGTTTCTCGGGAGTTTCAAGCACTATTCCAGCGCCGGATCTTTCGTCGTTCCTAGCGCCATCAGTATACAATCTCCAGGCATTGGGATCGAAAAGTAATTTTGAACGATCAACTTCTTCGTTGGGTATATCCTCCTCCGGGACAGTAAACTCTGCTATGAAGTCGGCTATTACTTGCCCCCGAATTGACCGTCGGGGCTGAAAGTTCAGATCAAATTGACTTAACTCCATGTTCCATTTGAGTAATCTTCCAGACGCCTCTGGTCTCTATAGAACTTGCTTGAGTGGATGATCGGTGTATATGGTAATGGGATGCGCCTGAAAATAATGTCGAAGCTTTCTAGAGGCGATCAGTAAACTATACGCCAACTTTTCTATCCTTGGATAATTACGCTCTGCTGCCGTCAATTTTTTGCTCACGTAATATACAGGTCTTTGGACCTTATCTTCTTCTCTTACCAATGCTGAGCTGATCGCGTGGGATGACACTGCCAAGTACACGAATAAGTCCTCATGATCCATCGGCTTAGATAATATCGGAGGTTTCTCCAGGTGCCTCAGTAAGTTCTAAAATGCTTCTACGCAGCCAAGCGTCCATTTTAAGTGGCGTTTTCCCCGCTTTATTAGTTCGAAGAATGGGATGCATTTGTCTGTAGCCCTGGAGATAAATCTGCTTAGTGCGGTTACTTTTCCTGCAAGGCTTTGCACATCCTTAATTTGCCTAGGTTCCTGAATATCTCTGATTGCCGCGATCTGGTCTGGATTAATCTCAATCCCACGGGAACTGACGATGAACCCCAAGAATTTTCCGGAGGCAACACCGAATGAACATTTTGTTGGGTTGAGTTTCATTCCGTACTTTCGAAGAATGCCGAACATCTCTGCCAAGTCCGTAGTGTGATGGGAGGATTGCTTGGACTTAACCAACATGTCGTCGACGTATACTTCCATTGTTTTCCCGATCTGGTTATAGAACATTCTGTTGACTAAACGTTGATATGTAGCGCCTGCGTTCTTCAAGCCAAAGGGCATCACTACATAGCAATATAATCCCAGATCCGTGATAAAACTAGTGTGTTCTTGATCTGGAACATGCATTGGAATCTGGTTATATCCTGAGTAAGCATCCATAAATGAGAGAAGTTCATGACCCGCCGTCGAGTCCACCAACTGGTCGATCTGGGGTAACGGAAAACTGTCTTTTGGGCAGGCTTTGTTCAAATCCGAGAAGTCGATACACGTTCGCCACTTCCCGTTGGCCTTCTTTACCAGGACTTGATTTGAAATCCAGTCTGGGTAGATCGAGTCTCTGATAAATCCATTACTCTTTAGCTTTCCAACCTCTTCTTTCAAGGCAGCAGACCTCTTTGGGCCCAGCATTCGCCTTTTTTGCTTTACCGGAGGATGTTTAGGGTTAATGCTTAATGAATGGCTCATGATTGATGGGGTTATCCCGCACATGTCTGCGTGGGTCCAAGCAAATACATCCAAGTTATTTTTTAAGAAATTCGTCAGTTCTTTAGCGAGATTCGGATTTAACTGGGATCCAATCTTAAGGACCTTCTCTGGGTCACTATCATCGATCGGTACATCCATAGTTGTCTCGTTGGGAGTCGCCATTTTGCCCCCAGGTTCTTGATCCTCTCTGGGATCTATATCCTCGGGCAACTCTCTGGGCGACTCTCCAACGGTTATCCTCTTTAGTTGTTATAAGGTCTCCGCCCTTGTAGGGGGAGAAGCGCCCTTGGTTTCCATGTCCCCTCCATTACAAAGTAACTTTAGCTCGGCAACATAACATGCTCGTGCGGCAACCTGATCTCCTCTGACAATACCAACGCCAGCTTCTGTGGGGAATTTCAATAATAAGCACCAGGGGGCTATACAGGCTCTAAACTTTGCGAGGGCCGGTCGGCCCAAGAAGGCATTGTAGGGTGATTCAACATCCAAGACCACGAATGGAAGGATTCTCACTCTCTGGCGTTCTCCTTCCCCAAGCGTAACTGGTAACTCTACATAACCCATTGGAGCGGTGGATGCTCCGTTAAATCCACGGATCCATCCCTGATAGGGCTTCAAGTCTTTTATTTCGAGGTTCATCTAGTTGAATGTCCTTTTGAAAAGAATGTTGATGGAACTCCCGTTGTCCACTAAAACCTTATGAACAATGGCTGGTCCAATAGGTACTGTGATTACAAATGGATCTTCAGTCGGAGCATGGACTCCAATGCTTTCTCGTTCATGGAAAACGACATCATCGGACATCATCTTTTGTTGCTTTACCGGGATATTGTCCTCGGGGTTGCTACACTCCCCTACCTCAAGGTGTTGCTTGGCTGCATTGACATATTGATCCAATGCCTTGGAACTATGTCCGGCGAGATAAAGTCCTCCGATTACGGTATTGATAACGATATCCTTTCCCTTTTGTTGGGCAGTTGGCCTGGCAGCAAGTTGATTCTGGTTCTGATTTGGGGCATGTACGGCTTGCCCCCATCTCTGGGCGTTACTCTATATTTATCTAATTTTCCTTCTCGAAGAAGCCTCTCGACTACATCTCTCAGGTGACGGCATTCATTTGTCGAATGGCCGTGAATCTTATGAAAGAGACAAAACTTCCCCGTTTCACGTTCTTTCTCCGTCGACTCTCTGGGAGGTGGTCTCTTATTCTGGAGGACGTTGTACGAATCCATGAAGATATTTTCCAGAGTATCATTTATTGGCGTATAACTCTCAAAGGCCCTGGGACGAGTCCTTCTCTAGGAGTCATTCCCTCGGTTCCTCTTCAGGTTGTTTCCATTACTATTATTATCATTGTTCCCTGACTGACGACCACCCTGATTCCGATTTCCGACATTAACTTCGACCTTCCCCGAGCTGTCTCCTATCTACTTAGTGGCGACATTGCTATGGATTTCCTCCTTATCGGCCATTTTTGCCTTTCGGTTAGCATATACCTCTTCCCGGCGTAAATGTACGTTAGCTTTTTCGTAGAATAACTCTCTAGTATGGGGTGGCTTGCCTGCCAGGTATCTCCCAAATTCAGTGTCTTTATCTACTCCATCAATCAGAGCTGCGACAACAGTTGGCTCATGGGGATCTTTAACTTCAGTAGCAGCCAAGTTGAAATGGTCTAGGTACACCCTCAAACTCTCGCCTGGTCGCTGCTTGACAAGGAACAAGTCAATCACACTCTTTCTCATTTGTGCATAGATGCGGAATTGTTCTACGAACTTTTCACTCAACTCCCTGAAGCTAGAAATCGATCTTGCTGGTAAGAGAGTAAACCATAACAATGCTACATCCTCCAAGAATATGGGAAATGCTTTGCACTTGACAGCGTCAGAAGCTGCGACAGCGGTCATTGACCAAGAATATCTCATCAGATGCTGGACGGGATCAGACCTACCCGCGTATCGGTTCATCTGTGGCATGTTGAAACGCCTCGGGAAAGTCGCATCCAAAATATCATCAGTGAAAGGGGTGTGACTGCGGTCGATTCCCCAATCTTCATTCCGTTGTCCACGGCTATCCGCCAAAATTTGATGGATCATAGCTGCAACATTTGCACTGGTCAGCGGAGGTTCAGGGTCAGTGCTTCTTGCTCGGCGGGGTTCTCTAATCTCTCTTCCGGTAGCAGTCACAAAATCCGGGGCTCGGATTGGGCTTCGTTGCCCCCTGTTACCATGAACATTTGCGCGGCGACGGGGCTGAGGTAGTCTGTTCTGTACAGGACTGTCCGCACCTCGAACTCTGGGAGTTGCGGCGTGATTGTTCACATTATGGTTTGAGGGCCTTGCACCCAGTGCCTCTTCTTCTCGTGACGGCAGGGTCCCGAACCGAAGCTGCTCTATGTTTTCGGGTCTCTCATATGGTCGCCGTGGAGGTCTCAGCGATTCCTCTGACGAAGAAGAATATCCTGGAGTGAGCGGACGAGCTGGCGGCGTCCTCTGCCTTACGAGATCATTAAGCCTTCTATCCATAGCGGTCAGATTTTGTCGCAGAACGGAGCTTTCCTGCCTTTGGGCAGCCAATTCATCAAACAGTCTCTCCCACATTTCTTAAAAGCGAGAGAGATCCCCCTCAGTAACGGGAGCAGCAGGGTCATATTGGTCATCATCACTTTCTCTTATGCGCAAAGAGCTTGAGCCAGGTCGAGCGGAGGGGCCAGGACGGTAGGAGCGAGCCATAGGCTCCTTTCCAGGTCGAGTTGTAGTCCGATCATCAATTCGGATCGCTGTGGATCGAGGATGGTGGCTCGCAGCGCCCCCTGGGATCGGATCGTGGTCACAGTACATGGAGGATTTGAGGCGTTATCTCGGGATCGAGTAACAACCCCTTCAGCAGTCTGGATCGCCTCGTTCTCGTCGACTCGGAGCGTGGCGTCTTCATCGGGTCGGTTCGCCCCCGGCGCTCCGCGATCCAAAGTTCCCTCATTACCTAGCTCGTGCACACTTTCTTCGACTGCTTCATTCGCGGATTCATTGGTTCATGAAGCTCGTACTTCCTTAGATCTCTTTCCAGCCATGATATCCGAGTCGCTGGAATCTTCAAAGAACTGAATAGTGAAGCTTTAGGACTGTTTTCACTGTGAAAGCACCAAAATGTTAGATCAAAATTTGGATCTAACACCCAAATCGTTTTGACTTTTATGTAGTTTTGACTGAAGAATGAAGAAAAAGCAGAAAACACACAGAATTTATAGTGGTTCGGCGTTAACAAGCCTACGTCCACTTTATATGTTATTGATTATACTTTGAATGTTGGCACAATCAATGATTTCTCTCTAGCTCACTTTTACAATTGTGATTTCTCTCAGTAATCTAGTAATAAAACGATAAGAAATGGAAGTATGACAATAATGGCGGAATCAGTCCTCAATATTGCAAAAAGATCCCAAAAAAGCCAAGCTCCGGGCTATTTATAGCTGATTTTGTCAGGCGGATCGTGGTAACACGTGGCACGAATCCCGAGAACATCGGATCGCATCGCTGCTGATGAAGAAATAATCAAATTAGCCGTTGTGGACAGGTGTCGCGATCCCCTCGAAAATTGGATCGAGCAAATGGGGAGAATCAGTCAAAATGACGGTTGGGGACACGTGTCGCTGGATCCGTGCGTCTCGGATCGCTGAAGACTAGCTCGTGCTTGAACGGGTCAGAGGCTTCACCGTGCATCAGGGGATCGGATTGGTCTATACTGGGCAGTAATGTATGTACGGATCGAATCGCATAGAGGTGTCGTTTCGCTGATGAAATGGGGGCGATCCGATGAGGTGCGATCCGGTGAGGGGCGAGTCGATGGTGCGATCCGTTCCTTCATGTACTTAGGGAATGTAGTTTCATACTTTCTTCTTGTGAATGAACCTGGGTGGCTTGGTCAAAAAGCTAGCCAACACTTCACAATTATGAAGGTTAATTAGTTAAGGTACAGCGGAGTGAAGCTCAAGAAGACGCGACGTGGGAAACTGAAGATAAGACACGCGTATCATCCCCTTTTTCTTAAGGATATATCCTTGATCTTTTTGTAGGAATCTTATGCATACTTGTTTCTATCTTTTTAGGTATATCCTCTAGGTCATATCTTCGATCCTTAGGTAGATATAAACCTATGGTTGAAACATGTGTTTGAGACATGTTATGTTTGGTGGATGCAATTGTTTGGTAGTGGTTGCTCGTGGATGCATTTACACACATTAGGCACTAGATCGGCTCAGTCACCTTTTCATATTGCATATGGATCCAAGTGCATATGTTTGTATAAGGATTGAAACTTGATTTGTTATCATATGGACGTTGCATTTGTATGAATGATTATGCACTCATGTAGAAAATCTTGAGTAGGAAAAAATTTGCATACATAATGGATTCATGGCACAAACACAATTCGCATTAAGAAGGTCAACTGAATCAGTAGACTGCCTGATTTTGCATTAGATATGGACATATACACACACTCTTCATATCATCATGAAGCATTAGAAATCTTTTTAAGGACAAGGAATGCATGTGATTGAATGATTGAGTAGATGGACGATTGGATGGTAGGATATACATTCTTCCAGACTTGGAAATTTCGGGGGCGAAATCCTTTAAGGAGGGGAGAATGTAACACCCCGTATTTTCGGAAAAGACGTTAAATAAAAAATTAAAGAATAATTAATTTGAAAAAGAAGAAATAGGTGAAACGGTTTGCGCCATTGTGTTCATCTCAGAATTCTGCTTGAGATAGAGTCCGAGTTTGCGTAAATCGGACTCCGTATGAAGAAGATATCTTTAAATTAAATAATGCAGCAAAACATGAAAAAAAAATAGAATGAGAAAAGAATAATGTTTAGCATTTTTCTAATATTTGTAAGCAAAAGACTCAGTAGCTCATTTGGTTAGAACATGTGACTTGCATACAAGAGTTACAGAGTTCGATCCCCGCCAGCGCCATATAT
Organism: Allium sativum; assembly: GCA_030737875.1. Lineage (NCBI taxonomy): Eukaryota > Viridiplantae > Streptophyta > Magnoliopsida > Asparagales > Amaryllidaceae > Allium > Allium sativum. Next base: position 287,072,158 of record CM060921.1, read on the forward strand.
TTTTGTTTTAGTGGAGTGGCTAAAAAGTAGCCTAGTGTGAACGCAGTTCAATATATATATATATATATATATATATATATAATATATATGTATGACGTGTACGCACACATGGCAGATTTTTTTATTTTTGGTCAAGGATTGCCTTCTTTTCTTACGTGGCCTTCTATGATTGGCCTGTTGGTCGAACATTGAGTCATTAAGGCTTACATGTCGCAAAACGGTTGGCTGAATAACATATTAATCGACTTTGATGGCTACGATCACCCCCGGTTTGATTCAACGACTCTAATCTAATCAAATCTCTATAAATACAACCCTAGACCATAACCCTAATCACAAAAATTAAAAGATAAAGGGCCGTCATGCTGCCAGAGTCGAGCTAAGAGCAGCCGTCGTCGCAAATTAGAAGAAAAGATTAAAGCTACAAATCAAATCAAATTAAAACTAGGACAACGTGTCAGTCTTCATCAAAGGAGAGCTGTACAATTTCAGAAAAACAGATTTCAGAAATCAAGACTTCTCTTTTGTTTGTAAGTGCGGTTAATACGTAGATTTAAACATGATCTTTTTTTTATATCATGGATTGAATAATTTGAACGTAGAACGATGTCTATATGTGAATTTGATTATTTATATTTATATTAATTTGTGGGTGATGAACATGCTAAACTTGATTTATGTTCATATTTATTTGTTGGTGATGAACATACTATTGTATACTTTTAGTGATAAAACTTATCATGAAATGGGTGATGAACTCATTCTAGCATATGTTAACTTAATGGTATAATTTGGTGGTTACTTGCAAGTTTATGATCTAAATCATATCCTTATGTTGGATCAACATTTATGTATATTTAGAATTATGTTAAGTTGAACCTATATATGTTGCAAGTTAAATTAGCGGCCCTCTTATGTTTTAACATACATAAGTTAATATGATAAGTGGTGATTTAAATATGATTATTTGTGGCTTATGTTTTAACATACATAAATTAATATGATAATTGGTGATTTAAATATGATTATTTGTGGCTTATGTTTTAACATACATAAGTTAATATGATAAGTGGTGATTTAAATGTGATCATTTGCGGCTTATGTTTTAACACACATAAGTTAATATGATAAGTGGTGAATTAAATGTGATTATTTGTGGCTTATGATTTAACATACATAAGTTAACATGCTAAGTTGTGATTTAAACATGTTTATAAGCAAAGACTTGATTATGTAAACTTATTTGTTTAGATCTACAACTGTACATGTTAGATCCATGTTAGTTTGATTCAACCTCTATGAAAGTTCACCACTACATGTTCAAGTTGGGATAGTTCTATGTAAAACTCTTATGATTATGATTCATGTTACATAGATCTAGATTGCAAGTCCATAATTAAAAGTATATTATGCCAAGTTCATGTGACACATATAATTAGATCCATAATTTTGTATGATTCTATGCCAAAACCTATATGCCACATGTTTTATGTTGTTGGAATATTTCACGTTCTTTGTGTTTCCTTTTTTTGTTTATGAGTTAGGCTAAAATATCGAGCCTAACATTCGATGTAATTTTGCGAACGTACAACGGGGGTAATGTTGGGGAAAAATAGAAAATTACATGTAATTGGCATTTTGGCATATAACCTTGATTAGCGACATTTAATGGTATAATTTATGTACCAAAAGTCATGAACCTGATTTAGAGGGAAAGCGGGCCATAACAATAATTGTTGATAATGTACATTAAAAGAGTAATTATGACACAATTAAATTGGGAATAATTTACATATAAGTGGGCCTTAACAAAAATTGTTGATAATGTACATTAAAAGAGTAATTATGGCACAATTAAATTGGGAATAATTTACATATAAGCGGGCCATAACAATAATTGTTGATAATGTACATTAAAAGAGTAATTATGGCACAATAAAATTAGGAATAATTTACATATAGAATTTATCCTAAATGAGAAATATGTAAATTGTAGAAAATATGAATATGCCTAACCCGAGGTTAGATTGAGTTGTGGTGTAAAACTGTCCGGACCCGCCGGGTTGTCCAGTAACCACAACAATACCTATCTAATGTGAGAGGTTAAGGCATTGAGCCCAATAAGAACCCGAGGTTAGACTGAGTTGCGGTGTAAAACTGCCCGGAACCGACCGGCACATCCAGTGACCGCAACAATACCTGTCTAATGTGAGTGGTTGGTGCTTTAATAAATGAATTAAAGCTAAGACAAGATTTGATAGTGTTAAGTTAACTTTAGAACACTTAACCAATTTAACATGTTAATTAGACAAGTGGGTAAGGTTAAGTAACTTTAGAACACTTAACCAATTTAACATGTAAATTAAACAAGTGGGTAAGGTTAAGTAAATTTAGAACGCTTAACCGTTATAACATGTTAATTGAACAGATGGTAGGGTTAAAGTTAACCAAGGTATCACTTAACCAATATATATATACATATACATACATACATACATACATACATACATATATATATAACATGACGTGTGGTAGGGTTAAGTTAATACAAGAGGACAACACTTAACCATGATAACATGACAAGTAGATGGGTTAAGTTAACTTGAATTGATTGATGACACTTAACCAATATAACATGGTAAACGAGTGGGGTTAACACTTAACTAACATAACATGGTGAATGGACAGGGTTAAGTTAATAAATCACACTTAATCAATCCAACATGATGTGTGAGAAAGGTTAAGTTAGTAAGAAACACTTAACCAACATGACATGACATGACAAGTAGGAGGGTTAAGTACATATCAGGTTGGTGGGTAATGTCAGTAAATATAGGCCCACACACTTAACCATTAATACGCATGCTTGAATCCATGGGAAGGTTAAGTACACGTCGGTTTGGTGGGTAATATTAGTAAATATAGGCCCACAAAGCTTAACGATTAAATACACATGCTTGAATCGGTAGGAGGGTTAAGTACATGTCAGGGTTGGTGGGTAATATCAGCAAATATAGGCCCACAAACTTAACCATAAGGAAACCCCAGTAGCAGGGACCCATTTCAGCAGTAACCCGCATAGGTGTATCATGGTACCCTGAAACTAGGCAAGGTGGGGCACGATTACTAGGCTGATTATAAGCGGTCAAAACGACGGCGGTTGGTGCAGTAGTGTAGGTTCTAACGGAGTGTGGGCATGCACGCACTCCGGAGCAGAAAAAGCAGGCACTGGGCATTAGTAGCATATACTGTGCACTCTGGAATCATGTCGGGTCGCCACCATATGACTTGATGCACCCTATGGTGGGGCCAGCACAGGTATCTACAATCTAGCGGGGGCCGTATGACACACGCAGGTAGCATAATCCCTAGTTGGACCTAGGTCGCATAAACCCTGAACCTGAGAAGCATTCAATAGGTAGCATAAACCCTAGTTGGACCTAGGTCGCGTAAACCCTGGTTGAATCTAGGAAGCGCTCGATAAAATACCCTAGATTAAATCTAGGTAATAAATGGAATTTCCATAATAGATGTACACCTGAAGGTAACCACAATTACGGGGATTGGGATCACGTTGTAATTATTATCGTTGTATACGGATTATTAGTTGGGACACTAGTTAGCCGGTGCAGGGACGTGGAAATCAGAATAACAGGTTAGTAGCGAAGCAGAGAAATAGAAATGAGTGTTGTTGTATATCTTGCCTTGGTCTTTTGATATCTTGACACTATAGCATTGTCCTACTTTCGATTATTCATGTCATGATCTTTGCTCCCTGTTTAAATGCTAGTAATAACTGGACTTACCTGACTTATTGTCTGACCCACTTTCTTTCGTCCTCTTTTCTTCCGTTTCCCCCCTCCCCAGGTAGTCAGTGAGGGAATAGCTCAGCTTAGTTTGGACCATATCTCCTTCCAAGCTTGAAGATTAGTCGAAGTTTTTTCTTGGATTCCCTTTTCCATTGCTATGGCTGGCACATGCTACATTGGGGAATATAAATGTTATTTTATGCTTCTTTATTTTGTTATGTAAGACAGATACTCTGGTATTGGAAAACAATTGTTGTACAAACTGTTTTATAAATGAAGTAAAGTTTTATTTTCCGCTGTTTAAATTTGTGTGTCTTGTAATTTATCTACACCTTTTACCTAAAGTGCTCCACCGAAGTTAAGGCATTCTTTTTGTGAGTGACCTTAACGAAGGAGGGGTGTTTCACGGACGCTCTCCATTTGTGACCTCCCACCAAAAAGAAGCTTCGTCCTTAAGTAACCATACCGCCAACTGTATCTTCTGCCTATTGTCCACCTCGAAGATAACGAACAAATCCTCAGTTTCTTTGAACCAGTTCCTTGCCTCCACGAAGGATTTAGTTCCATTAAAGTTCTTCCCACCCATGGCTCGAAAGTCTCTACATATCTTCGGGAAAGTATTCACGCGCGGAGGAGGATGAACCACTGCAGCTAGGGGTGGAGGGACGTCTGCTGGGCCCGCATCATTAGCCTTAGCTTCTAGGTACCTCCTGAACCAGCCAGGTATCGGTACGCCCTCCGGAAGGTTAAGATCCCCAGACATGCTGAAACGAAAGAAAAGGAAAGATTCAAAACAATGGGTAGAAAGATAGGCTATGGCTTTGGGGATTATGTTTTTCAAAATAAACTCTACTTTTGAAAATACTTCCTTTTTAAAACCTTTTTGAAAATAGTTTTCAAAAACTTTTTATCAAATCTGGTAACCTTCAGCTCTGATACCAAGTGTAACACCCCACCTTCGTTAAGGTCACTCACAAAGGGAATGCCTTAACTTTGATGGAGCGTTTTAGTAGACAGAACAGAAATTTACAAGACAGATAAAGCAGTACTTGAAAATTTTATAACTTTATTACAATAGAAACAGAAATAAGTTTGGTTACATCTTTTCAAATCACAATATCAGAATTCAAGTACAAAATATCAGTCTTGTACAAAAGCCTTCAGAATGCATAGTTTTTTAAAGTCATAATCCCCCAATATATACTGCCATGGAAAGATAGCGCCAAAGCCAAGCAATACTTCAAACACTTCAAGCAGAGAGAATATGAATCAAGCTCCTATGTTTCCACCCTAAAAACCTTGGGGAGGGGGACAGAAAGAAAAGAGGCGAAACAAACTAGGTTAGACATAAGTCTGGTGAGTCCAGTGACTTTCAGCATATCAACAGAAAATAGTATCATGACATGTAAATTAAACTTGATGAGAGATAACCGTAACAGAAATAGCAGGTAAACAGAAGAAACATAATGATATAGGCTAAGCTAAGCTTTTCACTTCTCTGCACTAATACTAGTATAACAGGATTAGGTGTTACCCTAATGTCTAATGTGAAACAGAAACGGAAACAGAATAATCTCTACAGAAACAGAATGCTAGTAATGGGCCTTTACCACCCGAACAGACAGAAGGTACAGAAGCAAAATACTAATAATGGGCCTTTACCACCCAACTAATGGGCCTTTACCACCCCAACGGACAGAGGGTACGGAAACAGAATCAGAAACGAAATCTGTAACGACCCGCCTTCTACGCATCGCAGGATCGTAGAATATTTATTTCTTTCACATACGGAGTCGCATGGTCATGTAACTTTGGGAGACGACTATTGGAGTTATTTCCTATATTCATGATTTTTGCCGATTTTTAAAATGACCGTTTTGCTCTAGCTGATCTAGTTTTGGCCATAACTTTTGATTGGAAAGGAGTTTTGGCCTGAAATCACTTCCATTGGCTTCGGATGATGGTTTACCTTTCCGTAGAGTGGTCACATGTGAAAAACGGACTTACCGTTTGGGAGATATGGCTGAAATAAGGCTTGGAAGGTGAAAAACTGCTTAACCGGGCCAAGTAGGGTGATTAGTGGATGGGCCCATAACCCATTTCGGGATTAGGGTTATGGGATGGCTGAAATGAGTTAGGTTTTCATTTTATTTCAGTTTTCTAGCCGCCACTTACTTCTTAGAAACCCTAACAATGGCCTCCAACCTCTAAAACACCTCCAAATCACTTTCTAATTAAGGATTAAGCTTAGCAACATCAAATCAAGGCGGATTAGCACAAGAATCGAGGTAGAGCTGCTGTGTTGCATTGGTATTCGCGCCCAAATAGTGGAGTTTCAGTTCTAAAGGTTTTATTTGTGGCTAAGATGAGTGATTTGCATAGTTTTGCACTAATTACGGTTAATTAAGGGTAATTAGGGAAGATTAATGAAATTAGACATGATAAAATTCTGGAAAAATATTTATAAAATTCGAAATGATGTTTTAGACCTCTGTTAGAAATTTGGGTTAATTTGGTTAAGTTTTACTAATCCTATCATTAGTTTTGCTTAAACATGTTTAAGGGAAAATATGGGGTTTTGGCTATGTTTGATCCGTTTTAACTTATCAAATTGATGTTTTGGTGTTTATGGTTGATTCCCTATATTGCTATGACTGTATGGTATGTTTTGTGATTGATTAGAACTGTTAGATTGGTCGAAAACGCCGTCGTATGGCGTAAAACAGTCGTTGGAAAGTCGCAGGAAATATGCAGGGTTTCGAACCGGACCGGATCGGATTATTGGGCTCGGATCGGACAGGAGAACGGGCAAGTGGACTCGATTTGGATTGGAACTTTGCATAAGGGGCTTGGCGAGAAGGAAGGCCATTTTCTTAGAGTTGGAGTTGGGCAGGGGATCAGATCGGAGGGACAAAAAGGGGATCGGATCGGAGCTGGGGCGTGGGATCGGATCGACTACCGAACCGAACCGGAGTAGGCATCTTCTTAGGCATGCAAACGAAAGAGACAACAAGGAAGGTTGGATTAGATCGGAACTTGACACTATAAGGAGGACCTTGGCACTTTACCACCGGACCGGACCGAGCCACATGTGAGAAGCTGAACCGAACCGCATGGAGGAGATGAACCCGAACCGAACCGGACGTGTACTTCCATTTTTACGTGACGACTCTTCTGAAGGCCAACTCCAATTCGACCAAAGCCCGAGATGCAAAGGAGGTCCAAATGAGGAGCTTTGACTCAGGATCCAGATGGGAACCAATGAGTGAGCTTCATGATTGGGCTTTGCTGCAGGGCGTGTGCTAAGGGGTTGTCGATGTCTGTAACTTTGAATCACTATGTGTAGGGAGTATGTGAACGGATTCAGAGCCACAGTGGCCTAGGTATGACTAAAGAGCTATAGACCAATGAAGTGGGGTCATTTGTAAAGGTTTGGTCATGACTCCATGTGGTAAGCTTGGTAGTAGCAGTAGTTGTACAAGTCGAACTCCGTCACTACTTCGATGGGTCTAGTGATTGACAGTGGTGGACATCGTATGCTTTACGCACTGAGTGAGAGATGTGAGGATGATTGCTATGTTTGATTTGGTTGTCATCACTATGACATGCACCCCCCCCATATTCTTTATACCATGTGTCCAGTGGCACCTTAGAGTATTGTACGGTATGTAGTGCTAACTCTTTGGTTGCAGGTTCAGGTTCAGGTATGGTTTAGTATACCTGTTATTGTTCTGTTTAGCTGCTTATCGCTCATACCAGACTTTTTGTCTGACCCAGAGTTTTATGTCTCTTCTTATTACTCTGGGTGCTCTTACGAGTAGACTAGAGATAGGTTAGCGGGTGATGCACAAGTAGCTGTATCGGAGACGAGCAAGAGGCTTCCACGTATGATATATAGATATTCTCCCTGTGTCGCTGCTGGTCACTACTTTGGGCATTAGTAGTGCACCCTTTCTTCCTTTTGCTTAGAGACAGTAATTTGGAAAATTGTAATAAGCTGTATTTGGATTTCCACTACTCTGATGATGATGATGTTGATGTTGGTTTTAGTTGTCAGCTTATGCACTGTCTCGCCTGTTTTATGTCAAGTATATTATTATTATATTTTGTTCCATGCGCTGTGAGACATCCTACAGGTTTTCGATTAGTTCATTCTCTTCTTTCCTTTCTCTGGCGACCGTTCCGTGTTAGTCGGGCATTTGTACAACGCACTTTCGGAGGAAATGCCGGCTGGTGCGGGGCGGGCCGTCACACTTGGTATCAGAGCTCTAGGTTGCGTAGTTAACCTAGGGAAGTTATCAGGGAGAGATAGTATACATATATGAGAGCGCGTATATGTGATTATTTTGGTTTTCAAAAGTTATATATGTATACTATTGGTATAGCTAAGGATGAAGTCGCACTGCACTAGCACCACTATGGAGATGGTTAATCGTTTTCTCTTTACAGATTGAACGATGAGCCGATACGCAAGAGGTGCCGGTAGAGGAGCCAATAATGGGAATGCTGCTGACATGAGGACGATGTTTACTGACCTCACAAGAGAGATGCTTAGGGATGTGCAGAGGCCAGCTCCCAATAATGGTAATGGTGGTGGTCCAATAGTGCAGGCGCCTAGGGCCGATTTCGCCAAGCTGAATAAGGTTTATATTAGTCTTGGTGGGAAGCCGTTCCACGGAATGGAGTCGGCTACGGATGTTCAGGATTGGTTGGATAGCTGCGAGCGTATCTTCGAAGATTTGGGTATCGAGGATGCGATGAAAAGAAGGTTAGCCTCCCATCAGCTGCAAGGACGGGCAATGAATTGGTGGAATGCTATAAAGGCAGCTACTCCCGAGGATCAGATTACTTGGGAGCATTTTAAGGCTTGCTTTAGCGATAAGTTAATTCCGGCTGCTCAGAAGTCAGTGTTGTTTAAGAAATTCTTGGAGCTCAAGCAGAATGGCAGAGCTGTCTCGGAGTATATTGCAGAATTCGATACTTTGTCGAAGTATGGACTATCTCTTATTGATACTGCCGAGAAGAAGAATGAGAAGTTCATAACTGGCTTGGATCAGTACTTGGCGGAAAGACTTATTAACCACATCGATGAGACGTTTGAGTCGATTGTGGGAAAAGCATTGAGGTCTGAGAGTCTTTACCCTAAGTCGAAGACTGAGGCTGCATCTGCAGAGGAGCCAAAGCCGCAAGCAAGTGGTGGAGGCAAGAGTGGTTCTCAGAATTAGAGAAAGCAGAACCAGAATAAGGATGGCCAGAAAAAGAATAAGAAAGATGTTGAGTGCTTCAGCTGTGGTAAGAAGGGCCATTATGCTAGTAATTATCGGGCCAAGCCAGCGGATAGGAAGTGCTTCAACTGTGGCCAAGTGGGACATCACAAGGACAAGTGTCCGCAACCCCCTAAAGAAAAGCAGGTGGTGAAAGCATATGCCCTTAATGCTATTCCTTCTTCGTCGAATGCCCCAACTGCGACGGAGAAAGGAAAGAATATTGTTGTTCAAGGTTGGGATTGGAGCCCGAGGTTGTCGATAGACCTTTAGTAGTGACGAACCCGATTGGTGGTTCAACTAACCTTAGCATGATTTGTCGTAATGTGGTCTTATCGAGTCATGGATGCATGTTTGTGATTGCTTTTTTTTGGGCTTTACTGGGTTTGGCATTATTTTGGGAGTCGATTGGCTCCAAAGATACAGGGTGGTGGTAGACTGTGAGGGCTTTTTGGTGATAGCTAGAGCGGATGATGGACGGAGCGTAGTGTTTGGTGGTCTACCCGGTGATGGGGTAATGGCTAGTTTTGTAAATTCCCTCGACATCCCGCATAGTGAGTTGTCAGGGTTCCCCGTGGTTGGCCAGTATCCGGACGTCTTCGAGGAAGTGACCGGGCTTCCACCACACCGAGAGATTGAGTTCCGTATTGATTTAGTGAAAGATGCTAGACCTATAGTGATGCCACTTCGTCGTATGGCACCAAGGGAGCAGCGAGTGCTCGGGGTGCAAGTAAGCGATCTTTTGAAGAAGGGATTTATCAGAAGGAGTGTTTCTGAATGGGGAGCACCAGTTGTGTTTGCTACCAAGGCGGATGGTTCCCTTCGTTTGTGTGTAGATTACCGCGAGTTAAATAAAGTGACGAGGAAGAATAAGTATCCTCTACTGTGGATAGATGATTTGTTTGATCAGTTGAGTGACGCGAGAGTATTCTCTTAGTTGGATCTCGCGACAGGTTTTCATCAGCTTAGAGTGGAAGCTGAGATTATAGCTAAAACGGCATTTCGGACGCCGTCTGGTTTTATGAGTGGTTGGTCATGCCATTTGGGCTGACCAATGCCCTAACATATTTTGTGGATCTTATGAATAGGGTATTCAGAGATCAGTTGAATAAGTTTGTCCTTGTGTTCGTGGATGATATTTTGGTCTACTCGAGGACAGAGGAAGAACAAAAGGAACATTTAAGAATAGTGATGGAGGTGTTGAGAAAACACCAATTGAAGGCAACATTTTCTAAGTGTCACTTCTGGAGGAGGGAAGTGAGATTCTTGGGCCATGTTGTTTCAGAGAATGGTATCGCCGTGGACACTGCGAAGGTGGCTACGGTACAAGATTGGTCTACGTTCAAGAATACTACGGACATAAGAAGTTTCTTGGGGTTAGCTGGATATTATCGTAAGTTTATCCAAGACTTCTCCAAAATAGCGGCACCGTTGACTCAATTGACCAAGAAGAATCAAGCTTTCGTCTGGGAAGAAAAGTGCGAGAATGCATTCAAGAGTCTAAAAGAAAAGTTGACATGTGCACTGTAATGACCCGGGTTTTTGACGATCTTGGTTATCCGATATACAACACATATCGAACATCCAAGGATCGAAAATACCGGATGATTAACGAAAGAAATTAGAGGGTGAGGAAAGATAAGATAGAAACTTAGAATAGAAGAAGAAGAAGAAGACAACATCAGAGTAACACGAACCTCACAGCGGGACGAATAACATATATTTCATAACATAACTTTGAAATACAAATCTGTACTTGAATATACATATCATTATCAAAGTACAGCACTTACAACACAGCGGAAATAACTATAGCTATATAATCCTGAAGCCTCCTGCTCCAAGCTCTTCCAGTATATCTGTAAATCCTGACTACTTGACTGCCCGTACAAATTTAGGCACCCAAGAGTTTAGGGAAACAAAACAAAATAAACTCTGGGTCAGTCATGGGACTGGTATGAGTAAAACAGTTTAAAACAGTTTGAACAAGTAAACGATATCTCATAAGACCACGCCGTATAACGGAACGAGTTTTTTCCCTTATGAGAATCCAAATTATCTTTATATCAAAAACCTTTTGATATTATAATAATGTCTATCAACCACAACTATAATAATCATCTAGCAGAAACGCTTTCATCTCACGTTCTACATATATGGTATACAATCAAAACCGCAAGCACATGTTGGGTAATGGATTTCCAACTATGAGAAGGTATGGAACCACCTTTCGCTAGTGTACCTCTAGAGAGGAATACATTGGATTCAAAAAGAACGTCTTGCAACCCGGCCACACATGACCGACCACTCATTTCGCTTGAGTGTATCGAATGTATATCACCAATGGTTGAGATCAGTAGCCGTTTCCCGAACGGGACAACATCAACAATAGATTTTTGGAAATAAATGAAACTCTAGATCAGGTGATTATACACCCTACTTCGGTGCGACCGACGTAGCCATGTTGCCTGCCCGATTTCTGTCATTTACCGGATGTGAGGCTTGAGGTTACACTTCATCATCACATCAAATTCACTTCGAATGCCACATCGTCAAATCCATCAAATCACCGATTGACGTCCTCAACCATACATTATGTGTTAGCTAAAAGAAGTTTCCTTCTCCGCTTCCACTCTTGGTACAGTTGGAGAAATCAATATACGTGATCGTCTGGAAATACTCTGTCAGACATCTGTCCATACAAGTCATCCAGGAACAGGATGAACCAAAGGCACTATTCTGTAAACAGGATAACCCTTGCATAACTCCGCCTTCGATTTCCTTGGGCAGATATGATTCGCAACGCTTATGCCAATACGGAGTGGTTCTTTGGATAATAATCCAACCGGTCTCTCCATATTAACAACGTTAAAATGGTCAAAACTTCGATAGTCTGTGATTTAACTATTGAAGAGAAACAAGTGTGCAAACAATGGTATTATTTCCAAATGGAAATTTATATCGATCAAACATCATCCAACATTTATCTCTTTATTTCCTTAATTTACATATCCCCTGTTTCCCTATATTCAATATTTCTTATTTTCTAAATTTGGAAAATATACTTTATTAGCAATGGAAAACATTTCCATTTCTTGTTTTCTTTATTAGAAAACATTTCTGGTTTCTTATTTGAAAAACATTTCCAAAGCTTCTTCATTGGACTTAGACAGATGTTTAAATAAACCATTGCGATGCCAACTCAAACCATTTCCTTTAATTACTAAATTCACTTAACCATCCCTTACTATCGAACCTTAACCATTCCTTAGTTAAAAATGAAGTCAATCAAGTTGGGGAATACTACCTCTCAGACCTTAACTGAACAACGTTTCTAACCTTGAAATAGACAAAGTTCACCCTTCTAATTCTTTAACAAACTTCCTTACGTAAATCTCTTTCAAATCTTTTCTATTCGATAATTCTTTCCTTCGATAAGGTATATTCGATAACTTTATTTCAATTTATTCTATTCACTTAACTCTTTTGATTTAACTCTAACTCTATTCACTTAACTCCTATCGAATAAACTATATTCGATAACTCTTTTAATTCTATTTGAATAAACTATATATTCAATTTACTCCTTTTACTCTATTCGAATAAACTATATCCGATTTACTCCTTCATTCTATTTGAATAAACTATATTCGATTAACTCCTTCTACTTTCTATTCGAATAAATATATTCGATTAACTCCTTTATTCTATTCGAATTAACTATATTCAATTAACTCCTTTATTCTATTTGAATGAAATATATTCGATTAACTCCTTTTACTTTCTATTCGAATAAACTATATTTGATTAACTCCTCTATTCTATTCGAATAAACTATATTCGATTAACTCCTTTATTCTATTTGAATAAACTATATTCGATTAACTCCTTTTACTTTCTATTCGAATAAACTATATTCGATTAACTCCTTTTACTTTCTATTCGAATAAACTATATTCGATTAACTCCTTTATTCTATTTGAATAAACTATATTCGATTAACTCCTTTTACTTTCTATTCGAATAAACTATATTCGATTAACTCCTTTTACTTTCTATTCGAATAAACTATATTCGATTAACTCCTTTATTCTATTCGAATAAACTATATTCGATTAACTCCTTTATTCTATTTGAATAAACTATATTCGATTAACTCCTTTTACTTTCTATTCGAATAAACTATATTCGATTAACTCCTTTATTCTATTTGAATAAACTATATTCGATTAACTCCTTTTACTTTCTATTCGAATAAACTATATTCGATTAACTCCTTTTACTTTCTATTCGAATAAACTATATTCAATTAAATCCTTTATTCTATTCGAATAAACTATATTCGATTAACTCCTTTATTCTATTTGAATAAACTATATTCGATTAACTTCTTTATTCTATTCGAATAAACTATATTCGATTAACTCCTTTATTCTATTTGAATAAACTATATTCGATTAACTCCTTTTACTTTCTATTCGAATAAACTATATTCGATTAACTCCTTTATTCTATTTGAATAAACTATATTCGATTAACTCCTTTTACTTTCTATTCGAATAAACTATATTCGATTAACTCCTTTTACTTTCTATTCGAATAAACTATATTCGATTAACTCCTTTATTCTGTTCGAATAAACTATATTCGATTTACTCCTTTATTCTATTTGAATAAACTATATTCGATTAACTCCTTTTACTTTCTATTCGAATAAACTATATTCATTTAACTCCTTTATTCTATTTGAATAAACTATATTCGATTAACTCCTTTTACTTTCTATTCGAATAAACTATATTCGATTAACTCCTTTTACTTTATATTCGAATAAACTGAAACACCCCACCTCCGTTAGGGTCACTCTCAAAGGGAATGCCCTCTCAAAGGGAATGCCCTAATTTTGGTGGAGGTTTATAAGTATAAGTCACAGATATACAAGACAGATATAAGAACACATATTTTTGAACAGCGGAAAACAACAACAACTTTTATTTCACCAAAATACGTGTTGCACCAACCATGTCATAATTTGTTTTACAAGGTTGTTGGCATGCGTCAAACATGCCAACACATATGTTCTATATTTTAACCCAAACGTCATTACCCCCGTTTTACTCATTCGCTACAATATAAGATATGTTGGGTTTAACATTTAAACCCAACTTAGCCATATGAAAAGGGGAGGCTTATAACATGGTGTTTATAAGGTAACATAAAAAGGGGAGTGTGAACGCATGAACTTGCAACATAACGATCCAATTAACATGAATTAGGAACATGTGAACTTGCATTGTAAAAGCATATAATCATGGCATAAACATACTTAAACATGAATCATTCTATTCATATAATCATGGCATAAACATACCTAAACATGAAATCATGGTTTTTAGTATATTCATGTAAACTTGCAATTGGAAAGTAAATCTAACTTAATTATGTGTAACATATGTCACCATATGATTTTGATAACAACTTAGGCATAAAATATTTTTTCAACTAGGCATAACACCAAACATAGTTTAGTCATGTTCATAAAGATACTTACTTTTGTCTTTAACACAAAAGTATGGTTCTACACTTGAATCACTATGCCAATTCCAACATAAATAAACCATAGTACTTAGATGAATCCAACTACACACTAAAAGTGATCATAAAAGTATGTACATCATATTGGCATAATGGCGAATCATATACTTGCATGAATCCCACAACATATGGTTGTTAACATGAATCATAAACTTGCATGAATCTAAATTAAACCACCATCACATTCTTGCAAATATTCAATCGTTATACCATAATATTTCCAAATCGTTAGAATCAACGCAACATACAAATATAGATTATTATCACCACAAATCGGATACAATTCTATTTCTCATTTTACACAAATCAAACGCAATTAATTATTCACATCGGAATAGCACTCTACTTACAACGTATGACGAATCTTCAATTCAGGAATCTGAATCCTGAATTTGGAGATGCTATCCTTTGTTGTAGGCGTTGTTTTGATTTAATTGACGTTGCTTTAAGCTTTCGAATTATCTCCTAATTGTCTCTCAATTTCTGACGGCTATTCCTAGTCTTTCCTCAGCAGCATGATGGTCTCATCTCCATTTTAGTTTGTGTGAATTAGGGTGAGTCTTAGGTCCTTTTTATAGAGTTTGTGAGTTGATTAGGACCGTCGATGGAGCTTGGTTTAATAATAGTCGTTCGTTTGAAGGAGAGACCAACTAGGAGCTGACACCTAGCCCTAGTGATAAGGCAAGGCTCAGAAAATTGACCAAACACAGATCAGGCCAGCCAGGGGGGCTGGGTTCGACCTGGCTCAGGGGCCAGGTCGACACGCCAGTCGACACCGTGTCGACTTGGCAGTCGACACGGGTGACCCAGGTCGACTACCCAGTCGACCTGGGTAGCCCCAGGTCGACTACCAAGTCGACCTGGGTGCCTTGGGCGGGAAAATTCCCAACCTGGCCAATCCGGCCCGATTTTGAATTTTGAATTGGTTTTTCTGGGCTGTTTTGAATTTTAAACTGAATTCTGAAACTTCTGGAGGCCATATCTTCTTCATACGGAGTCCGTTTTACGCAAACTCGGACTCTATCTCAAGCAGAATTCCGAGACGAACGCAATGGCGTATCTCGTTTCCCTTAATTCTTTGATTTGAAATTAGTTATACTTTAATTTGTGAATTTCACCGTTATAGAATACACGGGGTGTTACATAAACTATATTCGATTAACTCCTTTTACTTTATTCGAATAAACTATATTCGATTAACTCCTTTTACTTTATTCGAATAAACTATATTCGATTAACTCATTTGCGTTAACTCTAATCGATTAAACTAACATCGATTAACTCCTTTTGATTAAACTAACATCAATTAACTTGTTTTAACTCGATTAAACTAACATCGATTAATTCCTTTTAACTCGATTAAACTAACGTCGATTAACGCCTTTTAACTCGATTAAACTAACATCGATTAACTCCTTTTAACTCGATTAAACTAACATCGATTAACTCCTTTTAACTCGATTAAATAACATCGATTAACTCCTTTTAACTCAATTAAACTAACATCGATTAACTCCTTTTAACTCGATTAAACTATTCATTTATAAAGATTTACTTTTAGTAACGGTTCTTCACTTTACAAATGATTTCCCTTTTATAAAACTCTATTCGTTTTATAAACATTTCCCCTTTTATTTACTTTCGAAATATTTCCTTTTTATAAAATCTATTGACTTTATAAAATCCCTTTTATTTCAATATACATTGAAATAATTCTTTTTACATCCCAGGGTCTTTTATGATATTTAAAATATCGAATAACAATGATCAACACCATTCTAACACACACAATCCATAACAGATATACATCACATCATATATCACAATATATGAAAACAGTAAATAAATGTTGAGGAATCCAGGCGGATTCCTCCAACCTGTCTCCTGCATCCACAGATGTTATACAATATAAAATCAACATCACTTCCAGTTCGATATGACTTATCCTGATAAACAGAATCAATATAGAAATTCAACTAACTGACTAGCAGTTCAATCAAACAATCAACACACAGTCAATCAACCAATATTTAATAGTTCTAAAAATACAACATGAACTTATAAACTGTTCAGAGTTAGTGAGATTTACTGACATTTGCAGTTCATCATTAAAGAATGATAAACTGTTTATTTGATTTGAATCAAACAATTTATTTCGCCATAAATTCATATGAGCCCCAATCCACTTCCAGTCGGCTTCATTGTGAAGCTCTCGTCCATACGGTCCCAACGCAACTTGTTTCGCGGCATTCTGATTACGTACGACAAAGTTATGATATTACGAAGTTTATAACCATTTAAATCAAACAAATACTTGGATTTATATTTTAATGGTCTCACCCCTTAAATCCCTTGGCCCATTTACCAAAGTACCAACCCGTTAAAACACGCTCCTTCTTCCCGAATCAAACACCGCTCCAGTAAACCAACTCCTCCATTTTCAAGACTTCATGCATCTCGTTCCTCTCCATTCCTCAATGAAATCACACAAGGAAACCACCATTTAACTTCTCTCAACTAACCCTATCACCTTGTCACCACTGTATCACCCTCGAGCTCCATTTAAGGACCGCGACTCCCAGTTGTTCCAAGCCTAACTCAGAAAACCCGCGATCCTTACTAGCAGAGAATTTTCCAAAACTTCCACCAATGATGCGATTTCATCTCCCAAACACAACTCCGATACTCGTTTGGTTCAACGACCCTTAAATCCTCGGATTTTCCTAACCCTAGACCGCAAACGAGCACAAACAGTGGAGCTGAATAATCATCGAACAACCCAACACCGATAGCAAATAAAGAGAAACACTTGTGGGATCCGTATAAAATTGTTTGGAGAATTATAGGAATTTGTTTGCATTTTCTTTGATTTTATTTTTGATCGAGATATCTTTTTTCTAGAGAAAGACTTACGGCGGAATTCCTGTTGACCTGAGGAATGAGATTAGGTTTAGTTAGGGTAGAGGTGGTACTTATAGGAAGTTTTTAAATATTTTTATATTTAATATTGTATTAAAATTTAAGCCATCGTTATGTGTAATTGCTGTTTAAAAATTTCTATGATCGCATACAGCATCCAAAAATCATGAAAACGGACATGTAGCTATAGCTCGACATTACGGTCCCAACGAAACTGGTTTCGTCGAATTCCGACTCCGTTTGCAAAAGTGGCTATTTTTAAAGCTCTGGATGACCCATTTAAATATATAAATATTTTTAAATATAATTAAATTAAATATTTAAAAATAAATATTATCATCTATATTCATAGTGGAATACCATAAAGCTCTAGAATATTCCTATATGAATTTCTAACTTGATATTCACTTCTAGGTCAACCCGATATTCGATTTATATTGAAATTCCTTTTTAAAATATAAATAATTCCTTTATAAATTATAAAGGAATTCCACAGCGACTTTTCTAAAATTTGATTTGGATGTACATCAAAATCTACATGACGAAATCCCGATTTTTCTCTTCCACTAGAAAGATATACTCCACCAGCTCCACACGTTTCTTGTTTCACAGAAATCCGATTTAAAACGAACCCTGTACATTCAGTTGAAGTTCGAATCGCCAATTTACGAACTGCAGCGCCATTTCAAGCTCGATTTTAATTATATTATAATTCTATGTTCAAACTATCGTTTTATATAATATATTCGTTATTCAAATTCAATTCCAAGCTGAATTAAATATCACAGATGATCCGGTTCACACCATATCGTCAGTTCAGCCCATTCTGATTATTTCAGAATTAAATATATTGTTTAATTTATTATTTTAATCAAATATTCATCATTATTAAATTCCACGACCATTTAATTCACTATATCACTATTTATATAATTAAATAAATTAATTATAATACCTCTGCCAATGCGGGTCATTACAATCTTTCCCACTTAAAATAATTTCGTCCTCGAAATTGCTAAAAGGTAGAGAACGACCCTATCGACTGCTTAGAACATATTTGTTCACTTTTTAACTTCAGTTTCAACTGAACCAATTTAATTTCAATTAAATATTAATTAATTCTTATCAACGAAGATTTTCAAAAATCCTGAAAATTTTCTAACGCCTTAATTTTTTTTTTGAAAAATTTCGCCATAACCTCCTTTGTACGGCTCAATCGGTCAAACTCCAACTTGCCTCTCTGGGCCATCTCCATCCCAAAAGAAAATCAAACAGCCAAGCGGCTTGCCAATTCGGCTCATAAATCTTATATCCAATCGAAATATAAACTTGTACCTTTTTTGTCGGCATATCATTATATCCTTTCCACCTGTTATCAATTCAGCAGATACAAGGGTCATTCCGATCAAATTCCTATCTGCTTTTATCCACAACACAACCATTCGCTTATATCCGAGCCAAATATCATTTCAACTCAAGTTTCTTCTCGATTCCCAACTCTTAACTTGATTATCACATTACACTTCAAATTTGAATCTCACAATCCAATTTGTCTTGATATCATTCTAATTCAGTCTCAGTTACCACTTTACTGGCTTTACTTTAATTCAATTTTGCTTTCACAAATTTCTGTTAAATTTGTTTTTAATTCAAACAGTCTTTCCCTGGGAGTTTTTAAACAGTTTACTCTTTTCAAAAATCAAATTTTCCTTTTGAACATGTCATTGAGCCCTTAATTAATATTCCATTAGTTAAATCACTTCTCTATTTCTTTATCAATATTTGTTAACCAAATATTTTCAATAATCATGTTGGCCTTTTATGTTATTTGGAAAACATTTCCGAATATCGCCTTCCTTTATTTTCTAGACTTTAGAAAATATATGCTATTTATAATTTGAAAATATTCCAATTACTTATCTCTTTTCCGATCTCGTTTATTTCTATACTTAGGAAATATCCTATTATTCTATTTCCAAGCTTACCCTTATTTGGGTTAAAACGGATGTTGTGTAAAACATCGTTACGACAACCCAAATACTATATTCAACTAACTCTTATTCAACATTGATCTTCGAGCCTGAAATCTTACTATTTATTTGTTAATAATGAAATCAATCAAGTTGGGGGTATAACTACCTCTCAGACCTTGACTGAACAACATTTATATCGTCAAAACAGATATGACTACTTACTCGAATAATCAATACCATACAACTACTTATTCACTTTTAAACACGTATACGCTTCCTCTTTCTATTCTTACTAGATTTTATTCTTAGTCTTCCTTTTTGATTTTACTATTCTATTTCTAAGTTCGTTTCCTTATCGACTTCTATATTATAAATCCCATTTGAATTTCTATATTCAAATTCCATATATTCAAATTCTATATTTGAATTCCCTTTAAATTCTATATTCAAATTCCATATATTCAAATTCTATATTTGAATTCCTTTATATTTTCTATATTCAAACCCCATTTGAATTTCTATATTCAAATTCTATATCACTTCCATTGAATTTCATATATTCAAACTCCCTTTGAATTTCTATATTCAATTTCTATTTCAATTCCATTGAATTTCATTCTTTATTATAAATCCCATTTTTGAAATTCAACACAACTTGTCTTTCCCAAAACAAATTCAAAACAGTATCTCTGGTAGTAATTCGTCACTTACAACTCGAAAATGAATACTGATGATGCAGCTGTCATCATCAGAATCTATTTTCCAGCGATCGAAGTGAGTTCAATACTATAAAACCATTTCTAAACATTTCCACTTTGAAATTCATTTCAAAATATAATTCACACTGCTTGTAAAACAATTTAAAATCTCCCAAGATCTTAAATTTTCCTTATTTTTAATCCAAATCCATTTACAAACACTTATCCGATTTCTCCAGAATTTTAATTCAATTTTTGGTTTAAGATTTCAGATTTAACTCATCTGATTTCACGTATTTCACTTATATGAATTCTGATTGATTATTTACATAACCATTTAATTTATAATCTTACTCGATTATAATAACAACCAATATGTCCACTATATTAAAATTTCGATATATATCTTCTTTATATCAAGATATACCTTGGGTAAACTTATTTTAATTTACCCTCTTTTCAAAACATATCGTGTCGACCCATCGTATTCGAGTGTTTATAACCTCCTACTGATACAGTGGAACAAACTGATCGACCAGAACTCATAAACAACTCAACCAATGAATCTCCACAATATAAAACAATTTTTTATATCAATAACAAATATGTTCACTCGTATATATACACTCAACTCAATCTAGGGTATTACTAACCCTATCTCTACTGAGTCACGCCACAGAGCCAAGGTAAAACTTAACTTAAGCTCTGATACCAACTGTAATGACCCGGGATTTTGGCGATCTTGGTTATCCGATATACAACACATATCGAACATCCAAGGATCGAAAATACCGGATGATTAACGAAAGAAATTAGAGGGTGAGGAAAGATAAGATATAAACTTAGAATAGAAGAAGAAGAAGAACACAACATCAGAGTAACACGAACCTCACAGCGGGACGAATAATATATATTTCATAACATAACTTTGAAATACAAATCTGTACTTGAATATACATATCATTATCAAAGTACATCACTTACAACACAGCGGAAATAACAATAACTATATAATCCTGAAGCCTCCTGCTCCAAGCTCTTCCAGTATATCTGTAAATCATGACTACTTGACTGCCCGTACAAATTTAGGCACCCAACAATTTAGGGAAACAAAACAAAATAAACTCCGGGTCAGTCATGGGACTGGTATGAGTAAAACAGTTTAAAACAGTTCGAACAAGTAAACGATATCTCATAAGACCATGTCGTATAACGGAACAGGTTTTTTCCCTTATGAGAATCCAAATTATCTTTATATCAAAAACCTTTTGATATTATAATAATGTCTATCAACCACAACTATAATAATCATCTAGCAGAAACGCTTTCATCTCACGTTCTACATATATGGTATACAATCAAAACCGCAAGTACGTATTGGGTAATGGATTTCCAACTATGTCAAGGTATGGAACCACCTTTCGCTAGTGTACCTCTAGAGAGGAATACACTGGATTCAACAAGAACATCTTGCAACCCAGCCACACATAACCGACCACTCATTTC
Organism: Allium sativum; assembly: GCA_030737875.1. Taxonomy (NCBI): domain Eukaryota; kingdom Viridiplantae; phylum Streptophyta; class Magnoliopsida; order Asparagales; family Amaryllidaceae; genus Allium; species Allium sativum. The sequence continues at coordinate 287,093,922 of CM060921.1, forward strand.
GCTTGAGTGTATCGAATGTATATCACCAACGGTTGGGATCAGCAACCGTTTCCCGAATGGACAACATCAACAATATATTTTTGGAAATAAATGAAACTCTAGATCAGGTGATTATACACCCTACTTCGGTGCAACCGACTTAGCCATGTTGCCTGCCCGATTTCTGTCATTTACCGGATGTGAGGCTTGAGGTTACGCTTCATCATCACATCAGATTCACTTCGAATGCCACATCGTCAAATCCATCAAATCACCGATTGACGTCCTCAACCATACATTATGTGTTAGCTAAAAGAAGTTTCCTTCTCCGCTTCCACTCTTGGTACGGTTGGAGAAATCAATATACGTGATCGTCTGGAAATACTCTGTCAGACATCCGTCCATACAAGTCATCCAGGAACAGGATGAACCGAAGGCACTATTCTGTAAACAGGATAGCCCTTGCATAGCTCCGCCTTCGATTTCCTTGGGCATATATGATTCACAACGCTTATGCCAGTACAGAGTGGTTCTTTGGGTAATAATCCAAACAGTCTCTCCATATTAACAATGTTAAAATGGTCAAAACTTCGATAGTCTGTGATTTAACTATCGAAGAAAAACAGGTGTGCAAACAATGATATTATTTCCAAATGGAAATTTATATCGATCAAACATCATCCAACATTTATCTCTTTATTTCCTTAATTTACTTATCTCATGTTTCCCTATATTCAATATTTCTTATTTTCTAAATTTGGAAAATATACGTTATTAACAATGGAAAACATTTCCATTTCTTGTTTTCTTTATTAAAAAACATTTCTGGTTTCTTATTTGGAAAACATTTCCAAAGCTTCTTCATTGGACTTAGACATATGTTTAAACAAACCATCGCGATGCCAATTCAAACCATTTCCTTTAATTACTAAATTCACTTAACCATCCCTTACTATCGAACCTTAACCATTCCTTAGTTAAAAATGAAGTCAATCAAGTTGGGGAATACTACCTCTCAGACCTTAACTGAACAACGTTTCTAACCTTGAAATAGACAAAGTTCACCCTTCTAATTCTTTAACAAACTTCCTTACGTAAATCTCTTTCAAATCTTTTCTATTCGATAATTCTTTCCTTCGATAAGGTATATTCGATAACTCTATTTCAATTTATTCTATTCACTTAACTCTTTTGATTTAACTCTAACTCTATTCACTTAACTCCTATCGAATAAACTATATTCGATAACTCTTTTAATTTTATTTGAGTAAACTATATATTCGATTAACTTTTTTTACTCTATTCGAATAAACTATATCCGATTTACTCCTTTATTCTATTTGAATAAACTATATTCGATTAACTCCTTTTACTTTCTATTCGAATAAACTATATTCGATTAACTCCTTTATTCTATTCGAATAAACTATATTCGCTTAACTCCTTTATTCTATTTGAATAAACTATATTCGATTAACTCCTTTTACTTTCTATTCGAATAAACTATATTCGGTTAACTCCTTTATTCTATTCGAATAAACTATATTCGATTAACTCCTTTATTCTATTTGAATAAACTATATTCGATTAACTCCTTTTACTTTCTATTCGAATAAACTATATTCGATTAACTCCTTTTACTTTCTATTCGAATAAACTATATTCGATTAACTCCTTTATTCTATTTGAATAAACTATATTCGATTAACTCCTTTTACTTTCTATTCGAATAAACTATATTCGATTAACTACTTTTACTTTCTATTAGAATAAACTACATTCGATTAACTCCTTTATTCTATTCGAATAAACTATATTCGATTAACTCCTTTATTCTATTTGAATAAACTATATTCGATTAACCCCTTTTAATTTCTATTCGAATAAACTATATTCGATTAACACCTTTATTATATATGAATAAACTATATTCGATTAACTCCTTTTACTTTCTATTCAGAAAAACTATATTCGATTAACTCCTTTTACTTTCTATTCGAATAAACTATATTCGATTAACTCCTTTATTTTATTCGAATAAACTATATTCGATTAACTCCTTTATTCAATTGAATAAACTATATTCGATTAACTCCTTTATTCTATTCGAATAAACTATATTCGATTAACTCCTTTATTCTGTTCGAATAAACTATATTCGATTAACTCCTTTATTCTATTCGAATAAACTATATTCGATAAACTCCTTTTACTTTCTATTCGAATAAACTATATTCGATTAACTCATTTATTCTATTTGAATAAACTATATTCGATTAACTCCTTTTACTTTCTATTCGAATAAACTATATTCGATTAACTCCTTTTACTTTCTATTCGAATAAACTATATTCGATTAACTCCTTTATTCTATTCGAATAAACTATATTCGATTAACTCCTTTATTCTATTTGAATAAACTATATTCGATTAACTCCTTTTACTTTCTATTTGAATAAACTATATTCGATTAACTCCTTTATTCTATTTGAATAAACTATATTCGATTAACTCCTTTTACTTTTTATTCGAATAAACTATATTCGATTAACTCCTTTTACTTTATATTCGAATAAACTATATTCGATTAACTCCTTTTACTTTATTCGAATAAACTATATTCGATTAACTCCTTTTACTTTATTCGAATAAACTATATTCGATTAACTCATTTGCTTTAACTCTAATCGATTAAACTAACATCGATTAACTCCTTTCGATTAAACTAACATCGATTAACTTTTTTTAACTCGATTAAACTAACATCGATTAACTCCTTTTAACTCGATTAAACTAACATCGATTAACTCCTTTTAACTCGATTAAGCTAACATCGATTAACTCCTTTTAACTCGATTAAACTAACATCGATTAACTCGTTTTAACTCGATTAAACTAACATCGATTAACTCCTTTTAACTCGATTAAACTAACATCGATTAACTCCTTTTAACTCGATTAAACTATTCATTTATAAAGATTTACTTTTAGTAACGGTTCTTCACTTTACAAATGATTTCCCTTTTATAAAACTCTATTCGTTTTATAAACATTTCCCCTTTTATTTACTTTCGAAATATTTCCTTTTTATAAAATCTATTGACTTTATAAAATCCCTTTTATTTCAATATACATTGAAATAATTCTTTTTACATCCCAGGGTCTTTTATGATATTTAAAATATCGAATAACAATGATCAACATCATTCTAACACACACAATCCATAACAGATATACATCACATCATATATCACAATATATGAAAACAGTAAATAAATGTTGAGGAATCCAGGCGGATTCCTCCAACCTGTCTCCTGCATCCACAGATGTTATACAATATAAAATCAACATCACTTCCAGTTCGATATGACTTATCCTGATAAACAGAATCAATATAGAAATTCAACTAACTGACTAGCAGTTCAATCAAACAATCAACACACAGTCAATCAGCCAATATTTAACAGTTCTAAAAATACAACATGAAATTATAAACTGTTCAGAGTTAGTGAAATTTACTCACATTTGCAGTTCATCGTTAAAGAACAATAAACTGTTTATTTGATTTGAATCAAACAATTTATTGCGCCATATATTCATATGAGCCCCAATCCACTTCCAGTTAGCTTCATTGTGAAGCTCTCGTCCATACGGTCCCAACGCAACTTGTTTCGCGGCATTCTGATTACGTACGACAAAGTTATGATATTACGAAGTTTATAACCATTTAAATCAAACAAATACTTGGATTTATATTTTAATGGGCTCACCCCTTAAATCCCTTGGCCCATTTACCAAAGTACCAACCCGTTAAAACACGCTCCTTCTTCCCGAAATGAACACCGCTCCAGTAAACCAACTCCTCCATTTTCAAGACTTCACGCATCTCGTTCCTCTCCATTCCTCAATGAAATTACACAAGGCAACCACCATTTAACTTCTGTCAACCAACCCTATCACCTTGTCACCACCATATCACCCTCGAGCTCCATTTAGGGACCGCGACTCCCAGCTGTTCCACGCCTAACTCAGAAAACCCGCGATCCTTACTAGCCCAAAATTTTCCAAAACTTCCACCAATGATGCGATTTCATCTCCCAAACACAACTCCGATACTCGTTTGGTTCAGCGACTCTTAAGTCCTCGGATTATCCTAACCTTAGACCGCAAACGAGCATAAACAGTGGAGCTGAATAATCATCGAACAACCCAACACCGATAGCAAATGAAGAGAAACACTTGTGGGATCCGTATAAAATTGTTTGGAGAATTATAGGAATTTGTTTGCATTTTCTTTGATTTTATTTTCGATCGAGATATCTTTTTTCTAGAGAAAGACTTACGGCGGAATTCCTGTTGACCTGAGGAATGAGATTAGGTTTAGTTAGGGTAGAGGTGGTACTTATAGGAAGTTTTTAAATATTTTTATATTTAATATTATATTAAATTTTAAGCCATCGTTATGTGTAATTGCTGTTTAAAAATTTCTATGATCGCATATAGCATCCAAAAATCATGAAAACGGACATGTAGCTATAGCTCGACATTACGGTCCCAACGAAACTGGTTTCGTCGAATTCCGACTCCGTTTGCAAAAGTGGCTATTTTTAAAGCTCTGGATGACCCATTTAAATATATAAATATTTTTAAATATAATTAAATTAAATATTTAAAAATAAATATTATCGTCTATATTCATAGTGGAATACCATAAAGCTCTAGAATATTCCTATATGAATTTCTAACTTGATATTCACTTCTGGGTCAACCCGATATTCGATTTATATTGAAATTCTGTTTTAAAATATAAATAATTCCTTTATAAATTATATTGGAATTCCACAGCAACTTTTCTAAAATTTGATTTGGACGTACATCAAAATCTATACGACGAAATCCTGATTTTTCTCTTCCACTAGAAAGATATACTCCACCAGCTCCACACGTTTCTTGTTTCACAGAAATCCGATTTAAAACGAACCATGTACATTCAGTTGAAGTTCGAATCGCCAATTTACGAACTACAGCGCCATTTCAAGCTCGATTTTAATTATATTATAATTCTATGTTCAAACTATCGTTTTATATAATATATTCGTTATTCAAATTCAATTCCAAGCTGAATTAAATATCACAGATGATCCGGTTCACACCATATCGTCATTTCAGCCCATTCTGATTATTTCAGAATTAAATATATTATTTAATTTATTATTTTAATCAAACATTCGTCATTATTTAATTCCATGACCATTTAATTCACTATATCACTATTTATATAATTAAATAAATTAATTATAATACCTCTGCCAATGCGGATCATTACATGCACCAGTGTTAGTCATTCCTAAGGGGAATGAAGAAATGACGGTATATACGGATGCATGTGGTACCGGACTAGGTGATGTACCGATGCAAGGAGGTAGGGTTGTAGCTTATGCAAGTCGGCAACTGAAACCGCATGAGAAAAGATACCCTACCCATGATTTGGAATTGGCAGCGATCGTGTTTGCACTGAAGATGTGGAAACATTATCTCTTAGGAGAAAGATTCGAGTTGTTTACCGATCATAAATCGTTAAAGTATCTCTTCCCTCAGAAAGACCTAAATCTACGGCATCAAAGATGGTTAGAATTCTTGGCTTCCTATGATTTCGACATCGCATATACACCAGGAAAGGGCAATGCGGTGGCTGATGCATTGAGTAGGAGACATGCAAGTTTAGGTGCTATGTTTCTAGAATGGAAGCAACCGGAGTACATCGCTGGGTATGATTTCAGACCAAAGTGCGAGTTGGATCCAAAAATGTTAGCAAGTTTGACGATCAGACCCACTTTGATTGAGCGGATTGATTCCAGTCAGAGGGACGATCCTAACCTATTGGAAATCATCTCAAAATTAAAGATGGGAATTGACGGAGAAATGAACAAGTATGGGCTTGATCGAGATGGATGGCTTAGAAAGAATGGAAGACTAGTCGTACCCAATGTCAATGGATTGAGAGATGAAGTGCTTAGGGAATGTCATCACTCAAAACTGACTATACACCACGGTGGTAACAAGATGTATCGAGACATGAAGCAGACCTAATACTGGGAAGGGATGAAAAGAGACATTGGGAAGTTTATATCCAAATGCATGAATTGCCAGCTAGTTAAAGCTGAGAAAAAGAAGCCTAGTGGGTTGTTACCACCATTAGAAATTCCAGAATGGAAATGGGAACAAGTGTCAATGGATTTCATTGATGGGTTACCAAAGAATAGATTGGGCCATGATAGCATTTGGGTGATTGTGGACCGATTGACTAAAAGTGCAAGACTTATACCCGTCAAGTCAAACAGGACGGCAGCTAAGTTAGCAGAATTGTATATAAAGTGGGTAGTGAGATTTCATGGAATACCCAAAGGCATTGTGAGTGACCGAGATCCGTTGTTCACTAGTGGATTTTGGAAGAGCTTACAAGAGGCGTTAGGATCAGAACTACATCTCAGTACCGCGTATCATCCCCAAACTGATGGTCAAAATGAGAGGGTGAATCGGGTGTTATAAGACCTCTTGAGAGCCTGTGTATTGGATTTTGGTGGATCATGGGATGATCATTTGCATCTAGTAGAGTTTGCATATAATAATAGTTATCAATCCAGTATCAGTATGGCTCCATTTAAAGCTTTGTACGGAAGACCGTGCAACTCACCGTCATGTTGGGTAGAAACTGGTGAGAAGTTTGTGCTTGGACCCGATGTGATAAGAGAAACTTCAGACAAGATTAAGGTTATCCAACAGCGAATGAAGGCTGCCCAAGATAGACAGAAGAGTTATGCTGATAAAAGGAAAAGAGAATTAAAGTTCTCCATTGGCGACTTGGTGTTTGTTAAGATATCTCCGTTGAAGAGCGTGATACGATTTGGCAGGAGAGGCAAGTTAGCACCAAGATTTGTTGGTCCATTCCCAGTTCTTGAGCAAATTGGGAATTTGGAATACAAGGTTGAATTACCAGAGAAGATGGCAGGAGTTCACAACGTATTTCATGTTTCCCAGTTAAGGAAGTTCATGCACGACCTAGATGTGACTTTTTCACCTGGTCAGTTGGATGATATCGAAGTTGAACCCGAGGCGGTTGGGAACCGCAAGCCTGTGCGTATTGTTGGGAACGATACGAAGCAACTTCGAAGGAAAGCGGTGAATTTAGTCAAAGTCCAGTGGGGCGAGAATGAGAATGACTGTACTTGGGAGACAGAGGAGAGCATTAGGAAGACGTATCCAGAACTCTTCGCCTGGTAAGATTTTAACTTCGATTTAGTCTTTCCGCATGCTAGGATAGGCTTGTTTGTTTGTTTTGGATGTTTGATTGTTGTATGTGGCTGGTAGGCATGCAGAATCCTTTGTATATTTTGGGTTGAGGAATTTTGGGGACGAAATTTCTTAAGGGGGATAGAGTGTAACGACCCGCCTTCTATGCATTGCAGATCATAGAATAATTATTTCTTTCACATACGGAGTCGCATGGTCATGTAACTTTGGGAGATGACTATTGGAGTCATTTCCTATGTTCATGATTTTTGCCGATTTTTAAAATGACCTTTTTGCCCCTAGCTGATCTTGTTTTGGCCATAACTTTTGATTGGAAAGGAGTTTTGACCTGAAACCACTTCCGTTGGCTTCGGATGATAGTTTACCTTTCCGGAGAGTGATCACATATGAAAAACAGACTTACCGTTTGGGAGATATGGCTGAAATAAGGCTTGGAAGGTGAAAAACTGCTTAACCGGGCCAAATAGGGTGATTAGTGAATGGGCCCATAACCCATTTCGGGATTAAGGTTATGGGGAGGTTGAAATGAGTTAGGTTTTCATACTATTTCAATTTTCTAGCCGCCACTTACCCTTTGAAACCCTAACAATGGCCTCCAACCTCTAAAACACCTCCAAATCACTTTCTAATCAAGGATTAAGCTTAATAACATCAAATCAAGGCGGTTTAGCACAAGAATCGAGGTAGAGCTGCTGTGTTGCATTGGTATTCGTGCCTAAATAGTGGAGTTTCAGTTCTAAAGGTTTTATTTGTGGCTAAGGTGAGTGATTTGCATAGTTTTGCACTAATTACGGTTAATTAAGGATAATTAGTGAAGATTAACGAAATTAGACATGATAAAATTCTGGAAAAATATTTATAAAATTCGAAATAATGTTTTAGACCTCTGCTAGAAATTTGGGTTAATTTGGTTAAGTTTTACTAATCCTATCATTAGTTTTGCTTAAACATGCTTAAGGGAAAATATGGGGTTTGGCTATGTTTGATCCGTTTTAACTTATCAAATTGATGTTTTGGTGTTTATGGTTGATTCCTTATGTTGCTATGATTGTATGGTATGTTTTGTGATTGATTAGAACTATTAGATTGGTCGAAAACGCTGTCGTATGGCTAAAACAGTCGCTGGAAAGTCGTAGGAAATATGCAGGGTTTTGAACCGGACCGGATCGGATGATTGGGCTCGGATCGAACAGGAGAACCGGGCAAGTCGATTCGGATTGGAACTTAGCATAAGGGGCTTGGCGAGAATGAAGGCCATTTGCTTAGAGTTGGAGTTGGGCAGGGGATAAGATCGAAGGGACAAAAAGGGGATCGGATCGGAGCTAGGGCGTGGGATCGGATTGGCTACCGAACCGAACCGGAGCAGGAATCTTCTGAGGTGTGCAAACGAAAGAGACAACAAGAAAGGTTGGATCGGATCAGAACTTAACACTATAAGGAGGACCTTGGCACTTTACCACCGGACCGGATCGAGCCACATGTGAGAAGCTGAACCGAACCGCATGGAGGAGATGAACCCGAACCGAACCGGACGTGTACTTCCATTTTTACATGACGACTCTTCTGAAGGCCAACTCCAATTCGACCAAAGCCCGAGATGCAAAGAAGGTCCAAATGAGGAGCTTTGACTCAGGATCCAGATGGGAACCAATGAGTGAGCTTCATGATTGGGCCTTGCTGCGGGATGTGTGCTAAGGGGTTGTCGATGTCTATAACTTTGAATCACTATGTGTAGGGAGTATGTGAACGGATTCAGGGCCACAGTGGCCTAGGTACGACTAAAGAGTTATAGACCAATGAACTGGGGTCATTTGTAAGGGTTTGGTCATGACTCCATGTGGTAAGCTTGGTAGTAGCAGTAGTTGTACAAGTCGAACTCCGTCACTACTTCGATGGGTCTAGTGATTGACAGTGGTGGACATCGTATGCTTTACGCACTGAGTGAGAGATGTAAGGATGATTGCTATGTTTGATTTGATTGCCATCACTATGACATGCACACCCCCACCCCCGTATTCTTTATACCATGTGTTCAGTGGCACCTTAGAGTATTGTACGGTATGTAGTGCTAACTCTTTGGTTGCAGGTTCAAGTTCAGTATGGTTTAGTATACCTGTTATTGTTCTGTTTAGCTGCTTATCGCTCATACCAGACTTTTTGTCTGACCCAGAGTTTTATGTCTCTTCTTATTACTCTGGGTGCTCTCACGAGCAGACTAGAGACAGGTTAGCTGGTGATGCACGAGTAGCTGTATCGGAGACGAGCAGGAGGCTTCCACGTATGATATATAGATATTCTCCCTGTGTCGCTACTGGTTATTACTTTACGCATTAGTAGTGTACCCTTTCTTTCTTTTGCTTAGAGATAGTAATTTGGAAAATTGTAATAAGCTGTATTTGGATTTCCGCTACTCTAATGATGATGATGCTGATGTTGGTTTTAGTTGTCAGCTTATGCACTGTCTCGCCTGTTTTATGTTAAGTATATTATTATTATATTTTATTCCATGCGCTATGAGACATTCTACAGGTTTTCGATTAGTTCATTCTCTTCTTTTCTTTCTCTGGCGACCGTTCCGTGTTAGTCGGGCATTTGTACAGCGCACTTTCGGAGGAAATGCCGGCTGGTGCGAGGCGGGCCATCACAGAATTAGAGACGGAAAGAGAATAATTCCTACGCAAACAGAATGTTAGAATTAGGTGTACACTAGTAATGGGCCTTTACCACCCCAACAGATGGTACCACGCAGAAACAGACAGGTGTTGCCACCCAACAGAAAGAGACGGTACCAACAGAAACAGACAGAACTAAGTGTACCCTAAGTCCTACCCCCAAGCGATCGACTCCCTAATACATAAATACCCTGTGTCGGTCCCACAGTAGGGTGTATCACTCCCTAAAGTGGCAACCTATTGGCACAGACCTATTTATAGATGTCACGGTGTTTTACATCCTCATAGCAGACAGGATCCAAGCACGCATATGACCCGGTTGGAACGCACCATCAACACCCCTCGCCATTATCAGAATGAATCGCTTATAATTAGTTCAGTAAGCATGCCCGGACCCCTACATAGCGTGGGGTCAAAGTTTTGATACCAGAAAGGTTACTGACTAATATGGGTCCCAAACAACAGATGACACAAATATTTCCCCTCCTAACCGTGTGTCTCCAGACTAACAAATTTCAGATTAACTTGTTTATAGATTTCAGACAGAGTTCAGGTTACTAGTTCACAGATCAGACAATCAAGTTAACAAGTTTTCAGACTAACGGATCAGATATACAAATTAACAAGTTCTCAGATTAACGGATCAGATATACAGATTAACAGGATTACATATTGTTTTACCTAACTTTGTATTGGGCCTACAGATTTACGAAACGGGTTTATTAGATTCATCAGACCAATTGTTTTAACCCTATCCACCCAACACGTTTTAGGTATCATATTTATCTTAGATTTGCATTAATTAATTATTAATGCACAGACCTCTCACATTAGGTCGGTAGCTTGTGGCCGCTGGATATGCCGGGCGGTTCCGGGCAGACTTCTGCCACAAGCCAGGCCTTACCTCGTGTCTAAGCATATTTTAGTTATGCCTACGACCTCTCACATTAGACTGACAGTTTGCGGTCGCTGGTTAAGCCGGTTGGTTCCGGGCAGGCTTCTATCGCAAATGGAGTCTAACCTCGTGTCATAGCCACTTTAAAGAAAATATCAGACTAATTATGACTATTTAGCAGTTTTAACTTCTTTACAACTTACAACAGATTATCCAAAGTTCTATTAACATGTTTTGCTCAATTTTAGATCGAGCCTCCAATTTATAATTATTCAACTTTCAACAGATTAAGCAATTCAACAGATTTAGCAGATAACAATTTTAGCAGATTAGGCAATTCAACAGATTTAGCAGATTAGGCAATTCAATAGATTAAGCAGATAACAGATTTAGCAGATTAGGCAATTCAACAGATTAAGCAGATAACAGATTAGCAGATTTAACGGATTAAATATTTCTTAAAGTTCTATTTACATATCTTGCCTAAATTTACATGTCTAAATCATGGTTATAATTCATAATAAGACATATGCCCCAATTTTTAATTAAACTTTGCACAGTACAGAATATTCTCTAAAAAGTCCCAAACAATATGAATTATGCCAAATTATAGCCTATGATGCCAAATATCCTAAAATCCATATTTAAGCGCATTTACGTTAATAGTTAACCTATTTTAATATAGATCTTTACGCCTAAGTCACATATATATCTTTTTTTTCTCTTTTCAAGTCATAAATCGTGATATGAAATATGCCCCAAAATCTAGATCTTAAATTTTAATCATGTATTAAGTCCTCAAAATCAGATCTTGCATTATAATATGCATTATATTCCAAATCCCAAGTCATATGCTATCATTTAATAATTCTTCTTCCAAACCACAGTCTGTTATACATAGTATGAACTGATTCTAGATCTTAATTTACAACCTATGTTCTTTTCTTAAATCAGTCACAGATCAGTCATGTCCAATTATGCAATATTCATTATTTGTGCCAAAATTAGCGTTCATGCGTTAATTTCTTATGAGATTTGGCTCAGGCTCGTAGTAGCCTGGCTATAGATCAGAAAGAAAAAGGAGATACATAATAGTCGCAGAAAAATAGATCTGACAGATAAACCTTAGATTCAGATTTATAACCATGCCAAGATCATAATAAAAGTTTATATCTGAAAATAACTGTACTCACAAAAAGGGAATGATTCTTGTATTCTGGAATCTTTGTTCTGACGCTGAATAGTGCTCCTTTGATGTAGACTAGTTGTTCTTTTAATCCTATTTAGTTTGGAAGAAGATGCACTAGTTTTATCCTAGGTTTCAGCAGAGTAGCGACGCCATTATTTTATTTTCTAAGAGGGAGAGAGCTATGGAGGCTAGAGAATAGTGTAGGAGATTTAGGTTTTGGCTTAAGGATGTATTTATAGGAGAATAGAAGTGTCCAAGGCCTTAGATATTAATCTAGAACCAATCCAGACCATCAGAACAGCCAAAACCACGTCACACGCCGAAGAAAATCGGATCTGGGCAAAACAGGTCGACCTGTAGGGGGGAGGTCGACACTAAGGTCTATCCCCAGGTCGACCTGCCTACCCAGGTCGATCCCCAGGTCGACCTGGGTCCTGGGAAGGAAATTTCCCGCCCAACCCACTACTGGGTTCAGATTTTTGAATTTCGAATTTGGAATTTATTTTCGAGCTGTTTTATATTTTCAGAAACTACCGAAGGCCATAACTTCCCAATACGGAGTCCGATTTACGCAAACTTGGACTCTGTCTCAAGAAGAATTCCGAGACGAACGCAATGGCATAATCCGTTTTCCTTAATTCTCACATTTAAAATTAATTATACTTCATTTTGTTACTCTTCTGTTCACAGAAAATACGGGGTGTTACAAACAATATCTATGAACTACCACAGGAATTCAATTTTTGAAAATTCTATGTTCACAGATAAGATTGAAATCATCCATTATGGTGCATCTATGTGCTGGCCATTCTAAAGACTAAAACAGTTGAATCAATCCAAACAATAGTCTTATTAGACACCATGAACGTATTTGTTACATATGCATACCATGTCATTTTACCTTATTTAACAAATATGACTTTAAGCCGACTATCTTGGGCCTAGCCCATTTACACTTTGTATTGTATATAACCGTACTATCCATTCTCTGTTTCAGCAATGTTTTTATAACCCAATCATGAGTCTAACCGTGAGGTCTCAGGGTCCAAGGTTTTGAAGGTCTGACCGGCCGGTCGAACCACCAAGAACCGCATATGCTTGTTAATAGTGAAAATGTGAATAATCAAGTTTTATGTGTATTCAAACAAATGAATAATAAAGTTTGAAAATCATCTGTTTATTCACTAACATTAATAGATTTCATGGTATACTTAACTAACAAGAGCACAAACAAACACACATGTTTTTTAGAAACGAAGTGGTAAAGTTTACAATTTAGATGTTGTAACAGTTATGATTTTTTAAAATATTTTAGTTGTTATTTTCAAAACAATACAAAAGATGAAATCATCAGAGAGAATTACACAATGAGAAGTAGGAAAAAACAAAGAACCCTGGTTTAACCCTGTAAAATTGGAGGATGGACCACTGGTTTGAAAAACCGACCAAGGTTCATGCATGAACGAGGTCTGATTAAAATCTGTGTCATGATGGTCAAGGTTCAGGGTTATTCGAGGTTGAACCGTGATATGGTGGGGTTACGAAAACACTGTGTTTCTGTCTTCGCTCACGATATCACAACATCAAAATAACATAATAACTAAAAAATCTTACATTATATCTGAGCAATGACAACAAGTAGAGAAGACTGCCTCACCTGTAACCTCTCAGTTCATCATCATTTTCTTGACCTTGTCATCAAGCCCAGGCTGCATCTCCTTATCATAAGAGAATCATTGATTCTCATCACCTGATTTGTGTTAGTTCGGTCATACCTGATCTGTGTCAAGGTCAACAACTATTCTAATCAGAGTGAAGCAATTTTGATCTTTGTGCGACGCCAAAAACCGCTGACAGAACATTCTTTATCACTCAGCAGTCTTGGTTGCATCTGATCATCATGCTCACTTGTTGATCTATTATGTTCTTGTTCATCCCTCATCATGGCTGAAGGAGAGAATAATGCTTCTATAACTTTTCCAATTTTAAGAACCATCGATCAAACTTCTTCAAGAAACTCCACACAAGAACTCATCAAAAATTTCTTGTACATCAAAGACAAGATAATCTAACCAATTTATGGCTTCTATCGACCATCAGTGCAAATTTACAACCACGGTTTATAGGTTGCAAGAGTTTAGACGAAACCTGGTCAACAATAGAACAAATCTATAGCAGACATTGCTATACCAGATCAACATACTACAAAAGGAATTTTCATAACATAAAAAAAAGATAAGTTACCAATGAGGAAATACCTACCCAAGATCAATGTATTATGTCATCAGTTGACTTCAATTGGACAAAAAGTATCTGATTCAGATCAGTACTATACATCTTAAGTGGTTTAGATGAAGAATATGAGGTTGTTATCGTTGTGATCACCTCAAAAGAAACCACCCCTATTATTCAGTCTATTCATTCTATTCTTGTCTCTCGTGAGGAAAGAATTTAACAAATAAAACTGTCATAAATAAGTTCTCTACCAACTACATTAGTTACAATAAAAACAAGAATCAAGAAATAATACTGGTAGAAAATATTTCAATGGTTAGATGGGTGGATCAACTGCAAGAGGCAGAGGCTGAGGTGGACGGTTCACCAACAACAATAGAATCAGATGTCAAAAATACGAGAAGTTTGGGCACACTACAAACGGTTGATTCCATTCTAATTACACTCCATCACAACAAAATAACAACAATAATACAATAAACTATCAACTGAATGCTAATATGGTAAGCAACTCTCAAGAAATCAAAAGTCAGACTAAAGCTGCAAGTATTGACATAGCTTGAATAGAAGACATACATGATGAAGTGTGGTACCCAGATTTAGGCGCTACAAACCATGTCACAAGAAGTTTATGCAACCTGCATTTAGGGAGTACTGAATACAAAGGCATACAATTCTTATACACGGGAAATGGAAAACCCACTAAAACTACACACAAGAAATGCAAGATTCATGGGAAAAAGAAAACAATTTCATCTCAACAATTTATTGAGAGTACCCTTAATAAGAAATAACTTATTAAGTGTGTCTCCATTTGCTATAGATAATAATGTATTTTTTGTATTCTTTCCATCCTATTGTTTAGTCAAAGACATTCTAACAAAAGAATTTGATTGTAAGGTAGAGAGTTAAAACACTTTCAATGTTGCAACTCAAATTCCAGAAATACTATAAATGAAGCAAACTGCAGTAATCTCTATGAAATTGGTCAAGAAAATCATTGTAGAAACATTGACATTTGCATTACAAGTTAGGTCACCCTCATGTAAACATTGTGAAGTTCATTCTAAAAAATAATGACATTTCTATTGATAAATTTACTTTTCCCTATGTGTGTACATACTGTTAAATGGAGAAAAAAATCATAAACTTATGTTTCCTGACTCTTAAACTACATACGACAAACCCCTAGAATTGATCGTTGTTGATTTGTGGAGACTAGCACCAATCAGTAATGATTATAAGTACAAATACTATATATCTTTTGTTGATGCCTTCTCTAATACATATGGATATTTTTTTTTAAAATCTAAGTCTGAAACATATATTGTTGTATCATAATTTATTTCTCAAGCTAAAAAGCACTCTGGACATCAACTTAAAGTTTTTCTAACTGATAAGTGGTGCATAATTTAAACCTTTAAAAAGAGAAATTTCACCAAAAAGGCATAGTTCATAGAATCACATGCCCACAAACTTCTGAACAAAATGTTATTGTATAAAGAAAGCAAAGGCAAATAATAGAAATAAGCTTAACACTCCTTGCTCAAGCATTTTTACCTCTAAAATTTTGACCTAATGCATTTTCTACTGCTGTCTACTTAATAAACAGACTTCCAACAAAATCCTTAAAACTAAAATTTCCAATGGAAGTTATGTTTAATGTTAAATCTAACTACAAAGCTCTAAAAGTTTTTGGATGTCTATGCTTTTCATACTTAAGACCACATAATTCTCACAAGTTTGATTTTAGATCAAAACCATGTACTTTCTTAGGGTATGTTATAAATCAAAAAGTGTATAAATGTCCTGAGAAGAATGGAAAAAATCTTCATATAAAGACATGTAGTATTCAGTGAAAGTGAATTTCCATTTAGCAAAGCAGGCATAAAGCTATACAATACAAGAATGTCCATACATGATCCAGTAGATCAATGTGATACTATGAATCGACTTAGATCTAAAAATATGGCTGAACATTAACAGTGTGAACTGTTGAGATTTGTGATACGCAACACAATTATGGGAAACAAATTATCTATGTTGATCCATTTTTTTGTGGAGATATTTATTGCTATATTTTTGGGATATTTGAAAGTGAAGGCAAGGGTTATTTGGTGCTTATCTAAAAGATTTTTGACATATATGAAGATAACTTTGGAGTCAAGTTTACTTCGGTGTCAATCTTACTTCAGTGTTAAGAAAACTTGGGTATGAAACAATTCATTCTATAAAAGGCCTAGTTAACATCTTCATTAGGTGTGGAAAAATTTGACGATTATTAAATAGAATTATTAGGGTTTGTGCAGTTACTCTTCATTGTCTTTCTCCTCAAATTGTTTAGCCATTAGATATTCTCTACCTATTTCCCAGTAAGGTTATTGGTTCAAGATGTGCTTGTTTGTAACGATAGTTGAGATCGATTGTAAATAATTTTTCGATGAATCAATAAATAGGGTGGTTGGGTGGAATATCGTATGTTCATATTTCCGATATTGTTTGTGTTGTTGTTTGTTTTTCAATCACATTCATCTCCAAGTGATTATGTGAAAAAGATCATGGACACTTCCGTAAAAGGCACAGTTTTCCAAATAGTTGGTATCATTGATGGAAGATGTTCTATATATCAATGATTTGTGTTATCCCATTGATGGAGATGGGGAGAAGCCCTTGAATATGGATGAGAGAAAGTGGAAGAAAAAGGACAAGAAGGAAATTGTGTTGCTAGTATTTGGATTATTCGGTGTTCCACCATGTGGCTAGTTGTGAATCCACGAAGGCGTTGTGGGACAAATTAGTATCGCTATATAAGTTAAAGAGTGCTACAAGTAAGGCTTTTCTAGTAAAGCTGATACAACTGAGGTTGGATGAGAAAATTCGGTTGCAGAACGAGTTTCAGGATGTTGTCAATCAATTGGCAAACATGAATGTCAATTTTGATGATGATTTGCAGGCTCTTTTGTTGATGAGTTCTCTTTCGGAAAGCGGGAGAATTTAGTTGTTTTGCTCAACAATTCCAATACTAAAGGAACTATCGCTTTAGAAACGGTTCGAAGTAGTATTTTGAATGGGGTGCTAAGGAGAAAAGGTCAGAGTTGAAATCGGTTCACAGTGTGGCGATGGTAGTAATGGACTCGGAGGATACAGTTTGGAAGAAAAAGGAGCCAAGGGGAAAGATGCAACCACTTGTTTCCATTGCAAGAAAGAAGGTTGCAAGCACAATGATTGTTATTCATATATACGAGATATGAAGAAGAAGGCGCAAGGTGATAATAATAACGATGAGGCACATGCGGGCTTTGCTGAAGCTACCGAAGGCAATTCTTCATGTGATGTCCTGTTTAGTGTTGTGGAGCCTTGGAAGATGGATTCAGGAGCCAGTTTTCACATATGTCGAGTTGTGAAAAGTTTTTCTACGTACTAGAAGAGTGTTGCCATGATAAAGATGATCAATGGAGTAGAGCTACCAATTTGTGGAGTTGGAGTTGTTACGTTTCAAATGCATGATGGAGTGGTGAAAGAAGTGGTCTGTGTGAGCCTGTGAGGCACATACCCACTTGTTTGCATAACCTCATATCTCTTGATCAGTTAGATCGCTACGGTTGCACTTATGAGATTCGAGGTGGAGTTTTGAAGTGAAGAAGGGTGATCATGTGATGATGTAAGCAGTTTTGGAGGAGGGAAACCTTTATAGTTTGGTCGGTTCGGTGGTCAACAGTGGAAGGCGGGTGACGATTGAAGAACGTAATCCACAGCAAGGTGGAGAGGTTAATGTAGTCACTGCTGATGTTCCTAAGGTAAAGGATCATGGTATCGACAAGGGTCTAGATGTTGATGATGCTCGAGGAATCCTAGAGATGAAGAGATCATACCAAGCGGAAGACGGATGTCGAGTTGTGAAATCCACAAAGACAAGATGGAGGTCTATGTGGTATTACAAACGTTTTTGAAGATCGCTATTGGCATGGTGCATGGATGAGGGAGTTGCACCATTAGTGGGTGATGGTGGAGGTTTGTAATGATGTTAATTGGGAAAAAATAGCTTATACAGGAGAGCAGAAGACCTAGGCAAAAATCCAAATTTTCCCTTCAAAATGTCATATATATATATGGATAAACACCCGATCAAGCAGAAATATCCAGCTTAGATGTCTGACCAGGGTGGTCAGACGTCTAACCAGACACTTGAAAAACAAAACTCCTTCAGGTCAAACGTTTGAACTCGGGCCCCAGACATCTGAGTTGCTTCTCTATCCCGTTTTTGCATCACGATCACCTTATCTTCCTCCCTTGAGCTCCAATCTGTGAACCATCTCCTCCATCATGATGCTACTTCTAATACTAACACACATCTACGGCATGGACATGTGATATAATATCACAAATCACAACACTCACTCTTGATATGAAATCACATAAGCAAACAAGTCATCCAACTTCAATAAACATGTGATTTAATATCAAAAATCAAAACACTCCACCTTGATATGAAATTACATCAGCATTCCAACAATCACCAAACATGTCATCACTAGATCTTTCAGACAACACCAAATCTCAATCAAAACTACACTACAATTTTAGTCACCGTCTACGACTGATGCATCTCCCTCATGAGGTGTACCACACAAAAATGGACTCGAAACCGTCTGTAATGCCACAAAAATCTCCGTTTTTTCTTTATGGATTTTCCAAATTGACACTCGTCTATCACTTGACCTGAGCTCATCACCTAATCACTATCGATTCCTAGAGGATCATCAATATGAAGACCCTTATCTGAAATACCTTGACACCCATCTATCACTTGACCTGTGCTCATTTCTTGATCTTTGTCGATCCCTCGAGCATCATCAAAGTGAATACCTTTGTTGGAATTATGAACTGAATCATCAAGGTACTGTCGAATCAAAGCAATTTCCATTATATCCATCTTCTTCCATTTTGCCTCATCTACATCAGAGGGCTTCTTTCCATCTCCATCAATCAGATCATTGAGATATAGAACATCCTCCATCCTAGGATTTCAAATTCCCCAATTTCTCCTATAAAAATAGTCATTTTTGAAAATGAAATCATATCCGATATGATTTTTTTCAATCAGAAATTACTCTAAGATTTGCGATGATCTAGCTTCGATACGAACTATTGTGAGATTTTTGGCTTTTGCGGAAGTGTTTGTACTGGGATCTTAGTCAGCAAAATCACAAAGGGATAACTTTGATATTAAAACAAATCGGAATGGAAATCAACATAAAAACCCATTATAATTTGACCCAACCGCCCTCGTTATTGACTCACCAAAAAATTTTTTGTTTACACTTACTTAAATGAGCCAAAAATAAGCAAGTTACCACTGAATCAATAACCTAATTGAGAAAGGGAAAGAATATCTAGATGACTAACATTATTGGAGAAGAACAATGAAGAACGACAGCTAACCCTTGGATTTCTATCGACCCTAATTTCGGTTCCCAATTCGATCGCAAATAATTCAATCCTAAAAGTAGCTTATATAGGAGAGTAGAAGACCTAGGAAAACATACATATAGCCTCTTCAAAATACCATAAATATATATTTGGAGAAACACTCGATCAAAAGGAAATATCCGAGCTCCAATTTGTGAACCATCCCTCCATCACGAAGCTACTTCCAATATTAACACACTTTGTCGTCTTCAATGGACATGCGACATAATATCATAAATCTCAATAGTCCACCTTGATACGAAATCACATCAGGAAACAAATCATTCGACTTCAATATACATGTGATTTAATATCACAAATCACAACATTGTTGAACTTGTTACCTTTGTGTTCCACTTGCAGAAGGAGGCTGACTACCTAATCAACACCTAATTCCTCTTTCAAGTTAACACCAAGCATGTTATTTTTTAGAGGCCTTGAGCATGACTGCTTTAGGCCAGATGGGCTGAGTTTCTTCATTCCCTGGTGTGACACACACAAACTACAACACTTTGAGTTAAACCATAATCGAGTAAATTATTCTTACTACTTATTTTTTTTCCTTAGTCTCTTCGCTTTATTGTTCTTTACTTTCCTACTGACATGAGATTCTTTTTTCTTTTCAAGCATTTGCTAGAAGATGTTGAGCGACTACTTAATTGACTAAAAGCGGCCTGCTACTAGGTCAGGGACTTAAAGGACTTAACAATTGATGCTACCTCCATCAAGTCAGGAAAGTGAGGAGGGCCAGAACGAGTATTGTAAAACGGGTGGTTATACAAAATAATTCAGAAAAGAAGGCAACCAAGGAAAAGTGGGACTACTCACATATCATATGTTAGGACAACATGAGTGAGCAATAACTAATGCCAGAAAGGGATAACATTTTCATGGGTGAGGATTCAGGAGTGTCGAAGCAAATTGACCTCGATAAGTGAAGCGAAGTAGCGTCGATGCAACATTGGAGAATATTATCCATAATATAGGTGATATCTTGGTTCCTTGATGTGAGTCTACACCTGTTAATTGGGATACAGAGTCAAGCTATGACAACTTAAGCCTTCCAACACACTAATCCAAAACTCGTTGTGGCTTTCAGCCTCCCATCGAGCTAAGAAATACATTTGGTCAAGGTTTTTCTTTCATATTACAAAGTGTGACACCCAACGTCTGTTAATGTCACTAAGGGAATGCATTAAGTTTCGTGATGCGTTATAGGTAAAAAGACACAGAATAATTACAAGACAGATATAAATAAGATAGCAGCAGAAATTTAAATTTTTATTTCAACATAAATCATAATACAGTGGTCCACAATACCAAAAGTCACAAAAACCATTACAATTATAGAACTTCTATCTTGCATCGTCAGAGTACATAAGAATATAAAAAACATAATTCCCCAATTGAAATAGTTAAGGCATAGTAGAGACAAGAACTTGAGCCATACCTCAGAAGTAGCTCCAAGCAAGATGATATCTGAGTCCTGACTAAGCCTGAGTGTTTCCTCCCTGAGAACCTGGGGAGAGGGGAGGGGGAGGGGAATGGAAGAAAGAAGGAGAAAAAAAGGGTCAGACATAAAGTCTTGTGAGTCTAGTTACTTTTAGCCAGTAAATAAATAAAAGTAACATGATAGGCATATAAAGTGGATAAGAGAGGTCACTACATAAATGGCAGGTGTGATAGGGTAGACAGGGTAAGATGTATACACTTCTCTATGTTGGATCTAGAATAACCCTAGAGGGGGGGGGGATGAATAGGGTTTTTCACAGTTTTTAACTGAATTAAAAATCTAACGAGGTATATAATAATAAACAGATCACAGAATATAACAGAAACAGAAATGCAGAAAGTAAATCACACACAGATATACCCAGCTTTGGCAAAACCCTGCCTACTGCTGCATTTCTAAGGTTTCTGCCGGGTGATAAAACAAATCCCGCATACAAGACCATGTACACTCGCAAACCCTGCTCCTATTCTAACCCTACGCTCAAAACCCTAGACTGATTGATATCCCCTCGATCAAATTTCCCCTGATTACGACCCTGTAACCAGTAACCCATATTTTACAGACTCTGTCAACTGTCAGTCAACACCCTGACTGATTCACCCTAGTATTTTACAGATACTAGAAACTGGTTGATCGTTTACAGAACAAAAATAAAATACAACATGAATTAAACAAATAAAAACCCTAAAAGAAAATGGAGGAGTATAGTAATAAAGGGTCATCCCCTTTTCTAGTTTAAAGTTGGTCGGCCCCTTTGTAAATTGGTTTCACCATTTTGTTTTTGTCCGATCCCTTTTATCTCTGGAAAAATAAATGGCGGCTAGGGTTTTAATATTTGCCCCAAATCCTATCGCGATAGCTTTAGATTGGTGTAATATGGTTCTCTGATGTTCTTCTTCACGTTGTTTCTCTCTGGTCAGTGATTTTGGGACTTCTCTTTGGCTCGTCACTGATTTTGAAATTGTTCTCTGGCTCGATCGAAAACTGTGAGTATTCTTTTTATTTATTTTTGCGAGTTGTTTTTGTGTATTCGATGCTTAATGCTAGTGATGATGTGGTGTGATAAAATAGGATTATCAATCCGTAACTTGCTCTGATTTCAAATATGTGATTTGATCTGATGATGTGCTTTCCCCTTTTGAACTTCTTGATAAAATTACTTCGGCATTGAAAATGAAATTGAATCATTGCTTGTTGCCATGGTTTCCTCTTTTGAATTGATGATTCTAGAAGAATAAAAACTTGCCCCTTTTGCTGCTTTGACTTACTTGCGTGACTGATTCCTGACACTGAATTCTTGGATGATTCCATCACTTGAATAAAATGAAAAAAATACCTTGAATGAATTCTCTGATTGATTACTTACCACAAGTATGTTTGCTGAATTAATTCTTGCACAAAAATTGGGATTTCCTTTTATGCTTTTGCCAAATCATTCACTGATTTGTTTTCTTTGGTCTACTGTGTGATTTAATATCCAGAAATCATTATCATCTTGCCTAAAAAGCATTTCTGGAAACAGTGTCGAATTGATATTCTCTGATTTCTGCAACTCTGAAAAAACAAAATAAAACTTGCCAAAACTGATTTCCCATTTGTCTTTAATCCCTGATTTGTTGCTTATATTTCTGGACCAACAAATTAAATTTTTGTGTTTGCCAAAAATAATAATAAAAAATAGTGAATTCTGTTTTCATTTAGTAGATGCAAAAAACATTCTTGCTCCTTTTAAAAACTTTTTCAAACCTGGAAAATTCTGGAAACATATTGAAACTTGAATTGATTTGTAGCACTTGCATATTATCATCTCTTGCATGTATGAATGAGAAACTTGTCTCGACACATTGTTGCACCATTCTTAACATGTGCATTCTTGAGCACTTGTGTCTTTGAACTGTCTCCATCTATTTACTTACTGTTGCACCTGAAAAGTTGATTGAATTTGAAAGCATTCTCGTCTGCATTGTCTTGTGTACCATCTCTATCTTATCTCAATGTCTTCTTGTGTTCACCAATGCATGATTTGAGCTGAACCATGTACATGTACTGAGCTATTTTAACACTGCCTTGTACTTGGCCACTCTGACTTGACTTGAAAACTTGTTGCACCTTTAAGCATGCTTGCAACTTAACTGTTCTTGCAACATGTACACCACCTATGCTGTAGCTCCATTGAGAGCTGCACCTTTCTGTTTGATTTTGAAGTACACCTGTCTTGAGTCTGATTCACATTGGCTATACAGCTGTATACACCATGACACTTGTATATACAGTTCATGTATGAACTGCTTGACTGTTGTGTACTTGTTCTACCATCTGTACATGCCTGATATAGTTGCACCAGTCTTGTTCATTCATGTTTGACCCATTCACATGCACATATGTGCACAGTCTAGTTTATTTGATGCCATGCTGTCTACATAAGCCATGCATTCCCCATTGTTTGTAATGACATGAGCATGATAACCTGAAAGTACTACTATATCACTTTGTAAACTATGACAATCCTGAATATATATCACATGCACTTTGTATTGTGCCACACATTGGAATTTCTGCATGTATATTTGAGCCTCCATGAATATTGTGTACATTGTAGTTGTGCACATGCTTTGCTGTAGCATGTATTACCACTTCGACCATTTGTGTTGAACTCGTACTTCTGACTTCACCAGAAATCTTTGCTGTATACTTGTATTTGTGAGTAGTGCTTGATCTTTGTTACTCGACCCCATGGCTTGAATTTTGCTTTGTTGACTTTGACATTTCCACTGTGTCGAGCTTGGTCCATGTGACTGCTCCACAGCTGTATACACTGATTGGCGAGGCAGTGCACATGTGTATTTATACACGTGTGTATTTGCAGCCATCAGAAAATTTCCTGTCCCTGTACATATACAAACTGTCTGTCTAGACACAGATGAATCAGATCAAGTCATGAAAAATGATGAGAAACACACCAGAAAACTGAGCCAAATAAATTTTATCCTTTTTTTTAATTTATATTTGCATGAATACAGTTTTTATTTCTATTGCAGTGTACTCTGTGTGTGTGTGTTTCATGTGACAGGTAAAAAGACCGGACTGACTGAAGGCTGACTAGAAGACTGTGAAGATTGGACTAACAATGAAGACTGAAGACAGTGTTGAGTCAGTGAATTGTTTCAATGTGTCTGTATATGTGTCAATGTGAAAGAATGTATATATGAGTTGTGTAAACAAAGTGAGTGTTGTAGTGATGAGCTGTGTATATATATATGAATTGTACTAAAGTTCGTAATACACAAAATCTGTTTGGAATAAAATATTATTTCATAGTTGTCAAACAGACTTGTCTATTCTATTCTGTTTATTTATAAGTACAAATATGTGAAGTGATTAAATAGTGGAGTTAAAATAGATGTACTGTTTGAATGTTAGAAATATAATATTTATACTTTAAATAAAATACAGTAAATATTTGAATTTCTGTACAAATGTATTTTATTTAAATATAAATATTACATTCCTGTCTGTGATGTAAATATAGAACAGTACAGTAACAAACACATTTATAAAATATATTTAGTTGTTATCATCAAACAAAAATCATATAATTGTGTATACAACACCGTTATATACAACACTCTAATGATTACTCTGCACTATTACTAGTATAGCCAGAATGAGATGATCCCTTCCACTATAAGGTGGTAGACTTAGGGCATATATCCAAAATAAACCAAACCGATCGGCTCCCTACTCCATATATACTCTGTGCCGTCCCCACGGAAGGATGTATCACGTTCTACAGTGGCAACCCTTCACTGATATGCACAACCCCATATCTACTGGTGTCACGGTCGTCTTATCCACCTCTGCCCGGCTCATGCACGCACATGGCACGGTTGGTTTGCGCCGCCCGCACCATCCTCCATGTTTGGATCCCTTACAATCAGTCAGTAAGCATGTCCCCACTCCTCTTAGTATGGAGTATTTTATTTGATACTTACTCTGGGTTACTGACTGAAATAGGTCCACACAATATGATACAAGCTCTTCTCTTTGTCTTGTATCCCCCACTGGGTTTTTCACTGACTATGTATACCACTAGGTGTCTTTAATTACATAGCCCTATACCAGTTGTGCTTACCCTAAAAGGTGTCTTTAATTACATAACTTTATTATTTTCTCCAGTTATGTATACCACTAGGTGTCTTTAATTACATAATCAAAGTGACCATCTTGGCATAAACATAAACTAACATGGTGACAAGTTGAACATACATACTGGCATGGACATCTAATTAACATCATAACAAGACGAACATAAAATTGGTGAACTTGTGGCAGTCAATTGGTTGTAACATAACTACGATGTGTCAATAAGAATAGTAAGATCTAAATCAGCAGTTTAGATGTCCAATTGGTTTAGATCTAACATGATAACACAAAGTGATAAATTAGATCACATAATTCAGGTCTAGAGGTTAAAATAGATCTAACACCATTAGAATGACATAATAGCATGTTTAGATCTAAATATGGATTCACATGCCCAATTCACAACATATCTAAGTTGATCGCAATATGACAGGTGAAAGGTGATTTACATAAAGAACTAGATCTAACCAATGTTGCAACTATCAAAATTAACAGATTTACATTCACCACAACATGGTTACAAGTCAAGATCCACATAGGCAATATAATATAATAACCACAATTTCATTAGATCTAAAGTTGTAGATCTATCATGACATAGTAAGAGTTTTAATAATAACATTAATTCAAAGTTTACATCATATCCAATTCATAGTCTTTCATAATTCTCTTTTATTTATTTAAACCTGAAAGAAACTAGAAACTCACAGCGTTAGGTTTAGAGAATTGAGAAAGAATGGATCTTGAATTTCTGGATTTGATTTGCCTTAGTTGATAGAAGAAGATAAGGGATCTAGTTCAATTCACGCACCGGCATAGTTTGGCCGCCATTGATTCTTTGTGAAGAAAACAAGAGAATTGAGGTATATTTATAGCTGCTAATGTCCAGAATTCGAATGCCACCTCAGCCCTAGAGTGAATTAGGTCACGGCTCGCCACCCACTTGAAAAAGGCCTGAATACCCAAAAAACCCTATGGGCGCACTTTACAGGTGTGCCAGTGTAAAATTGCCCTTGCGCACTTGTGAAGTGCGATAGTTATACCTTGTTTTATTGTCAAACTTTTATCGTATGTAACTTCTTTATATGTTATGTGTTTTACACAAACTAGGTGTCTATCCTAACCAAAATTTCGAGACGGACGTAATAACGAAGTCTGTTTCCCTTAATTCCTAATATTAATTTGATTATTATTTAATTTATCCTCTTTAATATTAAAAAAATTACGGGGTGTTACATTCCCCCCACTTAAAGGATTTCGTCCCCGAAATCTCTAAGTTGAGAAGAATGCATATCCTACCATCCATCATCCATCTACTCACCCATAAATCACCGACATCCATTGTACTTAAGGATTTATATTGATTAGATGAATATATGCAAAGGTGTGTGTATATGCCCCAATAATAATGCGAAGATCAGGCGGTCTACCGATTCAGTTGACCTCCTTAATGCAATGTATGTTGGTGCCATGAATCCAATATGCATGCAAATAAGCCTATTATAACATGTAAGCTCTACATGTGTGCACACTCATTTGTCCAAATGCAACATCCATATGCTAGTTCATCCATTTCCATCCATAAAAGAAAAGAAAATTTTACACACATCCATATGCAGTATGAGAGTGAGTGAGCCGATCTAGTGCCTAATGTGTGTTTATATGCATCCATAGGCAACCGCTAGCAAACACTTGCATCCACTTGCATCCATCAATCATAACACGTCTCAAACACATGTTTACATCCATAGGATTCCTATCTAAAGGTAGAAAATACTATTGATAGGTCATATTCAAATGATAGAAACAAGTACTGATAAAGCTTTGGAAAAAGGAGTTAAGAACTTACCCTCGAAAAGAAAAGGGTACGAAGCACGAATCTTGTCTTCGGTCTCCCAAGTCGCATCCTCCGGGTTATCTACCCGTTTAACCTTCAGCAACACAATCTCTTTATTGCGTGGCTTCTTAAATTCTGATTCCAGAATACGGGTAGGGACTCACCTGACTGTCGCCTCCCATTCCACTTCGACTACTTCCAACACACTCGGCTCAATGATTACTGCAGTGTCATGCAGGCACTTTTGCAGATGGAAAACATGGAAAACATCATGAATGCCACATAGATTGTCTGGGAATTTTACTGTATAGGCCATTTGGCCAATCCTCTCGGTTATGGGAAATGGTCCCACAAACCTAGGTGCCAACTTCCCTACTGATTTGAAACGAACCACATTCCTCAGAGGTGACACTTTGATAAAAACCAAGTCTCCTACTTCAAATTCGAGGTTAGTCCTTCTGTTCTTTGCATAGGATTTCTGTCTATCTTGAGCTGTCTTCATCTGCCGTCGAATAAGGTCAATTTTTTGGATGTTTCCCTAACCATATCTGGTCTAAGTAAAAATCTTTCTGTAGACACCCGCCAACAAGTTGGTGATCTACAGGGTCGTCCATACAATGCTTCGAAGGGTGCCATGCCGATGCTAGCTTGATAATTGTTATTATATTAAAACTCTACTAAGGAAGATGCTCTTCCCAAGTCACTCCGAAGTCTAGGATACACATCCTCAAAAGATCTTCAGAATCCTGTTCACCCTCTCTGTCTGTCCATCGGTCTGAGGATGATAAGCGGTTCTCAAACACAAATGTGTACCTAATGCTTCTTGCAAGCTCCTCCAAAATTCGCTGGTAAAGATGGGGTCACGATCGCTCACGATGCTTTAAGGTACTCCATGAAGACAGACTATCTCGCGCGCATAAATTGCTGCCAACCACGATGTCGTCCTCTTACTCTTAACTGGAATAAAATGAGCGCGATTAGTGAGTCTATCCACCACAACCCACATACTGGTGTTTCCTTTCTTTGATCTAGGCAAACCATCTATGAAATCCATAGAGACACTCTCCCATTTCCACTGCGGAACCTCCAACGGATGAAGTTATCCACTAGCCTTCTTTTGCTCAGCTTTGACTTGCTGGCAAACTAAACATTGAGAAACAAATTCGGCCACATCTTTCTTCATCCCAGCCCAAAAGAAAACCCTCTTCATGTCCCTGTACATCTTATCACCTCCTGGATGAATGGTCATCTTAAAATGGCAGGCTTCTTCTAGGACTGCCTTTATCAAGTTTCCAGTTTGAGGAACACAAAGCCTTCCATCTCGTCGCAACCACCCCATTTCATTTATGGCATATCTGCTGAGGTGACTAGAAGTCTCCCCTCTTCTGAGCTTATCCATGATGTCTAGAATCTGTGGGTCACCTTGTTGCGAAGCTCCTGTATGGTTCACAAGAGTCGGTTTTTGTATCTCCAAGGATGCAAACAAATCAGGCAAAATCTCGATGGAGGGTCTAAAATCAAAAGCTGATATGAACTCCGAGTTCTTTCTTTCCACAAACAGAGGACTCAGGGTCACCCTCTGCCTACTTAGTGCGTCTGCCACCACATTACCCTTGCCGGGGTATAAGAAATTTCAAAATCATAAGAAGCTAGAAACTCCATCCGTCGTTGTTGCCTTAAATTGAGATCCTTCTGCGATAATAGATACTTGAGAGATTTATGATCGTTGTATAGCTCGAACTTCTCTCCAAGTAAATAATAACGCCACGTCCTTAATGTAAACACTATGGCAACTAGCTCTAGATCATGGGTGGGGTAGCTTTTTTCATGAGCCCTCAACTATCTACCCCCATAACACACTACTTTCCTATCTTGCATTAGAACCGCACCAAGCCCTTTACCACACGCATCAGTGTAAACAGTAAACACCTTATTCCTGTCAGGCAAGGTCAAGACTGGGGCTGTTGTCAGAGCCCTCTTCAGTAATTGGAAATCAACGTCACAGTCTATAGCCCATGAGAATGCCAAGTTGTTCTTTGTCAGCCAGGTGAGTGGGGCTGATATCTTTGCGAAGTCCTTAATGGACTTCCAATAGTAACCTGCTAACCCCAGAAAGCTTCTCACCTTGGTTGCATTTTTAGGAACCTGCCAATCTTGCACTACAACTACCTTCACGGGATCTACAGCTATCCCTTCTTTGGAGACCACATGCCCTAAGAATCTTACCTCTTTTCTCCAAAAATGGCATTTTGAGAATTTTGCTTTAAGTTGATGGTCACGAAGAATTTTCAAAACTTCTCTCAAATGTTGGGCATGCTCTTCTTCGCTTTTGGATAAGATCAAAATATCATTAACAAAGACTGCAATAAATTTATTTAGGAACTCCCGAAACACCCTACTCATCAGATCGACAAAATAGGCGGGTGCATTCGTCAGCCTAAAAGGCATAACTAGCCATTTAAAGAAATCGTCCGGAGTCCTAAAGGCAGTCCTATCTATGTTGTCCTCAGCCACCCTCAACCAATGGAACCCCGTGGCCAAGTCTAATTGGGAAAATACTGAAGCATCAACAAGCTGATCAAATAAATCATCAATCCTCGAGAGCGGGTGTCTATTCTTCTTAGTGAGTTTATTCAGCTCTTTATAATCAACACACAAACGAAGCGAACCATCAACCTTAGTTGTAAATACTACTGTAGCACCCCATTCAGATATGCATTGCCTGATAAACCCTTTCTCAAGATGCTCTCCTACTTGCTTACTCAGCTCCCTCCTTTCCCTTGTGGCACACCAGCAATGCAACTAGCTTTGCCTTGTCCGCCAAATATATACGAAAGTCGATCTCGCGCCTCGTAGGTAAACCCCGAAGCTCATCAAAAACATCAGAAAAATCACGGACTATCGGAACAGATGGCAGATCGTTGATAGATGCATCAAGAGACTCTAGGAAACTAAGCATAACCGACCCTTGTGGGTCACATGAAATCTCGAGGGTTCTCGCATGACAAGCCAGAAGCCTAACAACCCTCTTTTCACAACCCAGAATGGCAACATATGTGGTAAGCCAATCCATTCCTAGAATCAACCCATAGCTCGTAAACCCATGCACATACGCGTCGCATTCAAACTCGACATCCAACACAGATATTTTCAAACCCCAAGAAATCATAGATAAATGAGACGAACCACCAACGGGGTTTGAAACAACTACGGGATCCACTACCATACTAGTAATTAAGTGCAGAGATTCAACTACAGAACTTGATATAAATGAATGTGAGGCACCAGAATCAAAAAATGTTCTAATAGGATGGTTTGAAAGAGAAATTAAAACTTCCACAGAAATTTTTATACCTCTATCAGGAGCACTGATTGCGAGAGCATACACCTACCATCCGGAACTCCCTGTCCTTTGACCCTATCCCTGTGATCCCTATTTCTTTGGGCACTCTTTAGCAAAGTGGTCGGCCTCTCCACAGTGGTGGCAAGAGTTCTTCTTTTGCTTACAGTCTTTAACCAGATGACCTTCCTTCCCATAATGGTAACATTTTCTCTTATCATTGCCTTTATCATTTTTTCCTCCTTTCTTCTGTTATTGCTGCTGCCCCTTCTTGGGCCACACCTTTCTATTTTGCGATGTCTCCTCAGCCTTCTTTTCTTCCTTGTCTTCTTCATGCATTAGGGCCATATCAACAAGCTTTTCGAAAGTAGCCCCCATTGGAATATGGAACATGGCTAAACCATGCAGAGGCTCATTCAGCCCTTTAGCAAACCGCAAAGCCCTTTTGTGCGGCGTATTCACCAACTCTAAACTGAACCTTTCTAGCTAGTTGAATTTATTCACATACTCTTTTACCGTCAAGCTTCCTTGTTTGAGTGCTAAGAATCTCTCCATCTGCATGCTGCTTTCGGCTTGGGAAAGAAATTTCATTTCGAACCTTTGTCTAAAATCTTCCCAAGTTTCCACCAGAAGTCCAAACTGAATGACTTCCCACCAAAAGGAGGCTTTGTCCTTCAGTAGCCAGGAGGCTAACTGAACCTTCCTTCTATCCTCTACTTCAAAGATTATGAATAAATCATCGGTCTCCTTGAGCCAATTCCAAGTTTCTACAAATGTCTTGTTCCCATGGAATGGCTTCCCTCCCATAGCATGGAAGTCCTTGCAGATCTTGGTGAAGTTATATGCTCTTGGAGGGGGAGGGGGAGGAATGACTGGTGCAACTGGTGGAGGAATATTTCATTGGCCTTCGGCATGTGCCGTGGCCTCCCAATATCTATGGAACCATCTAGGTATTGTGACGCCCTCTGAGATATAAGGAATGTTTTGTTCCCCAGACATGCTAAAAAAAGGAAAAAGGAAGAAATTTAGACAAAGGACCGAAGAATACTGCATATGGCTTTTTAGGGAATGTTTTTCGAAACAGACTTTTCTTTAGGGAAATGCTTTCTTTTAAAACCTTTTAAATAATTTTCAAAAACTAGTATCTAATCTGGTAAACTTCAGTACTGATACCAAATGTGACACCCCGCGTCCGTTAATGCCACTCAATAAGGGAATGCATTAAGTTTCGTGAAGCATTATAGGTAAACAGACACAGAATAATTACAAGATATATATAAATAAGATAGCAGCGGAAATTTAAATTTTTATTTCAGCATAAATCATAATACCGTGGTCCACAATACCATAAGTCATAAAAACCATTACAATAAAATAACTTCTGTCTTGCATCATCAGAGTACATAAGAATATAAAAAACATAATTCCCCAATTGAAAGAGTTAAGCCATAGTAGAGACAAGAACTTGAGCCATACTTCAGAAGTAGCTCCTAGTAAGATGATATCTGAGTCCTGACTAAGCCTGGGTGTTTCCTCCTTGAGAACCTGGGGGGGGGGGGAGGGGAACGGAAGAAAGAAGGAGAAACAAAAGGGTCAGACATAAAGTCTGGCGAGTTTAGTTACTTTTAGCTAGTAAATAAATAAAAGTAACATGATAGGCATATAAAGTGGATAAGAGAGGTCACTACATAAATGGCAGGTGTGATAAGGTAGACAGGGTAAGGTGTATACACTTCTCTAATGATTACTCTGCACTATTACTAGTATATCCATAATGAGATGATCCCTTCCACTATAAGGTGGTAGACTTAGGGCATATGTCCAAAATATACCCTAACCACTACCCTAATCGATCAGCTCCCTACTCCGTATATACTCTGTGCCGGCCCCACGGTAGGATGTATCACGTCCTACAGTGGCAACCCTTCACTGATATGTACACCCCCATATTTACTGGTGCCACGGTCGTCTTATCCCCCTCTTCCCGACTCATGCACACAAATGGCCCGGTTGATTTGCGCCGCCCACACCGTCCTCGACGTTTGGATCTCTTACAATCAGTCAGTAAGCGTGTCCCCTCTCCGCCTAGTACCGAGTATTTTATTTGATACTTACTCCGGGTTACTGACTGAAATGGGTCCCATACAATATGATACAAGCTCTCCCCTTTTGCCTGTATCCCCCACTAGGTTTTTCATGACTATGTATACCACTACGTGTCTTTAATTACATATCTCTATACTAGTTATGCTTACCCTAAATGGTGTCTTTAATTACATAACTTCATTATTTTCTACGGTTATGTATACCACTATGTGTCTTTAATTACATAACCTTATTGGGTTATGTTCATGGGCCTATATGTAAATATTACCCACCCCCTCTAGATTTACTTAACCCATCCACTATTCCAATCAATTTACTTAACCCTAACCTTAGTTCATAATCATACAATCCCTATGGATTAGATTTGGTTAAGTAGTCCAATTCTTTACCATGTCCATTTATGGTTTATAATGGGATAGACCGCCCACACTAGGCCTACAATGTGTGGATGCTGGATATGCCGGTCAGGTCCAAGCAGACTTATTCCACAGTTCGGCCTAACCTTGTGTCTTAGACCGATTCGTCTTTGCGTACTTAGACCTCCCACATTAGGTTCAACATTAGTGGCTACTGGATATGCCGGTCGGGTCCGGCAGAATTCTACCACTAATGCAACCTAACCTCGTGTCATAAGTACAATTACAATTCCTAATTGTAATTACTAGACATTCCATTTTTAATTAATTAACCAAATAATTAATCCTTTCCTTTTATAGGTGTTAATACCCATTTTACCCAATAATTTGAATTATATGTCCAAAAATGTTCATATTCAAATTATTCCAATATTAACCTTTTTGTCCCCTGTTTCCTAACTAGCGCACTCATAAACTGGCGGCATGCCTAGGCTAGACAATATCCTAGTTATAAACGATAATAGGAAAAATAATGGGAATATAATCAAAGTGACCATCTTGGCATAAACATAAACTAACATGGTGACAAGGTGAACATACATAATGGCATGGACATGTAATTAACATCATAACAAGATGAACATAAAACTGGTGAACTTGTGGCAATCAATTGGTTCTAACATAACCACGATGTCTCAATAAGCATAGTAAGATCTAAATCAGCAGTTTAGATGTCAAATTGGTTTAGATCTAACATGATAACACAAGGTGATAAATTAAATCACATAATTCAGATCTAGAGGTTAAAATAGATCTAACACCATTAGAATGACATAATAGCATGTTTAGATCTAAATACGAATTCACATGTCCCATTTACAACATGTCTAAGTTGATCAGAATATGGCAGGTGAAAGGTGATTTACATAAAGAATTAGATCTAACTAATGTTGCAACTGTCAAAATTAACATATTTACATTCACCACAACATAGTTACAAGTCAAGATCCACATAGGCAGTATAATATAATAACCACAATTGCATTAGATCTAAAGGTGTAGATCTATCATAACATAGTATGAGTTTTAACAGTAGCATAGATTCATAGTTTACATCATATCCAATTCATAGTCTTTCATAATTCCCTTTTATTTATTTAAACCTAAAAGCAACTAGAAACTCATAGCGTTAGGTTTAGAGAATTGAGAAAGAATTGATCTTGAATTTCTGGATTTGATTTGCCTTAGTTGATAGAAGAAGATAAGGGATCCAGTTCAATTCACACACATGCAGAGTTTGGCCGCCATTTATTCTTTGTGAATAAAACAAGAGAATTGAGGTATATTTATAGCTGCTAATGTCCAGAATTCGAATGCCACCTCAGCCCTAGAGTGAATCAGGTCATGGGTCGGCACCCACTTGAAAAAGGCCCGAATACCCAAAAACCCATATGGGCGCACTTTACATGTGCATTAGTGTAAAATTGCCTTAGCGCACTTGTGAAGTGCACCAGTTATACCTGGTTTGACTATCAAACTTTCATCGTCCGTAACTTCTTCATATGTTATCTTTTTTACGCAAACTAGGTGTCTATCCTGACCAGAATTTCAAGATGGACGTAATGACGTAGTTTGTTTCCCTTAATTCTTAATATTAAATTAATTATTATTTAATTTATGCTCTTTAATGTTAACAAAATTGCGGGGTGTTACACAAAGACTAACAAAAGAAGATATAATCTAAGAGATGTTAAACTTTTTAAACTCATATGGAAGAAATAAAGCATATATATAACATACAAAATTATCTTAGAAAAAAAATCCAAAATATAGCCTCAAAAAATCTTTATCTGGTCCAATACATGATACATAGAAAAATTTCTCTCAAATTTAATACATGAAGTACAACTCATATTACGTCTGAATATAACATCGGTGTTATTTAATGATAATAAAGATCATGATTTCAAGACATATCTCAGATATGTTTGTGTGTATGCATCTTAAGTGTATATCATATCAACATATCAAACCACCATCTATCGATGCATCAATATAAAGTACGGATAAAACTCCCATATCAAGCATACAACATTAATCCGTGCATCCATATTATACTAGATAAAAGCTCGGTGCAGCCTAAAATATCCAATGAGTAAACACTACTAGAAATAAATGGAAGACAGCCTACCTTAGCGACAACTAGCGATGGCCAAAATGAGTAGCCGTCACAAAACTGGGTATAATCACTGAGCTAGAATAATCCACTTTCTTTCCTCTTCCACACAAAAAAGCGCCAAAACCAAAAAAACCTACCCGACACTAGTGCTTTCCGCCAATCCTTGCCCACCGCATCCAGCCTTTACCGGCTTTCCCTCCAGCTTGTCGCTGCTTCGTACTTCCAATTTCTATTCCATTTTACTATTTGAGGTAGATTTTTTATCCTAAATTGATAAATCTTGATGATTGTGTGTTTGCATATGTTGATTAGCCATTGTTTGGTGATAACAGTAGATTATTAGTTAATTTAGGAATATAGATAAATTCCTATGTTAGAAATTTAGGTGATTTTCGATTATTGTGTATTGATATAGATGATAATATAGTGTACTAGTTGATTTAATGATATAAGTAATGGTTTTATTTTTTATTTTTTATTTCAAAATTAGGGTTAGATTTAAAGTTCAAAAATTAAAGTACAATTATTAATTAATATGTGCATTGATAAGTTTAAGAGAATGTTAGACGGAAAGTAATGTTTGTTATAGTTTATGTGAAAACATTAATAGTTATATCAAGTTTAAAATATATTTTAAAGTTTATAATTTAGTTGAAAAAGTTAAGAAGTATTATACCATCAATTTTGTTAAAAAGTCAGAAATGAATTTAACAATAATAAATTTTGTACTGAAATCCATTATATTTAATATTTGAAAATAAATTTAATAAAAGCAAATGTTCTACTAAATTGTTTTTCTCTTGAAAAGTTGAAAATATTTTAATAATAGAAAATACTATATTGAAATCGATTTCGTAAACAGTTCAGAAATACATAAAACAACAACAAATAATCTAATAAAATTGATATTCTTTATTGTTTAAAACTGAATTCAATAACAACAAATATCATACTAAGTTTTTTGAAAAAAATTTGAAATTAGTATAATAATAGAAAATACTGCAATAGAACATATTTCGAAAACAGTTCAGAAATAAGAATAATAAAAACAAATATTCTAATAAATACGACTTTCTTAGAAGTCAAAAAATAAGGCAATGATTATCCTAACAAAAAATGATTTACGAAAAACTGTTTTCAAAAAAGTTAAGAAATGAATATTTCACTTGATAAAAGGTGGTGTGTGGAAGAGAAGTGAAGCGAGTACAATCAAGATATGACAGTGTGGTGTGTAAAACCTTCAGTCCCAAAAGGTTTTACTTTATTTTTAAAATGAAAAAACCCTCTGAATGTAACCATTGCGTTGAAGAGAAATGTAGCGAAGAGCTATCGAAATTTGACAGAAATCTGGTGTGTGTGAAGCCTTTATTCCCAAAAGGATTTACACTAACACATATATATATATATATATATATATATATATATGTTTTATCGAAATCACTAACATATGTTTTTGAATCAAGAAAAATGTTAGATTATTATGTGGACCGTAGTTGATAGTATGAAGTTAGAACTTGAATGAAAGGCTCAGTGAAAGCGCATTTCTACAATAATTTAAATGAATGTTTTAGATTAGTTGTATCTAATAATCAAAATTACGAGGAACTTTGTTGTCCGTGTAGTAAATTCAAACCGGTGAGGTTTTGGATACCAGACACAGCTAAAGTACATTTATATAAATCTAGTTTTATGCCAAATTATTATTCATGGGATTATCATGGAGAACTTGTTGCACCTACAGTAAATCCTATAGCGTCAGAGGTCGAATTAGTTACGATGAATCCAATTGAAGATATGCCAAAAGATGCAACATGGTTAATGTTCCTCACCGGTCAAGTTGACGATGATGGCATCAATGTCGAAGAAGTACCGAATGCGGGATTCAAAAAAATATATGATTTATTGGCTTAAGCTAAGAGACTGTTGCGAAATGGTTGTAAAAGTGGAACTGAATTATCAATAACTACTGAATACATCACCATGAAATCAAAATTCGACCTTATGGAAGTTGTATTTATGGCGGTTGTAAAAACAACAAAAAGACATATGTCTTCTGATAATCTGATGTGCGATTGTAACAGACTGACAAATTCCCAATCCTAATCATTGACACAAATCCCATGTCGGCTAACCAAGCATCGGAAATTACCGGATCATTAACAGAAAGAAGTCAGAGGGTGTGAAATAGAAACAAAGAAAATTTAGAATAGACGATAATAAAGAACATAAATCCCATGAAATCAGAGCAAACAAAAATCTCACAACGGAACTAATAAAACATATCATATAACATAACTTTCGAAATAAAAATCTGTAACTGTATACCATCATCAGAGAACAACACAATACATCAAAGCGGAAATAAACAGTAGTGTATCCAATCCTGAGGCCTCCTGCTCCAAGACCCTTCAAGTGTATCTGTAAAATCCCAACTACTTGACTGCCAGTACAAATTTGGACACCCAAGATTTTAGGGTAAATCAAAAAAAATAAACTTTGGCTCAGTCATGGGACTGGTGTGAGTAAACTCCAACCATTTGATTTAACTTTTAAAAATCCTTTTAAAAAGAAAGGATAATCGTAAAACCAATCCACACATAAATACAGATGGTTTTACCTTACGATAACCCAAAACATTCTTTATATCATAACTCTTCTGATATTACAATAGTATCTGCATCAAATAAATACCAACCTAGTGGAATGCTTGCATCTCACGCTCCACATACATGGTATACAATCACAAACTGCATGGCACTTATTGGAGGATGGATTTCCAACTATGACAAGGTATGGAACAACCTTTTGATAGTATATCCTTAAAGAGTAATACACTGGGTTCAACAAGAATATCTTGTAACCCGGCCATACATGACTGACCACTCATTTTGCTTGAGTGTTCCAAATGTATTATCACCAACGGTTGTGATCAACAACCATTACCGAAAGCATACAGCAGCGATAGAAGAAGAACAAAAGGATTTTCTCTCGATCAGGTGATAATACACCCTAATGGATGCGACCCACATAGCGATGTTGCATGTCCGATTTTTTTTCATTTTTCGGTTGATGAGGCATGAGGTTACGTCTTACCTTTATAACACACACAACATCATTCACTTTGAATGCCACATCGTCAAATCCCTTAAATTACTAATTGACATCCTAAAAAATACACGTGACCATCTGCAAATACTCTATCAGACATCCATCTATATAAGTTGTCCTAGGACTGAACGAACCGAAGGCACTATCCCATCAATCCATCTTAGGCGATTTCTACTTAGGATTAACAGAACAACCCTTGCACTTTACTCCATCATCAATCATCTTTAACATGGTCTAATTCGTAATGCAACAATCAGATCGAAGTGGTTTACAGATAATTAGATATGATTTCTGGTCTCTTCGAAACAATCAACGAATTTGGTCAAAACTTCGATAGTCGGTTATTTAACTATCGAAGAAAGCATTCTTGCACCAACGATCCTATTTCCAACTGGAAATGCTACGGGATAAGCACCAAGCAATACTGAGACTTTTTTTTAAATAAGGTCTTATTAATCTGTTCATTATCCAACTTCTCTCAATATATTTACCCAGATATTCTGTAAAACCCATTTGGTCTCTCGTGATTCTTGGAAAACATTTCCATACTTTACCAAGCTTTATTTTCTATATTTAGAAAATTTACGTTATTACCCATGGAAAAGATTTACATATATTCACAACTCTTATTTTCTATATATAGAAATATCTCTGATTATATTTGGAAAACATTTCCAAAATTCATTTATTTGGATTAAAACAGATGTTGTATAAAACATCGTTACTACAATCCAACACATCAAGCCTCATTAACTTACCATACTTAACCAGACTTTTTTATCGAACCTTAACCATTCTTTAGCCAACAATGAAGTCAATCAAGTTGGGGTGTAATTACCTCTTATACCTTAACTAAACAACATTCTTAACTATGAAATGGGTAAAATTCACAACTTCGAACATCAACAAACATTTCTTGCATAACTCTTAGGTTTAATTTAAGAATCCACTTTTTTTACAGAAACCATTGAATATAACAGTAGCGTTACAATCCATGCTCCAAGAAATAAAATCTTAAAATATAGCTTTTGTCATTAATTTAAATAAATAATAATTAGATAAATAAATGAATAATTAATTAATCTTTGTTAAAAAGGAAAGTAAATAGTATTTTCCTGAATTCGACATAGTCAAATTTCAATATATAACTCTCTTTCGAATAATTTCTATTCGATTAACATTCCGAACTTTGGAATAAATTTACCATTTCAGGTCAACTTAATTTCCACTTTCATTCTAAATAACATTTGAATTTATCACTTTCAAATCCTTACCAATTTCCTTTATAATCATTCCAATATGCAAAACGTTTGCTTTTAAAATTTAAACCACTATCCACTTTAAAATATGAATATTATTCCTTTATAGAACTCTAGACTTGTTTTATCAATCTTATCTTGATTTTATTTTTAAATATCATTACAGTCTCAAATCCTACTTTTCGAGTTATGTTATAAATCCAATTCATATTCCACTTCATTCATAAACTCCGTTTATATGTCAAAACTTCTTGTCATTTAGCTAACAAGTTTATAACCATATATCACCTGTACATTCGATTACAAAATATCGATTTCAATCCAAATATTAATTATCTTGTCAAGTTTTGAATTATATAATACATAATTTCTAAAGATAAATTATTTTTATAAAACTAGACATATTCGAATTCCAATTATTAATCTTTATGGATTTATTTCAATTCCATTCACATTCCGAATATCGAAATAAATTTCATCGTTTCCTTTTGAGAAATGATTTCCAATTTCCCCTTAAATTCACTCTTGAATTTACATTCCCAAGTTATCCAGTGATAATTATTCCACTTCATTTATAAACATCATTTATAAGTTAAACTACTTGTTTTTATATTAAAAACAAGTTATTATTTCCTAGCCCACTCGAAATTCAATTTCTGTTTTGAGAAAATAGATTTTCCTTTTAAAACCCAAATTCGTTTTCCTTTCATTCGAGTATATTTTCATGGTATTTAAATACCAATATTTTAGGGTTAGTGCTATTCAAACATGTAACACAATAAGATCTGTCACATAATTTCTAACATATTATATATCATTGCATATAAATGGAAACAAACAATAATAAATTTGAGGAATCCAGTTGGATCTCTCCAACCTATTTTTGTAACGACACAGATTTCGCCCGGACCTAATCGATCGCTAAACCGACCAAGACCGTTCGAATCCCGTATACGCTAACTTTGGGTATACAACACATCAGAACAAATAACAGAAGACTTCAATAAACATCATAATAATGTTACATCAGAGTACAGAATATCAGAGTATATCGAAATATAATACACAGCGGAAGATAAATTTACATAAATGTAATACAATGCACAGCGGAAATATAAACTACACAGCGGAAGACTGTAAATGCCTGGACACAGCTTAAAGCTTCAATCCAGAATCCTGCTCAATACATCTGCAAAATAAAACTACTCGACTGCCCGTGTGGAAAATAGGGGCACCCGAGTTCGCAAGGGAAAAGCAAACTACAGGTCAGTCATGGGACTGGTGTGAGAACTCAAAAACAGTTGTTAAACTTGTTTAAAAATAAGGCAAATCACGGGACCACGCCACTTTCGCGGAACGGGTTTACCCCCATGAAAGCCAGTGTATAAGCAACAATCAATATAGATATATGGATCTACTATGCATCACACAACATGCAATATCCCAATCTACCCACTTAGATTAATCACAACACTTAGATTTTCCAAATCCAATTCAATTTACAGA
Organism: Allium sativum; assembly: GCA_030737875.1. Taxonomy (NCBI): domain Eukaryota; kingdom Viridiplantae; phylum Streptophyta; class Magnoliopsida; order Asparagales; family Amaryllidaceae; genus Allium; species Allium sativum. The sequence goes on from CM060921.1 coordinate 287,135,019, forward strand.
AATTATTCCTTTGGATTTTATTCCCGATTTCTTATTTCAAATCATTTGAAATACATATCTAACTTTCTATATCAAAGTAGATTTCACTTCGGGATCTCAAATCAAATCATTTGGAAATGTGAATTCCAAAACATAACAATGCATACAAACAAGTATGCAACCAAATATCGTGCTCCCCATCGACAAGGCAAAGGGTACGCACCTCGCAACTCGATATATATATGTGCACCTACCCCACATAGGAGTAGGCTACACCGACGATGCACCTCCCACTCAGGAGAGCATACACCGCCCTCTCACCCATACTTTTAGTCTCAGGGTTACCCGAATCTTTAGTCACATACTAAATCATTTCATATCCCGAAGTAGGGAAAATCATTTCACAACATAATAATCACAAGTACTTTCAAAATATAGTACTTCACATCAGTAATTCACGCATATGATCAGTCACTATTAATCACATAACCTTTGAGCTCGTACGTCTCAAAGAAGGGTGTTAAGCAAGAGAATAAATTCTCCGCCACCAAACTGATACATCATCAATAGCAACTAATCGAATACGCGATGAACCACAATGTAACATATAATACATTTTCTAAATCACTTTAGAAATCATCGGGTTTCGGGCCTCGAAATCCTTTCTGTTTTATAAAACATTTTTATAAAACATTCCCTATCCAAAATCGGGAATACATTTCTTTTCACTTAAGAAAAATATCATTTCACAATCATTCGTTAAATTTGAAATGAACACAACATCGCTAAACACCTTATCGTCAAATCGTGAAGTGTTTCACAAGGCGTTAGCACACAGATATTTTCAACCCAACCCAATGCTAAATGTAGAAGCATATTCTGCTCATAAACTGGTCGAGCACAATCCAAACCATCAATCAATCAAATTTGACACTAAATATAAGGTTTTAAATAGAGAGAGTATTGACTTATATTTAACATCAAATCCTGAAACCAACAGATATCATATCGGGAATAACGATATCGATATCTTCCAAATTCCCATCACAATATCTGTAATCACGGAATCCAATATCGAAAATATCCATTGATAATTTCAATTCAAATCTAATCCAATTTATTTATTTTTAACCATTGGATTATTTTTCTAGTTAATAACTAGTTCATTTCGATAAAAATCTATTTTTATCTTTTCAAATATGGAGTTTTTCATCCCAATTCTTCACAAATCATTTCTTATGATTTTACACAAATTATTACTATTTTTAATAATTTTATCGAGGCCCGTACAGTCGATTTCCATCAACGGCCATCGAACTGCACTTACAGCGACCTTTTTCGAATTTGATTTGGACGTAATTCCAAATCCAACCGTTAGATTTCAAATTTCTAATATTCCTTAGAAAGCTCTTTTCGATACGAACCCAACGGTTCTGATTTCAGGAGAATCCGACGGTCGGATCTCCCGTAATGTCCGTTCGAAGTCAATGGTCGAAATTCGCGAACTGCCGCGGCGCGGCGCGTTCTATTCAGGCCATTATATTATATATATAATATATATTTCGTCGATTTCCTTTTAAAACGAATTTTATTAATCATTTCAAATTTGTTTCAAAAACAATTTCAACCTTTATTTCAATTTCAAATCAAAATTGAATCTTCCTTTATAAATTCTTTTAACATTCACTTCGATTTGATTTCAATTCAAATCGATTTCAATTTTATTTCAATTCGAATTCGTTTTCTATTCAGTTCAATTCGAATTCATTTTCTATGTTATTCAATTCGAATTCGTTTTCTATTCAATTCATTTCGAATTCGTTTTCTATTCAATTCATTTCGAATTCGTTTTCTATTCAATTCAATTCGAATTCGTTTTCAATTCATTTCATTTCGAAATCGTTTTCAATTCAATTCATTTCGAAATCGTTTTCAATTCAATTTGAATTCGTTTTCAATTCATTTCATTTCGAAATCGTTTTCAATTCAATTCCAATTAAATGTTATTTAATTGGTACACTTCATTAAATCTAAATAAAAAAGATTTAATCATTTCTCAACTGGGTTCAAGAACAGTGTTAATGAAGACACCATTCACGACAAACCCAAATCACGTTCATTAATTATCGGGTTAAAGAACAAGTGTTATTTAAAACACTGTTCACGATAAACCCAAAAATCAATATCAATTCAATTCCAATTAAATGTTATTTAATTGGTACACTTCATTAAATCTAAATAAAAAGATTTAATCTTTTCTCAACTGGGTTCAAGAACAGTGTTAGTGAAGACACCATTCACGACAAACCCAAATCACATTTGATATTAAATACAAGGCTCTGAATAGAAAATATCCCGGCTTATATTCAATATCAAATTCTACGATTAACAAATGTCGTATTGGAAATAACGATATAAATATATATCTTTCAAATTTCCATAACAACATCTGTATAATCACGAATTCCAACTTCGAAATATTCCGAAGACAATTTCGATTCAAATCCACTCCAATGAAATCATTGGAGATTCTGGTTATTTCTAAAACCCTTTTCAAATTCAATTTCTCGTCGATTATATTTAAAATAATCTATTTTAAATGTTCGAAATTCGCTAAAATGGCCAAAATAAAAATTTCAAATTGGCTCGCATTTTACGGGTTGTTACAATCTCCCCCACTTAAAACTTTTCGTCCCCGAAAAGGAACAAAGTCGAAAGTGGTTTGATAATTCAACTCTATATTCGATCTGGCTTCCATTCTCCAACTCTTTAGTTTCTGAGAATTTTCAAAATTTCAAAAATTTGGCTAACACCCTAAATTTTTGAAAAATTTTGCCATAACCTCCCCTGCACCGGGAGCATCGGGGAATTTCAAATAGCTTCCCCGGTCCTTCAGATCTCAAAAAGAAAAAGAAAAAGCCAAGCGGCTAGCCAATAGGCTCACAAAATCATCATCACCCAAACAAAACAGGAAATTATGTAGTAAACATGTACCTATTTGTCGGGCAAACAAATTTTATTCTCTGGCTCTAGCCTCCTTGCTATGACCTGTTCAATGATATACACGTATATGCAACCAATTTTCGATATCATTCAATATTTGATTCAATTAGGCATAATGGTTCAAAATTAGCAAACAAATGAACAAACAACACAAACATCAATCAGTTAGTGAATTTAAAGTTTCAAATTCATAATTTTGATACATATACAAAAAATCATGTTTTGGTGCCAATTTACAACAATGTGTTCTAACTATATTAGTTTTGGTTCTCACACCAGTCTAATGGAAACATATAGAAATCACACCTTCGAAACACGAAAATAAATACTGGTGATGGCGCGCCATCATCAGAATCATGTCCGGGCGACTAGAGTGTGACTCTATATCTATCCAGTATATTAAAATTTCGAATACACGCGGATCAGACGTATACGTAAAATCTATATATACTGGATTGTCCACATCAATATAAATAGATAATCAACTACGAATAATTGATTTAAATTTTCAAAACAAAATTTGTTTTCACTTTTAAAAAATATACTCTTCACACTCGTTCTAGGATACTACTGATCCCATCTCTAACGAGTCATTCTAATTGGATATTACTTATCCAATATCTGATGAATTCTTTCGTATGGTTCTAATGTGTCTTGTTCTCTGAGCTTTGTAAACCAAACCTCTGATACCACGTTGTAACGACACGGATTTCGCCCGGACCTAATCGATCGCTAAACCGACCAAGACCGTTCGAATCCCGTATACGCTAACTTTGGGTATACAACACATCAGAACAAATAACAGAAGACTTCAATAAACATCATAATAATGTTACATCAGAGTACAGAATATCAGAGTATATCGAAATATAATACACAGCGGAAGATAAATTTACATAAATGTAATACAATGCACAGCGGAAATATAAACTACACAGCGGAAGACTGTAAATGCCTGGACACAGCTTAAAGCTTCAATCCAGAATCCTGCTCAATACATCTGCAAAGTAAAACTACTCGACTGCCCGTGTGGAAAATAGGGGCACCCAAGTTCGCAAGGGAAAAGCAAACTACAGGTCAGTCATGGGACTGGTGTGAGAACTCAAAAACAGTTGTTAAACTTGTTTAAAAATAAGGCAAATCACGGGACCACGCCACTTTCGCGGAACGGGTTTACCCCCATGAAAGCCAGTGTATAAGCAACAATCAATATAGATATATGGATCTACTATGCATCACACAACATGCAATATCCCAATCTACCCACTTAGATTAATCACAACACTTAGATTTTCCAAATCCAATTCAATTTACAGAAATTATTCCTTTGGATTTTATTCCCGATTTCTTATTTCAAATCATTTGAAATACATATCTAACTTTCTATATCAAAGTAGATTTCACTTCGGGATCTCAAATCAAATCATTTGGAAATGTGAATTCCAAAACATAACAATGCATACAAACAAGTATGCAACCAAATATCGTGCTCCCCATCGACAAGGCAAAGGGTACGCACCTCGCAACTCGATATATATATGTGCACCTACCCCACATAGGAGTAGGCTACACCGACGATGCACCTCCCACTCAGGAGAGCATACACCGCCCTCTCACCCATACTTTTAGTCTCAGGGTTACCCGAATCTTTAGTCACATACTAAATCATTTCATATCCCGAAGTAGGGAAAATCATTTCACAACATAATAATCACAAGTACTTTCAAAATATAGTACTTCACATCAGTAATTCACGCATATGATCAGTCACTATTAATCACATAACCTTTGAGCTCGTACGTCTCAAAGAAGGGTGTTAAGCAAGAGAATAAATTCTCCGCCACCAAACTGATACATCATCAATAGCAACTAATCGAATACGCGATGAACCACAATGTAACATATAATACATTTTCTAAATCACTTTAGAAATCATCGGGTTTCGGGCCTCGAAATCCTTTCTGTTTTATAAAACATTTTTATAAAACATTCCCTGTCCAAAATCGGGAATACATTTCTTTTCACTTAAGAAAAATATCATTTCACAATCATTCGTTAAATTTGAAATGAACACAACATCGCTAAACACCTTATCGTCAAATCGTGAAGTGTTTCACAAGGCGTTAGCACACAGATATTTTCAACCCAACCCAATGCTAAATGTAGAAGCATATTCTGCTCATAAACTGGTCGAGCACAATCCAAACCATCAATCAATCAAATTTGACATTAAATATAAGGTTTTAAATAGAGAGAGTATTGACTTATATTTAACATCAAATCCTGAAACCAACAGATATCATATCGGGAATAACGATATCGATATCTTCCAAATTCCCATCACAATATCTGTTATCACGGAATCCAATATCGAAAATATCCATTGATAATTTCAATTCAAATCTAATCCAATTTATTTATTTTTAACCATTGGATTATTTTTCTAGTTAATAACTAGTTCATTTCGATAAAAATCTATTTTTATCTTTTCAAATATGGAGTTTTTCATCTCAATTCTTCACAAATCATTTCTTATGATTTTACACAAATTATTACTATTTTTAATAATTTTATCGAGGCCCGTACAGTCGATTTCCATCAACGGCCATCGAACTGCACTTACAGCGACCTTTTTCGAATTTGATTTGGACGTAATTCCAAATCCAACCGTTAGATTTCAAATTTCTAATATTCCTTAGAAAGCTCTTTTCGATACGAACCCAACGGTTCTGATTTCAGGAGAATCCGACGGTCGGATCTCCCGTAATGTCCGTTCGAAGTCAATGGTCGAAATTCGCGAACTGCCGCGGCGCGGCGCGTTCTATTCAGGCCATTATATTATATATATAATATATATTTCGTCGATTTCCTTTTAAAACGAATTTTATTAATCATTTCAAATTTGTTTCAAAAACAATTTCAACCTTTATTTCAATTTCAAATCAAAATTGAATCTTCCTTTATAAATTCTTTTAACATTCACTTCGATTTGATTTCAATTCAAATCGATTTCAATTTTATTTCAATTCGAATTCGTTTTCTATTCAGTTCAATTCGAATTCATTTTCTATGTTATTCAATTCGAATTCGTTTTCTATTCAATTCATTTCGAATTCGTTTTCTATTCAATTCATTTCGAATTCGTTTTCTATTCAATTCAATTCGAATTCGTTTTCAATTCATTTCATTTCGAAATCGTTTTCAATTCAATTCATTTCGAAATCGTTTTCAATTCAATTTGAATTCGTTTTCAATTCATTTCATTTCGAAATCGTTTTCAATTCAATTCCAATTAAATGTTATTTAATTGGTACACTTCATTAAATCTAAATAAAAAAGATTTAATCATTTCTCAACTGGGTTCAAGAACAGTGTTAATGAAGACACCATTCACGACAAACCCAAATCACGTTCATTAATTATCGGGTTAAAGAACAAGTGTTATTTAAAACACTGTTCACGATAAACCCAAAAATCAATATCAATTCAATTCCAATTAAATGTTATTTAATTGGTACACTTCATTAAATCTAAATAAAAAGATTTAATCTTTTCTCAACTGGGTTCAAGAACAGTGTTAGTGAAGACACCATTCACGACAAACCCAAATCACATTTGATATTAAATACAAGGCTCTGAATAGAAAATATCCCGGCTTATATTCAATATCAAATTCTACGATTAACAAATGTCGTATTGGAAATAACGATATAAATATATATCTTTCAAATTTCCATAACAACATCTGTATAATCACGAATTCCAACTTCGAAATATTCCGAAGACAATTTCGATTCAAATCCACTCCAATGAAATCATTGGAGATTCTGGTTATTTCTAAAACCCTTTTCAAATTCAATTTCTCGTCGATTATATTTAAAATAATCTATTTTAAATGTTCGAAATTCGCTAAAATGGCCAAAATAAAAATTTCAAACTGGCTCGCATTTTACGGGTTGTTACAATTTTCCTACATCCACAGATGTTAGACAACATAAATAATACCAATCTCACTTCAAGGTGGGATATTGCAGTATAGAAGGCCATCCTCTATATTCAAAACACATAGGGTCTCATCCGCTAAAATATGCGAGAATATCCAACTACCAACCTTAGATATAACTAATATATATATATAGCAACAATTGATAATAATATGTCAATTCATCTAAACAATCATCACACGTCATTCAGTCATCATTTATCAACTCTAAAATACGTTTATAAAATTATAAACTTGACAGAGTTAGTGAGTTTACTCACTTTGTTCATTAATCGTTGAATAACGATTAATCATCGATAATTTATGTTAGGTGTTTCACCTTGCCGGGAATTCCAGCTAACTCGAAATCATTCTAAATCGTCTTCATAGCGTAGTATTTGTCATTGTGACTCTATCGCCACTTGTTTCGCTGAATTCTGTTAACGTATAGACAAGTTATATATATTACAATATTATATAAGAATTAACGTCATTAACGATTAAATTAGTAATTAAAAAACCTTTAATCATTCACTAATCTTTCTTCTACTATCTCACAAAACACGATATCCAATATTTGAATTTACCATGGCCTTATGCTTCCAATTCATCTCCCCCTGCCTCCCTTTATGTTTCACTATCCCTTAAACTATAATGACCAACAACTTCCCCTTCTCGGGCTCTCCCTCTTCACCCCCATTTCATGTATCTAGCACCCCCCAACCACGATGCGTCAATAGTACAACAACGACTTATCACAATGACCATGCATCACTTTTCATGCCTTGAATCCCTAAAAATTGGCACATATATGCTAAACTACCTCACAATCCCAAATACATTAACCAACTCGCGAATTAAAGCTTTAAATCCCCAAAAACTTAAACCTTAGAACTCGACATATACACGACAGCAAAAATAATTAGTTCGGACCCAACAAAACTTATATGAGATTGAAGAGGATCTCTCCAAGAATCCAAATATACATGTTTTGTGATTTATAGGGTTTGATTTGGATTTTACAAATCACAATATTAGTTTGAGGTTGAGGCGTAACCTCCATTGACTGTCGAATGAAGTGAGGAGGGTTTGAGAGCGTTTAGGATGTTATATATAGGCTAGGTTAAATATTAAAATAGTCGTATGAAACTTACATGTGAAGAAACACGCTTAAACGACCACATATGAGCTCCAATCGCGGTGAAACTTATAATTAAACAATAACTTAATATTTTAGACACGATGGAACTAGTTTCGTCAAATTCCAAGATCATTTTTAAAACTTCCTTTTAATTTCTCGACGTCAATCGATACACGTTTATATCGCGCATGATCACAAAATAAATCCAATTGACATGAAACTAAAAACCTTATAATAATTAATCACTATGGATTAAATAAAATTAGTTTCGTTGAAATCCGAGGTTGTTTGAAAGTTTTTTATTCTCAAGTTCAATATTAAATCGATTATATCGATTTCTTAATAAAAAATCTATTGATAATAAATTATTATCATATATATTCAAATAGAATTATACTTAGCTTCAAAATATACTAGTTCGAGATTTAAACTTGATATTTTCATTTTGGAGTTAAACCAATATTAAATTTCTTTAAAATCCTACTTATTAAATAAATGGTTATGGTTTATAAACGATTCCATAACGACTTTCTGAAAATTAGATTTGGAAATAACTCACAATCTACAAGACGAAATCTCGATTTTTCACTTTTATTAGAAAACTATAGTCCAATAGATCTGGACGTCTCTTGCTTCAAAGAAATCCGACTTATAACTGTCCTATATTCAGTTGAAGTTCAATTCATCGAATTACGAATTATCGTGCCGTGGCGAGTTCGTTTTTAATTTGATTTACACGTCCAAACTTCAAATAAATTTATTAAATTATCAAATTCACACAATATTGCAAATTCAAGTTATTTTCGACCATTTCAGGATTTTTTATTCCACTATTTATATTAATTAAATATTCAAAATTATTAAATTCAAATCATTTAAATCTCTAAATAAACTTTTAAATAATTAAATAAAGTAATTATTCAACCACTAAAAATCCGGGTTGTTACACCAATAGTCATTACAAAGTGAAAATACCGATGTTGGATTTCGATCTGTCATACCAGAAAATAGATACTTGTACAAGAGGTTGCATGTTGTATTGGAAAAATGATACTAATCGTAGAAACTGCAAAATATATGATGAGAAAAGGTACAAACCTAGAAAAAAGAAAAGAAAGGAAGTTCCGTACAAGAGAATGAATTATTTACCCATCACCCTTAGACTACAAAGATTACATGCATCCTCAGTCGCTACATGTCATATGGGATGGCACAGTGTGAGAACAACAGAAGATGGAACTTTAACACATCCATTAGATGGAGAAGCATGGAAATTTTTTGATAGGACTTTTCCTACATTTACCGCAGAGAGTCGTAACGTCAGACTTCAATTATGTACGAATGAGTTTTCACCTGTAACGACCCAGATTTTTAACCATTTTATTTCATATTTAGAAATTGTTTTAAATGTTGTATTGGAATTTAGTAATTCAAATTCAATGGTTTTGAATTTTTTATTAATATAAATAATATGGTAATATTTTAATTCTGAAATATTTGGAAAATATTGAATTTGCAGTATTATATGAATTGATAGTACATAAGGATATAATTAAGTTTGATTTTGAATTATATGAACAAATTCGTTTATTAAACGACGTTTGAACGTTTAATTTATAATTTAATTATATAACGAGCTGCAGCATCGCGGTAGTTCGCAATATAACGTTTTGAATTTTAATTGGACGTACAGGGCCCAATATAAGTCAGATTTCTTTGAAACAAGAAACATCAGGATCTATTGGGTAATATTTTTCTAATGAAAGAGAAAAATCGTGTTTTCATGTTTTAGATTTTGTTTTATGTCCAAAACAAAATTTCAAAAGATTGCTATGGAATTTGTTTATAAATTATAACGTTACTAAATAAGACGAAATGAAATTCAATATATCGAGTTTAAAGTCGTCGGTCACAACATTTTAATTGTAGTTCGAACCACGAGAAATTATATAAAATAAGGGTCACTATCTAAACATCTTTTTCAAACCTAAACGAATCCTAGCAATATCGTATCCAAATCAAAGCACTATCTCAGCTCATGATTCTCGGTTCAACGATTACGGCTTGTCAGGGAATGTTGACTCTTACTACTTCTATTTTATTTAAAATATATATATAATATATATCTCTCTATGCTGTCTTGGGCGAATTGTTTACACCTATCTTCATCTTTTGTTCCATCTCAAAATCCCAGGAAATAGTATCTTATCCCAAACAAATGAAAAATATGTTGAAATCAAAAACGAAGTCTTTAAGATATATCTTTACATGATCTTATCCCATCCCGACAAAATATCAGCACCGTAATTAAATCTAAAAAAGGAAACTGCCATCACATCTTCCTAAGTCTTGTACAAACCCAACTCAGTATATCGTTTCATAAATCTTGCAAAAATATTACGAATTTTTATATGTCTTTTATCTGAATTTCCCAAGCCATATGATCATCTTTTTAAATAAATCCATGTCATTTCAAAAGCCTAGGACAATATCACCCTAAAATCTCAGCATATATGCAAGTACTGTAGATAGATAACTCAGTCATAGAGAACATTTATTAAGCATGCGCAAAATCCTATCACTAAAAATGAAACTTAACAGACTTGTATGAAATGGACAAGGCCAGCTAGACATGAGGTGCTATATTAAATCTTACGGAATATCTAAAATTAAACTATGCAAATATTATCCAAGATACTCGATACAAATTGTAAAAGAATTCGGCTACTCAATAGCTCCAAAACTATATTATAAGAAATTTGTTTTTTCTTTCTAAAATCTGTATATATCAATCACAAGCTATCTCCTCCATTTTGAGGATTCAAACAAACGAAAGCAACAATTATTATGAAGTCTTCAAATTCTTCTCGAAACCAGTAAAACAAAGAGCAGTGTTTTTCTTTTTTTCTCTTATAAAAAAAACCATTCCTTATTGCTTGTTGTGTGCTTGATACGCATGATAGGGGTTCCCGCTTCGCGTTAGGTGGCGAACGAGAGACTCTTACCCTTAGATGTCCCGAAAATGTGGGTTGGTTGTGAAGTCGAGAAGCTGGCCGTAAAACAAGGTGATGGGTTGCCTCTGTAAGCTCCGGTGGGAGATTAGCCTATTGCCTTGGGGGATGAGAGGAAGGTTCAAAAGCCTACTTGAATCTTACGGTTCGTTACAGTGGTATTAGAGCTAATGGGTTAGTGATAACCTTGGCTCTGTGGAGTAACTCAATAGAGATCGAATTAGTAACATCCTAGATTTAGTTTAAGTGTGTGTGTGTGTATATATATATGTATATATATATATATATAAAAGAGTGCATATTTGTAATTTGATATGAAATTATTTTAAAATATTTTTGCCAATATATTTTGTAAACAGATTAAAGTAACAATTTTCTCAAAACTATGATAATATAGGTTGTTTGATTGAATTGAAATGGAATTCAAATTGGGATATGAAGTTGGAATTGAACTTAAGTATTAAAATAAAATACAACTTAAGTAAATATGAATTTGACTTGAGTTTGCGAAATAGAAATAAGTGCAAATAAAAATTCCAAATGAAATGTTTTGGATTGTGTGAAAACCCGTAACTTCCCCGGTGAGGAAAGCGCGGATAGTTCGAGAACAAGCCACAACAGAACGTAGACGAAAGAACATTTCATTGTATATTACAACAATGCACCAGAATACAAGAATATACAGAGTATAAATGAATATTACACAGAAATATCAGAGATTTAAATTACATTTAAATACATAGCAGCGGAAAATAATACATTACACAACTAGAAGAGATATACGGATACAAAGCTTTCTGGATATCATTCCAGCTGTAAACCAGGATCCTGTGAATATAAATCTGCAAAACCAAAACTACTAGCTGCCCGTGTCAAAATGGGGGCACCCAGAGTTTAGGTTAAAACAATAAACTCCAGGTCAGTCATGTGACTGGTGTGAGAACTAAAACAGTTGTAAATCTTTATTTTAAAGTTAGGTAAATCAAGGGACCACGCCGTATAACACGGAACGGGTTTCCTCCCAAGAATACCAATGCATATAAGTAAACAGCGCAATGCTTTTCTAAAAATGAAGCTATTATAAGACCCAGGTCCCATCACACAATGCAACACAGCTGGAGGATAGGGTTTTCCCTTATAATAGCCAAACATGCTTGGTACGTTTTAAAAATCAAATCATTTGATACTATAATAAGTGTATAGTGTCAAAACAATTTCAATCATAAATATCAATCATAGACGGCATGGGTACCATATATCATGTCGCCATACTAGTTCTACAATTAAAACCGCAATACACGTATTGGAAATTGGATTTCCATCATGGTGGCTCTTGATTCGAAAGATCGATCGCGTAATGCAATTCACCACGGCTTACGTCCTAACAAGAGAAAACACCGTCTGCACATCCGCACATTTGGGACCAGAGTATCACCGTGGCTTACGTCCCAGCGAGAGAAAACACCGCTTACTCTATATATCCCTGAGCACTAAGCTCATCTCGGTCGACCGAATCCACGACACCACTATGGTGCCCATCCATTAAAAAGCATACTGATCAAACCACCAGTTTACCACCATACCGGGGTGTGAGGCTCGCGAATCAACGCTATACACAAAGCCATGCTATATCAGCTGCGCTTTGATCATCATCCACCAAACTTGGCTTTTCAACAAAAGTCTGGATCACTGCATCTCAGCATGCCACACTATCAATCCATATCATACCGCTGATTTCTGCCAATATATAACCTCTGAGCTCGTATGTCTCAGAGAAGGGCGTTAAGCAAGAGAATAAATTCTCCGCCGCCAAACAGATATATATTTAGCAGAGATCAACGAATACAATATAAAGGAATACAATGTCAGACACACCATCCATTTACAAGTTCGTTCTGGGTCTGAACGAAACCGGAGGCACTTTCCTCGCATATCCATCCATCTCCAAGTACGTCTGGACGACCACCAACTATTTCCATCCTCTTGGGTGTACAGCCCAATCAGGATCGCCAGTAATTATCCAAACGATGTGAAGACTTCCGGTCTTCAACCACCGTCTTCATCTTCGACATATCGTCGAATCGGTTATTCAGAATGGGTATAAACTCGGCCTTTCCGAACAACCCGCGTATATTAAAAATAAATGTTACACAAACACAACATACGCCTCATTCCAATTCATTAGTTACTAACCGTAAATCAGTAAGAGAGCAATTCCCCAAATATTAACCCCGAAGGCCGAAACCAACATCAGATCAATATCCAGGAAACCATTCTTCTTATCTAACCTTCAGCTAGTTTCTAAATTTCAATTCTTAGGGAAAGGTTCCCATTAATTTTATCCAAGATAAATTCTTTAAAATTTATTCTTTAATCTTCCTTTGAATGTCATTTCAAACCAAATTATGGTTTTCCAAACTAGTCGAGATTAGCGAACCACACCGAAGTAATTATTTATTTTATTTCCCAATCCCAACCGATTCATCCCATGAAGCAAAACTGGTAATACTCCATATCTAACACCACGGTGTTATCGGTAAAATTAATTACCATTTCACGTTCAAATCTAGTTAAAGATTTAACTATCGCTTTGGAGCAAAACTGGTGATACTCCATTCTCGCTTATTTGCCAAATTTGATAATTTAGATTATCAATTCACGTTTCAATCTAATTTCAGATTCATTAAAACTCCTTTTACTGGGTTAAAGAACTAGTGTCATTTAAAACACAGTTCACGATAAACCCAAATCATATCCTATTTATTATCGGGTTAAAGGACTAGTGTTATTTAAAACACTGTTCACGATAAACCCACGAATCAATTCTAATTCAGTTCCATTTTATTTATTTAAAAATAAATAGGTTTTAATTTTAGTTCAAAACTAGTTCATTTCGATAAAAATCTATTTTTATCTTTTCAAATATGGGATTTTTCATCCCAATTTTTCCCAAATCATTTCTTATGATTTTACACAAATTATTGATATTTTTAATAATTTTATCAAGGCCCGTACAGTCGATTTCCATCAACGGCCATCGAACTGCACTTACAACGACCTTTTCCAAATTTGATTTGGACGTATCTCCAAATCCAACCGTTAGATTTCAAATTTCTAATATTCGTTAGAAAGCACTTTTCGATACGAACCCAACGGTTCCGGTTTTAGGAGAATCCGACGGTCGGATCTCCCGTAATGTCCATTCGATGTCAATGGTCGAAATTTACGAACTGCCGCGGCGCGGCGCGTTCTATTCAGGCCATTATATTATATATATAATATATATAATATATATTTCATCGATTTCTATTTAAAACGAATTTTATAAATAGTTTTAAATTCGTTTCAAAAACAATTTCAACCTCCATTTCAAATTCAAATCAAAATTGAATTTTCTATTATAAATCCTTTTTACTTTCATTTCTATTTGATTTCAATTCAAATCGATTTTAATTCGATTCGAATTCATTTTCTTTTCAATTCGATTCTATTCGAATTCGTTTTCTTTTCAATTCGAATTCAATTCGTTTTCTATTCAATTCGAATTCAATTCGTTTTCTATTCAATTTGAATCAAATTCGTTGTATATTCAATTGAAATCAAATTCGTTATATATTCAATTGAAATCAAATTCGTTTTCTATTCCATTTAATTCAAATTTCATTTCAAAATATTCGATTTCGAAATCACTTTTCAATATTCATTTTAAAATGAATAAAATCGATATAAATATCGTTCACGTCAAAATGGCGTCAATCGAATCAACACGGCTTCATATATTTCTATTTTCTGATATTCTATTTCAAATATTTCTATTTTTAAAATATTTCGTTCAACACATGACTAATCTCAATGGATGAGTACTGTCAACACATGAACCTTTATTTTATATTGATAAAGATGTAAATCTTATTATTAAAATATTTCGTTCAACACATGACAAATCTCAACGGATGAGTACTGTCAACACATGAACCTTTATTTTATATTGATAAAGATGTAAATTTTATTATTAAAATATTTCGTTCAACACATGACTAATCTCAACAGATGAGTACGGTCAACACATGAACCTTTATTTTATATTGATAAAGATGTAAATTTTATTATTAAAATATTTCGTTCAACACATGACTAGTCTCA
This sequence comes from Allium sativum, assembly GCA_030737875.1. Classification (NCBI taxonomy): domain Eukaryota; kingdom Viridiplantae; phylum Streptophyta; class Magnoliopsida; order Asparagales; family Amaryllidaceae; genus Allium; species Allium sativum. Next base: position 287,150,278 of record CM060921.1, read on the forward strand.
ACGGATGAGTACTGTCAACACATGAACCTTTATTTTATATTGATAAAGATGTAAATTTTATTATTAAAATATTTCGTTCAACACATGACTAATCTCAACGGATGAGTACTGTCAACACATGAACCTTTATTTTATATTGATAAAGATGTAAATTTTATTATTAAAATATTTCGTTCAACACATGACTAATCTCAACGGATGAGTACTGTCAACACATGAACCTTTATTTTATAATATTCTTTATTTTTCAAATTGGAATGAGGCCCAATCAATTACCATATAGCGTTAACTATATGGATTCCATACCACACATGCATATAATAGCAACGATAAATAATCAACCATCATCCAAAGTGCACTACACTGTATAAGCATCAAATATAGATATCTAACGCTTATAACAGCCTGTCAATCAATCGATCGACATACAACTAATTATTGGGATTAGTGTATGCCGTATTTTATCCCAATACCCGTGTGGGGTTTCAAACAATCAAACACAGATTTTATTTGTGCAGTTGGGCGATGTGTAAAATTTATCGACCCAATCAATATCAGTCAAATCAGTGTATATAAACAAATCGGCTGATTTGTTTATAGCTATTTATTTATTCACTTTCACGTTAAAAATTATATTTTTAACGACCAAAATATTTTATTCAAACTATGAATATTCTATTCGGTTCATTTATTCAATAAAATGATATTTTTATTTCTCTAACATATTTTAGAAAATTTCGGCGGCATAACGGCACGATACTAGAAACGGGACAAGGCCTAGCCTTATCCCCGGTCTAGTGAAAGCCCATGCCATTCACACATCAATCAAATCCATTCATTTCACCAAACAATTCAATTCAAACCAAATAATCTAACCAACTACACAACCAAACAAACAAGTCCATGGTCTGTGGACGATTGTGTCGGGTGCTACTAAACACCGTCTGCATCCTAGTATATATATATAACTAGAAAAGAAATTGAAGAGTGAGAAATTCACACCGAATAGCTAATCCAACGCCACGACTCTTCTTATGCAGAAATCTCCGTCGTGTCTTCTTTCATCACTTTCGTTGACCGTATTCACTACATATATATAAAAATCGAATTTTTACTTCGCTATTCAATATATAAAAATCGAATTTTTACTTTGCTATTCTATATATAAAAATTATATTTTTATATCAAAGATATTTATATTCAAATCAATGAGGTTTATATTTTTCAATTCAAAGATATTTTTAAATCAAACAGATTTATATATTTTCAAAGAGGTGTTATTTTTATTTTCAAAAAGGTATTATTTTTCAACACAATGCTATTCATTATATTTAAAAACAAAACTTTAAACAATTTTCATTTCAAAACAATGATATATAAATATCTATAAATTCCATTGCTATTTTTATTTTTAAAACCAATGCTTTTTAGATTTTCAAAAACAATGATCTATATATAAAAATCCCAATTTTTTTGTTCTATGCTTTTTTTCTATATATATATATAAATTCCCTTTTGATTTCTATGTTATTTATTTTAAAACATATTTTAAAAACAATATTTATTTCAGTTTTAAACAATTGATTTACATATATAAAAATAAATAAATAAACTAAGAGAGGCTTACTGTGTTCGGATTTCAGGTTGCTCCACCATTAGGGTCGGAGTTTGCTATCGCCACCGACGTCGTGGAGGAGATCGGACCCCGCCACTTTGGAGCCGCCAGCGTCGCCTACCTCCACCCTGAGTCGCGTCGCCTTCGGTGGTCCCGCAAGCCCTAGAAACGGGTGCGAATTGAACGAGTTCGAGCCCCTAAAACTCCTCAATTCCAATACGATACAGGATGAGATTAGTATGGATCTAAAGCTGACTGAAATCTCTTTGATTTCCATGTTTCAATTTTTAATTTTGCTGAATGGATTAAAGGAAAATTGAGGGAGAAGGATTCAGCAATTTTCGCCGTCGAATTTGATGAAGGGCGGCTCCTGAACGGGGTGATAGAAATCAGGGTTTGTGATTGGTCAAAATTATATATATATTAATTATTTTTATATTATTTAATTTGAAAATTAGGGTTTTATTGCATTTGGATTCCGAATCAAACCCAACGACCGTCGCCCCTAGCTAATTACCCCTATTCCGAACACAATGGGATATGTTTCGCAAGATGATTCGGCTGTTTCAATCAGTTTTCGCTAAATTTAAAATATAAATCTATATATTCAATTTTAAATTACCAAGGCCACATACTGATTCAGAAAATTCCAAAAAAATTATTTCTAGCTTCGTATTTACGATACGGTCCTAACGAAACCAATTTCGTCAAATTCTGAGGCCGTTTGAAAAATGGTCATTTTCTAGTCGATTAAAATCAACTGAAACTGGTCAAACGAGTTTTCCTTTGCCACGCTCCCATATTGATTCAAAAAATTATGAAATTTGGAATCTAGCTATAACTTGACACTGCGGATCCAACAAAAGTTGTTTCGTCGAAATCCGAGGTCGTTTGCAAAATTTCCATTTTTAAGGGCCTGGATTTCATAGCGACTATTCAGAATTTTCAACTGGACATATCTTTTGATTCCCGCTATGAAATTTTGATTTTTCGGATTACTTGGAAAGATAGTCACAATTAGATTCCATTATTTTTGGTTTCACTAAAATCCGGATTGTTTTGCACCCGGTACATTCAATTGAAGTTTGAAATCGAATTATCGAACTACCGCGCCATTTTCAATTCTATTTATAATTATATATATAATTATTATATTCTAACGATGACGTATATAATATATACGTTCGAATTATATTCAAAATAAATTTCTCGTTGATATTATTTAAAATAATTTATTTTAAATAATCAAAATTCGCCAAAATTGCCAAAATAAAAATTTTAAACTGGCCCAGATTTTCGGGTTGTTACAGATTGTATGGTTGAAATAGATTGCTTAGAATGGATTTAAAATTTGACGAATTTGATTAAAACCAATTTTGAATAAATGAATTGAACTTATTTAAATGAATTCAAATATGATGAATCTAAATAGAATATATAAGAAATCGACTAATGTATTCAAATGAATTGATAAGAAGATTATTATAAACAAATTCATGTGAATTGGATTGTATGTGAAATCACTTGAATGAATGATTTGAATGTTTGAATCTTATTTGATGATTATGAAACTAATGAGATTTATCTAAGATAATAACAGGTGCAAAAGACTATATTGATTGAATTTTGGAGTTGAGTGAATCTAGTTTGATTAGAGCTGCATAACAATTGAGCAAGCTCGAGTATAGTTACTGCTTATCGCATTATAATGCCCACAAAAAGGTACGCCTACGCAAAATATAAATTTTGGGTTTTTGATTTGTGTTTTGAATTGGGTTTTCCGACCGTGAGGGTCGATGTATAACTATTTGTTGAACCTGCAATATTGCAGATGTCCCCCCCGTATAGGGGAGACTTTGCCAATTTTTTTCCAAAACTTAAGGTGTTAGAATTTTTTTGAAATCTTTTGGAAACTTATTGTTAACAAAAGTAAATTGGTATTTTGAATTAATTGGTTTTTCTACTTGATTAATTAGAACTAAAAGTTAGAAAGTGAAACTGAGGTTTTAACTAAATAGAATTTTAAAATTAGTGGGTTTGTAGCATTCTTTCTGCCTTAGTAATTTCGGGGATGAAATTAATTTAAGGGGAAAGGAAAGTAACAACCCAGATTTTTAACCGCTTTATTTAATATTTAGAAATGCTTTTAAATGTTGTACTGGAATTTAATAATTCGAATTCAATGGTTTTGAATGTTTTATTAATATAAATAATATGGTAATAATTTTTTCGAAATATTTGGAAAATATTGAATTTGCAGTATTATATGAATTGACAATACATTAGGATATAATTAAGTTTGATTTTGAATTATATTAACGAATTCGTTTATTAAACAACGTTTGAACGTTTAATTTACAATTTAATTATATAACGTGCTGCAACACGAGGTTGTTTGCAATATAGCGTTTTGAACTTTAATTGGGTGTACAGGGCCCAATATAAGTCAGATTTCTTTAAAACAAGAAACGTCGGGATCTATTGGGTAATATTTTTCTAGTGAAAGAGAAAAATCAGGTTTTCATGTCGTAGATTTTGTTTTATGTCCAAATCAAATTTTCAAAAGGTCGCTATGGAATTCGTTTATAAATTATAACGTTTTACTAAATAAAAAGGAATGAAATTCAATACATCGAGTTTAAAATCGTCGGTCGCAGCATTTTAATTGAAGTCCGGAACTGCGAGATATTATATAAAATAAGGGTCACTGTGTAACATCTTTTTCAAACCTAAACGAATCCTAGCAATATCTTATCCAAATCAAAACACTATCTCAACACATGATTCTCGGTTCAACAATTGCGGCTTGTTAGGGAATGTTGACTCCTTACACTTTTATTTTCTTTAAAATATATATATTATATCTCTCTATGCTATCTTGGGCCAAACTGATTATACCCAGCTTCAACATTTGTCCCATATCAAAATCCTAGGAAATCATATCTTATCCAAAACAAACAGTAAATATGTATAAATCGAAAACGAAGTCTTTAAAACATATCTTTACATGATCTTATCCCATCGTGACAAAATCTCCGCACCGTAATTAAATCTAAAAAAAGAAACTGCCATCACATCTTCCTAAATCTTGTACAAACCCCGCTCAGTATATCGTTTCATAAATATTGCAAATATATTACAAAATTGTATGTGTCTTTTGTCTGAATTTCCCAAGCCATGTGCTTTTAAATCAATCCATGTCGTTTTCAAAAGCCTAGGATAATATCACCCTAAAATGTCAACATATGTGTAAGTACTGTAGAGAGATAGCTCAGTCGTAGAGAACATTTATTAATCATGTGGAAAACCCTGTCGCAGAAAATGAAACTTAACAGACTTGTATGAAATGGACATGGCTAGATGGATGTGATGTACTATATTAAATCTTACGGCCGATCTAAATTTAAATTGTGCAAATCTTATCCAAGATACTCGATACAAATTGCCAAAGAATTCGACTGCTCATTAGCTGTAAAAATATATTATAATAAATTCGTTTGTTCTTTCCAAACCTGTATATATAAAACGCAAGCTATCTTGTAATGACCCGAAAATCCGGTCCAATTTGAGCTGACCAAATAACACTGGAAATTCAAGAAATTAATAGAAAGAAGATAGAGGGTGAGGATAGATAAGATAGAACAATTAGAATAGAAGAAGAAGAAGAACTTCATCATCAGAGTAACCACGAATCTCACAGCGGAACGAATAAAATATAACATAACTTTTGAAATACAAATAGTATATGTATACAATAACATTTCAGAGTACATCACTTACAACAACAGCGGAAATAATAATAGTTATAGAATCTTGAAGCCTCCTGCTCCAAGCTCTCCAAGTGTATCTGTAAAATCCTGAACTACTTGACTGCTCGTACAAATTTAGGCACCCAAGAGTTTAGGTAGAACAAAACATAGTAAACTCCGGGTCAGTCATGGGACTGGTATGAGTAAAAAAGTTTAAAACAATTTGAACAAGTAAACGATATCTCATAAGACCACGCCGTATAACGGAATGGGTTTTTCCCTTATGAGAATCCAAAATATCTTTATATCAAAAACCTTTTGATATTTTAATAATGTCTATCAACCGCAATATAATAATCATCTAGCAGAAACGCTTTCATCTCACGTTCTACATATATAGTATACAATCAAAACCGCAAGCACGTATTGGGAAATGGATTTCCAACTATGACAAGGTATGGAACCACCTTCCGATCAGTGTACTCTAGGAATGATACACTGGAGTTCAACAAGAACGTCTTGCAACTCAGCCACACATGACCGACCACTCATTTCGCTTGAGTGTATCGAATGTACATCACCAACGGTTGGGATTAGCAACCGTTTCCCGTATATATATATGGGACAACATTGATAGATTAAAGAAGCAAATGAATATTCTCTAGATAGGTGATTATACACCCTACTTCGGTGCGGCCGACTTAGCCATGCTGCCTGCCCGATTTTTATCATTTACCAGTTGTTGAGGCCGGAGGTTACGACTACTTTCCATTCATTGATAACACGATCACTTTGAATGCCACATTATCAAATCCGTTAATCATTAATTGGTTTACACAAATATTCTGGATGTTATGCTAAGGGAATAAATCCGTTGCAACCATATATATTTATACAGACCAACCCATTCGATCATTGGAAATACTTTGTCAGACATTCGTCCATTTACGTTCATTCTAGGACTGAACGAAACCGAAGGCACTATTCAGTACATCCATCCTAGGCAATCTCTACCTAGGACTTATACAACAGCCCTTGCACTTTACTCCATCTTCAATTTTCTTCGACATATTCGCAATGCTTATGCCAATACAGAGTGGTTCTTTGGATAAGAATCCAACCAGTCTCTCCATATTAACAACGTAAATATGGTCAAAACTTGATAGTCTGTGATTTAACTATCAAATGAAAACATGTCGGTGTACAAACAACGATCTTATTTCCAAATGGAATTATCGATCAAATCATCCAACATACAAATATATATATTCATATTTCCTTATTTTCTCTGATTAGAAAATATACGTTATTAACATTGGAAAACATTTCCAATCCTCATTCACGCATCACTACCATTCCACAACTATTAGTCCCTAACTGTAAACTAGTAAGAGAAAAATTCTCTAAGTATAAACCCCGAAGGCCGAAACCAACATCAGATCGATACTTAGAAAACTATTCAGCTTAACTAATCTCTAGTCAGTTTCTAATTTTACTTAACTCTATATCTTTAACTCTATTCAATTTACTCTAACCGGTTTAACTCTAACTCGATTAACTCTAACTGATTAACTCTCATCGATTTCTAATTCGATTAACTCTAACTCGAATTAACTCCATTCGATTAATTCCTATTCGAATAAATTCCTTTTTGATGAACTCCTTTCGAATAACTAATATTCGATTACTTTATTGATTTATAAAGATTTCCCTTTTTATAACGTCTATCCATTTAAAAAGATTTCCTTTTAACAGCGTTTATTCATTTATAAAGATTTCCTTTTAACAGTGTTTATTCATTTATAAAGATTTCCTTTTAACAGTGTTTATTCATTTATAAAGATTTCCTTTTAACAGCGTTTCTTCACTTATAAAGATTTACTTTTAACAGCGTTTCTTCACTTTACAAAAGTTCTTTTAATAACGCTTCCCCACTTATAAGGATTTCCTTTTTTATAACGTTTCTTTACTTTATAGCTTTCCTTTTTAAAATGGTTTCCTTTTTATAACATCCTACTCCTTTATAAATGATTTCCATTTAACAACATCCTATTCATTTTCTAAATAAATGTTCCTTTTATAAAATCCTTCGATTTCATAAATAAATTCATTTTCAATATAACTTTGAAATTTCCCTTTTTACTTCCCAGTATTTTGTATGGTATTTAAAATACCGTATAACCATCATTACTATAAACTAAGCACACACAATCAGTACAGATTATATAACACATCACATATCACAATATATGAAAAAAAACAGTATTTTAAATGTTGAGGAATCCAGTCGGATCCCTCCAACCTGTATCCCTGTATCCACAGATGTTACACAGTATAATATACATCAATTTCATTTCAATATGATATGTTATGATAAACAACATCAATATTTAATGGTATATATATATATATATATTTATATATATATATATATATATATATAATTTCAACTAACTGACTAGCAGTTCAATCAACCAATCTATACACAACAGTCAATCAATATCTAACAGTTCTAAAAGTACATTATAAAAATATAACTGTTCAGGGTTGGTGAGTTTTACTCACATTGTCTGTTACCGTCGAATAACGCGTTATGGTCGTTGATTCGGATCGGACGTCCTATTTCGTCGTAACTCCAGACAAGTTCCAAATCGTTCCATGATGTTGTTCCCGTCCATACGATCCCGTCAGACCTGGTTTCGTCGGATTCATACAACTTTGGCCCACGAAAGGAATCTGACCTGCTCTCTTACATAACGCGGACCACTTCCTCTTCTTCCTGGATTCATTACACCGCCAATCCCATTTTCAACGCAGCCCCATTTCCCACATTCTTCGATCCATTACCACGCAAGAACACCAACAACTAACTTCATCGAACCAATCTGTTACTCCTTCTCTACAAATTGAAATGTGATTTCCAGTAAACCATTTTCTCCTATACCACCTTCCATCCCACAACCTTCCTCAAAGAACCTAGTGCCTGCAAACATTATCTCTTCCCAAAATGAAATCTTCATTGCCTTACCGAAAGCACAAAGCGCCACTGCCACTTCAGTCACTCGGCACTCACTGATTCAAGCATCGTCCACCTCATATGCCCCACCTTACATCACAGCAAAAACAACCTCATTCAAACACATCTCATAGCTGCATCGATCTTGCATACTTCAACACCCTCCTCACATATCAAAACTGCTGCCATCATACACTTCTGCCAAACCATACACATACACCACTGTAACCATACACATGCACCACTCCACACATACATCATCCATCTGCCAAACCGAAAACTACCTTACTTAACTTCAACAATCAGCAAACACCCACACATTTTCATCACTCAGCAATTAACGTTAACCATCCTTAATTAATTTAAACATTAATTACCTTCCGCAAACCCCAACCCATTTTACCTTTTTTCTCCGAACAAAGAAAGAATGCACCAGCAAAAAAATCGAATACAAGGAAATACCCATCATTACTTCACGAGATACCCAACGCCACAACTCCTTCTTCAACTGTTATCGCACTTCCTTCTCTTCTCGTTCATCCTGAACTTCACCCAACCTCCTTTTACTGTTTCAACACAACATCGCTCAACTCCACTTCGGAAATCCTCCCAGTCCACACTTCCACCACTAATACGCCTGAATGTACACATCAACCCCATGGAGACATCACCGAACCTACTACTATCTTCACCGCTTCAGATTCGAACTCCAGGAACTGTTCTTTTTTGCTACCTTCGCTCACATTTCTGTCCTTCAAATCGGATTGGGCTCGAACCCAAGAAAAGCATACGGGAATGAAGAACAAGATGTGAGGGACTCGAACGATGCTTGGTTTCAGATCAGAGGAGTTTGATCTTTGAAGTAGGAAGCTTTTCCCCGTTTTGGTTTTTGATTTCTGACGAGTGCGAATGGTTTGAGGAATATGAGAGTGGTGGCCAGAAACGTGAAGGAGAAAATGATTTAGGTCTGGTGAAGTTAAGGTTATTATATAATAATGTTTATGTAGGGACGGGGAGGTCGGGTTTCCATGTTCTAATTGGTGGCTGAGAACAAGCGAACGTGGGCTTTGCTTGACCAAGGAATTAGTTAGGATATTTTGCATTGATTTTTATATTGATCTATAATCAATCGTTTACTTCGTTCATCATTATTATAACCCATTATCGTCACGTTTGCCTTTTAAGCCCATACAACTTCATATCAAATCCGTTTTCCATGAAACTTGACCATCTGCTATGTTATAATATCCCAGATTCAATAGAACCGGTTTTCGTTAAATTCCGAGACTGTTTACGAAGTCAAATATTTTTAAGTGTAATTAAAAATCAAATTAATATTGAACCGATTTCAAAACACTCCAAACTTCGAAAATAAATTTATAAATTTATATATTCAAAAAAATTCCAAATTTAATCTCAGATTCAATTCAATTACACTAAACAACTCGTTAATTCTGAATTTGAGTTATTTACTTCTAATTAAATCACATTTATTTAAATAAAAATTAAATATTCTGCTTCTAAAAACCCCGGATCATTACATATCTCCTCCATTTCGAGGATTCAAACAAATGAAAGCAGCAAATATTATGAAGTCTTCAACTTCTTCTCGAATCCAAAAAGAGCAGTGTTTTTTTTTCTCTTAAAAAAAGACACCATTCCATGTTGCTTGTTGTGTGCTTGGTACGCGTGATAGGGGGTTCTTGCTTCGCATTAGGTGGCGAACGGGAGATTCTTACCCTTACATGTCCCGAAAATGTGGGTTGGTTGTGAAGTCAAAAGGATGGCCATAAAACAAGGCGATGGGGTACCTTTGTAAGCCACGGTGGGAGATTAGCCTGCTGCCTTGGGGGATGGGAGGATGGTTGAAAAGTCTACTTGAATATTTCGAGGTCGTTACCGCTTAAAATTAAATGAAACAATGCGACAATCATCAATCAGAATAAATGGCGAGTTATCTCTCACCTTCTGGAATTCTATGATGTGCAAAATTCATATAATTAAAATTTACCGTTGATAATATAGAATTAGATGATTGGATGCTATGGATGACTATTGGTTGTTTATTGTTTGAATGGTTAACGTTATTTATATTTCATCATTTAAAAGCAATATATTAATGAATAATCATTCCATACGTTATTATAAACTATTATTTTAATCTATGATGCAGCAAAGAACATGTTGGTGTGATCCAACCTGATTCCTCAAATAATTGTTTGTTATTGTTATCGTATTAATTATATATATGAATTGTTTGTCCCCAAAGACATTATAACCTGTTTGGACGATGATTGTTGACTACATGTTGATGATTGCTTGAATTCAACGATTGTTATGTTTCAATCTATAAATAGTATTCATTATGTAATTGGTAGTTAATGGCCTAAAACCCATTGTTTTTAGACGTTGTTTTGTTGTTAGGCGAATTGATGGTGTTTTAAGTTATAAAATTTATTTTTATAACTGAATCGAGTTTCAAATTTATTTTATATAAGTTGTTTAAAATAGTAGATTTATAAGTATATTGGTAACCGTATTTTATAAAAGAAGTCAATAAACGACTACTTTTTAGAGTAAGTAAGATAACTAAGGGGTTAATAATTTGAGATAATTATTTCAAAGAAAACAATGAAGCGAGTTTATATTAAATTAATTATATTTTTAATTAATTTAATAAGAAGGGTTAAAGGAAAACCGTTAGAAATTAACTGTGTTTTATGTTGACTTAGTCAACTCTTTCAATTGGAAGTAATGTTTTAAGGTGATTATCGAATTGTTTATTATTAATAATAACATCTAAAAGGATTAACTATCCTATTTTTAATTAATCAAGAGATTAATTACGTTTATTTTAGAAAATATTGAAGTAATTATTACTTTAATCAATAATAATTGAATTGATTATCTTTTTAAAATGGAATGTATCTGAAAAGTAATCGAATCGTAATAAGATTTTAACTAAATTTCGAAGAGGGCTTTGTATAAAGATTGATAAACAAGGTTTATAAATCTCGATCTGAGATGACATTTCAAGATAAGAATTTATTTAATAAACCAAATTTGGTAAAGGTGATGCAATCAAAAGGGATTAGGAAGATAAATCCAAATAAAGTTTGTGAAGAAGTTTTAAACCAAAACAATGTTTATTTAAAAGATGGATTAAGTAGAACGTTGTAGTTGGGATAAGAAGTTCAAATTGCAAAGGAAAGGATATTTGATAGTTGTACCTAAGATAATTGATAAACCAATTTTAGTTTTAGAAAATCCAGTTTAAGATTCATGATAAGAATGTTTGAATGGATAGGAACAATTTATTTGTTAAAGGATTTCTATAATCAAAATCCAAATTCATAAAGATAACCAAGTTAAGATGGGTTAAGGTTAAATATGTATTTTAGTGCAAGAAGTAAAGTAAGTAGAAAGATTTTAAATTGAAAGACAATTCCAAAGGTAAAAAATGATTTATAAAACCACATTTGAGATAAAATGGTTAACAAGATTCTTATAATGATTTAGCATTAGTTTTAAAGTTACAAGCTTTAATTTATCTTAAGAATGTTGTCGATCAAGGTCTGAGAGGTAATTATAATACCCCAACTTGAACGGCTTCACTATTATGAAGGAATGGTACTAGTTTGAAACTGCAAGGATGTTGAAACCGATTTTAAATCAAGGAAATGATTTGAGATTCATTAAAGAGTTTTAGTGAAATGGTTTTAATTAAAGGGACTCAAGCTGCTAAGGTACTAGACAATACTATAGTGATTGATAGTTAAAGAACCGACTATCAAATCAATATTCGTTATGACCTTTTAACAAGTTGTTTCGAAGATACCGGAAGGGGAACCAGACCCAAAACCACTTTGAATCAACTATGCGTTCGTGACTAACTTGCATGCCTATAAAGATGGAGCATTGAAGATCTTGTGACAACCCACGTCCATTAATGTCACTCACTAAGGGAATGCATTAAGTTTCGTGAAGCGTTACAGGTAAACAGACACAGAATAATTACAAGACATATATAATTAAGATAGCAGTAGAAATTTTAAATTTTTATTTCAAACATAAATCATAATGTCGTGGTCCATAATACCATAAGTCACAAAAACCATTACAATAAAATAACTTTTGTCTTGCATCATCAGAATACATAAGAATATGAAAAACATAATTCCCCAATTGAAAGAGGTAAGCCATAGTAGAGACAAGGACTTGAGCCATACTTCAGAAGTAGCTCCTAGTAAGATGATGTTTGGGTCCTGACTAAGCCTGAGTGTTTCCTCCCTGAGAATCTGGGGCGGACGGAAGAAAGAAGGAGAAACAAAAGGGTCAGACATAAATTCTAGTGAGTCTAGTTACTTTTAACCAGTAAATAAATAAAAGTAACATGATAGGCATATAAAGTGGATAAGAGAGATCACTACATAAATGGCAGGTGTGACAAGGTAGACAGGGTATGATTACTCTGCACTATAACTAGTATAACTAAAATGAGATGATCCCTTCCACTATAAGTTGGTAGACTTAGGGCATACATCCGAGTGTACCCTAACCACTACCCTAATTGATCGGCTCCCTACTCCGTAGATATCCTGTGCTGGCCCGACAGTAGGAGGTATCACTTCCTAAAGTGGCAACCCTTAAGATGTACTGGTGTCACAGTCGTCTTATCCCCCTCTGCCGGGCTCATGCACGCACATGGCCCGGTCGGTTTGCGCTGCCTACACCGTCCATCTCATTTGGATCTCTTATAATCAATCAGTAAGCGTACCCCTTCTCCGCCTAGTACGGAGTTCTATATTTGATACCTACTTCGGGTTACTAACTGAAATAGGTCCCATACAATATGATACAAGATCTCCCCTTTGTCTTATATCCCCACTAGGTTTTTCACTGACTATGTATACCCTTAGGTGTCTTTAATTACATAGCCCTATGTCAGTTATGCTTACCCTAAAGGGTGCCTTTAATTACATTACTTTATTATATTTTTCCACCGGTTATGTATACCACTAGGTGTCTCTAATTACATAACCTTATTGTGTTAAGTTTGTGGGCATATATGTACGTATTGCCTACCCCCTCTAATTTACTTAACCCACCCACTACCCATCCAATTTTACTTAACCCTAATTTAAGTTCATAATCATACAACCCTTATGGATTAAATTAGGTTAAGTAGTCTAATTCATTACCATGTCCAATTATGGTTATAATGGACTAGACCTCCCACATTAGGCCTACAACGTGTGGATGCTGGATATGCCGGTAGGGTCCAGGCAGTCTTATTCCACAGTTGGGTCTAATCTCGTGTCTTAGCCCGATTCATATTTGCACACTTAGACCTCTCACATTAGGTTCAACACTAGTGGCTGCTGGATATGCCGGTCGGGTCTGGGCAGACTTCCACCACCAATGCAACCTAACCTCGTGTCATAAGTGCAATTACAATTCCTAATTATAATCACTAGACATTCCATTTTTATCCAAATCTATCTATGTCATTATAGGTGATTATTTCTATGTTTCCCATTTGAATTATATGTCCAATTCATATAAATATTACATAAATTATGCCAATTATAAATCCCTTTCCCCGTTTCCTAACTAACGTATTCATATGTATTTTGGCGGCATCTAAGCTATAAAGTAGCCTAGCCATAACAATGAAAAGGGAAAATGAAAAAGGTGATAGTTTCAGCATATCTTGGCATAAACATAAACTAGTTTGATAACAAGGTGAATGGAAATGTAATTAACATCATAATAAGGTGGACATAAAACTGATGAACTTGTGGCAACTATGATGTCAAAGCAAGCACAATGAGATCAAAATTAAAGATTTAGGTGTCCAACTATTTAGATCTAGCATAATTAGGGTGACATAGTAACATGTTTAGATCTAAGGATGGCTTCATATGTCAAGTTTACAACATATCTAGATTAATCACAATATGACAGGTGAAAGGGGATTTACATAAAGAACTAGATCTAGCCAATGTTACAACCGTCCAATTAATAGATGTACATTCACCACAATATAGTTACAAATCAAGATCCACATAGGCAACATAATAGAATAACCACAATTGTATTTGATCTAGGGAAATAGATCTATAATGACATAGTATAGGATTTAACACTAGCACAGAATCATACTTTACAACATATCCAATTCGCAGTCTTTCACAATTTACTTTTATTTATCTAAACCTAAAAGCAACTAGAAACTCATAGTGTTAGGTTTAGAGAATTGAGAAAGAACGGATCCTGAATTTCTGAATTTGATTTGCAAAGTACGTTGTTGAAGTAAACGGTTTCGTCTCAGTTCGTATCCCGACAGCATATGGCCTCCATGATTTCCAATGAAGAAAATAGGAGAATAGGACACATATATAGCTGCCAGACCCTCTGAAACTGAGTGCCACGTCAGCCCTAGGGGGTGTCGAAACCCCTGTGGGTGGGTTGACCCCTAGGTCGACACCCCTTAAGGGGGGCCGACTCCGGTGTTAACACCCCTCTAGGAGGTCGACCCCCTAGAGCGGGAATTCTGCCGCTATTTTTCAATTTTCAAATTTGAACTGTTCTGGATAAAATTCTGACTCATCTCTGACTCATATGTGTATAAATAATATTTCTACGTGTATACAAACTTAAAACCCTCATAACTTCTTCATACGGTGTCCGTTTTACGCAAACCAAATGTCTGTCTTGACTAGAATTTCGAGACGTACACAATGGTGCAGTCCGTTTCCTCTAATTCTGTATATTAAATTAATTACTATTTAATTTATTATATTTAATGTCGTTTAAAATTCGGGGTGTTAAATTCTTCCCTACTCAAAGGATTTCGTCCCGTAATCTCTAAGTTGAGAAGAATGCATATCCTACCATCCATCATCCTTTTACTCATCGACCTATCACTGGAATCCATTGTCCTTAAAGGTTTCTAATGCTTATATGAATATATGCAGAGGTGTGTGCATATGTCCCAACACTAATGCGAAGGTCAGGCGGTCTACTTATTCAGTTGACCTCCTTAATGCAATGTATGTTAGTGCCATGAATCCAATATGTATGCAAATAATCCTATTATATCATGAGGGTTCTATATGTGTGCACATTCATTCGTCCGAATGCAACATCCATATGCTAACTCATCCATTTCCATCCATAAAAGAATAGAAAATGCACAGACATCTATAAGCAGTATGAGAGTGATTGAGCCGATCTTAGTGCCTAATGTGTGTGTATATGCGTCCACAGGCAACCATTAGCAAACACTTGCATCCACTTGCATCCATCAAACATAACATGTTTCAAACACATGTTTCCATCCATAATATTCCTATCTAAAGGACGAGAAATGCTATGGATAAGATATACTCTATTGACAGAACAAGCACTTATAAAAATTTGAAAAAGGAGTTGAGAACATACCCTCGAAAAGAAAAGGGTACGAAGCAAATCTTGTCTTCGGTATACCAAGTCACATCCTCTAGGCTATTTCCCCTTTAAACCTTTAGCAACTTGATCTCCTTATTGCGCAACTTTTTAACTTCTGACCCAAGAATACGGGTAGGGACTCGTTTGACTGTCGCCTCCCGTTCTACTTCTACTTCTTCCCACATACTCGGCTCAACAACTTCTGCGGTGTCATGCATACACTTCCATAGATGAGAGATGTAAAAATCGTCATGAACACCGGATAAATTTTCTGGGAGTTTCACTCTATATGCCATTTGGACAATTCTCTCGGTTATGGGAAATGGTCCCACAAATTTGGTACCAACTTCCCTTCTGCTCCGAAGCGAACCGCATTCCTCAGAGGCGATACTTCAATATAAAATAAGTCTCCTAATTCGAATTCGATGTCGGTTCTTCTCTTGTCTACATAGGACTTATGCCTATCTTGAGTTGTCTTCATCCGCTGTCGAATATGGCCAATCTTTTCGGACGTTTCCCTAACCATATCTGGAACAAGTAATAATATTTCTGCAGATTCCCACCAACAAGTTGGTGATCTACAGAGTCTCCTGTACAGTGCTTCGAAGGGTTCCATGCCGATAATAGCTTGATAACTGTTATTATAGGCAAACTCTACTAAAGGAAGATGTTCTTCCCAAGTCCCTCCGAAGTCTAGGATACACATTCCTAAAAGATCTTCAAAAATTCTGTTCACCCTCTCCGTCTTCCCTTCGGTCTGAGGATGATAAGCGGTGATCAAACACAACTGTGTACCTAATGCTTCTTTCAAACTCCTCCAAAATTCAGTAGTAAAGATGGGGTCACGATCGCTTACGATGTTGGAAGGTACTCCATGAAGACGAACTATCTCACGAACATAAATTGCTGCCAACCATGATGCCGTTCTCTTACTCTTAACTGGAATAAAGTGAGTGCTCTTAGTGAGTCTATCCACCACAACCCAGGTACTGGTGTTTCCTTTCTTCGATCTAGGCAAACCATCTATGAAATCCATAGATATGCTCTCCCATTTCCACTACGGAACCTCCAACGGATGAAGTAATCCTCCGGGCTTCTTTTGCTCAGCCTTGACTTGCTGGCAAACTAAACATTGAGAAACAAATTTGGCCACATCTTTCTTCATCCCTACCCAAAAGAAAACCCTCTTCATGTCCCTGTACATCATATCACCGCCTGGATGAATGGTCATCTTAGAATGGTGGGCTACTTCTAGGACCGCCTTTATTAGGTTTCCAGTTTGAGGAACACAAAGCCTTCCATCTCGTCGCAACAACCCTTTTTCATCTATGGCATACCTACTGAGGTGACTAGAAGTCTCCCCTCTTCTGAGCTTATCCATGATGTCTAGAACCTGTGGGTCACCTTGTTGCGAAGCTTTTATCTGGTCCATAAGGGTCAGTCGTATCTCCAAGGATGAAAACAAATCAGACAAAACCTCGATGGGGGGGGGTCTAAATTCAAAAGTTGATATAAACTACAAGTTCTTTCTTTCCACAAACAGAGGACTCAGGGCCACCCTCTGCCTACTTAGTGCGTCTTCCACCACATTACCCTTGCCAGGGGTATAAGCAATCTTAAAATCATATGAAGCTAAGAACACCATGTACCGTTGTTGCGTTGCATTAAGCTGAGATCCTTCTGTGAAAATAGATACTTGAGAGATTTATGATCGGTGTATAACCCGAACCTTTCTGCAAGTAAATAATAATGCCACGTCTTTAACGCGAATACTATGGCAGCTAGCTCTAGATCATGGGTGGGCTAGTTCTTCTCATGAACTCTCAACTGTCTACCCCCATAACATATTACTTTCCCTTCTTGCGTCAGAACTGCACCAGGCCCTGTACCACACGCATCAGTGTAAACAGTAAACACTTTACTTCCAGTAGGCAAGGTAAAGACTGGGGATGTTGTCAGAGCCCTCTTCAGTCGTTGGAAAGCAACGTCATAGTCTATGTCCCATGAAAATGCCAAATTCTTCTTTGTCAGCCTGGTGAGAGGGGATGATATCTTTGCGAAGTCCTTAATGAACTTCCTATAATAACCTGCCAACCCAAGAAAGCTTCTCACATCGGTTGCATTTTTAGGAATATTCCAATCTTGCACTGCAACCACCTTGGCGGGATCTACAACTATTCCTTCTTTGGAGACCACATGCCCTAAGAATCTCACCTCTTTTCTCCAAAAATGGCATTTGGAGAACTTTGCCTTAACCTGATGGTCACAAAGAATTTTCAAAACTTCTCTCAAATATTGGGCATGCTCTTCTTCGCTTTGGAGAAGATCAAAATATCATCAACAAAGACTACAACAAATTTGTTTAGGAACTCCCGAAACACCCTACTCATCAGATCGACAAAATAGACGGGTGCATTCGTCAGCCCAAAAGGCATCACTAGCCATTCAAAGAAACCATCTGGAGTTCTAAAAGCAGTCTTATCTATGCTGTCCTCAGCCACCCTCAACTGATGGAACCCTATAGCCAAGTCCAACTGAGAAAATACCGAGGCACCAACAAGCTGATCAAATAAATCATCAATCCTCGGAAGCGGGTGCATATTCTTCTTGGTGAGATTATTCAACTCTCTATAGTCAACACACAAATGAAGTGAACCATCCGCTTTAGTTGTGAATACTACAGGAGCACCCCATTCAGATATGCTTCGTCTGGTAAATGTTGAGTCGAAGCGTCGATGATTATTTTGATTTATGACAAGAAGAAGCTTCTACATCGACAAAAAGAAGACAAGATGACTTTATAGGTTAGAAGTTGATTATTTAGAGTAAAAAATGTTAAAATCTATCCTCAAATGATCATACTTCTAATTGCTTTAAAATATTTCTTATAAAAGCATTTTTTTATGCATATGGCCAAAAACATGTCGACCTGCATATTTTTATAGGTCAACAGGTTTTTAAAATGTAACGGTCAAAAATAGGTCGACCTACAAATTTTTATAGGTCAACAGGTCTTTAAAATGTAACGGTCAAAAATAGGTCGACCTACAAATTTTTATAGGTCAACAGGTTTTTGAATTACAACGGCTAAAAACATGTCGACCTATAGATTTTCATAGGTCAACAGCTTTTTGAATTTTTGTGAAAAGTCATCTCCTTTCTCTAAGAGTTGCATCCATTTCTTCTCATGAATAATCACTTCTTTTGATTGCAACTCTTCACCAATAATTGCAACTACTCGATCTTTATAAATACATAAATTTGCAATCATTCAAATCACCGAAATTTCTCTCTATTTTCTGATCTATCTTGCATTATTCTTTTCACTCAAAAAGCACTCAAAAGCATTCAATAATCGTTTGAATCACCAAGCATATTTCATACACTTGTGATTCAACTCGATATTTTACTTCCTAATCTTACTAAACATCAAATTACATTTGAGGATAAGATTATAGGAAGGGTGTACTCAATTGTTGACAAATCAGTGTTGAAGGAAGAACACATTCAAAGTCAAAATCTTATTATTGTTGAAGTCCTCGGTGTTGTAAGAGGCAAGTGTTGAAGTCCTCGGTGTTGTAAGAGGCAAGTGTTGAAGTCCTCGTGTTATAAGAGGCAAGTGTTGAAGTCCTCGTGTTATAAGAGGCAAGTGTTGAAGTCCTCGTGTTGTTAGAGGCGTGAAATCCCGTTCGGCTGCTCGGGTATTGTAAACCTGTTTCCTCCGGGTGAAGTGAGGTTGTTGTTTAGTGAAAATCCAGATAGAAGTCTGGGACTGGACGTAGGACGGTGCTCCGAACCAGTATAAAAATCCCTGGTGTGATTTTTCTTATTTACTGCATTTGCTATACTTGCTTATCTGTGATATTGCTTCTGTGAGATCTTTTTACATTAAATATTTACCTGCATAACTATTGTAAATATACAAGTTAGTAAATCACATACTTTCCGCATAGCCATATTATAGATCCTGCATAAGTCGTGCAAACCCGACTTTTCAGTAAACCCTTTCTCAAGTAGCTCCCCTACTTGCTTACTCAGCTCCCTCCTATCCCTTGGAGCCATATGGCGCACTGGTAATGGAACTGGCTTTGCATTATCGACCAAATATATGCGGAAGTCGATCTCATGCCTTGGAGGTAAACCTTGTACCTCATCAAAAACATCGGAATAATCTTGAACCACTGGAACAAATTGCAAATCATCTATGGATACATCTAGAGACTCTAGAAAGCTAAGCATAACAGACCCTTGGGGGTCACAAGAAACTTCGAGGGTCTTTCCATGACAAGTCAGGAATCTAACAACCCTCCTCTCACAATTTAGAATGGCCCCGTACGTGGTAAGCCAATCCATTCCTAGAATTAACCCATAGCCCATAAACCCGAGCACATATGCGTTGCATTCAAATTCAATGCCTAACATAGATATTTTCAAATCCGGACAAATCATCGATAAATGAGTCGACCCACCAATGGGTTTGAAACAACTATGGGATCTACTACCATACTAGTAATTACATGCAGAGAATAAACCTCAAAACTAGATATAAACGAGTGTGAAGCGCCAAAGTCAAAATGTGTTCTAATTGGATGGTTTGAAAGAGAAACTAAACTTTTCTACGGAAACTTTTCTACCACTTTCAGGAGCACTGATCGCGAGAGCATGCACCTTCCCTCCAGAAGTTCTTACTCTTTGACCTTGTCTCTGCGATCCCTGTTTCTTTGGGGACTTTTTAGAGAAGTGGCTGACCTCTCCACAATTAAAGCAATTCCTCTTCCTTCTCTTATAGTATTTGATCAAGTGACCCTCCTTTCCACAATTGTGACATTTTCTCCTATCCTTTCGTTTATGATCTTTCCCTCCTCTCTTCGGCTGTTGTTGCTGCCCTGTCTTGGGCCACACCTTCTTATTCTGCGATGTCCCCTCAGCCTTTGCTTCCTTCTTTTCTCCCTTGTCCTCCTCATGCATTAGGGCCACATCAACAAGCTTTTCGAAAGTGTCCCCATTGGAATATGGGACATGGCTAACCCATGCAGAGGCTCATTCAGCCCTTTAGCGAACCGCAAAGCCCTTTTGTGCGGTGTATCCACGAACTCTAACCCAAACCTTGTCAGCTGGTTGAACTTGTTTACATACTCCTTCACCGTCAAGTTTCCTTGTTTGAGTGCTAAGAACCTCTCCATCTGTATGCTTCTCTCAGCTTGGGAAAGAAATTTCATTTCGAACCTCTATCTAAAATCTTCCCAAGTTTCCACCGGACGTCCAGCTTGGGTGACTTCCGACCAAAATGTGGCTTCGTCCTTTAGTAGCAAAGCAGCTAACTGAATCTTCCTTCTATCCTCTACTTCAAAGACTATGAATAAGTCCTCGGTCTCCTTAAGCCAGTTCCTAGCTTCTACGAATGTCTCGTTCCCGTGGAATGGCTTTCCTCCCATAGCACGGAAGTCCTTGTAGATCTTGGCGAAGTTATCTGCTCTTGGAGGGGGAGGAGGAGGAATGACTAATGCAGCAGGGGAAGGAACATCTTTTTGGCCTTCGGCAGGCGCCATGGCCTCCAAATACCTACAGAACCATCCGGGTATTGTGACGCCCTCTGTGATATTAGGAATGTTTTGTTCCCTAGACATTCTAAAAAAGGAAAAAATTTAGATAAAGGACCAAATTACATATGGCTTCTAAGGGGAATATTTACAAAACAGACCTTTCTTTTTTAAAATGCTTTCTCTTAAAACCTTTTTTGAGAAACTTTTATCTAATCTGGTAACCTTCAGCTCTGATACCAAGTGTGACACCCCACGTCCGTTAATATCACTCACTAAGAGAATGCATTAAGTTTCGTGAACCGTTATAGGTAAACAGACACAAAACAATTATAATACAGATATAAACAAGATAGCAACGTAAATTTTAAATTTTTATTTCAAACATAAATCATAATGTCGTGGTCCATAATACCATAAGTCACAAAAACCATTACAATAAAATAACATCTATCTTGCATCATCAGAGTACATAAGAATACGAAAAACATAATCCCCTAATTGAAAGAGTTAAGCCATAGTATAGACAAGGACTTGAGCCATACCTCAGAAGTATCTCCTAGTAAGATGATATCTAAGTCCTGACTAAGCCTGAGTGTTTCCTCCCTGAGAACCTGGGGGAGGGCGGAAACGGAAGAAAGAAGGAGAAACAAAAGGGTAAGACATAAAGTCTGGCGGGTCTAGTTACTTTTAGCCAGTAAATAAATAAAAGTAACATGATAAGCATATAAAGTGGATAAGAGAGATCACTACATAATTGGAAGGTGTGACAAGGTAGACAGGGTAAGGTGTATGTGCTTCACCAATGATTACTCTGCACTATTACTAGTATAACTAAAATGAGATGAACCCTTCCACTATAAGTTGGTAGACTTAGGGCATACGTCCGAGTGTACCCTAACCACTACCTTATTCGATCGGCTCCCAACTCCGTAGATATCCTATGTTGTCCCCATAGTAGGAGGTATCACTTCCTAAAGTGGCAACCCTTAATATGTGCACAACCATGTCTACTGGTGTCACAGTCGTCTTATCCCCCTCTGCCCTGCTCATGCACGCACATGGCCCGGTCGGTTTGTGCCGCCCGCACCGTCCGTCTCGTTTGAATCTCTTATAATCAATCAGTAAGCATGCCCCTTCTCCGCCTAGTACGGAGTTCTTTATTTGATACCTACTTCAGGTTACTAACGGAAATGGGCCTCATACAATATGATACAAGCTCTCCCCTTTGTCTTGTATCCCCACTAGGTTTTTCGCTGACTATGTATACCCTTAGGTGTCTTTAATTACATAGCCCTATATTAGTTATGCTTACCCTAAAGGGTGTCTTTAATTACATAACTTTATTATATTTTTCCACTGGTTATGTATACCACTAGGTGTCTTTTATTACATAACCTTATTGGGTTAAGTTCGTGGGCCTATATGCAAATATTGCCCACCCCCTCTAATTTACTTTACCCACCATTTACCCATCCAATTTTACTTAACCCTAACTTAAGTTCATGATCATACGACCCTTATGGATTAAATTAGGTTAAGTAGTCCAATTCATTACCCTTTCCAATTATGGTTATAATGGGCTAGACCTCCCACATTAGGCCTACAATGTGTGGATGCTGGATATACCGGTTTGGTCCGGGCAGTCTTATTCCACAGTTGGGTCTAATCTCATGTCTTAGCCCGATTCGTATTTGCACACTTAGACCTCTCACATTAGGTTCAACATTAGTGGCTGCTGGATATGCCGGTCAGGTCCGGGCAGACTTCCACCACTAATGCAACCTGACCTCAAGTCATAAGTGTAATTAAAATTCCTAATTGTAATTACTAGACATTCCATTTTTATCCAAATCTACCTTTGTCATTATAGGTGATTATTTCTATGGTTTCCACATTTGAATTATATGTCAAATTCATATGAATATTACATAAATTATGCCAATTATGAATCCTTTTTCCCCGTTTCCTAACTAACGTATTCACATATATTTTGGTGGCATCTAGGCTATAAAGTAGCCTAGCCATATCAATGAAAAGGGAATATGACAAAGGTGATAGTTTCAACATATCTTGGCATAATTATAAACTAACATGATAACAAGGTAAATGGATACGTAATTAACATCATAACAAGATGGACATAAAACTGATGAACTTGTGGCAATTACGATGTCAAAGCAAGCATAATGAGATGTAAATTAACCATTTAGGTATCCAACTATTTAGATCTTGCATAATTAGGGTGACATAGTAACATGTTTAGATCTAAAGATGGCTTTACATGTCAAGTTTACAACATATCTAGATTGATCACAATATGACATGTGAAAGGGGATTTACATAAAGAACTAGATCTAGCCAATGTTACAAATATCCAATTAATAGATGTACATTCACCACAATATAGTTACAAGCCAAGATCCACATAGGCAACATAATAGAATAACCACAATTGTATTTGATCTAGGGAAATAGATCTATAATGACATAGTATAGGATTTAACACTAGCACAGAATCATACTCTACAACATATCCAATTCGCAGTCTTTCACAATTTACTTTTATTTATCTAAACCTAAAAGCAACTAGAAACTCACAGCGTTAGGTTTAGAGAATTGAGAAAGAACGGATCCTGAATTTCTGAATTTGATTTGCAAAGTACGTTGTTGAAGAAAACGATTCCGTCTCAATTCGTATCCTGGCAGCATATGGCCTCCACGATTTCCAATGAAGAAAATAGATGAATATGATACATATATATAGCTGCCAGACCCTCTGAAGTCGAGTGCCACATCAGCCCTAGGGGTGTCGACACCCCTGTGGGTGGGTCGACCCCTAGGTCGACACCCCTTAAGGGAGATCGACCCCGGTGTCGACACCCCTCTAGGTAGGTCGACCACCTAGAGCGGGAATTCTACTAGTATTTTTCAATTTTCGAATTTGAACTATTCTGGATAAAATTCTGACTCATCTCTGACTCATATGCGTATACATAATTTTTCTGCGCATATACAAACTTAAAACCCTCATAACTTCTTCATACGGTGTTCGTTTTACGCAAACCAAATGTGTTCTTGACCATAATTTCGAGACGAACGCAATGGTGTAGTTCATTTCCTCTAATTCTGTATATTAAATTAATTACTATTTAGTTTATTCTCTTTAATGTCATTAAAAATTCGGGGTGTTACAGCTCTATACCTTCTTGAGCGGAAGAACTACTTGTTAAATTTCTCTGGTATGGTCCGCCAGAGTTATGATAACTTGTGATTATGTCGTGATTGAAATTTTGGATTTGCAAGGAATTATCGCTACTGATTCTTGGGGTGATTCCTCTATTGGATGCTGCAGGAGGGTGCCTTCAGTTCATCCTATTCTTGGATGACTTGCATGGACGAATGTCTGACAGAGTATTTCCCGAAATTGACGTACATTGAGTTTTACAAATATACCAAGTTTGGTGGCGCAGAAATTCTCTTGCTTAACACCCAGAGTATATTTTTGGACGTCAATTAGTGGTTTGACGGACCTGACAATGTGGCATTCAAAGTAAATTGAGATGTGCTATTCTAAAAAGATAAACGTGATGTCAAGCCTCATCAATGAGAAGTGGCAGAAATCGGGTAGGTCGCATGACTTGTTGGGTCATACCCAAGCAGGGTATATCATCACCTGATCCGGAGAAATAAAATGCCTTGATTGCTCCTTTTATGTATGCTTTCGGTTCGGTTGGTTGGCCCCCAACCGTGGTAATGATATATTCAATCAACTCAAGCTAAATGAGTAGCCGATCATGTTTAGCTTGGGTTGCAAGATGTTCTTGTGAACCCCAGCATATTTATCTCCAGAGGTACACTGATTGGGAGGTAGTCCTATATCTTGCCATAGTTGGAATCCTATCTCCAATAAGCGCCTTGCGATTTTTGATTTTATAATGAATATGTAGAGCGTGAGATGTAAGTGTTCTGTTATATGGTTATTTATTTGTGATTTGATAGACACTATTATAATATCACTGGATTTTGATATATCAAAATGTTTTAGTTTATAATAAGGTAAAAACCGTCCGTGTTTATGTGTGGGATGGTCTTACTATTATCCTTTCTTTCAAAGGGGTTTCCTAAAGTTAAACAAGTTGTTTTCCATTTGAATTTGCCACTGACAGTATTCCAGGCTGATCCGGTTGAATTTTTCTTTACTTCAAATGTGCTTGGGTCATACCGAGTATATCTATAGGTTAGATTCCGCTTGGAGTTTCAGAAGCTGGAAGTAGGAGGCTTCACCGTTAGTTATTTAGATTTTATTTCCGCTGTGTCTGTTATATGATGTACTCTGATGATTGGTATGTATATACAGTTTCTTTTTGTATAAAGAGATTTGATATATTATATTTTACTCGTTCCGCTGAGAGATTCTGATGTACTTCTTTTTCTTTTATTCTAACATTTCTTTCTTTCTGTTCTCACCCTCTAATTTCTTTCTATTAACAATCTTGGTTTTCGATACTTGGGTTTTTGACAAGTAATACGAGATTATATATTATTGCTGAAAATTCGAGCGTCTAATTTTTCGGGTTGTTACGTCACCATTCTCTCAATCTGGTAGTAAATATTCATCTTGGCCTATTATCGTTACTCCTTATTATTTACCTCCGTGGATGTGTATGAAAAGTCCATATATGTCTCTTACTATTATCGTTGTTGTCCCTAATGATTCAACACAATGCATCAAAATTTATTTACAATCATTAATAAAAGATTCAAAAACACTATGAGTTTAAGGATTTGAAATATATGACATTTAAGAAAAAAGAATTTTTGTATGTTTGCTTCTTTATTATGGATTTGTGACGGCCCGCCCCGCACCAACCGACATTTACTCCAAAAGTGCACTGTACACATGTACAGTTAGCACGGAACGGGTCGCCAGAAGGAAAAAGGAAGAAGGAAATGAACATACAAAGAACCTGTAGAATGTCTCACAACGCATAGAACAAAATATAATAATAACATACTTGACATAAAACAGGAGAAACAGTGCATAAGCTGGAAATCAGAACTAAACATCATAGCAGCGGAAATTCAGAATACAGCTTATTACAACTTTCAACTGTCTCAAAGCAAAGTAAGGTAAATGAGGTACACTACTAATGCCCAAGTAGTGACCACCAACGACACAGGGAGAATGTGTATATATATAATACGTGGAAGCCTCCTGCCCGCCTCCGGATCAGCTACTCGCACACCACCAGCTAACCTGTCTCTAGTCTGCTCGTGTGAGCACCCAGAGTAATAAGAGGAGACATAAAACTCTGGGTCAGACATAAAGCCTGGTATGAGCGATAAGCATCTAAAGTGAACAATAACAGGTAGACTAAAACATACCTGAACCTGGACCTGCAACCAAAGAGTTAGCACTACATACTGTACAACACTCTAAGGTATCACATCAATCAATATAAAGATATGGAGGTGGGGGAGGTGTGCATGTCATATTGATGGCAAACAATCAAGCATAGCATCCATCCTCACATCTCTCACTCAGTGCGTAAAGTATACGATATTCACCACTTCGATCACCCAACATTCCTTGCTACGATCACTTTGCCCCATGAAGTCATAAATGGCTTCACTGCACTAATAACGTAGCCACTAATTCCTCGCTATGTCCACTTGCCTCATGGAGTTATTCACCCCATCTGCGTTGGCTCATAGCCTTACTAATCCTTACTATGTCCACTTGCCCCATGGAGTTATTCACCCCATCTGCGCTGGCTCATAGTCTTACTACACATCACTTTGCCCCTCAGGTCATAATGACCCTACTGCACTGATAACGTAGTCTTGCTACCATCACCTTGCCCCTCAGGTCGTAATGACCCTACTGCACTGATAAGTAGCCCATCATTCCTTTTAGTGGTGGATCGAAGTTATGAACGTCGACAACTCCTTAGCACACGTCCCGCAGCGAAGTCCAACCATGAAGTGAACTCGTTGGTTCCCAACTGGTTCCGGGATCCTGAGCTCTAACTTCCCCTATTGGACTACCTTTGCATCTCGGGTTATTGGTCAATACTGGGTCGGGTCGGGTTCTTCCTCAGGTCATCGGTTCGGGTCGGTGTTCTTTATCCGTTCGGGTCGGGTCCCCCTTCTGATGCGGTTCGGGTCGGTATTCCTCTGGGTTCGAGTCAGCTGCTTCTTCTTCTTCGGGTCGGGTCGGTGCTTCCTTTCGGGTCGGGTCCTTCTTGGTTCGTGCTTCCGATCCGTCTTCATGCTCTCTTCATATGCTCCTATCCGATCCGCTTTCGTGCTCCTGCTCTGCTTCGCCTTTGTGTTTCCGATCCGATCCGTCTTCTCCGATCCGATCCACCTTCCTCTATCCGATCCGATCCCTGTTCAACTAGCGTGGCCTTCCTTTTTACCACTTTTCCCAAGTGTTGAGTCTCGATCCGATCAGATTCTTTTCTCAGTTCAACATATCTGATCCGAGCCCCCTTATCCGATCCGAACTCTGCACTGTTTTCTGAAACTATCCCAGCAAGTGTTTACGCCATTCGACGACGTTTTCGACCATTCTAACTATTGAAATCAATCACAAAGCATTTCATACAGTCATAGCAACATGCATAATCAACCACAAACATCATTCACATCAATATCATAGGTTAAAATGTATCAAACATACCCAAAATCTCATATTTCCCCTTAAGCATGTTTAGGTGAAACTAATGATAGGATTAGCAAAACTTAACCAAATTAACCCAAATTCATATCAGAGGTCTAAAACATCATTTAGGAATTTATGAACATTTTTCCAGGATTTTATCATGTTTAAATTCGCTAATTAACACTAATCACCCCTAATTAGCCATAATTAGTGCAAAACTAAGCAAATCACTCACCTTAGCCACAAAATAAACTAAGATCTGAAATGATTCTCCGATTTGATGCGAATTTCAATACCAAACAGCAGCTCCTTTGTTGATTTGGTGAAGATCCTTCTTGATTAGGGGTTGCTAAGCCAAATCCTTAACCTAAAGGTGATTTGGAGGTGATTTAGAGGTTAGAGGCCATTTTTAGGGATCCTTGGTGATAAGTGGAGGCTAGAAAACTGAAATGGAATGATTCTCCATCTCATTTCAGCCTTCCCATAACCCTAATCCAGAAATGGGTTATGGGCCTACTCACTAATCACCCGATTTGGCCCGATTAAGCAGTTTTTCACCCTCCAAACCTTGTTTCAGCCATATCTCCCAAATGATAAGTCCGTTTGGCTAATGTAACCACTCTACGGAAAGAGAAACCATCAAACAAATCAAATGGAAGTGGTTTCAGGTCAAAATTCCTTTCCAATCAAAAGTTATGGCCAAAACAGTACCGACTAGGGGCAAAATGGTCATTTAAAAATCGACAAAAATCATGGACATGGGAAATGACTCTAATAGATGTTTCCCAAAGTTACATGACCATACGACTTCACATGGGAAAGAAATAAATATTCTACGATCCTATGATGTGTAGAATACGGGTCGTTACACTCTTCCCCCCTTAAGAAATTTCGCCCCCGAAATTCCCTAATCCAAACATACACAAAGGGTCCCGCATGCCTATCAATCATAAAACAACAATCAAACATGCAAACAAGCAAAGCAAGTCTATCCTAGCATGCGGAAAACTAAATCGCAAAGTAAATCTTACCAGGCAAAGAGTTCTGGATAAGCCTTCCTAATGCTCTCCTCTGTCTCCCAAGTACAATCATTCTCATTCTCGCCCCACTGAACCTTGACTAGCTTCATCGACTTCCTTCGAAGTTGCTTCGTCTCGTGCCCCACAATACGAATCGGCTTGCGGTTCCCAACCGCCTCGGGTTCTACTTCGAAGTCCTCTAACTGATCAGGTGAAATAGTCATATCTGAGTCGTGAACGAACTTCCTTAGTTGGGAAACATGAAATACGTTATGAACTCCCGCCATTTTCTTTGGTACGTCAACTCTATATGCCAAATTCCCGACTAGTTCAAGAACAGGGAATGGGCCAACAAATCTTGGTGCCAACTTGCCTCTCCTGCCAAATCGTATTACGCTCTTCAACGGAGAGATCTTGACAAACACCAAGTCACCAATGGAGAATTTCAAGTCTCTTCTCCTCTTATCAGCATAGCTTTTCTGTCTATCCTGAGCAGCTTTCATTCGTTGCTGAATGATCTTGATCTTATCCGACGTTTCTCTCACCACATCTGGTCCAAGCACAAACTTCTCGCCAGTCTCTATCCAACATGATGGTGAGTTGCACGGTCTTCCGTACAAAGCTTCATATGGAGCCATACAGATACTGGATTGGTAGCTATTATTATATGCAAACTCTACTAGATGTAAATGGTCATCCCATGATCCACCAAAATCCAATATACACGCTCTCAAGAGATCTTCCAATATACGATTCACCCTCTCCGTCTGACCGTCGGTCTGAGGATGATATGCGGTACTGAGATGTAATCTTGACCCTTAGAGCCTCTTGTAAGCTCTTCCAAAACCCACTAGTGAACAACGGGTCTCGGTCACTCACAATGCTTTTGGGTACTCCATGAAATCTCACTACCCACTTCATATACAATTCTGCCAACTTGGCTGCCGTTCTGGTTGATTTGACTGGTATAAATCTTGCGCGCTTAGTCAATCGATCCACAATTACCCAAATGCTATCATATCCCGATCTAGTCCTTGGTAAGCCATCGATGAAATCCATCGAAACTTGCTCCCATTTCCATTCGGGAATTTCTAATGGTTGTAACAACCCACTAGGCTTCTTTTGCTCGGCTTTAACTAGCTGACAATTCATGCATTTGGATATAAACTTCCCAACGTCTCTTTTCATCCCTTCCCAGTAGTAAGTCTGTCTCATGTCTCGATACATCTTATTACCACCTGGATGTATAGTCAGTTTTGAGTGATGACATTCTCTAAGCACTTCATCTCTCAAACCATTTACGTTGGGCACAACTAGTCTTCCATTCTTTCGAAGCCATCCATCTCGATCAAGCCCATACACATTCATCTCCTCATCAACTCCCATCTTTAACTTGGAGATGATTTCTAGTAGATTAGGATCGTCCCTCTGGCTGGAACCAATCCGCTCTATCAAAGTAGGTCTGATCGTCAAACTAGCTAGCATAACTGGATCCAATTCGCACTTTGGTCTGAAATCAAACCCCGCGATATACTCCAGTTGCTTCCATTCAAGAAACATTGCCCCTAAGCTGGCATGTCTCTTACTCAAGGCATCGGCTACTGCATTACCTTTCCCAGGTGTATATGCGATATCAAAATCATACGAAGCCAAGAACTCTAACCATCTCTGCTGACGGAGATTCAGATCCTTCTGAGAGAAAAGATACTTTAACGATTTATGATCAGTAAACAACTCAAATCTTTCTCCCAAGAGATAGTGTCTCCACATCTTCAGCGCAAATACAATCGCTGCTAATTTCAAATCATGGGTAGGATACTTCTTCTCATGCGGCTTTAGCTGTCGACTAGCATAAGCTACATCCCTACCTCCTTGCATCAATACTGCACCCAGTCCGGTACCACAAGCATCCGTGTATACCGTCATCTCTTCATTCCCTTTAGGAATGACTAACACTGGCGCACGCGTCAACTTCTCCTTTAGACTTTTGAAGGCATCCTCACACACTCCGTCCTAGACGAAGGACTGATTCTTCTTAGTCAACTGAGTCAACGGTGCTGCTATCTTGGAGAAGTCCTGGATAAACTTACGATAATATCCAGCTAATCCCAAGAAACTTCTTACGTCTGTAGCATTCTTGGGTGTAGGCCAATCCTGTACCGTAGCCACCTTCGCAGGGTCCACGGCAATACCACTCTCGGAAACAACATGACCCAAGAATCTTACTTCCCTTCTCCAAAAATGAAACTTAGAGAATTTCGCTTTCAATTGGTGTTTCGTCAACACCTCCATCACTATCCTCAAGTGCCCCTTGTGTTCCTTCTCTGCCCTTGAGTAAACAAGGATATCATCCACGAACACAAGAACAAACTTATTCAACTGATCTCTGAATACTCGATTCATAAGATCCACAAAATAGGCTGGTGCATTGGTCAACCCAAATGGCATAACCAACCACTCATAAAATCCAGACGGCGTCCTAAATGCCGTCTTCGGAACACTCTCATCTGCTACTCGAAGCTGATGAAATCCTGTCGCGAGGTCCAACTGGGAGAACACTCTTGCTCCTTCCAGCTGATCAAACAAATCATCTATCCGCGGTAGAGGATACTTATTCTTCCTCGTGACCTTATTCAACTCGCGATAGTCCACACACAAACGAAGGGAACCATCTGCCTTAGTGGCAAATACAACTGGTGCTCCCCACTCGGAGACACTCCTTCTAATAAATCCCTTCTTCAAAAGATTGCTGACTTGCACTCCGAGCTCTCGCTGCTCCCTTGGTACCATACGACGAAGTGGCATCACTATAGGTCTGGCATCTTTCACTAAATCAATACGGAACTCAATCTCTCGGTGTGGTGGAAGCCCGATTACCTCCTCGAAGACGTCCGGATACTGGCCAACCACGGGCAAATCTGACAACTCATCTTGCGGGATGTCGTGGGAATTTACAAAACTAGCCATAACCCCATCACTAGGTAGGCTACCAAACACTACCCTCCGCCCATCATCCGCCCTCACTATCACCAAAAAGCCCTCACAGTCTACCACCACCCCGTATCTTTGGAGCCAATCGACTCCCAATATAATGCCATACCCAGTAAAGCCCAAAACAAAGCAATCACATACAAACATACATCCATGACTCGATAAGACCAAATTCCTGCAAATCATACTAAGGCTAGTCGAACCGCCAATCGGGTTCGTCACAATCAATGGTCTATCGACTATCTCGGGTTCCAGTCCCAAGCTATCTACCAGGTCACTAGATATGAAGGAACGGGAAGCCCCAGTATCAAACAAAACTCGAACTGGTATATCATAAATAGAAAGCATACCTTGAATAACAACATTCTTTC
The DNA here is from genome assembly GCA_030737875.1 of Allium sativum. Lineage (NCBI taxonomy): Eukaryota > Viridiplantae > Streptophyta > Magnoliopsida > Asparagales > Amaryllidaceae > Allium > Allium sativum. The sequence goes on from CM060921.1 coordinate 287,182,701, forward strand.
CTTTCTCCGCCGCAGTTGGGGCATTCGACGAAGAAGGAATAGCATCAAGAGCATATGCTTTCACAATCTGCTTCTGCTTAAGAGGTTGCGGACACTTATCTTTCTGATGTCCGACTTAACCACAGTTGTAGCACTTCCTTTCCGCTGGCTTGGCCCGACATTCCTTAACATAATGACCTTTCTTTCCACAGCTGAAGCACTCAACATCCTTCTTGCTCTTTTTCTGGCCACCTTTAGATTGGTCCTGCTTCCTCTTATTCTGAGAGCTATTCTTGCCTCCACCGCCTGCTTGCGGCTTTGGCCCTTCTGCAGATGCAGCCTCAGTCTTTGACTTAGGGTAAAGACTCTCTGACCTCAAAGCTTTTCCCATGATCGATTCAAAAGTCTCATCGATGTGGTTGATAACCCTTTCCCCCAAGTACCCATCCAAACCAGTAATGAACTTCTCATTCTTCTTCTCAGGAGTATCAATGAGAGACAGTCCATACTTTGACAAAGTGTCGAACTCAGCAATATAATCAGAAACTGCCCTCCCATTTTGCTTGAGTTCCAAGAACCTCTTAAACAATACTGACTTCTGGGCATCTGGAATAAACTTCTCACTAAAGCGAGCCTTGAACTGATCCCAAGTAACCTGATCCTCTGGAGTAGCTGTCCTGATAGCATTCCACCAATTCATCGCTCGCCCTTGCAGCTGACGAGACGCTAGCCTTCTCTTCATCGCATCCTCAAGACCCAAGTCATCAAAGATACGATCACAGCTATCCATCCAATCTTGAACATCTGTGGCCGACTCCGTTCCATGGAACGGCTTCCCACCAAGATTAGTGTAATCTTTGCACAACTTGGCAAAATCGACCCTAGGCGCCTGCACTACTGGGCCAGCACCAACTCCGGGATTGGGAATTGCCCCTTGCACCTCTCTAAGCATGTCTCTCATGAGGTTGGTAAACATCGCCCTCATGTCAGCGGCATTCCCATTATTGGCCCCTCTACCGGTACCTCTAACATGTCGGCTCATCGTCAATCTGTAAAAGGGAAAAGATTAACGACCCCATAGTGGTACTAGTGCAGTGCAACTTCACTCTTATACTACCAATAGTATATATATACAAAGCTTTAGAAAACCAAAGTAATCACAAATACGCGCTCTCATATACGTACTAACTCTCCCTAGTGTCTTTCCCTAGGTTAACTACGCAACCTAGAGCTCTGATACCAAGTGTGACGGCCCGCCCCGCACCAACCGACATTTACTCCAAAAGTGCGCTGTACACATGTACAGTTAGCACGGAACGGGTCGCCAGAAGGAAAAAGGAAGAAGGAAATGAACATACAAAGAACCTGTAGAATGTCTCATAGCGCATAGAACAAAATATAATAATAACATACTTGACATAAAACAGGAGAGACAGTGCATAAGCTGGAAATCAGAACTAAACATCATAGCAGCGGAAATTCAGAATACAGCTTATTACAACTTTCAACTGTCTCAAAGCAAAGTAAGGTAAATGAGGTACACTACTAATGCCCAAGTAGTGACCACCAACGACACAGGGAGAATGTGTATATATATAATACGTGGAAGCCTCCTGCCCGCCTCCGGATCAGCTACTCGCACACCACCAGCTAACCTGTCTCTAGTCTGCTCGTGTGAGCACCCAGAGTAATAAGAGGAGACATAAAACTCTGGGTCAGACATAAAGCCTGGTATGAGCGATAAGCATCTAAAGTGAACAATAACAGGTAGACTAAAACATACCTGAACATGGACCTGCAACCAAAGAGTTAGCACTACATACTGTACAACACTCTAAGGTATCACATCAATCAATATAAAGATACGGAGGTGGGGGAGGTGTGCATGTCATATTGATGGCAAACAATCAAGCATAGCATCCATCCTCACATCTCTCACTCAGTGCGTAAAGTATACGATATTCACCACTTCGATCACCCAACATTCCTTGCTACGATCACTTTGCCCCATGAAGTCATAAATGGCTTCACTGCACTGATAACGTAGCCACTAATTCCTCGCTATGTCCACTTGCCCCATGGAGTTATTCACCCCATCTGCGCTGGCTCATAGCCTTACTAATCCTTACTATGTCCACTTGCCCCATGGAGTTATTCACCCCATCTGCGCTGGCTCATAGTCTTACTACACATCACTTTGCCCCTCAGGTCATAATGACCCTACTGCACTGATAACGTAGTCTTGCTACCATCACCTTGCCCCTCAGGTCGTAATGACCCTACTGCACTGATAAGTAGCCCATCATTCCTTTTAGTGGTGGATCGAAGTTATGAACGTCGACAACTCCTTAGCACACGTCCCGCAGCGAAGTCCAACCATGAAGTGAACTCGTTGGTTCCCAACTGGTTCCGGGATCCTGAGCTCTAACTTCCCCTATTGGACTACCTTTGCATCTCGGGTTATTGGTCAATACTGGGTCGGTTCGGGTTCTTCCTCAGGTCATCGGTTCGGGTCCCCCTTCTGATGCGGTTCGGGTCGGTATTCCTCTGGGTTCGAGTCAGCTGCTTCTTCTTCTTCGGGTCGGGTCGGTGCTTCCTTTTGGGTCGGGTCGGGTCCTTCTTGGTTCGTGCTTCCGATCTGTCTTCATGCTCTCTTTATATGCTCCTATCCGATCCGCTTTCGTGCTCCTGCTCTGCTTCGCCTTTGTGTTTCCGATCCGATCCGTCTTCTCCGATCCGATCCACCTTCCTCTATCCGATCCGATCCTAGTTCAACTAGCATGGCCTTCCTTTTTTACCACTTTTCCCAAGTGTTGAGTCCCGATCCGATCAGATTCTTTGCTCAGTTCAACATATCCGATCCGAGCCCCCTTATCCGATCCGATCCGTACTCTGCACTGTTTTCTGAAACTATCCCAGCAAGTGTTTACGCCATTCGACGACGTTTTCGACCATTCTAACTATTGAAATCAATCACAAAGCATTTCATACAGTCATAGCAACATGCATAATCAACCACAAACATCATTCACATCAATATCATAGGTTAAAATGGATCAAACATACCCAAAATCCCATATTTCCCCTTAAGCATGTTTAGGTGAAACTAATGATAGGATTAGCAAAACTTAACCAAATTAACCCAAATTCATATCAGAGGTCTAAAACATCATTTAGGAATTTATGAACATTTTTCCAGGATTTTATCATGTTTAAATTCGCTAATTAACACTAATCACCCCTAATTAGCCATAATTAGTGCAAAACTAAGCAAATCACTCACCTTAGCCACAAAATAAACTAAGATATGAAATGATTATATGATTTGATGCGAATTTCAATACCAAACAGCAGCTCCTTTGTTGATTTGGTGAAGATCCTTCTTGATTAGGGGTTGCTAAGCCAAATCCTTAACCTAAAGGTGATTTGGAGGTGATTTAGAGGTTAGAGGCCATTTTTAGGGATCCTTGGTGATAAGTGGAGGCTAGAAAACTGAAATGGAATGATTCTCCATCTCATTTCAGCCTTCCCATAACCCTAATCCCGAAATGGGTTATGGGCCTACTCACTAATCACCCGATTTGGCCCGGTTAAGCAGTTTTTCACCCTCCAAACCTTGTTTCAGCCATATCTCCCACATGATTAGTCCGTTTGGCTAATGTAACCACTCTACGGAAAGAGAAACCATCAAACGAATCAAATGGAAGTGGTTTCAGGTCAAAATTCCTTTCCATTCAAAAGTTATGGCCAAAACAGTACCGACTAGGGGCAAAATGGTCATTTAAAAATCGACAAAAATCATGGACATGGGAAATGACTCTAATAGATGTTTCCCAAAGTTACATGACCATACGACTTCACATGGGAAATAAATAAATATTCTACGATCCTATGATGTGTAGAATACGGGTCGTTACAGGATTATTGGTGATTTCCTACATATGGGATGCTTTCAGGTTGGCGTATGACTGGTTATCTAGCTTGTCCTCATTGCATGGAAGACACATGAGCATTTTCTTTATTGTTTGGGAGGAAGATTTCTTGGTTTGATTATCATCATTGTTTTCAACATCTCAATCATACTTTTCAAAGAGACAAAATTTTTTACAGAGAAGAGAATATGCAAGCACTAAAGATTTGGTTAAGTGAAGAAATATATGAAATTGTAAAGGAGTAGCCTAAGATACATTAAACTAGAGTACAGACTGAAATTCCTGGTAAACTTGACATTCATAATTGGTGCAAACAAAATATACTCTAGGATCTACCTTATTGGAAAGATCTCCTCCTTCGACGTGATGCACAATGGAAAAAATTATTTGATAAAGTGCTTAATACAATTTTGAATGTTAAGGGAAAAATAAAGGACGATCTGAATTCAAGACATGACATAGAACACTTCTGTAAATGTCCTGAACTTTATATGATGCCCAATGACAATAAAAACCCAAAGCATTCTATGAACTAGTCTATAAGCATATCAAACTCATACTAAAATGGGTTTAGGGACTAAAATGTCCTGACGTGATTCTTCTAGTACCCGTAGATGTGTTGACTTTAAAACAATAAATTGTGTAGGATGAAAAGTCAAGATTGTCATATCATGATGGAATATTCATTTCCATTGGTGTTCCAAGAACCGTTGCCTATAAAAATGTGGAGTATTATAACAGAGTTAAGTCTATTTTACAAACAACTTTGTTTGACAACGTTAAAAATTGATCATCTGCGTAAACTTGAAGTAAAAATTACAATATTTCTTCGCAAACTAGAGAAAATATTTCCTCTAGGTTTCTTTAAAGTAATAGAGCATTTTCCTGTTCATCTTCCACTCGAAGCAATTCTTCTAGGTCCATTGAAATATGGATGGATGTATCCTTTTGAGGGGTAATGGAAAATATCAGTAAAATATATGTAAGTTCAAAATCCAGACTTGCATAAATACATGTAAACTGAATATATTTTGTAATAGGTATTTAAATCATCCGAAGAAAAAAGTGCGACAAAAGCACGAGTTGCAGGTACGATTTGCAAATCTTATCTTGAAGAAGAAGCTTTTTTTTCCTTTTTCCCATTACTTTAGTGACAATGTGAACTTATCATTTGTATGTGGTCCTCGTAATGAAGAAGCCGTGGAACAAGATCCGTGTCCGATAATGTTATCTATTTATAGACAATATAGGCGATCTAATGGAAAATGTGTTGAAATATGGTTACACAATAGAGATCACCATGCAACACACACATATGTTCTTATAAATTGTGCTGAAGTTGCACCATTTATTTGGTATTAAAAATTTCATATTTATTTCACTTATATCTACATCAGGTGTTAGTAACAATAAACACATGTATGTTTGTGGTATTTACAAATTATAGAATCCATCCGGTGATCTCCGTAAACATTTTGCTTAATGGTTTTCGCAATACTTTTACGATCTAATAAACTACATCGATGATGAAGGTTTGCAACATCTTACGCTCGGACTAGAAAGAAATGTCAAGGCGTATCCAATATTCTTGGTCAATGGATTTAAATTTAATACCAAAGACCATGGTAATGAAAGATTAACATATAACAGTGATGTATTTGTTAAAGGTAGTGATGATCCAGAAGAGCATATAAAAAAATTATGGCGCCTTAACATAGGTTTTAGTGTTGACATATTATGTACAGCCTGCTGAAAAAGTTGTTTTATTCAAGTGCAACTGGTTTAACAATGTTCCTAGTACTAGAATCAACGTGCACAAAGATTATAAGCTTATATGAAATAAAGCACACATCACATTACTGTAAGTATGATTCTTTTATATTAGCCAAGCAAGCATTAGATGTTTATTTTTCTCCATATCCATATGTAAAAAGAGATAAAGCATATTGGTCTGTTGTAATTAAAACAAAGGCAAGGTTTGCGTTTGAAGGAATTGCTATTCCAGAAGATGCAACGTATCAAATGGATATAGAGAAAAATGATGAGATAATACTAACTGATGATGTGTATTTAGGTTCGTTGAATGATAAATCACATGTTTTAACAAAAGCATTTCAATGTACAAAAGAAAACCATATAGAGAACAAGATTGAGACCAAATCGGAAAACAATGAAGTATTTGTATCGTTTGTTGTATACATATATTCTGAATTTTAGCTGTGTTGAGTTATGTTGTACAATGATATGTTTTCCAATAATAATCCGATATATGTACTAAGTTTATGAATTGAAGTAGTGAACCTATATTATGTGTGTTCTGAGTATATGGATTGATACATTGTATGTTGTTGGTTTTATTCAGTAATGGATATGCTGTTATCATTATACGAAATGGTATATTTGTCACAGATATGACTCCCATGCGACAACCTGCCCACTCTTCTTCTACAGATTGTTATTCGGGTTCAACCCGAAGATATGGATGTCTTTCTTAAGCACTGGAATAAGAATATGTGAAATAACTACAAAGACACCATACATAAAGTAAAAAGGGCAAGAAGGAAGCCTATATTGATGATTGAGGAGGTTTGGTTAGGATTTGCTCGATTATGGGATAGTCCCGCGGTGAGGGTAAATTATTCAAACTCATTTTTAATTTTTGTTTTGTTTCATTTTTTGTATATTAATTAAATTAATTGTATGATTAAATTTGTAGGAGGTTTCGAAGCAAAATCGCGCAAACAGGAATAAAAATCCTTCTTTGCACCGGGGTGGCTCTAATCCTCGCAGCATTGACGAGAATTGTTACGTATGATAAATTGCACTTATAATTAGTTGTAACATTATTTAATTATATCGGTAACATTGTTCATTTGTACCATTTCAGATGTCGACTCTGTAGTAGGAGCCTACACTTGCTAAGGTGTTTACCCAGACTCATATGATCGAGCAGACCGACGAGGAGGGTAACACCTCATACACCTAGATGGACACTAAGTCCGAGCGTGTGATGATAAGCATTCATAATATTTTCTATTTCATACTATTCATTTGAAATATATATTAATGTGTGAATTAATTGTTCACTATCGCTGAGATACCAGGCGGAGATCGCTCGAATGACGCAATCCTCAGTTCGTGACCCAACCCTAGAGGAGTGCAATCGCATCTGGGATGCCATCATTGACCAGCCAACCCAGAATAGGCGATAAGGTTTCGGAAACATAGAGGTAACGTGTTTTATTAACTATGTTATAAATAATATTTAATCCTGAATTGTAGTAGTGGACAATCCTAAATTTCCTAGTAGTGAAAAATCCAAACTGGCTCTAAGTAGCTTCGATTGTTTTAAGTAGTTTGTGCACCTAAACATTTATACCAAGAAATCTTGTTTTACTTCGTACCTAACATATTAATGAACATATATTTTTGCCAAGAAATATGTATTGACAATCCAAGAATGTGCACATCCGTAATACTTTGGGTCACTTATACATGTGACCTTGATTGTGAAGTCAAAAGAAGCATTGTTGCACTAATTGGTTGTACAGAATAAAATCCACCATAGTTACATAGCCAAAAGAACTTACATATTCAGTGCTACTTCTTGCAAGTATAATATCTTAAATATAAAACAAAAATGATGTCATTTCAACTAATCACTAAGCATCATGGATGTTCATATTATGATCCATAATATAAAGAGGTTTGTTAAAAGGAGGTTGAGAATAAGATTTGGATACGGTTACTTTTTATCCGAAACAGTTCTCCCTTTATCAAATCTAAATATAAAGGTTTCAAAATTACTAGCAAAGATAAGATCAACGAGAATAAGGACTATTGGATAGTTCCCATGCTCTTTTCTTTTTATAATTAGCCTTAAAGGAACCATATTATAACTAGCGATCACTATTGACGTCTATGTTTTAATTTCGCAAAGGTTGAACATATAATTTAAATATAATTAAAACAAGCCTTCATGCAATGGCAGTTCATAATTTTATGATTTGAAGTTTGAACGAGTATATAGGATATGAATATAATCGGAACTCTTTGAAACAAGAGTCTTTCAGATCTATTGGATTATAGTTTCCTAATGGGAGAGAAAAATTGAAGTTTCATCTGGTAGATTTTAGGTAATGTCATAATCAAATTTTTAGAAAAAAACGTGGAGTTGTAGTTTATGAACTATAGCAATTTATTTAATAAAATGCAAAAGATATTAAGAAAATAAAATTGGAATTTTCAAAAATAATATAAACCTGTTAGGTATATTGAATTATGGCGAGTTCGGATTTAAAATTTTATGTTGTTTGAGGTAGCATGAATGATCAGTTAAGTAATAACCTAAGGCTTTTGAGCGAATGGTCACGCTTGACTGGTCGTTTATCATTCTTGCACAACGACGAGGTTTATAATATAGAGGAACTACGATTTATGGTTTAATGTTTATATCTCTATAAGATATGGTTATGTGTTGATTGCTTATGGTTGTACGTAGCGTTATATTACATTTGTGTTGTTTAAGATCATTTTATCTACCTTGATGATACATAGAATAATATAAACTAAAACACATAATATAGTAAATTACAAATAGTGACGACCAAAGCCTCTTACAATAGATCCCAGTAGGAGGAGGAGATCGCCATGCTTCTTCAGCAGGTGGCTGAGCTATAGGATTGAAGAAGAGTCGACAGACTACCATGCTCGATGTGTGGATCGCTACGTATTTTTACAAGCATGGGAGGATGCTTAGGGATAAGGATTGTTCGTGGGATGAGAATGATGAGGAAGAGGATGATAATGATGGAGACAAGTAGGTGCGTGTCTTTTTGATTGTTTTGTCTTTTGTAAATATAAACTTGTGTTCTAAGAATATTGATATGTGGATGGTTATTTGATACGTACAGGTTTTTGTGGATATGATGGTTGGTTATGGAATGTGTGAGACTATCATTTGTGGTTTATATGTTTGTTTGTGGTATATGTATTGGTTTGTGGTATATATGTTGGTTTGTGTTCTGAATTTGAATATATATGATATGTTGGGCTATTGGATCTAAAAATGTGTTGTGGAATTGATCGTACATGAGTTGTAGAATGAATGGATAAGAGTTCGTGTGGCCGAGAGGAAGAATGGTTGCTAGAAAACATCAAAAGAGCTTCAAATTAGCGACGACTAGCAGTTAGTGACAAAATTCTACTCCCGCATAGCTACGTAAAGAAATATCTTATTATGGCCTATTATTCTAGGTTTTTTTGGGTTAGTGATGGCTAGTTACGGCTATTGCAATGGTTGACGACGGCTAATGACAAGCACCAGAGAGACCCAACTTGCCACGTGTCCCCATTAGCCGTCGCCAGTTGTAACTAGTTTGGTTACGGAGTTAACTCTTGATGCATCTCTATTATATGAGAGTCAGGTTACATAGTGATTACTTTCAGCGACGACTTGCGACGACCGTCGATGGCTATATGTCATGGCTAACCGTAGCCATTCTTACGGTGAAATTATATATATAATTACATATATACACACACACACTTGGAATCCAATAATAAAGATTATAAACAAATTTCACAAGAGAGATTGGGCAAGGTTATTAGAATGACCTATGGAGGGACCCATGGATGGATGGAGAGTCATTGATGGACAAACTTGCAATACTACAAAAGTGGGCATATTCGACACTAATTTGTGTGCGTTGCATGAAAAGTGTGGCGAAAGCTATGATTTCTTTGATCTTCTGCAACAATATTCATATGTTGTTGCATTATACGTGAATGCACAGTTACGAAAGGGATTCTAGTGTTTTGACGTGCAACACCAGTTAAAAGCGTAACATTACGTATATATAATCCAGCTCAGCGATCCGCGTTATCAACATATAAAAACCCCAACCGTAGATGCAAGATTAATCCAACGGTTCAAACCATCTATGGGTCTGATGATCTAAACGTTAGCCATCATCCAATCATTGACAGCCACGTCATTGCATTCTTTTGACGAAATTTTGGCGCGATCTTCTCCCTTCACGAAATAATGTAAAAACAATCTAGTCACAAATCGTTTTCTTCTCTATCATCTAATCGTTTCCCCCCTTTTTACCATTGAAAAAAATTTAAACCTAAATTCACGTCAGTATCGCTCCTTTCCTTGACAACAAATTTTATTCCGAAAAGGTTGAAGCTTTCAAATGCTTTCTAGCTTTGATTATTCAAGGCGTTGACATTGCCAGTTTTTTTCCCCTCAGGTTCAGTTTGTATAGCACTGTGAATTAGTTGCGCTTAATATATACTGGATTATGAGTAATTAGTAAATAGTTTATTTGTTACATTTTGGAAAACGCATTCGCTTATGAGTAATTATTTGCTTGGACATCCCAAACTTAAGAAAACCCGTTCGCTTATGAGTGATTAGTCGGTGAAAGATTAGATTATGAGTAATTAGTTGTGTTTTGACCATTGATTTCGGATTATGCTAAGGTTTATTCGAAAACTATACCCAGCAATAAACCAAAAAAAGGAGATGGTGCCAGTGGGTTTGCCACCAGGATTTAGGTTTCACCTAACTGAGTGGTACCTTTTTGGGCCATAGAACCGGGCTATTGGCATGAAAAAGACATTGGTTTATTATAGAGATCGAGCTAGTTAAGGAATGGGGACTTTACCGTCGAAATTTATTTGCACTTTGCGTTCATTTACATTAACATATAATTGTATGCTTGAGGTTTCATGATACAGATACATGTGTAGCACTATGGTGTGTTTGCACTGCGGTGTGCTTGAGGCAACCAATTTCCCGATCCGGACGAGCCGTTCACTCGTATCTAACACGCACAGGCATTTTCCATTTGATTTTGGAAACTACTAATTTCAATGTTTCGATTTTGGAAATTTATGCTTAGTTTTGCATCCATATTATGCCTTACTACGATGTACCATAAAGCAGTCATACAAAAAAAGTATCATAAGGCACCGCAGTGCATCAGTTCATACCATACACATCCAAAAAATGACATACAATTGTATGCTTGAGGTTTGCACTGCAGTGTATATGCACTGCGGTGTGTTTGCACTGCGGTGTGTGTGCACTGCGGTGTGTTTACACTGAGGTTTTGTGATACACGCACAAGTATACACGCACAAGTATACACGATTTTTTATTACAATATACATCATGCACGCAGTGCATACACACACACGTATACACGCACGCACAAGTATACACACACAAGTATCATAAGTATACATGCACAAGTTTGCACGCTCAAGTATACATGCACAAGTATGCATGCATGCACAAGTATACACGCACAAGTATCATAAGGCAGCATCTGAAGGCACGCACAAGTATATACGCACGCACAAGTATTACCATACACGCACAAGTATACACGCATGCACAAGTATCATAAGGCAACATCAGTCCATATAATACACATCATGAGTTCATACCATACACACACAAGTATCATAAGGCAGCATCGATCAGTTCATACCATACACATCCAAAAATTAACACACACACCCACATCCAAAAGTATCATAAAGTTAACTTAATACATACACATCCAAAAAATGACACTATAGTAGCATCATTTCATACCAGTTTAGGCCTTTGCGAGGCTGTGGAACTTCCCACTGATTCGTTAGGGCTTTGCGGCTGTGGGAGAGCGAGTCCAAAGTGAGCAACCGCATGTGATGGACCCATAGCATCAGGACAAGGGGTGAGGTAGTTTGGCCAGTCAAATTCCTGACCAACTTCTATATCTACCACTAATCATTCCTCTGGTTCATTGGGGCTTGGTTATCAACATGTTTGTCATGGGTTGCTTCCGGAAAAAAACTTGGCAAGGGGCGTAGCCACTACAAGAAATGCTCAAATTAGTTACAGACCATAGCGACGGCTGGCGACGGCTAAAAAAGCGGCCCTCGCTAGCCGTCGCCCAAAATGAATATAACTGTGAGGCTACAGGAAGAAATAACATTCACGATCTCGCCCCCCCCCCCCCGCCCAAATCAAAACCCTCCTAGACCCGTCACCCCCGCCGCCAATGCCAGCCGACACCCGCCGCCGCCGATCTGAGGCCTCCACCTATCTCCTACCCCCTCCGGCCTTCTCAAGCCCTCTCCATTCTTCCAAACCAATTTCTCTCTCTCTAAGGTATGAATTCCAACCTAATTTCATGAATTAATTGTTTAATAATTATATAAATGTATGTGTTAGTTGATTATACAATGGTTCTTGAATTAATGTAGTTGATTTAGTAATGATTGGAACCCAAAATTGTTGATTTAATTGTTTATCGGTGTGATGTTTGATTTTGTGTTAGTGTATGTGTTAATGAACTGTTATTTTGTGTGTATGTAATTATTGGATATGAGATTGGTGTACATGTTGTTGGATATAGCTAGTTAAAAGCGATGGTTGTGAAATTGTTGGGTTGTAGACGGGTCTTGAAAATGAATTGTGTTGTGGAAATTATTGGAATGGAATGACTATGTATAGCGCAAGTAGGATTGTGGTTGATGGTTGATTTTGGTTGAAACCAAATAGGATTAATTAGTTTGTGGAAAAAAAATTCGTCTGTGTATGAAATAGATTATTGAAATCCCCCTTGTCAAAAGCTGCGAGGCTTTAAGCTAGCGCGAGGAGCCGTACATCGGGACGGTGCTGGTTTTAATTACCCTGCCATTATGCTGCCGAAATTTCAAAAATATTCATGTGTTTGAATTATTTTCATATGTTCAAGTATATTCATGTGTGATAATTTATTCATGATAGAAATAAATTGCTTAGATAATAAAAATCACATTTTTATTGTATGTATGAACCACTAAAAATATTCATGTGTTGAATAAATTCTTTGAACAATGAAAATCACATTTTTATTATATGTATGAACCACTAAAAATGTTTATATGTTGAATAAATTCTTTGAACAATAAAAATCATATTTTTAATGTATGTATGAACCATTAAAAATATTCATGCGTTGAATAAATTCTTTGAACAATATATGTATGTGTTATCGAAATCAGTGACATATATTTTTGAATCAGGAAAAATGTCCAATTATTACATTGACCGTAGTTGGATGTATGAAGTTAGAATTGGAATGAAAGGCTCAGTGAAAGAAGATTTATATAATGGTGTAAATGAATTTGTTAGATTTGCAATATCTAATAATCGAAATTACGAGGAGCTTCGTTGTCCGTGTATTAAGTGTAAACTGATGAGGTTTCATAAACCAGACATCGTTAAAGTACATTTGTACAAATCAGGTTTTGTGCCAAATTATTATTTATGGGATCGTCATGGAGAACTTGTTACGCCTACAGCAAATCCTGTAGCGTCGGAGGTCGAATTAGTTATCACGAATCCAATAGAAGATATGGTGGAAGATGCAGCACGACCAATGTTCCCTATCGGTTAGGTTGACGATGATGACGTCAATATTGAAGAAGAACCGAACACGGAAGCCAGAAAAATATATGATTTATTGGCTTCAGCTAAGCGGCCATTGTGGAATGGTTGTGAAAGTGTAATTGAATTATCGGTAACCGCTGAGTATATCACCATGAAATCAAAATTTAACCATACAGAAGCTGCATTTACAACGATTGTACAACTGCGAAAAGACATATGCCACCCGATAATCTGATGTGCGATAGTCATTACAAAGTGAAAACACTAATGTCGGCTTTTGGTTTGCCGTACCAAAAAATAGATACTTGTGTTAAAGGTTGCATGTTGTATATGTCGCTAGATGGACAGAGGCGTGGCCTCACTGGGACGATATTCCTATGCAGATTAGGAATGCCATCCTCGCGGAGGTTCTTGTAAGTATAAATATATTTCTCATTTGCAAAATTATATAAAATATGTAATACAATTTGTTTGTTAATTTATAGTGTTCTGTACTTGTCCGGGATGAAGATATGAATGTTTTCCTCACCGCATGGAACCAGAAGATGAGGAAAAATTATTCAGGCAATGTATACAAGACAAAAAAAACGAAAAAGAGGCCTCAGTGGACGAGCGAGGAGGTCTACGCCGATTTCCAGAAATTGTGGGCCACGGAAGCTGCGAGGGTAAATTACTTAAGCTTGTTTTAAATTTTTTTTATATCCATCAACTAATCATATAATTAAATATACAGGAGCTTTCAGAGCGAAATAGAGCAAACAGGCTCAAAAATCCTGCTTTGCATCGGGTTGGGTCTAAGTCCTTCTCCCAACATCGTCGCGAATTGGTACGAACGATAAATTACATTTACAAATAGTTCTAAACTTTTTAAATCGTATTGATTAATTCCAAATATATATTTTATCATTTCAGATGTCGACGCTCCAACGGGAGCCTACATTTGCTGAGGTATTTACACAGACTCATGCCGTCGAGCGGACAGATGAGGAGGGTAACACCTCATATACCTGGTCGGACCCTAAGTCCTGCGAAACGATGGTTAGAATTTGTAATAATTTGTATTTCACATTGTTAATTTGAATTGATTATTTAATGTATTTCATAATTGTCCGCTGTCGCAGGACAAATACAGGGCGGCCTTAGATGCTCGAGCGACGCAGTTAGGTCAAGAGCCGGACGTGGAGGAGTGCAATCGCATCTGGAACAGAATCATCGACCCGCCTACCAGGGGTAGACGCTACGGCTTCGGAAACATAGAGGTAAAGCATTTTATTAAAGCGTTTTATATCGACAACTCTATTACAATAATTGTATAAAACATGTAAAGTGTATAAAAAAACTTTTGACAATGGTTTCTAACTTTTTTAATATAATTAGAGATAGCGGGCACTCAGACCTCTTATACGAGGCGTCAATATGTGGAGGAGATCAATATGCTTCGACAACAGGTTGCAGCCTTAGAAGATTTTTAGAAGAACAGGCTCGAGACTGTGCTGGATGCGCGGATTGCTGCATATCTTCAGGAGCATGGCGTGATGCCGCCGAGTGAGCCCGTGGAGGAGGACGATGAGGACGAGGAGGACGGTGAGACTGATGATGATGAGTAGGTAGGTACTTGTCTTTTTTTTTATTTTGGACTTGTTTTGTAAATACAAACTAGTTGTTGATGATGGACTTGAGATGTTTGTGGTATTTTGTGGAGACATGGTTTGTTTGATGGTATTTTGGACATGGTTTGTTTGATGTGGATATGGTGATGGTTTTTTGATAGTTTATCGTTTATATTTTTCTTTTTTGGACGTGTTGATGGTATGAGTTGATTTATAGTGTTGATGAGGTGATTGAATGTGAAGTTGAGTTGATGGAATGTTAAATTGAGTGTATTTGAGTTGCCGATGAACTGCATTTTGAGTTTGTGTGGTTTGATGGCTTGTTAGCTGCTGAAATGCAAAAAAAAAATTTACAGTTTGGCGACGGCTGACCACGGCTGGTAACGGCGTTCTGGTCAAGTTTGGCGATGGCGGACGACGGCTTACGAGGTTTTTTTTTACCGAGTATTGCCACGTAAGGCAACGGCTGGCGACGGCTTGTTTGTATGGCATAGTGACGGTTGGCGATGACTTGTTTGTATGGCATAGTGACGGTTGGCGACGGCTTGTTAGGGCCATTTGGTGACGGTTTGTGATGGTTATATGAATTATAGCCGTTTTGTCCACGTGGCAACCTTGTCGTCGCTAGCCGTCGCTAAAGCGGTGTCCAAAGCCGTCTCCATAGCCGACGCTATTTACTTAGCGTCCACATTATTTGTGACGACTTTCGGCGACGGCTGGCGACGGCTTGCGACGACTATTTGCCGTCGCTATTTGAGCCGTTTCTTGTAGTGAGCACAACAGCTTCTTGTATCATTGAATCAAATCTTTCATCTGAATCTATTTCCCATTCCCATCCATAATGATGCAAACATGGAACCACCTGTTCCTCCCTATTGCTCACAAAAAGAACTTCATGCCTTCTTCCAGGATGAGCATGGGTACAACGCTGAACCTTACTGAGGTAAACCTTGTTGTTGAATTGAGCAGCAAACGTACTGATATTGGTCATGCCTTCATAAAATTGCATTTTCAGGTAGAAAGATGTATGCTCATACTGAGACCAGTTGCAGTCATCAATTGCAAGCACACATCCCATTGGCTTCATTATTTCTTCAACAGCAGGAATATTACTCTTTAGGAACTCGGGAAAGCCATCAACTTTAACCTATGATTCCACTTCTAACGCTGCTTCAGGCTCAAATTCTTCATCAGACCATGTTTGCAGGTAAATAGCACCACCAGGTTTTGTAAAAACTTTCAATATTAGCACATGATCACGCTTATTGTACGATGGGCATGATACTAGAAAAGAGTTTTTGGGTATTACCCGTATAGGCCATGAATTATGATTGAGAGTCACCTTAAGAACGTTTTGCATAGCTTCGAAATTCCAATGTCCCTTGACAACAGTGGCAATGATGTATAGAGACGAGTCCTCCATTGATTTTTTTTTAAACTTTCGAAGATTGGGTGTTTAGGGGATGTGGAGATGATGATGTTCTGAAGCTTGAAAGAATGTGCAAGGGACCCGATGGATGGTGTCAGGTAAATATGTGAACTGGAAATGCTTGCATAGAAGACGAAGCATACTCAATTTTGAGGTGGCACGATTGACCAATGGTGAATGGTCAACTGTTATAATTGTATGCGTAACTCACTAAGATTTATAAGTTAATTAGATGGCCAAATGCACAGATGCACACAACACATATGCACTTATCAAATAACTTGTAAATTCAAATTGCAGGATCTGAAATGACAAGGAGAGAAACAGCCGGCAAGTGGAGGACCTGAAATTACATGGAGAGATACAGTTTCTGGTTCATGGCATTGCTACTTTGTAGAATGCACACTGATCGTATTTGTTGGCACTTGTATTGAAGGTGGTATGTGTTGGAACTTTTTCTACTTTTAAATTATGTATTTGATCGTATGTGTTATATATTTAAAGCGTTGAATTACATATTTGATCGTATGTATTGAAGGTGGTATGTATTGAAGGTTTGAATGTGATGATGAATGTAACGAATGTGTTTTTTCTATGTACAAAACTGATATTGCAAAATTTATAATTAAATCATTGCATTTGCTTTTTCCTAATGTTGTATTTAAGATAATGGTGTTGCATTACATAATACAGTGGTGTTGCATTACATAAAATAGTAGTAAGTCCACATGGAACGTTGACGCCACAGCTGACGTGGCATGTGACACGTGTGCAGCTGACATGTCGTGTGACACGTAGGCAGCTGACATGAAAAGCTGACGTGGTCGCCGCTATCATGACCTGGTAGCCAGGATCTAACTAGTTTTCAAGCAAAGCTGAATATTGTTGCATTACGTCTATAATGCAACACATTCTTTCCGTGGCAGTAGATGTGATAAAGCGTTCCCTTAGAGGGCTAAGGCAACCGCCAAAGGCCGCGGATGCCACGCCCTTCCGGTGTTGCCTATTTGAAAAAGGGGAAAAGTGTAACACTCCACCTCCATTAAGGTCACTCACAAAGGGAATGCCTTAACTTCAGTGGAGCGTTTTTGGTAAACAGACACAGAATATCACAAGACAGATGTAAAAATTTTGCAGCGGAAACAAATAACTTTATTAAATCTCCAAAATGCTTTGTTACATAATACCATGAGTCATAAAACCATTACAACAAAGCACTTCTGTCTTAAATTATCGGAGTACATAGGTATTTAAAAGAATACATCATTCCCCATATTAAAGAGCAAGCCATATAAGAGAAAGAGACTCGAGCCATACTTCAGAAGTAGCTCCTAAAAGATGATATACAAATCCTGACTAAACCTGGGTGTTTCCTCCCTGAGAACCTGAGGGGGGGGGGGGGGAACGGAAGAAAAGAGGAGAAACAAACTAGGTCAGACATACGTCTGGTGAGTCCAGTAACTTTTAGCCAGTAAATAAATAAAGGTAAACATGACAGGCATACAAAGTGGATAAGAGGATCACGGTACAGATGACAGGTATGACAGGACAAATAAGGTAAGGTATATGCATGATTCACTACTAACTACTCTACACTATTACTAGTCAAATCAAGATGGGATATCCCTTCTGCTAATGATAACGATGGTGGTAGTTTTGTGTATTCCTAGCTGCTGCCATAGGTGTCGCCTGCTCCTATCTCAAATAGTCGTACCCACTACCCTCGTACTATAAATTGGTAGACTTAGGGCATATGTCCGGATATACCCTAATCATTACCCTAATCGATCGGCTCCCTACTCTGTAGATACCCTGGGCTGGTCCCACAACTAGGGGGTATCACTTCCCTAAAGTGGCAACCTACGGTGTGCACAGTTATACCTACTGGTGTCACGGTCGTCTTGTCCACCCTCTGCCTGGCCCATGCACGCACATATCCCCGGTCGGTTTGCGCCGCCCACACCATCCGTCTCGTTTTGGATCTCTTACAATCAATCAGTAACCGTGCCCCTTCCCCGCCTAGTACGGAGACCTTTACTTTGATACCCCTTCGGGTTACTAACTGAAATGGGTGCCACCCAACATGATACAAGCTCCCCCTTATGTCTTGTATCCCCACTAGGTTTTCTACTGACTATGTATACCCTAAGGTGTCTTTAATTACATAGCCCTCAATCAGTTATGTGTACCTATAGGTGTCTTTAATACATAACCCCTATTCTACCTATCGGTTATGCGTACCCATAGGTGTCTTTAATACATAACTCTACCTATCCCCATTAGTTATGCGTACCCCTAAGGGTGTCTTTAATACATAACTTTACTATTCTGCCCCGGTTATATATACCATTAGGTGTCTTTAATTACATAACCCCCTTTTCAATGGTTAAGTTTGTGGGCCTATATATATTAATATTACCCACCTACCCATCAGTTGTACTTAACCCGCCCACAATGCAATTCGTTTTACTTAACCCTAACTTATGTCTATCATCATACAATCCATATGTATTAAGTTAGGTTAAGTAGTCTTTAATCAGCATTAATTAATTATCTAATCGTATTTCACATGCCACACAAGGCACCCACTTAATTCCACATGCCACCCGAGGCACCCACTTAACCCCTCATGTCCCACTACATGTTTATTTGGTTAAGTGTTTCTTAATTCATTAAGACCGTAACCTTATAAAGACCTCTCACATTAGACTGGCATTTGTGGTAGCTGGATTTGCCGGGCGGGTTCGGGCAGTCTTACACCACAAAAGAGCCTAACCTCGTGTCTTTACAACTGTCACGCATTTAATTTATGCCTATGACCTCCCACATTAGACTGGCATTTGTGGCAGCTGGATTTGCCGGGCGGGTCCGGGCAGTCTTACGCCACAAAAGAGCCTAACCTCGTGTCTTAGACGATTAATTACTCCTAATTAATCATTCCCCAATTTGAATCACTTTCCCTATTCAAATTATCAATTAATTACAAATTTCACTATGGCCATAATTGACTCAATTATGTCCTTCTATTTATGGTATGAAAAATCATACCAATCTTCATCACAAATTTATTTTATGCCTATTCTCAATATTAAATCTTCAGACTTTAATTGCCTAAACATTCCTCTTTTGATTAATTAAGTTAATTAATTAATCCTTTCCTCTTTCATAGGTGTCAATACCTATCTTATTAACAATTTGGATTTCTTATCCATAAATGGTCATATTCAAATTATACCATTTTTACCCAATTTTACCCATGTCATAATAGGTAATTATTTATACGTTTCCCTACCAAAATCATGTGTCAAATTTACATATTCACTATGTAAATTATGCCTATTACAAATTCCCCTTTTTCCCCGCTTCTTAACTAGCTCAACCGTTTGCGTTTTTGGCGTCATCGAGGCTACAAAATGGTCTCGCCATAACAATAAAATAAAGGGAATGACAAGGTGATCGTTTTCAGTACAATTTTTGGCATAAGCATGACAACTAGAGAAAATGACATGATAACTTCGCATATAATTATGATTCACCACATAATTAACAACTTGCATAGATTTATAACAACTTGCATTGGTTTATGAATTGACAACATAATTAACAACCAACATAGGTTCATGATTCTCAGCATAATCAACAACTTATATGGGTTCATGATTCACAATATAACAACTAGCATAGGTTTATGAATTAACAACACAACAACTTGCATAGGTAACTTGCATATGTTCATGATTCATAGCATAACAACTAGCATAGGTTCATGAATTCATCACACAATAACTTGCATAGGTAACTTGCATGATCTAATAACAATTTGCATAGGTTCATGATAACAACTTGCATAATAACGACTTGCATAGATTCATGATAACAACTTGCATAGATTCATAATAACCACTTGCATAGATTCATCATAATGACTTGCATAGATTCATAGTTTCTCAACATAATAACTTGCATAACTTCATGATTCACAACGATAATGAACTTGCATCATTTCATGATTCACAACAATAATAAACTTGCATCATATCATGATTTACAACAATAATGAACTTGCATAACTACAAACAACATATACCCAAATCATAGTCTACCACAATTCACTTTTATTTATTTAAACCTAAAAGTGACTAGAACTCACCGAATAAGGGGTCTTGAGTTCTGGGTTCTGAATTCTGTAATTGATTAGTGTTCCCTTATTGTAGACAATTTCGTTGTTGTAGTTTTAGGCTTGATTTGAATTGAATTGTTGTCTTTAATTTGCTTCTAGTTGGTGGCAGCTACTCTAGGGTTTGGAGTGACAACATGACGGCCATAGTTTTAGTTTTAATTCTGATTTAGGGTTTGACTCTATAGGTCTTTTTATAGAGCTTTGAATTAACTTAAGCCGTCGGATCACTCTAGGATCCATCTAGGCCTTAGAAACCAAGAAATGATGTCAACAGACCAACCAGAAATCGCCACCTAAGTCCTGAAACATAAAATTTCGTCGTAGACCATTTAGGGCCGACGGGACCAATTCCAAACCTCCTGAGTCGACCCTGGGGTCGACCCATAAAATAGGTCGGTTTGGTGTTTTGCCTTCCCGCTTCCGCTGTTTTGAATTTTTTCTTAAATTTTAGGCTGAATTTTATTTTATTTTTATATATGTAAAGAACCGCAAATTCCCGCCCTTTGGATCGACCATAAACCACACAGGTCTGACCCAAAAAGTGGAAACCTACGAATACTTTAACTTTGGGAATACAACATATTAAAACAACAACAGAAGACTTTTATAACATATCATATAATGTTACATCAGAGTACAGAATATCAGAGTACATTGGAATATAATTACAGCGGAAGATAAATACAAAAAATGTAATATACTGCAACGGAAGAACACAGCGGAAGACTCTCTATCTCTGGACATAGCTTTAAGCTTCAACCCAGAATCCTGTTTAATATATCTGCCAAAATAGCTACTCGACTGCCCGTGTGGAAAATATGGGCACCCGAGTTTGCCAGTGGACAAACTACAGGTCAGTCATGGGACTGGTGTGAGAATTCTACCTAACCTATAAAATATAATAAGGCTAATCACAGGACCACTCCACTTTCGCGGAACAGGTTTTCTCCTATGGATTGCCAGTGCATGACTAAAGTAAATCGTCAAAATAACGCAATGCTTTTTAGAAAAATGAAACCATTATAAGACCCAAGTCCCATCACACAATGCAACGCAAACCGGAGGATAGGGTTTTACCTTATAATGATCAAAAGATGCTTGATACGATAAACACGGTATTATATAATAATAGTGTGCAACCAATTTGAAATACATCAAAGTAAATGTATTAATCCTAGACGGCATGAGTGCCCCATCCCACTATGTCGCCATATATAGGTATACAACCAAAACCGCGTGATGTCGTATTGGAAGTTTGGGTTTCCATCTGAGTCAAGGCTAGGGAGGAGATCCTTACCGATTCGAGACATTCTAGCAATACCCCAGGATTGGTACTCTGTCCAACCCTTGGATCCTGCAGGACCGGTCCACACTTACTTTTGTGGATTAGAAATGCATGAACACACGTTCCCCGGTCCTTTTGGACCTATAATACGGCCAGTAGCGACCGCATAAACCGAGGCCTCGAAAAATCCAACAACCACAATGAATAAATGCCAGCGCTGGTAGGTCCCTGGCACCACTCTAGCTAGAGAGAAACGTGTGCACTCCCTGCGTTCCCTTCTCCCGTTTTAGACTCTACCGGGCTGTGAGGCTCGCGAAGTCACGTTACACAAAGCTATGCCTAAATAGACTATGCTTTGATCATCCCACAAGGCTCTGCTTTGCAACAATAAGCCTTGATCAAGTGCAACTTGGCATACCACATCAACAACTCATATCATGCGATCGGTAATTATTTAACATACAAAAGGGTGTTAAGCAAGAGAATAAATCCTCCGCCACCATGCATTTATATATTAAATAAAAACCAATTTAATTACATGAAATACATTTCAATGTCAGGCATGCTATCCATTTACAAGTCCGTTTTGGGTCTGAACGAAACAACGTATCCGTCGATCTCCAGTACGTCTGGAAGATCATCACCTTTTACCTTGCCTTGGGGGATCAGTCCCAAATCAAGATATCAACCAAACGATGTGAAGCTCTCCGGTCTTCAGTCACCGTCTTCATTTTCGACTCTTGATCGTCGTGATGATTATTCAGAATGGGTTAGACCCGGTCTTCCTGAATAACTCGCGTATTCTTAATTAAAATCAACCATACGCCACATTCCAACTCTGAACATTCTTTTTTAAATAAAAATATTATTTATATTAAAAGATTCTCATTAATTTTATCAAAGATAAAATAAATTAAATTTTTAATCTTTCTAAAATGATTTATTAATATTCCAATTTTGATTTTTAATACAAGAATCATTATTACAAGATTATTAATTTCAATAAACCAATCTTGTCTTAAATTGGGTTAAAGAACTATTGTCATTTAAAACACAGTTCACGATAAACCCAAAACCAATTTCCAAAATATGGAATTTCTACAGAAACCAAATCAACAAATAATCGTTATAAATTTCTGTACCGGACTAACATTATAAATGGAATAATGGCAAAGCCTCTTAAATTCCATATATAATATTGGTCTTCTTTTACAGAAGCCCATCTCGATTATTATCAATCGAATTTTCACTTAATTCCAATTTAATATATTAAATTGGAAAATTCTAGTTTTAGAAAAATCTTCTTTTAAATTTATAAAATAGATTTATAAATTTCAAATAGTAATTTCAATGTAAATTGGATTAAAGGATAAATGTTATTTAAAACATCGTCCACTGCAAATCCAATTCACATATCAATCACCAAACATAATTGTTAAGATCTAATGATCTTAAATAAAAGATTTATCCTAAAAATATTAAAAAAAATATTTTAAAATAATCAATAAAATATTATTTATGTAAAATATTCTTTATAATACAAAATCTTTTATTTTACAAAAATTCTTTTATTATGTAAACATTCTTTATTTAAAAAGAAATTCTGCATTGGAATGCGACTCAACCATGCACCATATAATTTGGGTCATATGGGTTTCATACATTTCATGTATAGGGTAATAACAGAAAATAATTCTCAATCCATCCATTAACAACCAGAGTGACGATTTCAACTGTGTGAGCGTTAAAATGAAATAATAATGCTCATCGCAGCCTGTCGATCAATCGATAGACATATAATTAAACATTGGGATTTGTGTCAATCAAGTATCGTCCCAATACCCGTGTGGGGTTTTCAGCCAACAATAGTTCATATAAATAAACAAATACAGAATTGGTTAATAGGTTTAACCAATTTCAATTTCACTAAACGTGTCACTTATATCGAGTAAAATATATATTAGTCGTATGACTTCCCTATATACTTCTAAAGTCACATAAACAGTAATTTATTTATATAGCTTTATTGCGGATGACAAATGGAATATAAATTCCATTATTCTTTATTTGTATGAAGTTTCTTAACAATACTTTTCAGTGTATATTTTGACCAACAATACAATTGTATAATAGAATATAAATTCTAATGCAAGTTTTGCAAATAAAAATTGGATTTTATGTTTGCGTATAAATTCTACTGTATATTATGCAAATAAAAGTAATTCTTATATTTTCACATAATTTCTGTTTTCAACAAAGATGAGTAAAGTGATACACTCATTTTGTTAGCAATTCTATTTCAACAAATACAGTGTAGATAAAAGTGTATTTCTAATCTTGTACTTTTATTTGTACATAAAACACAAATAAAAGTGTATCTCATGTATTTGTCTTTTTATTTGACAAAACAATGTTAATAAAAATGTTCTTTTATATCTTGTACTTTTATTTAACAAAACAATGGTAAATAAAATGTCTTTTTAACTCTTTTACTTTTATTTAACAAAACAATGACAAATAAAAGTATAATTTTCTTTCTATGCTTTATTTGCATCTAAAAATACAAATAAGAAATATAACTCTCTTTTTACTTTTTCTTTACAATAGAAAATAAAATGGTTCACACAATTTTGTTCTTTTTCTTTACAATAGAAAATGTAAATAAAAGGATTCACATTATTTTGTTCTTTTTCATTTACAATAGGGAATGTAAATATGTGTATTTCTAAATTCCATTCTTCTTATTTACATAAGAAAATGTAAATAATTGTAATTTCAAGTTCCATTCTTTTTACTTACATAAGAAAATGTAAATAATATATATTTCTAAATTTTATTCTTTTTATGTACATAAGAGAATGTAAATAATTGCCTTGTATATGCGATGCGAATTTCACATCTTTTAATTATATAAGAATGTAATTTTCCATATCATGTGAATTCTCAAATTTCTAGTTACATATAAAAGTGTAATTCTTAATTTACAATGCAAATCATCATTTCTAATTACATAAAATGTAACTTTTTAATTCACGATGCAAATTCTCTTATCTCATTACATAAAAATGTAATTTAATTTATTCATGAATCTTACTTCTTTATTACAAATGTAATTTTTATTTCAC
Source organism: Allium sativum (assembly GCA_030737875.1). Lineage (NCBI taxonomy): Eukaryota > Viridiplantae > Streptophyta > Magnoliopsida > Asparagales > Amaryllidaceae > Allium > Allium sativum. The sequence continues at coordinate 287,207,677 of CM060921.1, forward strand.
ATTATAAATTCATGTCCCAATTACATAAAGAAATGTAATTTTCATAATACAATACAAATTCATATTTTAATTTCATTGAAAAATATAATTTTTATCATACCGTTATAACTCATATATAAATTACATAGAAAAATGTCATTTTTATTTTATCGTTCTAATTCACATCTAAATTACATAGAAAAATGTAATCTTTATTATGCGATGGGAATTCATATTTTAATTACATAGAAAAATGTAATTCCTATCATACGACATAAATTCATATTTAAATTACATCTAAAAATGTAGTTTTTATCCTACAGTGCAAATTCACATTTTAATTACATGTAAAAATGTAATTTTCATTCTATCGTTATCATTCATTTCTAAATTACATAGAAAAATGTAATTTTTATCATGCAATGTAAATTTACATTTTAATTACATAGAAAAATGCAATTTTTGTCATATGGTGTAACTTCATATGTAAATTACATATAAAAATGTAACTTTTGTTATGCAAAGTAAATTCACCTTTAAATTACGTATAAAAATGTAATTTTATTCATACGGCGTACATTCATTCATAAATAACATATAAAAATGTAATTTATTTCATGTGATGAAAATTCATTCATAAATTATGTAAAAAAAAATGTTGTTTATTTCATGCTGTGGAAATTTATTCATAAATTCCATAATAAAATATACTTTATTTCACACAATGTAAAAAAAACATCTTCTTTTTATGTCCAATGTAAAAATATCATCTTTTTATTTTTCTACTGTAAAAATATCAGCTTATATATTTCACATTGTAAAAATATCAACTTTACTATTTTACGACGTAAAAATATTCATTTTCCTATTTGGCAATGTAAAAATATGACTTTTCTATTTTACAATACAAAAAGATCGTCTTTTCATTTTCATCATCAAAATTTCAATATAAAAATATTGTCTTTTTATTTTGAACATAAAAAGATTATCTTTTTATTTATCTCGCCAAATTTTCAATATAAAAATATTGTCTTTTTATTTTAAACATAAAAGGATTTTCTTTTTATTTTCATTCATCAAAAAGATCGACTTTTTATAATCAAAAACAAAGTTGTAATTTTTGTAACCGAAATCTAGGTTATAATCTTTGCAAACAAAATCAAAGTTGTAACCTTTGTTAACAAAACCAAAGGTATAATCTTTATTAACAAAACCAAAGGTATAATCCTTATTAACAAAACCAAAGGTATAATCTTTATTAACAAAACCAAAGGTTCAATTTTTATTAACAAAACCAAAGGTTCAATTTTTATAAATAAAAATAAAGTTTTAATCTCTATAACCAAAAATAAAGTTTCAAGCTTTATAAACAAAAACAAAGATTTAATCTTTTATAAACAAAAACAAAGATTGGTTCTTTGTAAACAAAATCAAATATTCGTTCTTTTGTAACCAAAACAAAATTTCATCCTTTATAATAAAAAAAAAACAAAGAATTAGTCTTTATGAATAAAAAAAAAGGTTTCATCTTTATAAATAAACAAAAAGATTTCATGTTTTATAAATAAAACAAAGATTCATTTTATACAAACAAAAACAAAGATTCATTTTAATGAATCAAAAATAAGGATCGAATCTTTATTAGTGTTATTCATTTCAAAATAAAAATCAAAACTTTGATTTGTCAATCATGATAAAAGATTAAACTTTATTTATAAATCAAAACCAAAGATTAAACTTTTTATTATAATCTTTCTACTTGTCATCGAATAACAATTCCCACAATCAATTCCAACACCAATCATACAACACATCAATAACAATATAGGCCACAAACATCAATTTCCACCATACAACAATTCAATCCATACAACATTCATTTTGTATAATGATAATATAATTAAATTAAATTAATTATATATAAAAAAAATATAGAATCTCACCTTGCTTGTTTCTGAAATGAAGTGATTTAAATCAGGTCTCGTGTTTGGAGTCACAGCGGCTACGGATCTGAAAGATTTCAAATTGAAATTTATGTAAAAATTAGAATTCTGGCCTTTAACAACTGACACAGTGACGCTTAAAAGCGTGACAAAATCTGAAGCTATTTACCTCAATTTTCAGAATTGTTCAAAACTTTGAATGCGGATTTCGGGAGCTATAGTCGACGGTTTTACGAACGGTTTGTTAGAGATTGAAGAGCTACGAGAGGGGTATCTTCACCGGGAAGATGAAGGGGTGCGGCTGCAAGGAGGAGGTGCGGCGGCGGCATGTTTGGCCGAACTTTGCGGGGGTGAATCGAGAGCTACGGGCAACGGTTTGATGTGAGATTTGTTGGAGAAGAAAGAGGAAGAAAAGAGCTTCAAAAAGTTTCACTACGGCATGATCTAATTCTTAGTGGTTTGAGAGATATGGAGGAGAGAAGTTTCGGCCATGATGGGTTACATGGTGCGGCTGAAACACGTTGGAGGAGAAGAAGAAGCCCGACTTTGAATTTATATTATTATATTAGGTTAATCTAATTATTATTTAATTAGCCCGTTTAAGCCCGTTTTGGTCCGAACTCCGATTTAGGCCCAACGACTGTCGTTCCTACCATTTAGCCCCCATTCCGAACTCATCTGGATATGTCTCATCAGCCTAAACTGTCATCTAGGCCTCCATTTTGCAGTTTTAAATTTTAAGTCCTTTATTTCTAATTTTTCCGTATAAATAATTTTACCGGGGACACAAATTATCTCAGAAAAATTATTTTTGGCTTTCTTATGTCAATACGGTTCTAACAAAATTTATTTCGTCGGATTCTGAGACTTTTTGAAAAATGGCTATTTTTAAGGCGTTTAAATTTAACTAAAATAGTCAAAACACATTTTCTTTTCCCACGTTCACATATTAATTCGAAAAATTCTGAAAATTGAAACCTAGCAATAATTTGACATTCCGGTTCCAACAAAAGTGATTTCGTCGAAAACCGAGGTCGTTTGAAAAATGACTATTTTTAAGGCCAATATATTTAATATTAAAAATACATTTTTAAACAAATAAATCCCGAAACTCAAAATATATAAGTGTTTACTGTTTTTTAATGTAGAAACATCATTCTAAACTCAATGGAAGTGGTTTCGAGTTCAAATTCCTTCGTATGCAAAAAGTAGCATTTTGACCTTTATAAATTTCATAGCGACCTTTCTAAATATTGAATTGGCCATAACTTTTGATTTCCGCTATGAAATTTCAATTTTTCGAATTCGTTGGAAAGATATTTTTAAATAGATTCTAATATTTTTGGTTTCACTAAAATCCGTTAAATTTTGCATCCTGTATGGTCAGTCAAAGTTCAAGTTTGACTTTTCAAACTACCACGTTATTTCTAACTCTTTTGTTAATTAAAATTAAATCATTCATTCTAACTTCGATTTAAATCAAATTTGTGATCATTATTATTTAAAATAGATTATTTAAATATCAAACTTATTAAAATCACTTAAAATAAATTTTAAATTGGCCCCAAAATTCCGGGTTGTTACAATATATCTATATATATATATATATATTTCTATCTTCCTAATTAACCATTTTCACACTAAACTTCACACTAAGCCGCTTTTTAGCCATTCCCCTAAAACAAAAATATGGCGTTGGCGGGGATCGAACTCTGTACCTCTTGTATGCAAGTCACATGTTCCAACCAAATGAGCTACTAAGTCTTTTGCTTACAAACCTTAGAACAATACTAAACAGTTATTCTTTAATTTAGTTAATTCGATTATTCAAAAATCCGGGGTGTTACATTCTCCCCTCCTTAAAGGATTTCGCCCCCGAAATCTCCAAGTTAAGGAGAATGCATATCCTAACATCCAAACAACCATCTACTCAACCATCAAACACAGTCATTCATTGTCCTTATTGAATTTCTAATGCTGTATGAACATATGCAAAAAGTGCGTGTATATGTTCCTTATCTAATGCAAAATCAGGCGGTCTACTGATTCAGTTGACCTCCTTAATGTAAACCATGATAGTGCCACGCATCCATTATGTATGCGAAAGAACCCTATCGATACATATTATTTCTACATGTGTGCACAACCATTCACCAAAATGCAACATCCATATGATAGCACAACCATTATACATCCACTAACCTAAACATGCACACACATTTGTATGCAATATGAAAGTGATTTGAGCCGATCTAGTGCCTAATGTGTGTGTAAATGCATCCACGAGCAACCACTAGCAAACACTTGCATCCACTTGCAACCATCAAACATAACATGTCCCAAGCACATGTTTACATCCATGGATTTCCTATCTAAAGGTCGAAGATTCGGTTGATGGGATACAAACAAATGATATAACTAAAACAAACACTCTGTTCCTATTTGACATCGATTAAGAGAATAATTCCCTAAGTCTCAGCCTCGAAGACCGAAATCAACATCAGACTGATACCCAAAGAATTACCCCCATTAAACAATGTCAAAACTGGAGATCTACTTCATGCTTCGAGTAGAAACCCGTATCCTTCAGAAATATCCAGATACTTACAGACTACTGGTACAGATCAGATTACAAAATGATTCTCAGAAAGCTAAGCATAAAACACCCTTGCGGGTCACAAGAAACTTTGGGGTCTTCCCACGACAAGTTAGAAACTTAACGACCCTCCTCTCAAAATCTAGAACGACCCTCTACATAGAAAGCTGGTCCATTTAGACCCAACCCATAGCCCATAAACTTGAGCACACACATGTCCCATTCAAATTTTTGACGCCTAACACAGATAATTTCAAACCCTTACAAATAACTAATAAATGAGCCGAACCACCAAAAGGGTTTTGAAACAATTACGGGATCAGAAACAAGACTAGTACTAAAGTGCAGAGTCTCAATGCCAGAATCCAAAAGAGTCTTAACTTCATAACCAGATAAGGAAATTAAAACTTCTACACAAATTTTCCAATCCCTATCCTATCCGCCGCGAGAGCATTCGCCTATCCTATCAAAGGAAGAGATTTTAGACAAAGGACCGAAGGATACTACATATGGCTTTTCGGGGAATGTTTTTCAAAACAGGCTTTCCTTTTTGAAAATACTTTCTTTTAAAACCTTTTTGAAAATAGTTTTTCAAAATCTTTTATCTAATCTGGTAACCTTCAGCTCTGATACCAAGTGTAACACCCCACCTCTATTAAGGTCACTCACAAAGGGAATGCCTTAACTTCAGTGGAGCGTTTTTGGTAAACAGACACAGAATATCACAAGACATATGTAAAAATTTTGCAGCGGAAACAGATAACTTTATTAAATCTCCAAAATACTTTGTTACATAATACCATGAGTCATAAAACCCTTACAACAAAGCACTTCTGTCTTAAATTATCAGAGTACATAGGTATTTAAAAGAAAACATCATTCCCCATATTAAAAAGCAAGCCATATAAGAGACAGAGACTCGAGCCATACTTCAGAAGTAGCTCCTAGAAGATGATATCCAAATCCTAACTAAACCTGGGTGTTTCCTCCCTGAGAACCTGAGGGGGGGGGGGACGGAAGAAAAGAGGCAAAACAAACTAGGTCAGACATACGTCTGGTGAGTCCAGTAACTTTTAGCCAGTAAATAAATAAAGGTAAACATGACAGGCATACAAAGTGGATAAGAGGATCACGGTACAGATGACAGATATGACAGGACAAATTAGGTAAGGTATATGCATGATTCACTACTAACTACTCTGCACTATTACTAGTCAAATCAAGATGGGATAATCCCTTCTGCTAATGATAACGATGGTGGTAGTTTCGTGTATTCCTAGCTGCTGCCATAGGTGCCGCCTGCTCCTATCTCAACTAGTCGTACCCACTACCCTCGTACTATAAATTGGTAGACTTAGGGCATATGTCCGAATATACCCTAATCACTACCCTAATCGATCGGCTCCCTACTCTGTAGATACCCTGTGCTGGTCCCACAACTAGGGGGTATCACTTCCCTAAAGTGGCAACCTACGGTGTGCACAGTTATACCTACTGGTGTCACGGTCGTCTTGTCCCCCTCTGCCCGGCCCATGCACGCACATGTCCTCGGTCGGTTTGCGCCGCCCACACCATCCGTCTCGTTTTGGATCTCTTACAATCAATCAGTAAGCGTGCCCCTTCACCGCCTAGTACGGAGACCTTTACTTTGATACCCCTCCGGGTTACTGACTGAAATGGGTCCCACCCAACATGATACAAGCTCCCCCTTATGTCTTGTATCCCCACTAGGTTTTCTACTGACTATGTATACCCTAAGGTGTCTTTAATTACATAGCCCTCCATCAGTTATGCGTACCTATAGGTGTCTTTAATGCATAACCCCTATTCTACTTGTCGATTATGCGTACCCATAGGTGTCTTTAATACATAACTCTACCTATCCCCATTAGTTATGCGTACCCCTAAGGGTGTCTTTAATACATAACTTTACTATTCTGCCCCGGTTATGTATACCATTAGGTGTCTTTAATTACATAACCCCCTTTTTAATGGTTAAGTTTGTGGGCCTATATATATTAATATTACCCACCTACCCATCAGTTGTACTTAACCCGCCCACAATGCAATTCATTTTACTTAACCCTAACTTATGTCTATCATCATACAGTCCATATGTATTAAGTTAGGTTAAGTAGTCTATAATCAGCATTAATTAATTATCTAATCGTATTTCACATGCCACCCAAGGCACCCACTTAATTCCACATGCCACCCGAGGCACCCACTTAACCCCTCATGTCCCACTACATGTTTATCTGGTTAAGTGGTTCTTAATTCATTAAGACCGTAACCTTATAAAGAACTCTCACATTAGACTGGCATATGTGGTAGCTGGATTTGCCGGGCGGGTCCGGGCAGTCTTACACCATAAAAGAGCCTAACCTCGTGTCTTTACAACTGTCACGCATTTAATTTATGCCTAAGACCTCCCACATTAGACTGGCATTTGTGGCAGCTGGATTTGCCGGGCGGGTCCGGGCAGTCTTACGCCACAAAAGAGCCTAACCTCGTGTCTTAGATGATTAATTACTCCTAATTAATCATTCCCCAATTTGAATTACTTTCCCTATTCAAATTATCAATTAATTCCAAATTTCACTATGGCCATAATTGACTCAATTATGTCCATCTATTTATGGTATGAAAAATCATAACAATCTTCATCACAAATTTATTTTATGCCAGTTCTCAATATTAAATCTTTATACTTTAATTGCTTAAACATTCCTCTTTTGATTAATTAAGTTAATTAATCCTTTCCTTTTTCATAGTTGTCAATACCTATCTTATTAACAATTTGGATTTCTTATCCATAAATGGTCATATTCAAATTATACCATTTTTACCCAATTTTACCCATGTCATAATAGGTAATTATTTATATGTTTCCCTACCAGAATCATATGTCCAATTTACATAATCACTATGTAAATTATGCCTATTACAAATTCCCCTTTTTCCCCGCTTCTTAACTAGCGCAACCATTTGCGTTTTTGGCGTCATCGAGGCTACAAAATAGTCTCGCCATAACAATAAAATAAAGGGAATGACAAGGTGATCGTTTTCAGTACAATATTTGGCATAAGCATGACAACTAGGGAAAATGACATGATAACTTCGCATATAATTATGATTCACCACATAATTAACAACTTGCATAGATTCATAACAACTTGCATAGGTTTATGAATTTACAACATAATTAAAAACCAACATAGGTTCATGATTCTCAGCATAATCAACAACTTATATGGGTTCATGATTCACAATATAACAACTAGCATAGGTTCATGAATTAACAACGCAACAACTTGCATAGGTAACTTGCATAGGTTCATGATTCATAACATAACAACTAGCATAGGTTCATGAATTCATCACACAATAACTTGCATAGGTAACTTGCATGATCTAATAACAATTTTCATAGGTTCATGATAACAACTTGCATAATAACGACTTGCATAGATTCATGATAACAACTTGCATAGATTCAAAATAACCACTTGCATAGATTCACCATAATGACTTGCATAGATTCATAGTTTCTCAACATAATAACTTGCATAACTTCATGATTCACAACGATAATGAACTTGCATCATTTCATGATTCACAACAATAATAAACTTGCATCATATCATGATTTACAACAATAATGAACTTGCATAACTACAAACAACATATACCCAAATAATAGTCTACCACAATTCACTTTTATTTATTTAAACCTAAAAGTGACTAGAACTCACCGAATAAGGGGTCTTGAGTTCTGGGTTCTGAATTCTGTAATTGATTAGCGTTCCCTTGTTATAGAAAATTTCGTTGTTGTAGTTTTAGGCTTGATTTGAATTAAATTATTGTCTTTAATTTGCTTCTAGTTGGTGGCGGCTACTCTAGGGTTTGGAGTGACAACATGACGACCATAGTTTTAGTTTTAATTCTGATTTAGGGTTTGAGTCTATAGGTCTTTTTATAGAGCTTTGAATTAATTTAAGCCGTTGGATCACTCTAGGATCCATCTAGGCCTTAGAAACCAAGAAATGATGTCAACAGACCAACCAGAAATCGCCACCTAAGCCCTAAAACATAAAATTTCGTCATAGACCATTTAGGGCCGACGGGACCAATTCCAAACCTCCTGAGTCGACCCTGGGGTCGACCCAGCGGGTCTTGGGTCGACCAATAAAATAGGTCGGTTTGGTGTTTTGCCTTCCCGCTTCCGCTGTTTTGAATTTTTTTCTTAAATTTTAGGTTGAATTTTATTTTATTTTTATATATATATATCTATATATATATTTCTATCTTCCTAATTAACCATTTTCACACTAAACTACTTTTTGAACCGCTTCACACTAAGCCGCTTTTTAGCCATTCCCCTAAAACAAAAATATGACGTTGGCGGGGATCGAACTCTGTACCTCTTGTATGCAAGTCACATGTTCCAACCAAATGAGCTACTAAGTCTTTTGCTTACAAACCTTAGAACAATACTAAACATTTATTCTTTAATTTAGTTAATTCGATTATTCAAAAATCCGGGGTGTTACAAAAATGCAACACTTTTTCGATATAAGGCCACATAAACTTATGTCGAATATGCCCACTTTTGTAGTAGTGTTGGATATGATACATGCTTAGTTTGGCTATCATGAGAGGAAGGTAGAAGCAATTGTTCAAGAGAACCAATGGATTATGATGCTATTCCACGTGGAAAGGGTTAGTAAAAACAAAATGAAGTCATGTCATTGTTTTTGGGTAAGGGAAATGATTTAGGAGCATGGAAAACCAATGGGTTTACGCTAAATCTATTCGAGAACTAAATGGAAGGAAAAGCCTACAACTTTCATAGAGTAAAATAGTTTCAGATAGATTGAATTGTCCGAAATGGCTTTACCTTCTTATAAAACTTTAATAGGGAACTTTCCACTCGAGATGACCTGTAAAATGGGTGATCACGGAGGAAAAAGGTAGTGTTATTTGCATCTATGTAGAGGAAAGTCACATGCAACTTTTCTTTGAGATTATATACTTAAAAAGGTTTAAAATTTTGAAATAATTAACTAACATTAATTAAAAAAAAAATTTTGAAATTCAACATTTTCGTAGATGCTGAAATTTGATAATAAAACTTGTACCATTGTGCTCGCAGTGATTTTCTGGTGAACTTTCATATATTATTTTTCGGATTGGAGTTCAAACGGAAGAGTTATGATCGTTTAAAACTTAACATCATAAACAGTTATATTTATATGTATGTGTGTGTATACATAATAAAACTTTAATCAAAATTAGAATAAATGATAATAAATATGTAATGAAAGAAAATAATGAAGATAATGTTAAAACAATCACCAAACTAATCAATGAGAATAATTAATGTGTAACATATACAATCAATGAGTAACACAATTTAACTGATGGTTAACATTCAAAATTTCAAAATTGAGGATATTTACATAGTCAGTAGAATTTGATAATAAGGGAAGTTTATCAAGAGAATGGATGAGAACTGGAAATGAGTTAATTGAAACAATTAACATGTTCATACATATACGTTCGAATTCAAACTGAAGAATTTTAACATAATCTATAACGTATTCTTACACCAAGGGGAACTAACTGAAAATTGATTAGGAATTAATAGTATTTAATATGTGTTACAATGATAATCAATATATGTTACAATGATAATTAATATATGTTACAAAGATAACTAATTTAAGTTACAATGATAATTAATACACAACTCATGTTTTTTATTAATTTTTTGATTAGGGCAATGCCAGTAACTCATACGAAGAGATACCTTCGAAACCAGGGCCGACCCTGACCACTTGGAGGCCTTCGGCCAAAAATAGGTACAGATTGGAGATTTTTTTTTCAAACCTCGGTACAGGTGGGAGAAAAAATTATGAAAACCTGAAGTTGCCAGTAATAGGATTTGAACTCTAGTCTAACACGAACAGGCCTCCTTCCTTAACCACTTTGCTACATCTACTATTTATGAAGTTCTGTTAATAATATTAGAAATACATAAATCAGGAATGCTGAGGTCCTCCTCCAGCCGGAGGCCCTAGGGGTTGCCTAGTTGGCCTATGCCTAGGGTCGGGCCTGTTCCCAACTAGTAAGGTATGGCTTAGCAAAGCTATTCTGTGAATGAAAAAGATAGACCATAGACTAAATCCCGATTGAATTCCCGTGTAATGTAGGCAATGTGGTACTCCATTAGTGATATTTAGAGTATTTATGATAGGATGAATGCTTGCGCACTCATGATAAGAGTGTTGCTTACTCGTACTTGTAGCGTATGATAGTGGTATCATGACATAGAGAGACGACAGTCCCCAACGAGGTGGTTGCTAAATATACTAGAAGATATACCTAGCCAATTCCAAGGTGGTCCAAGGGACAAGAATATATATTTATACATTAGGTAAATCTAATGGGGGCAGACTGGTGCAGTATGTGGATTGTGATAAAGTCTGAAGGATTAAAAAAACTAATTTAACATAAACGGTAGACAATCGGTATATGATAATGTTATGCATAAAGTATACAATTTACCGGTCATTGGAATAACTACTCTGACCTTTTCATGAGAACAACTCATAGGCTAAGTAAAATATAGGTACTGGTATTTTGAGAAAAATTAAAGTTGTTAGAAATCTCTTAATGGTAATGAGATGAACACTTGTGTTTAGGAGAGAAAAAGTAATTTTATTATCGAAATAGGACTTGCAAGATTTGGAAAGGAAATTTTTGAAGAAGGAAAAAGGAGATTAAAAGTCCAATTTAAGTCTAACTAAGTATATAATTTTGAAAAGAAGCATTTTAGAATGGCATACTTAAAAAAAAAGTTGTACGAATTTAGAATAGGATACATGATTTAGAAAAGAAGATTTAGAATAGTGAAGTTAAACCGTAAGTGGGCGCATTAATTTAGCAGAAATGTTAACAATTTTTTTGTAAGTGGTATGGGATTTGACATACTTTATTTCATCAGAATGAAAGGAATTGTAACATAAGTTATCAAAATCCTCCTTTAAAATATTCATAGAAAGCAAGGATTAACAATTTCTCTTGAGAAAATATAGTTGTAATATATTAAAATGCAAGATTCTTAAATGGAATAAAAAGCGAAGTGGTTCACAAGTTGTAATAGAGGCAATATTTGAAACTAAAAAAACATGTTTTACTTTGTTTTGCACATTGGACCGTGGGTCTTTAAAGATGTAACACCCCACCTACGCTAGGGTCACTCACAAAGGGAATGCACTAGCTTTGGTGGAGTATTATCTAGGTAAACATACACAGAAATATTACAAGACAGAACATAAATAAAACAGCGGAAGGAAAACCCAAATTTCATTGCTTTAAAATCTAGTAAGGTCTAAAGCCTTTTACATCAAAATGCTATTAAGTCAATTACATCGAAATCTGTCTTGCAATAGTAAAGAAGCATAAAACCATAGTTATAAATCATTCCCCAATAAAGCAAAGCAAGCCATAGCCAAGAGAAATCCAAGCCGTACATGAAAGAGCTTTGGGGCTTGGTAAGATCCGAACTAAGCTGTATTCCCACCCTGCGAACCTAGGGGGGGACGGAAGAAAAAGAGGCGAAACAAAACGGGTCAGTCATAAAGACTGAGTAAGTCCTAGTGACTTTCATCATAAAAACAGGTAAAGATAACGTGGCATGAATAAACTGGAAGTAAACATAAGCATGATGACAAGATAAGCTACAGGGAAGATAACTAAGAATAACCTCATATGGTTTTTGTCAAGTATAACATTGCCCGTTTTCCATTCAAGATAAACTAAGTATAATTTCGCAAAATTTCAATCAAGCATCGCAAGATCTCTCTGCTTTACCATTAAAATATTTCTATGACTTCTATTTGCTCTGCACCAACCGTACTAGTATCCCAACCCGTGTCATGTGTTGACTATAAAATGATCCCTTGCCCAATGACATGAAATGATCCATTACTTGGTCTCATGAAACGATCTATTAATCGATCGGCTCCCCGCAAGTCCTATCTCGTTCATGTGTCTGTGTCATACGGCCCTATCACGAATGTAGTCACCTGTGCTAGGTCCACCATAGTCATGTCAAATCATGTCAAGTTGTCAAGGCAAGTTTCATATAAAGTCGATGTCAGGTTCGTGTCCATATCCAGGTTCAAGTTATAACAGCGTTCATGTTTCAAGTTTTGCCTATTATCGAGTTCATAATTCATGTTCATAACCAATTCATGTTTTTTCCTATTCTACCCAAATCGTATTCCCATCGCACGTGAACGCGAATCGTTCTTTACTACAAACAAATCCAAATCTCGAAATAGAGGGAAATAGCATCAAAACTATGATAGGCAAAAGAGACGAGCATAATCCGATAAAAAAGGGGGTTACAAGACTAGCATGACATAACTTGAGATAATTGGTTACCACATCACTGGCATATAGGATTCCAAATCTAGCAAGATAAGGCGATGTTCATGATAAACACCAACATAAAAGAATAGGCATGCAAAAGCAAGCCAAATACAAGAATAATGGATCCAGTGGTTTTGGTGTACATAATTGCGAATAAACTAAGCAAGTCACAGCCTAGGTATATGATTCAACAAAATGTCAATTCGGTACGCAACATGGTTTTCAGCTATGGTGTCATGGGCATGAACAATCAACTATAATAGTCTTAGGCAATTAACCCAAACAGTCATAGGTACAAATCTCATAGCTATGAATCATAAGCGACTCATCACATGATCATGGATAATTATCAAAAATAGTTCTAGGCAAATAGTCATGGACAATTAACAGTAAGTGTAACACCCCAACTCCGTTAAGGTCACTCACAAAGGGAATGCCTTAACTTTGGTGGAGCATTTTAGTAAACAGAACAGAAACTTACAAGACAGATAAAATAGTACTTGAAAAATTTATAAGTTTATTTCAACAGAAACCGAAATAAACTTGGTTACATCCTTTCAAATCACATTATCAGAATTCAAGTACAAAATATCAGTCTTGTACAAAAGCCTTCAGAATGCATAGTTTAAAATCATAATCCCCATAGAACGGAAGCTATACAGAGCCAAGCCATACTTTAAGCACTTCAAGCAGAAGAAATCCGGACCAAGATAAAGTATTCCCTCCTTGGATAACCTGGGGAGGGGGGGGAACGGAAGAAAGGAGGCGAAACAACAAGGGTCAGACAAAAAGTCTGGCAAGTCCAGTGATTTTCAGTTATGAACAAATAATAATAACATGACATGAAAATAAAACTGGATGAGAGATAACTGTAACAGGTGTAACAGATATAACAGAAGAACAGAATGATATAAGCTATTGTTTTACACTTCTTTTAACTAATACTAGTATAACAGAATTAGGTGTCACCCTAATGTCTAAACTGAAACAGAAACGGGTACAGAATAATTTAACAGAAACAGAATGCTAATAATGGGCCTTTACTACCCGATCAGAAACAGACAGAAGCAGAAACAGATTAATCCCTAAGGAAACAGAATGTAGAATTAGTGTACACTAGTAATGGGCCTTTACCACCCGAACAGATGGTACCACGCAGAAACAGACAGGTGTTACCACCCAACAGAAACAGACGGTACCAACAGAAACAGATAGAACTAAGTGTACCCTAAAACCCTACCCCAAGCGATCGGCTCCCTAATACATAAATATCCTGTGTCGGCCCCACAGTAGGGTGTATCACTCCCTAAAGTGACAACCAATTGGCACAGACCTATTTACAGATGTCACGGCGTCTTACATCCTCAGAGGCAGACCGGGATCCATGCACGCATATGACCCGGTTGGAACGCACCATCAACACCCCTCGCCATTATCAGAATGAACCGCTTATAATAAGTTCAGCAAGCGTACCCGGACCCTACTTACTGTTGAGTCAAAGTTTTGATACCAGAAAGGGTTACTGACTAATATGAGTCCCAAACAACAGATGACACAAGTAATTCCCCTCCTAACCTTGTGTCCCCAGACTAACAGATTTCAGCTTAACTTGTCTACATGTTTCAGACATACAAAATTTAGATTAACTAGTTCACAGATCAGACAATCAAGTTAACAGGTTTTCAGACTAACGGATCAGATGTTCGGATTAACAGGCTTACAGATTAACTGGTTACAGATTAACAGACTTACAGATTAACTGGTTATAGATTATCTAACTTTGTATTGGGCCTACGAATTCGCGAAACGGGTTTATCAGATTCATTGGTCCAATTGGTTTAACCTTACCCAACACGTTTTAGACATCATAATTATCTCAGATTTTCATTAATTTAATATTAATGCCCAAACCTCTCACATTAGACTGACAGTTTGCGGCTACTGGTTAGGCCGATTGGTTCCGGGCAGGTTTCTGTCGCAAACTGAGTCTAACCTCGGGTTTCAAGCACGTTATGACTAACTTCTCACATTAGAACCTATTGTTTGCGACCACTGGAATATGCCGGGCGGTTCCGGGCAGAATTACGCCGCAAACTCATTCTAACCTTAAGTTAGCCATGTTTATCTTTGCGGCCAATTAATTAATGATTTACCATTTATACCCACGCCTAATATACATGTCAATTATTCATAGCAAATTCAGATTATGTCAATAACAGGCTGAATATCTCAGCTTAGTAGATAACAGATTTTCGCATATTAGGCGTCTTAACGGATTCAGCAGATTAAGCAAACTAGCAGATTTAGCAGATAACAGATTAGGCATCTCAACAGATTTAGTTTAGCAAATTTGGCATTTTCAACAGACTTAACAAATGACAGATTTGGCAGATGAACAAATCTAGCAGACTAGGCAGGAGAGCAGAACTAGCAGATTAAGCAATGTAACAGACTAGCAGATTAGGCAAATATAGCAGAACTAAATAGCAGATTTTATTATTCCTTAAGGTTTCATTGACCCATCTTGCCTAATTATAAATTTGGCCTAAGTTTGCATGCCTAAATAATTGTCATGGTTCACAATATGATTATATACCAAATATAGCCATCTATTACTATGCATGTCATATATCCCAAAGATCCCTTACTTAGGTGTTTATTTACATTAATAGATACCCTACTCTCATGTAAATCTTTATACCTAAGCCATATTCTTTTTATCACAAATCATATGTTCAATATCCATTTATGTTATAAATACAACATGTCCAGTCATATGTCTCAAATTTATGTTCTAACTACAGTCCATGTTCTTTCCTCAAATCAGTCACCTATTGGTCATGCCCAATTTATGCATTATTCATTTTACTGTCCCAAACATTTTAGCGTTTGTTAATCTCTTATGAGATTGGCTCAGGCTTGTGGTAGCCTGGCTATAGAACAGAAAGAGGAAAGAGATACAAAATAAGATAGATCCAAACAGAACAGAACAGATATAACCTCAGATTCAGATTTACAATTCATGTCACAATCAAAATTAACGATTATATCGGAAAATTACTGTACTTGCCTTGGTTGGATTAAAGAAAGAACTTTAATTGTTGTAGAATCGTTGCAGAAGCTTTAATCTCTAATTTGAATTGAGTTGCTTAGGTTGATGTTGATTAGCTTCTAGTTTTGATTCCAGCAGAGTAGCGACGCCATTTTTATTTTTATTTAGAACAGAGGCAGAGAAGAAGCAGAATAGAATTGTGTGTAGGGAAGGCTAGGTATTAGGTTGTTTTTATAGGTGTAGCAATTCATTTCAGCCATCAGATTAACCCTAAAACCAATCCGGACCATCAAAAATCGTCCCTGGGCTTCAAAAACGTGTTCTGGACCGAAACAGGCCGACCAGGTCGACCTGTAGGGGGGGTCGACACTATAATCGACCCCCATTGGGGAGATCGACTCGCAGGTCGACCCCCTGGTCGACCTGGCCTCCAGGTCGACCTGCCCAGTTCTGTGCTGACCGAAACCTTCTGAATCTTCTACAGGCCATAACTTCTTCATCCGGACTCCGATTTTCAAAAACTCGGACTCTATTTCATGTAAAATTTCGAGAGGAACACAATGGTGATGTCCATTTTACCTAATTCCTGATTCTTAAATTAATTATCCTCATTTTACTATCTTTTCCGTTACACACACCGTTATCGAACTAATTTTTCTTCTCTTTCATGTATTAATTAATTCTTCTTATGCATCACCATTATTTACCTATCATAAGCATATTTTCATATATTTTATTTCATTTTTTAATTATTCCTAAAAATGCGGGGAGTTACATTCTCCCCTCCTTAAAGGATTTCGTCCCCGAAATCTTCAAGTTAAGAAGAATGTGTCCTACCATCCAATCATCCATCTACTAAATCACCAATCACAGGCATTCATTGTCCTTAAGAGATTTCTAATGCTGTATGAACATATGCTAGAAGTGTGTGTATATGTTCCTTATCTAATGCAAAGATCAAGCGGTCCACTGATTCAGTTGACCTCCTTAATGCAAATTATGCCAGTGCTATGAGTCCAACATGTGTGCAATTTTCCTACTCGATGCATATCATTTCTATATGTGTGCACAACCATTCAATCATATTCAACATCCATGTGCTAAGTCAATCATTTTGCATCCACAAAAATTGAAAATGCCCACACATCCATATGGAGTATGAGAGTGTTTTCGAGCCGATCTAGTGCCTAGTGTGTGTATATGCATCCACGAGCAACCACTAGCAACCACTTGCATCCACTTGCAACCATCAAACATAACATGTCTCAAACACATGTTTACACCCATTAGTTTCTACCTAAAGTTCGAAGATTCGATCGATAGGATACAGTCGAATGATGGAAGCGAGTACAGATAGAACAAAAACTTGGTTCCCATTAGACATGGGTCCTAAGTATCGGCCCCGAAGACCGAAACCAACCTCAATTTGACACCCAGAGGATTACCCTCTTTAGACAATGTCAAAACTGGAAATCTTAACCTTTTCAGAAATATCTAGATGCTTACGGACTACTAGTACAGATCAGATTATCGAATGATTCTTAGAAAACTTAGCATGGGAAAATCCCACCATATCCCTCAAAAACCCAGAATGTATGCGTTACAATTGACTTGACGCCTAACACAGATACCCTCAAACCCCAACCTATCACCAGCAAATGAGTCGTAACCCTTATGGGGTTTGAGACTATAACCAGATCAGAAACAAGACTAGTATTAAAGTGCAGAGACTCAACTACAGAATCAGAATGCCACAATCGGAAAGAGTTCTAACTCAATAATCAGATAAGGAAACTAAACTCTCTCCGGAAATTTTCCTACTTCTATCCTATCCACCAACTATGAGAGCATTCGCCTGCCTTCCCGAAATAGGTCATGTCCTCTGTCCTTGCCCCCGTTTCTTCGGGCAGTCCCTAGTGAAGTGTCCCACCTCACCACAGTTGAAGTGAGTGTCCTTCCTCTTTCAGCAATCCATGTTCAGATGAGTCAAGCTTCCATAAGTGAAGTACTTTTCTCCTCCTTTATCTTTAGACTTTTCTTCCTTCTTTTGTGTTTCCTTTTTGCCTCCTTTGTGAACCAAGTCCATATCCATGAGTTTCTCATCCTTGGGTTGTGCTCCTTAGCCAAACTCCCTCATTCCCATCTTTACTATCCGTGTGTAACCCGTTGACAAGTCCCTTGAAAGCGGTCTCCATCGCACCGAAAATCCTACAAAGCTCGAAAGAAAATTAGCCGTAGGTGAGACTACTGCGGCTACATATGGAAGTTGGGCGCTTATTTGCCCTTTGACCGGTGTCGTAGTCTTATCAAGCCTACAGAACCATGCCGCGATGAGGTTACCTCCCAGAAAGCCGGGAGCCCCGGAGAAAAAGGAAACAAAGATTCAAACAGAGGATCAAAAGATAGATATATGGCTTTTGGGGATTATGTTTTTCAAAAATAAGCTTTACTTTTGAAAATAATTCCTTTTTAAAACCTTTTTGAAAATAGTTTTTCAAATTTTTTTATTTAATCTGGTAACCTTTAGCTCTGATACCAAGTGTAACACCCCACCTCCGTTAAGGTCACTCACAAAGGGAATGCCTTAACTTTGGTGGAGCATTTTAGTAAATAAAACAGAAACTTACAAGATAGATAAAATAGTACTTGAAAAATTTATAACTTTATTTCAACAGAAACCGAAATAAACTTGGTTACATCCTTTCAAATCACATTATCAGAATTCAAGTACAAAATATCATTCAGAATGCATAGTTTAAAATCATAATCCCCATAGAACGGAAGCTATACAGAGCCAAGCCATACTTTAAGCACTTCAAGCAGAAGAAATCCGGATCAAGCTAAAGTATTCCCTTCTGGGATAACCTGGGGGAGGGAACGGAAGAAAGGAGGCGAAACAACAAGAGTCGGACAAAAAGTCTGGCAAGTCCAGTGATTTTCAGTTATGAACAAATAATAATAACATGACATGAAAATAAAACTGGATGAGAGATAACTGTAACAGGTGTAACAGATATAACAGAAGAACAGAATGATATAAGCTATTGTTTTACACTTCTCTGCACTAATACTAGTATAACAGAATTAGGTGTCACCCTAATGTCTAAACTGAAACAGAAACGGGTACAAAATAATTTAACAGAAACAGAATGCTAATAATGGGCCTTTACTACCCAATTAGAAACAGATAGAAGCAGAAACAGATTAATCCCTACGGAAACAGAATGTAGAATTAGGTGTACACTAGTGATGGGCCTTTACCACCCGAACAGACGGTACCACGCAGAAACAGACAGGTGTTACCACCCAACAGAAACAGACGGTACCAACAGAAACAGACAGAACTAAGTGTACCCTAAAACCCTACCCCAAGCAATCGGCTCCCTAATACATAAATATCCTGTGTCAGCCCCACAGTAGGGTGTATCACTCCCTAAAGTGACAACCAATTGGCACAGACCTATTTACAGATGTCACGGCGTCTTACATCCTCAGAGGCAGACCGAGATCCATGCACGCACATGACCCGGTTGGAACGCACTATCAACACCCCTCGCCATTATCAGAATGAACCGCTTATAATTAGTTCAGTAAGCGTGCCCGGACCCTACTTACTGTTGGGTCAAAGTTTTGATACCAGAAAGGGTTACTGACTAATATGGGTCCCAAACAACAGATGACACAAGTAATTCCCCTCCTAACCTTGTGTCCCCAGACTAACATATTTCAGCTTAACTTGTCTATAAGTTTCAGACATACAAAATTTAGATTAACTAGTTCACAGATCAGACAATCAAGTTAACAGGTTTTTAGACTAACGGATCAGATGTTCGGATTAACAGGCTTACAAATTAACTGGTTACAGCTTAACAGACTTACATATTAACTAGTTACAGATTTTCTAACTTTGTATTGGGCCTACGGATAAACGAAACGGGTTTATCAGATTCATTGGTCCAAT
The DNA here is from genome assembly GCA_030737875.1 of Allium sativum. Classification (NCBI taxonomy): domain Eukaryota; kingdom Viridiplantae; phylum Streptophyta; class Magnoliopsida; order Asparagales; family Amaryllidaceae; genus Allium; species Allium sativum. Next base: position 287,227,650 of record CM060921.1, read on the forward strand.
TGGTTTAACCTTACCCAACACGTTTTAGACATCATAATTATCTCAGATTTTCATTAATTAAATACTAATGCCCAAACCTCTCACATTAGACTGACAGTTTGCGGCTATTGGTTAGGCCGGTTGGTTCCCGGCAGGTTTCTGTCGCAAACTGAGTCTAACCTCGGGTTTCAAGCACGTCATGACTAACTTCTCATGTTAGAACCTATTGTGTGCGACCACTGGAATATGCTTGGCGGTTCCGGGCAGAATTACGCCGCAGACTCATACTAACCTCGAGTTAGCCATGTTTATCTTTGCGGCCAATTAATTAATGATTTACCATTTATACCCACGCCTAATATACATGTCAATTATTCATAGCTAATTCAGATTATGTCAATAACAGGCTGAATATCTCAGCTTAGTAGATAATAGATTTTCGCAGATTAGGCATCTAAACGGATTCAGCAGATTAAGCAAACTAGCAGATTTAGCAGATAACAGATTAGGCATCTCAACAGATTTAGTTTAGCAGATTTGGCATTTTCAACAGACTTAACAAATGACAGATTTGGCAGATGAACAAATCTAGCAGACTAGGCAGGAGAGCAGAACTAGCAGATTAAGCAATGTAACAGACTAGAAGATTAGGCAAATATAGCAGAACTAAATAGCAGATTTTATTATTCCTTAAGGTTTCATTGACCCATCTTGCCCAATTATAAATTTGGCCTAAGTTTGCATGCCTAAATAATTGTCATGGTCCACAATATGATTATATACCAAATATAGCCATCTATTACTTTGCATGTCATATATCCCAAAGATCACTTACTTAGGTGTTTATATACATTAATAGATACCCTACTCTCATGTAAATCTTTATACCTAAGCCATATTCTTTTTATCACAAATCATATGTTTAATACCCATTTATGTTATAAATACAACATGTCCAGTCATATGTCTCAAATTTATGTTCTAACTACAGTCCATGTTCTTTCCTCAAATCAGTCACCTATTGGTCATGCCCAATTTATGCATTATTCATTTTACTGTCCCAAACATTTTAGCGTTTGTTAATCTCTTATGAGATTGGCTCAGGCTTGTGGTAGCCTGGCTATAGAACAGAAAGAGGAAAGAGATACAAAATAAGATAGATCCAAACAGAACAGAACAGATATAACCTCAGATTCAGATTTACAATTCATGTCACAATCAAAATTAACGATTATATCGGAAAATTACTGTACTTGCCTTGGTTGGATTAAAGAAAGAACTTAAATTGTTGTAGAATCGTTGCAGAAGCTTTAATCTCTAATTTGAATTGAGTTGCTTAGGTTGATGTTGATTAGCTTCTAGTTTTGATTCCAGCAGAGTAGCGACGCCATTTTTATTTTTATTTAGAACAGAGGCAGAGAAGAAGCAGAATAGAATTGTGTGTAGGGAAGGCTAGGTCTTAGGTTGTTTTTATAGGTGTAGCAATTCATTTCAGCCATCAGATTAACCCTAAAACAAATCCGGACCATCAAAAATCGTCCCTGGGCTTCAAAAACGTGTTCTGGACCAAAACAGGCCGACCAGGTCGACCTGTAGGGGGGGTCGACACTTTAGTCGACCCCCATGGGGGAGGTCGACTCCCAGGTCGACCTGCCCAGTTCTGTGCTGACCGAAACCTTCTGAATCTTCTACAGGCCATAACTTCTTCATTCGGACTCTGATTTTCGAAAACTCAGACTCTATTTCATCTAAAATTTCGAGAGGAACGCAATGGTGATGTCCATTTTACCTAATTCCTGATTCTTAAATTAATTATCCTTATTTTACTATCTTTTTCGTTACACACACCGTTATCGAACTAATTTTTCTTCTCTTTCATGTGTTAATTAATTCTTCTTATGCATCACCATTATTTACCTATCATAAGCATATTTTCATACATTTTATTTCATTTTTTAATAATTCCTAAAAATGCGGGGTGTTACATTCTCCCCTCCTTAAAGGATTTCGTCCCCGAAATCTTTGAGTTAAGAAGAATGTGTCCTACCATCCAATCATCCATTTACTCAATCACCAATCATAGGCATTCATTGTCCTTAAGAGATTTCTAATGCTCTATGAACATATGCAAGAAGTGTGTGTATATGTTCCTTATCTAATGCAAAGATCAGGCGGTCCACTAATTCAGTTGACCTCCTTAATGCAAATTATGCCAGTGCTATGAGTCCAACATGTATGCAATTTTCCTACTCGATACATATCATTTCTATATGAGTGCACAACAATTCAGTCATATGCAACATCCATGTGCTGAGTCAATCATTTTGCATCCACAAAAATTGAAAATGCCCACACATCCATATGCAGTATGAGAGTGTTTTCGAGCCGATCTAGTGCCTAGTGTGTGTATATGCATCCACGAGCAACCACTTGCATCCACTTGCAACCATCAAACATAACATGTCTCAAACACATGTTTACACCCATTAGTTTCTACCTAAAGTTCGAAGATTTGATCGATAGGATATAGTCGAATGATGGAAGCGAGTACAGATAGAACAAAAACTTGGTTCCCATTAGACATGGGTCCTAAGTATCGGCCCCGAAACCGAAACCAACCTCAAATTGACACCCAGAGGATTACCCTCTTTAGACAATGTCAAAACTGGAAATCTTAACCTTTTCAGAAATATCCAGATGCTTACAGACTACTAGTACAGATCAGATTATCGAATGATTCTTAGAAAACTTAGCATGGGAAAATCCCACTATATCCCTCAAAAACCCAGAATGTATGCGTTACAATTGACTTGACGCCTAACACAGATACCCTCAAACCCCAACCTATCACCAGCAGATGAGTCGTAACCCTTATGGGGTTTGAGACTATAGCCAGATCAGAAACAAGACTAGTATTAAAGTGCAGAGACTCGACTACAGAATCAGATTGCCATAATCGGAAAGAGTTCTAACTCAATAATCAGATAAGGAAACTAAACTCTCTCCGGAAATTTTCCTACTTCTATCCTATCCACCAACTATGAGAGCATTCGCCTGCCTTCCCGAAATAGGTCATGTCCTCTGTCCTTGCCCCCGTTTCTTCGGGCAGACCCTAGTGAAGTGTCCCACCTCGCCACAGTTGAATTGAGTGTCCTTCCTCTTTCAGCAATCCATGTTTAGATGAGTCAAGCTTACATAAGTAAAGCACTTTTATCCTCCTTTATTTTAGACTTTTCTTCCTTCTTTTGTGTTTCCTTTTTTCCTCCTTTGTGAACCAAGTCCATATCCATGAGTTCTCATCCTTGGATTGTACTCCTTAGCCAAACTCCCTCATTCTCATCTTTACTATCCGTGTGTAACACGTTGACAAGCCCCTTGAAAGCGGTCTCCATCGCACCGAAAATCCTACAAAGCTCGAAAGAAAATTAGCCGTAGGTGAGACAACTGCGGCTACAGATGGAAGTCGGGTGCTTATTTGCCCTTTGATCGGTGTCGTAGTCTTATCAAGCCTACAGAACCAGCCGCGATGAGGTTACCTCCCAGAAAGCCGGGAGCCCCGGAGAAAAAGGAAACAAAGATTCAAACAGAGGATCAAAAGATAGATATATGGCTTTTGGGGATTATGTTTTTCAAAAATAAGCTTTACTTTTGAAAATACTTCCATTTTAAAACCTTTTTGAAAATAGTTTTTCAAAAACTTTTATCTAATCTGGTAACCTTTAGCTCTGATACCAAGTGTAACACCCCACCTCCGTTAAGGTCACTCACAAAGGGAATGCCTTAACTTTGGTGGAGCATTTTATTAAACAGAACAGAAACTTACAAGATAGATAAAATAGTACTTGAAAAATTTATAACTTTATTTCAACAGAAACCGAAATAAACTTGGTTACATCCTTTCAAATCACATTATCAGAATTCAAGTACAAAATATCAGTCTTGTACAAAAGCCTTCAGAATGCATAGTTTAAAATCATAATCCCCATAGAACGGAAGCTATACAGAGCCAAGCCATACTTTAAGCACTTCAAGCAGAAGAAATCCGGATCAAGCTAAAGTATTCCCTCCTTGGATAACCTGGGGGGAGGGGGGAAACGGAAGAAAGGAGGCGAAACAACAATGGTCAGACAAAAAGTCTGGCAAGTCCAGTGATTTTCAGTTATGAAAAGATAATAATAACATGACATGAAAATAAAACTGGATGAGAGATAACTGTAACAGGTGTAACAGATATAACAGAAGAACAGAATGATATAATCTATTGTTTTACACTTCTCTACACTAATACTAGTATAACAGAATTAGGTGTCACCCTAATGTCTAAACTGAAACAGAAACGGGTACAGAATTATTTAACAGAAACAGAATGCTAATAATGGGCCTTTACTACCCGATCAGAAACAGACAGAAGCAGAAACAGATTAATCCCTATGGAAGCAGAATGTAGAATTAGGTGTATACTAGTAATGGGCCTTTACCACCCGAACAGACGGTACCACGCAGAAACAGACAGGTGTTAGCACCCAACAGAAACAGACGGTACCAACAGAAACAGACAGAACTAAGTGTATCCTAAAACCCTACCCCAAGCGAACGATTCCCTAATACATAAATATCCTATGTCAGCCCCACAGTAGGGTGTATCACTCCCTAAAGTGACAACCAGTTGGCACATACCTATTTACAGATGTCACGGCGTCTTACATCCTCAGAGGCAGACCGGGATCCATTCACGAACATGACCCGGTTGGAACGCACCATCAACACCCCTCGCCATTATTAGAATGAACCGCTTATAATTAGTTCAGTAAGCGTGCCCGGACCCTACTTACTGTTGGGTCAAAGTTTTGATACCAGAAAGGGTTACTGACTAATATGGGTCCCAAACAACAGATGACACAAGTAATTCCCCTCCTAACCTTGTGTCCCCATACTAACAGATTTCAGCTTAACTTGTCTACAAGTTTCAGACATACAAAATTTAGATTAACTAGTTCAAAGATCAGACAATCAAGTTAACAGGTTTTCAGACTAACAGATCAGATGTTCAGATTAACAGGCTTACAGATTAACTGGTTACAGATTAACAGACTTACAGATTAACTGGTTACAGATTATCTAACTTTGTATTGGGCCTATGGATTCGCAAAACGGGTTTATCAGATTCATTGGTCCAATTGGTTTAACCTTACCCAACACGTTTTAGACATCATAATTATCTCAGATTTTCATTAATTAAACATTAATGCCCAAACCTCTCACATTAGACTGACAGTTTGCAGCTACTGGTTAAGCCGGTTGGTTCCGGGCAGGTTTCTATCGCAAACCGAGTCTAACCTCGGGTTTCAAGCACGTTATGACTAACTTCTCACATTAGAACCTATTGTTTGCGACCACTGGAATATGCCGGGCGGTTCCGGGCAGAATTACGCCGCAAACTCATTCTAACCTCAAGTTAGCCATGTTTATCTTTGCGGCCAATTAATTAATGATTTACCATTTATACCCACGCCTAATATACATGTCAATTATTCATAGCTAATTCCGATTATGTCAATAACAGGCTGAATATCTCAGCTTAGTAGATAACATATTTTTGCAGATTAGGCGCCTTAACGGATTCAGCAGATTAAGCAAACTAGCAGATTTAGCAGATAACAGATTAAGCATCTCAACAGATTTAGTTTAGCAGATTTGGCATTTTCAACAGACTTAACAAATGACAGATTTGGAAGATGAACAAATTTAGCAGACTAGGCAGGAGAGCAGAACTAGCAGATTAAGCAATGTAACAGACTAGCAGATTAGGCAAATATAGATGAACTAAATAGTAGATTTTATTATTCCTTAAGGTTTCATTGACCCATCTTGCCTAATTATAAATTTGGCCTAAGTTTGCATGCCTAAATAATTGTCATGGTTCACAATATGATTATATACCAAATATAGCCATCTATTACTATGCATGTCATATATCCCAAAGATCCCTTACTTAGGTGTTTATTTACATTAATAGATACCCTACTCTCATGTAAATCTTTATACCTAAGCCATATTCTTTGTATCACAAATCATATGTTCAATACCCATTTATGTTATAAATACAACATGTCCAGTCATATGTCTCAAATTTATGTTCTAACTACAGTCCATGTTCTTTCCTCAAATCAGTCACCTATTGGTCATGCCCAATTTATGCATTATTCATTTTACTATCCCAAACATTTTAGCGTATGTTAATCTCTTATGTGATTGGCTCAGGCTCGTGGTAGCCTGGCTATAGAACAGAAAGAGGAAAGAGATACAAAATAAGATAGATCCAAACAGAACAGAACAGATATATCCTCAGATTCATATTTACAATTCATGTCACAATCAAAATTAACGTTTATATCGGAAAATAACTGTACTTGCCTTGGTTGGATTAAAGAAAGAACTTTAATTGTTGTAGAATCGTTGCAGAAGCTTTAATCTCTAATTTGAATTGAGTTGCTTAGGTTGATGTTGATTAGCTTCTAGTTTTGATTCCAGCAGAGTAGCGACGCCATTTTTACTTTTATTTAGAACAGAGGCAGAGAAGAAGCAGAATAGAATTGTGTGTAGGGAAGGCTAGGTCTTAGGTTGTTTTTATAGGTGTAGCAATTCATTTCAGCCATCAGATTAACCCTAAAACTAATCCGGACCATCAAAAATCGTCCCTGGGCTTCAAAAACGTGTTCTGGACCGAAACAGGCCAACCAGGTCGACCTGTAGGGGGAGTCGACACTATAGTCGACCCCCATGGGGGAGGTCGACTCCCAGGTCAACCCCCTGGTCGACCTGGCCCCCTGGTCGACCCCCAGGTCGACCTGCCCAGTTCTGTGCTGACCGAAACCTTCTGAATCTTCTACAGGCCATAACTTCTTCATCCGGACTCCGATTTTCGAAAACTCAGACTCTATTTCATGTAATATTTCGAGAGGAATGCAATGGTGATGTCCATTTTACCTAATTACTGATTCTTAAATTAATTATCCTCATTTTACTATCTTTTCCGTTACACACACCGTTATCGAACTAATTTTTCTTCTCTTTCATGTATTAATTAATTCTTCTTATGCATCACCATTATTTACCTATCATTAGCACATTTTCATATATTTTATTTCATTTTTTAATTATTCCTTAAAATGCGGGGTGTTACAGTAATAGTTTCAAAGTCCCATAGATAATGGTCTTATGTTCATAATCATAGATAATAATCCTCATAGTCAAGAGTCATAGGTGATTAACAACAATTGTTCTTGTCATAGTCATAGGCGGTCTTATTCACCGTCATAGTCACAGGCATAGTCATATTAGTCATAGGCAGTCTTATGTTCTCAGTCCTAGTCCTTGTCCATTACCAATACATTCAACGTCATAGGCATGTTAAGGTTATAGACACGAGAGAGTTTAATTTACAACATGAATAGGTCCGAAAGTCAAGATCCAAGTCGAACAAGAATAGATAAGAATCAATCACCATACATAGATCCAATTCCAGTTTACAACATGGATATTAAGTTTACAGCTTTTATATAAAAGTAACTTGAACTTACTGTGTGTGGATCGAGAATTAGAAAGCAGAATTTGACTGTTGAATCTCTATTTGATCGACCGTGTTCTAATTGAAATCCCCCAATCTGCAAATCCCTAAGCGTAGTCTTGATGGAGAAGGAGCAGTCCTTTATCTTCCTTTTTATTTGATTGTCTTAGAAGCAGCATAAGGACAGAAAGAAATGGTGTGGAGAGAATGAGGCTAGGGGGCTGCTTAAATAGGTTTAGGCAGATGAATCTGGACAGAAATCGGACTAGATACATCAGAACGAACACTGGCCCAAAAATGGGCTCGGGGACCAGGTCGACACCCAAGTTGACTGCGCAGTCGACCTGGTCCTGCGGGTGTCGACTGCCCAGTCGACTCCCCAGTCGACCTGGGCCTGGGCGGGAAATTTCCCACCCAGTCTGTTCTGCGTTTGAAATTCGAATTTTGAATTCGAATTCGAGCTGTTTTGAACTCTGAATATTTCTGAAACTTCGGAGGGTCATATCTCCCTCATACGGACTCCGATTCTTGCAAACTCGGACTCGTTTCCAAGTAGAATTCCGAGACGAACGCAATGGCACAACCCGTTTCCCTTGGTTCTTATTTTAAAATTTAATTCTGCCTAGATTTCTTGTTTTAACATGTTATAAAAATTCGGGTTGTTACAGAAGAAGTTTCCCTTTTATGATGAATTGTGACTTTATCATTGTTTGATGGTCAGAAAAATAAAAGGTACAAGAATGAACATGAGGATAATTGGTCTTATCTACTCCAGCTTTTACGATTTGAAAATTTTAAGAAGTGTTTGAAATCATATGAGGAAATTTTTAAAATGAATGGTTCAATGAAAATAAATAAGTTTTCGTAAAAGAGAAACTTATTAAAGAGCTATTTTAAAACCCCAAAAATTTAAATGTAAGTTGGAAAGGATGGAATTTTTGAATGTAATAGAAATTTTAAATGAGTACCTTTAAAGTTAAAATTTTTACGATATAGTATTTATAAAAAAGATTTAATTTTTTAAGCGAACAACTAAATCTCAAATAAAGTTTTCAAATACATGGTAGATGGAAGTTAGTGCTCAGGAAAAATGGAGAAAAAAGAATAAGACTTTGAAACAGATTGAAGTAATTACTTTTGGGAATAATAATTTTTTTTTACCATAGAGTGCAAGACACTAGAAAGAGAATTTGAATGTTGTTTTGACATGTGTGTGAATCATTAGGTGGATACTAAACTATACTGTACAAGTATCAGGGTGTGATTATAGGAGACTTATGAATAACGAAACTACCAAGGTTTGAAGATATTATCAAAATGAATGAAATTAAGAGAAGATAGTTAATAGACGCGAAGGATATAATGGTAAGCTTGTTTTAAGAAAAAGAACGTGGGAAAGTTTAACTTTCAAGCTTAGTTGTCATCATAAAATATGATGATTGCAGAAGGATGATATATCATGAGGCTTGTGGTGGGAAATTAATAATGTTATAATTTCCTTTTAGTGCTTTAAATACTAATGTAGGTTGTACATATTGGTTGTTATAGAACTCTTAGAAAAGTTCATTTTTATGTGTTTTCTATGTGAGTCACTATATTTTAAGAAAATAATAAAGCAAGGAAAAGTCTTATGTGGGTTATTTGACTAATATAAAAAACTAAAATTTTAAATTAGAAGATTAATAATAAATTAAAGTGAATTTATTAAAATAACTACAAAAATTAAATGTAAGATTTTATAAGAAACATTGTCGTTAAGTGAAAAAAATACTTAGACGATGAATCTTTTAGTAAAAAAATGAACTTTAAAAATGAAAACTTAACTTATGAAAACTGTACTTGAAAAAATTGAAAATAAAAAGGGGATATAAGAGAATGTTCCAAACTTTGGGGAAAAGGTGTGTAAGAGAATGATGGAAATAATGATAAGGATTTTTGCTAGCATAAGTGTAACACCCCGTATTTTTTGTGAATATTAAAATTAAAAAATCTAAGAACATTTAATTTTTAAAAGAGGAATTAGGTGAAACGGTGTACGCCATTGCGTTCGTCTCGGAATTCTGCTTGAGATAGAGTCTGAGTTTCTGTGAATCAGACTCCGTATGAAGAAGTTATGGAGTTCAGAAGATTTCAAGTTTAAACAGAAATTAAATTAAAATAATAATTAAAAGTCAAAACAGTTCGAAATTCGAAATTCAGTCAGAGCAGGCTGAGCGGGAAATTTCCCACTCAGAGGTGTCGACCGCCCCCCAAAGGGAGTCGACATAGGTGTCGACCCCCCTATAGGGGTGTCGACATAGGTGTCGACCCCCTGTAGGGAGTCGACCCCTCCCAGATCTTGCTCTTGTGACTAATTTTTACAGCTCTGTGATGATGTGGCCTTCTCCGATTGGCCAATGACTGATTTTTGAGGTATTAAGGCATATGTGTCATGCTTTGGTTTGCTGGATGACACATCTCTTTGATTTGATGGCTCTGATTACCCTAGACTAATCTAAAGGCTAGAATTAATCCTAGACATATATATATATATACGTAGCCAAACCTAGACCCTAACCTCATAACCCTAATATTTTGAAGCCGTCATGCTGTCTATGCCTAAGTTAGCCTAGCCTCCATCTTCTCCAAATTAGAAATCAAGTTAGAATGCGCCAAGAAAAATCCAAACTACAGAATCAAATTCAAACTAGGAATCAATTAGAAGAACTAGAGAATCAAACGTCTACATCAAAGGATAGCTTTTCAAATTCAGAAATCAAGATCCGTCCTTTTTCTGTAAGTACAGTTATTATTTAGATGTGAACACCTAATAAGAAATCATGACTGTAATAACTGGATCTAGAACTATGCCTAACTCTATCGTGCCCATCCTCTTGTCAATTCTGAATTGCTTATGCCTATTGGACTGTTGTGACTGACATATTAATACCTATCATGCCTATTAGACTGTCCGTGTTGTGACTGACATAGTAAAACCTATCATGCCTATTGGACTGTTGTGACTGACATAGTAAAACCTATCACTCCTATGAGACTATTGGGACTGATACCATTAAACCTATCATGTTGTATTAAATTTGTGGTTCTTTTATGTATGTAAGTTACATGCTAAGTTATGTTCATACATGTTATATGTTTAGATCCAAGCTAGCACCCATGTTTAAGATCTATATAAGTTCATGCTTATAGAATTAGATCTATGCTGATTCGCATGTTAATTGGATCTAATTTAAATGTAAGATCACGTTCATGTGCTTAATTAAGTTTATGTCGTTCTATCCCAAATTTATACTACGCATGTTGATCTATATTATTTATGCTTATTGGAATGTTCATGTCCCTTTCTTTTCCCTTTTGTTTTTAAGTTAGGCTAATTTGCGAGCCTAACGTTTTATGTGAATTATGCGAACGAATAACGGGGGAGATGTTGGGGAAAAATATTAAATTACATGCTATTGGAATAAATTAGCTCATAATCATGTAAATGATTAGTAGCATGAAATGGGATAATTTGGGCATAATTTAGAGGGTAAATGGGACATGACTTGATTTTGACAACACTTGTGGATAATTTACATATAAACATGAGTAAATATGTAAATTAATTAAAAGATGAATATGCCTAACCCGAGGTTAAATTGAGTTGCGGTGTAAGACTGCCCGGAACCGCCCGGCACATCCAGCGACTGCAATAATATAGATTTAATGTGAGAGGTTAGCGCATCTAAGCCCAAAAACCCGAGGTTAGATTGAGTTGCGTTGTAAGGCTGCCCGGAACCGCCCGGCACATCCAGCGACCGCAACAATATGGATCTAATGTGAGATGTTGGTGCTTTAATGAATAAATTAAAGCTAAGAAATAGATAGGCTAAGAATGGTAGGGTTAAGCTAATCAAAGCAACACTTAACCAATAAAACATGTTGTGTGATAGGGTTAAGTAACACAAGAGGGCAACACTTAACCAATGTAACATGACAAGTGGTAAGGTTAAGTAACATAAGAGGGCAACACTTAACCAATGTAACATGACAAGTGGTAGGGTTAAGTAACACAAGAAGGCAACACTTAACCAATGTAACATGACCAGTGGTAGGGTTAAGTAAACACTTAACCAATGAACAAGTGGGGTTAAGTTAATGTGAAACACTTAACCAATTTAATATGATGAATGAACAGGGTTAAGTTAATGGGAAACACTTAACCAATATAACATGATGAACGAATGGGGTTAAGCTAAGATGAAACACTTAACCAATTACAACATGATTGAATGAGAAGGGTTAAGTTAATAAGAAACACTTAACCAACATGACAAGGTGTGTGGATGGGTTAAGTTAACTTGAATGGATGGATAACACTTAACCAATTTGGGGGGTATACGAATGGACCCTAGAAAACCCTAGTAACGTGGACCCATTTCTGCAGTAACCCACATAGATGTATCACGGTACCCTGAACTTGGCCGGGTTGGGCACGATTACTGGGCTGATTATAAGCGGTCAAAATAGCGGCAGGGGGTGCAGCAGTATAGTTCCGACGGAGTATGGGCGTGCACGTGCTCCGAAGTGGAAAAGACGACACTTGCCATCTGTAGTATACATTGTGCATCTAGAATTTGTGTCGGGTTGTTATCACAGGGATTGACACACCTTATGGTGGGACTAACACAGGGTATCTACACGCAAGAGAGGGCCAATTGACACAGACACAAGAAAATTAATACAAGCAGGGATCTGAATTGATAGGGTAGTAAGGGTACATCTAACATCTTCATGGCAATTCGGCTGATTGAGGTAAGATCCTCGTACTAGATGTACACCTGAAGGCTACCACAATTGCGGGGTTGGGATCACCTTATTATATAACGTAGGATACTAGTTGGGGATACAGATCCTTTTCATAAGATACTAGTTAGGACATTAGTAGGGGATACAGATTGTTCCATACAAGGCACTAGTTAAAATGCTAGTTGGGTAGTGCAGAGAAAAGAAATCAGAGAAAGAACCGAAGCGCATTCTATCTTACCTTGTCATATCTAATGATCATCATTTGTTGTCTTGCTATGCTTATCGTTATGGTTATGTCTGGTATTCAGTTTATTCATGTCATGATCCTTTTGCCTGTTTACATGTTAAATAATCACTAGACTTACCAGACTTATGTCTGACCCGTTTTCTTTTGCCTTCTTTTCTTCCGTTCCCCCCGAGGTTCACAGGGAGGAAATATTAACACTTAGCTCAGTTTTCTTTCCAAGCTCGAGGATAGTCGATGTATTGCTTTGGACTCTCTTTTCCACTGCTATGGTTGGCTCATGCTTTATTGGGGAATATCATTGTTATTTCCTGCTTCTTTATTTTGTTAAACAAGACAGATGCTTTGTTGTAATGGGTAAGGGTGTTTTGGTGTTGGAAAACAAATCTTTGTACAAACTGTTTTACCAAGCTGTTGTTTTATCAATGAAGTAAAGTTTTATATATTTTCCGCTGTTTAAAATTTTGTCTGTTTTGTTGTTTACCTGTTCTATACACATATGACGTTCCACTGAAGTTAATGCATTCCCTTTGTGAGTGACCTTAACGAAGGTGGGGTGTTACACGTGGTATCAGAGCTGAAGGTTACCAGAACAGATAAAAGATTTTTCAAAAGCATATTTTAGAGTTAAAGAAGCATTTTTCAAGAGAAAAGTTTTGTTTTAAAGGCATATTCCCCAAAGCCATATGCACTATCTTTTGATCCTTTGTTTGAATCCTTGTTTTCCTTCTTTACTGAGTCACTGGGCTTCCGGCTTTCTGGGAGGTAACCTCATCGCGGCATGGTTCCATAGGCTTGATGAGACTACGACACCTATCAAAGGGCGAAGAAATGCCTAACTTCCATATATAGCTGTAGTAGTTTCGCCCGCGGCTAATTTTCTTTCAAGCTTTGTAGGGTTTTTCCATGCGATGGAAGTAGCTTTCAAGAGACTTATCAACAAGTTACACAAAGATGCCAAAGATGAGAACGAGGAAGTTTAACTAAGGAGCACAACCCAAGGATGAGAAACTCATGGATTTGGACTTGGTTCACAAAGGAGGAAAGAATAGAAAAATCTAAGACAAGAGGAAGTGTCGTTATTATGGTATAACGGGTCATATAATTAAGGACAAGGTCAAGAACAAAGGACAAGATTTTCAGGAGGGCAAGTGCATGCTCTCACCGCCAGCGTACCTGAGAGAGAGGTAGTAAAGTATATGTTGAAAAAGTCTAGTTTTTCTTTTTGATCATCCTGTTAATACTCTTTTTGATTTTAGCGCTTCACATTCATTTAAATCTGCTTACATAGTTAAGTCCTTGCACCTTAGTGCTTGTATCGTAGAACATCCCATTATTGTCTCAAATCCAAAAGGTTTTGCTCATTTATCTTTGGTTTGTATGGATTTGAGAATAACTATATTAAGTATTGAGTCTAAGTGTAATGCTTATGTTTTTGGTTTCATGGGTTATGGGTTGATTCTAGGCATGGATTGGTTAGCTAGTAATTGTGAAAGGAGGGTAGTTAGACTTTCGACTTGCCTCGGGAATACCCTCGAGATTTTGTGCGATCCTAAGGGATCGGTTTGTCTTAGCTACCTAGAATCACTTGATGCATCAATCGACGATTTGCGATCCATTGGAGTAGTCCATGAGTATGCATATGTTTTTGATTAGGTTAGGGGTTTGTCCCCTAAAACGCGAGATAGACTTCCGCATATATCTAGTTGAAAATGCAAAGCCAGTTGCATTACCTGTACGACACATGAATCCAAGGAAAAGGAAGGGCTCAGTAAACAAGTAAAAGAGATACTTGAAAAAGGGTTCATAATGCGAAGTATTTCTGAATGGGGTGCTCCAGTCGTTTTCGTTACAAAGGCGGATATTTCACTTCGCTTGTGCATAGATGATATTTTGGTTTGCCCTCAGAATGAGGAAGAACATTCTTTGCATCTAAGGGAAGTCTTGGATACCCTCCAAGCGCATCAACTTAAGGCGAAGTTCTCCAAAAATGACATTTTTTGAGAGAAGAAGTAAGGTTTCTAGGATATGTGGCGCCCAAAGAAGGGATAGCAGTAGATCCCGGAAAAGTAGATGCGGTGCAAGACCGGAAGGTCCTAAGGAATGCAACAGAAGTAAGAAGCTTTCTTGGACTAGCGGGTTAATATAGGAAGTCATTAGGAAATTTGCGAAGGTACTAACCCCACTTACTGGATAAACGAAGGAGAATCTATCCTTTGCTAGGGATATTGATTGTGATGTCGCTTTCCAATGATCGAAGGCTCTTACAATGGGCCCAGTTTTGACTTTTACCTTACGATAGTAAAAGGTTTACGGTATACACGGATGCATGCGGCACGGGACTAGGCGCCATTTTGGTGTGAAAAGGAAGGGTAAGGTTGTAGCGGATGCCTTAAGAAGAAAAAGGTTGACTTCAAGTCCTCTTTATGTGAAAAGGAAAAGTTCAGAATACATATCCACCTTTGATTTTAAAACCTTCGGTTAAGTTAGTAATTGGCATCGCTAGGAGTAAGACCTGCGCTTTTGGATCAAATAGGGACTTCACAAAGAAAAGACTCTCAGATAATTGACGCAATGGATAAGTTAAGTAGAGAAGAGACCTCTAATCACTTCAATAACTACAATTGGAAACTTGGTTAGCATCTGTTTATTTTCAAGAGATAGTTCTTCCACATGGAATACCCTTTTGTGAATTTTGAAGACCCTGTGAGGAAATGTTAACATGACATAGCATAAGTTGTAGTCCCGAGTATACTAGAAGGAGAAAAGGTGGAATGAGAGGCGACAGTGTAATGGGTTCCAACTCATATTTTGGAAACAGAAATTAAGAAGCTACACAATCGTGAAGTTAAGACAGTCAGAGCACAATGGGGTGAAGCTCAAGAAGATGCGACCTAGAAGGCTGAAGACTAGATACGTGCATCATATGATTTTGAGGGTATATCCATGATCTCTCTTTTTCCATAAAGTTTATTTGCGTGTTAGTCTTTATCTTTTAAGTATATCCTCTCGGTCATATCCTCGATCCTTACGTAGAAGCCAATGGATGTAAACATGTGTTTGAGACATGTTATGTATGGTGGGTGCAAGTGGATGTAAGTGTTTGATAGTGGTTGCTCGTGGATGCATATACACGCACATCAGGCACTAGATCGGCTCCGTCACTTCCATATTGCATATGCATGAGTGGATTTTTATATATATAGATTGAAACTTGATGTGATATCATATGGATGATGCATTTGAATGGATGATTGTGCACTCATATAGAAGTTATAAAGTACCATATGAATAACTGCATACATGTTGGACTCATGACACTAACATAATTCACATTAAGGAGGTCAACTGAATAAGTAGACCGCCTGATTTTGCATTAGATAAGGACATATACACACACACTATGCATATGATCATGAAAGTATTAGAAGTCTTTTAAGGACAATGGATGCCTATGATTGATGGTTGAGTAGATGGATGTTAGGATACATTCTTCTTAACTTAGAGATTTCGGGGACGAAATCCTTTTAAGGAGGGGGGAATGTAACACCCCATATTTTCTGTGAATATTAAAATTAACAAATCTAAGAACACTTAATTTTTAAAAGAGGAATTGGGTGAAACGGGTTACGCCATTGCGTTCATCTCGGAATTCTACTTGAGATAGAGTCCGAGTTTCCGTGAATCGGACTCTGTATGAAGAAGTTATGGAGTTCAGAAGATTTCAAGTTTAAATATAAATTAAATTAAAATATTAATTAAAAGTCAAAACAGTTTGAAATTCGAAATTCAGTCAAAGCGGGCTGAGCGGGAAATTTCCCGCTCAGAGGTGTCGACCCCCTCCGCCCCCTCCAGGGGGAGTCGACATAGGTGTCGACCCCCCTATAGGGGTGTCGACATAGGTGTTGACCCCCTGTAGGGAGTCGACCCCGCCCAGATCCAGCTCCTGTGATGAATTTTTACAGCTTTGTGATGATGTGGCCTTCTCTGATTGGCCAATGACTGATTTCGGAGGTATTAGGGCATATGTGTCATGCTATGGTTGGCTGGATGACACATCTCTTTGATTTGATGGCTCTGATTCCCCTAGACTAATCTAAAGGCTAGAATTAATCCTAGACATCTATATATACGTAGCCAAACCTAGACCCTAACCTCATAACCAAAAGACTTTGAAGCCATCATGCTGTCCATGCCTAAGTTAGCCTAGCCTCCATCTTCTCCAAATTAGAAATCAATTTAGAAAGCGCCAAGCAAAATCCAAACTAGAGAATCAAATTCAAACTAGAAATCATTTAGAGGAACTAGAGAATCAAACGTCTACATCAAAGGATAGCTTTTCAAATTCAGAAATCAGATCCCAGAAATCAAGATCCGTACCTTTTCTATAAGTACAGTTATTGTTTAGATGTGAACACCTAATTAGGAATCATGACTGTAATAACTGGATCCATAACTATGCCTAACTCTATTCGTGCCTATGCTTTTGTCAATTCTGAATTACTTATGCCTATTGGACTGTTATGACTGACATAGTAAAACCTATCATGCCTATTGGACTATTGTGACTAACATAGTAAAACCTGTCATGCCTATTGGACTGTTGTGACTGACATAGTAAAACCTATCATGCCTATGAGACAATTGGGACTGATACCATTGAACCTATCATGTTGTATTAAATTTGTGGTTCTTTTATGTATGTAAGTTACATGCTAAGTTATGTTCATACATGTTTTATGTTTAGATCCAAGCTAGTACCCATGTTTAAGATCTATATAAGTTCATGCTTATACAATTAGATCTATGCTGGTTCGCATGTTAATTGGATCTAATTTAAATATAAGATCACATTCATGTGCTTAATTAAGTTTATGTTGTTCTATCCCAAATTTATACTACACACGTTGATCTATATTGTTTATGCCTATTGGAATGTTCATGTCCCTTTCTTTTCCCTTTTGTTTACAAGTTAGGCTAATTTGCTAGCCTAACGTTCTATGTGAATTATGTGAACGAATAGCAGGGGATACGTTGGGGAAAATATTAAATTACATGCTATTGGCATAGATTGGCTCAAAATCATGTAAATGATTAGTAGCATGAAATGGAATAATTTGGGCATAATTTAGAGGGTAAATGGGACATGACTTGATGTTGACAACATTTGTTTACAATTTACATATAAACATGAATGGTAAATATGTAAATTAATTAAAAGATGAACATGCCTAACCCGAGGTTAAATTGAGTTGGGGCGTAAGACTGCCCGGAACCGCCCGGCGCATCCAGCGACTGCAACAATATAGATCTAATGTGAGAGGTTAGCGCATCTAAGCCCAAAAACCCGAGGTTAGATTAGGTTGCGGTGTAAGGGTGCCCGGAACCGCCCGGCACATCCAGCGACCGCAACAATATGGATCTAATGTGAGAGGTTGGTGCTTTAATGAATAAATTAAAGCTAAGAAATAGACAGGCTAAGAATGGTAGGGTTAAGTTAATCAAAGAAACACTTAACCAGTATAACATGATGTGTGATAGGGTTAAGTAACACAAGAGGGCAACACTTAACCAATGTAACATGACAAGTGGTAGGGTTAAGTAACACAAGAGGGCAACACTTAACCAATGTAACATGACAAGGGGTAGGGTTAAGTAACACAAAAGGGCGACACTTAACCAATGTAACATGACCAGTGGCAGGTGAAGTTAACACTTAACCAATGAACAAGTGGGGTAAAGTTAATGGGAAACACTTAACCAATATAATATGATGAATGAATAGGGTTAAGTTAATGGGAAACACTTAACCAATATAACATGATGAACGAATGGGGTTAAGCTAAGGGGAAACACTTAAACAATTATAACATGATTGAATGAGAAGGGTTAAGTTAATAAGAAACACTTAACCAGCATGGCATATTGTGTGGATTGGTTAAGTTAACTTGAATGAATGGATAACACTTAACCAATTTGGGGGGGGGGGGGTGTAAGAATAGACCCTAGAAAACCCTAGTAACGTGGACCCATTTCAACAATAACCCACATAGATGTATCACGGTACCTTGAACTAGGCAGGGTGGGGCACGATTACTGGACTGATTATAAGCGGTCAAAATAGCGGCAGGGGGTGCAGCGGTGTAGTTCTGACGGAGTATGGGCGTGCACATGCTCCGGAGTGGAAAAGCAGGAACTAGGCATCAGTAGTATACACTGTGCATCTAGAATTTGTGTCGGGTTGCTATCATAGGGATTGATACACCTTATGGTGGGACCAGCACAGGGTATCTACATGCAAAAGAGGGCCGAATGACATAGACACAAGAAAAATTAATGCAAATAGGGAGCCGAATCGATAGGGTAGTAAGGGTACATCTAACATCTTCATGGCAATTGGGCTGATATAGGTAAGATCCTCAAACTAGATGTACACCTGAAGGCTTCCACAATTGCGGGGTTGGGATCACCTTATTATATAACGTAGGATACTAGTTGGGATACGAGTAGGGGATACGGATCCTTTTCGCAGGATACTAGTTGGGACACTAGTAGGGGATACAGATTGTTCCATACAAGACACTAGTTAAAATGTTAGTTGGGTAGTGCAGAGAAAAGAAATCAGAGAAATAACCAAAGCACATTCAGTGTACCTTACCTTGTCATATCTAACGATAATCATTTGTTGTCTTGCTATGCTTATCATCATGGTTATGTCCGGTATTCAGTTTATTCATGTCATGATTCTTTTGCCTGTTTACATGCTAAATAATCACTGGAATTACCAAACTTATGTCTGACCCGTTTTCTTTCGCCTTCTTTTCTTCCGTTCCCTCCCAGGTTCACAGGGAGGAAATATTATCACTCAACTCAGTTTTCTTTCCAAGCTCGAGGATAGTCGATGTATTGCTTTGGACTCTCTTTTCCACTGCTATGGCTGGCTCATGCTTTATTCGGAAATATCATTGTTATTTTCTGGTTCTTTATTTTGTTAAACAAGACAGACACTTTGTTGTAATGGGTAAGGGTGTTTTGGTGTTGGAAAACAAATCTTTGTACAAGCTGTTTTACTAAGCTGCTGTTTAAGTAAAGTTTTATACATTTTCCGCTGTTTAAAATATTGTCTGATTTGTAGTTTATCTATTCTGTACACTTATGACGCTCCACTGAAGTTAATGCATTCCGTTTGTGAGTGACCTTAACGGAGGTGGGGCATCACAATAAGTTTGACGGTCCAGAATTCCCAGGTCCCCGAGGAGACGGAGGAGCCCAGATTGTTTTGAGAATGTGACACCGCACCTCCGTTAAGGTCAATCACAAAGGGAATGCCTTAATTTTGGTGGAGAGTTTATTGTGTATAGAACAGAAAAGTAAACAAGGCAGATAAATATATTGGTACTAGGAAAATAAAAACCACTTTTATTGCAGCGGAGAAATAGTTTGGTTACATCACATCAAAAACCAACTACAAAACCAAATACACTTATTATCCATCTTGACAAATAATTTATAAGTACATAAAATAAAAGACATAACCCCAACATAAAATAGCCATAAATAAGATAGGTTGAACTCTACTTCAGCAATCCAAGCAACTTCCAAAAGAGAGAGATAAGGCTGTCCAAATCAAGCTCCACTAGTATTAGTCCCACCCTGAGCACCTGAGGGGAAAAGGAAGAAAAGAGGTGGAAACAAAGGGGGTCAGACATAAAGTCTGGCGAGTGCAATAACTTTAACAATATAATCATTAAAGTAACTAGGATAAGGCATAAGCTGGAAAATAAGGAAATGAGTGTGAAAAAATGAGCATGACAGAGTAAACAAAGGAAATAAGATGAACAAAGATAACGTTAAAGACGCACCTAATCACCATAAGACAACTACTACATTGCACCACACCAAACACCCTAAAAGTTGATCCTGCCTACAAAACTTAATAATGATAATGGTAGTTTCGTGTACACCTAGCTGCCTTCATAGGTGCCGTCTGCTCCTATCTCCACTAGGTGTACCCACTACCCCCACTCGATCGGCTCCCTAACTCGTAGATACCCATGCTGGCCTTACAGTGGGGTGTATCATTTCTCAAAGTGGCAACCCGATACCACCAAAAATGCACAGCTTATATCTATACGATGCAACAACGTCTTACCTACCAGCCCGGGGCCACACACGCACATGACCCCGTTGGACTTGCGTTGCCACCGCTAACCCGTTTTAACCTCTTACAATCGAACACAGTACGCGTGTCCCGTCCTCGACTTGGGTCGAGACCACAAAGATACTTAATGGGTTACTGGTTTGAAAAGGGCCCCCATGTATGACACAAGCTTTCCACCTATGCTTGGTTCCCTCTAAGGTTTTCCCCATTTAACCCTATTCTTATTCATGTCTTCTTACAAGTTTCAGTCTTGGTTAAGTGCATCTAATCGTATTTCACATGCCACCCAAGGCACCCTCTTAATTTCACATGCCACCCAAGGCACCCACTTAACCCCCCATGTCCCACCACATGTTTATCTGGTTAAGTGTTTCTTAATTCATTAACACCGTAACCTTGTAAAGACCTCCCACATTAGACTGGCATTTGTGGCTGCTCGATTTGTCGGGCGGGTCCGGGCAGTCTTACACCTCAAACGAGCCTAACCTCGTGTCTTTACAACTTTTATGCATTTAATTCATGCCTTTGACCTCTCACATTAGACTGGCGTTTGTGGCTGCTGGATTTGCCGGGCGGGTCCGGGCAGTCTTACACCACAAACGAGTCTAACCTCGTGTCTTAGGCGGTTTATTATTACACATCTTTATTTAACCCCAAAGTGGATTAATATCCCTATCCAAATTTGTAAATAAATTACAAATATACTTATGTCCATAATTGTCACCTAAATTATGTCCATTTATTTCAGGTATATAAATTATACCAATTATTGTCTCACATTAATTGTGTGCTTTTTAAGGCCATTACATGCCAATTCTCAATATGTGTATATTCAATATTATGCCCATCGTCCCCACGTTGTTCGTTCGCTTATCATGACATATATATATATATATATTAGACTAGTAATTAGTCTAATGACATAAAAGGGAATAAACATCACAAATTTGCATAACACACAAAATGGATCTAACTTATGAATAAGGATTACAACATATCTTGCATAAACTTTGTATTTTCATGAATCTAAACATAGACCTTAAGGTGTGAACTTGCAGGTATGAACATAGTTTTCACCCAAACTGCATATATGAATATAGCTTTCTACCCAAAACTTGCATAGGCCATAGTCACAAACTTGCATAAAACTATGTATGTCATAGATCTAAATCTAAAGGTGTAAACTTGCATATATGTGAATCCAATTTCTACCTAAACTTGCATACAGTCATTTTACTTGGTTCACATGAAAACTTGTGTACAATTCACATAGAAACTAGCATATAGTCTACACCCAAACTTGCATATAAAATGATGTCAAACATGAATCAAGTTGAACATAGGTGATTGGGCATATATAAAGGAATCCACAAAAACTGTCATTATGAACAACTAGAATATATTCACAAAATATCACATTTTTCCAATGTTTCACAAACATAGCCATATAACCCAAATTATAACTCAACCCAATTAACTTGTTAATTATCTTATTAAAGAAATTGAACTCCCAACTCAAAGTAGGTCTTGAGTTCTGGGATCTGTGTTCTGAAATTGATTTAGCTCGGCTTTGAAGTAGACAAATTTGTTGTTAAGTTAAATTGAGTTGATTAGCTTTTCTTTGCTCCTAGTTGGTGGCGGCTGCTCTAAGTTGCAAGGTGATAGCATGACGGCCATGGTTCTAATTTTTTATTAGGTTTTAGGGTTTGAGTCTACATGTGTTTATATAGAGACTAGGATTAATTTAGGCCATCCGATCAACCTAGAATCAATCAAGACCATCCAGTCAAGATAGAGTGACACCTTAGCCCTAATGACTCAGCACTAAGTCACAAAATCATCATCTTTCAGATCTGCCCCGGGGGGGGGGCAGGTCGACCCCCCGGTCGACCTGTAGGGGGGAGGTCGACACTAGGGTCGACCCCCTGGTCGACCTGGGTCCTAGGTGGGAATTTTCTCGCTTAGCCCGCTTCTGACTTTTGTTTTGAATTTTGAATCCGGTTTCGAGCTGTTTGAATTTAAATTTGAATTTCTGGAAACTTCCGACAACCATAACTTCTTCATACGAAGTCCAATTTACGTAAACTCGGACTCTATCTCAACCAGAATTCCGAGACGAACACAATGGCATAACCCGTTTCCCTTGATTCTCACATTTAAAATTAATTATTCCTCAATTCGTTAGTTTATGTTAACAGAAAACACGGGGTGTTACATTCTCCCCTCCTTAAAGAATTTCGACCCCGAAATCATGAAGTTACGAAGAATACATATCCTATCATCCAATCTTCCATCTACTCAAACTTCAAACACAGGAATCCATTGTCCTTAAAAGACTTCTAATGCTTTCATGTTTATATGCACAGTGTGTGTACATGTCCGTATCTAATGCAAAATCAGGCGGTCTACTGATTCAGTTGACCTCCTTAATGCAAATTATGATAGTGCCATGCATCCATTATGTATGCAAAAGATCCCTAATGATACATATTATTTCTACATTCGTGCGCAGACATTCATCCGAATGCAGCATCCATATGATAACACAACCATTATACATCCATTAATCTAAATAAGCACACATTTATATGCAGTATGAAAGTGATTGAGCCAGTCTAGTGCCTAATGTGTGTGTATATGCATCCACGAGCAAACACTAGCAAACACTTGCATCCATCAATCATAACATGTTTCAAATACATGTTTACATCCATTGGCCTCTACCTAAGGATAAAGAATATGACCGAGGAGATACACTAAAAAGGTATATACAAGCTTGAATAAACTTAAGGAAAAAGAGATCAAAGATGTACCCTAAAAAAGAAAAGGGTAGGCTGCACGTATTTTGGCCTCAGTCTCCCAAGTCGCGTCTTCCTCGGCGTCGCTCCATTGAACTTTGACAAGCTTAACTTCACGGTTGCGTAGCTTTTTGACTTCCATCCCCAAGATATGATTCGGAACTCTCCTCACAGTCGCTTCTCGTTCCACTTCAACTTTATAACACCCCACGTCCATTAATGTCACTCACAAAGGGAATGCATTAACTTCCATGGAGGTTTTAAGTGACTATAGAACAGAAAAATTACAACAAGACAGATAATAAGTAGTACTTGGAAATCTAAAACTTTATTTTATTGCAGCGGAAATTAAACATGTTTGTTACATCATAAAACCATAAATCAGAGTCAAGTACAATATCCATCTTGATAAAACAAAATACATAACCCCATTACATAAATAGCCATTAAAGAAGATAACAAGCTGGACTTTACTTCAGCGGTCCAAGCTTTCCAAAAGAGAGATAAAGCAATCCAATCAAACTCCGCTAGAGCTGAGCCCAACCTGAGGACTTGGAGGGGGAAAAGGATAGAAATGGAGGGGGTCAGACATAAAGTCTGGGCGAGTATGATAATTCTAACAATACTATTATTAAAATAACTAGACTAAGGCATAAGCTAGAAAACAATGGAATGTCTATGAACTATTGGGTATGGAAGAGTAGATAAAGATAACGTTAAAGGCACACCTAATTTCTAACGAATAATTACTACACTGCACCACACCAGTCACCCTAAAGGTTGATCCTGTTTGCTTCACTTAGAAATTATATCAATAGCCTCGTGTACCCCTAGCTGACTACATAGGTGCCGCCTGCCCCTATCTCCACTAGGTGTACCCCACTACCCACTTGCGATCGGCTCCCTACTCGTAGATACCCGTGCTGGCCCCACAGTGGGGTGTATCACTCCCCTAAAGTGGCAACCCGATACAACTTGAGAATGCACGGCTTATACCTACACGATGCAACAACGTCTTACCTACCAGCCCGGGTCCACACATGCATAAGAAACCCGTTGGACTTGCGTTGCCACCGCTACCCCGTTTGGCCTCTTATAGTCAAGCCCAGTATGCGTGTCCCGTCCTCGACTTGGGTCGAGCCCACAAAGATACGTTTGGGTTACTGGTTGAAATGGGCCCCCACAACTATCCACCTAAGCTTGTCCCCACTAGTATATCCCACTTAACCCTCTTAGTCATGTTCATTTACATGTGTGTTTGGTTAAGTCTTACTAATCGTATTTCAAATGCCACTAAAGGCAACCACTAGATTCCTCATGCCACCCAAGGCACCTACTTAACCCCCATGTCCCACCTTACATGTTTATCTGGTTAAGTATTTCTTAATTCATTCAGGCCATAACCTCATAAAGACCTCTCACATTAGACTGGCATTTATGGCAGCTGGATTTGCCGGGCGGGTCCGAGCAGTCTTACACCATAAAAGGGTCTAACCTCGTGTCTTTACCACTGTTATGCTTTAATTTGGGCCTAGGACCTCTCACATTGGGCTGACATTTGTGACTACTGGATTTGCCGGGCGGGTCCGGGCAGTTTTACATCACAAATGAGTCCAACCTCGTGTCCTAAGCATTGATTATCACTTATAATCTTTTACCCCAGTTTTAATAATTCCCTATTCAAATTATTAATTAATTCCAATTTTTAATGATGTCCATAATTGTCTCAATTATGGCCATCCACTTACGGTATGCAAAATCATATCAATTGCACCCCAATTCCTTAATATTAAATCCTTAATATTACCCCTACCCCACGTTATACGTTCGCTTATTCAACGCAGAATATACGTTAGACTCGAATAGTCTAACTCATAGCACAAAGATAAATTATCACAACATATAGACAAATAAAATAGACCTAATCATAATAGGGGTGAAACTTGCATGAAACTACACATGTCATGGATCTAAAGGTGTCAACTTGTTAGGTAAAATGTCACAATTCACATAATATGATCGTAATCCAAATTCATGTATGGACTTGCATATATGGTTTAGGCAACATAATGATGGTGTGAACTAGCATCTAACACATAGAATTCACATATGTCATAGCATAATTCTAGATGTCATAATTCTAGGTCTAAATAGATGTCATGGCATATGTTCATAATCTTTACTAACTAATCTAAACTTGCATACATGATTTGTCATATAGATCAACATAGCCCAAACATTATGATTTGATTAACATGAACTAATTAGCATAGATAATAACATCATGACTTTATAACATGTATGATTTATCACAATTTAGCATAGAAAATTACAACCTATACAATATCATCATAGCATGATTTACAACATATAGGATATCATCATCACATAACATAGGATTTACAACATACATGATAGCATAAGGTTTACAACAACATAAATGACAATTCACATCATTTTCTTATGATCCAAATCACAACTTAATCTAATTAGTTTGCAATAATCTTGTTAAGATCATCATACTCACAATTAGAGAAGAAAGAGAGTCTTGATTTGCTTTAGAGTTGAGTAGAATTAGAGTTTTGATTATCTTTCTTCCTTCTTAGTTGGCGGCGGCTACACTGAGTTCCACGGCGGTGATATGACGGTGGCTATTCTATTTTTCATGTGAATTAGAGTGAGAGACTACCTAGGTATTTATAGAGTTTAGGATTTATTTAGACTGTCAGATCAACTCAGAACTAAACTGAACCATTAAATTTGTCAACTCAGCCCTAAAGACACATCGGCAGCTCAAGATTGGGCTCAGTCAAACCCTAGCCGCCTGAACCAGGTCGACACCCAGGTCGACTGCCCAGTCGACTCCCCAGTCGACCTGGGGGGTGTTGACTGCCAGTCGACCTGGGGTGCTGGGCGGGAAATTTCCCGCCTAGCCTGTTTGACTTCGAATTTTAAATTTTCTGAAATCTGTTTTGAATTTTCTGAAACTTCCGATGGCCATAACATCTTCATACGAAGTCCAATTTACGTAAACTCGGACTCTATTTCAACCAGAATTCCGAGACGAACACAATGGTGCAACCCGTTTCCCACAATTCTCAAGTCTGAGATTAGTTATTCTTTAATTTGTGAATATTAATATTAACAGAATTACGGGGTGTTGCAGACTCCCTCTAGTATGCTTGGCTCCACAACTTCCGCCGACTCATGTAAGCACTTTCGTAGCTGGGAGACATGAAAAACATTATGAACTCCAGCCAGTCTTTCCGGTAACTCTACTCCATAGGCCATCGTCCCAATCCTTTCGATGATAGGAAATGGTCCTACAAATCGTGGTGCCAACTTTCCCACGGACCCAAAGAGGATGACATTCCTCAAAGGAGATAATTTAAGGAACACCCTATCCCCAACCTCAAACTCAAGGTCGGTCCTTCTCTTATCTGCGTAGGATTTCTGTCTATCTTGGGCAGTCTTCATTCTCCTTCGTATCAAGTCCACTTTCTCTGAAGTCTCTCTAATCATGTCCGACCCAAGTATAAGTTTATCTGTGGACTCCCACCAATAAGTTGGTGATCGACATGGCCTTCCATATAAAGCTTCGAAGGGTGCCATGCCTATAGTGGCCTGGTAGCTATCGTTATAAGCGAATTACACCAAAGGGAGATGATCCTCCCAAGATCATCCAAAGTCAAGAATGCATAGTCTCAAAAGATCATCCAGTACTCTGTTCACCCTTTCCATATGACCATCGGTTTGAGGGTGATAGGCTGTGCTTAAACATAGTTGTGTGCTTACGGCCTCTTGCAAACTCCTCCAGAACTCGCTTGTAAAGATAGGGTCTCGGTCACGCAATATGCTGGAGGGTATCCCATGGAGTCGAACTATCTCCTTAAGATAAATGGAGGCTAAAGACGAGGCGGTCCTCCTACTCTTGACAGGTATAAAATGAGCGCTTTTCGTGAGCCTGTCCACTATTACCCAAATACCGGTATTGCCCCTTCTTGACCTAGGCAACCCATCAACAAAGTCCATCGAGATGCTTTCCCATTTTCATTGCGGAACTTCTAGAGGATGAAGCAAACCGCCAGGCTTCTTCTGCTCCGCCTTGACTTGCTGGCATATCATGCATTTCGAAACAAATTTCGCTACATCCCTCTTCATGCCATTCCAAAAGAAAACTCTTTTGGTATCTTTATACATCTTGTCTCCACCGGGGTGTATGGTCATTTTGGAATGGTGTGCTTCTTCCAGAACCATCGTCACAAAATCCCTTGCTTGCGGGACACATAGTCTTCCATCCCATCTCAACCAACCCTTATCATCGATGGAGTATCTATTGAGGTGACTAGAAGTCTCTCCCCTAATCAGCTTATCTATCACATCAATTAACTTAGGGTCTTCACGTTGCGCGGTTCTTTTTAAGTCCAACAAGGTAGGCTGCACCTCTGGCATTGCCATCAAGCCAGTCACGTAATCAACAGAGGGTCTAAAATCAAAATTTGCTATGTACTCCAAACTTTGCCTTTCTACAAAGAGAGGACTTAAGGTCAGCTTCTTTCTACTTAGGGCATCTGCTACTACATTGCCCTTGCCAGGAGTATAGGAGATCTCAAAGTCGCAAGAGGCGAGAAACTCCATCCATCTTTGCTGCCTTAGATTGAGGTCTTTCTGCGAGAAAAGGTACTTCAACGATTTATGGTCAGTATACAACTCAAATTTCTCACCTAAGAGATAGTGGCGCCAAGACTTAAGCGCAAAAACGATGGCTGCTAACTCTAGATCGTGGGTTGGGTAGTTTTTCTCATGCACTTTTAACTGCCTTCCACCATAAGCTACTACCTTCCCCTCTTGCATCAAAACAGCGCCTAGTCCCGTACCGCATGAATCTGTCTATACCGTAAACATCTTGCTCCCATCTGGTAATGTCAAAACTGGGGCTGTTGTCAGGGCCCTCTTCAACTGTTGGAAAGCGAATTCGCAGTCCAAATCCCAAGTGAAAGTCAGGTTCTTCTTCGTTAACCTTGTAAGTGGAGCTGAGATTTTCGTAAAGTCTTTAATGAACTTGCGATAAAAGCCTGCTAGTCCAAGAAAACTTCGGACTTCGGTTGCATTCTTTGGAACCTTCCAATCCTGGACTGCAACTACTTTTGCGGGGTCCACAGCTAACCCTTCTTTGGACACCACATGCCCAAGAAATCTTACTTCTTCCCTCCAGAAGTGGCACTTGGAGAATTTTGCTTTTAACTGATGTGCACGGAGAGTACCATGACTTCCCTTAAATGCAAAGCATGCTCTTCCTCATTCTTCGAGAAAATCAGAATATCATCTACGAAGACCACCACGAATTTATTGAGAAATTCCCGGAACACTCTATTCATCAAATCGACAAAATAAGCAGGTGCGTTTGTCAAGCCGAAAGGCATGACGAGCCATTCGAAGAAACCGTCCGGGGTTCTGAACGCGATCTTATCAATGCTATCTTCAGCCACTCTTAACTGATGAAATCCGGTAGCCAGATCTAATTGGGAGAAAACTGTTGCACCTACAAGCTGATCGAACAAATCGTCTATTCTTGGTAGTGGGTGCCTATTCTTTTTGGTCAGCTTGTTTAGCTCCCTATAATCAACGCATAGGCGAAGTGAACCATCCGCTTTGGTTGCGAACACCATTGGAGCAACCTATTTTGAAATACTCTGCCTTATAAACCCTTTTTCTAGCAGCTCCTTAACTTGCTTGCTAAGATCCTTTCTCTCCCTTGGAGCCATGTGCCTAACAGGTAAAGCAACGGGTTTTGCGTTATCAACTAGATATATGCGGAAGTCTATCTCCTGCTTTGGGGGCAAACCCTCTACTTCCTCAAAGACATCCGAGTATTCACGGACCACTCGAACAGAATGCAAGTTCTCAACAGACGCATCAAGCGATTCTAGATACCTTAGCATAACATAATTCATGGGATTACAAGAGATTTCAAGAGTGTTTCCCTAGCGAGTCATAAGCCTAACCTCTCTCTTTTCACAATCTAAGACGGCTCCATTACTGGATAGCCAATCCATGCCCAAAGTTAACCCATAGCCCGTGAAGCCCAGAACATAAGCATCACATCTAAACCCAATGCTAAGTATAGAAATTTCCAAATCCAAACAAATCATCGACAAATAGGCTGAGCCCCCAATTAGATTTGAAACAACTAAGGGATCCTCTACTATACTGGTGTTTAGGTGTAGTGACTCAACTAAAGCAGTAGATATAAAAGAGTGCGATGCACCAGAATCAAAGAGTGTGCAAACAGGATGATAAAAAAGGATAAGCTAAACTTTCAACGGAAATCATTCTACCTCGTTCTTGCAGCGGTGGGGCCATGAGGGCTGTACCTAACCCCTTGCCTTCCCTGGTGCCATGAGAGCCTGAATCTGCCCTCCAGAGGTAGTCCCTACCCTCTGCCCTTTCTTTGGGCAGTCCCTAATCAGATGTCCTGCATCACCACAGTGGAAACAACCAGTCTTCTTCTTCTTCCTACAGTCTTTGCTCAGATGGCCTGGTGTCCTACAGTTAAAGCATCTTTTCTTTCCCTTGCCATTATTGTCTTTACCACCCTTCTTGTTTTGCTGTTGCTGTTGTGGTTTCTTTTTATCTCCTTTCTTCTCAGGTGCCTTATTAGCATTGGCGCCTTTCTCCTCTTCATGCATAAGCGCCATGTCAACCAGTCTTTCAAAGGTGGCCCCCATAGGGATGTGGGTCTTAGCTAACCCATGTTGCGACTCGTTCAAACCCTTAACAAATCTCAGGGCCTTCTTTTCGGGTGTATTCACCAAGTCCAAGCCAAATCTCGCCAATTGATTGAACTTATTGATGTATTCTTTCACTGATAGATTTCCCTGCCTCAATGCCAAAAACCTTTCCATGTATAGATTCTCTTCAGCCCGTGAGAGAAACTTTTCCTCAAACCTACGCCTGAAATCCGGCCATATATCAACTGGACGCTCTCCATTAGTGACCTCCCACCAAAACGAGGCCTCATCCTTCATTAACCAGGCAGCTAACTGGACCTTTCTTCCATCTTCTACCTCAAAGATTCCAAACAATTCTTCCACCTCCTTTAGCCAATTTCGAACTTCAACAAACGTCTCCGACCTGTGAAAAGGGTTTCCTCCCATTGCCCGAAAGTCCTTGCATATCTTTGCGAAAGTATCGACATGGGGAGGAGGGGGAGGAGGAGCATTTGCTGGGCCTGCGACATTGGCCCTAGCTTCCAGATACCTTCTAAACCATCCGGGTATCGGCATCCCCTCGGGTATCTCGAGAATTCCAGACATGCTGAAAAGAAAATGAAGAGATTCAAAACGGAGAATTCAAAAGAAAGATATATGGCTCTTGGTGGTTATGTTTTTAAAACAAACTTTTCTCTTGAAAATACATTGCTTAAAACATACTTTTTAAAAATGCTTTTTTAAAAATAGTTTTTCAAAATATCTTATCTGTTCTGGTAACCTTTAGCTCTGATACCACGTGTGACACCCCACCTCTGTTAAGGTCACTCACAAAGGGAATGCCTTAATTTTGGTGGAGCGTTTATTGTGTATAAAACAGAAAAGTAAACAAGACAGATAAATATATTGGTACTAGGAAAATAAAAACCACTTTTATTGCAGCGGAGAAATAGTTTGGTTATATCACATCAAAAACCAAATACACTTATTATCCATCTTGACAAATAAATTATAAGTACATAAAATAAAAGACATAACCCCAACATAAAATAGCCATAAATAAGATAGGCTGAACTCTACTTCAGCAAAATCAAGCTCCACTACTACTAGTCCCACCCTAAGCACCTTGGGGGGGGGGGGGAAGGAAGAAAAGAGGTGGAAACAAAGGGGGTCAGACATAAAGTCTGGCGAGTGCAATAAATTTAACAATATAATCATTAAAGTAACTAGGATAAGGCATAAGCTGGAAAATAAGGAAATGACTGTGAACAAATGGGCATGACAGAGTAAACAAAGGAAATAAGATGAACAAAGATAACGTTAAAGGCGCACCTAATCACTATAAGATAATTACTACATTGCACCACACCAAACACCCTAAAAGTTAATCCCGTCTACAAAACTTAATAATGATAATGGTAGTTTCGTGTACACCTAGCTGCCTTCATAGGTGTCGCCTTCTCCTATCTCCACTAGGTGTACCCACTACCCCCACTCGATCGACTCCCTAACTCGTAGATTCTCGTGCTGGCCCCACAGTAGGGTGTATCACTCCCCAAAGTGGCAACCCGATACCCCCAAAAATACACGGCTTATATCTACACGATGCAACAACTTCTTACGTACCAGCCCGGGGCCACACATGCACATGACCCCGTTGGACTTACGTTGCCACCGCTAACCCGTTTTAACCTCTTACAATCAAATCCAGTACGCGTGTCCCGTCCGCGACTTGGGTCGAGCCCACAAAGATACTTAATGGGTTACTGGTTTGAAAAGGGCCCCCATGTATGACACAAGCTTTCCACCTATGCTTGGTGCCCTCTAAGGTTTTCCCCACTTAACCCTATTCTTGTTCATGTCTTCTTACATGTTTCAATCTTGGTTAAGTGCATCTAATCGTATTTCACATGCCACGTAAGGCACCCTCTTAATTTCACATGCCACCCAAGGCACCCACTTAACCCCTCATGTCCCACCACATGTTTATCTGGTTAAGTGTTTCTTAATTCATTAACACTGTAACCTTGTAAAGACCTCCCACATTAGACTGGCATTTGTGGCTGTTGGATTTGCCAGGCGGGTCCAGGCATTCTTACACCACAAACGAGCCTAACCTCGTGTCTTTACAACTGTTACACATTTAATTCATGCCTTTGACCTCTCACATTAGACTGGAATTTGTGGCTACTGGATTTGCCGGGCGAGTCCGGGCAGTCTTACACCTTAAACGAGTCTAACCTCCTGTCTTAGGCGGTTTATTATTACACATCTTTATTTAACCCTAAAGTGGAATAATATCCCAATCCAAATTTGTAAATAAATTCCTAATATACTTATGTCCATAATTGTCACCTAAATTATGTCCATTTATTTCAGGTATATAAATTATACCAATTATTGCCTCACATTAATTGTGTGCCTTTTATGGCCATTACATGCCAATTCTCAATATATGTATATTCAATATTACCCCCATTGTCCCCACGTTGTTCGTTCGCTTATCATGACACACACACACACACACACACACACACATATATATATATATATTAGACTAGTAATTAGTCTAATGACATAAAAGGGAAGAAACATCGCAAATTTTCATAACACACAAAATGGATCTAACTTACGAATAAGGATTACAACATATCTTGCATAAACTTTGTATTGTCATGAATCTAAACATAGACCTTAAGGTGTGAACTTGCAGGTATGAACATAGTTTTCACCCAAACTTGCATATATGAATATAGCTTCCTACCCAAAACTTGCATAAGCCATAGTCACAAACTTGCATAAAACTATGTATGTCATAGATCTAAATCTAAAGGTGTAAACTTGCATATATGTGAATCCAATTTCTACCTAAACTTGCATATAGTCATTTTACTTGCTTCACATGAAAACTTGTGTACAATTCACATAGAAACTAGCATATAATCTACACCCAAACTTGCATATAAAATGATGTCAAACATGAATCAAGTTGAACATAGGTGATTAGGCATATACAAAGGAATCCACAAAAACTGTCATTATGAACAACTAGCATATATTCACAAAATATCACATTTTTCCAATGTTTCACAAACATAGCCATATAACCCAAATTATAACTCAACCCAATTAACTTGTTAATTATCTTATTAAAGAAATTGAACTCACAACTCATAGAAGGTCTTGAGTTCTGGGATCTGTGTTCTGAAATTGATTTAGCTCGGCTTTGAAGTAGACAAATTTGTTGTTAAGTTAAATTGAGTTGATTAGCTTTTCTTTGCTCCTAGTTTGTGGTGGCTACTCTAGGTTGTAGGGTGATAGCATGACGGCCATGTTTCTAATTTTTTATTAGGTTTTAGGGTATGAGTCTACATGTGTTTATATTGAGATTAAGACTAATTTAGGCCATCCGATCAACCTAAAATCAATCAAGACCATCCAGTCAAGATAGCGTGACAACTCAGCCCTAATGACTCAACACGGACTTAAAAAATCGTCATTTTTCAGATCTACCCAGGGGGGAGGGGGGTAGGTCGACCCCCAGGTTGACCCATAGGTCGACCCCCCGGTTGACCCATAGGTCGACCCCCAGGTTGACCCATAGGTCGACCCCCAGGTCAACCTGTAGGGGGGAGGTCGACACTAGGGTCGACCCCTTGGTCGACCTGGGTCCTGGGCGGGAATTTTCCCGCCCAGCCCGCTTTTGACTTTTGTTTTGAAATTTGAATCCAGTTTCGAGCTGTTTGAATTTAAATTTGAATTTCTGGAAACTTCCGACAACCATAACTTCTTCATACGAAGTCCAATTTACGCAAACTCGGACTCTATCTCAACCAGAATTCCGAGACAAACACAATGGCGTAACCCGTTTCCCTTGATTCTCACATTTAAAATTAATTATTCCTCAATTCGTTAGTTTATGTTAACAGAAAACACGGGGTGTTACAGAGAACACGACACATTGGAATGCAAACACTAAAATATTTCATTACTATTACAACAATTTACATCAGCGTACAAGAATATCAAAGTACGAATAAATATGACACAGTGGAAAAATAATAATATCAGAGATTAAAAATTTACATAGCAGCGGAAATAAAAATGTATAAATACAATGCACAGCGGAAATACATCAATTACCACAACTGAAGGAAATACACAGATACAAAGCTTTCCGAATATAGCTCCAGCTGTAAATCAGGATCCTATTAAATAGAAATCTGCAAAACCAAAACTACTGACTGTTCGTGTGGAAAATATGGGCTCCAGAGTTTAGGCGAAAACAATAAACTCCAAGTCAGTCATGGGACTGGTGTGAGAACTAAAACAGTTATTAAAGTTTAATTTAAAAATTAGGTAATTCATGGGACCACGCCATATGTTACGGAATGGGTTCACTCCCACGAATACTAAAGCTTGAAACAAATAAATTTATAAACAACGCAATGCTTTTGGAAAAATGAAGCTATTATAAGACTCAGGTGTGACGGTCCGCCCCACACCAGCCGACATTTCCAATGAAATGCGCTGTACCGATGTCCAATCAGCACGGGACAATGTTCAAAGAAAGGAAAAAGGGAAGGAATTTGAACGGTGAATCAACAAAGAACCTGTAGTATCTCTCACAGCGCATGGAACAAAATATAATAATAAAATAACTTGATATAAAATAGGCGAGATAGTGCATAAGCTGAAAACTAAACCATCATAGCAGCGGAAAGTTCAAATACAGCTTATGGTCCAAGACATCATTATTACAACTTTTAAAACTGTCTCTAAAGCAAAATAGGAAGGTACACTACTAATGCCCAAAGTAGTGACCAGCAGCAACACAGGGAGAATATATGGGAATAATACATATAAGCCTCCTGCTCGTCTCTAGACAGCTACTCGTGCATAACCAGCTAACCTATCTCTAGTCTGCTCATTCATGTACACCCAGAGTAGTAAGAAGAGACATAAAACTCTGGGTCAGACAAAAGTCTTGTATGAGCGATAAGCAGCAAAACAAAACAATAACAAGTATACTAAACCATACCTGAACCTGCAACCAAAGAGTTAGCACAACAAGATGTACAATACTCTAAGGTAACACTAACACATGGTGTGAAAATAATAGGGAGGGGTGTGCATCTCATGGTGATAGCAAACATCAAACATAGCAATCATCCTCACATCTCTCACTCAGTGCGTAAAGTATACGATATCTACCACTTTGATCACCCAATCCTTTGTTACGATCACTCGGCCCCATGGAGTCATAACGGCTCCACTGCACTAATCCGTAACCACTAATACTTTGCTATGTCCACTCTGCCCTATGGAGTCATGACAACTCCACTGCACTGGCTCATAGCCCTGCTATGATCACTTTGCCCCATGGAATCATAACAACTCCACTACACTTAACCATAGCTAATATTCGTCTCTCAGTGGTGAATCAAAGCTATAAACGTCGATAACCCCTTTGCACACGTCCTGCAGCAAAGTCCAACTCATGAAGTTAACTCGTTGGTTCCCATATGGATCCTGAGTCACAACTTCTCATTTGGACTACATTTGCATCTCGAGTTATTGGTCTTCTCCGGATCGGTTCGGGAACACGCTTCCATTCGGTTCGTGGTCATCACTTGGGTCCGGGTCATATGAAGCAATGGTTCATGGTTCGTGCTCTTCTTCCACTCAGCTCGGTTTGGTTCGTGGTGTATGCTCCGGTTCGGTCCTCCTCTCCAAGCATCGGGTCGGTTCGGCTATGTAGGTACGGTTCGTGAATGGCATCGGTTCAGATCGGGGTTCCTGCTCGTGGCACACTTCGGCAAGGGGGTCGGGTCGTGGAGCTTAAGTGCGAGCTAGGGCGGATGCTTCACGAGTGGGTCGATTCATGGCCTTCCTTTATGAGCCGGTTCGGAGATAGGGTTTCACGATCGGGTGTGGCGATCCGATCCCATCCAGTTCCTGCACAATTTCCTACAACGTTCTAGCGATTGTTTTACGCCACACGACGGCGTTTTCGACCATTCTAACTTTGCTAAACAATCACAAATCATGCCAAACAGTAATAACAACATATGTAATCATCCGTTAACACCAAAACATCAATATAACATGTTAATATGGATCAACATACCCAAAAAGCATGATTTTCCCATTAATCCCCTTAATCATGGTTTAACAATACGGATAGCAAAACATGTCCAAATTAACCCAAATTTTTATCATAAGCATAAAATGGCATTTAAGAATTTCTACATATTTTTCCAGATTTTTATAATGCATAATTTCGTTAATTAACACTAATCACCCCTAATTAGTCGTAATTAGTGAAAAACAATGATAATCACTCACCTTAGCCACAAATGAATTACAGATCTGAACTTTACTACCAGTTTGGGTTGAATTCCTATGCAACATAGCAGCTTCAACTCTGATTCGGTGTTGATTTGCTTTGATTTGATGTAGATCTTCTTAATTAGTGATTAGAAGGCGATTTGGGAGTGATTTAGAAGGTGGAGGCCATTGTTAGGGTTCAAAGGATGAAAGTGGCGGCTGTAAAAACTGAAATGAAATTTTTTTCCTAACCCTATCAGCCCTCCCATAACCCTAATCCCGATATGGGTTATGGGCCTAGTTGTAATCACCTTAATTAGACCCAGTTAAGCTGTTTTTCACCTTCTAAACCTTATTTCAGCCGTATCTCCCAAATGGTAAGTCCGTTTGGCTAACGTGACCACTTTACGGAAAGCTAAACCATCATCCAAATCCAATGGAAGTGGTTTCAGGTCAAAACTCCTTACCAATCAAAAGTTATAGGCAAAACAAGATTGACTAGGGGTAAAATGGTCATTTAAAAATCAGTAAAAACCGCG
Organism: Allium sativum; assembly: GCA_030737875.1. Lineage (NCBI taxonomy): Eukaryota > Viridiplantae > Streptophyta > Magnoliopsida > Asparagales > Amaryllidaceae > Allium > Allium sativum. Next base: position 287,264,766 of record CM060921.1, read on the forward strand.
AACATTGGAAATGACCCCAATAGTCGTTCTCCAAAGTTACATGACCATTCAGCTTCGTATGAAAATGAAATAAATATTCTATGACCCTCCGATACATAAAATACGGGTCGTTACATCAGGTCCCATAACACAATGCAACGCAAGCCGGAGGAGAGAGTTTTACCTTATAATAGCCAAACATGCTTGGTATATTTTAAAACAAATCATTTTGATATTACTAGAAGTGCATAGTGTCAAAACAACTTCAAATATAAATGTGTCAATCATAAACGGCATAGGTACCATATATTATGTCGCCATACATAGGTTTACAATTAAACCGAAAAGTCACGTATTGGAAATCGGATTCCATTTATGAGTCGAGGCAAGGGATGGCTCCTCACCGATTCGAGACACTCTAGCAAATGCCTCAGTATCACACCGACGGGAAAACCTTGGAAGCTGTAGGGCTTGCCCACACTTACTTTAGTGGATTAATTATTCCTGAACAATACGTTTCCCAGTCCTATCGGACCTCCAAACAGGTCAGTACGTTGACCTTATGAGGATATAGCCCTATATCTGAGGCGCCTCGCAATCCATCATCTACATAAGTAAAAATGTATGGGCTCCATACCATGATACCACTTCTAGCTAGAAAGGAACACAAGTTCTCCCTACGGTCACTATCCCGTTTTTGACTCATACCGGGTGTAAGGCTCGCGAATTAATGTTATACACAAAGCTATCCTAATTAAAGCTGTGCTTTGATCATTATTCACAAGAATATGCTTTTCAACAAAAGCCTTGATCACTGCATCTTAGCATGCCACATTGTCAGTCCATACCATACCATTGATTTCTGTCAATATATGACCTCTAAGCTCGAACATCTCAAAGAAGGGTGTTAAGTAAGAGAATAAATTCTCCGCCACCAAATAGATATATATTTAGCAGAGATCAATGAATATATCATACAATTCAACGTCAGACACAATCCATTTACAAGTCCATTTTGGATCTGAACAAAACCGGAGGCACCATATTCCTCGTCCCATATGTCCAATATAGGAGAGAGGCCCTCGCACATCCGAACAATCAACCAATATGTCCGGACAACTACCACTATAACCCCTTCAAGGCTACAACTCCATCTAGGGCATCAGTAGTAATCCATTCAATGTGAAGCTTGACTGTCTTGCACCATCTTCAATATCTTCGACTTTTAATCATTATAAAGCTATTCAGAATCGGTTAAGCCCGGTCTTTCTGAACAACTCGCGCATCCTATAATCAAGTGATATATAAACACATCATACGCCTCATTCTAATTACAAATATTCTTTTATTCAAATGTTCACATCTTTAGGGAAAGGTTCCCATTAATTTTATCAAAGATAAATTCTTTTAAACTTATTATTTAATCTTCCTTTAAAAACCATTGCAAAAGATTTTATATTATCCTTTAACAATCTTAAACCGAATTAAGGTTTAAAGAACTAGTCGGGATTATCGAGCCTTACCGAAGTAATCATTTATTATTTTATTACTTCCAATCCCAATCTATTCATCCCATGGACCAAAACTGGTAGTACTCCATTTCTAATGCCCCCTGGATTATCGGTAAATTTAATTACAATTTCACGTTTAAATCTAATTAAAGATTTAACTATCGCATGGAGTAAAACTGGTGGTACTCCATCTCAAAACATTTCTTTAATTTGGTAAATTTAGTTACCTTATTCACATTTCAATATAATTAAAGATTCATTAAAACTCCAGTTTGGTTTAATCTCAAAAATCATTACTTTATGATTGTTCAACTTTAAGAAATTAATCTTGCCTTTAACTGGGTTAAAGAACTAATGTTACTCAAAACACAGTTCACGATAAACCTAAAATACTATTCCATTAAAATGGAATCTTCATGGAAATCAGATCAGTCGTAACCAATATGAATTTCCATATCAGACTAATAATATAAATGGAATAACGACAATGCCTTTTAAATTCCATATATAGTAACGGTCTTCCTTCACAGAAGCTCATCTCGGTTATTACCAAATCGAATTCCATTCAATTCCAATTTATTATATTAAATTGGAAAACTTTACTTTGGAAAATTTCCATTAAATCTTAATAAAAAGATTTATAAATTCCAAATCATATTTTAACTATTAACTGGGTTTTAAGAACAAATGTTATTTAAAACATCATTCACAATGAACCCAAAATCATCTTCCATTTAATTCCAATTTATAACAATAAATTGGAAAGCTTCATTAATGTTAATTAAAAGATTTATTCTATTCTCAACTGGGTTTAAGAACAGTGTTATTGAAGACACTATTCATGACAAACCCAAAACCCAATATGTTATTAAATACAAGGCTTTGAATAGAAATAATATCGACTTATATTCAATATCAAATTCTGAAATTAACAGATATCGTTTTGGGAATAACGATATCGATATCCTCCAAATTCCCATAACAATATCCTTATAATTACGGAATCCAATATTAAAATATCCGAAGATAGTTTCCATCCAAATCCATTCCATTTTATTCGTTGGAAAACGTTGGTTATTTCAAAACCCATTTAAAAATCTAATTTATTAATCTAAAAACATAAGATTATTATTCTAGTTAATAACTAGTTCATTTAGATAAAAATATCTTTTATCTTTTCAAATATGGAATTTTTCATCCAAAAACTTTCCAAATCATTTATTATGAATTTGCACAATTTTCCCATATTTTTAAAAAAATTATTTAGGCCATGACAGTCAGTTTCCAATATCGGGCACCGAACTGCATTCTTAGCGACCTTTTCTAAAATTGATTTGGACATAATTTAAAATCCAACCATTCAAATTTAAATCTCTTATATTCGTTGGAAAAATCTTTTCGATACAAACCCAATAGCTCTGATTTTACGAGAATCCGACGATCGGATCTCCTGTTACATCAATTTTAAGTCAATGGTTGAAATTCGCGAACGGTTGCTGCGCAGTGCGTTCTATTCAAACCATTTTAATATATATAATATATTTCATCGATTTCCATTTAAAACGTGTTTTATAAATCGTTTATAAATTCGTTTAAAAACAATTTCAAATTCCATTTCAATTTTAAATTGAAATTGAATATCTCATTTTATTATAATCTCAAAATGATAATACTTTCAAAATGTCAGACTTTGAAATTCAGTGTTCTCGATACTCATTAGAGAAATGAATAAAATCGATATAAAGTTTCGTTTGAGTTAAAATAGCGTTTATATACTTAACTCGGCTTCATATTTTTTATATTTCCGTGTCCATCCAAAATCGGACATCAAAATCATATTTTGATCCTTTACTAAATATTATATAAATATTCGTCAATATTCTAAATCGAAATCAGACTCAATCAGTCACCATATAATTCTATTTATATGGATTTCATACATCGCATGTACGCAAAAATAGTGGTTAACAACTATTAAACATTCAGTTCACATCCAAAGTGCAATTTGCAATTGTATAAGCATTAAATGATTAAATAACGTTTATAGCAGCCTTTCAATCAATTGGTGTACATACAATTAAATCCAAGGGAGATGTTAATTAATTATCATCCCCAGACCCATGTGGATTTTCAAACAACAACAATCGATTCAAAATAATCACTGGAATTTAATCAGTTCTAATTCGATTTGAATTATTTTTCTAATTAGCCAATTTTCACTATTTTAAATTATAAATGAATATTTATAATTTAATTTCAAATTTATTAATATTATTTTTATCATGTTAAATATCTCAATATCACAAACAAAACATAATACAATCAATCAAATCATCCATGGGTTTTCAAACAATAGTGAGTTGAGCTAACAGGCACCGTATACAAATTTATGATAAATAAAACTGATATAAATAACACTGGCAATCAATATATTTTCAGTTATAAAATAAATAACTGTACAATATTTTAGTGAGAGAGTCTCACTTTTGCGTTCCACTCCGTCGGTCTTTATTTAAGGATGGTTTAAAAAAATTAAACGAGCGTCTTATTTTATCAAAAACTGCAACAGCTTCCATTTCCATTCTGGTCAGTTCCATGTTGTAGAGTTCGTTCCCACGGTTCTAACGCAACTGAAATCACTGAATTTCGATCTCGTATGAAGAAAATATGGATTTTAATACATTGAACAATTAAATAAAGGATTAACTAAATTAATTAATTTTAATTTACAAACTTTATCCCTTTTCACATTATCTTCCCCGTCGCCTTCAGTAAGACCCGAACCCAAAACCGCTGCCTCTAATTCCAAAAAGCATGGCAATCGAGGCATCTAAGAACCAATCCACTTGCGCCACCTCGAATACTGTGGATCCTCCTCCCTGCGCGTCCTCTGGCTAGCCGCCCAGTGGCCTCCATCGGCTTGGAAGTGCATGCGAACACACGACCTTTGGGGCCAGAAATCTCGTCCAACACTACGCGATACTCGATCAGATTAGTTTAGATTTGAAGATCTTGAAACACTCTATAATTTTCATGTAGAAAATATTTTGAATTACTTTGTGGATTTTGCGAATTTGGGACAAGAAATCCGGACGATTTCTGCCTTCGAAATTGATGGCGGCTGCTGACCCAATAATGGGTAGGGTTTGGAAAAATAAAGCCCATATATATTATATTTTTAATCTTATTTAATTCTCTAAAATGAGATTCTGCATTCGAACTCCAAATCAAACCCAATGACTGTCGCTCTCAACCAAATACCCCCATTCCGGACACAATGGAATATGTTTCGTAAGCCAGTTCAACTGTTTTGATCAGTTTTTGTTAAAATTAAAATATAAATTAATATAACATTCAATACTTAATTTCAACGTACATTTTAATTTACCAGGGCCACATACTGACTCTAAAAATTAGGTATATTGAAATCTAACTATGTTTTGTTGATACTGTCCTAACAAAATTAATTTCATCGAATTTAGGGATCGTTCGAAAAATGGCCTTTTTAACTGGCTTATAAAATTTAAACAGAAATTGAAAATGCGTTTAAATTTACTACACTCACATATTGATTTCAAAAATTAAGAAGTTTTAAACCTAACAATAATTTGACATTCCAGATCTAAAAACAGTAGTTTCATTGAATCCGGAGGTCGATTGCAAAATGACTATTTTTAAGGGTTATATATATATATATTGAAATATAAATAAATTCCATAGCGACTATTCTAAATTTTAATCTGGGCATAACTTACAATTTAAAAAGTGAAATCTCGGTTTCTTACATTCATTAGAAAATTGTAGTTCAAAATATTCCAACGTTTCTCGTTTCATCCAATTCTGGTTTATATTGAAATTGTATTTCAAATTGAAATTAAAAATCGTACTTTCAAACTACTGCGCCATTTTGAGTTCGTTTTAATTAAATTCTAAATTAATACATTCAAATTTCGATTTAAATAAATTTTAAATCCTTAATTCTTAAAATAAATCATTTTAAATTCTTAAAATCCATTAAATCAATTAAAAATAAATTTTAATTTGGTTTTGAAATTCCGGTTTGTTACAATCTCCCCCACTTAAAACTATTTCGTCCTCGGAAAATAATGGAGCTGAAAGTTATTTAACTATCCTACTCAACTTTCATTCTGGCTTGAGTTTTTCTACTTTTCAATTTCTAAGAACTTTCAAATTTCTCTGAAATTTGGCTAATACCTTAAATTTCTGAATTTTTTTGCCACAACCACCTTTGTACGGGGGAGGGTTTGAAAATTTTAATGGGCCGTATTAGGCATCCAATAAATCAATAAATCTATGCCCAAGGGAGACGTGTAAAAAGTCGAAATCTCATACCTTGCCCCTGTGTTGGAAATAATAAAATAATCCATGTGTCGTAACTAAAAATAAGAGAGACGTGAATTTTTGTCATCTCCAGACCTGTTGTAACATCCCAGTTTTTGATTGCTTTTGTAATACAGCTTATTGTGAATGATTGACCTAAATAATAAATTGTGAGTAATAAATATTGGGAAATTCCTAGGAGATACTTTTATGATTTAAAATTTGTTTACTAGTGTATATATGTATATAAATACAATAAGAAATGACTGATCATTTTTTTTGTATTTTCATGTTGTTTTAGACTCTTGTAAAAAATATAAAAGATATGGAATATAAATACTTTAGAAAATTTGAAATGATGATTATTTAAAATTCTATGTGTATATTTTAAGCTCGATATATTTATATACATATATAGCTAAATGGTATTTTGATATTATGTTTGCATTTTAACTTGTTCTTAATTCATATAAATATAGATGAATGAGTAAATAAATTAGATAATTAGTTATTTGCTTCGTCTTTTAAGCATATAGGAGTACATGACTATGACATTAAATTGATAAGAGTAGGATATAATAAAAGATAAAAAGGGATAAATTACTTAGATGCTAAGTATAAAATCTCCCTAAATATTAGTACATATGCTGTACAAGAATGCATGTGTCTAGCAAAATATAGGGTACTAAACCACTTTCAGTTCCAATCCTAGAACAACTAACCCCTAAACACATCATGTAGACAACCTAGCTTCTGAACCTATTTAGCACTTCCATTCACATCAAGTAGGTATCCTTAGGTCAGTACCTACCATACCATAAGGGCAAAGTAAGTGTTTTCACATATATGTGCACATGGTAGTACACTACACTTACACAAGCACATGGATCTCTTAACTGGTCGGGCACTTCAGGGTGACCGGAAATATAAAGGTGAAAAAGACTTAACGTACTCTCTTTTCAATCCATAGAAACTAGCCTAAAACCATTCCTGTCAAAGTCTATAAGCTACCCATATTTTAGTGTTTGTTTCTCCTATAAATACACATGCATGCTTAGTAATTCATACACAAAAATCCTGTGCGATTAAACTAAAACCTGAAAGCAAGAAAATGGCAACATAAACTTGAAAACTAAAGCTTGGTAAACAAAGCAAAAAGAGAATTAGAAATCAGGAACCAAAGCTAAGAACAGAGGCAAAACCAAGCTTGGAAACTGGAAGTGTATGAAAATAGAGGCCCGACATGGTGAGTAAACTTCCCATTATCTTCTAAATTTTTTATGGTGATGCTTACATATTTAGATGTATATACTTAGATATATGTTGTGTTTAGTCATGTTATCTTTCATATGCAACCTGGAAATAATATACAGAAATGAAAGACCAAAAACCAGAGAGTAGACTACACTAGTTTCCTAATTAAACTATCATGTTTGTATTGTATATAGTATTAAGCCAAGCATATATATGCGTGTATGGTTTTAATGATTTTTATTTAGCAGGTTTGATTTTCAAATCAATTCGGAAAAGAAAAACAAATGAGAAACAGGGGACCTACTTTAAGTGAGTAAACTCTGAGTTTAAAATTGTAACAACCTGGAAAATCTGAGCCAATTTTAAAATTTTATTTTGCCAATTTTAATGAATTTGAATATTTAAAATGAATTATTTTAAATAATAACAGCGAGAAATTATTTTGAATAGAATTAGAATGTATATATTTATTTGAATCGACGTTAGAATATAAATATTTATTTTAATTATAAAAGGAACTGAAAATGGCGCGGTAGTTTGAAAATTCGATTTCAAATTTCAAATGAATGTACAGGATTCAAAATAAACCAGATTTTAGCGAAACCAAAAATATTTGAATCTATTTGAGAATAACTTTCCAACGAATCCGAAAAATCCCAATTTCATAGCGGGAATAAAAATTTATGTCCAGTAGAAAATTCAGAATAGTCGCTATGGAATCTTATAAAGTGCATAACCCTTAAAAAGTGAAGTTTTGCATATGAGCTCAGAATTTGATGAGATAAATTTTTCTGGATTCATAATGACAAATCATTGTTGAGTTCCAAAATGCGCGTCGAATGGAGTTAGTATGTTGCTGTGCGAGCTAAAACAGTTCAGAGTAAAACAGACAATCATTTTAGAAAGGAACATTGTTGAGACGATCTCAGAATTCGATTCCCTTTTTTTTCTGGATTCGTATCGTCTAATAATAGTTAAATCCAAAAGGGCATGATTTTCGGAGTTAGCGTGTGAGCGTGCAAGAAGAAAAGGTGCGCTAAAATCGCATTTTTGAACAATATCTGAGCATCTTTGTGAATTTAACGGATGGTCAAACGAACTCGGAATTCGACGAAACTTATTTCGTTGGACTCGTCTTCACGTGCACTATGTCGTATCCGAAATCCGCGGCAAACGGAGATCATTTGCAGTCGGACGATTCGGGAGAAACTGGCATATAAACACTTAACTTCCTTTTTCTCTTCATAATTCTTCATTTCTCCTTTCCTCCTTCATCAAAATAAATGGCCTCCTCCCCTACTGATCAGCCGCCGCTGCCTCCCTAACACCACCACCAGCTCCGGCCGCCACCACCTCCCTCCGGCCACCTCCTCCTCCTCTCTCCTCTCTCCTCTTTTGTATTTGAGAACTCTAACACCCTAACACCACCATTCCGGGCCCCACCACCACCACCCGCGGCCTCCCCCCACGTCAGTCAGGTCCAGCCGACCCCTCCAGCCACCCAACTCCGGCCATGGTCCCCACCACCTTAAAAATCACATTTTTCACAAATTCCCGTTTTTGCATTTAACCCCCTGTCACTATTTCGCCAATAACTCCCAAACCGTGCGTTTCTGGCCAAAACTCCACAATACCAATATCGAAGAGCACGATTTTCTCTTCGATTTGGTATATTGAAATCCTATTTTGAATTGCGGAGCTGTCGGGAAAACACGTCCAAAGTCTGCTATCCAACCACTGTCTAAATGCTGTCTTTTCGCGATTTCCGGTGAAATGGCACATTTTCAGAAGGAAGACCACCAGGCGAAAGTTGTCCGGAATGGCGCGTTTAAGCTAGAAAATAGATGGTGTGAAGATTGGAGCTCGTTTGCAAATTCTGGAACTAGAACAGCAAATCCGGGCGATAGAAAATATGTGAGTTTTCTCCGCATTAAAGCTTCTATGATTTTTGACGTTTGAAGTATATAAAGTTTTGATTTTTATTTATATAAAGTTATGATTTTTAATTACATTAAGTTATGATTTTTAATTACATAAAGTTATGATTTTTAGTTATGTAAAAATATCATTTTTGGTTAGTTAAAAATAGGATTTTTATGGTAGGAAATATTTTTAGCAAGATTAAAAATATGATTTTTAACTAGTGTATGGCATGGAAATGTTTTTAAAAAAGATAAAAATATGATTTTTAGCCTATGTATGCTATTTAAAAAATAGACAAGTTATGAAATAATTATTCGATAGTTAAAAATATGATTTTTAACTTATGCATGTTATTTACAAAATAGACATGCGGGATTCCAAGAGAATTTAAGATTAACAATCAAAGATTGATGGAGTGGAAACCCAAGGTGAGAAATCCTCACTATAATTTTCTTATACAGTTGTTTATTTTATAACTGCATATATGAACTGTTCCCCATCGTTCACAGACCATGGGCGACTTGTTTGATTGTTTGGTTAATTAGATTATTTGGTTGAAATTGGTTATTTGGGTGAAATGAATTGATTAGAATTGTTATGTGTGTATGGCATGCTCCAATATCAGGAGAGGAGTAATGCTAGACATTACCCGATTTTGATATCGCGCCGTTATGCTGCCAAAATTTTCTTAAAAAAATGTTAGAACAATAAAAATATCATTTTTATTATATAAATGAGCTGAATAGAATATTCATATGTTGAATAAGATATTTTATCGTTAAAACTATAATTTTTAACGTTGATATGAATAAAAAATATATTCATTTACAAATGGACAATTTGTTTATGTACACACATTTGACCGATATTGATTAGGACGATAAATTTTACACATCGCCCAACTGCATAAATAATATTCAGTATTTGTTGGTTGAAAACCCACACGGGTGTTAGGATGACATTTGACGTACACTAATCCCGACTGTTTAGTTGTATGTCAATCGATAGGTTGACAGACTATTGTAAGTGTTAAATATTTATATTTAATGGTTATACGGTGTAGAATGCACTCTGGATGATGGATGACTATTTATCACTGTTGTTGTATACATGTGTTGTATGAAATCCATATAATAACATTATATGGTAATTGACTGTGTCTGATTCCAGTTCATAAAGAATGAATATTTTAAAATAACGAATATTTTAAAATAATGAATATTTTAAAAATAATATTCAGTAAAAGATAAAAAAATCTAATGTAACACCCCACGTCCATTAATGTCACTCAAAAGGGAATGCATTAACTTCCATGGGAGTTTTAAGTGAATATAGAACAGAAAAATTACAATAAGACAGATAATAAGTAGTACTTGGAAATCTAAAACTTTATTTTATTGCAGCAGAAATTAAACATGTTTGTTACATAATAAAAACCATAAATCAGAGTCAAGTACAATATCCATCTTGATAAAACAAAATACATAACCCCATTACATAAATAGCCATTAAAGAAGATAACAAGCTGGACTTTACTTCAACGGTCCAAGCTTTCCAAAAGAGAGATAAAGCAATCCAATCAAACTCCACTAGAGCTGGGTCCACCCTGAGGACCTAGAGGGGGAAAAAGATAGAAATGGAGGGTGTCAGACATAAAGTCTGGCGAGTATGATAATTCTACCAATACTATTATCAAAATAACTAGACTAAGGCATAAGCTGGAAAACAAGGAAATGTCTATGAACTATTGGGTATGGAAGAGCAGATAAAGATAACGTTAAAGGCACACCTAATTTCTAACGAATAATTACTACACTGCACCACACCAGTCACCCTAAAGGTTGATCCCACTTGCTTCACTTAGAAATTTTTTAAATAGCTTCGTGTACCCCTAACTGACTACATAGGTGCCGTCTGCCCCTATCTCCACTAGGTGTACCCCACTACCCACTTGCGATCGGCTCCCTACTCGTAGATACCCGTGCTGGCCCCACAGTGGGGTGTATCACTCCCCTAAAGTGGAAACCCGATACAACATGAGAATGCACAGCTTATACCTACACGATGCAACGTCTTACCTACCAGCCCGGGTCCACACACGCATATGAAACCCGTTGGACTTGCGTTGCCACCGCTACCCCATTTGGCCTCTTATAGTCAAACCCAGCATGCGTGTCCCGTCCTCGACTTGGGTCGAGCCCACAAAGACATGTTTGGGATACTGGTTGAAATGGGCCCCCACAAGCTACCCACCTAAGCTTGTCCACTAGTACATCCCACTTAACCCTCTTAGTCATGTTCATTTACATGTGTGTTTGGTTAAGTCTTACTAATCGTATTTCACATGCCACTAAGGGCACCCACTAGATTCCTCATGACACCCAAGGCACCTACTTAACCCCCATGTTCCACCTTACATGTTTATCTGGTTAAGTATTTCTTAATTCATTCAAGCCATAACCTCATAAAGACCTCTCACATTAGACTGGCATTTATGGCAGCTGGATTTGCCGGGTGGGTCCGGGCAGTCTTACACCATAAAAGAGTCTAACCTCGTGTCTTTACAACTGTTATGCTTTAATTTGGGCCTAGGACCTCTCACATTGGGTTGACATTTGTGACCACTGGATTTGCAGGGCGGGTCCGGGCAGGTTCACGTCACAAATGAGTCCAACCTCGTGTCCCTAAGCATTGATTAACACTTATAATCTTTTATCCCAGTTTTAATAATTCCCTATTCAAATTATTAATTAAGTCCACTTTTAATGATGTCCATAATTGACTCAATTATGGTCATCCATTCATGGCATGCAAAATCATATCAATTGCACTCCAACTTCTTAATATTAAATCCTCAATATTACACCTACCCCACGTTATACGTTCGCTTATTCAACGCAAAATATACGTTAGACTCGAATAGTCTAACTCATAGCACAAAGATAAATTATCACAACATATAGACAAATAAAATAAATCTAATCATAATAGGGGTGAAACTTGCATAAAACTACACATGTTATGGATCTAAAGGTGTCAACTTGTTTGGCTAAATGTCACAATTTACATGATATGATCATAACCCAAATTCATGTATAAACTTGCATATGGGGTTTTATGCAACATAGTGATGGTGTGAACTAGCGTCTAACACATAGAATTCACATATGTCATAGCATAATTCTAGATCTAAATAGATGTCATGGCATATGTTCATAATCTTTACTAATCAATCTACACTTGCATACATGATTAGTCATATAAATCAACATAGCCCAAATAATATCAACATTATGACTTGGTTAACATGAACTAATTAGCATAGATAACAACATCATGATTTAATAACATGTACGATTTACTACAACTTAGCATAGAAAATTACAACCTATACAATAACATCATAGCATGATTTACAACATATAGAATATCATCATCACATAACATAGGATTTACAACATACATGATAGCATAAGGTTATCAACAACATACATGACAATTCACATCATTCACTTATAATCCATTCATAACTTAATCTAATTAGTTCAATAATAATCTTGTTAAGATCATCATACTCACAATTAGAGAAGAAAAAGAGTCTTGATTTGCTTTAGAGTTGAGTAGAATTAGGGTTTTGATTAGCTTTCTTCCTTCTTAGTTGGCGGCGGCTACACTGAGTTCCATGGCGGCGGTATGACGGTGGCTATTCTATTTTTCATGTGAATTAGAGTGAGAGACTACCTAGGTATTCATAGAGTTTAGGGTTTATTTAGGCCGTCGGATCAACTCAGAACTAACCTGAACCGTTTAATTTGCCAACTCAGCCCTAAAGACACATCAGAAGCTCAAGATTGGGCTAAGTCAAACCCTAGCCGCCTGGACAGGTCGACACCCAGGTCGACTGTCCAGTCGACCTGGGGGGGTGTCGACTGCCCGGTCAACTCCCCAGTCGACCTGGGGTGCTGGGCGGGAAATTTCCCGCCTAGCCTGTTTGACTCCGAATTTTAAATTTTAAATTTTCTGAAATCTATTTTGAATTTTCTGAAACTTCCGATGGCCATAACTTCTTCATACGAAGTCCAAATCACGCAAACTCGGACTCTATTTCAACCAGAATTACGAGACGAACACAATGGCGCAACCCATTTCCCACAATTCTCACGTCTAAGATTAGTTATTCTTTAATTTGTGAATATTAATATTAACAGAATTACGGGGTGTTACATTCTCCCCTCCTTAAAGGATTTCGACCCCGAAATCTTCAAGTCAAGAAGAATGCATATCCTAACATCCAATCGTCCATCTACTCAACCATCAAACACAGGCATCCATTGTCCTTATAGACTTCTAATGCTTTCATGTTTAAATGCACAGTGTGTGTATATGTCCATATATAATGCAAAATCAGGCGGTCCACTGATTCAGTTGACCTCCTTAGTGCAAATCATGATAGTGCCATGCGTGCATTATGTATGCAAAAATTCCTTAATGCTACATATTATTTCTATATGCGTGCACAATCATTATTAAAATGCAGCATCTATATGATAAACAATCATCATACATCCATTTTACTAAATACATCCATTTTTATGCAATATGCAATATGAAGTGACTGAGCCGATCTAGTGCCTAATAGTGTGTGTATATGCATCCACGAGCAACCACTAGCAAACACTTGCATCCACTTTGCATCCATCATACATAACATGTCTCAAACACATGTTTCATCCATAGGATTATCCTAACTAAAGGTCATAGATACTAGCAAGAGGACATACTAAAGATAAGATAAGTACAAGATATGCGATAAGGAGAAATTAAAGGACATATCCTCAAAAAGAAAAGGGTATCGTGAACACATCTTCTCTTCTGTCTCCCAAGTAGCGTTGCTCTCATCATCTCCCCATTGCACCTTGACTAGTCTGACCTCTCGATTTCTCAGCTTCTTGATCTCTGACCCAAGAATGCGCGTAGGAGCTCGTCGAATCGTCGCATCATGCTCGATCTCCACCTCTCTAAGCAAGCTCGGCTCTACCACTTCCGCGGTTTCGTGCAAGCACTTCCTCAAATGTGACACATGGAATACGTCGTGTACACCACTAAGTCTCTCATGCAACTCCACTCTATACGCCATCTGTCCAATCTTCTCCTTAATAGGAAACAGCCCTACAAAACTTGGTGCTAATTTCCCAACGGACCCAAAGCGAACAACGTTCCGTAATGGAGACACTTTGATAAAGACCATGTCCCCAACATCAAACTCAAGATCTGTCCTCTTCTTATCCACATAAGATTTCTGTCGATCTTGCGCCGTCTTCATCCTCCTTCGAATCAAGTCGATCTTTTCCGAAGTCTCTCTAATCATATCGGGCCCAAGTAAGATCTTATCCGTAGATTCCCACCAACATGTAGGTGAACGACAAGGTCGTCCATAAAGAGCTTCGAAAGGTGCCATGCCAATGCTAGATTGAAAGCTATTATTATATGTAAATTCTACCAACGGGAGATGCTCTTCCCTTGTACCCACAAAGTCTAGGATACATAGCCTCAAAAGATCCTCTAGAATACGATTCACCCTCTCGGTCTGGCCGTCCGTCTGAGGATGATATGCGGTGCTCAAACATAACTGAGTCCCTACCGCCTCTTGCAAGCTTCTCCAAAATTCGCTAGTGAAAATAGGATCGCGGTCGCTTACTATGCTAGAAGGAACACCATAAACGAACTATCTCTCGAACGTATACGGAGGCTAACCATGGAGCAGTCCTCTTACTCTTCACGGGAATGAAATGGGCGCTCTTAGTAAGTCTATCTACTATAACCCAAATCCCCGTATTACCCTTCCTTGATTTTGGTAATCCATCCACAAAATCAATTGAGACACTTTCCCATTTCCATAGTGGAACCTCCAATGGGTGAAGCAACCCACCGGGTTTCTTTTGCTCCGCTTTTACTTGTTGGCACACCAAGCATCTAGCGACATACTCGGCCACGTCCCTCTTCATACCGGCCCAAAAGAAAACTCGCTTCATGTCTTTGTACATCTTGTCCCCGCCGGGATGAATGGTCATCTTCGAACGGTGTGCTTCGTCAAGAATAGCCTTCTTCAGGTCAGCGTCTCGAGGTACACAAAGTCTACTATCCCTACGTAACCAACCCTTATCATCTAGAGTATACCTACAGAGATGGCTTGATGACTCCCCTCTTTTGAGCTTTTCTACTAACTCAACCAATTGTGGGTCGTCTCGCTGTGCCTTGCCAATCCGTACCAAAAGCGTAGCTCTGACCTCCAAGGATGCTAACAAACCGGGTACAAAGTCAATGGAAGGTCTAAAATCAAACATAGAGATGAATTCTAAGTTTCGTCGCTCAACAAACATCGGACTCAAGGACAGCCTTTTCCTACTTAAGGCGTCTGCCACCACGTTACCCTTGCCAGGGGTATATGCTATTTCGAAATCGTAGGACGCTAAGAATTCCATCCACCTTTGCTGCCTTAAGTTCAAGTCCTTCTGAGAGAATAAGTATGTTAAAGATTTGTGGTCAGTGAATAATTCGAATTTCTCGCCAAGAAGATAATGACGCCAAGACTTAAGCGTGAAAACAATAGCGGCCAACTCTAGGTCATGCGTAGGGTAATTTCTTTCATGCACTCTCAACTGCCTTCCACCATAGGCTATTACCCTGCCCTCTTGCATTAGGACTGCGCCTAGTCCTGTCCCACAAGCATCGGTATAAACAGTAAACGGCTTACCCCCGTCTTGCAATACTAAGACTGGGACTGAAGTCAAAGCTCTCTTCAAACGTTGGAATGCATCATCACAATCTACGTCCCATGTGAAAACAAGGTTCTTCTTCGTCAAACGTGTTAATGGAGCTGATATCTTTGCGAAGTCTTTGATAAACTTCCTATAGTAGCCAACCAACCCCAAGAAACTTCTTACTTCGGTAGCATTTTTAGGGACCTTCCAATCTTGGATGGCCACCACCTTCGCGGGATCCACAGCTATCCCTTCTTTGGAAACCATGTTCCCTAAGAATCGTACTTCCTTCCTCCAGAAGTGACACTTAGAAAATTTAGCTTTAAGGTTTTGCGCTTGTAGGGTCTCCAACACTTCCCTAAGATGTAGGGCATGCTCTTCTTCATTCTTAGAAAAGATCAAGATGTCGTCTACAAAGACTACCACGAATTTGTTAAGGTACTCGCTAAACACCCTACTCATCAAATCAACAAAGTATGCGAGGGCGTTTGTCAAACCGAAGGGCATCACTAGCCATTCATAGAAACCGTCCGGAGTCCTAAAGGCGGTTTTGTCAATGCTATCCTCAACCACCCTCAACTGATGGAAACCAGTGGCTAAGTCCAACTGCAAAAACACTGAGGCGCCAACTAACTGATCGAAGAGATCGTCAATCCTCGGCAGTGGGTGTCTGTTCTTCTTAGTAAGCTTATTAAGTTCTCTATAGTCCACACAAAGTCTAAGGGACCCATCCGCCTTCGTGGCAAATACTACTGGAGCACCCCACTCCGATATACTTCGTCTTATGAACCCCTTCACAAGCAACTCCTTCACTTGCTTATTGAGTTCCCTCCTTTCACGAGGAGCCATGTGGCATACTGGCAAAGATACTGGTTTTGCATTATCCACAAGATATATTCGAAAATCTATCTCCCGCTTCGGAGGTAAGCCCTTCACCTCCTCAAACTCATCCGAGTATTCTCGGACCACTCTAACAGATCGTAGATTTTCCTCAGACGCGTCAAGCGATTCTAAATAACTTAGCATAACAGAATTTATGGGGTCACAAAAGATTTCGAGAGCGTTTCCAAGGCGAGTCACGAGCATAACTACTCTCCTTTCACAATCAAGAACGGCCCCATTTCTGGATAACCAATCCATTCCTAAAATTAGCCCATAGCCCGTGAAGCCCAAAACATAAGCATCACATCTAAACTCAACGCTAAGTATAGAAATTTTCAAATCCAAACACATCATGGACAAATAAGCTGAGCCCCCAATTGGATTCGAAACAACTAAGGGATCCTCTCCTAAACTGGTGTTTAAGTGCAGTGATTCAACTAATGACGTAGAGATAAACGAATGCGATGCGCCCGAATCGAATAAGGTACAGACAGGATGATCAAACAGAAAAACTAAGCTTTCAACAAAAATGGTTCTACCTCGTTCTTGCAGCGTTGGGATCGCGAGAGCCTGAACTTGTCCCCTTGCCTGCCCTGGTGCCATAAGAGCTTGCACCTGTCCTTCCGAGGTAGACCCTGCCCTCTGCCCCTTCTTTAGGCAGTCATTCACTAGATGTCCCGCTTCGCCACAGTGAAAACAGCCAGTCTTCTTTTTCTTCAGGCAATCCTTGCTGAGATGGCCTGGTGTCCCACAGTTAAAGCATTTCTTCTTTCCCTTGCCATTATTGTCTTTACCACCCTTCTTGTTTTGCTGTTGAGGTTTCTTCTGATCCCCTTTCTTCTCGGGTGCCTTATTAGCATTAGCGCCTTTTTCCTCGTGCATGAGTGCCATGTCTACTAGCTTCTCAAATGTGGCCCCCATAGGGATGTGGGTCATAGCCAACCCTTGCAACGACTCATTCAAGCCATTAACGAACCTCAGAGCCTTCTTCTCCGACGTGTTCACTAAGTCCAAGCCAAACCATGCTAACTGATTAAATTTGTTAACATATTCTTTCACTGATGTGCTTCCTTGCTTTAATGTCAAGAACCTTTCCATATATAGATTCTCTTCTGCCCTTGAGAGAAACTTCGCCTCAAACCTACGCCTGAAATCCGCCCAAGAGTCAACAGGACGCTCACCATTAGTGACCTCCCACCAAAACGAGGCCTCTCCCTTCATTAACCAAGCTGCTAATTTGACTTTCCTCCCTTCTTCTACTTCAAAGATTCCTAGCAATTCTTCCACCTCCTTAAGCCAATCTCTAGCTTCCACAAGCGTTTCTGACCCTTGAAAAGGTTTTCCACTTATAGCCTTCAATTCCTTGCACGTCTTTGCAAAAGTATCTACGCGAGGAGGAGGAGGAACGGGTGCAACTGGTGGGGGAGGAACATTGGCTGGACCTGCGGCGGGCCTAGCCTCTACTAACCTCCTATACTATCATGGTATCGTTACACCGTCCGGAAGGTTAAGATCTTCAGCCATGCTGAAACGAAAAAGGAAAGATTCAAAATGGAGAATTCGAAAGATAAAGATATATGGCTATTGGGGATTATGTTTTTCATAAAAACTTTCCTCTTAAGATAACACATTAAGACATGTTTTTGAAAACACTTCTTCCAAAAATACTTTAGAAAAATAGTTTTTCTAAAAAAATTATCTGTTCTGGTAACCTTAAGCGCTGATACCACGTGTAACACCCCACGTCCATTAATGTCACTCAAAAGGGAATGCATTAACTTCCATGGGAGTTTTAAGTGAATATAGAACAGAAAAATTACAACAAGACAGATAATAAGTAGTACTTGAAAATCTAAAACTTTATTTTATTGCAGCGGAAATTAAACATGTTTGTTACATCATAAAAACCATAAATCAGAGTCAAGTACAATATCCATCTTGATAAAACAAAATACATAACCCCATTACATAAATAGCCATTAAAGAAGATAACAAGCTAGACTTTACTTCAACGGTCCAAGCTTACCAAAAGAAAGATAAAGCAATCCAATCAAACTCCACTAGAGCTGGGTCCACCCTGAGGACCTGGAGGGGGAAAAAGATAGAAATGGAGGGGGTCAGACATAAAGTCTGGCGAGTATGATAATTCTACCAATACTATTATCAAAATAACTAGACTAAGGCGTAAGCTGGAAAACAAGGAAATGTCTATGAACTATTGGGTATGGAAGAGCAAGTAAAGATAACGTTAAAGGCACACCTAATTTCTAACGAATAATTACTACACTGCACCGCACCAGTCACCCTAAAGGTTGATCCCACTTGCTTCACTTAGATATTTTATAAATAGCTTCGTGTACCCCTAGCTGACTACATAGGTGCCGTCTGCCCCTATCTCCACTAGGTGTACCCCACTACCCACTTGCGATCGGCTCCCTACTCGTAGATACCCATGCTAGCCCCACAGTAGGGTGTATCACTCCCCTAAAGTGGCAACCCGATACAACTTGAGAATGCACGGCTTATACCAACACGATGAAACAACGTCTTACCTACCAGCCCTGGTCCACACACGCATATGAAACCCGTTGGACTTGCGTTGCCACCGCTACCCCGTTTGGCCTCTTATAGTCAAACCCAGCATGCGTGTCCCGTCCTCGACTTGGGTCGAGCCCACAAAGATACGTTTGGGATACTGGTTGAAATGGGCCCCACAAGATACCCACCTAAGCTTGTCCACTAGTGCATCCCACTTAACCCTCTTAGTCATGTTCATTTACATGTGTGTTTGGTTAAGTCTTACTAATCGTATTTCACATGCCACTAAGGGCACCCACTAGATTCCTCATGCCACCTAAGGCACCTACTTAACCCCCATGTCCCACCTTACATGTTTATCTGGTTAAGTATTTCTTAATTCATTCAAGCCATAACCTCATAAAGACCTCTCACATTAGACTGGCATTTATGGCAGCTGGATTTGCCGGGCGGGTCCGGGCAGTCTTACACCATAAAAGAGTCTAACCTCGTGTCCTAAGCATTGATTAACACTTATAATCTTTTACCCCAGTTTTAATAATTCCCTATTCAAATTATTAATTAAGTCCACTTTTAATGATGTCCATAATTGACTCAATTATGGCCATCCATTCATGGAATGCAAAATCATATCAATTGCACTCCAACTTCTTAATATTAAATCCTCAATATTACCCCTACCCCACGTTATACGTTCGCTTATTCAACGCAAAATATACATTAGACTCGAATAGTCTAACTCATAGCACAAAGATAAATTATCACAATATATAGACAAATAAAATAAATCTAATCATAATAGGGGTGAAACTTGCATAAAACTACACATGTTATGGATCTAAAGGTGTCAACTTGTTTGGCTAAATGTCACAATTTACATGATATCATCATAACCCAAATTCATGTATAAACTTGCATATGGGGTTTTATGCAACATAGTGATGGTGTGAACTAGCGTCTAAC
Organism: Allium sativum; assembly: GCA_030737875.1. Taxonomy (NCBI): domain Eukaryota; kingdom Viridiplantae; phylum Streptophyta; class Magnoliopsida; order Asparagales; family Amaryllidaceae; genus Allium; species Allium sativum. Next base: position 287,284,918 of record CM060921.1, read on the forward strand.
ACATAGAATTCACATATGTCATAGCATAATTCTAGATCTAAATAGATGTCATGGCATATGTTCATAATCTTTACTAATCAATCTACACTTACATACATGATTTGTCATATAAATCAACATAGCCGAAATAATATCAACATTATGACTTGGTTAACATGAACTAATTAGCATAGATAACAACATCATGATTTAATAACATGTACGATTTACCACAACTTAGCATAGAAAATTACAACCTATACAATAACATTATAGCATGATTTACAACATATAGGATATCATCATCACATAACATAGGATTTACAACATACATGATAGCATAAGGTTTTCAACAACATACATGACAATTCACATCATTCACTTATAATCCATTCATAACTTAATCTAATTAGTTCAATAATAATCTTGTTAAGATCATCATACTCACAATTAGAGAAGAAAGAGAGTCTTGATTTGCTTTAGAGTTGAGTAGAATTAGGGTTTTGATTAGCTTTCTTCCTTCTTAGTTGGCGGCGGCTACACTGAGTTCCATGGCGGCGGTATGACGGTGGCTATTCTATTTTTCATGTGAATTAGAGTGAGAGACTACCTAGGTATTTATAGAGTTTATGGTTTATTTAGGCCGTTAGATCAACTCAGAACTAACCTGAACCGTTTAATTTGCCAACTCAGCCCTAAAGACACATCAGCAGCTCAAGATTGGGCTCAGTCAAACCCTAGCCGCCTGGACAGGTCGACACCCAGGTCGACCGCCCGGTCGACCTGGGGGGGGGGGTGTCGACTGCCCAGTCGACCTGGGGTGCTGGGCGGGAAATTTCCCGCCTAGCCTGTTTGACTCCGAATTTTAAATTTTATGAAATCGATTTTGAATTTTCTGAAACTTCCGATGGCCATAACTTCTTCATACGAAGTCCAAATCATGCAAACTCGGACTCTATTTCAACCATAATTCCGAGACGAACACAATGGCGGAACTGGTTTCCCACAATTCATATGTTTGAGATTAGTTATTCTTTAATTCGTGAATATTAATATTAACAGAATTACGGGGTGTTACATCTAATTTTGATGTCTGATTTGAAATGGTTTTAAAATAATCAGAATTTCCAATATATGAATTGGAATGGATTTGAATCAAAATTATCTTCGGAATATTACGATATTGGGTTCCGTGATTATACAGATATTGTGTAGGGATTTGGAAGATATATATATATATATCGTTATTCCAATACGATATTTGTTGGTTTCAGAATTTGATATTGAATATAATCTGATATATTTTCTATTCAGAGCCTTGTATTTAATATCAAATTGGATTTTGGGTTTGTCGTGAATGGTATCTTTAGTAATACTATTCTTAAACCCAATTGAGTTAAGAAAATTAGAATCTGACTGGAGATTAGCTAAGTTGAATGGTTTCTTGGGTATTGATCTGATGTTGGTTTCGGCCTTCGGGGTTAATACTTAGGAAATTGTTCTCTTACTAATTTACGGTTAGAGACTGATGGGATTTTGGGTTTGTCATGAACCGTGTTTTAAATTGCACTGTTCTTAAACCCACAGTGAAAAGAATAAATCTTTTAATTAAGATTTGAAGAAGAATTAGCAATTAATTAACATTTAATTGGACTGAAAATAGAATGTGAATTGGGTTTATTGTGAACTGTGTTTTTAACGACATTCGTTCTTTAACCCGATTTACAGTGAAATGTGATTAGGAATTTATAAATCCTTTTGTTAAGATTTAACGGGAATTTTCCAAAGTAAAGTTTTCCAATTGAATATATTAAATTGTAATTGATTGGAATTCGATTGATAATAATCGAAGTGAACTTCTGTGGAGGAAGACTGTTAATACATATGGAATTTAAAAGGCTTTGCCGTTATTCCATTTATATTATTGGTCGGATACGGGAATTGATATCGATTATATATATTGATTTGTTTTTTCGTGAAGATTCCATAATTAATGGAATGTGATTTGGGTTTATCGTGAACGGTGTTTTAAAATAACACTTGTTCTTTAACCCGATTAACAATGGAATGAGGTTTTGGGTTGTCATGAATGGTATCTTTAATAATATTGTTCTTAGACCCAATGGAGTTAAGAAAATCAAAAACTAAATGGAGATTAGTTAAGTTTAATGGTTTTCTGGGTATTGATCTGATGTTGGTTTCGGCCTTCGGGGTTAATACTTAGGGAATTGTTCACTTGCTAATTTACGGATAGAGGCTGATGGAATGGAATGTGATTCTGGGTTTATCGTGGACCGTGTTTTAAATGACATTGGTTCTTTAACCCAGTTAAAGACAAGATATGATTTCCCAAGTTAAGTAATCATTAATACTGATTTTTGGGAAGATTAAATCAAATGGAGTTTTAATGAATCTTTAATTAGATTGAAAGGAAATGTGATAATTTAAAGGAAGATTAAAGGATAAATTTAAAGAATTTATCTTTGATAAAATTAATGGGAACCTTTCCCAAAGAGTGTGAATATTTGAATAAAAGAACATTCAGAATTGGAATGAGGCGTATGTTGTGTTTTTATAGCACTTGTTTATTATATATGCGAGTTATTCGGAAAGGCCGGGTTTATACCCATTCTGAATAACTGATTCGACGATATGTCGAAGATGAAGATGGTGGTTAAAGACCAGAGGTCTTCACATCGTTTGGATGATTACTGATGTCTTGATTGGGCTGTACACCCAAGATGAGGTAATAAGTGGTGATCGTCTAGACGTACTTGGAGATCGACGGATATGCGAGGGCCTCTCCTCTGTATTGGACATATGGGGGAGGAATAAGGTGCCTCTAGTTTCGTTCAGACCTAGAACGAACTTGTAACTGGATGTGTGTCTGACATTGGATTTTATTCTATGTTGATTTATTTCTATTAAATATATATCTGTTTGGCGGCGGAGAATTTATTCTCTTGCTTAACGCCCTTCTCTGAGACGTACGAGCTCAGTGGTTATATATCAATTGATATCATTCGCATGGTCTGAATTGCCTGTGTGGCATGCTGAGATGCAGTGATCAAAGCTTTTGTTGAAAAGCAAAGTTTTGTGGTTGATGATCAAAGCATGACTTTAATACTGCGTAGCTTTGTGTATAGCATTAATTCGCGAGCCTCACACCTTGGTATGAGTTAAAAACGGGATCGTGACTGCAGGGAGTGCACGACGTTTCTTTCTAGCTATAGGTGTTGTCAGTGTTTTATCAAGGACAAACATGTTATATTTTTACCTTTGTGGATGTTGGATGGCTAGGTGCCTCGGATACATCGGCCTCTATGGAGCCGATGGATAGGTCCGATAGGACCGGAAACGTGTGTTCAGGAATAAGTAATCCTCAAACATAATGGAGGACGGGCCCAGAAGATCCAAGGGTTACCCAGAGTATGTAGCCCTGAGACATGTGCTAGAGTGTCTCGAAGTGGTGAGGAGTTATCCCTAGCCTCGAATCATGACGAAAATCGAATTTCCAATACGTGACATTTCGGTTTTATTGGTAGAGCCTAGTATGACGACATAGTGGTATGGGGCACTATGCCGTCTATGATTGATACATTTATCTTTGAAGTTGTTTTCATACACTTTACACTTATAACAGTATCAAAATGATTTATTTTAAACGTACCAAGCATGTTTGGCTATTATAAGGTAAATCTCTATCCTCCAGCTTGCGTTGCATTGTGTGATGGGACCTGAGTCTTATAATAGCTTCATTTTTCCAAAAAGCATTGCGTTGTTTGTTTTATGCACTGGTATTCTTGGGTGGAAACCCGTTCCGTGTTATACGACATGATCCCTTGATTTACCTTATTTATAAAGTAAAGTTTTAAATAACTGTTTTAGTTCTAACACCAGTCACATGACTGACCTGGAGTTTATTGTTTTAACCTAAACTCTGGGTGCCTCTATTTCCACACGGGTAGCTAGTAGTTTTGGTTTTGCAGATTTATATTCACAAGATCCTGGTTTACAGCTTGAACGATAATCGGAAAGCTCTGTATCCTTGTATTACTTCCAGTTGTGTTTCGTATTGTTTTTCCGCTGCTATGTATTTAAATGTAATTTAAATCTCTGATATTTATCAAATGTATGTTATTCATTCATCCTCTGTTATATTCTTGTATTCTGATGGAATTGTTGTAATAAGCAATGAAATGTTCTTTTGTTTGTGTTCTGATTTGTCGTGTTCTCAAAGCAATTCGTTCTTTTCTTCACGGGGAAGTTTGGGTCGCTTCATTTGGTATCAGAGCTTTGGTTTACAGTGCTCGAGAACAAGACACGTTAGAACCAGACGGAAGAATTTATCAGAAATTGGATTAGCAATATCCAATGAGAATTACTCGTTAGAGATAGGATATGTAGTATCCTAGAACGAGTGTGAAGAGTAATGTTTTCTCTAAAAAAAATAAATAAAATGAGAAAAAATATTGTTTTGAAAATTTAAACCTTATACGTATTTGAATATTTTATTTGTATTGAATTTGGACAATCCAATAAATAAAGATTTTGCATATACTCTATGCAAAGGTGTATTCGAAGTTTTAATATACTGAATAGATATAGAATCACACTCTAGTCGCCCGGGCATAATTCTGGTGATGTCTTAACATCATCAACATTCATTCTCGAGTTTCAAAAGTGGGATGTCTATATATTTCCAATTGACTGGTGTGAGAACCAAAACTAGATAGAGCTTATTGTTCTGATGTGGCATCAAAAACATAATTTTGACTATATATGTAAATGATACATGTTTGAAAATTAATCAACAAATTGATTGCTGGTTGTGTTGTATGACTGTTGGTTTATTAATTAAATTTTTTGAACCAGTAAGCCAAATTGTATCAAATATTGAACAGACTTGAAAATTGTTTGAGATTGCATGCATATACATGTATATACATTGAAAAGGTCATAGCAAGGAGGCTAGAGAAGAGGAATAAAATTTGTATGCCCGAAAAATAGGTACATATTTACTAATTTATTGGGTTTGGATGATTTTATGAGCCGATTGGCCTTTTCTTTTTCTTTTTAAGATGAGAGGGCCTGTGTGGCGGTTTGGGGATTTTCCCGGTGCTCCCCATACAAAGGAGGTTATGGCGAAATTTTTCGAAAATTTAGGGTGTTAGCAAATTTTTGAAGACTTGGAAAGTTCTTAGAAACTGAAAAGTTGAAGAACTTAAGCCATAATGAAAATAATGAAAGTTGAGTTGGTTTGTAAAACAACTTTCTGCTCCGTTCCTTTTCGAGGACGAAAAGATTTTAAGTGGTGGAGATTGTAACAACCCGGAAAATCTGAGTCAATTTAAATTTTCTCTTTTGCCAATTTTAATGAATTTTGAATATTTAAAATGAATTATTTTAAATAACAACGAGAAATTATTTTGAATAGAATTAGAATGTATATATTTATTAGAATCGACGTTAGAATATAAATATTTATTTTAATTTTAAAAGGAATTGAAAATGGCGCGGTAGTTTGAAAATTCGATTTCAAATTTCAAATGAATGTACAGGATTCAAAATAAACTGGATTTTAGCGAAACCAAAAATATTTGAATCTATTTGAGAATATCTTTCCGACGAATTTGAAAAATCCAAATTTCATAGCAGGAATATAAAGTTATGTCCAGTTGAAAATTCAGAATAGTCGCTATGGAATTTTATATAGTGCATAGCCCTTAAAAATGAAATTTTGCATATGAGCTCAGAATTCGACGACATAAATTTTTATGGATTCATAATGACAAATCATAGTTGAGTTCCAAAATGCGCGTCAAACGGAGTTAGTATGTTGTCGTGCGAGCTAAAACAGTTCAGGGTAAAACAAACAATCATTTTAGAAAGGAACATTATTGAGACGATCTCAGAATTCGATTCCCTTTTTTTTGGATTCGTATCGTCTAATAATGGTTAAATCCAAAAGGGCATGAATTTTGGAGTTAGCGTGTGAGCGTGCTAGAAGAAAAGGTGCGCTAAAATCGCATTTTTGAACAATATTTGAGCAACTTTGTGAATTTTAACGGATAGTCAAACGAACTCGGAATTCGACAAAACTTTTTTAGTTAGACTCGTCTTCACGTGTACTATGTTGTGTCCGAAATCCACGGCAAATGGAGATCGTTTGCAGTCGAAAGATTCAGGAGAAACTGGCATATAAACACTTAACTTCCTTTTCCAATTCATAATTCTTCATTTCCCCTTTTCTCCTTCATCAAAATAAATGGTCTCCTACCATACCCATCCGCCGGCGCTGCCTCCCTACCACCACCACCAGCTCCGGCCGCCACCACCTCCATCCGGCCACCTCCTTCTCCTCCTCGCTCCTCTCTCCTCCTTTGTATTTGAGAACCCTAGCACCCAAACACCACCACCACCATTCCGGCTCCCCCACTACTACCCGCGGCCTCCCCGACGTCAGTCAGGTCCAACCGCCCCCTCTGGCCACCCAACTCCGGCCATGGGCCCCACCACCTCAAAAATCACATTTTCACAATTTCCCGTTTTTTCATGTAACCCCCTGTCACTATTTCGCCAATAACTCCCAAACCGTGCATTTCTGGCCAAAACACCACAGTACCAATATCGAGGAGCACGATTTTCTCTTTGATTTGGTATATGGAAGTCTTATTTTGAATTGCGGAGCTGTCGGGAAAACGCGTCCAAACTCTGATGTCCAAACACTGTCCAAATGTTGTGTTTTCGCGATTTTCGGCGAAATGGCACAATTTCGGAAGGAAGACCACTAGGAGAAAGTTGTCCGGAATGGCGCGTTTAAGCTAAAAAAAAGATGGTGTGAAGATTGGAGCTCGTTTGAAAATTCTGGAACCAGAACAACAAATTCGGGTGATAGAAAATATGTGAGTTTTCTCCGCTTTAAAGCTTCTATGGTTTTTGACGTATGAAGTATATAAAGTTATGATTTTTATTTATATAAAATTATGATTTTTAATTATATAAAGATATGATTTTTAATTACATAAAGTTATGATTTTTAGTTATGTAAAAATATCATTTTTGGTTAGTTAAAAATAGGATTTTTATCGTAGGAAATATTTTTAGCAAGATTAAAAATATGATTTTTAACTAGTGTATGGCATAGAAATGCTTTTAAAAAGATAAAAAACATGATTTTTAGCCTATATATGCTATTTGTAAAATAGACAAGTTATGAAATAGTTATTCGACAGTTAGAAATATGACTTTTAACTTATGCATGTTATTTACAAAATAGACATGCGGGATTCCTGGAGAATTTAAGATTAACAATAAAAGATTGAAGGAGTGGGAACCTAAGGTGAGAACTCCTCACTATAATTTTCTTATACAGTTGTTTATTTTATAACTGCATATATGAACTGTTCCCCGTCATCCACAGACCATGGACGACTTGTTTGATTGTTTGGTTTGGTTGATTAGAATATTTGGTTGAGTTTGGTTGTTTGGGTGAAATGAATTGATTAGAATTGTTATGTCTGTATGGCGCGAGCCAATATCAGGAGAGGGGTAATGCTAGACATTACCCGATTTTGATATCGCGCAGTTATGCCGCCAAAATTTTCTTAAAAAAAATGTTAGAACAATAAAAATATCATTTTTATTGTATAAATGAGTTGAATAGAATATTCATATGTTGAATAAAATATTTTATCATTAAAAATATAATTTTTAGCGTTGATATAAATAAAATAAATATTCATTTACAAATGGACGATTTGTTTATGTACACACATTTGACTGATATTGATTTGGACGATAAATTTTACACATTGCCCAACTGCACATAATATTCAGTATTTGTTGGTTGAAACCCCACATGGGTGTTGGGATGATATTTGACGTACACTAATCACGACTGTTTAGTTGTATGTCAATCGATAGGTTGACTGACTGGTGTAAGCGTTAAATATTTATATTTAATGCTTATACAGTGTAGAATGCACTCTGGATGATGGATGATTATTTATCACCGTTGTTGTATACATGTGTTGTATGAAATCCATATAATAACATTATATGGTAATTGACTGTGTCTGATTCCAGTTCAGAAAGAATGAATATTTTAAAATAATGAATATTTTAAAAATAATATTCAGTAAAAGATCAAAATCTGATTTTGATGACTGATTTGAAATGGTTTTAAAATAACCAGAATTTCCAATATATGAATTGGAATGGATTTGAATCGAAATTATCTTCGGAATATTTCGATATTGGGTTCCGTGATTATACGGATACTTTGGAGGGATTTGGAAGATATATATATCGTTATTCCAATACGATATTTGTTGGTTTCAGAATTTGATATTGAATATAAGCCAATATATTTTCTATTCAGAGCCTTGTATTTAATATCAAATTGGATTTTGGGTTTGTCGTGAATGTTATCTTTAGTAATACTGTTCTTAAACCCAATGGAGTTAAGAAAATTAGAATCTGATTGGAGATTAGCTAAGTTGAATGGTTTCTTGGGTATTGATCTGATGTTGGTTTCGGCCTTCGGGGTTAATACTTAGGGAATTGTTCTCTTACTAATTTACGGTTAGAGACTAATGGGATTTTGGGTTTGTCGTGAACTGTGTTTTAAATGGCACTATTCTTAAACCCACAGTGAAAAGACTAAATCTTTTAATTAAGATTTGAAGAAGAATTACCAATTAATTAACATTTAATTGGAACTGAAAATAGAATGTGAATTGAGTTTATTGTGAACTGTGTTTTTAACGACAATCGTTCTTTAACCCGATTTACAATGAAATGTGATTTGGAATTTATAAATCTTTTTATTAATATTTAACGGGAATTTTCCAAAGTAAAATTTTCTATTTTATTATATTAAATTGGAATTGAATGGAATTCGATTGATAATAATCGAAGTGAACTTCTGTGGTGGAAGACTGTTAATATATATGGAATTTAAAAGGCTTTGCCGTTATTCCATTTATATTATTGGTCGGATACGGGAATTGATATCGATTATATATATTGATTTGTTTTCCCGTGAAGATTCAATAATTAATGGAATGTGATTTGGGTTTATCGTCAACGGTGTTTTAATATAACACTTGTTCTTTAACCCGATTAACAATGGAATGAGGTTTTGGGCTGTCGTGAATGGTATCTTTAATAATACTGTTCTTAGACCCAATGGAGTTAAGAAAATCAGAAACTAACTGGAGATTAGTTAAGTTGAATGGTTTCCTGGGTATTGATCTGATGTTGGTTTCGGCCTTCGAGGTTAATACTTAGGGAATTGTTCACTTGCTAATTTACGGCTAGAGGCTGATGGAATGGAATGTGATTTTGGGTTTATCGTGAACCGTGTTTTAAATGACATTAGTTCTTTAACCCAGTTAAAGACAGGATATGATTTCCCAGGTTAAATAATCATTAATATTGATTTTTGGGAAGAATAAAACCAAGTGGAGTTTTAATGAATCTTGAATTAGATTGAAAGGAAATGTGATAATTTAAAGGAAGTTTAAAGGATAAATTTAAAGAATTTATGTTTGATAAAATTAATGGGAACCTTTCCCAAAGAGTGTGAATATTTGAATAAAAGAATATTTTGAATTGGAATGAGGCGTATGTTGTGTTTTATAGCACTTGTTTATTATATACGCGAGTTATTCGGAAAGGTCGGGTTTATACCCATTCTGAATAACTGATTCGACGATATGTCGACGATGAAGACGGTGGTTGAAGACTAGAGGTCTTCACATCGTTTGGATGATTACTGATGTCTTGATTGGGCTGTACACCCAAGACGAGGTAATAAGTGGTGATCGTCCAGACGTACTTGGAGATCGACGGATATGCGAGGGCTCTCCCCTATATTGGATATATGGGGGAGGAATAAGGTGCCTCCGGTTTCGTTCAGACCCAGAACGAACTTGTAAATGGATGTGTGTCTGACATTGGATTTTATTCTGTTGTGATTGATTTCAATTAAATATATATCTGTTTGGCGGCGGAGAATTTATTCTCTTGCTTAGCGCCCTTCTCTGAGATGTATGAGCTCAGAGGTTATATATCGATAGATATCTGTCGCATGGCATGAATTGCCTGTGTGGCATGCTGAGATGCAGTGATCAATGCTTTTTTTGAAAAGCAGAGTTTTGTGGTTGATGATCAAAGCATGGCTTTAATACAGCGTATCTTTGTGTATAGCGTTAATTCGCGTGCCTCACACCTCGGTATGAGTTAAAAACGGGATCGTGACTGTAGGGAGTGTACAACGTTTCTTTTTAGGTATAGGTGGTGTCAGTGTTTTATCAAGGCCCGACATTTTATATTTTTACCTTTGTGGATGTTGGATGGCGAGGATCCTCGGATATATCGGCTTGTACGGAGCCGATGGATAGGTCCGATAGGACCGGGAAACGTGTGTTCAGGAATAACTAATCCTCAAATGTAACGGAGGACCGGCCCTGAAGATCCAAGGGTTACCCAGAGTGTGTAGTCCTAAGACATGTGCTAGAGTATCTGAAGCGGTGAGGAGCCATCCCTTGCCTCGACTCATGACGGAAATCCAATTTCCAATACGTGACATTTCGGTTTTATTTGTAGAGCCTAGTATGGTGACATAGTGGTATGGGGCACTATGTCGTCTATGATTGATACATTTATATTTGAAGTTGTTTTCATACACTTTACACTTATAATAGTATCAAAATGATTTGTTTTAAACATACCAAGCATGTTTGGCTATTATAGGGTAAAATTCTTTCCTCTGGCTTGCGTTGCATTATGTGATGGACTTGAGTCTTATAATAGCTTCATTTTCCGAAAAGTATTGCGCTGTTTGTTTTATGCACCGGTATTCTCGGGAGGAAACCCGTTCCGTGTTATACGGCATGGTCCCTTGATTTACCTTATTTATAAAGTAAAGTTTTAAATAACTATTTTAGTTCTCACACCAGTCACATGATTGACCTGGAGTTTATTGTTTTGACCTAAACTCTGGGTGCCCCTATTTCCACACGGGAAGCTTGTAGTTTTGGTTTTGCAGATTTATATTCACAAGATCCTGATTTACAGCTGGAACGATATTCGGAAAGCTCTGTATCCGTGTACTACTTTCAGTTGTGTTTTGTATTGTTTTTCCGCTGCTATGTATTTAAATGTAATTTAAATCTCTGATATTTATCAAATGTATGTTATTCATTCATACTCTGTTATATTCTTGTATTCTGGTGGAATTGTTGTAATAAGCAATGAAATGTTCTTCTGTTTGTGTTCAGATTTGTCGTGTTCTCAAAGCAATTCGTTCTTTCCTTCATGGGGAAGTTTGGGTCATTTCAAAAATTCTTGTTCAAATCATTGCTTGAATGTTCATTGTTTTATTTGTACACACACATCTGCATACATTAGTGGTAACTAAAAACCTGCAGCAAAATGTAATCTAAAAATCAAAGTAGCGAAGACCTGAAACCCATATTAGTGAGTAAGCACCATGTTTTTTCCCACTGTCTTGTTAAATAAGGACAAATAGGCATGTAGAGTCCACTTGCCTATTTTTGTCTAATGGAAGATATTTTGTAAGTAAAAGCAGTAATTTCTTTTATATACATCAAGGCTTCAACTGATGATTTTTTTTTTGAACTGTTGGTATACTTGTAAAATCCCGTGTGATATATATATATATATAGTTTATCATGTTCTTTTGTGGATTTCACTATAATAAGGTAGCTATGGGTAAGCATGTCTTATAGTTTAATTAAGTTTGTGTATGCATTGCTAGCTAGTATATGAGATAGCGGCGGTAACAATAATACTACGAACCTGGTATACGTACTTGAGAAAAATATATATAAAAATATAAAAATGTTAACATTCACTCGAAGTATAATGGTAGCTGAAGGATCATGGTAGACTATTTTGAGGGGGTAACTGCTCCCATTACAGTTGAAAACTTAGGAGAGGGAAGTGGATGGTCGGAGCTGATGGATGTGAAGCCGGCGTTGGGACATGTACACCGGTGCACAGTGTGCATGAAAATTCAGAGGAGCAGGAGCAGTTACAAACGTTGACATACCAAATACGATGTGTATGAGATAATGTCAAGCAACAGTCTACTTTCAGGGGAGAAGCTCGTAAGTACAAAGCTTTTCCTTCTATTTAGGACACAAACGTTGAACAGAACTTACCGATCCTTGTAGCTTTTAATGGGATGAATGGTACTCATATTTGGAGTTTACTTCATGTACGGACGTGGAATAAAAAGGGGACGGGGTTACTACTGGAGCATGGAATTGAATGAGTATAGGAAAAACAAAAAGAAGGGAAGAAGAGAATTGTGCCTGGGCGATGTATGCGCACCACTATTTGGGATTTGGGCCAAGGTAAAATTATATATATATATATATATAAAACAAGGGAGGGAAGAATCATTAGAAACGATGGGTAAGAAAGTTGGAAGGGGGAGGGTGTGTTTTTCATGGCTAGGACATGGCACGTGTGGCATGAAATAGTGACGAGTAGTGGCGCTGGGCAAAAGGGTTGTGAATGGAACCAGTTTGAATGAAGCAGCAAGATGAACGAGGAGAGGGGACATACCAGAAGACTTGAAAACCAAAGAAGGAGACATAATAGCGAACAAGCGAAGTAAAAATAAGGGGAGTGGGCTTAGCGTTTGGGCTTGGCCAATAAAATTTACAAACAAAATAAGGAAATATATAATAGCAAAGGGTTTGCGGGCTGAGATGATGGACTTGTGGGGGTGGGCTACAGCTGTGGTGAAATAGAGAGGAGAGGAATAAGATAAAAAAGGAGAGTATATATTAGAAAATAAAAGGAAAGAAATGAAATTTAAGAAATTACATTTTCAATGTCTTTTCTTTTAAAACAATAACAACCTAAAAATGTTTTAGTAAAGGAATAAAAATAAACCACTGTTAATGTGGAAGCAGAAATTTGACAGGGCAATTGAGAGATGATAAAAAATGGATCAGGGTAAACAAAGTTGTACATTATTAATAAGTTATTTTATTTTTAAAATAAATAAGTAGAGTTAAATCTAATTCTTTCCTAATTAATTAAAATCTAAATTAAATCCAGATGATTGGTTCAAATCGTATTGTTTGAATTGTAATCAATACTAGGTTGTGACGATTGATCGCTAATAATATTGTATTATAATGTTTTGAAATGAAATGTTATTTAATCGACTTAGGTCGATAAATATATATATTTCAAATCAAGAAATGATTTGAAAGAAGAAATAAACGAATAAACAACAAGAAGGTTAAAATATTGAAACTCAAGGGAATGCGAATTTATACAGTAACTAGATAAACATTATTGATCCTGTAGTAGTACTTATTAATGGAATTTACTTGTCATTGTCAAACGAGTCCAGAAGGAAAAGATATTTACAAACCAAAGTGAATAATATTGGAGGAAAATGTTCTGCAGATGAGAATGGTTGTGAGGAGTATTAGCAAGAGAAATTGGCTGATGAATAACAATAGATTATTCTAGAGTTTAGAAAAATCAATGTTATAGAGATAAATCAGAAGAGGTACTGATTTGGTAATTGATGAAGTCGATTTTAAAAAAGTATATTGTACTTTCCGTTTTAAATAAGAAATAAAATTTATTATATATTGATTTAATTATTCTTCTAAAGAAATATAATAATAGTTGTATCGTTAAGTTGTGTACACTGAAGTATGGATTATAACGATACAGTTACAATCAATTAATGAGATTATAAACAGAATAAAATTCCAGATAGATATGATTTGAAATAATCGTTTTCCCCGATCAACCAATTCATGAACGACGATTATTTGAATTACTGAATTGTGATGAATCTGTGTAACAGTTGTTTGTTTGATTTAAATTTTGGGGTATGACCCTATAGACTTGCTCAGTTTAATTTAATCATTTACATGTCTTTTTTTAGATAATATCAAATTACTGTTGAAATCTGGAATTTTGTAGATAATCCTGATAAAAATACTACTAGAATTTGTTTAATATGACAACTTAATGATTTAAGTATCACTGATTCCCAAAAGATTTTAACGTTCATCGATACAAAGAGACCGGGATTGGTTTTCCAAAATGAAATCCAAATACCATTTTGTATCGATCTAGGCGATGATTAATTTGAAGCCAATTTGAAGATCATTGAAGACGGAGTTATGCAAGGGATGTTCTGTTAATTCTAGGTAGCAATTGCCTATGATGGATTTACAGGATAGTGCCTTAGGTTTGTCCAGACCCAGGACAACTTGTATGAACGAATGTTTGACAGAGTTTATCTAACAGATCGCGCAAGTTGATTTCTTCAAAATTATGTTTGGTGGCGGAGGAATTCGTTTGTAACGACCCATATTTTTGACCGTTCAAATCGACAATAAACCACACATGTCGACCTAAACAAATCGCAAATGCAGGTAGTTATTGGGAAAAAGAAGAAAAAGAAAGAAAGAAGGAAAAATAAAATCACAGAATCTCACAGCGGAAGGACAACATATAATAAATAAATAGCAGTTAAAGCAGTTGAAATATATACATTGGTTATAACATTCAAATGAATATCAGAGTTACACATATACAGATGTACATAATAAGCAGCGGAAAAATAATGCAGCGGATAAACATATGTATAGATAATAGATATACCAAATCTTCGTCTTCGATCTCCAAAGCACAGTCATCTTCGGTAACTGCAACGTCTGCTGACCCGAGCGTATTGCATAAAAAGGAAAACACAACAAACACTCGGATCAGCACTAAATCATTCTCATATTAGTCAAGTTAAAAGATGAAATAACATCAGTGTCATGGGTACAGTAACTCAAGAGATGTTATGGGATTTTTCCATCTCTCAAGGATCCGTTAAATTAATACATACATAATATAGTACGCTATTATGATAGTGTCTATCCAGTAAAGTATAAATACTGAAAATAGCGTAAGCGGGATTACCATATTACACTTACGCCGTTTATAGGCACCAACAGTCTATACAGTACCGTAAATTCACCGTACTGGTGTTATCAGAGGGCACTCCATAGAAGGCAATGCTAAATCAAATCGTATGGGGCTCGATATGGATATATATGACAAGGCACTCGAGGCAATGCCCAGGGTAGGATTCTACCAATTGCACTCCCGGACCGGTGGTAACGCATAGCAGCCACTACCGCCCACCTCGGAACACACTCCCAAAGTCATAAATGGGCCCAAATCATCATTATCATCATTATCATAGAAATAGTATCGAAGGAGTGAGTCCGATCAAAGGTGCTACCTCAATTAGTCACGGTATAGCTCCTGTTTTAGTCATTTCAATTCTGACCCGAAGGTCAGGGCTATTTCGTCATCGATCAGGTTCCTTGATTCAATAATCGCCTCCAAGTTATCATACTCGTTCTGGATACGTCATAACGTTCACAGTTGTCAAAGTGGTATCGACACTGATAGAGAGTATGCCTTATGTCGACTCCGGTCTCTTTAACAACCAACGCTTACATCTTCTCACATCGGTCGGTTCTCTTATATTTGAAAGGTTCGCTTTCATATCAAAATATCATATTTTGTTTCGAACCAAATTTATATTCAAATAAAATAAAATTTCATATCAAAATATCATAAATCATACCAAGCCGATTTTATTCTAAATTAGAATATATCCCATACCATTATATTATAATCATATAATATTTCCAAAACGAAATATTCAAATAGAATATAATTTACCTCAAAGGTTTCCAATTATCACGGATTCTCATCTCATCTCCATTTGAACCAGTGGTTCAAACTCAAGCATTTCAATTCAGAAGAATTTAAAATTGAGGAAAAATACTTGTAAACTAAATGTTCATATAATAATAATAATAATAAATTTTTATATAATAAATATATAGATGTATATATAGAAGATAATAGTTAAGATAAATTAGTAATTTAAATATCATATATATACTTAAAATAAGATTTACTAGAACCTAAAAAAAAAATGAATTATAAGGAAATTATTTAAATACAATAGTATTAAGTAAAATAATTAATAGTTTTAAAGCTAGAATAATTATCTAGAATCAATGCATAAATATTTAAAATAAATTTCTCAAATCAAACCTTTCTTCCAAATTTCAAATACTTGAATTTATCCTCCGGTCTCAACGGAGTTCATTTAATTCCCTATCTCGTTTCAACCTCGTTCAAAACAACTACTTGATTTCAAGAGTTCCGAGATATATATGTTCCAACTGAGTTAAAACAACTCAGATACCCTTGATTTCTAAATTCCCCAAAATTTGATTTCCATAAGAAATTTTCTTACTTCTAATCCAACTCTTATTTTTGAAAGTTTCAATTCATATTCAAACCCCAATTTAGATATTTCTATTTTGGTTTGGAAAATTCCTTCGACCCTTTAATCATCATCCCAGTTCAGAATCTTTAAAGAATTTATAAATCGAGTATCGACACATTCTTTTAAATGGAATTCTATCAAATAAAATTTCAAATATTAAATCATTTAACCAACCGATGTCTGTATATAATTATCTATCCAATGGCCAAGTGGTTTAATATTAAATTTCTCGATATTTCAGGGATGGATCTATCATTTCAATCCAAATCAGGGTCACAGAGATTTATCATTTCACTCTGTGTTCTTAATTCATTTTTATCGATAAATCCCGGGTTCATTAGATGCCCGCAACATCAAGGGTACAAATGAGATTTATCGTCAAAACCAACATGCAACACGATATACTGAATATGGGCATAAGCAGTGTAAATCTCAATTCAGTAATAAAATTCAACCAAACATCCATCACATCATTTCATTCAGCTGATCAGCATTAACTGTTCCAGGATTAACAAGGGTTCGAATTTCAACTAGAGATTTAAATTAAATTAAATAACAAATCGTTTACTTAGATTGCATGTTAACACACTTGCATGTTAAATTCAAACCACACATCAACAATCCAACACAACCATGCAACCAAACTTACTTCATAATTTAATTCGATAAATATGGGAATAATTCAGTATTTCGTGAGCGAAGAATCACTCACCTTTGCGTCCGTAGTGGTTCGGACATCCGAAAGAAGCCCAAAATTTTACAGTCTCTAAATGCAACCAAACCAGCGCCAAAACGTCCGAAATTTCGCCACGATCCCAACGCAACAAACCGCGTCCAAATCCGAATTAAA
The DNA here is from genome assembly GCA_030737875.1 of Allium sativum. Classification (NCBI taxonomy): domain Eukaryota; kingdom Viridiplantae; phylum Streptophyta; class Magnoliopsida; order Asparagales; family Amaryllidaceae; genus Allium; species Allium sativum. Next base: position 287,302,125 of record CM060921.1, read on the forward strand.
ACGAAGGAGTTATCAGCGTTTTATTGTTTGAAATTTAAATATATATAAATAAATATAACATCCTCCTTACCCAACACCATTTTGACACGTCATCACCCTCTCAAAACAACTCCCGCTCCTCTCTATTTCCTGCTACAGTAACCAACGAAATTTGAACCCAAAACACCCAACTTTGACCACAAATTGCCAAGAGCTCCGACCACGAGACGAGCCAAGACCACTGCCAATCCGAAGCTCATCGAAAACCTCGCCCGCCTACACACTTGACCGCCACTCCGGTGGTCACCTGCTTCTCCGGCGAACGAGACAGCGAAAGGGTTTTTGAACCCTAAAACATGAAATTCCGGTGATCCCCTGAACAATAAGACCTCCGACCGCCCTTCTCAAACTCGTATGGATCCTCTCTACCAAACCCAGAAGCCGGAATCTTTGATTTGTGCAAGAATCAAAAATCCCCAATTTTCCTTTAGGGTTTTCGAAAAGCAACATCTTTGACCGCGATTCCTGGCAAGTCTACTCACTGCATGTCGAAACAAATTGCACCAGCAGCTTCGCACCGTCGAGAGCTTCGAAATGATATGCAATACGCTAGGGTTTGAAGAGATTTTATTTTGAAGTTTGATTTTATTTTTGATCTAGGGTTTTGAAGAATTTTCAGCCATGGAAAAGAAAACTTGATGGAGAAAATGAGCGTATAAGCAAATATGGCTGATGAGGGATTAAGTGGGTTTTATTTATATATATTTATAAGGCCCAATATGAGAAATACCTAATTATCCATTTACAACGATCTCGTTCACATTTTCTCTCGTACGATCAAACGGCAAGTCGGATCGTAACGCAAATTGGGATCCTACCATAATTCACCGTTCCGGTTCCAATGGCGCCGGTTTCATCGAATTTCGAGACAGTCGCCAAAATAGTTAAATTTCACAGTTAAATAATAAAAAAAAATATTCAATTATTCGATTAACTGTTTTAATTCAAATTAAATATTCATTAAATTCCCATTTAATCCAATTTCAACTTAATAAATTTTATAAATAAATTCCACACATTTTAAATCTTAATTTGAGTATTTGAATCTTTGATTTGAATTTTAGTTATTATTTCCCAACTTAGAATTCTCCATTTATCCAATTAAATTTGAATTTCCATTATAAACTAAATAACTCAAATTTATTAATTAAATAAAATATAAATTTTCAATTTTGCACCAATTCTAAGTATAAACTAGATTTAAAACTATTTATACTCCATTCAAATAGTCATTATCATTATAATCGACAAAATTTGATTTTTACCCAATATTACTAAATTTTATTTATTTAAAATTTGAAAATAAAATATACAGAAAATATGGGATGTTACATCGTTTATCTTAGCTTTTAACCCGTAGTTTTTGGGGAGTTAATTTGTGATTTTACGGTTTAGACGATGTGGCATTCAAAGTGAATGAAGATATGTTGTTCTAAAGGGAAGTCCAACCTCAAGCCTCAAAACTGGGAAATGACAAAAATCAGGAAAGCAACATGGCTATGTGGGTCGCTCCCATTAGGGTGTATTGTCACCATCTAGAGAATATTCATTTTGTTACTTCTTTCGCTTTTGTATCTCCCGGGAATGGTTATGTTCGTACCAACCGTAAGGTGACAATATATTCGATACACTCAAGAGAAATGAGTGGTCGGTCATGTGTGGACCGGGTTGCAAGAGGTTCTTGTTGAACCCAGTGTATTCCCCTCTAGAGATACACTATTGGCAGGTGGTTCCACACCTTGTCATAGTCGGAATCCAATTTCCAATAAGCGCCAAGCGGTTTTGTTTGTGTACTATGTATATGGAGCATGAGATGCAAGTGTTCCGCTAGATTCTAATTTATTTGTGGAAACCCTAGATATTATAATAATATCAAAAAATTATGATTTCGAAACGTTTTGGGTTATCGTAATGTAAAAACCATCCCTGTTTATGTGTGGATCGGTCTTACGATTACCTATTCTTTCAAAAGAAATTTTCAAATTTAAGCAAACTGTTTAAATCGTTTACTCACATCAGTCCCATGACTGACCCAGAGTTTATTTTTCTGTGTCTTCCCTAAACTCTGGGGTGCTCAAATTTGTACGAGCTGTCAAGTAGTTCATGATTTTATAGATTTTCTGGGGGAGCTTGGAGCAAGAGGATTCAACGATAGATATTTAAAGATTAATTTCCGTTGTGTTATGTATATGATATACTCTGATAATGTATGTAAGCTCATATCAAGTTGTATTTCAAAAGATATTATGCATCTATTATATTTTATCCATTTTGCTGTGAGATTCGTGTTTACTCTGATTTTGTGTATGTTCTTCTTTTTCTTCTATTTAATTTTTTTGTCTTATCTTTCCTTATCCTCTAATTTCTTTCTTTGATACCTGAGTTTTAGTGTTCTTTGGGTTGAACTTGGGTTGTATTTAGTCAGCTCAAAGAGTACCGAAGTTTATGTCGTCACACTTGTGTTCAGAGTTGAAGGCTGAGTAGTAACCTTGGCTCTGTAGCGTAACTCGATAGAGATTGGGTTAGTAATACCATAGATTGAGTTTGTATGTATAGATATGAGTGCGTATTCGTAAATTAATATAGAAGCTATTTTATATCGTGTTGATTGGTTTTTCAACTAGTTTATAAATTCTGGTCGACGTTGGGGTGCCACAATGTCGATAGTTGTTTCTAAACTCTTGAACAGAGTGATTCGACACAATATTGTTTTAAAAGCCGGGTAGATGAAACAATTTTGCCCAAAATTATATTTTGTTATAAAAGGAATAATGTACCAGTATTATTATTATATATGGATTTATCGATAATTGTTATTATAATCTAATAGGATTATAGATAGAGATGGTTATATAAAACCAAATTGAATTTATATAAGAATAGATATACGAAGAAGACAATGGGAATTGTTTGAGAAAAACCAAATGATTTGGGAAAATTCAAAGGTTTTGAATCTGGAATACAAAACTAGAGTTTGAATTCAGGAGCTTGAAATTTTAGCTTGAATAAGATTAAATTGAGTAGATTTAAATTGGATTTAGAATTATGACAAGTTGAATCGAGATAGGGAATAAGGTTATAAATGATTCTTTAACTTGGTAATGAATTTGGATGGAAATATACAATAATAATCGAATTTTGGTTTATATTATTTGGGAAATTTTCCAAATATAATCAAGATGTTTTCCGAAATAGAAAATAGGTAATATGAGTTGGTAAGGAGTAAAACATGGAATTGGAACCTAACTGGAAGTTGTTTGAGTTAAATGACTTTCTAGGTATCGATCTGATGTCGATTTCGGTCTTTGGGGTTGATACTTAGAAGGTTATTTTCTTATCGATTTATGGTCAGGGACGAATTAATATTGAAGAATAGCAATAAATGGAAAATACTGTAATAAATAGCTAATTGTTGATGTATGGGATGTTTTGGTTGTGGAGAATTGTTTAGTAGTTAACATATGTATTTTGGATGTCGTGTTTGTTGTGATTGTTAAGGGACGATCCAGTGGACGATCCTTATATATGTTTTATAAGTCTATAAATATAGATATAACTGTAATCTCCTCGTCAGTCTTTAATTTCGGGGACGAAATTCTTTTAAGGGGGTAGATTGTAATGCCTTAGTTTTTGACTGCTTTTATAATACAGCTTATTGTGAATGATTGACCTAAATAATAAATTGTGAGTAATAAATATTGGTAAATTCCCAAATATTTTTTTGATTTAAAATTTGTTTACTAGTGTATATATGTATATAAATACAGTAAGAAATGACTGATGATTTTGTTTGGTATTTTCAAGTTGTTTTAAACTCTTGTATAAAATATAAAAGATACGGAATATAAATATTGTTGAAAATTTGAAATAATGATTATTTAAAATTATATGTGTATATTTTAAGCTTAATATATTTATATACATATATAACTAAATGGTATTTTGATATTGTGTTTGCATTAACTTGTTCTTAATACATATAAATATAGATGAATTAGTAAATAAATTAGATAATTAGTTGTTTGCTTCATCTTTTAAGCATATGGGAGTACACGACTATGACATTAAATTGATAAGAGTATGATATAATAAAAGGAAAAAAGGGATAAATTGCTTAGATGCTAAGTATAAAATCTCCCTAAATATTAGTACATATGTTGTACAAGAATGCATGTGTCTAGCAAACCATAAGGTACTAAACCACTTTCAGTTCCAATCCTAGAACAGCTAACCCCTAAACACATCATGTAGACAACCTAGCTTCTAAACATGTTTAGCACGTCCATTCACATCAATTAGGTATCCTTAGGTCAGTACCTATCATATCTTAAGGACAAAGAAAGTTTTTTCACCTATATGTGCACATGGTAGTACGCTACACTTACACAAGCACATGGATCTCTTAACTGGCCGTGCACTTCAGGGTGACTGGAAATATAAAGGAGAAAATGACTTAACATACTCTCTTTTCATTCAATAGAAACTAGCCTAAAACCATTCCTGTCAAAATCTATAAGCTATCCAAATTTTAGTATTTGTTTCTCCTATAAATACAGATGCACGCTTAGTAATTCATACACAAAAATATTGTGGGATTAAACTAAAACCCGAAAGCAAGATAATGGCAATATAAACTTGAAAACTGAAGCCTGGTAAACAAAGAATTAGAAATCTGGAACCAAAGCTAAGAACAGAGGCAAAACCAAGCTTGAAAACTGGAAGTGTATGAAACCAGAGGCCCGATATGGTGAGCAAACTTCCCAATATCTTCTGATTTTTTTTATGGTGTTGCTTACATATTTAGATGTATATACTTGAGTATATGTTGTGTTTAGTCATGTTATCTTTCATATGAAACCTGGAAATAATATACAGAAACAAAGGACCAAAAACCAAAGAGTAGACTACACTAGTTTCCTCATTAAACTATCATGATTGTATTGCGTATTGTATTAAGCCGAGTATATATATATATATATATATATATATATATATATATATATGCGTGTATCGTTTTAATGAATATTATTTAGCCAGTTTGATTTTCAAATCAATCTGAAAAAAAAACAAATGAGAAACATGGGACCTGCTTTAAGTGAGTAAACTATGAGTTTAAAATTCTTGTTCAAATCATTACTTGAATGTTTATTGTTTGATTTGTACACACACATCTGCATACGATTAGTGGTAACCAAAAACCTGCAGCAAACTGTTATCTAAAAATTAAAGAAGCGAAGACCTGAAACCCACATTAGTGAGTAAGCACCATATTTTTTTTCTACTGTCTTGTTAAATAAGGAAAAATAGGCATGCAAAGTCCACTTGCCTATTTTTCTCTAATGGCAGATATTACTTACAAGTTGTAAGTAAAAGAAATAATTTCTTTTATATACATCAAGGCTTTAATTATTGAATATTTTTATTTGAACTGTTGGTATACTTGTAAAATCCTGCGTGATATTTATATATATAGATTATCATGTACTTTTGTGGATTTCACTATAATACGGTTGTTATGGGTAAGCATGTCTTATAGATTAATTAAGTTTGTGTATGCATTGCTAGCTAGTATACGCGACAGGGGCAGTAACAATAATACTACAAACCTAGTATACGTGCTTGAGAAAATATATATAAAAATACAAAAACGTTAACATTCACTTGAAGTATAATGGTAGCTGAAGGATCATAGTAGACTGTTTTAAGGGGGTAATAGCTCCCACTACAGTTGAAACTGGGGAGAAGGAAGCGGATGGTCGAAGCTGATGGACGTGAAGTCGGCGTTGGGACATGTACACCGGTGCACAGTGTGCATGAAAATTCAGAGGTGCAAGAGCAGTTACAAACGTTGACATACCGAATATGACGTGAATGAGATAATGTCAAGCAACGGTCTTCTTTCAGGGGAGCAGGATCGTAAATACAAAGCTATTACTTCTATTTAGGACACAAACGTTGAACAGAACTTACCGGTCCCTGTAGCTTTTAATGGGACGAATGGTGCTCATATTTGGAGTCTACTTTATGTACGGACTGGAAAAATAAGGGGACGGGGTTATTACTGGAGCATGGAATTGAACGAGTACAGGAAAAGCAAAAAGAAGGGAAGAAGGGAATGGTTCCTAGGCGGTTATGCGCACCACTATTGTAGTGACCCGCAAATCCGTAATATCAAAGTTGACTACATACACCATACATCCAACCCAAATATCACGAAAATACGAATCATTTTTTTTAGAAGAAAAAGGTAAAAGAAGAACAGACATAACAACACAGAATCTCACATCGCAGTGGAACAAAATATAATATATCATAACTTTTGAAATACAAAATTTCAACTGTATAACATACACTTATCAGAGTACAACACTTACAACACAGCGGAACAAAACTCTATATAACTAACGCTGAAGCCTCCTGCTCCAAGCTCCTTTAGATAGATCTGTAAAATCCTGAACAACTTGACAGCCCGTACAAATTTAGGCACCCAAGAGTTTAGGTAGAACAAAACAAAATAAACTCCGGGTCAGTCATGGGACTGGTATGAGAAAACAATTTAAAATAGTTTCAGAAACTAAATGATATCTCATAAGACCACGCCATATAACACGGAACGGGTTTTTCCCTTATGAGAATCCAAACCACTTGATTTAACTTTCAAATCCTTTTGAAAGAAAAGGATAAGCTTTATATCTAAACTCTTTTGATATTATTGTAATAACCCGGAAAATCTGAGCCAGTTTAAAATTTTTGTTTTGGCAATTTTAGTGAATTTTGAACATTTAAAATAGATTATTTTAAATAATAACAACGAGAAATTTATTTTGAATAGAATTCGACGTATATATTATATACGTCGTCGATAGAATATAAATAATTATATATAATTATAAATAGAATTGAAAATGGCGCGGTAGTTCGATAATTCGATTTCAAACTTCAATTGAATGTACCGGGTGCAAAACAATCCGGATTTTAGTGAAACCAAAAATATTAGAATCTAGTTGAGAATATCTTTCCAACGAATCTGAAAAATCGAAATTTCATAGCGGGAATCAAAAGTTATGCCCAGTTGAAAATTCAAAATAGTCGCTATGTAAATTATACATGGCCCGAAAAGTCATATTTTGCATACGGATGAATTTGGACTCGAAACCACTTCCATTGAGTTCAAAATGCTGTTTAGAACTCCGAAAAGTATAAGCTTCGATATATTCCGATATCCGGAATAGTGGCTATGGGCTGGAGTTGTTCGGTTAACAATACATAGCCCTTAAAAAGTGAAATTTTGCATACGAGTTCAGAATTCGACGAGATAAATTTTTATGGATTCATAATGACAAATTATTGTTATGTTCCAAAGGGCGCGTCGAACGGAGTTAGTATGTGGCCGTGCGAGCTAAAACAGTTCAGGGTAAAGCGAGTAGTCATTTTACAAAGGAACATTGTTGATACGACCTCGGAATTCAATTCTACTTTTTTTTCTAGATTCATATCATCTAATAATGGTTAAATCCAAGAGGGCTTGATTTTTTGAGTTAGAATGTGAGCGTGCGAGAAGAAAAGGTGCGCCAAAATCGCATTTTTAGAGCTTATCTGAGCATTTTTGTGATTTTTGTTGAATGGTCAAACGAACTCGGAATTCGACGAAACTTGTTTCGTTGGACTCGTCTTCACGTCTACTATCTCGTGTCCGAATTCCGCGGCGATCGGAGATCGTTTGTATTCGGACGATACGCGAGAAACTAGTATATAATCACTTTTTCTCCTTTTCTTCACTCACTTTTCTTTCTTCCTCTTTTCTTCCTCTTTTCTCTTTAATGGCGAGCTCCTCCACCATGCCGCTGCCCACCCTCCCCTCGGCCACCGCCGGCCTCCCTCCGGGCGCCGCACCCCCTCTTCCTCCTCCCCTCCTCCTCCTCTTCCTCCTCCTCTCTCCATTTGCAAACCCTAAGCCCCAAATCACCAACCACCACCACTGCGTCCACCACGGGCCCCACCACCGCCACCCACACCCTCCCCCACGTCCATCAGGCCCACGCCCCCCTCCAGCCCCCTCAATTCCGGCCGTGGGCCCCGCTACACCCAAAAACCCATTTTCACCAAAATTACCCGTTTTGCAAATAAGTCCCTGACCGTATTTCGCGAATAACTCCCAAACGGTGCGTTTTTGGCCAAAGTCCCTCCAGACCAAAGTCGTAGAGCACGAAATTCTCTTCGATTTGGCTATATGGAAGTCATGTTTTGGAGTTCGGAGCTGCCCGGAAAACGCGTTTAAAGTCTGCTGTCCGGGAGCGGCAAAATTCGTGTACTTTCGCGAATTCCGGCGAAATGGCACATTTTCGGCAAGAAGACCACTAGGCAAAAGTTGTTCAGAATGGCGTGCTTGTACTAGATAAAAAGATGGTGTGAAGATTTAAGCTCGTTTACAAATTCTAGGACCCAAACAGCGAATCCGGGCGTTAGAAAAAAAGTGAGTTTTCTCCATTTTAAAGCTTCTATGATTTTTTAACATATGAAGTTAATAAAAATATGATTTTTATGTTATAGAGATGATAAAAATATGATTTTTACATTATAGAAGTATTAAAGATTTGATCTTTATTAGGTAAAAGGAGCAAAGATGTGATTTTTATATAAGTGACAATATAAAAATATAATCTTTATTATATGAACACCGTTGTAAATATAGAATTTTTATCTATATAGTAGTAGTATAAAAATGTGATTTTTATATACATAGCAACAATATAAAAATGTGATTTTTATATACATAGCAACAATATAAAAATGTGATTTTTATATACATAGCAACAATATAAAAATGTGATTTTTATATACATGGCAACAATATAAAAATGTGATTTTTATATATGTAGTGACTACGGGCGGTGAAAGTGACAAAAGGCGAGAACGACGAAGATTTCTACATAAGAAGAGTCATGGCGTTTGGTTTAGCTATTGGTGAGAACTTCTCACTCAAAATCTCTTTTTCTAGTTATATATATATATATACTAGGATGCAGACGGTGTTTAGTAGCACCCGACACAATTGTCCACAGACCATGGACTTGTTTGATTGGTTGTGTAGTTGGTTAGATTATTTGGTTTGAATTGAATTGTTTGGTGAAATGGAATAGATTTGATTGATGTGTGAATGGCGTGGGCCTTCACTAGACCGGGGATAAGGCTAGGCCTCGTCCCGTTTCTAGTATCGTGTCGTTATGCCGCCGAAATTTCCCAAAATATGTTAGAAAAATAAAAATATCATTTTTATTGTGTAAATGAAATGAATAGAAATTCATGTGTTGAAATAGAATATTTTATCGTTAAAAATATAATTTTTAACGTGGAAGTGAATAAAATAAAATATTCATTTACAAACTGGACGGTTTGTTTTTGTACACCTAATTGAAGGACATTGATTGGGAGGATAAATTTTACACATCGCCCAACTGCACAAATAAAATCTGTGTTTGATTGTTTGAAACCCCACACGGGTGTTGGGATGAAATTTGAAGTTCACTCATCCTGATTGATTAAATATGTCGATCGATTGATTGACAGGCTGTTATAAGCGTAAGATATCTATATTTGATGCTTATACAGTGTAGTGCACTTTGGTTGATGGTTGACTATTTTTCAATGCTATTATATACATGTGTTGTATGGAATCCATATAATTAACATTATATGGTGATTGATTGGGCCTCATTCCAATCGGGAAAATAAGGAATATTATAAAAGAAAAGTCATGTGTTGATGATGTTCATGTGTTGAGTGAAATATTTTATACAATGAAATTTACATCTTTATCATATTTAAAATTAGAACTATTTTACGATGAAGTCTAATTGAAAATCAAACGATAGATACCATAGTTTTATAAAATATTTTACATAACAAAAATAGTGATGTGTTGACAGTACTCATGTGTTGAGATTAGTCAGGTGTTGGAAGAAATATAGATTCATGTGTTGAATGGAATAGATATTCATTTGTTGAATAGAATAACGAATTTATTGAAATATATAAAGCCGTGTTGATTAGAGTTGCGCTATTTTGACGTGAACGATATTTATATCGATTATATTCGTTTTTAAAATGAATATAGAAAAGAAGTGATTTCAAAATATAACATTTTGAAAATATTATCATTTATATAGTAATGATATGAAATATTCAGTTTTGATTAGAAATTGAATATAGAGTTGAAATGGTTTTGAAAACGAATTTAAAACGATTTATATAATGCGTTTTAAAAGGAAATCGACGAAATATATATAATATATATATATTATATATATATATATATATATATAATGGCCTGAATAGAACGCGCCGCGCCGCGGCAGTTCATGAATTTCGACCATTGACTTCGAATTGACGTTGCGGGAGATCCGACCGTCGGATTCTCCTAAAACCAGAACCGTTGGGTTCGTATCGAAAAGAGCTTTCCAATGAATATTAGAAATTTGAAATCTAACGGTTGGATTTGGAATTATGTCCAAATCAAATTTGAAAAAGGTCGTTGTAAGTGCAGTTCGATGGCCGTTGATGGAAATCGACTGTACGTGCCTTGATAAAATTATTAAAATATCAATAATTTGTGTAAAACCATAATATATGGATTGGAAAGAACTGGGAGGAAAAATTCCATATTTTGAAAAGATAAAAATATATTTTTATCGAAATGAACTAGTTTTGAACTAGAACTAAAATCAATTTATTTTTGAAATAATTAAATTGAATTTGAAAGTGATTTTAAAAATAATCAATATTCCCAATACGTGGATTGGACTGGAGTTGAATCGAAATTATCTTCGGGATATTTCGATGTTGGATTTCGTGACTATACAAATATTGTTATGGGGATTTGAAAGATATATTTTATATCGTTATTTCCAATACGATATTTGTTGGTTTCAGAATTTGATATTGAATATAAGCCGGTATATTTTCTATTCAGAGCCTTGTATTTAAAATCAAATGTGATATGGGTTTATCGTGAATCGTGTTTTAGATGACATTGGTTCTTTAACCCAGTTAAAGGCAGGACGTTGATTTTTGAAAAGATTAAAACAAAGTGGAGTTTTTATGAATCTTTAATTAGATTGAAAAGTGAATTGATAATTTAAATTATCAAATCTGAAAGGTGATCGAGAATGGAGTACCACCAGTTTTGCTCCAAAGCGATAGTTAAATCTTTAATTAGATTTGAACGTGAAATGATAATTAATTTTACCGATAACACAGTGGTGTTAGATGTGGAGTATTACCAGTTTTCTCCATGGGATATATAGGTTGGGATTGGGAAATAAAATAAATTATTACTTCGGTGTGGTTCGCTAATCCCGACTAGTTTGGAAAACCATAATATGGTTTGAAATGATATCCAAAGGAAGATAAAGAATAAATTTAGAAGAATTTATCTTGGATAAAATTAATGGGAACCTTTCCCTAAAAATGTGATTTTGTGAATAAAAGAATATTATGAATTGGAATGAGGCGTTTGTTGTGTTTGTGTAACATTTGTTTATCATATACGTGGGTTATTCAGAAAGGCCGGGTTTATTCCCATTCTGAATAACCGATTCGACGAGATGTCGAAGATGAAGACGGTGGTTGAAGACCGGAAGTCTTCACATTGTTTGGGTGATTACTGATGATCTTGATTGGGCTGTACACCCAAGATGAGGGAAACAGTTGGTGATTGTCCAGACGTACTTGGAGATGGATGGATATGCGAGGAAAGTGCCTCCGGTTTCGTTCAGACGCAGAACGAACTTGTAAATGGATTGTGTGTCTGACAGTGGATTTTATTCTGTGTTGATTGATCTCTATTAAATATACATCTGTTTGGCGGCGGAGAATTTATTCTCTTGCTTAACGCCCTTCTCTGAGACGTACGAGCTCAGAGGTTGTATATCGATGGACATCAGTCGCATGGAGTGAATTGCCAGTGTGGCACGCGTAAGTGGCAATTGATTGGGGCTTCTGTTGAAAAGCAAAGTCTTGTGGTTGATGATCAAAGCACGGCCTGTGTGGCATAGCTTTGTGTATAACGTGAATTTGCGAGCCTCACACCTCGGTATGAGTCAAAAACGGGATACGGGCCCAAGGAGTGCACGACGTTTCTTTCTAGCTAGGGTGGTGTCAGTGACCTACCAGCCCTGACATTTATATACTTTTCACCTATGTGGTTGTTGGATACGAGGCGCCTCGGATATAGGTCTGTAAGGACCGGGAAACGTGTGTTCAGGAATAACTAATCCTCAAAAGTAAGAGAGGACCGGCCTTGGAGGTTCCAAAGGATCAGAGTGGGGTCCTGAGGCATTGCTAGAGTGTCTCGAACGCGGAGAGGAGCTTGCCCCTTGCCTCGGCTCATGACGGAATCCAATTTCCAATACGTGATATTGCGGTTTTAATTGTAGAACTAGTATGGAGACATGATAGATGGTACCCATGCCGCCTATGATTGATATTTATGATTTGAAATTGTTTTGACACTATACACCTATTATAGTATCAAATAATGTGTTTTAAACGTATCAAGCATTATTTGGCTATTATAAGGGAAAACCCTATCCTCCGGCTTGCGTTGCATTGTGTGATGGGACCTGGGTCTTATAATAGCTTCATTTTTCCAAAGAGCATTGCGTTGTTTTGTATATGCACTAGTATTCTTGGGAGGAAACCCGTTCCGTGTTATACGGCGTGGTCCTTTGGATTACTCTCTTTTAAAGTAAAGTTTTAAATAACTGTTTTAGTTCTCACACCAGTCACATGACTGACCTGGAGTTTATTGTTTTAACCTAAACTCTGGGTGCCCCTATTTTCCACACGGGCAGCTAGTAGTTTTGGTTTTGCAGATTTATATTCACAGGGTCCTGATTAACAGCTGGAACGATGCTCAGAAAGCTCTGTATCCGTGTATCACTTTCAGTTGTATTTTGTATTATTTTCCGCTGCTATGTAATATATTGTAATCTCTGATATTTATCCAATGTAATTTATTCATTTATACTCTGTATATTCTTGTATCTGATGGAATTGTTGTAATAACAATGAAATGTTCTTCTGTATGCGTTCTATTTTGTCTTGTCCTCAATTCTATCCGTGCTTTCCTTCACGGGGAAGTTCGGGTCGTCTCAGTTTGGTATCAGAGCTTTGGTTTACAGAGCTCGAGAACAAGACACATTAGAACCCTACGAAAGAATTCATCAGATATTGGATTAGTAATATCCAATTAGAATGACTCCTTAGACATAGGATCAGTAGTATCCTAGAACGAGTGTAAAGAGTATATTTTTCAAATGAAAACAATTTTGGTTTTGAAAATTTAAATCGCTTTATACGTATTTGATTATTTATTAATTTTAATATACTGGATAGATATAGGATTACACTCTAGTCGCTCGGAGATGATTTTGTTGATGGAGCTCCATAACCAAAATTTATGTTCGTGTTTCGAAGGTGTGATTTCTATATATTTTCATTAGACTGGTGTGAGAACCAAAACTAATATAGCTAGAATACATTGTTGTGAATTGACATCAAAAACATGATTTTCTGTATATGTATCAAAATTATGAATTTGAAACGTTAAATTCACTAATTGATTGATGTTTGTGTTGTTTGTTTATTTGTTTGATAATTTTGAACCATTTAGCCTAATATAATCAAATATTGAATTGTATTGAAAATTGGTCGCATTTGCTTGCATATACGTATACTTACATTGAACAGGTCATAGCAAGGAGGCTAGAGCCGAAGAATAAAATTTGTTTGCCCGACAAATAGGTACATGTTTAATATAATTTACTGTTTTGTTTGGGTGATGATGATTTTATGAGCCTATTGGCTAGCCGCTTGGCTTTTTCTTTTTCTTTTTGAGATCAGAAGGCCTATATGGCAATTTCGGGATTTTCCCGTGCTCTCCGTACAAAGGGGGTTATGGCGAAATTTTTCGAAAATTTAGGGTGTTAGCCAAATTTTTGAAATTTTGGAAATTCTCAGAAACTGAAAAGTTGGAGAATGCAAGCCAGATCGAACGTAGAGTTGATTAATCAAACCACTTTCGACTTTGTTCCTTTTCGGGGACGAAAAGTTTTAAGTGGGGGAGATTGAAATAACCCGGAAAATCTGAGCCAGTTTAAAATTTTTGTTTTGGCAATTTTAGTGAATTTTGAACATTTAAAATAGATTATTTTAAATAATAACAACGAGAAATTTATTTTGAATAGAATTCGACGTATATATTATATATGTCGTCGATAGAATATAAATAATTATTTATAATTATAAATAGAATTGAAAATGGCGCGGTAGTTCGATAATTCGATTTCAAACTTCAATTGAATGTACCGGGTGCAAAACAATCCGGATTTTAGTGAAACCAAAAATATTAGAATCTAGTTGAGAATATCTTTCCAACGAATCTGAAAAATCGAAATTTCATAGTGGGAATCAAAAGTTATGCCCAGTTGAAAATTCAAAATAGTCGCTATGTAAATTATACATGGCCCGAAAAGTCATATTTTGCATACGGATGAATTTGGACTCGAAACCACTTCCATTGAGTTCAAAATGCTGTTTAGAACTCCGAAAAGTATGAGCTTCGATATATTCCGATATCCGGAATAGTGGCTATGGGCTGGAGTTGTTCGGTTAACAATACATAGCCCTTAAAAAGTGAAATTTTGCATACGAGTTCAGAATTCGACGAGATAAATTTTTATGGATTCATAATGACAAATTATTGTTATGTTCCAAAGGGCGCGTCGAACGGAGTTAGTATGTGGCCGTGCGAGCTAAAACAGTTCAGGGTAAAGCGAGCAGTCATTTTACAAAGGAACATTGTTGATACGACCTCGGAATTCAATTCTACTTTTTTTTCTAGATTCGTATCATCTAATAATGGTTAAATCCAAGAGGGCTTGATTTTTTGAGTTAGAATGTGAGCGTGCGAGAAGAAAAGGTGCGCCAAAATCGCATTTTTAGAGCTTATCTGAGCATTTTTGTGATTTTTGTTGAATGGTCAAACGAACTCGGAATTCGACGAAACTTGTTTCGTTGGACTCGTCTTCACGTCTCTCGTGTCCGAATTCCGCGGCGATCGGAGATCGTTTGTGTTCGGACGATACGCGAGAAACTAGCATATAATCACTTTTTCTCCTTTTCTTCACTCACTTTTCTCTCTTCCTCTTTTCTTCCTCTTTTCTCTTTAATGGCGAGCTCCTCCACCATGCCGCTGCCCACCCTCCCCTCGGCCACCGCCGGCCTCCCTCCGGGCGCCGCACCCCCTCTTCCTCCTCCCCTCCTCCTCCTCTTCCTCCTCCTCTCTCCATTTGCAAACCCTAAGCCCCAAATCACCAACCACCACCACCGCGGCCACCACGGGCCCCACCACCGCCACCCACACCCTCCCCCACGTCCATCAGGCCCGCGCCCCCCTCCAGCCCCCTCAATTCCGGCCGTGGGCCCCGCTACACCCAAAAACCCATTTTCACCAAAATTACCCGTTTTGCAAATAAGTCCCTGACCGTATTTCGCGAATAACTCCCAAACGGTGCGTTATTGGCCAAAGTCCCTCAAAACCAAAGTCGTAGAGCACGAAATTCTCTTCGATTTGGCTATATGGAAGTCATGTTTTGGAGTTCAGAGCTGCCCGGAAAACGCGTTTAAAGTCTGCTGTCCGGGAGCGGCAAAATTCGTGTACTTTCGCGAATTCCGGCGAAATGGCACATTTTCGGCAAGAAGACCACTAGGCAAAAGTTGTTCAGAATGGCGTGCTTGCGCTAGAAAAAAAGATGGTGTGAAGATTGAAGCTCGTTTGCAAATTCTAGGACCCAATCAGCGAATCCGGGCGTTAGAAAAAAAGTGAGTTTTCTCCATTTTAAAGCTTCTATGATTTTTTAACATATGAAGTTAATAAAAATATGATTTTTATGTTACAGAGATGATAAAAATTTTATTTTTACATTATAGAAGTATTAAAGATTTGATCTTTATTAGGTAAAAGGAGCAAAGATGTGATTTTTATATAAGTGGCAATATAAAAATATAATCTTTATTATATGAACACCGTTGTAAATATAGAATTTTTATCTATATAGTAGTAGTATAAAAATGTGATTTTTATATACATAGCAACAATATAAAAATGTGATTTTTATATACATAGCAACAATATAAAAATGTGATTTTTATATAGCAACAATATAAAAATGTGATTTTTATATACATGGCAACAATATAAAAATGTGATTTTTATATATGTAGTGACTACGGGCGGTGAAAGTGACAAAAGGCGAGAACGACGAAGATTTCTACATAAGAAGAGTCGTGGCGTTTGGTTTAGCTATTGGTGAGAACTTCTCACTCAAAATCTCTTTTTCTAGTTATATATATATACTAGGATGCAGACGGTGTTTAGTAGCACCCGACACAATTGTCCACAGACCATGGACTTGTTTGATTGGTTGTGTAGTTGGTTAGATTATTTGGTTTGAATTGAATTGTTTGGTGAAATGGAATAGATTTGATTGATGTATGAATGACGTGGGCCTTCACTAGACCGGGGATAAGGCTAGGTCTCGTCCCGTTTCTAGTATCGTGCCGTTATGCCGCCGAAATTTCCCAAAATATGTTAGAAAAATAAAAATATCATTTTTATTGTGTAAATGAAATGAATAGAAATTCATGTGTTGAAATAGAATATTTTATCGTTAAAAATATAATTTTTAACGTGGAAGTGAATAAAATAAAATATTCATTTACAAACTGGACGGTTTGTTTATGTACACCTATTTGAAGGACATTGATTGGGAGGATAAATTTTACACATCGCCCAACTGCACAAATAAAATCTGTGTTTGATTGTTTGAAACCCCACACGGGTGTTGGGATGAAATTTGAAGTTCACTCATCCTGATTGATTAAATATGTCGATCGATTGATTGACAGGCTGTTATAAGCGTAAGATATCTATATTTGATGCTTATACAGTGTAGTGCACTTTGGTTGATGGTTGACTATTTTTCAATGCTATTATATACATGTGTTGTATGGAATCCATATAATTAACATTATATGGTGATTGATTGGGCCTCATTCCAATCGGGAAAATAAGGAATATTATAAAAGAAAAGTCATGTGTTGACGATGTTCATGTGTTGAGTGAAATATTTTATACAATGAAATTTACATCTTTATCATATTTAAAATTAGAACTATTTTACGATGAAGTCTAATTGAAAATCAAACGATAGATACCATAGTTTTATAAAAAAATTTACATAACAAAAATAGTGATGTGTTGACAGTACTCATGTGTTGAGATTAGTCAGGTGTTGGAAGAAATATAGATTCATGTGTTGAATGGAATAGATATTCATTTGTTGAATAGAATAACGAATTTATTGAAATATATAAAACCGTGTTGATTAGAGTTGCGCTATTTTGACGTGAACGATATTTATATCGATTATATTCGTTTTTAAAATGAATATAGAAAAGAAGTGATTTCAAAATATAACATTTTGAAAATGTTATCATTTATATAGTAATGATATGAAATATTCAGTTTTGATTAGAAATTGAATATAGAGTTGAAATGGTTTTGAAAACGAATTTAAAATGATTTATAAAATGCGTTTTAAAAGGAAATCGACGAAATATATATAATATATATATATTATATATATATATAATGGCCTGAATAGAACGCGCCGCGCCGCGGCAGTTCATGAATTTCGACCATTGACTTCGAATTGACGTTGCGGGAGATCCGACCGTCGGATTCTCCTAAAACCGGAACCGTTGGGTTCGTATCGAAAAGAGCTTTCCAATGAATATTAGAAATTTGAAATCTAACGGTTGGATTTGGAATTATGTCCAAATCAAATTTGAAAAAGATCGTTGTAAGTGCAGTTCGATGGCCGTTGATGGAAATCGACTGTACGTGCCTTGATAAAATTATTAAAATATCAATAATTTGTGTAAAACCATAATATATGGATTGGAAAGAACTGGGAGGAAAAATTCCATATTTTGAAAAGATAAAAATATATTTTTATCGAAATGAACTAGTTTTGAACTAGAACTAAAATCAATTTATTTTTGAAATAAATAAATTGAATTTGAAAGTGATTTTAAAAATAATCAATATTCCCAATACGTGGATTGGACTGGAGTTGAATCGAAATTATCTTCGGGATATTTCGATGTTGGATTTCGTGACTATACAAATATTGTTATGGGGATTTGAAAGATATATTTTATATCGTTATTTCCAATACGATATTTGTTGGTTTCAGAATTTGATATTGAATATAAGCCGGTATATTTTCTATTCAGAGCCTTGTATTTAATATCAAATGTGATATGGGTTTATCGTGAATCGTGTTTTAGATGACATTGGTTCTTTAACCCAGTTAAAGGCAGGACGTTGATTTTTGAAAAGATTAAAACTAAGTGGAGTTTTAATGAATCTTTAATTAGATTGAAAAGTGAATTGATAATTTAAATTATCAAATCTGAAAGGTGATCGAGAATGGAGTACCACCAGTTTTGCTCCAAAGCGATAGTTAAATCTTTAATTAGATTTGAACGTGAAATGGTAATTAATTTTACCGATAACACAGTGGTGTTAGATGTGGAGTATTACCAGTTTTCTCCATGGGATATATAGGTTGGGATTGGGAAATAAAATAAATAATTACTTCGGTGTGGTTCGCTAATCCCGACTAGTTTGGAAAACCATAATATGGTTTGAAATGATATCCAAAGGAAGATAAAGAATAAATTTAGAAGAATTTATCTTGGATAAAATTAATGGGAACCTTTCCCTAAAAATGTGATTTTGTGAATAAAAGAATATTATGAATTGGAATGAGGCGTTTGTTGTGTTTGTGTAACATTTGTTTATCATATACGTGGGTTATTCAGAAAGGCCGGGTTTATACCCATTCTGAATAACCGATTCGACGAGATGTCGAAGATGAAGACGGTGGTTGAAGACCGGAAGTCTTCACATTGTTTGGGTGATTACTGATGATCTTGATTGGGCTGTACACCCAAGATGAGGGAAACAGTTGGTGATTGTCCAGACGTACTTGGAGATGGATGGATATGCGAGGAAAGTGCCTCCGGTTTCGTTCAGACCCAGAACGAACTTGTAAATGGATTGTGTGTCTGACATTGGATTTTATTCTGTGTTGATTGATCTCTATTAAATATACATCTGTTTGGCGGCGGAGAATTTATTCTCTTGCTTAACGCCCTTCTCTGAGACGTACGAGCTCAGAGGTTGTATATCGATGAACATCAGTCGCATGGAGTGAATTGCCAGTGTGGCACGCGTAAGTGGCAATTGATCGGGGCTTCTGTTGAAAAGCAAAGTCTTGTGGTTGATGATCAAAGCACGGCCTGTGTGGCATAGCTTTGTGTATAACGTGAATTCGCGAGCCTCACACCTCGGTATGAGTCAAAAACGGTATACGGACCCAAGGAGTGCACGACGTTTCTTTCTAGCTAGGGTGGTGTCAGTGACCTACCAGCCCTGACATTTATATACTTTTCACCTGTGTGGTTGCTGGATACGAGGCGCCTCGGATATAGGTCTGTAAGGACCGGGAAACGTGTGTTCAGGAATAACTAATCCTCAAAAGTAAGAGAGGACCGGCCTTGGAGGTTCCAAAGGATCAGAGTGGGGTCCTGAGGCATTGCTAGAGTGTCTCGAACGCGGAGAGGAGCTTGCCCCTTGCCTCGGCTCATGACGGAATCCAATTTCCAATACGTGATATTGCGGTTTTAATTGTAGAACTAGTATGGCGACATGATAGATGGTACCCATGCCGCCTATGATTGATATTTATGATTTGAAATTGTTTTGACACTATACACCTATTATAGTATCAAATAATGTGTTTTAAACGTATCAAGCATTATTTGGCTATTATAAGGGAAAACCCTATCCTCCGGCTTGCGTTGCATTGTGTGATGGGACCTGGGTCTTATAATAGCTTCATTTTTCCAAAGAGCATTGCGCTGTTTTGTATATGCACTAGTATTCTTGGGAGGAAACCCGTTCCGTGTTATACGGCGTGGTCCCTTGGATTACTCTCTTTTAAAGTAAAGTTTTAAATAACTGTTTTAGTTCTCACACCAGTCACATGACTGACCTGGAGTTTATTGTTTTAACCTAAACTCTGGGTGCCCCTATTTTCCACACGGGCAGCTAGTAGTTTTGGTTTTGCAGATTTATATTCACAGGGTCCTGATTAACAGCTGGAACGATGCTCGGAAAGCTCTGTATCCGTGTATCACTTTCAGTTGTATTTTGTATTATTTTCCGCTGCTATGTAATTTATTGTAATCTCTGATATTTATCCAATGTAATTTATTCATTTATACTCTGTATATTCTTGTATCTGATGGAATTGTTGTAATAACAACGAAATGTTCTTCTGTATGCGTTCTATTTTGTCTTGTCCTCAATTCTATCCGTGCTATCCTTCACGGGGAAGTTCGGGTCGTCTCAATTATAATAGTGTCTAAATCAAGTAAATAACAATCTAGTGGAATGTTTGCATCTCACGTTCCACACACACACACACACATATATATATACACAATCAAAACCGCAAGCACTTATTGGATAATGGATTTCCAACTATGAAAAGGTATGGAACCACCTGCCGCTGGTGTATCTCTAGAGGATAATACACCGAGTTCAACAAGAACATCTTGCAACTCGGCCACACATGACCGACAACTCATTTTGCTTGAGTGTATCAAATGTACATCACCAACGGTTGGGATCAACAACCGTTTCCCGAATGGGACAGCATCAAATAGAATAAGGAATTAAATGAATCTCTAGATAGGTGATGATACACCCTAGTGGGAGCTAACCACATATCCATGCTGCCTGCCCAATTTTTGTCATTTCCCGGTTGTTGAGGCCAGAGGCTACGATTACTTTCCATTCATTGATAACATGATCACTTTGAATGCCACATTATCAGATCCATTAATCATTAATTGATTTGCACAAATATTCTGGATATTATGCTAAGGGAATGAATCTGTTGCAACCATATATATTTATACAGACCTACCCATTCGATCATTGGAAATACTCTGTTAGACACTCATCCATATACGTTCGTTCTGGGACTGAACGAAACCGAAGGCACTATTCAGTACATCCATCCTAGGCAATCTCTGCCTAAAACTTATACAACAGCCCTTGCACTTTAATCCGTCTTCAATATATTCAGCATACTTGGTTCGCAACGCTTATGCCAATATGGAGTGGTTCTTCGGATAATAATCCAACCGGTCTCTCCATATTGACAACGATGGTCAAAACTTCGATAGTCTGTGATTTAACTATCGAATGGAAACAAGTGTTCATTCAACATATCAAACAAATCAGTGGGCTCTTTAATTAATATTTCATTAATTAAATCTCTTCTCTATTTCCTTATCAATATTTGTTAACCAAATATGTTCGATAATCATCTTGGCCTTTTACGTTAATTGGAAAACATTTCCATATATCGTCTTCTTTTATTTTTTGTACTTAGAAAATATCTTCTATTTATAATTGGAAAATATTCCAATTACTTATCTCTTTCACGACCATTCATTTCTAGACTTAGGAAATATTTATAATCATATTTCCAAAAATTCACTTCCTTGAGTTAAAACGAATGTTGTGTAAAATATCGTTACGACAACCCAAACACTGCATTCAACTAACTCTTATTCAAACATTCCTCTTCGAGACTGGATCTTGCTATTTATCAGTTAAAAATGAAATCAATCAAGTTGGGGTATAATTACCTCTCAGACCTTGACTGAAAACATCATTAACCTCAAAACAGACAAGACCACTTAACTCGAATAATCAACACCAAACAAACCAGTTATTCATTTTTAAAACGTATATACATTTCTCTTTCTATTACCAGATTTTCGATTTCCTTTTTGTTTATACTATTCTATTTTTAAGTTTGTTTCCTTATCGAATTCTATATATATCGATACATTGATTTCTAACTATCAAATTTTCTTAAAAATATTCTAACTCCTTAAATTCCCAGAAAAAATCGCCATAACCCCCTTTGTACCGGGAGCATCGGGAAAATCCCCAAACCGCAACACAGGCCTCTCCATTCAAAAAGAAAAAGAAAAAGCCAAGAGGCTAGCCGATACGACGCATAAAAACTCATATACGAATTAAATACATACCTTTTTGTCGAGCATTATAATATATCTCTTCATTAACTTCATTCCATACCTGTCTCATGTATATCCATACATTTCTAATTCATTTCAACTTATTACACTCGTTTTAACTCAACGCGTTAATTTATCCGTTAATTAACCCTTTGCCTATTTCACTTGTATATTTGAATATACCATGTTCAAATATATTTCAACTTAATTATAAACTAATTTAACTCCAATTTCCAACTCAGGTTTCATATTCGATTTCGAATATACATTTATAATTCCAATTCACTTTCCAAAGTCATATTTCGATTCAAAACTTTGATTAACTAATTTCTCTTCTACTTAGTTAATTCTATTCAATAATCAAAAATATGATTATTGTTTAAAAAATCATTTCATTTACTTCACTTGAGTTCATATATTTTATAACTCAAGTCTAGATTTTTCTAATGAAGATTCAGATTTTATTCCCTTAAAATCCTTTTTATATATTTAAATAAACCGTTATGGTTTTTAAACGATTATGGCGCTGCTTTTCTGAAAATTTGATTTTGACATAACTCAAAATCTATACGACGAAATCTAGATTTTTCTCTTTCATTAGAAAACTATTATTCAACCGGTCCCGACGGTTCTTGTTTCAAAGAATTCCGACTTCAATTGAGTTCTGTATACTCAATTGAAGTTCGAATCGCCAATTTACGAACTACCGCGCTACGGCGAGTTCGTTTTAATTATATTTATAAATATAAACGTTTTAACTCCGTTTATAATAAATTCAACTCCATTCTGATATATTTTTAATATATATCAAATCCATTTCAACATAATATTTCCGATCTTCTAAAATTGTCGATTTTCCCTAACTCGGAAATAAATTTACTTATACTTCGATCTTCTATATTCAAATTCCATTTCAATTCTATTTAAATTTCCAATATTCAATTTCCATTTCAACTCTATTTGAATTCTATATTCAAATTCCCATTTCAACTCTATTTAAATTCTATATTGAAATTCTATTTCAAATTCTCTGTATTCAAACTCCATTTCAACTCTATTTGAATTCTATATTGAAATTCTATTTCAAATTCTGTTTCAAATTCTCTATAGTCAAACTCCATTTGAATTTCTATATTCGAATTCTATATTTAAAATTTCTTTATTCAAATTCCTTTTCACTTTCTATATTCAAATTATATATTTGAATTTCCTTTATATTTTCTATATTCAAATTCTATATTTGAATTCCATTTGAATTTCTATATTCAACTCCATTTGAATTTCTATATTCAATTTCTATTTGAATTTTCTTTATTCAAATTCTATATTCAATTCTATTGAGTTTCATATATTCAAACTCCATTTGAATTTCTATATTCAAATTCTATTTAAATATTCTTTATTCAAATTCTGTATTCAATTCTATTGAGTTTCATATATTCAAACTCCATTTGAATTTCTATATTCAAATTCTATTTAAATTTTCTTTATTCAAATTCTATTTTCAATTCCATTGAATTTCATATATTCAAACTCCATTTGAATTTCTATATTAATTCTTAAACAAGTCTCGATTTCAATTTCTTTTGAAATCGATATTTCTACTTTTGGAAAATAGATTTCCCATTTCAATTTCACACTTGTATTTTTATTTCTGAATTTTCCAATGCTAATTCTTTTCACTTCACTTATAAACTTCGTTTATAAAAGAACTACTTGTTTTTTTTTATTCTTTTAAAACAAGTTAATATTTTTATTCTATTAAAATTTCAAATTCTATTTTAGAAAAATAGAATTTCCCCTTTTAACTCTGGAAATTTCCTTTTTCGATATTTTTAAAATATCAACATTTAAGCCCAGTGATATTTAAACACCACACAACCAATTATTTATTTCTGGTTTTCTAACACATCATATATGACTATATATATGCAAACAAATAAACAAACAGATAATATACTTTTGAGGAATCCAGTCGAATTCCGCCAACCTGTTTTCCTGCATCCACAGACGTTAGTCAACATAGTAATACCCATCCTGCTTCGAGGCAGGATATCACGGTATGAAGGTCATCCACTAATATATATTTGTGGGGCGCATAGGGAAATCATCCGCTATGAAGCTACGGGCATCCGCTAATGAGACTGCGGGAACAATCCAATCATCAACCCAATATATATATAATAGTCAACCCTAAATAACTAATATATTTAAAGCAACCAGAAAAATCCAAATAAGCAACAACAATTATTTTTACCGAATAAAAATAATTCTAAATAACAGGTGAGTGAGATTTACTCACCTGATTTTTTTCTTTGCCAAAATAACGATTTATTTTCTGATTAACTCCGATGGCTCCAATTTCAACTCGTATGCGTATATACTGTCGATATGATTATAATGCTCTTTGTTTCACTTGAATCTGAAATAATATGATGGAGTCATGAGTGTTATAAGTTTTAAAAGAATTAATCGTCATTAAACAAATTTTATTTAATTAAGACCTTTACTAAACTAATTAAAATAAATTTACCCTAGTCCCTTATCTGCTACTTAACACAGTAAAACCCATTCCTGTTTCCAGTAGAAAAAGAAAGACCCATGGCAGTTTCAAATCAACTTCCCCATCATTACCCGACATGCCTAAAACGAACCAGCTCCCAACTCTCCTCATCTTTGCTCCCTCTATATTCAACTCGCCTAGAACCCCAAATCTAGAACTTCAACACCAATGGCCTTCTCTCTCATCGCAACTCTCCCTCCACTACAGTACACCGTTCAACCCTTCCACCGCATCGCCAAACTCTTCATCACATCCCACTTGAGCTCGCGCCCTCCATCCCCAACTCGTCGTCCAGACCTAGCAGTCAAATACAAGAATCACGCGACCCTTTTTTTTGTAGATCGATGGCCACTAAAACCTTGAAATCCCCCAAAGCGAAATCGAAAGTGCCACTCCTTCCACCACCATTACGAATCTCGAATCGGCCTTACGGACCATTCAAACCCAATTTCAAATCCCGACTCCCCCCCTTGCCGCTAGGACCAAACGCGATGATGCGGACCCCCTCCTGACCATTTGCGAGCTCGAGGATTCTCCGGTGTCTTTAATTTGAACCGCGATGATAACAAGATTTCGATTTTTTAGGAAGGCGGTCGCCATTTTTAATCTCGATCTGAAGCTTCGAGTTTTATTTCATTTGTTGAAGATATTAAGGAACACGGCTTTTATTCGTTACTGATTGTGAACGAGAGTACCAGCCATTTATTTATTACTGAAGCTTTTGGTTTACAGAGGGGCGAACTGGAAAATGAAAAAGGGGAACTATCGATTTATAGGAAAATGGTTTGGCTTTACTTTGAACAGCGAGGTTATTTATTTTGTGGAGTGGAAGAAACCAACGCGATTTTTACCATTGAACAGAGAGAGGCCACAGTTTTGGGTTTGTTGGTAGAAGGAATTTAACAAAATTTTATTTATTTATTTTTCTCTTTGAATTTAACCGGTATCCTTAAATTAAAAATACGCTTTGATTTCAAACTCCTTTCTGAACCCAACAACTGTCAATTCTAGGGTAAAACCACTATTTTGAACCCACTGGGATAAGTAGCGAAGTCCAGTTCGATCATCCAGAACCGATATTACTTTAAATTGATATAAATTAAATTTCAAACCATTTAAATTCTTCGATAATAATTTAATATTATTATTCTAATTCAAACAAAAGTTTTTATTGATTATCTGAACTGTTTTCAAATCAGTTTTAACTTCGAATTCAGTTATTCGCTGATTCCTTATTTTGATAATTTAATATATATACGATATTAAATCGAAATCGATATTTAAATCGATAACATAAATATAAAAATTCATTTATATTATCAACTCAATAATTAAATGATATTAAATATTTAAAATAAACTGTTCAAAAAATCCCGGGTCGTTACAACTATTTAGGCTTTGGGCCAAGGTAGAATTATATATATATATATATATATATATAATGGGGAGGGAAGAATCAGTAGAAACGATGGGTAAGAAAGTTGGATGGGGCGGGTGTGTTTTTCATGGCTAGGACGTGGCACATGTGGCATGAAATAGTGGCAGGTTGTGGCGCTGTGAAAAAGGTTTGTGATGTAGTCAGTTTGAATGAAGCAGCAAGATGAACGAGGAAGGGGAACAAACCAGAAGAGTTGAAAACAAAAGAAGGAGACATAACAGCAAACAAACGAAGTAAAAATAAGAGGAGTGGGCTTGGCCCATAAAATTTACAAATAAAATAACAAAATATATAATAGCAAAGGGTTTGCGGGCCTGAGATGATGGGCCTGTAGGGGTAGGCTGTCGCTGTGGTGAAATAGAGAGGAGAGGAATAGGATAAAAAAAGGAGAGTGTAGATTAGAAAATAAAAAGAAAGAAATGCAATTTGAGAAATTAAATTTTTAATGTCTTTTCTTTTAAAATAGTAACAACCTAAACATGTTTTAGTAAAGGAATAAAAATAAACCAATATTAATATGGAAGCAGAAATCTGACAGGGCAAATGACAGATGATCAAAAATGGATCGGTGTAAACAAAGTTGTACATTATTAATAAGTTATTTATTTTTAAAATAAATAAGTAGAGTTAAATCTAATTCTTTCCTAATTAATTAAAATCTGAATTTAATCCAAATGATTGGTTCAAATCATATTATTTGAAATGTAATCAAAACTAGGTTGTGACGACTGATCGTTAATAATTTGTATTATAATGTTTTGAAATGAAATGTTATTTAATAGACTTAGGTCAATAAATATATATATTTTAAATCAAGAAATGATTTAAAAGAAGGAAAAAACCAAATAAACGACAAGTAGGTTTAAATACTGAAACTCAAGGGAATGCGAATTTATACAGTAACTAGATAAACAATATTGATTATGTAGTAGTACTTATTAATGGAATTTACTTGTCGTGATCAAACGAGTCCAAAAGGAAAAGATATTCACAATCCAAAGTGAATAGCATTAGAGGCAAATGTTATGCATATGAGAATGGTTGTGAGGAATATTGGCAAGAGAAATTGGTTGATGAATAACAATAGATTATTCTAGAGTTCAGAAAAATCAATGGAATAGAGATAAATCAGAAGAGGTACTGATTTGGTAATTGACGAAGGCGATTTTTGGAAAGTATATTGTACTTTCCGTTTTAAATAAGAAATAAAATTTATTATATATTGATTAAATTATTCTTCTAAAGATATATAATAATAGTTGTATCGTTAAGTTGTGTATACTGAATTATGGATTATAACGATACAGTTACAATCAATAAATGGGATTCTAAACAAAATAAAATTCTAGATAGATATGATTTGAAATAATAATTTTCCCCGATCAACCAATTCATGAACAATGATTATTTGAATTATTGAATTATGATGGATCTGTGTGATAGTTGTTTGTTTGATTTAAATGTTGGGGTATGACCCAATAGACTTGTTCAGTTTAATTTAATCATTTACATGTCTTTTTTTAGATAATATCAAATTACTGTTGAAATCTGGAATTTTGTAGATAAGTCCTGATAAAAATACTACTGGAATTTGTTAAATATGACAACTTGATGATATAAGTATCACTTATTCCCAAAATATTTTAACGTTCATCAATCCAAAGAGACCGGGATTGGTTTTCTAAAATAAAATCCAAATACCACTTTGTATCGACCTAGGAGATGATTAATTTGAAGCCAATTTGAACATCATTGAAGACAAAGTTATGCAAGGGATGTTCTATTAATCCTAGGTAGCAATTGCCTAAGATTGATTTACAAGATAGTGCCTTCGGTTTGTCCAGACCCAAGACAACTTGTATGAACGATCGCGTTAGTTGATCTCTTTAAAACTATGTTTGGTGGCAGAGGAATTCTTTTCTCTTAGCTTTTAACCCATGGTTTTGGGGAAGTCAATTTGTTATTTGATGGGTTTGACGATGTGGCATTCAAAGTGAGTGAACATATGTTGTTCTAAAGGTAAGTTTAGCCTCAAGCCTCACAACCGGGAAATGACAAAAATCGGGCAGGCAGCATGGCTATGTGGGTCGCTCCCATTAGGGTTCGTTGTCACCATCTAGAGAATATACATTTTGTTACTTCTTTTGCTTCTGTATCTCCCGGGAATGGTTATGTTGGTACCAATCGTAAGGTGACAATATATTCGATACACTCAAGAGAAATGAGTGGTCGGCCATGTATGGGTCGGGTTGCAAGACGTTCTTGTTGAACCTAGTGTATTCCCCTCTAGAGATACATTATCGGTAGGTGGTTCAATACCTTGTCATAGTCGGAATCCAATCTCCAATAAGCGCCAAGCGGTTTTGTTTGTATATTATGTATGTGGAGCATGAGAAGCAAGCGTTCCGCAAAAGTATAATTTATTTGTGGAAACCCTAGATATTATTATAATATAAAAAAAATATGATTTCGAAATGTTTTGGGTTATCATAAGGTAAAAACCATGCGTGTTTATGTGTGGATCAGTCTTACGATTACATATTCTTTCAAAAGAAAATTTCAAAGTTAAGCAAACTGTTTAAATCGTTTACTCACACCAGTCCCATGACTGACCCAGAGTTTATTTTTCTATGTTTTCCCTAAACTCTTGGGTGCTCAAATTTGTACGAACAGTCAAGAAGTTCAGGATTTTACAGATTTTCTGGAGGAGCTTGGAGCAAGAGGCTTCAACGATAGATATTTAAAGATTAATTTCCGTTGTGTTGTGTATATGATATACTCTGATAATTTATGTAATTTCAAATCAAGTTGTATTTCAAAAGATGTTATGTTTCCATTATATTTTATCCATTTTGCTGTGAGATTCGTTTTTACTCTGATTTTGTGTATGTTCTTCTTTTTCTTCTATTCTAACTTTTCTATCTTATCTTTCCTCATCCTTTAATTTCTTTCTTCGATACCTGCGTTTTAGTGTTCTTTGGGTTGTACTTGGGTTGTATTTAGTCAGCTCAAAGAGTACCGAAATTTGGATCTTCACACCTGTGTAGGGTTTTTATTAAATCTTTCCCTTCACCATTATGTGTTATTAAGTCCATAATCAGCCCTCGGTACAATCTGTAATTCAGTCATTGCCATACAAGCGTCTCACTCATATAGTAATCTAAACCTCTTCATATAAGCACCAAATGCTCATATGGAATATGATATGCTATGCCATTTATAATCAGTCTTTGGTTCAACTTGTAATTCAGTCATTGCCATACAAGCGTCTCGCTCGTATGGTAAACCAAACCTCGTCATACAAGCACCAAATGCTTATATGGAATATGTTGTCTTCATGATGTATGTTATGCGGTGTAGTTCAAATTTATTGGTTACTATCCTAGGGTGTATGTTTTAAATTTCACACAGAAAAACCATCACAGTGCATCCAAATTCATTCACAGTAGTTTATAATAAATAAAATTGTGCAACCAACTCATTAACATGCACGTGTTTATCGAGCATGCAATTTATTTCTTTACTCAACGCGAAGCCATTAACCTGCTCAACATATATATGTATACTTATCTCATTCTAACTAAACGTATTTCAGTTTAAATTAACTTAATTAAATAACAAGTGTTTTCGTATATTCAATACCCAAAATTGCCAAAGATAACGACTAATTTATCTAAATTAGACACTGTAAGTAATCAATCAAAATCAACCAATCACAAAAACAATTAATTGGTTATTTATGTTTCTAAAAATATAACTTTTATATACTCAAAATATAATTTCTAAGATCAAATTATATAATAATCACAAATACGTTACATATAAATATATCACTCTGAACTCACTCTAGGGCATTACTAACCCCATCTCTAATGAGTTACTCATTCTAGGATGCTACTGATCCTATCTCTAATGGATATTCTTAAATCGAATGTTAATAATTCTATCTCTGATGAATTATCTCGTTCGGTTCTAATGTGTCTTGTTCTTGAGCTATGCAAACCAAAGCTCTGATACCAAACTTTAACGACCCAGAATTCCCCCGTCCCCGAGGAGACGGAGGAGCCCGGATTGCTTTGAGAACACGACGCATCGGAAAGCAAACACTAGAATATTTCATTGCTATTACAACAATTTAGCAAAAGAATATCAGAGTACAAATAAATATTACATGGCAGGAAAATAATAATATCATAGATTAAAAATTTACATAGCAGCGGAAATAAAAATGTATAAATACAATGCACGTCGAAAGTACATCAACTACCACAACTGAAGGAAATACACGGATACAAAGCTTTTCGAATATAGCTCCAGCTATAAACTAGGATCCTTTTAAATAGAAATCTGCAAAACCAAAACTACTGACTGCCCGTGTGGAAAATATGGGCACCAGAGTTTAGGCGAAAACAATAAACTCCATGTAACACCCCACCTCCGCCAGGGTCACTCACAAGAGAATGACCTAGCTTTGGAGGGGTGTTGTACAGGTAAACATGCACAAAAATATTACAAGATAGAACATATAAAACAGCGGAAGAAAACATGATTTCATTTCTTTATAAAAGTAGTAAGGTCTAAAAACCTTTTACATCAAAGTGCCACTAAATTACTTACATCGAAACCTGTCTTGCAATAATAAAGAAGCATAAAACCATAGTCATAAATTATTCCCCAAGTAAAACAGTAAAATAGCCATAGCCAAGAAAAGTCCAAGCCATAGATGATGATCTTGAAGCAGAAAATCCACACTAAGTAGCAACATTTCCTCCCTGTAAACCTGGGGGAAACGGAAGAAAAAGAGGCGAAACAAAACGGGGTCGGTCATAAAGACTGGTAAGTCCTAGCTACTTTCATCCTAAAAACAGGTAAAGATAACATGACATATATAAACTAAAAGTGAACATAAACATGATGACAAGATAAACAGATCAAACTAAGATAACAAGATAAACTCAAGTAACAAGATAACCAAGGTAACAGGATAACAAGATAAACTCTGAATAGCATTGCATGTCTAACGTCCTCTGCACCAACCGTACTAGCATCCAAACTCGTATCATCCCTTCCATGTATATGTATAGTCCCTTGCCGTATATCATATGGGTTCCACCACGTTATTCTGTACCACTACAAAGTAGTGTCACCATCCTTGAAATCGCTTGGACTGCTATCCTTGTTCTGGCCAGATTCCCTTATCATGAATTATCGCGTGTTCATCTAGGATTTACGCCACCTAGGACCACTAGGGATTATGCTACCTATTGGACGTTTTCTAGATTCGATCAGGGTTTATGCCACCTAGGACCACTAGGGATTATGCTACCCATCGAACAACGCCCTTTTCTTTCCACGTAACAATCTAATCGATCGGCTCCCTACAAGTCCTAGCTCGTCGTGTGTCGGTGTCATACGGCCCAATCACGAATGTAGCTACTCTGTGCTAGGTCCACCCTAGGGTGTATCAAGCCCTAGGGTGTCAACCACTGACACAATTCCAAGCACGCACAGTGTACAACTACTGGTGCCCATGCCTGCTTTTTCAACTCCGGACTACGTGCACGACCATAGTCCGCCTGAACCTACAATGGCGCACCAAACTCAGCCGTCATTTTGGTCGCTTACAATTAGCCTAGTAATCGTGCCCCACCCTAGCCTCGTCCCTAGGGTATCGTGATACATCCATGAGGGTTACTGCTGAAAAGGACCGCGTAACTAGGGTTTTCGTCCAGCAGGTTAAGTGTTATCATCTAAATTCAAGACTTAACCCCTATCAGTCTAGCATGTCCAGTTGGTTAAGTGTGGTCATTCAAGTTCGTGACTTAACCCGTCTACATGTCATGTCAAGATTAGCTAAGAGTTGTCATTCACGTTCATGGCTTAGCCCTACGAATCACGTGTCAAGTTGGTTAAGCATATTCCAGTGGTTCATGACTTAACCCTATCCAAATCATCGTGTCAAATTGGTTAAGTATATTTAAGCTTAACCCCATCAAATTACCGTGTTGGATTGGTTAAGTATATTCAAGCGATTCGTGACTTAACCCCGTCAAGTTACCATGTTAGATTGGTTAAGTATATGTTACCCTAACCCGATCCACTAGTCAAATTATAACGGTTAAGTGTTACCCTTGTGAGTTTACTTAACATTACCATGCATCGCGCTATACTAGTCGGGTGTTATCGACCCATTCAGGTTAAAATAACCCATCCTCTAATCATGTTATATGGTTAGGTGTCATCAAGTAATCAAGTCCGGTTTTACTTAACTCACCCATCCACGTCATATTGGTTGAGTGCCATTAGTCTAATCAAGTTACTTAACCCACTCATCTATGTTATATTGGTTAAGTGTCATTAGTCTAATCAAGTTACTTAACCCACCCGTCCATGTCATATTGGTTAAGTGTCATTAGTCAAATCAAGTTACTTAACCCACCCGTCTATGTCATATTGGTTAAGTGTCATTAGTCAAATCAAGTTACTTGACCCACCCGCCTATGTCATATTCTTTTATTATTTACTAATGCATCAACCTCTCACATTGGACTTATTTGCGGTCACTGGATATGCCGGGCGGTTCCGGGCAGAATCACCGCAAATCCATTCCAACCTCGGGTTCAAGCATTACCACAATCTAATCTTTGCCTACGACCCCTCACATTAGACTATTATTGTTGTGGTCACTGGATATGCCGGGCGGTTCCAGGTAGAATTACACCACAACTCAAGTCTAACCTCGTGTCGAAGGAATCCGTTAGATTGTTAATTACGTATGTGTCATCTAAGCCAAAATCCCCACTTTACATATTACTAAACATATGCCCGAGTTCCACAATACATGCCCATGAAAATATGTACCCAATTCTAGACACTTTACATATGTCCAGTTCTTGCCTATTTGCATGTATGCCAAGTTTATGACATCCCAACCCTATCAAGTTCTAGCCAAAGTTACATGTTGTCAAGTTCATGCCCAAATAAACCCAAATCATGGTTCATGTTTCCAATTCTACTTATGCCTAGTTAACGTAAGCCCAACCCCTTGATTTAACTTGCATAGCGTCAAAACCCGTGATTTAATTCATATGTCAACTCATGTATGCCCAAACTTGCAAATAATATTGGCAATACCCCAAATTTTCCTTGTTCATGTTATGCACAAATTCGACCACCCACACCTATATCCAAATAGGTGAAATCCCAATATTCCCTCGCATATAAATCGCACGTAAATCGTAGTTTAGACCTAGGTACGAAATCGACCAAGGTTCATCAAAAGAAAATAAATGGGGGAAGGTAGAAACTTTGCATAAAACAAGATCCGAGAGAAAATCATCATTACATGCATGATAAGAACATGAAAAAGTGATTTGCAACACGCATAGGTTCAAATTAATGTCATAGCGACATCCCTAAAGGTCAAGATCCAAAATGAACAAGAATGAGCATGGATTGAATATCATGCATAAATCCAATTCCAACTTTATCACTTGTC
Organism: Allium sativum; assembly: GCA_030737875.1. Lineage (NCBI taxonomy): Eukaryota > Viridiplantae > Streptophyta > Magnoliopsida > Asparagales > Amaryllidaceae > Allium > Allium sativum. The sequence goes on from CM060921.1 coordinate 287,335,914, forward strand.
ATATTCAAGTTATCATTTCAATCTAAAAGCATCTAGAACTTACAAAGCGTGGCTAGCGAATTAGGAGCAAGAATCGTTGTAGAAGCTCTAGGAATGATGTAGCAACACTAGAAGCCTTGAGAATATAAGTAGCTCCTTGATTTGATGGAGAAATATTGCTCCTTTGCCTTAGCTTTAGTCTAGAACTCTCAAGCTCTCAATGATGAATATGGAGGCCATGATTTAGGAGCATTTTGGCAGCACTTCGTTGTTAGAATGAATTGTAGTGAATTAGGCTAGGTCTTAGGGTGTTTTTATAGAGGTTAGGACTAGTTTAGGCCCTTAGATTAACCCTAGTTTAGATCTGGACCACTGAAAATCGTCATAGGCCAACCAACCAGACCACACAAGCAAGCAGGTGCATCAGGCCAACCTAGCCCGACCAGGGAGGTCGACCCCCAGGTCGACTGCCCAGTCGACCTGGTCCTGGGGAGGTCGACTACCCAGTCGACTCCCCAGTCGACCTGGGTCTTGGACGGGAAATTTTCCCGCCCAGTCTGTTTGGGGCTAAATTCGAAATTCATATTCGAATTTGAACTGTTTTCGTTTTCTGATTTTTCGTGAAACTTCTAGAGGCCATATCTCGGTCATACGGACTCCGATTTATGAAATTTCGGACTCGCTTCCAACCAGAATTCCGAGACGAACGCAACGACGCAACCCGTTTCGCTTGATTCTTAATTTATAATTTAATTCTGCCCTGATTTCTTGTTTTAACATGTTATAAAATTCGGGTTGTTACATTCTCCCCACCTTAAAGGATTTCGTCCCCGAAATCTCTAAGTTAGGAAGAACGTATCCTACCATCCATCATCCATCTACTCAAAACATCATCCACAAGCAACCATTGTCCTTAAAAGACTTCTAATGCCATATGAACATATGCAGAAAGTGTGTGTATATGTTCCTTATCTAATGCAAATGATCAGGCCTGATTGATCTTCTAAATGCAAAATATGTTTAGTGCCATGAATCCACATGTATGCAAATAGTCCTTGTAACAACCCGCAAAATCAGGACCAATTTAAAATTTTATTTTAGAAAATTTTAATGAATTTTGACAATATAAAATAATTTATTTAAATAATAATGATCACAAATTTGATTCAAATCGAAGTTAGAATGAATGATTTAATTTTTATTATAAAAAGAGTTAGAAATAACGCGGTAGTTTGAAAAGTCAAACTTGAACTTTGACTAACCGTATAGGATGCAAAATTTAACGGATTTTAGTGAAACCAAAAATATTAGAATCTATTTAAAAATATCTTTCCAACGAATCCGAAAAATTGAAATTTCATAACGGGAATCAAAAGTTATGGCCAATTAAAATTTAGAAAGGTCGCTATGAAATTTATAAGGGCCAAAATGCTAAATTTTGCAGAATAAGGAATTAGGACCCGAAACCATCTCCATTGGTTTTAGAATGTTGTTTACATATAAAAATGACTATAAGAACTTATATTTTTGAGTTTCGGAAAAATTCCACTATTTTTGGTATTTTTAAATATTAAAATATACACCTTAAAAATAGTCATTTTTCAAACGACCTCTGTTTTCGACGAAACCACTTTTGTTAGATCCGGAATGTCAAAATATTGTTAAGTTTAATTTTTCATAATTTTTAGAATTAATTTGTGGCCGTGGCAAAAAGATTTCTGTTTTGTCAATTTACGGTAAATTTTAAACGACTTGAAAAAGGCCATTTTTCAAACAGTCTCAGAATTCGACGAAAATAATTTTGTTGGATTCGTAGCATCATAAGAAAGCTAAAAATATTTTTTTTAGAATTTTTAGAGGTCGTATGTGGCCCCGGCATATTTAAATGTGCGGTAGAAATTAAATAATTAATTTAATATTGCATTTTTAAATTAAAACCGAAAATAAAACGTGTAGACATCAGAACTGGACCTTGGGACATAGCCCATCGCGTTCAGAAGGCCTCAAAACGTTAAGATCGACAGTAAGCAGGCCCAAATCCGAGAAAGTCCGAAAATCCACTTTATTTCACGAATTTCGAAATTTATATTATTAAAATATTAAAAAATCCGAAACCCTAGAACAATGGTCAGCCGCCACCCTTATTTTCGAAGGCCAGAAATCACCGAACTTCAAACGCTAATATCTCCCAATCCGTTCGACGAAATTTGACGTATGACCTACCAAATCGAAGAGAATTCAGAGGGCTACAAATCTATACGGTTAAGATCGGATTTTGGTGCACGGATTTCACGAATTTCGAGGCCAAAGCTGCTGCGTTTTTGGGTGTTTTCTGGGCGAGATGGAAGGCCGAGTTGGCCATGCTTTCGGCCGAAGGTGGAGGCTGATGCGGGCTTCGAAGGGGCGGTCGCTGATCGAGTTCTGGTGGCTTCGTTGGTGGTGCGTGTAGAAGGAAGGGGGGCGGCTTGATGGGTGCGGCCGAGGGAGAACGACGTGAAGAGGAAGAAGGTTGCGTTGCGTCTCTTTTTTTTAATATTATTTTATTATTTTAATTATTTAATTGTCCGATCTTTAAAAATTCATAACTCTTTCATACGAGGTCCGTTTGACGAACCGTAAATTGCGTTGGAATCACAAAATTGAGAGCTTCGCGATGGCGCAGACCGCAGTTGAAAAGAAGACAGTAAAATTTCAGCCAAAAATCTATGTGAGAATTCTAATTTTATTTATTTAATCAATTATTAATTATTTTCTCGCGCTAAAAATAATTGTATTATCATATTGATTCAGATCTGAAATGTTCTGTGTTGTTTGAATTGTTGATTGTTGATTGTTGTATGTTCTGTTGTTCATGATACGCTAAATTCGCATTGGAATTTTGTATATTGTTGAATTCATTTGCAGTTAGAAAGTTAGATCTAAAACATATTTTATTTCAGGAAAAATCATATTTATGCAAATCAAGTTATTATAATTTATTTCATGTTATATAAAAAAAATAATAATATTTTATTTACTCTGTAATGAACAATAGAATGGGAACGACAAATAAAAACTTATATTTTTATTTGTTGGCATAACAAAAGAAATTGATCGCCAAATAAAAAGTTTATTTTTATTTGTTGATATTACAATGCAAATTGGACAATGAGTAAAATCTCATTTTTATTTGTTTATATTACAATAGAGATTGTTCAACAAATAAAAACCTTATTTTTATTTGTTTGTATAACAGCAGAATTTGAACGACAAATACAATATTATTTTTAATTTGTTTATTTACAATAGAATTTGAACAATGAAAAATAATATATTTTTAATGTGGATTTGTTTATATTAAAAAGGAATGATTAAAAAGAATAAATTTTTATTGTAAATTTGTTACATTAAGAATAGTGGATTAAAAAGTATATAATTCTAATATGAATTTGTTCCATTAAAAAAAAAGAATGAAAATAAAAGATTACGTTTTTATGTAAAAAAAATAGTGATTTCAATAAAGAGTCATATTTTATTTGTCACCTTGATTTCAATAAAAGTTGTAACATTAAAAATCTCACTTTTAACGTAATATTGTTTCGATAAACGAAGTAACATTAAAACTTCATTTTTAAAGTAATAGTGATTTCAATAAAAGAAGCAATGTAAAAGATTATATTTTTATGTGTTGATTGTTTTCAATAGAAAGATGTTGCATTAAAGATGATATTTTTTTTAATGTGAAGTAGATTTCACTGTAAAGACGAAAATAAAATGATTATATTTTTATTTTCATTTTGTCGCAATGAAAAGTTCATAAGATAAGATTACATTTTTATTGTAATTTTATTCATTGTGATAAATAGAAAAGATTACATTTATATGTAATGAAAGAATGAATAAAGAAGTTATTATTTTCATTGTAAAATAGAAAAGGTCAATATTTTTACATTGTAAAATAGAAAAAGACATATTTTCTTTGCATAACAAAAGTTACATTTTTATATGTGCTTTATATATGAATTTGCACTGTATGACAAATTGCATTTTTCTATGATATAAAAATGTAAATTTACATTGCATGATTTAAATTACATTTTTCTATGTAATTTAGAGATGAATAATAACGGTAGAATGAAAATTACATTTTTTCATGTAATTAAAATGTGAATTTGCGTTGTAGGATAAAAACTACATTTTTAGATATAATTTAAATATGAATTTAGGTCGTATGATAGGAATTACATTTTTCTATGTAATTAAAATATGAATTCCCATCGTATATTAAAGATTACAATTTTTCTATGTAATTTAGAGGTGAATTAGAACGATAAAATAAAAGTGACATTTTTCTATGTAATTTTTATATGAGTTATAACGGTATGATAAAAATTTAGAAATATGTTTGTTACATTTTCTTATGTAAGTAAAAGAATAGAAATTGAAAATGCAATTATTTACATTCTCTTATATAAATAAAAAGAATAGAATTTAGAAATATATTTATTTACATTTTCTATATGCGGTAAAAATAGAATTGTTAATACTGAATATTTTATCGTCATTTTGAATGCGGTAAAAATAGAATTGTTAATGTTGAATATTTTATCGTCATTTTGAATGCGGTAAAAATAGAATTGTTAATGTTGAATATTTTATCGTCATTTTGAATGCGGTAAAAATAGAATAGTTAATGTTGAATATTTTATCGTCATTTTGAACGCGGTGAAAATAGAATGGGTAATGTTGTCATTTTTATCGACGTTTTTAGTGCGATAGAAATAGACAATGTTAGTGATTCATCTTTATCGACGTTTTTAGTGCGATAAAAATAGACAATGTTAGTGATTCATTTTTATCGACCTTTTTAGTGCGATAAAAATAGACAATGTTAGTGATTCATTTTTATCGACATTTTTAGTGCGATAAAAGTAGACAATGTTAGTGATTCATTTTTATTGACATTTTTAGTGCGATAGAAATAGACAATGTTAGTGATTCATTTTATTCGACATTTTTTATGCGATATAAATAGCGATGTTAATGGTACATTTCTATCGTCATTTAGATGTGATAAAAAGAACAGGAAAATGAGAATCTTTTTATTTACATTTTCCTTTGTAAATAAAAAAAAAGAACAAAATAATGAGAATCTTTTTATTTACATTTTCTATGGTAATGAAAAAGAACAAAATAACGTGAATCCTTTTATTTACATTTTATATGGTAATGAAAAAGAACAAAATAATGTGAATCCTTTTATTTACATTTTCTATTGTAAAGAAAAATAACAAAATTGTGTGAACCATTTTATTTACATTTTCTATTGTAAAGAAAAGTAAAAAGAAAGTTATATTTCTTATTTGCATTTTTAGATGCAAATAAAGCATAGAAAGAAAATTTTACTTTTATTTGTCATTGTTTTGTTAAATAAAAGTAAAAGAGTTAAAAAGACATTTTATTTACCATTGTTTTGTTAAATAAAAGTACAAGATATAAAAGAACATTTTTATTAACATTGTTTTGTCAAATAAAAAGACAAATACATGAGATACACTTTTATCTGTGTTTTATGTACAAATAAAAGTACAAGATTGGAAACACACTTTTATCTACACTGTATTTGTTGAAATAGAATTGCTAACAAAATGAGTATATCACTTTCACTCATCTTTGTAGGAAACACAATTTATGTGCAAATATAAGGATTACTTTTATTTGCATATATACAGTAGAAATTGGTTAAATCTATTAACCAATCATGTATTTACTTATTTATATGAACTATTGTTGGCTGAAAACCCCACACGGGTATTGGGACGATACTTGACTAACACAAATCCCAATGTTATTTATATGTCTATCGATTGATCGACAGACTACGATGAGCGTTATTGTTTTATTTTAATGCTCACACAGTTGACATTGTCACTCTGGTTGTAAATGGATGGATTGAGGATTATTTCCTGTTATTACCCTATACATGAAATGTATGAAACCCATATGACCCAAATTATATGGTACATGGTTGAGTCGCATTCCAATGCAGAATTTCTTTTTAAATAAAGAAATTTTATATAATAAAAGGATTTTTGTAAAATAAAAGATTTTGTATATTTTACATTCAGAATCTTTTATATATAGAATATTTTATTGATTATTTTAAATGTCTTTAAGATAAATCTTTTATTTAAGATTATTAGATCTTAACAATTATGGTTGGTAATTGATATGTAGATTGGATTTGTAGTGGACGATGTTTTAAATAACATTTATCCTTTAATCCAATTTACATTGGAATTACTATTTGAAATTTATAAATCTATTTTATAAATTAAATCAAAATTGGAATATTAATAAATCTTTTTAGAAGGATTAAAATGTAATTTATTTTATCTTTGATAAAATTAATGAGAAACTTTTAACATAGATAATAATTTTTATTTAAAAGGATATTCAAAGTTGGAATGTGGCGTATAGTTGGTTTTAATTACAAATACGCGAGTTATTCAGAAAGACCGGGTTTAACCCATTCTGAATAATCATCACGACGATCAAGAGTCGAAGATGAAGACGGTGACTGAAGACCTGAGAGCTTCACATCGTTTGGTTGATGGTGACTAATATCTTGAATTGGGACTGATCCCCCAAGGCAAGGTAAAAGTGATGATCTTCCAGACGTACTGGAGATCGACGGATACGTTGTTTCGTTCAGACCCAGAACGGACTTGTAAATGGATAGCATGCCTGACATTGAAATTTATTTCATGTAATTAAATCGGTTTTTATTTAATATATAAATGCATGGTGGCGGAGGATTTATTCTCTTGCTTAACACCCTTTTGTATGTTAAGTAATTACCGATCGCATGATATGAGTTGTTGATGTGGCACGCCAAGTTGCAATTGAACAAAGCTTATTGTTGCAAAGCAGAGCCTTGTATGATGATCAAAGCATAGTCTGGTATGGACATAGCTTTGTGTGATACGTAACTTCGCGAGCCTCACACCCCGGTTGAGTCTAAAACGGAGCAAGGGAACGCAGGGAGTGCGCACGTTTCTTTCTAGCTAGAAGTGGTGTCGGTGCTTAAACTGGCTGACATTTTACTTATGTGGTTGTTGGATTTGAGGTACCTCAGGTATATTGGTCGTATTATGGCCAATCAGAGATCCGTTAGGATCGGGAAACGTGTGTTCAGGAATAACTAATCCAGTCCATTGCACCAGTTGGACAGAGTACCAACACGGGGACGGACCGGCCCTGCAGGATCCAAGGGTTGGACAGAGTACCAATCCTGGGGCATTGCTAGAGTGTCTCGAATCGGTAAGGAATTCGCTCCTAGCCTTGACTCAGATGGAAACCCAAATTTCCAATACGACATCACGCGGTTTTGATTGTATACCTATATATGGCGACATAGTGGGATGGGGCACTCATGCCGTCTAGGATTGATACATTTACTTTGATGTATTTCAAATTGGTTGCACACTATTATTATATAATACCGTGTTTATCGTATCAAGCATCTTTTGATCATTATAAGGTAAAACCCTATCCTCCGGTTTGCGTTGCATTGTGTGATGGGACTTGGGTCTTATAATGGTTTCATTTTTCTAAAAAAAGCATTGCGCTATTTTGACGATTTACTTTAGTCATGCACTGGCAATCCATAGGAGAAAACCCGTTCCGCGAAAGTGGCGTGGTCCTGTGATTAGCCTTATTATATTTTATAGGTTAGGTAGAATTCTCACACCAGTCCCATGACTGACCTGTAGTTTTGTCCACTGGCAAACTCGGGTGCCCATATTTTCCACACGGGCAGTCGAGTAACTATTTTTGCAGATATATTAAACAGGATTCTGGGTTGAAGCTTAAAGCTGTGTCCAGATAGAAAGTCTTCCGCTGTGTTCTTCCGTTGCAGTATATTACATGTTTGTATTTATCTTCCGCTGTAATTATATTCCAATGTACTCTGGTATGTATATTCTGTACTCTGATGTAACATTATATGATGATATGTTATAAAAGTCTTCTGTTGTTGTTTTAATATGTTGTATGCCCAAAGTTAAAGTATTCGTAGATTTTCACTTTTTGGGTCAGACCTGTGTGGTTTATGGTCGATTCAAAGGGTGGGAATTTGCGGGTCTTTACAGTTGGTATCAGAGCTCTGGTTAGCTCAAATCTTTGGGGTACAACTTGTTAGAACTGAACAAAAGACTCATTAGAGATTGGATTAGTAATGTCCAATAAGAATACTCATTAGAGATAGGATCAGTAATATCCTAGAATGAGTAAACTCGTTAGAGATGGGGTTAGTAATGCCTTAGAACGAGTTCAGAGTTACGAATTTATAATTAGCGTATTTTTGATATTTATAACCTATTCTTTGAAATATGATTTATATATATATAAAGCTATATATATTTTGAAAAGATAATCTACCATTAAAATTTAAAATTAAGATAGTTAATTTTACAATTTTTTTAGCTACGTTCCTTTTCGAGGACGAAAAGTTTTTAAGTGGGGGCGATTGTAACAACCCGCAAAATCAGGACCAATTTAAAATTTTATTTTAGAAAATTTTAATGAATTTTGACAATATAAAATAATTTATTTAAATAATAATGATCACAAATTTGATTCAAATCGAAGTTAGAATGAATGATTTAATTTTTATTATAACAAGAGTTAGAAATAACGCGGTAGTTTGAAAAGTCAAACTTGAACTTTGACTAACCGTATAGGATGCAAAATTTAACGGATTTTAGTGAAACCAAAAATATTAGAATCTATTTAAAAATATCTTTCCAACGAATCCGAAAAATTGAAATTTCATAACGGGAATCAAAAGTTATGGCCAATTAAAATTTAGAAAGGTCGCTATGAAATTTATAAGGGCCAAAATGCTAAATTTTGCAGAATAAGGAATTAGGACCCGAAACCATCTCCATTGGTTTTAGAATGTTGTTTACATATAAAAATGACTATAAGAACTTATATTTTTGAGTTTCGGAAAAATTCCACTATTTTTGGTATTTTTAAATATTAAAATATACACCTTAAAAATAGTCATTTTTCAAACGACCTCTGTTTTCGACGAAACCACTTTTGTTAGATCCGGAATGTCAAAATATTGTTAAGTTTAATTTTTCATAATTTTTAGAATTAATTTGTGGCCGTGGCAAAAAGATTTCTGTTTTGTCAATTTACGGTAAATTTTAAACGACTTGAAAAAGGCCATTTTTCAAACAGTCTCAGAATTCGACGAAAATAATTTTGTTGGATTCGTAGCATCATAAGAAAGCTAAAAATATTTTTTTTAGAATTTTTAGAGGTCGTATGTGGCCCCGGCATATTTAAATGTGCGGTAGAAAATAAATAATTAATTTAATATTGCATTTTTAAATTAAAACCGAAAATAAAACGTGTAGACATCAGAACTGGACCTTGGGACATAGCCCATCGCGTTCAGAAGGCCGCAAAACGTTAAGATCGACAGTAAGCAGGCCCAAATCCGAGAAAGTCCGAAAATCCACTTTATTTCACGAATTTCGAAATTTATATTATTAAAATATTAAAAAATCCGAAACCCTAGAACAATGGTCAGCCGCCACCCTTATTTTCGAAGGCCAGAAATCACCGAACTTCAAACGCTAATATCTCCCAATCCGTTCGACGAAATTTGACGTATGACCTACCAAATCGAAGAGAATTCAGAGGGCTACAAATCTATACGGTTAAGATCGGATTTTGGTGCACGGATTTCACGAATTTCGAGGCCAAAGCTGCTGCGTTTTTGGGTGTTTTCTGGGCGAGATGGAAGGCCGAGTTGGCCATGCTTTCGGCCGAAGGTGGAGGCTGATGCGGGCTTCGAAGGGGCGGTCGCTGATCGAGTTCTGGTGGCTTCGTTGGTGGTGCGTGTAGAAGGAAGGGGGGCGGCTTGATGGGTGCGGCCGAGGGAGAACGACGTGAAGAGGAAGAAGGTTGCGTTGCGTCTCTTTTTTTTAATATTATTTTATTATTTTAATTATTTAATTGTCCGATCTTTAAAAATTCATAACTCTTTCATACGAGGTCCGTTTGACGAACCGTAAATTGCGTTGGAATCACAAAATTGAGAGCTTCGCGATGGCGCAGACCGCAGTTGAAAAGGAGACAGTAAAATTTCAGCCAAAAATCTATGTGAGAATTCTAATTTTATTTATTTAATCAATTATTAATTATTTTCTCACGCTAAAAATAATTGTATTATCATATTGATTCAGATCTGAAATGTTCTGTGTTGTTTGAATTGTTGATTGTTGATTGTTGTATGTTCTGTTGTTCATGATACGCTAAATTCGCATTGGAATTTTGTATATTGTTGAATTCATTTGCAGTTAGAAAGTTAGATCTAAAACATATTTTATTCAGGAAAAATCATATTTATGCAAATCAAGTTATTATAATTTATTTCATGTTATATAAAAAAAATAATAATATTTTATTTACTCTGTAATGAACAATAGAATGGGAACGACAAATAAAAACTTATATTTTTATTTGTTGGCATAACAAAAGAAATTGATCGCCAAATAAAAAGTTTATTTTTATTTGTTGATATTACAATGCAAATTGGACAATGAGTAAAATCTCATTTTTATTTGTTTATATTACAATAGAGATTGTTCAACAAATAAAAACCTTATTTTTATTTGTTTGTATAACAGCAGAATTTGAACGACAAATACAATATTATTTTTAATTTGTTTATTTACAATAGAATTTGAACAATGAAAAATAATATATTTTTAATGTGGATTTGTTTATATTAAAAAGGAATGATTAAAAAGAATAAATTTTTATTGTAAATTTGTTACATTAAGAATAGTGGATTAAAAAGTATATAATTCTAATATGAATTTGTTCCATTAAAAAAAAAGAATGAAAATAAAAGATTACGTTTTTATGTAAAAAAAATAGTGATTTCAATAAAGAGTCATATTTTATTTGTCACCTTGATTTCAATAAAAGTTGTAACATTAAAAATCTCACTTTTAACGTAATATTGTTTCGATAAACGAAGTAACATTAAAACTTCATTTTTAAAGTAATAGTGATTTCAATAAAAGAAGCAATGTAAAAGATTATATTTTTATGTGTTGATTGTTTTCAATAGAAAGATGTTGCATTAAAGATGATTTTTTTTTTTAATGTGATGTAGATTTCACTGTAAAGACGAAAATAAAAAGATTATATTTTTATTTTCATTTTGTCGCAATGAAAAGTTCATAAGATAAGATTACATTTTTATTGTAATTTTATTCATTGTGATAAATAGAAAAGATTACATTTATATGTAATGAAAGAATGAATAAAGAAGTTATTATTTTCATTGTAAAATAGAAAAGGTCAATATTTTTACATTGTAAAATAGAAAAAGACATATTTTCTTTGCATAACAAAAGTTACATTTTTATATGTGCTTTATATATGAATTTGCACTGTATGACAAATTGCATTTTTCTATGATATAAAAATGTAAATTTACATTGCATGATTTAAATTACATTTTTCTATGTAATTTAGAGATGAATAATAACGGTAGAATGAAAATTACATTTTTTCATGTAATTAAAATGTGAATTTGCGTTGTAGGATAAAAACTACATTTTTAGATATAATTTAAATATGAATTTAGGTCGTATGATAGGAATTACATTTTTCAATGTAATTAAAATATGAATTCCCATCGTATATTAAAGATTACAATTTTTCTATTTAATTTAGAGGTGAATTAGAACGATAAAATAAAAGTGACATTTTTCTATGTAATTTTTATATGAGTTATAACGGTATGATAAAAATTTAGAAATATGTTTGTTACATTTTCTTATGTAAGTAAAAGAATAGAAATTGAAAATGCAATTATTTACATTCTCTTATATAAATAAAAAGAATAGAATTTAGAAATATATTTATTTACATTTTCTATATGCGGTAAAAATAGAATTGTTAATACTGAATATTTTATCGTCATTTTGAATGCGGTAAAAATAGAATTGTTAATGTTGAATATTTTATCGTCATTTTGAATGCGGTAAAAATAGAATTGTTAATGTTGAATATTTTATCGTCATTTTGAATGCGGTAAAAATAGAATAGTTAATGTTGAATATTTTATCGTCATTTTGAACGCGGTGAAAATAGAATGGGTAATGTTGTCATTTTTATCGACGTTTTTAGTGCGATAGAAATAGACAATGTTAGTGATTCATCTTTATCGACGTTTTTAGTGCGATAAAAATAGACAATGTTAGTGATTCATTTTTATCGACATTTTTAGTGCGATAAAAATAGACAATGTTAGTGATTCATTTTTATCGACATTTTTAGTGCGATAAAAGTAGACAATGTTAGTGATTCATTTTTATTGACATTTTTAGTGCGATAGAAATAGACAATGTTAGTGATTCATTTTATTCGACATTTTTTATGCGATATAAATAGCGATGTTAATGGTATATTTCTATCGTCATTTAGATGTGATAAAAAGAACAGGAAAATGAGAATCTTTTTATTTACATTTTCCTTTGTAAATAAAAAAAAAGAACAAAATAATGAGAATCTTTTTATTTACATTTTCTATGGTAATGAAAAAGAACAAAATAACGTGAATCCTTTTATTTACATTTTATATGGTAATGAAAAAGAACAAAATAATGTGAATCCTTTTATTTACATTTTCTATTGTAAAGAAAAATAACAAAATTGTGTGAACCATTTTATTTACATTTTCTATTGTAAAGAAAAGTAAAAAGAAAGTTATATTTCTTATTTGCATTTTTAGATGCAAATAAAGCATAGAAAGAAAATTTTACTTTTATTTGTCATTGTTTTGTTAAATAAAAGTAAAAGAGTTAAAAAGACATTTTATTTACCATTGTTTTGTTAAATAAAAGTACAAGATATAAAAGAACATTTTTATTAACATTGTTTTGTCAAATAAAAAGACAAATACATGAAATACACTTTTATCTGTGTTTTATGTACAAATAAAAGTACAAGATTGGAAACACACTTTTATCTACACTGTATTTGTTGAAATAGAATTGCTAACAAAATGAGTATATCACTTTCACTCATCTTTGTAGGAAACACAATTTATGTGCAAATATAAGGATTACTTTTATTTGCATAATATACAGTAGAAATTGGTTAAATCTATTAACCAATCATGTATTTACTTATTTATATGAACTGTTGTTGGCTGAAAACCCCACACGGGTATTGGGACGATACTTGACTAACACAAATCCCAATGTTATTTATATGTCTATCGATTGATCGACAGACTGCGATGAGCGTTATTGTTTTATTTTAATGCTCACACAGTTGACATTGTCACTCTGGTTGTAAATGGATGGATTGAGGATTATTTCCTGTTATTACCCTATACATGAAATGTATGAAACCCATATGACCCAAATTATATGGTACATGGTTGAGTCGCATTCCAATGCAGAATTTCTTTTTAAATAAAGAAATTTTATATAATAAAAGGATTTTTGTAAAATAAAAGATTTTGTATATTTTACATTCAGAATCTTTTATATATAGAATATTTTATTGATTATTTTAAATGTCTTTAAGATAAATCTTTTATTTAAGATTATTAGATCTTAACAATTATGGTTGGTAATTGATATGTAGATTGGATTTGTAGTGGACGATGTTTTAAATAACATTTATCCTTTAATCCAATTTACATTGGAATTACTATTTGAAATTTATAAATCTATTTTATAAATTAAATCAAAATTGGAATATTAATAAATCTTTTTAGAAGGATTAAAATGTAATTTATTTTATCTTTGATAAAATTAATGAGAACCTTTTAACATAGATAATAATTTTTATTTAAAAGGATATTCAAAGTTGGAATGTGGCGTATAGTTGGTTTTAATTACAAATACGCGAGTTATTCAGAAAGACCGGGTTTAACCCATTCTGAATAATCATCACGACGATCAAGAGTCGAAGATGAAGACGGTGACTGAAGACCTGAGAGCTTCACATTGTTTGGTTGATGGTGACTAATATCTTGAATTGGGACTGATCCCCCAAGGCAAGGTAAAAGTGATGATCTTCCAGACGTACTGGAGATCGACGGATACGTTGTTTCGTTCAGACCCAGAACGGACTTGTAAATGGATAGCATGCCTGACATTGAAATTTATTTCATGTAATTAAATCGGTTTTTATTTAATATATAAATGCATGGTGGCGGAGGATTTATTCTCTTGCTTAACACCCTTTTGTATGTTAAGTAATTACCGATCGCATGATATGAGTTGTTGATGTGGCACGCCAAGTTGCAATTGAACAAAGCTTATTGTTGCAAAGCAGAGCCTTGTATGATGATCAAAGCATAGTCTGGTATGGACATAGCTTTGTGTGATACGTTACTTCGCGAGCCTCACACCCCGGTTGAGTCTAAAACGGAGCAAGGGAACGCAGGGAGTGCGCACGTTTCTTTCTAGCTAGAAGTGGTGTCGGTGCTTAAACTGGCTGACATTTTACTTATGTGGTTGTTGGATTTGAGGTACCTCAGGTATATTGGTCGTATTATGGCCAATCAGAGATCCGTTAGGATCGGGAAACGTGTGTTCAGGAATAACTAATCCAGTCCATTGCACCAGTTGGACAGAGTACCAACACGGGGACGGACCGGCCCTGCAGGATCCAAGGGTTGGACAGAGTACCAATCCTGGGGCATTGCTAGAGTGTCTCGAATCGGTAAGGAATTCGCTCCTAGCCTTGACTCAGATGGAAACCCAAATTTCCAATACGACATCACGCGGTTTTGATTGTATACCTATATATGGCGACATAGTGGGATGGGGCACTCATGCCGTCTAGGATTGATACATTTACTTTGATGTATTTCAAATTGGTTGCACACTATTATTATATAATACCGTGTTTATCGTATCAAGCATCTTTTGATCATTATAAGGTAAAACCCTATCCTCCGGTTTGCGTTGCATTGTTTGATGGGACTTGGGTCTTATAATGGTTTCATTTTTCTAAAAAAAGCGTTGCGCTATTTTGACGATTTACTTTAGTCATGCACTGGCAATCCATAGGAGAAAACCCGTTCCGCGAAAGTGGCGTGGTCCTGTGATTAGCCTTATTATATTTTATAGGTTAGGTAGAATTCTCACACCAGTCCCATGACTGACCTGTAGTTTTGTCCACTGGCAAACTCGGGTGCCCATATTTTCCACACGGGCAGTCGAGTAGCTATTTTTGCAGATATATTAAACAGGATTCTGGGTTGAAGCTTAAAGCTGTGTCCAGATAGAAAGTCTTCCGCTGTGTTCTTCCGTTGCAGTATATTACATGTTTGTATTTATCTTCCGCTGTAATTATATTCCAATGTACTCTGGTATGTATATTCTGTACTCTGATGTAACATTATATGATGATATGTTATAAAAGTCTTCTGTTGTTGTTTTAATATGTTGTATGCCCAAAGTTAAAGTATTCGTAGATTTTCACTTTTTGGGTCAGACCTGTGTGGTTTATGGTCGATTCAAAGGGTGGGAATTTGCGGGTCTTTACAGTCCTAGTCACATAAACACTATATGTGTGCACAAACATTCATCCATATGCAACATCCACATGATAACACATTCAAATTCATCCATAAACAAGTATAAACACTCATGCATATGCAATATGAAAGTGTGTTTGAGCCGATCTAGTGCCTAATGTGTATTCATGCATCCACGAGCAACCACTTCGACCACTTGCAACCATTTTGCAAACATCAATCATAACATGTTTCAAATACATGTTTGCATCCATAGGGTTCTACCTAAGGTCCTCAAGATAGGATCGAGAAGATAAGCAAGATAAACTCCTTTTCGGATTACAAGAAATCCCTTTCTAAACCCAACCCATATCCTATAAAGCCCAAAAGGTTTAGTCAACCTAAAGGACACCTTCAAATCCTGACAGGTATTATTAACCGATGAATCATACCCCCTATGGAGTTTGCAACAGAAATAAGATCGAGAATAGGACCGAGACGATATGCATAAAGGATAGCATGCAAGTAAGCTCTACAGAAAAACAGGGATCAAGGATATACTCTTAAAAAGAGATATGATGCGCGTATCTAGTCTTTAGTCTTCTAAGTCGCATTTCCTTGAGCTTAACTCCATTGTGCTTTGGCTGTCTCTAACTTCATGATTCCGTAGCTTCTTAATTCCTATTTCCAAATACAAGTTGGAACT
Source organism: Allium sativum (assembly GCA_030737875.1). Lineage (NCBI taxonomy): Eukaryota > Viridiplantae > Streptophyta > Magnoliopsida > Asparagales > Amaryllidaceae > Allium > Allium sativum. The sequence goes on from CM060921.1 coordinate 287,352,155, forward strand.
CATTTCATTGTCGCCTCTCGTTCCACTTTTACTTATTCTCCCTCTAGTATACTTGGCTCAACCATATCCGTGTACTCACGGTTTCATGTAAGCTCTCCAAAATTCACTAGTGAATCATGGATCTCGTTTACTTGCTCTACGGCATTCCACGCAGAAGAACTTATCTTGAAAACAAACAGATGCCAACCATGTTACCAAGTGTACTTGCTAGAGTGATTTCCATATCTCATGTACAAGCGAAATGAACCATCCGCCTTAGTGGCGAACTCTACTCGAATGGATTACCAACAAATGCATCAAGAGATTCTAGGTAACCAATCATGACAGAACCCTAAAGGTTACACGAGACTTCGAGGGTATTACCGAGGCAAGTCAAGAGTATAACTACCCTCCTTTCCGACCCGAGAATGGCACCCTTACGGGATGACCACTTCATTCCTAGAATCAACCCATAGCTCAAAAACATAAGCATTATTCCCGAAAGTCATAGATGTCCTCAAATCCAAACAAGTCATGAATAATTGGGACGATCTCCCAACAGGATTTGAGTCAAAAACGGGACCCTCTATTGTGCTAGTACTAAGGTGCAGGGACCCAACTATCGAAGCAGGATTTAAAAAGGATGCGATGTACAAAACAAAGTCCTGACGGGATGATAGAAAGGAAAACCTTTAACGGAAACGTTACCATCCCTCTTAGGTGAGAGTATACAATTTCCCTCTCGACGATCTTTTTCTTTGCCTATGTCCTTGTCCTATAGTACTTAACTACCTTCTTGTGCTGAGCCTTATTCGCCTTAACCACACCTATCCTTTCTTGTATAATGCGGTAACGGGTCTCTTGAGGACTTCCTCCATCGCAAGGAAAACATTTACGTAGCTAGAAAAGGATTAGTCACAGTTAAAACTACTGTGACTACAGGCGAAGGAAAGAAAGGAAAAGAGATTCGATCAAGGGAACACAGGATAGTGCTAATGGCTTTTTGGGGAATAGCCTTTTTCTTTAAAACTTTTCTTGGAAAAATGCTTCTTTGTAAAATGGCTTTGAAAATAGTTTCAGAAGATTTTAAAAACTTTTGCCCAGTCTGGTAACCTTCTGCTCTGATACCAAATGTAACACCCCACCTTCGCCAGGGTCACTCACAAGAGAATGCCCTAGCTTTGGAGGGGTGTTGTCCAGGTAAACATGCACAGAAATATTACAAGACAGAACATATAAAACAGCGGAAGAAAACATGATTTCATTTCTTTATAAAAGTAGTAAGGTCTAAAAACCTTTTACATCAAAGTGCCACTAAATTACTTACATCGAAACCTGTCTTGCAATAATAAAGAAGCATAAAACCATAGTAATAAATTATTCCCCAAGTAAAACAGTAAAATATCCATAGCCAAGAAAAGTCCAAGCCATAGATGATGATCTTGAAGCAGAAAATCCACACTAAGTAGCAACATTTCCTCCCTGTAAACCTGGGGTAAACGGAAGAAAAAGAGGCGAAACAAAACGGGGTCAGTCATAAAGACTGGTAAGTCCTAGCTACTTTCATCCTAAAAACAGGTAAAGATAACATGACATATATAAACTGAAAGTGAACATAAACATGATGACAAGATAAACAGATCAAACTAAGATAACAAGATAAACTCAAGTAACAAGATAACCAAGGTAACAGGATAACAAGATAAACTCGGAATAGCATTGCATGTCTAACGTCCTCTGCACCAACCATACTAGCATCCAAACTCGTATCATCCCTTCCATGTATATGTATAGTCCCTTGCCATATATCGTATGGGTTCCACCACGTTATTCTGTACCACTACAACGTAGTGTAACCATCCTTGAAATCGCTTGGACTGCCATCCTTGTTCTGGCCAGATTCCCTTATCATGAATTATCGCGTGTTCATCTAGGATTTACGCCACCTAGGACCACTAGGGATTATGCTACCTATTGGACGTTTTCTAGATTCGATCAGGGTTTATGCCACCTAGGACCACTAGGGATTATGCTACCCATCAAACAACGCCCTTTTCTTTCCACGTAACAATCTAATCGATCGGCTCCCTACAAGTCCTAGCTCGTCGTGTGTCGGTGTCATACGGCCCAATCACGAATGTAGCTACTCTGTGCTAGGTCCACCCTAGGGTGTATCAAGCCCTAGGGTGTCAACCACTGACACAATTCCAAGCACGCACAGTGTACAACTACTGGTGCCCATGCCTGCTTTTTCAACTCCGGACTACGAGCACGACCATAGTCCGCCTGAACCTACAATGGCGCACCAAACTCAGCCGTCATTTTGGTCGCTTACAATCAGCCCAGTAATCGTGCCCCACGCTAGCCTAGTCCCTAGGGTATCGTGATACATCCAAGAGGGTTACTGTTGAAAAGGACCGCGTAACTAGGGTTTCCGTCCAGCAGGTTAAGTGTTATCATCTAAATTCAAGACTTAACCCCTATCAGTCTAGCATGTCCAGTTGGTTAAGTGTGGTCATTCAAGTTCGTGACTTAACCCGTCTACATGTCATGTCAAGATTGGCTAAGAGTTGACATTCACGTTCATGGCTTAGCCCTACGAATCACGTGTCAAGTTGGTTAAGCGTATTCCAGCGGTTCATGACTTAACCCTATCCAAATCATCGTGTCAAATTGGTTAAGTATATTTAAGCTTAACCCCATCAAATTACCGTGTTGGATTGGTTAAGTATATTCAAGCGATTCATGACTTAACCCCGTCAAGTTACCATGTTAGATTGGTTAAGTATATGTTACCCTAACCTGATCCACTAGTCAAATTATAACGGTTAAATGTTACCCTTGTGAGTTTACTTAACCTTACCATGCATCGCGCTATACTAGTCGGGTGTTATCCACCCATTCAGGTTAAACTAACCCATCCTCTAATCATGTTATATGGTTAGGTGTCATCAAGTAATCAAGGTTTTACTTAACTCACCCATCCACGTCATATTGGTTGAGTGACATTAGTCTAATCAAGTTACTTAACCCACCCGTCTATGTCATATTGGTTAAGTGTCATTAGTCTAATCAAGTTACTTAACCCACCCGTCCATGTCATATTGGTTAAGTGTCATTAGTCAAATCAAGTTATTTAACCCACCCGTCTATGTCATATTGGTTAAGTGTCATTAGTCAAATCAAGTTACTTAACCCACCCGTCTATGTCATATTCTTTTATTATTTACTAATGCATCAACCTCTCACATTGGACTTATTTGCGGTCACTGGATATGCCGGGCGGTTCCGGGCAGAATTACACCGCAAATCCATTCCAACCTCGGGTTCAAGCATTACCACAATCTAATCTTTGCCTACGACCCCTCACATTAGACTATTATTGTTGTGGTCACTGGATATGCCGGGCGGTTCCGGGCAGAATTACACCACAACTCAAGTCTAACCTTGTGTCGAAGGCATACGTTAGATTGTTAATTACGTATGTGTCATCTAAGCCAAATAGCCCACTTTACATATTACTAAACATATGCCCAAGTTCCACATTACATGCCCATGAAAATATGTACCCAATTCTAGCCACTTTACATATGTCCAATTCTCGCCTATTTGCATGTATGCCAAGTTTATGACATCCCAACCCTATCAAGTTCTAGCCAAAGTTACATGTTGTCAAGTTCATGCCCAAATAAACCCAAATCATGGTTCATGTTTCCAAATTCTACTTATGCCTAGTTAACGTAAGCCCAACCCCTTGATTTATCTTGCATAGTGTCAAAACCCGTGATTTAATTCATATGTCAACTCATGTATGCCCAAACTTGCAAATAATATTGGCAATACCCCAAATTTTCCTTGTTCATGTTATGCACAAATTTGACCACCTACACCTATATCCAAATAGGTGAAATCCCAATATTCCCCCACATACAAATCGCACGTAAATCGTAGTTTAGACCTAGGTCCGAAATCGACCAAGGTTCATCAAAAGAAAATAAATAGGGGAAGGTAGAAACTTTGCATAAAACAAGATCCGAGAGAAAATCATCATTACATGCATGATAAGAACATGAAAAGGTGATTTGCAACATGCATAGGTTCAAATTAATGTCATAACGACATCCCCAAAGGTCAAGATAAAAAATGAACAAGAATGAGCATGGATTGAATATCATGCATAAATCCAATTCCAACTTTATCACATGTCATATTCAAGTTGTCGTTTCAATCTAAATGCATCTAGAACTTACAAAGCGTGGCTAGTGAATTAGGAGCAAGAATCGTCGTAGAATCGTTGTAGAAGCTCTAGGAATGATGTAGCAACACTAGAAGCCTTGAGAATATAAGTAGCTCCTTGATTTGATGGAGAAAGATTGCTCCTTTGCCTTAGCTTTAGTCTAGAACTCTCAAGCTCTCAATGATGAAGATGGAGGCCATGATTTAGGAGCATTTTGGCAACACTTCGTTCTTAGAATGAATTGTAGTGAATTAGGCTAGGTCTTAGGGTGTTTTTATAGAGGTTAGGACTAGTTTAGGCCCTTAGATTAACCCTAGTTTAGATTTGGACCACTGAAAATCGTCACAGGCCAACCAATCAGACCACACAAGCAAGCAGGTGCACCAAGCCAACCTGGCCAGACCAGGGAGGTCGACCCCCAGGTCGACACCCAGGTCGACTGCCCAGTCGACCTGGTCCTGGGGAAGTCGACTACCCAGTCGACTCCCCAGTCGACCTGGGTCCTGGGCGGGATATTTTCCTGCCCAGTCTGTTTGGGGCTAAATTCGAAATTCGAATTTGAACTGTTTTCGTTTTCTGATTTTTCGTGAAACTTCTAGAGGCCATATCTCGGTCATACGGACTCCGATTTACGAAATTTCGGACTCGGTTCCAACCAGAATTCCGAGACGAACGCAACGGCGCAATCCGTTTTGCTTGATTCTTAATTTATAATTTAATTCTGCCCTGATTTCTTGTTTTAACATGTTATAAAATTTGGGTTGTTACACTCTAGGTCAGTCATGGGACTGGTGTGAGAACTAAAACAGTTATTAAACTTTAATTTAAAAATTAGGTAATTCACGAGACCACGCCGTATGTCACGGAACGGGTTCACTCCCAGAATACCAAAGCTTGAAACAAAACAATTTAAAAACAACGCAATGCTTTTGAAAAAATGAAGCTATTATAAGACTTAGGTCCCATCACATGATGCAACGCAAGCCGGAGGATAGAGTTTTACCTTATAATAGCCAAACATGCCTGGTACGTTTTAAAACAAATCATTTTGATATTACTATAAGTGCATAGTGTCAAAACAACTTCAAATATAAATGTACAATCATAGACGGAATAGGTATCATATATTATGTCGCCATACGTAGGTTTACAATTAAAATCGAAAATCCACGTATTGGAAATTCGATTCCATCTATGAGTCGAGGCAAGGGATGGCTCCTCACCGATCCGAGACACTCTAGCAAATGCCTCAGGATCACACATACGGCTACCCTTGGATGCGGTAGGGCCGGTCCACACTTACTTTAGTGGATTAATTATTCCTGAACAATACGTTTCTCGGTCCTATCGGACCTCCAAACAGGTCAGTACGTTGACCATATAAGCATATAGCCCTATATCCGAGGTACCTCGCAATCCATCATCCACATAAGTAAAAATGTCTAGGCTCCATACGATGACACAACTTCTAGCTAGAAAGAAACGCAGGTTCTCCCTACGGTCACTATCCCCTTTTTGACTCATACCGAGTGTGAGGCTCATGAGTTAAAGCTATACACAAAGCTATGCTAATTAAAGCTGTGCTTTGATCATCATCCACAAGACTCTGCTTTTCAACAAAAGTCTTGATCATTACATCTTAGCATGCCACATTGTCAATCCATACCATACCATTGATTCCTATCAATATATAACCTCTAAGCTTGTACATATCAAAGAAGGGTGTTAAGCAAGAAAATAAATTCTCCGCCACCAAACAGATATATATTTAGCAGAGATCAACGAATATAGCAGACAATACAACGGGTTTATAAGTCCATTCTGGGTATGAACGAAACTGGAGGCACCTTATTCCTCGTCCCATATGTCCAATACAGGAGAGAGGTCCTCCACATCCGAACAACCAATAAAAACGTCCGGACAACTACCACTATAACCCTCTTCAAGGCTGCAACTCCATCTAGGGCATCAGTAGTAATCCATTTGATGTGAAGCTTGTCGGTCTTGCATCGTCTTCAATATCTTCGACATTTAATCGTCGTAACAGTTATTCAGAATGTGTTAAACTCGGTCTTTCCGAATAACTAGCGCATCTTATAATCAAATGATATATAAACACATCATACGCCTCATTCCAATCCTGAGTATTCTTTTATTCAAATGTTCACATCGTTAGGGAAAGGTTCCCGTTAATTTTATAAAAGATAAATTCTTTTATACTTATTGTTTAATCTTCCTTTAAAAACAATTGCAAAAGATTTTATATTATCCTTTAACATTCTTAAACCGAATTAAGGTTTAAAGAACTATTTGGGATTATCGAGCCTTACCGAAGTAATTATTTATTATTTTATTATTTTCAATTCCAATCTATTCATCCCATGGAGCAAAACTGGTAGTACTCCATTTCTAATGCCCCCTGAGTTATCAGTAAATTTAATTACCATTTCACGTTCAAATCTAATTAAAGATTTAACTATCGCATGGAGTAAAACTGGTAGTACTCTATCTTGAAACATTTCTTGAATTTGGTAAATTTAGTTACCTTATTTGCATTTCAATCTAATTAAAGATTCATTAAAACTCCAGCTTGCTTTTAATCTCAAAAATCATTACTTTATGATTATTCAACTTTAAGAAATTAATCTTGCCTTTAACTGGGTTAAAGAACTAATGTCACTCAAAACACATTTCACGATAAACCCAAAATCATGTTCCATTAAAATGGAATCTTCACGAAAATCAGATTATTCATAACCAATTGAATTTCCATATCAGACTAATAATATAAATGGAATAACGGCAAAGCCTTTTAATTTCTATATACAGTAACGGTCTTCTTTCACAGAAGCTCATCTCGATTATTACCAAATCGAATTCCATTCAATTCCAATTTAACATATTAAACTGGAAAATTTTACTTTGGAAAATTTCCACTAAATCTCAGTAAAAAGATTTATAAATTCCAGATCATATCTTCATTGTTAATTGGGTTTTAAGATTTTTTTTATTTAAAACAGCGTTTATAATTATAAATTGGAAAGCTTCATTAATCTTAATTAAAAGATTTTTTCTTTTCCGAACTAGGTTTAAGAACAATGTTATTGAAGACACCATTCGTGACAAACCCAAAACCCAATTTGATATTAAATAAGAGGCTCTAAATAGAAATAATATCGGCTTATATTCAATATCAAATTCTGAAATTAACAAATATCATTTTGGGAATAACGATATCGATATCTTCTAAATTTCCATAACAATATCCGTATAATTACGGAATCCAATATCGAAATATCCAAAGATAATTTCCATTCAAATCCATTCCATTTTATTCATTGGGAAACTCTAATTATTTCAAAAGCCATTTACAAATCCAATTTATTTATTTAATAACATTGGATTATTATTCTAGTTAATAACTAGTTCATTCAGACAAAATATCTTTTATCTTTTCAAATATGGAATTTTTCATCCAAATCTTTCCAAATCATTTATTATGAATTTACACAATTATTGACATGCTTTTTGATCAAAGCTATCACACATGGAATTCCAAAATAGTAACATGCTCAAGCAGTGGAAATATCGTCCGAAGACATATGAGCAATTTGGTCGAAAACACATCATCAGCGTAAAATGGCTCGAAACTCCTATCAGACGACTTCTTTTGGTCCTGAAAACAGCAGTTATGGAGTTGTGCTCTGTAACTCTTGTAGCCCTCTGAATTAGCTTCAGGTGGAGCTTTCGTTTGGCTCGATCGGACTTACGATTGGAAAGTTATGCCCGTTTCCGTAAACGCACGCAGAACTTGGATTTTGAGAATTAATGGCATTTCTGTTCGGGTCGCCCCCTTTGGTTCGTGGGCTCCTCCTTGGCTCGCACCCCCCGGCTCATAAAGCACTCTTCTTCTGCTCGTGAACCAGCTCTGGCTCATGGAGCATATATGGGTCACGACCCCCATTACCACGATTTGACCACTAGCTTCATCACTCCAGCTCGCGACCAGACCTCGGCTCGTGAAGCCCACATCACGAACCGACCCCATGACCACAAACCGATTCCTGCACCTGTTGATACATATGTAGATTTTGACCTGTTCTCAAGGCTAATCCCGCTCCTACTTTCCCGGATCGGGTGCCATGTACCCCATCACGAACCGGTCTTCCCAGAAGCTCTCCTACAGCTATAAATACACCACTACATGGCAAATTGAAGGGACTTTTGGCTATTCTTCTTCGCGGCTTTCATCATTACTGAAGTGCAAGGATTCTGCACCTTTCCACATATAAATTCTCCTCTTGTAATCTCAATTAAAAAATGAACTGTGTGCCTGCATGTAACTGATTCTTGTAATCTGTCAGTATAATAATAAGATTATAAAGTGGACGTAGGCTACATCTACAGCCGAACCACTATAAAAATCTCGTGTGTTCCCTCTGATTTTACTTTTTACTTCATTCTGTGATTTGTGATCTACATTTGGGTGTTAGTGCCAATTTGTGGTCTAACAACAATTTTTTCATATTTTTAATAATTTTATTTTGGCACTGACAGTCGGTTTCCAATATTAGCCACCGAACTGCATTCATAGCGACCTTTTTTGAAATTGATTTGGACATAATTTAAAATCCAAATGTTCAAATTTAAATCTCTTATATTCATTGGAAACATATTTTCGATACGAACCCGACGATTCTAGTTTTAGGAGAATCCGACGGTCGGATCTTCGGTTACATCAATTTGAAGTCAATGGTTGAAATTCGCGAACGGTCGCTGCGCGGTGCGTTCTATTCAAACCATTCAAATATATATAATATATTTCGTCGATTTCCATTTAAAAAGCGTTTTATAAATCGTTTATAAATTCATTTAGAACAATTTCAAATTCCATTTCAATTTCAAATTAAAATTAAACATCTCATTTTATTATAATCTCAAAATGATAATATTTTCAAAATATCATATTTTGAATTTCAGTCTTCTCGATACTCATTAGAAAAATGAATAAAATTGATATAAAATTTCGTTCGAGTTAAAACAACGTTTATATACTTAACTCAACTTCATATTTTTATATTTCCATGACCATCCACAATCGGACATCAAAATCATATTTTGATCCTTTACTGAATATTATTTAAAATATTCGTTAATATTCTGATTCGGAATCAGACTCAATCAATCACCATATAATTTTATTTATATGGATTTTATACATCACATGTATGCGAAAATAGTGATAAACAACTATTAAACATTCAGTTCACATCCAGAGTGCAATTTACAAATGTATAAGCATTAAATGATTAAATAACGCTTATAGTAGCCTATCAATCAATCGGTTGACATACAATTGAATCCAAGGGAGATGTGAATTAATTATCATCCCCAGACCCATGTGGGGTTTCAAACAACAACAATCGATTCAAAATAATCACTGGTCAATAAATTTAACTAGTCCTAATTTAATTTGAATTATTTTTCTAATTAGCCAATTTTCACTGCTAAATTATAAATGGATATTTACAATTTAATTTCAACTACCACTAATTTATTAACATTATTTTTATCATGTTATATATTTCAATATCACAGACAAAACATAATATAGTCAATCAAATCATCCATGGGTTTTCAAACATTAGTGAGTTGACCTAACAAGCACCTTTTACAAATTCATGATAAATAAAAATCTACACTGGCAATCTATATATTTTCAGTTATAAAACAAATAACTGTACAACATTTTAGTGAGAGAGTTTTTGTGATAACCCCCAAACCCCCGTATCACGGAAGAAAGGATAATCATTGGAATGTAACACATAAACAATAACAGTAGAATAGAAATATAGAATAACACCAGATAATGTACATCAAATTACACTGGAACAAATATAATCATCAGAGTTACATAGCATGACAGGATCATACTTAGTACATAATACAGTTTCAGCATAATATAAAATGTCTACAGTGGAATCAAACATAATATACGTAATGAAGTCTGAACAACATAATAGAAATGATAGAATCCATCCTTAACTCCATAGCTATCCAGAAAGAGTCGGCTAAAACCTGAATAAATACAAGGCTTCCCATGTAGAAAATAGGGGCACCCGAGTTTGCAAAGTGAAACAAACTATGAGTCAGTCATGGGACTGGTATGAGAAATCTGCTTAACTTATTTAATAATAAGGCTAACCACAGGACCACGCCGCTAACGTGGAACGGGTTTACTCCATTGGATTGCCAGTGCATAAAACAAGTAAATCATTTAAACAACGCAATGCTTTTTATAGAAAATGAAGCCAATATAAGAATCAAGTCCCATCACACAATGCAACGCAACCCGAAGGATAGAGTTTTACCTTATAATGGCAAAAATATGCTTGATACGTAAAAATCAAAATCATTTGATATTATTACTAGTGCATACATGTTTCAAAAACCATTTCAATCATAATGTATAAATCATAGACGACATGAGCGTACCATGCAACTATGCCGCCATATATAGGTTTACAATCAAAACCGCACAATGTCGTATTGGAAGTTGGATTTCCATCATGAACCAAGGAAAGGGATCGTCCTTACCGAATTCGAGACAATCTTGCCTACCATGTCTTAGGATACAGCCGCAACTGCACCTTGGATCTTCCGGGTCGGTCCACGCTAGGTGGATTAATAATCCCTGAACAATACGTTTCCCTTCCCTATGGGGCGTAAGCCTGGTCAGTACAACCATACAATCCATCGGCCCCGTAGTGACCGATATATCAGAGGCGCCTCACTTTCCATCATCCACATAAGTAAGAATGGCTGGGCTCCATACCATGACATCACTCATAGCTAGAAAGAAATGCATGTCCTCCCTGCAGTCCTCTTCTTTTTCTGGTTCATACCGGGGTGTGAGGCTCGCGAATCAATGCTATACACGAAGATGTGCTATTTAAAACCATGCTTTGATCATCAACCACAAGGCTCTGCTTTTCAACAAAAGCCTTGATCACTTGCATCTCCGCATGCCACATTGACATTCCATGCCGTGCAACGGATGTCTATCGATATATAACCTCTAAGTTCGTGCGTCTTAGAAAAGGGTGTTAAGCAAGAGAATAAATTCTCCACCACCAAGCAGGTATATATTTAATAGAAATCAATCAGCACTGAATAAAATCCAACGTCAGACACACATCCATTTACTAGTTCGTTCTGGGTCTGAACAAAACCGAAGGCACCTTATTCCTCGTCCCATATGTCCAATACAGGAGAGAGGCCCTGCACATCTAGACAATCAACAAATACGTCCGGACTACTACCACTGAAACCCCTCCTAGGAGCTAACCGATCCAGGGCATCACTAGTAGTCCATTCGATGTGAAGATCACCGGTCTAGCACCGTCTTCATATCTTCGACTTTTAATCGTTGATCAATTATTTGAAATGAGAATTAACTCGGCCTTTTCAAATAATTCACGTATACATATAATTCAAATCAATTCTTTTCCATGGATAAATTATTCGACATTCACGTTTAAATTCAATATAATAATTTCATGTCTAATACATCTAACCATCAGAATATCCAATAAACCACGTAAAATTGGTTTATTTCCATTCCATATCGTTTATAATATTTTAGAATGATTTTTCACTATTTATATATATATAAAAATAGTCCATTTTCATCGAACGACGTTTCAGGTCATTCGATGGCACTGGCGCTGCTCTTGTCTAAATTTGGATTAGACATTTCGCAAAATATAACCGTTGGATCTTAATGAATTTTATGTCGTTGGAAAGATCTTTCCAAAGCGAACCCAACAGTTCCGGTTTGGGAAAATCCGACGGAAGGATCTCCCGTAATAATCATTTAAAATTACGATGTCAAAATGCGAACTACAGCTACGCGATTCGTTTTATTTTAATTATATTAATATATATGTAAATACTATTTATTCGATGATTTCTAAACCGTTTTCACTTCAAAAATTTGGCTAACGCCTTTAAATTTCGAAAAATTTCGCCATAACCTCCCTTGTACGGGGAGGGGTTTGGAAATTTATTGTGCCGTATTAGGTACCCAATAAATCCAGTATAAACACACACAATTTTTAGTGACTATCTATGCCCAAGGAACTATGTATAATAACTCTAGAGATAAATCTCATCACCTTGTCCAGTGTTGGAAATAAATAATCCATGTGTCGTATCTAATAACTACAGAGACGTCATTATTGTCAACTCCAGACTCATGTGGGTTTTTTGTTAAATCTGGCAATTTACCGGTATGTTTTATTTTGTCCATATCACTCTTTAGTTCAACCTGTAATTCAGTCATCGCCATACGAGCGACTTGCTTGTATGGTAATCCCAACCTCGTCACATAAGCTCCAAATGCTTATATGGAATATGATATGCTATGACATCAATAGTTCGTTTTCAGTTCAACCTGAAATGCAGTCATCTCCATACAAGCGTCTCGCTTGTATGGTAATTCCAACCTCGTCACATAAGCTCCAAATATTTATATGGTATATGATAGAGTATGCTATCTTCATAAAGTATGCCATGGAGTGTAGTTTATAATTAATTGTTGCTATTCTACGGTGTTGTTTATAGTCTCACACAGAACAACTAGCACACCGCATCCAATGGCATTCACAGGAGTTTATATAATAAATAAAATTGCGTAGCCAACTCATTAAGGCTTACCTATTTGTCGGGCATGCAAATAAATTATTTACTCAACAACTAATCCATTTTCCTATTCAGCATATGTATATATATGCATATCTACGCTAAAAATAATATTTTTAGCTAACAAATAATTATTTCCATACGTTCTTATATTTAACACTTCATATACATGTTAAAAATAATATTTCTAATGAACAAACATTCATTTCAACCCGTGGTTATTTTTAACACTTCATATGTATGATAAAAATGATATTTTTGGCGGACAAAAATATATTTCAACTCATGACTATTTTATTTAGCTCATATACATGTTAAAAATAATATTCATAGCAAACAAATATTTATTTCAACCCATGGTTATTTTTAACACTTCATATATATATATATATGATATTTTTGGCGAACAAAAAAATATATTTCAACGCATGACCATTTTTAACGCTCATATATGCAATAATTTTTTTATTTTTATTGTTCAAACAATTTTTTCAACATGCAAATATTTTTAACACCTTGTATATACAATAAAAATGTGATTTTTATTGTTTAAACTATTTATTAAACATAAGAATATTTTTAACACCTCGTATATACAATAAAAATGTGATTTTTATTGTTCAAACTATTTATTCAACATACAAATATTTTTAACACCTCGTATATACAATAAAAATGTGATTTTTAATGTTCAAACTATTTATTCAACATACAAATATTTTTAACACTTCGTATATACAATAAAAATGTGATTTTTATTGTTCAAACAATTTATTTCTAACATGAATATTGTATATACTTCATACATACAATAAAAATGTGATTTTTATTGTTTAAACAATTTTCATTTCAAAACATGAATATTTTACAACACATGAATATTTCAGAAAATATTGGCATTATAACGGCAGGGTAATTAAAGCCGGCACTGTGTCCAGCACGGATCCTCTACTATCCTAGGCCTTGTGGCGATATAAGGGCTTCATTTCAATGATTTCCGCAATATCATTCATTTCCACAACATAGTGAATATACCACAAACACAACCAATTTTGTTGCAACCACAATCAATCATTCACAATCACAATCCAAACAATTTATATCGTCCATGGTCTATGGACGAGGGGAGTATATATATATGTATATAAATATATTTATTTCCATTTCAATTTCATTTCAATTCCATTCAACGCATATATGATTTATACAGCGTATATATACTTTATACATCGCATATATAATTTATACAACGCTTGAATGTGAGATATACAACGCTTATATAATTTATATATTGCTTATATAATTTGCGTATCCATTCCAATTTGAATTTAGAAATCTCACACATTGGGTTCCACTCCTCCTTAAATTGTCGAGAGCTCCAAATACGTTCTAGTCTCTTCTAGAATGTATAAGACGTTACCACGAGTCCAATGTCTCTTGTTTCACTAGATTTAGACAACATATGGAAAAGATATGATTTTTATTCCATAATCTAACTTAGCAACGCTTTTAAGTGCTATAAACCTTTTAAATTATAAAGGTGGTACCTTTTCAGTTTTGATTCAAACTAGGGTTTTCAAATATCGTTCAATCCGCATAGCTAGGGGAGAATTGGATTATTGCACGTCGAAGAGGGTCGAAGGCCGCGCCTGGTGGTAGTGGCCATGTCGAGTTTGACACTGGCAGGAGGGCACGACGGCACTTCAAACCGGTGAACTTCAGGGCGTCGAAACTCTCCCAATACCCAACGAAAATTGGCAAATCAGTTATGGATTTGAAGAGGAGAATAAGCTCTACAAAATTCCCTTCAGGAGCTTCGAATTTTATAGTGTAGATTTGGAGAAATTTTAGAAAGAAGGGGGGAGCTTCTTTCCGTCGTTCGCTAATGAAAGGGATTTTATGCTCGGCCGGTTTATATATTATTCAAAAAATATTTGTGATTCTATATGAACTCCAAAACAAACCCGACAACTGTCGCCGCTGGCTAAATACCCCCATTCCGGACGCAATGGAATATGTTTCGTAAGCCCATTTGACTGTTTCAGTCAGTTATTCTTCAAATTAAAATATAAAACATTCAATATTAGATTTGAACGTACATTTTGATTTAGCGGGGCCACATACCGATTCAAAAAATTCTCGAAAAATAAATCTAGCTATGGTTTGATGAGACGGTCCTAACAAAATTAATTTTGTCGAATTTGAAGACCGTTTGAAAAATGGTCTTTTTCTGGTCGATCCAATTCAAACTGAAATTACCAAACGCGTTTTAATTTACCACGCTCACGTATTAATTCCAAAAATTATGGAATTTTAAACCTAGCAATAAATTGACATTCCGGATCCAACCAAAGTGGTTTCGTCGGAAACGGAGGTCGTTTGCAAAATGGCTATTTTTAAGGGCTATATATTATACTAAATTCCATATCGACTATTTTAAATTTTCAACTGGACATAACTTTTAATTCCCATTATGAAATATGGATTTTTCACATTCGTTAGAAAGATGTTATTAAACGGATTCAAATATTTTTGGTTTATCTGAAATCCGATTTATATTGAATCTTGTACATTAATTTGAAATTTGGAATCGAATTTTCAAACTACTGCGCCATTTCAGGCTCGTTATATAATTAAAATAAATATATACGTTCCAACTTCGATTTAAATAAATTTTAAATCATTATTATTTAAAATAAATCATTTTAAATATTCAAAATTCATTAAAATAGCTAAAATAAAATTTTAAATTAGTTTTGATTTTCCGAGTTGTTACAATCTCCCCCACTTAAACTTTTTGTCCTCAAATGGAAACAATAGTAAAGTAGGAAACAAAATAGAAATAGAACATATTGTAAATGTACCTTGCACCAGAGCTAATCAGAGATGTGCACTCTGCACTTGGGATAAGCCTATCTTATGCTATCTTCTGTCTCCCATGTACAGTCTCTAGGATCACCGCTCCACTGCACTTTGACTAAGTGAACCTTCTTGTTTCTCAAAACCTTGGTTTCTTTGGAAGTAATTTTCAGTGGCTCTCTTCTCACAGCCAGTTTTGAAGTAATATCCAAATCTTGTTGCGCTGCTTCTTCCACGACCAAGTCTGGATCATGCACATGCTTTCGAAGTTGAGACACGTGAAATACATCATGCACACTTGGCAAACAGTCAGGCAACTGAACCCTTTAAGCAAGAGTTCCAATTCTTTATAGTATAGGAAATAGACCAATAAATCTAGGTGCCAACTTCCCTGTTTTCCCAAATCGGACTACTCCTCTCATAGGAGAAACTCTCAAATATAATTAATCACCAACAGAAAATGGTAAATCTCTTCTTCTTGAATCTGCATAACTCTTATGTTGGCTCTGAGCTGTTTGCATTCGCTTCTTAATGAAATCGACTTTATCTGAAGCTTCACATATCATATTTGGACCCAATACTAGTCGTTTTCTAGGTTCTACCCAACATATGGGAGATCTACATGGTCGACCATACAATGCTTCGAATGGTGACATTCCCAAGCTTGCTTGGTAGCTGTTATTATATGAGAACTCAACCAAATGCAAGTGATCTTCCCATGACCCGCCAAAATGATGAATACAAGCACGCAATAAGTCTTCTAATATACGATTCACCCTCTCAGTTTGTCCATCTGTCTGAGGATGATATGCAGTGCTAATATTTAACTTTGTTCCCAGCTCTTCTTGGAATGCTTCCTAGAATTTACTAGCAAATATCGGATCACGATCACTAACAATATTACGGGGAACTCCAGCAGTCAAACAATCTCTTTGAAATAAATCTACGCCAGGTTCTGAGCCGTTCTATTTGATTTGATAGGTATAAAATAGACGGTCTTCGTGAAACGATCTACGATAACCCATATATTGTCATTTCCTTTCTTGGTTTTGGGGAACCCATCTATGAAGTCCATGGAAATTTGCTCCCACTTCCAATTTGGAACCACTAACGGTTGCAACAATCCGACGAGTTTTTGTTGATCGCTTTTGACTTGTTGACAAGTAGAACACTGGATAACATATATTGAAATGTCCCTTTTCAACGACTTCGACCAGAATGTTCATTTGAGCTCATTATTCATCTTACTCACACCAGGATGGATACTGAGCTTAGATTTGTGACATTCATCCAATACCTCTCCTTTGAGTTTTGGAACTTCTGGTTCGCCCTTGCAACCTCAGAACACCTTTACAATCCAGCTGAAAATTTGAAGCTTTACCTTCTCGAATTAGCTGACTAATCCTCCAAACAAATTCATCGTCTTTTTGAAGATCAGAGATTTTCTCTATCAGTGAAGCATAATAATAAGATTAGCGATGATCACATTCTTTTTGCTGAGCGCATTAGCAACAACATTGGTTTTCCCTGGAGTATACAAAATATCTAGATCGTACACTGCAAGAAATTCTAACCAACACTGCTGTCTCAAATTTAAATCTTTCTGGGTGAATAGATACTTTAACGACTTGTGATCTGTGTATAATTCGAATTTCTCACCCAATAAATAATGCCTCCAATTTTTCAAAGCAAAAACGACGGCTAACAACTCAAGATCATGAGTAGCATATCCCTTCTCATGCAGTTTCAACTGACGGCTAGCATAAGCAACTACCTGGCCTCTTTGCATTAATACCGCACCAACACCTTCAAGAGAAGCATTTGTATAGACCATCAAATCTTGATTGCCATCAATAATCGTCAACACTGGAGCAGTAGTCAACCTTAATTTCAGCACTTGGAAAGCTGCCTCACATTCTGGAATCTAATTAAACCTTGTGTGTTTCTTAGTAAGTTGTGTCATTGGACTAGATAGCTTTGAAAAATCCTTAATGAATTTTTGATAATAACTAGTCAATCCTAGAAAACTTCTGACTTCTGTGGGCGTACCAGCCTGTTTCCAGTCTTGAATAGCTATAATTTTGGTTGGATCCACTGAAATTCCTTTCTTTGATACGACGCGACCAAGGAACTTCACTTCTTCTTACCAGAATATACATTTGGAAAATTTGGCTTTTAATATGTTCTTTCTCAGAATTTCCAAAACTTATTCCAAACGTTTAGCGTGCTCGCTAGCTGACTTAGAGAAGATCAATATGTCATCAACGAAAACCAGTATGAATTTATTCAAGACCTCACAAAACACTCGATTCATTATATCAACAAAATAAGCTAGAGCATTACGTAAGCCGAACTAGCCACTCATAGAATAGGTCTGGACCTCTGAAAGTGTCAAAGGAACACATTCTTCGACAATTCGAAGTTGATGGAAACCGTAGCTAGGTCCATCCTTGAAAACACTTGAGATCCATTCAAACAATCTAATAAATCATATATACGGGTCAATGGATATTTATTCTTCAACGTCTGCTTATTGAGGTCATGACAATCAACACATAATCTGAGAGTACCGTCTGACTTTGGAACAAACACCACTGCTGCTCCCCAATTAGAAAATCTAGGCCTGATCAGACCTTTCCATAGCAATTGTCGAGTTTAATCGCCCAATTCTTCTTTCTCTTTTAAAGTCATTCTCTGAATAGTGTGCACTACTAGCCTTGCGTTTAGTACTAGATCGAACTTGAAGTCAATTTCTCTTCGCGGCGGTAAGCTATCAACTTCCTCAAACACATCCGCATAGCTTTTAACGATAGGAATATTTTCTAATAAAGTGGGAGAAACCTCAAGAGCAGCCCAAAATTCTTTTCTATCTGAATCTGAGCTTACGCATGGTATAATAATATCTCTAAGCTTCGTTTTTACCTTAATAATTCTTTCGGCACATTTAACTTCGTCCTCAAATTTCGTTAACCATTCCAGCCCAAGAATAACATCGAGCTCCGAGAAATCCATGATGATCAAATTAATAGGAAACTGGTAAAAAGAATAAGAGTTGGGCACTCTATAATATAAGTCGAGAATAAGAGAACCTCCTATCGGATTATGAACACTAATCGCTTCTTTAAGATTTCTCACTTTTAATTTTAACTTTTCAACTATATTACTTGAAATGAAACTTCTTGATGCACCCGTATCAAATAATACTGTAACCGGAAATTTTTTAATAGTAAGAGTGCCTTTCAAAACATATGGTCTTTCCCTACTAGTCGAGGGTGCTGGAGTTTCTGCCACTTCATTGATTTGATCCTCTTTGGTCGCTTTCAACAGCCGGCAATCTTGCTTTACATGACCAGTCTGATGGCAAAGGTTGCACTCTCTGGCCTCTTGAAACTTCTTTCTGGATTTAGATCCGTCTTTCTTCAAAGATTTGCAACTTATCGCCAAATGTCCTTTCTTATTGCACTTAAGACATATGACTTTCTTTACTCTCTTCTCTTTTCTTATTTCAGATCTTTTACCTGACTCGGGGTTTGTACTAGCCTCCGGGATATCAGTTTCAAACTTCCTTTTGTTGCTAGAACTGGCTTCTTCTTCATCTTCCAAAACACCTTGCTTACTAAGATTCTCATAGCGATAAACCATTTCTATCATCTTAGAAAAAGGAAGATTAACATGTGCAGTTACTCTACTTTCGTATTTTCTATGAAGTCTATTAATCAACCTCAGATTCTTCCTTAAAGGATCTTGGATTAGCTGCGGGCCAAAATGAGAAAGTTCATTGAATTATTCTGATACTCCTGAATAGTCATATCTCCTTGTTTCAAATGGTAGAACTCATCATATAGATGCTCAGTTGCTACTGGAGGAATAAATCTTTCTTTGAAAATTTCTTTAAATCTATACCAGGTAATATTACCTTCTGGATTATCCATAGTAACCGTTTACCACCAGATTAAAGCTTCGTCTTTGAGTGTCCAAGATGCTAGTAATCTTTTCTGGTTACCTATCATCTTTAAGCCTTGAAAAATTCTCTCAGAAGAACGCATCCACACTTGTGTTTCAATAATAGATTCTTTCCCTGAGAATTGTACTCCATCCAGATTTTGATACTTTTTTACTAGAGCTTCTAGATTTGGTTCTGACTGTGGGAGCACGATTGGCTCATTAGATTGCTGAACCATTAAATTAATTCTTCTGCTTCTGCCACTCATTTTCTACTATGTCTGCAAATAGCAGACAAAGAGTCAGGCCAACAGAAAAGATATTGTAAAGCATAGAGACATATACTTAAATGTAATGCATTTATGGGGGTGTATTTCATCCTGCTATACTCATTCTAGGACATTACTGATCCTATCTATAATGAGTTACTCGCTCTAGAATACTACTGATTCTATTTCTGATGAGTTCGTTAATACGTTATATTCCAGAGCTAAGATTAACCAAAGCTCTGATACCAACTGTGATAACCCCCAAACCCCACGTGTCACGAAAGCAAGGATAATCATTGGAATATAACACATAAACAATAACAGCAGAGCAAAACACCAGATAATGTACATCAAATTACACTGGAACAAATGTAATCATTAGAGTTACACAGCATGACAGGATCATACTTAGTACAGAATACTGTTTCAGCATAATACAAAATGCCTGCAGCGGAATCAAACATAATATACATAATGAAGTCTGAACAACATAATAGAAATGATAGGATTCATCCTCAGCTCCATAGCTATCCATAAAGAGCCTGCTAAAACCTGAATACAAAACTGCCCGTGTAGAAAATAGGGGCACCCAAGTTTGCAAAGTGAAACAAACTACGAGTCAGTCATGGGACTAGTATGAGAAATCTACTTATCTTATTTAATTATAAGGCTAATCATAGGACCACGCCGCTAACGTGGAACAGGTTTACTCCATTGGATTTCCAGTGCATAAAACAAGTAAATCATTTAAACAACGCAATGCTTTTTATAGAAAATGAAGCCAATACAACACTCAAGTCCCATCACACAATGCAACGCAACCCGGAGGATAGAGTTTTACCTTATAATGGCCAAAATATGCCTGATACATATAAATCAAAATCACTTGATATTATTACTAGTGCATATATGTTTCAAAAACCATTTCAATCATAATGTATCAATCATAGACGACATGAGCGTCCCATGCCACTATGCCTCCATATATAGGTTAACAATCAAAACTGCACAATGTCATATTGGAAGTTGGATTTCCATCATGAACCAAGGCAAGGGATCGTCCTTACCGAATTCGAGGCAATCTAGCCTACCATGTCTCAAGATACAGTCGCAACTGCATCTTAGATCTTCAGTGCCGGTCCACATTAGGTGGACTAATAATCCCTGAAAAATACGTTTCCCCTCCCTATAGGGCATAAACCTGGTCAGTACGAGCATACAATCCATCGGCCCCGTAGTGACGGATATATCTGAGGCGCCTTGCTTTCCATCATCCACATAAGTAAAAATGTCTGGGCTCCATTGCATGACACTACTCCTAGCTAGAAAGAAACGCATGTCCTCCATGTAGTCCTCTCCCGTTTTTGGTTCATACAGGGGTGTGAGGCTTGCGAATTAACGCTATACACAAAGCTATGATATTTCAAGCCGTGCTTTGATCATCAACCACAAGGCTATGCTTTTCAACAAAAGCCTTGATCACTTGCATCTCAGCATGCCACATTGACATTCCATGCCGTGCGACTGATGTCTGTCGATATATAACTTCTAAGCTCATACGTCTTAGAGAAGGGTGTTAAGAAAGAAAATAAATTCTCCGCCACCAAACAGATATATATTTAACAGAAATCAATCAGCATATAATAAAATCCAACGTTAGACGCACATCAATTTACTAGTTCATTCTGGGTCAAAATGAATCCGGAGGCACCTTATTCCTCGTCCCATATGTCCAATACAGGAGAGAGGCCCTCGCACATCCAGACAAATAACAAATACGTCCGGAATACTACCACTGTAACCCCTCCTAGGAGTTAACCGATCCAGGGCATCAGTAGTAATCCATTCGATGTGAAGATCACTGGTCTTGCACCATCTTCATATCTTCGACTTTTAATCATCGATCAATTATTTGAAATGAGAATTAACTCAGCCTTTTCAAATAATTCACGTATACATAGAATTCAAATCAATTCTTTTCCGTGGTTAAATTATTCGACATTCACGTTTCAATTCAATATAATAATTTCATATCTAATACATCCAACCATCATAATATCCAATAAACCAAGTAAAATCGGTTTATTTCCATTCCATATCATTTATAATATTTTATAACGATTTTTCACTATTTTTATATATATATAAATAGTCCATTTTCATCGAACGACGTTTCAGGTCATTCGATGGCACTGGCGCTGCTCTCGTCCAAATTTGGATTAGACATTTAGCAAAATCTAATCGTTGGATCTTAAAGAATTTTATATCATTGGAAAGATCTTTCCAAAGCGAACCCAACGGTTCCGGTTTCGGGAAAATCCAACAATCAGATCTCCCGTAATAATCGTTTAAAATTACGATTTCAAAATGTGAACTTCAGTTGCGTAATTCATTTTATTTTAATTATATTTAGATATATATAAATATAATTTATTCGATGATTTCTAAACCGTTTTCAATTCAAAAATTTGGCTAACGCTTTTAAATTACAAAAAATTTCGCCATAACCTCCCTTGTACGGGGAGGGGTTTGGAAATTTATTGGGCTGTATTAGGTACCCAATAACTCCAGTATAATCACACATAATTTTCAGTGACCTATCTATGCCCAAGGGAGTGTGTATAATAACTTCAGAGATAAATCTCGTCACCTTGTCCAATGTTTTAAATAAATAATCCATGTGACATATCTAATAACTAGAGAGACATGACTATTGTTAACTCCAAACCTGTGTGGGTTTTTAATTAAATCTAGCAATTTACCGGTATGTTTTATGTAGTCCATATCAGTCTTCAGTTCAACCTGTAATTCAGTCATCGCCATACGAGCGTCTTGGTTGTATGGTAATCCCAACCTCGTCACATAAGCTCCAAATGCTTATATGGAATATGATATGCTATGACATCAATAGTTCATCAACCTGAAATGCAGTCATCTCCGTACAAGCATCTCGCTTGTGTGGTAATTCCAACCTCGTCACATAAGCTCCAAATGCTTATGTGGTATATGATAGAGTATGATATCTTCACGAAGTATGCCATGGATTGTAATTTAAAATTAATTGTTGTTATTCTATGGTGTTGTTTATAATCTCACACAGAACAACCAACATACCGCATCCAATGGCATTCACAGGAGTTTATATAATAAATAAAATTGTGCAACCAACTCATTAAGGCTTACCTATTTGTCGGGCACGCAAATAAGTTCTTTACTCAACAGCTAATCCATTTTCAAGTTCAGCATATGTACATATATATATATATATGCATATCTACTAAAAATAATATTTTTAGCTAACAAATAATTATTTCCATACACAGTTATTTTTAACACTTCGTAAACATGTTAAAAATAATATTACTAATGAACAAACATTCATTTCAACCCATGGTTATTTTTAACAATTTATATATATGCTAAAATGATATTTTTGGCGAACAATAATATATTTCAACTCAAGACTATTTTATTTAGCTCATATACATGTTAAAAATAATATTTATAGCAAAAAAAAAAAATATTTCAACCCATGGTTAATTTTAACACTTCATATATATCATAAAAATGATATTTTTGGCGAACAAAATTATATTTCAACTCATAACTATTTTTAACACTCATATATACAATAAAACTGTGATTTTTATTGTTCAAACAATTTATTCAACATACAAATATTTTTAACACCTCGTATATATAATAAAAATGTGATTTTTGTTGTTTAAACTATTTACTCAACATACGAATATTTTTAACACCTTGTATATACAATAAAAATGTGATTTTTATTGTTTAAACTATTTATTCAACATACGAATATTTTTAACACCTCATATATACAATAAAAATGTGATTTTTAATGTTCAAACTATTTATTCAACATTCAAATATTTTTAACACTTCGAACATACAATAAAAAAGTGATTTTATTGTTCAAACAATTTATTTCTAACATGAATATTGTATATACTTCATAAATAAAATAAAAATGTGATTTTTATTGTTTAAACAATTTTCATTTCAAAACATGAATAGTTTACAACACATGAATATTTTAGAAAATTTTGACATTATAACGACAGGGTTATTAAAACCGACACCGTGTCCAGCATGGGTCCTCTGCTATCCTAGGACTTGCGGTGATACATGGATTTCATTTCAATGATTTCACAATATCATTCATTTCCGTAACATAACGAATATACCGCTAACACAACCAATTTTGTTGCAACCACAATCAATCATTCACAATCACAATCCAAACAATTTATATCATCCATGGTCTGTGGACGAGGGGAGTGTATATATATATGTATGTATATAGATAAATTTATTTCCATTTCAATTTCATTTCAATTCCATTCAACACATATATGATTTATACAGCGTATATATAATTTATACATCGCATATATAATTTATACAACGCTTGTATGTGAAATGTACAACGCTTATATAATTTAAACATTGCTAATATAATTTATACAACGCGTATCCATTCCAATTTGAATTTAGAAATCTCACATATTGGATTCTACTCCTCCTTAAATTGTAGAGAGCTCCAAATACATTCCAGTCTCTTCTAGAATGTAGAAGACGTTGCCACGAGTCCCATGTCTCTTGTTTCACTAGATTTCAACAATATATAGAAAAGATATGATTTTTATTCCATAATCTAACTTAGCAAGGCTTTTAAGTGCTGTAAACCTTATAAATTATAAAGGTTGTACCTTTTCAGTTTTGATTCAAACTAGGGTTTGCAAATATCGTTCAATTCGCGTAGATAGGGGAGAATCAGGTTGTTGCACATCAAAGAGGGACGAAGGCCGTGCCTGGGATTGGTGGCCACGTCGAGTTCTACGCTGGCAGGAGGGCACGACGGCACTTCAAACCGGTGAACTTCAGGGCATCGAAACTCTCCCAATTCCCGACGAAAATTGGCAAATCAGGTATGGATTAGAAGTGGAGAATGAGCTCTACAAAATTCATTTCAGGAGCTTCGAATTTTATAGTATAGATTTAGAGAAATTGAAGAGAGAAGGGGGGAGCTTCTTTCCATCATTCGATGGAGGGTTACGAATTTTTTTTTGGAAAAAATAATTAATGAAAGGAATTATACGATTTGCCGATTTAAATATTTATTCGAAAAATATTTGTTTCTCCATACGAACTTTAAAACAAACCCAACAACTATCGCCCCTAGCTAAATACCCCCATTCCGGACATAATGGAATATGTTTCGCAAGCCCATTTGACTGTTTCAGTCTGTTATTCTTCAAATTAAAATATAAAACATTCAATACTAAATTTGAATGTACATTTTAATTTGCCGGGGACACATACTGATTCCAAAAATTATCAAAAAATAAATCTAACTATGTTTGGATGATACGGTCCTAACAAAATTAATTTCATCGAATTTGGAGACCATTTGAAAAATGGTCTTTTTCTGGTCGATCCAATTCAAACTGAAATTACCAAACGTGTTTTAATTTACCACGCTCACGTATTAATTCCAAAGATTTTGGAATTTTAAACCTAGTAATAAATTGACATTCCAGATCCAACCAAAGTGGTTTCATCGAAAATGGAAGTCGTTTGCAAAATGGCTATTTTTAAGGGCTATATATTATATCAAATTCCATAACGATTATTTTAAATTTTCAACTGGAAATAACTTTCAATTCCCGTTATGAAATATGGATTTTTCACATTCAGTAGAAACATATTATTAAACAAATTCAAATATTTCTGGTTTTACTGAAATCCGATTTATATTGAATCCTGTACATTCATTTGAAATTTGGAATCGAATTTTCAAACTACCGTGCCATTTCAGGCTCGTTATATAATTAAAATGAATTTATACATTCTAACTTCGATTTAAATAAATTTTAAATCATTATTATTTAAAATAAATCATTTTAAATATTCAAAATTCATTAAAATAGCTAAAATAAAAAAAAAATTGGTTCTAATTTTTCTGGTTGTTAAAGTGCTTACTTTTGGGTTCCACTCCATGAACCTTTATTTGAGGATGGTTTTAATAAAATTAAACAAGCATTTAATTTTATCAAAAACTGCAACAACTTCCTTTTCCGTTTTGGTCAGTTCCATGTTGTAGAGTTCGTCACCACGATTCCAACGCAACTGAAATCACTGAATTCCGATCTCGTATGAAGAAGATATGGATTTTAATACATCGAACAATTAAATAAAGGATTAACTAAATTAGTTAATTTTGATTTACAACCTTAATGCCTTTTCACATTATCTTCCCCGTCGCCTTTAGTAACACCCGAACCCAAAACGACTTGCCCCAATTCCAAAATGCAAGACAACCGAGGCATTTAGAAGCCGATCCACTTGCGCCACCTCGAAGGCTGTCGCTCCTCCTCCTTGTGCCT
The DNA here is from genome assembly GCA_030737875.1 of Allium sativum. Lineage (NCBI taxonomy): Eukaryota > Viridiplantae > Streptophyta > Magnoliopsida > Asparagales > Amaryllidaceae > Allium > Allium sativum. The sequence goes on from CM060921.1 coordinate 287,378,554, forward strand.
CCGTTGGCTCGACGTCCGGTGGCTTCCATTGGCTTGGAAGTGCATGTGAATGCATGACCTTTGGGGCCAAAAATCTCGTACAACACTACACGATACTCAATCAAATTAGTATAGATTTGAAGATCTTGAAACACTCTATAATTTTCATTAGAAAATATTTCAAATTACTTTGTGGATTTGCAAATTTGGGGCAAGAAATCCGAATGATTTCAGCCTTCGAAATTGACGGTGGCGGCTGACCCAATAATGGGTAGGGTTTGGAGAAATAATAACCATATACATTATATTTTTAATATTATTTAATTCTCTAAAGTGAGATTTTGCATTTAAACTCCAAATTAAACCCAATGATTATTGCTCCTAACCAATTACCCCCATTCTGGATATAATGGAATACGTTTTGTATGCCAATTCGATTGTTTTGATTAGTTTTTGTTAAAATTAAAATATAAATTAATATAACATTCGATATTGAATTCCAACGTACATTTTAATTTACCGGGGCCACATACTGACTCCAAAAATTATGAATATTAAATTCTACTATGTATTGACGATACGGTCCTAATAAATTCAATTTCGTCGAATTTGGAGACCGTTTGAAAAATGCCCTTTTTAACTTGTAACAACCCGCATTCTACGCATTGGAGGATCGTAGAATATTTATTTCTTTCCCATATGAGGTCGTATGGTCATGTAACTTTGGGAAACAACCATTAGAGTCATTTCCCATGTTCATGATTTTTGTCGATTTTTAAATGACCGTTTTGCCCCTAGTTGATCTTGTTTTGGCCATAACTTTTGATGGGAAAGGAATTTTGACCTGAAACGACTTCCATTAGATTCGTTTGATGGTTTACCTTTCCATAGAGTGGTCACATGTGAAAAACGGACTTACCGTTTGGGAGATATATCTGAAATAAGGTTTGGATAGTGAAAAACTGCTTAACCGGGCCAAATATGGTGATTAGTGGATAGGCCCATAACCCATTTCAGGATTAGGGTTATGGGGAGGCTGAAATGAGTTAAAGAATCATTCCATTTCAGTTTTCTAGCCTCCACTTACCTCCAAGAAACCCTAAAAATGGCCTCCAACCTCTAAATCACCCCCAAATCATCTTCTAATCAAGGATTAAGCTTAGCAACATCGAATCAAGGGAGATCTACACCAACTCGACATTGGAGCTGCTGTTTAGCATTGGAATTCGCATCAAATCAGAGATTTACTTCAGATCTAGAGTTTATTTGTGGCTAAGGTGAGTGATTTGCATAGTTTCTCACTAATTATGGCTAATTAAGGGTAATTAGTGTTAATTAGCGAATTTAAACATGATAAAATTCTAGAAAAATGTTCATAAATTCTTAAATGATGTTTTAGACCTCTGATATGAATTTGGGTAAATTTGGTTAAGTTTTGATAATCCTTTTATTAGTTTCACCTAAACATGCTTAAGGGGAAATATGGGGTTTTGGGTATGTTTGATCCACTTTAACCTATCTTATTGATGTTTTGATGTTTGTGGTTGATTATGCATGTTGCTATGACTGTATGGTATGCTTTGTGATTGATTTCAATAGTTAGAATGGTCGAAAACGTCGTCGAAATGCGTAAAATACTTGCTGGAAAGGTTGCAGGAAAAGTGCAGGTTCTGGATCGGATCGGATTGGATATGGGGGCTCGGATCGGAATAGTGACCGGGCAAGGACATCCAAACTGGATCGAAACTTGATACTTGAGAGGCTTGGCAAAAAGGAAGGCCATGTTGGTTAAGCTGGGGGATCGGATCGGCTTAAGGATGAAGGGCTCGGACCGGAGTATGGCGAAGGGCTTGGATCGGATTAGAATAGGGAACGGGACCAGACGAAGCAACAGGAGCTGGAGCACGAACTGGATGGGAGATGGCAACCCGACCCGACCCGAAGTGGGACACTCGACCCGAATCGATGGCTAGAAGGGTAACCCGACCCGACCCAGTAACGACCAACAACCCGAAATGCAAAGGTAGTCTAAATGAAAGTTAGAGCTCAGGATCCAATGGGGAACCAATGATTTCACTTCATGGTTGGGCTTTGCTGTGGGACGTGTGCTAAGGAGTTGTCGACGTTCATAACTTCGATTCACCACTGGAAATGGATGATGGGCTACTTATCAGTGTAGTAGAGTCATTATGACTCGAGGGGCAAGGTGATGGTAGCAAGACTACGTTATCAGTGCAGTGAAGCCATTTATGACTTCATGGGGCAAAGTGATGCGTAGTAAGACTATGAGCCAGTGCAGTGGGGTCATTGCGACTCCATGGGGCAGAGTGGACATAGTAAAGGATTGGTAAGGCTATGGGCCAGCGCAGATGGGGTGAATAACTCCATGGGGAAAGTGGACATAGCGAAGGATTAGTGGCTACGTTATCAGTGCAGTGAAGCCATTTATGACTTCATGGGGCAAAGTGATCGTAGCAAGGTATGATGGGTGATCGAAGTGGTGAATATTGTATGCTTTACGCACTGAGTGAGAGATGTGAGGATGGATGCTATGTTTGATTGTTTGCCATCACTATGACATGCACACCCCCACCTCCGTATCTTTACACCGTTTGATATGACACCTTAGAGTGTTGTACAGTATGTAGTGCTAACTCTTTGGTTGCAGGTCCAGGTTCGGGTATGTTTTAGTCTACCTATTATTGTTCTGTTTAGATGCTTATCGCTAATACTAGGCTTTATGTCTGACCCAGAGTTTTATGTCTACTCTTATTACTCTGGGTGCTCATACGAGCAGACTAGAGACAGGTTAGTTGGTGATGCGCGAGTAGCTGACTCGAAGGCGGGCAGGAGGCTTCCACGTATGATATATAGATATTCTCCCTGTGTCGTTGGTGGTCGCTACTTGGGCATTAGTAGTGTACCTCCTTTATCTTGCTTTTGCTTTGAGATAGTTTGAAAAGTTTTAATAATGTTTAACTTTGGATCATAAGCTGTACTTGGATTTTCCGCTGCTATGTTAGTTGTTTCAGCTTATGCACTGTCTCACCTGTTTTATGTCAAGTATGTTATTATTATATTTTATTCTATGCGCTGTGAGACATTCTACAGGTTCCTTGTTAGTTCATTTCCTTCTTCCTTTTTCCTCCTGACGACCCGTTCCGTGCTAACTAGACATGTGTATAGCGCACCTTTGGAGTAAATGTCGGTTGGTGCGGGGCGGACCGTCACACTTGGTATCAGAGCTCTAGGTTGCTTAGTTAACCTAGGGAAAGACACTAGGGAGAGATAGTACGTATATGAGGGCGCGTATTTGTGATTACTTTGGTTTTCAAAAGCTATATATATATACTATTAGTAGTATAAGAATGAAGTCATACTGCATTAGCACCACTATGGGGTCGTTAATCATTTCCCTTTTACAGATTGACGATGAGCCGATATGCTAGAGGTGCTGGTAGGGGAGCCAATAATGTGAATGCTGCTGACATGAGGGCGATGTTTACTGACCTCATGAGAGACATGCTTAGGGAGGTGCAAGGGGCAGTTCCCAATCCCGGAATTGGCGGTGGTCCAGTAGTGCAGGCGCCTAGGGTCGATTTCGCTAAGTTGTGCAAGGATTACACTAACCTTGGTGGGAAGCCGTTCCACGGGACGGAGTCGGCCACAGATGTTCAAGATTGGATGGATAGTTGTGATCGTATCTTCGATGACTTGGGTCTTGAGGATGCGATGAAGAGAAGGCTAGTGTCTCGTCAGCTGCAAGGGCGAGCGATGAATTGGTGGAATGCCATTAGAACAACTACTCCAGAAGATCAGGTTACTTGGGATCAGTTCAAGGCTCGCTTTAGCGAGAAGTTCATTCTAGCTGCCCAGAAGTCAGTGTTGTTCAAGAGATTCTTGGAACTCAAGCAGAGTGGAAGGGCAGTTTCTGATTATATTGCTGAGTTCGACACCTTGTTGAAGTGTGGACTATCTCTTATCGATACTCCTGAGAAGAAGAATGAGAAGTTCATTACTGGGTTGGATGGATACTTGGGGAAAAGGCTTATCAACCACATCGATGAGACTTTTGAATCAATTGTGGGGAAAGCTTTGAGATCAGAGAGTCTTTACCCTAAGTCAAAGACTGAGGCTGCATCTGCAGAAGGGCTGAAGCCGCAAGCAGGCGGTGGAGGCAAGAATAACTCTCAGAATAAGAGGAAGCAGAGCCAATCTAAGGACGGCCAGAAAAAGAACAAGAAAGAAGTTGAGTGCTTCAGCTGTGGTAAGAAGGGCCATTATGCTAAAGAATGTCGGGCCAAGCCAGTGGAAAGGAAGTGCTACAACTACAGTTGTGGGACATCATAAGGATAAGTGTCCACAACCTCTTAAGGAGAAGCAGATTGTGAAAGCATATGCTATTGATGATGTTCCTTCTTTGTCGAATGCCTCAACTGCGGCGGAGAAAGGAAAGAATGTTGTTATTCAAGGTATGCTTTCTATTTATGATGTACCAGTTCGAGTTTTGTTTGATACTAGGGCTTCCCGTTCCTTCATATCTAGTGACCTGGTAGATAGGTTGGGACTGGAACCCGAGATAGTCGATAGACCATTGGTTGTGACGAACCCGATTGGTGGTTCGACTAGCCTTAGTATGATTTGCCGAAATGTGGTCTTATCGAGTCATGGATGTATGTTTGTTTGTGATTGCTTTGTTTTGGGTTTTACTGGGTATGGCATTATATTGGGGGTCGATTGGCTCCAAAGATACGGGGTGGTGGTAGACTGTCAGGGCTTTTTGGTGACAGTTGGGGCAGATGATGGGCGGAGGGTAGTGTTTGGTAGTCTACCTAGTGATGGGGTAATGGCTAGTTTTATAAATTCCCTCGACATCCCGCAGGATGAGTTGTCAGATGTGCCCGTGGTTGGCCAGTATCCGGACGTCTTCGAGGAGGTGACCGGGCTTCCACCACACCGAGAGATTGAGTTCCGTATTGATTTAGTGAAAGATGCCAGATCTATAGTGATGCCACTTCGTCGTATGGCACCAAGGGAGCAGCGAGAGCTCGGGGTGCAAGTCAGCAATCTTTTGAAGAAGGGATTTATTAGAAGAAGTGTCTCCGAGTGGGGAGCACCAGTTGTGTTTGCCACTAAGGCAGATGGTTCCCTTCGTTTGTGTGTGGACTATCGCAAGTTGAATAAGGTAACGAGGAAGAATAAGTATCCTCTACCGCGGATAGATGATTTGTTTGATCAACTGGAAGGAGCAAGATTGTTCTCCCAGTTGGACCTCGCGACAGGATTTCATCAGCTCCGAGTAGCGGATGAGAGTGTTCCGAAAATGGCATTTAGGACGCCGTCTGGATTCTATGAGTGGTTGGTCATGCCATTTGGGTTGACCAATGCACCAGCCTATTTTGTGGATCTTATGAATCGAGTATTCAGAGATCAGTTGAATAAGTTTGTTCTTGTGTTCGTAGACGATATCCTTGTTTACTCAAGGACAGAGGAGGAACACAAGGGACACATGAGGATAGTGATGGAGGCGTTGAGAAAACACCAATTGAAAGCGAAATTCTCCAAGTGTCATTTTTGGAGAAGGGAAGTGAGATTCTTGGGCCATGTTGTTTCAGAGAATGGTATTGCCGTGGACCCTGCGAAGGTGGCTACGGTACAGGATTGGCCTACACCCAAGAATGCAACAGATGTAAGAAGTTTCTTGGGATTAGCTGGATATTATTGTAAGTTTATCCAGGACTTCTCCAAGATAGCAGCACCGTTGACTCAGTTGACTAAGAAGAATCGGTCCTTTGTCTGGGACGCAATGTGTGAGAATGCATTCAAGAGTCTAAAAGAAAGGTTGACGCGTGCGCCAGTACTAGTCATTCCTAAAGGGAATGAAGAGATGACGGTATACACGGATGCTTGTGGTACCGGACTAGGTGCTGTATTGATGCGAGGAGGTAGGGTTGTAGCTTATGCTAGTCGGCAGCTAAAGCCACATGAGAAGAAGTATCCTACCCATGATTTGGAATTAGCAGCGATCGTGTTTGCGTTGAAGATGTGGAGACACTATCTCTTGGGAGAAAGATTTGAGTTGTTTACCGATCATAAATCGTTAAAGTATCTCTTCTCTCAGAAGGATCTGAATCTCCGTCAGCAAAGATGGTTAGAGTTCTTGGCTTTGTATGATTTTGATATCGCATACACACCTGGGAAAGGTAATGCGGTAGCCGATGCCTTGAGTAGGAGACATGCCAGTTTGGGGGCTATGTTTCTTGAATGGAAGCAACTGGAGTATATCGTGGGGTTTGATTTCAGACCAAAGTGCGAATTGGATCCAATCATGCTAGCTAGTTTGGCGATCAGACCCACTTTGATAGAGCGGATTGGTTCCAGCCAGAGGGACGATCCTAATCTATTGGAAATCATCTCCAAGTTAGAGATGGACATCGACGGTGAGGAGATGAATTTGTATGGGCTTGATCGAGATGGATGGCTTAGAAAGAACGGAACACTAGTTGTACCCAACGTGAATGGTTTGAGAGATGAAGTGCTTAGAGAATGTCATCACTCAAAACTGACTATACATCCCGGTGGTAATAAGATGTACCGAGACATGAAGCAGACTTACTACTGGGAAGGGATGAAAAGAGAAGTTGGGAAGTTTATATCCAAATGCATGAATTTCCAGTTAGTTAAAGCCGAGCAAAAGAAGCCTAGTGTGTTGTTGCAACCATTATAAATTCCCGAATGGAAATGGGAGCAAGTCTCGATGGATTTCATCGATGGTTTACTGAGGACTAGGTCGGGACATGATAGCATTTGGGTAATTGTGGATCGATTGACTAAGAGCGCAAGATTTATACCAGTCAAATCGACCAGAACGGCAGCTAAGTTGGCAGAATTGTATATGAAGTGGGTAGTAAGATTTCATGGAGTACCTAAAAGCATTGTGAGTGACCGAGACCCGTTGTTTACTAGTGGGTTTTGGAAGATCTTACAAGAGGCTCTAGGGTCAGAATTACATCTCAGTACCGCATATCATCCTCAGACCGACGGTCAGACGGAGAGGGTGAATCGTATATTGGAAGATCTCTTGAGAGCATGTATATTGGATTTTGGTGGATCATGGGATGACCATTTGCACCTACTAGAGTTTGCATATAATAATAGCTACCAATCCAGTATCGGTATGGCTCCATATGAAGCTTTGTACGGAAGACCGTGCAACTCACCATCATGTTGGATAGAGACTGGCGAGAAGTTTATGCTTGGACCAGATGTGGTGAGGGAAACTTCAGATAAGATTAAGATCATTCAACAACGAATGAAGGCTGCCCAGGATAAGCAGAAAAGTTATGCTGATAAAAGAAGAAGAGATTTAAAATTCTCCGTTGGTGACTTGGTGTTTGTCAAGATTTCTCCGTTGAAGAGCGTGATTCGATTTGGCAGGAGAGGCAAGTTGGCACCAAGATTTGTTGGCCCATTCCCTGTTCTTGAACTAGTCGGGAATTTGGCATATAGAGTTGACTTACCAGAGAAGATGGCGGGAGTTCACAACGTATTTCATGTTTCCCAACTAAGGAAGTTCGTTCATGACCCAAATATGACTATTTCACCTGATCAGTTAAAGGACTTCGAAGTAGAACCCGAGGCGGTTGGGAACCGCAAGCCGATCCGTATTGTCGAGCACGATACGAAGCAACTTCGAAGGAAGGCGGTGAAGCTAGTCAAGGTTCAGTGGGGGAAGAACGAGAATGACTGCACTTGGGAGACAGAGGCGAGGATTAGAAAGATGCATCCAGAACTCTTTGCCTGGTAAGATTTACCTTGTAATTTAGTTATTCCGCATGCTAGGATAGACTTGTTTTGCATGTTTGATTGTTGTTTTATGGTTGATAGGCATGCATGACCCTATGTGTGTTTTTGGTTAGGGAATTTCGGGGGCGAAATTTCTTAAGGGGGGAGAATGTAACAACCCGCATTCTACGCATCAGAGGATCGTAGAATATTTATTTCTTTCCCATATGAGGTCGTATGGTCATGTAACTTTGGGAAACAACCATTAGAGTCATTTCCCATGTTCATGATTTTTGTCGATTTTTAAATGACCGTTTTGCCCCTAGCTGATCTTGTTTTGGCCATAACTTTTGATGGGAAAGGAATTTTTACATGAAACCACTTCCATTAGATTCGTTTGATGGTTTACCTTTCCGTAGAGTGGACACATGTGAAAAACGAACTTACCGTTTGGGAGATATGGCTGAAATAAGGTTTGGAAGGTGAAAAACTGCTTAACCAGGCCAAATTGGGTGATTAGTGGATAGGCCCATAACCCATTTCGGGATTAGGGTTATGGGGAGGCTGAAATGAGTTAGAGAATCATTCCATTTCAGTTTTCTAGCCTCCACTTACCTCCAAGAAACCTTTAAAATGGCCTCCAACCTCTAAATCACCCCCAAATCATCTTCTAATCAAGGATTAAGCTTAGCAACATCGAATCAAGGGAGATCTACACCAACTCGACATTGGAGCTGCTGTTTAGCATTGGAATTCGCATCAAATCAGAGATTTACTTCAGATCTAGAGTTTATTTGTGGCTAAGGTGAGTGATTTGCATAGTTCCTCACTAATTATGGCTAATTAAGGGTAATTAGTGTTACATAGCGAATTTAAACATGATAAAATTCTGGAAAAATGTTCATAAATTCTTAAATGATGTTTTAGACCTCTGATATGAATTTGGGTAAATTTGGTTAAGTTTTGATAATCCTATCATTAGTTTCACCTAAACATGCTTAAGGGGAAATATGGGGTTTTGGGTATGTTTGATCCACTTTAACCTATCATATTGATGTTTTGATGTTTGTGGTTGATTATGCATGTTGCTACGATTGTATGGTATGCTTTGTGATTGATTTCAATAGTTAGAATGGTCGAAAACGTCGTTGAATGGCGTAAAATACTTGCTGGAAAGGTTGCAGAAAAAGTGCAGGTTCTGGACCGGATCGGATCGAATATGGGTGCTCGGATCGGAATAGTGACCGGGCAAGGACATCCGAACTGGATCGGAACTTGACACTTGAGAGGCTTGGCTAAAAGGAAGGCCATGTTGGTTAAGCTGGGGGATCGGATCGGCTTAAGGATGAAGGGCTCGGACCGGAGTATGGCGAAGGGCTCGGATCAGATTAGAATAGGGAACGGGACCAGACGAGGCAACAGGAGCTGGAGCACGAACTGGATGGGAGATGGTAACCCGACCCGACCCGAAGTGGGACACACGACCCGAACCGATGGCTAGAAGGGGAACCCGACCCAGTAATGACCAACAACCCGAAATGCAAAGGTACCAAATGGAAGCTAGAGCTCAGGATCCAATGGGGAACCAATGAGTTCACTTCATGGTTGGGCTTTGCTGCGGGACGTGTGCTAAGGAGTTGTCGACGTTCATAACTTCGATTCACCACTGGAAATGGATGATGGGCTACTAATCAGTGCAGTAGAGTCATTATGACTCGAGGGGCAAGGTGATGGTAGCAAGACTACGTTATCAGTGCAGTGAAGCCATTTATGACTTCATGGGGCAAAGTGATGCGTAGTAAGACTATGAGCCAGTGCAGTGGGGTCATTGCGACTCCATGGGGCAGAGTGGACACAGTAAAGGATTGGTAAGTCTATGAGCCAGCGCAGATGGGGTGAATAACTCCATGGGGCAAGTGGACATAGCGAAGGATTAGTGGCTACGTTATCAGTGTAGTGAAGCCATTTATGACTTCATGGGGCAAAGTGATCGTTGCAAGGTATGTTGGGTGATCGAAGTGGTGAATATTGTATGCATTACGAACTGAGTGAGAGATGTGAGGATGGATGCTATGTTTGATTGTTTTCCATCACTATGACATGCACACCCCCACCTCCGTATCTTTACACCGTTTGATATGGCACCTTAGAGTGTTGTACAGTATGTAGTGCTAACTCTTTGGTTGCAGGTCCAGGTTCAGGTATGTTTTAGTCTACCTGTTATTGTTTTGTTTAGATGCTTATCGCTCATACCAGGCTTTATGTCTGACCCAGAGTTTTATGTCTCCTCTTATTACTCTGGGTGCTCACACGAGCAGACTAGAGACAGGTTAGCTGATGATGCGCGAGTAGCTGACTCGGAGGCGGGCTGGAGGCTTCCACGTATGATATATAGATATTCTCCCTGTGTCGTTGGTGGTCGCTACTTGGGCATTAGTAGTGTACCTCCTTTATCTTGCTTTTGCTTTGAGACAGTTTGAAAAGTTGTAATAATGTTTAACTTTGGATCATAAGTTGTACTTGGATTTTCCGCTGCTATGTTAGTTGTTTCAGCTTATGCACTGTCTCACCTATTTTATGTCAAGTATGTTATTATTATATTTTATTCTATGCACTGTGAGACATTCTACAGGTTCCTTGTTAGTTCATTTCCTTCTTCCTTTTTCCTCCTGACGACCCGTTCCGTGCTAACTGGACATGTGTACAGCGCACCTTTGGAGTAAATGTCGGTTGATGCGGGGCGGGCCGTCACATAACTGGCTTATTAAATTCAAACTGAAATTGAAAAAGCGTTTAAATTTACTATGCTCACATATTAATTTTAAAAATTATGTAACTTTAAAACTAACAATAATTTGACATTCCGGATCCAACAAAAGTGGTTTCGTCGAAAACAGAGGTCGTTTGCAATGGCTATTTTTAAGGGATATATATATATTGAAATATAAATAAATTCCATAGTGGCTATTCTAAATTTTAATCTGGACATAACTTACAATTTATAAAGTGAAATCTCAGTTTTATTACATTCGTTAGAAAATTATAGTTCAAAATATTCCAACATTTCTTGTTTCATCCAATTCTTATTTACATTGAATTCTGTGAATCCAATTGAAATTAAAAATCGAATTTTCAAACTACCACGCCATGTGGAGTTCGTTTTAATTAAATTCTAAATTCATACGTTCAATTTGCGATCTAATCGACAACCCAGATAGAACAGATTAACGAATTAATCTAAGGATCTATTGCAAAAATAGAAAATCGAAATCAATTAGGTTAGAATTTATACCTCTTTATCGCGAATCCTTGAATCTCCGTGTTGATCTGAAAACGAGAAAGGGAACAATGCATTGAATCGAATAACACAACAAACGCCGAGTCTCTACAAGTATCCACGAACACCTGATCTTTAGTTTTGTCATACGAAATGAGATTAAGGAAAGATGGTGCTAGCCGATTTGGGTATTTAGGGTTTTTCTTTATTTTGATTTTACGGTTTCAAATTGAATGAATGATAGAAGGTAGCGGCCTTCCTTTTATTGTATGGAACCTGTAAAATCCAAACAAGGTAATACCCTAATTGCCCTTATGCCAATTCAAATTAAAAGGATAAGTCAACATTTGATCCTCCCTTTTTGTTTTGAACGGTTCTTATCCTTATCAAGTGTTCTAATGTGTGACCCTATAGGTTATTACAACATTGGCAATGATTTTAAATCATATTTAAAATCATAAACAGTGATTGGCATCTAGCAATACGTCGCTGCTACCCAAGGTATAATAAGATCATCGATTCGATACAACCTTTTCCGTGACCAGTGTATCAATGTAATATAATCATTTTAACCGATATATCCCGGATTAAATTAGAGGCATGGACCGTATCATCCTCTTTATAATTTAATCCATTTTCTTGATCGATGAGTAGACTATTTAAAACAAATCAATATTTGAGCACGGCCATGCATTTCACAGTTTCACTCAATCAAGAGGCCTATGGATATCACTACGAATATATCGTAGAGTTAAATTCCATCTAGATCATTCATAATTTTCATTCGATTCAATATATATCCAATAATCACCGTTATCATTACTCTGTTACGAAATAACTTTAGATGATATAAAAACACAAATATCCTCGAATAAAATTATAATGATTTCAGGTCTGAGGACCATTACATCACAGTCACTATGAGAACAACTTATGATACTATAGATTATATTCCATGTAGTTATCTCAGGGTGGGTCAGCCCAATACACTATTCTCCAATACATATTTATATCTTAACTTTAATATCTCGTATATTAATGATCAATGAGATGTGATCATCAGTCAATCAATATACTAGTCTCAACGCTTTATTGTTGTCCTATATTAATAATAAAACTCAACTAGGGACATTTAAGAATTATAATACTTATCACATTATATAATCTCAAGTTCAGTCTTACTCGAACTATATAATTCCATATTATTATTCTAAGGACTTCTATTAAATTATTATTTATATTATGCAGTAAATATAACATAACAGAATATTTTTATTCCAAATAAAACAATAACGTTATTAATCACATCAAATGGATTGCCTCCAGGGCATAAACTCTAACAATCTCCCACTTGCATTAGAGTCAATCATTCATGTATCATATACTCATGAAACTAGTGTGACTATTAAACTTCTGCTGCGACAGTGTTTAATTCAGTAGGTCTGCAACATTACGGCTTTTGCAACTTTGCAGATATGTTCATATCCTCTATGAACAATTTCACATGAGAATTATATTTCTTAAATATATGTTTGGATCGATTATGAGTTTAACGTTTTAGGCCTGAGCAACAACCACATTGTTATCGCAATGTAAATCATTGTATCAACAATGAATTAAGTTCAGTTATGAACTTCTTAATCCAAACATTTTCTTTCTTAGAATCAGTATCTATTTCTTGTTTTAAAACTAACATTATTCACAATAATTAATGTGTTATCAATATATAACATTGTAATTATTGTGTCACTCCCACTCAATTTCTTGTCTATCCAAGATTCAGTGGTATTTGTGGTCTCCGAGACATTTCGGATTCTATTTTATTCTCATCGATATGTTAGAGACTGACTCTCCTTTAGAATGATACCAATTCGAGCAATAAAATTTTTATTCTCAGAGGATGTATAGAATTAATATCCATTTTCTTCTTTTGGATATTCCACAAAATATTTATTTGATTTGGGTCCGATCTTATAAGAGGGATGACGTTTAACAAGCGCCATACATTCCAAATCTGTGCATTTAGACTACTAGGACATTTCCTAATCCATGTCTTATATGGTGTCTTAAGACTTGTTTTAGTAGGATTAATTTAATTGTTCTCAATTTAATTTATTGGAAGATCTATATGACTTATCTTGGTCATACCATATCTTATAAGGTGTGATTACTCCTTTCAGGCACACCATTTCAACATGGTGTTCAAGGTGCTGTGAGTCGTGAAACAATTTCAAACTCGTCTGGATAGTCACTAAATTTATTGGCTTCAATATTCTCTTTTGAACTGTTCAAAAACTATTTATATTCTATTAAAATTGGTTTCTAACTTCACTTTGAATTCTTTGAACTTTTCAAAGGATTCTAATATGTATTTAATAAGATATATATATATATATATATATATATATATATATATATATATCTACTAATATCATTAGTGAAGTAATAAACCCTATATTTAGCATATGTACTCATTGCTCCATATACATCATTATGTATGAAACCCAATACTTAATAGTCCATTCACTGTGTCAAGTGAAAGGTGATTCAGACATTCTGTCTTCTTAACAAGATTTGCATTCTTCATATGATTCAAAATCAAATGACCTCAAAATACCATCATTTTGGAGTTTTGATACGTGTTTCTTGTTTATATTGGTTAATTAACAATGCTAAAGATGTGTACGATTTAAATTATTAAATTTAATCCACTCAGTGCTTATGTCAAGTACATTATAATTAACAATTTATAAAGATCATTAACTATTTGTGAAATTCCATAAGATATTTCATTCAAATAAAATGAATAACAATTGTTCTTTTATTCCAAATGAAATTTAAACTTGTCTGAACAAGATTTATAATGACATTTATTTTAAATGGAATTTCATAATAACAATTATTTTATTAATTTTATTAAGCCAGTATACATAACAAGAATCAACTTTCTATGGATAATCCAACAACTTTTGTTTCATTTCCAGTCGTAAGTCCACTTGTCATTTTATCATATTTCTACTTATTTTGCAATTTCTGTAAATTAACATACATTTATGTGATTTATATCTAGTATCTAATACTAGAAATGTATAAGTAGATTGTTATAATATTTATATATTATTCGGTTGAAGTCACACGTCAACCTTTCATTTTAGATCCTCTATGTTATATAACTATTATTTTTGATTTGTTTGAGGACAATCCTCAAATTTCAATGTTAGTCAAGAAATTTGATTTAATTTAATTTATTTCCTTCTCAAAGATTAATTTAAATTATCAATTTATTTATTATTTAATATCTACATTAGATAATAAATTAATAACTGATTCTGTAATATTTATTTAATACAAAATTTTGACAATCACAATTTATATTAACATAAATATGTAATTGAAACTAAAATACGCTCCCACTCAAATTAACATCCCTCTGTTTATATATGTAAATCATTATATACATATAATGGTGTTCCAAGATCCATATCTAGTCATGCCTTGACCCAGCTTTGGCTAAACTCAAAACACAACCTTTTAGGTAGACATCTTATGTCAATTATATTTTCTATATAACTCTTGGATCGAATGTTGAACAATTTGTTCAGTATTATTCATTTGCTCAAAATGTAGAATAATTCATGCTTTTGTCTCTAAGGCCATAATCGTATTATGCAGCCTAGTTAAGTCAGACCCAATAATAGGTTGGAGTACCACATTTTACTCCATCGCATATAACCAAAATAAAAGGTGCACAACGCTTTGGCGTTAGTTACATCCAGTGATTCTGGACAGTGATGAGTATATTATTGGAAGACGTCGCCATGACTTATTATAACAAAATTTGCTTTTAGAGGGAATTTATAATTCGTACTGGTGAATAATATTGAAGTTTTATCTACATATATTAAAATACATGTGTTTTATATCTGAAAATTAAAGCATTGTTTATTTTATTTCTGATCAGATCATATAATAAAACTGTGTTATAACATTGTAAACTGGTTATAGACGGGATAAATTCAGATGTGTCGATGTTATAATATTTTGCAAATAAAACATATATAACATCCAAACAGATCACATATACACGCAAGTTCTAAACCAGTATTAAGATTTAAGAATAATACAACTAGTTCATAAACTAACCATATATAAACAGCCAATCTAGCCCTTTTTGGATTATAAAACACAACATAATTTCAGAACACATATAAGGTTCAGACCCTATAATACATAATTTTGTATCAAGTTACTGTAAACTAACTTGTATTACTTTATTTACAATAACATACATATCAGTAAATATTACAATCATCAGACAACATTGGACAATAGCCTATACATGTATAACAGCTTATACACTTATGTATTACTTATTACAATACAAATTGCTATAAACAAATACATACATCTGTAATTCATTCAAATGCATAAACACTGACTATTGCAGTGATATGCAAAATTGTGAGCATACAAAATCCAATTTGTAGTAGCTGCTATCGCCATTTGTAAGCATCTGATCTGCCCTTTTCTTCTGAAACGATTTCAGAAAACACCAATGGGTTAGGCTTACAAATATACATCAAATGTATAATATATGTATATATGCATTAGTAACATATATACATCAAATGTATATATTTCCAATATGACATGCAATAATATGATACATGCATCAATTCATATACATGCATTTATAATATCCAGTTATAACATGTATATATACATCAAATGTATATATACATCAAATTTATATATAAGTATTTATGATATGTATTGATAACAAATATATGTACACCAGTTGTATATACACTACTTAAACAGCAGCTTGTATACATATTCAGCAATTATATATATATATATATATATATATCAACATATTATTATGTATGTATGTAAAGCAATACAATCATATATTATATGCTTAGTATAAACATTTTGTATTAGTATGAACAGTGATCACTTTTGAAGCAACTATTTATAAATGTATACTTGTATTAACCATTAATATACAAATATGTAATGTTATAAATAATCCGCAAATAGTTTAAACATATTTCCAAAATAGGTTAAGTACACAAAAGTTTTATTTATATATGTAAACAATATAACATTGAACAACAAATCATAGTTGCTGTTCCTATTTATTCACACTTGGTATATACAAATATATACCATATGTTCATCAGTACATCAATATGTGATCAACAGTTTGCATTGATACACTGATATTAGAAGTGATCATATTTTAATCTCTTATAATCAAACATTTTTGATTCCACTTCTTCCATGAATGATTTCTTTAAATCTGAATACATAAATTTATTCACATAGAGATAAATAATAACCCAGATTTTCAGAATTATGGTTATCAAATATAATGGTTAAAACTGGAAACTGATTAATATCATATATTAATCAAACTATACTATTCAGAATTTAGTAACAAAACATAATTTTGTTTATTCTGAAACTTTTCCTTATCATAACAAATTAATATAAGAACATACAGAAAAGGGAAAAGAAATTATGATTCAAATACCTTGGGATCAACAGTTTCGGACGATAGATCAAAATCGCCAGTTTATAGGTTTTACCTTAATCAAAACCACATCCAAAAATTCAGCATTTTTTTGATCAATCTAAACTATTTTGGATTGATCCACTAGATCCAGCATGCAGTTTAACAGTAAAATTAAAAGTGAATCACATTTCAGAATTAAACGTGAATCCATTAAATTTTGTATCATAGATCAAAATTTTATTTCCTGTTAACAGCCTTACCTTTTGCATCGTACAGAGATTCAAAAACACAGTGAAACAGTTTCATTTTATAAATGAACTTACGCTAAATACTAATGTCAGTACATACAATACTTGATTGTCAAATGTTACATATATATTTATTTGTATCCATAATTGTAATACAGAGCAACCATATGAGTGGGGAGTTTGAGACTCTGTATAAATATACATGTTCCAGAAACAAATGTCACAGTTTACATATAAACAAGTAAATTTAGGGTGGACATCTATAACCCTTTTAGATCATACAAGTTGAATTCTAATGGCTGGGTGCAATAATTCTAACAAATGATCAACTTATATGTTATGGACTGAATCATACAGTCATAAAACCAGTGAAACAAGATTATTTACAATCTTAAATCCACACTTCGTCAACTATGATCTTTCGGTTAAAAGGAATCAAATCAAAATAACTTGTAATAGGGTGAGTTTTAATCCTGCAAATCACATTTGCTATTAACCATAAATCACTATATATAAAGTTTAAATCTATATAACTAATCATACAATTTATATCATATAAGCGCCCCATCCCACTATGTCGCCTCGGTTCACAGACGGAAATCCAATTAAATTTAGAAAATTGTTTGTTTGTAAAAAAATTGGTGCTAGCAAGGTGTGCTAAGGTTTTGGATGATAAATTTTGAGTGAAAAATTTGTTGAATTATGCTTCAATTTGGTAGAATTGTCGGAAATCTTGGGTGAAATTTTTATTTTGGTTTTCAGAAATTGCATCATTTAAAATTATTGGTATATTTAATGTGTTTGTGTCAAATTTTTGAAAAATATTTACGAAAGAGGAATCCTTGTTGGAGGTGTCGATTAGAAACTAACGTACGTGTGTATTGTATGTATTATGATGCATTATGTACTCTTACACGGATGTTTGCAAAGACGAATGTACAACAAATGGTTGTTAGTGCTAAATGGATTGTGTGAAGGTTATGATTGACCTTTATTGAATTTAAGGGATGAAATTACTAAAGAGCAGGAGAATGTAACACCTCGTGTTTTTGAAATAATACATTAATATGAATTTAAGTAATAAAATTTGAAACCAATGAAATAGATACTTTAAAAATGTTGTAATCTGAACACAAAACCTATACCATTATATTCGTCCTAGAGATTTTCAAATGAACCTTTATATATAATGTTTTTCGATCAGAGTTGAAATGGAAAAGTTATGGTCATTTGAAATATTAACGTCTTAAACAATTATATGTGTGTGTGTATGTATGAATGTATGTATAGTACCTTAATACATTCTATGCATGTGAAATTTAAATTCAAATGAGAATAAATATGTAATTGGAAAAAAATAACGGGAGTGTTAAAACAATCACACAATTAATCAATGTGAATTTTTAATGTGTAATGCATTTAGTTAATGAGTAATGAGATTTAACCGATGGTTAACATTCAAAAGTTCAAACTAAGAGATATATACATGATCAACATAATTTAATGATAATGGAAGTTTACTAAGAGAATTATTGAGAATTGAATATGAGTTAAATTGAAATAATTTATATGCATGCATATACATATGAATTCAAATTGGAGAAGATTAATGTAATCTATAATTTATCAAGTAAATTAATCAAGGGTAATTAATTTACAAGGACAATTAGCCATAGAATTTAACCATAAGGACAACCGCCTAATATTTTATTCAAAAGGATAGCGGCCGTCTAATATTTTATTCAGAAGGATGGAACTTACTCTCGTTCAATTTCTTCCAGCGATATTCAGTGATCAAATCACATGAAATTGCGAAATCAAATCACAAGTAATCTCCTTCTCCGATTCCTCCACCGATATTCAGCGTCGGCCATCTCTGATTCCTCCAGTGTCGGCCATCTCCGATACCTTCAGCGATATTCGCGAAATCAAATCACACGAAATCAATTTTCAAAGAATTATCATCTTCAACGAATATTAATTTGGAAATATTTGGATCTGAATGTTGAAAATATTTTTTTAATGGTGAATTTCGCTGCAGTTTTCAGGTACCATGTAACAACCCGGATTTTCAGAACCAATTTAAAATTTTTATTTTAGCAATTTTAATGGATTTTGAATATTTAAAATGATTTATTTTAAACAATAACGACTAAAAATTTATTTTAATCGAAGTTAGAATGAATATTCTAATTATAAAACGAGTCTGAAATGGCACGGTAGGTTGAATATTCGATTTCAAATTTCAAATGAATGTACAAGATTCAAAATAAATCGGATTTCAGTAAACCAAAAATATTCGAATCTGTTAAATTATATCTTTCTAATTAATGTGAAAATTCCAGATTTCACAACGGGAATAAAAAGTTATGTCCAGTTTAAAATTTAAAATAGTCGCTATGGAATTTTATATAATATATAGCCCTTAAACATAGCTATTTTGTGAACGACCTCCATTCTCGACAAAACCACTTTTGTTGGATCTAGAATGTCAAATTATTGCTAGATTCCAATTTTCATAATTTTTGGAACCAATATGTGAGCATGGCAAAAGAAAACGTATTTCATCCATTTCAGTTAAGTTGGATCGACCAGTAAATGACTGTTTTTCAAACGGTCTCCAAATTCGATGAAATTAGTTTTGTTAGGACCGTATCATCAAAATATAGTAAGATTATTTTTCTGGAATTTTCGGAGTCAGTATGTGGCCTCGGTAAATTAAAATGTATGTTTAAATTCAATATATATTGATTTATATTTTAATTTTGATAAAAACTGTTTGAAACAATCAAATTGGCTTACGAAACATATCCCATTGTGTCCATAATGGGGGTATTTGGCTAGGGGCGACAGTCGTTGGGCTTGTTTGTAGTTCAGAATGTTAAACTTCAATTTTTAGAAAAAAAATAGAATTAAATATTATAAAATAAAGGGTATATAAGCCCATTTCAAAAAATCCTAGGTCATTTTAATTATCTGGGCCACCAGGTGAAATAGATGGCCGACATCTTTTGATTCTCCCTCCCTTTTCTTCTAAATCGTTGAACGATCTCAGAAAATTATAACTACAAAATTGACGAGCTTTTTGAGCTCCATAAGTTGAATGGCCATGATTAAATTTCGTGAGGTGATTTGTGTGCAATTTAAGCTCAAAGCTGCGTTGTTTGGTGCGGATTTTGTGGCCACTGGCATGACCGAGATGCCCCATGTTCTAGGCGAGGGTGGCGCAGAGGAAGCTCGTCGACGTGAGGGATTCCGATCTTGGTCCGGCGTGGCGATGGAGTATTGGTGTCGCGCCCTAGTTCTAAGCGTGTTGGGGTTTTTTTGGGACCTAAAGCAATCGTGAAGAAGGAAGAAGGGGAAGCGCCCCTTAGATCAAAGAATGAACAGTAGACAGAAAATGGATTGAAATGGTTAAGCAATTATTTAATAATAATGTTGTTTAAATTATCAAATGTTTAAAATATTGTTTCTTGGCCAAACAGAAACGAAATCAGACAAAACTCAGTCCGTTGGAATCTCGTGAACAAAAGCTACAACATGGAGCTTTATCAAAAGGAAAACAGTATGCTTTTTCCTTTGTGTAATTAATTAATAAATTTTGTAATATATAACAATAAATGAAATTTTAATATATAAATAGACTTGATTTACAAATGTAATTTTTAAATGAAATAACTTTGTTTTAAAAATGTTGTTTTTAAAATAAAATTAGCATTGTTTTATTTTCAGTTTTAAAATATAAGAACATCATATAAAAATGTGAATTTTTATATGAAAAGCATAGTTTTTAAATGTGAATTTTTTTATATGAAAAGCTATGATTTATAGTTTAGAAAAGTTAGGATTTTTAATGACAAAAAGTTATGATTTTTATTAATATAAAAATAAGATTTTTAATAATATAAAAATATGATTTTTCTATATGAAAATATACGGTTTTTCTATATGAAAAGATATGATTTTTTCTATATATGAAAAATAGGATTTTTATGTATGTGAAACTATGATTTTTATTATATGAGTAGCAGTATAAAAATTTGATTTTTTTTATATATAATAGCGATATAAAAAATATGATTTTTATATACTTAGCATTGAAATAAAAATATGATTTTTTTTTAAAATATATACAAAGTTGTTTAAAAATATGATTTTTAATATAAATCGCGTAAAACAGATCCCGTTGGAAACACTTTGAAGGACACAACGCGCTGTAACAAATCCAAATCCAAACCATTCATATTAAAGACTGATAGAGTGGAAACCCAAGGTGAGAACTCCCCACTAAATTATATTTTATCATGTTATTTTATTCATGTATAAAAAATATACAGAATTGCTAGTGTAGGTTTTGTTAGTTATAATCATTATGAATTGTTAGCTCACCTCCCTCGTCCGCAGACCATGGACGATTTAATTGATTGTATTGTGTTTTGTTTGATATGTTGTGATGATTAACACATTAAAAATAATATTAACATTAATGTGGTAGTTGAAATTAAATTATAAATATTCATTTATTATTTAAATAGTGAAAATTGGCTAATTAGAAAAATAGTTCAACCCAAATTGGAATTTGTTAAATTCATCAACCAATGATTTATTTAGATTAACTGTTGTTGTTTGAAAACCCCACATGGGTATTGGGATGATATTTGACATACACTAGTCCCAATATTTAGCTGTATGTCAATCGATGGGTTGACAGGATGTGATGAGCGTTATTTATTTATTTTAATGCTCATAAATTTGTAAATTTCATTCTGAATGTGAATGGACTGTTTGATGATTATTTGTCATTATTGTTGCATACATGCAATGTATGAAATCCATATAACTGAAATTATATGGTAATTGATTGAGTCGCATTCCGATTCAGAAGTAAAAAAAATATTTTTAAATAAAGAATATTTTTTTATAAAGAATATTTTTAAAATAAAGAATATTTTAAAATAAAATGTTTTAACAATAAAAATCACATTTTTATTGTATGTATAAACCAATAAAAGAAGCATATGTTAAAATACATTTTTTTAGACAAAAAAAAATTCATCTTTAACATGTTAATGAAGAAAAAAGAAGCATATGTTAAAATACATTTTTGTTAGATAAAAAATGTCATCTTTAACATGTTAATGAAGAATAAAAGAATCGTATGTTAAAATATCTTTGTTAAGTAAAAATATTATTTTTAACATGTTAATGAAGTGAATCAAATAGTCATGTGTTGAATAAAATATTTGGACAATAAAAATTTCATTTTTATTGAATGTATAAACCGTATAAAATATTCATATGTGGAACAAAATTTTTTGAACAATAAAATTATCATTTTTATTTAATGTATAAACCATTACAAATATTCATGTGTGGAATAAAATATTTATTCAATATTTTAAAATAATATTCAGTGAAGAATAAAATTATGATTATGATGTCCGATTTTGGATGGATACAAAAATATTGAAATGTGAAGCCGAGTTAAGTAGCGAACGCCATTTTAACCCGAACGGGTTTATTGATCGATTTTATTCATTTTATAATGAATATCGAAAAGGAGTGATTTCAAAATCTAATACTTTGAAAATATTATCATTTTAATACGATAAAGATATAGAATAATTAATTTTGATTTAAAATCAAAAATGAAGTTGGAATCGTTTTAAAACGAATTTATAAACTATTTATAAAATACATTTAATTTGGAAATCGAAGAAATATATATATATATATATATATATATATATAATGGCCTGAATAGAATGCGCCGGGCAGCGACCGTTCGCGAATTTCGACCACTAACTTCAAATTGATGTAACGGGAGATCCAATCGTCGGATTCTCCTAAAACTGGAACCGTTGGGTTTGTATCGAATAGAGCTTTCAAATGAACGTAAGAGATTTGAAATCTAATGGTTATATTAGGAGATATGTCTAAATCAATTTCAGAAAAGGTCGCTATAGATGTAGTTCGGTGACCGTTATTGGAAACCGACTGTACGGGCGATATTAAAATTATTTAAAATATGGAAAAATCATGTAAGATCATAATAAATGATTTGAAAAGAATTTGGATGAAAAATTCCATTTTTGAAAAGATAAAAATATATTTTTATCGAAATGAACCAGTTATTAACTAGTATAACAATCCAACATTTTTTAATAAATAAATTGGATTTGTAAATTGTTTTGAAATAACTAGAATTTTCCAATATATAAATTGGAATGGATTTGAATGGAAATTATCTTCGGAATATTTCGATATTGGACTCCGTTATTATACGGATATTTTGAGGAATTTGGAAGATATATATATATATATATATATATATATATTTATTCCCAATACGATATTTGTTGGTTTCAAAATTTGATATGAATATAAGCCGATATAATTTTTATTCAGAACCTTATATTTAATATCGAATTGGATTTTGGGTTTGTCGTGAATGGTGTCTTGAATAACACTATTCTTAAACCCAGTTGAGAAAGGAATAAATCTTTTAATTAAGATTTAGAGAAGTTTACCAATTAATTAATATTTAATTGGAATTAATTGAAGTTGGATTTTTGGGTTTATCGTGAATGGTGTTTTAAATGACATTTGTTCTTTAACCCAATTAACAGTGAAGATATCATTTGAAATACATAAATCTTTTATTTAAGATTTAATGGAAATTTTTACAAAGTAAAGTTTTCCAAGTTAAATATATTAAATTGGAATTGAATGGAATTCGATTTGGTAATAATCAACATGAGCTTCTGTGAAGGAAGACCGATACTATATATGGAATTTAAAAGGCTTTGTCGCTATTCCGTTTATATTATTAGTCTGATACGGGAATTTATATCGATTATTCACTGTTATGATTTCCGTGTAGATTCCATTTTAATGAAAAATGATTTTGGGTTTATCATGAACTGTGTTTTAAACGACATTAGTTCTTTAACCTAGTTAAAGACAAGATTAATTTTTTAAAGTTGAATAATCATAAAGTAATGATTTTTGGACATTAAAACCAAATTGGAGTTTTAATAAATTTTAATTAGATTGAAATGAGAATGAGAAAATTTAATTTATCGAATTCTTGAAATGATCGAGAATGGAGTACCACCGGTTTTACTCCAGGCGATAGTTAAATCTTTTATTAGATTTTAACGTAAAAGGGTAATTAATTTTACCCAGAACACAGTGGGTGTTAGATATGGAGTGCTACCAATTTCGCTCCATAGGATGAATTGGTTGGGATTGGAAAATAATAAATGATTATTGCGGTAAGGTTCAATAATCCAGACTAGTTAATAAAATCTTTTGAAATTGATATTCAAAGGAAGATTAAAGAATTATTCTAAAAGAAATTATCTTTGGTAAAATTAATGGGAACCTTTCCCTAATAATGTGAATATTTTATTAAAAATATATTCTAAATTGAAATATGGCGTATGGTGTGTTTTTATAGCACTTGATTATATAATACGCGTGTTATTCGGAAAGACTGGGTTAAACCCATTCTGAATAATTACTACAACGATTAAAAGTCGACTATGAATACGGTGACCGGAGTTCTTCACATTGGTTGGATGATTAATGATGTCTTGATTAGGCTGTACACCCAAAACAAGGTAATAACTGGTAGTCGTTCAGACGTACTTGGAGATCGACGGATATGCGAGGACCTCTCTCCTGTATTGGATATATGGGACGAGGAATAAGGTGCCTCCGTTCAGACCCAGAACGGACTTGTAAATGGATGTGTGTCTTACATTGGATTTCATTATGTGCTAATTAATATCTATTATATATATATCTGTTTGGTGGTGGAGAATTTATTCTCTTGCTCAACACCCTTCTTTGAGACGTACGAGCTTAGAGGTTATATATTGATAGACATCAGTTACATGGCGTGAATTGTCAGTGTGGCATGCTAAGACACAAATGATCAAGGCTTTTTGTTGAAAAGCAGTGTCTTGTGGATGATGATCAAAGCACAATTTTAGTTAGCATAGCTTTGTGTATACCGATGCTTCGCGAGCCTCATACACCGGTATAGACCAGAAACGGGAGAGGACTACAAGGAGAACATGCGTTTCTTTCTAGCTAGGAGTAGTGTCATGGTATGGAGCCCAGACATTTTACTTATGTGGATAATAAAATGAGGTGCCTCGAATATTGGTTCCCTAGTGGCTCAGGTTTTATGCCCCATAGGGCAGGGAAATGCATTGTTCTAAAATTACTAATCCACTAAAGTATGTGTGGACTGGCCGTGAAGATCCAAGGTGCAATTGCAACTGATCCGGAGACATAGGCTAGATTGTCTCGAATCTGGTAAGGACGATCTCATGCCTTGGTTCATTGATGAAAATCCAACTTCCAATATGACATTGTGCGGTTTTAATTGTAAAACTAGTATGGCGACATGATATATGGTACCCATGCAGTTTATGATTGATACATTTATATTTGAAGTTGTTTTTAAATACTACGCACTTATATAATATCAAAATAATTTGTTTTAAACGTATCAAGCATGTTTGGCAATTATAAGGGAAAACTCTATCCTCCGGCTTGCGTTGTATTGTGTGATAGGACCTGAGTCTTATAATAGCTTCATTTTTCCAAAAAGCATTGCGTTGTTTTATTCTTAAACTGAGATTCATGTGGAGTAAACCCATTCCGTGTTATATGGCGTGGTCCCATGATTTCCCAACTTTTAATGTAAAGTTTTAATAACTATTTTAGTTCTCACACCAGTCCCATGACTGACCTGGAGTTTATTGTTTTGACCTAAACTCTGGGTGCCCATATTTTCCACACGGGAAACTATTAGTTTTGGTCTTGCAGATATTATATTCACAAGATCTTGGTTTACAGCTGAAGCGATATTCAGAAAGCTCAGTATCCATGCATTTCTTTCAATTGTATTTTGTATTTTTTTTCCTTGGCTATTTAAATGTAATTTAAATCTCTGATATTTTTCTATTGTATATTATTTATTCATACTCTGTTATATTCTTGTACTCTTATGTAAATTGTTGTAATCATAATGAAATGTTCTGTTGTTTGTGTTCAGATGCGTCATTTTCTCAAAGCAATCCAGGCTTTCCTGAAAGGGGAAGTCTGGGTCGTTTCAGCGTGGTATCGAAGCTTTGATTTACAGAGCTCGAGAACAAGACGCATTAGAACCGAACGAAAGAATTAATTAGATATTGGATTAGTAATATCCAATGAGAATGTGTAACACCCCACATCCGTTAGTGTCACTCACAAAGGGAATGCACTAAGTTTTGTGGAGCATTTAGGGTAAAAGATACAGATAAATTACAAGACAGACAGAAATTAAACAGCGGAAAATAAAACTTTGCTTTATTGATAAAATGGTTTGTACAATGATTTCTTTACAATATCAGAGTATCATCTGTCTCACAAAAATAAAGAAGCATAAAACAACATTTATGTTCCCCAATGTAGCAAGAGCCAGCCATAGCATCTGAAAAGAGAATCCAAGCAAAACTTCGACAAATCTTCAAGCTGGGAAAGAGTGACAGTCCGACTTAACCTAAGCTATACTATTCCCTCCTTTACTACCTGAGGGGGGGGGGATGGGACGGAAGAAAAGAAGACGAAAGAAAAACAGAGTCAGACATAAAGCCTGAGTAAGTTCAGTAACTTCTAGCATGTGAACATAGAAAAACAAAACGACATGAATTAACTGAATACAAGATAACACCATCACGATAGGGTCAGCAAGATTAGACAAGATAATCACAAGGTATGCTAAGATAAGATAAACTTCATATGCTCTAATACTTTCGCCGCTTCGCTATTTCCTTATTATACTGATTTCTATATCTCTACACCACCTAACTAGTGTCCAACTAGTAATGATAACGTGATCCCAATCCCTGTAGTTTCCATTGCCTTCAGGCATACACTTATTATTTATTACCTAGATCTAATCTAGGGTTTTCTATCAAGTGCTTTCTAGTTTCAACTAGAGTTTACACTATCTGCTGAACGCTTCTCGGATTCAAGGGTTATGCCACCTAGTCCAACTAGGGATTATGCTACCTGTCGAACGATGCCCCCAAGTCTAGGACACACTACCTAGAGTGGTATATGTTCCTATACTTCCATTGTGTTCGGAATGAGGGTAATTAGCTATGGACGACAGGCGGTGGGCCTTGTTTCGAGGTCGAATGAAAAAGTTACCTTTTGAAATTAAAATAATATAAAATTAAAATAATTCCCTCCTTTCCATATCCTTTCTCTCTTCCCCCCCTTTTCTTCATCCATTCGCAAAAAAAAGGGGATCGTGATCCACCCCCCCCCCGCTCCGCCTCCTTCCTCTTCCCTCGCCTTCTCCTCCCCCGCGTTCACCTCCTCCTCCTTCCTCCCTTCTCCTCGTGCGACGCTGGATCCCCCCGCTTCTACCTCGCGACGCAAACTCCGAGACCCCTCCCATTTAAACCCTAGCCGCCCTCGAGACCCCATCCCCCTGCCGCGCTTGGCGCAGACCCCCCATTTCCAATTGATGCGCGCTAGGCGGCCACCACCGCTCTGACGCCGACGAACAAACCCCCCCTCTCTCGATTTTACTGTAAGTTCTCCTCTCTTTTATTTTATTTTATTTTCATTCATTTTGAAAGTCATACGAATAGCGATTTTAAATTTCAGTAAGAGTTTAAAAATAATAATTGATAATGGTTTTATAGTCAGTTTTAAAAATAAAATCATTGTTTAAAATACAAATAGACGAGATTTTTAAACTATAAAAAGATGTGATTTTTAATGGCACAAAGATGAGATTGTTAATGGTGAAAAATTTTAATTTTTGAAACAAGAAAGGTTTGATTTTTATATATTGAATAGCGAAGTAAAAATTCGATTTTTATATATTGAATAGCGAAGTAAAAATTCAATTTTTATATATTGAATAGCAAAGTAAAAATTCAATTTTTATATATTGAATAGCAAAGTAAAAATTCAATTTTTATATATTGAATAGCGAAGTAAAAATTCGATTTTTATATATTGAATAACATAGTAAAAATTCGATTTTTATATATTGAATAGCACAGTAAAAATTCGATTTTATATATTGAATAGCAAAGTAAAAATTTGATTTTTATATATTGAATAGTAAAGTAAAAATTTGATTTTTATATATTGAATAACGAAGTAAAAATTCGATTTTTATATATTGAATAGCAAAGTGAAAATTTGATTTTTACATATGTAGAGAATACGGGCAAAGAAAGTGACAAGAGGCAAGAACGGCGGAGATTTTCTACATATGAAGAGTCGTGGCGTTGGATTAGCTATTCTGTGAGAACTTCTCACCTTTAATTTTTTTTTCTAGTTGAAATATATATACTAGGATGCAGACGGTGTTTAGTAGCACCCGACACCCGTCGTCCACAGACCATGGACGGCTTGTATGCTTGTTTGTTTGATTTTGATGTGTAGTTGATTGTGTGATGTGATGTGAAATGAAATAAAATATTTATATAGTTAAAAATATTTAATAGTTAAAAATAGAATTTTTAACGTGTATATGAAATGAAATAAAAATAAACAAATCGGACGATTTGTTTATATACACACATTTGACTGATATTGATTGGGATGATAAATTTTACACATCGCCCAACTGCACAAATAAAATCTGTGTTTGATTGTTTGAAACCCCACACGGGTATTGGGATGATATTTGACGTACACTAATCCCGATTGTTTAGTTGTATGTCGATCGATTGATTGATAGACTGCTACGAGCGTTAAATATTTATATTTGATGCTTATACAGTGTAGAATGCACTTTGGATGATGGTTGATTATTCATCGTTGTTATTGTGTACATGTGGTGTAGAAAATCCATATAATTAACATTATATGGTAATTGATTAGGCTTCATTCCAGTTTTGAAATAGAAATATTTGAAAAAGAAATATTTGAAATAGAATATTTGAAAATAGAAATATATGAAGCCGTGTTGATTGGATTGACGCCATTTTGACGTGAACGATATTTATATCGATTTTATTCATTTTATAATGAATATCGAAAGTGATTTCAAAATTTGATATTTTGAAAAGAATTGAAATTCGAATTGAAATTGAATAGAAATGAATTCGAATTGAAATTGAATCGAATTGAAATTTAACAGAAATGAATTCGAATTGAAATTGAATAGAATTGAAATTGAATAGAAATGAATTCGAATTGAAAATATAAATGAATTCGAATTGAAATTGAATATAAATGAATTCGAATTGAAATTGAATATAAATGAATTCGAATTGAAATTGAATTGAATTGAAAACGAACAGAAAGTGAATTCAAAATCGATTTGAATTGAAATCAATTTGAAATGAATTTAAAACGAATTTGTAAGGGAAAATTCAATTTTGATTTGAATTTGAAAATGAAGTTGAAATCGTTTTGAAAACAAATTTAAAACAATTTATTAAATACGTTTTAAAAAGGGAATCGACGAAGTATATATTATACATATAATATAATGGCCTGAATAGAATGCGCCGCGCTGCGGCAGTTCGCGAATTTCGACCATTGACTTCAAATGGATATTACGGGAGATCCGACCGTCGGATTCTCCTAAAACCAGAACCGTTGGGTCGTATCGAAAAGTGCTTTCTAACGAATATTAGAAATTTGAAATCTAACGGTTGGATTTGGAATTATGTCCAAATCAAATTTGGAAAAGGTCGCTGTAAGTGCAGTTCGATGGCCGTTGATGGAAATCGACTGTACGTGCCGTGATAAAATTATTAAAAATATCAATAATTTGTGTAAAATCATAAGAAATGATTTGTGAAGAATTGGGATGAAAAACTCCATATTTGAAAAGATAAAAATAGATTTTTATCGAAATGAACTAGTTTTGAACTAGAATTATAATTCTATTTATTTTTAAATAAATAAATTGAATTTGAAAAGGGTTTTAAAAGTAACCAGAATTTCCAATAATTGAATTGGAATGGATTTGAATCGAAATTGTCTTTGGATTATTTCGATGTTGGATTTCGCGATTATACAGATGTTGTTATGGAAATTTGAAAGATATATTAATATCGTTATTTCCAATACGATATTTGCTGGTCGTAGAATTTGATATTGAATATAAGCCGGTATATTTTCTATTCGGAGCCTTGTATTTAATATCAAATGTGATTTGGGTTTGTCGTGAATAGTGTCTTCATTAACACTGTTCTTGAGCCCAGTTGAGAAGATGATTAAATCTTTTTAGTTAGATTTAATGAAGTGTACCAATTAAATAATATTTAATTGGAATTGAATTCGAATTGATTTTTGGGTTTATCGTGAACAGTGTTTTAAATAACACTTGTTCTTTAACCCGATAATTAATGGAATGTGATTTTGGGTTTATCGTGAACCGTGTTTTAAATGACACTGATTCTTTAACCCAGTTAAAGATTAAAACTAAGTGGAGTTTTAATGAATCTTTAATTAGATTGAAAACATCGAGAATGGAGTATCACCAGTTTTGCCCCAGGCGATAGTTAAATCTTTAATTAGATTTGAACATGAAATGGTAATTGAATTTACCGATAACACCGTGGTGTTAGGTATGAAGTATTACCAGTTTTACTTCATGGGATGAATAGGTGGGGATTGGAAATTAAAATAAATGATTACTTCTGTGTGGTTCGCTAATTCCGACTAGTTTGAATTGATATTCAAAAAGGAGATTAAAGAATAAATTTAATGGGAACCTTTCCCAAAATATAAGAATATTTGAATAAAAAGAATATTCTGAAGTGGAATGAGGCGTACGTTGTGTTTGTGTAACACTTTTATAATATATACGCGAGTTATTCAGAAAGACCGGGTTTATCCCATTCTTAATAACTGATTCGACGTGGTGTCGAAGATGAAGACGGCGGTTGAAGACCGGAGGTCTTCACGTCGTTTGGATAATTAATGATGATCTTGATTGGGCTGTACACCCAAGAAGATGGAAACAGTTGGTGATCGTCCATACGTACTTGGAGATCGATGGGTATGCGGGGTACTAGGTGCCTCCGGTTTCGTTCAGACCCAGAACGGACTTGTAAATGGACTGTGTGTCTGACATTGGATTTTAGTTTGTGTGATTGATTTCTATTAAATATATATCTGTTTGGCGGTGGAGAACTTATTCTCTTGCTTAACGCCCTTCTCTGAGACGTACGAGCTCAGGGGTTATATACTGATGGATATCAAATGCATAGAGTGAATTGCCTGTGTGGCATGCCTAAGTGGCAAATGATCAAGCCTTCTGTTGAAAAGAAAAGTCTTGTGGTTGATGATCAAAGCACCGCCTGTGTGGCATAGCTTTGTGTAACGTGAATTCGCGAGCCTCACACCCCGGTTGTGAACCAGAAACGGGAGAGGACCTCAGGGAGGGCATGCGTTTCCTTCTAGCTAGGGTGGTGTCAGTGACCTACCCACCCTGACATTTATATACTTTTCACCTGTGTGGTTGTTTCTGTTGCGAGGCGCCTCGGTTTGGTCGGACGATCCGGGTCCGATGGAGTCATTCGTTGGCTCATTTACGCCCCAAAGGGCGGGGAAACGTAGTGTTCAGGCATTATAATCCACATCGGTGGACCGGCCCAGTCGCTCCAAGGGGCAGTTGCGGCTGTTCCTGAGACATGGGCTAGATTGTCTCGAATCGGTTGAGGACTATCTTTTGCCTCGGTTCACAGACGGAAATCCAATTTCCAAATACGTGACATTTGCGGTTTTGATTGTAGAGCCTAGTATGGCGACATAGTGGGATGGGGCGCTTATGCCGTCTATGATTGATATTTATGATTTGAAGTTATTTTATACACTATGCATTTATAATTGTATCAAATGATTTGTTTTAAACGTATCAAGCATTCTTGGCTATTATAAGGTAAAAACCCTATCCTCCGGCTTGCGTTGATTATGTGATGGGTCCTGGGTCTTATAATAGCTTCATTTTTCTCTATTTAGCATTGCGCTGTTTGTTTTAAGCACTGGTATTCTTGGGAGGAAACCCGTTCCGTGTTATACGGCGTGGTCCCTTGATTTACCGAACTTTAAAAATAAAGATTAACTGTTTTAGTTCTCACACCAGTCACATGACTGATCCGGTGTTTATTGATTTAACCTAAACTCTGGGTGCCCTTATTTTGACACGGGCAGCTAGTAGTTTTGGTTTTTGATCGTCGCTAATCTATGAATTAGAAAAGCGCGATATTTGTAATAAAATTCTGCAAGCGCACAGGTGTGTAGCATACAGGTCGAACACAGGGAGGTAAATTAAAATCAAATTATTTATCTAATCTCTTGGGCGAGTTAGACGAAGCCTGGAGATGTTGTTGAAATAAAAACAAACTGAAATTGCGAACTTAGGATTATCGTTGAATCTAATCAACGATTAATCACTAAAGAAAGTAAATTGCAAAACAAGAACAACAATGCAGAAAATAAAAGTGCAGAATAAGAAGAACAACAAAAATAAAATTAGAATTGTCGTTGAAACTAATCAAACGACTAATCACTAATGAAACAAATGTAAAATACAATTGGTGCTCTTCCAAAACTAATTGTGAAGACAACACCTATTGCTAAGAAAGAAAAATGCAGAAATAGTAAAAAGGAAGAACTTTTATTAATGGAGAAGAGAATACAGAATAATGGATATAGGATAGGATGGTGGCTACAATGACATTACAAGGGTATTTATAGGGGATAACCAAACCCTAACCCTAACTATAAATGGGCCTAGCCATTACATCACTAATTAGTTTACAATGAGAATCTCAAATGGGCCTTAGTTAAATCTATTCAATTTTTGGCCTTTCTTCTTTTCCTCTTGGTTCTTTGATAAGCCTCCTTGATTGAGATGTGCATGGCCTTTTTATCAATCTTGTCCAACAGCAACTAGATGTGAGACCTTCATCTACAATTCTTCAAAATGTAAATATATACCAATTTGATCTCCATTTCTCTACTTTTCTGGTTGTATGCGGGCTAGGTTGGAATATCTGTAAAAGTAACAAAACAATACCCAAGTAATATTTATTTATATACAAAAGATAAGATATAAGAGCATAAAATAAACACATTTCTATGTCAATCAAATACCCCCACACTTATCTTTTACTCGTCCTCGAGTAAAACAAAAATTAAAAACTAACTAGATAGGTCGCACTTTCGTACGAAACACGATTGCATTGAGCGTATGCAACAAGCCGTTAAACCTCTAGGCGTCCCTAGTAGGACGAGTGGTGTCTCGTGAGCATTTTCAGCGGATACTACCCACAAAATCCAAATGCAGTATGATATGGTTCTAATGTAACTACATGAATGCAAAGGACTTATGCAATTGAAAACAAAAATGAAAACACGACTTATTTCAGGAAAGTGGTACAACAAATTAAGTTAATAATTTCTAATCAGTTGATTTTATTTTAGATACCTCAACTTGTCACAAATTTTCAATATAAATCAAGTTTTCAAATGAGTTTGGCCAGTTGGTTCGGTCGATAACATAGTGCAGCCATGAAATAAATTCTTAGTTTGCTTGGCACAGTTTGTAAAGTGGTATTATTATTTTCTCATGTATGGATAGTCAAATCAATAAGGTCAAGAAGTGTTTGGGCATCATCACTTATTCTTTATTCTATAAAATTTTAAAATTTATGATTAAGTACATACACCTAACTTAGAAGACCAAGGTTTACCACCCATGCACTGCCTCGCGGACTAACGGAGAGTGGGTAAAGAGCTTGGCGGATTGTGCAGGCCGACTTTGACTTTGTCAACAACGTGTCAGTAATCCTTAGGTGTCCAATCTCATAAAATGAGACCAAGATATTCCAACGCTGACTTTGTCAACAACGTGTCGGATAGAGCTTGGCGGGTTTGCACACCAACGCTTGATATACAAGCAATGTTGGATACCCTTGGATTACTATTATTATTATTGAAATAATAAGCAAAAAAGAGAGTTACACGAATTCAACTTAACACAACTTAGTTTTAAAGATTCGAAAAGCCAATATAAGTATTTTAAGTCCTCCACTTATTTAAACAAAGTCTACAATATTGAATAGATTTCATGGCCATCACCTAAGAATCTCCCTATGTACCGGTTACACTATTATCCCTCAAAATTAAACTTCTCATTATATTTCAAATTCGAACTTAGCTGAGAGAGAAAAATACTATCAACTGGCTAAAAATTGTAAACTTATTTTGTTGTATCAATTGAAAATGAGTCGTAAAAAAAATGGCATGTTACTACAGTCTAAAATGCATGATGGTCCTATTTAAATGGATGAAAATGAAAAGAAAGAAAAATAAAGAAGAAAACTACAGTCTAAAATGCATGATGGTCCTATTTAAATGGATGAAAATGAAAAGAAAGAAAAATAAAGAAGAAAAACGAAAATGAGTGAAATGCAGACTCCCCCCACACTAGAACTAAACAGTGTCCACACTGTGAACGTTTCCTGAACGTGAAAGATCGAACCCATAGGTGTATTAGATGCAAAATGATTTGTAGAATAAAATTCAATCTTACTATATGTAAGAATGGATCACATGTACAATGATAAATGTGTTTGCGATGCTTGCGATGCAAAGAATGCCACCATCTTTTCCCCCCACACTTGGTTCTTGCCCTATGAGTCCCATTCCTACTGTGTCTAGGCATGTTTTCTAATAAGCAAAAGTTTTTGAAAACCATCTCATCTTTATATCTCGATTTATAGTCCAGTAAATGAATGTTCAGGGTCGTCCTAACATGAAGTTTTTCAACAAAGCTAACATTCCAAAAATAGTTCATGCGTTCAACAAATTTATCAGTGTAATTTTTCAAAAATTTGTGATCGTATATAAATTCAGTGAAATCTGAAATCTGAGTGTTGTTCAAGACTATGTGATCACATTTCTCAATTGACAAGTTTTTTCGACATTGACAATTTCAAGTTCGTTTGAAATTTTCTCAAAGTTAAAATTTTCGAACTCGTGACTTGAATCCACTTCTTCCTCATTTGGCAACTCATCCTCGTACAATCCAAAGAATTCATGTTCGTTAAAATCCTTTTCCAATTTTGAATTGAAAAATTCAACATTTTTATTTCGTTCAATTTCAAAATTTTCAAGTTTCTCGCAGCCCGGAAGAGGAAGATCAAAATCTAAACTTAAATCTTTTTCCTGAAAAGAATCAAAGTCTAAATCATTCGTTGAATTTTGAACAACTTCATTTAGATCGTTATTCTCAATTTTGAAAGTTGTTTGAAAATTTTCAATATCAGTAAAGAATGGATTATTTCCTGATTCATCGCATTGAATTTGATTTTGTTGCTCGAGTTGTTCTTTAAAACACGTCATTAAACAAAGAAGTTCATCAAGCTGTCTATCTTTTTCACCAAGCTGTCTATCTTGCTTTTCTACCCTCTCTCTAAGAATGTTAAGGTGATATTCTTCAGAATCGTTGATTTGAAAGCTCTCGTTGTGGATTTCTTGATTCTCAAAATTATAGTCCACATCAATTTCACAATCAAAATTATTTCCAATGTGGTGGTTGTTTGAATTTTCAGAAAAATGACAGTGATATTGGAAACCATTTTGATCATAGAAATTATATTCGTAACCAAAACTGTTAAAATTCGAGTGAAAATTGCAATTTTGGTTATTTTCATGATGTTGATATGAGCTATAATTTTGAAAATTTTGGTTTTCAACCCCATATTGATGTGGATCAAAGCTATATTGGGATTCAAAGCTATTTTGATGAGGATGTAACTCATAATCGAAATTATTGAAGTTTGAATTGAAGTCGCCATTTCGATCATAACATTGAAAATGTTGGTCATTTTGGAAATTTTGAAAATTGTTGACATTTGGCTCGCGAAATTTTGAAAAATCTTTCTTCATGAGTTGCAATTCAAAATCATACTCTTCAAGAGGACGTCTACTCCGATTATTATCCCACATATCTCTCAATGATTTTTTTGAATTAGACATTTTAAAGAAGTCACGGTAAGACAGAAATTATTCTCGCTTTAAAATAATATAAAATACTAAGCTGTGCTCTATTAATTAATTGACTCAATTAGAAGGGGGAAGAGGGTCTTATGGCCGTTCACGTATAGTATAAATACTAAGGGATACGACCAATGTTTTACGGGTAGTATGCAACCTCTTTTGCTAAAAGTTCAATAAATTGAACTAATATATATCCGCGATCCAATTATACGAGACAGTCAACTTCACAAAACACCACTTTTCAATTATATTATTTTGAAATATCTAATCAGATTTTATTGTTGAGAAACGATGAGAATGATGACAGTAGTTATGGAAATTTCAACTCACAACAATCAGACAGACTAATTGCAGAAATTAAAAATTGTACATAGAAAGCCACTGCCCCAACAGAAAATTTTTACAAGCAATTTCTATATTTTGCAGCACCTGTAGAGTTTAGAGAATTTTACAACAGGGTATGGTTGTCCATCCAGAAAAAATGAGTAGCGTCAATGATTGAAATCTCACTATTTGTAATTTCTTTTGATTTCTGAAATCTTAATTTGTTGCTTGAACTCCAGTCACCTTGTCCTTAGTTCAAAATCTCTTTTTTTTTATGGCAGATTTATATTCATAGGATCCTGGTTTACAGCTGGAATGATATCCGGAAAGCTTTATATCCGTATATCTCTTCTAGTTGTGTATTGTATTATTTTCCGCTGCTATGTAATGTATTGTAATCTCTGATATTTTCTGTGTAATATTTATTCATTTATACTCTGTATATTCTTGT
This sequence comes from Allium sativum, assembly GCA_030737875.1. Taxonomy (NCBI): domain Eukaryota; kingdom Viridiplantae; phylum Streptophyta; class Magnoliopsida; order Asparagales; family Amaryllidaceae; genus Allium; species Allium sativum. The sequence continues at coordinate 287,415,192 of CM060921.1, forward strand.
AATCTGATGTATTGTTGTAATGTACAATGAAATGTTCTCCCGTCTACGTTCTATTTTGTCGTGTTCTCAAAACAATTCGTTCTTTCTCTTCTCTTCGGAGACCGAGGAAGTTTGGGTCGTATCAGCGTGGTATTAGAGCTTTGGTTTACAAAGCTCAGAGAATAAGACACATTAGAACCATACGAAAGAATTCATCAGAAACTGGATTAGTAATATCCAACGGGAATGACTCGTTAGAGATGGGATCAGTAGCATCCTAGAACGAGTGTGAAGAGTATATTTTTAAAGTGAAAAGCGAATTTTGTTTTGAAAATATAAATCAATTATTCATATTTGATTATTTATTTGTATTGTTTTGAACAATCCAGTATATAAAGAATTTGCATATACGCCTTGCAAACGTATATTCGAAGTTTTAATATATTAGATAGATATAGCATCACACTCTAGTCGCCCAGAGATGATATTGATGATAGCGATCGCATCATCAATATTTATGTTCGAGTTTCGAAGGTGGGATTTCTATATATTTCCATTAGACTGGTGTGAGAACCAAAACTAGATAGTGCTTATTGTTGTGATTTGACATCAAAAATGTGATTTTTGACTATATATCAAAGTTATGAATTTGAAATGATAATTCACTAATTAATTGATGGTTGTGTTGTTTGATTATTGTTTGAATAATTAAATGTTGAACCTTTAAACAAATTGATCAAAAAGTGAATTGTATTGAAATTTGGTCGCATTTTCTTGCATATACATCTGCTTACATTGAACAGGTCATAGCAAGGAGGCTAGAGCAGAGAATAAAATTTGTTTGCCCGACAAATAGGTACATGTTTATCATAATTTACTGTTTTGTTTGGGTGATGATGATTTTATGAGCCGATTGGCTAGCCGCTTGGCTTTTTCTTTTTCTTTTTGAGATCTGAGGGCCTGTATGGCAATTTCGGGATTTTCCCGTGCTCCCGGTGCAGGAGAGGTTATGGCGAAATTTTTCGAAAATTTAGGGTGTTAGCCAAATTTTTGAAAAATTTGAAAAGTTCTTAGAAACTGAAAAGTTGAAGAACTTAAGCCGTAAATAAAATAACGAAAGTTGAATTGATTAGTTAAACAACTTTCGACTTTGTTCCTTTTCGGGGACGAAAAGTTTTAAGTGGGGGAGATTGTATTAACCCGGAAATCTAGGCCAATTTAAAATTTTCATTTTGGCAATTTTAGCGAATTTTGATTATTTAAAATGAATTATTTTAAATAATAACGACGAGAAATTTATTTTGAATATAATTCGAACGTATATATTCGTTTGAATCGACGATAGAATATAAATATTTATTTATATTTATAAAAGGAATTGAAAATGGCGCGGTAGTTCGATAATTCGATTTCAAACTTCAAATGGATGTACAGGATTCAAAATAAACCGGATTTTAGTGAAACCAAAAATATTTGAATCTATTGGTGAATATCTTTCCAACGGATCCAAAAAATTGAAATTTCATAGCGGAGATAAAAAGATATGCCCAGTTGAAAATTCTGAATAGTCGCTATGGAATTCAGGCCCTTAAAAATGGAAATTTTGCAAATGACCTCGGATTTCGACAAAACCATTTTTGTTGGGACCGCGATGTCAAATTATTGCTTGGTTTCAAATTTCATAATTGTTCGAATCAACATGTGAGCGTGGCAAGGGAAAACGCGTTTGACCAGTTTCAGTTGATTTTAATCGACTGGAAAATGGCCATTTTTCAAACGGTCTCAGAATTTGACGAAATCAGTTTTGTTAGGACCGTATCATCAATACGAAGCTAGAAAATATTTTTTAGGAATTTTTCGAGTTAGTATGTGACCCTGGTAATTTGAAATGTGCGTTTAAATTGAATATATAAAGAACTATACTTTAAATTCAACGGAAACTGATCGAAACAGTCGGATCAGCTTATGATACATATTCCATTGTGTTCGAAATGGGGGTAATTAGCTATGGACGACAGGCGGTGGGCCTTGTTTCGAGGTCGAATGAAAAAGTTACCTTTTGAAATTAAAATAATATAAAATTAAAATTAAAATAATTCCCCCTTTCCATATCCTTTCTCTCTTCCCCCCTTTTCTTCATCCATTCACAAAAAAAGGGGATCGGGATCGATCCCGTGCCATCACCCCCCCCCCCCCCGCGCTCCGCCTCCTTCCTCTTCCCTCGCCTTCTCCTTCCTTGCGTTCACCTCCTCCTCCTTCCTCCCTTCTCCTCGTGCGACGCTGGACCCCCCCCCCCCCCCCCCCCCGCTTCCACCTCACGACGTAAACCCCGAGACCCCTCCCCTTTAAACCCTAGCTGCCCTCGAGACCCCCTCCCCTTGCCGCCACCCCCCCTTTCAGACTGACGCGCGTTAGGCGGCCACCACCGCTCCGACGCCGACGAACAACCCCCCCCCCTCTCTCGATTTTACTGTAAGTCCTCCTCTCTTTTATTTTACTTTATTTTCATTCATTTTGAAAGTCATATGAATAGCGATTTTAAATTTCAGTAAGTGTTTAAAAAAATAATTGATAATGGTTTTATTGTCAGTTTTAAAAATAAAATCATTGTTTAAAATATAAATAGACGAGATTTTTAAACTATAAAAAGATGTGATTTTTAATGGCGCAATGATGAGATTATTAATGGCGAAAAGTTTTAATTTTTGAAACAAGTAAGGTTTGATTTTTATATATTGAATATCGAAGTAAAAATCCGATTTTTATATATTGAATAGCGAAGTAAAAATTCAATTTTTATATATTGAATAGCGAAGTAAAAATTCGATTTTTATATATTGAATAGCAAAGTAAAAATTCGATTTTTATATATTGAATAGCAAAGTAAAAATTCTATTTTTATATATTGAATAGCGAAGTAAAAATTCAATTTTTATATATTGAATAACATAGTAAAAATTCGATTTTTATATATTGAATAGCACAGTAAAAATTCGATTTTTATATATTGAATAGCAAAGTAAAAATTCGATTTTTATATATTGAATAGCAAAGTAAAAATTCGATTTTTATATATTGAATAGCGAAGTAAAAATTCGATTTTTATATATTGAATAGCAAAGTGAAAATTCGATTTTTACATATGTAGAGAATACGGGCAAAGAAAGTGACAAGAGGCAAGAACGACGGAGATTTTCTACATATGAAGAGTCGTGGCGTTGGATTAGCTATTCTGAGAGAACTTCTCACCTTTAATTTATTTTTCTAGTTGAAATATATATACTAGGATGCAGACGGTGTTTAGTAGCACCCGACACCCGTCGTCCACAGACCATGGACGGCTTGTGTGCTTGTTTGTTTGATTTTGATGTGTAGTTGATTGTGTGATGTGAAATGAAATAAAATATTTATATAGTTAAAAATAATTTATAGTTAAAAATAGAATTTTTAACGTGTATATGAAATGAAATAAAAATAAACAAATCGGACGATTTGTTTATATACACACATTTGACTGATATTGATTGGGACGATAAATTTTACACATCGCCCAACTGCACAAATAAAATTTGTGTTTGATTGTTTGAAACCCCACACGGGTATTGGGATGATATTTGACATACACTAATCCCGATTGTTTAGTTGTATGTCGATCGATTGATTGACAGACTGCTATGAGCGTTAAATATGTATATTTGATGCTTATACAGTGTAGAATGCACTTTGGATGATGGTTGATTATTCATCGTTGTTATTGTGTACATGTGGTGTAGAAAATCCATATAATTAACATTATATGGTAATTGATTGGGCTTCATTCCAGTTTTGAAATAGAAATATTTGAAAAAGAAATATTTGAAATAGAATATTTGAAAATAGAAATATATGAAGCCGTGTTGATTAGATTGACGCCATTTTGACGTGAACGATATTTATATCGATTTTATTCATTTTATAATGAATATCGAATGTGATTTCAAAATCTGATATTTTGAAAAGAATTGAAATTCGAATTGAAATTGAATAGAAATGAATTCGAATTGAAATTGAATCGAATTGAAATTGAATAGAAATGAATTCGAATTGAAATTGAATAGAACTGAAATTGAATAGAAATGAATTCGAATTGAAAATATAAATGAATTCGAATTGAAATTGAATATAAATGAATTCGAATTGAAATTGAATATAAATGAATTCGAATTGAAATTGAATTGAATTGAAAACGAACTGAAAGTGAATTCAAAATCGATTTGAACTGAAATCAATTTGAAATGAATTTAAAACGAATTTGTACGGGAAAATTCAATTTTGATTTGAAAAGGAAGTTGAAATCGTTTTGAAACCAAATTTAAAACGATTTATTAAATACGTTTTAAAAAGGGAATCGACGAAGTATATATTATATATATTATATATATAATATAATGGCCTGAATAGAATGCGCTGCGCTGCGGCAGTTCGCGAATTTCGACCATTGACTTCAAATGGATATTACGGGAGATCCGACCGTCGGATTCTCCTAAAAATGGAACCGTTGGGTTCGTATCGAAAAATGCTTTCTAACGAATATTAGAAATTTGAAATCTAACGGTTGGATTCGGAATTATGTCCAAATCAAATTTGGAAAAGGTCGTTGTAAGTGCAGTTCGATGGCCGTTGATGGAAATCGACTGTACGGGCCTTGATAAAATTATTAAAAATATCAATAATTTGTGTAAAATCATAAGAAATGATTTGTGAAGAAATGGGTTGAAAAACTCCATATTTGAAAAGATAAAAATAGATTTTTATTGAAATGAACTAGTTTTGAACTAGAATTATATTTCTATTTACTTTTAAATAAATAAATTGAATTTGAAAAGGGTTTTAAAAGTAACCAGAATTTCCAATAATTGAATTGGAATGGATTTGAATCGAAATTGTCTTTGGATTATTTCGATGTTGGATTTCGTGATTATACAGATGTTGTTATGGAAATTTGAAAGATATATTAATATCGTTATTTCCAATACGATATTTGCTGGTCGTAGAATTTGATATTGAATATAAGCCGGTATATTTTCTATTCGGAGCCTTGTATTTAATATCAAATGTGATTTGGGTTTGTCGTGAATGGTGTCTTCATTAACACTGTTCTTGAGCCCAGTTGAGAAGATGATTAAATCTTTTTAGTTAGATTTAATGAAGTGTACCAATTAAATAATATTTAATTGGAATTGAATTCGAATTGATTTTTGGGTTTATCGTGAACAGTGTTTTAAATAACACTTGTTCTTTAACCCGATAATTAATGGAATGTGATTTTGGGTTTATCGTGAACCGTGTTTTAAATGACACTGATTCTTTAACCCAGTTAAAGATTAAAACTAAGTGGAGTTTTAGTGAATCTTTAATTAGATTGAAAAGATCGAGAATGGAGTATCACCAGTTTTTCTCCAGGCGATAGTTAAATCTTTAATTAGATTTGAACGTGAAATGGTAATTGAATTTACCGATAACACCGTGGTGTTAGGTATGAAGTATTACCAGTTTTACTTCATGGGATGAATAGGTGGGGATTGGAAATTAAAATAAATGATTACTTCGGTGTAGTTCGCTAATTCCGACTAGTTTGAATTGATATTCAAAAAGGAGATTAAAGAATAAATTTAAAGAATTTATCTTTGATAAAATTAATGGGAACCTTTCCCAAAATATAAGAATATTTGAATAAAAAGAATATTCTGAAGTGGAATGAGGCGTATGTTGTGTTTGTGTAATACTTTTATAATATATACGCGAGTTATTCAGAAAGACCGGGTTTATCCCATTTTGAATAACTGATTCGACGTGGTGTCGAAGATGAAGACGGTGGTTAAAGACCGGAGGTCTTCACGTCGTTTGGATAATTAATGATGATCTTGATTGGGCTGTACACCCAAGAAGATGGAAACAGTTGGTGATCGTCCTGACGTACTTGGAGATTGATGTGTATGCGGGGTACTAGGTGCCTCCGGTTTCGTTCAGACCCAGAACGGACTTGTAAATGGATTGTGTGTCTGATATTGGATTTTAGTCTGTGTGATTGATTTCTATTAAATATATATCTGTTTGGCGGCGGAGAACTTATTCTCTTGCTTAACGCCCTTCTCTGAGACGTACGAGCTCAGGGGTTATATACTGATGGATATCAAACGCATAGAGTGAATTGCCTGTGTGGCATGCCTAAGTGGCAAATGATCAAGGCTTCTGTTGAAAAGCAAAGTCTTGTGGTTGATGATCAAAGCCCCGCCTGTGTGGCATAGCTTTGTGTAACGTGAATTCGCGAGCCTCACACCCCGGTTGTGAACCAGAAATGGGAGAGGACCTCAGGGAGGGCATGCGTTTCCTTCTAGCTAGGGTGGTGTCAGTGACCTACCAGCCCTGACATTTATATACTTTTCACCTGTGTGGTTGTTGCTGTTGCGAGGCGTCTCGGTTTGGTCGGACGATCCGGGTCCGATGGAGTCATTCGTTGGCTCATTTATGCCTCAAAGGGCGGGGAAACGTAGTGTTTAGGCATTATAATCCACATCGATGGACCGGCCCTATCGCTCCAAGGGGCAGTTGCGGCTGTTCCTGAGACATGGGCTAGATTGTCTTGAATCGGTTGAGGACTATCTTTTGCCTCGGTTCACAGACGGAAATCCAATTTCCAAATACGTGACATTTGCAGTTTTGATTGTAGAGCCTAGTATGGCGACATAGTGGGATGGGGCGCTTATGCTGTCTATGATTGATATTTATGATTTGAAGTTGTTTTATACACTATGCATTTATAATAGTATCAAATGATTTGTTTTAAACGTATCAAGCATTCTTGGCTATTATAAGGTAAAAACCCTATCCTCTGGCTTGCGTTGCATTGTGTGATGGGACCTGGGTCTTATAATAGCTTCGTTTTTCTCTATTTAGCATTGCGCTGTTTATTTTATGCACTGGTATTCTTGGGAGGAAACCCGTTTCGTGTTATACGGCGTGGTCCCTTGATTTACCGAACTTTAAAAATAAAGATTAATTGTTTTAGTTCTCACACCAGTCACATGACTGACCCGGAGTTTATTGTTTTAACCTAAACTCTGGGTGCCCTTATTTTGACACGGGCAGCTAGTAGTTTTGGTTTTGCAGATTTATATTCATAGGATCGTGGTTTACAGCTGGAATGATATCCGGAAAGCTTTGTATCCGTATATCTCTTCTAGTTGTGTATTGTATTATTTTCCGCTGCTATGTAATGTATTGTAATCTCTGATATTTTTTGCGTAATATTTATTCATTTATACTCTGTATATTCTTGTAATCTGATGTATTGTTGTAATATACAATGAAATGTTCTCCCGTCTGCGTTCTATTTTGTCGTGTTCTCAAAACAATTCGTTCTTTCTCTTCTCTTCGGAGACCGGGGAAGTTCGGGTCGTCTCAGAGGACCATTACATCACTGTCACTACGAGAACAACTTATGATACTGTTGATTATATTCCATGTAGTTATCTCACGGTGGGTCAGCCCAATACGCTATTGTCCAATATATATTTATATCTTGACTTTAATACCTCGTATATTAATGATCAATGAGATGTGATCATCAGTCAATCAATATACTAGTCTCAACGCTTTATTGTTGTCCTATATAAACAATAAAACTCAACTAGGGACATTTAAGAATTATAATACTTATCACATTATATAATTTCAAGTTCAGTCTTACTCGAACTATATAATTCCGTATTATTATTCTAAGGACTTCTATTAAATTATTATTTATATTATGCAGTAAATATAACATAATAGAATATTTTTATTCCAAATAAAACAATAACGTTATTAATCACATCAAATGGATTGCCTCTAGGGCGTAAACTCTAACACTATTTTCGATTTAGATAAATTTTAAATCGTTAATTCTCAAAATAAATCATTTTAAATTCTTAAAATCCATTAAATCAATTAAAAATACATTTTAAATTGGTTCTGATATTCTGGGTTGTTACAATCAGAAATTAAATTTAGAAAATTGTTTGTTTGTAAAAAAATTGGTGCTAGCAAGGTGTGCTAAGGTTTTGGATGATAAATTTTGAGTGAAAAATTTGTTGAATTATGCTTCAATTTGGTAGAATTGTCTGAAATCTTGGGTGAAATTTTTATTTTGGTTTTCAGAAATTGCATCATTTAAAATTATTGGTATATTTAATGTGTTTGTGTCAAATTTTTGAAAAATATTTACGAAAGAAGAATCCTTGTTGGAGGTGTCGATTAGAAACTAACGTACGTGTGTATTGTATGTATTATGATGCATTATGTACTCTTACACGGATGTTTGCAAAGACGAATGTACAACAAATGGTTGTTAGTGCTAAATGGATTGTGTGAAGGTTATGATTGACCTTTATTGAATTTAAGGGATGAAATTACTAAAGAGCAGGAGAATGTAACACCTCGTGTTTTTGAAATAATACATTAATATGAATTTAAGTAATAAAATTTGAAACCAATGAAATAGATACTTTAAAAATGTTGTAATCTGAACACAAAACCTATACCATTATATTCGTCCTAGAGATTTTCAAATGAACCTTTATATATAATGTTTTTCGATCAGAGTTGAAATGGAAAAGTTATGGTCATTTGAAATATTAACGTCTTAAACAATTATATGTGTGTGTGTATGTATGAATGTATGTAATGTATGTATAGTACCTTAATACATTCTATGCATGTGAAATTTAAATTCAAATGAGAATAAATATGTAATTGGAAAAAAATAACGGGAGTGTTAAAACAATCACACAATTAATCAATGTGAATAATTAATGTGTAATGCATTTAGTTAATGAGTAATGAGATTTAACCGATGGTTAACATTCAAAAGTTCAAACTAAGAGATATATACATGATCAACAGAATTTAATGATAATGGAAGTTTACTAAGAGAATTATTGAGAATTGAATATGAGTTAAATTGAAATAATTTATATGCATACATATACATATGAATTCAAATTGGAGAAGATTAATGTAATCTATAATTTATCAAGTAAATTAATCAAGGGTAATTAATTTACAAGGACAATTAGCCATAGAATTTAACCATAAGGACAACCGCCTAATATTTTATTCAAAAGGATAGCGGCCGTCTAATATTTTATTCAGAAGGATAGAACTTACTCTCGTTCAATTTCTTCCAGCGATATTCAGTGATCAAATCACATGAAATTGCGAAATCAAATCACAAGTAATCTCCTTCTCCGATTCCTCCACCGATATTCAGCGTCGGCCATCTCTGATTCCTCCAGTGTCGGCCATCTCCGATACCTTCAGCGATATTCGCGAAATCAAATCACAGAAATCAATTTTCAAAGAATTATCATCTTCAACGAATATTAATTTGGAAATATTTGGATCTGAATGTTGAAAATATTTTTTTAATGGTGAATTTCGCTGCAGTTTTCAGGTACCATGTAACAACCCGGATTTTCAGAACCAATTTAAAATTTTTATTTTAGCAATTTTAATGGATTTTGAATATTTAAAATGATTTAATTTAAACAATAACGACTAAAAATTTATTTTAATCGAAGTTAGAACGAATATTCTAATTATAAAACGAGTCTGAAATGGCACGGTAGTTTGAATATTCGATTTCAAATTTCAAATGAATGTACAAGATTCAAAATAAATCGGATTTCAGTAAACCAAAAATATTTGAATCTGTTAAATTATATCTTTCTAATTAATGTGAAAATTCCAGATTTCACAACGGGAATAAAAAGTTATGTCCAGTTTAAAATTTGAAATAGTCGCTATGGAATTTTATATAATATATAGCCCTTAAACATAGCTATTTTGCGAACGACCTCCATTCTCGACAAAACCACTTTTGTTGGATCTAGAATGTCAAATTATTGCTAGATTCCAATTTTCATAATTTTTGGAACCAATATGTGAGCATGGCAAAAGAAAACGTATTTCATCCATTTCAGTTAAGTTGGATCGACCAGTAAATGACTGTTTTTCAAACGGTCTCCAAATTCGACGAAATTAGTTTTGTTAGGACCGTATCATCAAAATATAGTAAGATTATTTTTCTGGAATTTTTGGAGTCAGTATGTGGCCTCGGTAAATTAAAATGTATGTTTAAATTCAATATATATTGATTTATATTTTAATTTTGATAAAAACTGTTTGAAACAATCAAATTGGCTTACGAAACATATCCCATTGTGTCCATAATGGGGGTATTTGGCTAGGGGCGACAGTCGTTGGGCTTGTTTGTAGTTCAGAATGTTAAACTTCAATTTTTAGAAAAAAAATAGAATTAAATATTATAAAATAAAGGGTATATAAGCCCATTTCAAAAAATCCTAGGTCATTTTAATTATCTGGGCCACCAGGTGAAATAGATGGCCGACATCTTTTGATTCTCCCTCCCTTTTCTTCTAAATCGTTCAACGATCTCAGAAAATTATAACTACAAAATTGACGAGCTTTTTGAGCTCCATAAGTTGAATGGCCATGATTAAATTTCGTGAGGTGATTTGTGTGCAATTTAAGCTCAAAGCTGCGTTGTTTGGTGCGGATTTTGTGGCCACTGGCATGACCGAGATGCCCCATGTTCTAGGCGAGGGTGGCGCAGAGGAAGCTCGTCGACGTGAGGGATTCCGATCTTGGTCCGGCGCGGCGATGGAGTACTGGTGTCGCGCCCTAGTTCTGAGCGTGTTGGGTTTTTTTGGGACCTAAAGCAATCGTGAAGAAGGAAGAAGGGGAAGCGCCCCTTAGATCAAAGAATGAATAGTAGACAGAAAATGGATTGAAATGGTTAAGCAATTATTTAATAATAATGTTGTTTAAATTATCAAATGTTTAAAATATTGTTTCTTGGCCAAACAGAAACGAAATCAGACAAAACTCAGTCCGTTGGAATCTCGTGATCGAAAGCTACAACATGGAGCTTTATCAAAAGGAAAACAGTATGCTTTTTCCTTTGTGTAATTAATTAATAAATTTTGTAATATATAACAATAAATGAAATTTTAATATATAAATAGACTTGATTTACAAATGTAATTTTTAAATGAAATAACTTTGTTTTAAAAATGTTGTTTTTAAAATAAAATTAGCATTGTTTTATTTTCAGTTTTAAAATATAAGAACATCATATAAAAATGTGAATTTTTATATGAAAAGCATAGTTTTTAAATGTGAATTTTTTATATGAAAAGCTATGATTTATAGTTTAGAAAAGTTAGGATTTTTAATGACAAAAAGTTATGATTTTTATTAATATAAAAATAAGATTTTTAATAATAAAAAAATATGATTTTTCTATATGAAAATATACGGTTTTTCTATATGAAAAGATATGATTTTTTCTATATATGAAAAATAGGATTTTTATGTATGTGAAACTATGATTTTTATTATATGAGTAGCAGTATAAAAATTTGATTTTTTTATATATAATAGCGATATAAAAAATATGATTTTTATATACTTAGCATTGAAATAAAAATATGATTTTTTTTTAAAATATATACAAAGTTGTTTAAAAATATGATTTTTAATATAAATCGCGTAAAACAGATCCCGTTGGAAACACTTTGAAGGACACAACGCGCTGTAACAAATCCAAATCCAAACCATTCATATTAAAGACTGATAGAGTGGAAACCCAAGGTGAGAACTCCCCACTAAATTATATTTTATCATGTTATTTTATTCATGTATAAAAAATATACAGAATTGCTAGTGTAGGTTTTGTTAGTTATAATCATTATGAATTGTTAGCTCACCTCCCTCGTCCGCAGACCATGGACGATTTAATTGATTGTATTGTGTTTTGTTTGATATGTTGTGATGATTAACACATTAAAAATAATATTAACATTAATGTGGTAGTTGAAATTAAATTATAAATATTCATTTATTATTTAAATAGTGAAAATTGGCTAATTAAAAAAATAGTTCAACCCAAATTGGAATTGGTTAAATTCATCAACCAATGATTTATTTAGATTAACTGTTGTTGTTTGAAAACCCCACACAGGTATTGGGATGATATTTGACATACACTAGTCCCATTATTTAGCTATATGTCAATCGATGGGTTGACAGGATGTGATGAGCGTTATTTATTTATTTTAATGCTCATAAATTTGTAAATTTCACTCTGAATGTGAATGGACTGTTTGATGATTATTTGTCATTATTGTTGCATACATGCAATGTATGAAATCCATATAACTGAAATTATATGGTAATTGATTGAGTCGCATTCCGATTCAGAAGTAAAAAAAAATATTTTTAAATAAAGAATATTTTTTTATAAAGAATATTTTAAAATAAAATGTTTTAACAATAAAAATCACATTTTTATTGTATGTATAAACCAATAAAAGAAGCATATGTTAAAATACATTTTTTTTAGACAAAAAAAATTTCATCTTTAACATGTTAATGAAGAAAAAAGAAGCATATGTTAAAATACATTTTTGTTAGATAAAAATTGTCATCTTTAACATGTTAATGAAGAATAAAAGAATCATATGTTAAAATATCTTTGTTAAGTAAAAATATTATTTTTAACATGTTAATGAAGTGAATCAAATAGTCATGTGTTGAATAAAATATTTGGACAATAAAAATTTCATTTTTATTGAATGTATAAACCGTATAAAATATTCATATGTGGAACAAAATTTTTTGAACAATAAAAATATCATTTTTATTTAATGTATAAACCATTACAAATATTCATGTGTGGAATAAAATATTTATTCAATATTTTAAAATAATATTCAGTGAAGAATAAAATTATGATTATGATGTCCGATTTTGGATGGATACAAAAATATTGAAATGTGAAGCCGAGTTAAGTAGCGAACGCCATTTTAACCCGAACGGGTTTATTGATCGATTTTATTCATTTTATAATGAATATCGAAAAGGAGTGATTTCAAAATCTAATACTTTGAAAATATTATCATTTTAATACGATAAAGATATAGAATAATTAATTTTGATTTAAAATCAAAAATGAAGTTGGAATCGTTTTAAAATGAATTTATAAACTATTTATAAAATACATTTAATTTGGAAATCGAAGAAATATATATATATATATATATATATATATATATATATATATATAATGGCCTGAATAGAATGCGCCGGGCAGCGACCGTTCGCGAATTTCGACCACTAACTTCAAATTGATGTAACGGGAGATCCAATCGTCGGATTCTCCTAAAACTGGAACCGTTGGGTTTGTATCGAATAGAGCTTTCAAATGAACGTAAGAGATTTGAAATCTAATGGTTATATTAGGAGATATGTCTAAATCAATTTCAGAAAAGGTCGCTATAGATGTAGTTCGGTGACCGTTATTGGAAACCGACTGTACGGGCGATATTAAAATTATTTAAAATATGGAAAAATCATGTAAGATCATAATAAATGATTTGAAAAGAATTTGGATGAAAAATTCCATTTTTGAAAAGATAAAAATATATTTTTATCGAAATGAACCAGTTATTAACTAGTATAACAATCCAACATTTTTTAATAAATAAATTGGATTTGTAAATTGTTTTGAAATAACTAGAATTTTCCAATATATAAATTGGAATGGATTTGAATGGAAATTATCTTCGGAATATTTCGATATTGGACTCCGTTATTATACGGATATTTTGAGGAATTTGGAAGAGATATATATATATATATATTTATTCCCAATACGATATTTGTTGGTTTCAAAATTTGATATGAATATAAGCCGATATAATTTTTATTCAGAACCTTATATTTAATATCGAATTGGATTTTGGGTTTGTCGTGAATGGTGTCTTGAATAACACTATTCTTAAACCCAGTTGAGAAAGGAATAAATCTTTTAATTAAGATTTAGAGAAGTTTACCAATTAATTAATAATTAATTGGAATTAATTGAAGTTGGATTTTTGGGTTTATCGTGAATGGTGTTGTAAATGACATTTGTTCTTTAACCCAATTAACAGTGAAGATATCATTTGAAATACATAAATCTTTTATTTAATGGAAATTTTTACAAAGTAAAGTTTTCCAAGTTAAATATATTAAATTGGAATTGAATGGAATTCGATTTGGTAATAATCAACATGAGCTTCTGTGAAGGAAGACCGATACTATATATGGAATTTAAAAGGCTTTGTCGCTATTCCGTTTATATTATTAGTCTGATACAGGAATTTATATCGATTATTCACTGTTATGATTTCCTTGTAGATTCCATTTTAATGAAAAATGATTTTGGGTTTATCATGAACTGTGTTTTAAACGACATTAGTTCTTTAACCTAGTTAAAGACAAGATTAATTTTTTAAAGTTGAATAATCATAAAGTAATGATTTTTGGACATTAAAACCAAATTGGAGTTTTAATAAATTTTAATTAGATTGAAATGAGAATGAGAATTTAATTTATCGAATTCTTGAAATGATCGAGAATGGAGTACCACCGGTTTTACTCCAGGCAATAGTTAAATCTTTTATTAGATTTTAACGTAAAAGGGTAATTAATTTTACCCAGAACACAGTGGGTGTTAGATATGGAGTGCTACCAATTTCGCTCCATGGGATGAATTGGTTGGGATTGGAAAATAATAAATGATTATTGCGGTAAGGTTCAATAATCCAGACTAGTTAATAAAATCTTTTGAAATTGATATTCAAAGGAAGATTAAAGAATTATTCTAAAAGAAATTATCTTTGGTAAAATTAATGGGAACCTTTCCCTAATAATGTGAATATTTTATTAAAAATATATTCTAAATTGAAATATGGCGTATGGTGTGTTTTTATAGCACTTGATTATATAATACGCGTGTTATTCGGAAAGACTGGGTTAAACCCATTCTGAATAATTACTACAACGATTAAAAGTCGACTATGAATACGGTGACCGGAGTTCTTCACATTGGTTGGATGATTAATGATGTCTTGATTAGGCTGTACACCCAAAACAAGGTAATAACTGGTAATCGTTCAGACGTACTTGGAGATCGACGGATATGCGAGGACCTCTCTCCTGTATTGGATATATGGGACGAGGAATAAGGTGCCTCCGTTCAGACCCAGAACGGACTTGTAAATGGATGTGTGTCTTACATTGGATTTCATTATGTGCTAATTAATTTCTATTTTATATATATCTGTTTGGTGGTGGAGAATTTATTCTCTTGCTCAACGCCCTTCTTTGAGACGTACGAGCTTAGAGGTTATATATTGATAGACATCAGTTACATGGCGTGAATTGTCAGTGTGGCATGCTAAGATGCAAATGATCAAGGCTTTTTGTTGAAAAGCAGTGTCTTGTGGATGATGATCAAAGCACAATTTTAGTTAGCATAGCTTTGTGTATAGCGATGCTTCGCGAGCCTCATACACCGGTATAGACCAGAAACGGGAGAGGACTACAAGGAGAACATGTGTTTCTTTCTAGCTAGGAGTAGTGTCATGGTATGGAGCCCAGACATTTTACTTATGTGGATAATAAAATGAGGTGCCTCGAATATTGGTTCCCTAGTGGCTCAGGTTTTATGCCCCATAGGGCAGGGAAATGCATTGTTCAAAAATTACTAATCCACTAAAGTATGTGTGGACTGGCCGTGAAGATCCAAGGTGCAATTGCAACTGATCCGGAGACATGGGCTAGATTGTCTCGAATCTGGTAAGGACGATCCCATGCCTTGGTTCATTGATGGAAATCCAACTTCCAATATGACATTGTGCAGTTTTAATTTTAAAACTAGTATGGCGACATGATATATGGTACCCATGCAGTTTATGATTGATACATTTATATTTGAAGTTGTTTTTAAATACTACGCACTTATATAATATCAAAATAATTTGTTTTAAACGTATCAAGCATGTTTGGCAATTATAAGGGAAAACTCTATCCTCCGGCTTGCGTTGTATTGTGTGATAGGACCTGAGTCTTATAATAGCTTCATTTTTCCAAAAAGCATTGCGTTGTTTTATTCTTAAACTGAGATTCATGTGGAGTAAACCCATTCCGTGTTATATGGCGTGGTCCCATGATTTCCCAACTTTTAATGTAAAGTTTTAATAACTATTTTAGTTCTCACACCAGTCCCATGACTGACCTGGAGTTTATTGTTTTGACCTAAACTCTGGGTGCCCATATTTTCCACACAGAAACTATTAGTTTTGGTCTTGTAGATATTATATTCACAAGATCTTGGTTTACAGCTGAAGCGATATTCAGAAAGCTCAGTATCCATGCAATTCTTTCAATTGTATTTTGTATTTTTTTTCCTTGGCTATTTAAATGTAATTTAAATCTCTGATATTTTTCTATTGTATATTATTTATTCATACTCTGTTATATTCTTGTACTCTTATGTAAATTGTTGTAATAATAATGAAATGTTCTGTTGTTTGTGTTCAGATGCGTCATTTTCTCAAAGCAATCCAGGCTTTCCTGAAAGGGGAAGTCTGGGTCGTTTCAGCGTGGTATCGAAGCTTTGATTTACAGAGCTCGAGAACAAGACGCATTAGAACCGAACGAAAGAATTAATTAGAGATTGGATTAGTAATATCCAATGAGAATGTGTAACACCCCACATCCGTTAGTGTCACTCACAAAGGGAATGCACTAAGTTTTGTGGAGCATTTAGGGTAAAAGATACAGATAAATTACAAGACAGACAGAAATTAAACAGCGGAAAATAAAACTTTGCTTTATTGATAAAATGGTTTGTACAATGATTTCTTTACAATATCAGAGTATCATTTGTCTCACAAAAATAAAGAAGCATAAAACAACATTTATGTTCCCCAATGTAGCAAGAGCCAGCCATAGCAACTGAAAAGAGAATCCAAGCAAAACTTCGACAAATCTTCAAGCTGGGAAAGAGTGACAGTCCGACTTAACCTAAGCTATACTATTCCCTCCTTTACTACCTGAGGGGGGGGGGGGTGGGACGGAAGAAAAGAAGACGAAAGAAAAACAGAGTCAGACATAAAGCCTGAGTAAGTTCAGTAACTTCTAGCATGTGAACATAGAAAAACAAAACGACATGAATTAACTGAATACAAGATAACACCATGACGATAGGGTCAGCAAGATTAGACAAGATAATCACAAGGTATGCTAAGATAAGATAAACTTCATATGCTCTAATACTTTCGCCGCTTCGCTATTTCCTTGTTATACTGATTTCTATATCTCTACACCACCTAACTAGTGTCCAACTAGTAATGATAACGTGATCCCAATCCATGTAGTTTCCATTGCCTTTAGGCATACACTTATTATTTATTACCTAGATCTAATCTAGGGTTTTCTATCAAGTGCTTTCTAGTTTCAACTAGAGTTTACACTATCCGCTGAATGCTTCTCGGATTCAAGGGTTATGCCACCTAGTCCAACTAGGGATTATGCTACCTGTCGAACGATGCCCCCAAGTCTAGGACACACTACCTAGAGTGGTATATGTTCCTATACTTCCCCACGCACGTATTGCGAATCGTTATCGCTTGTTCAGATGCACATGTCCTGTAATGTGCGGCCCGAGTCCTGTGGCAGGGCAAATCAAGAAACACAGAACTCGGTCGGGAGCTTTCAGATATCTGCCGATGAAGATGCTAAGGCCTGTTTTTGTTCCAGTGGCTATGGTCCCACTAGACCCCTCCCTCAACTAATGAAAGGCACACCTTGAAAAATGAGAACTATACGCAGGCCCCTGATGCCCCCACTAACCTATGGCCATCCTCACCCATAACTAGATAGCAAGTATATGGTCTTTTGGAGTTCTCCGCCTTTCCGCTTCACGTGTCTCGACTGACTCAAGATGGATGGTAGACGACAAGTTGCTATCACAGGGCTACCGTTTTCTCGCCGAATCACGCCGGTCCATCCTAGTCTTTAGGTTGCCAAATATTGCAACCAAGGCATACCCCTGGTTCTTCTAACGCAGACCTTAACCTCTGTGAGCCCAGGAGGATCATCTGCAGCCTCACAGAGGGATACCAAGAGTACCCTCACGTCCCCTCGAAGCCTCGGGCTTCGTAACCCAATTCGTTGGAGCCTTCTTTTTAATCAGACGGACGTTCTCTCCTTCCCGTGTTATACTAAGAATTACTACTTAGTTTTGCAAACTAAGGTTTACCACTTAGTTTCCAGAACCGTTGTTTTCTTAACTAAGGTTTACTACTTAGCTCATTTTAACTAAGGTTTACTACTTAGTTCTCTTTCCCGTCAATTTAGATTGGTTAAGTGTCATTAGTCCATTCAAGCTAACTTAACCCTCTTCATTTATCCTGTTAAACTGGTTAAGTGTTATCAGTAATTCATGTTGACTTAACCCTACCACAAACCAAGTTATATTGGTTAAGTATTTCTTATTACTTAACCCTACCCGTTCATCCTATATTGGTTAAGTGTTCCTTTTTAACATAACCTTGCCCGTCTGTTTTAACTAACATGTTATTAATGGTTAAGTATTATCCCTTCATGTTTTAGACTTAACCTTATTCCTTCATCACAATCTGATGGTTAAGTGCTCAAATTTACTTAGCCCTACGGTCTAGTCCAGCTAACATATCAAATTTGGCTAAGTATTTTCTTAGTTACTTAACCCCCACAAATCTTGTCGTGTTACCATAAGTTTGTTTAAGTGTCCCTATGGACTTAGCCCTCCATTCTAGCTTAACTGTGTTAAGTTGGTTAAGTGTTCCTATGGACTTAACCCTCCCATTCTAACTTAACTGTGTTAAGTGTCTGTATAAACCTAACCCCACCCACCGGTCTGGTTATCATGTTGAATTGGTTAAGTGTCTTAGTTAACTTAACCCTACCATTCTTGTTCTAGCCTTAACTAAATAAATTAAAGCCGCTACCACTCACATTAGACAGATATTGTTGCGATTACTGGATGTGCCGGTTGGTTCCGGGCAGGTTTACATCGCAACTCAGTCTAACCTCGGGTTAGGCATATTCGTGTTTTCTAAGTTCAAAGGGTTTTGATTAATTTCCAAATCAGGTTTTGAAAGTAACCATCCCGTCCGTCGGATCAGTTAGGGATAGCCAGGGAGAGCAGGAAACTTGTATTTTCCGAACCCAAGCCTAGACACTATCCTCTCTGTCACCCTAGAACTTTCTGGTGTGTTATTAAAAGAGATGTCGTTAATAAACCTTTAATTTGTCTAAATTTACATTTTCTCATTTAGGACAAATTCTATAAGTATAAGTAAGTTATTCCTAATTTACTTATTTCCTAATTACTCTTTTAATGTAAATTGTCCACCTTTATTCTTATGGCCCATTTTCCCCCTCTATATCATATTTATGCTTTTTGGTATGTAAACTATGCCAAATTAGGTGTCACTAACCATGATTTTTGCCAAACATGACAATTACTCCCAATTATGGCCAATTTCAAATTTATGCCAATATACTTATTATGCCAAATTAGCTAATCCAATTCTGATTTAACATTACAGTTCATGTCAAACTAGACTAATTATTCTAGTTCAGAATTCATGTAAATGCTAGATTTACAAGTCAATACTAGATTCAAATTACACATCCTATAACTCATGTCAAATTTATCCAATTTGCATTTCTATGAACATGCCATAATACATGTTCCCAATTTATTCCAATTTCCAAGTTTATAACTACATTTTTAGTAAATTTCATATTTTGCCCAAATCGTATTCCCACCGTTCGTATAATCGTTATTCAATCTAGATTATAGATAAATCTAGATTCGTAGAAAATAGGGAATGAACCAAAGATGCTATGAAAAAGATAGACATAACAACTGGCATAAAATGATAATTTACTAATTACAGACCTAACGATTTTCACTGAAATTGATCTAAAACATCGAAGGCCTATAGGTCTGAAGATCTTATGACATAAAAAGGGTTGAATAACGACGTAGGTTCAAGAACATGGGTAGACCTAACTTAATAGGTAAATTCCCAAGGTCTAAAACCAAAGAAAACCAAGAATAAACAAAATAGATAATCAGGTTTAGACCCAATTTCACAGTCACAAAACTTAAGCAACACTTTCCTAGTCATGAATCATAGGTGTTTAATCACAGTAGTCCTTGTTATGTCATAGGCAATAGTTTATGTTTCCTAATCAAAGGCATAGGCTTGTGTTCATAGTCAAGGAAATAATTCTCATAGTCATGAGTCACAGTCATAGGCAGTGTTCATAGTCATAGGCAATGTTCATAGTCAAAGAGGCATGTGGTTCTAAGGTCCATAGTTTCATAGTCACAGTCTTATTGGTCATCAAATCATAACAGTTCCTAATTAGGTCCAAAGATATAGGCACAGATTCGAATAAAAAGATTTGGCATATTCTTTTATTCCTTTAATTTCATGTCACGAACAGAGAGAAACGTTCAAATCTAAAAAGTAACCGACTTACAGAGATTAGATTAGATTTGTAGAAAAACAGTCGTTGAAGTCGTTTGAATCTTCACTTGAATCCTAGCTTGACTTGAATCTCCTCTTGAAAGTCTTGAGCAGCATTTCCTCGTCTTGATTTATTTTATATATTATTTTATTTATACATTTTCTCAGAGGCAGCATAAGGATAGAAAAGAATTGTGAATAGAGAAGGAGACTAGGGCTGTTTATATAGTGTAGAAGTCAACGAATCTGGTCAGAATGGCGTCTAGATACAGAAAAACGAACCAGACTGCAGATCTGGAAAAAGCAGGGAGGTCGACCCCCAGGTCGACTACCCAGTCGACATGGGTCTTGGGCGGGAAAATTCCCGCCCAGCCCAATCTGGGTCCGATTTTGAATTTTGAACTCGTTTCTGACCTGTTCGAATTTTTAAATCGAATTCTGAAACTTCGGAGGGTCATATCTCCTTCATACGGACTCCGATTCTCGCAAACTCGGACTCGTTTTCATACAGAATTTCGAGACGAACGCAATGGCGTAGCCCGTTTCCCTTGATTTTGATTTTAAAATCTAATTCTGCCTTGATTTGTGAATCCTAGTGTTACAGAATTACGAGGTGTTACATTCTCCCCCACTTAAAAGGATTTCGTCCCCGAAATCTTCAATTTAGGAAGAATGTGTCCTACCATCCAATCACCCATCTACTCAACCATTCAATCACAGGCATTCACTGTCCTTAAAAGATTTCTAATGCTTTCATATTCATATGCATTGTGTGTGTATATGTCTTTATCTAATGCAAAATCAGGCGGTCTACTGATTCAGTTGACCTCCTTAATGCGAATCATGTTAGTGCCATGCGTCCAATCATGTATGCAAGCATCCCTAGTTATGTAAATACTACATGTGTGCATAGCCATTCATCCATATGCAACATCCATATGATAACATATCAAGTTCAACTTACAAACAAATACATATCTGTAAATGCAATATGAAAGCGTCTGAACTGATCTAGTGTCTAATACGTATGCATATGCATTCACGATCAACCATTAGCAACCACTTGCAACCATGAACCATAACATGTTTCAAATACATGTTTACATCCATTGGCTCCTACCTAAGGATCGAAGATACGACCGAGAGGATATACTTTGGAAAGAGAGAAACAATTATGCGTAAAGCTCCTAAAAAAGAAATCAAGGATGCACCCTTAAGGAAAAGGGTATGATGCTAGTATCTATCGTTCTTGAGCTTTACTCCACTGTATCTTAACTAATTTAACCTCACGATTGTGAAGTTCCTGATCTCCATTTCCAAAATAAACAGATTTCAATCACGGTACCAAGTATATGTACTAAGATGATTAGAGGTCTCCCTCTTATCCACCATGCCATAACTATAAGGGTCGAAAGGTTACTACGTGCTTTTTAGAGTGCCTGCCACAACTATTCATCTCTCACGCAAACCATCCTAGTCGAACTCGACATTCCTCAAGTACAAGCCCCAAAGGCCTAAACCAATATCAGACAAGCACCCAAGGAATATCTCCTCCGAATTTAGACGATCTATGTGAGATGATATAAGCAAACTCGATAGCTATTCTCAAATCCCTACTAACCAAAAATAAACTGGTCGGACCACCAATTGGATTTGAGACTCTAGTAGGATCTTTTTACTATACAAGTACTATGGTGCAGAGACTTAACTATGGAAGTGGATATGAACAAATGTGAAGCGCTAAAACCAAAGGAAATAGTACGAACAGCAAAACTAGACTCTTCCAACAGGACTTTACTACCTTTCTCCTAGGTACGCTTGGTGGTGAAAGTATGTACTTGCCCTTCTGAAAATCTTGTTCCTCGTTCTTGCCCTTGTCCTTAATTATATGCCCTATCATACCCTAGTAAAGATACTTCCTCTTGTCTTAGGTTTTATAATTTCTTCCTCCTTCGTGAGCTAAGTCTACATCCATGAATTCCTCATCCTAGGGTTGTGCTCCCTAGCCAAACTCCTCATCCCCTTCCGTGTGTAACCATGTTGACAAATATCTCAAAAGCTGCTTCCATCGTACAGAAAACCCTATAAGCTTGAAAGAAAACTAGCTGCAGGTGAAACAACTACGGTTATGGATGGAAGCCAGGCACTACATCGCCCATCGATGAGGTTAACTCCCAGAAAGCCAGGAGCCCCAGAGACTCAAGAAAGAAGGAGACAAGAATTCAAACAGAGGAAGAGAAGATAGTGCGTATGGCTTTGGGGAATATGCCTTTAAAACAAATCTTTTCTTTTGAAAATGCTTCTTTTAAAACCGTTTTGAAAATAATTTTTCAAATCCTTTATCTGATCTGGGAACCTTCAGCTCTGATACCACGTGTAACACCCCACATCCGTTAGAGTCACTCACAAAGGGAATGCACTAAGTTCTGTGGAGCATTTAGGGTAAAAGATGCAGATAAATTACAAGACAGACAGAAATTAAACAGCGGAAAATAAAACTTTGCTTTATTGATAAAATGGTTTGTACAATGATTTCTTTACAATATCAGAGTATCATCTGTCTCACAAAAATAAAGAAGCATAAAACAACATTTATATTCCCCAATGTAGCAAGAGCCAGCCATAGCATCTGAAAAGAGAATCCAAGCAAAACTTCGACAAATCTTCAAGCTGGGAAAGAGTGACAGTCCAACTTAACCTGAGCTATACTATTCCCTCCTTTACTACCTGGGGGGAAACGGAAGAAAAGAAGACGAAAGAAAAACAGAGTCAGACATAAAGCCTGAGTAAGTTCAGTAACTTCTAGCATGTGAACATGGAAAAACAAAATGACATGAATTAACTGAATACAAGATAACACCATGACGATAGGGTCAGCAAGATTAAACAAGATAATCACAAGGTATGCTAAGATAAGATAAACCGGATATGCTCTAATACTTTCGCCGCTTCGCTATTTCCTTGTTATACTGATTTCTATACCTCTGCACCACCTAACTAGTGTCCAACTAGTAATGATAACGTGATCCCAATCCCTGTAGTTTCCATTGCCTTCAGGCATACACTTATTATTTATTACCTAGATCTAATCTAGGGTTTTCTATCAAGTGCTTTCTAGTTTCAACTAGAGTTTACGCTATCTGCTGAACGCTTCTCAGATTCAGGGTTTATGCCACCTAGTCCAACTAGGGATTATGCTACCTGTCGAACAATGCCCCTAAGTCTAGGACACACTACCTAGAGTGGTATATGTTCCTATACTTCCCCACGCTTGTATCACGAATCGTTATCGCTTGTCTAGATGCACATATCCTGTAATGTGCGGCCCGAGTCCTGTGGCGGGGCAAATCAAGAAACACAAAACTCGGTCGGGAGCTTTCAGATATCTACCGATGCAGATGCTATGGTCTGTTTTTGTTCCAGTGGCTATGGTCCCACTCGACCCCTCCCTCAACTAATGAAAGGCACACCTTGAAAAATGAGAACTATACGCAGGCCCCCGATGCCCCACTAACCTATGGCCATCCTCTCCCATAACTAGATAGCAAGCATATGGTCTTTTGGAGTTCTCCGCCTTTCCGCTTCACGTGTCTCGACTGACTCAAGATGGATGGTAGACGACGAGTTGCTATCACAGGGCTACCGTTTTCTCGCCGAATCACGCCGGTCCATCCTAGTCTTTAGGTTGCCATATATTGCAACCAAGGCATACCCCTGGTTCTTCTAACGTAGACCTTAACCTCTGTGAACCCAGGAGGATCATCTGCAGCCTCACAGAGGGATACCAAGAGTACCCTCACGTCTCCTCGAAGCCTCGGGCTTCGTAACCCAATTCGTTGGAGCCTTCTTTTTAATCAGACGGATGTTTGCTCCTTCCCGTGTTATACTAAGAATTACTACTTAGTTTTGCAAACTAAGGTTTACCACTTAGTTTCCAGAACCGTTGTTTTCTTAACTAAGGTTTACTACTTAGCTCCTTTTAACTAAGGTTTACTACTTAGTTCTCTTTCCCGTCAATTTGGATTGGTTAAGTGTCATTAGTCAATTCAAGCTAACTTAACCCTCTTCATTTATCCTGTTAAACTGGTTAAGTGTTATCAGTAATTCATGTTGACTTAACCTTACCACAAACAAAGTTATATTGGTTAAGTATTTCTTATTACTTAACCCTAACCGTTCATCCTGTATTGGTTAAGTGTTCCTTTTTAACTTAACCTTGCCCGTCTGTTTTAACTAACATGTTATTAATGGTTAAGTATTATCCCTTCATGTTTTAGACTTAACCCTATTCCTTCATCACAATCTGATGGTTAAGTGCTCAAGTTTACTTAACCCTACGGTCTAGTCCAGCTAACATATCAAATTTGGCTAAGTGTTTTCTTAGTTACTTAACCCCCACAAATTTTGTCTTGTTACCATAAGTTTGGTTAAGTGTCCCTATGGACTTAGCCCTCCCATTCTAGCTTAACTGTGTTAAGTTGGTTAAGTGTTCCTATGGACTTAACCCTCCCATTCTAGCTTAACTGTGTTAAGTGTCTGTATGAACCTAACCCCACCCACTGGTCTGGTTATCATGTTGAATTGGTTAAGTGTCTTAGTTAACTTCACCCTACCATTCTTGTTCTAGCCTTAACTAAATAAATTAAAGCCGCTACCACTCACATTAGACAGATATTGTTGCGACTACTGGATGTGCCGGTTGGTTCCAGGCAGGTTTACATTGCAACTCAGTCTAACCTCGGGTTAGGCATATTCGTGTTTTCTAAGTTCAAAGGGTTTTGATTAATTTTCAAATCAGGTTTTGAAAGTAACCATCCCGTCCGTCGGATCAGTTAGAGATAGCCAGGGAGAGCAGGAAACTTGTATTTTCCAAACCCAAGCCTAGACACTATCCTCTCTGTTACCCTAGAACTTTCTGGTGTGTTATTAAAAGAGATGTCGTTAATAAACCTTTAATTTGTCTAAATTTACATTTTCTCATTTAGGACAAATTCTATAAGTAAATTATTCCTAATTTACTTATTTCCTAATTACTCTTTTAATGTAAATTGTCCACCTTTATTCTTACGGCCCATTTTCCCCCTCTATATCATATTTATGCTTTTTGGTATGTAAACTATACCAAATTAGGTGTCACCAACCATGAATTTTGCCAAATATGACAATTACTCCCAATTATGGCCAATTTCAAATTTATGCCAATATACTTATTATGCCAAATTAGCTAATCCAATTCTGATTTAACATTACAGTTCATGTCAAACTAGACTTATTATTCTAGTTCACAATTCATGTAAATGCTAGATTTACAAGTCAATACTAGATTCAAATTACACATCCTATAACTCATGTCAAATTTATCCAATTTGCATTTCTATGAACATGCCATAATACATGTTCCCAATTTATGCCAATTTCCAAGTTTATAACTACGTTTTTAGTAAATTTCATATTTTGCCCAAATTGTATTCCCACCATTCGTATAATCGTGATTCAATCTAGATTATAGATAAATCTAGATTCGTAGAAAATAGGGAATGAACCAAAGATGTTATGAAAAAGATAGACATAACAGCTGGCATAAAATGATAATTTACTAATTACAGACCTAACGATTTTCACTAAAATTGATCTAAAACATCGAAGGCCTATAGGTCTGAAGATCTTATGACATAAAAAGGGTTGAATAACGACGTAGGTTCAAGAACATGGGTAGACCTAACTTAATAGGTAAATTCCCAAGGTCTAAAACTAAAGAAAACCAAGAATAGACAGAATAGATAATCAGGTTTAGACCCAATTTCACAGTCACAAAACTTAAGCAACACTTTCCTAGTCATGAATCATAGGTGTTTAATCACAGTAGTCCTTGTTATGTCATAGACAATAGTTTATGTTTCCTAATCAAAGGCATAGGCTTGTGTTCATAGTCAAGGAAATAATTCTCATAGTCATGAGTCACAGTCATAGGCAGTGTTCATAGTCATAGGCAATGTTCATAGTCAAAGAGGCATATGGTTCTAAGGTCCATAGTTTCATAGTCACAGTCTTATTAGTCATCGAATCATAATAGTTCTTAATTAGGTCCAAAGATATAGGCACAGATTCGAATAGAAAGATTTGGCATATTCTTTTATTCCTTTAATTTCATGTCACGAACAGAGAGAAACGTTCAAATCTAAAAAGTAACCGACTTACAGAGATTAGATTAGATTTGTAGAAAAACAGTCGTTGAAGTCGTTTGAATCTTCACTTGAATCCTAGCTTGACTTGAATCTCCTCTTGAAAGTCTTGAGCAGCATTTCCTCGTCTTGATTTATTTTATATATTATTTTATTTATACATTTCCTCAGAGGCAGCATAAGGATAGAAAAGAATTGTGAATAGAGAAGGAGACTAGGGCTGTTTATATAGTGTAGATATAACGACCCAAATTTTTGACCGTTCAAATCGACAATAAACCACACATGTCGACTCAGACAAATCGCAAATGCAGGTAGTTATTTGGAAAAGAAGAAAAAGAAATAAAGAAGAGAAAAACCAATCACCGAATCTCACAGCGGAAGGACAACATATAATAAACAAATAGCAGTAAAACAGTTAAAATGTATACTTTGGTTATAACATTCAATGATTGTCAGAGTTACATATACATACGGATGTACATAATAAGCAGCGGAAAAACAATGCAGCGGATATACATATGTAGATAATAGATATACCAAATCTTCATCTTTGATCTCCCAAGCACAGTCATCTTCGGTAACTGCAACGTCTGCTGACCCGAGCGTATTGCATAAAAAAGAAAACACAACAAACACTCGGATCAGCACTAAATCATCTCATATTAGTCAAATCAAAATATGAAATAACATCAGTGTCATGGGTACAGTAACTCAAGAGATGTTACGGGATTTTCCATCTCTCAAGGATCCGTTAAACTAATACATACATAGTATAATACGCTACTATGATAGTGTCTATTCAGTAAAATATAAATACTGAAAATAGCGTAAGCGGGATTACCATATTACCCTTACGCAGTTTATAGGCACCAACAGCCTATACAGTACCGTAAATTCACCGTACTGGTGTTATCAGAGGGCACTCCATAGAAAGCAATGCTAAATCAAAATCGTAGAGGCTCGATAAGGATAAATATGACAAGGCACTCGAGGCAATGCCCAGGGTAGGATTCTACCAATTGCACTCCCGGACCGGTGGTAACGCATAGCAGCCACTACCGCCCACCTCGGAACGCACTCCCAAAGTCAAAATGGGCCCAAATCATCATTATCATCATAGTCATAGAAATAGTATCGAAGGAGTGAGTCCGATCAAAGGTGCTACCTCAATTAGTCACGGTATAGCTCCTGTTTTAGTCATTTTAATTCTGACCCGAAGGTCAGGGCTATTTCGCAATCGCTCATCTTCCTTCGATTAAATAATCGCCTTCAAGTCATCATATCTCATTCTGGATACGTCGGAACGTTCACAGATACGTCAAAACATTTATAGTTGTCAAAGTGGAATCGACACTGACAGAGAGTATGCCTTATGTCAACTCCGGTCTCTTTAACAACCAACGCTTACATCTTTCACCTCGGTTGGTTCTTTTACATTCACAAAGGTTCGTTTCATATCAAAATATCATATTTGTTTCGAACCAAATCTACATCCAAACAAATAAAATTCCATATCGACATATCATAATCATACCCAAACCGATTGTATTCTAAAACTAGAATATATTTCATATCATTATTTTATAATCATATAATATTTCAAAAACGACTTATACTCGAATAGAATATATTTTATCTCAAAGATTTCAAATTCCCACGTATCCTTATCTCAACTCCATTTGAACCAGCGGTTCAAACTCAACCATTTCCACTTGGAAGGAAATTTATATTTCAAAATACTTGTAAACTTGATGTTTATATAAAAATAATAATGATAATAATAATAATAATAAAATAAATTTTATATAAATAAATATATAGATACATATATAGAATATAATAATTAAAATAAATCAGTGATTTAAATATTTTATATATACTTAAAAATAAGGTTTACTAGAAAATTTTGAAAATGAATTATAAGGAAAAATTTATTTCAAAACACAATAGTCATAAGTAAAGGTAAATAATAAATTTAAAGCAAGAAAAATTATTTGAAATCAAGTGCATAAATATATTTAAAATAAATTTCTCTAATCAAATTCTTTCCTTCCTTCCAAATTTCAAACACTTGAATCTATCCTCTGGTATCAATGGAGTTCATAAAATTCCATATTTCGTTTCAACCCTGTTCAAAACAACTGTTTGATTTCAGGAGTTCAAATATATATTCAAACTGAGTTAAAACACCCAAATACCCTTGATTTCCAAATTTCCCAAAAAAATTGGATTCCATAAGAATTTGTTTCCCTCTAATCCAAACTCTTAATTTGAAAGGATTTTTTTTATCATATTCAAATCCCAATTTAATATTTCCACTTTATTTTGGAAAATTCATTTAACCCTTTTAAATCAGCATCCCAGTTCAGAGTCTTCAAAGAATTGAATTATCGAGTATCGGCCCATTCTTCAAATGGAAAAATTCTATCAAATAAAATTTCAAATATTTAAAAATCATTTAACCAACCGATGTCTGTATATAATTATCTATCCAATGGCCAAGTGATTTTAAAATTTAATTTCTCGATATTCCAGGGATGGATCTATCATTTCAATCCAAATCAGGGTCACAGAGGTTTATCATTTCACTCCATGTTCTTAATTTATTTAAATCGATAAATCCCGGGTTGATTCGATGCCCGCAACATCAGGGATAAATTTGGGATTTATCGTCACAATCAACATGCAATACAATACATGGAATATAAGCATCAACAACAAACCAGTCAATAAATTCAACCAAGCATCCATCACAATCAATTCCTTCCACGGATCAACGTTAAACCATTCCAGGATTAACAAGGGTTCGAATTTCCAATTAGAAATTTAATTTAAATTAAATAACTAATTATTTGCCTAAATTTCCGGATTAACGTACTTGCATGACAGTTTAAACGAAAATCATCAATCAAAGCACAACCATTCAACCAAACTTGTTTCACAATTCAATTCAATAAATATGGAAATAATTTAGTATTTCGTGAGCGAAGAATCACTCACCTTTGGGTCCTTAGTGGATCGAACGTCCAACCATAGCCCAAAATTTCACAGTCTCTAAACGCAGCCAGGTTAGTGCCAAAACGTCCGCAATTCCGCCACGATCCCAACGGACTCAACCGCATCCAAAACCAAGTCAGTATGCAAAAGTTATTAGCGTTTTACTGTTTGAATTAAAAATAAAATAAAATTAATAAATAATTTCTCTCACCAAATCAGAAACTGACACCTCAGCACCCCTATTCTCGTTCCCGCTCCTTCATCCTCTTGCTACAGGAAAACGCGAAACAAACCCATCCGCCGAGCCAACTTTGACCGCCTGTGTCCCTCAACTCCGGCCACCAGATGACTAGAAATTATCGTCGACGGGACCCCCTCGTCAAGCCGCATCCAACCGCCCCCTCGACCACCACTCCGGTGGTCCCTAACTCCGCCGACGACGAGACACGCGAAGGTGATTTCGAACCCTAACACGCCAAATCCGGCCACCTCAGTCCACAATACCACCTGCGGACACCACCATCATACTCACATCAACAATCTCTTCAAAACCCATGTCTTAATTTCTCCGATCAAAGCTTAAATCGAAAGACCCCAAATCCATTTCTAGGGTTTCGCAAATCTGAAACTTTGACCACGATTTCCCGCCAACTCGTTCACTGCATGTTGAAACAAAATATACCAGCAGCTTCGTATCATCGAGAGCTTCAGTTTGATATATAATACGCTAGTGTTTGGAGAGATTTATTTTTGAAGCTTGATTTTTTCTTGGATCTAGGGTTTTATAATACATTTTCAGCCATTAGAGAAAAGTAGGTGGAGAGAAAACAACGTCTGGTGAAAAATGGCTGAATGAGATGGATAAGAGGTTTTATATAGATATATAAAGGAGGCCCAATTAGAGAAATAACCAAATTCCATTTACACTAATCTCGTTCACACTTCCTCTCATACGATCAAACGGTAAGTCGGATCGTAACGCAAATTGAGATTCTATCATAATTTACCGTTCCGGTTCTGATGGCGTCGGTTTCGTCGAATTCCGAGACAGTTACAAAAATTATTAATTCCACAGTTAATTAATTAGTAAAATATTAAAAAAATTAATCAACTGTTTTAAATTCAAATTAAATACCAAAAAAAAATTCCATTTTAAATCCAATAAAACTCAAATGAAATAAATAAATAAATTTCACACATTTAACTCTAAATTTTGATTATTTGAATTTTTGATTTGAATTTCAATTTCCCAACTTAAAATTCTCCATTTATCTAATTAAATTCCCATTATAAACTAAATAACTCAAATTTATTAATTAAATAAAATATAAATTTTCAATTTGCACAACTTCTAAGGATAAGCTAAATTTAAACTCTATTTATACTCCATTCAAATAATCATCATCATTATAATCGACAAAATTTGATTATATCCCAGATTATTCTATTTATTTATTTTAAATCAAAATTTAGATATACTGAAAAATTATGGGATGTTACATCCTCCCCCACTTAAAAATCTTTTCGTCCTCGAAAAGAGAACGAAACGATATTAAGCACATATCTATTTCAAATCCATACTTAAAATAGTATTTACAAAAATAAGTATGTAGTTGTAAAACCCACAAATATTTCTAACTTCCGAAATCACGAAAAATTTCGGCAGCTTCTCCCATGTACGGAGAGCCCTGGGAAAAATCCCGATACATATATCAATCCAAATATACATCTCATCAACGATGAGGCATCCCTGTACCAGGGGAAAACACAAAACAAAACCACCAAACTTATATACCACAAGTACGTACCTTCTTTAGCGTTTATTTGCGGATTTTCTTACCTTAGCACTTAATATTCAGCGTAAGCGAGCTCCAAGCGTAATTGCCATCTCTTGCACCTACTAAAACACTCAAATAGGCATAAGAACCAAACAAGCAACAATATATTACTATTGCATATAATTGATACAACATATATTCAACATTTCAACTACAAACACACATGATAGCAACAGACCAGCAAACAAATCATAGATTATCACTTTATAAATGATAAATTTTTCTTAAGACACCCTAGGAAAAAGTTGTAGTATTTGTTTCAGGCTTTCCGAATCGTCCGGATTCGTCGAATTCGGATAATTCGTTTGAAAGTTATGATTGTTTTAATAAAACCGGACGCTTCAGCCAGTACCCGAAAATGCAGGTCCGAAATGTTCTATCCACTTTTCAGCCCCCTAAACATCAGAATTGGCTAGGGATATTAAGATAAACTTGTAGTTTACATTCTGCCCTTTCCGAATTGTACTCACACGTCTAAATCCGACGCTCGGTTAGGAAGTTAAGGTCAAAACCATATGCATATATGCTTCGGGTTTTGAATTTCCTGCACATAGCACTACGTCTAAAACATGGGTTTCAACCTAATAACATGAGAATTTCGACGTGTTCCGAAAAGTCCGAAATCATCGAATTCTGATCGTCCCTTCAAAAGTTACGACTATTTTACTTCAGCTTCTTGGATATTCCAGATTTTGGCATAAACATTGATTGATTCCATTTCAAGTTCAAACTTTCCAATTTAAAATTTTAAGCCAAGCTTTAACCATCTAAATTTATTATTCCATTATGCTCGAGTATGGTTTACCCTTTATCGCTAAGTATACTCATTTTTATTTCCATCTCATTCATTTATTTATTTAAGTCCATTATAGTATTTGCATTTACTTCATTATCCGAGCAATGGTTCATATTCAATTTCTTATTTATCCTTTATAAGTGTTGAATCGTTATTCCTTCAATTAAATTGAATCCACTTATATTTAGTTCTAAATTGACTAAATTACATTTTTTCCAAGTTTACCTTCATTTGTTTAATTTACTTGACTTATTTGAATTGGTTTGGTTCTAAATTCTTTCGACACTCTACCTAATGATCTAAACTTTGGTTTTAAATTTCTTATACCTTTGTTCTTATTCCAATTTTTCAAGTTTATTTCATTTCTTCTTCATACTTAGTTATCTTAGAATCAATATAAATGGATTAAGGTTAGTTACATTTTTGAAATACACCATTTCGCTTTGATCTCGTTTATTAAACTTCCATTTACTTACTTAATATTAATCGTTAGTACAAATCAAATTTTACTTACTCCATCTAACCATCGGCATGAATTCTAGGTTAACTTATAAGTTCTCTAAATTGATCTCTTTAATTGAACTCATCGTCTCAACTCAGGTTATATATTTTATATTTTATTCATGTGGTTCAAAAGGTTTTATTTTCTTAACTCAATCCATTTAATTTACTCACCAATCATCGATTGGGTTAAGAACTATTCATGACCAAATCTTATACTTAGTTCTTAAACATTATTATTATTTGATTCCTAAGTTACTAATTTAACTCGATTGCCTTGCACATCATCAAGTTACATTCCATTTCCTTTCATCATTTACACTTAGATTTATAATCGTTACATTGATCCACAGAAAGTAGTTTTATCGGCTTCGGAAGCCGTTTGAAAGATTTATATTTAAACTTATATATTAATAAACTATATTTAAATATATATAAATTCCATAGCGCTATTTCTCAATTTTAATTTAACCATAACTTACCATTTACAAAGTGAAAATTAAATTTCTTACATTCATTGGTGAGATATGATCAATCCGATCTTAATGTTTCTTGTTTTATCCAATTCTGACTTATATTGAATTTTATATATTTTTCCAAAATTTAAAGATCGAATTTCCAAACTACCGCACCACTTCAGGCTCATATTATATAAATTCATACATTCCGAATTCAAGTTTCGTTTTAATAAATTTATAGTTATCATTCGTTAATGTAAACTAAACGCTTGATCCCGGTTTTGCAAAACAAGTTCAAATAACATACATATATACTTATATTATTTTATAAACCATACTATATGAAATTTCAAACCCGAACTTTTAATTTAAGAAAGAAATTTAAATCTTTGTTTTAATTTAAATTCAACTTTAAATATTGGATACTAATATCTTTATATAAAATTCTATGCTATATGAAAATCGAGCCCAAAAATCCTTGTAAAACCAAATTTTAATGATCATTGAATGGTCTCTCCCCCACTTAAATTCTTCAGAATAACCATCGATAATGCGTGCACTCATTACCAAGGCTATTTCGAAGATCCGAGCAAGGGATTATCCACTTGTTTAATACTATTTGAAATCATTTCTAGAACCATTCTTATAATATAATATTATCTCAACTTTGGCAAAACTCTTTTAAATACACCCCAGGATCAAGTTTTGAGTTCACTTCTATTTCTATCACGACCTTTCTCCTCCGATTATACTTAAAAGATATCATTTTATTTCCAAGTATTCGCAACACCTAGTTATATTCTCTTATTATTTACTCGACCATAATAGGTAATAACTTACTATTACTACCTACTAGTATCGAATGCATATTCTTAAAACCAAAAGGAATATATTTAATATATATAAAAATATAACTGAAAACCTTATTATGTCAATTCATTCTATTTGAATATTTAGAAATCCCTATCGATTGTATGGCGTGCCATATATCGACCAGAATTCATAAATATTCAACAGGATAAGTCAACACAATATAAAACCATTTTATATTAAAAATACAAGTATGCTCTCTCGTATTTACACTCAAACTCATTCTAGGGTATTACTAACCCCATCTCTAATGAGTTTATTCCCAACAGAGCAAAGGTTATCGCTAACCATCGCTCTGATACCAACTATAACGACCCAAACTTTTGACCGTTCAATTCGACAATAAACCACACATGTCGACTCAGACAAATCGCAAATGCCGGTAGTTATTTGGAAAAGAAGAAAAAGAAATAAAGAAGAGAAAAACCAATCACAGAATCTCACAGCGGAAGGACAACATATAATAAACAAATAGCAGTAAAACAGTTAAAATGTATACTTTGGTTATAACATTCAATGATTGTCAGAGTTACATATACATACGGATGTACATAATAAGCAGCGGAAAAACAATGCAGCGGATATACATATGTAGATAATAGATATACCAAATCTTCATCTTTGATCTCCCAAGCACAGTCATCTTCGGTAACTGCAACGTCTGCTGACCCGAGCGTATTGCATAAAAAAGAAAACACAACAAACACTCGGATCAGCACTAAATCATCTCATATTAGTCAAATCAAAATATGAAATAACATCAGTGTCATGGGTACAGTAACTCAAGAGATGTTACGGGATTTTCCATCTCTCAAGGATCCGTTAAACTAATACATACATAGTATAATACGCTATTATGATAGTGTCTATTCAGTAAAATATAAATACTGAAAATAGCGTAAGCGGGATTACCATATTACCCTTACGCAGTTTATAGGCACCAACAGTCTATACAGTACCGTAAATTCACCGTACTGGTGTTATCAGAGGGCACTCCATAGAAAGTAATGCTAAATCAAAATCGTAGGGGCTCGATAAGGATAAATATGACAAGGCACTCGAGGCAATGCCCAGGGTAGGATTCTACCAATTGCACTCCCGGACCGGTGGTAACGCATAGCAGCCACTACCGCCCACCTCGGAACGCACTCCCAAAGTCAAAATGGGCCCAAATCATCATTATCATCATAGTCATAGAAATAGTATCGAAGGAGTGAGTCCGATCAAAGGTGCTACCTCAATTAGTCACGGTATAGCTCATGTTTTAGTCATTTTAATTCTGACCCGAAGGTCAGGGCTATTTCGCAATCGCTCATCTTCCTTCGATTAAATAATCGCCTTCAAGTCATCATATCTCATTCTGGATACGTCGGAACGTTCACAGATACGTCAAAACGTTTATAGTTGTCAAAGTGGTATCGACACTGACAGAGAGTATGCCTTATGTCGACTCCGGTCTCTTTAACAACCAACGCTTACATCTTTCACATCGGTTGGTTCTTTTACATTCACAAAGGTTCGTTTCATATCAAAATATCATATTTGTTTCGAACCAAATCTACATCCAAACAAATAAAATTCCATATCGACATATCATAATCATACCCAAACCGATTGTATTCTAAAACTAGAATATATTTCATATCATTATTTTATAATCATATAATGTTTCAAAAACGACTTATACTCGAATAGAATATATTTTATCTCAAAGATTTCAAATTCCCACGTATCCTTATCTCAACTCCATTTGAACCAGCGGTTCAAACTCAACCATTTCCACTCGGAAGGAAATTTATATTTCAAAATACTTGTAAACTAGATGTTTATATAAAAATAATAATGATAATAATAATAATAATAATAATAATAATAATAATTTTATATAAATAAATATATAGATACATATATAGAATATAATAATTAAAATAAATCAGTGATTTAAATATTTTATATATACTTAAAAATAAGGTTTACTAGAAAATTTTGAAAAATGAATTATAAGGAAAAATTTATTTCAAAACACAATAGTCATAAGTAAAGGTAAATAATAAATTTAAAGCAAGAAAAATTATTTGAAATCAAGTGCATAAATATATCTAAAATAAATTTCTCTAATCAAAATCTTTCCTTCCTTCCAAATTTCAAACACTTGAATCTATCCTCTGGTATCAATGGAGTTCATAAAATTCCATATCTCATTTCAACCCTGTTCAAAACAACTGTTCGATTTCAGGAGTTCAAATATATATTCAAACTGAGTTAAAACACCCAAATACCCTTGATTTCCAAATTTCCCTAAAAAATTGGATTCCATAAGAATTTGTTTCCCTCTAATCCAAACTCTTAATTTGAAAGGATTTTTTTTTATCATATTCAAATCCCAATTTAATATTTCCACTTTATTTTGGAAAATTCATTTAACCCTTTTAAATCAGCATCCCAGTTCAGAGTCTTCAAAGAATTGAATTATCGAGTATCGGCCCATTCTTCAAATGGAAAAATTCTATCAAATAAAATTTCAAATATTTAAAAATCATTTAACCAACCGATGTCTGTATATAATTATCTATCCAATGGCCAAGTGATTTTAAAATTTAATTTCTCGATATTCCAGGGATGGATCTATCATTTCTATCCAAATCAGGGTCACAGAGGTTTATACTTCACTTTATGTTCTTAATTTATTTAAATCGATAAATCCCGGGTTGATTCGATGCCCGCAAAATCAGGGATAAATTTGGGATTTATCGTCACAATCAACATGTAATACAATACATGGAATATAGGCATCAACTACAAACCAGTCAATAAATTCAACCAAGCATCCATCACAATCAATTCCTTCCACGGATCAACGTTAAACCATTCCAGGATTAACAAGGGTTCGAATTTCCAATTAGAAATTTAATTTAAATTAAATAACTAATTATTTGCCTAAATTTCCGGATTAACGTACTTGCATGACAGTTTAAACGAAAATCATCAATCAAAGCACAACCATTCAACCAAACTTGTTTCACAATTCAATTCAATAAATATGGAAATAATTTACTATTTCGTGAGCGAAGAATCACTCACCTTTGGGTCCTTAGTGGATCGAACGTCCAACCATAGCCCAAAATTTCACAGTCTCTAAACGCAGCCATGTTAGTGCCAAAACGTCCGCAATTCCGCCACGATCCCAACGGACTCAACCGCGTCCAAAACCAAGTCAGTATGCAAAAGTTATTAGCGTTTTACCGTTTGAATTTAAAAAAATATATAAAATTAATAAATAATTTCTCTCACCAAATCAGAAACTGACACCTCAGCACCCCTATTCTCGCTACCGCTCCTTCATCCTCTTGCTACAGGAAAACGCGAAACAAACCCATCCGCCGAGCCAACTTTGACCGCTTGTGTCCCTCAACTCCGGCCACCAGATGACCAGAAATTATCGTCGACGGGACCCCCTCGTCAAGCCGCATCCAACCGCCCCCTCGACCACCACTCCGGTGGTCCCTAACTCCGCCGGCGACGAGACACACGAAGGTGATTTCGAACCCTAACAAGCCAAATACGGCCACCTCAGTCCACAATACCACCTGCGGACACCACCATCATACTCACATCGACAATCTCTTCAAAACCCATGTCTTATTTTCTCCGATCAAAGCTTAAATCGAAAGACCCCAAATCCATTTCTAGGGTTTCGCAAATCTGAAACTTTGACCACGATTTCCCGCCAACTTGTTTACTGCATGTTGAAACAAAATATACCAGCAGCTTCATATCATCGAGAGCTTCAGTTTGATATATAATACGCTAGGGTTTGGAGAGATTTATTTTTGAAATTTGATTTTTTTCTTGGATCTAGGGTTTTATAATACATTTTCAGCCATTAGAGAAAAGTAGGTGGAGAGAAAACAACGTCTGGTGAAAAATGGCTGAACGAGATGGATAAGAGGTTTTATATAGATATATATAGGAGGCCCAATTAGAGAAATAACCAAATTCCATTTACACTAATCTCGTTCACACTTCCTCTCGTACGATCAAACGGTAAGTCGAATCGTAACGCAAATTGAGATTCTATCATAATTTACCGTTACGGTTCTGATGGCGTCGGTTTCGTCGAATTCCGAGACAGTTACAAAAATTATTAATTCCACAGTTAATTAATTAGTAAAATATTAAAAAATTTAATCAACTGTTTTAAATTCAAATTAAATACCAAAAAAAAAATCCATTTTAAATCCAATAAAACTCAAATGAATTAAATAAATAAATTTCACACATTTAACTCTAAATTTTGATTATTTGAATTTTTGATTTGAATTTCAATTTCCCAACTTAAAATTCTCCATTTATCTAATTAAATTCCCATTATAAACTAAATAACTCAAATTTATTAATTAAATAAAATATAAATTTTCAATTTGCACAACTTCTAAGGATAAGCTAAATTTAAACTCTATTTATACTCCATTCAAATAATCATCATCATTATAATCGACAAAATTTGATTATATCCCAGACTATTCTATTTATTTATTTTAAATCAAAATTTAGATATACTGAAAAATTATGGGATGTTACAGTAGAAGTCAACGAATCTGGTCAGAATGGCGTCTAGATACAGAAAAACGAACCAGACTGCAGATCTGGAAAAAGCAGGGAGGTCGACCCCAGGTCGACTACCCAGTCGACCTGGGTCTTGGGCGGGAAAATTCCCCCCCAGCCCAATCTGGGTCCGATTTTGAATTTTGAACTCGTTTCTGACCTGTTCGAATTTTTAAATCGAATTCTGAAACTTCGGAGGGTCATATCTCCTTCATAGGGACTCCGATTCTCGCAAACTCGGACTCGTTTTCATGCAAAATTTCGAGACGAACGCAATGGCGCAGCCCGTTTCCCTTGATTTTGATTTTAAAATCTAATTTTGCCTTGATTTGTGAATCCTAGTGTTACAGAATTATGGGGTGTTACAGAATGACTCGTTAAAGATGGGATCACTGGTATCCTAGAATGAGTTGGAAGAGTGTTACTTTTTTAGAAAAAAAACAAATAGATTTCAAAAAATATATATTATAATATGTATTTGAGTATTTTATTTTATATTTATTTGGACAATCGAGTATATAAAGATTTTGCATATACGCCTACCTAGTGTGTGTTCGAAGTCTCAAATATACTAGATAGATATAGAATCACACTCTAGTCGCCCGGAAATGAGGCTGGTGATCGGTGCACCATCATCAGGGTTTATGTTCGAGTTTCGAAAGTGTGGTGTCTATATATTTCCATTAGACTGGTGTGAGAACCCAAACTTAGACAGAGTCCATTGTTTGTGATTTGACACTAAAAATATGAATTTTATGTATATATAAAAGTTATA